>CM065368.1:20245601-23035601 GCA_033032245.1 Poecilia picta | reverse complement strand
CGTAATGCAGAAACGAAGCGATTTATCCGACGTCCAAAAGGGCATGATCATTGGCTTTCGGGCCAAGGGTGGAAGCATTTCCGAAACGGCTGAGTTTGTGAACTGTTCGCATGCCGCCGTGGTAAAAGTGTACCGTGCATGGCAAAATGGGACTGTCCAAAATCAACGACGTGGCAAATGTGGTGCACCACGGGCCATAGATGACAGAGGCGAACGACGGTTGCGGAGATGCGTTCGGGCAGATAGACGGGCTACCGTTGAGCAACTGACCACTAAAATGAACCAAGGGGCTACCACAAGTGTCTCCCAAACCACTATTCAGCGAACATTGCTGCGTCTGGGCCTCCGAAGCAGACGCCTGGTTCGTGCACCTATGCTGACTGGTGTTCATCGACGACGAAGGCTAGAATTTGCACGCCAGTACAGCAGCTGGACGTCCACTGAGTGGCGACAGGTAGCGTTTTCAGATGAATCGCGTTTTATGCTCCATCGGACAGATGGACGTTGGCGTATAAGGCGTGAAACCTCTGAAAGGAACCACCCTGCAACCATTGCAGGAACGGTCCAAGCTGGAGGCGGGAGCATTATGGTCTGGGGAATGTTTTCCTGGCATTCTCTGGGTTCACTGATTATTGTGGAAGGCACGATGGATCAATACAAGTACGCATCTGTCCTTGCGGACCATGTCCACCCCTACATGCGCATTGTTTTTCCTCAGGATGATGGCATCTTCCAGCAGGACAATGCGAGGTGCCATACAGCTGCCAGTGTACGTGCGTGGTTCGAAGAGCACCAGGATGAGTTTACCGTCCTCCCCTGGCCAGCAAACTCACCTGACTTAAACCCAATCGAGCATCTGTGGGACCATCTCGATCGAGTTGTTCGCGCCATGGATCCTCAACCGCGTAATCTAGCGCAGCTGGCCACGGCATTAGAGTCGGCATGGCTCAACATCCCAGAGAAGACCTTCAGGGACCTAAGTGACTCTCTTCCTGCACGTCTCGTAGCAGTTCGCTCTGCGAAAGGTGGTTATTCTGGCTTTTGACAGATGGTCACATTAATGTGACTGGACTGTGTATATGAAATAGTTGAAGAATACTTGAATATTTTCCTTAAGCCCTTTATTCAAACATCCTTCAGCCTACATAGTATTATCACTTTTATCTCATTCTCCAATTCATTAGGAGCTTTCCTCATCATCACTCTGTTCTTCTTCTTCCCCTGACAGGCACTTGCTTTTCTTTAGTTGACAAGCTAGTTCAGGCTGCTGCGCTCCTTCTATTTCAGCATAATAAAGTTGACCTTTACATAAACATGCATCAAATGAACCAGCAGCCTCCTCCCCACCCATTTTCCTACATCGCCATCTTCCCACATCATGACAGGTCCATTATTTGTAAATGGCAACTACACAGTACATCCGTCGCTTTAAGCCACTTATAGTCACTCACATCTATTTGTGCCGTGGTGTTCTGTCTTTGTTAGTCAAAATTACCCTCTATATGTGCCGCTTGTCTTCCTACTCTTCTGTCTTCTCTTGAAGCCCGGCTTTCAAAAAAAAAATGTAAAGGGAATTGGAAAACAAAACAAAATCAAAGGACTGAAGTTACTTCAGCATCATGTGGCGTATTATTATTAAGGTACATGAAACACAATGCCTGATGAGGAAAACAGTAGAAAAAGTGCTACGAAATTGAAGATTTTCCACAGCCCTTTACAGTAGATGACAAGACTCTGCTCTGAAAATCTTGAAGTGAATGACATCAATTTGTGAGACGATGTAAGAGAGGCATTCTTGTATTTCACTTGGTATTTCTTTGGTATTTCACTTTAAATGCTCTATACACTATATCCTAGACATTTTTTTATACTAAAGAAATTGTCTCGTTTAAGGTGGTAATTTAAGCCAAAAATATGAAAGAGACACCATGCAGAGTATAAAAAGTGTACCGAAGTTTGTTGAAGCAAATATCTCATTGTTGTGAAAGTTTGTTAAGCATTTCCTTTTAAAACCTGGTGCCAGCAGTGAACACAAAGACAAAGAGCCTTAACAATGCAGAAAAAAAATTGAGATGCAGAGACCCCAGAAATTAATTTTTGTTGCTGTTTTCTGACACTAGTTAATGCTATCAACAACCCTCTTCAGTGAGGAAGGTATTATAGTAAAAAGAAGACCAAATTTTAGCTTTGTTCACCATCAGTGAAGCGTTTCTAATTCATTTAATGGTAGGATAAGGCATGCAAGAAACTGTTTTTAACAGGAAACTTTATGTTTTATCAAGGCATGTCAACTGTTCATGCAGGCTGCTACTTAAGTAAGTAAGAGAAACAGTCAACTGGAAGTGTGTGTTTAATTCTTTTAATTCCTGTTATGGGACACATTAGTTTCAAAAATTTTGGCAGCCCTCTGGAAATCACAGGCAAGCAAATTACACAAGGAGAATGCTATTCACATTTTTGTACAATTTTGTCCAGTTATCAAACAACACTACTTGCTAATATAGGATGCAGAAAATAAACATGAAAAAACTTCATAATCTTTTTTCATTTTTATTTTTTTTAAATAGTAATAAATCTCTTTTACAGCAGCTGTTCTCTCTCACACAGAGTGAAGTTGCCTCTTTTGCATATGGTAGGAAGGCTACTAAAATATTTTCAGTGCTGTCATTTACAATTCCTAAAGGGAAATTGTTATTTGACAAAATTAGTTATAACTCTCCCCACAACTGGAGATCTGAAATCTGTATTGGAAACTGGTCGAAGCTGACTTCAAGACATGTCAAGGTTAAGAGTGACTCAGTAAATCTGATAGACCAAATGCTTAACTGACCGTTGCACATTGTCCTAATAGAGTAACAAAGCCTTCCCCTTTCACAAGTCACGTCTTTTGTGTTAAGCTTCATTTCCTCCCTGTGTTTGATGCAAGTCGACTCTCAGTAGGTGGGTAAAACGTTTCATCAAATCCTCCTCCTGTTTTTGATTGTCTCCCTCATCTGCATGTGCGATACCAATTTCCTATGCTTAATTCATTCTTCAGACTTGGATGTTTAAGAAGAGAATGTTATATTATAATTGTAAACAGGCAGCAGAGATTCCACTCGCTGAATAAAAATAAGGACTTTTAAACCTCTGAGTTGTTGTACAGACCTCCTGCTGTCTTCCTATTATCCCAGTTATATCTGTGAAATACTTACATCTGCTGTGTGAAGGGAAAGGGATTATGGAAAATCATGTTGTGGTGGAATGTGGCTACAAAAGCACTTGCTTTGATTTTTAGATCTCAAATATGAACTAATGTGCTAAACCTAGAATAGTCGAATGACGACATTGAATGAAATTTAAAATTGTAATTTAATTTCTGTGTTTGTTTAGTTCCAGGACACAATTTCTAAACTAATGCATAAATATTAAGAACTCCAACAGGTGTGCTGTGCTTTGATGCACCTTTTCTATCATAAATACAAAGTTTGGTTATGTATGCTTTGATGCGTACGCTAGATATTCTTCTATATATTTCACCTTCTGCTGGACTTAATGTCACTATCTCTACTAAAGATTCCACTGCACATTTTCTCTTTATGAGTCAGTACAAAAACAAAGATTCAATCCAAATCAAAATTGGCAGTTCAGATATCAAAACAATGTTTTTTTTTTTGTTTTTTTTGCCTAGGAGAAGCCTGTTCTGTCCATCTCTATTTCAATAGATATTTTAACAATAGTTAAAAGAGTGATGTTTTAATTCAGTGTATATACTGTCACTTACGGCTAAAAACATCTGTCACACTAAAGACCTAAAGGCCCAATTTTGTTATTGTTTCTGCTGCACTCTTGTTTGCCTGGCAGATAAGAAGCAGGTTTCGTGTAGCAGGCAGGTTGAACCAGTTTCTTAACTACTGACTCAACTCAGTGACTCACACTCATCATGTTTTGTCAACAGAAAGAAAGCTAACACATCAGAACACCAATGGAAAAATAAATCAAACGCACACGCCTCATGGTTTTAAATAAGTGTGCACAATATCAACAGAGACTCAGTAGTTCTGTTTATTCCTTGATGTTCAGTTAAACTGCTTCTACTGATCTGGCTTTTGTCAACTGGATCATTTGCATGTTTCTCTTTAAGAGTGTAGTTCAGTTTTTTTTTTTTTTATACGCGAGGTTCAGCGAAGTTATTGTCAACAAAAGCTTACTTAAATGTGGTAAACTGTTACATCAAGCTTAATTAATTTTAAGATTTTGAAATGACTCATACTGATCAGTGTTTAATCTGGTGGAACACAGGAATAGCTACACTTTTGCAAAAGAAAGTTTTTACTAGTAGTAAATAAATCAGGTGTGGGTTGAATTTGAGGAAACCAAGTTCAGTTCAAAGGATCATATTTTTGAGGACTCTAAAGGCAGGTGTGGTATATTGTAATTTTTTTTAAAAGGGTAAAAAAAATACACAATTAAAAACATTCGGTTCTATAATCTTAAAGTGAAAAAAATTCTTAATTTTCCTTTTTTTCTGTAGAGAAGGCGCTCTGAGAAGGAAAAATGAGTGTCCAGAATGAGGAGGAGGAGGAGTTTGGAGCTTGGCATGGAAGCCCAAACAAAGACGAATCGGACAATCAACTTGGAGCAAGCATTCAAGAGTTCTTAGATTGAAGGGGAAAAGGAGCAAAAGGAAATGGGAAGCCAATTTACCACTATGATGTGGAGAAAAAAACACAGCAACTCTGCTCTGCCTGAGCCACTCTTCTAAGCTGCCTTCTGATGAGCTTTAATAAGCCACAACTGTGGGTGGCTGAGCATATCAGCTCTGCCTGCAGCACAGAGACAACACAAGTCTGCACAAGCACACACGCACGCACACAGGTTCTGGACTCAGCGCCGCAGATATGACACAACTTGAATCAGACAGAAATTCTGTAGAGGGAGACAAAAATTAGGGTTATGGAATGAGGCATTCTGACCTCAAAGAGATGGAGCTCATTACCAAAGATAAAACAGATGTCAAAACAAAATTGGAAACATGCAAAAGGCTGATCACTGTAAAGCTTTTCCACTGATTATCAAAATTGCTCTAAATGAATTTTAGCATTATTTTTCTGTGAAATATAAATAAATGTTTTGTTTTTTTTTTTGTCTTCAAAATTAGTTCTTTCAGAATCCTTTACTCTATGTGAGGCTCCGCAGCAAAACCAGGGACAAATCACCCGAGCAAAAAATAAAAAATAAATAAATAAATAAATAAAATTTCTGAAAAAATTGTGAAAAAAATAGGGGTTTTTTTGCAAAATATAGTACTTGTAGTCATGAAGAAATCACCCCATGGTTGGTGAAGAAACCAATAGCAGTTTAGAAGATTTTAAAATGATAAACATTGTGCTTGAATTCAATATGTTCATAGAGTATATCTAAGGTGTTTTGGTGGTGTGGGGGAAACTCGCAGCTGATTAACATACCAAGCTTTGTTAGCCTATTCTGATACTTTTGTTACTGGTTTGGATCACAAGCTGCACATTTAAAAGACACACATGGCTACTTAACATCACCACTCCAACTTCTCCAGAAGACAGAGGCATCAGAGAAGATCCATTACTTCAACTGTAAATGTCAACATTATCATCAATAGGACACCTTGCTGCACATTAACCACCTAAAAGACACAGGTAGTTTAACATTTTTTTGCACAAATGTGTATTGAAAATTCTCAAAATTATTCATTAACATATTTGGTGAAATATTTGTTCTTCTACATACAACACATAATCTTATGTTTTCCCTCTCAAACATTGTAAAGGCAGCATTAAATTAACTCAAAATTAAACCACCTTGAGGGCTCGAAACACAGGAAGATCTAGCATATGTGACTAACAGGTTGGTGAAGTTTCTCCCTCAGAGGTGAGTCTTGACTTAGCTCCTTACACTCGGCCTCTTACAGTGTTAGATGGGTTTCTATCTTAGAAATGAACATAAGTGTAAAAGCAACTGGTATTGTCAATAGTACACACATGCTGTCCGACCTGTGACACACATGCACAGAAAAGCACATATGCACAGACCTCTCTCCCAGACAGTCCCATATGGACTCATTAGAGGCCAGTCTATCGCCACCTGTGCACAGAAAGGCCCAATGGACAGACTTTAACACCAACAGTGGACAAGAGCTGTGCAGGGAAAAATAAACACGCCACACACACCCCACCACACACACACACGCACACACACACACACACACACACACACACACACACACAGGTGGAGGTTTGTATTCATGCACAATGCAAGGATACACGCAAGTCTGTGTACACAACATTGAGAAAGGTACACACCCATTCTTGGGAGCAGACAGAGACAGCTTGGGGACAGTGTGCACAGACTTTACAGTACCTAGATCCAACCCACTGGCTTTAGAGTCATCACACTGTGTGTACTGAGAGTTCCCTTTCAGGCTTATGTCCCATTTAGAGAAGAGCAAAAACTCTTCCGTAAGAATCAAAAGTGGAGGAAAAGTGAATAAATTTCAGTTTATTAGCAAACAAGAGCTTGATTTTTAACACAAAACTAGTACGAGCAATAGCAAAATAACATCACTAAAACAGCCTAAACTATCAGAAGCAAAACAAATATAGCACACTGTCCAATGGAAAATATAGGGTTAGTCATATGTTTGCTTTTACATGACTTGTGAAAATGTACAAATACTTTCTTCCCACTCACAAAAATAGTTGCTTTGTCAATAGATTCTTTGTGGATCTCTGCAGCTCCCCCAGAGCAAATAGGGGCCTCTTGGCTGATTCTCTGATTAGCGCTCTCCTTCTCTGACCTGCAGCTTGAGATTGAATGGTCACTTGAGAGGTTTATAATAGCAAAAAAGAAAGTAAGTCATGTCCCTTCTTCCATCCACTTCACAATTATGGAATTCAAAATGTAGAAAAATTCAATGAGTATGAATACTTTTGCAGAGGTCTGAATGTGTAGGAGCCAATGATGTGCAACTTAATGCAACTTCAAAGACTGAAGAACTTCTGGCAGTTCAATAAATTGTAGTTTACAAGAAAACGACTGTTGAGTGGTTGCTTTGTTTGCACTCTTCCCATCTTGTAGTCTGAAGAATCCTTTCATCACTTTGAACAAACAGACCTCACCTTCACCACAACAGAACTTATCTGGTCCGGAAAAAACAGTTGTGCAAGTCATCACTTTTCATTTGCTCATGTTGTTCATCCTTACTCAAGTGGAAATTGTGTCGCTGATTCTCTGTCCACGTTGGTCAGCATCAAAAGAAATTTCTGGAACGCTTCTTACATGTTGTGGGGCATATATGATAGATGATTTTAGACAGCTGAAGATTGATTTCAAAGTCTGTGTTTTTTTTTGTGTGTTGTTTTTTTCAGAAAGATTGTTGTTTATTTGAGCACTACAGTATTTAATCTTTGTGTAGTATTGCTTTCATAAGGTAGACTGCAAATCTATGATTTTACGAGCTGAAAGACTGGTGTGCATTAAATCTATTCTGCAGGCCTTCTTGCTGAGCGCAGAGTCATAAATAGTCAGTGTTTATACAATGTAGAACCAATTTGGAGAAATTGGCAAAATGAAAAATCTTTGGAGATTTTTTTTCTTTTCCTTATCAGTATTGTCAATTAAGTTTTTTTTCCAATTTAATTATATTTAGAATGGAATTTGCCAGGCTTTCCTGTACAGTTCTTTTAAGCATTATTGGACCTACTTACCCCTCTAATTAGATTGTTATGTAATGTTTAATCTAGCTGACCTTTTTAAGATTTATAAAGCAACAACTCATTCTTCAGTTATCACATTAATCACCTTTTTCCTGATCCTTACTCGGCTGCAAGAATTGTATTTCTCAGTGTTGTAGTTAAACTATAATAATGACTCTCATCTTGTCACTATTATTGCAGATAAACTCTTTAAAAACCTGAAAATAAAGAAAAAATAAAGATATCACAGATGAATCCACAGCAAACGATAGCTTTTTCTAACACACTTCTGAAGAAAAATTTAACAATGTGATTCAGACAAGTATCAATTTAAATAACCTGAAAAGGTGAGGAGACACTTAAAATCCTCCTGCTGTTTTGTTGCTGCATTATGTTTCTGAAACACGAACAGATATCTGTTGTTTTTATTTTGTTTGTTTGTTATTTTTTTAAATGCAATAAAAAAAACACATTCGATGTCATGGCTTTTCTTTATACTTGGTGCTTCACATAATGTTGTCAAATTTAGAGGCAGGCGCTATAAAGCTCTGAGAGAGCCATGGAAACCCAAAGTAAGACTCAGACATGTGTAATAGTTTACGATGCGTGGCTTGAGGTCCTTCATGGTCTCATAACTAAGCTTTATGTGGTCTGTCTCCACACTTGATTAATCCATAGGTAGAGAACTCTGTGCATGCAAAGAGCTCAATAACCTTCATCAGACATTCAGATGTGAGGAAATTTTTGCAGAGGACCATTAACCCGTTTACCAACATTTCATAAAATGCACTATATTCTTATTATTCAGACATTACATTTCTCAAAAGTGTATTTAGCTTAGTTATGTTAAGTAATTGTCTTCACATCTCTACAGACAAAGACATTTTTGTGACCAATGTGAATCGGAAAATCTCTGGACATGCTAAATGGGATGCATTAGCACACATAAGGACAGAAATGAGATTATATTTTAAAGGGCTGATCAGAAGAAACACATTGATGGAAGGAAGTGATTGGTCAAAACAATAACCTGTCACTGGTCTGTGTCTGTAGGGTTTTCAAATCACATCCATGCCGATCCTGTCCTGACTTTTCCATGGCACTACAACCGTCTGGAGTTTTTACTTGTACCATTTGTACATCCAGTTGGTTTTATTAAAGTGTTTTTTTAATACCTAACAATGAGCTGTGTTTGCATAAAAAGTACAAACCGGAAATACATTTGATTTAATTGTCTGATGTCTTATCTCATTTTTAAGCCAATAATAACACAAAGGTGACTGCTGTAGTGCTTGGAATCTGTTTTATAACCAGTCAAAATAAAGTGAGCCCCCCCCCCAGCCAAGTTACTCACAGCAGGAGCACAGAGCTCTGTGTTGTTAATGACCTGCCAAAGTCATGCTCTACTTTGAGCTGTTTCTTTGTGTTTCCACACTTCTCAGGGGGCATAGCATTCACACTTTATCACAGTAGGTCAGAGCCACACAGGTCTCCTCTGTATTAGAACTGGTTCTACCGTCCTGTTCCTAACAGGGTACAAATTTTAAGAGTTCATATATACGTGCTGAGATGTGTTCGCCTGCACACATAGCACAATAATAAGTTGACCTTTATGCTGGATCTGTTACTTATGTTCTGGGATATTTCATCATGGTGGAGCCAAGCGAAAGATCTCTCATTTCTAACTTTTCTTGCTCATTTTTCCTTGCAAACCGGCCTTCCAGTGCAAGGCTTTCGCTTGATCCTTCTTCTCTAATCAGACGTATTCACGGGAAGCCCACATCAATAGAGGAGCTCCATAATCCAGGCAGCTATGCACTAAAGCAACTCATTGCAGAGGGAATAATGCATGTCCATTCACAGCACAACTAATGGCAAACACCAAGTATTTCCTTACCATCTTTTATCTGACTGGATCAAGATTTTAAAAAAAACTGTCGATTTGACTAAAGTCACTTTAAAGTTGATCACACTTTTTATTCAATCTTTTCCCTTTCTACACTGCTGCTTTATACATGTATTTATTCAATCATTCTATCTTGCCTTTCTGCTAACCTTAGTATGAATGTAAAATTGTACACAGTGCCTTGCAGACGTATTCCTGGTCCATGAACATTTTCATATTATGTCAGATTACAACCAAAACCTTCTGTTTATTGTTTTATATTTGTAAGCGATAGTACGGAAGCACATTTTTGAAAATATTTTTCACTATTACACTTTCACTATTATACACTAGATTAGTCTGTTGTTTCAAATAAAAAATGAACAGAGCGTCGTAGTTTAAGGATTGTGGATAGTTTTGGGAGGCAGCATGTGGGACTTAAGTCAATTAGGTTATGGATTTTTTTAATGTGATTTATTATTATTATTATTATTATTATTATTATTATTATTATTATTATTATTATTTTATTATTATTATTATGAGTTTAAAGCAAAACTTTTATTTTATGAAATAAAGCCCTCCAGAAACCAGTCGCCAGTTTCACAGTTTGGTTGAATTGATTCTTGTTTTGTCTTCTAATGGCACCGTAACGGTAACTGATGAAAATATGTGATGTTATATGAATAATTGAATAACATGGTAGTTTGCTTCTTCATGCAGTTTACAAAGTCTGGCTGAATGCTCTAAATGTGAAAAATACACTCACTTGTTTTCAAGTGTTCAGAAGCGACACCTGAGAAATAAAAAGTTAAAGCTTTTCAAAGCCTAGCATGGTAAATAGATTTTCTGTATCATTCAGTCTTTATTTCAGTCCATTCTTAGATAGGAGATGCAGATTAATAAATCAAGACAAGAGCAAATTGAAGCAATTTGTTTTTCACACACCATTTCAATTTCATATTTTTTTTATCTTCATCAAGGCAGAAGCTTGTATCTTATTCAAGTATCTTTTAAAAGCTGACCTGCAGCATATTTACCTAAAGAAAAGAAACCTAGGTCGCTTCGAGATGAATCCACGTTAAAATCCTCACATAATACCTTTTGCTTCTCATCCCTTTACAAAAGGTGTGAAGTTATTATTTTTTTTATTATTATCTTTGCTCAGATTTTATGTGGCACAGACATTCACTTCAGCACATGCTATGTTTGTTTTGTACCACTAGCTCGTCACCCTTGACACCAGATTGTTGCTATCCTTGAATTCCAAGTATTCGTCAGTGGTAATGGTTAAAAACCACCTTTCATAACAAGATAGAGATTTTCAGTGTCTATCTTTTGTTACGATCTCTTTGACTTTCAGTCACTGGGTGTTTTTATGGAGCGCTGGTACATGTCTTTAACTGCTTGTAGAGTATTAGATTTGGCATTCTGTTTGGTGGAAATAACTTAAAAAAGAAAAAAAGAAAACTTCAACGTCAAGGACAGAACAACGAAGAGCAAACATCTTCACATAATTGCATTTTTTTTAATATTTCTCTTTGACTATATAAAACAAACAAGTGGGCAGTTTTTAATCTGTTTTGCAATGTTTATTTACAAGTGAAAGACATGTCACTGTAGCCTTTTAAAAGGAAAATTTGCTGCACACAACAAATAGTGCCAAACCACATCAAAACGTCATAGAACAAGATGGTGCACTCTGGTAAGCCTTCCTGAAACTGCAATCTGGAAGGCTTTGCACAGTCTAATTTGCAGCTTAACAGCTCCTAATTGCACATTTTATCAAGGTGCTTGGGTGCTCCTATTTGTATGTACATGTGTGTAATGTCCTGGTATAAGTGCCAGTGATCCAGTCATTAGCATCCTGCCTGTACGCGCGCACACGCAAACACGCGCGCACACGCAGACACGCGCAAGCCAATACCGAATACACAGCATCCACACATAAACCTGCAGCCAAACCCCAACTGTTCACTGCAGCATGCAGCCCTCATCCGTCCTCTAGCAAACACACTCATTGTTACCTCTATTTACACACATTTGGCAAGTGCACGCACACACAGCATCCCATTCAATTTCACACATGTCAGTGGAGACTCCCAACCAGGCAGTCGTATTAAACCAGCTCATTATTTATGCAAGCGAAGAAATTGCCATTCCCCGATTTGCCTCATAAAATGTTAATACATTCATCTGAAGACTGTAGTCTTTTAATCTTGCACACCAGAAAAACACTTATCTGCCACTACAGCACCATGTAGTACAGTAGCTCATTCTCTCCTCAGACTCGTTTGCTCTCAGTACGTCTGTGTTGTGCATTCTCCATCTCCAGTCCCCCGTCTCTCCAGATAGAGGCTGGCAGAGATCACACGAAGCATTTGGGGATGTAGATTCCCGTTGTCTGCTTGTGTTTGATTGTGAAACATGGTAGATGGTCAGGCTTAGCGAGTTTTAGGAGATGTCTGTAACGCACTATGATTCTGCTGAGGTTTGTTCATGAAAAATCAAAGTTGGTTTAATTTGAAGTTCATAGTAAAAATAAAATTTAAAATTAAAAAAAACAACGCACACAAACATGCTTGTGGATTTGTAAGGCAATTGGCAAGAAGATGTTCTACACAAACCTAAACACCAAAAGTGGAAAAAGTAGAGAAGTTGTTTTATTAATCCTGATTGTATTGTTTTTTTGTCATAGTAAAATGTTCATATCGCAGATCGAAATAGAAAGATTTTGGAAGATAACAGGATTTACTGCATTTGGATCCACGTTTCTTTAAAACAGGAAGGGACTGCTTTGTGTGATGAAATGTATTGCTGCACATCTAAAACTGTTGACAAATGCAAAAGTCACAAAGCCTGGTAAGAAACAACTTTCCTTTATCTATTTGCATAAATACTGTGAGAGTTTATCTGCAAACTCAGCTAAGTAATGCATAAATGAATAAGGTCTAGATATGTGTTATTTGGTGCTCGATGTCCATCTGTGACTAAAAGAGCAGTGCAGGACACACTGAGACGACATCATCTGCCAACACTAACACTTGAAAACTTGTGTCGACTGATCTGCGAGTTGCTATGAAGTAGCTGGACATCTTGATAAGGGTGTGGGTGGACAGGCAGGATTTGCATCCCTGTTGCTTTGCTGAGATTCATCCCAAAGTGTTATGTGTAATGACAAGTTGCTGTAAGTGTGCCATTAGTGAGATGATAGAGGGTGCTAGTACCATTCACACTGCGGAAACACTTTCTGGATATTGAATCTCTTCTCTGTCCTTGTGCCAATAGAAAAGTTGTGTGATTTTTTTTTTAAGCCCAATTCAGTATCGAAATGTGTTTGAAAATTGAACTGTCTTGAACTTTTATGACACAGGTAATCTACGGAAGGACGAAAACATATATCTGATTACTAAATGTTGATTGTAGTGTTTTCCATTCTGGAATATATCCACTTTAACACAAGGAAATGGGAGACTGGGTTCTGGCATCATTCCCAAATAACCACTAGGTCTGTTGATGGTGCCTAATGGTTATGGCCAATGATGGCACTCATTTGCTTCAGTCATCTGACAGTGAATGTTTTTGCATACCTTACAATGATGCCTGCTGTGGTAAAGGAAATATACATATTGTTTCTCATCTGGACTAGTGGTGATTATCCTCCATGAAAAAAAGCAGTTATTACTTATTACTTCAAAGTTCCTCAACATTCTGATCAAGTGATAGCATAAAGCATTTTTAATGGCATTACTAGGGGTTGCTGATAAGAGCTGCACTGTAGATTTTATCAATATTTAAATTAGTATTTTTTTTAGTGTTTTAGTTTTTTTAGTATTTCTTTTTAGATGATGCTACTGACTTTTCAGTATCATTAACGTCTCAATTAGAGTCCCTTCAAGTAATCTGATCCAAACCCAGCTGGTCAGTAAGAACAGCTGTTCCTCAGATCCTTATACCGATAACTGTATTTATCACTCTTCTCAATTGTGAAATAAGCTTTAAAGATATTTAATTTACAATGGGATTTATTACTTTAGTTTTTTATGTGTAGGTGTTTTGCAATGTATTTCCTTATAAGATGTGAAGCACTCTGGGACCTTTTTCCAACTTGTGAAAAGTCAATATATATCATCCAGAAAATGTCAACATGCCCAGCATTGTGCATGTTTCATAATTCGTTTCCCCTCTTGAATATATTCACACTGTGAAATAAATAAAACATGTTTTGGCCTTAAATTATTCTAAAAAGTTTACTTTGTGTTGTTATATGTTCTGTTTTATATGCTATGCAATGAAAGCATGCAGAATACAAGAAATATAATGGATCTAACATTAAGAACAGTGAAACATTTTTATCTATGGAAATAGAAAAGTTAGCCATGGGTTAAGAGCAAAATCTATTTTGACCCAGTTGTCTGTTTTTTGCTTTTTTGAAATACATTTGACCTCAAGCAGTTCAACGGTACATATTTTTACTAAGCACACAAATCACTCCGGTTTTCACAAAAAGAAAGGAGGCAAAGGATTAAGCTTTTTCATTTCTGCAATCAACAAACTCCTAACAAAATGACAGCATGAGGAGAAAACACATTTCTTTCTGCACAAACATCTGGAAGGACATCATTTTTACATAAAAAAACAAATAGAAAGGCAAAGGAGACTGGAAACCAACGGTTGATTTTTGTCAATACCTTCCATTCAAGAGGACATCCCGTAACAATGTAATGTAGTGTTTCGGCTCTGCTTTCTGTTTCAATAAAATCACTTAAGACTACATCCAATTTTTTCTTGAACAAAAAGAAGCTTCCCTTTTTTTTTTTTGCTTTTCAGAGCTATGTGGTCCAAATTGCTCTGTGAGAACAAACTTCAATCTAAACTTTCTTCAAAGAAACAACATTGGCCTTGACAGCATAACAGGCTGACCTTCTGTACTTTCCAAATATCAAAAGACTCATTTCAACACCCATTCATTCACTTTCACACATTAATATAACACATTTCCTGGTACAATAGGCCAACATACAAACACACGCAGATGGCAGGCGCTGGGACCAATCCAGTGTGTGTGTGTGTATTTGTGAGTGTACGTGTGCGGGTTTGCGGGTGTGTGCGCGCGCGCGCGTGTGTGTGTGTGTGTGTGTGTGTGTGTGTGTGTGTGTGTGTGTGTTTGTGTGACTGCAGCGGTAGGAGGTTGACAGGCAGTATGTCTGCGACTGCATAGCCAGTCCATTTCTGTTGATGCCCACTTAGAAAAAAAGGGGAATATTTATTTAATGTGAGTACAAAAATACAGAACAGCTGAGTGGAACTTCAGGTGCGTAAACAAGGTAAGGTTTGTTTTTATGATATTGTGTATAAGTGAATCTCTATAAGTGAAGAGGCTCTGCCAGAAACAGAAATGGGCATTACTCGGTTACTTAGTATTTCTGGCGCACCGATAAAGCTCTTGAAGCCACCGGAGTGAATAAAATCCAACAGATTGGAGAGGGGTGTGAGGGGGGGTGAGGGGGGTGCTGCTCAAATTCTCCGGCCAGCCCGCTGTGGCTTGATAAGATTTTGTTAACCGCCACCTCAGAACACCTCAAACTTCAAACAGTTACAAATTGCCTTGGAAATTGTTGCAGGCTGCATGTCAAGCAGATAAATTCATTCCTGATCATGCATCTAGCTCAATTTATTTATAGTAACACCAGGCTGGCCAGAGGAGATGAGGGCTGGAGGGAAGTGAGAGGGCTGCAGAGACCGAGATTAAAACATATAAGCTGAGTAATGTAAATACAACTAAACACTGACTTCATGCAGTCGCTGATGGTGAAGAGCTGATACTTCCTGTTTGCCAGATTGACTGATTTAAATGTCATAGACTTGAACATCTAATGACATTTTAATACACTGGACAACTGTCAGAAATACCTCAACAAAGACAAACTGATTTCAACGTCTTACTTCAGTTACCATATGGTAACATTAATGCTGCATAAAATCTTAATCCAGATCACTCACACACACCCACACACATATGATTTTTTTTTTTTAGGGCAGCCTCTCAATTAGTTGAATAAACTATTATTGTTACATAAGTATTTGTCATATCATAGCCAAAAACATTAATGTATTTTATGGAGGTTTGCGTGATAGTTGTGAGTAATTTTAAGAAAACATCACTGAAAGGTGAAGCATGCAGTCGCATTTAGCGACTTGTGCAAAGGTTTGTTGAAGTGACTCTAAATAAATTAATTTTCATTGTCTCTTATGGTATGCCTCTACCAGCCTTTTATACCTAGAGGATTAAAGATTTGAGTCAAGCTGAGCAAGACTGGCTAAAGAATCTATTCTTGTATGTCTTCCCACAGGTTATCAATTATATATACATCTGGAGTTTGATTGGACCATTATTTGACATGAATTTCTCAAACTTTCTAGCTAATCTTTTAGCTTATTTGTGAAAAATCTTTGAAAACCAGGTGTACTTTTTATTTCCCTCCACAAATCTGTTACTTTGAGTTGATCCATGACATAAAATGTCAATATTGAATAATCTTAATCTTAATCTATTTTTTAGGTAAAAAAAAAAAAGTAAAGAGCTTGCTGCAAGGAACTGTCAGATTATTAGTCCCAGTTCCATTATATATTTTCAGTGGACACACTGGGTGCAGGGTGCACTTGGTGCTGGACAAATGTGCAGTCTTAAATAAAAGCATCATACACAGGCACAGATAAAAGCTGCAGTAAATGGCAGAAAAAAGGACTGACCAATTTATCCAGCAGCAGGATGGCTACATGGATCATGCTATTAAACACCAGACCAATATATTGAACTATCCTTGGGAAAAAGGAAAAAAAAAGTGATGCTTATCCAAGATTTTTGGTCTGCTGAAGTCTTTATGAAAGTCTGATGCCATTCCTCTTGCAATAACAGCCTGCAAAAATGTTACTAGGAACAGTAACATTCCTACTAACAAGAACGGTGCGGCGGTGGCTCAGGGGTGATATACGGAGGCCTCAGTCCTCCATGCGACCGTCAGCTTCGAGTCCCAGCTTGTCGAACTTTGCCACAGGTCTTGCCCCCTCTCTCCCAACTCATTTTCCTGTTAACTGATTATCAAATAAAAGCCACTGGAGCCAAATAAAATCCTTAAAAAATTAACAGAAATGATACCAAGAGCAATAATCTACAGTGACAAGACAGGTCTACCATGGTTGCACATTCAGTTTCACCAGTGAACAGAAAGAACAAAACAGTTTGTCAATGATTCCAGAATCTGACTTATTTAAGCCAGTGGCTGCGGGGTGTGAAGTCAAGAGTCTTTACTGTGCAGGTAAAATGAAGTATTGAACAGAAAGTTTGTTACAAATTAATAAGTTGCAAAAAAATACAAAAGAAGAAAGAATTTCAAAAATAACTAAGTATCTTTTGCTCCACTGGTGGAGTCATTGATGCGTGGGCTAGCTCTAACCTTTTCTTTGCTCTGAGGTAACAACATAAGATAATTAGATTGTGGTTGCTGTGGTGCTGTGAACCTGCAGATTGACAGCATTTCCACTGGCATTAACAACTTGTGATTGCTTCCTGTTTACATTTCAACATGCATTCTTGAGAAATAAGTCCTATAATGTATATGAAGTAGGTTTATTATTTATGCCGTTTTAGAAAGTGGGTGTACAGAGAAGAAACGTGTATGATTTGTAAAATACGCTGTGGATTAGTGTAGAGTTATGTACTTTGTATTGTCACTATCTTTTTTCTTCTTTTTTTTCATATTTAATGATCATCTCACCATTTTTGGATGCAAGTTTGATGCACATTGAGTGACCCAAAGTGGTCAAATGGATTAATCCAAAAATAGTGGTTCGGTAGGTATTAAATATGAATGTTATTGTTTGTATAAGCTTAAAAATGCCTCGTTAAGATGTGCTCTTTAAAAGAAGACTTTTAAAGAAGATTTTAAAAGAAGACTTTTAAAGAGGACTAAGTGGCGTAGTGGCTCTACATTTTACACTATGGACTAGTCAAAGTTTCATGTGAAGAGTAATTTTAATTTGTGGGAGTTTTTGATAATCTTTGCATCTTAATTCATTCAGAACAAATTAAGTGCTGCTGCACAAAGTGGATCTGGGTTAAAATCACCAACTAATAAACTACATTTAACATTTTGACTTATTTGTCGACTTCCAAATAATAATTAGCTTCAGCACTAGAATGTAATAAATACTGTAGATCTGGATTTAGATGGACTGAAGTTGGTTCTAATATAAGTAGCAAAATTTGACGAACCCCGCCTCTCGCCCAGAACGTTAGCTGGAGATAGGCACCAGCACCTCTCCCAACCCCACCAAGAGACAAGGGTGTAAAGAAAATGGATGGATGGATGGATATTCAGAAACCATATTGACCCACTTATTCATTAACCAATAACCAGCTCCTAAGGAATTATTTCTGATATCTAAACTCTGTCAGCATTTGTGAAGCTCACAGTTAACAGATGGAAGTCAAAGTTTGGACCTTAAAATAGCTGTGGTCGACCTCATGGTGCAGTGTGTGTATCTGCCTGAAAGATAGAACAGATTGAAACATGTAAATGCCCCCAGCAGACAAGTCTCTCTGTGAAACGCAAAGGAAGGATTCAGGCAGTGTGTCACATTGTAAACAACCCACAAGTCTTCTCTCATGTGCAAACTTTATTGTCCACAGTGTAGCAACATTCATCAAGGACAATCCTTTTTTTATTCTGATGAAAAACAACAACATGCTGCATCTGCCTAATATTTGTAACATTCTATATTGTATTACATATTTCAACTCTGACAAAAGACAAACAAAACTGACTTTAATGCTTTTTTTTTTTTTTTTTTTTTTTGCAATGAACTCCGTCGTCTTTGCTTCAGTAACTAGGTCAGAGTTTCTCTAGGGGAGGGAGCCGGCTTCCATAATGAGAAAAAGGGAGTCACTGACATAATGTCACACAGCTGAACTTGTGTGAGTAGGAGTGAGACACCTCATCAGGTGGTTTCACCTAGCTGTGGTGTTCTCACAGCGCTCTGCACTGATGGCCCTGCTAACTTCCTGCCTGGAAGTATTTTTAGCCTTGCTGTCTCACCTCCACCGTTTCACTTTCCAACATGTGCGCATACACACAAACACACACCGCACATTACAAGCCTCTCCTGCTAAAAACAAAACACCATTTTTTTTATTTTTTTTCACTTTATGAGCCCACTTACAGTGGTGAAATTGTTGCATTCTTTCATATTTTTGCCTGGACATTGAGAAAACCCCATTAGCAAAAGGAAAGTCCATTATTGCCTTTTTCTGGAAGTCAGCAGCAAATGTGTTGACATTTTTATGATCTGTGTGCCTTCTGTTTTAGATTGATTTTAGAGTTAATCATCAAGTGGGTGTTGGTTGAGCCAACATCCACCAAATGCATACAGTGAATGAGGACAAATGGAAAGAGCAGTTGAAAGGGAAAACGACAAAGGTAACATCACACAGAGCGTATGGGGTTCAGTCTTTTAAAATGAGGTAAGATTATCAAACAGGTATCGAGGGCCAGACCAAGTGAAGAAGGTTCTCCAGCAGAATACTGACAAGCAAAGTTTGTTTTTCTCTTGTACAGGCACATTCTGAACTGCCAGTAAATAAATTGCAAAGTTATTGAAAGGTTCATTAATTGCATAAATTGAATTCAAAAAGTCAAACTCACAAAGAATTACAACACACATCAGTGTTACATTTCAAAATGTCAATACTTTTGACAATTACAGAGTATGGCCAATACAAATAAGAAAAAAACAAGTTTTAGAAAACTGAATATTGCATCTGTTTTCCCAATGAAATGCAATGTTTACTTTCCCTGTTGATAATGCATACTTTTCTAAGTTTGTCATAAGTCTTTCCATGATTATATTGCATAATATATCTAAGCTAGCTCTGTGCAATTAATCAGATTTATCATGCAAGGTTAATTTTGCCTTGAAAGAATCACATAAACTATAAAGTCACCATAAAGTGATCATTTTGCTGGCATTACATGTTTTACAAGTGCACCTCTTTTTGTGAAATCTTTAAGAACATCTCAAAGAAGCCAGTTGGAAGTTCTTCAAACTTGTTACTTAAGAAGAATAAACAGTAGCATTAAAAACAGGCCCAATATGACTGGATGCATTGTCTGTCTGACAAATGATGGGCTAAGATCATCCCACACAACCACAATGCGAGTGTGATCTGTCTGACAGTCGAATGTTCTCAGTCAGGTCACTACCTCTCTTTGAGTCACAGACTAATAATAAGAACTGGGTGAGTGTGATATTGACAACAACCAGGACACATAGTGACAGTGAAGTGTCCATTAAAGCTGAAAAATCTCACTTCCTCTTAACGATAACACCTTGACCTTTTCAACACTGGATGTTCTCACAGCAGGACAGGTGACACCACGAGTCAAATGACTCGTCATAGGAACACCACGCTGTATTGAAGTAGCAAAAGATTTAATTCATGCCTTATTAGGAGGAGCTACAGTGTTACAACTGTTACAGCTAGAGAGAGGATACAGCTGAAAGCCGATTGATTTAATTTGTGTATTTTTACTGCCTTTGCTTGACTAAATGTTGGTATTTAATGATAAATATCTGAGTATAAAATAATTAATGTTACGTGACGTAGTCTTGTTTAAAAACTGTAAAATGGGTGTGCTGAAAATACCGCAAAGATTATGTGCTTTTCCAAAGAGTCACTAATCTCTAAAGTTTCACAGAGCCAAGCTTTGTGAAATGGACAGCAGCACGAGTTAACTCTGGAGTGCCGAGTGGAAAAGACATTCACATGAACCCAGAATCCGTCTTGTAAAAGTTCTCCCTTTGCAAATATTAAAAAGATATTTCACCTCCCTAAAGTTTTATTCACAATCTCATTGTGAAGTATTTTACAATCGTGCAATGAAGTGTTGTGTCTGAAAACACGTTTTTAGAAGTCTAAGTGTTGTAAAAATGACATGAAGCTGTAATTACCTAATCTTTTTCATTAGCTTGTATTTCCACTCTGCGCTCCGTCAGCCCTTCACATCTGTTTTTATTCTGTTCTCTGCACATGCTACATTTTAATAGGGCTACATTTTCAGTGAAATCCTCTCATTCTCTATTCTGTAAGTAATTTGGTCGATAGGATTCAGCCAAAAAGAAAGTTATATAGCAATGTTCAAGGTAAAGCAAATCACATTTAAGCCTCGTTTTTGAGGTGCGATTCTCCATATTTATTAGTCTTGTTAAGGTGTTGCCCCACTTGTTCATTTCTTTGCTTAGTTTCCTAGTTTATTCTTATGTTCTGCTTTCTTAGATTCTTGTCAGACTTTTCCTCTTTTGCTTTCATGATCTTTTGAGCACCAGTTCAGCTCCTTCCGTGTTTATGAGTCTGTTTCCCCCGTTTCTATATTATTCACACTCACCAATAATTAAGCTCATTCAGCCCACCTGTGTCTGCCCAGCACACTTATGCTGCTCACCTGTTTCACCTGCTATATAAGCTCCTGATTGATCATTGTTGGATGCCAGATTCTTCAGTTCCAGCGTCAGTTTGTAGCGCTCTCTAAAATGTGCCGTTGAAGTGGCTGTCTGCGTCTTGCCTCTGCTTCCATCATTTCCATGCTTCCTGACATGTACTTATATTTCCCTTTTTTTTTCTTTTTTTTTCCATTTTGATTTCACCTTTGTTCAGTGAGCTATATGGTTCAGTTTGTGGGTTGCTTAAAGTGAAAGGAAACAATTTACATCAAGGGCTTTGGTAAAGGCCAGGGGTAAGGATTTGCAGCTAGAAAAAGCTAGTGGCTTCAAAATATGTGTTGAACATGCAGTCAAAGTGAACCAGGATTATTCCTGCGATCACAAGTTCAGCTACCATCTGTTTCAAACAAACAACTGACAATAAGGTGTTTTGTTTACATGTAAGAATGTTGGTCCGGAAGCCGAAGCTTCACTGCGCTACAGGAATAAAGTTAGCATTTCATTTTGCGAAAAAAATGCAACGTTTTGGCGCTGCATGTGCTAAGTACCGTTGAGCTAACCTGCTATATCGTTCAGGTTCCACCCGGGGAAGGCGGGGGGCTGCGTCAGCCCCAGGGTCTTCCTGCAGCTTCTGCTAACTGAAAATTGAACTGATCTTATTTTATTTTCTAAAAGCCAGCTGATGACATTTTTGATGGGGGGAGAAGTTCTTTCAAAAAGACTGTAGCTGTAAGAACAGTGCTGAGTGGTTTAGGCATCACGATGAAGGGTGAGACAGGCCTTCAGAGGTTGATAATAAGTCATTGTCAGTAGGAGACATGAGATCTGTAAGGTGTCAGTGATATGGAAGTGAGTGAGGTGGGGATGTGCAGTGAGGATCTTGTAAAATAACAGCACAACTGTTCTTTTACATCGATTTTCACAATTTTCAGCTTTCTCTCATCCTTTATATTCCCATCCATCTATGCCTCCTTTCCTCTTTTATGCTCTCATTAATTATTGTATGTATTTTAGCCCTCTATTTTTATTTTAGGTGTTCACAGTTTGCATTTGATCCTTCCACCATTCTTGACATTCCTCATTTATTTGTTTTTTTTGTGTAAAACATGTTAGCTGTGTAAAAGAAAACAGAAAGTGTGTAAATGAATGTACTCATTCATTTCTGATTATATTTTAAGTTATAACCTTTTCAATCTACCCATCATCCAACTCTTATCTCGTTTATGAGTTTTGGTTGAAAAAAGACAATGAATGACAGATATTATATTGATAGTAAATAGATTGTGTACAGAAAGCAGGGAATAAGCAATGTGGATCTGTCTTTGTATTGACAAGAGTCTTTTAATGTGATGCTAAATTATAAGGACTAATACACGAGCTTAAATCTACACATTAAGAAACCTGAAATAAAAATGAGGAAATTGTCAGAAAACCGATTCTGAAAATATTAAGTTGCTTTTCCCAAGCTGTTTTCTCAGCTTTAGCTTCTGTGAATAACAGAAACATTACTTTGAGTTAGGATCGGGATTGTTCATACTCTAGATCTTCACAAAAACATTTAGCCTTGGAAAATAAGGTTCTATAAAAGCTAATACATAGCGTTAGAATAAATAGTTCCACACCATTGTGAGTAGAAGCAGTTAAAAAAAACATTATTCATCTTTGCTATTTGAAGTTAATACAGGTTTTGTGAAAGATTTTCTTGTCCTACAGATTTTTAAATGTGTCACATACAACAAAAAGCTGCACATATTTAGAAGTTTGTTTTTTGCTTAGCTCAAATATAACTACTTCTTTATTTACAGTAGCATAATACTTTTTAATTACTTCACAACAGTTTTTGTAGGTTTGCCGTTTGATTTCAGTGAGTAAATAGGTCTGATTAAATATCTAAATCAATTTATTAATAAAGAAAGTAGAAAATGCAAAGATTTTTGTTTTGGTTCCATGTCGCTCTCAAAGACATTGAGGGGAAAAGGGGATTTTTGTTAATATATATATATATATATATATATATATATATATATATATATATATATATATATATACATATATATAATCTTGTCTTGGTCTTTTCACCAAGACAAGATTTAGAGCTGATATGCAAGATTTCAATCTGGACTCTTTGAGTGATTAAACCCATCTCTGAGGCGGCTGGTTTTTGCGCTTTGTAGCTGAGACCTGAAGAATAAAGTTCAAACCATTTATGTTCAGGATGTGTGGGGTCTTCAGAGATGTTAGCCTGCAAAGTCCTGGATGGAGAGAAGTTCAGACCTGATGATCCTCTCTGCAGAACCAATTGTTCACTGTAGTTTGAACTCGTCCTGTTTTGTGATGGATGTGCACTGGATCGTTTAGAACCAGCAGCTCCTGGAGCATCTTCTTGGGTTGCTGCAGGAAATGCAGCCTCTGTTGTCGAGGAGATAACTTATAGTAATGTTGTCTATATCAACAGAATGACATTAATCTTTTATGGGCGCAATATGGCTTTTGGAATTGAAATGTTTTAAGAAGTCTTTCCACCCGAGCACTGATATAAGGTGAATATGAAATGGGTTATCAGAAAGAAGTTCAGCCTGTCTTCTTCCAATCTAATAAGGCCCAGGCTCATAGCTCGCAAAGTCGAGCAAAAACAAAAAAACATTAAAAAATGATCCTTTATGAGAATTTATCCTGCAAAGGAAGACCAAATATGAAAGCGAAAGACAGAAGGTGGTGCTTTAATCACTCACTTATTCTCTTCTCTTTTTTTCCACGTCTCCATTTCTCTGTCTGTATGCCTTTGGAGACGCTTTAGTCACTGTAATCCGCTGAGCGATGCTTTAATCACATCTTCGTGGGCCTCCACTTTTTAATTAAGGCCCGTGTTTCAGCTCATTTCACTGCGCATATTTAGCGAACCGGTGGGACGCCAAGGCATTCATCAGGCAAGAGTCTGACAGAAAAGCATCAGGCTGCTCGGGTACACACGTGCAAAGACACTGATTTGGTTTTGAACGAAGGGCAGATGAAGGGCCACAATTATAAACACAAAACACACCACTGCATTTACTGAGCTTCTTCTTTTTTTTTTCTTTATCAACATAATGTCTTGACGGTAGGAGTAAAAGGGCACCTCTGACACTTGGCGCTTTTGAACAAGCCAATTAAATATTCTCTCCAAATAACACACTCTCCAGATAACACAACATGCTGTGCCATAGCTATTAGAGTAATTGCTTTTTGCTTCATGAATTGTTTTGTTAGGTCTTTTCTAACTAAAATGTTATTTCTTTAATCTCCGCCTGCCCCTGTATGTTAGCTGGCAAATCGAAATTTTATGTGAGTATATTCCATGAGCGCCTTTCGGGAAAATGCAGTGGCAATAGATTTTAAGAGCATACATACAAATAAAAAATGGACTCTGCAAGCATTACGCACTCCAACAAACATCATTTCCTTCTATTTTCTGCAAATTTATACCTCGATTTCATTTTCACCCTCTTAAGTCCTATTCACACTTTCCTTTTATTTTTCTGTATTCCTGTCTTTTAAACACACACAGCACACAGTTATCACACAGAAAGAGAGAGAGAAAGAGAGAGACAAATACAACTCCACCCATTGCTCCATCAGTGATTATCGCAGAGTCTTCCATTAACTTCACAGCAAGCGGTTTTCCATCTCCCTCAGATTGCTCCTGTTTGTCATCCTAAGCTCTGCCTTCAATCATGTTTGCCCACGCCTTTACAGCACATGGCCCATTTAATTGGATTGAAAACCCTGTTTTGAATACGTAAGAGAGAGAGAGCCTGCATAATAATCTGAAATATTCAAATTAAGTGCGGGGCTTTAATTGGCATTTCTGGAGGTGTTGAAAAGGACAGAGTCACTTTTATGTTGGATTTACCAGCGATACTGTCGTTTTAAGAGGCTTGTCGTGGGGCTGTGAATCTATACAACGCTTGACGTACAAAGGGCAGTAGAAATTCATTCGACCCCAATAGGCTTCTCCTGCTTATGCATTTTTGCCACATTTACGTCTTTCAGAGAATGTAATAATAATAGAATAAGAACAGATCAATAACTTAATTTCTTGTATTGGTGGAAAAAAGATATCCTAAAAAACCTTTTGACATGTGAAAAAGTAATTGCACCCTGAGCCTGATCACTGTTTTCACCTTCCTTGATGGCAACAACTTTCATCAAGGTGAAGTTTGTAATAACTGGCAATTAATGTCCTACTTCCTGTTAAAGGGTCACATGATGTTTCATCCAGAAGTATCCTGGTGCAGAACCCAAGTTTGCTTGAGCTTAAAGTTGCCCACATCCTGAAGCAGCCATCACACCCCCATCACCATGTTTGAATGCTGATTTTATGTTATGTTCTTGAAATACTGTTTCACACCTGCTGCAATGGGTCACACACCTCCAAAAAGTTTTTTTTTTTTTCTTGTCAGTCCACAGCATGCTTTCCTAAAGCCTTTCACATTGACTGCAGATGTTGCTCTGGGTTCTTGGGGAAGTTGTGAGTACGCACTGCCTAATTCTGGTAGGGTGGCGTTTCCTGGGAAGGTTCGCAGTTGTTCTTCGTTTTCTCCATGTGTAATTAATGATTCTCTGATTTACAAGTGTTTTGAAAGCTTAGAAATGGTTTTGCGACCTTTCCATATTGATTGATGACAGTAATGTGTTTTTCTCTGGTTTTTAACATTTTTGGATCAGAGGCGAGTTGCTTTTTGAGAAATTTTAACCCACTCCATTTTGTTCACATAGAGGTTTTCTTATTTTGACAGATCTGGCATTGATCCAGCCTGGGTTTAGCAAGATATATTTAACCAAATATAATGAACCAAGTATACAGTACATCCAATTACAGCAAGTGATACGAGAACATGCTAAGGCTTGGTTGGATTGGGATTTTTGAAATACTGATTTTTGAAACTGCTGGGAGTGAAAACGTAGTTGTTGAATTGTTGCAAATTGTATTATATGACATCATATGACATCCTTCGTAACTCAGTCATACAATAAGATCAGACGCCATGCACGCCAACAGTTTTGTACATTATGAGTTATGTTTGACATTGCGTTACTCCATGTGTGCTGAGGAATCCATGGGACTTCATGGAGCAAAAAATGGTCATACAGGAAGGGCTGACTGAAAGGAATCAGCTGAGGAATCTTTCACTGAGAGAGATACAATATACAGTATATTGAGATTCACAGAATGTTCTATGTTTTACTTGATTTAGGAGTAAGTTTTTTTTCTTAATTAAGGTATGCAAAAATATTTCCAGATTGTTATAATCAGCATCAAGACTTTATTTCAATCCTTCCAGATTTGGATTCACAAGGAGTCGATGCCTGAAAATGTAAGTATGTCTGATTACTTTAAGATCAAACATGTCTTAACAGTGACAGCAGCTCGCAATTGTAACGACACCACAAGAAAAGACATCAAAGGACAGATTATGTCCACATAAATACCTGCAGGCAAAGAGCCTCAACTGTTTTTTTGGGTGTATTTTTACTGGTGCAATTAATCTTTGTGCAGAACAAATTACAAAGTCTGCCCAGCACTGAAAAAAAAAGACCAATGATGTGAGGAAGCAGTTAGAAGAAGAGATGACAAGGAGTCAGACTGAGCAAGACGACAGACAGTGTGAAGTTGTTATAACAAAGTGTCAGAGTTTAAAGCTGGGCCAGATCTCTCTGTCTTCTTCTTGCTTTTGACACACACACGATGGTTAACAGTGAAAAAGGACGATTCCTTTTCTTTGAGCTGACACAAAGATCAGTGTTCCAAAGGCCAGTCAGCCCAGCGAGTGTGCTCACTGTCGACCACGATGCTTCCTGACACTGAGGCCTCAGGGATAAGACAGCTCTATCACCCCCCAACCGCCGACACACACACACGCACACACATAAGTGTGAACACGCAAATACGTGCAAAGAGCATGACAAAAAACACATTTCATTGTCATGTTTAAATCTGTAGCCATATATGCAGTAATATTTGCTAACATGTAATGTATATCTCTCACATATGCAAGGTTTTTCATTTTTTGTGTGGGTGCATCAGTGCTGAAGACATTGCCTCATCTGTAAATGCCAACCAGGTCCAACATGTCAGTGCTATGTGCAAATACCAGTCATTATGAGGGGGGGGGATGTAGAGGTAAGACTAAAACGATCGCTAGCTTTTAAAGAAAAAGCATTTCAAGAACTTGAAAAGAATACCTGATTTTTTTTTTTTTGTCTTTTTCATTGATAATGCGCTTATTTACAGGACAGTTCTCATATAAAAGGATGAGCAATAATCCCAGATTAAGGTACACAGCACTGCGGCTCTCTTAATGCATGAGAAATAATGAAAGAAAGAAATTAGCATATAATTAAAGCAAATTCTGCTTTATAACACATTTCAAATCTGAATCAAGCTTTCTATTAATCTAAGAATGTGGTGGGTTGAGGAGAAAAAGTCCTCATCTACTCTGAAAACTAAGTTTCATATCCTGTGAACAAAATTCCAACAAAATTAGTGTTTTTCTGAATTGTTATTATCACAATAATAACAATTATTATTGTTATTATTGTAGCCACAGCAGTATTGCTGCAGTGGCTAAACAGAAGTCTAAAATTTCACATATTTAAACCTTAAAGTAGCACAAATCTCTTTTAAGTTCAAACTTTTGTCATCAAAAGAGAAAGTTGTTTTTATTTCCAAAAGTTTATTTTCAGATTTCACAAGTGGGGTAAATGGGATTGATTTTATGTTTCCAAGGAAACAGTGTAAGAATACTTTTTCTTTTCCTTTTTCTAGTGAGAATGACAGTCTTGGTTAGTTTGATATGAGAATAAAATCTGAAGCCATCTAGTCAATGGTCACTGATGATACATATGAAAGTTTCAAGTTTAAGAAACATCCAGAGATTTTATGTTTTAACAGCTGAACCGGCAAAGCCAATCTTTGACTGTTCTGAAAGCTAGCATTGATGTTTACCTTGAAACTGCACGTTTTTCAGGTTTGTTAATGAATGTATGAACCCCTTCAATATTTACAGTAGAAAGCGTTCACATATTTAAAATTCCATTTGACAAGTTGCAGATCAAATTATCTAATATATGAGATGCTTTTATTCTTGTTTTGTTTATGAACATAAGAAAACTCATGCAAGAATTTCAGATTTGTTCAAAACAGGCAAAGTATAAATAATCCATGAAAAAAAAAAATGTGTGTGCGTGACTTTATGTAATTTTTTCTGAAGACTCTTTCGGCCTTTTGGGCATCGCTCTGATCTCCCTGTTTGTGAATCTATATTCACTTACACTTTCATCTTCCTGAAAGTATGCAAAAATCTGTCGGTAAAAGTGCGTGTGTATGTGTGTATGACTAAACTCCGGCTACACATATCAAACAGGAATGGGGTCACCAGTATAATGAGCTTTGTTGTCCCCACATGGTCAGTGTGTAGTGGTTTATAAAAAAGGATGAGCAAAACAGAACACACACCCAGGTCCCCCCCTGAAGCGGTTCACGTACAGGCGACATGTTGGCACTGATGAGGGCAGACAGCTCGCCCTATGCACTGAGACAGACCCAGACAGGATGGCTCGGTGCCAGCAGCCGCTATGAGGCGGGTGATCGTGTGCTTGTTTTGTCAAATTTGCCTCCCTCGACCGTCTTCTTGTGTGTCTGACTCCCCGTTGCTTAAAAAAAATAAGCCAAGCCAGGAAGCAGATGAAGGAGAGACCATTCGGTTTCTCAACAATATCAAAACAAAAAGTTTTTTTAAAAAAAAACTTCTGCTTTGAACCTCATAATGAATGTTGAATCACTGGTAAATGAAATGGAGCAGAATATGGACTAAATAAAGGCACAGCAGGGCTATCATCTGGACTACATGTCCACAGGAGACTGTAGACTCCAACAAACTATCCTCTTGGCCTTTACAATCAGCAGGCATGCATGGACTACTAGACAACTGCAAGGACAAAGGAGGGTGAAACTACAGTGCAACACCAACAGGACCTTGGACCTGCTAAAAAGGGTCCCTACATTTTTCTCTGTGAAGATGTTCACTCACACACCAATGAAACAAGTATTTTTATTTTTTTTTACTCATAGAAACGGAGGTGTTCAACTTAAAGATATATATTTGTCACAACAGCACCACAAGAAGGATAATCCATGAATTTGTCAACTGTCTGATCAGAAGAGAAGAAGAATAGGGCCGAAAAAAAATGTTCACGCTCATTTTAAATAAGAACAACTTAAAGTTCATATCAGACTTTATTCCCTCCTCTTCTACGTTAATTAGAATTAAATACACATTGTCAATTATAGACATTGTTAATTATATGATTACATCATTCATTACCTTCTAGTGACATTTTGGATAGCCAGTACACCTTATCTGCATAACCCATGGTTCTTTATAAGATATATGGGTAGGCACTCAGAGTATGTAAATAAATGGGATTACACAGTCAAAGCTGTTTAACTGCTTTGTTTTGCTCAAGTGCTGCAGATGGAGAAGCTGTAACTAGGTAAAAAGTTCAGAGTTAAATCAGTTCACACACACTTTTAAGGTGCAACCATGTTGAAATGCTGAAATCTGCAGATACCACACCAGATGTGCGTTTGACTATTTTAGATGGCAACCATTTGCTTTAGTAATAATGTTGGGATGGAAAGACTGGGTGGTCATGTAGTATCCATCACAAAAGGACAGTGCTAAGGTCTGGATGTGGCAAGGGAATACAAACTAATTAATTGCAGTTCACTCAAGATTTAACAAGCAATTATACTTTCAGACAGAACCAGGTTGGTATTTTTTTTGTCCTTTAATTAATGAAATCTTCAGTTAAAAACACATTTCTTGGGATATCTTTGTCTGACAACGACATCTGTTTAAAAACTTTCTGGTGAGACAAAAAAAACCACACCAAAAACCAAAATTAGTAAAAATCTAAGTGGTTTATAGTATTTTATTTTTATGTGTAAGGACACCACACTATGCATGAATGAGATCCACAAGGCAATGGTCTATTTCTAAACAGATAGAAGGAGCAAAAGAAAGGGGGAAGGCTAGCCTTTTGCCTTTTTAAACCTCCTGTATCAAACAGAGTGAGAAACACACATCCACACATGGTACCAGTGAGACTCCGAGGCGCTGTTCTTCAATGCACTAGCTAGCTAGTTATGCTAATGGCACTTCTCACTAAGACTGTCAAGGCGTGGAACAGGATTAGCATGAAGTTGATTCGAAACCATCTTCAGACACATACACACACGCACAGACATCTGAGCTATTTTAGAGAATACCTCCTCTGTCAGTGAGTAATCAGCGCATGTTGCCAAGAACTAAGAGGGAGGAACATATATAATGTGTATGCAAATACAGCTCTGCAGTTCTAACAATATGAACTTAATCTCCATAAAGGCAATATTTAAGTAATTTGATGTTCTTCTGAGAAAAGTGGTCTTGGGCCAGAAGTTGTTATATTGGATTAAAGCAAAACGAAGCAAACTCTTTGAAGAATGTTATTCCTACTTATCCAAGAATTCACCTCAGAAGTTTCATAAGACAGTAAAAAAAAAAATAGGGTAACAAGATCTTAGTAAACAGTTTAACTTTAGAGACTTAATTGAGTAGATTGATTGTGACATTCCCAATTTCACCTTTGGCTCTCTTGTAGCCCATTAGCAGACACTGTAGCATTCTCATTTCAGAGATTTTGTGTCAGTCTGCCCGTCAGAGCCCTGCTTCATCTCGCCTCCATTTACAGGAGGCGAGCTGGCTCAGTCCCCGCTGAAGGGCAAACACATTCAACGCAACAGAGAGCCGGGTCCATCTGGTTTAGCTTGGGGCCACTTTGCATGGTAATACCAGCTACCCATTGTCAGCAAATGAGAAGAAGAAACTACACAACTGCGTCAGTGTCTGGACATGTTCTCTATGAAGTTAAAAACACAGTCATTAACACACACTTCTGCTCTTACAAACTTCACCAGTTCACAAGAGCAGCTTGGCTACGACTTTCTAATCAAACTCGTGCAATTTTGAAGGGAACCTTATAAAATTGCTCAAAAAATACAGCCCTCCACTCAGGACACACCGCAGGTTTATGGCTGTATCCCTCTCTCCGAGTTATCAAACGCATAAAGATTAGTTTGGCAAGTTTCCACACACTCTTCAGGATCCTCACAAAGTGCTCACATCTGGAGCAAACCCGCTTGACCTTCTGTTGTGCAAAAGATGCTAGACTCTTGCAAGGGCACTAAGCCTAAACGCAGTACAGCACTTTAGGAAACTCGGGTTAAAGCCTCAGATCATATTCCTTGCAACTAAATGTCAGATGAGGAGACCAAAGAGTTATAAAATTAGGTGCCATTATTACTAACTATTGGGTTCAGCAAACAACTAGATCTCTAGGAAGAACAATTATACAGTTCAGTATCACATTGCATCTTGTGTCTGGGTCCATCTTTGTCAAAACTGGTTGTTATTCCAGAGAAACACCCATGTGAGGGTCTGGAAAAATGTATAGCACTGTACATTACATGAAAAACACAGAGCATGTGATCAAATGGCATCTTGTAAATACAATTTTGGCTATTTGATGTAAGCTGCATTTCTCACAAAAGTATTATCGCTGCAATCGAATTGTTGCCCACAAAAGAGGCCAAAAACTTTAAAAGACTTGGAAAACACTTTCAGGACCTTTTGGAAGGGCTGGAGCCTCGGTGTCAATATGGTGTCTGTGTTAACACAAGGAGCCCACAGGTTTGGTGCAATGACTCTCTATTGGCAGCAGAAGAGCCTTTCTACAAGCTGGCAAGCAGATAATGATTCTTCTGCTTCTCCACTATCTTTCCCTGCACCCTACCTAACATGGAAACTTATCCTCAAACCCCCTAACTATCTCCACCACCAGCAACCTTTAACAGCATGTGAGTAGCCCCTTCCTTCAAAGATTGAATGCAAAGATTACTGCTTGGCTGAGCTTTCGTCGTCTGACTTTTACTTAGCTTTGCTCCCCAGACTCACTGTGCCTACTACTCCGTCCCTGCATTTCAGTGCTGCTTTGTCTCTGGAACTTTTACACAGGTCCCATCACTTCCGTATTTGCTCTCTGCTGCCTGTCAATCTTCAACATAGTGCCAACATTTACATAAATCGCCCCCTCCCCCCGGAACGTCAGGGTGAGGTTGCGATGCCCTCCCAACCACCACCCCCACCCCCACCCACCCAACTTACAGCTGTCTTGCCCTGAGTTGAGTGGTCATAATACTGACTACCACCAGCAGTCAACTTTTAAATCACTTATTTTTCCCATTTTTGGTCAAATGTTTTCTTTAAATGTTAATGATTATTTTAAGTGTTTAAAATCCTCTGTTAATTAATGGTGTTTTTCATGGGTATTAATGATGCACAGCTTCTGTCAGCAGGCAGCAAGCACTTTGGAATCCGAGTTGTGGGTGAGAGGAAAATTTGAGTCAACCGTTTGGTTTGCGGTGCGGTGTAACAGAATGTAGTTTGTTACAGTGAATTAAATTTGTTTTATTTACAAAGACCATTTTCACCCCATTCATTCAGGGTTCATTTGTTTCATTGAACTAACACGTCTGGTATGATTGTCTTTTTCAAACCCAACACCACGCATGCACAGAGAGAACATGCAAACTCTGTGCAGAAAAAGCCTCAGGCTAGGATTTGAACCCAGGACTCTCTAGATGCCAGGCAACAGTACCAAGTGCATCACTATGCAGCCCGGAACAATGGTCAAACAGGATAAAATACGTATTATATCTGAAATGAATGTACTTTTTCCCTTACATGCACATGCATGTCAACTTGCACAGAAAACACACTCACATTAACAGAGGAGGGGCTGGAGGAGAATTGCTACACACAGTTCAATGAAATACCCACAAAACAGGGATTTCTTTCTCTTTGTCTTTTTTTAATCCTTGAATTGAAACTGAAATGAAAATTTGTGTTACCATCTGTTCTCATATCTATAGACAGTACTAAAGGCAAACTGTGACAGAGTTTAAAAATAAATTAATTCAAGTAAGACATTGACAATATCATTCCTTTGTTTCAACTGCTCCCTGTTAATGTTGCTACAACAAGCAGATGATAATTAGAAAGTCCAACTCACTTTGATTACAACATGGAGGATAATTGTTAAAGTATTGTAAATTTTGTAGGACTCTAAGGTCTGCATTCATCTACACCAAAAGGCAACAATAAAAATAGGTCATCAGCAATCTGAATAACTAATTCATGAAAGTATTTGTATCATTACTAAAAAAAAAACATCACTACCTGAATGACTGTTGGTGAGGGGATTCTGCCATTTGATGGAGCAATAGATCTAAAGTTTGCAGGATGGCAGCTCTGGAGGACTGGACTTGTGCACTCCTGGTCTAAAGCCAAAATTTCCCTCTCTATAGCAGGACACCTGGAGGAACAGCATCAAACCTCCCACTTTCAAATGGGCATGAAAAAGAATATCTTTATTTCATTTCCCACTGCCAAGAGGGCCAGTGTAAAATAATAAAAGATACAAGTACGGTCCCGAAGATCCCTTTTCATCAAAGATGTCCTTTCATTGTGTCAGAGCTATTTTAACTGGAAAAGACAGATTTACAAAATATTCAGTGTGTAATGTCAAGGCTGCAACAAGAGCTTGTGGCACAAGATTTCATGATATTAAAACGACACGATATCTCCTTAAGTGTAGGTTTATCTTGGGAAACGCTGTTCAGTTAGCTGTCAGTCTTCTGCTAGCATGGGACTATATATGGTGAGTGTAAGCTACTATTGAAAAGGTCTCTGGTTTAAACTCTCTTTCATCTATGTGTGAAAGAAGCTGGAAGTCGTTGCAGATTCAGCTTGTGTTGACAGATTTAACTAATATGTTTTTTGGGGGCTGAGCAATGGCACATTGTTGAAAAATACTGAAGAAACCTGCAAGTTTGAAGTTCTTTGCGGGGAAGCATTCTGGGAACTAAATGGAGACGACCAATGACTGAGTGCCAGACAAGACTTGTAAGATCATTTGTAAGAACTGTGGGGATTAGTCATATTAAAGTTGACGTAATGTCCTGGAGCTACCTATCGGCCCTAATCTAAAGGAAAATTGCACAATTTTAAGTTTGATTTTGTGAATAAAACTTAACTGGATGATTTTACTCTTAAAAAAAATTAAATGCAGTTTGAGATTTATAAAACCTTTATTGTTAGGTGAATACCAATAGGAGCACTTTTTGAAGTTGATTTCTTTTTTTTGTCATAATTACCTTATAATTTGTTTTATTAGGACAACAGACTAAAATATTGCACTTTATCCTGGCTGACAAGCACAGTAATAAAAGCTCCAACCACAGTTTTTTTTTTTTTTTTTTTTTTGAGGTAATTGGTAGATTACCAAAACAATAAATAAATACTGCAACTAGCTAACCATTAGCAGCTGGCATTTTTCATACAACTTCCTTTCTGCGCTAAACTACAGTATTATTTTATCTGAACTGCAGCTGAACATCAATAAATCAAAATCTATTCTTGATCAACAGTGGTCAGTCTTTCTACACTGACATGAGAGACAGTGGTTAGAAGAAAATGGAACTATCTCAAAGCTAAATATATAAAATCCTGAAACAAATTATTCTCTGGCCATTGAAGATGATTAGAAACAGAGTTTATGACCCGTAAAATCTTAACTCTATATGTTAAAAGAAACACAAGGACTTATTTTGTCTTATTGTGTGAATCTTACAATGTGTATTGCCTCATCTTATAAACTGTATGGATTAAGATACTCTTAAGTACTGACTAATTGATCAATGGACTTTCAATTTTTCATTTCATTAATGAATACTAGGAGTGAAATTGCTTTTATATTATTTAATTCACTTTGGGTTTATCATATTGTCCCTGTCTTCATATTTTGTGGTAAAAGGCCAACAAATCAAATAAGAAATTTAAAAAATGGTTTATGAAGTTTTTTAAGATGTGTGGTATATTCCTGTCAATCTTTCCAGCATTTCTTTAAAGGCTTTACCAAATGGACATATCATTGCTTTTTGTTTAATTGGTATTACATAGTGTACAATTATTTAGAAACATCATCACTGGTTTGAATATATTTGCTTCCAAATAAGTTTGAGCCATTTTTGAATCTTCTGTAGTTTATCCCTAAAGCAAACGACGCAAAACAAGGAAATGTTTTTTGTTGCTGTTTTGTGTTTTGTGTTTTTTTTCCCTCTTAATTCAAAGTAAGATGAACTTGTGGACGAAAACCAACACAAAAGTTTATAAAGCTGTTGGCACATTTTTGGAGATGCAAAAACATCATGAAACGCACACTCTTTGAAAAAATGAGAATTTCATAAGAAGATTTTTCAACTGATCGAATAGTGGGGGGCGCCCCAAAGGCCTCGCCTTGATCACAAATGAAGGTATATGCAGAGTCCTGGCATTTTGATCCCGTCTACCCCCACCTACATACACACCGCCAGAGTGATACGGGGGCTTCTCCACACAGATGTGGAGGGGGGATCATTTCTGCAAGCACACACTCGCACGACACAACACACACACACACACACACACACACACACACACACACACACACACACACACACCACACACACACACACACACACACACACCACACACACACCCACTGCATTGGCCCCGCTTGTCTGCCACGAGTGTCAGTACATCTAAAAGGTCTCAACATAAATGGGATTAATGCAGTCTCTCTCCCATCGGCAATCATTAAGCATTCTGTTTAAAGCGCAAACACACTCAAAATAAACGCACTTCCACTCTCCCTGCTGCAGTAAATTATTCAAAGAAGAGAAAATTAAAGGATAGAGAGAACGAGGGAAAAACTGAGATGGGGTGGAAGAGTGGGGGATCCCTCTGAGGAGAGGAGGTGCTCTGGATTGGAAAGGCAGATAAATAAGGATGAGCGAGAACATGAAACGATTGTTATAGCACCGGAAATCCTAAAATGCAAGAAGCTTTGTTACAGTGAGGTGATTAGTTTTTTTTGTTCTTCTTACTCCTGCGCTCAGTTTTTCTCCCATTCCCAGTTTTCCTTTTCATCACCCTTCATCCCGCTCATTCTCATTTGACATGTTCCTCCCTTGTTCTCCTCCCACCTCCGTCCCAGTTTGAAACCCCTGCGTCCTGCTTGCCATACGTTAATAACTATTTACTTCCCTCTGAGAGTAATTAGGCAGAGCTTTTTTCTTTTTTTCCACTTGAACTTTTGAAACCAGTCGTTTAGCAAGATGTTTGGAGGCCTTGACAAGCAGGAACAAAGAGTTTCTGTTGGGAATGGAAGAAGATTCACCTTATCTTGGTCTCCATGAAAATAATTATTTTATAAAAATGTCTTTCAAACAAGAAAACTGGAAAAAATCTGATAGTAGAAGCTTTAGTGTTGACATTTCAAACCAAATTAATAATATTTTAGGTATTCTTAACAGTGACAATTTTTAATAAATTCTATATTTTGTTTTTGTTAAAAATGGTTGACAGAAATGTTGCTGGATTAGTAACAAAAGAGGCAGGGAAGTGCTGAAAAGAACCAAGAAGTATGTGACTGAGGACATGAGGTAATATAAAACTGAAAAATAAATTAGTCAAACTGGGAAAATTCCAGCAGTCGTCTGTTGAATTTTAAAGATGTTGTGTCCAAAACGTTCAGTAGACATGACCACAAGGAAAAAGCTGCTTGACTGCATTTTCACACATCTACAGTCAGAACAATAAAAAACATATGTTGTTCCATACAGCTGTTCTGTTCAGTCTAATTAATAATCATTCTCTGAGACTGAAAGGTACAATCTAAAAGGACAGATGGCAAAAAGCAAAAAAAAATGTTTACATTAGGTTATGTTCATTAGAAGATTATCCTAACAAATGCCACAAGCGTAACTGATAAAATACTAAAGATTTTAGTTAACGTTTAAAAATTTCATAAGGTAAAAAAATTATAAAATAAAGGAATAAACAAGAAGGGTACGCTCTTCCTGCTTCTCTGAGGGGTTTACATGATTTCAATAATGACTTGGGAACCCAACATTTCTAATTCATTGTAATTAACAAACCTTCTTTATCATCTAATACAGGCAAGATACAGCTAGCACTCAATGCTAAATTACTTTATATTAAGGACTCAAGACTGTGTAACTTTCACCACAAATAGATTCCATTTAGATTGTGTTATTTTAGATGATGACAAAGCAGCCAGTGACAATGCAGTATTTTCTCTGTTATTTCCAATAGCTTGATTAGTCATGGCTTTATAAAATAATCAATACAGTACAACAGTCCACAAAAGCACTGTTGTACTGTAGGACGCATTGAAGGACGCACTGAAGGATGCATTGAAGGAGTCTTTGAATTCGCCTTGTCGCCACGCTATGACGTCATCGGCCTACAAATCCGTCCTTCGAAGGATGCAGACCCTAAAAACACAAATTCTTAGAGGTCACAGGTCACTCACTTACCATATTCTTCTACTTAGCTGGTTTTGTTTGTAAATGCCTTGGTAGCCATAGCAACGTGGCTAAACGTCTTCTTTTAGCTTCCTTACAGTGAGTAGGAGGTTTAATCCTTTTGCCTGTTCTCCCTGACTCTCATGGCAGGAAGTCCTTCTCTGCCAAGGCCTCTTTCTATTTAAGGGCATCAAAATAAAAGCACTGCTTGCTGACCTGTATGATATTTACATCAACCCAGCAGTAAATCGCTGCAGGTTTAGATTGTTCCAAATGAGATGCTTCATGTAAATGAATGGGCAACTATTCATAACTGTGGTATCAGGTTCTCCCTGATACTTTTATTATGGGTTTTTTTATCGCAACATGCTTAATGACGCTACAGAGGAAAAAACTCATTTACTCAAAAATGACTAGGAGAGGCAACACAACTAAACTGATAGAGCAACATTAACTAGTCCTGCAATGCAATCAGAGAAACAAAATGTTTTGGGTGGACTGTCCCTTTATGCTGCGGCGCTCAGAGGAAACAGGAGATTCATAAACACAGTAAAGTGGCTGAGATGGAAAAGGTACAAAAATAAATAAATAAGGTGAGATTAAACATAAAATTATGTGGCTGATCTGCTTGGTGCATCATCCTTGTCTTTGATTCAAATGTAAAAAAAAATTGTTAGATGTTAAATGTTTTCCTTATGAATAAAACCAGCGTGACGAGGTCATGTTTGAGGGGATCCTCCTCACTGACGTTCAAAATAGATCCAGCAGAAGGTTTAGAGACAGTTTCTAAATGTGACTGATGTGTTTAACTTCTGGAAAAATACTCTATAAAACACTTGTACTAATTTGTTTGTTTATAGGTTTATTGTCACAGGTAAAATCTTTGATTTTTACATGCATGAGTTGAAAAACAGGACAAATTCAAAACTTAAATTTATGCACATTTATTGACTTGCATTCACAGATTTAGATGTCTACGCATTCATTTTTATTGACAGTAGTCCCACCTTACACATAACTCCTTGTGTTTCCACAGCAACCAAAAAAAGAACCTGACACATAATGTATGACATCATTATGACATCATCATGTTCTCATCTATGATGTCATAAAGGTTCATAGGATTATTATCATCATTTGGAATAAAGAATCTTCAGTTCGCCCTTCAGCTGCCTTGAAGATTCATTTCAGAGACGACATTTAAAGCCATTTCTTCAAAATTATGCTTTCGATTGGATGGAGCCTGAGCTTCTTAGCTTCTAAAGGAGTGGAGACCCTGTTTGGACATTGTAACGAGGAAGCCGTAGAAGACCGGGACGAGGATATTAGGTGGAGATATTTTGGGTTTGAGGAGTTGATTCCAGAGGACCAAAGTAACACGGACATTTCAACCAACATCGTCGCCAGCGCCATTTCAGGGGTCGTGACAAAATTAACAACGTTCACCCCTGAAGACACCGTGGCTTTGGAGAGCATCTGTGCTCTGCATTGGGAAACTGGCTCTGAGGACACAGATGATGAAGAGCAAAATGACATGGATGCTTCCACCAACCATGTCAGTGCCACTTCAGGGGAATCGACACTTTCAACAGATTTGACCCCTGAAGATACATGTGGACTGGACTTGGAACCAGGCGTTGAGGACGCAGATGAAGACCTGAGCGACATGGACGCTTCTGCCAGCCTCGTCAGTGGCACGTCAGGTGACTTGATGAGTTTGGCAACTCAGGAAGATCCTGTGGCTTTGGAAATTATCTGTGGACTCCACTTGGAAACTTGTCCAGGGGACATAGACACTGATGGTTGCGACAGTGCTGATGTTTCCCTGGAAATAATGGACCTGGCCGTTGAAACGAGCTGCGACGGCCAGGAAGACGCGATAAATTTTGAACCCGTCTATGAGGATCCATTGGCAGAAGAGGCATCTTCTGCTGATGGAAACTCAGAAGATGGAATTCAAGATTACGCTGACCGTTTTTACGGCATGGACGCTGCAGATGTGGACGAGACCTCTCAAGAAATCCCTTCTGAAACAACTGCTGACGATGTTGTGGGACATTCTGAAGAGGTTTCTGAGCATTCTTCAGAAAACCAATCTTCTTTAGAAATTCTCACAGAAGATGATATTGATTTCTCTGAAAAAGATAACAGGAGGGATTTTTCCTCTAAGGAATCATCCACCCTTGGTTATTTGAATTTGGAGAAATACGTGTCACCTTTTGATAGAATTTCTGAGGTTTCCACCTCAGAAGAAATGTTTTCAGAGGAAAGCTCAGAACACGTTCAGATTGAGCCACAACAGGACAGCAATGATGTTGAAGAAGTGGAAGTTTCCATTGAGGAAGTCCCATCTGAAAGCAGAAATGCCGGAAACTTAAGGTCACGAGTTTCCAGTGGCTTCGCCAGCAAGGCAGGAGGATGGTTAACCTCCTGCCAAGGAGAAAACGCTAACCAGCCCAAACCAGTTCACACTGGGCACCTCTTCTGGAGTCGTTGGAGGGATGCTGGAGAGTGTCCCTCCAAGAGACGTCCTTGTTCTGCTGGGGGACTTCAACACTCACATGGGCATCACAGGGAGACCAGGAGGCTTGTGGTCGGAGGATTGGCCAGCCTGATCTGAACCCGAGTCGTGTACATTATGAGACTTCTGTGTTTATCACAGGCTGTCCATAATGTTCACCTTGTTCAAGCATAAGGATGTCCAAATGTGCTCAGAGCATAAGGACACCTTGGCCACAGTTCTATGGGAGACCTTTTGGTTTCCCATCTGATCTGTGGCTGTATGTCTTGGACTCTTGGGTGATGACGGGCAGAGCTGTCCACTGACCAGTCAGTCCCAGTCAAACCAGAGAGGCCCAAAAGTGTTGAGGATCCTGGCAGAGTCATCTGTGAAACAGAGCTTCAAATTTCACCTCTGGAAGAACTTTGAACCCATTTTGGAGGAAATGGATAGAACATCGCCCCCAACTTCATTGTCAATGCGGCTTATCTGAGATGTGGCTACAAGATTTTCTGTGCCTGTTTTGGGGACAACCCTAAAATCAGCTCGTAGGCACCAGAAGGGAGGGATGGTCTCAAACCAAAGATAGAGAACTCTCAGGTCTTTGTGGACTGACACCCTGGAAGCAGCTGATGGAAGAAGCTCGGGTGGAGAAGTAGTTCCCAGAGCCCATGGAGAAAGACTTGGACAGATGTCATAAATTGAGGATTGTCTGTCATGAGGTTGACATAGTGGACCCATGGCAAAAACACAAATCCAGGAAGCATAGGTAAACAGCAACCAGAGGCGGCGGACGGAGGCGGCGGACGGAGGCGGCGGAAGACGCAACGGACGAGGCGGCGGATGGAGGCGGCGGACGACGCGACGGACGGAGGCGGTGGACGGAGGCAGCGGACGACACGACGGACGTGGCGGCTGACGACGCGACGGACGACACGACGGGCGACAGATGAGGCGACGGACGAGCGATGGACGAGGGGCGGATGAGGCGGCGGACGATGCGACGGACGACGCGACGGACGAGGCTGCGGACGACGTGACGGACGAGGCGGCGGATGGCGGCGGCGGATGGAGGTGGCGGATGGAGGCGGCAGACGACGCGGCGGGCAGTGGGGAGAAGACTGAAAAGACTGCGGCAGCAGGAGGTGAGAAGACTGCCATCATCTATATATATATTTTTTTTTTCTTCATTTATTTATATATTTATCTGTTATTATTATGTTGTATATATATATTTTGATAAGAAATAAAAGCATAAATACATATTTTGATAAGAAATATATTATTTATATATGTATTCTTATATATATATATATATATATATATATATATATATATATATATATATATATATACAGTATATATCTTTTATTATGTTGTGTGTGTATATTTTTGATAAGTAATAAAAGCATAAATACATATTTTGATAAGAAATATATTTTTATATATATTCTTTTATCTATATGTTTATCTTTTATTATTATGTTGTGTGTGTATATATTTGATAAGAAATAAAAGCATAAATACATATTTTGATAAGAAATATATTATTATTGATATATGTATTATTTTATTTATATATTTATTATCTTTTATTATCATGGTGTGTGTATATATATATTTTTGATAAGAAATAAAAGCATAAATACATATTTTGATAAGAAATATATTATTTATATATTTAGTCTTTTATTTCTTCCACAGCTCCAGTATGGAGGACCAAAACTGACATAATAAATAAATTTATAAATATACAAATAAAAGAATAAATACATATCCTACATATATAAATAAAAAATAAATATATCAATAATTAATAATAACTAAAATAATCAATATAAAAATAAAAGTATAAATATATAAATATAAATAAAATAATAAAAATAAAAGTATAAATATATAAATAAAAGAATCAATATAAAAATAAAGTAGAAATATATAAATAAAAGAATAAATATAAAAATAAAAGTAGAAATATATAAATAAAAGAATATATATTTTGATAAGAAATAAAAGCATAAACATATGCTTAGATTTTTTTGCTTCTCCTTTTTCCGTTTGTTGTATTTATTGCTATTTCTGTATTATTTTCTCGCTGTATTTCTGCTGCATCATTATGTTAATGAGGTGGGCTGCCTTCTATGTCCAGCTCTCTATTGGTCAATAAACAGGAAAGAGAACGATCTGTGAGCAGATCGATTGTGAATGTCTGCCTACTTGGCGCTTTCGGGCTCAGTTTAAAAGTCCTCGGGAAACCTGACTGAAAAATTCACAAATACCCATTATCTTAAGGATACAATAACAGGTAAGGATAAAAACAGCATTTATGTGTTAGATAACCATTATTACTTATTGTCAATCCACCATTCTCTGACTGTATAAAATAAACAGCCTCCGATCAGAGAGTAAAGCAGCAGCAGCAGCTTTAGCCACAGTTAGGAAACATACACACCGCTGCCTGTCAGTGCTGTAACGTTAAAAGGTTCACTTTCTGTATTAACTGTAATAAAACAGTATTTACATGTTAGCCTTCATCAGTCATTGTCAATCCACCATTCTCTGACTGTATAAAATAAACAGCCTCCGATCGGAGAGTAAAGCAGCTAGCAGCAGCTTTAGCCACAGTTGGGGAAATATATACTAAATATATATACTGCATATACTGTAATTCCATGTATTTTCTACAGTAACAAAATGTTTTGGATTTTACAGTCAGAAGTTGTTGGTTTTTAACTGTAAATTTACTGACTTTTTTACAGTGCACTTTCATTTATTGATCTGGAAATGACTAGATGTTTAGCATTGTTGGTTTAATTGAACTGAGTTGTGTTTATTTGACACTTAGCCATCAGTAAGTTGTTAGCACGGAGCTAAAATAAAAACAATACAAAATTAATCATATTGTATTTTCAAAGATTGTCTTTAGCAGTAAACATCTAATGTTACCCCAGACCAAAAACACACATCCGGTTTTGCCCGGAACCCCCCTGGATCTGCATGAAATGGTTCGTTCTTGCTTGGAGCGCCTGACAGTGACGTAAGCAGCTTGCCAGTGACGTAAGCAGCTACAGTCGGTGAAGCTCCAGCTGAATAGCTGTTACTATGCTGCTAGGAAAAGTTATAAAATCAGGTTTTCAGAAACTGAATAGAAAGAATTTATAACCCAGTTTTTCTCCCAAGAGAAAATAAATACTTGGAAGTTCACAAACACTAGAGCTGTGTCCGAATTCAGGGTCCGCGTCCGTCAAAGGACCGGAAACTAAGACCGGAAGAGAAATATTCTTTTTATTTATTCATTAGTATAAAGAATAACAATGACAGAAACTCATCAAAAACAAACAAATACAGATCGCAGCTCCTAAAGTTTACAAATCACATTGATCGCAATGTCTCAATAAGAAAAAAACTAAAATTATTGAAAATACTAAATTAACAGAAGAATGAAAGGAAAGGCAATTAAATGATGAAATAAAATGATTAAAAAACAAAACATAAAAGACAAACTAAAAATCTTTCATTAACTCACAATTTTGCTGCATTTAAATTCTGCATCTGTTTTAGACAACTTTTAAAAATAGAAAGCTCGTTTTTAAGAGCAGCGTTTTGCATAACGGCATTTATACCGGAAGAGAAAAACCTGTGGATCCGGACAGGTGTAGCCTTCACCAACTGGCCCCGCCCCCACCTCAGCGTCACTCTTGTTGCCTAGCAACCGTGACAGCGTGAAGCAGAGAAGAAAAAAAGCACAATGGAGCCGAAGTTTGTTTTTCAGTCATGTTGTCCAGAACCTCCAGAACCTCCAGGAAGGATTTTCTGTTTTATAAATCAGTTTCAATGCAGATTAAATCACAACAGGAATAAATTATTAATATTTTTATGCATGTTTGGTGTTTTTATCGTGTTGTACTTCAGGTCCAGGATTGTTCAGATTAATTTAATTTCATCCTGTGAAACGACGTTTTAAGGATTAATCAGTTTTGGTGTTTTCCGTCTGGTTTCATCAGGTTTTAGTTTTAAAGCTTCTGTCACATGGAGGCGCTGTTTCCTTCAACGTTATATCCCATAATCCTTTGCTGTTACAGGCAGTTTGGTCCCATGTCAATAAAAACATCAATATAATAATAAAACATGTTTCTTGCAGCTGAAAAGCAGCGATATAGTACCTGAGATGAGACTGGAGCTAACGCTGCTAACTAGCCAAAATGGCTGCTAAAGCCTTGGAGACCAGCATCTAGTTTCCGTCTCACCAGATCTACGCTGAAGATAGAAAAACTAGATGAAACTCTGTTGACTTATATTAATATTCATCAGTTATAGCAGGAATATTAGTGATAGAAAATCTTTTATTTTGGGATAAAAAAGTTATTATCCTTTATATTTTAGTACAAATACTCAAATTCACTTCGATTCTTATTCAGCACAAGGTTCTGAGTTAGATTATAGATATATATATATTTTTATGTAGCTGGGGCATATTGTCCCCCCAATGTGCTGCTGCCCCTCTTCCTCTTGCCCATATATGGAAGACGCAGCTTGTTAGGGAGACAGGTAATCAGCATTTACATTTAAAAGCAGGTAGATTGCAGAGGAGATCAGATTTAGTCTGATGACTCAAACAGTACTGTACTGTATCCAGTCATTACCCAGATGCACAAAGACATGAACATAAAAAAACTTGGTCTACGTACCAACTAAACTGCAACACTGCAAAATAAACCAAAGAGAGAGACGATCCATATTTGGATAGTTTAAGTGCTCATACAGGTTCTCAGAGTTGCTCAGATGCATTTTTGCTTGTCTTTGACAAAGTTTGTCCATTTTTATTAACCAAAACATTCTGAAAGGTTTCATAGAGGGAAAATGCACTATTTACCTTGGCTGTATGATCAACTGGAGATGTTTTCAGCAGAGCATGAAACCCGCATGCGGTAACTTCACTGGTTGATATTTTGTGTCTTGGATTAAGTTGACTGGGAGCAAATACTGAACATATTCAGTTTCATGGCTTCCTATGATCTAATTTCTGTCTAATGTTTAATTAATGTTTCTTCTGATTGATTCTCAAGCAATTTAAACTGTAAGTGAACCAGATTTAGACAGCAGTTTTCTAATCTTAGCAAGCATTCAAACAGCTTTTATGGTGCAATTCTCCCTTAGCCAGCAACAGCAAAGAAGATCATTTAATATTATCTAATACGCTCCTCTACATTTAGAGACATTCCCCTATATTTAATAATTAATAGCACGTTTTACAAATTAGTTATCTATTTTTTTTTATCATTTATTCAGTCTTTTAATAGTATGTATGCATGTTATTTTTAGTCTTATACAATCTAAACTGCATTATGAACATTTCATAAAGAATTTGGTCCATGTTTAAAAACATACAGCAAAGGTTAAAGGATGGAAAATATCTTAGTTTGTAAAATAAGTTCCGATCTTTTGGTCAATCTTCAGATTTCTGCCTATTTGCATTTCAGAATGTGTTGTTGCATTTACTCGCTAAGGAGGCTTGATTGTTGTACTTCTCTTGAAAACACAATGGTGTTCAAAAGTCAGTCCATGTTGCTGCAGATTGCAGAGTTTGACTGAGACTTTATCTCCATTAATCTGACCTACATGGTTCATTTATTGGAGTTCTGTTGGCTGTGCATGTGCATATGAATCATCTGTTAAGGCTCAAAAATCTTGATTTTATTTTGAACTTAGAAAGCAACTTCGTGATTCCAGATACAATTTTAAGACAATTTTAGAAGAAAAAAACAAACAAAAAAAACACATCAAGCAATTCTCATTAGCAGAGAATTAATAACCTGTTCTTTTGCGAAGGCAGCAGCTTAGCAAGTCAGTTTTTCTGTTTTCATTTCTCTGATTTGCTCACATTTGCCCCACGCAAAAAAATAAATAAATTCTTAAATTCGCCTGTACATGTTTTCAGTACTTTCACAATCAAGTCCGTGTTCTGCAGTGAATCTCTGCCTTTCTGCTGCCACTCCACTACTTCTCATGTGAATCCTAGAAAAATGTTTTGGTAGCCCTTAGAAAGTAAAGACAATAAGTAGCTTCTTTTTCCCCAAATGAGACGTTTCTGGGCTTAATAAGATCACTCTTGGATTGAAGGTTGGGCAAAAGAAGACATTAAAGGTGTAGAACGACTTTGCTCCTGCCTGTCCAACAGGTATATGAGGTAAAACCTTGGGGTTGCAAATTTCTTGCCAATCACTTGATTTATTATGACTTTCAATGGAACAGAAACATCACTGATTCACCAGCCCTCTGTGACGCTGGAAATATTTAGAAGGTATTATAATCAGAAATGGGTGATTTTTAATGTATAATGTTTGCGCATTTGTAAACTGAAACATGTAACATTATGCACTCAGTCTTTTCCTATTGTACCATGCAGGGATTTTCTTTTGTAAACTTAAGTAATGACCCAGTTCATGAGGTCTGTCACATGCCGGTTTCCTTCCCTCCGCTCTTGTCTCTGGGATGTCTGATCTCTCAACACTGTGTACTATCAAATCAATCAAAAGCTCATGAAAGCGACCTTCAAGTTTAAAAAAATAAATTGAGTTTGGAAACCCATGCGAGCCGTGTCGACTGCAAGAATCTCCAACCGCAAGCTTTGATGAAATATAGTTCAAGGGATGAGGCTATAATGCCCATACCTTCTTCTCATCTCTATCCCCTCCCTTTGGCTTTCTTTTCATTCATAAGTAATAACACAGTGTGAGACTCATCAATAACGTACAGAGCTGCTCTGTGAAACAGGATCATGCTCATAAATGTTATCATTACTCTCAATGTATAGCACCACACGTTATGTTCCATCAGCGGCATGTAAGTGCAGGACTTGTTGTGGGTGAGACAGGAGCCGAGATAAATTGAGTTAATATTCCATGGATTAAATCGTACTCTTTGACGTCTTTCTGTAAGTGTGTGGTGTAAATTTCCAAGTGTGAAAGTCATGTTTAGAGTGCTCGTTTCTTTGGTAATTTAAACGGTTTGATTTGTAACAACATCATGTCACTTTAGTAACTGCGGCACAAGTCATTAAATCTAAAAGAGACGTTTCAAAAGGAGGCACTTTTTTTTCTTTTTCTTTTCTTACAATCTGTTTTGAAAAAATATATATATATATATATATTATTTTTTTCATTTGTTTATTCAGTCAACTCTGGCCTTAGTGAGACCAGTGCAGGGAGGAGAGGAATATTGCATTGTCTCGATGTGTTGGGTGAGTGGGAGGAGTGACCTACAATCTGGCCTGGGGTGGCTCCATCTTTCTGCACCCTGTGGTCTTCTCTGGGTCTCTATATGGCATAACATTGCTGACAAAACTCCCAAAGAGAGTATTAAGTCATCAAAACACTGCATATATTAACTGAGAGAGTGCACAGCTCTGGTAGCAGAGCTGTGAGCCCATGAACACGAGCAGTAAAACAAGCTTCCTTCACCCTTTCTTGCCAAAAAAATTTTAAAAAATGTGTTCACTCTCTCTTCGGTGGATTTGTTTGTCATTTGGGGTCGATAACTCTTCTGATTGATCTGTGTATCGCTCATGTATCACTATGTTTGCAGATCCATAATGTTCTTTCCATTTTCAGATGATGGGTTAAACATTGCTCTGTGCAAACTCAAGAGATATTGTTTTTATAGTATAACTCTGATTTCAGAATCTTCATATCTTTATCCCTAAGACTGATGATGCTTCCCTTTCATTTTATGATGTCTTTGTAATGCTGTTTGTTCACTAATAAACTTTTAGTCCAGCAAGTACGCCTCAATTCAAAAAGTGTTTGAAAGCACTTTAATTTTCCACCCACCACCCTCTGGACTTCATAAATATCACCAAAAACAAGTTCACAGAGTTTGTGAACTAGCTGTGGCTGTGGTCGGGTGGTTAGAATGAGAGTGTGTACTTTGAACATATTAATTAATAATCCATGTCTGGGTTATTAGTGGCTGAGGCTTTCGGGCCCCTATTACCGCTGATGAGTAGAACCTAAGGGTGCCATGGATGAGGACGAAGCAAGATGCCACACAGTGCCTCTTAACTTTCAACATATTAAAACAAAAATGTCTAATTTGTTTCACATTCAGTGACTCCAGTGACTCTCCTGGGAGCAAATGGGCTGAAATCATCTGCAGAGGTTTGTGGCGTAAAACTGGTGGTGATAATACAACATTGAGCCCAGTGGCCTCATCTTTATTTTGATTTTTTATTTTATGTCCTGGGCACTAAATTGTGCCATGAATCCAACAATTAAAGTGAATCCCAGCTCTTCAGCAAGTAAAAGGCCTATTTTTATATCCTACTAATAGAAAAAGTTCCGCCTATAGCTCACATTTTAAATCACAGTTTATGCAATCCAATGAAGGCCCTGTCAAATTTGAAAACACTCGTAAGCCTTTTGGATCTAAAAGAACCTTGGCTTTACACTAACCAAGATAAATTACATATCTGGTGAGAGAGCATCAAATGCAGCCTGTCACCTTCAGGCTGCCACACAACTATAGACAATTTAATTTCCATACGCTTATGCTAATTACAGAGAAATAATCAAGCTAATTTAAAAAGATGCAAATGCATTTGAGGTAGGCTTCATTAGCAAAACTATGGGCCGTGTGTGTGTATGTGTGTGTGTAACTTTATGTCTAAGAGGGTGGAAGACATTAGCAGGGATCTCTAATTCGTGTTGAGAGGGGAGCTGTGCAGTGAGTGGAGAAGACTGGTGAATATGTCAGGTGCAGTTTATTTTCAAAGACAAACAAACATTAAATAAGATCCATGTAATTGTCCTTTTTTCTTTCTCAAATGATCTGGTAGCAACAAAGACAGTAAAGCATATTGAAACATGTGCTTTGTGATATATATCGCCTATTAAAATTACATTCACTGACCTTCAATGTAATACTTTACCTCATCTGAAAATATTTTGACATCATGAAGCTCCAGCTTCTTTAACTTAAGCATGTGCACAAGCCAACACGTTTACTGTACGTTTTCTTCCTCTAACACACAGCAGGTCCTACATCCATCTGGTCCCTCAGGGCCAGGCTTCAGTGCCACTGAAGGTTGTAGCAATTAAAAACATCATCCTCCACTTGTCACAAACATGATGAATTTTGTAGCAGTGGAGCAGTAAGGCATAACCCCTGCAACCCACAATATGTCGCTTTACTCAGTTTTGATTCTTCTCTCCACTGAGGCATCATCCATTTTATTGACAGAGGGCGAAATGGATGATACTGTGATAGCAGTCGTTAAGTGATTAAGGATTAAATATGGTGATGCAGTTGTCCAACTTTGTAACTCTTGACTTCCATAAGGCATGGAGATTTCCAGTCAAATCGTGATGATGTACTGCTTTAGAATGCAAAAGTATTGAAAAATATCCAGATCACTTAAATTTAAACATTCCATACAACACTCTTAAAATCTATTTATTGCATCTCTAGCTGTATGTTAGGGACCTGCTGGAAAGTGAACTTCCAAACCAATCTGGAGTGAAGGTTTTATTCTAGAATTGACACATATTTCTCATCTTTCCATCAACTCTGACCAACTTCCCTTCCATTGCTGAATAAAAGCATCCCCACAGCATCATCCATTTTAAAGAAACGTCCTCTACGACTCGATGTTTTCTTTCTGTTCCTTTTCTACATCTCATTAAGTGACAAAAATAAAATGTCAAGGCAGGACAAAAAGATCCAATTTATGTTCAATCAAATCAGTCCCAACCATTAGTGACCTTACCAAGCAGAGAAACAGCTAAACAGAATCAACACAGTACATTGAGAAAGTGTCTCATAGAAAAGCTTATTTCTGTACAATATTGTTTTGAGTAAGACTGGTTCACTCACTACGCTTCATAACACTGTAGAACTTTTGCATCCAGAAGAAGCAACATGCTGAAAATGTACCAGTGGTTATACTGTATGTTCCTGGCTTTTCAGGAAATTAATAAGTGTCAAATACTAAGATCAACATGCTGCCATTTCAATGCTCCACAGGAATCGGCTTGCGTAGATGCCTATGAATTGCTCGACTCAATATCAGGCCATTTGTGTGTCCCATAATATAATATCACAGCAAAATAGCTATATAAAAACTTGGATTCTTTCAAAAGGATCACACACAGGATTTACCTTAGCTATTTAAAGATGACTGACGCTGGTGAAAGAGATGAAAGAGAGACTGAGATGCCTGAAGGCGCCTCTTTATGTTTCTCTCATCTTGGAGGCCACTGGACTGTTTGATGGTAAACAGCAGAGGACTATAGGAGCTTCGGAAACAACATTTCAATACACACTCCACCAGAGACTCTGTTGTCTCTGATGGGGCGAGCTGAGACGTTTCAGCTCTTTATCTTGTAAAGAGAACCATCTATACAACACTTTATTTAAAGCGGAACAGATCACTTCATGGAAAATGTAAATTGCATACAGAATTTAACAGTGTACAACTTAAATACCTGTTTATTTATATGCATGTGGCAAAATACGTACTTATGCATTTGAGGATAATGGTAAAGATAGCTTATTTCCTTGACATGTTTCAAACATGATATTAATGCACGGCCACAAAGATGCGTTTTATAAAAGTAAATTATTGACTTTCTCATTTTATATGCAGATGAGCCTCTATTTAAAATAAAAATGCATTCATCATATTTTAAAGCTAATGAGTAAATGTACTGATTAGCTGACAACGAAGAGTTAATCAAATTATTTTGACTACCAAAGCTTTGAATTTTACTTTTTTTTTTCTTTTAACAATCCTGATCATCAGCTTCAACTTGGTATAATTCATCAGTCTAAAAATTATTCCTCTTAATGCAACCCATCATTAAACAATCAAAGCTTGTTAAAACCCTTGTTTCTTAATCAGGCACTTACTTGTTAAATATGAGAAGAGATAATGGACCTCTAGTGTGCATCTAATTTTGGAGGCCGTCTATCTGCCTGATTGTTTGTTGTTTTTTTGTTTTTTTTAAATATCAAGGCATTGAGTTTGAGCTTTAGAGTTTGAATCAGGAAGATATGAGTTTTTGCACTCAATGTCCTCAAATCTCCCCAGAAAAGGCTATCCATAGTTTTGCAAAAATATTCATACCTTAATTTTTTTAATTTACGTATGTTATAGAAACCAGCTTCTGTATTCTTTTTACTGAAAAAATGTGCCACAAACGTAAAGTAGTGCATAAGTATGAAATCGAAGAAAATGATGCAAGTTTTTATTTATTTATTTTTACAAATTAAACTCTTTATAAAGTGGGATGTATGTGTAATTATATTTGTGCAGAATTAATCTCACACAGCGCCGTAGCAGATGTTGACCAAAACTGACAGGCCAGACAAGAAGGATATTAATCAGAAATGCAGCCAAAAGGTTCAACACAACTCTGGAAGAGCTGCACAGATCCACAAATCAGGTGGGGAAATCTTTTCACAGGATCATAAGAATTATGCACATCATAAATTTTATACAAGAGTAAAAAGAGGAAAGTCATTGTTGGAAAAATAAGAAGTTATTCATTAGATTTAGTCTTAAAGTAATATTTCAATTTTATCAACGGATTTCAGCCAGACAACAATTTTTGTAGGATGATGACAAGGAGGCTTTCCAACCTTAATGACTCACCGTCAAATATCAGTCATCAAAACACAGTAGAAACATGGAAAACAGTTGTTGATAGTTTTGAAAAGGGTTTGATTGCTGTAATACTAATGGAACTTTTTAACTGATTATTGAGAAGACCATCTTGTTTTTAACATGTCACTCATTGGTTTATTATCTGTTTAGAGATGCCTGTCATCAGTAGAAACAAACTTCTTGGTTTAACGACAGTAATTTTGCTTTCCATGCAATGGAAAAGTTGTTTATTTTTTAAAGACAATTTTTCGTTTTGTCAATTGTATTTTCTGGAAAGGTTCTTGCAAGAAGAACAGTTCAGAACTTGGTGTGATGATCTCTTTGTCATTCAGGTTTCTTTTGGTTCTCAGTTCATATTTCTCATGTTATGTTACGCTTTGCTCTCACTCTCCAAATCTGACTGCAATGCTGCTCAGAGACACACAGTCCAAATTATTTTCATCAGCTAACAATATCCAATTGCTCCAATGTTGAAATTGCCTGGAAACACACACATACTCATCTTATACCTGCTAAGGCGTTTGGATGCATTTCATGCACACACCATCCCAAAAGTATATTGCAACCCACATAGATTTATCAACCTCCACAACACTGACATCAAAGGTTGAACAAGCCTTCACTTTATGCATCAGCCTACTAAAGCATAAGTCACAAATCCTAAAACAAGGAAGGGTTTTAGGAGGAGAGGTGTTCCAACTCCATTCTGAATTTTAAGTCTTTCCTGGTGAGAAACCACTGCTGACAAATCCTTGTCAATGAAAGCATCAAACCTGATCGTACAGGATTTGATTAGCATGATCTGAGATGCCATTAAACGCATACAGATGGAGAAACCAAAGACAAAAAGATGGTAGGGGGAAGGAACATGCTAAATGTTTGCGGTCTTTGCTTTAGAAATCATTTCACAGAGCAGAAATGCTGCTTCTGTTAAGATGCTTTGCAGTCTAGAATAGCTGGATGATTACAAGGGAGTGTTTTGATGTTGCAGCAGGTAATTCTGGGCGTACTGGCCTAAAGCCGGCCAAAGAGCTATGCCAGATGATAAATAACATGGATTTATTCAATGGTGTCTGTTCTTGTCAGTAAAGCCCTTTTCTCTCTCCTAGGATTTTATTTTTCTGAGAGGTTCTTAGAGGGAAATTGTCATGTTTTCATGTCAAAGGCGTGCTTTTATCTGTTTGTTTTCCTGGGTGCTTAAAGTTGTTTACTGTGCCAAGGGGGCTTTCAGGCTCTGTGTGTGTGAATGTGATGTACTTCTGTGGAGTGTAAGCGGAGAGAACTATCTAACCGTGGATGATGCAAAAGTAGGTAGAAATTCGACATCTAAGCCTTAATGCTTCAATACATCAAAAAGAGAAGTAGTCTGCACCAAGCAGAGGGCAAAATCTAACAGTGGCCTACTTATCTTTGATCACGGAAAGCTGTGATTGATTCTCAACCAAATGTTGACACAAAATAAGTCAAACGCACGGATGACCTTTCTGGGTGTCCCAAAGCAGAGAGGAGGCAAGGTACAAAAAGCTGGCAGAGTATGCGATGGAAATTATTCCTCCTTGACATTTCAGGGACCTCAGCCCATCGGTTTTAGGATTCTAGTCCAGGTACCAAAGAGAAAATGTCACCTTTTTTATTTACTTAGGGGAATTCGCCAATTAAATGTGACTTTAAGGCCAGGCTATGATAGCTCTTCTCAACCACTGCCATGCTTGCTCATGAGCCAGCGTTCACAAACGCATACTCCAGGAACGTGCCCTTATCGTATCACTGACATTTTAAATAACGCGAATGTTTGACCCTGTAGCGGTAACCTTTCGCACAAAGGCAATTTAGAATGATTCTCTGTGGCTTTCTGAACTAACTGTGCTGACCTGTGGATTCTCCTCTGCTCCTGTGTAAGAACCTGGTCACAGGTTTCGGTACAACTGCTGCAAAAGGTTCTTGGTTGACCGTTATTCTTTATTAGAATGTATTTGGTTCTGTTTAGGTTGGATCTCAAAAATAATTGCAGAGCTCTGTTTCATGTATGTATTTCTAGATAACTTTTTTTTAAATCATCCCAATCAGATTCATTTAAAAGCAAGCTTTTGCAAAAGATAATATAATAGCTTGATTCTTCAGTAAAATATGCTTAAAATATAATAAAACACAACATTTAAATAATAATTTATGGTGTAAAGTACTTTGATAAGATAGTCTGTTTCTACAGGCCAACAGTGTTGGCCAGGTTTAGAGAACTGCTGTAATCTATAATCTAATACATGTATAGTTTTATGATTTCTTTACAGAAATATAGATATGCCATTATTGCATGGATAAACAAACTTTTTTGTTATTATAAAAAAGGAGCTTCATGAAAAGGTTACAAATCAAGGCTGTGGTAGGGAAAAGGCAGAATGACACCTTCAAACTTTACATGTGAATCTAACATAAAGGGAAGGTTTTGTAGGATAATTATCGTTTGTCCATCTATGTTCTTGATGTATGAGGTTGAAGGAGACGGAGCTGAATTCATGAATTTCATTTATTAACACTAAAATACAGCGCTGGTCCATTTGTTCATGCTATCCTTATGAGCTATCCAAGCAAAATGGCATCTGATAATAGTTTGTAGTTCTTTTCGTTGGCCTCTATCCAAGCTAACATATCGTTTCCGTTAGAATTAGCTTTGCGCCCATGCTCTACGTTTGCAGAGCTCTTCGTATGCTTTTAGCTAGTTGCATATATACGAGTATGCAACTAGCTAAAAGAGATGGATGAAAACACAGAATTATTTATTCTCAACAGTTTGAATACTTCCATGTTAGCCTTTACTGATCTCTGGCAATGCATATTTTTACAATCTTTATAGAGGTAAACTATTAAGAAAATAACTCTTATAAAGCCAAGAGCAGCAGATAGGATTCACTTTGAGACAACCAGAGAAAAGCAGAAAGTACTCAGCAATACAATCTGGACATGTAAATTTTGATGTTTGCTGAGGAGGAAAGGAAGAAGTATGGCTTTCCTGGACCGGCCATCGTTATATTACCGGTCTAAAGACAGAGAGCTGCAGTACCGCCAAACAGTTTGGCATAAGCAGATAAAGTATCATGCAGTTGTTTTTGTAGTAGACTGGAAAAAAAAATACAGACGCCATGCAGAAAGACATGACTAAAGACAGGAAAACATCCTGCTGGAAAATGACAGTACTAATCATCTTTCCATTGTCCTCCTTTACATAGTACTTTTTGAAAAAAAATAATAATAATTACCCTGTACCAAAAAGAATAGAAACATATGATGCATGACCATTGTATTAGTGGTAAAGACATATGAATGAACATACACTGTAATGTCCCTGCCAGGTTTTCCAGTTCATCATAGCTTGCATAGCTTGTTGGACTCAGGTCAACAAGTAAACCCCGGGGAATACACAATAATATGCCAGAAAGAGATCAAAAATAACATGTGAATGTTATTAATAAATGATGCAACATATTAAATTGGACAGGAAATGTCTTGGAAGCACATGGGATCTTTATGTCCCCCACCCTCCTGTTCTCCTACCATCTATCCCCCCCACCCCCTGGTCTGTAATTAGTGCTTTTTCACAATTTCCAGCAATGTTTTCATCAGTTTACAGCGTTTGCTAGCCTCAGTTGAGACGCGAAGAGTTAAACCAGGGAAGAAAAGGTCCTCTGTGGCTGTTAATAGTTCTCGTCTCTCCCCTGGACTCTCTTTTAATTGCTCTGCTCTGCCTGCAGGGTCATTATTACTCTGATCGAGTGCGGCCCTGTTTTTCTGCAGCTTTTCATGAATATCTTTTTTGCAAAACAACTTGCTTTGAGGTTTCTGAGGCAAGAGATCAGATGTGATCACCTACATCCATGTAAATGCATGAGTGTTCTTGGCATTAGCAGGACACAATGTCTTTCATATGCAGGACTTTCAAGTAAGAGATAGAAAACACTTTGAAGTGCCTTTCCCCTCATTCACTGACTTTAATCAAAGAAAATGTATTTTAAGGGCATGATAGTCAGCTAACTGACTGCATTCACTTGTGCTTGGCCATTTTAGAGGGTTTTGTTGGGCTCTTAAATGCGGCGTTGTGTTGTTGAAGAGTCAAACGTATTTCTGGTCTCTCTGGCATTTTATTCTGTAATAAAGCGTTTTTCCAGTTCTTTTTCTGTGAATTTCAGTATTCAAGCGAAGTAACAAAACAAAGATTCCTTTATTAAAAATAGCACAGTTGACAGAAGAATGGCAGGAGGTGCTTCAACTAAAAGATGCACTGGTTCATGAAATTAGTTTTTCTGTTTTATCTTGGGTATACTGTGAAGAAAAAGCATTCAGCTTTACAGATAAGTGTAGGAGAAACGGAGTGAACGTGTTGGAAAAAGCTACAAAAACAGAAAGCTGCCATTTTTATAATCACTGCTACCTCCAGCGTATTGAGCTACAGCTTACAGAGGGCGTGTGTCCTTATCATTCAAAGTTATGCATTTAGACAAACACTAGCTATTGATTGCTTTCAGCTGAATAATGTCAACTTCTGACATTTAGGATCACATCAAGGATTTACCCGTCAGCAGAGAGATTTTATGGCTCGGGTTGAGGTGGTGTAAATGAACCAGGTGATATTCAGTATTTTATCTCATACATATTTAAAGTTAAAAATGGCAGGGTAGGAAATAGAAGAGACAAAATGGTATGCAGGTACTGTCAAACACAATTATTGGTGCCCTTGGAAAAGATGCCTGCAAAACAACTCAAAAAATATATAATTTTATTGCAGCAGCATAACACCAAACTGAGAAATTTAGAAAAGTCCAACATGCAATTTTACTACTTTCCTACTCTTGCAATATAAGTGACAGCAGGGGGCTTTTTTTTAATGTGCACTTTAGTTTTTGATCATAGTCTTTAAGAACTTTTAGTTACCCATGTCACACATACACCCAATTTGGTAGCCACTAGTCTGCAGGCCAACACACAGATATCCTGCCATCATACAAAGAGAGGAGAAGATAGAGAAAAGTAGACAGAGTGAAGAGTGAAATTTTGAGGTCGTCAAGTATCAGTTAAAAATATTAGAGTATCTGCTTGCAAGCCAACTGTGTGGGAGGGATCGTATGAAAGTATTGTATCCTACTATAACAAACATAAACATGTAGAGGTTGCCAAACTCTTGCTATGACCACAAACACATCAGGAGGGGGAAAAACGACGGGGCCTGAAATTCAAAAAATCTTGAGCGATTGTATCGGGAGGAGTTGTGAAAGATCTCTTTTTGTACGCCCTACAAAATGTGAAAAGAAATTAGATTAACAGCTATACTGCCTGTGATTATTATTTTTTATTTTTTGCAAACAATTATTTCTTAACATCTCAACTAGATGAAGGTATTAAAATCAAAAGTTGGATTTTACAGTGTGCGGTAATCCTACTGTAATTATAAATCAATATTTTTTTTAGTCTTTTACTTAACTAAACTTTAACTTTATTTACTCAGACACACTGAAAGAAGTATTAACAAAGAGAACAAAGACATTATTTTCTTTGCAACAGCAAGTAGATTATGCAAAATCTGTGTTTTTGTTTTTAATGGAATGTTGAACGAGGAGATGTCAAATAAACAATCAGATCTTTAATTATGGAGAGGCTTATCCTATGCTTCCATTGCATTGATTTTCTTCCAATTCAAACTGCACATTAGTGTGGCTCTGAATGTAGATTACAGCCAGATAAGCATTCCAGCCTTATCAAACATATACTTAGAAAACAATCCTCAGTATCAAACATCTGCTGGGACTCATTCGCTGAGCTGTATTGCATCATTAGACATTGTGAAAAAGGATCTGTTAAAAGACTTTTTCCTCAATAATGCAAAGTTAAGGCACATAAACAACTAATGTTTATGTGCTTAGATTAGACTAATAAGACTTTAAAGGATCCATGTCTTTTTTTTCACAAACAATGTGAAGCTACGAGCAAAAATCACGCAGATTGTATGTAATGTATGTTTGTGTATTTTCAAAAATACTCCTACCGTTGTTGGTTGTGTTTTTCCACTAACATCCCAGAATTGGTTCTACCTTGACGCATATTGTAGTAAGAGTACAGCAGAAGCTTTCAAACCCAAGGTGTGACTTGGTCGACCAGAGGTGCACGAATAAATCCTCTTCTCCTCCACACAGCAAAGCACATCTGTTTCCTGATGACATTGTTCATCAACAACTGTCCTGTTTGTTGCTCCCATGAACAACTAGCGCTCTGACAATTGCTGTGAACATCAGAGGCAGTCTCTATACCAAGGATTTAACTCCATAATGTAGTTGGAGGATCCAAAAAAAGAGCATATTTTATGTTTCCAATTTTAACATGCAGTGCGGAGCCTGAAGGCAAGACCCTCAAAGTGGTGGATTCTGTAAAAGTTGTAACTGTTAAGCAACTTTGGAAATGTGCAAAAGAAATGTGAATTTTTTACTGCCCCCTCCCCCTTTTTGCGTGCGTTTTATAGCTAAAATTATGCAGACAGATAAATCCTAACTGTAAAGTAACACTAAACATCTGTTTTTGCAGTTTTTATTTTATTCACTCATTTAAACAATTAAATCGACATGATTTAGCTCTACTATGTGTGCAATAGTTCGTATAATGCCAGATTAATGAGAGATATTCTTAAAAGCATAACGACTGACTGCCACGTTATGCAGTGTAATGCAGTTCTGCATCGTCTTCCCATCGCGTGGCCGTGCCAGAGTTTTATATTACATCGGCTTTGTTGTCCTAATTGGTTCACAAACTGCTCCTGTGAAGGTTGGCACATAAAAGTTGTTGTGCTTTACTTTGAGAAATCATTATTTAGATTCTGTTTATCCTGCTCTATTTGGCACTGTTTGGATTAGATTTTTTTCTTTTTTTTTTTTTTTTTTTTTAGAATGGCTGTTTTTATATCAAACCACATACTGGTTTCAACTTTTGTATCCACTTTAGTTTATTTCTGCATCCTCGTGGTCAAAGCAGCTCACAAAACAAATAATTTTTAACTCGATATTGTGCTGTATATTAACTTTTAATCTCTTAACACTAACATTGAATGCAGTCATAAGCTGGAGCTGCTTTATACAAAGTAACTAAATCAAGGGTTTGAATGCAGAGACGTTTTTGCCAAAGGTCTCATTAGGCTGAGTATTTTTTGTAATTTGCGTGAGAAATTAAGAGCATTTGAAATGTTTAACAGGCTGTCACTTTTAATGAACAGCAGTGTTTTGAGATCTTTGTTCAGCTGCAATGGTTTTCTACTTTTGCCCTCAGCAAAACTTATAAAACAGTAATTTGGTTTGCTGAAAACAAGCACCGCGATTCAATTTTTAAGGTGTACACAGTGCTGGCCACCATTTATTGGCACCATAAATATGGAGAAACCCTTAGAATAAATTAATCTTTTATAATTAAATATATGGCTTCATATTGCTCCAGTTCTTACCATTTTTCTCCCTCTGAGCTACTACTGAGTAGCACTTAAAGCTGCTCTGTTTGAAACAGGGCACAAATAGCGCTGAGTAGGAGGAGAGGAGGACAGGAAGGGGAGAGAGAGTGGAGTTGTTTTCAGAAACGACTTCTTTAAGGAAGGGGAGATTATCCCCACAGATAAGCAGCTGAAACAGAGAATGAAATAATGTTTTAACTACAGCACAGATGAGGTCTAAAGAGTATGGAAGTCTCTGCATTCATCAACAGTTTTGAAAAATTAACACAATTTAAAGGAATTGGTGTTAATGTGCAATTAACAAATCTTTGGTAGCCTTAATAAATAAGCAAGGTTTTAAATTGTTAATCAACAGAAATGTGCTAAAATTAGGGTTGTGGTGATAATCTCACGATACAATACACGATATTCTGCCCACGATACAATATATATTCAGCACCCGATGCGATTCAATACACTTTTGCGATTTTCTGAATGATTTTAGAGGGACAGAGTGATTTTGGTGATATTTTTTCACTGTTATAGAGTTGGACTGAATTAATTTAACTGAAAACCGATTAAAAGCACCAACTACACAATACCTGGCTCTGACTAGACACAGACTTAAAGTCGACAGCTGGACAAAATGAATCAAAGAAGTGGTGAGAAAACATGTTTCTTTTCATTGAAACAGTACAAACTGTAGCTTACATGCATTTGTAAAGTAAATAAAGTGAACCAAGTACCTGCTCTGAATAGTTTGATACCTTTTTAACCTGAACATCTGAAGGAATCACTCTAAGCCTGATGACCTGGTGCGAAGCAAGCAGTCAGTGAGCAAGGTGACATTTGGATGTTACAATACTTGCGGATGAATATCAGTTTTTTTCTAGGAAAGAAAATATCGATATATATATCACGATATCGATATTATTATACAGCCCTAGCTAAAATCACACAGAAAATTTTATGCAACTAAATATCAGTAGAAATGTAAGTTTATTAATGTTAAATGTCTGGAGAAAGAATACAGTATAGTTAAATGTTTGTTTAGTGTTTATCATTTTGCAGGTGTTAAATCTTAGGAGAAATGCGCCATTATTTTATACACAGACTTGATACAAATATAGACTACTTTGATAATATCATAGCCGCAGTGAGCTACTGAAGTCAGAATTGTCAATAAATCCAAAATTCAAATGGATTCAGCCAGTGCCGTCGCCCCCCTTCCCCGAGGGTCAGTCTGCCATATTGGTTTTCAGGAGGTCAGGCTTCCTTTACCTGAATCCTGCCTTGTCAATATCTCACTGTGGAGTTTGCAGTTAGCATTATGTGTGTGTGTGTGTGTGTGCGCGCGTGTGTGTGTCCCAGCAGACCAGCTACTGGCTCTGTTTCCACAGCAGATGTGTGTACAGTGCTGTGGGGAAGAAAGCTTGTCCATTGATCCGCAGCAGAGGAGACATCAAACGATCCATAGGAGGAAGAGCAGAGGGAAGCAGAGTGGATGAGTTGGGGGCATGTTTCAGTGTGTGTGTGTGTGTGAGAGAGAGAGAGCAACATCATACTCTCTATCAAATACTTCTATATATACATGCATACATGTAGCGCAGTGATTCCAGTGATTTAGTTGGTTGAAAGGATCAGAGATGCTGTAATGACCTGGCAACACATAAACACACTAAAGTTCCAGCGTTGAATGACTTGCCACATGTCTGTTAAGCAAGATGGGCCGTGTGCCTGAAGTACAGTGCATTACAGAGTTTGTATGCTGGGCTGTAGGCATAGTGCGACACATGTGTAATATGGCTTCATACACAGAAACAACATTTCCTGCCTCTTTAGTCCCTCCACCAATCTACATAAACATGGATGCCAATAGAGCCACAGTTAAACATTCATTAAAACCTCCACAGTGAATGAGTAAGGCCAAAATGGGTTCTATTCCTTGGTTATAGGTTTGTTTTCCCTTTAGATTTTGTGTGCTGTGAACTCGTTTCATTCTTTGTAGTTGTATGTTGAAATAAGAAGTCAGTCAAATAAACAATTATCACAAACTTCTTAGAGATCAGAGAGCACTGTTGAGTGGAGTGTGGCACACAGCAAACCCACCACAACCTGACTGTGTTCCTAAACTGAAAGGTCAGGCATGGAGAGTCTCAATTGAAAAGGCAGTGAGAAACCCGAACAGGAGCTACAAAGATCTATGGCTCAGGTTGGAGAATCTGTTCACATGACATATCGTCCAACACAGATCTGGTTTTTATATAAGAGTGAGACCAACAAAGCTATTTTAAATGAAAGTCAGTTTGTAGTTTGCCAAAAGCCACAGAGGGGACACAACAAATCTGTGGAAGAATGTGTTGTGATTTATCAAAAGTTAACATTTGGGCCAAGCTACAATATCCTACATGTGGCAGGACAACTAACTATATACAGTACATCACCCTAAACAAACTATCCCCACAGTAAAACATGGTGACGTCAGCATTATGCTGTGGGAATATTTTTCTTTAGCAGCAATAAGACTTTCCTCTGCCACACAGTTAAGAGTTGCTTACAATCCAAGTTAAATGCATAAAAAAATTGTGGTTCTCACAAAACATTGAAAAGCTCAAGGCATGCGAAGGCTTGTAAGGTACTATATATTTGAAGGGCCTACTTTGAAATGTTCCTTTGTACCTTCTACAGAATAAAGAATATTTATTTTATTTTAAACATATGTACATAAATAAATTCCGTTATAAAAACTAAGTTGATTGTGGCAAATAGGTACATTTTGATCTATAATACTGAATTATTTTTACCACAAAATCTTTAATATTTAGCTTTTTCGACTATCAATAAGCATCTGTTTGTGTTTGCCAAATCCTTCCACAGAGGTGCTGTGTTAGTTGGTATTTGTCTGAATCCTCTATGAACTGTGAGAGATGATGCAACAGGAGGCAACTGCTGAGAATTAAATGTCTTAGAGTCTACATGGCAGAGCTTCTTTCTACTTCTCATTCAACGGACACACACACACACACACACACACACACACACACACACAACACACACACACAAAACCCCAAATACATTCTTAGTGTGGCTGGATTCTACAGAAATGAAATCAGGGCTCATAGTGAGTCAGTGTGTCCTGTATTAAGCTGCTACAGTGATAAACAACTCTGAGTTCTAGGTCAGTGCCAAGCATTTCTACGTCCTAATCCATTTTGTGAGGAACAGTCATGTGAGGATGTCGGTGATTCTGCCTGTTTTCTGGTGTGCTTCAAACAATTTGCACTTTATAACCTGTTAGATTAGGTAAGTCTGTAAAAAGTGCTGCCTTAGGCCCTCCTGAGGATTCATCCTGTCTGCATATTTTATCTGCCATACGGAGGACACTAACAGTCGCGGGTACAATATGGTTTAAAACTTGCACATGGTGAGGCGAAGTTGGATTAAACACACACACACACATACATATACATAAGGGCGGCAGACGGTACGAGGGTAGTGCATCTGCTGTTTAATTAAAATCGGAGGGGGGCCCCACCGAGAAGACTTTAATCAGAACGTATGCACACACGGTTCATGAGACTTGAAACCGTTCCCTGTTGCAAACCTACGAACAGGATACATGAGTGCATAAGCAAATAAAAACAGAAGCACTGCAGCAAGACGCACAACAAAAGAGGAAAGTAGGAAAAGAAATTCATTCCACAACTATGAGAAGGCTGGTTAAAGAAAACCTAGGGGTCAAATAAACTTGGTTGATTGATTGATTGATTGATTGATTGTGTGCTATGACAGATCCAGCAGTGAAATCACTGTCCTTCCACTCCAAAAGTTGATGAATGTATTCCTGCCTCTAGTCAAGAGTTCACTCCTCCACCTTGAGCAGCTCTCTAAAAGCAGATGTCACGTCCGTCGGTCCCCTGCGATGGTTGAGATGCTGCTGTTGTTGTTGTTTGAGCCGATAAATGAATGCAGTCTGCTGTCAATCAAATCACTGGCACTAAATGCCCGGCTTGGCCCGGCTTGTACCAGCCCTGAAGTAGTTGCAAAAAGAAGGGAGGAACCAAGCAGGATCTGCAAATGGAGACAAATCCGGCCGCGCCCTGGTCTGGACCGCCCTGCTTTCAAACCGAAGTCAGCATCTTGCCTGGGTTCATTGGCTACAGGGCTGTTTGTTATGTGATTTAAAAAGTGGTTTAAAGACCAAATTACTAATCACCATTTCCGTGGTTCCCACAGACCAACAATTTCAATTTATGCTGCTACCACTCCTTTACTTAAGTGTACAAGAACAGTTGTGAAAAGACTCGCCCTGTGGATCCACATATTTTAAACTTCACATATGATGACATGCCATGAGCATGCTCTGTTGACGCACCTGCCAGCTCAACACTAATGCCCAGCTGAAGCAGTAGACACAGACAACTGTGGAAAAAAAAAAAAAACAATTCAACTGCATGTCTGACATTTAAAATCCCCCTTGGCAGGCATGTTGCATTTACTTGACTTCTTGTTCCAAATGAATGTGTACAAACTTTCACAAGAGCAATGTGAAATGCTGTTCAAAATGACACTAAGCTTAAAAATCTGTAAACTCTCTTTCCAGCCTCGATGTCTTCTGAAAGGCTCTAGATGCAGCGATGCGGTAGATCAAAGCAAAGCACGCCTGCAAATGAAGGATATCTTGGGCTTAAAAGCTGTGGGTCTTAATCTGCGGGTCATGAGACGGTCTCAGGAGGGACTCGGCGAGCGTGCTGAAATAAGCTAATATTCAATGAGATCCTTCAAAGCAAGCTGCAGATTAAAAATGTTGCCCCAAACCCTTTGGCAGATGATTGAAGTTTAAAGTTAAATAACTAATTATTATTTTATTTTTTTTAATTCTACATTATGTTTGTAACTTTAAAAGCAGCTATATTTCTCTTAGATTTATCAGACTATCATCGCAACAAAAATCTGCTAGTGTGAAGTTTGTTATGATTGTATTTAAATCCACGTTTTGGGTCTTTAACGTCAATCTCTTAGGACGTAAAACCTGAATTCGGATGGTAGAGGAATGTCACAACACTGGAGAAATCATAGAAAAACACTGACAAATAAAGTTACTCATTGTGGAGCAGTTTAATAAAAGTGTTATTGTTCCTGCTCACTTGTTTTGCTTCATGCTACAATAATGAAAAGCTAAAGATATGCGGGTTTAAAAACATAAGCTTAAAACGGGCTAAACCGTTACACAAGAGGTTATGAGTATTTTGTGTGTCCCGGTTAACATCCACATTTTAAATGTATTAAAAATATTTCATTTACATCATAAACGGCAAATGTAGATGTGCTTCACATGAATGCAGATTTAGCTGCAGAAGTGAGCGTGCGCTGTGTGCGTGAAACTGGATCTGTATAGAGTCGCAGTGGGGAATGTCTCCATGGAAGAGAGTCGCGCAGAGTGAGTGGGACTCCATGTATCCACCATGACTAACAGGATTAAATCTGACTGGGTAGGAACACAGATAAAGAAAGAGGGGGGGGGGAGCAAAAAAAAAGCTGTAGGGGGTAAGGTGAGAGGGGATAAAAGAATTCAAGTTCTCATCTTTCATACCAATAAAACCCAGGAGAAGAATGAAGTTACAAAATGGAGTGGGAAGGAGGAGGAGGTTGTCAAACAAGAGGATCAGTGGAGACTGATTAGTGTTCTTTAGAAGAAGGTGAAAGCACAGCGCATGTATTTGTATTTGGGTATCAAACAAGGTAAATTACTGGTGTGTCATTTCACTGATCCTTCTTTCAGTTTTAGTCCTGGATCCTGCAACCTTTAGATGCTTCTTCAGAACATCTCAAGAAAAAAAAAGGCTCTTCACCAGACTTGTACGACGACGACGACGATGATGAGTCATTTGATTGAGATGTGTTTGAGAAGGACTATGGCTTTCATACACTGGATGTCCAGAAGTCCCAGAACTCATAAATAAATGTGAAAATAGGAAAGATCAATAATCCCTGACCAATTATGCACCAAAATTGTAAAGATTAGTGGATTTCATATAACCCTAATGTATCATTAGGGTTATATGAAGTATTAACAACATGAGGATTAATAACTCTCGACCCTATTCAACATTAAAAAATGTCTTAACATGAGACTTTTGACCTACTAAATTTTTGCACGTAAAGATTTGGTCTAAAATCTTTACATGCAAAAAAAAGGTCATTTTATTTTCATTTCAATGAATGAAACACGTTTACCTCGGCTGCAGAGAATTTGCATGATTAGAATAATCAGTGATAGACATTGTGGATTGTACGAGACTTCGATGCTGTGCACGGATGTGATGAATTGAATGAGTTGGTAACTAGAGTGGATATTTTCAGAGCAATATTTTTGGACATGAAAAACTTGAAGCTCACCCTAAAAAGATGCTAAATGAAGTTTGATAACTGGAATAATCATGTGGTTATACAGTAGTCTATTTTTCCATTGTGCAGCATAACATGAAAAAGGCGACTGAACTCTGTGTGAAGTGTTTTTTTTTTTTTTTTTGAAAAGGGTTATGATTTATAACATGCTGCCCTTTCAAAAGACGCAAGATCAGGCACCAATTCTTTGTCACTCTGCAGGGAGCAGAGTCGAGATTGATCTGAATTTCCATGACCCATTTTCTTTAATGCAAAAGTTTTATTTCCCCTGGATTCCATAAAAAGTGGCTTTCAAAAATAATCAGCGCCTGAACACAGCAAATGAGGGAAAGAGAACGTCCTGTGAAAGGACTTTTGTCTCGCCACCTGTGTTGCAGCCACTCTGCCAAAAGAACCCTACAGCTTGGTGGAGAGCCCTTCTCCAAGTGGGGACAGCTGACAAAAAAAAAAAAATGCAGATGGAAGTGAATGAGCGGGGTTTTGCTTGAGGTGTGACCTTGTCAACCTTGTTAAAGTCCCAGGTCTTACGTGAGGGGGGTAGAGTGTGAGAGGAGGGCAGCGGCAGTAATTTCCACTTGCTCCACAGCAGTCTGTAATCACTCTGCATTCAGCTGCTGAGGGATTTCCATCTGTCCATGCAGGGGGGGGGGAGAAAACCTGCTCACGCTGTAACTGGACTTCAAACATGTTCAGCTTATCTTAACACCTTTGATTCACCAAACTGCACTGCTGGAATCCATTTTTTCTTTTCAAATACACACACATAGGACAATCATCCACGGCATAATGCCAACTCACATACTAAAACTTATATGTGTACTGATTTCAATAATACTACTGCAAAACAGGCCAGAGAGACAATATGACATCCTCAATAATAAATATACAGTTGCCGGCCATGATTTTTGAGTTATTTGTACATATATTATTTCATAAAACAAAAAAATAATTTCAGTGAAATAAAAGCAAGACTATTCCATTCCTCACACAGTGCCATTTTATAGCATATTAAAGTAACTATGTTGCTGTCAGTTGTGAAAATAATGTACATTTCAGACATAACTTAACATTTTTTTTTTACTTCTCAATTTGACATCCTGAAATTGGGCCATTATAATAATGCCTTTATTAATGCCATTAACAATCAACCTGAACTGAGAAGTAGATTGTATGACAAAACTCAGCATTTAGGCAAACTGGCTGTCATGGGAGATCCAAGGATTCCTTAAACATGCATGAAGGAATCAAATGCTGTTTTTGCAGCGTTTTTGATGACTGAATAATAATATGTCATATAAAGCTAAAAAAAACAAAACAAAAAAAAATGTAATTGTTAAATCAGAATTGTTAATTTGCCTGACTAACATTTCTGCTTTCATTTCCAGTAAGGTGATGGTGATATGTGTTTGCATGATGACATATTGTACACGCTTGTAGTTTATTTAGATCATATCCAAAATGGTGTCGCTGCAGAAGCACTCCAAAGAACGCGAAGCTTAAATTTTGTCTGAATCTAGCACATCATGGTGCATAATTTAAATTAAAGAGTTTAAGGAGTTTATTTCCTAACTTAATGAGAATCTATTAGAAAAACAATAAAGAACTGAATCAATAAGTGAAGTTGACCATTTCATTGGTATCTCTAAATCCCTCTTTCTTCCTACTGAGATGGACATAACATTGAAATAAGAATGAACCACTAAGCCTTGGGGACTCCACAGGATTAAATAACTTTTATAGATAACTACACTTTTGCTTTTACATAGACATTACATTCCTGTGAATCTGATGAAAACCATTCAAAGCAGAAAAACTAGATAAAGTTTAGTTATTGACACCAATGTAAGTGCAAGAACTTACGTTTTCGCAAAACGTCGATATAATTCTCATCGTTCTTTTTACGTTTCATCTTAGTGTTAAGTTTTACAGATCAGCCAAGCGAATGCCAGGATTTCATTGTGACATACATTGTGTGGCTGTAAATTTCGTGTTATAACAAAACAAAGGAGACTCAGTTGAGTTTCTTTGTGTAAGTATGCAGTTGATACCCAATAAAACTGATGAGCAACAGGAACTCTTAGAGAGATCACATAGCACCAGACAGAAACTTAAGGAGGTAAGGATAAACTGACTGAAAGGCTCAGATATAATGTTATAATGGGAGCAGATCGAGCTAAACTCCAGCGCTTGAAAGCGAAGCCTGATGTGGGCTGGAAATCTTCAGGGATGTGAATAATGCAGCATGAGAAATCAGATATTAGAGCTTTGATATCAGTTGACACAGCCACAAGAAACTAAGGAGAATGAAATTATTATTATTAATATTATTATTACTACCTTGGAAATAAAATACAAATTAATCTGTTCCATCAAAGAGGACGATGGGGAGAAAGAGCAAAAAAAAAAAAGGGCAGAAAGAAAGATTAATGCAGGCAGAAGAAAGGCAACGAGACGGGGATTATGCTTTTCTTTTGCAGCCTCATAAACAAATAAGCTGATCGTCAAGACTTAGCCAGGCAATTAATATTCAAGGAATTAGATTCTTTTTCTCTTTTTTTTAGTAAAAAAACAGAAAGGGGGGAGGACATGGGGGTTGGAGGGCAGATTTAGATTTTCCCTCTCTTTGCTCCACAAGGATCCATTTTGTGAGCTTAGGCTATAAACAGCTTGAAATCACTTTGACAGCCTGCTGTATCTCATGGAATACACACACACACACACGCAGACACACACAAGTACCACAGGGAATTTTAATTTCAACCTGTGAAATTGTAATTGCCTCTCTTGTAAGAGGCAAAGGATTGTGGGAAGGCTGGCAGAGAGGGAGCGAGAGATAGAGAAAGAGAGAGACAGAGATAGCCAGCATACTTTATTTTCTTACGCATTTATCGATTTTTCATTTTGTTTGGCTTTTTTTTTTCATTTTTATCTTTCTCCTCCTTCCCTGCGCCCTTCTATTCTGTCACTCTCGCACTCTCCGGCACTCAGATCTGTTTGTCTCGTGGTGATGAGGCGAGCTGACAGAGCTGACATTAAATTAACTGGAGCTGTCAACAAGAGAAGGGAGGCTGGCCAGGAGAGGAGAAAGAAAAAAAAATAAGAGCAGGAGGTATAAAAGGAGTAAAGTAAAGAGGCGATGAACAAAGAGGAGAGCAGATAGAAACGCCACAGAAAGGGAAAACTCTGTGACATGAAAAATGTGATGAAAACATCTTGAGGGCATTTCGGAGGCTGTGTTTATTTTTCGCTTTTGTTCATTTTCTTATCTCCAACTCTTCTCACTGCAAGGCCACCCCATGAAAGACTCCTCAGTGCTGTATGTACGATTGTTGTCTTGGATTGTGTTGGAGTGACTGCCTGCCTTGGAGGAAAAAAACAAAAACTGCTATCAAAAGCCATAATTGAAACTAAAATAATAATAAAATTCTACCAAAGGAGGCAGAAGGCAAAAACATCCATGAAAGGGATGCTTGTGTAATAATTTTGTTCTGAAATTAAGTCATTCCTAAGATGTCACTGCTCAACCCTTTCCCACACACGCATATACACACATGCACACACTCACTCTCAATGGGAGGTGCCTATGTAATAACAACTTCCTCCTATTGAGGCTTAATAGTACTTTAGGTATCCCATTATGTGTGTGAACAATGGGCAGGTGTGGGCTCTTATTGGATCTCCACAGGGGAAAGTTGAGGCAGGTAAGCTCTGCCTTCCTGAGCATCACCGACAGACAAGACATGCAGGAAAACAGTGAGTCAAGCATGAGACGAGCAGCGCAGCTCAGAACGTTATACACAGAACCATAACCAGAAATCTCTAATTCAATAATTACCAATATGGAAGGACTGAAAAGTAAGTTCACGATGCGTTACTCGTTTGAGAAGATTGAGGAAACACATGTGGTGTTGTCTCAAAGAAAATGTCTGGGTTTCTCTCTGAGGTGTCCCAAAATCAGTTTTTATCATCAATTTGTGGATGGATGGATGTAGAACTATATATATTTTAATCACAAAACAATAATTATAGCTGGCATAAAAAAAAATCATAAAGTTGCACTGCCCTCCAACCTAGTCCAAGCAACACATCCAGATAGGATGAACCGACTGAAATTTGAACTATTAAATTTATGACTAACTGGGGATGGCTTGTGTTATTGCATTTTTCTCCACTGACTGAAAAGTTTCTGGATCAATCTAAATCAGAGTTGGAAAAGTACTTTCACATTGGCAGAGGTTTTTGTTCATTAGCTGTTCACAATGTTTGAGAGTGCCAGCAGGAAGGTCTCAACCAGCTCCGTGCTGATTAGTCAAGCACACGCTAAACCTGGAAGCTCTAATTTGATTCAGTGAGACAATCACATGCAAAGGTCTTCAAGTGCAGACCTTTCCTTCGGTGAATAGCTGGTGCTTTAAAGCTACTTGTGACTATCAAGTAAATAACAAGATAACCAGATACATACGGAGTACAGTATGAGATGTGATGCAAGCTATAAAAACTTGAAATTGTATTTGGTACATTTTTTTTCTTATTTTAAAACAAAAATCAGCAAAGCAGCAAATGATATGCTACTTTGGTGTTTAATAACACCCTTGCAATCTGAAATTTACAACCCACATTAGGCCATTTGTCACTTTGCAAAGTACTGACTTTTGTTTTCTTCTGCTACTTGCAGAGGAAAACAGATTTTATTTGAAGTAGGGAACAGTGTTGAACCAAACATTCCTTCTTTGCACTCGACTGGGTGATTTAAAAGCTGTAGATATGGTAGAAAATCTTGATGGCAGCAGTTTTAAATAAACTCAGTTCTAAAAGTTTTTCAGCGTTTGTCAAATAATAATCAAAAACCAGAAATAATCTGCAAAGGTTCTAATAAAAAAGCAATATTGTTTCTTTCACAAATATAAAGTTTTTTTTTTTATTAAACATCAGCTTTGTTATTAGGTATATGTTCATTGCCTCATCCATCTATTGACAATGCACAGGGGCAGTTTACCATGGCAACCAACCTGCTATTAAGAGCTCTACAGCTGTAAAGCGGGAACAGACGTGTCTGCAAACTTCCCTTCTGGTGGAAGGACATGGCAACTTAAACTTTACCCAGATAGCATACATGTTTCTATCCATCAGAAAACATTCATGGAATATTTTTCATTGTGGACATGTTATGGAAAATAATAATTATAAAAGAATAGCCCATCAGAAACATATAAGCATCATCACTGCAGTACAGCTGGCTGCAACGAGCTAGAAAAACAATAGTTTCACAACCTCTGCGTTAAGTCATGTGATTGTGACCTTAAGCAGCTAAACATTGGTGTAAGTGTGTTTGGTAGTTTTCAGGCTTTGTGTTTGCTGGTGATTTCCAGTGTTTTAAAACTTTCTGCAGCAATGAGTCACATGCTGGCAGTGCTCACATGAATGATGTCAAGGTGATGAAAAACTAAATCACCATTAAACTTGATGTTTATTCATTTAAAGATGCAGCATGGCTAAATCATTTACATTAGACATCTGTCCCACTGGCATTACAAATAACCCTAATCATTCAAAGTCAAATATGTATGTAAGTCCATCAAGCACAAAACAACAAGCACACACTGATGCACAAAGACAAACTAGAGCTGGCAAGTCACCAAGACACTCAGCAGAGCCAATCTCCTCCTCACATTGCAGACTGCAAATTCCCAGTTTGCTTTGCAGTGACAATAGGGTGTGTGTGTGTGTAGATAAAAAATAACACAGCAATCACTGAATGCAGGCACAAGGGCCACCAAACTAAATGCTTGGCCAAGCTGGCATTAAGACTTGTGTACGCGTACATAAAGACCGACACACCATACACACACACACTTATATATGATTAGGATTGAATATGCTTGCCAAGACAGTTTCCCCTCAGTACCAGAAAGCACCGAGGTGCAGAGCACCCAGCCAACAGAACTCAGCCTATGTAATGAAAAGGCAATGTGCGACAGAGAGAGAAGAGAGAGGGGAGGTGGGAGGTACAAAGACACAAAGCAATAAAGCATGCCGGTCACCAAAATTGCAGAAATTAATTGGTCACACCAACGTGGATTTGCATTTGCATCCAGCATGTGCACTTGGGTCTATGAGCAAGAAATTGGACGGCAGCAGTCTTCCTAAAAAGGGACATAAGGACTATTTCTGAGCCTTACTACAGTCTAGTGAAAATGTGCCTTTTTCACATAGATTATTGGGAAAATTCTTAGCAGCACATATTAACAAGCAAGTAAAATCTCTTTATCGATTGTTGAATAGAACAAAGAGAAAGGCTCCTCTTACAAAAATCTCGCTTGAAAAATATATCTTTTTTTCCTAGTAATTCAACTCTGAAGTGAAACTTGTTTAGACTCACCACACAGCACTCTTTTCTGTCAACTTTGATGATTTGAACCAGCTTTTGGTTTGTTGCAGTGTGGGCAGGTGGGAAGTCCTGATGAAGAAATATAAATCTGCATCACCACTGAAATGTCCTGCACCGAATCTGGACTCGGATCACATGGAGTGAACCGAATCATCAGTGAACTTAGACAACTCAAACCATTTATTTTTATTCTTCCTCCAGAAAGTGGGAACTAGATTTCTAACTAAAATGTAAAATTTCATTTTATCTGAAAAGACGACTTTGGAGCACTGAGTGGCTACTTGGTTTTCCTTTCGCTTTGTCCACGTAAAATGTTCTTTCCTCTTCTAGTTTAGGATCGGTTTAAGAAATGCTGTTATCACTGTTGTGCACCTTTAAACATCTCACTTTTTCCCTCCAGTCAACTTTCCACTAATATGCTTACATCAGTGTCATTGGTCAGCTTCTTCAGCAATGATCTTGCTGTGTTCCCTTCTCTTTGTGGAAGGCACTAACAATTTAATGGCCACATTTATTTTTGATCTTATGTAATATTTTCATTGCAATTTTAGTTAAATGAAGGCTTGCAATATATGGATTTGGCTCTTTGAAATATTCTCTAAAAAAAGTTTTTCAATGATTTGATGAACCTGTATGAAGAACGCCAGCATGCTTCACAGGTAAGGTGATAACAAAACCTAACTCAAAGGTTTTCCTATCGCTGGATGTCATCGTCAAGAGTAATGATCTGTTAACAGAAAGAGATGAACTATCAGACTTACGTCCTTGTTTCTCTCCTTCTTAGTCGAATGGTCGCAGTGGAAGCTGCAAATTAGGGCAAACTTGCTGAAAATGCCCACAGACACTCACACATTATTAACAGACATGGTCTCAAACGGGCCCCGGTTGTAAGGTAGTGCCAGTCCACTGGGCTTTGCGTGTGTCTGCCCTGAAGCAAAGCAGGCCTCCTCTCTTACACACACACTCACACCCCATACTAAATTTTCAGATTTAGCCTGTGGCTGTCACCGACTACATCTTGGGTCAATTAATGAAATACATGCGATGAACATTAAAAAAAAAAAAAAATGTAGATTTAATTGCACTTCCGGTACAATGCTTTAATTTTTTATTTTTACTTTGAGTGGCTTATAAATACTGTAAATGCTGGTGACACCTCTGGTAAAAGTAACAAAAAAGAGAGAGAGAGAGAAAAAAACAACTATAATTTTAATAAAACCATTTTGAAGCATGCTAAATGTCAGAAGGGGAAACTGACTGAGATAAATTGGAGCTAGCTTGACAAACGACAGTAATTGTGTCAGTTGTTTCCAGCAAACCTTCAATACTTTTTTAAAGGAACAGACTGTGTGCGCTCCTTCCCCCCGCCCCTCTTTTCCACATAAGACAAGCCAGCAACGTCTTCTACTCTGATGTTCAGATTTGTATTAGTCAAATGAATAATTCATATTTAGGTAAACACACAAGGAGCAGAAACAGTGACAGATGCTACAGATTGGGAGGAATTTACTTTGTAAAGGCAAAGACGAAAAGGTCACAACTTTAGACGGCAGCTAATGAGAATCTCCGTGAGCATATAGTTAGTGTCAAGATACTCCAGATTTTCTCAAACTTCGGTCCCGTTGTAGGCATCAATTTGTATTTATGAATATGTGAACGCACATTTATGTGATGCCAAGTCATCATCTGTGAAATTGAGGTTTAATCTAAAATTAATTGTGCTGACCTGAACTTTGGTTTGGCTCAGTATAAAGGGTAACGAGAATCTGAAAGAGAAGATCGGCTCGAAAGAAACTCCTTCAGATTTCATTGAAAACGCCAGAGGAATAAAATGATGTCACCTCTGAACATAAAACTATGCGATAGTGGGGAATTAAAATTGACCGTTTTTAAAATCATCCACGTCATTATTTTTTCTCAGTTTATGTAAAGTTTCATGTTATGTATGGAGTCTATTAATGTATACATTAAAGACAAAGGAAACACAATGACATGGAAGCAAACAGGCAGGTGGTTTTACATAGACCATTTAACTATGATTTTAATCTTTCATAGCTATGATGATCAAAAATGTTTCAGTTTTTTTTAACTCAATAACTATTTCCAACTTTAAAATCAGCTAAGATATTCGTAGCTCTTCTAGCTTGAGTTTTGCATCACATCTTGCATCACCAAAAACCCCCAACTAAAATGTAACCTCTTTTTCCCTATTAGTGTAATTATCAAACTTTACCACACTTTTAAAATGTGAATTTATTTCAATTAAAGGGCAAAAAAACGAGGAACAACGTAGGAAACCCACTTAACGATCCACCTACTTTTAATTTTTCCCCCCACGTCTAAAGTTTCACACCACTTCACAGGTGACAAATTGACAACAGCTGCCAACAAGACGAGAATCCACAACTCCTGCTTTTATTAGCGGCAACTCAAGTGGATGATACAAATTGAGTAATGATCTCCTCTCGACGGCTCCTGCCTCAATATTTCAAAGTAAGTGATGATCTCCCAAATATAAGGGGGTGCTGTTGCATCCATATTTCACTAGAGAACAATGCCGTATAACTGACACACAGAGAGGCAGAAAAAAATGTGCTTACAAAGCATCAAAGGAGCTGTATGGAGAGCTGTGGAATAATGTAAGGCGCTGGATGGATGTAACGAGGTTCACAGCTACACAAATCATTTGCTCAAACGAAACAAGAGCCGTGTGTCTGCCTGCCTATGCAACACACGACGTTTGATTGGGCGCCCGTGTTAGTGTGAAACTTTGTGCATCATTTGCCCATATAACCCAGAGCTTCACTGTGATGCGAGTAAATGTGTTTGTGTAAGAGAGAAAACATGGATCTCTCCGTTTACTGAATGCATGGCAACCCTGATTTACTAACTTGAGATAAAGTGTGCATGAAAACAACATACATAAAGAGGGGATTCTCTGTGACTGGTGCGTCACGTCTACATGTGCTCACATATTTTGACTAAATGAATCATCAGATGAACTTAAATACACCACCGGACCACACTGTGCAGGGATGTGCAGCCAGATCCGCTCGCAGGCGGATCAACGTCTCACCTGCTTGGATAAAAGGAGAGGACAGAAGTTTACACACACACACACACACACACACACACACACACACACACACACACACACACACACACACACACCACACAGACAACAGGCACACAAAGAATAGACGCTGTGTAGTACTACAGAAATTGGGGCATGCATTATTAACTGATGGGATTCCACAGCTTGTGTTGGGATATTTGTATCTCAGAACAGACAGCAGGAAGCACCACAAGCAGACTTGATCTATGACAGCAACTAGTCAATCAATAATTCAGCAAGTCAGTAAATCAATCAATACTTTGGCAGTTTTACTTAGAATAAACTGATTTTGACCTTTATTAGAGGATTTTGGATGTTACAGTTGTTGGGGGGCTAGAGGGGGATGACAACAATTACCTATACATGCAGCTCTGCCTTTAAAAAGCATTTGTGTCCCCTGAACATTTTCTTATTTTGACAAATATGGAATTAAGTTGGTTTTATGTGTATTTTATGACGGACCAAAACAATGTAGTGCATAGTTGGAATGGAAAGATAATTACTTGTGGTTCTCGTGAAGTATGTTTGTATCGAGACCGAAACAAAAATACGAAATGTATTTGTATACATGTATAAATGTACCATATTCTCCGCACTATAAGGCGCACCACATTATAAGGCACACCTTCAATGAATGGCCTATTTTAAAACCTTTTTCATATATAAGGCCCACCGCATTATAAGGCGTATAGAATAGACGCCATAGTTATGTTGCCACCTGGCCGGTATTGAACGGGACATGATTTGTTCCGTTCACTACAAATATGGATGTCTAATAATAAAAAATTGGTCCTGAGTACTATATATAGCAGTCTGCACCAGTCATTGTTTCACTCATGGTTTTGGTGTTGCGAAATTGTGCCCAACTGTTTTCTGGTTAGCACAGACCAACCGACACGCTGCCGCCGCAGCCTCTGTCTCTCTTCCACCGACCCCCACGGCTTTAAATGTATAGGTGTTGGTCCCTTGGTAACCCTAGCCGAAGCTCCCCGGATAAATGTCTAAAGCTACTTTGTTGACATAAAGAATGTCAACCAAACAGACCGATTCCGGTCGCGAGGAGAGCCTTCCGACTGGAATGGGGCGTGGCTGGACGATGGTCACCCTTCTCCGTTCGCGCACAGCATGTTTGTGGAGAACGTGATTCTAAATGACCTGCAGACGACCTGATTATTATGTGAGTAGGTAAATACATAGACATGTCTATGGGTAGATAGGTCAGTCAAACTTTATTAACAAACCAGTTTTTTGACAACTATCCCACCATGCACTGCCCACTTCTTCTACGGGGAAAATGAAGTCGGCAGCTGCTTACCGTAGTTGCTAAACCTGTTGTGGCTCAATATTGGTCAATATATTAGGCGCACCGGGTTATAAGGCGCACTGTCGGTTTTTGAGGAAATTTACAGTTTTTAGGTGTGCCTTATTGTGCAGAAAATACGTCATTTGGTTTGTATCTGCACCAGGACAAAATGTGAGGGGAAAAAAATAAAATTAAGCTGTGCAAGTAATTTTTTAAAAGTATTATACAGGTTTTGGCCTGCTTCAAATGGTGTTTACCAAATACATATCAAAATCACAGATAATTTGATTTCATTTATGCGTTGACATATTTCTGCTGATGAGTTGGGTATCAACATTTTGTACCCCAAGTGAATTATGATCTACTTGTACCATCAATTATCCAATCATTTTGGTTTTATAGCAGGATCAGAAAGTAGTATCATAATGATGGTGGAAAGAAAAGGGAATATAAGGGCAAACAGAACTGTACTGAGGTAGAAGAATAAATCTCAAAAGTAAACATCAGCAACAAGACAATTACAGGCGGAGGGCAAATGAAACTTTGCAAAAAGATCAGGGTGTACAGAATCAAATTAATTATTATGAACGTGTCTGGCAACAACAAACTGGCAGGAAACTATTATAAACAACCCATGCACATTTTTATTTTAAACAACATATATATTACAAGTTTATTTTTATTGTTTTCTTTTATTAACTGAAGGAAAGAAAAACATCAATATTTTGAGCCACAGGTAAATTTGTAAAAACAACCTGAATGAGATTAAACTTGCAGTTCTAAAAATAGACTATGTCTAGGTTGTAAAAAAAATAATACTCTGAAATGAATGTGAAAGGACTGAAATTTAATTTCCTTTCATTAAAATGCAACAGCACTTTCAGTTGTTCTTGGTTTATCTGTAAAATGGCTACAAAGCATTAAAATGTTCAGGATACAATGAGTGAACAAAGACGAAAAGCTTTGATGCAGTCATTTCCAATCAAAAACACAAAACCTGTGCCAAACCTGCTTAAATAAAACATCTCCTCAGACTTCAAACTTGCCGTTTTTCCTGATCTTTTCTTGATCTTTCCAGTACATTTAATAGAGCTTCTCAATAATAAAGGCCAAGACGGCGGCTCCTAGTGCAATGCAAATCCCCAGTTTCTTCAGCAGTTCTCTGTCCAGACTGCAGGAGCCGACCAGGAGCGCAGAGTCAGGTGGCACAGAAGCAGCTCCTTTGACTCCGTTGGCCATATGTTCCTGTGGAGAGAAACACACACATTTATCTTGGAAATTTGCTACTTTACTGGCTTCTTGATAGGGAGTGTTGCTGTTTGCTCCCGTCTTCAAAGAGAAAAGATTCCTATAGCAGCTTCAGATATTGACCTGACAGTAATCAAACTGAATGCTAGATAAGGTACCACTAACATGAGCTGCATAGCCTCAGTCTTCGTGCTCATTAGGTAAATACAGCGGTCAACTGGGAACTCATTTTAGATAACTGAATTTTAACATCCTGTGCAATATCCTTCTGACATGTGCTAACACACACATGTCACACACGACATGACATACACACAACGGCCCTGCTTCTCGTCTCACGCCGACTCGTGGACACAGATCAATGCATCTCGTAAGCAAAGTGGATCTGCAATTCAAATTTACAATCAGCTAGCCACATTCACAAATTAAGCGGCATCTCTGTTTAGTCTAAATGTTCCAGTGCAGTCCAAAGATGGCCATCCATGAAAAAGTGAGCGAAGGAAAAGAACGATTTAGAGAAGAAAGATGAACTGTGAAGACGTGTTATTTAAACGTATAGTGCAGTAACTTACATTATTGGTGTGGATATGTAAAAATCCCCAAAAATAAAATTTCTCAAGACAGTAATATAACGCTGAAAAACGTGTTTAATTCCAACCCTTGTTTCAGAAAAGCCAGATTTTGGCTTTCAGAAATATTTAGTTTGAACAATATCTCAGTCGCCAATCACAGATGTGTGTCTATCTTAGTAATAGCGAGACTATCCATTCATCAAATCGTCTAACCATTGCGCATAACAGATTGTCTGTGGGGGAGGGAGTGCTCATCTCCTGAAGTCACTGGAAAAGAGCTGATCGCCAGTTCATCACAGGGCAATAGAGACATAGGATAGACACAAACACATGGACATTTTCAGGCAATTTGGGGAGACTACTTAAGGTAACAGTGATGCTTTTGGACTGTCAGAGGAAGCCAGACAACTTTTTTTGTCGCCATCAGTGTGAGGAGAAACCAGTCTGCTCAAAGGCTGATTGTCATGCAACATTCGAATTAACTTCCTCCAAGCGTTACTTAAAAACAATCGTTGTCGACTTTGGTTGTTAAAACAAACTAAATGTAGACTTCTTTTGAAAAATTTATTTAGAAGAACTATTTCATAGAAAAAAAGTGTTACAAGAATAAAATACAAAACAGTCTCCATATGATTTTAAGATCGCTGTATTTTAAAGCCGTTATTGCAGTGCTACAAGGGCACTGTATCATGGAGGTTTACTGAACGACAAATTAGTTAAATCATATTTCTTTTAATTATAAGAATGCGCAGAACTCTGCTCTTTGTAAATAATGGTTGTTAATAATTATTTACATTTAGAAATACAGCCAATAATCCACTTTATATTAACATTCAATGATATAGTAGTGTAATATTAGAGTACTTGTACTTGCTGAGTCCTCGTACTCCCACCTTCCCAATTTTAACATCCGTTTCCTCTCTAAAAATGTTTTTTATGATTATGACAGCAAAATGAATCTTTTTTTTTATGAAGAGCTTCTCTCAATATTTCCTAAACGAAAGCGATCGTGAAAGCAGCCATTTGCTTATGCAAATGAGTGCATTTCAATTACATCTGTGTTCGCAGTTAATGCAGTTTTACACTGATCTGATTACAGCAGAGTGCCGTCTATTGAATAAAGGATGATGAGAGGGTGGATGTTGAGGCAGTTAGTGAGGGATGAAAAAAAGTTATTTTGCACTTTGTTACAGCCCAAAAAAAAAAAAAGAGTTTATGTTGCATTAGGCTGAACTACTACAGTGACTGTTGTTGCATGAGGCTATTAAATACCTGGTTTATCACTAATAATAAGTCATGCAAATCCAAACAGTTTGCAAGTATAGGTTGTTTTTTAATTATTCAGTTACTATGTTTACTACAGCTCTTGCTTTTAAGCCTCACACCCTCTTCGTTATTATATCTGATTAGACCTTTATTTAATTTCATCTACTGGTATGAAAGTGGAAACCTGCAGCGACAGCTAAAGCTATGCCAGGTGATTACTAAATAAATAAATAAAATCTGCACAGGATGCGACCATTTTGGTTGGAGCATTAAACAAATTGGATGAGAGCACCGACACATAACATGTTTGGGTGGAGTGGAAATCAATGTGGATTACTTTGAGGTGCCTTCTGGGTATCTCCTGGATGACAGTTGGTAAAGTGGCATTTCAATATGGTAAATTATGCACAGTGGTATTGAGGAATTGATCCAGATATCTGGAATAGCCTTTACGTTTACTGTATAGTTGATTGTGGGAGGCTTGACTGATATACACCCGTAGGGATCGACTCTTTTAATCCCTCTCTGCTTTCTTATCTGTCACATTTTTCAATTCGATTTCTTCATAATGTGTTAAATAAGAGATTAAGTATTAAATTATTACATTTATATTTCAAAACGAATTTTGATTTTATCTGCGGGACCTGCTCAAAGTAATGCATGATTTTGATGTGGAAGGAAAAAGAGGCATCTTTTTCCTTCCATGTTTTTGGGTCAAAATTGTTTAGATTAGAACAAGCAGCGCAGGCAAATACAACGTTAATCAGAGATTCAGCCACTCAAAATGGGAGAATTTGTGTACATGACAACTATTGATGATGCACTCTATGAATCTTGAGTTTGCTTGTAAGCCTTGTAGGCGCTAAATGGAAGAAGGTGTTTAGTCAGATAAAAGAAAAACAGAGGATTTAACCTTCATACACAATGCTACATGCAGCAGAAATCTAATACTCCATATCATTCTGAACTATGTTTTTCTTCAGAAGAAACAGCAAAGCTGGTCAGAGTTCACGGGAAAATAGTTGGAGTTAAACCACATGCAATTCTAGAAAAAAAACTAAACTTCTTATGTTGTTAAAATTGCAAGACTGGAGTGTGAAAGTTCACCTTTCAGCAGAACAATGAACCTAAACATACAGCCAGAGCTACAGAGGAATGGTTTGGATCAAAGCATCTTTGTGTCAGGGGCATCAAGGACAAGTCCAGACCTAAATCCAATTGAGTCTATGGAAAGAAATGTTTTGTGTTCACAGATCTTCTCTATCCAATCTGACTCAGCTTGAGGTCTTTGGGAAAGGAGAATAGGAAAATATTGCAGATGTACAAAACTGCTAGAGATGTACAATTTGCAGCCATAGGCGATTCTACAACATATTGAGAAAAATAATACTCACTTTTTGATTTGTTATACATTTCAAAACTATGAACATGTAAGTTTGTGGCTTTAAAATTTGTGAACAAGTTCAAATACCTTATGCAGGCATTAAAATGTATCCATCACAATAAATGATGTTTTTCCTGAATTTTAAAGTTCAAATACATATCAAACTCATCTGAAGATATGAATGTGCACAACAACAAAGGAAAATATTTTGTATCTGGACATAAAACCTGTATATGTGTATCTACAGTTATGGCCAAAAGTTTTGAGAATGATTCAAATGTTAATTTTTACAAAGTCTAATGCTTCAGTTTTTATAATGGCAATTTGCATACACTCCAGAATGTTATAAAGTGTGATCAGCTTAACAGCCATTAATTGAAAAGTCAATATTTGCCTAGAAAATGAACGTTATCCCCCAAAACACATTTCAGCTTCATTGCAGCCTTGTCTTAACAGGACCAGCTAACATTGTTTCAGTGATTGCTCCATTAACACAGGTGTGGGTGTTGATAAGGACAGGGCTGGAGATAAATTTGTCATGATTAAGTAAGAATGACACCACTGGACACTTTAAACAGAGGCTGGTGCTTGGCATCATTGTTTCTCTTCTGTGAACCATGGTTGTCTCTAAAGAAACACATGAAGTCATCATTGCACTGCACAAAAATGGCCTAACAGGGAAGAGTATCGCAGTTAGAAAGATAGCACCTCAGTCAACAATCTATTGCATCATAAAGAACTTCAAGGAGAGAGGTTCCATTGTTGCCCAAGAAAGACCAGCAAGCACGAGGACCGTATCTTAAAAGTGTTTCGGCTGCGGGATCGGGCTACCACCAGTGCAGAGCTTGCTCAGGAATGGTAGCAGGCAGGTGCGAGTGCATCTGCACGCACTGTGAGGCGGAGACTCTTGGAGCAAGGCCTGGTCTCATGGAGGGCAGCAAAGAAGCCACTTCTCTCCAGGAAAAACATCAGGGACAGACTGATATTCTGCAAAAGGTACAGGGAGTGAACTGCTGAGGACTGGGGTAAAGTCAGTTTCTCATATGAATCCCCTTTCCGATTGTTTGGGACATTTGGAAAACAGCTTGCTCGGAGAAGACGAGGTGAGGCTACCACCTGTCTTGTCTCATGCCAACTGTAATGCATCCTGAAACCATTCGTGTGTGGGGTTGCTTCTCAGCCAGGGGAGTCGGCTCTCTCACAGTCTTGCCTAAAAACACAGCCATGAATAAAGAATGGTACCAGAATGTCCTCCGGGAGCAACTTCTCCCAACCGTCCAAGAGCAGTTTGGTGATGAACAATGCCTTTTCCAGCATGATGGAGCACCTTGCCATAAAGCAAAGGTGATAACTAACTTGCTCAGGGAACAAAACATAGAGATTTTGGGTCCATGGCCTGGAAACTCCCCAGACCTGAATCCCATTGAAAACTTGTGGTCAATCATCAAGAGACGGGTGGACAAACAAAAACCTAGGAATTCTGACAAAATGTAAGCATTGATTGTGCAAGAATGGACTGCTATCAGTCAGGATTTGGTCCAGAAGTTGATTGAGAGCAGGCCAGGGAGAATTGCTGAGATCCTGAAGAAGAGGGGTCAACTCTGCAAATATTGACTTGCTGCATTAACTCATTCTAACTGTCAATAAAAGCTTTTGTTACTCATAATATGATTGCAATTGTATTTCTGTATGTGATGAAAACATCTGACATACACACATGAAAACCAGAGGGCAGCAGATCATGTGAAAATATAATATTTGTGTCATTCTCAAAACTTGTGGTCATGACTGTACAGAGAGAGAAGAGAGAGAGAGAGAGAGAGAGAGAGAGAGAAATGGAGGGAGATAAAGATAACAGAAATATCCTATCCCCCACGGTGGGATAATAAAAAGTACCAAGAACAAGTTAAAGGTAAAAGTTAAAAGGAAGCATGAATATAAAACTAACATAAAGAAACAATATAAAAAAGAATCTATACAGTAAGGCCTAATTTACAGCGTAACAATAATACTGTAACTGAAAATAGCCCACAGATCAAAAGCATATAAATCTGAATAGAATAAAAAAAATCCACATGATGTGTATATTTGTGCATAGAAAACAATACGACTTTTTACAAGAAATCTAAAAAAAAAGGACTGAAAATATCAGCATGGATGTGCAAACAGCAGCAGGAAAGTCATTTAAAATGAGGACAACGGAGCCAGTAACAATAGAGATCCATTAATGGAAAGTGTAAAGCCATGAAAAATATTCTTTATCAACAGAAAACTTGAAAATCATCCTGAAATGTAGGCTATTTCGCTCATATAAATTTACTGTGAACTATCAAAGGGAAGCGACAGACCTGGTTTATGAAACCCTATTCAACACCAGCTGGTATGTGGCGTCTGTATCAGCATGCAGCCGAGCACACCTGCACGTGTTGCACGCACATGGCTGGATGTCCGAGCAGCTGCTCAGCGTCTGCCCTCTGTCTCGCTTATCCTTGACATTTCTTCTGTTTTTCTCGCTCTCACTTATGGTTACAAACACCACGCTGTCACCCACTCCTCCTTTCACAGCTTCATTATGAATGCTTCCCTCTGTGAAGTCGCACAATGGCGGATGGATTCTATGACCACCGCCGCCTTAGTGACACATCCAGGGACAGAGAGTCGGTAACGCGATTCTGGGTGACGCATCAACGTTTTTTTTTCAAATGACAGGATCTGAACCAGGATGCCTCATGGAAATGTGATATCGGTTTTTCGTTGCGAGAAATGCTTGGAAAACTACCGTGGTGCTTTCAGATAGGGAAATTTGAAAAATGTTCAAAGGGATTGTCATGACGGAAGTGGACGAAGTTCTTGTGACTAAACCTCTTCAATGTGGTTGTTAGGTTTTAAGTACTGGCTGAATACCTGGAGATTTAAAAAAAACAACAACAAAAAAGAAACTAGAGTGCTTTCTGATAATAGCAGATGCAGGTAAATTAATTATCCAAATTTGGAGCTCAGTCTAGTTATTTCTCCTACTTGGGAAAAGTCCAAAATGAATATTTTGATTAAAAAAAAAAAAAAAAGAGTTGTAAAGAGCAAAGTACTAATAATTAGAAAGTTGAGAAACTAAACTATTATCCTTCTTCTTGCTGACAGGCTCAATACACTACCTTCTTGATGCTTTTATTTATCTGTTTCTCTGCAGGTGTCTTTTAACAACAGGGTGCCTGGAGACTCACTGAATAGTACAGTCTAAAATCTATTACTACTAGGGAGGATAAGTGAAAATCCAAGTGCCAGTAGGTGCGTGTCAGCACAGTGGGAAGAGATGGGAGGAGAGGGGCGTAGAAAAAGAGACGAAATAAGGAGAGGAAGAAAGGGGAGCGGAGGAAAAATGAGAGATGTGGCTTTCAGTGATAGTTCACCACCTGCTAGCTGGCATGCTGAGTTTGTGCATTTGTCTGTGAGAAAGGAAGGCAGCATCATCGAGTGTGTGTGTGCCAGTGTAGACCAGTGGTGAATATTTTCTGTCTCTCTGCTCACAGCGGTGGAACAGACCAAAATAATCCCCCCTGAAAATCATCTAACACTACACTAGGGGTACCAGACAGGCAAACACAGCAAGAAACTTTCCCTGGAAACTCTAGCTCTCTCAAATGTCTTTCTGTCTCTTAAAAACAAGAAGAAGAAGAAAAAAAACCCCTCTCCTGTTCTCATTCCACATGTGTACCTTTCAGGAACGAGTGTATCTTTCACTAATATACTGACATTTTACAGCACTTCACTGGAGCCAGAGAATAATGCACAGTGGTCATGTTTCTCACATGATCCTCACCAGCTGTCACTGTTGCTCTTGACACACAAAAACCATGAATGCGTGTGCGTGTGTGTGTGTGTTCATGGAAATGAATACTGCAGTAGCCTCTTTAGTCATGGCTGATACAACAAAGCGACAATGACGATCACTGTGTGAGCTGCAGCTATAATTAATGAGCATTACAGCAGAGACAAATTCAGTATGGAATATTAATCGTAAACTTCTAGTCACTAGACTGAACAAAAAGCGACCAAAACACCAAACTAAAAGAAGCAGTGGTGGAGATGCACATTTTTCAGTTTTCTTCATCTTCAGCCAATCTAAACTTTCAAACTGTATCGCTCAAGTGTTATCCTACATCCATTTACATAATCACACATAACTTTTTCCAACAGTGTATTATTAAAATGTTTGCTACTTATTTTTTTAATGGTTTGCTAAGCATAATATAAGGAAAAAGAATATCCTTTTAGAATGTCATACAAAGTAGAAATATGATGTGGAAGTAGAAATATGATGTGGTAAACACATAAAATTAGAAAATAGTCCCAGTGGGAGGGACAACAATACTGCAGAACACTGTATGCCATGTATTTTTGCATCAGAGTAAAATATTTAATTAAATAAGAAAAAAAAAAAAACATACACAAACAAGCTTTTTATGTCCGTACCACTACTGGGTTTAGAGTTCAGTGAGCAAATCTAGGTAAGTAAAAATGCATAAATGGAGATGTTTTATGCAAAGTAAATGGAAATTTCACCAACGACATTTATGATTAACTTGATATGATTGCATTGTTTCAGAATTAAATAGGGGCAAATGGTTTTTAACATCTGGATCTATTGGCATTTTGTTAAACATAATCTGAAAAAAAGCATTTATACCTTTTTCTCAATAATCAGTAGACAATCTGTTGATATTACAGCAATCAAACTCCTATTATAATTACTGACCAGATTTTTTACATGTTTCCACTGATACTTTGACAATTCACGTTGCGTTTCAAGTCATCAGGAAGGCCTCCTGTCTACCACTCAATGTCAATCTTCTTCTACAGATTCTGTATTAAATTCAAGTTCAGGATTTTGTGTCAAAAAATTATATTAATTTCAGTTAGAAGACACACATTGGCAAAAGAAAATGCCAAGGGTATGGACAATTTTGGTCTCAACTGTGCCACTAAAGGAAAGTCGAGACGTTTTCAAGCACATTATTAATACTTGAGAACACATACCATGGATACAAGATTTGCAGATATCTGGATAAATTATATAATCTTTGAGAGGACACAAAAGTATAAACCATAGGCTGCAAAAACAAACCAAGTGAAAAACCTCAGCCTAAGCAAGAGAGAAATGGCACCAAAAGGTAAACATGATGGGACAGTGATCCCTGCTGAATTGTCTGTCAGCAATTCATCAAACCTAAAACAGACTTCAGAACTGATGCAGAGTCTGGGACACTTGTTCAAAAAAGCCTGATCCATGCAGCCTGCCCCTGAACAGCTGATGAAGATGCGTCAGCTCTGGGAACTCTGAGAAAACACTGATGTGGGCTCTAAATTGAGTTCATCCTTTTTAAGGCTTGTAATCTACAGAACTGATCCTCTGCAGCACACACAAATCTCCTCTCCCCTTGAGAGTGAATTTCAGCTCAGTGCCTGTTGGTTTCTTTTTTTTGCTTTAATCATATTTTTTCATAAGACAGATCGTACCAATACTAAAATACATTAGTTTGGCATTCATCCATGATAAATATAGGATAATATTCATAAAAAATAATCCAGAGAAAAAGCATGTAAGATGCAACATAAAAATGAAAGGAATTAAATTTAATGTGAAAATAAACTGATAACTATACAATGTTGAATATTTTTCATGCCCTTTGAACTTTTTCCCCATTTTCTTGCATTATAACCACAAACTTCAATATAATTTATTGGGAATTTGTGTTGTAGACCATAGCAAAATAATGCATGATTATGTACTAGAAAAAAACAAAAAAACAAATGCCTGTTGCTATGGACAACATCTATGAACATCAACTCTCACCTCCTACAACAGATATTAGTTTGGACAATACTCAACCATTTGAATACATGAATATGCTTTGGTTTAAAACATTACATTGCTACTCCGGGTCAGATGTTGCACTTGGCTTTTCAGTGTCTATCAGTTTGACTGACGGTGTCAAAAAAATAAAAAATCCCATAACATATTTTACCCGTTCATTTTTAAAAAGGATAATAATGACACATTCCATTGCATTTATTTTTCATTTGGTTTAATATTAAACAAGCTGAGCAGAGAACCACACTGTGCCATCATATATCTAGATACAAGTAACTTTTTCTATGTAGCAGTGACAAAAATCACTGACTGTAGCCACAGTAACGACATGTAAACAATGAACTTAAATTATTCTACTTAAATTATGATTTGTTCAACTACTCTGGCACTGAACGCACACCCTCACAACTTCCTCCTGGACATGAATTGCGCACTAGCTTATGCATAATAAAATGTCTCCTGGTCCGAGTTCTGCTGTCACACTGGGAACTGGAAGTACAGGTACCACTTCAGCCAAAGTTCAGAATTTATAAAGACATATTTTATTCTCTGGCTTTTGATTCTATTCAAAATGTATTGATTGACTGGAATTGTGCTAATGGTTGAAACATTTAGCACACACGTGTTTTCAGGTGATAAAAGTGTTATTTCTTTGTAGATGTATCAATTTCATGCACAAGAAAACAATAGAAAACAATTTTGAGTCTTGATAAAGAATTTATCTAAAAGGAGATTTTATTTATCAAGCCAATAATAAAGCCTGATTAGAAAATAACTCTTTAAAATGCATTTAATAATACCCTGGGTTTTCATAAGTCATTTACTTAACTCCCTCTAATTTGGATGTTTCGTCTTTAGTTTATAAGCTCGTTTAAAGAGAAATTTAAAGCCCCTCTGACATTCAAAACATACGTAACAGAATGAGCCGCTCTAATGCTTTTCGACATGTTGGGTAATATTTCTGAAAATAGAGCTGACTGATACTCCGATGGCATAACATTTATCCCGGTTACAGTGACTTTGGTTCAGAAGTGCAGGTCATGTAATATGCTTTGACATGCTAAATGAAACCCTTAAAATAGCTCTGCCTGCTGTTCTGATAAGACGATTTTTCTCTGCTGTTTGGGTAAACAAACATTCAAAGACTAAGCACAACCTTTCACAGTTTTGAGCACAAACAGTTTAAAAATAGATTTGAGAGGATTAATTGCATCTCAACCAGAAAGGCAACATAATCTTTGATTTTTCCCCCCCTGTCCTGACAATACATTTGACAATGAGTGAGAACAACGCAACATCACAGCAACAATCCATAACAGTTGCGTGTTCAGAGATTTTGAAAAAGCTTCATTGTATGCGTCAGGCAAGCTTGTGTATTGTCTTTATGTGCTGCATACAGCCTTAGGCAGGTCGGATTCTGCCAGGCACACCGGGGGAGAGGCGCATCGGGGTGTATCTTTATAAAAGCTGTGTGTACAAAGATCTCAACGTGTGTATGTGATTAGTTTAAACAATATACTAATGATGTAACTTATTTTCAGTCATTGTTTGTGTATATTGCATGATGCAAAGGGCAAGAAATCGGGGTCTTTGCTGGACGGTAATACACTCACCACATCCATGTTTTATGCACTTCGAAGCTGTGCTTGGAGAAGAGGTGGGGGGTCCATCTTATCTCTATTAAGATTTTGGAGTTATGCACAACAGGTGCACCACTTTCTGTGTCAACGTGTTCTCAAAGTTTTTTTATAACTTTATTTTCTAAGTGTAATACTTTTCCAAACTTAAATGCGTTTTTTATCCAATTTAAAAATGTAAATTTCACCACTAAAGTCCACATCCATTTTTTTTTTGTTGTTGAAATATTTGGAATTACAAAAAGCTTTATTGTAGTTTTGACCAGGTTTGACAAACTGCAGCAGGGATTTTGGGCCAATTTCCCATGCAGATCTTTACACAACCCTTTGGTCTTATCCATTGTGAAGAGGATGTTGTTTCATTGATTCGGTATGTTGACAAGTGTCGTTTACAGACGTATTGGGTTCTACCAGGTGAAATCACCACAGGTAATAAGAGGAAGATGGGAGGGCTTCTTAAAGACAAGTTATTATCTTTAAGAGAATATTTTCTTGGTATTTTGCAGTAATTCATGTTGATGTTATTCCCACCTACTGGTAAAGCATGGGACTTTACCTGTTTTAATTTAAATTGTGATGATTGTCAACACAAATATATTTTTTGAAGCAAGAGAAAAAGCTCCGTTTAAAAACTATATCCACATGTTGATGTTCAGATAACAAAGTGCAGATAAGCTCCTTGTTGATCCTAAACATTAAAAATCTGTTGTCTTCAATTGCCATCCATCCATCCATTTTCTTCCGCTTATCCGGGATCGGGTCGCGGGGGCAGCAGCTTCAGAAGGGAGGCCCAGACTTCCCTCTCCCCAGCCACTTCTTCCAGCTCTTCCGGAGGAACCCCAAGGCGTTCCCAGGCCAGCCGAGAGACATAGTCCCTCCAGCGTGTCCTGGGTCTTCCCCGAGGCCTCCTCCCGGTGGGACGTGCCCGGAACACCTCACCAGGGAGGCGTCCAGGAGGCATCCTGACCAGATGCCCGAGCCTCAACTGGCTCCTCTGGACGTGGAGGAGCAGCGGCTCTACTTTGAGTCCCTCCCTGATGACCGAGCTTCTCACCCTATCTCTAAGGGAGAGCCCAGCCACCCTGCGGAGGAAACCCATTTCGTTTTGTGTCTTCAATTGCACCTAAAGAAATAAGCAAATAAAAACAGCAACTCTAGCTCAGAGCAAAAGTAGGAAAAGACAGTCCACCAAATTCAATACTTGAGCAGAGACTTTTCATATCTTGTCCTTTTGAGGGCGGACATGGGTGTTGGTCTTTCCTAGTAAACTTTCAAGTCATTTTCTTTTGTTATGCTGTGTTTGACATTAACTGTGGGTTTGGTCTCCTCTGTGAGATCAGAACCATTTTTATTTTCTCAGTGATTCTCTTGGTTTTCTTGAAGAAGCATGCTTTGAAAAGAGCTGATTATTAGATGGCTTCCAAACTGCCTCGCTGTCTTCTCATCTCTCCATCTACTTCAGTCACTGTCCTTCATTCTTGCTTCATTTTTTGGCCTCCCTCTTCTATCATTTAATTTAATCTCAGGATGTGAACAGGTGAAGGAGTTTTCTCTTTTCTATCCTGCACCATGATGGCGAGTGCCTTCTCTACTATTGTGTCCCGCCGAAAAGATTCATTTATTGCCCTTCACCCCCCGCCTGAAGTGCTGTCTCTGTGAATGAAGGACTAACAGACATGAGGAGAGTGAAAGACAGAAACAGGACAGATGAGGAAGAATCCACCCATGTTAATAAAAGCCATTCATCTCTGAGGAAGACCAGGGTCTTGCTTTTCTGGAGTGAACCGGCAAAATCATAAAGGGTAATTAATAAAGCTGTCATGTCACGGACGAGTTGCAGTTTCACATGACAATATGTCTGAAGAAGCAAACTAATTTATACCTCGGAGTAACTTCAAGGTTACGTTTTCTCATGTTCATGCTAAAGAATAGCAGGAGGCTCAATTATAATGTACATAGCAAACAAATATATATAGAAAATACAAGTATATTCTCACTTTTTACAGCTTTCATTTCATCAACTAGAAAAAAGGGGCACCAATCTGGCAGAAGATTTAATAGTAAAAAAATTTGGTGGATAGATTAATAACAGGATATATTTATTCTCTTTTTAAGTAAATCCAACTTTTCAATCTGAACATCTCCTGCACATTAGTTAAGTGACATATATATATGCACTGTGGTATTGTATTGTTAGTATTTTCAAACATGTAGCTTTTTAATTGTTCATCTATCAGTTATATACACTGCTACTCTCAAGTCATTTGTTATCATCCACTTATGTTATGTCTTCCCCAAGGCCCATAAATTCAATCATCATATCCTACTTCTAAAGAAAATTCTCTCCATACTTCAACCATACTGCTCCACCCCCACAAACATCACTGTGGATGCTGACTGGTATGTAATCATATCTCTATCTACTTCTGAGATGACAGATCTTTCACTTTGCTTCCTTTCTGACACACACAAACATTAAAGACCACAGCCCATCTTTCAGCCTACCAAATCACCCACTTATACACCACTCCTTTCCTCACACTCTTGCATTGCTCCTCTGCATCTGAGGTAAAATGGCAAAGTGAAGACTGCCTTTTTACACCCGCCTGTCTCTCTTTCTAGTGCTCTATCCTTCATTTTCTTGTTGACTACTGCAAAAAGCTTCTATTACAGGTCTTTCCATAAGACACAAAGGTGAATATCACACTTTATGCGTGTTCACACTGTCATTCACAAGAGTTCTTAAAAGTAAGTATTCTGAGAGAGAACTATCCAGGGTAATAATCAAGTCAGAGTGAGGTCAGATGGACTAGGACATGTTCATTGAAAAGAATCCATTATTTACCATAGGACAAGTATCAACTTGAACAACACACAGTTAAAGTTGTTCTAAAGAACATTGCAAAGTGTGCCTAACTTTACCATTGAGTTAATATCACTACCAAAGCAATTTGACATAGTTATTTGCTATAACATATGGCAAATCAAAATTCTGACTACACCAAAAGCTAAGATAAACATCTGGTACTAATGTTAAGGATGCTAGTTGAATGTGCCGAGGTAGAAGGTTAGCAGTGATTAGCCAATTTAAGGAAGAACACACTGGCCTCTAGAGTCTTGAATGTCAGCATGCCAAGTGAACACGTGTTAAACAACTGAGAGAGTAGGGTTCATCAAGCTCACACTCATCACAGATGTGCACTTTTGGGATCCCATTTATCACGCTCTCTAGAGTGGTTCTAAACAAGAAAAAACTTGTGCAAATCTGGTGCAAAACAGCATTTTCTCATCTTACATCAAATGAATCCCCTTTTCACACTTATTTGCGTCAACTTTATGGTCCTCAATAAGTTATACAAAACATATAAAGGCTAAAGGATTGCAAATTACTAAAACTAAGGATGGGCAAAAAAAAAGGTTGGCAAAAATAATTGTACAACAAAACTTTGAAGTTTGTGTACTGGATTTAGAGCATAAGAACCATTGAGGTAGCGGTAGCAGGGATCTTTTAATAATCATAACACTGTCAATCATTTACATGACTTAAGGTAGGAATTGACACTTCTCACTGAATCCACACAATGACAGATATTTCAAGCATATCATATATATATATAAACACGCACAAATAAAATGAATTAATGAAACAACAAATAAAAAATGAATAATAATGCAGGCCACACTAATTGAATATGAGATGGTGTAAATAGCATAAAATGTTAACTGCGTAATTGTTTTATAATAGCTTAAAAATATTTAGATGAAGTATTGTAAAACTGAACTGAACTGAATTCCCAGTTTGCAGAGACAACTGTCATTAATACTGTGTGACGTCGCTCCAGTCCTTGTACAATTATTAAATGACTGCTAATTTTAATATTCAAGATTGTTATGGCTCATGAAGACAAATCTGGATAGATTGGATAGATGAAATTGGCAACAAAGAAAAGTGGACACATAATCTTGATAACTGCATCTTAAACACCTGTTTTGTTGAACAACAAAAGATTCAGCTGGACATTAAAAATGAGTAAAAAAAAAAAATTCATAAAATTTTTATGTCTTGATAATTCCGCAGAGTCTGTGTTTGTGCTGCTGTGAGAAATATTACATATACTAGGTTGCTTGACAATAGTGCGAGCAGCTTGCAGATACTGCTATGTTTCCACATCATTAGGTCACTTATTGCACAACCATTAACAACAGCCAATAGAGGTCATAAGAATCATGAATTAGACATCAGTCATAGCATCTTTGGAGAAAAACTAATAAATCTAGCTGACTATAACACTCATACTGCAGAACGCATAGTCAAGAATCAATATATTTTTACGAGTTAGGACATATCAGGGAATGAAAACAAACCTATTCCTCCCCTGACCTAGTTACTACTATGTGGTCTTAAGACTTTTCTCATTTGGATACTTTTAATGAGCTCATATTTTAAGCTATAATCCAATTTCATTATTTCATTTTGTTGTTTCTTTTCTTACATGCTAAACCAAGCACATCACAAACAATAACTACAGATTCATTTCTTTATCAATTAAAATAATAGAACATTTAAGAGAAAACGGAAACTAAAACTAAAACAGTGCAATGAATGTATGAAAAAAGAGGATGGGCAGCATGTAGAAGGAATGTAAGCAACAAGAGACAGAGTTGATGTAAATATGAGTGAGTGTGTGTTGGACAGTATGAACACATCATGGCCCAACTAGCTTTAGTCTCCATTGCTGAACTTTTTAATGCTGAGTGACACATTGCTTGGTTTGATACGTTACCTTCCCTTTTGCTTTTTCTATTTATTTCCATTCTCTATGATCCATTTTTTTCTCTGCTTCCTTTCCTCATCATCCATGGCCCCCTCTCCCTCTTATGTCGGTACCTTTCTCCCCCTCGCTCTCTGTCTGGAAGTAAAGGCTGATGGAGTGTGAAATTAGAAAGTGTATCATATTCTGCTCAGTGGCTCCATGTCCTAAGCTATAAGCTACAGCTAGTCAGAGTGAAAAATAACATGCAGTGAAACAGATACATTAACATGGTTTTTTGTGCTGCTGTGTGTGTGAGGTGAAAGGCAGATAGCGAACAGTTTAGCCAGCAACAGCTTATCTAAAATTACTTATCTCATGGATGATACACTGATGCTCCCTCACAAACTTCACAGATGAAGACAGATTTAAAGTAAGGACACATGTATTCACACCTTATTTGTTCGCTAAAGACCAAAGAAACTGTTGTACGTACTTAGTTTTGCACCAGCCGGTGTGAAACACTAGAAATTCATACCATTAGACTCGTGTGTTGCATATTATATTCTTTGTACTTTCTTTTTTCAATAAAGTTCATATTGGTGGATATTGGTGTAATTTATTTTTGACTGGATAAACTAAAATATCCAAGTTTGCTTGAGCCCATCAAAACTACAACCTCAAGGTTCTCTGTTACCGAGTGTCGCTGAAAACATTGGTGCGTTGACAGCTGCTGCTGTGCGCTCATGACCCACCCACATTCACGCCTCCATTAGTGAGGAACACACTGTAATGGAGACGCTTCCAACTGGGCTTGGATCGAACCAGTCATGAACCGGCTAGAGTGAGGCTCGACAATGGAGAAGCGGCTATGCAGAAGAGAAGACGCCAACTATCAATCTTTCAAAATGAATGATAACCTTCCAACAGCCAAGTATGGCTGACCACTTCATGAATAAAATCTTTTTTAGTTTTTCAAGTATGCTCTTGTGTGACATTATTTTATTGTGTTATAGCAAGTACTTGGGAAGGAGGCATTTTAAATATGTGGATCTGTGTATGGATCCCAGCGCGTACCTGCAACAGACCAGACACTTCTCCTTTCTGAAGAGGCTCTGCAATAGAGGGAGTGAAAGGCTTGCTGTCTTCTACTGGTCGCGCCTTCATAAAGTGCTTCCCTGCTTCGTAGATGTCTACTTCAATCATCTTTCCTTTGAAATCAGCCCTTTTCGGTACCAGCACCTGCAAATAAGAGACAGCAGCCATTAAAAAAAAACAACAACCCACCAACAAGTTTAGAAAAAAAAATAAAATCTCAATATCAAACTCAGGAAATGCTTAAAAGTAAGATATTTCAGGAATATTTTTGCAATGAGTCATTTAGTCATATTTTGGATCAATGCAGCCTTTTGCTCTAATTTACCCCCAAACAGCAGCCCTGCATAAACATAATTTTCACAGTGATCCACACTCTGCATGTTCGTTTATATCTGTCAATTACATTTTCAATTAACTGCTGCTCAAAGCTGTTTTCTTCACATTATTATTTAGTTTTGTCACCGGCTTCCTAAGACGAAACTGTGTTCTGTTCCATTTATGCAAGTCCTCAAGGTCAAAAAGTACGGCAACAGCTGCATGATAAACCAGAGGGATTTGAGTTTGTCCTATTATTTCACCATGGCAACTATAAACCTTGGCTGATCACAGCGGGAGGGAAGAGAAAACAAAGAATTATAATTATGCCTGCCTGTGAATTGAAATTTGTTCTTAATGACTTATCCCTGTGAATAAAAAATGGTATGAAAATCCCTTCCTGTTCAAAACACTTTTTAAACCACAGATCTGACAAGTTTGAAATGATGTATAATAGATGATTATAGCACTGATTTACTGTTTTGTTTTCAGAGTAAATCTTTCTTTGTGAACACTAATTGGATGGTTTGTGTTGTGTGATTACTGAAAGGATTTAAAACTGCAGCTGTGAAAACTTCAGAGAAATACATTCATCACTTCAGTTTTAGCTCTTTATTTCTTGTAAACATAACTAAATTTATGCCCCCCAAAAAAGAAAAAAAAACTTCACTTCAGCGCTCATCAACAGCAGTTTTCATAAAATACTTTAAATAAAGTAATAAAAATCAACACCATACCAAGTGCTTCCTTTACGTGTTAGGATTTATAATGGTTTAAAGATAATATCTATTCATAAAATATTGTGTTGTTCTTTTTCGGAGGCCAGAATTGGCAGTCTTGAACTAACTGGGAAGGGTGGCAACATGCTGACTCAGATCATCTGGCGGCATGTCTAACCATTACACAATTCGCCTGGGCTAAGTCACTGACTGGGAAGATAATAGCATATGAACTGGTGGGGAGATGGTCACTGGTGTGCTGGCAGGACTGTGCCTGCCTCCCCGTTAATCTGTCGCCCTTTATCCGCCTGGCGGAATATGATAGGTGAGGGAGCGCAGGCCAAATGGACACGCAGCCGGCCGCAGACCTGTCCAATCTAAACACCTGCTGTTCAGCACTCTGACCTCTGTGAGGAAGTGTGCGTGTGCATGCAAGTAGGCAGCAAGCGGCCTGTGTGTAGAGAGGTGGAACAGCAGGGTGGTGGGCTGGACAGCTGTGAGAATGTGTACGCCTGTGTGTGCAGGTGGGCACGGGTCATTCCTGGACCATAACACGGTGATTAAATGATGAAAGAGCATGTCCAATTTCATTAAAACCCCCAACTCCTACTTCCTCATTGAACTGCAAACACACGAGCACACACAAGGGGTTAAATGACCTACCTAATTTAATTTCCACACACATGTAATCTGATTGTGTAAAGTAAAACCTTGCTACTTAATCATACTCACACCTTGCTCTACCTTTGCACACGGTTTCCTCTAATGGTAGTTCACCTGTGAACCTCCCCTTTGGGCCTTTCTTTACTCTGATCACTTAACCCTCTCATCTCTCTCACACTTAATCCAATATTCTAACACCAATCATTTCACCCTTAAGATCAAATTCATTTTGAACAACATTTATAAAAGCAAAATAAGCTTGTTTGTTCATGAACAAGAAAATCTGGATTCCTGTGAAACTGTAGAGTGAATATTGGGTGACACTTTATTTAAAGAGGTGTGCATAAGAGTAACATGACACTGTCATAAACATGACATAACATCTGTCATGAACACAAAGAACTCTTTATGAATGTTGTCATGAAGTGACATTTGGTAAATAATGACACTTTTAATGCAAAGTTGCTCTGAAAGTTGCATTGAAAGTACATTAAAAATGCCAACTTTGCATGATTTTGCAAATTATAATTTAATGCAAAGTTGGCACTTTTAATGGACTTCCAATTTAAAGAGGTGTGCATAAGAGTAACATGACACTGTCATAAACATGACATAACATCTGTCATGAACACAAAGAACTCTTTATGAATGTTGTCATGAAGTGACATTTGGTAAATAATGACACTTTTAATGCAAAGTTGCTCTGAAAGTTGCATTGAAAGTACATTAAAAATGCCAACTTTGCATGATTTTGCAAATTATAATTTAATGCAAAGTTGGCACTTTTAATGGACTTCCAATGAAACTTTCAGAGCAACTTTGCATTAAAAGTGTCATTATTTACCAAATGACACTTGATTACAACATTCATAAACATTCATAAAGACTTCTTCATGTTCATGACAGATGTTATGTCATGTTTTTGACAGTGTCATGTCAGTCTTATGCACACCCCGTCAAAGTGTTACCGAATATTGCACTTAGGTCAGCTGTTCAAATGATGGAAATTAGAATATTTCCATCATTTGAGTGGATGTAGTGGAAGAGCACAGCTGGTACTATTAGAGCAGGGTGTGAGTATAACTGTGACACACAGGAGAAGTGACAAAGAATCTGTTTGCAAAAAATGGACAGTGAAGATCACTCTTTTAGATAACAGTTTAGATATTCCAGTGCTTGCAGCAAGATGGAGCATATCTTTTAAAACTTTGTTGTGAAGAGCCTTCTTCCATTGGGGTAGCAGCTTCAGAACCTTAAGGAAGATACATAGGAAGATACTTTTGTTCTGGGGAATGCTGATGAAGCACTCAAGAGGACTGTGCAAAGCAGGATGCCTCATAAAATAAAGAACATAATGGACAATCTTGAGCATCCTCTTCTCAAGACTGTGACGGAACAGCAGCGTGTACAGAGGATTCTATCAACCCTTGAAATACAGACTGCTACAGGAGATCATTCCTGCCTACAGCAATCAACATCTATAATGGACCTCTGGGGAGTCTTGGATGGCTTCAGTAGAAAACATTTCATTTCCCTTTGGGACATATAAAATAGCCTTTGAAGCAAAGCTGACTATAATTGTTTAAAGTAATTATCCATCTTTAACCTCGTGGAAAATCTCGGCTGGTTTTTGTATTACGGTACAATGAGATGCAAGTGGGATTTTCCCAATTCTGAGACATGCAGTCCAAATTCCAGGCAATGTTTTGTGACCCCTCCCCCCACCCTTCAAGTTAAAAATGTGGGAAAGCAAAGTGGCTTCAAATAACAAAATGTCTTTGAATGATGTGAACACCTATGCAATTCACCAAATGTAGGAAATGTTATTTTGGTAAATATTTTAAACAGTAATAAAATTACAAAAAAAAAAAAAAAAGAAAAAAAAGCAGAAAGCACAGTCAGCATGTTCTAAAAAGAGCTAAATGTGTTGATATTCGAATGGTTGCAGTTGCAGTAAATACAAAAATGCGTACAGACAATGTTGAAAGAGCGAGAGAATCGCTACAGTGTGAAAGCTTTATAGCATTCCTACAACTAGAACTCCTTGTGTCCTGTGGGTACAGGCATATTCTTCAGGAGAACACATTCAGTGACATGCTGGTTCATAGTCTTTCACAAAGCTGTTACTTTTTTAAGTAAAGGTGTAATTTAAGAGTACAAGAGGGCTTTGAGAATAAAACATCAAACATCTCCTTTCAACCAACACATATGCCTGGAAAAGCACACTTGGATGACTCCAGCGTGTGCACTCAAACAACACGGATGAACCGAGTAACACTTGTAACTTAGGTTTATAGCCTGCAGAAGGAGGTGCAAAGCAGGAGGAGGAAAGGGGAGGGGAGGGAAGTCGAAGGGAGGAAAAAAATTATTACCGTCCCATGCCCCCTCTGCTAATAAAAAACATAACTTCAAACATGTTTCTGATGATGGTTAAAGCAGGAGGAAATTGATTTATTTGAAGATGTTTTAAAGTGAATTTTTCACAGGTTGACTGCAGGTCTTTGAAGCCTTGCAACTGCAGTGCGTGTGTGTGTCATGTGTGCATGAAATGTGTATGTCTTTAGGGGTGACCTTAATGTTAGTACAGTAAAAAGGAAGAAAAAAAAAGTATTGCTGTTATCAGCTGCCAAATTCTCTCATGGACACCGTAGGGTGTGTTGGTGTGTATTTGTGATTATGTCCGATATTATAGCTAACCTACTTTGGTGAATATAAGCTAAGCCTCAAACACCTGCTGTGAGTGCTACATGTGACAGCCAAAGCAAAGCCTCGGATATAATTTGCTATGTGTGAAAATGAGAAAGAGTTGGTTAAATTCCACAACCAAGAGACAAAAACTGTAACTCAAATGTGTTTAGTACATTTTACTGTAAAATGTGAGCAGCAATAGCTGTGCGTACAGTAGTAGTATTTGTTTTTATGATTCATCTAACGTCAATGTCAACAGACTTTCACTCACACATAAAAATAAAGAGCATCACACAAAAATGGCTGTGTTTTTAAAAAAAATCCTTCTTTCCTGGCTCACTTCAGCATTATGGTTTCTGTGCGTCGGTGAATGCTAACCGCTTGAACCTCATCGATGCAAATGTATTTATACTAGCTTTTGTTAATTTAAACAGGAGCAGTTCAGAGGAATGTAGCTTACACTAAAGCCTTCAGAATAAAACAAAGTGTTTCTATGCTGTCAATTCAAACCAGGAGAAAAAGATGACAGGAATGGATAAAGTGATTTATCATCAATTACTGCTGTTGGAAAGAAACTGTGTACCTTGTATTACTTTGAAAAAAACAAAACAAAAAAAACATCTTGTTGCTAATGTAAATTCATATTGTTTGATTGTTTGAAAAGTCTTGAAGGCTTTTTGAGCCTACAAAAGTAAAGTTGATCTCCACAATTATTTGCTTTCTTACCTGTTCGTAGAACTTGTTGTGGGAAACGTAGTACTGGGCATCAAAAGACTCCTCTGTCACCAGCACAAATTGCCTCTCTCCTACCTACAAATATACGAAGACAAAAAATAGATTTTATTTTGTTACCAAAAACCAGTCTAGAGCCATGACTAACTGGAAGTGAAGGGGTGAATATGATCTTAACAGCCCATTTCTAGCAATTTTAAGAATTGGCTTTTATATTTCTAGCATTTTATTCATCTGCACATCCATTTGATTATGTTCAGGCTCATGCAGGTTTGGCGGTACCTTTCTCAATAAGCATGAGGAGGGATGCAACCTGTATAAGTAAACCATAATCATTTTATTATATTTATTTAATTCAAATAAATAATTCTTTGCTCGAGATCAAATTGGTTTCAGTAAAAACTGGGGAAAGAAAAGCATTTTTGTTTGACACATTCACAAGGTAACTAAACCATGTAAAGCAGATCTATATTTCTGAAAGTCTAATTAAAAACTATAGCTGTACCAAGGTGCTAACAGTTGTGTCCCACAGGCAATGCATAAAGCTGTGAATTGTCCTCAGGTTTATTTGACAGAAGCAGACTTCTTCAGTCATGCCTCTATTCACAAAGATTGCAAAGGCAATAAAAGCTTTGCTCTTACACGTTTCTTTTTTCAAGTTTTATGTTGCTGAGGTTCACCTTTTAATTACAATTTCAAGGTTTCTAAGCCACTTCATTTTAGTGCTTTGCAGAGATGACAGTAAGAACTATTCAACACAAATCCTTGCAAAAAAAGGAAAGAAAGAAAGAAGCTGAATTAAAGAAGTCCATAAAAGGATACAATTCAAATGTGTACAGAATGCTATTCAGAAAATCAGAAAATCAAATACTACAAGGCCTTTCGATCTAGCTATTTAATATCGTACCTAATGATAAAAATCACATTTTCTGTTAAAGAATGTTGTTGACTCCAAGGAATGAGGAAGAGATGAAGATGAAAAGAGCTCCACTGAAAGAACTGCAAACTCTAATAAACCACCTAAGTGTTGAATTAAAAGTAAATGTTTCTTTTCAAAATTATTAATCCAAATAAAAAAAAAAACATAAAATGTAAATGTAATACTTGTGATCTTTATACAAACTCCATTGTCACACTGAATGCTAATGCATTCAACAGAAAGTGCATTCATAATGTACAACCTTGCTTCATCTACATCAAAACACTGTAAATACAAAGAAATGGGATATGAAATGTTTAAAGTTGCTGCAGGTTAAAATGTGTTATTTACATATTTGTTAAGACTATCACTGTGTCTTGACAGTATGATACCAATAATCTGTGAAAATATTGAGCTCCTCTGTCTCCTTTCTGCATTTCTACTGCAACCAACGTATATACACTGTTTGGCCAGAAAAAAACAATCAGAGTCAGGAGAGGGGTCTTAGCACTGTCAAACCCGCTCATGTATGTGCTGCTCAGACCCTCCTCCTGGCTCCTTGTTACACTGCAGCTCCTTCCCCACAACAGAGCCTGCAATGAATGTGCCGACTAGTTAGCATAACCACAAATAATGGCAGAAATTGTTTTTCCACCATTAGCACAGCTGTAATGCAATGGAGTAGGATTACAGGGAGGAGGCAGAGGAGCTCAATTTTTTCACGGATTAGCTTTCTCATTTTAAGCCGTCATGACCTAGTGAAAGTTTTAAAGGGGCAATATTTTATGTTTTCCTGCCACAAAGGGCCATTTTTATTTTATAGCTCAATCAAGTATCTATGTTAGCTTCAGTTGCTATAAAAATGCTATACATATCAAATATGACTTGAGAAATTTTACGTCATAATTTACCACATTGAAATAGGGCCTCTGTCGCTTTAAAAATTAATGCTCCATCAGGAAGTCATCGTAACGTGGATCCTCTATCAACACTTGAACGTTTTTAACCAACATTCCACTGAGAAATAGCTTCTACAAGGAGCTCAGCAGATGTGCAGTTCCACCAGGTGTTTGCTAATTGCTGCTGGCTAGTCTGAAGGAGCTGAGTGAGGGAGTTGCGTGGGAGGAATGCAGGCGTAAGCTTGGAGGCTTGGAAACTGCAGCTCCGAGGAGACGCTAGGCTGTGTCCGGTCCACACAAGTGTTTTGCACAGCTAGTTTAAAGGAGATTAAAGGCATTAATGCAGGAAAAGAATCAAGGGAACACTCCAGGTATGTTTTTGATGAGGAAATAACATAACATGATGCATAGTTCAAAAAAGTTGATTCTACACAATACTGCCCCTTTAAGAAATATGTACAAATATAATTTTAAAAAGTTCCATACTGCAGCTTTCATTTTAAATATGAAAGAAAATAGCGAATGCCGCTTAACTCCATACAATCTTCCACTGTGTTTCACTGTGTGAAAAATATACTTTTAAGTATGTCTACACTCAAACTGTAGCTAACATCTGCTTCTAATGTCTTATCTAAAGGTTGTTGGATTTGCTCAAGTGAAGAATTGATTCCCTTTTCAAAAGCTTTATAAGAAATGTCTAGTTATTTGCTTTCCTACCCTAACCACAGCAGAGAGGCTGCAGGCAAAGAGCGGTGCATAAAAGCAAACTCTTATTCTTTTTGTATATGTAAATCGAAAATCTGTAAAAAAAGAAATGATTGAAACGTGAAAACAGAATCAAAGAGGTGGCTTGTTAGTTTACATTGTTTTTAAAAGAGCAAACTAAGAGCCAAACTGGAAGGAAAAAAAAATATTTAGTAGAGTGCAAATGTGATAAAAAGACATTTAGCATTAAATAATGCCTATTAACAATCACTTTAAAAATGCAAACACACAGTATAATATACATTGCCGAGAGGCACATTATTAATATCCGTTGTACAAGAAACATGTAAATGTTCTTCTCATGTCAAAGGCACCAAAAAAGCAAAGTGTAAACCCAATCCAGCAATTTAGAAAATACTGCTGCTGCAGTGCAAAACCACCTGGGTTATAAATATCTAAAGCTCACACTTGAAAATGTTGGGAACGGAGTGTCCTGTAGGCTTAGCAGGAAGTATTTGCATTTAAAGTCTGCCAGTGATGAGCCCCGTACTCTAAAACTGTGCTGACTGATCATTTCCTTGGCAATATGTCAAAGCCTTAGAAGTCACGGTTCTGACATATAGCCCAGGGTTTTTCCATTTTTGCAGACACCCATAATCCTTGTTCTTTTCTTCTCTCTTTCCAGATTTATCCTTTTGCCTCTATGTGACTATTTTTTCTGGGTGTTTCCTCTGTTGTTCAAACCTATTTCATCTTTTAAAAGTTTCTCTCATCAGTTCCTCCCTTCTCATGTATTTAATGGTTTATAGAACATCAGCAATGGCACATGTGTTCTAATGTCTAAATTTTCTTTGGATTAAAGATGGTCAACACTCACCAACATCCAAATCATGTCTGTGCTGGTAACAATCCTTGACATTTTCTGTTATCTGTGGGAGGTTTCAGTAACTCCACAATAAGTTTCAGCCTTATTGTGGGACAGAAAACGTCATCAACATTAAAAGACAATGCAATATAGGGTTGTTGGATTTTTTTTGTGCAGATAGAGTGCTGTACACACACCAAACGTGGCATCCTTTACAATAATTTTAAACTAAAGCACCACTTTGAACAGACATGTTCCTGAACTAAGTCAGAAATAAACCTGGACAAAAAAATCTTAAAAATGTCATTTTTCAATTTTAATTTGGTGTGACGAGACCAATTCTCTCTAGTTTGAAGTTGCTTTGTGCTCTTCTTCTTTTCTCATCACAGAATGCAATCTTGCATCTTCTTTTTGGCAGCCTGATAAACTGCATGGCAACTAAGCTTTAGACAAAAACACTCCAAGTGTTTCAGTCTCCCAGCAAATTGACTATACATAACTTTGAGATGTGCGACCTGTGACCTACTCCACACGACGCTCACGGATACTGATTTCTGAGACATGACACTATATTCATTGATATGGATATGATTTACCGTTTGATTCACTGACTGGGTGAGCTCATTCTGCCTACACTCTAACACATTTTAAAGTTTAGAATGAATTTCCAGAAATAATTACACATAATCCCCTTTTAACCAGGGGTGAAAGTAGTTTTAAACGCCCCTATAGGGCGAGCCTTCCTCGCCCTACAGGTGGAGGGGGGGACGGGTTCTGACTGTTTGTGCTTACGGGCAGTTCAGATTACCCATTCTTCTTAAAGTCCTTAGAGGGGGTACTGGAGAGTGCCCCTCCTGGGGACTCCCTTGTTCTGCTGGGGGGCTTTAACGCTCACCTGGCTAATGACAGTGAGACCTGGAGGGGCGTGGTTGGGATGAACTGCCCCACCCTCCCGATCTGAACGCAAGTGGTGTTTTGTTGTTGGACTTCTGCGCTCGTCACAGGTTGTCCATAACGAACACCAGGTTCAGGCATAAAGGTGTCCATATGTGCATTGGCACCAGGACATGATGATGCAATTTCCACAATGATACACGATGATCGACTTTGTCATTGTTTCACTGGATCTGCGGCCGTATGTCTTGGACACTTGAGTTGAGAGAGGTACGAAGCTGTCCACTCACGCTTCACTGTTGCGTCTCGGTCCAGACTGTTGTCCAGTTGAACACTAGAGTGTTTAAATTCTTCAACCACCTCCACTTCTTCTCCCATGATGGAAATGGGATTTGATGTGATCCTGTTCCTCCTGAAATCAACAATCATCTACTTTGTACTCTGATGCTCCGGCTTCCTGGCCAGTCTTTTGAATTTTCTTTCACCCCTGCTTTTAACAGATTCGAAACTCAGTTCTTCAACTGACCATTTTTATCATTATAGTTTTAGTACTTTGTGCTGAGCATTATTGACTGTGACTTTTAAAAGTTTTTTTTTATGAATTGCTTACAAGCTTTATATATGATTAGAAATGCATTGGAGGAAGAAGAGCTAAGCATGACTGATGTGCTGATCCTCTGGAATTAGTAATATCTAATCCTCACCACAGTGAGCGGTGAGAAACAGTGAGCTGGGATTGAGGAATATCCTTGATTATGTTGATTGAATTGCAACTCAGAAGGCAATTATACATTAAAGCCTTCTGAACAATCAGCAACACATTGTGAAATGTAGAGAATTAGACTTGAATAAATACTACAAAGAGCTGCACCCAAAAGCAAAAACTAATTGAATGAAATTGACTAAACAGTTTGTATCACAAGATTGCTCTTGATTTTGATGAATTGTCCAGACTGTGGTTAAGTTGTTCATTGATGGCATTCCATACAAGTTTAAGAGCTTCAAAATGATTTACAACAATCAATAGATTCAAAATCTACATTTTAAACAGAAGTGATGTTTTATGCGCATGCATGAAAAGCTTTGCAATTCACCAAATCCTTAATAGATTTTGCATTTATGGTATTTGACAAACCATAATATTAGAAAGGCTACTCATTAAACAATAGCGTTTCTGGAACTGAGACTCTAAACCATTAGGGGGGACATTATGATTACAGGGGAAACAAAAACAATAGCTTGGAAAATGGGGGTGGGGCATTTAATATTGCAATGGCAAACAGGAGTGGAAATAAGCATCTCCTGGTACCCAAAAGCAGGTATGAAGTAGCATGAAAATTTGATCAAACAAGCCATAGGAACAGATTTGCAGCCAAAACTTAGAAATTGCATTTAAGTTTTACAACAAACTTTCTTGGGGGCATCAATGCCCCTGAGCTGCCAAGTTGTCTGCTTTATATGGAGGTGGAGCTCATCTCTAATTAAGTTCATCAGCAGTAAGAGCCCTACAGCCACATGCTGCTGTAACACTGGACAGTACAAATGGTGACATTCAAACTGTTTTGCTTATGAAGCAGTAGAACAACTGTCTGTGTGTTTTGGTACATAAATAAAAAAAAAGAGTTGCAAGAAGTGTAATCAACTTGTCTCAACAAAATATAGACAAGGTGGAACAATCATTAGCTTGCCTTTTCTGTAAACTATTCTTTCACCAAAGATCCTGTCAGAGAAAGATGTGTGGCTCTGTTTCAAAAGATTCAAAATGTGTCAAAAATATTTAACATTATGAGTGAAATAAATAGATTAAAATTACAACATACCAATGAAATGTGCAAATTTGAAGATCAATGTACTTGTCTATCGACTGCTACTTTTTCAAATGACTAAATTCCTAGTCGACAACTGATGAATTATTTTTAGGCTTTCAAAATCAATACATTACTATCCATATCAAACTTGATTCATTTTTCTATTGAATAATTGAATTTGTATTAATTAACCACATGCTTACAGAAACATTTCATCTGAAAGAATTTATTTTAGATTGAAAATGATGGAATTCAGAAAAAAAAGAGGAAATTGTACACATTTCTTGTAATTCAGACAAATATTATGTGAAAATGTTAGAAACAAATGTGGCTCTAAGCGATTTTTTTAAAATTACAGTATATTTAAACCTATGTAAACTATATTTGGTCAGAAATTCACTTCCGTAACAGTTTTATGTAACGATTATTGGAGACCTTGAATTGTCAGATTAAAACGTGGATATCAGTTGATCAAATATGAAGTTTTTACTTATATTTCTCCATTTGTAGTTGATGTCTGCATTTTCAGTGTCCATTTTTCTTCCAACCCCCCCTTTGGTGCCCAAGTCTACAATTCTTTTTCACTAAAGTGGATTATGTCATCATTTGCTCTCTCACGAACACCATCACACTCCAAATGATTTACATGAATGCATAATATTTATTGGTTTTTGTTTCCGTTGCTGTTTGTCTTTCCTTGCAGCGATGCGTATTTGGTTGTATGCATTTAGCTTTCTATTTACTCCGTCTGTTGAAGCAAGTCACAGCATACCAAACATGACATCAAAGTCTTTGTGCACTAAGGCACTTATTTACTTCACCATTGAGAGAATAACATCCCATGATAAACAGCAGAGCCATTACATATTTGTGGGATCATGAGTTTAATTGATAATTAATCCTCATCATAACAGGAATAATGAGAGAAATGCAGCTTTGAATTCTAATCAGTTGTTTGTTTACCAAAAGCCATTTCCCCCCCCCTAGTTTTGTAGACATTTTTGTAACTGGACTGGGTTACATTGCCAGAGTGAAAAGCAAAAAAAAAATTGTTTTACTGTGAAAGAACTCAAAAGTAGTAGGAGTAAAGTTATTTATTTTTTAAAAGGAGCTTTTTTTTTATCATTGAACAAAACTGCCATCTCAGTACAGAAAGACAAATTAAAACACATTTAAATAAGATAAAATACTATGGTAAAGACATTATATGTTGGAGCTTATCCCATTATCTTCCCAAAGAAAGTAAGTACACTCTGTCACTTTCATGGCTTTCAGACAAAAATGATCTGGTCTTTAAAATATTTTTACTCTAAGCTGAAGCGTACGAAACCTTAAGCCACATCCCTTCAAGTCAATTTAAGCTTTCTGTTTAACAAAAAACATGAAATTAAATTTACCGTTTCGGAAAAACTGAAAAACTCCAAATAACCCAGATGTCAGCATTCAGAATACCAGAGGTTTTATGGTTTTTACCACCACTATATCATGAAACAGGCAACATTTAGTATTAGAGTAATTGACAATAATAAAAAAAAAACATCCATCCATGGATGGATCTTTAGATTATAATCAATTAAAATCAAGCTGGATTTAAAATGTCTTGCATAAAAAGGGAAGCAAAGAAAAAAAGTCATGTTTTAAGAGTTTTAAGGTCCATTCTACATGCAATAACCTCAGTCATTATACAATAACTCTTGACAGCTATTTATGTCCATGTTTTCCAACTACAGCCATGTTTTTGAATTATTGTCCTATGAATCCACCATACTGCTATTTTGTATGTGTCCCTGCTTGAACACAGCTGACTCAAATAATTGAGTGATCTCAGTGTGTTCTTAAATTCAAGGTGCATATGGTCATAAACCATGTATGTAATGATGAAAAATGTAAACACTGGAAACGCATTTTTCTTCTTCCCTGCTAAACAGCCCCACCTGCTTTGACTTATGGTCATATGTTTGATCTTGTAAAAGCAAGAGAATGGTGCTTCCCCTCCCCGCCCCCAGAAATGGTACTAATGTTGACTTACAATGTTATATGCTTGTAAATAAAAGTTCATGTTAAAAAGATACTGAGTGTGTAGTGGATATTTGACCATTTGATATTTTGCACAAATGTAGTTCAGATTTTTTTTCTTAGGAAAAGGAGCCCAAAAATATTGTACTATACATGTACTTTGGTTGTTTTTCTTTAAATAAGATATGAAGAGGCAGTTCCTGCCATTTGGTATTTTGGACCAATATGTTTAATTTGTACATTTGGCATGTTTTACAATGGTTTGCGAGACAAAAATTGAAAGTAATATCAGAATTGACACATTATCCTATCTAGTTATGTGCAAATGAATGTTAACAGATCACTTAGATCAGATTTCAAATTGAAGCATTAATCTATGAGAACTGGGAGTATGGTTGACCAGTTCTTGCAGTTGTTTCCACCGTTTCTCAATGGTGAATTCAATAATCACTAAAAAAATTAAACTGACATGTAGATGTATGTGGGAACAAAAGTTTGTTTAAAGGTTTCACGAGCATGTGACTTGACGAATCGCTAAACTGACCGAGAGACCATCAGAATGCCTCTAACATATCGCACAAATGTTTTGGAAAAGATGGAAGAAACAATATTTCATATACATTTATGATAATACAAGGACATAGAGTGTAATTTATACTTTGTTGACAAACTAAATAGGAGATGGGATTAAGAGTAAGGCAGGACAATGAACTGGGATTTGGGCTTTCTATGCACAGATCTCACTTATTCAGCTTTGTAGTTTATCATGACATGCAATCACTGATGAACTCCTACACAAACAAGCCAGAGATTTTTTTCTTTTTTTTTCGTTCCCTGGAAAACAATCGCTGTGGGGAGTGATTTAACAGGGCTAAAGAAATATTCTCTGATCTTTCGGAGGTTCCCTTTGAATAAGCTTCTTGAAAGATGAATGAAAAAAAATCTCCCCTGTCGGTTTGGGTGTTTTGTTTTAGCCTCAAAGTAAAATTCAAAGACACTGAAACTTTTCAGAGTTGGCCACAAAAACTAGCGGATTATGGAGAGCTTTGGTTTTGTGTTTACGGGGGCAAATGTAAAATCAATCAAGATCAAAGTTCTACAAATTAGCTACTTTAAAAGGAGCCTCAACACTAAGTGAAACAGGCATAGAGGAAGCAACACTAAAAAGTAAAAACAAGGACACAAGAAACTATAATTAGCATTAAAAAAGAATAATGAAGCAAATTAAAGACAGTTTTATCAAACTGTACAAATACCAGAAAATCATTCAAGCTGTTAGAACCTTGCATGTGGTAAAATACTTTACAATGCTCTGCAGTGTGCACAGTTGTGTCTTTTACAAACCCAGTTATCAACAGCAGCTGGAGGTGCTTTTCTGGCCAATAAACTATATCCATCTGGCTTTTACAAAGCAGTCATGCAGCTTTCTCTTCGAGACTTCCAAACCTTAACAGGGGTGCGTTTGAGCATGCAAGGAAATACACAGGTGGATGATGAAACCTAAACATCTGAACATTGAGTAAAGCAGATTAGGTGGCTCTAGTATTCACTGAGGAACATGTCCTATTTGAGTGAAAGGATGCCGCAAAACGTAGGGATTTTTTTTTTCTAGTGATGAAATTCACTTACATAAACAATTCACTTACTCAGGGTGATATTTCTCCTTCAAATTGTTATCACTGGTAGATCACTTATAAAACATGTCACTATTTGCATGCACCGCTAAACGGAGTAAATTTTCCAGTTTAAGAGAAATGTCGGTAACCCTGCCTTAATTTTGATTAAAGAAAAATTACAATAGCTGAACAATCATGAAGTCTATTCAGTCTTAGGTACTTACAATGTTGATTACACAGTGGTAAATGAAAGAGTACAAAGCAGGGGAAATACTGTAATCATTGGCTTGAGGGTTTGAGGAAGGAACTACACTTTGAGAACAGATTAAACATATTAGTGGTAACACTAAGTAAACAGTAGTGACTCGTTTAGCTTCAGTCCAAGTTGGAACAAAACAGTCCTGCCTGATGAAATTCATGTGTTTTGACATGAAGAAAGTGGGGAAAAAAATGTTGACTTGTGTTTGAAGTAGTCACCAACAAAGAGAAAAATGTGCTTGGTGAACAGAAACTACAAAAGACTGATTAATGATCAAGAAATGTTTTAGAAAACAATTTAATTAATAAAGTTAGTACTCGGCATGACTGGGAAGGAATAAAGTCAACTGTTGTACATGGGCAAAGCAGACTCAGTGCATGGCATGTTTGCTCTTTTTTTAAAGGAAGTTGACAACTTAAATGGGTTTTAAAGGGAAAAAAGCCTGTTCCACTAAAACTATGATTGGTATAAATTGAATAACAATTTAACTTATTTTTTTCATGCAGATTACTCTAAACCTATTTCAAGTTGTAATGTTATAACCTGATACTTCCTCATGCATATTTATTATTTATCCCCAACTGAAAAAGGGGATTTGGTGTTTTGTCATGTTTAGCCATGCTTTGAATTTTAATTAATAGTGTCCACGCCTTTTAAATGCTAGGATTCACATTGAATGTTTGTGTATTTCAGTTGTTTTGATTTGCCAGGGTCAAGAGAAAAAAAAAAAATTGCTCGTTTTCCACTTCATGGCATCTGAAGGTACTCCTTGAATACAAATAATCTGATAATCCTATTGCTATGACTGTAAAATATCTAAGTTTTTAGGAAATTGGCATCAAAAAGGAGCAGTGAAATACAGTTGAACTGTGACTCTTTAATTACATGCCTGATGAATATAACAATTTTGTGAGAATGACTTGGGGTATTCGGAACAGAAAAGTTAAATTATGGTGGAATTATGGTGTTTGTGTGCCTCACTCCTCTAATGTGCTCCACAGCTTCACTGGTCCTCCCATGTTTTAGGAGGTTTTTTTAATCATAAACACAACTATCCCAATAAAGCCATATGTTTTCATCTCATGCACACAGAAACCTTTGAAACAGTTACATTTACAAACTGGTGAGTGGCTGATACCAAGAAAGTAAGACAGGCGCATAAAATCAATGTGCAGCAACTTAAAGTAAAAACTTAAACATCAATCTTTCCATCTCACAGGAAGGCAAACCCATCCTTCAGCATTGACCTCAAAAGAACCCAGAAAAGTTACTCAGTGGGAGATTCCACAATTGAAAAATTGTTTCTTTTTCATCCTCAAAATAAACAAAGCTATGCTATTAGTTTTCATGAATACTGAGGTCATAAAGCTGTCATACAAGGTCTTGAAAGTTTCAGATGGAGAGTGAGACAGCAATAAAGAATGTAAGCAAAAGAAGGTCAGTATGTGATGCTCTAAAACAACAATTTTGGATATCAGTTGTTATAATTTGCTCAAAAACATTCTCACGGTACCTTTAAATACAACAAAAAGATCTCATGAATACAGAAAATGCATCTCAGACTCTTCTTTCTTTAAGACAAACATATTGTAATATTTTTGACTGGACTGTGGGAAAAGGCCATATAACAGTGAAGAAAGGTCATACAATAAAATGAAGCAAAATTGTAGTTTCATTTGAAGGCTGGTGCTCTCTGAAATGTTTAAAACTCTACTGTCAGACCTTTCAGACAGTGATTTTGTACGTTTGAGAATGATTTTAGGGCAGTGTTGACTCATGTTTCTGGGCACCACAAATATGAGTCCAGCCAGGCATCTTTCTTCTCCAACACAATTTCCAACAACAAATAACAAAACATGAGCGCAAACTCACTTGACTTGGACTGAATGGAGAATTGTGTAATTAGCAACTAAAGACAAAATCCAGATGTTGGGTTTTTTTATGATCAGCACTACTTTCCAGGACCAGTAGGGCAGTGGCTAGTTTCTGATTTAAGGTAAATTCATAAAAATCTTATTCTGTCAGTGTAAACCTCTGAACTTAGAATACTCAAAAATATTTCCTAGTGAAATATTATTGTGGAATTTAGCAAAGGAAAATAATTGGATGAATATATTGGTGCTGGGAGAAGTAAACACCTCTGAGTTTAGACTAAAATCTAAAGAACAGTGTGAGAATAAGATGTGGTGGGAGTCAAACAAGTGAGTGATAACATGCCCAATACAAGTATTTAGTAAAGCAATAAAACTCCAAATTTGCTACACTGTAATAAATAGTTCTCAAGCCATTTACTGATTAACAAAAGGTAAAGAGAGCAAAACGTTAACATAGCACCAGATTTCGAGATATATACAGAGCCTTGCAACATTATTTATACATCTTTGACTTTTTTATATTTTTGCACATAGACATAATCTTCCATGTATTTTAATGTGACTATGTGATGAGCCAGCAACATGTAGCCCATCATTTAAGTTTAAGGAAAATAATAAATTCCTTAATAATAAAAAAAAAAATCTAAAAATAATGATTCACTATTCTATTCTGAACATTTTATATATATATATAATATATATATATATATATATATAATATATATATATATAATATATATATATATATATACCCCTACATAACCCTACAAATCAGTTTACAACTAACCATAGTTGATAGTGAAATGGATGGAGCTAAACCTGGCAGAAAACTTGCTAGAGGCTACAAAAGACTGGAAGATGGGGTGAAGGTTCGCCATCCTGCAGGATAACGACCCTGAAAGAACAGCCAGAGCTAGAACGGACTTCTTAGAGGGATGCCCAAAGTCGGTTCTCGAGGGCCGGCATCCTGCATGTTTTAGTTCTCTCCCTAGTTTAATATACCCTGCATCAAATGATGGCTCGTTAAAAGGACTAAGAGGAATATTGACAAGCTGAAAAGGTTGTTACTACCACCAGGGAGAGAACTAAAACGTGCAGGACGCCGGCCCTCGAGGAGCGACTTTGGGCACCCCTGGATTAAAACATATTTATGTGCCTAGAGAAACACTCACAGTCCCGACAGTCTCCATCCAACTGGATATTTTTCAAGGAAGAATGGGCAAGATTTCACTTTCTACTAAAGCAACTCCTTTAGCATAACATTATTTTTCAGATTTTTATCTTTTGTGAAAAATTACAATCATGCATCATTTTCCTTTTGTTGTATAATCTGCTACTTTGAACATGACGAATGTAAAAAAAAAGTTTAGAGGGTAATTCTTTCTCAAGCCACTTTAGTTGCTATTTTTATCCTTTCTGGTTCTACTGAAAAAACTATGATGGTATAAATAAGTATGTATCACTTTTAAATGCATATCTGCAAAGCACATATAAATTATACAACACAAGGAAGAAAAAGTCAAGTGTTTCACAATTCTGTTATTTTTTTGTCATCTAAGAAGAAAAGGCAGTCAAGTCTGTCACCAATGCGACAAATTTAGTTCATCAGACAAGAGACAGATAGATGTCCCTCACACACACACACACACACACACACGAAAACACACAGACCCTGTGACAGTAGCCCAAAGGCTGTTGGGTGTCTAAGATGCTAGAATAAATCACATCACAACTGAGACAGAGCAGAAAACACAGAATGAAAGCCTCCAAAACATCACTTACTGAAATACATGGCACAACACACCCAAAAATCCCCCAAACTACTGAAAAACAGAAGAAGTATGTGATAAACTAAGGCGAAGTGCAGGCCTTTGAGCAAAGATTAGAAAGTGTCAAGAAAAACAAGGAACACAGTTTAAGACATGTGGGTGTTTGATGAAAGATGAGTTTGGGTTGTAAAATCTTCTGCAATATTCTACAAATTGATGTAACAAACAAGTAAGATATATATCAACACAAGGAGAAAACTACAAAGGCAACAACTCCACCACCAAAAAGGTAAATATGTGTGTGTGTGTGTGTGTGTGTGTGTGTGTGTGTGTGTGTGTGTGTGTGTGTGTGTGTGTGTGTGTGTGTGTGTGTGTGTGTATGTGTGTGTGTTAACTTTAAAAGTAAACTTTCAGAGCAGGACTCCTTATAAATGATGCAAGTCATCTCTTTGGACCCGACTACTATTCCCCCAAAAATTCTTATTTAAAACATGTATTCATACAATCTTTTAAGAGTAAAACAAAATCATATTAAAATTAGAAACAAAAAACAATGAAAAAGGATATATCTATTTTTATTGTCTCTACTAAAGTAACCAGGATAATTTTTCTGTGTTGGATTCAGTCTATTTATTTTATTTTCCATTTTGTTAGATTTAATTTTATTTATTTAAACATTTAATTAAATTCCTCCTCTCCTTAATTTATTCATAACAACCGCGCGAGAACCATGTTGTTCTTGCGCGGTTTTGTAATCATGTGACAGCTGCACGTCAGTGTCCTAAATTAACAGCTACGGCTTATATAGCTGCTAATCGCACCTTAGATAGGAGACGCTGCCGGACCCTGACTTGCAGACGTGTTCAATCAACCGAAAGTTGTAGCGATCACAGTGGTCAAGAGGGACCTGGTGAGTGTTTGGTCGGGAGCTAGTATGCTAGGACTAGCCTCCCCAGCCTGTTGAGTGTTGTGGAAAAGAAACTGAATTTGCATAAATTGCATTTAATTATGTAATTGGAAGATACATGTACATGTCATTGATTACTTAGGCCTGTTTACACAGGCCAGGTGTGTTACAGATCCCCCGCTCAAGGAGTGGCTGAAGGGATTGGATACATCAAGAATTATCTGGCTAACCAGACTGGCGAGCCATCTGTTAGCGGATCCGGTAATAACCACACCTATCATCTCTCTTCCGAACTGGTTGGAGATTCAGCCCAACAGTCTTCACGAACGGAACTGGATTATTTTTTGTTTTTCCTTTCATCATCACCAAAGACTTGTGACTTCCTTGACCTAAGGAAACCCTTCTGAACTTTAAATTGTGCAAATACTTGTATATATTGTAAATATTAATACACCTCACAGATTTTGCACCATCTAGCTGTCTCTGTTATTACAATTTGCCACCACCTCCAGCAGACGAACCTAGTAGTTTTTTTAGAATCACTTGGATTTACTTTAATTTGGATTATTCCTTTAATAATCCTATAATGTAACTTGGGTTACAAACAGTTTTACACCAGCACAGTGTCTGAAAGATTCAATTCTTTATTTATTCCTCGACTGTAGGGCTTCTCCAACGGAGCAAATGTGCAATCCTTTGTGTGGGCGTCTGTGTCCAAGATGGGTGGGGAGGGGGAGAATAAGCCCTTGGCGTTGCAGCATCTATGTGTCTGAAATTGTGTGTCCGACTACACCATGAATTGGAGCTCAGCTGTGATTGTCAGGCTGATTGTCCGTTATGTCCCTGTGGGCCTGGAGGCCTTGTTGTGTGTAATTTATGTGGATATGTGTATAAAGTCAGAGATGGAAGAAGAAACACGGGACGATGGAGAGGAAGAGAAAACGCATGGGTGAGGCACACATCTATTCATCCACGTTATTGTATAATTGCAGCTGATAGTAGGGCGTTGGCAAAAGCAGAGTGATTGTGATTATCACTACAAGGCACACCTAAAGATAAGTCACATCAGTGGTGCATAGAAAGGCCCATCTGACACACCAGTCCTATAGCTGTTTAAAGACTAGCCCTACAGTATGCAGAGTAGAGTCAGAGAGATGTGATAAAAAGAAAAACATGATCTCTAGGGAACGAGGCAAAAGTAGTCCTAATGTCTACCCAGGTTAAAAGTTGGGTTATGACGCTTGATGAATGCCATAATTTTTCATCTTCTTGCTTCTTTGTTTCTTACATCTTTTCAAGATTGTGTAAATGTTCAAATGTGAACAGAGGATAAAAGGTTGATTTTCAGGTGAGAGTTGAAAAAGTTTTTATGCACCATCCTCTTTTTTTTTTTTTTTCTTAGGTTCTAAGGAGACTGTTTTTAATAAGCCCCTTTGCATCAAACATAAAATGTGTCTTTGGATAATGAATTTGCTTTAGGTACTCAATTCAAGAGCTAACCAGTGTACAAAGAGGTCTTTTCAAAATCATTATATCAAAAAGAACCCTTAATTTTTAACCTTGACTCATAAGAAAAAAAAAAACTGTTGATAAGTACCGAAGAATGGGACTCAACAACTACTGCAGCCTTTTCATAAGTCATTCATTTATATTGTAAGATGGCACTATGAGTGTTCTTCAAAAAATGAAAATAAATAAATAAATAAAAATCAGCTATCAATGCAGACATTATGTTCCATTTTATTTGAAACGTTTGAATGTGGTTTTGTGATTTAGTTTTGTATTTGTTCAATAGATACATTTTAACACTTTACTAAAACACTAGAGATGTTTTCACCTCATTATTGTTGAGGTTGAACTTTAACAGCTTTACAAAAATTGAATTCATAATTTCAAATTATTAATTTATTTAAAGTGTAATTTTCTTTTTAATTTTTGTCGACAGTTTTCCACATTGGAGTTCCATTACTTCACTGGAGGAGACATAAGGCAAGTTCAGTGTCTGTCAAGGAAAATCACAACAGTTTTCCTCTGTGTGTAAAGAAACAGACAGGAGGCTGAATGTGTAGTGTTTGCTTATGTAAACTGAACACTGTGATCTGACACATCTGCTAACAATTTCTTGTTAGAGTATATTTTTGTGTGACCATGTAGTTTTATAGATCTGTTATACCTGGGGTATAGTGTGCTGCGTTACAATAATGGATTGTCAAGTATTGTTTTTCTTTTCACAGCTCATTCAGGAAGCAAAGGACAAGAATACAGTTTCTATTATTCCTTTGCCAATTTATCATTGGTGAGTATTAACATTTAAGGGAAAATTGGCAGCCAAGACTAAAGTGTTTGTCTGCAACACCTTTGTTGGCTGTATGTCAAATAGTTTGTTTTTTTAATATATATTTTTCTTTTACAGTATTGTGGTGCTATGAAGATCTTCATGACAGAAACGTTTATTAGATGAAAACACATTTGAAATTAGATCTTTTTTTTTTTAGTTTTATACAAAGTTATTATTACTTCATCAAAAATACACATGGGATATTGCTTTGATTCTTTTATGCTTGTTTGAGAAATTCTTGAATCTCCCATGCCCGCTATTCAGTTAGCCCACCTATTTCCATAAAGCTGTCTGGCCTAAGTAAAAGTGTACTTGGGTAATGTAGAAGAACGACGATGCAAAGACTTCTGAATGGCATGTAAAGAAAATTAAGGATATTTTGTGTCATAGGATCTACAACTGAGTGAGTTCCTGTGGCAAGACTTTAAACTGTTTATGCTAAAAATAATAATTTTTAAAAAACCCTGAAATTAAAATATTTTTTCTAGAGACTGACAACATTTTCCCTTTAGCTACATAAACGATTCATTGCCAGTTATCACAGAATGGCATTTGTTACCACAGAGGGTGAAACACCCAGTTACATGTAGGTACAATTTATTTATTTTCAAGGTAAGGTTAGGTTTGTAACTACTTTATAGAAACAATTAGAAAACTTAAAATGTTCAGCAATCTACAGTAACAGAGGAACTGCCAGCATTATGTTTGGTCTGTTCATGTGTTGCCCTGTAAATACAGTGAATGACTTGTTTAAATGACAGAGCCCAAAAAGAATGACTTCAATGTGTGAGTGAATACATATGCAAATGTTTTATGACCACAATATAAAAACATCTCTAGTTACTATCTGTTTGTTTTCCAGCAGATGTCAGGCCCCTGGATAACATATGGCAGAGAGGGAGGCCAATGGAAAAAAAAAACAAAAAAAAAACATGTCTGTCTTTGTGGGAACTTGATGTTCTTGTTTGTGACAAGCTGAGGTCTAACTAAATACTCAACATTATTGAGTAGTATTTGAAAATTAAACATCATAGTTACTATCCATTGAAAAACACATGCTTAGCTCAGGCTAAGCATGAGCCTGATTTGTAAAATAGGTTTTCTAAATCTTATTCAACAGTCCAAGCAAGTGATTGTTCTCAAAAAGCATGCTACAAAGATCTTTGTTGTCCAAATTACAGTGAATATGCATTGGGCATTCTCCTCAACATATACATTCAAATCTGTCTGTATACGCTATGTTTATTGCTTACAGGGATTTAAAATATTGTCATACATTTCAATTAGTTTCACATGCCTTAACAGCGAATAGTGACTGACTGAATATATACATGTTTTTGCCCATACTGCTACACATCACAAAAGGCATCTTGGCCTGCGGTGCTCTTGATACATAAATAATCCTGCACATGCAGTACCGTTGCTGTTATGTCAACTTTAAAAGCCACCTTGCTAATGGGCATGCACAGTCATTCTCTAATGTCAGTGTTTTCCAATGAACAGGTCAAATGCAAGAGAATGGCTCCAGCAACATTAGAATATAAACAAGCCTGCGTCCTCCATAAGTCCTCAGCATGTTCTTCGTCTCATCCATAATTATCAGCAAAGGTTAGTTTTTTCAGGTTTAGTGCATTCAATAGATAAACGTATTCAGTAAGGGCAGAAACCATTCTACATGCATTACTATGCAAAGTGTTTCTCGTCAAAGGTCACATAATACTGTACAGTTTTCAACCTGACTTGAGACTTAGGACTTTTGTAAGGCCTGAACGCTTTAATAATGACACAAAAACACATCCACAATAGACTACCTTAAGAATAATGATGATAGTTTATTCAACTCCAGTCTAGGGCAAAATATCTAGGGATTATTTTTATTCCATTAGTGACCTAGTGTTCTCTGGTTTGATGCAACTAAATAATGTGTTGTGTGCTCAGATGTATTGGATCTGTTTGCCTTTTAACTGGCCCTGAGATGTTTGTAGTGAGGTGGTGAGGTAAATATAACTGAATAAAAAGAAATGAAATGCAATGATTTCAATAAAATACAAAAAGCACAATAATCTGCAAGGGATAAAAGGTAATTTAGATAACCTGTTTCTACTCATCTGGTGATAAAGTCAGAAATGGCTAACAAAAAAAGCTGAGTTCTGAGTTCTCATACGAATGTCAGGGCTGCAAAAAGGAAACACTAAGAAAACTTACTTTTCCTTCAGTATAGTGCTTCTCATGAGAAATTAAATCTATAATGCTTATGTCCAGACCCAGTTGTAGTCTGAGGTACTGTTGTCACTACATGAGTTATTCAGATGAAAAAAAAATACTCTCCAAACAATGTAATTACAATATGGCCTTGGAGTTACTTTACAGGCACTGCTTTTGAGAGAAGCAGTCAGAATGCACTAAGTGCTCACAAGCATGAAGACAGAGCGGCTTTCCCGTTTGAGTCATAACAGAGATACCGTACATGTAAACAATGACTACTTCTCTCTCCGCCTCTCTCCCACACAAACACACCTATAAAAAAAACAAAAAAAACTTAAGCAGAGATAGTTTGGAAAAACAGAAATTTCACATACACACAAACAGAGGCACATAAATCTCCAGATAACCACACACAAAGAGCTGTGTAAGGACACTTTAACTTAATTTGTTTATGCCGTTGTTCCTGGAAAGGACTGTGCTCAGGGCACCGCATTGCTTCTGCATGAGAGGAGATGACTGGAAGTGCTCTGCCTGTCCTTAAATATTTGTTGTTGTCGTTTCATACTTCTTCTGTTTTTCTGGTATTGTTCATAGCCGTCCACAAACAAATATGACCGGTTTAGAAATTTTCACCTCATTTTAAACAAAAAGGCTATGAATAAGGGGAGGATTATTCTTCTCCCAGGCCAGATGATTGAAGATTCGATCCTCAACACTTACATGTGTGAAAGTGTTACTGGGCAAAACTAAGTGTTGGTTATGAGAGTAAAAATTAAAAAAAAAGTTATCATATTACAACTGCAGACAGGGGGTCTTATTGGAATATTACATTTTATGTTTAATTCTGTTTATATAACAACTGTTTACAAATAATTCAATCACATCATATATCCATTTAAAATTAACCCAAGTCATTAAAAAAATCCACGCATCTGTTTCTTTCCACCTTATCATTATACACTACTAAATAACATTGACGTTTGTGGCTGTTCTGTTGCAAAATGTGAAAACTAGGGGATGTTTATGCATGAAACAAGACAATATGGTTGCACTTTTAAATTGATAGATGTTAGAGTTGATCAGCTGTGCCTCTTCTCATTCCTTCTGCAGGAATAAAGCACATAAAATTGAATTTTAAATAGTCAAACCAAGTTCATAAGATGTGATCAATACATTAAGATCATACAATATTAAGAGGCAGCATATAAAAGGACTTTGCATGAGGGAAAGGTTTTGACAGGATTTAAAAGCACAATAACAAAGTACACACAGGTGGCCATTAAGCACTTGATCTTCTCTGGTTTCTTTCAACAGAAGCGTCATATCATCAAGTTAGCTGACAAGCCCTCGGGGTTTTGCTCCCTGCCTTCAAAGAAGGGCCTTTTTAAAGTTAGTATCAGAAAAACTCTCCGAGACAGATGGTTGAGATCAGCCAACTTAAAGAAAAAATACTAAGAGATCCAAGTCAGCTTAATTAAAATTGCATGGATCTGCTATTTTTCTATGTGAAATCAATAAAAAGTACAATAAACTATGCAGATTTGATAAATAAAAATAAAATTACATTTACAGTGACTGGAATTCTGGCTTAAATGAACAGGAAAATGATTCTCTAGATTAAGATACATTTTAACATTTCCATGCTGCTCGTATCAACTTTCAAACTTAGTCCGTCTTCTGTAATTTGCTTTTACTGACCTGGATCCAATTAACCATTGTTATGTGTTTAACAGAATAGACTGTCCAGCGCAAATCATTTTCCCCAATGCATATTTTGATTGCCACATAACTCCACTGAAAATGAAACTGTAACCACATCATTTCAGATACATACTCAAACATCATAAAGACAGTTTCTATTAATATTTTGCCTCTAAGAAACCATTAAACAAGCAGGTGTGGCCAAAGGAACTGAGCCATGAGGTAAATGTCTGAACCCCACCTGCACCCATTCACCTTTTCTGTTTACTTTATTCCCACAAACATAGAAAAAAGTAAAAGAAAAAAACTGTATGCTTAACCAAAGAAAGAAAATCCCAAATGCTTTTGGCTGTTTAATGAGCTTAGAGTTCACTTTTTCACTGGCAGAACTTCAAACGACCAAACCTCCCTTCAACAAGTCTGGCTCTCATACATCAGCACACAGAGAGACGAACAGCTTTCAGGAGCAGAGAAAGTATGAGATGCTGTGCAAAGTAGAGAAACAATGACATGAGGCAACATGGGAAACATTTTAGTTATTAGAAGTTTTATATGAAAACAAAACAAAAACAGGGGCTGCATATAAGCTCATGCTATAGGCGTCATAGTACAAGTATGGGACTGCTGTTTCACTCATTCATCTACGTTATTCTATATTCTCTCTATGAAATAAACTTAAAAACCTACATAAATAGATACAGTAGTTGGTACAGTTTAAAAATAAATTCTCAACATAATAATACTATCTACAAACATCTGAAAAATAAAGATCAGAAGATAGAAGTATAAACTGAAAAAAACTGGCTTACTATTTTATGATAAAAGAAATATTTTAGCATGTGGTAATTCATGATGAGTTTGAATTTAAATAAAATGTGTCATTTGGATGCCACACTGTCATTTGATATGTTCACACTGTTCAATGCCAAAGTCCAATTGGTGACTCGACAAAGTTTCGTTTTCTGCTGCCGCACATATATCCAGAAAGTAGAGCTTTTAAAAAGTGCCTGCAATAAAGTGAATTAAGGTTAGGTCCAGTCTGAACAAACTATTGTGGGAAAATTGATTTAGCAAATTACTGTATTTAAAACATTTATCATTGTGTAGATAGGATTTAAAACATTTGCCAACAACATTAAATGGAGTTATTAATTTCTATAAACTGATCAGTTTTCCTCCTCAAGCAGACTGCAACACAGAATTGCTGTAGTCATTTGTTTAAATTAGACCACATAAGCTGCATTGTCCGTCCAATCCTCTCGTTGCTTCCTTGTGCCTCTGGACCTCTGTTGTGTCCCTTATTTAAACTGACACAAGTTTGTTTCTACCTGTAGGTGAATCAATTTTCTGGTATATTTTGCAGAAGCCTGTTCTCTGCTGAAAGTCTGTCCTCTAATATCAAAAGCAATTTCATATGATTAAAGTAGCTTCTAGAGCAGGGGTGGGCAATCCTGGTCCTGGAGGACCGATGTCCTGCAACTATTAAGATGTCTCCCTGGTCCAACACACTTGAATCCAACAGCTGAATCACCTCCTAAGTGCAGTCAGGTTCTCCTGAGTCCTGCTAACAATCTCATTATTTGACTCAGGTGGGTTGAAGTTGAGACGCGTCTAAAAGTTGGTTGAAGTTGAGCCACGTCTAAAAGTTGCAACTGTTCTGCCCACCCCTGTTCTAGAGGCTAGTTCTGTGCTCTAACCCTCACGATGAGCACCACTTTGTGAGCACTTTGTGAGCAGTCACGGGAAATATTGCTGGACTTGAGCAGACAAAATAAGGAGCAAACTCCACTTTCCTATTATAGAGGTTTTCCACAAAGGAAGTTCCAGTTCTTAACTGGTTCTATAAAAGAAGTGATTTGCTTATCCTTTATCTGAGAGCCACGTTATTATGCAAGTCTCGTTCACTTTTTGTTTTACCAAACAGACTGACTGTTACAGCATATTTGCTATCACACATATAAACCTGGGGTAAAGGGCAGCAAGAGACATACCCTTATATGCCAAAATGGGGTCCAACCAATCCCACACAAGTAAAATCTGTATCATTTTCCATAGACCTCTACGTTTCCCTCAGCCCTCGCAAGCACAAGTGCTATAAGCACAAGTGCTATAAGCATGAGTGTGAGACTATTACTTAGAGTGGGCATGTTGTGTACTACCTCCACTGAAATCCCAGTTTATCACAGTCTTACATATCTAAAGTCACAGACTCTTTATCAATGACTTAGTCAGCCGAGCTCTGAATAATTAATCCACTTTGTCTTCCATAAATAAAAAAAAAAGAAACTGCTCAAGTTTCTTTGTGGGGATCTTTATCTTCACACTTTACTGGCTGTGGACGGCTTATCTCCCATTGTAAATTGTTTTTTAGCACCATTTAAAATCTTGCTTTCTCTTATGGATTTAACTTGGTGGTGGTTCTGCCTTTATCTCCAGTGCAGTGCATCTACACATGGAGAAGCAATCTGGCAGAACTTAAAGCAAATATGGTATGTTAGCAGGAATCAAGCATCGTTCACTGTGAAACATTTCAAATAAGAAAATGTGACTCCTTTAGCTTACTATTCAAAACTGTGAACACTTCCATGAAACAAGGCAGCACTGTTTCAGTGGATCACACCAACATTTCTTTTATTTCCAGTACACTGAAATTGTTCCATTTATTTTAACTGCTTCACTCATGGTTACAGTCTTTAAGAGTAAATATAAAACAATTTAGCTCTTTTTTTCTTTTAATGCTTACACTGTTGATGTTATATGTGCAATAATAAACACAACTCATCCAATTAGGCTAGGAAACACTGTACAGAAATTGTCTACATTATGTATGTATATAAGAATACACATAAAATAAGTTTCAAGAGAGCAGCTGCATGAAACAGAAGAAAAAAAATATACACTCAACTAAAATAAAGCACACATGCCTTTAAAAGAAAAAAAAATCCTAGCTGAACAGTAGGCCTTTTGATTGAATGGGAAAGCATTCACTCTCCTGTCTAGGAAGCCATTTAGTAACACAAGGCCCAACACCCCTCTGTCATTCCGTTTTCTGCCTCTCCCTCCCTACTAATGCTTCCCCCACCCCTCTTTTCAGATGTTGGTCACAAAATGAGCTGAAGCACATGCAAACCCTTTTTAATAAACTGCTGCTATGAGTGTTTGTTGAGTTAAATGTTATATTGCAAAAAAAAGAGCAGAAAATATTAATTTCAAACAATTACAGCATTAAATTTACGATTTATGTGTTTCTTGTCAAAGAGGGAAAAAAGACATGTTGAATGTGTTTCTTTCCCTTGTTTGAGCTCATTGTGAGCTGGTGCAGACATCCAGGAGGTCAGACTAGAGGGCAACAAGGGCTCTGAATGCAGAGACTGAGACACCAAGAACCTTTTGAACTGGAATGTTTTTAAATATTTTTCTCTGTTTCTATCTTTCTTACAGTGTAAGATTCAAGTGCATACTATTTCTTATAGTCTGTAAAGTAGAGTGCATGTCATTCTCTTTACAATGGTTCAACAAAGCCATTTAACTGATGTTGGCCGAAGTGGTGACAACACCAAAAAAGTCAAAGGCTTATTTAAGATGTTTATTTTTTTGGTCATTTTTTATGTGAAAATACCAGAATTTGTAATTGTCTGCCCAAATCACTTATGACAAATTTAAAAGAAAAAAAAAATACTCTTGACAGTCTTTTCACCAAAACCTTTTTTGTAACTATTAACGTATGGGACAACTACTTCACTTAAGCTTGACTATTACGGTTTAAAATGAATACTGGAACTATTGTGTAGGTTTTCTTGCAATTCTTCTTGCCTCTGCATGACGCCCATGCAAGTAGTGACGTGCACAACGCAGGGTGAGTAAAGCAAACAGGCAAAAACACAGTGGGATCTCGCAATCGTTAAATACATTTGCTATGCTTGTTGTGTTTACTGTTTATATTTCATCTTGCTTCCTCTGGTTCATTGATGTCAAGGTTCAAAGTGATGAAAAGCGACATGTCCGTTCAGCCTTTTGAACTACATTTTAGAGTGAAATGGGACTGATGTGAAAAACATGAATGTGTGCACTTCACCCTGTCTGAATACAGAGCAAAAATAAACCTATTACACTTATAAAATCCTATCCTATACGTGCAGCAAATTTTCATTTAATGTATAAACAGTAATTATTATTTCCTCAATAAATAGTGCTGACTGGCAACACAGTAGCTTTCTAACAACAGTCGATTTGTGTGAATGCGCTAAGGAGCGCTTTACAGAATAGTGCGATAATTTCTCATGGAGTTTGCAGGCTGTATCAACACCACTGTATGAGGTGAAACAGGTAGAGAGGGATTTCTATTTTTATTTCATTTCTGTTGACAAATGAGTCATGTACTACAAATTTTTTTAAAATAAAACTAAAACTTTAAGGTTCTGTTCCTCATGTGTTCATCAAAGTATATAAATAAGTCCATTCTTCCAAGAGTGTGTCAAAAATCAGACAACATAAAGCCACTAGATAATAGAATACTACATCTGAAGCTTAATTTAGTCTCATAACTTTTTCTCAGATCAGGGAAGATTAATATTCCACTGTTGTTTACAGCTGGCCCAGTAATAGCCAGCTATTTAAATAATTTTTTCTATCCCAGTCTAACCTGCTAGACAAACTCAGATTGACTAACACATAACCAGAGTACACACCTGTTGTAGGTTACATAACGATAGAAAAACAAGGTCAAAACCTTAACTGACAGGGTATGATCACAATTCAACATGTCCCAGGGAAAAAAAAAACTCTACAGGTATGAACAAAAAGAAAACTGAATTAGTAGGGTGAGGAGCACCAATCATATGCTGAAGAATATATCTGTACAGAATGGAGGCCAAGAACAGAAAGATTGAAAGAAGACAAGCCAAGAAGGCCAAAATAAACCACATTGTTTTATTTTCACACCCTACATTTCATAATTTTCCCTTAATAGTTAATTAAAAGAAAATGAAGAGCAGAGTGTTGCAGCAAATGTCAAGATTGGAGACAAAGCTTAGCTACTGACAATAGTGAAAAAAACAGCCGCTTAAAAACTTATTCTAAAATACAAGTAATTAAATGCCAAAATGAGAGAAAAAAGATACTAATTGTTACCTTTAACAACATGTGGTACATATTACAAAAAAATCTAGTGAGTGGAAGAGAATTATTACACTAATTGTATTTTTTTTCTTTCTTTAGAAGATAACTATGCCAGCTACTCTGAGGCGTTTACACTAACAGGAGAGGGAAGTTTACCAAGTTTAATTAAGTGGGGGTTTTTCTATAAATGACTTCTATACCTTGTTAATCTTTCATTATCTGTCTCTCGTTTCTGCCACCTCCACTTTCTTTTGCCAGTTTTCCTGTTTCTGTCCTCCTTGCTCTGTGTGTGTGTGTGTGTGTATGTGTGTGTGTGTCTTGTGCGGCTGGGCAGGTGCAGCGGGCCATGTTGACAGCTTGTCCCTCCTCTCTTGCCACGGGGAAAACTGTCACCTCTGTCATACAGGTCCATGAACACAGCGTGGAGAATGTATGTGCGTTTCTTTCTGTCTGTGTGCTCTCGGGAGACTTGCACAGTGAGAAGGGAGGCTTCCCTGTTAGCTCTCCCAGAAAAAAGCTGAATGCCAGGACGGTCACAAACATTGCAGAGAATAACTTAGGCATGATGGGTGCTTCACAAACTCCACCTGGAAGGGCAGAGCCTTCAGGGAGCACTGCTTTACACGAGATGACACAGTGATGGCGCAAAGGGACAGAAGTCTGTGTGTTCGGAGGGTTTATGAACCCTTTTTCAAACAACACACCGGAATACTTTTAATCATCTGTGGAGGTGAGATTCAACATATAATTTTTCCACTCTAAAAAATCAAAATACAAAGGTTGAAAATGCTTCTTATAGGCCACTATATATGTATTTACGCATCTATATATAATATATAATTTAATTTATCTAGAATTTCAGTACAAGGGAATGTAATCTGAAAAGAAAAAAAAAGTGAAAGGTGTTTTAACACAGAGCTATTCATTATTTCTAAAGGTGTACCAATCAAGGTTTAGCATACAATAATGACAGCATTTATATAATGTTTTTTTGTCTTCCTGAGAGAGCTTTCCTAAATTATTTAATATCACAAAAGACAATACCACATCATAAAAAGAGGGTCGTTGTTGTTGATGCAGTATGATAGCACTGAACCAAAGATTGATTTGTTTAGCTCTCAATAACTGAACAAATCTGACCTTTCAGAACAGCCAGTAGACAAATTAACCTTTTTGAGCAACGTTTTAATAGAAGACAAATAAAAAATTCCTCTATTATTTCTCTTAATCACATAGTTATTTGCCTTTGTATTAATTTTATAATAAATTGCGTCATAAACTTGTCATGGTTTGTAATCAGAAGCAGATTTGTGCAGACACAATAAGTTGATTCAAATGTTTTTGAGGAAAGCCATACCACGTTCTTGTTTTTGATAGGACAAAAACAAATAGACCAACAGTAAAGAGATGGCCCTCTAAAAAATGTGGAAATTGCATTCATTTCTTTAAGACAAACGTGAGAGTCTTGTTGTGTTTCTAGAATTATGTATAGATCTCTCTACAAAAATCTACTTTGTTCATTCTGTTTAGTTCACTCTACAGATATTAAATCAAATACACTAAAATAGTAATAAAAAAAAGAATTGTAGTTTTTATCTCAGCACTCAAGTTTTTTCAAGCTGAAAAAAGGTTGATACTGGTCATCAACTTTGATATTTTTGGTGCATTTCTAAGGTTTTTATGTAGTAGTTGGTTTAAACACACACACAGACAAAAACAGATTTGACAAAACAATTACAACATGAATAGTGCTCCGTTAACATCTTACGGGTCCAGGTGCCATCTCAATATTGCTGTTATTACAGCAAAACAACTTATGTAGGACAGGCGCAGCCACAAAGCAAGAAAAACCATTGGTTTGAAATCACAACACTTGTTTCCATGACTGCCTAGAGGGCTCAGAGTCAAAGCTTACAATCTCATGTGTATAGTTTGTCTGCATGCGTGTGTTTGTGTGTGTCCAGTGGGGGCATTGGCCCCAGACAAAGTGCTCTGCCAGCTTTCTGCCCACTGGTCTTTTCAATGCTGATGGATGGGCCTTGTTCAGCACCATCTGGCTAAAGGATACCTCACATTAATCATCACATACACACACACCAGCACACTCTCTGATCCCTTGAACACACATCCGACAGAGAAGAGCAAGTGTAATTCATATAAACACACAGGAGAAAACCAAACACACACATCAGCCCAGGGTTCAAAATGCAGAGGCAAAGAAAAAAGAAACAAAGACAAAAACAAAAGAAGACCACAAAGGAAATTAAAAAGAGAGAATACTTTGGTCTTTCCATTGTACTTTTGTAGCTTCCACAACTTCCTCTTTAATTATGGCCTTGTAGGTAGATGCTGTTTAAAAACAGATTTAAAATGTCAAAACCTCCTTCCTATCTTGGCCCAGTATCACACACAAACAGATACACACACAAAAAAGTATTAATGCAAGAATAACATTCTTATATAAACCATAACCTCAGCCAGATGCCCTAAGGAACTTGACATAAAATGAAGGAACTTATCAGACATCATTTACTTTTTATCTAAAGGGCTTTTTGGGCATAAGAGCCGATCTGCTCAGCATTTCCACAGAGTACGGACACGAGCAAGGACAGGCAGAGATGTGGTCGATATGCTAAGGAAGCATGCTTGACATGAGATCTGTTATTAAATCATGGCTCACGGGTTGAATTTGGAATTTATATGTACACACAATAGATTTATTTGCATATTTTCACTATATAGGGAAGAAGAATATGGCTGGGGTTTTCGCATCGTGAAAGAATAAAAAAAAAAACATGTTAGATACAGTCATGTACAACATATCTAAGATGATCTGGAGTTTCCCAGATGTTTTTAAAGCATAGAGTGAAAGAGAATGCTTATGGATGTAATGAATGAAGTTTGAGATAATAGGTGATCGTTTCAATTGCATGTGAAAGTAAGTTTGAATCTGCTAAATTTTAATTTATCACAATGTCAATGAAATCAATTTAGGTTTTATGCTAGAGACTCAGGAAAAATAATACATTTTTCAATACTCCTGAAACTTATTTTGATAAGTTTCAAATAGAGACCTGGGGAATACAAACAATCACTATACGAGATGTTTTATTGTCTTAATAGGAGTGAAACTATCTAGTTAAAACAAAATTAAATTAAGAACGTTTAGATCTCCCTAAATAGATTTAGAGGTCTAAGTATATTCTGATGATTATTCCTACTGAGAGACCTGAGAAAAGATGACAACTAGAACGATAGATATTCTTTCTCTCAATGTTTCATTTTTACTATTGATTATATTGAAATATTGACTACTTTCAATATTAAAACAAAAATTAAATGCAAAACGTCAACTTTTAGAGTTTCTGTAGATTAACCACTTATGACAATGTTTTATGTAGGCATTTATTTATTGTTGTAGAAGTATATTCAAAAAGTTCACACAGCATATCAGTGAGGAAGACAAATTAAGACTCGAGTGATGTTTGTGAGACTGAGCAGCTCGGCACAGCAGGTTCAATAAGGCACCCTGCAACACTGTCCACTTCTCAATATATCTGATTAGTGAGCAAGCTCACAAATACCAAGTAGCTGATTTAGACGCAAATGTGTTAATGAATTATAGACATTTTTTACTAACTAGGCTCAATTCTCAATTTTGTGTTCAGTTATTATGGATGCTTGTATATGCGACTGTGTGTCCTGTGCTGTTTGCTGAAGACTGTTTGTGTGAGTCTTCTATTCTTTCTTTGTGTGGGAGGCAAGAATGAATGCTTGCAAAAGCAGAAACGTGCTCTTTCTTGAATTCTTTTAATTAGTGTGGAACAAAATGCACCACAGGGTTCAAATTCAGAAAGGAAACTGCATTTAAAAAAAAAACCTAAGCTTTGCACATACTTTTTAAGGAAAAAAGGAGCCAAGGTGGGATCCAATCGTACATCTGTTTAACACATTTACGCTTTATGCAAGACATCTTTTCCTTCTTCTGCTTTATGCTCAGTTCATAAAATGTTTTTCTATATAACTGAACCTTGTTTTCAACCAAAAATAAATAAATAAATAAACAAACCTCTGTCTTTATACAATATGCTTTTCAGTGGTAACCACTATGATGGTACATTAGGACCTTCACTTAATGAATACAGCTCTGCAGAAACACTTCAGCCACAATAGTCTCAACAACGTAAATGTGTAAAAATATGGAAGTTGATGCAGCTAAGACAGAAACTCAAACACAGACAGATGAGGAAGTACATGCACAATGATTTAGATCAATCTCTGACTTCAGCCTTTCACAATGTAATCGGGCACAAACACTTATGCTGTCCTCATCCACTAAACTGTTGAAAACAGATGGCCATCTTGAGGAGACAAACTCACCGCCACTATAAATGTAATCTAATGCTGGTGATGCTGACCTACAGCAGCTCTGCCTGGTTCTGATTAATGACCTCTGCTCTAGTGGAAGTGGTGCTAAACACTCAAGGATGTGCTCATCAAAAGAAAAACAGACGATGATCAGAAAATAATTTGCTGGAAAACATTCCAAATTTAGGAAAACAGACTGAATGGTAAATGAAACGAATTTATACAGTACTTTCCTGGCAATGGTGAACACTTCCAGCATTTTACACTAGAAATAAGTTAAATCTATTACCATGAAAATTTCCAAAACAGCAAGAAAAGCACTAAATCTTACCTTGTGGTCATAGGGGTTGTAAGAGTGGAAGAGTTCAGAGAGTTTTTTAGTCCTTTGCTTTTTCTGCAGGAAGAAAAAATAAAACAATTTAAAATTGCTTTTTAATATTATTTTAAAATAGATGCCCTTGATTTTTTAAAATCACAGTTATAAAGCAAAAATAGGCTCTATCAAACTCAATACTGGTACTGGATCCAATTCACATTGCTTGGTGGACACAATTGGTTGGATCCTGATTCCGACCAGATCAACGATTCAAATCTAAAAATGAATCAGGAATGGAGAGCTTAATGGAAGTCTCCATTAATCAAGATGTTCTGAGTGCCATGGCTGGTTGCTGCAACACAGAATTAACAAACTAATGAAAAGACTTATTATTCACCAGAAACATAGCAGATCTGTTGACCTAGGTTAGCACAGTTAATGGAAACATTCCTCAAAGACACACTCAAAGGGTGGTGACATTTACCCAGATTTCTTCTTGGAAAAAAAGGGGACAAAAAGTGGAGAGATGTATTATTTTCCTTTACGGATAATTTTCTCTACGGAACAACAAGGAAAACAAAAAACAATTGCTAGTAAAATTAAATCATTATTTATTTTCAGTTCCTTTCTTCTTTTCTGAGAAAACAGTTAACAGTTTTGTGTTTGCCAGATTTTGGGTGAAAAACTTGCATGCTTAAAAATTAGGTTGTAAATTTGTAAATTAACATTAAGGTAATAATGTTTGACACTAAAAAAAAAATAGAAAAAAAAACACCGCATCTAATTTGGTGTTAATGCTCTCAGTCTCATGGCCAATCATATGAAACTCCACTTTTCCTTGTGAATAACCACATAAATCACACAATTATGACACTCTTGTCCCTGGATGAAGCTGCTTTCAAAGCCACAAAGTAAACAACACAAGATTTTTTTCTGCCGTTTTCTTATCAAATGTGTTTTGCTCTCCACCTCCCAATCCTGTACCTCTCGCTGTTTTGCTGCTAAAAAGAGCATGAAAACACATATTGAAGCCAATGACTATGTGGTTTGTTCATATAAGTTTACACAAAACCAGGACAAAAACAACACTACATGTTTGAGTAAATGTGTTCTGGTTCATTATCGATAGTATTGATCTTACTAGATACTCAAATTGAGATAACTGGATCAGATTTGAACAAAGAAGTCCTGGACAGGAGCAACTGTAAGGCACTGTAAGCAAAATGTACAGAAAAACGTATTACATTTTTATTTTGGGGTTGGATCGGACTCGGACACAAAATCTACGGGCTCAGGTCAGGTCAGGGCCTGATGTAAACTATATCAAAGATGGCGTCTCTGTAAGGTGTAATATCATGCCAGATGCAACTCTCTGAAGCAGTCAATTACACAACTCTGCTTCAGTCGCAGGGATTGCTAATGAGGACGATATATGAACACATTTCTCTAGCTAAAGGGTGCATACACTTACTGTTATAAAATCCTGTGTGTCTAACCAATCCTACATACTGGAAAGACAATCTCAGTCAATACTGTATGCTTTCATACACAGCCATCATTATAGCTTGACAGACATATGCAGCCTGAGGGTAGGTAAAGACAGCCAGATTCTTGCCATCTACACTGGAGTGGGAAAGAAGAAAACAACAGCTTTCAAACGGCACCGAGTCTGTGGTCAAGTGAACAAAGATGGACAGAGACGTTAGGTTGACATGACAGGGTGAGATGTTGTTCTTAAATTAGAAAGATGGAGAATGCCAATGAGGACAAGTAAACAAAGACAAGTTTTGAAAATAAAAAAAAGTTGGAATGAATGGTGTCGCTAATCTATTAAGGACGCAGTATTTTAATAGGGGGTAGACTGGATTGTATACTTCTCTCCCGTTTCTGAGACTCTCCAACGATTTCCCATTGCTCTAACGTGTATTCCTCCCATCTGCGCATTTCTTCACTCCTTTTGCTTCCCCTGCAGTGCATTTCTACTCATCTCTAACTCACACAAGGCTCTTCTGATCCACACAATCCTGTAATCATTGGCCTTGTCTTTCTATCGTCTCCCTCAACCTCCCATTCTTTTTTTTGTGTGTTTCCCTCTTTCTTCTTCAGCCAGAAGGCCTTTCACAATCTCCAAATCCTTTTTTTAAACTCATTTTCTTTTTACTTTCCTCGTGTTTCTCAGAGCTTTCCCCCCCTCCATCACTCCTTTTGTTTTTTCCAGAGGGCAAAAACTCACTAATCATTCAGTCTCCACTATCTTGCACATCCTTCTCCTCGCAAGTCTGGCCATATACAATTTCTCTGGGTCTCTCTCTTATTTATTTATTTTTATTTATTTTTTGCTGGGAGCACCTTGGATAAGAACAATCATTACTCCTCAACACCATTTTCTCTTCTTGTGCCATGCTTTCATCACTTTTATTGTAACTCTGTTTGCAGAGATACACAACTGTAGGAGAAACGTTATTACAGGCTAGGTTTTGTCAACACCTGATGATTACCATCAAAATCTTTTTATTTGGTTGGTAAGACATGCATACCAAATATGTTTACACACTTATATAATTACATTTTTGCAAAATTACATTTCTTACAGTGACAGGAGGACTCAGATTTTGTTTCATTTTTTAAACCAGTTCATGTAATAATATGGCATATACAGCTGCCTTAATATATCAACATTTTATAATAGGCACAATAATATATAATTTTTCAGTACAATGAATGATGCTAGTGTAAAGTCTATTTAAGGACTTCTCAGTCTATCTCAGATAAAAGTTGAAAAACTTTGACCCCAATTCTGTGAGAGTTTGGGAATAATTCCTTAAATCAACACCAACCTAGGGCTGAGTGATAAATTTCAATTTAAAACAAATCTCATTCAAAAAATAGTCTACCATAACACTGATATAGCAACCCAGTGATGAGGAGAGATTACTATGACCACACTACAGTATGTAAAAATTGAAATAATGACATCTAATTAATAAAGCATGGAGATAATTATCTTATACACAGTCCAGTCACATTAATGTGACCATCTGTCAAAAGCCAGAATAACCACCTTTCGCAGAGCGAACTGCTACGAGACGTGCAGGAAGAGAGTCACTTAGGTCCCTGAAGGTCTTCTCTGGGATGTTGAGCCATGCCGACTCTAATGCCGTGGCCAGCTGCGCTAGATTACGCGGTTGAGGATCCATGGCGCGAACAACTCGATCGAGATGGTCCCACAGATGCTCGATTGGGTTTAAGTCAGGTGAGTTTGCTGGCCAGGGGAGGACGGTAAACTCATCCTGGTGCTCTTCGAACCACGCACGTACACTGGCAGCTGTATGGCACCTCGCATTGTCCTGCTGGAAGATGCCATCATCCTGAGGAAAAACAATGCGCATGTAGGGGTGGACATGGTCCGCAAGGACAGATGCGTACTTGTATTGATCCATCGTGCCTTCCACAATAATCAGTGAACCCAGAGAATGCCAGGAAAACATTCCCCAGACCATAATGCTCCCGCCTCCAGCTTGGACCGTTCCTGCAATGGTTGCAGGGTGGTTCCTTTCAGAGGTTTCACGCCTTATACGCCAACGTCCATCTGTCCGATGGAGCATAAAACGCGATTCATCTGAAAACGCTACCTGTCGCCACTCAGTGGACGTCCAGCTGCTGTACTGGCGTGCAAATTCTAGCCTTTGTCGTCGATGAACACCAGTCAGCATAGGTGCACGAACCAGGCGTCTGCTTCGGAGGCCCAGACGCAGCAATGTTCGCTGAATAGTGGTTTGGGAGACACTTGTGGTAGCCCCTTGGTTCATTTTAGTGGTCAGTTGCTCAACGGTAGCCCGTCTATCTGCCCGAACGCATCTCCGCAACCGTCGTTCGCCTCTGTCATCTATGGCCCGTGGTGCACCACATTTGCCACGTCGTGGATTTTGGACAGTCCCATTTTGCCATGCACGGTACACTTTTACCACGGCGGCACGCGAACAGTTCACAAACTCAGCCGTTTCGGAAATGCTTCCACCCTTGGCCCGAAAGCCAATGATCATGCCCTTTTGGACGTCGGATAAATCGCTTCGTTTCTGCATTACGCCAACGATTGAAATGTTTTCCGAAGCCCACACACACCCTTTATATACGCTCAACTGCACTGTGCTGCCACCTGCCTTCTGTGATTGGTTATTTAACTCTGAAGTGGAAAGTACGTGGTGGTCACATTAATGTGACTGGACTGTGTATATTATAATGATAATGATTACTATCTATAAATTACTGCACGGCATATCCATCTTACACTTAGTTCTAAAAGGATTTTTTAGTTTGTGCTGTTATATATATAGTACAGTATCAAGGTCAGCTACAAAGACTGAACTGAAAAAAAGTGAACAAGCAGTTTAAGTTCAAAAAGAACTTGAAAGAGTTAAAAAAAACCCACTAACATTACAGAAGAGTTGCTAAGCAACGCTGAAATAACAATAAAAATAAATGTAATTTCTATATGCTTTTTTGTGGCTTGTTTCAACACTTCAGGTAACCCAATAATTAAGTTATTTATTAAAAATCAGTAGATATGTACTAAGAATGCTGGATTCTGCTCATACAATCTCATGAGCAGCAGAAACCAGAAATGATCACATGAAATTAAAAATAGTTTTTTTTACTTTAAAAAAATAAAGTTCTGTTTGTTAAGAACCCAGACAACAACTTCATTACTAGCCCTAGACTTTATGTCTGGTCAACTACATTTAACTCAGAGTTATCTGTTGTCTTGATATACGTCAGAAGGTTTTGGCACATTCACATATCAAGCATGCAGTCATGCTAATGTCCGTGTCCAGGCATAGATAAATGAGAATCAAGCCAGAAGATAGCGCTACTAGTGGCTGGCCAGCTGTTTAACTTTGACAGCTGCTGCATCGGTGCCTCATGGGTAATGGGGTTCTTAACCAATTACAACCTGGGGAAATTAAAAACACTGTCCCACAAGAGTAGCTAATCAACTATCACATTTTCTTCTTTTTTTCCTCTTGTTCCCTCCTGCAGCTGCTACTTCTCTACAAATCTTTACCAAGAGACATTCAAATACACACATACACACTCGGCATCCATTCACAAAGTCCATTTATCAAGGCTAAGTTCTGGTCCCTATGGGATGATTATGAAGATCCAAGCTAATAGCACTATCATTCCTTTATTCTCAACATGCCCCTTTTTCTTCTTCCACCCCTGTGGTCTTCTATTTTCTCCATCTGTGTCTACTCTCTCATGCATCCAATGTTTTCTCATACATCATTTATTATAGCAAGTAAAAGGTCAGGGACCTGCTACGAGGTCCACCTACACCTGGTCCACCTGGACCTCGTAGCAGGTGGACAGGCTTTCCTGCTACCTGATTGGTTATGTTCCTGCATTTCCTTCTTTATGAATTTGTGTTTCTTTATCAGCAAATTACATGGCACATACAGACATATTTGATTTAGAGTGAGGCGAGGAAGCACCTGGTCTTTTGTTTTCACTTTTTTGTCACAATTAAATATATTAAAGATAAGTGGAATTAAGTGTCTGCTGTGACTGGCAATGAGCATCATATCATTTTGGAGGCAGTTTGGAAAACTCTTGTTTTGTGAAACTGTTTTAACTCAGTTGAATTGGATTGTTTTCAAGCATGTTTAATGTTATTCTGCAAAATTTCAAGAGAGTTCAAGCCCAGATTTTGACTAGGGCAACCAGTTTTGCTTAAAAAGCATTCAACTTTATTTGTTTCTAATCTTGATTCTAACCTTAGGCATTGCTTTGCAACCTCAAACTCCAATCCGATAGATGACAATGACCTTGCTCATCATTTGTTTAATGTCTTTTATAATGGGTCATGATGGGATGCTGTTTAAAATTGTTTAATGCACATTATGTTGTCATACACCGTCTTTTAAAGTTATTTAATTCTTTAGAAAGAATGAAGGGGTATTTTGTTGTGACTCAGAATATCATTACATACTTTGAATATACTGCACAGTATGTGAACATTTATTCAGAAGGCTGATATTTTCATGCACTATTTTCAAGAAACTGAGTTTGGGTTTTTTATTAGCTGTAGGTTTTAATTATCAAAACCAACAAAAATAAACTAAATGTTTTCCTCTCAACCTAGTAAATCAGTAGGCGACTCAATATAAGTTAATTTATTTTAATTTGTCAAATTCACTTAGGGGATAATTTTGTTTTGGGATGCAACTGTACTTTATTATGTTGATAAGGAAATAATCACCTTACTTTTTGTTGAAAATCCTTTGTAATTTGATGCGACGTTAAAATATCAGTTCTAAAACTAAAGTGTTTTGTGAAAAAAAAATTGAAAGGTGAAATGCAACTAAACCAGAAAATAAAACTTAAATTAATCTAATTAACTTCATCACTGCAGCTTGAAAAACACTACACAGTGGAGCAGCAGTTACTAAATCATCATCTGAGTTGCAAATAAAGTCTGATAAACACACAACATGTATGCTAATGGTCGCAAGTCACTTCTAAATGCCCCACTAAGGACAAATCCCTGTATTCTTTGCTTTCCATCTCTCCTTATTCTCTCCATCCATCTTAACTATAGAGTTTATTTTTAGCCTTCCTTTTTCAGAGTTTCTGTCTTTCCCGGGCCACTCTGCCTAGTCCACATAGTTCTCCATCCATCCCTCCTGTGGTTATTCAACACAGTTGTGTTCCAGACAAACCATCTGGTGCACTTTATTAATGACTGACCCTACACGGTTTAGATGTCGCCTTGCTGCCACCGCTCGCTGTGTTATAGGTGTCCATGTATGGGAGGAGAAACAGGTGCATGCTGATTGATGAAGTTAGGTTTCGTGCACTTTAACCACTGTAGCAGGTGTCCTGCAAACAACACATTTTTCTATGACACTCACCTTTCCATGTTACGAGTCTGGTGCAAATAAACTCACAATTACAATCAGCAAGCAGCCATTTGGTAGCTGTGTTCTGCAGCTAATGTGGAATAACTATATCTCTAGGAGTGCATTAAATTAAATGGATAAAGAAACTTGCTGCCTCAAACTATTAAAAATAACATTTAAACGTTCCGATTTAACAATATTTGCAGAAGCCATCACATGTCAATCCGACACTTGAGCTGATTGAAGAAATTTCAGAGAGAAGGGAAGAAGAGAGAGTAATAGATTGGGGAAGAAAGAAAGATAAAGATAAAAAGATTATTTGACAATTGACCCTTCTGAAAATTATGACATTGTTCTGTGGTCTTTGTTGTGATAACAAAAAAGATGCCAAAAAGGTAAAATTTCATCACAGTCTCTTTGGCTGTGAGAGAAAAAGAAAACACAACAGATTGCTTTCATACTATTTGAATAAGTGATCAGAACTTCAATGTAAACAGACGGACGGATGAACGGGCAGAGTCCATAAAAGCAGACGTATCCGCATAGTATGTTCTTTTTTCATACGTTTCTATATTTTTCATTTGGAAGAAACTTATTTCATCAAGAATACTAATTGCTCATAATCTGCAGTACTAACACATGATGTTGAATTGTTTTTAGTCATTCATAATTGAAAGTCAAAATCCACATTTTCAGTGCATGAAAATGTGTGTGATTACTTAGGCTTATCAGACTAAGCAAAACAAACTGCACCCCTATCAATGCTAAGCTAGTAAAAATAATGGAAACACATTTTCTTAAATAGATCCTAAACGTATGCAAATATATTCTGATATTAACTGCAACCCACTTTGTGCTTTCCTAAGGTAAAAAATATGCAGCAAGCCAGGTGCTATTATATCAAATAAACATGATTGCATGATCATAATGAGCTAGCAATGTGCTTGTAAAAGCAGATGTTTGGGTACTATGCAGAACAGGAGCATAAGGTCTGTGTTATCACCAATAGGAAAACAGCATCAACAATCTTAATAAATTCATTCATGCTGCCCTTCGCTTTAACAGGGTTCATTGGGCCTTTTTTAAGCCGTTCTGTGTTCATTACTGTGAAGGTTAGAATTATTATTTACATGAGAAAAAACATTCAAGACAGTTCCAAGTATTTCCAGGTGTGGATGCATCGGAATGTTCACCTTCGGGTCTGAACACATTATGCACAGAGAAATTGCAAAGGACCCAAGAGTAACATTACTGTCACTACAGGGTTAGGTCAGCATGTTAGATGTTAAAGTTCAGGGTGGCACAATTGGAAAAGATGGTGTCTGTGTTAAAAGGTGATACCTCTGTCAGCATGAAGATGGTTGGGGGTTTAGTACAAACTAAATTCATGATGTTGCAGTAAGGGTTTGTTTGCTTTTTCTTAAGAGTTACTTAAAACCCACAGTATAGTTTACCTGCTAAATTAAACTGAGTTTAACATTTGTAAAGAAAAACTGAAGCTGAAGTAAACAGCTTTTTAAGAGTTTAAATAGAAGTGAATTGTAGCATATCCAAGGTTCCTAGCGTCCTCAATTTAGACTTTAAGCTTTGCAACACCTTAAGATTTAACAGCTATTCACAATGACCTTTAGTCTTTTGCTTTGATGAAAAGAGGAGCACCACAGTTCACATGACTGAAAATCTACACCCAATATACAGATTATTTTGATCCAATGTGGTCATTTAACAATCATTTCTATAATATTTTTTAGGTGTCCACTTACCACATGTGCTGGAACTTGCTCCATCTTAGCAGCGGGTGTACCAGGTCTGGGGTAAAACTGATTGATGAACAAACTAGGAAACCGATAGTGTTTCACAAGTTTTAAAGTGTCCTGGAAGTCTTCTTCAGTTTCACCGGGAAATCCACAGATTATATCTGTAGCAATTGTTACTCCAGGTACCCTGTAAGAAAGACAGAAACAACTTGTTTGTTGTTGGGTACCTAAGTTTAGCTTATTATTTGTTGGAAACTTCTAACTAAATAACCTTTCCAACCTGTGATGCTGTATATATATATATATATATATATATATATATATATATATATATATATATATATATATATAGCAAAGCCTCAACGGACGATATGCTCAGGGAATGTCTCAGGCAATGGGGAACAGAGGATGAGGGGCTAGAGGTTCCATCATGGGAGAACAAGCCCCTACATGGGATGTACCACCGACAAATAACTGAAGTGGCTGATATCAGGAAATCCTACCAATGGCTGGACAAAGCTGGACTCAAGGACAGCACAGAGGCTCTCATCCTGGCTGCACAGGAACAGGCCCTAAACACCAGAGCAATAGAGGCTCAGATCTACCACACCAGACAAGACCCATGGTGTAGGTTGTGCAAGGAGGCCCCTGAGACAGTCCAGCACATAACAGCAGGGTGCAAGATGCTGGCAGGGAAAGCGTACATGGAACGACATAACCAGGTGGCGGGCATAGTGTACAGGAACATCTGTGCAGAATGTGGACTGGAAGCCCGAGATCGAAGTGGGAAACACCCCCAAAGGTGGTGGAGAATGACCGAGCTAAGATCTTGTGGGACTTCCAGATCCAGACAGACAAGATGGTAATGGCGAACCAACCGGACATTGTGGTGGTGGATAAAGAACAGAGGAAAGCCGTTGTGGTGGATGTAGCTATACCAAGTGACTACAACATCAGGAAAAAGGAGCATGAGAAACTGGAGAAATACCAGGGCCTCAGGGAGGAACTGGAAAAGAACTGGAAGGTGAAGACCACAGTGGTGCCTGTGGTCATCGGGGCCCTCGGGGCAGTCACCCCCAAACTGGAGCAGTGGCAAAAACAGATCCCAGGAACAACAGCAGACATCTCAGTCCAGAAATGTGCAGTACTAGGCACAGCCAAGATACTGCGCAGAACCTTCAAGCTCCCAGGCCTCTGGTAGAGGACACGAGCTCAGAGGATGAAAGAGAGAGAGAGAGAGAGAGAGAGAGAGAGAGAGAGAGAGAGAGAGAGAGAGAGAGAGAGAGAGAGAGAGAGAGAGAGAGAGACCACCCACGGAGGGTGAGAAGGGAATTTTTTTTTTTTAATTTATTTTTTTTGCTTATTAACGTTCAGGTAAAAACTTTGCACGTTGGAAATTACCATTCTGTCGGAATAATAATAATAAAACCATTGCGTAACATTAAATTACTCTGATGTTTACAGATCAGAGATATTTTCCAACTACTTTCAAATGGGTTTTGAAATAAGAAAATACTAACTTCTTGAGGCACTTCAGCACTTACAAGATGCTAATGCTTTTCCCCATGGACTCATTCAGCCAATCAAAATCTGATTAGCAACCTCCTGTGCAAATCACTACCTATTGATTATTGGCGCTGGCTCGCTCATTCGATTAATTGTGGTCAGTAGGACAGCTTTGCAGGGAAGGGATTGATTTCTTGCATGTATATTGTTTGTACTGGCAGTAGTCAGACGGCCTGTAAAATTGCTTCAAAGCAATGGCATCACTATCTGTCTGGAAGAAAAAACATTTTTCTGGAGAATATACTTGACCTTCAGAATAAAAAAAGGAGCCTTTTTGGCCATGTCAACATAGGGTTTGAATGATTAAGGCAAGAATGACCCAATACATAAATTACTACATATAAAATACAAAATTAGCTAAATAAATACATGAATACACATTTGACAAAATTATTAGCTTTCAAGAACCAGACATTTGATGACACTTACATCCTTAAGTCACAGCTGAAAAGGTCTCCTAATTGAAACAAATGGAAATCATTCCCAATTCATGCAAACCAAGCCATTGATTACACACTTTGTAGCCAAGCTGCAAAAATAATACAATAGGAAGACCATAAAACAAATGAAATGTAGTTGCTTACAAGACTAGCATTCTGCAACAAAATGCCAGGATGTTGTTAGTTATCCAAAAAGTGGCAAGTAATGTCTTATCTGCACCTTCATTTTATCATTGGTCATTAACTCCTAAACAACAAACCAAGAAATACTACAAATACAGAGAATTAAGCAGAAAAAAGGTGTCTTATTGCTAGAAATCAATGGACACCCTAACAAAGACATGGTATAAAAACACCAGCCTCTTCAAACTGCACCACAAACAGAAAGATGGATGAACAAAGACATCAAAACCAGAAAAAATAGGAAAAGACATTTCTGAACCATCGACAACATGATGAATTTTTAATTGCATTAACTTCCTGCATCTGCAACTCTGTGATAACCTTTGACCTATTGATGAGTTTCAATTGGCTCATGGTCATTAATATTAACCAGTGGCTCCCAGGCAAAGACATCCTTGACCTTTTATGTATGCCTAACTACCGGGTAAAAAAGTGAAACTGAACAGATTATCGTAAAAAGCAGAAAATATGTGTATGGTGTAAGGGGAATAAAAACATTGTTATCAAAGATATTTTTACCTGGTTTTATAGTTGTTTTAAACCTCTCTGAGTATTTGACTCAGAATGAATGGTTAGTCCCTTATCTTATTAGATAAACAAATGACTCTCTGGAGTCTTCAGGATGTGCCGTAATTAATTAACTGTCTTCAGGTGAATGAAAACAATGAGAATTTAACTAAGTGTCATTGTGTTTCTGACTGCCAGAGTCTTTTCAAAAGACTCATCAGCAAATAATTAAAAATATTGGTTCTACTCGCAACAAAACAATGTTCTATGTCGCTCTATTAGCTCTAATGCACTCAGTGCAAATGTACTTCTTAGACCTTGAAAAAGAGTCCAGCTACACAGTCAAAGATATTTTCATCTAGTATTTTGGAATGGTCCTTCACTAAAAACCTTCAAATATGGTTTCAAAAATTTGTATTTTTGCCTCGACTCAAAAATAAGGCACAAACGCACAGCTTTCTTCTACAGTCGGGTAATCACTGGCTGACAATCTGTAAAGAATACAATTGAAGCTTCTTGATGAAAATGCTTTTACCATTAACACCAATTAATGATACAAAGTGATCAATATTGTTTTGAAAGGTGATACTTTTTTGATACATACAAAAATATAGTTTAAGCAGCCATTATTAATGCAATACACTTCACATCTGTAGTCCATGGTTGTTTTTTTTATCAAAAGTGTTGAAGAAATATAGGGGTAGGCAATGTATCTTATTTCATCATCGCAGGAGTCCTAAAAAATTTACGCAATTGTTGAAAAAAAGAGAGGTACAATTCAGACCGCTGCTTCAAAATAACTGAGGGAGCCCGAACAGAGGAAAGTAGCAGAAGAGGATGGTGTAAATTGACTTTTATGGATTTTTCAAAGGCAGAAGGTGAGAAGGTTAAAAAAAAGACGAAAGAAAAAAAAAACATGTGCACATACTGTCATTTTGACACCTCTGCCTCTCTCAGATCTAAGGGTGATAGAGGTGTGATGTGTGATACTAATGAAGAACCACAGTGATACTTTCCTTGTTAAAAATGAAAGAAGAGAAATGTATTTTGTTATTGGTTACCACTGAAAAATAGTGTGAGGCAAAGAAATATGACAGGAAGAAAAGAAGAAGTCAGGACTACAGATAACATGTCAGCTGAGTTTGCTTTCAATTAAATCAATGCAGATGTGAGCAAATCCTGAAAAAGTACAACTAAAAAACAAAGATGAAACTGCAAGAAAAGCTCTGTTACACTGAAAGGAGATGGACAATCTCAGGATCAATTGAAGAAGTCACTATAAAGCATGGTCAGGCCTGGGGACAATGTCTTTTGTATTGAGTTGTATGAAATGTTGGCGATGGCATCAACACCTGAAGAATAGTAGATGGACACGTTGCAGCCAGAAGAACAACCCAAATAGTTCAAGGCAGAAATACAAACAGCTAAAAAACAAGATTTTTGTTTAACTGAATCAACTTAAAGACAGTTGAAACTAAGAGAATCAACTAGAGGTGTTCCGATCGATCGGCCACCGATCATAATCGGCCAATTTCCGTGAAAAGTGTATGATCGGTGATCACGATCTCTTGTTGCCGATCACACAAACCGATCACCTGCGTCTCATTTCGCAGCCTGCCTGTGCAGCTGGTCTCCTCTTTCCTGCAGAAATCCTAAGAACTATAACGCACTGAGTGAAAGAGGACGTTTGCGTGTTGTGGCAGAAAATTAACTCGGGGTCGGGGTGAAGCACGTCAAAATGCATCAACACGACGAGTTTGGCTATAGTGAGGCTCTCTGCAGTAAAAAAAGACATATGGAGGATCAGATAGCAGGTAAAGCAGCGCACAGCTACAAACACTCACACGGATTAGAATGACTGTCAGAAAGCTAAACAAATAACCTGCAAAATTATTTAAGTCTTCGAGCTGCGATGTAAGACGCTGGTTCTGCTCTCGCTGTTGAACCACTGCTATGCGCTACAGGTAGTAATATTTCACAGACGGAGCCGCTTCTGCTCCACCTGGTAGTGACTCTCACACCAAACCTCTGTTTAAAGCTGCAGCATCTAACTTAAAAAAATAAATTTTACATACGTATTAAAACTTTCACTGTCCTAACATGAGACAGATAATCTCTGAAAGAACAATCGATCTCCTCCCTGCTCTGCATAATTACTCTGCTCAGTCAGAAACAGTCACTCAGAACTAGCAGAAACCAGCTAGCCACTATGCTATCAGGAAGTTTTCATTCAGTAACTCAGGATTGTTTATTGTAAAGGATCCTGTATTTGCCTTTGAATGTTAAGTTTTATACTTGAATTTTTTTGGCCATGTTGAGAGGTTTTATTTTGACTCTTTGCATTATTTAGCCTCTTCAGAGCCTTCATATGTTTTCAGTCTGTTAAAGATAGTATTACTGATAGCAGTACAATTTACACAATCTAACTTCTTTGAAAAAGTTATTATTAAAACCACGTTTTTGTCTAAATTAAGTTGAATCCATGGTTCCTTTTCCACATAATGTAATCGGTAGTGCTTATGATTATATCAATATCGGTAATCGGCCGTGATTGGCCCTCATGGGTGATTGGAATCAGAAGGAAAAAAACCTGATTGGCACATCACTAGAATCAACTTAAGTTCAGACAAAACATCAGAATGAGGAAGAAAGGGAATTTAAGTGGCTTTGACCTTGAATTCTTAGTGCCAGTCATGCTGGTGTGGACACCTTCTGATCTATGTGCTTTTTCAGTCATGATCCTCTCTCTGGGTTAAAGTGAATCATCTAAAAAATATCAAATCTGTTATTGTCCAAAATAGGATGATAACAACTTAGTTATTACCTCGCTTTCAGAAGAAAATTCACTGTTACAAATCTCAAATTGTCTCAAACTGTGTTTTTGGACAAGTTCACTGCACTCCACTGGACTTCAATAGCTACCAGAACTCAGTCTGACAAAGCACCTTCAAATGCGGTGGAACAGGATATTCTTAACAGATGTGCCGCAGAATATTCCGAAGATACCGCAGAATATGATCATGTCTATTTGAAAAAAAGCTTTGAGAAATGCTGCTGATACTTTGTTGAGTCTACAAGCTAAAAACAAGGCTGTTGTGAAAGGAATAGTTTCAAACACCAGTTGTGCAAAGTAACGTGACTGGTAGCAGTATATCATCATTGCTACTGTAGGGTTCACAAGATGTATACAGCAAAGAACTGTTTAAAATCCATTCTTGCTAGTTATATTGTAGTTATAAACTCATTGTTTCTGTGTCAGCGTAATACTCAGCATCAAAAGATGCTGGAAAATGACATGGATTATATGTCCGAGACACTAAAGGTAAGAGTGCAAAAACAGGTTTTTAACAACTGAATATAACCACCACATTTAATAATAAAAATGCAATCTCGTGATTTTGTAACTTTCTATCAATTGAGGGATTCTTTTTTTCTGTATTCTTTGTCCCACAGAAAATTAAATAAAAAAAAAGCTACTTTTATCCTGTAACTAAAAGGAGCAGCCTTCTTTAGCCGTAGAGCAGTAAGGGGCTAAATTAGCAATCTCAGAGTGCATTCATAAAGGACTAATTAACACTCTATATTTAAACACAATTATTGCCCTGTCTGCCTCATTCAACTGAAAAAGTGTTCATAAAACAGATCATTTGATTTTAACTCTTTGTTTACCAAGGTCCCAACAGTTTCATACATCTGTAGCGTCTTTATCATTTGTTCAAAACCTGAATGTGTAGCCAAGTGTCTGTGTCCTTGTAATGTCACAAGTGAGTGAAGAGTTTTACAGAGAAAGCCTGAAAAATTAACACAGGGAAAACAAAATGAGAATTCATTGGTGGTGTAGTTAGGAAGGTGTTGTGAAGAAGGATGGGAAGAAAAATACAATCTGGGAAGGTAAATATTTACTTATTCACATGTCAGAAGGAGAGCATGCATCCATCTGTGCGTCTCCTGTGTTGGATGTGTGCTCTCTGAAATGAAAATGTGTGGTCTGTTGCAGCGTGGGAGGTGGACAGTGAAAGGAAGTAGCACATGGAAGTTAAAGAGAAAGATACCAAGGAAATGTGAAGGGAATGGCTTGAGGACACCCATGTATTTAACAAAAAAAAGTTTTTGAAAAGCTTTTAGTTTTTCTCTGGATGTTATTTGATGGCATTGCTAAAATGTGTAGCCGTGAGTGAGGCAGGAAGAATAACATCCAGTGTCAGAGTGAATATTGTAAGGAGTCTGGATGGAGAATGAAAGAACTCTGGCATATTGAGTGAAAATTAAATTCACATTTCCCATTATCAGATGTGACATTTCTGAAATTCTTTTCAGCTATACAACTCTCTTGCCAACAAAACTTAATAACATCTGTACATGCATCCTATATTTTGTATAGTGAATTATTAAAAAAAAAAAAGACGATTTCTGCATCCATTTGTGGTGTAAAAGAAACTGGAAAACATTTAATATGGTTTTGTTGTTACAAGGTTATATCAGAAATCCGTAAAAAAAAAATAATAATAGAACCTTATAAAACACATATTAAAGTTTAATTTTCAAAGTCAAAACAGAAAAAAACTTACCAAGTACACTGAATTGTTGATAAGAAGTAGATTAGGCAAACATTGCATGTGTATGAGAATTGCAAGGTCAAAGGAAACCCTTAAAACAAAAACATTTAAAAAAACTAACACTGATGCCCATTTCACATTTGCCAAAACTATTCTTGATGATTCCAAAGACTTCTGGGAAAATACTATATGGAGTGAAAAGACAAAAGAAAAACGTTTTATAAAACTTACGGTTCATCAGAACTGCAATAAAACTGGCAGCATTTCAAAAAAGGATCATACCACCAATCAAAAACGGTAGTGCCAGGACATGGATTGTTCACTGAAACCCAAATTTTGGAGACAAAAAAAAGAAAAAATAAATAAATAAAATCATGTTGAGGCCAGGTTTCATTAAAGTACCATGGCAAATTGTGCTTTTTTGCAACGCATATATAATTTGTAAACAAAGTCAGCACACATTCCTTTTTTTTTTGCACTTTGATTGACTTGATTAATGTTTTTTTTCCTTTCACTGCTTATAAGCATCATTATATTGTACCTATGACAACAGCTTTTATCATACAAACCACATAACTGGTTCATGCTAATTAAACACAATACGATTCTTTTTGGAAAAGAAAGGATGAATCAGAGAGGGACAAGAATGAACACACTCAACGGGATTGTGGGTAATCGTTCAGAGCCTTTAGAGTACAATTTAGCAGTGGCATCTTTAGGTAATGGCACTGTCATGTCACAGCTCAATTTATGAAGTGAGAGAGATGGAGACAGAAAAAGAGGTCTGTCTGGTTATCACTCACTGACATGATGGAGGATGAAGTGGGAGGCAGTCAGAAACAGTAAAGGAGCCATCAGCTTTTGGAGCATATAATAAAAGTGTTTCACAATGATTAATGCCATCAAAGCAGACAGCAGTTCTTATTATAATCCCAACATAAAATTAAATAATGACTTTAGACATAGTGGCAGATGTCATGACCTAACAGCCTGATCACATTGGGATGGGGGGTCAGGATGTCCTCACAGCACCAAGGACGGTGATTAAAATCTGTAATTATATTATCAAAGCTCGCTGATTAACTTTACAGAGAAATTGATAAAAAAAAAAGAATAAAGATAAGAAATGCATTTAATATGTTAAAGGGACATATTAAGTTGCTTCAGTTGTTCTGAAAAACCATGCAATTCTCAAAAACAATCAACATTTCCATTTTTTTATTTTTTAATTGTGTTTATCTTGAAGAAGAGCATCTGATTGTGGATATATGTATGTGTGGGCAGTGTAAACATGGTGAAAATGCTGGAACTCTATTAAGTGAATGCCACAGCTTTAAAGCTGCACTGTTAAATAATCTCGATCCGTCTGTGTAGCAGGTCATTTGTAAAGATCGAGGTGGCTGCAGGGGGATGAATGGAAAGCAGAGTAAATAATGATTCAACCGGAGTCATCAGTAAACTTTATCATTTAATGAAACGGCCTGAACACGGCCGAGAAGAACTGCAGCTCAATTCCACTTGCACACGCGCACACACATGTGCCGGTACAGACATACATCATTAGCCTCGGAGAAGGGTAATGAGAACACACACGTACACATTTCATTAGTCTGAGCTAGAAGTAATGAGAGCCAAGACACCACAAATCCATCTACACACAGACGCTCGCACGCGTTCATATAAAAGCATGAAGAGGGTAGCGGTGCAGAGACTTAAAACCTGTGACTGTCTGGCCCGCCGTTAAATGGACTGAACCTTTGCACTTCATTTCAATTTAATCTAACCTTCACTGGCATGGCGGCAAGATGTGATTCATCATTTCTAACCTGACCTCATGCAAGTATGCGGAACATCAAGACACTGGACAACTGCTGGACATAAAAGCCCTACCTGAATCTAATCAATGGTTGACATGACTTTATAGTAGGCTTTGGTGTTCTTTTCATCATGCAGCTCACAGTTCACCCACATAAAGTTGGAAATACCGTTAATAACATACGTCGCTAAAAGCAAAAGTAACTTATTTCGTTTGGCAAAAAAAAAAGAAAACCCAGATGAGTCAAAGCTCTAAAATGCTAAAATGTCCAATAATTAAAAGTGACATTTTCAAAGTCCGAAAGAGCTTTTGATAAAAAGTGGACGCATGTCAAGAGAATCACTGAGGTAAATGTTACAATAACAATTACCAATATTTAAAATGTGACATATCTAAAAGGTTTTTGGTTCTAAAGAGTAACTTTAGAGACTTATACTGAAAAGCTAGAAATAGTATTTTCATCTTCCAAGCCAATCATAGGTCGACTCAACTGTTTTAGTGCTTTAAATCCTAAATTAATAATAATAAATAAAAAAAAAAAAACAGTTTTAATTAAAGAAAAAAAAAACTGGATTCTATTTTTTGGTTTTGTCGTAGTAACCAAAGTACAACTATAAAGGTCCAGGTGTGTTATTGAGCTCAGACCAATGCTGCACATGGTTCTAATCACTGCAAACTAACTATTAATTTAATGAATCATTAAACTGATGAACCAGAAGAACATCACTTTGTGGCGTTTTCTTAAAATGAGGTTAGAACTTGTGGACTAAAATGCCCCTTAACATCATCAACACCAAAGAGGTTAGTTTGCCAAATTAAAAGTACTTTTTTAATATAGGAGAGCATTAAACCCACCTCCCATTAAAAACGTTTCATTTAAATTGGTCTGATGTAATATTCCTGTCTTACATGTTGTGTTTTCATTAATTATAACCAGAATATCATATTTAAACAGAAAAAAGTTTGAAAACATCAGTCTGTGTGTAATTTGCATATATAATCTGCTTCACCTATTGAAATCAGTTACTAAAGTAAATGATCTATTCAACAACAGGTCTGCATAAACTTAATTGTACACTTTTATATTACCGTTTAAACTCCCTAAATTATTTTGTGTGGTGTTTAAAGAACTCTGTTTGAATTTAACATAAATGATCAAAGTCAGCAGGAGGAAGCAGTAAAGAGCTATTTTTTTTTTTACGGCAAAAATAATAACTTGTTCGGTTACACAACATTTTTCATATTTTAACAAAATGACCAAAAAAAAAAATAAAGCAATAATAAAGGGAGTTAAAATTTTCAATCAAATAAGAGCAAAAGCAGTGTCTTAGACAGATCCATCAGCACCACAGGAACTATATAATCACTGTCTACTCATCCAGGAGTCCTCACAGCTCTCCCTCTGAAGGTTGAGCACAGATCCTCTCCATGTGTCACTCTCTTACAGAAGAAGAACGTGTGTTACTTAAAGTGGGAGTATTTTTCCAGCCTCTCTCTTCTGTGGTTAGACAGGAAGCTAACAAAGGTTTATAGATTAACAATGATCCTCTCGTGTCTCTCATCCTTTCAGCAATGCTCTGTGTGATGCTATTTAGGGCTCCACAGAGAGAGCAGTGCTCTAAAGAGGATACAGCCGTACTCCTGATTAAAGGAGCATTAATGCCAATCTCAAGCAGAATGACAGAAGAGTTGTTTATTCAGTATTTGGAGCATCTCAATGTGCTTAGTTCTTTTTCATTTACTTCAATTTTCACACAAGGTCACTACTTCAGAAAGCTATTTAAATCATTATGCATTTTTTTTTTTTCAATTAAGTATGTTCAAGTGACTGGAAATCAGGTCTTTCTATCTTATAAGATTTTAAAATGAGGTTTCATTTTATTTTCATAAGTGGCCATCTTGGACAAATGGTAGACGCCAGCAATTTTCTTTCGCGCCAAAATATTTCTTATATAACCAGACAATATTATTATTAAACTATAACAGTAGTTATTATAGAAACCAGTAACTTTTGAGCGAGTTAAACTGTTGTCAAAGAAAGTTCAAAGAGACAGCAGTGACAAAAAAACTAAGAAAAGAGAAACATGACAGCAGATGTAGTGAAAGACCAGTGAAGACCTTGAGTGAAGCCATGTGTATTCAACAGTTATTATTTAATAAATTATAAGGTTGTGTTTGAAGTTCCTTTGTTGGTGAAAGAATTTTACTTTGAATTTAGCTGTAGCTAGTTTATTAACAGGACTAATACTTAAGTCAAACCCACCAACAGGATGAATATTTTATCCTGAGGCAGTCCTTGCCAGGGAAACAGGACATCTCAACTGTGGTTACCAGGGAGAAGATTAACACGCTCCCTTGTTAAAGTAGATCTAAAAGCTGAACGGACATTTTGGTAATATTTTATGACCCAATCACAACTTGATTGTGATTGGGTCATAATGATTGGGTTGATTGGGTTTAATGATTGTGTTGTTTTAATATGAGCAAACTATCTAGATAAACAACAACAGTTGAGTTGTTACATTTTAAAAATGGTCTTGCATTCAAATTTTAAGTGTCCTTAAACCTTATTAAGATTTACACAAATGAAAAAAACCAGGACTGAACAAATGGGTGAAGTATTCAAACAAACAGCGTGGCCTTTATAATAAAATAAGTCAACCATTAGTGTTCACCTTGTTTTGTTCGAAAGAAACCGCTAAAAATATTTTCCCATACCAAAGTACAGATAGATTTGGTTGAGAAAAAAAAAGAGGAAAAACAAATACGGTGTCATGGTTTGGACAACTGCAGACAATGTGAGAAAGGTAGGGCCACTGCGCTAAATTAAACATAACCTCAGTCTTCCACAAACACAGACAGCCTTCAGACTCCTGAGTGAAAACCACATCAAAGGACTTAACTGATAAAAATGACAATGACAAACTTCAGCAATTTGTTTAAAGACAATATTGAATGACCCCATTTTAAAAGATGTGACTTGTAGAAAACATTTCATGAGTAAGACAAGCTGTTAATAAGCAGCAGAGGCGATGACATCATCTTTGAAATGCAGAGGCTTTTATTTTGAAATAAAACTGAACAAGAACAGAGTGACCCAATTCAAGGCTAAAAATATTTCTATTCTTAGTTAAGTTGGCAGTGTGTATCTTTTAGTTAGGCTGTTTTGCCAGCTGCCTTTGGAGAGCAGCAGCAAATATAAAGTTTGACTGACTTGAACATGTAAGCATCTCATCACTAACTTTACATGTGCCAACAATTCCCCTCTCTGCTCATCTATTATTTCTAAAGACAGGAATGACTGGCGCTGTGGTCTGAGGGGCTTAATCAAAATGATCACTCTAATGAGGGAAACGTAACTCCTGTAATTACAGAGAAGCTGCTTTTATTTTATGGCTGCATGTGTGTGGTTTATGGGAAGGAAATGAGGTTTAATCCAGAGGAAGTGTCAATAAGACAACAATGTGTTAGGAGTTGGCAGGAGTAATTATCCACATGCTGCTTCTCGCTTTACAGAGCACACCCTCGCAGATACACACAGCTCGGTTTCAGCTCGTTGTGGAGTTAATGATTCGCCTCTGCTTGTTTCCTGTTGTTTATAAAGAGGGACCAGCTCACAATGTTTGGCTTACCGATATCCACGTAAACATCTGAAGGGAGGACGACGACTTCTTTTAAACAATTTCTACCCACAAATATCATCAGGCTGATCCACATTTATTACTGCTTTACCATTGTCTGAAAAGTGAACACAAGCACATATTACAAGTCTGAACATAAATATTTAGGTTAAAATTTGAAGAGGGAAATATTAAACTCTGTCTTTGTGTTAAGAAAATATTCCTCTTGACCTAGATGACTAAAGCAGTCTGTTTAGTCAGAGCAAAAGCACGTATAGCAAACAGCATCTTAATTCAAAGACCGAGAGTCAAAACAAACACAGAAACCCGACGCTCCATTTACTTTAGTTGCTGAATCATCAGCTGGAAGGGTTCGAGAGGGAAAAGGAGGGTGCGATGTTGACAACTCCCGCCAGCGTTCCAGGTTATCGCGGTAAACTCTTTTCGTTTGCTGCTCTCTTCCCGCCTCCGTCGTCCCGCCTCCTCACTATCCCCCCCTAGAAAAGTCTCACAAATTTTTCTCTTCCTTGCTTTTTTTTCAATGCCTTAGGGGAATGCCTTCTCTCCCACCCAGTATTCATGTGAAACATTAACCCTCACAGATACCCTAAACCCTTAAGTGTGTGAGTGTGTGCTATAAAGGTATCTTCAACAACAAACAGAGCAGAAGACTGTCTCCACAGCGCACACACACACAAACACACGACACTGTGTAGTCACGCTACTGATGCATGTGTCCTAGCGTAACCCAGGGAGTTTTGATATAACCCTGTCACACCTCATGACTAATGGCAATGACTAACAAAAGATCACACGCACAGACAGGACACAAACAACTGTCTTGGAGCCTTGCGCTTGTCAAGAAGCTATCGCTGCATTCAGGACCCACAGACACAAATCCAAACACACAAAGTTTATTATCAACATATTCTACTAAGACTCACAGCGTCACTTTGGCTACTCATTCCGAGATGTTTTCATCAGCTACATACCACTAATACCGCAAACAATCCTGTAGCCCTGAAGACAAGAGAGGGAAAACAACAGGAACTTTGGCAGAAATCAAATGAGTCAACATAAAGTTGAAAAAAGATTTGATAAAGGCTGTATAAAAATGTGGATACATTTGTCTCTTTGACTAAATAAGCCTAAAACGTTCTGCTTTAATATTTATATTTTTGGTCACCTTCTTGAAAATCATCAGTTTACAGACACCAAGATCACTAGGACCAGTTTGGAAAGACTAGATGATCATATAATGACTTCTTAAGTCTCTGTATTAAATATAAGCACACTTGAGAATGTTTAAACGTGAGAAAATAAAAAAAAATTCAGCCAAAATATCAGGAAGAGACACGTGAACCAAAGAGCCACAGTTCTGGCTCTTCTTTGGGTAAAATGCTCAGATACCTGAAGGGTCCAGGTTTATCTGCTCAAACAATCCAGGAGGTCCATAATATATACTGATTGAGTGTGCATTACATAGGTCTTTAAAGACAGAGGCTGAAAGGGCACTGAGAAAGGCAAAACCCATATTCCCAAAAACATTTTAAAAAGACACACGGAAAAGGGCTTTTGTTCTGTGGTCATGTCAAATTGCAGAATTCATTCATACTGGCCATTATTACAATTAGAGAAAAAAGGGAGAGAGAAAAAGCATACTAGCCTGAGAAGGCAATTAAATTAAATTCAAAAACAAAATATTATTTTTGTCTAGTTTTTTTAAACAGTTATCTTACTACACATGAAATGAGACAAAAAACAACTTGTATTTTACTTTTAGAATATTAGCTTGTTTTGGGTAAATAATTGTTGAATATTGATAAAAATAACTAGTTCCATTTGCAGATGTTTTTCACTTATAAAATGAGAGAAGCACCACAATTTCTATTTTTTTAATCTTTCTTTGAGAAGAGTATATTTTGCATTGCACAGGGTGGCAGCATAATGTGATCTGAGTGTTTAGATATAGGAGAGACTGGTGCACTTGCACAAAATATGCCATTATGAGGAAATAGTAATATGTGGAAATACTGACGCAGCAAAACACTGATGTATGAACTGAATGGCTTAGCACCAAAATATACTAAAGATCTGCTGTTGTATAAATCTTCAACACCACTCATGTCTTCCTTGTTATGGTCTACTCTGCATTCACAGAACCAGATAAATACATGAAGAAGCAGCATTCAGCTTCTATGCATCATAAATCTGGAATAGACTTCCAAAAAACTGTGAAACAGCTGAAACATTGACTTTCTTTAAATCAAGGGAAAAAACAGCAGCTCACATCTTCCTTCGATTTTTAATAACTGGAACACTGACCAACATATTTGATGTGTATTGATGATTTTGATGATGGCACTCGACAAAATGAAATGTTTGTAACTGGTTTTTCAATTAGTGACTGTATGAATGTTTTATGACTTTTTATTTTTGTGTCTTTAATATGTAAAGCACTTTGAACTGCCTAGGTGCTGAGAGGTGCTATACAAATAAATTTGATTGATTGAACTCAAGACATCAGAGTTAACCTCAGTCAATAGGATGGTGAAACCCAAGGGAAATCCCAGACTAAAAGCCATTCATTGCCAGATCATGCCAAATTGTTATTCCGTAAACTGGTGGGATGATTTTGTTCTTCTCCTCTTCCTCCTTTCAGCTTAACCAACCCTAAAATTTAAAATTAATACTGCCAGTTTCTACTCCTCTGGACACAAACACGAGCCATCCAGTGCACACAGGCACATAGCTATTTTACTCCAAGTGTTTTATCTTTAGTCCCGGTGGTAAGTGTTTTTTAATCCTGAACGAGAGTCCTGGGAAAATCTGCCCAGACATTACAGCAAACTATAAAATAAGTGTGGAAAATCCTCTGACCATGTTCACACAGTCTGTAGCAGAGTTTCTTCCACTCTAACAGGATTTTCACCATACGCCATTTGATAAATGGTGTAAATCCTTACATAATTTTATTTCAGTAAAAGGACAGAGGAAATAGTGGAAAAAAGTGGAGCAATATTGGTGGAGGAATACAAATCAACCATTCATTTTAATTATTAGTCAACCCATTGTTAGAATTTTTCACAGCGGAAAAGGCTTTGGTTGTAATAACCACAAAATTCTGTGACAATGTCATTTGAAAAAATAAATGTAGTCTTTTCTCTTTTCAAAATTGCAGATGGGATGGTTTTAATGGGGCATTCTAGACACAAAGAAAATGAATAGTGGCATAGAATAAAAGAAGCAGTAGAGGGAAAATGCACCTTGAAAATAAAGTTATTCTTATATTCCTGGGGAGTCACCAAACCACTGAGCTCAATTTTATTGCCAATGCACAAAAAGCCAAAGAGGCTTTATAATCAGCACCTGTCTGTCTTTGTTTAGGATCCACAGTGATTTCATACATCTGGACCTAAATCAGGACACCACAGGATATTTATCTTTTTGAGCCTTGTCTGCTTTTGGGTTACATTTTTTCCTCTTCTTGCAGTTTCTTTCATTATCAATGAGGTATTATTTTGGCCTGTCTTGTTTTTATTATTTGTTATAATTTGTGTGACTGTACAATAAGAAAGGACAAAATCACAAAAAGTTGTAAGGCAAAGAAAACCTATAAACTCATTTTTATAACAGCTATTTTCCTATAATACTACATTTCTTCTTGTCTCTAGATGAATGTAATATGCCCTCATGTATTTTTGCAACTTATGTAAGGTCACTCAAACAAGAGTGTATGTATTTAGCTTGCCTGAACTTCTGGCCTCACTCCCAGAACTTGAACTGCACCCCTGATAAAATAACAGGAGCCAAATGGGTCACACTGCTATAAATACAGTCAATTTTACTGAGACGACATCAAACATTCTTATTTGGATTTCTTTACGCAACAGAAGCAGAAAACACATGACAACTCAAAAAGAGGCAGATTACGCTTCATATGTGGTAGTTTATGTGTGTTTTGCACATTGCGTTTGTCTATCCTTAGCAATTATTAGAGTTTTACAATGATGAACAGAAACCAGCATCAAGGAACTTAGTTTTAGTTTTAACTAAAGTCTTTAAGAAATAAAGACAGAGGCATAAAGCACCAGCTGAAGATTTGCCTGAAAAATACTTAATTTGACCAAAGCCACTCAAACAGGCTGCAGGTCTAAACAAAGAAAAATGTGCTTCTCTATTCATTTCTTAAACACCAACCATGGAACTATACCCGATCTAAACTCTGCTAATAGTTGGAACTGACACTTGAAAACTGCACAGATCATTTTCAAAGGACACACAATGACCTGAATAACACTACTACACTAATACTTGGCTTTATGCAATGCATTTTACATAATTTTGCTGGAGTCTAACCCTACATGAGACAGTTACATAAAATCTATTGATAGCTGCTGCGAATGGATTTTAGTTGCTTAGAGAAAATTCAACATAAACAAGACTACAAAGCCATATTTGCACTGACAGAGAGAGAGATTTATTACTCACTTGGAAACCGTACTGCCTTGATTCACAGTACAAAACTGCTACTTTCTTCAGCTATTTAACATGCTGGCAATGTATTGCAAGTACCTCAAGATTCTGACATCATTGATATGAAATTACATCGTTCCTATGGTCTGATCTCCTTCAAATGAAGGAGATCAGACCTTCATTTGAACATGCTATAATTTATAGCATATTTGTTCTTTATTTATAGAAATGATGTTATATAATCTGGCACTAACCAATGACATGCTTTCCTGTATCACATGAATATGTGAAATAAATATATTTCACATATTCATATATTTCATAGGTAAAACTCTATAAAGCATATATTTAAAGCATCTGCTGTTTATTTAATATTACACTATAGTGTCCTACTATAATTAGCAATTTCCTAAAGGATTATCCATTTTAAAAACAGAAAATCAACTTTTCACTTTGAAGGCAACAAAATTGGCCTTCATAGGTGTTTTTTTAATACAGTACTTTGTGACTTTGCCTTTACTAGTCTGTTTAAAATTGGCCAATTGTGTTTTTTCTAATATGAAGTCATGGATATCAGGAATCAAGGCTCAACAATAATCCAGTCATCTCTACATTTTAAAAAGTCAACTAAAAATTTCAGGTGTCAAGTGAAACTTAGATAATTTGGTCAAAGAATTACACGTACGTAGCAGAAAAAGTGTGAATTGTTGAAGATATGGCCATTTCAAATTATACATGCTTTAAGATGTACAAAGTTTGCCTTGAGAAATAAAATAATAGTTTGGATATCCAACTTAGAACCAACTGAAAGCACCAGATGGTTTGTTATACAAAGCCACCTGGAAATTTGTCCTTGGAAAACACAGTCAGAACTTCAGCAAATAACTGAAAGAGTCATACTTCAATCACGTTATATCTTCCAACTAGCAGAAAAATGTTTTAATAAGGCCAAGGTTTAACAAATCTTGAACATATTGTGTTTAGCTCAGGTAAAGTAGTTATATTTAGTGTATATTTTAATGTGTAGTAAGTCTTACTTGTCTTTGAGGAAGTCCACAACTCTTCTGAAGTCATCAATGCAATATTCCCTCTTCATGTCCATCAGGACACTGTCTGAGGCCGACTGCACGGGAACATGAAGGAAGGCATAAACACGGGGATGATTTAAAATCTTTGCCATCTCCTAATGGGATACAAAGACAAGGAGACAGGGGCATGGAAGGGAAATGGGAAATAAAATAGTAAAAATTAAAAAGTTTAAAATTAAACTTTTTAAAGTTTAAAATTAAAAAAATTAAAAGGAAGTGTTAGTCTTACATTTTATGTACATGTACAAAGATACTTATGTCATTGTAATTTCAAAGAGTCTTGAGAAAAATTCAATGTTCTACACACTATTCCAAATAGCCCACGCAGTTCCAAAGCAGCCTAATTACCCTAATTAATTGTAAACAGCAGTCGCCATCAACAGATGAAAAACAGTAGCTCTCTGCAGCTGGTTTGTGGTGAGTCAAGACTAAAAACCAAAGAGCTAAGCACCTGTGGGTGCAGTACAGAGCAGCATTAAAAAAAATACAAGATCTTTCATATAGAGAATATTGCCGAAAATCAAAAGTGACACCTGCACTGTTAAGGCTGGTAGTGTAAAGGGTAAAACATCTGAGGATTCCCATGAAGGTTAATTTTAAGAACACCACCCCAATAGTCAAACATGGTGGTGGTAACATGATGGTTTGGGGATGCCTTTAAGTCAGGGTTTAAAAGGCAACTTAATAATGGAAAAAGAAGACTACATCAAGACCGGCAATAGAATAGCAATAGCAATCTGCTAAGAAACTTGCAACTGCGGATGCTTCACATCGACAGTGTTGAAAATAGTTTAACAAAAATATTAACACCAACTGTACAGTTATGTAGTGCATCTCCTACCCCTAAAACACTTCTCATCTTTTTAAAGAAAACTGTGTAATACACACTTTCTGCCAGAGACATAATTTAGGGCTTAATAGTAAAACTCTTCATTTAACCCACCCAACATAAAATCATCCTTGGATGCCTTTATTAAAAACATTTGACAATGGATTAAAATACATTTTCACTCAATATTCAATAACCTGGTCTATACAGAGATAACAGTTTTACAGTTTTTCAATAGATGAAATCATGTAAAACTTATCTTAGCACAAAAACACGACAAGAGAAAAAAAAATAATGTGAATTAAGAATAGCAGAAACAGAACCAACAAAAGAACTGCTTGGAAGTAAATTGTATTTGTCAAATGTTGGGAAGCCAATATAATTCTAATTTTTTTAACAAGCACACCTACAATGGGCATAAACGTTTAAATAAAAAGTTAAGTCAGTTTTCCCTAAGTTATGATGTACAAAATAAAAAAAAATGATAATACTTTCTAATACAGGCATAGTACTTCTGTGCAGAAGCTTCAGATAGAGGCCAAGAGGTTAACATTTTCACTAAGAGATTCTTGATAACAAATAATTTGAGCTCAAAAACAGAAACTCAAATATTTCTATACAAGTTAATCACAAACCCCTGAAGGAGAAGAATTTAAAATCTCTCTCTTGGCTCATTGAATAAAAAGAGAAGCTCCATTAACATTCCTGCTTCTTTGTGTAATCTTTTCCCTACAGACCTTCAAAAATGCCTTCTCCTTTCAGTTTTTCATTTATCTTTTTCATATTGCTAAAAAGAGAAACAGCAACAGGATTTTGTTTTACACCCAGCAGATGCAAAGTCCCAGGAGTCAAGGTTCTTCCTGCAGAGACTCTTTGTGTGAGAAACACTGATAGGTACTATTGAGAAACACAGGTCCCCGTTTCGAAATGATGAAGAAGGAAAAGAAAAAATACATAAAGTCTTTAATTAACCCATTGAAGATTTAAAGACCCTGAGGTTTCTGTTTTTACTAAGAGTTATACAAATACTTATGGTAAGCTTTGTTTCAGAGTTTATTTTAGGAGAAAGAAGAGTAATAGTTACTTGTTGAATAAAAAAAACATCCTTAAGATCAATTAAACGCAGTAACATAATTAATTTATTAAAAATGTTACATATATTAAAAACATGCAGATTTTTCTCTCAGAGATGAGAATCAGACAAGAATGACAGAAATTAAGATTATTGACATGATCTCAGCTGAGTAAAGTTAAGATCTTAGAAAAACAGCTGAATTGTGACATGAAACGAGAGGAGAAAACTTAATTTGGTGTCTTTTGAGCTGGAATGTCTGGAACTTTAATTGTGACATAAGAAAACCAGCAAGCTTTATTTGATCACGGATCTAGTAAATGTAAATGCCTCCAGATGGATAAACAGCGGTCAACAAAACCACAACATGCAATAAAAACACAGCCTGAGCAGTTTGATTTTTTTCTGTCTTCGCTCTTACACTTTTAAACATAATCATTACAGTTTTATTCTATCTTTTGTTTGTCTTTTACTCAAATTATTTCCTCTAAAACAGTTCGAGAGACCACAGATGTGAGGGTTTTTTTGTGATGGACATAATCAAGATGGTATCATCATCATGCTAATCACCATAAGAAAAAGAAGAGAGAAAAAAAGAGAGGGGAGGAAGGAATGATTTAATGATTCCCTACAAGAATATGCTGATTGCAGTCCATTTTCTCAATTAAGAGCTATTGTTGAACGCTCTCTCCTCCATACGAAGACACTAAAGCATATGTGCAGAAGAACGCACACACAGACACAGCTCAGTGGCAGCGCCACAGGGGGTTGACCGCAGGAAGCTCCAAATTAGAAAGAATTAATTTGGTTGGAAAATGGAGCTTGATTGATGACAGAAATCAGGCTGCAGCACGAGTGAATGTGGCTGCACCATAAAAAAAAAAAAGGAAAATGTATGAAGCAAATTGCATTTTGGTGATTTTTTTAAAGGTTAAGTTAGCTCCATATTGATTAGATTCTTTCTTGTAATTCTTATAAAAGTAGAAGTCTCTTTGATGTCTTAAAATATCCAGTGTGAAACATAAGGAGTGTCGTGAACCTTAAAGCCACAAAAATGTAAAGAATACAAGGAGACATGTGCCATAGCTAAAATGCAACATGCGACACGCAAACAACCATAATCAATATTTTTCTATCTAATCTGGGTGCAATAAAAACAAACCACTCTTCAAATGGCAATGCAATTACACTTGATTTGACTAGTGGTAATAACTGCTAAAAAGCTCTTCTCTGTCTGTCTTCTCTGTCTCTCTAGAGTGGACCGTATTCCATAATTTCTTGAACTAATTTGTCTGTCAGACACTAAGCGGATTCTGACATTCAGATATTGTGGAGCACAGGTTTTTGCGGGTCATGGTGCCTACATTGATACAAAACCATGCTTGGATTCTTTTTCAAATAAAAGGTTGAAGACATTGAGTCTTTCTTTAGAAGTTTCCAAACTCAGTAGAATCATCAAGTATTATCCAAGTGGCAAGTACGATAGTCGTCAAAAGAAAGCTCCTCTAGTTTTCCTTTTTTTCTCTCTGTTAAAAAAACGCAACCTTCGACTAAAGCAAAATAACTTTCTTTATTGTGTATTCATACAATAGCCTAAAGAATTTTACACAAAATAAAATGTGATTCAAGTGGATATATAAAAGGAAAGAGAAGCTTATGTGAACTTAAAAATTGATGGAGCTGTCAAACTATAAATTGTCAAAATAAAGTAAAAAGGTCAAAACTCCACAGCTAAAATATTTTATATTGAATGGATACTTCAGATTTTTTTTGTGTAATCTGCACACCTCTCTTAAACACATTGCAATCACAATATTAGTCAATGTCTTATTAGTATTAAGCAATGCGAGAAAGGTGATAATTGTTGAATATTTTCCAACAACCGCGAGTTCATACGTTGCATATCAGTGCAATATTCAGCATGTTGCTGGAGTCTCTCTCCAGTAGATTTATTGAGACTCAAGGTACACTACAGTGGCATCACTTAATCAGAGCTGGTGATGGAAGCAAATCTTATCTGGTATTATATAAACCACCAGTATGGTTTTCCACAACCCAAAGGCTCACTATCTTCTGTATTATTTTGGGGGGTTTTGGGGAGGATCATAAAACATAGACACAGTTTAACTTGGTATAGCTTATCATTATTGTCAATGTCCCTGCAAACGGATAACATTTATTTATGCTGCTTTAAACAACAAATAAGGCTTGTGAATGTTTCACAAACTCTGTCAGCAGATCTCGCTACAGCAAGATTAGAAAAAATGGCAATTTTGTATTCTGCTGTAAGGAAAAGCAGTAAGAGGAGCTCTGTGTGGTGCTCTGACCTGCCTTGTGTCCATAAGGAACGAGCAGAGACAGAGAGCTCATGTCAGTTTTGATTGATATTGTTGGACACTTTCTAATTCAGGACAAAATAATCAAAATGTCATGAGAACTTTCACTAAGGTCAAGTAAAAGCTTCTATTTCAGTGTTTCTAAAATGAGTTTTCTGCTGCACAAATAAAAAACGCGTTCAGCATCACAAAGATTTTCAGTTTAACTGTATACACTGCTGCCGTCTACGTATTTAATTTATCCTCTGCGGAGTAACTTCATAAAATCCTACTCAAGTTCTCTGGGCTTCAAATGATTCTGCTTGAGTGCTAACACATGAAACAGTTTACAAGTTATTGCAGCAGATGTAATCAAGACCAGACCCTTCTCTTCTATACCTTATTGTTGGTTCAAAAGCAAAACAGACAAAAAAAGAAAGAAAGAAATTAAGAAAAGAAATGTTCGCTTTGGAAAAATTTATGGTTTGTAACATTTACATCTTTTAATAGACTTTGAAGTGAATTTACAGAAGTTGTAAAGTGTAACCACTGTGACAGAATCGTCTGTGTAGTTTTACTGCCTCTCATCCAGACTCAACGGCTGAAAACCACGTCAGTCAATAGGGATTACGCAGTAGTAGGGATTACCTGCAGAATCTTGGAAGACTAAATTTACAGGGATGGCATGATTATGGATCCCAGAGTGGGAAAATAAAGTTTTGGGAAAAATGTTTAAGACCGCAAAAACTAAAACATGGCTCAAGTCTGCTAAGGAAGCATGATTTGTACATTTATAACCCATCCAAGGCATGTCTTTTTTTCTCTCGACCCTGTTATTAAGATCATCATAGCCATATAGATTATGGCAAATATTAACAGGGTTTATTTTGTGTGTAACTAAACAAAATGAGCCTAAAAATCATTCCTGTAACCGAGGTGTAAATCAGGTTGCAGCATTACACATTTCAAACACCTTCTGCTTCAATTTACCCTGGAGGATACCGCAGATCTGCAGCATCTCCTGCGATGCACATTAAATCTAAATTTCATTGTAAAAGAAAAATGAGCTATATTTGTGACACTTGACTGTCACATTGAGTTAATGTGCTGGTTTAGAGTTAGAGTTTCAGACATCCTATTGTGTAATTTTTCTTTGATAGCATATCAAACGTTTGCTTTAAACAGGAAAAGATTAAGGCAAGTAAACAGGAAGCACTCCAAAACCACCACACATTAAACAAGATTGTGAACAAGCCTCGGTTTTGGAGCTGGAGGTTAGATTGTAAACTACTGATAAATTAGTTTACTCTCTGAAAGATAAGAGTGTGCATGTGTGCATATGAATGTTTGTTTAGGCCAGAGTATAGTTTGATAGTTTATCAAACTTTGTGGAACCTGTTGACCTAACGTATCAAGGTGCATTTCACATGGAAACATCTGAGAAGCTTTCTGTGGGAACCACTTGGAGAAGGGCTTATGTTTTTGGGAAAAAATATGCAAGTAGATGGATTGGATGATTACTGTCAATCAATCAATCACCCAATAACGAATGCTTTTTATAGATGCAGCAGAAAACGTAATTATGGATGCAGCTGCTGTTCATGGACCTGTATGGGTGATGAAGCAAATAGCAGAACAAGAGGCTCCTTCTTGAAGAATAATTCCACTTATTAATAATGCTGAAGTTTAACAATTTAATGTTTTTTTCGTGTCTGAAATAAAGAAAAATTAAAGTGAGACTGACCTGCGAAATTTAAATATGGAGATCAAAACATAAGCCCACCTTCAGTCCCAGCAAGAAGTCTGTGTTGAGATGAAACCAATTTTCCAGATCTATAAAAACACTGGTGCAGAGAAAGCCCTGTCCCTGCCTCCAAGTAAGTCATGTTCCAAATATTAGCTAAAATAACAAATTTAAAGTCCTAATTTTGATGTTTTTCATAATTCAAAAGCATGACTGTAACAGCCTTATGCTGTCATGGCTGCAGGAAGAAAACTGATGTGAAGATGAAGAAAAGGATAACATGAGGGGTATCCAAAGAACTCAAAAACAACCTCCAAAAAAGTTAAAGGTGGACTCCAAGGTCAATGTTCATCAGTGTCAAATTGCACCTTCTGTCGTCATTAGAGCCAAAGTCAACTTCATGGGAGACAACCAAAAAGTGAGACTTGAAATTCCTACACTGCGTAGTGACAACCCGCAAAGCTTCTGGGAGAATATTGTTTGAGCAGATGAAACTAAACTGGGGCTTTTTGGCAAGACGCATCAGCTCTGTGTTCACAGATGCATACAGAGAAAAGAACACTGTCCCTACTGTGAAACACCGAGAAGCCTCAGTTACTTTCTGGGGCTGCTATGCTGAATCTGGCACAAGGCATCTTGAATCTGTGCATGGAACCATGAAATCTTAAAACGTTCAAGGCATTCTGGAGAGAAATGACCAAAAAGCTTGGTCTCAGTCCCTTGACTGGTGACGGTTGCCCAGGTGACAACTGATGTGGTCATACTGTTATGGCTGATCATCAAATTTATTCTCATCATTTACTCCACTTGCTCCCTGATTCAGCCATAACCATAAAAGCTCACATTAGTATACAAATGTTCATAAGCACATTTCAGAGAGAAACTTAAGTGGAGACTGATAGAAATTGAAGACCAAAAATATATATCTGAGAGGAGAGAGAAATATATCTGAAAAATGACAGGTGTTTTTTTTTCTGTGTAGCTACTGAAAAAGGAACTCCTGACAGCACAATGCAATCAACTAAAATGTCAGGGAGAAGTGGCCCATGAGAGGAGATTGGGCCTTTAACTGCTCCAATCAACAAATGGTGCTACGAGGCAGCAGACATCTGTCAAGAAAAACAGGCTGCAGACGAGAAAAAAAAAGTGCTCTTGTGTGACAGAAGGAGACAGCACAAAAGTGTTGATCTGAATGTGTGCGAGAGGGTCATCTTTAGCAGGCTAGTGGTGAAGTTACTTGGCCTTTTCAGCTTCAATCACAGCCATTCAGTTTGATGATCTTATATAAGTGCTGGTCTTCTGTAGAAATGGAAAGACAGCAGAGTATTATTTGGCCTTACTTAAAAATGATGGATAAATATACTTCTGAGGACTGGTCCTCATCACAGCATTCATATTACCCCTATAATCATGAAAAGTTAGAAGAAAAAGAGAAGTTAAAAGGCTTTGAATGCCTTCTTAAAGGAAATAAAATAATTTATTGATAAAACCAAGCATGGAGAAAGCTAATGGCTGAAGTGGCGGGTGACTAATAACGCTATATATTTTAATTTACATGGTAAAAGACGGAGAAAAAAAATTGCACAATAAAATTACTAGAGCTAGCAGAAAATTAGGCCAGGGGAAGAGAGGATGGAGAAAGGGTAAATAGGGGACAGGAGCAACAAAAGAAAATGACAACTTAAGGAAGACCATTCTTATCTTTCTTTATGTAGGTTAATTGACTGAGGAATTAAAGCAGGAAAAAAAAGATATAATGCAACTCACTGCATAGACATTAACAATAAAAGAGCTGGTAGCATATGAAATGATTCTTAACATACATCCGCACAGAGTAAGCTAGTGTGTCACCCAAGTATATTTCTAATTATCAGTTAATTGTTATTCCCTATCATTAGGAGGATGGTTTTTTAATTGTAATGTAGCCAAGCAGAAAGCCTACCTATACATGAGGGGGGCAATTAGACACCTCCATTAACCCCTGGTTAATTACAACCTCTATTGCTGCTTCCCACAGCACTTATTTTATACTCTTCCTTACCCCCTGTCTCTATCCCCGGGCCTTCATCCCTCTGTTTTACTTCTTTTTTTCTTAATTTCTGCCCTCATTTCATTTATGTATGATCTCACTCATCCTTGATTCTTCAACTTTAACTAGCTGTAGTAAATCTAGGTAAACAACACTGATCTGTCCAGGTTAGACTGCACCTACTATTGTTCCCAGTCTTTGTTATATTTTAACAGGTGAAACATAAAAAGTTGAATTGTAGAACTGTAGCAAAGTCTATGCTAATCTGTAGCATTCAGATCCAACTAAATATGTCAGAATCACTTGAGTAGAAGCCAGTTTATGTATACTCATATAGCTTTCAAAGGAGCAATTGTGTCCAGAAAATTTTATTAAGAAGGAAGCCAACAGTAAGGAAGATATACAAACATATTTTGGAAAAACATACCAGAATCATGTGAAGAACTATTTCTTTATTACTGGTGACTGTAAAGGTTTCCAATTAACAAAGTACTGCGGGTGTATGGCAAATGTATTTTCTGTTAAGCGCAACAAAATTTTAACTTTATCTAAATTATCTAACTGTATCTTTTATTTTATCCTGTTTTTATGTTTGTTAAACCATCTACCTGCCAGTTATAAGATGTGAAAATTAGCCTGTTTCTAGCATATTTACACATTGTATTTAGATCAAAATCAACTATCCATTTTTATGATGAAAATTGTTGAGTTTATAGGAAAAAAAAAAAGAATGCTTCCTAAATAAGGCCATGTTTCAGAATAATCTGTTTCTATGCTACTTGTAGAGAACAAGAGGCACAGCCATGACTGATGTTAAGGTGCAGCATTTAATCATAACATCAAGTGAGGTTCACTTCTAAAGAAATTCAAGTCTTGCAACTCCAAAGAGAAAGAAAAAGCTCAGTGCCTCACACCCGCATTGCAACATGTCAGTGTTATCAAATTCTGTCATGTTGCAGAATTAAACACTCCACCACAACTGAGTAGTGGAGTTCAGTCGTAGAGCTTCAAACACTCAAGTCCAAACTTTCAAACAAAACTACAATAATTTGGGATTTGTTTTCCATCTTTTCGTTAGTATTGCTGTACAGCAGCAGCCTAATGTGACCTCTAAAGCTAAACAAAATCAAACACAGCCAAAAATAACATCAACAAAAAGCTGAATTGAGTTGTTACCTGACTATGACCAAAACTCATGCAAATGCATATGTGTACCTCATTAAGTGGATCCTAAAGATCAGAAATTGATTCAAATTTCTTATATTGGTCAACAGTAACTAAGTTGTTACTTTGAGGGCGTGGGGGCATTTCACCCCAGTCCTAAAGCAGCGCCAGATCATTACACTGTTTTATTTTGAATAGTCTGTTATTTTTCTGAAAGGTTTATATTAGCATTAGACCACATGTAACTGGATGCACACCTTGTAAAAAGTTGTACCATCACACCACAGAGTATTTCCGAGAGGTATTAGTAATCATGAAGGTGTTTTTTGGGTGAGGGGGGGATGAGAGAGAGATCTTTCTCTTCGGTTTTCTCAGCAGTGAGTTTGATCTTAGAACTGTCCCACAGAGGCAATTTTTGCCCAGTTTCATTGTAGTATCATGGACACTGGACCTTACTGAGTAAAGTGATACCTGCAGAGCTTTTGACATTACTCTGGGTTTCTTTGTGACCTTCTCAACTCTTCAACTGACTTTAGTTTCTCCTGTGTTGTTGATACTAAGTTTTTCTTAGAATAATTTATGTATTTTGCTTTCTACAGGTCAGGTAGAAGGCTGATGAAATAACTTTATAATGTTAAAATAAATGGTGATTTGAAACATTAAAGTGTTACAAAATAAGCAAATAGAATAAATATGGATATTGAAAAATGCATTTTTTTTTATTTCGCAGCACTGCTAGTTTTCTCCTAGTCTTACTATTCTTGCTGACATTTTCAACTCCGTTAATGAACTCATTGCAGGACTTCACAACTAAATATGAAACTGAGCTACAAGGACAGAAATCATCTCTGTAAAGAATGATATTTGCACTCCTTGATCTGAGCATTTTCACCACAGAGAGCAATTCTTAAATTGCTTGCTGTAGCTTCATAGAATTTAAAAATCAACCTTTTCTGCAAAGGCGAAATTGTTCATTAAGGGAAAGGTTACCAGAGCTTTTTTTTAACTGCACTGACTGCTGTTTAAAAGCTTTTTTAAGAATCAGAATGATCCCTCTTGCCATTAATCTTGTGCCTCCCTAATAAGAACTTAACATAAGATATATTTGGAAAATTATGCCCGCTAAAAAAATATATCTCCTTGGTTTTGGTTTTGTTTTAGAGCCACAACATGAACCACAACAGCCTAGCATGAGCTGAGGTGGCTTGATTCATGCCTTAAAACCACATTAAAAGCAAACCATTATTGTTTATTTCTGTAACCGAGTGTCTTGTCTTAATAATTGGAACCACTTTTTGTTTGTTTTTCGGATTATTAGGCACAGCAAAAGCAATTCCTAGCAGGAATTTTACTTACTCAAACTGCAGCCTTAACTTTACATCATACATATACTGATTATTAATTTACTGATCCTAAATTAATAAGATTAAGACACCACGCTTTAGAAAGCTACATATTTTTTGTGGCACTTTTACTCAGTCTATTGCCTTTATCTCCTTTTCAGTTTTCATTAGCACTACTCTGAACTACGTTAGTGCCTAAAATTTCTCTATAAATATATGCACTGTCAAGTCATAGTGAAATCTGTGATAACGTTAATAAATTCTTGCCCAATTAATTCTACACGGTTCTTTCAAAGACAGACAGATAAAAATAAAAATCATTCTAAATACTGCATCTTTAGTGGAACAGGAAAAAATCAGAGAAACAAACTGGGAAAAAAAAGGCGAGGGTAAACAATGTCCATTGTTCTACTAGAAAAGACAATAATGACTGATAGAACTGGGGTGGCTAAAGAATACACAATGGTCTTTAATTGACTCATTAGAGAGGGAGAAAATGAACTAATGAGTAGAGAGAAGGCTGGAGCTGAACTGCTTGGTAAGCAGAACGGACAGCAATTTAGTTTATTAAATCTAGGCAAAGCAATATTGGGTTTTTTTTTGTTTTTTTCCACAAAGAGAGGAGGGAGTATGAGGTTTGGGGGGCAGCAGGGGTAGAAAGCCAAATGGTGTGGAGGAAATGGTCTTACGAGCCTAAGTATTTTAGTTAATTTGGCCAAAATGTACCATTGTTTTAATTATACTTTTGGGTGGCATGTGAAGAGTCTAGGTATTGGCATCAAGGAACCATGAATCAAATTACAGTTACAATCTGAGGATTATAACAAAACAATGAAATTAACCATCATGCAGACCATTTACGATACAATGTGGGCCTGGTTAGGTTTATAATTAGCCAAGAGCTGCCTGGGGTTGTGATTAGGAAAACAAGGTTCAATGATAAAATGTAAAGCGATGGAAATCAGACTGTGTGTATCTGTGCATACCTCCAGGTGTTCCAGGATGTAAGGAGGGTTGGTCATGCCCAGCCTCAGCATGGCTCCTTCAGGTATCTCCTGCACTAATCTCCACAGTAACGTAGGCAGGTCTGTCCCTATGTCTCTGCCGTAAGCACCAGTGTCTTCACTTGTCAACCAGATCTCACACACTCCCTCTGGAAAAATAGGTGGAAAGAAATCACACTAAATGAAAAAAGCTAATTAGAAAAGCTGTGCTTTTTAAAGCTTTTCATGTCAAAACTGGTGACATAACCCAAAAGAAAAAAGTTTTATACCCAATAAGTAGTTTAGCATCATCCAGAGGGGAAGATTGCAGAAAAAGAAAAAACAAATTGCTGAATTAAGTAAAAACTCCCATGTGGGCTTTCTCTACTTTGATTGTAGCTGCCTTTACACTTCAGGGAATGTCAGGCTTCAGCAACAGAATTTAAAATAACTTCACCTATTGTAGGTAATGAATATTAAACCCCCTAGGTTGAAGCCGGTTGGGGATTTTCAACAAAAGTGATCTGTTTGTATCCCAAGAAATCAGCTGTGTTTACATCAGATATGTTACCAGTGTAGCAAAGTGAAAGCAATGGAGACCAGAAGTATCCATCCATCCATCCATTTTCTTCCGCTTATCCGGGGTCGGGTCGCGGGGGCAGCAGCTTCAGAAGGGAGGCCCAGACTTCCCTCTCCCCAGCCACGTCTTCCAGCTCCTCCGGGGGAACCCCAAGGCGTTCCCAGGTCAGCCGAGAGACATAGTCCCTCCAGCGTGTCCTGGGTCTTCCCCGAGGCCTCCTCCCGGTGGGACGTGCCCGGAACACCTCACCAAGGAGGCGTCCAGGAGGCATCCTGACCAGATGCCCAAGCCACCTCAACTGGCTCCTCTCGACGTGGAGGAGCAGCGCCTCTACTCTGAGTCCCTCCCGGATGACCGAGCTTCTCACCCTATCTCTAAGGGAGAGCCCAGCCACCCTGCGGAGGAAACCCATTTCGGCCGCTTGTATCTGTGATCTCGTTCTTTCGGTCATGACCCAAAGCTCATGACCATAGATGAGGGTGGGAACGTAGATCGACCGGTAAATCGAGAGCTTCGCTTTTTAACTCAGCTCTCTCTTCACCACGACGGGCCGGTACAGCGCCAGCTTCACAGCAGACGCTGCCCCAATCTGCCTGTCGATCTCCCGCTCCCTTCGTCCCTCATTCGTGAACAAGATCCCCAGATACTTAAACTCCTCCACTTGAGGAAGGACGACCCCCCTGACCCGGAGAAGGCACTCTACCCTTTTCCGGCTCAAGACCATGGCCTCGGATTTGGAGGCACTGAGCCTCATCCAGGCCGCTTCACACTCGGCCGCGAACCGCTCCAGCGAGAGCCGCAGATCACAATCTGATGAAGCCAACAGGACCACATCATCTGAAAAAGCAGAGATGCAATCCTAAGGCCACCAAAACGGATCCCCTCAACACCTCGGCTGTGCCTAGAAATTCTGTCCATGAAAGTAATGAACAGAATCGGTGAGAAAGGGCAGCCTTGGCGGAGTCCAACTCTCACCGGAAACGAGCCCGACTTACTGCCGGCAATGCGGACCAGACTCTGACACCGGTCATAGGGACCTGATAGCCCGTATCAAAGGGCCCGGTACCCCATACTCCCAGAGAACCCCCCACAAGGCCCCTCGAGGGACACGGTTGAACGCCTTCTCCAAGTCCACAAAACACATGCAGACTGGTTGGGCAAACTCCCATGCACCCTCCAGGACCCTGCTGAGGGTGTAGAGCTGGTCCAGTGTTCCACGACCAGGACGAAAACCACACTGCTCTTCCTGAATCCGAGGTTCGACTATCCGACGGACCCTCCTCTCCAGGACCCCTGAATAGACCTTACCAGGGAGGCTTAAGAGTGTGACCCCTCTGTAATTGGAGCACACCCTCCGGTCCCCCTTTTTAAAAAGGGGGACCACCACCCCGGTCTGCCAATCCAGAGGAACTGCCCCGATGTCCATGCGATATTGCAGAGTCACGTGAGCCAACACAACCCTACAACATCCAGAGCCTTAAGGAACTCCGGGCGGATCTCATCCACCACCGGGGCCCTGCCACCGAGGAGCTTTTTAACCACCTCGGCGACCTCGTCCCCAGAGATTGGAGAGCCCGACCCAGAGTCCACAGGCTATGCTTACTCAACAGAAGGCATGTTGGTGGGATTGAGGAGGTCTTCGAAGTATTCCGCCCACCGACCCACAACATCCCGAGTCGAGGTCAGCAGCACACCATCCCCACTATAAACAGTGTTGGTGCTGCACTGCTTCCCCCTCCTGAGACGCCGGATGGTGGACCAGAATAGCCTCGAAGCCGTACGGAAGTCTTTCTCCATGGCCTCTCCAAACTCCTCCCACGCCCGAGTTTTCGCCTCAGCGACCACCCGAGCCGCATGCAGCTTCACTCGCCGGTACCCATCACAGCTGCTTCTGGAGTCCCACAGGCCAAAAAGGCCCCATAGGACTCCTTCTTCAGCTTGACAGCATCCCTCACCGAAGGTGTCCACCAACAGGTTCGAGGGTTGCCGCCGCGACAGGCACCAACGACCTTGCGGCCACAGCTCTGACAAGCCGCTTCGGCGATGGAGGCACGGAACATGGTCCACTCAGACTCAATGTCCCCTACCTCCCCCGGAACGTGTTCGAAGTTCTGCCGGAGATGGGAGTTAAAGTTCCGTCTCACAGGGGACTCCGCCAGCCGTTCCCAGCAGACCCTCACTACACGTTTGGGCCTGCCAGGTCTGACCGGCTTCCTCCCCCACCACCGGAGCCAACTCACCACCAGGTAGTGGTCAGTGGACAGCTCCGCCCCTCTCTTCACCCGAGTGTCCAAGACATACGGCCGCAGATCCGATGAAACGACGACAAAATCGATCATCGAACTGCGGCCTAGGATGTCCTGGTGCCAAGTGCACGTATGGACACCCTTATGCCTGAACATGGTGTTCGTGATGGACAAACCGTGACGAGCACAGAAGTCCAACAACAGAACACCACTCGAGTTCAGATCAGGGGGGTCGTTCCTCCCAACCACGCCCCTCCAGGTCTCACTGTCATTGCCCACGTGAGCGTTGAAGTCCCCCAGCAGAACAAGGGAGTCCCCAGGAGGGGCACTCTCCAGTACCCCCTCTAAGGACTCCAAGAAGGGTGGGTAATCTGAACTGTTGTTCGGCCCGTAAGCACAGACAACAGTCAGAAGCCGTCCCCCCACTCGTAGGCGGAGGGAGGCTACCCTCTCATTCACCGGGGTGAACCCCAACGTACAGGCACCAAGATGGGGGGCGACAAGTTTGCCCACTCCTGCCCGGCGCCTCTCGCCGTGGGCAACTCCAGAGTGGAAGTACGCCCAGCCCCTCTCAAGGAGACTGGTTCCGGAACCAGAGCCATGTGTCGAGGTGAGGCCGACTATTTCTAGCCGAAAACTCTCAGCCTCGCACACTAGCTCCGGCTCCTTCCCCACCAGAGAGGTGACGTTCCACGTCCCAAGAGCCAGCTTCTGCAGCCGAGGATCAGACCGCCAGGGTCCCCTCCCTCGGCTGCCGCCCATGACACATTGCACCCGACCCCTTTGGCCCCTCCGACAGGTGGTGAGCCCATTGGAAGGGGAATCCACGTCTCCTCTTCGGGGTGAGCCCGGCCGGGCTCCGTGGTTCCCGGCCACCAGGCGCTCGCCATCGTGCCCCACCTCCAGGCCTGGCTCCAGAGTGGGGCCAGGCCTGGAGGGACGCGGTGACCCGCGTCCGGGCGAGGGAACGCCAGATTCAAAGTTTGTGTCCATCATAAAGGGTCTTCGGGCTACGCTTTGTCTGGTTCCTCACCTAGGACCTGTCTGCCTTGGGTGACCCTACAAGGGGCATAAAGCCCCAGACAGCATAGCTCCTAGGATCATTGGGACACACAAACCCCTCCACCATGATAAGGTGGCAGCCCCAGGAGGAGGAGACCAGAAGTAACTTACACAAAATGGGAAAAGGAATTATTTTTGTATAAAAGCAGAGGAAATGAACAAAAAAATAAACTTGTATTTAATCAAAATCCATTTTTTCTTTGTTTTGTCAATTTATGCAAATTTGTTCAAGCCACCAATAGCCCACATCCTCGGCTTGCCAACAAGGAAATGCTTTCCCTCCTTTTCGTCACTAAGCCCCTTGCTGTCAGTACCTAAATGCTCCAAGGCTTTAGTAGAACCCTATTCATGACAGTCAGTGACAAGCATTAAAAATAACCATCCTACAAACAATTACTGCAGGAATGGGAAGGTCAGATGCAGCAAGAGGGGATGATCTACCGGCTTCACAGTAAATTAGAGCCACGCTCAGTGCTACTGTCTAATGATCTGTCACTGGAGTGTAGGTTTGGAAATGGTCGAGTGTCTGCTTAAGCTATGTGTTAAGACATATTATCTCATGCAGGCACACAAAAATAGATTTGCACTTACAGAGGCACAAGGCAAATTGCACGCACACTGGCATAAAAATGTGCGCAACCATCATTATCATTAACGGTGCGAGGACAGACAGAAAGATGCATGTGGTCATTTAGATAGCAAAAATTATGCTTGGCTAATTGGACAATAGTGTGTGTCTGTGCGGCAGTTGCTTCAAACTGGGATACAGATGATACAAAGTAGGAGTTGGATGGATTTTCATGGGAGGGCTGAATTAAAACTGATGGAAGTGTAATTGTCAGAAGCTGATTTAAAAGGTTTGCAGATATCATCATCGTGAACATTAAAATGCAATGAAGATTTCCGAAACCATCCACGTCTGAAAACATCAAAACCAACAACTGATCTCACATTCTCAGATCATATCACGCCAGCATCAACACACACATACACACACACTACGCAGTGTGTCCTTTGTGTGGGACTCGGTAACAGCGGAGTTCATTAGATCTTTGTTATCTTTTTAGACTTCTTTTATAATTATTTTCTGGGAACACCAGCGATGTTTCACCAACATCACAGTTGCAAAAGCAATCTTTTTTTCTAAGGGCCGCTGAAAAGCTCGAGGTCAAGCTCCACACAGGGACATATTAACCACCGTCAGTATGCATAGTTAAAAGGAATCTGTTAAAATTACATTACTGAAGTGGTGGTTTGCAGCAAGATGATTTATCCATAATTTGAGATGTTTGTGATCTTTCAGTCCTAAACGATGGTGCTGAGTGGAGTTCTCTCTCAACTTGTAGGGAATAAATTATTTCAGTCTCACTCCCATGTCAAGGTCCTTTACTGCATCATCTGCATCCTGAGATTGAGTTCTTTTTTCCTACATCTAGCCCATCGGCAGTCAGATTTAACGTAACAGCGCTGCCCCAGAGGAGCCACCCCTGAGAGGCTGCTTAATACAGGGTCAGCCCTGTAATTAATTGGTCTGAAAACTGAATGTATTCCTCCCAAAACAAAATTCCTGAGATTCCAACAACACAATGCTGTCGAGGTTGTGTAACGTCTACTTTACACACACCTATTGTGGCTTCCTAGTTCACTATGTTGAGAGGAGGGTGATGCTTTGGAAAATCTCATGTTTACTCAAGGCCATAGTCATTAGTAGATCTCCAGATAAACCCAACAACCTGACCAATAATATGGCCTTTGGCTTGCCTCTCTCTGTTCCTTGTCATTAGGTGTGCCGATGGTGTTATTGTTGGCCAGGAATGTAGGGAAGGTAGCCGTCAGGAAAAGCCTGCTTGTCCTCCTCTCTCCATCTGGTTAGATACAAACTACACAGCTGCTTCCTCAGGGTACAAGCAGTGGTGTCTGCTCAAAATGATGTTCCCAATATTACTTAGAAGCACTAATTACTAAATATGATAAGTGAAGTAGTGATCAGGCTTTTCTATTCCACACTGATTTCTAGTTTTGCTTAGGGTCTTACATAAGCAAAGAGAAAACGAAAAAGAAAAAAAAGGAGAGAGGGTTGAAATATTTTGATAGAGGAAGCAGCTCTGATTCAAACAGTGCATCACAAATCAAAATATTTCCACATACCGTTGTGAAAGATATTTGCTTCCTTTCAGATTTTTCCTGTTTTTGCTGTACCCTCAAGCCCCCTGCCATGCCCTCAAATGAATTTTTTTCAAATCATTATACAAAATTTTAAATCAGCAAAAGAAGGCAGAGTAAATTCAAAACACACATTCGTTTTAAGGCAGATGTAAAATGTACATCTTCCAAAAGGTGCATCTCATAAAACAATACTTTCACAAATGTATTGGGATCCATTTTTATTTTTTATTTTTTTGTGAAATCATTTTCTTTTTGGTCAGCAGTGGTTTCCACCTTAGATGCCTTCCATGAACACATTTGTTGCCCAGCCTGTTTCCTATCATTGCATCATCAAAGTGAGGTCTAAAGAGCTTTAGAAGCTATTCTGGGTTCTTTCGTGATCTCCTGGAAGAGTCATTTATGTGATCTTCTGGGAAAGTTCCCCACTGTTCCATGCTTTCTCCATTTGTGGATAATGGCTTTCACTGTGGTTTGCTGGAGTTCTGAGGCCTGAGTTTCTCAGCTAATCATGAATTTCTTTAGATCATTCCATGATGTGTTGCTTTTGAGATTACTTAGCCAACTTTAGGTTCTTAAACAGGTTCAGGCATGGTGTGGCTCGTGAAACCTAATACAAAAGAAAATGGTTTATTATAGTTAATTAATGGTTTACCAAAAGGGGCATTTTTATTTCCAAAAGGGGTTTGGTTGGGTTTTTCCTTAATAAATTTTCAAAACTATTTAAAATGTCCTCTGATTAGCCGTGTCATGCTGAATATAAACATCTTTCCTGAAGCAAAAAGCATCCAATTATTGTGTCAAGACTCAGAAATACCAGTTTAAAACTGTGAGCAGTAGGTAATATAATAAAATGAAAAATAACTAGGATATTGTAACATACATGATTTAATAAATTTTCTTCACATAAAAAATAGCAAAACTAGTTCTAAATGCTCTTTTCTGTTTCTGATCACAGCGATCCCCAATAACAAATGAAGTTCTATAATTTCTACTAGCACCACAATATTATTACATAAAATTCTGCAGAAAGTTGTATTGGCTTTTTTTAAAATGAGAAATACAAGCTCAGTAAATGAGGATTTTACTTACTAGGGTAGATAAAAACAGTATGTACCCTATATTTCACTTGATATAAAGGTAAATGAAAAAAACAACAGAGAGAGGAAACAGTTGCACTGTGACGAACTTCCTTTTGTCTTTGTCCAAGAACAACAGACGAATAAGCCTCAACGTGCGTTATACACATCAAACAATCAACACTTCAGTTTTCCACCAAATATTTGCTTGCATTCAGTGTGAGTGCACAGCTAGTTTATATGGCTACTATAACTCAAAACAAAGGGTAAAAACTAGGCACAATTTGCGAAGATATCTGCCTAATTCTTGTAACTTTAAATATATTTAAGAGTCTTAGCTATACTTTTTAAAGTAACTATGCGAATATGAACAGCTCTGCAGATTTAGGGTTGGTGTATAGTTTGAGAAAATGCAAACTTTTTAATGAAGTGGTCTTACAGACTGTTTTACAGAGTTAGGAATTAGGTATGTTGTACCTTTGAGTAGAAATAGGAAGACCTGGGACACAACACCCAGGTTTAGCTGCACACCAATTTATTTCTTCTGGCTCCAACATTTGTGACAGCAAGGGACAGGATGTCCCGGTTGTCTAACAGTTCTATAGCACTGCTCACCACAAAGGATAAGGACTACTGTATATGAACAAACTGGATTGATTTTTAATATTTCTCCTGAAACATGCTAAATAAAGATATATTGCAAATATTCTGCATAACTGGAATAGGTAAACATCTAAAACATGACTGTAGCTTTGTAAAAAAACCTCAAAAAGTAAACTACTATTGAAAGGCTACCAGACTTGATTTTCAGAATACTTCAAATTTAAAAAATCTTTGCATTTTACATTTTATCATCGGTTTTATAGCAAAATGTAGAGTGTGCCAAGTAAACAGAAGCCACATGTAAAGCTAAAAAAAAAGTGGACAGTAAAATAAAAAAAAAAACATTACTCATTCACTAAAAATATTTTCCTAATGTGATCATTTGGAATAAAAACAAGCCCCCAGAATATATTTTTGTATATTCCTGTATAGTATATGCACATTGTTAAAAAAGAAGAAGAAGAAAAAAAAGCAAATATAATTCTTTCCCAATCATACATATTCATGTTTAACATTTGTTTTATCTTAATCTTTCTGGCAGAATGTTCATATGGATTGGGTGCCACAGGCAGTAATGAAAATTATAATATACAAGCAAATTCAAAATATGCCACTGAATTATCTGAAAGGGCACAATTCCAAGGACATAATTCAAAAATGGGGACATGAAGTTCCAGTATATAGTGTCCATGTCTCAAAAACAAGAGTCTGGCATTTAAAGTGTTAAAACTGATTTATTTTTTCATGACTGCATTACTTGACTGTCTTGTTAAATGTGAAAAGCTAATTTAACTTTGCAACATGCAAGAAAACAACACTATAACTTTTATCGAATAAAATAAAAAAAATTTAAATAAAAATCTGTATTACCCTCAGATTTGTAGCTAAATTACATTTGTGGGTAGCGTTTTTGATAAAGAAGGGCTTTCTAAAGGTTTCTGTAATATTGACCAAATATGTGCATTGTGATTTGAAGTAGCTCTATTAACATGCACTAGTTTCAATTATTAAGTGGACAATGGACATATGAATAATGGTTCCCAAGCTAGGCATTTCAAATAATTCCATTAAAAAAAGCAACACATCTGAAGTACTTCTTAAGCAAAAGAGCAAGACTTATTTTAACCGTTACCTTTCCTCAAGTGTAATACAAAGGCATAGCTACCTCAATTAGATGCTGCTAAGATCAATCAGTTCACTTGTTTAACATCAATGTGCATCAAAGTACACATTAGAAATGCATAGCATAAATGCCACATTCATTTAAAGCAAGGCCTTCCTAAAAATGATTCATTTCTTCACATGAATTACAAACACCTCAGTTACAGCCAAGCAACACTTCTGTACAGTGCCAATGACTGGAAGGCCTGTCTGACCTTCAATCACATTAGTGTGTTTCCTATCCTCAACTGCTTCCCGCTGGCTATCTTATTCCACAGTAAATCTCCTCACTCAGCACTGGGAGAAAGAAATCGAGGGAAGATGTCAGCGCACAAGGTTTATAAAATCAGGCAAATTCTGAGGAGAGAAAATTAAGCTTCTGCACACTGAAGTTGAAAATTAGGAATGATCGACACTAAGGGAAGTACATCAATACTGTTTAATATGTAGTGCATTTTAAATGTTGGTATGATGGTAAATGTATCTGAGCATGCATAATTTAAAAATATAATAAACATTACTAAGAGAATAAACACCCTAACACTATAATTTTAAGAGTTTTATTTGCCTATTTATTCCTACTTAAAAAAAACAGACTCTTAATCTGAAGATGTTTGAAGCAAAGAAATCAACTGAGATGAAAACAATTATTGTAATTCTTAAACTTTACTAATAGAAACATTTTCTGTCATGCACACAGCTCAAAACCGAACACTCACTAGAGTTCATCTTACAAAACTCAACACTACAATTCTTACACCAACACACATACACACACACACACAACAACTTAATTGCAGTAATTAACCATCCTAATTTAGAGCAACGACTGTGACTGTTGACGTGGTGTGTGGGTGTCTTGGCAGGTAGCATAATCATCAGGGATAAACCTAACACACTTTTACATGCAATCATCCTCTCACAGGCACATTTAATAAAGACATGCCTATGTGAATGCACATAGACATGTTCATGTTCCACATGCATGTGTTTATTCATGTGTGGCTGTACATGCATGGCTTTGTCAGCAGCCCACACAATCCTTTAAATACCAACACATCAACTTTAGCCTACTTTCACACATACTTCTGAACCGCAGGCATGACCTTTTGTGTGTGACTGTGCATGAGATAGGATGTCGAGATACATCAAAAGACGTGTGGGCATATTATATATTATATATATAAGACATCCTCAGGTCTTGTGTGTGGTATAAGACCCTGCAATTATATATGTAGGTCACACACGTTCTATGGATTTATCAACAGTAATTGGCAAGTGTGCTGCAGATTTTGTCCAGTTGGGCAATCATTTTCTGTGTATGTTATGAATGTTGGTTGTCATAAAGGAAGCTAATTTCAACATTTATCTTACAAGTTGGTAATGAATGATCCAAACATGTATTATGTTAGTGATGACCAGAAATATGTGAAAAATAAATAATTAAATAAATATATATACAGGGTTTCCCCCAGTGTATTATAGGCATGGCGGCCCGCCATGCCTAACTACCCCTGCTGCCAGGCCTAGCGTTTCAGCTGTTTGGGATTCCCCTCGGTAATTTCCCCTCAGAAAGCAGGCGGTTGATCCGCGCTTTCTGATTGGCTCGCGTGAAGTCAATCAGAAAGTATATATATATACAGTATATATTGTTAAGAAAATGTATTTAAAATATGCTAGTTGTAAAATGTAACCTGATTTAATCAAAAATAGTCTAATAATAGTTTTGGAATTAGAAACTTATTTTGGCTTATTGACCTTTACTTTTTGGTCTAGAGTAAATTGTCGTATAAGGTTTGAAATTAGTTTATGTCAGGATGTCACCAGTGGAAGTTCCAGCTGTTTCACAGTAATTTGTGAAAGCCCATAACCCAACAGGGGATCGGAGACATCCTGCTTCTAACTTATTTAAAACAAAAGGAGAAGCCACGTTTTTGTCTCTGAAGGAACTGTAGGGATTTTCTGAATTTGAAAAGGGTCAGAGACAGCTTTTGGTTGGTCGAGAGGTGTTGCACCTTATTTGAATAGAACACACCTACTAGTATAAAACCTTATGCGCAAAGGAATTAAGCCAGAAATAGTCAATTTTTAGCACCATGGGCTGACTGTTTCTCCGAGGACGTCTTCGACGTCTTCGTCTTTTACTCTATCTGTCTTATTCTACCAGGTGACTAATGAGTGACTGTGTTTCCTGTAACTTTCTGTCTTGTGTTATACTGTCCACTGATTGGATTAAACTCTGAGCTCCTGTGACGTCAACACGTAGCGTGCGTCTCTGTTTTCTGCCACACGGCTGCGGCTCCGGCGTCGGATACGAGAAAGAGCCTGGGACCAGAGGAAAGCCCGGGCCTGGTTGTTTTTTAATAGTTAATTTGGTTTTCCTTAACAATATATATATATATATATATATACAGTATATATATATATATGTGTGTGTGTGTGTGTGTGTATAACCTATTTATTGCAAGGTAATCGAGATGCACTTAAACATCTGAATCAGGAAAATGCAACATGATAGAGGTAGAATAGATAGACATGGTTTAGTTTAAAATGTAAACTACAAAAAAGGATAAATAAGCATCACAATTAAAATTACAGACTGGACTGACTTGTCCAGTAAATGTTATGACAAAATCTCCTGTCTGAAAAACGGTGTTTACTGTGTTTCATTATGGTCCCAGTGAGACTGGAGTATTTTTCAAGTTTTTTGTCAGAGTAGATATTTTCTTGAATACAGATTATAAGAAGGAAACTTTATAATTTTCAAAGATAAAATCTAACATCAGAAAATCTTGTAGATAAGAAATGACAGCTATTTTTTTAAGTAGACAAGTAAAAATATTAGAAACTCATATGAAACAAAAAACTAATATAAATTACATCTAGCTCCTGAATCTAATTCTATTTCAACCATCTCTCAAAATGGTGTCCCATCTCAAAAAAAAACCCAAGGTAGGGACTTGTTCAGTCCTCCTATGCCCACAAGCTACTTCTCCTCTTACCTCTCAAACATATTTAGGGGAAGATGACAACTAGCTAGTGCTTAGAGAGACAGGCTTCACTTTAATGGGAGACAGTGTTGGGTTTTAGTATGAGATTTTGTTCTCTGTTTAGTATTTTTCTTCATTATCATCAACACTTTCACAAGTGTGATGACCAGTTAAATCCTTTCAGGATAAAAAAAAAAGAAATCTATACTTTGTATACTTTGTTATGAATTGTAGAATGGATAAAACAAGGACATAGCCACTCACTGGCTCTTATACTAAGAGCCAGTATAAGCCTATCAAGATAATGAACTTGTACCATACGTCAATTAAAAGCACACAAAATGAAGCTGATACAGAGACAGCAGACTGGTGGGACGATTGGATTACAGAGAGTGTGAGGGGAGAGAGATTTAAGGAAAGCTACAAGGACAGATCTCATTTCTGTATGGTTCAGAGACTTCAGGAACTGCAGAGTGCTTGGGGCATTAGACACACAAAAACACACATGCACGCACGCACGTACGCGCACACACATCCCAAAACCGAAATTATATATGGAAATGAGTTCCTATTAAAAAGTCATTTGAAGTGGTAATGGTTCATATCATCTGTCAAGAAGTCAAGGCAGTGGACACACACATACACACCAATACTTTTAGCCACATAGATGAACTTAGCTACAATACACAACCCATCCACACGCATGTAGCACCACGGTTGTGTTATTAATCAGACATAATAAGGTTTAACTCCTTTCAATTCAAGGCTGTTGACCTAATTTTTTGAGGGTTGTTTGTGTGAACGTGTGTGCCCGCGTGGGCAATAATTTGATAAATAATAATACGTCTGGTCAGTATTTATGCTAATATATTCATGAGCCACTAGCAGGCATCATGTTTGTGTTTGTTAATTCATTTAGGCAGCGTGTACAGGGTGTATCTGTGTGTTCGTTTGGAATTAGTTAAACCGACAAAGCCTGGACGAACTATGCACTCAGGCTTGTGTATGCGCAAGTGTTAATTGGGTTAATGTTATTTAATGTAAAAACATGCACACATTAATGAAGTACTATGCTATAAAACATTATCTCTACTATGTAAATGTTAGTATTTTTTATGTAAACATATTGGACATTTTCCCTATTGAGACTTTGGAATACTGGCTGTGGTTTGTTTACTGAATGAAATAGTGAAGACAGAGATAAGCCATAAGGCAGAGCTACTGATCCCAATTGCTACACATTTATTAAAGCCTAATTAGACGACTCAAATACCATCACTACTCACTAGTATCTGTTACTACTTAGTACCTATTACTAAGTAGCGATAAGTACTACTTAGTACCTATTAAACATTACATATTTTAACATAAGACAATATAACAAGTATCCACTATGTAGGTGCCCAGGTATATGTTGTATTAATTTTATTCACAAACTGCCGTTTCAGTCATTTCTGTAACTGCACGATATTAGGTCATCTTGAAATTGCGATGTTAATGTGGAAAATTGTGATATTTCCAATAAAGCCACAATTTCTTTCATGTTTTCTTATCCATTTTTTAGGCCTTCAGCACTGAGAGCATTGAAGAACCGTCCGTTTGGGAATTTTCAGCAGCGAGACTCATACGAGCTGGTTGAACTGGAATGAAAGTCAGAATTTTTGATGCTTCAAACCACCCTTTTTTACATAGCAAATTAACATGACAACAATTGTAATGTGTTGTTCAGAGCTTGTCAACATGTTTGGCGAATCTTATTTGACTGAGGTGGGCCAGAGAACTTTTCTTTACAGAAACATGAGAACATAATTCTACTGTAGGATATGCAGTTCATTTTACTCTAGGAAGAACACAAAAGTGCAATGGAGAGGGATGGAAGGAGCAGCAGCAAACTAGTGTAGCGTGAGTGACCGTCAGGTGTGCCGTGGAAATTATCAAATTTCACCTACCATATTTTCCGGACTATAAACTGCTACTTTTTTCCTACACTTTGAACATGTGGCTTTTCTGTGTATTTTTCTTCAACCACCAGGGGGGCTCTTTAGCAGGAAATGAATAATTGGAAGTCAAAATTGGAAATAAAAAAAGAATGCGCTAATATTCATTTAGAACAAGCACATGCTAGCAGCAGGCACGACGGAGAAATGTTTTCAAACTCATATGATGCAGCTTCTAAGTTGAGGAGTATCGATCTGGCACTACAGGAGGGAAATAGAGCCGCTGCACATAAACTCGGAGTGAACAAAACCGGATTTGGAGACGGAGAACTGCGTCATTAATATATCCAGCAGTCATTAGGACGCAGCCCTCTGCTGGGTCCTTATGGGAAACCGAGAGCGGCAGAAATACCAGCGGCCTGTAGCCCGGTGTGGCTGATATATGTACGTTTCCAGGGGGGGAGGTTTCAAAAAATTTGAAGGTACAGTTTATAGTATGGTGCACTCATAATCCGGAAAATACGGTAATTGGTCTTAAAATATATATTTTTTAAAACTAATTATTTATCTGCAAATAATGCCATCTTCGAGTGTCTCTGCTGTAGCAGTGACTAGCAGCATGTAATTCATGTAATTTTATTATCACTAGATAATCTGTAGGTACAGAGCATTTTACATTAAAACAAGAGAATTAGTGATGCATGAATGTTAGTACATTCATGCATCACACAGTGTTGTGGTAATGTTCAGGTGTATTTTTGAAGTGGACATATTAAGTGCAATTTTAAATAAGAAATGTAAAATATGATAAAAATACATTTTTGTGTTTATTTGATTCCTATTCAAGATACTTTGATAAGAATGACTATATTTGTAATATAATATATACAGAGTATCTTTGTTTACATGTTAGGTTGGTGGTGTGCCTCGTGATTTTTTTCAATTAAAACAATGTACCTTGGCTCAAAAAAGGTTGAAAAACACTGGTCTAGGGGGTTTATTCTAAGTGAGAATAGGTGAGTAAAACTGTTAGTACAGCGACTAGCTGTCAGAGGAACACTTTCTGTGCTCATCAAGGTGCATGTGGCAAGTTTAAGAAAGGTACAGAAACTATTTGCATAGTACAGGGAAAAGCAACCTTCTGCCAATGAGAGCTACTTCATGGTTATTGATACACAGGGTTTACTTTTAGTTATATAACTTAATGATTTATCTTTTGAACAGCTCCAAGGCAAACCGATATGGTCTTTAGGGTAGACCTGGTGTTTGCGGGCACTGTGTGGGTGACTCCTGGTATAGCACATTTAAGCAACAAGATAATTCAAAGTGATTTATATATAAGGTATAAGGTAGTACGTTGCAGGGACATAAATGAAAAAATGTTGGACTAAAAACAGAAGTTAATGTTTCAATTATTAATAGAACAGTCAAAGATGAATGGGTTTTTAACCTTGATTCAAAGGAACTCATGGTTTCAGCATTTTAGCTATTTTCTGGAAGTTTGTTCCAGATTAGTGGAGCACAGAAAACTGAATTATTAAGCTAACTACAGCAACACACCACCTTCATCTATCTCTCTGTGCAGAGCCGTAGCCATCACATTCAAGTCACATCTAGGAACACAAACTGTGTATTTACCCTGTTTCTGTTTTTTTGATATTTTGTGTACTTTGCTTTTCACTCTTGCCTGTTCCTTGTTCTTATTATAATCTGTTTCATACTTCTCTTTTCAGAACTAATTGCCTCCCAGTTGTGTATTTTTTGCTGGTACATTTATAAAACATACATTTTCCAAAGAAATGTTCCCTTGACAAAACATTTGAAACCCGTACAAAAAAAAAGGAAAGTGGTGTCAATTTATTCAATGATTAGTCAATTACTGTCACTACACAGAGATCACTAAAGGTAAAATGGAAAACAACAAGAGCAAAGGAGGGATAAGGAGAGATTCAGAGGCAAGTGCTGCAGACAAGTCCCAACATGTCCCAGGCATGGTTATTGTGAAACCCATACAGCGTCACTCTCCTTTCATCCTTGCCGACAATCAGACTCTATTTTTCACCAAATTTTAATATGATTTACACCCCTCATAAATGGTCCACTTAAAAATAAAGAAGCAGGGCCTTTACAATTATACGTCTTCCTGAGCTGAATTGAAATGATAACATTTCTAAAACAATAGTCACAAACTGTGAATGTACTTCTACAATATGTTTCAACATATCTTATAGAACAAACATTACAAAATAAATCCCTGAACATTGCACAAGTATTTTTGTAAATAAATTGTAATGTTTTATCATACTTTTATGATCAAATGTTCATAAAGGTATGAACATTATACAAAAATAAGAAAATTGCAGCCATGCCAGAGTTGGAATGTTAAGATACTTTGCATTCTGTTCAGATTATGCTTAAAACTACTTTTCTCAGAAAAGCTACTGTAAGTAAACATTTTAACAACTACTGCTGTATCTGAACAACCCTGATCAAATTGTAATAAATATTTCATATTTATTAACAATACCAATAAAAGCTGTTACTGGGGCACTATGCATCAACACAGACAAGAAATGGCTGAAACAGAAATGCTTTTTGTAAAATTGCACATTTCTGTTAACAGATTGAACTGTAAATAAACAGTGTTAAAATGCTAACTAAATGAAAACAGTTTTTTAAAATAACCCTCGACTGTTGGAGTAACAAAAAGTAAAACCCTGGTTTAACAAACCCCAGTTTATCTCCCACCTACTTGATTTTGACAATATGTATAAACCTGCCCTTTCATAACATTTCAAATAAAATACACACAATGAATGCAGAAGCATGGTTGTTAGGACATAATATTGGATTCAGAATACACAGGATGTAAATAGCAAAACAGTCTCTGGAACCAGTACAAAACAAACCTGAAACAAGCCTCTTTACTGGTTAAAAACTGTATACACAAAAGAATCATAGTAGTAAATTATAACAAGGAACATGTTTGCTTCTGAAAAATAAAACAAGAAAAGAAGAATGGCTCTTTATTGCTTTCATTGCAATTTAGTGTCCAAAAGTTCACCACAAAAGACTAAATCTGATGGGGGGGAAAGACATTATTTGTCAAGAGGCAATGTCACCCACAACCTCAGGCATTAATAGAGAGGTTGAGTTGAAACAATTAGAGGAAACGTTTACTTGCCGGCAATAGTTTCAAGCGTTTGTAGAGCTTTTCTCTGAGGTCTCCGAGTGTGTTTCCACTTATTTGTGTATGCGCGTGTGCCTCAGCTGTCTCCCCTGTAGCCTTTTCATGTCACCCAACTCTAGGGGCTTGCGGCTGTGGCCATGGGTGGTCCAATATGTGAGAACTGCTTCCTGCAGGGGGTGTGAAGAGACCCCCTGATGGTATCAAAATATATACCACAGAGGGATGAAATACACACAAATGTATGCCTAAATACCACACAGAGCTGCAAATCACACCAAAAGGATGTGAATGTTTTACACTTCAGATATGATGGCAGTTCATTTTTGCTTTTGGGTCACAGAGCTAGAACAAGTCCAAGTTTATTTTTATTTTCTTAAATAGTGTCCCACTCCCTTCAGCAGTCTTTAAAAAAAAAAAAACAACAACAACAACTTGGAAAGTTTGTCAGTTAGCTATGAGTATCATTTACAATCACGTCATTAGAATAATTAAATGAAAAAATACAATAAATATAGTCCAATGTTGGTACGTCAGTCGGTTACACAGTTATTAGCTCCTCATTAGTTAAACTGGTGATAGTTTCTACATTTTAACTAGTCATCAAAACATTCAATGGATAGTTGGGTTATTTTTTGTGTGCGCTTTCACATAGAAAAAAATCCCCAAAACACGAAATTAAAAGGGTGCTGATAAAATATGCCTCTCAGAATGGACTGATTTACAGCCTTTTCATAAAATGTCAAATCATTTATCATTCTGTAATCAAGTACAACGATACTGGTTTATTATCAAACGCCAAAGCAAACACACGAGTGTGGAGCACAAACCACTGTACAACAAACAGTGAATTTATGGGGAAAAAACTGTCCTTTTTATGGAAAACTATAATTAAATTTATTATAGATTTAATTAAAATAAGTTTAATTCTGGAAAAACATTATTTGAACCAAAATGAATGAGAAAAGGATATTCAGCTATAGAGTAATATATGAGGAAAACTGGAACAGTTTATTCCAAACTGCATTAAAATCATTGTTCATTCAAAGAGTTTTTGGAAGAAATGTAAGAACTCAGCCCTTTGATCTGAAAAAGGATCAGCAATAAAACTGATAAAATGGGACTTGCTTAAGCAGATAAGTTAAACTTCCATCAGGAGGACAGGCTTAACCATATCTTTGGACTTAATTAAGATGTATACTATCAGAGTACAACTAATGCTTTCTTCTTATTTTCTAATATTTTTTTCAGTCTTTCTTGTCAGCCTTTCATTAGACTTCATTTGATATTGCTTTCTTTTACAGGTAATGAGTTGTGTTGATCACAGCACTGATGTTGGGTTCAAGTAAATTACAGGTAGACACAGTAATTAATTGCTATGTGTGGGTTGGTGGTGTACATGTCAATGTTTGTGTGTGCGATCAACAAAGAAGGTGGCCAATACTTTCGGAACCTGGGAGCAGTGGATATTAGGTTGTTTTTATTTTTTTCTTTTAAATTGTCAGACTATTACAGAGATCAAATTGAAATGAAAGTGAGAACTGTCATTTAACAAATCTCTCAATGTTAGACAGCTGAGGAAAGATGTCATAGGTTAATGATCGAGCAATCAGAAACACACTTGTGGCAATGTGAAATCTATGCCCTGACTTAGGGTTTTTCACACGTGAGAGTCTAGTAGACTCTGTTCCATTAGAGACTAAAATTGCAACATTTGTTACATTTTCTGCTGGTGGAGTTCGCTTTCTCACTGCAACAAAGCAAACCCTTTGAAAAAACTGTTCTACACCTCGCCTGTGGTGGCGCTGCACCAAGAATCACTGAAGGAAATACAAAAACCTCTGAAAAAGACACCAAGTGCAACTTCTATGTCCACGTAATGTACATAAAAATTGAGTGACTGTTTGGTAATAATTTGGTGGATTTCCTAAAGCATCTTTTCCTGCTTCTTATCAAAAAAATATGTATAATTAGGTGTTTGCTTTTGTTACATCGAGTGATTTGTAAAGATAGAGTAATGTGAAAGCAGGTTTCCATTATCAACGACAGCCTTAGGTCATGCTAAGGCACAGGAAGTAACATTATAATTAAAAAACAAGTTAAAACAAGATAAATGACCACATTTTTCAGGATTCAAAGACTTTTACAGGACTACTAAAACACTGGAAAGTTCTCAAATCAATAAACAGTTTAATCTGTCCAGGTATAGACATCATACTGAAGCATACGAACCTCATTTCTTGGGTCACTTATTTTCTGCTGATTCTTTGATGCTGTGTGTGTGTGTGTGTGTGTGTGTGTTTACTGCACTGCAACTAAGTATGGGCTAACATTTATAGTTTTCATAGGTTTTGCTGCATTAAACTTGATTCACAGCATAATTGCATCTTTAAGTGGAAAATTGACATGCTGCACTCACTCATTCTGATCAATTACAAAAAGAAATATGAGGACAGAAAACACTAAGAATTATTCGAATGCAATGAGCCATTGATCATTTTTACTTTACACATAAAGATGTGTATATTTTCATACATATGTGTATATAAAAATATACAAACATATATATATATATATATATATATATATATATATATATATATATATATATATATATATATATATATATATATATATATATACACACACATCTCCTAAAGCAATATGATGCACTTGCAGTTTTTCTTTGAGAAGTGTTTTTAATGCTTCTAATTTTATTACCAAATGACAGAACAGCAGTGTGTTGAACAGCTAAAAAAGAGGGAACAAGCATAAATAGAAACACAGAAACGCACTTTGGAGGAAGGACATAAAACCCAAATGTGAGTCAGAGGATTTCCAGCAGTTAAAGATTTTACCAGGCACAAGATGACTCTCAGACAATAACAAGGCCAGAAAGCCAAGCACATGGCTCAAGCATTAATTCAAGTATTTTACTGCCACCTATTGACTGAGCGGGGAACAGGGTCCCCACCCCCACAATATGCTGTGCAGAGGAAAACACTGTAATACACATAGCCTTTTAGTGAGGGGAAAAAAAAGGGGGTGGGAGGACTGGGAAGGGCAAATATCAGGAAAATAGATTTCAGAAAAAAAGTAATCTGTGCATTAAAATAACATTTAGTGTTAAAAAAAAACACAAAACAACCTTGAACGATTTTTCTCCATTATCAGAAAAATAAACTTAGCTTATTTGCAGGTGATTAAATTTTTTAAATTCATATTTACTCTCGCTTTTCCTTTCACAATCCATTTAGTAACCCTTCCCCCTAAAAAAAACAAAGGAAAATCACATGACTGAAAAAAAAATAAATAAACAAGCATTTCAATGTATGCCTTACAGAAGCTGAGACATCTGGAGTTGCAGATTTAGATTGCATTACATACAGGAACACAGCAACAATCCAAAGGGAGACAGATGTAACCCTAAGGTTGTAAATACCTGTGAAGTCCAGGTGCAACATAATATAGAGTATTTAGTAGCACAATGCATTTCAGTGGAAATACAGTAGGACGGTAAAATAAAGTGATTGTCAGAGGTTGTAAACTATTCTGATGTGGCAAAGTGGAACAGCGAGAGGAGGGTGTGGACAAGTTCACAGAGGACAGAGCAGATGGTGTCTGCTGGACTTACACAATCACACACAAACACACACTAGTGCACGCAGACACACAACACACTGGTGACATAATAGCAGCATGCCAGGTGTGTGGTTGGTGGCCTGCAGTCTGGCATTGACTGGGAGTTGTGCATGTGTCCCTGTGTATATGTGCTCTCTTTGTATGGAAGGGGCCTCCTATTCACTGCTCTCGGCTGCCAGCTTGGCACTAAATCACAGGAGGAGACGGTACACACACGCGTGGACACACACCCACATGCACACACACCACCCTCTGCTGTCTTTTTGTCCAGCTCAGGAAGAGAATTAAAAGAGGTCAAACAAGAATATAGAGGCAGAGGCACAAATGAAGGACAGCAGCAGTTTAGCTGAACTTTAGGGGTAAACCAGAAATAAATATATATTTAAATGGTACAAGAACTGAGACAAGAAAATAACAGTCCCCTCTCCTCTTTTACAGTCCCAGTGGCTTTCAACTTGTCAAACCAAGAATAAACAGACAGATGCACACGAACACACAATGAGCCTCATGTCCATGCATAATGAGCTGTGGTAGAGGTGAGGCTGCAGCTGGGTTACACAAACCTTGCTTGAAGAGACAGCCTCGGGAAGTATTCATTGTGTGCTGGTGAGTGTGAGTGCATAAGATAAATTCCAGGAAAAAAAAAAGATACTATAAAAGTTAAAAATGTATCTTTTTTTTAACATTTTCTGTAACTGCAATTATTTAGATCAAGAAAAGCAAATGGAAGAAATTACATTGAAAAAGGCAAAATTTTGCAGTCACCATTAGGAAAAACTATTCTGAAATTTATTACAGTTAAGGTGATAAAAAATACCAACATTTTGTGTTTTTACCAACACCATCACGGGGAGAAATGTTGCTTCAACGGGCCTCCAGCAGTAACTGACAACTACCATAAGGAGGGTCAAACCTAAATGTTGATAAAAGGCTATCACTTCATGGAAAGTTGAGTGGAAGGAAAAATTTAGCCATAAGGACAGCCACAACCTTGAAAATATTGTGAGGCAAAGCCTGTACAACACCTTGGGGGAAATCCCAAGGTGTGGACAGCAGCTAGAGTTCAAGCTTCAAGAGCCACCACACAGACGCATCCATGAGACGGACTGCAAGATCACATTCCTGGAGGTAAGACAATTGAGAACCAGAGACGTCAGAAGCGTTTGCTTAAGAGAAAAGAAAAGAATGGTTGCTTATTCATCCTTTAAGAGATTAAAAGGGATTATTTTAATGAGTTGCTCTTTAATATTCTCCATTCCTGAGAAATTGCATTTTGGGTTTCCATTAGCTGGAAGTCATAAACAGCAAAATTAACAGATAACGTGCTTGGAATAGATAATTTTGTAAAACAAATCTAAATAAGTTCCACTTTTGGAAATGAATGACTGAAACAAACATATGATCTCTTTCAGTTCAATTTTACTGAGACGATTCAGTATCAGGCAACCTTAAAGGGTGTGATGACAAAAAACAAATGCCAACACTTTCTTCCTAATATAAGCTCCTCTAAAATGTTATCTTTAAAGCTAAGAGAAAACACAGGGCAACATCTCCACATATTAAGTACAAACTTGACACTGCTTTAAATGTATATACTGTACAGAAAAAGAACAAGCTTTACGGCTGAAGTCTTGAAAGCTTCCCTAATTCTGCACAGTTGGTTTATGAACCCCGGTGTGCAAGCTTTTATGGCTTTAAAAGCAACCTTTTTTTTATTATTTGTGCTGAAAAAAGTGTTCAGCGCAACTTTTATCGCTATACAGCTGTTGAAATGTTTCAGAGCTCTGCACACATACAACTTGTCGCTGAATAGTGCTTTGGTACAGAAGTGGTGACATAATGTATGGCTGAACTCTGGCATAGCAGTAGCCTGGGTTATATCTCAGTTGTAGCACACAGGGGGAAAACCTCTGTCTGTGTGAAAAACATCAGCGAGTTATTGGCCTGGAAGTGATTCAGAAAATCCATTTTAGCTTCTCCATGAGAGCTCTTGCAGGGGATAATGAATTTGACTGCCTTCATGCAGGAAATTTGTACTCGTTCTTGCATGCTCAGCAGTTTTCCACTTCTTTTCAATAAATGGCACTTTGGTGACTAAACTGTGATCAATGCTCCCATCAATATTTAAATCTCTTGGCAGTTCTCCCTTTGGTTTGAGTTTTGTTTTCAATCTCTGCTCCCTGCAGGATGCCAAAATAATGCCAACAGCTTCTGAACGTCTTCACAAACGCATCTGCTTTGACCCAGTGCATCTGCCAAACGCGTTTCCTGCATGACCAAACTCTTTTCTCTAACCTTTTCTGTTCTGAGGTGATGATCATCTCCTGCAAAGTTCACCGACCCTTCATGTAATCTGATTCCAGGTGTAATTCAAAGGCACTAAGCTATATCTTGCAACCTGAATAATCCACTCAGCCGTACAGGATCATAGCCGACAAACTTTGGCAGCCTTGTCTGGCATAACTGCAGCAGCAGAGGCAAACAGGAGCTGACACCTGTCACAGATGTTGGACCTACCCAGTGAGCTTTATATCTGTCTGTCTATCTCTGGCTATCTGTCATATGTCATCCAGCTGGAACCCAGAAACTAAGCAGTGTCATTTCTCTTAATATCTGTGTTTAACACTGATGCTAGCAGTCATGTGGAAATGTGAAAAAAAAAAGCAGATGATGTCTGTGAACATTAGTGGGTATTTTTTTTTGCCTGCAGTGCATCAAGTAAACAGAAAATTTGAGAGGCAACAACATTATTTCCATTAAACCAATTGTATAATTATTATTATGTAGAAAAACTAAGTGTTCTTTGAGCACAGCGACACATTTCATGAATGTATTTCAAGCTAAGCCTCCAGCCTTAGCTGGAGCCCAAAATCTAAATTGCATCATGATTGCTGCAATGCATGTCACACGCTAATATACTGTGTCATGTGGGAATGATCCTCGTGTGTCTGTGCCTAGGAAGCGTCACATCCTGTTTCAGACAGGGCCATTTCAAACACACCCTAGTGACAGTTTAAAATGACAGGGCATCAGCAGCAGTGAGGAGTTTGAGGACCACAATAAAAATAGAGCTTTATCTCTCTGGTCAGCCCTGGCATCTTACCCTGTTCGACTGGCTCTGCTGCCCATGTTATTTCTGAGAGTCAGCCATAATGTTTAGAGTTCAGGCTTCACTTTGTGCAGCATGATGAATCCATAAAACTGACAGTAAATCACTGACTTCCATATTAATTTCAGTAATAATTTTCTGCCCATTAGGAGGTACTCCTAATTTCTCGGTCTATATTTCTATGCACATGCACAATTCCTAACAGCACCACATGAAATAAATGCAACACATAAGACATGATATTACAAAATATCCCCTTCATTACATTACATTTAAACCCATGAAACATGTTCTTCAATATGACAAAATACAAGGCAAAAAACTCTGCAACAGCAGTAGGAGTTGCGTTAAAGGAATACTTTACACAGTAGTAGTTGAAAGTAAAGACTACATTGCGGAGGTAACTAAAATCAATCAATCAAAAGGAAAAACGGACACTGAACTAAATGCATTTTGCTGACTGGGAGTAGAAAGCGCGTGGAAGAATCATGGATTGGAGTGCATCTGGTTCAAAAAAAGCATATTTAAAACTTTGACTGAATTGGCGCAGAAGGATAATATTTACCAAGAACTAAGAGGATTTCTATCATTTATACAAGAACTTAAGGAGGATACTCCCACTTCCAGAAGAAAAACTATCAAATACCAGGTTTTCCACCTTTTTTTCTTTTCCAGACAAATATGCACCTTAAAATGCACCCTTTCCTCCTGACACACAGGCCAGCCCACTCCCTTCTTCTCACCGTGTGTCATAAACTCCACATATAAACCTCTACACTCATCTCCCAAATAGTCATACACACCCACAAGCTTGTCATTTGCCATGACATTCACAGCCTCCATTACCTGCATGCATTAACAAACCTCTCTGATGTTAAAAATTATACATTCATACATTTGAATAATTCAGATTACTTTAAAAGCTGTGCACGCACATTCTCCCACCTTTTTCCAGATGGAAAGAGAGCTATATACCTCAAATCGTATTTGAATAAATCCAATAAATCCTTTCAAAGTTCCCAGAGATAAACTAGTCAAATGCCTCTAAAACTGGCAGGTCGGCCAATCAAAATTAGCAATTCATACTTTCAGCGTATTTCCATTCAAAACAGATCAAATAGTAAATCAAATTGCAAAGTCCATTTGTAAGACTCAATTTACTTGAGATAAGAAAAAGGTGGCTAATAAAGGGAGACTGAGAGGATAGGGGAATTGCTACACGGCCGTGATGCAATTCAAAACCCACAAAAATATTTGATGGAACAGAGAACACACTGTGCCTTTCATTCAGAAAGGTGACATTTCAACTGTTGAAGAAAACAGACATTTCATGCGACAGAAAAATATATAGATCAGATTACTCAATGGTGCAAAGTTCTAATTATTCCTGAATTAGAATAAATAACTCTGATGAGACTTTCTTAACAATAATGCCACTCAGCAAGAATAAAGTATTTTAAATGTTTTTTTTTTTTTCAGGCTCACCAATGAAAACCAAATCGACTTAAGTTTGGTCTTAAACAGTGGAAAAATGGGACTCCCACTTATGTACTTATCCTTACTTTTTGGGTTTTAGTAACTGCTTATAAATTTGACCTGTTGGTAAAGTGCCTTGAGATGAAATTTGCTTGACAATCAAACTTTAAAATAAACTTGATTGAATTCAATAAGAGCAGACTGACAAACGCCATTTCCATATCAGCATCTATGGCTGTTGTATTTATTTAATTCATTTAATTTCCTGATTCAAACTTTGATCCCTATTCAAACTTTGTAAGCTCACACGTTTTGGTCTCTCACTCCCTATTTATGTCTTTAATTTGACTCCTTTGGCTCTCAAAGTGTTTTTGACTTTGTGTAACTCTTAAATTTAATGGCTGTACTTCATGGCTTCTCCTAAAAAAGTCTATCTAATATATTTTAAATTAATGCATAATTCTGAAGTAATAAATCAGACTTAGGACAAAGTCTACTTACAAATTTGCTTGGGGGATAATTTCAGTCTCACAGAAACAATACTAAATGATGTGTGCACTGCTGTTTGCAGGTTGCTATAACAATAAATGGAAGTAATCATGATGGATCAGGTGACCATTTAGCTGCATAGCTTTATTGGTTGAAAAATGGAGAATTATAACTGAAAACATATTATGAATTTTACTGGTTTGGGAGAATTTTTTATAATCATCTCCTGAAAAATGTAAAATAGAAATATACAATATACAAAAAGAAAAAAAAAAGAAATGAAAGCTGTAAACTATAGAGTATAATCTCAGATGCATTCTGAAATGAAAAATACATGCAAATTAATGAAGTAAAAAAAGGTTTTGGGACATCTCCAGAACATCAGTGAAAAGGATTTAGATTCACAAAACTATCCTAAAATGCAATAAGAAAATCATATACTGATGCCTATTTGCTGTGATTTCTCTGTGCAACATGCTTTACTTCATTGAGTGATCCTATTACTTGGGGCTATATTGACATCATCATGCCACCTTGTGGGCAGGTTTGGTCGCAGGTCCCATCATTAAGACAGAGAAATACTTTACATGCATTCATGTCTGTTTTAGATCTGTTAATCAATTACAAGCAAGATGTAATATTTTGGGTATTTATTGAAGAAAGATGTGCAGTTAGAGTATTGAGTTTACTTTTATGTTTACCACTAGTAACGCAATCGCCAACTACCTCAAGTACAAGGATTGTTAGCCACTGTGGTGAATACTCGTAAATGTGATTATTAGTTAGCTGTTTAGCTCACTTGTTTTAATTACTAGGAAGTTTAACAAATAATGTTTAATGTACTTTGTTTTTATGTTTGTTCTATTTTCAACTGAGACTATTGTAAAATAACAATAATATTGAAAGCTGATGCCACTTTTCAGTTTCCCTTTGAGTTCTAAAAAGCCCATCAGTAAGAACCTTTCTGGTGGATTGATTAGTTAATATTTAAAATTTACATAATAGTTTTTAATTACTGTTTTACCTGGAAGATTTTGTTTTACTTGGCATTGGTAGGTGTTGTTCCAAAAAATAAGAAGCATGATCCATTTAGTGACAGAAAAAAATGCATGTGCTGCTCCCAAAATATCAAAAAATCATATAATTTCAATCTTTCCAAAACCAATTGGTGGTGAGGTTTTTTTTTTTTTTTTTTTTTACACATCACTTATGTGCAAAAACACACACACAAACACACATCAAGATCTGGGCAGCTGGTGTGTTTGCCCTTGACTGTCCACCCTGTGGCAGTGGCATAGATGCAGCTGTTTTGGAGGGATCTGGGAGGGACTTGGTAAAAACTGCCCTTGACAAGGACATCTTCTTTTCAATTTTCCTTTGCCACTGTAATCTGAGAGCCTCCTCAAAAAATGATGCATTATTTTTGAAAAGCCATGGCTCATATAAATGTTGCTGCACTGACACAGCAGAATCCAGAAAATGTCCAACGAGAACATGTTGTACTTCTATAAAGCTCTGCGTTAAAGAGATTTGTGTACCTTTCATGTCACAAAAGGAAAGAAATGAAAACCAATATTTGCACATTTATGTGTAAAATATAAATCCTAATAATAATATTACAGCAGCTGTTTGAATCTTCCCACACAAAGCAAAATAGTTTGTTTTTTTTAAATAACACAACAATAATATATGACAATAAATTACTGTCCGTCCTAAAATTGATGACACCACTGCTTCTAGGTGAGATCGCTGGACTTCTGGGCAGCAGTGTGTAAACTTGCCCTTGTTTGACCCGCCTGGGGCTTGATGGAAGAGTAGCCTGCTGTGCAGTTTGGGATTCTGGGAGAGTGCTCTTAAGAAACAGATGCCAGGGCACAACAGCTGTTCCTTTGGCACAAAACTAGAGCCAACTGGCAGGAGCCTCTCCCCAAGAACAAAAACATCAACATGTGTTACTCAAACGAGAACCTCCTAACAGGACACACAAACATACAAATATGCTGCAACTGCACAGCAAACCAAGAGCAACACTTATGGGCACACGCTGAATTATAAATCAAACTACCCCACTATGCTCTTTCCAAGAACATAGATACCCTTGGCATGTTCGTGTCTACAACGTGTTCAGACAGTAATTACTAGTTGTGCATTTTCTGCAACTTTCCTATTACCATCTCTACTGAATGATTTTATAATAATAAATGAATGATTATTAAATACCAACATTCTAAGAGACATGGTGATTGTACGTGTAGAGTCAAATTAAGATACTCACCCTGGAAAGACTGCCTAGTTCGTTCCACAAGCTCCTCTATGGGATAGCTGGCCAGGTCTCCTCGAGCATGTTTTGTCTTGCAGTATGTACATGCATTCAGACACCTGGACCAACATGAACAAAGTAGAAAGATGGCTCATCATTACTTTGAAATATGCATTATTAAAAAAAAAAATTACAAAGTCTGTCAAAAGTACAAAGCATTTTGTGCTTAGCTGAATTTGCAACAGCTCAATAAGCAAAATATACTCATACAGCTCCATTTTAAGATCGAGGATTTAAAGTGTTTGACAAAAAACCCAAAAAACAAAGCATATAATATAAAATGTAAGGAAACAAAGCAAAGCAATGATAATTTATCTTCTGAATAGAAAGTTAAAAACAAAACATGACAAAAATTTATCAAACATCATTGCAAATGTTCATGAAAACAAATTGAAACTGCAAGTAAACAATTAAGGGAAGAAACCTAAAAGAAAATACTTGATTTTGAGTCAACAAATCAGCCTCACCACTCATAAAACCAGAGTCAAAACTGTCCTTTTCCTCATAAAACCCTCGTAAAGACTTTAGCTCCTTTCAAAAGGACCACGGACAGTTGTCTTTGAGGGAACAGTGGAAAGCCTTGACTCAATGCACTGTTCTATGTTGCGAAAATAGAGAAGCTTAATTTTAATTGACCGTGAAAAGACAGAAGTTGAAGAATGAAGTAGGAAAAAGAAAACTGAAAATAATAAAAATTACTGTCTCACACTAAGATGTAGAATGATAGCTGTGTATGGAGTCTGGGATAGATCTTTGTTTCAAATAACTCTTTATTTGCTTCAAATAAAGGGTTATTTCTCTCTAAGAGTTTAAGCTGGCTAAAAAGCAACAGAATGTTGAACTATTTATATATAGAGCATTTGCAATGATGACCTCAAATTTGTCACACTGGGCTCAAAAACAATTTGTTCCTTTCAACAGTTCATTTATAAATATAGAAAACGTTCAACTCTGATTCTAGTTGTGGCTTGTTGTTGAAAAAGCTATGCAGCGGATTGACTTAAACAGTGTTGTTCCATAAGCAGAACATCATATGTATCAGTGGTTTTCCTAATTACCAATAGAAAAATATATATATTACGCACAACACAACAGAACCTTCAATTATTATTTTATCAATCAAACCAAAGCAGTTTTTATCAGCATGGTAGCAAATTACATCAATGTGAAAAGATGTTCAACACTTAATTTTAAGAAGTATTCCTCAAATGCAGACAGCAACTTATTGTGTTTGTACGGGTTAGTTTTATCGATGCATTTTACCACAACTGGCCTACTGAGGACATTTGTGATCTTGATTTGGCCCACAATGAAAATGAGATTGACACCACCCACTTTAAGGGTATTGTTGATCCTAGCCGAGCGCACTGAAGATGGTAGCTAGGTCACAGAACCTAACTCTGGAGAAAACACAGACAGATGGGGTCCTGTGTACAAGCATGCACACACACCACTGGGGGTACATCCATTCTAATGTGATCAGCCCTCGCTGAGTGGATCACACCAACATTAATCTCAAGAGACAGTCAGAGGCTTGGTTGTCAGTGTGTGTATTTGCATCAATTATGTGGACGTTTGCTCATATGGCTGTGTAAGTGCACTGCTGCTAAACATTTGCCCAGTATCACAACAACACAGTGGATCTGGCTTTTTCATAAGCTTCAACAAGCTGCAAAAGCTAGTCAACACTTTAAGACCTAGTGAGTGAGTGAAACATCAATTACTCTGACACAAGCTTGTCTTGTGTTCAAGTTGGGCTGCAGAAGAGCATCTCTCACTTACCAATACTCTAATCATATTCTGCTCTGGAAGGTATGTGATTTTAATATTACATCTCCAAAACTGACAGAAATATGGAACTTTAGGGATATAATTAATAAAAAAAGGAATCAAATAGACATTTATTTTTCTCATACTCCAAATCAACATTAAGAAGCTGACATGGACATAGTACCTAAGATGTACTAAAGCTGAAATAAAAAAAAAATAAATAAATAAATAATAGCATTATATGTTCAATTTAACATCAACCCAAATGTTGATGGATAATGTTGTACATTTTGGGGGTTTTTATGCTTACAAGTAAATCAATGTATGTTTACTTAAAATCCAAGAGTCACTCAACATCATATTTCTGTCAGACACCAATCTTATATTGAGTATACATTTGAAGTTAGTTAAAGGACCAACTATTTCTGATAGTGCTGAAGGAGATACAATGGGAACTCCTATCCAGCAGCTGCATATGTACAGCACTGACAATTAAGTTGCAGAATTAGAAGCTATGACAGCGACAAGAGTCTTTCATAACAGATTTTTGGGGGGCTATAACCAGTTGTCTGTAATGCAAGACTATGTGTTTTACAATTTTTCAAAATCTTATTTATCAAGTACACTTCAAACTCAAAGTTCTCCACCACCACCCTCCTATTAGCTACCATACCTTTCCTACTTTGTACCTGTCCTAACCCTTCTGTTTCGTTCCTATTAATTAAACCGTAGAGGGGGCTCCTGCAGCTGACATCAGAGTAATTCATTAATGTGTAAGAATGTAAAAGGCTACTTCCCAGGTGTATCCGAGTCCCGTATGTAGGTAATTTTAGACAAAGGCTATTGTGTTACTGTAGCCTTCAAAATGTAACAAAGAAACAAAACTCTGGGTATTCCTCCATGCGCACTACTTGCAAAGCTCCCTTGACACACAGACTCATACACAAGAGTATTTTCTTCTTTGAATAACCTCACTTATGCAAAACCTTAAAGAGATGCACTGGAAGTGAGTGGAGCAAGAAAAATGTTTTCATTCTGATAAGCATTTAGTATCTACACATTAATTAGAAAAGTGCATCATGCATAAACAAATTTGGCCATTGGTGTATTCAAAAAAGAGAATGCATGTGTTTATGGGGGTTTGCATTGTCCCAGCTTCAAACTGTAATTAAGAAAACAAAGCTTAGACTGTACAGAGGAGTCTGGGCACTTTACAAATTGTAAAGACAGATTATTCACTTCGCTTATTGATGGGACTTGGAGGCGGATGAAGTGGGTATATGAGCAAACAATGTCTTAAAACTCCCATTATACATCTGAACAATGCATAAAGCCTGTAAGTTTGTTGTTTGTGTCATCTCAAAGTCAAAGTGGAGGTTGCTATATAATGTGGAGTCAGGGAACAAAGAATACCAGCACAATAGAGAGAAGACCTAATAAGAGCAATGAATAGAAGATGATTACTAATTCAGAAAAACAGCTTGGCTGTTTAACCTACTTCAAATTACATATGCACTCTACAAGCATACAAAATATCCCAATAAAATCAACATTAAGTATATATTTTTATATATTAAGCCATAATAAGGATTTAGGATTAAAGTAATTATTTAATGTTCAGAGCTTCTTTTACAGCTTACCTTGGCTCAACTATATTTTCAGTATTTTGTATGAGGCTTCAGATTTGCCAAGAGAAACGCAACAGTGTATAGACAGAAATGTTAATTGTCAGTGCAAATAGAATACTAGATTATGTGAAATGTCCTTGGATTTTTAGAATTTATTTTCTGCTCAAAAATTGTAAATCATTTTCCTGGCTTTTTAACATTTCATTAATTTGCCACTAATTCCCCGATAATGTGGCAAAGCATTAAAATGGTTAGAATAACACTGGATCTAAATTATTTCAGTGCTTGATCGCCAAAAACGTCAGTCAATGTTTTAATTGCTAGTTATGCTAAAAATTGAGCTCCACAAATAAAATGGGATTTTATTTTTAATACCATTGTTTGTATTTTACCATTTCATATTTTTATGTGTAATTTTCAAGCTGGTTACGTTTTAGAAGTGTTATGATTTGCTGTTAACTTTGCCAGCAAATTTTTAGGATTCAGCACATTTTTTCTTTTTTTACAGATTATATATTATTCCCTTATTATTCAAGTTGACTCTTAATTTTATAGATTATGACTCCAGATCAGACTCCAGACTCCAGATTTATATGTAATTTTCAAGCTGGTTACGTTTTAGAAGTGTTATGATTTGCTGTTAACTTTGCCAGCAAATTTTTAGGATTAAGCACTTTTTTTCTTTTTTTACAGATTATATATTATTCCCTTATTATTCAAGTTGACTCTTAATTTTATAGATTATGACTCCAGATCAAACTAAAATAAATAAATGGCCTCCCTGATGAGAAATTTTATTCAAATATACTATTTCTATGTAGCAGACATATGAGCTGATAACAATAGATTTTAAATAATATTTTATCCAAGAGCATACAAAGGCACCCAAAAGACGAATGATGCATGTGAGGAAATGTGTGGTACACAGCCATGTTTTTCTGCTAAATTTAGGACAAAGATGTCAAACCTGCACATATATAAGTGGCAAAAGACAAAGTTAGAATGTTAATTTTACTTTCAGTCAGGAGAAAAATTTTGCAACATTAATCGATTACTTTAAACTTAAAGTTAATAATCTTGGGGTTACATGTAGATAAATAAAATTCACAAACTTTTGACAATAAATCTGTGAGAACCCTCACATTTGGTGTCAGGAGTGGGATCCTACCAGCCAGCAGAACAAAGTTTTTTTTTCCTCATTACCAACCCTGATGATTGAAACATGCAGCGTGGAGGAAGGAGTAAACGAGGCAATTTGGTGGAGTCTCAAGAAACAGCAGACCTGGATGAGCCGACTGATTGCCCTGAAGCAGGAGCATCTGGAGGAGATGTAGGCACTGAGGGTGAAGAGGTGAAAGAACCAACATATACTGATCTTGTTAATATTCTTCGTGCCCACATGAGCCAGCAGGAGGAACAGAATAGAACAATGAGAGAGGAAGCAGCTCGCCAAGATCAACGGTTCAGGTCTCTCCAGCACCAATTCAGTCTTTTACAATCAGAAGTGCAGGCCCAAACTTTTTCAACATCTGAACCTGCTAAGCTGGAAAACTCTGATTCAGAGGAACCAGAACCGCAGAATGAAGATCCGCTGCCAGGGGACCGCAAAGTCATCTCCGCTTCAGGTCAGTCCCGTTTCTTCTTGGAGCCTAAATTAGAAAAATTAACAGAAACTGATGATATTGAACATTTTTTAATTACGTTTGAGAGGATTGCAGTTTCATGCAACTGGCCAGAGAATGACTGGGTCTTCCGTCTGGTTCCATTGCTCACTGGAAAAGCCAGAAGCGCTTATGTGCATATGGACATTGATGAAGTGGATGATTATAGGTCTGTTAAAGAGGCAATCCTTAAGAAATATGACATTAACCCAGAAACCTATCGCCAGAGATTTCGTTCTACAGAAGTGGAGCCTGGAGAAACTCCCAAGGAGCTGTACGTAAGATTAAAAGAGTTGTATGAAAAGTGGATCCAACCTAGAGGTAAAACTGTGAAAGCCATTGGTGAAGTTATTGTGTTGGAGCAATATCTCCGTATGCTGTCTCCTGAGCTCCAACAGCTTCCAAAGCTGCTTCACTTGCTGAGGTGTTTGTGGCTGCAAGACGGAAAGGACAACCATGGAGTTACTCTTCTTGGAAGGCATCTAAAGACACACGCAGAGCTGCACCTGTACAACATCACCAAAAGAGTATATCTGCTGTGGGTAAGGCCTTCCTAAGGGAAAACCAGTCAGTAAGCACAACACCCAAGCAATACAATAAAGTGCCTGTTTGTTATTTGTGTGGTCAGGAAGGCCATACAAAACCCATGTGTCCAAAAAACCCTCCCAAACTCACTCAGCTGTGTATTGTCCCATTTAAAAGTGACAATTGCATCAGTGTTGGACAGTCTGTGAAAATGAGTGATGTTAAAGTTAATGGGAAAAGTGTGAAGGCTTTAATTGACACTGGGAGTGTTCAGACTCTTGTTGAAAGAAAGCTAGTTCCAACTAATATAATTTGCACTTCTGACACCATCCCTATCCGATGTGTGCATGGTGATGAAAGGTCATACCCCACAGCGGATATTTATATTGAAGTGCAAGGACAAATATACCTACTGAAGGTTGGGGTTGCAGAAAGTCTCCCTTTTCCAGTAGTATTGGGTAGTGATTTACCTGTTTTGTTGGACTTGCTACACAAACCACAGAGCTGCAATGTAGTGACTCGTTCTCAGGCAAAACAGCCAGAAGAGTCTCCTCCAATTCTGAGTGTGCTGCCTTTTTATGATGCAGAGTTTGATGTGCAGCCTGGAAAATCTAGAAAATCATGTCGACAAAAGAGACGGGAAAAGTTTCTACATACACCTTTTACATCTACAGAAGGAGTTCAGGATCTGCCACAGGGTTTTAAGGTGCCTTTAAATATGGCTCAAATCCAGCGTGATGACACCAGTCTGGCTGCTCTTTTTCTGAAAGCCAAAGAACCTCAGAAAGGTGACCATAGAGATGGTGCTGAAGTGTTTGTTCTACAGAAAAATATCCTTTACCGCCAACAGGGGACATTTAAGCAACTTGTGGTCCCTAAGGATGCAAGAGAGATGGTGCTTATTTTGGGCCACTCAGTTCCCTGGGCTGGCCACCTAGGGAGCCACAAGACCTTGGCTCGTATCAAGCGCCATTTCTACTGGCCTGGATTGCGGACTGATGTTGCCCAGTTCTGTAGGACCTGCCCTCAGTGCCAATTAACCTCCAATAAGTTTCCTTCCAGAGCACCACTGCAGCCTCTTCCCCTAATTGAGACGCCTTTTGAGCGCTTGGGTATGGACATTGTGGGTCCACTTGAAAGAAGCAAATCTGGGCACCGATATATGCTAGTGATAACGGACTATGCAACCAAGTACCCAGAAGTGTTCCCATTAAAGACAATTAAAGCAAGAGCTGTGGCTTCCTCCTTGGTGCAACTTTTTTCAAGGGTTGGATTTCCCTGTGAAATTGTGACAGATCAAGGCACTAACTTCATGTCTACTCTCCTAAAGCAGGTATATCAGCTGCTGGGGATTAAGGGTGTTAGAACTACCCCTTACCATCCACAGACAGACGGGCTCACGGAGAGATTTAACCAAACACTCAAGCAGATGCTCCGCAAGTTTGTGGATGAAACTGGCTCAGATTGGGATCAATGGTTGCCTTATCTCCTCTTTGCCTATAGAGAAGTACCACAGGCCTCCACCGGGTTCTCTCCTTTTGAACTTTTATATGGTCATGAGGTGAGGGGACCTCTGGCATTATTAAAGGAGACCTGGGCTGGAGAAGAGGAGAGGGAGGGACCTGTTAATGTTATCTCTTATGTTATGCAGATGAGAGAGAGGCTACAAAAGATGACGACTTTGGCCCAGCAGCACATGGCAGAAGCCCAAAAGTACCAGAAGACTTGGTACGACAAGTCAGCCCGGCAGAGGACTTTTGTCCCAGGCCAGAAGGTTCTGGTTATGCTACCATCCAGTGAGAGTAAGCTGTTGGCCAGGTGGCAGGGACCATTTGAGGTAGCAAAACAGCTTGGACCTACCACCTACCAAGTTGTAAAATTGGGACAACCACATTTCACCAAAGTGCTACATGTGAACCTCCTTAAGAAGTGGACAGAGCGACCTAAAACGGGGGCAGAAGTCATGCTGATTAGAGCAGTGGAAGAGGAGGAAGCTGTTGAGGATCAGTTTCTGCCCTCATCAACATCAATGGAGCTTAACCTGAAACATCTGTCAAGCGAACAACAACTTCAGGTTAGAGCATTATGTAATCCTCAGATATTTAAAGAATATCCAGGTCGTACAGACATTCTTGAACACGAGATTGTGTTGAAAAGTGATGCTAAAGTAAAACGTCTGAGCTACAGGATTCCAGAACGGCTTCTCAGCTCCCTGAAGAGAGAGGTGGAACTGATGCAGTCCCTTGGGATTACTGAACCTTCAAAAAGTGAGTGGTGTAATCCTGTCGTCCTGGTGCCGAAGAAAGATGGAACGATGCGCTTCTGTATAGACTTCAGGTACCTTAATTCTGTGTCAAAGTTCGACTCCTACCCTACTCCTCGCATCGATGACATGGTCAATAGATTGGGTAAAGCTAAGTACCTGACAACTATTGACTTGTGCAAAGGTTACTGGCAAGTACCCCTTTCTAAGCAGTCCAGGGAGTTGACGGCCTTTCGGACCCCTTGGGGACTCTTCCAGTTTACAGTTTTGCCCTTTGGGTTGCATGGCGCACCCGCTACCTTCCAACGACTCATGGATCAGGTACTGCGTGGATGTGATGACTACGCCTGTGCCTATCTTGATGACATTGTCATATATAGTAATTCATGGGAGGATCATCTTCAGCATTTACAAAAGATTCTGGGCCTCCTCCAAGGCGCAGGTTTGACAATTAACCCAGCAAAATGTGTTTTTGCACCATCTGAGACAGAGTACCTGGGTTTCATAATTGGAAATGGTGAACTCAAGCCACAGGTTCGCAAGATTCATGCAATTGAGTCCTGTCCATTGCCTCAAACCAAAAAGCAATTGAGGTCGTTTCTAGGGATGGCAGGCTTCTATCACAGGTTCATAAAAAACTTTTCAGCCAGAGCTGCCTCTTTGACAGATATGACTGGATCTAAATGTCCTAGTAAAGTCCAGTGGACGGAGAAGACAATTGCAGCATTCCATGACATTCAACAAGCTCTGGGTCAGAGTTCTGTCCTGAAGTGTCCTGACTTTGACAAAAGTTTTATTCTACAAACAGATGCCTCAGAAAGGGGTATTGGTGCAGTCCTCCTGCAAGGTGATGAGGCTTTACAGCCTGTAGCTTTCATAAGCCGTAAGCTACACCCTAGAGAAGTCCGTTATTCTACCGTGGAAAAGGAAGCCCTCGCCATAAAATGGTCCCTGGACTCCCTGAAGTATTACCTGCTGGGAAGAGAGTTCATCCTCCAGACAGATCACAAAGCTCTGCAGTGGCTTCAGCGAATGAGGGACACCAATAGTCGCATTACAAGATGGTCTCTTGCTCTGCAACCCTTCCGCTTTACAGTCCAGCATATTCCGGGTAAGCTGAATGTGACCGCAGACTACCTCTCTCGTTGGTGTGATGACCCTTCTGAAGGGAGGGGGAATGTGACAGCTGACCCTACTGTCACACAGAGACCTGAATGGTAACTGTTTGTTTTGTTCATCTTTAACATTAATTAGTGAATAGTTTAGATTTGTATTTTTGAAAATTATTTTCATTAACTTGACTTTTTAGTTAACTATTTGAAGTGCACACATTTAGTTAACTTTATTTGTTAAGTCTTTATATTTTTGTTAAAAGCAACAAATTGATGTATTTGTTTTGAGTTGCCAGTTTCCTGTGGAGCTGCTGGAGGGTCAGAAGAGATCCACCTAATTGATGTCCATATATGGCTGACAAACCTCCTCAGCGGGTCGTTCCATTTGTTTGCCAGGGGACGGGGAAATTTGGCTTTCTTTCATCTAATTTGACTGTTTCTTTAATGTTTCCTCTATTTTGGTAGTTTCATTTTGATGTTTGTTTAACTTAGATTTCATATTGTATTTGTTTAAGTTTTTGTATGTTTAATTAACCCTTGTGTGTCAGCAGTGGTCTGATCAGCCACTATTTAAGTTTCCCTCATGTCTTGTTTGTTAGGTCAGTTTTGGGTTTGAGTTCTTTGTGTTAGTACCTGAGTTGGAGTTTGTTACGTTGACCTCAGTTTTTGGGCCCGGTTCTTCATTGTTTAATTATTTTTGAACTTTTTTGTAATAAATTAAGATTATTTTTTGAATCCATTCAGCGTCTCTCTGGCTGGTTAATGTGAGAACCCTCACAAAATCTTTACAACATTTTTGTCTTCCAGCTGTCTGTAGAGTCTGTTTGATATGTAGTTGGGGTTTGTTTCACACAGTGTTCAAACTCAGCTGCTGCATCTAGCCTATTCATTTGAGTCTCATGTTTGTGGTATTAGATGCTGAAAGAGTCATTTTAAAAAGGGTGCCTCATGTTCCCCTCAGTTTTTTAACAACTTCTACAGTAACTCCCTTTGTTGTTTTGACAAGAAAATGCAGCTTGGGAATGCCTCCAAGGTCATGTGCATTTGTGTGAGAAACCACAACTCCGAGTCTACATAGAAACTGTTTTCACGACTGCCTGTTTTGTCTGTAGGCAGATCTTTAGAGACTCTGTTTGTACTAGATCAATCGGGTCATTGTTACTGGAAAAGAATGGTAAGATGTTTATTGCTGAACCTTCAAGGTTACTGACAGCGAATACAAACCCTGCACAGAGATAAGATCTGAACTTACAGACATGCCACAACTTGAACAGTTGATGAACCCAGCTGCAGCACTGAACACTTTATAATTTAACTGACTGATAAATCCCACCAATGTTACACTGGTTTCCTTTGATGCTTCGGTACAACATTTTCAGTACTTAATATTCAGACGTGTAATAAGTCTCAAAGACAAGCTAAAATAATTCTGCTCCTTTCAATAAAACTGATGTCATATTAAGGGAATGAAATGTGTGATATTGTCATTTTACAAATTTCCTCATATCAGCAAAATAGTGATTCATCACATTTAAGTCTGGTTAAGTAGATAATGAAAAGCAGGTTTTCTGGTGGCTGCTTATTCACAGCAGTTTTAAATAAATATTTGTCAAGCTGTATTATGGCCTTCAGCTGGACTAAGCATGAGACAGATGTTTACATCCAACTATAACAGATTTTATTTACTCAAAAAACAAGAGGTTCTACTTTCTACACTTAGTAGCTGTAAATGTAATGCTTTTTTGATGTTGCTTGCTCTTGTAAAAAAAATAAAAATAAACTGGGTTCATAAATATAGGATCAAAAAGTTAATCTAATCTCATGTTATCTAAGAACTCACTTTAAGAACAAAAATATTGTTCCCCCTCTTAAGTTTTGACCACATGAACATGAATATTTTTGCCAAACTCAATTTTATGGTGCATTTGCAGTGGTTTCCTATATGTACTCTGTTCACAGGGGCACTTATTTTATTTTATTTTTTTTTTTATTTCAAAGTATAGGTTTATATCATTGAAAATTAATGACTATATTGTTCTGGATTAACCCACATTTTTCTTACTTGTCTCTTTCTTTCCATTATTCTGATATTCCAACTACTTTATGTGACCTTTGGCATAAACTTTACATGAAGTATGCGACTCAAGTGGAATTACATTCCATCAAGAGGCCCACAAATATTACTGACATGCATGACTGAAAAACCGTAATAGAATGAAAAATTTTAGGCGCTTCCGACAGACACAAAATGCTAAAGCTTTACAACAAATGATGCACGTTTCCTCACATGCATAATTTGTTTACACTTGCACAAGTATAAACTCGTGCAAGTTTACACTTTATAATCTCTAGTTTTAAATTCAGATCACACAGATTAAAACTAAGGTAATGTTTACAATTCCCCATAGAAAATTGTATTTAAATTTGTATGGACCAAAAAAGTACTAATACTTTTTTTTCATAGAACAAAAAATACAAGGCAAAAATGATTTCAGAAAAAATTTAGCTACTCATGCTAACGGGCTACTTATGTTGTTTTGGTCTCAAATGACAAACACACTTAAACCCAGAAAATATAAACAAGCAGTAACACCACAGAAATAAAAATTAGAAAAGGGGTCTTAAATTCACCTAACATAAGCACTCACATGTTTATGCAGTTAGTGTTTTCAGTGTGCATGTTTGGTTTGCACAAATGCAAATTGAGATAGGGTAATTTAAACCATAATTCCTGCAAAACACTGATTGTTCACGTTTGAATCTGATGCAATGATTGCATAAAGAAAAATTTCCCCATTCAGACTGGATCACATTTGTAAACCATCACAGAAGACACCTGATCAGTGTAAGGGGGCTTGGGTATGATGATTGTTCTCCATTTATCACCTGAAATAATGCATATGGGAAACTAGATTGTGCAAAAAGAGCATTAGATGATGAGTTGTGGTTACATGTGCATGTCTATGTACAAACTTCATTTGGCTGTGACACAGTAGGACTAATTCAGTTACTCAGGGGTTGTGTACTGTATTACCTTGTAATGGCACAGAATCTCATTTTGCCCAAGGAGACACATCAATCTTTTGGATATACTGGGGAGATCAGTGTCTCTTCTGTTGAGTGCATGTGGAGAGAACACTGGAGGAACATTGTGTGTGCATGGGTGTGAAGTCTCAGGCATGTATTTGAGTGTTTCTGTGTTTGGTAATGGGGAAGAGTGAAATGGAATAAAATGTTCAGACCACTGGAGCTGAAAACTACCCATACATTGGTTTGATAAACAGCATGAAAGACCACTATAGTACAAGGCTTGAAGAAGTTTGTGTTTGTGAGAGTGGGCGCATAAGAGAAAAATAGAAATCGAGAGAGAAGGCAAGCAATGGAGTAAGCATACAAGCGTGTGTCAGGGCTAAAGTAAAGATTTTTTTTTTTGAAGCGATGTGTTTGTATGTGCTGAACATGAGCTAAAGTGTAAAATCAAAGTAGATTGTGTGTATTGTGTGCATCCAAGCATTACAACAATCCTGCACATGTATGTACGTGACCAGAAATCCTATTGTAAACACTCCTCGCTCTGCTGTAATTCTACTTTTCTGAAGTAAGTCAGAACATTCTCTCCCACTTCTGTTTTTGTAATTGCTTGACAGAAGTCTTTTCATTTCTGCTCCTTGAAAGAAAATGGGTTACAACCAGCACTTGTTAAAAACACAAGGTCAGGTAAAGAATGTCAAGGTAACTTGTATACAGCTTAAAAGTTCAGAAACAAAATTAAAATAACTTAAGTAAATGCATGTATTACCTCAGTAGTAAGACTAAAAACTCAAGATTGAAGCTGAGAAAGATTTCCTGAGATTAGTTGAAAACTTAATGAACACATTTCCATCCATAATTACATCAGTATAATACAGCAATGACAGATTACAGTTTCAATAAATCTATGATCAGAATAATAAAACAAGTTATTGATTTGGTCATGACATGGAAGAAAACTGAATTTCACCGTGTATAAACCAGTGTACCTGCACTCAGAGTGGGAGCACTTAAAAAGATACATGACAGTATCTAATGTTACACAAAATTAGTGTCATCTCATCCCATTGTAACCCACAGTGTTTTCGGGGCATTTTCAAGCATATTTGGGAAAATAAACAATATGACATCAGCTAAATAATTCAACATTTAACCACCAGCTTCCAGAGCTTTTCTACAGTATATGCAGAAGTTGTGATTCCAACTACAAGGCTTTTTTTTTCAGCTGGCTAAACATTTCCAGAAACACATCTGCACAAATAAGTGAGGATGATATCTACTGCTCCAGTGTGTTTGCCTGGGTGGTGGATGAAGAAGTCCAGGCGCCGCGATGCAAATGGCAGAAAAGAAGCAGCTCACACAGTGGGGGTTTCACTGCTAACACAAATACATTCACTATACATTCTGACATTCAACCACACAGACACTATTCTGTCTCTCTGCTGGTTTTGTTTATGTAGTGTCTGTTAGTGCATATGCGCAATTTGCTACAGTGACTGATGGTGACTACATAAATTAAACATTTGGCAGGAATAAAGGTCTATTAGAAATGAGCCACAAGTCTGCTAGAATTGTTTACTGTGTGAACATAAACTATCCACAAACCTGTAACAAGTAGAAAATAGTACACAAAGAGAGATTAATTCTGTTTAGTTTGAATATAGCTTCCAAAAATAGAATCATGCAATATTCAACACAACTTAATGGCCAGATTGAATTATCTTTCCTTTAAGTAGATAAACATGGCAACATTAGAGTAAGAGGAAAAAGATCATAAAAAAAAAAAAAAAAAAAAAAACTTGAACTGAACAGAAGGAGCTGAACAAAGAAAACGGGATAAAATGTTGTTTGGACTGCAAGGTTATCCATTATGTTTCCTGGATGGATTAGGCGAGTACTTCAGAAAAACAGAAATTTACCTTCTGGAATAAAAACAACCCCAGTGAAATTAAATCCTGCAGTGTTTGTCTGTATTCATGAGATGTTGAAGTTTGCATTTGTCAAACATTTCTAAGCTCAACCCATATGGAATCTGAAGGACATAAGCATTTCATGTTAAGAAATTAAGCACACACTTTTGAAGCTCAGGTTTTATCTCACAGGAAATGATAAATTCCCCTTTTCTTCATAGACTGCAAAATCCAATACAACCGCATATCAACAGTTCAGAATACATCACATACCATCATTTGTTCGAGAAAAGCGAAGTGAAAATGTGAAACAAGTGTAGTAAAGACCAAGTGCACTCAATTCACTAGCTTTTAGATTACCCTTGAACAGCAATAACTTGAAGTAAATCTCTTGCTGTATGACCTATGACCTCTGTTTCTTGGATCAGTGTGAAACACTTCTGGCCATCTTATCTTTACAGCGTTGATTTTGCTGATAGAAGTGCAAGTCTAGGACACAAATACATATTTATTTCCAAAAGATGTCTTCTTTTCAGGTAGAGGACCATGGCAAAATTTTCATTATTTTTTAGCCAGTATGATGATGAGTTACTACATCTTCGTCCTTCTCCGTGGCCTGATCTCAATAATGCTTATTGACAAATTAATGATTCGGAGTTGTTTTAAAGGAACAGTTAGATTTGTTATCAGCAGTCAGTAGTATCCTACCAAGAGGATGAGTTTGTGTTAGTTTCCCTGCTTGTGGTAAGAAGCATTAAAGACTCAGATTACTCACTTCTGAGGTGTAGCTTTTAGCTTTTGCATCTAGTCTCAACATCTATGATCATTGACAATCATTTCAAACATTTTACAACCATCTGCTTTTTTGGTGATGAATAGTGCAATTTATATTGCTTGCAGATTGTCATAAAATGCCCTCAAGTGTCTCTAAAATATAACTACTAGTGAGTTTTGTCTAAAATTGATTTACGAAACACCTAAATGCGTCAAACAGTTACCGGTGATCTGATCTGGCGATCTAATTTACAGTGGGGAGATCAAGTATTTGATACACTGTTGATTTTTCAGGTTTTCCCACTTGCAAAGCTTGTAGAAAACTGTAATTTTTATCATAGGTACTCTTCAACTGTGAGTGATGGAATCTAACACAAAAATCCAGAAAAATACAATGTATGATTTTTAAATAATTAATTTCCATTTTATTGTGTGAAATAAGTATTTGATACACCAGTAAAAAGAAACTTAATAGTTGGTACAGAAACCTTTGTTTGCAATTACAGAGATCTGACATTTCCTGTAGTTCTTGACCAGGTTTGCACACACTGCAGCAGGGATTTTGGCCCACTCCTCCATACAGATCTCCTCCAGAGCCTTCAGGTTTCGGGGCTGTCGCTGGGCCACATGAACTTTAAGCTCCCTCCAAAGATTTTCTATTGGATTCAGGTCTAGAGACTGGCTAGGCCACTCCAGGACCTTAAGATGTTTCCTACGGAGCCACTCTTTAGTTGCCCTGGCTGTGTGTTTTGGGTCGTTATCATGCTGGAAGACCCAGCCACGACCCATCTTCGGTGCTCTTACTGAGGGGAGGAGGTTGTTGGCCATACATGGCCCCATCCATCCTTCCCACAATATGGTGCAGTCGTCCTGTCCCCTTTGCAGAAAAGCATCCCCAAAGAACGATGTTTCCACCGCCATGCTTCACGGTTGGGACGGTGTTCTTGGGGTTGTACTCATCATTCTTCTTCCTCCAAACATGATGAGTGGAGTTTTAACCAAAAAGTTCTATTTTTGTCTCATCAGACCACATGACCTTCTCCCATTCCTCCTCTGGATCATTCAGATGATCATTTGCAAACATCAGATGGACTTTAACATGCGTTGGCTTGAAGAAGGGCATCAAGGATTTTAATCCTTGATGGCGTAGAGTGTTACTGATTGTTTTCTTTGAGACTGTGGTCCCAGCTCTATTCAGGTCATTGACCAGGTCCTGCCGTGTAGTTCTGGGCTCATTCCTCACCTTCCTCAAGATCAATGATGCTCCACAAGGTGAGATCTTGCATGGCGCCCCAGACTGAGGGAGATTTTCCATTATTTTGTATTTCTTCCATTTTCTAATAATTGCACCAACTGTTGTTGCCTTCTCACCAAGCTGCTTGCCTATTGTGCTGTAGCCCATCCCAGCCTTGTGCAGGTCTACAATTTTATCCCTGATGTCCTTACACAGTTCTCTGGTCTTGGGCATTGTGGAGATGCTGAAATCTGATTGATTGAGTGTGTGGACAGGTGTCTTTTACAGGTAACAGTTCAAACAGTTGCAGTTAATACAGGTAATGAGTGGAGAACAGGAGGACTTCTTAAAGAAGAACTAACATGTCTGTGAGAGCCAAAATTCTTACTGGTTGACAGATGATCAAACACTTATTTCACACAATAAAATGGAAATTAATTATTTAAAAATCATACATTGTATTTTTCTGGATTTTTGTTTTAGATTCCATCACTCACAGTTGAAGAGTACCTATGATAAAAATTACAGTCTTCTACATGCTTTGCAAGTGGGAAAACCTGAAAAATCAACAGTGTATCAAATACTTATTCTCCCCACTGTGTGTGTATATATATATATATATATATATATATATATATATATATATATAATATTTTCCCTTCTCCACCCTCTGCGGGTGGTCTCTTTCATCCTCTGAGCTCGGGTCCTCTACCAGAGGCCTGGGAGCTTGAGGGTTCCTCCAGTATCTTGGCTGTGCCTAGTACTGCACATTTCTGGACTGAGATGTCTGATGTTGTTCCTGGGATCTGTTTTAGCCACGGCTCCAGTTTGGGGGTTTCTGCCCCGAGGGCCCCGATGACCACAGGCACCACTGTGGTCTTCACCTTCCAGGCCTTTTCCAGTTCCTCCCTGAGGCCCTGGTATTTCTCCAGTTTCTCATGCTCCTTTTTCTTGATGTTGTAGTCACTTGGTATTGCTACATCCACCACAATGGCTTTCCTCTGTTCTTTATCCACCACCACAATGTCCGGTTATACAGTAATATATATATATATATATATATATAATATATATATATTATTATTATTATGTGTGTGTGTGTGTGTGTGTGTGTGTGTGTGTGTGTGTGTGTGTGTGTGTGTGTGTCTGTGTGTGTGTCTGTGTGTGTGTATATGTATATTTGCACAGATTCAAACAACACTGTGGCAATCAGCAGTATTTGCCCTTAAACTACTTATTTCAATCTATGAGATGCCAGATCATCACTAGCAGCCTGCTAGTAATTCCTCACTTGTTGAGTTAAGGAGAGATCTCAAACCACGAGTGTACTGTCAGTGTCTGTTACACTGAATCATCCGGCCTTCCTGTCTGCCCGGAGGATACACATGATGAAGATGGTTTCTGGCTTAGGGTGAGAGTAGAGGATCATTACCACCAGTGTTTAGCACAACTTCATGCAAATGAACAAGACACTGACAGCCAGAAAAAGCAAGTAAATGGAGAATGGGAACAAGACAGCTAATGAAATGTAACGACCTGTAACACATTTAGAAATTGTGTGAAAGAAGGGGTGCATGGAAAAAAAGAAAAACTGAGAAGTAGCTCACGAAAATATATACTGGCCTGGGTGATTATTGAGTATTTTGGGGCATGAAAATATTGTATGCATGTCAGAGTAAATAGAAACTTTTAACTCAATTTTAAAATAGAAAGAAGAAAAAAAACAACAACTTGTAACCCAGGAACTACAAGTAAACTTTGAGGGATGAAAAATGCATTAAAACCCACCGAAGAATATGAAATATTCCCTGTTCTGAACTGAGACAGCTTCTACTTTTTCTTATTGTTCTGCTGACATGAGAAATGTCACACAATGAGCAAACAGGTCTGCACTTATTCAACTCAAACATCTACAAGGTCTTGCAGTTGGACTCTTAGTCCCCCTACAGAGCAGATTTTTTGCTTTGTTCTTTTTTCACAGAGAAGAGCTGAAGTTGAGTAGTAGCGTTCACTGTTGCATCAGAGTAATATTCACCAACAATGTGCTCTACAAAGTTGACTTTGATCAGTGTCCAGTACCAACAGTGGACATGAGAAGAAAGATTAAAACAAAACGTGAACTCAAAAAAAAAACGATGACAAAGTGGATAATTTCTTTGATCCAGAAAGGAGCAATTTTTGCAGAAAAAGTACACTGCAAATGTAACGCACTGAAGTTTTCTTATTATTGGATTAGAATGTGATATAATAGAAATATGACTGGTATCATACTGTGAGTTCCACATTGATCTATATGGCCACAGAGTTGTATTGCTGCAGAGTCATTTGCCATGGATTTCTGTACCCAAAGTTATTTTTTTTGTGCCCACATGGAACCAAAAATATGTTATTCTGAGGTTTAACAACCAATAAACAAATGAAATATTTAATAGATCTGTCATCATTTGAAGCAGTTTAGAAATAATTGCTAAAAGAGAAAAAAAATAACTTGTTTTGGGTTGATTGTCTTATTCCGATCCAAGAATCTAAACAGTGATACGTTAGCATTTCTTTCTTGCAATTTTGATGATTATTGCTTAGGGATAATGAAAACCCAAAATAATGTGTCTCAGAAAATCAGAATACTGTAGAAAATATCATTAATGGAAACTTATGGTGTCACAATCTAATCAGCTAATTAACTCAAGACACCTGCAAAGGTTTCATGAGCCTTTAAGCAGTCTCTCTCTGAGTCAGAAGACGGTCATCGACACCCTTCAGAAGGTCGGTAAGCCACAAAAGGTCATTGCTGAAGAAGGTGGTTCGAATACTAGCCAGGGGCAACAAATTTTGCTTTCCCAGTGTCAAGCCACCCATGAACCAGAGACAATGTCAAAGGGGGTAGGGAGAAAATAAACTGGACTAGCGAATGAATTCTGCATTTAATTTGGAAATCAAGGTCCCAGGGTATCAAAGAAGAGCAGTGAGGGACTGAAGTGAGTACTAGAAGTCCAGTGAGAAGTTTCCACAATCAGTGTTAGAAATTGTGTGAATGTCATGCTATTTCTAAGTGCTGTGTCATGCCGACGTTGGTCCACTGTCTACCAGTACATTCTACAGCATTCGATGCTTCCCTCTGCATATAAGCCTTATGGAGATGTTGATTTTGTTTTAAAGCAGGACTCTGCCAAAGATGCCAAAACCTGGTTTAACCACCATGGTGTTCCTGATCTTGATTGGCCAGCAAACTCCTCTGACCCTAAAGAAACTCTATGGGCTGTTGTCAAAACTAAGATGACCTGAAGGCAGCTATCACAGCAATCTGGGCTTCCATTAAACCTAAGCATTGCCACAGGCTGATGGTGTCTATGCGATGCCACAATAATGCAGTAATTCATGCAAGAGGAGACCCAAACAAGTATTGAGAGCATACAAATGTACATACTTTTCAGAAATCTGACATTTGTGCTTAAAACATCTGTTTTTGAGTGGTCTAATTTGATATTCTGATTTTTTGAGACACTGAATTATGGCTTTTCATAAAATTTTAATATTTTACCCTATTAATGAATCTATAAATTTCACTTTCTGAAAAGACTGGCAAGAAATAACAGACTATTACGCAATATTCATTTTTTTGTTTTTGTTTTTTTTTTTTTAGATGTACTAAAACATTTCATAAAACTACTAAAATGTATGAATTCAGATGAAGTTTTGTTTGGTTCTTGTAGTTTTTGTGGACTGAATCTTATACTCAAGCTTTTGTTAATCTATGTATGATATAAAGAGATTTTCTAATAACCAAGCTAAAAGCTAATAGAAGGTTGATGATGTTCCTTTATTACAAAGCCAGAGGCTATTGAAGGCCTAGCTGGACTAAGTTGAATGTGTTTTCTGATGGGTGCTAAAATTACCTTGGTAAAAAAAAAAAAAGAAAAAAAGAAGCCAATCTAATTTGGATTTAATAGGTGCAAATGAAATTAATATGCAATCTAATGAAACTAATATTGTGAATCAATTTGAACACAAAATTAAATTTTCATGGTTGGTCCCAAGTGAGATACTATGCTATAGTGTTGTGAGGATCTGCACTAATAAAGTGAATATGATAATAAAGAAGGTTCATCTGTCATACCCAGACAGTGTGCAGAATAATTTGAAAGGAGAAATGGGTTTTGTGCAAGAAAATTAATCTTCAGATAATCATTGTCTACACTGAAAAGTATCTGAATGTTTTAGAAGTGTAACAAAAAAGAATGTTGTGTCCTCTGATGGTTCCTTTTCATCTCGATTTAAACATTTTGTCAATTTCCGACTATCTTAGTTCATAGTCGGAATTATATTTAGTACTGATGTAGCAGTACTAAATATAAACTCTGAACACTTTAAGGAGAAACTGAATATTTTGAGTTTGACTAAACTCAGAAGTTTAGTCAAACTCAACATTAAAAAGGTTTACAGTAAACCTTTTTAATGTGTGGACTTGGCCACTTAACAGGAACTGAAAACAAAAATGATTAACTGGAAGTAGTTAATTTCCAGGTTTTCTGTGCACTAGAGTTGTGGAAAACAATAAGAGTTTGCGGTGAAAGGTTTTTATTTTATACCCAGTATGACTCCATCAGCACAGACATTTTGCTATCATAGCCAATAGACCTGAAAACTCCAGGAAAAGTTTCTGTCTTCTAACAACATGGGGCAAAAAAAAAAAAATCCTGACCAAGCTTGTTTTACAATGTGGCATCAATCAGCCTTTTAAGTGCACACTGAGGACTCTAAAGTCTTGTAGTATTTATTTCTTTTTTGGTTAAAGTAGTTACTTTTTTAAGGAAGGGATTTTTTTTGGCCCTTTTTGTAAGACGACATAACTTTTCCCTAGAGTTTTTGGGTCTATTTGCTATTATAGCAGAATGTCTGTGCTTAAGGAATCAAAATGGTTATAAAATAAAAATCCAAGACCACAAATCTACAGACTCCTATTATTTTTCCCAACTTTAATGCACATGAAACCTGACAATTAACTACCACCAGGTAATCCTTTTTGGTTTTAAATTACTGTTATGTTGCTCAGTTCAGTGATTAAAAAAAAAAGTTAATGGTATATATTTACATCAAACCTTTTTAGTCAGATTCAATAGAAGAAAGGAAATCTTCCAAATACCTAGCTCAACACAAGGATGAAGAAATGTCTTATTCCAAGTCATACATTTTTTTAGTTGAACCTAAATTTGTTCACCTTTAATCTCATGTAAATTATTTAAGATTAAAGACTTTTGAGGACTTAAAACTTCCTGCGGATAAACTCCAATCCAAAGGAAAACATCAGTTTGACATTTAGCAAGATAACATGAGCAAGGAAGAGCTTAAATGATTCCACATGCTCACACAAAGACAAATTACCAACAAATCAAAGAAAGGCCACACGCACAACAGTGCTCTGTGACGCAGGGAGAGTTGGGAAGAATGAGTGATGTTGTAGATGTGAATACCACTTGCTACAGAAGGATCTCTGTTTCAGCAGCTGACAAATATAACCAATGATGTCACCACCATCTCGGGCAGACGGAATCAAAACAGATTTTCTAAATAAGAAAAGGCACATAAAGAGCTCATTCTGTCTCATTTTTCCTCGTTTCCTGACATGAAAACCACACCGAATTAGGGACACCAGTTAGAGAATATCCTGAACAAAAAGCTGCCTTTAGCTTATATTTTTAGTACTTCAAGGTCTATTTTGGGAAAATTTGGTCAAGGATCAATTTATCTTGTCAAGCACATGTGTAAATACACTGTTTCACATGTGACATTCCAGTGTAAAGAGCAAAACAGGGAGCTTTATTTGCAGCCAGTTGGACACGCTTGGGAAAAATAAATAAAAAGGACACACAGCGCCCCCCTGCTGGATGGAGTGACAAAAGACTGACATCTGCATACATTCTTCACGATACAGCACAGCACAGAATGATTAACAACTCGTGCTTTGAGGTAGTAAAAATACAAATACATATAAATACAAAATGTAAAAAACGATTACAAGCTTGATCTGCTAATCATATGCCCAGCTCCATCATCATAATCATCATCTTCATCATCATAATAATTCAATGTTGAAGAAGAAGAGATGGATAATTACTATTAGAATGACGCTTGTGAGCACATACTTGGGCATCTGAAGTCTCTATCACCTCACTCTTTGAAAAAAAAATAAAAGATCCAGCATCCATATTTCAAGATTCCTTTAAAGCCTTGAAATTGTTGTTTATGATGTTTTAAAAAGACATGCAAAGTAAGAGTGCTCAGATTGAAAATTATATTAAGAGCTCCATGGGTAAGAGTCAAGAGGACTTGACTGAAATAAAGATAGAAAAAGGTATTTTCTCTAAAGAAAACTTTTAAATGGTAAACGAAGACATGTTTTGTGAACCTAGAGCAGAGCAGTTTGGGCGTAGCAGTAAAGCTTTTGTAAGTGTGTGACAAGTCTCTTATGAAAAAGAAACGTGAATCTCAACTAACACTTGAAAAAGGTTTGCATGCCTCTTCTAGTGAAAGCATCAGACATATCAAATACATGTTAAAACACAAAAACAATCAAGGGTGTTCAGAGAGAAATCTGTTGAAAGAATGTTAGAAGTGAAGGTCTTCAATTTTTCAAGAGGGCAGAAGAACGAGGCACAGATCTCACATCACCTTATGCCGACTGAAAGGTAGATAGATTTAATTAGTTAACAATGAATCCCGACCTAAAACAAAGTAAAACCGCCATTATGACCTCTAATCTGCCAGTGCAAAAATAACTTAAAAGGCCAGCAGTAAGACGGAGTAAACCTGCTTTGAGAACACAAAAATAATACAAATGGAGTGTTTTTGGCAAAGATTCTACAGCATATTTGTTGGAAAAATTTTGTGTACCTGTATCTAAGGCGATGCTTGAGAAAACACAACAGATATTACAAAAGTCAGCTTTGACTGAGGTTGAATTAGAACAATATTTAGTAACACGCGTCAGACGTGCTATGTCTAACCCTGAAGTAAGTTTTGATTTAGTGTGTCATCTTCACAATAGGGGTAGTAATGTTTGAATACTAATGTTTACATCAAATGTTTCAGTAACACTGCTGAGTAGGGGCACGTCCAGCTAGTTTTTAAAGAGGGCTAAAAATAAAAATTATTAAAAATGATTGTCACAAATATAAAAACCCAGGTAGGAAGCAGGCTGGAACACAAAGTGAGTGGCTCATGACACGAAAATTGACGTAACCATAAATGCATAAGACACAAAAACAATTCTGTTAAATTCAGAAGCTCTAACCAAAACAGCAAACGTAATTTACTGAGTCTAAATTTTAAATCTACTGCGTTTAAAGCACAGCGTAAACATGAGAGCGGTAGAGGTCACCACAATACACATAACTAATTAGATGTGTGTATGTGTCTTCATCACACGAGTACATTGTCCTACATCATGTTTCATAGATGTTCTGGCTTAGATGCTCGACATAGCTCAAAGTTTTCACGATGATCTAAGTTATTGTACCTATTTATTTGCAAAGATGTTGGATATAGATTCAGTGTTGACTAATTATACAATTATAAAGCAAAGTCAAATCTTCATTAAAGCATTAACTGCCATTTCTTTTCACAAAATAGAGATTTAAAATATAAAAAAACAACAAAAAAGGCAATTGCTGCAGACTACCAATTTAAAATACATTTTTGAAGAAAATTGCCCCTTTTTAAGCTTGATGACCTGAGCAGCTGTCTTTCATTAACACAGATCCCCACATGAGAAATTTTGCACTAGAAATGGGTTATACGGTGTTAAAATTTCCCAAGCTGGCAAATTCAGCTAACAACAGCTGGCACTATACTAAGACATTAAGTTGCTAATAACTGATGTACCCATCTAATCAAGAAACCCTGCAAAACTAAGTCATATTTATACACAATCAGCCGACTGAATAAAATTGTCTCATTTTGGGCAATGCTTGCTTCACACAGTAAAAATGCAAAAAACAGAAGAAACTACAGAGGGCAACTAAAGTATCAATGTCTCATTTAGACATTGGATTGGTTCCCAAAAAGGTTCTAAAGTACAGATTCATAAAAACTGTTTTTTTAATATGTTGTACTTACAACATATAATGAGGGAGTTTAATCTTTTCCTAATAATGACTGGTAATAAATATTTAAGCACGCAAAAGGTCCCCCAATAACAAGCATGAAGATGTAAATTTATTAGATTTATTGCTACAAAGTGAAGCATCTCCAGCATTATGATAACGACCAAAGTAATCATAAAACACCAATTCTAGTTATATAGGTGTAATAAATAATGAGTCATGACCTAAAGAAAAGCCCATATTTCTCTTTGCAGGTTGCTCTCTCTATTAAATGCTGCTGTAATAAGCTAAGAGGGTTCAAGGGCATTAGTAGAAATTCCTGAAAATTATCAAACTATCAAACAGAGAGAAAAAAAAAGTAGTCTAAGGCTTTAGGAAAGGTAAGAAAAAATATTAAAACTCAGGGATTATGGGTTTTACTGGGATCTTGCAAAAATGTGTATGATGTGTATGATTTGGGTAAAAACAAATATATATATTAAAAAAAACCCTCTCTTTCCTAAAGGAATACAAGTAATATATCTGTAAAACATTTCCTTCATTGTGGTAGAGGGTCACCTTTGCGACAGGCAACTGATGGGTTACCATCAGTAGAAATGCAGCACCATTGGATTGGTCTGGTATAACCATTTTAACAAGGCCACTGAGTGTAGACCACAGAGATTACAAAAACAAACACGTTTGTGTAAGCGCAGTAAAATTAACCTAGAAAAATGTGTCAGTGTTGTTCATGCCAACATCTAAAAACAAGAATGTCTCCCGCCTTTGTTCTTGAATTGAGAAAATTTGAAAATAAATCTATGTAAATAATAAAACCTCAATGGATCGCTAAATGGTGTGTAAAATGTAATGTCTTTTTAATATATCAGCAATTTATTCTTTTCGGAAAAGGTATTAGACATTCCACAGATATGCTTTTGACAAATACAGCAACAAAAATTTTAATAAATAACATTAAAAAAAGTGCAACTGAGCCAGCATATCCCTCTGCTCCTATTACAGGAAAAAAAGGTCCTGCACTTGTTTCCTGTCTATTAAAGTTCATTTGCATTTAAGAAATAGGATTATATGTAGATATGTATAGCCACATACTACACAAATCCAAAGCAAAGCCTGTAAATGGATAAAATTAGAGGCACAACAAACAGCCCGGAGGAGCTGTGTGGTTGAGCAAATAAAGCCGGAGAGCACGCAAACATACACGCATACATACACACACACGCTCACAGTGAACTGTAACAGCAGGGAGGCACTGGAGCAGAATTCAGATAGAGCTGAATATTTTATGAGCTGTGTTCTCTGTTTGCAACTCTGAGTCCTACCCAGTGTTAATGGAGATTATTTCAATCAGAGGGTTCTTTCTAATCTTCGGCAAGTCCAATCTCGCACCTCCAAGTCTCCGCCCACCATCTTTCTTCTGACCCAGCAGGCGAACAGAGTGACCTGGTGACACATGGTGACAAATCCAACTTTATTATGCTAAGAATCTTGGTGGATGGTAAAGGCAATTAAACATAAAAAACGTCATGAATATATATAGACATCAGAAGTGAAGGCTCAAACATGCAGTATAAGCAATCATAATTATTACTACACACTACAACCATTTGTCCTTCAACAAATGGTTGCAGGACAACCATTTGTTGTCCTTTGGTAGCTTCTTTGGTAAAGTAGTCCTTGGCTTTGGCATGAATCTATGCCATAAACAAAAAGAAGAGCTTTTGAAAGATGTTTGTTACATCTTTAATGAAACTAAAAGCCATCTTAGAAAGCATTATACTATAAAGCCTGAAAATATTTAAAACTGAAACACATCATAATCTCAAAATACAAATACTGCTATAAAAATGGGTGTATGAGAAGGAAAGTTGATCAATGTCATAACTTACAATTTTGATCAATTCCATAAACAATGTAATAATTGCTTTCAATCTTTTGTGCTTTTAGCTTACTTGTGCTGGATAGTTCTGTTTTACAGTTTGTGTTGTCTTGATTTTGGTCACAGGAAGTAAAATAACTACTACTACTACTACTAAAAGAATTGGTCTACGGCAATGTAATAACTCATAATGTTCGATTCTTTGAATCTGATTCAAGACAAGTCTCGCCCTCCTACTATAACCTAGGGAGACGCAGATCATTAAGTTTTTCTGTGTGCTTTGAGCAACAAACTAAATTCAAATCAATGTTTTTTGCATTGGAAAGTATTTGACTTGACTTGAAAGAACATGCATTTGGGACACGAAACATAATATACATTGTGGTAAGTAGGGCACCAATTTGCATAAATTAATTCCTATAATTATTTTCAAGCTATTACAACTGCAGACAATGAAGGGTACACATGAATTAATGAATTGGTCCAATTACGGGTTTCTACTCCATTCAGATTTTATCTAGGCACAAACCGCTTTTACAATATGATGTATAATTTTTGGGGCTTATTGCAAAGTTACGCACACAATTGAAAATTCACCAACGTCCATATTTTGATGAGTGTAAATAAAATGATGAAGCCTATTTGCTCTACCATCCAACAGGGTGCCAGCTGTAGGTGTGCAAAATGGAGGCACTGAGGGATGGAATTGTCTTCCTGTTTTCATCCGCTCTACACGAGTCTCCAGGGAGGGAGGGATCAGGCTGGGAAGCACAGTTATCAATTGGTAGATAAAAATGACAATCTGCCCCAGTGGAGGACAAAGAGCCAATCAGTGAGGCGTGACTGCTCGTAATATCCCAGAACAAGCAAGGAAATGAGTAAACGTTCCCCAGTGGAAAACAGCTGAGACTTTGAGCACATTTGGCCGTCCTTTCTTCAAGATCTCAGAGTCTAAGTGTCAGGATGGGACAAGGACACAAAACTGTTGTATGTTCATATATAACGATAGCTAGTCTGTTTTATTATTGCTAACCAATTAAAAGCTGAACATATGAGCAAACCTCTCCTGATAAAAAGACGCTTAGGGTCTCACTGAGTTTAAGTGATATTTAACGGTAAAAAATAAGGGGAAAAAAAATTTCAATTTGCTTCCAAATGCAGCATAAATAAACTATCCAAATGTATAATTAGTTGGGATATATCAGGAGATAGCAATTACCTAAATTACCTTGGTGGTGGATGTTACAGATGTTTCTCCAATTATAAAAATAAAAACACCCTGAAAATGAACAGAATTTGTGAATGTGACCAAAGACCGAGACTCGAGAAATAATCTCAATACCAGCAGGGAATCACTCCAGGAATATTTCCAAAGCCTAATTCAATTTGAGAGCCCGGGTGTGTATAAATGAGGGGCAACAAATAAAATAGCCATCATGAGTTGCTGAACAAAAGAAAATAAAGCTTCTCCATTTATCATTTCAATTACAAAGCTTACAAAGGCCAACTGTTGTGACATCACCACACAGAGGAAGACACATCATTGTGCCACATTTTCTTGATATTGATTGTGCTCCTCCTCATTCCTCTTGTGCCCCTTTTCCAATCTGCCCTTGTTCCTTTCTCCTGATCATAAATACAAACCAACATAAATCTTTCTCTGTAGTCATAAGGGCCCATTAAAACATTACCGAGAGAATGAGGAGATGGGCATACAGGAATGAATAGAATATGACAGAAATATATGAAAGATGTACAAGACAACAGGATGGATGGATGGTAACAGAGGCAGATTTCTGAAAGGATGACCTGTCGACCTGTGTGATGTCTTTTAAGTGGTTGGTCCTGTTGTGCTCACTCCTTCGATTGAAAATCAGTGAGTAGGATTTAAGGGGGATGGGGACAGTGGGAGCTGAAGTAAATGAGGAGGGAGAAAAAAATGTTCCCATATTTTCCCAATCTAACCATTCGTACAGTGATGTGTTTAATCTGTTTAATGTTTTTTAAATTAATTTTTCTATTACAAATAACATCTCTTAATAGTTTTGTTATCAGTACTAGTAGGATGTTACAAGAGATAAGCAATGCATTATTTTTTATATCTGGAACAAAAAATGCCAAATAACAAATACGTTAAATCTCTATAATGTCAATTGTTTAAATCAAAATCTTTTAAGTTATCTTTCAACAGCAAGACGTTTACATTGGATTCAGTTATAATTTGTACAGCCTTCTCATCTTTTTTAAATTCTCGTTACTTTGGTATGTACCTGTATTTTAGGAACATTTTAATGTAGATATTTGTTTTGATAAACTTTCATCCTCCACCTTGAGCTTGTTTGGTGGCAGGATGCCTTGCGATGTTCCTTAATGCAAAGTGCTTAAAAAGAGCTTAAACATCAGCAAAGCTTAAAAGCTTTGAAGCTTGACAGGTACAAACTCCACACAGCTTCATCATGTTGTTTTTTTAGAGAGGCTCACGGAGCATTAAAAAACTCCTCTACATTTCTTCTGATCACTTTACAAATGTGAATATATTTGCTTGTCTTAGAAGAAGACGAGCAAAAGAAGATTTTCTATTTTCTGAATAGAAAATCTTAATTTCCTTTTCCTTATCACATGTACTGTATTTTCTTCAGCACTGACATTTGCAAACAATGTGTTTATAATGGTGAACCGACATCAAAAGGTTATGTGGGCAGCAGTTTACCTTCACACATACATTAAGCTGTCAAAGCTTTCCTACTTCTTTCTATTCCAACAATTTTATTAATAAAGCTTTGCAGTTTCTGGTTACAAAAAAGAGATGTTGATGAAGGACTAATCTCCAAAACAAATTAACAATGTTTAATTTTGTATTTGTAATAGCACAATTAAAATAATTTTGCCTAATTTTGGTGTGGGTCTCTTAAAACATTTTACTGCTTATTTAAAGTGTTTTCTTCTTCCAGAATTTTTTGTTTTTTTGTTTTTTGCTGTGCCCAGCAAAAAACAAAAACAGGAAATCCAGCCATTTTTCCTTTTAGAGAAGTAAATCCTACAGTTGTCAATGTTTCATTTTTATGTATGCACCACTGGGGTAAAAAATACTAAGGGTAGTCACAGCTGTGTCCACAGTTAAAGAGTAAATTAGCATCTGGCACAGTTAAAAAATCTATCTGTGTAAGCAAACTTGGAACAATGAAAGCCCTCTAACACCCACCAAACCACTAATGCTGTAAAATGGTTAGCAACACAAGACTGAGCAGCGGTAATTATAATTTGTGCAACTGTATAAATTATGTCAATACATACTAATTAAACCCGACTGAGGTATTGCAAGGCACTTTCACAGGCATAAAGAAATGATATACACTGAACTTTTTTTCTGAACAGAATGGATAGTTTCACTGCCTAAAGTTCATAAAAGCATAGTGTGTACTTGTATCATGTGGGAAACAGACCTGCAAGCAATTCTGGCTCAGAAAAGACATGCAACTATTACCAGTTCATTGACGTTAGTATTTTAGTAGCCATTACGAAAGGCAAATCCCCCATCTTAAAGGGTTTATGCCCAGGCCTCCAAGACAAGAAAACAGCTCTCAGTTTATACGAGGTCATAAAGGACTGTAATGATACTGGGGAAATTGGTTTCTGTGGAGGAGGTGATGGTGGAAGGAGAAAGAGAGAAGGTAAAATGTGACGGGAAAAAAAAGGATCAAAAAATGCTTGGAAGAGGGTGCAAATGGGAAATAGATGGGAAGGGTTAAACCAGAAAAAACCTTAATCAGAAAAAATGAAGGGTGGGTGGGGTGGGGGAGCATCGTCTATGCATCCTCACATACGCATTAACTATAAGCAGGCAATTTAAAGGTGATGGCACATTTTAAAAATCAAGCCTTAGTTCAGCTGTCCTTCATTAAAATGAAGCCCGCAGTGCACACTGATAGACTTACACAAGCAGTTCAAACTCAATCTGTTCTTTATTAGAAAAACAGCTGGGGGTGTATGACAGCTTGACTGGACTCCCTCACTGGAAACTCTCTGACCTTCATTAAACTGTTAAGTGCAGTGGTTCACTAACAGTTTAAATGGATGACCTAATCAGTGACATGTGAGCCTGTCAATAAGCTTAACACGTGAAAAAGATCTTTTTAACAAGCACCTCAGTCAGCTAAACCAATATTAATTACAAACACATTTCCCCATCATTAATCTTCAAAATGCAAGAATGCTGATATGCATTTGCAAATCATAAAACACTAATGATTTAAATAGTATGAAAGATGTTAGAATAAATCAAAGTAATAATTAGGGAACTCTTCTTAATTCATGAGATAGTCACTTAAATCACTTTCTGCCCTAATGCTCTGTTGCGCAGTCTTTATTGGAAATAGATATGCAGTGTCTTGTAAAAGTATTCATATGTCTCCAACCTTTTCATATTTTGTTGAACTTTTCAACTGGTCCCAACTGCTTTTAGGTCTTGACTTGCAATGGTCCAAATGTGCTTTGATCTAAAGTAGCAGTCCCAAATCCTGGTCCTCAGGGCCCACTGTCCTGCATGTTTTAAATGTTGCCCCACTGCATCACACGGATTCATATGATCACATTATCTCCTTAGCGTGCCTCAAATTGTTGCAGAACCCTGTTAATCACTCATTCATTTAAGCCATGTGTGCAACAAGAGAGAAACACCAATAACATGAACGCCCTGAAGACCAAGGTTGAGGACATCTGATCTAAACCATCACTTTGCAGCAATGATTATATGTTTAGTTCTGCTCTGATAGACGATGAACTTCTACTTCAGTCTAAATATCTTTTGCAGCATCAAACAAGGTTTTTTTCCAGGATTGTCCTATGTTTAGTTCACCTTAGCCTCCCATAAAAACTGATCAGTTTCTCTGTCCCTGCAGAAGAACATCTCTTTAGCATGATGCATCCACATCCATGTTTCACTGTGTGTTCAGTGTTGTGCAGTGGTAGTTGCCCATATGACATTGTGTTTTCTATATGGATTACTTTTTGTGTCATTTGACCAAAGCAGCTTCTTCCATCTTACGGCTTTTGGCACACTGCAACTAAAACAATGTATGGCTGCAACAACAGCTTTCTTCTTGCCACTCCTGCGTGTAGGTCAGTTTGAGGACAACCAATAAGAGATTGTCAACTAATTGTCCAAATCAATCTCGGTAGCTCTTCTAGAGTTTGTGTTCAACTATCACACTAAATCCCAATAAAATGCAGTAAAATGAATGGCTGAAAAGTAAGAAAAAAATGTCCAAGTCACTTTGATAGGTGAAGATGTAATTTAAAATTCCAGTTTCTCACAGACTATTACATATTCATTAATTTCCTGAGCTTACAAAATCCCATAAATATGTTTAGCTTGTGTGTCTTTTTGCTAAAAAAAATACCTTTAACAGCCTCGTCCACTACTTCCACCACTCGATCAATCTGTTGGACCTGCAGCACAGACAGAGACATCAGGGAATACATTTATTGATATAGACAAAACAAGCCCACACAGTCAAACACAGGATATCGACAGCACACAAACACACATGCACTTATCCAGGTTTATTTAAGGTGGATATGTAAATCCACTCTAAGGCAGCATGCAATAAGCAGATAGCCAAACAAGTGCAGAACGATACAATCACAACAAGTTTCTTCCAGTTAGGATTAAGCAATATGGATTTTTTAAATGCCAATTAGTGTGTATGTACATAGGCACAGCAGCATGTTTGGTTTTTATTTACCAATGCATTGAAACCGCAGCAGAGTTTTAACAATGTGAAACAAAAGTCAACAAAATGCAAGTTTAAAAGAAAGAATAAACGGGAGCATATAGTAACACATAGGTAATTAAAAAGGTATTTCAAATAAGATTACCAAAGAATCTCTCAAACACAATCACTTCATAAGAAAGTAAAAGTCATTCTCCTTTTCATCTCCTAAGTAGACAGAACAATCCTGCAGTTCTAGCAGCTTAAGAACCCTCTAATTCATGCAAAGATAATAAGCATACACTTGGCCACAGCTTAAATTTAATCAGACTGTTAGAAAGCTCAACTAATTTTTTAAAAGACGAAATAAATGTTCACACTGAGCAGTACTTATTTTATTAATTTGCCTCGCCGCTAAATTATTGAGAAGAGCAGTAAAATGAGAACAGTGAAAGGTCATTAAAAAGACATGCACAGGAACCTAAAGAGGTGAAAAAATAAATAACATGATTTTCTTTGACATAATTTCTCCCTTCATTCTCCCAAGCGTTCCTCTAAGTCACTCTCCTCCTCTGCTCTCAGAGGCTTGTGGACTTGCCATTGGCTCTGTCTGCCCCACAGGTCCATTACCCAGAGTATTTTTCCAAATACATTCACATGGACACACACTGTGCTTTGCAGGCAGCCGTTGCATGCATGTTACACACTGAAATAAAACCTATTTCCTTGTAATAGCCAAGCAATCTGGATCCATTCAGAGCAGCAGCGGGTGTCTCTTTGTACAGTAAAGGTTTGGTAATGCTTACACTTTGCAAACTAATGCAGACCTCCAGTTTCAACTCTGTTTTCAAATCCTACTTTATATTCATAGGATACTCCTTAACTCAAAAATTGAGGAATGTTAGGAACAAATGGAATCCGTCAGATTAGGGCTTGAAATAAATATACTGGAAGGAAAAATAGCTTAGATTTTGCCTATCCTTTTAGTTAAAGAGGATTCTTTACCTTTCACACAACTTCGTACATGACATACATTTACAAAGGCGCTGTGTACTATAGTCAAAAAGAATGTAAAAAATGAAGGGCTAGATTTATCATTGCCTACTGGCAATATCCTGAAGATTTCTAAAATTATCATTGGAAGGTAGAAAAGAAAAAAAAGCAGATTCAGCAACACAACTACAAAAAATGTACAATCTTTGAAAAGACTGAATAAGTAGTGGCAAGCTACATAAGTGGGTGTGTGTGTGCTAGAGTCAGAATGTGACAGGTCTAGTTAAGATGGATGAAACACTGCAGGCTTGCGTGACTGCCAATGCACCTAATGCAAGGTGCACCGTCATTCACTCAGACATAAGAACAGGTATACACAAAAAACACAGATGAGGCACAAAGGTCAATTAAAGAGAATAGATTGAAAAGGAAGTACCCTTTTTTTAACCCGATCCCTTATCTAGCCGTTAGTGAAATCACAATAGACAAATTCTTAACTTATTTGCATATCATTTGAATAACCCACCAACTGCCACTGTCATTATGCAGTTTATTGTTGCCACCACAAAAACATAAGCCATGTGTATTTTCTCTCATATGCCTTTTTATGTTTCCTGTCCATGCATTAATGCATCTTTAAATGTACAGGTATGAATAGGCATGTTTATTCAAATAAAATAAAATAATTTTTTTTTTAAAAATCTAGTGTACATGACACTTTTTAAACAGCTCATAATGGAAGTCCACACATGAAATGTTTTAACAAATGGCATGTTTATACAGCATGTTTCAGAGACTGTTTAAGAGTTTTCATTAGGAAATCATAAAATTAAGCACCTCATCATTTCAGCGGATGTTTCAGAGATGGGATTTTTATCTCAGGTTTAGAATTAAGTGAAGAAATAACATGAATGAAAGCCTAATCCTGGCAGATCCCTGCAAACACAATAGGAGAATGGGCATGTGAATGTTTGCCTGTATCAGTCCATAAATCCAACTGACTCATGACAACAAGTTGAGTTACAAAGGTGAATTTCCCAGCTATTTGTTGCGTCTTAAAATCTGTTAACCGTAGAAAAGAACTGCAATGACTGTACCGAGTGAGATTTTGCTTGAATGGATAATTATCTAAGCTACTATTCAAAGATAATGCAAATAATGCTAATACAGCCGTTTTTATGTAATACACTGAAACATTTAGGCTGAAGCAGGTCTTGAGTTAACAGCTTTCATTACTAAATGCATTTTTTTAAGTTTTCCTATTGTGTTTAAGCTAAACACAATAAGAAAATGATGAGGAAACAGACTATATTGTGCACCATTAGTTAATTAGTTCAATTTCTTAATTTCAAGTCTGAAAATTAATTAGATCATCAAACTGAATCACTGAAAATTTGTATCAGTAAGAACTTTACAAAAAACAAATATAAGAAATGTGGTTACAGATCTCTGATTAGATCATTCTTACATGGGTAGTATTATGCAATCAAGTAACTACATAACCTTCAATTGTTATAAAAATGCAATAAATATCAAATATGACTTAAAAGAAAATTGACTTCGTAATTTAACACCTTGAAATTGGGCATGTCTCTTTAAAAACCCCTGCTTTTATTGGAACTCCGCCTCCAGGAAGTTATCGCTGCAGCACTCCTCCATTAGCCCTTTAATAATATTTTTTACCAGAGTTGCACTGAGAAGTAGCTGGTTTGAGGAGCTCAGCAGATACCAGGGTTTGCTAATTGCTGCTGGCTTGTCTGAAGGAGCTGAGCAATGGGGTCGCCAGGGAGGGCTGCTCTGTGAGGTGGAAGCTCAGAAACTGAGCCGGTGCTAGATCCACCCATGTGTTTTGAACAGCTGGATGGTTGCCAAGGGAGATTAAAGGATTTCTCAAACATGCATGAAAGAATCAAGGAAACTCCAGGTACATTTTTAATGAGGGAATAACAATATAAAGCTCAAAAAAGTTAATTCTACATAGTACTGCACCTTTAATTAGAAGCCATTTTTTCTGCTCAAAATTCTAATTGTGGTTACAGTGATTAAAAACAAAAAGTATTTGTAAATTCTACTAGCAACTATAACATGTTTAAGTTAATTGTAATGACAATTCCTAATCTAAGTTGCAATTTTTAAATTTGAATAAAACACAGCAGAAGTCAAAGAATACAAATTGAGTGCATGAACACGTACCCCAATAATGCTAAGACCTTTAAGGTAGTCCATCCGGGGCTGAGCCTGAGGAACACAACCTGCAACGACCACTTTTTTCTGCTGCTCCTGGGCTTTCCTGCACAAACACATATAAGAAGAGTTTTAGAAAAGATTAACACTGGTTTGTTTTTACGAGTCTGCTACTGTGAGAAATGTTTTAATAGCAATGACTGTCCAAACAACTCTTGATGAGAAGAGGGGTATTCACATTTAGCAGAGAAACTGAGTCGATATGTCAGAAGTTAACATGTTAAAACAGCAGTTTTTAATGATGATTAATAAATATTCCTAAGTCAGTGAGCAAAATACTGCGGGTTCATGGAGCTCAACTGTAGATGCATATGAACCCACACACCATAATCAAAAGCTTTAGTGATCCAACAGACTTTCTGCATCCAGCACCAAATTAAATCCACCTCCAAACTGTGTGCAACTGTTTGTTTCACATATGAATTGCAAATGTTAAATCTGCCAAATCTCTGAACTCAAAATATATAATATATTTTCAAGGAGGAGCGGTGTTGGATATGACTTGAAATTAAATTGTAGGCTTACTTCCACTATTAGGGACAAGTTAATCTCAAAGTGACCAAATTAAAGACCTAAACATATAAATTGTAAATTTTACTTTTGATACTGTACTGAATTGTGTGCATAAAAACTGTACTGATCCAGAAAATTGGCTGAGAAGCAAGACATCTTAGAGCAACCGAATGGATCACAACCTGTTATCCTGGACATGTGGATATCAGAAAATGGTTATTCTCGCTTTTAAAAAATGTTTAGCTCAGTCTGTCATGTTCAACATTTCAGCTAACCTTCAGAGGAACTCATAAAGCTGCAAGGGTTTACAGCACTTTTGTTTCAACAAACAAATTAAAACCCTCACAACCCCCAAGGTTTGTTAATCAGTTTCAAGTTTGAAGAAGCAAACACTGCAGCAGTCATGTGCATGAGCTGTTCCCCAAATGCAAGTAATCACAGAAGTCTTCATCTGCAAAATTTATTTAAAAATGTTTTTTGTTGCATTTACACCTTTTCATCAGGTCTGTAGTTACTCTATAGAATTTATAAAGCGTGGTCACATTAACAGAGTAAACAGTTCCACTTTTGGAGCAGAAAATGAATGTTTTCATTTTGACAGCCAACGGTCCATTCCCTTGCTCATACTCAGGAATTGGCATCTGCGTCTGATAAGTGAGGCACAATGGAAATCTGTTCAGGTTTAACATTTCCTCGTAGTTCTGAGTAACTGTACTTGGCATTTAAACTGCAACAACCATGAAACAATCTGATAATGTTGTTTTGGTCTGATTTTTAAGTTTTTAATCACCTTACAAACTCGGTTACAGTGGGCGGACAGCTGTGTTCACAGAGCGTGCCACCAGCCCTGCTGTGGGAGGACCCTCTCAGCATCACTCAACGTAATCTACATAAACAGTCCATTTTAGAACTTCGCATTGGAAACACGTAAAAGAAATAAACTTCAGAGTGAAATTATGAAGTTCTATGAAACCCATCGACAACCAGCGGTTATTTATATTCACAGGGAAGTTATCATTCACATATTATTTAAAACTACATGTCATTGATCTTGTATGTTCCTATTTAAATGTGCTGAACAAAAAACGAAAGCTATGCAGATAAACAGTGTGCCAAAATGTATGTGTGTGTATGTGCGTGTGCACATGATCTGTGCAAGTCTCGTGTCACCTCCAGTTAGTGGCAGTGAGATTTGAGACACGCGGTCTGTCTGACAAAAGCTTTTGGAGGAGCTGCCCAGACTCTGCCATAAATCTTTAATAATGAAGCCTCCTGACAGCAGGAGTGGAAGAGGGAGGGAAGGATGGAAGAGGGGAAGCACATAAGTAGGGAGAAATCGTAGGAGGGGGACTGAGAAGCAGCAGTGAGGCTGGATGCAAACTGTCAGTAGTGTTTTAATTCACACTGTTTGTATTCTTCAACAAAACAAAGAGAGCTAGTGATGGAGGAGGAGGAGGAGGACTGTGCAAGGGAATGGAATGTGAAGGCAGACGACTCAATTCAAAGCCTGCTTACACTGTCACATGAATGAGAACTGGAAGGACAGATGAAAAATGGTAGAGAATGAAAGAAGAAAAAAAACAGTGAAACCAGAAATCAAAAATTGTTCATTGTTTATTTTAGAAACAAAATCCTTATTTTGGGCCAAGCACAGAACATTTGTACTGAGACAATGTAAAAGGTTTAACACTACATGTGGCGTGTTTTAATGTTCCTACACACTTCCATATTTGTAAGAGGGCTGATGGGTAATTACAAAGTGGGCTGACAAATAAAGAAAGATATGATGGTGTTGGATACAATGGCTCATTTTACTCAACTGATCCAAAGTATATATACAATGTTTATTCAAACTGTCGGGTTTTATCTACTGGCTGCATGCCACTGCCAGAGAGTAAGGAACAAAACCCATGTTATTGCAACTGCCTTTTTATGGTGTCAACAGACTGTAAAAATATACAGAGGGAGGGAAGAGTGTAGCAGTAAAGAAAAATATTCCAAGTCACTAAGAGTAAGTATAAAATTCTGACCAAAAGTTGGAAAGTTTCAGTCACTCTGCTAGACATTCAATTAAAGAATCACTTCTATTCTCCTGCTACACCTATAAAATAAAAAATTCAAGGTTAACAGAACAAAGCCATAATCACATATACAAACATTCAGAGATGCATCTGATAAGTGTGACTCCCCATCACAGTTACAGCCATAAACATCTCTCTCCAGCATTAGTGCACATTCAGACACGTACACAGCAGGGGTGCAGCTGCCTAATTGACAACATCTCATGCCAAAATGCACCAAACGTTCCTTTAATGTCCCTCTCGCTCCCTGCCCATGGACCCACCACCATAGCTGACATGACGAGGAAGCAGAGAGCGGCTGAGTAGCTGTCTGAGCGCCCCAGTGGGAAAGGCCAATCACGTTGCGTACAATTCCTGGGAGGAATGAGATGGAGGGGGATTATGGGATGCAGTTGCTGTGGTAATGCTTAGTAGTCTAATAAAGCTCTCATTGCCAATGACCCAGACTAGAGCAGATGTCCCCCAAGATCAGACGAAAGGGATGTATGCGTGGGGAGATGCGTGTGTGTGTTAGTGTGTGTGCGCACATTTCTCCTCCACTCTGCAGCCCTTTCTCAACTCTGTCACTTCTCCTCAAGGTCCTGACACCAAAGGTTCAAACAATGTCTAAACATACTGTGCATACGCGTTGCAGCGGTCCAAGCTGGTGATAGGCGCAGCATTCATAGGACTGCACATAGATGGCTGACCTCTGTCATATATGTGGTGGAGAGTGCTGTGCTGTACATACTTGTTTTTAACAGCTGAGTAGACACCGTGAATAAGTCAAATTAGACTAGACTAAATGTCCAACTGAGTTGATCAGGTTGACTTCGAGATGCCTCATGCTAGGAATATGACATTAAGTTACCCTAGGCATCAGGCGGACCAGAGAGCATGACCTATATAAGAGACTCTTCAACTTTCACACAGCAAAATCTGAAGTGAAAGAGAAAGTGTTCCTTAGAGGATCGGGGTAGAGTCTTCCAAAGGGCTTTTTTCAATGACAGCAACACGCATTTGGTCACATAATCACATGACATTCTCTAGAAAGCATTGAATGTCTGTTATGTTCTCGTTCGTGTTTAGCATCAAAACTGATGTCAACATATATATGAGTATTTTAGGCTAATACTGAGCCAGAAGCAACGCGAGCTGCGTCTTCAGATTGAACCAGAACCCAAAACGTCTCGTTTTAGGTCAGTTATCAAAATGGTCTGTTAAATGACACAATAATGTGGGAACTATTAGAAATAACACAATTAAGGTAGGTATATAAAAAATTTTTTTACCTAAACTTAATTTACAAAAATCTACTGAAAGTAAGGTTTTAATTATATTGTAATATATCAAGATGCACTTGTTTTTCATGGTGCACTTCAGCATAGGAATGTTTTAATGTCTGAATTCAATTCTAAAATAACTATCATTTTATCATGAAACTATTTCAAATTGTAATTAACTCTTTCTACATTAGTTTGAATATATTTATCATCAACCATTTTTACTTTATGAAATCTAGAAACCTTTATTTTAGAATATGTTCATGTATTGAGAATTTTGGTTCTCAATACATCGATGCTGTACAATCAGAAGTGGTTCATTTTAGTTTAGAAGCCAAATATCTAAAACAGACTTTCACACATTTATGAGTGTGTGCGTTTCCGCTCAATGACTCCTTGCTGCGCAGCGTCCTCAGCCATATACAGATAAGGTTTTGGCTACATAGCGGGAGAAAGTATGAGCTCATTACATACACACACAGAGCCTCTGCCATATGTTCCCTAGCAAACACGTTGCTTGTGAATGAGGTCATAGTGATACGAGCCGTGAGAAACTTTGTGAGGCTGAAAGAGTATAACTTCAACTTAAACTAGATGAATAAATTAAGATTTTTCCACTCCAAACAATCTGATAAAATGAAGTGGGACATTGAAGATGTGGCTCTGTTGCATGTGTATTTTTCTTGCCTCTTTACCATATTTGGCCTATCGTTCCTTTTGTCTTCCTCGCCCTCTCATCTGCACTTCAACGGCCATTTCTGGTTGATTTGACAGCGAGCCAGCCACTCAGTAAACCCCTGACCTCTCTGCATTAGCATAAGCAGCAAGGGGCAAGGTTAAGTACCCATCAAGCCTCTGTAATTAACATGTGAGTCGATGAGTGCACGGGTGTTTGTGAGTGTGAGTAAGTGAGAGTGAGCAAATGTTTTAAATTGCTCCTTCACATATTTTCCACTTCTGCAAACTCCTGCTGAATCAATAATGCAGTTACACTCTTGGTCACTGAGGCAATTTCAATTTCACAACAGCTATTGTAATCCAAGACGTTACCTAATTTTATCAACAGGGGGACCCACAAATCACGTTTATTTTTTAAATGTTTTATTCAGTGTTCCATATTTATGCATGTTTTGTAACAACATCAACAGCAAAAAATAAATAAATAAAATAAAATAAAATAAATGTCTCCCCTGTCTGACAGAAGAAACAACTATTTGTAAGAAAAACACTGATACTCTAAAAGAGACTGTACTCATTACTATGTGTATTACTGTACTGGTGGAGTTTTACTAAACAAAATAAATTATAAAGAAGTAGCTAACTCTACACCTGTGGAACCTGAATGTGAACAAACTAAAACACATTACAGTTCGCAATGTGGAGATAGGGAACAGTAAAAATTATTTTTTTATGACAATGTTACAAGGAGATCTAATGAGTGTCTTGAGATATGTTAGCAGAAATAAAAGACAAACACATGATAGATAAAACAAATGAGACTGCCAGTTTTAGCATTAAAAAATAAAGTTGCTGGGTGTGGCGATGGTACAGGTGTAAAGCGCAACACATGTTTGGACTGAGGTCTTAGTCCAAGACTTCACAGTTTTGAGTACCAGGCATATATCTTGGGAAGTCTGATTTAGTGAAATTTGATTTCTTCATCTTTAATTCAAATATTTCAGGAACTGGGGTAGGTTTGCAATCAAAAATATCCAAGTTATAAGATAAATAATATTTAAGCAAACTTCTTAAGGGACATGGTTGTGAGGAAAGAAAAGCAAATTCAACATCTCATCTTTGGAAAATGAAGGAAAGACATGAGTGGTCCGAAGCTATGAAAAGGTTTGTGATTGAAGGAGGAGATTTGAGAGGTAAAGTTGCTGAATCCCTTTTCTAGTTTCACTTAAACACATATCCAGAATGCACTTTTTAAAGCCCATTTGTTTTTCAGCTCCTCTTCATAAAAACAGAGACAAAGACAAAAATAAACGAAAATAACTAAACAACTGAGATCAAAAAACAAGGTTGAAAGGGGTGTCGCTTCAATGAAAGATGATTATATGAAAGAAGTCCAATAAAAGTGACTTGAGATTAAAAGAAAACAATGCTATGGCATTTCACAGATATGTTGTTGTGTTTTTAAAAACTGGAGCACATCTTTGATAGCAGTAGTTGTGAAAAGGCACCAGAATTAAAACAACGTAAGAGGACAAAAAAAAAAATGTTGACTCTTGTCATCCTTCCTCATTTATTACCAGTATACCATTTTACAAGATACAGGCAATCTGTTGACCAATCAATAGACACCTATAACATAGCTATTTTATGGCTGACCCACTCCGCCTTTGGGTATGCTGTAGATAGGATGCTCCTGTACTGTCCACCTGGGCCTTGTAAAGGAAAGTCAGATGTTGTGTGAAGCTTTCAGATTATGGCCTTTAAAGAATGCTGGACACACATTCACACCGCCGTGAAAAGGAGAGAAATCTGTCATGTAAAATTAGATGAATGTGTAATAAATACCATATTACTGTAAATGAGCTGTATTGACCGCTTGAATGCTTCATAATAGAGAAAGGGCTAATAAAAGACAGGGGGGAAAAAAAGACCCATGTGAAATAGAGCCACACAGACAGCTGCACAGATGTGCTGGAAATTGCATTAGAGATGAGCACTTCAATGAACCTCAAGAAGGAAGACTATATAGCTGAATCCTAAAAAGAGCCCCGAGAGTCCCATTCTCCATGCCAAGTCCTGTTATTTATAGAGGAAGGGCTATTATGGGGCATTAATGTGATAGTAGCCAGCCCCAGGCTGTGACAGAGAAAAAGCTGATAAGTTAATATTTCAGACAATAAACAAAGATCTCTACACAAATCCACAGAGAGAGCATTAGGGTATTTTATTCCTGAATTTAAATCACATGCCTATTTTAAAAATTACTCCTGGAACGTAGCCCATGTTTACTGCTAAGTATTGAAAGTTTCAGTATTATACCTCTAGTGTCTGATCAATTGTTGCCAAGGCATAAAAACGGATCATGTGAATGGAAATATTTTACAGAAATGTGCTGGGTGAATCTCAGAGCAAGAATGTTTTTTTCTCTCTTTTTTTGTAAAAATCAAAGTATAAGGAAAAATGTCAAAATCCAGCAAACTTTAGCCTATTGAAGAACAACATTCCTACATACATTCCTCAGTATGTCATTTAATAATGTTCTGCCAATGGAGGTAGTGAGGCAACACAAAGAAAGATTAGAGGAATGCTGCCAACTAAAAGATTACTCCCTCATTCTGTACAAGGTCACAAACTTCCAGCGCTATTGCAGCATCTTTCATTTCATACACAGAAAGGTTCTGCACATGATTGAATCTGAGGGTAGAGATACTGTTCAGCCCGATCAATCAGAAACTCTGATCATACCACGAAGGCTGTGCTTTCATTTCTTGATGTTGGTTATTTTCTGTAGTGGTCCTGCACTATTTGCTGCTAATCAATGAAATGTTCATAATCTGCACCGTAGGAGATAAAAAGCACAGGAGGCGGGTCAACGTTAACAGAAATTACCATCTTGAAACTGAAATTTTGGTGATTCTACTTCAAGTAAAAAGAGAAAAGTTTAGTTTGTTTTATTGCCAAGACATTGGGAAGAAAGTTATGTTCATCTGGTCTCCACTGTCTGTGTGAAGCTGCACTATTCTGTATGAGTGGCCGTCTCTGTTTAATGATTTGAATCCAAAGATCAGACAAGGGCTGAGTCTTTGTTATAACGACTCAGGTGAAAGGCCACTCTTGGCTGAATGCATTCAGACAAAATTAGCCCAAGCGTAAACAATCAAGGTTGGTTTCAAGGTCATAAATTATTACAAGACCTCTCTCGGAGAATTGCAATTTCACATGCTCAATGACCTGGAATCATTCAAACAATCAGCAACCCAGCAGCAATCAAAATAACAGAAAGGCCGAATAATTACGCCACTTAAAGTAGCAAAGCAGTCATCAATAAAGCCATGAAAACGTTTACTTCTTGAAAAGTTGCTACAGACTAAAGCAAAAGTGATGCAGAGTAGTTGATTAATGAGGATTAAATGGAAATGAAAGAAGGAATCCTGCTTGGAGAGAAAACGTCTGTTGTCTAACACTTAAATATGGGAATATAATTCACAGAGTTTGCTTAACTCTATTTAATCATTTTGATTTTGGTTCGTTTTTATACTCCCCTGCTGCCAAAGGAGGCTGTAACAATAACATTTTGACAACACCCATAAGTACAAATATAAAAAAAAAATATTACAGTACAAGCGACTATAAATAAATGAATAAAAAATAATGTCTGGTTATTTTCTTGAATGCTGTTCTTTATTGCTGTTGTAAATTTTCCACAGCTTCTATGTTGTATGACAATTTAAAAAAAAAAAAAAAAAAAAAAAAAAAAAAAACAACCTTGACTGAATCATAAAGTCAGACATCTCAGAAAAAAAACCCATTAAATCAACAGTCAAACATGATTATACTAGTGGGATGACTTGCGAAGTTTTGCTGCTTCAGATGACGTTGCTATGCATCGTCTAGCCGGACAAAGACCCAAAGCAAATCCACAGGTTTAGAAGTGTCCTAGTCAAAGTCTGGACTTGCATTCATCAGTTTTATCTTGGGTTGTTAATTGGGGGTGAGCATTCAGTATTAGTAAATAATTTGCTAACGAGGGGATTTTAAAAGGCATTTTATTTCAGATTTTATTTCAGAGTAAAAAGTATAGAAGTGGCTTAATGCATATGAAAACCACACTTATAAGATTTGTATTTACAAAACATTACAAGCCCGTCTCTGTTTAACATCACCTTACAATGACTTAATTGTAAGGTGTGTACTGAACAGTTTATTGTCTGATAAAAACACTGCATATACTTTGTTTACATAATAGTAAAGACTGCAGAAGCCTAAGGAAGATGGTCATGCTGTCATTCTTCCCAGGCTGTAAAAGTTTCTCGATTTTTCTTTAAGTTTCTCAGCTGAGGAACACCGAGTAATACTGTCACATTTCATATCCGTTTCTCTTCTACAGCCTCCTTTGAGGATTCAGAAGCAAACCTTTAAAGGTCAAAGATCTCACTGTCATCTTTCATGACTTAATTTATATCAATCACGTCTCTATGCTTTAACTTATTGAATCTTGAAGTGACAATGGTGTGACACATACGTTGAAAAACTGCATTTCAACTATTATGAAAGTAGAACTGAAAAGTTTCTCAACAAATTATGCTGTCACTTTTCACCCCCCAACAGTGCACAGTGAAACGACACTATTGCAGAGGGCATGCATGTCATCACTTATAAGTTGCAGTGAGTATATAGTATCTAAGTGGCTCAGGACTTTCCGGGTCACTGCTTGTTTAGCCAACACCAGCAAATGTCAGCTTTGGAAATCTTCAACTTAAAACAAGACCACAGGGAGAATGTCAAAAGCTTACAGGTGCTTCTTTGACCCACCATTACCCTTTTGTCTCCTAGAGCTTTACATTTGCACTGTCATATGTTTACTTATTAGATTTGTGTAAAAAAAAAGAAACACTTTTAGGTGAGCTAGGTGTATTTGACTCGCTATAAACTGAACAAACACATCAAACACTTGTAAGCTGAGTAGCTCAGGTCCAAGAACCTTCTGTATAACAACAACCTGGCCTGTCCTTTTAGAAAAATACAAAGCATAATACTGTAAGAAGCATAATTAAAGCAAAAATAAAGATTCCGTTTTTTTCCTGAGGCAGTTTGACAGCAACTCAGTGTGGGGATAATGAGAGAGAAGCAAAGCAGCAGATGCTGTGGTTTACCTGTGTTTTGTCAGTACAGGTGAACAAAGGGTCAGAGCAGTCCTCTCCATGTACCATCTGTCAGATGAGTCAACGTTTCAAAAGACATTTCTCCACATTCAGACCAAATCAACACTTCCCTGGGAACAAGTTGTGCATTTTTTCTCCCTCTCGGTTTCAGCGTTTAGTAATAGGTTTATATTTTCTAAAAATGTTTGTGCTCACAAAGGAAAAAAAAAAAAAACAAAAAAAAAAACTTTGAATTAAAAAAAATCCCAATACAAAGATTAGGTTATTTTACTTTGACAATTCAAATATTGATAGAACTGAAATAACGCAAGTCAGTGTAAGTCATTTGATTTTCCTTTTGATATTTTAATGAATCTGTGATCAAAGGTGCATTCACAAATTTTAAGCAGCTCGTCCAACAAAGCTGTCATGAAACAACAACAAAATATAAGCACTATTCCCTCCTCTTTTGAAGTTTTCTATCATTTTCTTCCTCTTCTTTTACACCTAAAACCCTAATGAGGCAATGATGAGATTAGGTCCTTGCCTATTTAAGATTGTAGTGAATTCTAGATAAAGCCTTTACATCACTAGTTTAAAATTACAAACCCGAGCCATTTAGCTAACATGACAGCCTAGTGTTTCTACGAAGTGGAATAAAAGAATTAATTTTTACAGAGCTCTTTTGCTGAAGATACTTTCAGATCTATAAAATACGATTTGGATAAAATGTGGATAAATACTCGAAGAAAATAGAGTAAGTAGGAGTTATGACTGTGTTGCAGCAGCACTAATTCAGCAGCTGTTGTGATTTGTGTGTGTGTGATTTTTAATCACTTGGCTTGTATTCTCAGTACTACTGACAAGTTAGCATTACCAATACAAACCAACAAAACTAAGGGAAAACTGGGACAGATTTAAGCAAAAACACATTTAAATAAAGACAACTATTGATTAAATTGTATTTTCATAATTATCGGGCTAAACACTTTTATTTATTTTTTTTACCATCTATGATTTCTTTGAGGATATTAAAGTGTTGACAACACATGCTTTTCACAGTGTAGTTCGTGCTTAAATTCTAAATGACTCAGCCACTGGAGTGTTTTGGTCTACATGAGTAATTTAAGAAACGTTTCCTTTCCAATCACTACCTCCCGACACATTTTTTTGTCATTCCTCTTTAAATGTGTAAGTATTTTATAGGATTGAGTTTTGATTATGTGGCATAATTGACTCCATATTTGTGTTACATCACTTTTAAATGATTTCCCTCAAATTAATTTTGCAGGATTTAATGAGAATTATCAAGGAAACAGAAAGTGTTCCCAACAGTGGGCTACAACAGATTATATTACACAAGAAAAAAAAAAGACATTGCAAAATTAAACAAAGAACACATTACAGAGAGAAGGTAAAAGTGTAGCCTTGTTTAAAAATACCTGCAGAAAAAGAAGCAAACACCATATGAGCATCAGAGGCATTTCTCTCTTCTTTGGTCTTCTTAATACCTCTTTCAGTTCAGCACTCCCAAAGACTGAACATGTCACTAAAACCAAAGTTAATTAAATTGAAATCAAAGTGGCTCTGGTGGGTCAACTCATTTAATTTGAAGTAAAACAGCTTCCTTTTTATAAAGATACTCTTAAATTTTGCCCACCTTTTTAATCCATCTCTTCCCATTTTCTCCTTTGCTACTCTACCGCCATTTGTCTTCTTCTCTTGCATGTTATCTATTTAACTGAAAATTTAATTAAACACACATTATTGCTATAGCATTACTGAGGCATCAAGGTCATTAGTTGTGAACAAAATTGCTTCATGTTTAAGCTATGGAGTAACAGTATTACCCTGAATCAGAAGATGTGTGTGGGTATATTCACACGCCAATTGCCATAGCATTACACTTTTCAAAGCTGTGGGGGCAACACAAATATTAAGAGAATGTGAGATTTGTGATAATATTAGTGAATGTTGTGATAGTGACAAAAACAAAAAGTGTTGTCTTTCTGCTTTGTATTCACTTGTAGACCTAAGATAATAAGTTCCAACAATTGGATGAAAAAAAAAAATTTGATGTTTCCATCTCAACTAGGTTTTATTAAAAAGTTACTTGTGGCAGGCATTTGCTGCTTTGGCATTGAAACAACGTAGCTCGTTGTTAAATGGCTTGACAACCTTAACCTCCTCTGCACCATGCACAGCTTTTTATGCTGCATTGTGCAGGTGTTACCAAGTACATCACATGCCTCCAGAGCTTGAAAATATGTTACTTAAAAACTTAGCCAACACTTTTTGCAGTGCAGGTAATCCTTGTGACATACACAATGTGTACATAGACATTGGGATAATGAGACGTTTCCAATATATTGTTCAGTCACAAGTTAGAAATTAAATTGCCTGCTTTGCAATTTCCCATGTTCGTAAATATTAGAAAAGTTATTCTTCTCTCACTGAATTTCTTGATATGCTTCCTTTTAGTGAGTATCAACAAATACAAATCTATTGCAAAAACATGGTGGTGAAAATGTCATCAGTGGAGTAACTTTGAATAAGCAAACAATCATTGGATGCTTGGCACAGAGACTGTAAAAAGCACCTATAATGTTTGAGACAAACTTTATTTAAATAATTTTTAAAAACATTAAATCACAACCGTCAACTGGAATTTACATTTTATTGTTAAATATGATTCTCATTTATCTACAATTAAAAATCTTTGTAAAAATTATTGAGAGCAGTTATATTCAGCCACTAACATGATGACAAACCAAAATAAAATTCAGAGCATTTAACTGCCTTCCTTTCCTGTGTTTATTTTGATATTGCGGTGCAATGGATACAAATATTTTAGCATGATGACATATGTTTGGGAAAGCAGGTTAAAAAAAAGTAAATTAAAAACACAATTTCTGCTAATTTTGTCATCCGCTGAAACTGGTGAAGTGGGGAGAAAAACGATAAACCCCTGGATGCTTGGTTCATTTCCAGGACACCCATTTAAAGTAGGAAGACTGAAATAGCCTATACGAGGCAAGTCACCTTTTTTAAACAAGGTTTTCTTCAGGTATTTTATTCATTTTATCACATTGTTCAATATGAGCGAAACAGGTGTACATAAAGTTAGGGGAGGTGGAAATTTCTAAATTTAAATCAGTAATATGTTTGCTGAATCTCTCCTTATTTCAAGCCTGTCACATAGGCAGTGACAAAAGTCCCTGGAGGACAAAATCTACATGCCTGAAGATGATGGTCACACAAACAAGCAGCCACACACACACAGTTATCATGGGAAACATTTTGAAAAACAAAAGCGCCTTCAGCCACTAGCCCTAAAGGTCACGGCTGTTATCTGTATAATGCAGTTTTGAATTATTTCAGTCAAAAATAAATTTAATTGATGGAAAAAGCAATAACAGCTGGCATGTGGAGTGTTCTCTAAAGCACATAATGAAAAAAAATGCTTTAGTGTAATGAAAAATACAAGGATAAAACAGCCAGGCCAGAAATAACTACAAGCATCTCCACACAGAACTAATTTCAACAAGGAAATCTCATAATATAAAGGATAAAAATATCACCACAGAGACACAGCCAGGTGATCAATCACCTACCACAGCAAGCATCACCTCCAGAGTCTTTAGGATGACCTCTGACTTCTCTAACATGACCTGTACAAAGCCTCACTGCAGATTAATCAGACAAAATAGCTGTTTCAAGATCACTCATCAATGTTACATTTCTCAAAAAACAAATAAATAATTACAGGCCAAATAAAAATAACATCCTGTCAGCCACCTGCTGGGAGCATCCACTTAAAGATAATTCATTTTCTCATTGCAGACAGCAGCTGACATTGCATCTCAATCTTGAACACCTGCCCTGCTGCGCTAGTCACCATCTTGTTCTCCATACCCTCCCGCCTACAACACACACCCTTTTTTTGTCACATAAATTATCACAGATGCACTTTTAGACAGTCACTCATGGCACATTTCTGAAACACTTAAGGTACTGCAGGCACGTTACAACTGCCTTTGACATCATTAATATTGCATACACCAAGCAGTTACAGCTCTTATTTCAGGCCATTATGCCCTGATTTTAGAACATTTACGATCATCTGCACATAAGACTCGACTATTAAAACAGATCTTCAATCCTTGTATCATGTTAGCCTCAAGAGGTGTAAAACCACAGTTGGGCAACAGGGAAAAGCTATGAGTACTAAGCTCTGTCGGAGGAACTGGTGAAAGTTGAGAAGTTTTTTGATTGCCGTTCAGGAAGACCTTTTAAGGACGGATACTATGTGACAGGTTGTAATTATGAACCCATTAACTTAAAGGGCCACTCATCCACACATCACCACTCAACCAGATGAACAAATAAAAGGAATATCTATTTGTTTTGAGCTTGTGGTCAATTGAGGGAAAAGCTGAAGGGGCTTTGACAGGTTTTTATCAGATTGTGCTTTTAAGCTGGTGGCAAATATTTTTCCTTCATCCATGTTGCACTAAATTACTTGTTTAAGTTCAAGTCAACTATAGGAATGTTTTTTGGCTCTTTTAGACATTTTACTTTTTTAAAAAACACTATTTTTAGCCTGAAACCTGTGAAATGCGCCTTTCAAAAGAAAATATAGCGAGGTCATAATCTGGTCAGCCTAGTTCTTAGTGTAGTTCTCAGACTGCCCTGGGCTCAGTGTTACAAACACCGGACGTCTGAATTAAGCAACATACTCCCATCTTTCACCATGCCTTTTCCCCCTATGTAGCTGTCAGTCTCTCTCTCTATCCCCAAGACTATTTTTTGCGTCTGCATACCCGAAAATGTAGGCTAATGCCCTGTAGAACTGACAGATTAAATGCCAATCCCTGGGTTGTACCAGAACCAGCCCCAGGCATCAAGTGCAAAGTGTGTATGTGTGCGTGTGTGTGCGTGTGTCTCCAGTCAGATGCAAACCAATGTCTGGTGTCTGCCGTATTGGAGCATGGACATAAAACAACTGCCCCAAGTAAACAACTCAAAAGGTCACTGCAGATTTCTGATTGTTTATACCTCGATGTCAAGTTGATGAAAAGCAAACAGCTTTGGCCTTAATGTCACTCACTTCCATGCATCAGTTCATTTAAAACAAAACACTGTGAGGCTTGTAGCAACTCCTTATATTATAGGCACTTAAATAATGGCGCTTTAGTGACTGTTCAGCAATGTCAGTGAATGTTCAGCATTTTGTATATTTCTGAATATATCTCAATGTTGGAGAGTGACATTTATAGTTTTTTGGGGTCACTACACAGTTCATTACTGAAGCAATGTGTCATTTTTAAAGACTTGTGACAGAGTGCAGAACTAATACTAAATGTTTTCAGTTCACTTAAAGGTTCAAATCAAGGGCAGGAGACTAAGTAAAACTGTGGCAAAGCTTGGGCTTTTATCTTTTAATAATTTGTACGAGAAACACTTTGCGTGAACGAAATGGCATAATCCCAGTGTCAGTGGATATTTTACTGTTGGTCAGCATTTAATTTAAAGCAAATGAATACCAGTTTTTTTAAATAGATTGTTTTACATCAGTAGAAATATTATTGTCTTTAAAAATGCACAGAAGAATCAGTTGCTGACTTTAATTAGGTTCTTCTCAGTTTAAGCTGAAGGTCAGAAACTCTACAGTCAAATATATTTTCTACCAGTGAATACCAGCAACCAAAGGCGGCATTTAGTGGGCAATCTTGTATAAAGTCAAGCCATCTAAACGTTACCCATTTCAGATGAAGTGTTTACAACTTCAGAGAACGTCAAAGGCAAAGAGATGTAAACTATTCAGAAAGAAACTATTTCCTATAACACGTTGGGTTTTGTCTTGTTCATTGATGTCTCAAGAAAGCAAGAAAAAAGGAAGCAGATAACAAAATGGTTGAAAAGAGTAAGTCACTATTTTTACCCTTTTGAGCCTCCAACCTCTGCATGTCACCAAGTATGAGGATTAGGACATGTCGAAATTATTTTGTAAATTGTAGTTAAAGCTCATCACCAGGTAGAAAATGTCATTTTAAAATGCCAACTTAATCATTAAAGAGCCCAAAATTGGTCACAAAATTCAAATCTGTACTTGCCTACTTTTAAAACATTGGTTTTAACAAAATAAAAAAAGTAAGCCACTTACTGTGACTTGACATAAATTCATAAATTTGTGTCTATATGTATTAAAAATGAATGCACACCAGGAACTATTGTACCAGGTGATTCAATGAATTAAAAAGTCATTAAAAAATTAATTTCAGAAATCTGGGTAGAGTGATGAATCTACCCATCATTACTGATATAAATTTGTTATAAAAGTATTACTTTAAAAAATTAGACAACTTTATGTTATTAAAGGTAAAGTTTAAACAGTAATTATTTCTTGGTTAATGTCAAGTTGTCATAACAAAGACAAAGAATTTTGAATAATGTCAACTTTGTATTAAAGGTGTCATAATTTACCGAATGATGCTTTATGACAACAGTCATAAATATTCATGAAGGCTTATTCATGTTCATGACGGGTGTTATGTCATGTTTATAAAAGTGTCATGACAGTCTTATTCACCCTCCTTCAAATAAAGTGTTACCGAAACGCCATAAGCAGATGACATGCCTGCTAAATCTTTACCGACTGTGGAAAAAGTTTTTTTTCTCCCTATTGAACATCTCCTGGATGGAGAATGGCTCAACATAAGAAATGCAACATTCAGAGTATAATCAAAATACATAATATAATGTATAATTTACTCAACTTCTACATAGCAAAATAATCACTTTTGCTGCCACATTTTCCTCTTAAAATATAATATTTGGTTGAGACACAAGCGGATAACTATGCTCTGTTTTTAAATTTATTTGGCAGCATATGGTCAACACAATCAAGGGCATAAAAAAGATAACACTGGGAAAAACTGTCCTGCTAGATAGGGACATTCATGCATATTCACTATCCAGCCTACACATCAGTTAGAAATGCACAGCATAAGCACAAGACGTCTTCCCAGAGTTCATTCTGTACACCCCTAGTCCCCTTTCAATTACCATTAATGATTTTTCTTCCTTATGGTTGGTTCATGAATATTAAAACTATATTGAAATGAATGTAAATACAACATGGGAATTGGTGTATTTTGAAAACAGACGTACAGAGCTGAGTTAGGAACTTATTCATTTAGCACACATTCCCTTGATCATACAAATTAGTAGAAACAGTCAAGTGGAGAAATTCAACACATACACCGATGCACGGCAACACAGAGAGGCTTAATCGCATGCTGTTGAGCAACTGTTTTTAATGCATTCAGCATTTATTGATTTGAGGTCTCTGACATTAAATTACACTATAGATTTTGGCATATAAAAACACACACATGCATATTTAAATACTCATTCTAATTGACTTTTTAGCATTCAGGTAGTCCTCTGCGCTTTGTGGTGTTTAATAAATTCCAGATGTAGAAAAAATATCTGCCAGATGACTGACCAACAAGCAGAAGTGAATATCTTAAAGTCTCTATGTAACCTTGCATGATGACTAAAACAACAGAAACTTCCCCTTAAAAAGTTGGCACCAAAGAAAACACGCAGCAATTATCAAGTTCTGAGTTTTGATATTAACCCTGAATTATTCACTTCATCAATATAAACAAACCATATTCTTGAGCAACACTGCCCAACACCCTACAGATCACTACAGATCTAAATGGGTTTATATGGATAGGTACTAGTGTGCGTATAATTGGAATGTGATATTTGCATAAGCACAATACACAAACACATCACCGCCTGCACGTACACAAATGCAGCATCGAGACCAAAGAAACCTCATGCATACAAATAATCTTCTCGTGAAGTCATACAAATGGCCTAAAAACCTTTACACACGCTGGCTTGGCAACTATCCACCTGACAACTCAGGTTCTGTCCACTTTGACATGGATATTTCTGCCAAATGAACATGTTCTGTTTTGATTGCACCTGTTCTCAGCCACAAGGGAAAAAAACATAAAAATCGAGTAGAAAAACACTTTGGAAAGGTGTTTTTTTTTTTTTAAAAAAAAACTTAGTTTGTGGGCATACCGTTTAAATGGAAGATGCAGATAATATTATAAACAACAATGTCATGATCCACTTAATTTATATTTTTTACATAAATGTATAATTTTGGAGATAAAGGATGATTGAAACACCAGAATCTTAAGTAAAATGTAATAATATGTATGTAATAATATAATCCCGAACAACTTGTATATGACACTTTGCTTCTGCTGATAGTGGTTCAGCTCACAATATCGACTCAAATATTGACTCATCTGACTTGTATTGTAGAAAACCATTTTGAAATATCAGTTCTCAGAGCAGGTACAGACCGACTCCACGCAGGTAGCAGAACAAAATGTTATTTTACTTTATTCAGTATATGCCATCTAGCCTTAGGTGTAATTGGGAGCCTTAAATTTGTGTTCTTCGAAATACTCACTAATGCACAATGTCACTCTTCAGCAAATAAAACACCTTCATGTTGTTAAGGTTGATGTTTTTCAGTAATGACTTCATTAGAATTTCCAACACAGTGGTGGACGAAATTTATTTTACAAATGTCCATGGAAAAAAAAAAAACTTTTAAGACGTATGTGTGGTAGTGTGTGGTAGTATAGCTGGGAACTCAGGCACGCAGAAGCTATTCATCCCTAATGTTCTGGATGGATTTCAACTCTGACCCGGTCTGTAAAAATATGTGTGAATTTGAAGTACAAGGTTGTGGTACCAGGAGGCGCAGGCATCACGGCCAGCGTGTGACTAAGCGCGAGGCAGCCTACATCCCTGCCACCGCCTCAGAAAAAACAAAGGCATGTGAGGGGGGGGGGGAGAAGAGCAATGACAAGTGGGCCTTTGGATTCTCTCTGATCTTGAACCCCCTCATTTTGTTTCTCAATCAAGAAAAGAGCGAGCAATGAAAGGCCGAAAAACTTTATGCCTCCCATATGCATGTGTATGGGAGGGTGTGTATGTGTGTGTCTCCTTAGTGAATAGAGCATTAATTGCATTAGCATTACAGCTGGGTGATTTCCTGTCAAAAAAAAAAACAACAAGTCAGGCGCCATTAAAGGGGACATTTTCAAATCTTGAAGTGTGTTATTATTTTGTGTTTTTTTTTTCCTAATTGACTCTTTGCAGAAGAAATAGTTTGACGGAAGGAGGGGAGCAGTGAGCATCAAGAGGCTGTTGCAGAAAAAAAGACAGGCAGATTGCACTGTGAAGTAAAAAATGTTCTTCTTTAAAACAATAATTTGGCCCAATAAAAAATAACTTAATTTTTATTACTCCAAACCTAAAATACACGCTAGTCATTTAACCTTGTGAAAAAGCTAAAACACTGACATCTTGTCCATTAGATCATGATGACACTAATGAAAAATACTACAGATTATAAAAATTTCTTTAGGACTAACTGCATTTACATATTGCAAATTTAATAATTGAATATTTAATAAATTAAGTATATTGATCAATATGTTGTAAAAAAAACTATCCTCTCTTCTCTTTATCTATATTGTTGTTCTGATAATGCAAAATTAGTTATGCACCACGCTGCATTGCAGCATGTGGTTGGTAGTGGAGGACAACAGAGTTAAATGTTAGACAACTAGGATCATGATTCTGGTGAACGGGTTCTCATTTTTACAAACCAGCCTCCAAACAAAGAGAGTCATATTTTCTCTTTTTGGAACATGGAGGGATAAGAAATATTTTTGTAACGCTAAACACATTTGTAAGCAACTTGTTTCATCTTGAATTTTATTCTTCACTGATGACATTTGTAGTCCAAGAGGACCTGGAGAACCCAGCAACAAATATTGCAATGTTACTTTGGAAAAATAAATACATAAATCAAGAGTCTCAGTGTCAAACATGACTACATTTTTGCCAGGTGTGTGTGCTCCTTGCAAAGTTACCAAAATAATTTCTAATTTAATTTCCCAGTGCTTTTGTAAGAGCAAACGCATTTCTCATTTTATCTCTGTGTCCACAACTTCTGGGGAAAAAAATAAGTGGGTGGAATCTCAAACAGAAACTCAAAAGGTCTAAAACACAGGATTTAAGATGAGCTTCTGCATAAAAATAAGTATCAGAGAAGAACTGTGGCTGCTTATAGCGGAAAGCTGGAGTCAAACACTGAAACGTCAAAATTATTTTTTTGTGATCCAAATTGTGTTCTTTCAATTAGTCTGAAGACTTGATGTTTACTATTGGATCCAACTAATGTATTTATTCTGGTTCAGTTCAGCATTTCTTGCAGCTATGTTCCAAAAAAAATAATTTCTGAGTCATGTCAGCTCATAATATCAAATAAAGTTAAATTACCTCATCGTGCACAGTGTAATGTCCTGCCATATAGTGGAGAATGTCCAGGGAAGCTCTAGTTTCAGAACCCAAAGCCTGAATGTCATTAGTGGTTTCTAAATGACCATAGGATTCCTAACCTCAAGAACAGGCTGGACTGAACCTTAGTGAGTGTGTTGTTTTTTCACTGACGTACTTGATTGAATTTCTGAAGTGGTCCTCTGCAGGGTTTTTCACTGTGCAGCTGTTCAGCAACCACAAGTCTGCTTCTGCTGGGTCCTCTGTAGAGACAAACAAAGTTTAGTTTATTTGTGGTAAGAACACAGGAACTGCAGAGACTATAACACAAACATGGGATTCAACAAGGCACATTGTTTCCTAAACATAAGAAACTTTGTGAAGTACACTCATCTGTGGCAAAAGGGAAGAAAGAAAAATAAGATATTTTTGCTAGGTCAACTTCCAAGCTGAGAATATAACAACTGAAATAAGATATTGACATACACTATTTAAAAAGCAGGTTTATTATCTTCACATTTAATCATAATAAACTTTTCCTTTCCAGATGATGATGATGATGTCATGGCTTTATATGATTCTGGTAAGTTTATGATGTGCATCTGAGGTAAAAGAGGAACACCGGTGGATATTGCAAGAAACAATACTTTATTGCACGACGCTATAAAAATATATAAAAATAAATCAGCTAGTATATCATAAAGAGAATTGTGGACATTTAAAGTCAAACTAATCTTTGGGTATGATTTAAAACGCCCGAAGGTGTCACGTTCATCATCCTTGAGAACAAATTACTCATCTAAACTGAAAAGAAGAATTCATTACCAAGTAGCTCAAGTACAACAAATTCAATGCTTTGGAGTGACCATCACAAAGCCCTGATCTCGATGTCATAGTAATTTGAAAGTAGAGCTGCAGAGATATTTGAGACAACAAACCTGAAGCCATCGCATCGATTTTGTCAGCAGGAACTGGTCAAAACCCCAAACTATTTTAAAAAGCTTGCAGAAGGAAACCCCAAACATTTGAAAGATCTTTCAGTTCTTCAGCCTTCCGCAATGATTTAAGATTATTCCACACTTGAACATTGAATATTGATTTGTTGTTCTGAAGGTGTCAAGCACAACTGCTAGAGAGCCAAACGACACCAAAACACACAAGTTGCAAACTTGAGCTCTGCTCATTTTGTTTCACATGGAATCAGTTTTCCTGCTGCAGCAAAGCAAATGATGGTCCAAACATATTGTATTCTCAGCACTTGTTCATCTGATACACACTAGCTGTGCTTTTCTATAAAAAAAAAAAGGAAATACTACTGTTACTTGAAAGAATAATAATAATAATTAAAAAAAACTTGTCAGACTGAGTGGACCACAGGGGTGCCATATCTAGTCTAACAGACATGTAAAGATAAAAGAGAAATGTTTTAGCTTTTTTTCCAGTTATAAAGAAGGAATCTATTTTATTGTCTTCGAAATTAAATGAAAAAAAAAAAACCTTTAACCACACATGGGTGCACCTGCAGCTTTAGTTTGATACACAAGACAAATCCAGGAACGAAGAGGAAAAGCTAATGCCAACAACAAATCTGTCCCAAAAATGATTTGAATTGGATATCAGGAGCATTATTGACCCCTTTGTATATTTAGAGAGCAGTTAAAAAATGAGCAACGTCTAATAATGTCTCATAAAAATAAATGTGCACAAGAATAACAGCAATAACATTAAATGAGTATTAATACATTAACCTGGGAGGAGTCTCCTGTCAACCTACAGGACCCAAAATGCTGCCAAACGTATTTTAACAATTTCTCACAGTATTATTAGCCATCAAAACACGATGCCGTTATTAGTCAGTTCTGTCAAGTTCCTTCTTTACCATAAAATAAGTCCTGAGCAAACATCTAAAGTGTCAGTTCAAGGAACATTCCTTCATATCCAATGACGTCACCAAATTAAGCTACATGCTCATAGAAAATTAGATGGTGCTTCAGATTACTTTACCTTGACAAAAAGCTCAGTATTGTTAATCTCAAACTTGACAACAACTAACACTGATATGAGCGCAGACTTGTGTTAGCTTGTTTGTGCGGTTCTGTGATATGGAATTGTCTCATGTAAAACAAAGCAAAGGTGGAATACAAACCCAAGAAATACTGGATGAGAAAATGAGTCACTGATCATAAGAAGGAAAAAAAATGAATACATGCAGCTGGCAAATCAGGCTTATACATTTTTTTGTTGTTCTTAAGCAATAAAACAAACATACACAAAACAGCGCAGGGAGGAGTCTCAGCTGTGTGGCTGCCATTTCCTCCTCACCCCAGGGCAGTTTTCAAGACCAGTTTAAAGTGAACATAACACACACCGTCACATAAAGAACCAGGAACAAAAAAATAAAAAAAAAACATCTGCAAAGCTCTAATGTACACACACACTCACTCAGCACAAATTATGTATTTATAGATTAAAACCTGAAATCAGAAAAACAGCTTTGTAGAGTCACACATATTAAGCCTTGACAAAATCTTGTTGCACTGCTCCTGCGAAAGGTTTAACACTACACCTATTAAGCTACATGCTCATATGCTCATATACATGCTATGTTTTCCAAGATAGTTGTGAGAATAAAAATGGTATGCTACATTTTTATTTTTTTATTGAGGGGCAGATCAGAAAAGTTAAGGCTATGTGGCAGTGGACAATGCATGCATTTTATTTCTGTAAGGTTACAAAAAGCACTGTGATTTCAATTTTTAAGTACCCCAACATTGTATTAGAATAAATATCTCCCTCAATAAGCATTAAAAAAAAAAAATTAAAAATCACTTTTGTCCACAGGCTAGGGATCTATTTATATGCATACTGCTGGGTATTCTCAGTAAATGCAAAAAAAACTTGATGTAACCTAACAACATATCAGCTGTGTAAAATATTTTAAACAAAACCACATGTGACCTTAGGTTGAAGGCTGAGGGAGTCCAGGAAATGGAATTTGACTTGAGCGATATAGTTATTTCAGCCTCAAATAAGCTCAATTCCCTGCCTAACAAACCCATTATAAGGTAGTATGGATAAATCTCCAGATTAAGTCGGCAAATAAAACTGCCTTTCAATTAAACAAAAAAAATATAATAATAATATTTTTCCTTGCTACAATGAAATCCATTTGTCTGCTATCATTACATCTTTTATCTCACTGTGAGAAAACAGCTTTCACCAACGCAGCAAAAAGTTTCCATGACATGAAATCATGATGGGACTGTTGGAAAATTTGGAGAATGTCTTATTTGCATAAAATTTGAATGAGCATTGATGTGCACCCAATTGTCTAAAAGTAATTTGTTTATTTTTTGCCTGTCGTGGATTAGACAAGGCTGTGAGAGTTCACTAGAACTAAATGTGAACAAAAACTGTTGACCTATCTGATGAAACTGAGGCCAGAGGGTAAAGATATGAATAACCATCTCCAGGCATCTTTTGTAAACAGACTCTCCAGCAGGGTGTGGTGTTATACCTACTTCTAAACTCTGCATTACAGTGTGTACAAACATGCTACTACAGAAAAAAATATAGAAATAAAAAGAAATCTTTGGCAAAAATGTTTTTTCATATTTGTATTTTTAACAGATCCTTTCACTGTTGGACAAAATTGCAGTGCAGCAGCATTAGTGCTTCTGCTAATTTATTTAATTTCCTTCAAAAGACAAGGAGTGGACTTATTTGGTTTTGATCCTGAATAGAAATTAAAGAAAGCATCCTTTGCCAAGCTGTTGACCCTCATATAAGACATACACACACTGCTGCTGTGTGTGTGTAAGTCTTTGTCTCAAACTGTTCCTGAGTGTATGCATTGAAATATTTCACATATGTAGACCTACAGACAGTCTATTTGGAAAAAATCTCCCCAGGTAAAACTGCATGGTGAGGTCATGACTCTGAATTATCTGAGACAGACATGTTGAGATTGCAGCACCTGTGGTCAGTATTTGGGTGTGCATGTGTGTTTGGGTTTACGTGTACACACCGTCATACATAACACATTCCTATCTCACTACTCGCTATGGAGATGAGTCAAAAAAAGCAAAGGAGTTTTGGGAGCAGGTGCACTCAAAAAAAATAATTATGATGGAATCATGAACAAAGCTGGAGGGGTTTTAGTAAGGACTGAAGAGTCATGGCTAAACATTGAAAAATAAATGGAATAAAGAATAACTATATGGGAAAGAGAATGAGAAAACTAAAACTAAATCCATGGATGCAGAGTATAGCTAAATGAGTAGAAACACGAAGCAAGAGAGACAGTACCCCACTGTCACTGGAAATAAAAGTTTCGTTTTTAAAACCAAAATAAATGGTCCTACAATCATGACTATAGGCAATTAGATCTTTCTTTTTTCACAAACTGCAACATAATGCTTTTCTGGTTTCTTTGGCTGCATTTGCATGTGTGGATGTGAATTTACCCACAGGTGTTAGCAGCATTGCACAGGGAATCAAAGTTATTTATTATTTATTTTTATGTTATTTACTGCTGTTCACCAGTAAATAGAAAAGCAGGATTTATTTACAGAATCTCCAAACACGTTTTATTTGAAATATAAATGGCATACCCTGAGACCTAAAACAACTTTATATATTAAACCACATTTTAAAATATCTGCATGCAAACAGAATAAAAAGAAACAGTTAGTGTTACTTTGGTTACAGGATTCTGTGTGTTAAGCAGGCAAGTTAGATTTGGTTTCAAGATAAAACTTGACTAAACTTCCTCCCTGAAAGAACTTCCTCCTCTCATGAGTCAGAATTTATTTTCATAATATCTGTTTTAAACCAGAAATGTGGACAGCAATATCTGAAATATTGCACATCAAACATCAAACTTGACATGCATTGCTGTGTGAAAATGCAGTAAAAGTAGCATGCCTGCGATTGCTTTCAAACCTCAGTTTCATTATTGACCATATCCACTGCACCAACAAACCTTACGTAATGGACGCTTAATATTGTCTAAACTTTAATTTGTAAATGCTATACCAAAATGAACAACTCCGATATTCGAGTCGTAGCAGAAGTTATTCTGGTCAATCAGAGTTTGTGATTTATCATGAATCATAATCTAAACTGAGTCGACTTTCCTAACCGGACATACGAACACACACTAAAAAAATCAAACCAATAGAAAACACAATTATTTAAATGATACCTGAGATTTAAGTTTTTTTAAACTATCTCTATGATTCAGGAATATACCTAAGAACAAACAAACTGATAGGCAAAAGTTAAACCACATGATTACCACATGATCTGGATTTGTTCATTTGACCAAATTTATTGTATCAAGTCCATTTGTTCAGGGCCAAAAAAGAAAAATGTATTATCAAAATAAAACAGTTTACACATTTTCAGGCTCATGTTGAAATAATTTTATATAGTATAGTTGTAACATCCATTTTGATTTTTTAAAAATAATTTGACCGTAGTTTCAACTCCACAAGTCACTATCCAGGTTTGATGAAAAACTAAAAGCACATCTGTTTACTGTCCACAAGCCAGTGCATCTCAAATCTGTGCTCATTATAGATAATCCATCTTTTGATTTCAGGCAGTTCAGTGAATCTCACTGTAGTCAGATTATGTATATTTATGTAGGTGAACAACCTCCAGACTCATTGCTGTCCAAGCGCCATGAAGTTTTCATGGATATCCCTTTAATTCCCCTCACTGTGATGGATATGCACCAGAAATAACCCCAGTTTCACTAATGATGGTTAGAAGATCATATTTTTTTCATTTTAGGCAGATTATTTGACAGGTTTTCAAGGGGTCTCCCAAAATGCCCTTGTCAGCTACATATACAGTGTAAAATATATCAAACATCTGACTGAATGAAAGGATTACATGAAGTGTAAGGGGCAATATGGATGAATTTCTGACAGTGATCATCTCCACTGGCTTTCAGCAGATTCAGTCGTTTTTATATAAATAAAATATAATAACCATCACATTTCTATACTGAAGAAACAGATCTGTAGCATCTCTGATTCCCTGCTCTTCAGTTGTGGTAAATGATATTCAACAGCAAAACACATTGAAGTTGGTGCGCGTCTACGGGTTTCCGAGTAAGAGAGAAGAGAAGCAGACAGTTGGCCTCGGGGTCAATATGATGCTCCTGGTGCTTCACAAATCACACCATGACCCACTTTCCAACCGATCCCACACACACCACACACACCAATTACCCCCTCACACAGACACACACAGTCTTCGTTCTTGTTATTTTTGCCCTCCACGCTCCATCCATTCCACACATTTCAAACACACCATCATTCCTTCTCCACTGCCCCCTAAAATTGCTCAACTCTCATACACACACACACACATCCACAGAGAACACAATGACCTTGGGAAATACTACTCTCTTGGTTTATTGGGGGAAGCAAGTAAGGGCAAGGGGTGGCTTTGGGGTGAATAGACACACTTGACTGAGCCAATAAGGGATGTATGGCTGATAGGCTGACCAGACAGCTGAGTGCCAGGACTACAGCCTGGGAGGACAGGTGGACTGGAGGGCAGAGTAGGGCAGTGACCCTCAGTGTACATCTCAAAAACTGAGCTCACTGTCACAACTGTATCTCTCTAGAATTTTAACAGTCAGCAGCAATTTGTTTTCTGATGACAATAACTCAACAAAATAGATTAAAACATTTTAGCCCAAGTTCATATAGCAGCTTGATTGTGTAGGTTTATAAAAACTGTTATGTGTGTGTAATGTTTGATTTATGGTTCATTGGAGAAAATTTTTTTTCAAAATCAAGAGGGTAAGATAAACAATTAAGCCATGGTGGTATAAAGTCTAAAAGCCATCTGTATTTAATTATACATTTTCAGTGTATTTTTAAGTAAGTGTTGCTGCTAGTCATTAATTGTTTTCAAAAATGTTTGTCCAATTGATTATCTGCACTTTTTGCAAAGCTTTGACCGTTGTTCTCTTTGAGAACACTGAAATATCAGCATTGAAAATACTTTTTTAGCATTGCTATCATGAGTGTTCATTCTTTTTATATAATTTATATATTTTTATGGACTCTTTTGTAAACTATTATAAATGCTGCAGTGTGAAGAACAAATGATGCCCTTCCAGGATTTCTTCACTTGACCTCTTCTAAAGCATAAAGGGTCCTGGTGAGGAAGAACTTTACTCTTGTTCTTTACTACATTGGCAACATTTTCTCTAGAGTATGTAATGCCCTTAAGCCAAATTATAACAGTAATCAACAAGTAGAGAAGCATAAAGTGTAAAATGGAAGGTTTCCTTGAGGTTGCTTTTTACTAATCCGTTACATATGTTTAGCTTCAAACATAATGCATCCATGATGGTTAAAGCAATCAATGACACCATGCAGTAAAATTGATAATCTGTAGCCTAAAACCAGCTGTATTCCAGTGTTGTTACAGCTACAGTTCCTCATAAGCATGTTTGTATTTCCACAGCATGTGCGTGAGAATGGGAGTGTTCAGCGAAGCAACCTTTGAATTTCTGGTTAGGACAAGCCAGAGTCCCAACAGACAATACTTCAGTCTAAAAGGTTCCTTTTCCTTGGGGGAAAACTAAGCGTGAGTGAGTGTGCACATGTGTGTATTGTTGCATTTTCCTCATTGACGTGGCAAATTGTAAATGGGTCATAGTGGACTTGCGATTTTCACCTCCAATCACATTTTACAAGAAAAGACTTGCACAAGCACACGGTCACATTCACATTAAGATGAAGACAAGCGCGCACACACAGACACACAGAAAAACACACACTCGGGGGCCTTGGGGTTTGGCAGTTGGTCTATCCGTCTAGCTGTGTGAGCAACCACTCAGCCGTGGATGATAATGCAATCAACTGTCATTAGAGAGATGCCGGCTGACTTAACACAAACACACACACAAACACACAGCTACCAACAATATGTTGCAACCTGTCAATCAGAACCGAATGCTTACTACAAAGAAGGCATATCATAGACAGTTTTTGTAAGCACCATCAACAAAAAGCAGAAAAATGTCAATTTAGACATATTTTCCAATAGAATTTGTGAGGACAAATGATGGCATTTTATATTAAATCTTTTAAAAAAAAGAAAAGCAATGTATTTAACTCCAACTCTTAAACATTACTATCCCATGCATTTGTTTTTAAAGCATTTTTATATGGATAAAAAGGAAAGACTGGTCATGAAAACGTGTTCTTTCCCCCATTCTAGTTAAGTTGGCATTGAAATGTGGAAACTCTTAGTTGGTGAAAAACCAACATACAGTTTACATAAAGCACGTATATAGTGTCTGAAGAAAAACAGTCATGTTTTCAAAACTTTTGCTACAGTATTTTATTTGATATTACATTGATTCTAGGAGTGTGTGAGTATACCGTGTAGAAAGTAAATAAGAACTGAGGCGCTGATTTTGCAGAATTTGAAGGCAAATCCGAAAACATCCCTGGATGCCAAATTTATGTTAATCTAATTGCATCTGCTACAGTATGAAATGCATAGATAAGATGACAAAGAAATGTTCCTTATGGAATTGGAAATTTGAAACAATAGTCTAAAAGGGGTATTAATCTGCAAAAGTTTTCATTACAACAAAAGGATACCTCAATGAAACAGTCTCCAATGCATAAGTAGTTAGAAAAAAAATACAAATAACTAACTGCACTCACTTAGAACACTGCAAAATACAGAAATAGAATATTAAAAATATTGAAAAAATAAGTTTATGACAGGAAGAAAGGTGCACATGGTTATACTTTTCCTTGGCTTTTGAAAATGATTAGTTTATTTGAACAGGCTTATAAGAAAAAGACGCATTTCTGATTGGGTTGTTGTTTCTTAGATCTGCATTTTCCACTCATACATACAAACCATATGTACCACAATGTATTCTAAACAGAATCACAATCCACAAGAGGAAACCATCTGAAATTCAAAGTGATGATACCATGCATATTATCCATCATCTCTACTCCGAAGGCGTATCGAGCTGGGTATAAGTGTGCGCATCAGTGTGCTCTGGGAAGGAAGGAGGGTACACGGAGTTAAGCACAGCAGGGGTCCACGATAGCACTCACGTCAACAGTTTGACAACATCTCCGAAAGATCTATTCACTTGGGATTCTTCCACTGTCCTTAACAACTCTGAGTACTTTGCTGTTAGAGAGTTGGAGTCAGTCTGACAGATAGAAGCTGTAAGAGACAGCAGCTAAAAGGATGGCGGGCTGAGAGGGAGGGAAAGAATCAAGAGATGAATAAAGAATCTAATGACTTAAGACAGATGGGCTGAAGAAAATGAGGACGAGAAAACCTAAAATATGCAGAAGAAACGGAGCGAAATGTGGCAACATGAAGACGGTGAAAAGAGACGGTATTAGAAGATTAAGTGTGGGTATTTTAGTGAAAAATAGCAGCCAGGTTCAGCTGAAAGTGGAGCAGGAATGATGAATGCTGCAAGTCAAGAAAGGTGCTAATTGTATGGCAGGGTCTTGTTTCCATGAGGCAAGAGACTGGAGTCAATCGGTATCTTTACATTTGATCACAAAGTCACAGTGGATGCATCCAGGTCCACATACTTTTCAAAAGCTACAACTCGAGGGAATCAATAAAACTGAAGCACAAATAACAGTATCACACACACAATTGATGATTTTGATCAGTGTTTATACTCCACCTGAAGTGGTCAATATATTACATTTAAAGCCGGAAGCGCCATAATTAAAGTGGGTGTGGAACTGGGCACTCTGCATTAAACGTGTAAAAAAAAAAAAAAAGAAAAACTCGATTAAGTTTGAGCGATAAAGCTTCAAAGCCGTCACTGCCAAAGAAGACGGGAGGCCTTCTGGGGTGACATGTACAACAGAGGTAAGTAATGATAAACATCTGGCAGTCGAGTCAGTAAGATCTTAAATGGACATTAAATGTGATTTATTGAGCTGCATAAAGGCACGGGATGGAAACCAGGCCTTTTGCCATTACATGTCTCACCTTGCAAAGAGAAGATGATTTGAAGCCTCAGGTTCATGCAATAATTGGGGCCAATCACTAGTCTGCAGCTCAGACAGAAAACCATTATGATCATCAGTGCAGACATGAAAAGATATTTCACACAGTGAGAAAGGGATTATTAGAGTCAAGGGCACTGAAGTCAGAGTGTCTGGGAGAAAGTAGGAGCAAGAAGGTTACTGACTGACAGAGTAATATACCAGGGATTTCAAGTTAAAAAACACACCTCAGAGTGAGACATGACACACGGATTCACTTTCTAGTTCCCGGGTGGTGGAGATGCAATAGCTGGACAGATAAAGAGTCTTCTTCCAAATTGAAGAAGTTTCAAATTGTCATTTCTGCTACAAAAGATAAAAAAAACACCCCACGTCTTACAATGTATATTTCTAGAGTGAGTGTGATCATTTTAAAAAAATTTGATTTCAAGCTGTAATTCATGAATAACAAATAGCAAAAATGCTGAATTGTTGTCTGTCTCCTAAAATTAATATTCAATACTAAAGTAACTGTGCAATTAGGTCTTGGGTGTAATTATCAAATTTGTTAGTAATAATTGTGCATGCATCACAAAACTGGCTGATGACCAGAATTTGACAATATTCAGCTTGACAAGGCCTGACCAATGATTATCCAGTTGGAAACTCAAAAGTCGGATCCTTTTGCAATCAGTGAACACAGCATAGCTGAGAATCACCAGGTTGTGCCAACTAACACACTCTTTGGTGAAGATAAAGCTAGAGCAGGAAAGTTAAAGCTAATTGCTTTAAGTATGAGTGAGGATACACCCAGCCAGTGTAAGAATTAATAGTGTTTTTATGAGGAGGCATTTCTGCTCATAATTCAGGCAACAACAGATACTGCTCAGTTTGCTGCTTCCCTGTTTTGTAGCTTTAAATGTTTTCTAAATAACTTTTGCCATAATTTGTTTTTGCCTTGAAGACCAGACAGAGTCAATTTCAGCCAATTCCAGTAAGGCTAATGAAGTTGGTCTACCTTATCCTCTTGAGCTTTAAAGCTGCCTCTTGTAGAACATGATTGCTTTGGATAACCAAGTCATTCTTGACATCTCAGAGTTAAGCTAAAGCTCTACATACTCTATGTAATGCTAAGAGCTCCAAATACAATCACAAATGATAGGAGGTTGTATTTACTAACTAAACATAAAATGACAGACATATTAGGAAGAGGGTTTGGTAGTTATAAGAAGGAAAATCAACTGAAATCCTTGCTGATGAGTTCAATCTTGACAAATCCATAAAATCAGAAGTTAACCATATTGGTTCAGAATTTTCTCACGTACTGTATATTGTCAGCTTTACTCACCTGCCCTGCAACCTGTGTAGAGTTCTCAGAAAATGAGCCGCCAGAGTGAACGCCGGTACAGGCGAACTAGCTCTAAGAGCACCTTCTAAATACTCTATTTTAAATGAAAGGTGCCCCACCTTTCAACAAAATGTTTGGATTTTAGAAAAAAATAAAATTTTATATATATATATAAAAAAAAATAAAAAAATTCCCTTCTCACCCTCTGCGGGTGGTCTCTCTCTCTTTCATCCTCTGAACTCGGGTCCTCTACCAGAGGCCTGGGAGCTTGAGGGTTCTGCGCAGTATCTTGGCTGTGCCTAGTACTGCACATTTCTGGACTGAGATGTCTGATGTTGTTCCTGGGATCTGTTTTAGCCACTGCTCCAGATTGGGGGTGACTGCCCCGAGGGCCCCGATGACCACAGGCACCACTGTGGTCTTCACCTTCCAGTTCTTTTCCAGTTCCTCCCTGAGGCCCTGGTATTTCTCCAGTTTCTCATGCTCCTTTATCCTGATGTTGTAGTCACTTGGTATAGCTACATCCACCACAACGGCTTTCCTCTGTTCTTTATCCACCACCACAATGTCCGGTTGGTTCGCCATTACCATCTTGTCTGTCTGGATCTGGAAGTCCCACAGGATCTTAGCTCGGTCATTCTCCACCACCTTTGGGGGTGTTTCCCACTTCAATCTCGGGGCTTCCAGTCCATATTCTGCACAGATGTTCCTGTACACTATGCCCGCCACCTGGTTATGTCGTTCCATGTACGCTTTCCCTGCCAGCATCTTGCACCCTGCTGTTATGTGCTGGACTGTCTCAGGGGCCTCCTTGCACAACCTACACCTTGGGTCTTGTCTGGTGTGGTAGATCTGAGCCTCTATTGCTCTGGTGTTTAGGGCCTGTTCCTGTGCAGCCAGGATGAGCCTCTGTGCTGTCCTTGAGTCCAGCTTTGTCCAGCCATTGGTAGGATTTCCTGATATCAGCCACTTCAGTTATTTGTCGGTGGTACATCCCATGTAGGGGCTTGTTCTCCCATGATGGAACCTCTAGCCCCTCATCCTGTGTTCCCCATTGCCTGAGACATTCCCTGAGCATATCGTCCGTTGAGGCTTTGTCCTTGATGTATTTATGAATCTTGGATGTTTCATCCTGGACAGTGGCTCTCACACTCGCTAGTCCTCTGCCTCCTTCCTTACGGCTCGTGTTCAGTCTCAGGGTGCTGGATTTGGGGTGGAACCCTCCATGCATGGTTAGTAACTTCCGAGTCTTAACATCCGTGGCCTTAATGTCTTCTATTGGCCAGCTAATTATTCCGGCAGGGTATCTGATTACTGGTAATGCATAGCTGTTTATTGCATGGATCTTGTTCTTGCCATTGAGCTGGCTTCTCAGGACTTGCCTTATTCGTTGGAGGTATTTGGCTGTGGCTCCTTTCCTTGTGACCTCATCGAGGTTGCCATTTGTTTGTGGTATTCCCAGGTACTTGTAACTGTGCTCTATGTCTGCTATTGTTCCTTCTGGGAGTGAGACCCCTTCTGTGCGGACGACCTTATATATATATCTATATAAATATATATATTTTTTTATTATTATTTTTATTTTATTGTATTTTTTACTTGATATTTAGTAAAGAATACAAATACGCATCATTGTCCTATTTAGGTAATATTTCTATTCATTTACTTTACTTGAAAATCTGACTCACCTTATGTAGTTTGTTTTAAGAGCCACTGGCTGATAGCTTTAGTAGTATTCACTTAAAGTTTAAGAATTATCATAATTGTATTTTTGAAACGATTTCCCAAACTTCCTATTGAAATTTCAAAGTTTTATCAGTACATCCGTGGCTGGAGGCAGAAGAGAAGATGTGTTCAAGCCTCCAAGCCAACCGTCAAAATCATACACGCCACTTGTAACCAGTCAGTTCCCCATTTCACAATAACAGAGTGGGCAAATATTGACACAATTTTTCTGTACCATTACAAATGTGATTATATTTGCTGTTTACTCAAGGAGATGGCAGTTAAAATTAAATAGGATGTTTGACCCTTGATGTGAAACACTGTGGGAGTAACTTTAAGGAGGGTTTTAAGAAATGTACATACAGGCCTGACAGAACAGTACCTGACAGAACAGTACCTCAGACTGTTCTGTGCACAAAATATTGCGGTAGAGAATCAAGAAAGATCTATGCATGTGCATGTGTGTGTGCATGCATGTGTGCGTGTATGAGTGGTAGACTGTGTTTCTCCCGCTTGTCACCTGCAAGAGAAACAAAGACAGAGCAAGCTAAAGAAAAGAAGAACAGTAGGAGCCACCTGTATGTAAAAGCTCACCTGTCCTTTGAAAAGAAAATAAAACAGAGTTCAATGCTGAATCTGAACTGTGGCAGCTGTGGCTTCAGCCTTAGAAAAAGAAACCGAGGTGGTATAAAAAGGAGCACTACTTAAATAGTCAACACAGAAAAAGCACAGACATGTTCAGTTGAGGGGGCAGGCAAGTGATATTTTATAACTATTCATTGGACAGAGATCAATGATCTGCAGTCTGGGATTATGTTCAGATATAGCGATAGGAATGAACACTGGGGTTCCTACACATTTTTTCACACTCAAATTTCATGATTTTCTGAACATTATGGACATTTAAGTACCAAATATAAACCTTGATCCCATTTCAAAAACCAGTCTGGTTTCATTATCCTCAGGTTTTTCAAGCAATGTGAAAACACAGTGCTGAAATTAAATTGAATCCTTTCGTAGCTTTTGAAGTAAATTAGATCGCCATTTCATGATCTTCTTTGAAAAACATTCCACTTTGTCTTTATTAATCATGTCCATCTTCTTTAAAAGTAATGTCAAGACTAAATAAATATTACTCATTCAAAGTTTGTGCAAAATCCTTCAACACTCACAGGCTATTGCTGTGATTGTTTTAGTTAGAATTACCCTCTGTCGCAGTGAGCAAACAAAAACGTTTGCACATTTTGGTGCAAACAATTAAAACATGCAACGGTCTGTGACATTAAAAAAAAAAACACTCAATGGAAACAAGTTCAGTTTTCTTTAGAGATTCCCTCAGAACATTAGCAAGGGTCACTCCTTAATAACACCCAGCTAACACCCAACAAAGCAGAAACTTTGGTTGCTACCAAAGCACTGTAAAATGGATATGAATATCATAAAACTTAAAATTAAAAACAAACCCTCAGTTGGTTTCATTAAAACTGGATAATAGTTAAAATACAGTAAAAATGTTTTACTAAATAATAATAAAAAACTCATTGGGGAGCTTTCATGCAGCTTATATGGCGCACGCATTGCATCAGCTTGCTAATGCAGAAAAGACATTCACATATTTACGCTCCACATGAACTGTCCTAATTTGATTAATAGTAATAATTAGACCTTCCTCTGTGTTTTTATTTCTACGTGAAATTGAAACAATTTAGGTCATCTGGCCCCTTATTCCCAGAACCAAGCTATGGGGACATGCAAATTAGATGCAAATTGCCAGCAGAAAAGTGAAAAGAAGTTTTATGGCCTGGGTAATAAATACTGAATTTAGCCTCTTGGCATTACAAAAACAGTCAGTTGGGGTTCATATGCAAATCATATGCAAATAAACACGAGGTAGAGTCCTTATTTCTTGCAACATAGAGAACAGTTGTTCTGTTGCCTTAGTAGTCAGACGGTGCCCACGTGTGTTAGATTTGAAGCCAACTCATGATTTCTTGCTCGGATGCTCATGATTTTCAGAATCACTCTTTAATGATCATGAACGGAAGAAGAAATAGAGATAACACAGGAAAGATTGAAGACAGCAGTGGGGGGGAAAAGTTATTTCACAGCCATAAACAAGCTCAATCAATGACCAACACAGAAACCAAGTGACAATGAGAAAAGACTAGGATTGCAAAAGCAAACTGCTAAATTTAAATGCAAACTAAGCGTAATTGAAAGAATTAAGTCAGAGCGGAGAAACCAAAAAGAAAGAAAATAATCCTGTAACAAAGAAATTCAGTTTAAGAACTAAAAATGACAAGAAGCCGCTATGTTAGAAAGCGCAACACAAAGACAAGCAGAAACACATCAGAAAAGCCAGAGAGAAACTTGTTTGCAGGATATCATTCTGAGAAATAAAGAAAATGCTCAGCCCTGCTTATAAAACATTGATCTAAATGTGATAACTTAACATGGAGATGTGATAATTAAAGCTAAGTTAAATGCACCACTTATGTTTTTTTTTTTTTTTTTCAGCTGAAAGTCTCTCTTGAAAACACATCCATCACCTTCATAGTCCAGGAACAGCAATACAGACCTTGCGATCCTTCAGTCTCCACCTGTGGTTCCAACATAATCAATAAATGTCTTTTAATTAAAATCCAATGTTGCCCTCAGCTTTTTACCCTGCAGAACTGTCGCATCTAAAATAAATTCTTCCAAAAAGATACAGAACATCTCCCTTCTGATTTTACTTACAAATAAAGAGCCACAGGCTGTTGGTGATGTGCATTGAGTGGAACAGTTAAGAAATGTGAATGTCAGCAGGTGATGAGGACTGCTCAAGGGATGCAGCCAGTAACAGTCACTGCATAGAAATAGCTTGCAGCCCTTTACATGTATTCACCAAGCCAGTGCAAATGCAGTCTTGACGTCTCAGACAATTTGTTTTGTGTTTAACACAAAAGCCTAATAATTAAAGTTCTTCTATTTTTCCCTTCAGCCAAAGCAAACAGTTCTCTTCTCTTCATATATCATGCAGCATTTCTACATGCCGTCTAAAGGGCTAAGCCTCACATGCATGCTCTTAATCTGCTGCTCGCGACTGACTGTGTGCACTAGAAGGTTACAGAATCTATCAAAATGTGATTTGTGAAAGCTTGCGGCTGACATCTCGATTGATAATCCTGTGAAACAGATGCAACTTCATAGAACCAAACTGCCTTTTGCATTAGTGCTTGCATGACTGTGAGCACAAACAAGCATGCGTAAGCAGGTGGAGCAGGCATAAATTGAAATGCTGGGCAATTTGGCCCCAAATCAATAAATCAGCCAAATAACGGAGCAATTTAGATATAAATAATTGATGTTTTTGTTCAGAATTTATGTTAATGCTGATGTGCTCCTTCTGAGAACAAAGTGCTTCAAAGGAAAATAAAGAGGACAAAATCTGGAGTGCAAAATACAAATGGGCTAAAACATTTGCAAGACCAATCATGAGAAGCACAGAGTTGTGGGAGGGAAGCACACACAGAGGATACATACACACGCATCTCTCCCTCTAACAGATTCCATTAAAAACAGATGGCATCAGAATTATCTGATGTCCTGTCACTGTCTTTTTATATGCTAATCCAGCTCCTACACACGTCTGAGTCTCTTTAATCAGATATCAGGTCAGAGAAACTAAATCAAGCCGAGACAGCCATGCTGTCAGGGAATTACAATACACCAAGACAGGTAGTCACACAGGGAATGTATCAATACTGCTAATGTCATGAGATTCAGGCAAAGCGTGGTGTCGCTTCATTTCCATATATTATGTCACACATTTGATTTTTGGAGCATTATACATTTTCTTTGCATAATATCTAATTATTGCCATTTGCCAACAGTTATTTTGTCACACTCGGGCTTCGTGGTCACAACAATGACCGAGAAGCACCAAGTGGACCACGAAAACAGGATTGTTCAGGAAACAATCCTGTTTTCCCAATCAGAGCTAGGCATGTAATAATGGTGTTTGCAAATTCACCATGGTTATTAATATCACAGATTTGTTAAATATTGAAAATAATAGGAGCAGAAGTTATTGCAATAAATCTGATGCCTCCATTGCTTAGCTAACCTGCTGCATGAATGGTGTTGGTGTTTTTATTGTTGTAAAAGTATTAGTAGATTCATTTCTCACTTTTAGCTCTTAGCTTTACTAAAATGTGAGAACATTGTTTATTATAACAAAAATACTGAACAAAATAAGATTAGTCCCAATAGGGAAGATGAGTTGCTTTTTTTTCTAGAACTTCAAAACATTTATAAGATTAAACCAGAGAAATGTGTACTTTGTATCCAATCTTTGGGTCCCATGCTGGAAATACAGAGTCCCAGATAAAAACAAATGCAAACCGATACCTCACCATTATGAAATATGACCAGCTTTAGTTTGAGCTTTGCTCTTTTTTCCACCCGCTAATGTGTTTAGTCTATGAAAAGAAGAGGCAAAATATTTAGCAGCTTCATTATTAATTAAGACAATCAACACACGACTGACAAAAGATCAAAGAACAGGCAAAGTTCAGGTTCAGAAGCAAGTCAAAATATTTATGCTCAACTACTCATTATATATAAAAACCAATGGCAAGAGCAAGGATGCACTCCAAGCAAAACTGTAAAATGAGTAGCATCAAACAGCTGAGGACCACACAACTGCACATGGAGCCCTGCGTTGATAGATTTATTGAGTGAAACAGAGGAAACCATAGAAGGATAAATGCACAACAATTGCAAGAACACAGCAATCATCAGATCTGGAATGGCAGTGTCTGTCTGAAAGATTAGAAGAGCCATCTGTCTGCCATGCGGAAAGCAAATGATTATCAAGAAACCTCATGCACTACTCCCTATGTGCATGCATCAATGAGCCGGATTGTTTGATCAGCTTCTGGGAAGGGGAGAAAAAAAAATTTAAAAGATGGAGATTGTATCAACAGCAGAGAATAAATAACTAAAATAATACCGAAAATAAACATCTCCTTTAGTCGACCCCGAAGCTCATTTAAAAACCTTTTAATTTGTTATTCCCATCTTGTTTACCACTGTCCTGAACTCAATCATTCACCTTCCAACACAGAGTCACACACAGAGGAGAACAGGAAATTACTCGCGGCCATGTTTGATGCTTAATCAATGTGTTGCGATCGATCTCTTTCAAGGCTAAACATTACTTGTATTTATGCTGCTAACTTCACTCTGTATTGATGTACATTGCCAATGTAACCACAGGATGAGAGGCAAGCAAGGTTGAAGTGAAGTTCACAGCCTTAAAGAAAAGTAAGACACAACAAACTCAACTTGTGAAAGAAGTAGTCAAGCACACCGTCCAGCCATTACTTGTGTAGAGACTGCTTTGTACAGAGCAAAAACATTCTTTTAGTCTAACCCATGTAACCACCGACCTTCAATCTTTCAAAATATTTATCAGGTCAGGCCTTTATAGTAAAGTTTTATTTTAGCCTATGTATTTACGTGCATGACAGAAAGATGAGGGAGAAACAGAGTTGATTTCCTACGAAGGACAGAGGCATGCTCAACATACCAACACAATCCAAACATCTTCAACAACCATTGAAACAAAAATATCATCAAGAAGAATGTCAGGAGAAACAAGAATTCAAACATTTTTAAGTGAAGGTGAATCATGTATTGATATATCATCTTTACAAGCAGCCTGAAGATTATTAAAAGCCAAACCTTGACATGTTTTGTTATTTTTTTTTCAAAAACAAAGTTTTCTGATTTTATTTACTTTCCACTTTCAACATATTTTAACAATGCAACACATAGTAAAATATACATGAATACATAAGAATTGAGTAACTGATTTGTTTAAAATTCTGACTAGACCTCACAAACTTTATAAATGCAAACCTCTTAGAAATACCCCGATGCACCCTTTGGTCCTCACACAGAGGTAGCGAATGCTTTTATTGCAGCAGGTGGGCTAACATGAACATCCAGACCCAGAGATGCAGGTCATCCGTGCTGTCTCTTTCAGCAGGTGGTCAGTAAGTAAAGACCCTGATGGCTGAATATTGAACACCTAAAATAAAGGAGAGGTCATTTTCCAAAACATGAGCGGAGCAAAGACTGGGAGCAAAAAACCTTGGAGGTGATGAGATTTAAGAAGTCTTTTACAACATGTCCCTGAATGCATAAATTTCACTTTTCTTTGTTTTAACTCAACATGACCCACATTCTTTTTCAATCCAGCCAGCAGCTTTGCATCCCACATTAATTACAAATGTCTTTTAGGCTTTAATTTCCACTTCATGAAGAAAATTACATTAGTTTTCCTTGTTGAGCCGAGATGACAGGGGAATCAAAGAGGTGAAAGAAAAATTAACAAGAAGGCTAAAAAGTGTCTCTCAGCTTCAAAAATGCTGGACAGGATAATTATTCAAAACTGAGGGAAAAAAGGGAACCAATGAGATGGCAAACAACAAAGGATGTAAATTTGTGCGACTGGCTTCTCTGTTAAGAAAACTAAACAATAAACAATAAACTCTTGAACTTCAATGACAAAATAAAAAAAAAGTAATGGAAAACTCCTGATGTTGCTCTATTGAACAGATGAAGACATGAGATATCAAAATTATTCTGTTGGTGTAATAACACTCAAAACATTCAGGTCTCATAATAAAATCCTGTGGAAACAAAGATTCTCCAAATGTTTCTCAAAGAAAAACATTTGGAAGGGAAACTGCTGATTGTGTTCCAATTTTATTCCTTCGCATTTATTTCTAATGGAATCATATGGCTGTCACACAAAACAGAAATGCCAACAAGGAAACAGCTACTTCATATAAAATTCTTGAGTCAATAAGATGCAGCTGTTGTGTGAAAACAGGTTGAAGTCAAAACAAGACAACCAAGAGCAAGTTATGCCAAGCTGTTTATGATACAAACTTTTTAAACATAAATGATGATTTCTTCAGAATGACTGGAGAATTGTTGTTTTGTATGAATAAGCCCCTGATCTCAAACACACAAGTAGACAGGCATATTCAGCGCAGCATGGGTGCTGCCTGACTGATAAATAATATCTACCAGCAGGGGTTAACTCGGTTACTTTTGCTTTGATCAAAGGTGATAATCTTTCAAAATTTCATTGTGAACTGGCTCAAACTGAGAATAGAAGCACCCAATTAATGATAATAAAAAAGGCAAATAGAAGAAAAACAAATCAACCAAAGTATTTAAGAGATTTGAGCATTTTAAGACTAGCCATTTCCGCAATGAATCAAAAAAGCCAAATTACAAAGAAAATACACGGATATAAATCAGCTAGGGCCGTGGGTAGAAAATAGCTTTACAGGTATGAATTGTTGAAGAGCCAAACTGACCCAGAGCAGTGAGGTATTCATAAAAAGCAAAATGCTTATTGAAAGGTGCAAACAAAGTTGACCTCTTCAAATGTGGAAGAAAAATATGGCTTTCCATTGCTTCTGTCTAAAGGCAATGGTTTATTTAATTGTGTATTAATTCATTTTTTTTTGGCTTTTTATTTGTTCTAAATATTTTTAACATATTGCTTAAATTAGTATCTGGAGATGCTACGTGAAAGCAGCAAAAGAAAGCTTCCTCCACAGGTGGACTAGACTCTGTTTTAGCTAGAGGAGACCTCAGGTAAGACCCAGAACTCGCTGGATGGGCTTTATAGTCCTGTGGACCTGGGAATGCCTTCGGTGTGAGGGATGACTGGGTTCCCCGGCTACACCTGGAATCCCCGCTTGGATCACTGAGAGACAATGGAGGATAGATGGATGCTTAAATCTTACATTTCATTTAATGTGCTTCTCGTCTAATTATTTTAAATTGTGTTTGTATGAAAGGCGCCATACAGACATGTTTTTACCAAAAAAATGGAATAGCGTCTTCAACTGTTACAGTCCCTTTTTATACTTGGGTTGCATGGGTTTCATAAACTATCGTCTTCGTACTCTATCCTGGATTTGGCACTTATGACCCTCATTCTCCAACATTTCGTGTGCACTTCTTTTTTTGGTCCTTCCCTTCCTCCAACTAACACCACCGCCAGTCTCTCAGCTCCTGCCTTGTCCCATTACTCATAACTCTTCTGTAATTTTCCCATTACATCCCTTTAGGAAATTTGTGCTCCCTGAGAAATGTAATACAACATTCCTGTTAAACTAGAGATTCTCTCAGTAGGTAGCTCCCAAAGTAAAATCGGAAATGCGTTTTTCACCAAGGCAGGAAAATAAAGGAGTGCTTCCCCCACCTCACATCATTTATCTTTTTGTCTTATTTGAAGACACTAAAGCCCAAGTAAACAAATGACTGGGCTCAGGGAAGGACCAGATTACTCATTTGAGGTTGCAATTATTGTCCTCTTTAATATTTTAAGATGTGAAAAAGAGAAATGGGACAGCCAATTTAGTTCAAAGAGAATATTACTCAGCTGTTAACTTAGCAAAATTTTTATTTCAGTCATGTAAAAATACAGAAAGTACAAAAAATAAATACAAAAACCCCTGTAGCTTCTAATTTTATTTTTTTAAGTCCTTACTGAAGAAGAATGCTTGCTCAGAAAGCAACCATTGGGTATCTCTTTTACTAAAATGTCCACAGAAAAATATAGTAAAGAGTAATTCATCTGGATTATCACTTTTCTCATTTCGGATTTGATAAATCAGTCAGCTCACACCATTAGTGAGGCTTGCCTTAAAACTCATTCACTGAAAGTAATCAATACAGGAGGCTGAAAAGTGCTTTGTGGGAATTCTAAAGCAGGATGGATGGAGTCCTTAATCCCTGCCTTTTAAATGATTCTTGAGTGATGCCTAAACATGAGTCACCTTGTAAGGTTCATCAGGTGCACACAAATACATGCACGGGTCTTCGAATCAATCTAATCTCTTATCTAAATGGCTGATCCTTACCTTCTCCGCTTACTAGAGATAAAGTCATGGATTGGAGAGACACTGAAATGTTATGGACAACTGTATAAATATAAAAGATGGGAGCTATTTTGAAAAAAATGAAGAAACTAGGACCAACACCTAAATTTTAGTAGAGTGCTCAGAAATAATCATATCCTTTAACTTTTCCAAATTTTGTCACATTTAACCACAAACATTCACACACACAATTGTTGTAATACAATTTTATCTAGTAGACAAAATAGTACTTAAGATAAGTCGCAAGAAAGTACTACATTGATATCAGATTTTTTTATTTTAATTTTTTTTACAAAGAAAAATCAGAGAAGTGTGGCGTGAATTTGTATTACGCCTGATAGTAACTCTGCAGACACTGCAGAGATCTGGTGCTTAAGTAGGAGAATTTGACAACAGAACAACTATTAGTTTTGCACACGCTCAAATCTGACCTGTATGGCAGAGTGACGAGACAAAAGGTGCAACCGATGCAAGGGTGCAGGAAATGTGAAAAATATCCAGATCAGGCCAATTTACATGCAAAACTCAGTGTGTGGAAGAATTATCATAAAAACACAAACTCCATGGTGAAACACAGAAAGGTAATAGGAAGATGTATGAACCTGAGGACAGGACAATCGTGGAAGAAAATCTTTTAGAGGTTGCAAAACATCTGAGACTGGATAAAGTTTCACCTTTCAGCAGAATTAGAATGGTCAAGCCAAAGTCCACACTTGAACCTAATTGAGAATCTGTTGCAAGCCTTGAAAAGTGATGCTCACAGATGTTCTTCATCCCATCTAACTGGGCTTGAGGTAATTTGCAAAGAAAGGGCAATAACTGTAAAGCTTTTAGAAACAACCCCAAAAGAACAGCAGCTGTAATGACAGTATAACTAAGACGGTTATACCAGTTACTGATTTTAGGAGGCTGAATAAAAATGTAGACTATAAAAAAATAAAAACCATCATTTACTTTCACCTCATAATAAGGAAGTATCACCTGTTTGTCTCTTACATTATATCCATGGAAAACATCATGAGGTTTCTGGTACCGTTTGAAGGCACAAAATGTTCCTTATTGTCTAGTTTACTTAGTTTGCAAAGCATTCATCTTTTTTCTATTCTAGTTTTTTTTTAGTTGAACATTATTGGTCAGAGTCCTTCACTTCTAATCTGCTTTTGTATTATTTTCTTAACACAACTGCAAAACTCTACAGTATATGACAGATTTGTTTCCTCTCCTCTCCCTACATAGATTTATCCTTTTTTTTTTTAACATCCTCCTTCGCCACTTTAGGCAAGACTGCCTTGATGCAGACTGTAAACCACAGAGGAAAGACAAGGGAGCACATAGTGTCTTAAAGACACCAGGCGATCTGTGTAATTTTGCAGAATGAGGGCTGTCGAAAAACGGAGCCGTCTCTCACACGCCTCCCTTCTACAACTCCAATTCCCACTACAACGTCAACTCTGTGTGAGAGGAGCGAAAGTGTGTGTGATCCGGCAGAGTGAGCCGATGTGTGCGGATATGTATGAGAGGTGGAGTCAGACACAACATAGTATGTTTTCATTGGTTATATTGTTGCGGCGTGTAACGCCGCGTCGTGCACATTGAACCAATCAGATCATTTAGAAACAGTCGTTTTATGAATGAGATGGCATGCATGCGAGATACACACAATCGGAGTGAAAATACTCTACAGTGATGTCACGCAAATGCTCGGAGCAGCAGCGCTGTAAGCCAATGCAGCACAAAGTCCGAACAGAATAAGCTGAAGGGGTTTCAGCTTTATATCTAGAACTGAAATTAAGCGTTTAACAAGTTTTCCCTCTTTTTTGCAAATAGATTTAAGATGAAACTGTACAATAAATCAGGCACCAAAAAAAGTGAAATTTTACTTTTTTCACCTAAAAATGTACACAAAACTGGAATGATTCACCCCCTTGCATGACCTAAATGTCAGCAGCATGCGTAATACTTGTGGATCAGTTTTCAGATCGTTTTTTTATCTAAACAGCTCACACCCTCTCACTGAAGCCCATATCCTCTAACCGCCTGCATCCAAACCAGGAACTGCAAATGCCTCATTTGGCTGACATTGTGTAGCAGGGAGTAATTTTGCCTAACCGGTATGTAAAATCCTAACTGAAGAGCTGTGTGTGCGGCTGATTGTGCAGAGAGGAGGCTGAGGGGGAAGAGGGGCCAGCCAAAAACAATCAAAATATCTTAGTGTGACTTTCCATAAAGGGTGTGTGAGTGAGTGTGTTTATGTGTAGATGCTTTTCTATGAAGTCACTATTTGGCAAATTGATCTGCTACTCAAATGAGGTTTGTTTGTGCTGATGCATTAAAACGGGTAAACAGTGCCCTCCTTGGTCCAACACAGGAACAACATTGGATCAGACCCACTCCCTGCCCCCATGTGCTGAGAGACAATGAAGGCAGAGAGCAATGTTACAGGTGGGTTTCTTTGACAGAAAAGCTCAGCCAGGGTGTAGTTAAAGTATAAATACACATAGTGTTGAAGTGTGCTTAGTTCAAACTCTAAATATATTAAATTAAAGAATTAAGGAAACATGACAACACTGAACTTTACATTTTAAAAAAGGTACTTGGAAATATTGTCTACATGAGCCAACAACGTCCTGTCAACGAATGATTTAAGGCCAAATTATTTTAAAAAGACTTTCTGCAAATGAAAGTCACACTGTGTTCATCCGTAAGCCACTTCACTTCTAAAACAGTGTCTTATAGAATAATCAATAATAATAATAATGATGATATGACTAAAGGTGGCCTATTTTACATATTACATAAGACCATGTTAAAAAGTTCAAAATCTAAAAACTATGAATTGGTAGTGTTTTTCAGAAGTATGACCTCATCCTGATACTGCAGTAATGTTTTCTTTGAGAAAAATCTCCTCTGTGGGCATAGCATGCCCCCTACAGGCTGACATGAGAACTACTACTATGCTTCACACCAGGTGATGTCATAGTTTGAGAAGAAAGATTTAGAGTAGGGTATGAAAGGGAGACAAGGGAGGGCAAGGATGTGAAAGAGAGAAAACAGGCGCAAAGAATTAGAGAGAGGAAGAGATGATGTCATGTGTTCATTGCAGTGGAAGGTCTTTGTCCACAATCTCCTTATTAAAGTCTACATAATGTTTGATTGGAGCAGACAATACAGGCAAACTCTGATTTTCCGTTATACCTTTTTTAATCCTTTTCTGTAGTTGCAGGCAGTGATTATTGTTTAATAATTTAACAAGCACTAGTGTTTAATCTGGTCAATAACTACACACTTCACTATAGATGTGAGCCTTTTATGCAACCACAAAATTTGCACTACGTATTCCTTTAAATCGTCACCCTTGGCACAAGTGCAACCTTCACTGATGTTGTATTGGAAAATTAATTCCCGTAATAATAAAAGACAAAAACTGAGTGCAAATTTTCATTAAGCTAAGGAATGGAGGGAAAGTGTTTCAGGAAACTGATGAAGATTTTGTAAAAGCAATGGAATAAAAACAGGACAAAACTCCTTTGATTTGGATAAAACAAAATTATTTTTTGTGCACATTAGTAGTGTAATCTAAAAGACAAACATTAGCAACGTTTTTTTTTTTTTTTTTTTTTGAACATATGGTGTGTAGAAACAAGTAGTTATACAACTTCTTTTCACAGAATCAGAACTAAGGACACAATGTTCTCTTCATCACAGTCGTGTAAGTTGATAAGTAACCAGGGGGCCTGGGCTGCAAAGTAAATTGAGTGACTTTCCAGGTAGCTTCAGGTTCTACTCTCTGTTTATGTGTGACAAAGATGATTTACTCTTCCCTTGGGCGTTATTCTAAGACAATTTATGCTGAAAACCTTGAAAGTCTGACAACTGAAGAAGGTTAAGTAAGATCAAGAAAAACAAAAAGCACTCCTAGCAGGAAAATTAAAAAAAGGCATAAAAAAACAGATTTCTACCAAAGTTGCATTTGTTGCATTAACAAAGACACTGTAGCAAGGATACTTTGCAATTAAAATTCAAGAAAACATTTTTTTGTTCATGTATTCAATCTTCCAAAGCCTTAGATTGTGTTATAATTTAAAGCTTGTTTTTCTGAAGTGTCATGCAACGCATAAAGAGTGTTATTGCAATCAGATACACATAATTGGAAGAAATCACAGGTAAGAGATGCAATGTTTATGGAGGGTTGAGGGAAGACAAGTCAAAAAAAGTCTACCGTCTTCAAAAAATATTTCCCTTCCTTCATTTCGCCACAGAAGCTCTGCAGCTCAACTAGAAAACCTAATAAAGGATTGCCTGAGTATCTTGTTGCCTTCTACAGTCTCTGACACACACAGACAAACAGATGTGGCATGTAGTAAAATATATTACCTAAAAACATGATCTTGCAAAGGAAAGTAACCAAGTAAAATCAAAGCAAAGTGAAAGAAAAATAGTGAGCAACTTCTTCACATGGTTAGTAAGTTTATCTGAGATGCATCACCTGATGAAAGAGTAAAAAACTGTTGATTTTTTTTTTTTTAAAAACTACAAACTTCAATATGTTTCATCAGGATTGTATGTGAAATACCAACAAAATGTACTAGGTAGAGGGTTTGCAACACAATTTGCATTTGATCAGATTAAAATTCCTTTTGAAATGTGCCATTTCATTTCTTACCCTGAACATGTCATGTTCATTAATTTTTCTGAGAACACAGGACACCATGCCAAGTCACATTACAGCACTTGCTTTTTATAGTCATCACAGACACACATTGTTATTTTTTCAGTGCAAATATCTATGTTATGAATTAAGTATTTAAAAAACTGAAACCTTCCCATGGGTGCAAATTGAAAATAATCCACTGATTAGATCTAATAGAAATACTGAACACTTTTAAGACCCACTATAATTGTATGATTACTGCAGAGTCTTTTTTTCAAATCAGATTAGCCAGAAACTAACTCAATTCCCAGATAAGAAAATCTAATTTTGTAACTCCAAACTAAGCTTATCTGAAATAACAATATAATACACCTGGATTTTATATTTTTTTTGGCGCTGAACTTCCAAGAAAGTCAGCGAACCCATCGTGAACTAAAATAATATACAAAAACACACTTTATGCACCTAGATACAGAGAACAACTATAACAGATAAACAAGAGTATCAACTTTCACATTCCACTTTTGAACACAGCGTTCTATAGAGTGACTAATGGCACACAAAATATCAAGCCACAGCAGATGCTTGAACAAAAGATCTGCTACCAAATACAAGGACAGGTGAGACAGCAAAGTGAAGAGGAACTCTGCGAGAGTGATGCATTATAATCACAGAAAAACTGGTGGGACAAAAACAACTGCAAAACAAAGAAAGGTGGAGAAGATAAAGAGATCGGGGGCTTAAATTACCAGACGAGTCAAAAACTGTTGGCTCATGCTAAGGGGGGCGTTGTGAATAGGGACTGTGTGTATGTGAATGAATGGGTACATTTGCATTTTTTGAAATATGTGATTAATGTCCCTTCGTGGCTATGGAGACCCCATGCAGAGAAAAACGCCTCAGGGATAGACTCCTTTTCCTCTTTTGTCTCAGTCTCTAAAAACCACACATGAATGCTTCTGTTCTTAAAGAGCGACAACACAAGCCATCACTACGTGGATTATACTACCAATAATTGATAACCTGGTAAATAAATGAAACATTATAATCAAGAACAAAATGTCTACTCTCCATGCAAAAGGCATGTAAATGTTAGCATGAAAGAAAGCATTTAATATAGTCGAGTTGTTTCAAGCATGTAACTTGCCAACTGTAAAGTCGTATGTGTTTTTAGAGAAATTGTTCTGTTAGCCTAAAGCATTTGGACTACAATTAGGATAATTTCAAAAGGCATCAGAAGAAATATTGATCATCAAGTAACAAAATACATATTTTAAGGATTAGTAAATCCTGATCGTCATTAAAAACCTTTAAATAGACCAATAATTTGTATTAAAAAAATACAGCGAGCTACACAAGTTTCAGCTTCTATTCAGAACAAAACAGCCACATTGCAATAAAACACAGGGTGCTGATAGACAGCATAACACTGCCCTCTTGTGTTTATCAATGATACTGACAGAAATTTTCTGGAAGAAAAATACTCAAATTTGAGCCATGCACTACAAAAGAGAAAATTAAATATATTTTCAATTTAAGCAGTTTATGCACATCTAAACTCTACCCTTCTAGTTAATCTATTAGTAACACTTTGCGTGTCATGTTGCTTTCAGACGTCAAGTCAACTCGGTTCACCAGATTCCTACCAGTTATCTTGTATCCGCTGGCAGCAAGCTGTCCGGCCATGTACTCCCCATCCGAGTTGTTATGACTGCATCCCCACGTTTTCAGCCAGATCTTTTGGGTGCCAGGGATCAAACTAAAAAACAGGTGATTAAACATGTACTTTACAGCAAGTCAAAATGATAAATCTTTATAGCAGCATCATCGACTCCCTAGTCAGGTACAGATACTTTACAAATAATCTGAACGTCAGGAAAAGGTTCAGTACTTTTTGTCACTCATTTCGGAAAGTAACACTCATTCTACAGATCTCTTAAACATTGAGTGAAATATTTCAAGGCTTTATTTCTTGTAATTTTGATTAATTTCATTTCTTGAGATAGATCTCTACAGACTGAAACACAAAAAAAGGTTTTTGTTTTTGTTTAGTTTTTTTCAAAAAAGATCAATAAAAGAATCCTGCTTTGAGCATCAAAGATGAGATGTTAGATAAGTGTTGTGCAACTATTCAAAGAAACATTTTAATTTGAAAAAGGGTTCGTCATGCCATTAATTTAATAAAGCCAACTATCAAACAGGTGGAAACTCTTATTCTCCTACTTTTAAAGGAGAAAACCAGGCTCTGACAATGCCAGTAAACTCCTGGGACGTACTCATGGCAAAAGCTGCCAGGACATTGAAAAGAGCATGCAGGATTATTGAAATGCTTAATGTGAACAGAGAAGCAGTACTACTTTGTCAGTGGTCATGATGATATGACTGGATCCATTTGTCTTGTAAAGCGTTTGTCAGTGCTATATAAATAAAGTGACCTGGTTAACACTTGCTTCTAACAGCCAAGAATGGGTTAACATTTTACACTGGACTTCCAAAAGGACGTTCTGTCATTGCTGTGGCTGAATATCATCCTATTTACCAAAAGATTGGTTTATAAAAAAAATGTAATTACCTGTCTACTCGAAGCTCTTCATTGCTCAAAAGCTCTTTCTTCTTTCTTGTCCTTGGCAGAATACTCTTTCTTGCAGACTGTCTGTCATGAGGAGTGGGGTCATTAAAAGACACCATATCCTCAATGTCCTCAATCAGAGAGTCGCAGGCGGATGGCATGGTGATCTGAAAAGCACAGCACAGTTTTGAAGACTCGTGGATACTTAAAATGTCTTTAGATTCTGTTGAAAGTGTTGTGAGGCACTCTGACTTGGTATTTCTTAAAAGTTCTGCAGTAACATTAAGAAGTTTACACTTATGAGTGGAGAGAAATCCTGGAAATGAGAAAAATGCATATGCAGATTTGGCATTATGAGGTACTTTGACATAGTATTTCTCCTAACCGTACAGTAAAATTAATAAATATTATATTTATAGTACAGTTGACACTAACAGAATCCAAAGAGAGTGTGTTGTCACCACTTTGGAGTTGGGAGAAATATTTTTGTGAAAATGTCACAAAAGCATCTTCTGTATTGCCATTATGAGGTACATTGACTATCTCCAAATAACTAGAGTAAAATTATTAAATATTTAAGTGACCCTTTAACATAATCTATAGAGTTGGTTGTCTCCCACTAATATAGGAAAGAAATAATCTATTGAAAACAAAAAAATGCATCTTCTCTATTGCCACTGTGAAGTACTATGAAAATATCTAACATAATCTAGAGGACAATTATTAAATATTTATTCTGGATTGTCTATTACTTTATACATTAAACTAATAGGCATGCGTAATTAACATACTTTTTGTAGTTCTGTAGCTCATTTTCTGCTTTTTTTGCAAGAGGAATCTTATCGCTTTATTACCGTAATGCACTATGTATGTGCGACGCTAATCTTTAAGAGAATAATCTTAAAGATTTAACAGTACAATATTGACCACCACGAAACTAATTAAATAATTTTACGTCTTGTGGGTTTTCTTACAGCTTTTGACCCTTTAATTTAATGCGATATGACTTTAAGGTAAAATGAAGTTTTCCTCAAATCTAGTATGGCTGATTCAATAAACAGCTGTGTTGACAGTTAATTAACGCGTTTGAAGAGCGGGTTGCCACCCTCCTAGTAGTGCTTCATGTGCATCATGTAACACAAACTTGTGTATGCAATTTGTACCCTAAGGCTTTTAAAAAGATTTGAATTTAGAAATGTTATTTAAAGCTTTGATGAGGAACACGAACCTCACGACATTATGAACTTAATGTAAATGTAGAGCTAATCGCATATGATTCACAGATTCTAATGACGCATTAAATGTAGAGTTACATTCACATGAAGGCGTTAAACATTCTCTAAATATACAGAAAGCTACGTTATATTACATCTCAAGGCTGCAGTTTAACTTCCACGCTCGGTTTTGGTCACGTTAACACACACATACACTAATTAGCAGCGCAACCAGCGCGTGGACACACGCAAATTACAAACAGCTGTGCTAAAAATGACGAAGCAGCGTAATCGTAGATACTTTCTGCTGGTAAACATCAGCTAGCCGTTAGCTCTGCTAGCATCGCCACGCTAACAACTACCCACGTGCCTCGTTTTTTGTGCAAACCCACAGCTAACATCACTATGAACATACCTCACCTGGATTGCAATATCGTTTTTAGGTCAGGTAAGCTAAAGTCCTAAGGAAAAAAGTTGCTTATCGTGAAAAAGTTAGGATTATTGACGCAACAAAAACAGATATTACAACTACATAACAACCATACTTGTAGGCGGATAGCAAGCAACGAGGGACAAATGTGACGAGAGCTGATTTTATATACGTAAAGGGGAAATTACTACTTTTAACTCATTCTGGCTGGAACGACAGAAAAAAAATATTTTAAGTCTAAATCAGTGTAGAAACGAAAAAAGAACCCTTTGACAAAAGGGGTCGGAAAGCGGTGTTATACAATTCATGTGTAATTATTCAATTTTACATAGTCTGCGCGATACTAATTGCAAATATGATCATAACTAAAAAGTATACACGATTCAACATTTCATTTGTTATAAAAACATAATGGGGACACTGGAAGATGTGATCCTTACAAGAAAGTGCACACGGGATACTAAGCACGTGCACTTTCTTGCAATGGAAATATTTTAGTTTTCCCTTTATCTTTTAGTGGACCAGATGGAAGCACTGCAGCTATAGTGCCATTAGCACATTAGTCATTAACACACAACTGGAGTTTATAAAACGGTCAGAATAAGTACCTCTGGAGTAAAGACTAAGTTCTCAAACTACCACCATATTGTGGAGGCATTTAAAAAGCAGAAGTACAGCACAGCGTACCTTGACAGCTCATTGTCATAAAAATGCACTTATTTCCATTGTTTGTTCCACTTGGCTTTAAATAAAAACAAAGTTTTGTTTGTTTTTTTTACTTTCAAGACTGAAAACCAATGTGAAATTACCCATAAAGTCAAAATTCAATTGAGGAAAGATCCAAGATTTCCTACAAACCCCAATTTGCTGCTGGTACATGGTGCTTAATCTACAAAATGGAGAAATGTATCATAGTTTATGTCACCAATCACAGTTATCCTGCTCCCTGAACACATACATTGGCAAAGTCTGCAGGTTTTCAAAATTGACATTGAGCAATATTAGTGAGTGTTGCTGTCCCCAGGTAAATTACATTTCATAAAGAAGATTCTCAGCATTTTCTACGTTGTGATGATGCATGCTGGCATAACCAAGCATATCCCGGCATGCTTGCTTGCATATTCCTAGAAAGTATCTTATACAGCTGTTTTACAACCACTGGCATAGATCCAATTTTTTGGTACAATTATATAGAGTATATTTGTCACAGATTCACTCTAATAGAATGCATTTTTGTTACATTTGGACAAAATTTACATCAACTCTCTTGTGAGACAACATATCTGTGTACGCATATTTGAAAACCTTCCTCCTTTTGTGACTATTGGTGGGACATGCAACTTATTCTTGAAATACGCATCTTCACAAATATCCAAAAATGAGTAAAACATAATTTGCTTATATTGCTTTATTTTTTTCTCCATTGCAAATGTCCAGAATACAAAAAAAAAAAAACATCAAATTACCCTCACTCCCATACCCACCCACCCACCCACCCTCAAACAATTCAAAATTCCTCACTTTTGAGGAGCAATTCAGAAATAATTCAGAATTCAATGACTCACATCAAAAACATCCAATTAGTTTACTTAACATTCAAAAGCACTGCCACCCATGCATTCAAACTGCAAAATACCTGCAAGTTATTCTTTTCTTTCTGGTTAATGAAACCAAGTAATGATATAATCATTGTTACAGTTGGGTTTTTTCCTATCAATTTCTTTTCCACATAATCTTTGAACAATATTTATGGTAAATATGTATTTGGTAACAGCTTAATAGTCAGAACAGCCAGAGATGGATTCGGTCTGGACTTTAGTTCTTATAATAATCCAAATTATTTTTTGCAAAGATCTAAATCACGCATCAAAATCATACAACAGACAAATGACGAGCTGCGATTTTAAGTCACCATTTATAGTACAAAACACTGTCCTTTAGTGGTGCTTTTAAAATCGTTAACATTTCTTAGCAAATCTATTCAAAAGTACAGCATCTTCCAAACAAAACGTTTTACACCACATAAAAATTGTTGGTTGAAATGGATGCAGAATTAGATTATCTACATGAACTGCAGTGTGGGGTGTAGAGGTTTAAGAATTAAACAGACATAAATGTGAATATGTAAAACAATACATTGATACAAATATGCTACCTGGGAAATTGTAAATAAACTATGTTGTCAATTCAGATGATTTATTTGATGTTCCAGCCAATTATGAAGCTGGATTTTCTTGACATGTTGTAAGATTTCATGTTAATCTTAGAATTAACCAATTTTGGCACTCTGCAATAAAGTGAAAAATGCATTTTTTTTTTTTTGTCATTTCCCTGGTATTTGGAAATTTGAGACCCGATCACAGAGTTCCTATACATCTTTTATTTTACAATTCCATCATTTTCAAGACTTGAATTTCTAGATGTTTGTATTTTTTCTACATATATATATTCTTGGGGATTTGAGTACAAAAAAAATATGACTTGGTTTTTATGTGCAGCTTTAACAAATCAAAATACAACATTATTCAAGTTGGCTTTCAATTCAACAATGTCATAGATGACATTTCCCTCCTTTTTAGATTTGGAAACATTAGGTTTCCATTTCTTTTAACCCCCATCCAACACTTAGGAACCCTGTGATCGTACTTGTTCATCAGCGCAGATAAGCATTATGCTAAGGGTAAATTATATTGAAATACTACACTTGGGTCTGTAAAAACTGCTTTTGGGGTGTATAAGATTTTCTACTTTCACATCAAACAAAAAAACTAATATAGGCTAAATAACATATAGAAATGATCTACCAGTAAAGTTCAATAAAACTCATTTTTTGCCAATCAAATGTGCACCCTGCGAATGAAATTTAAAACATGGCATTATTAAACTGGTATAAGAGCATTGGTATTTTGAGTCTAACATTTCAGGTTGTAAAATTCAACCCACTGCTAAATTATATAACTTCTATCACAAAAGGGGAATTCAGATATTTTCACACATTATGGCGTTGACCTCTATGCTCTACTACGACAAGTCTAACATTGAGTGAGAGGTAGCCTACAGTACCTTGTGCATTGACAAAAATATAGAAAACTGTACATGAATTTACACACAGCTGGCTTAATCTGACAACTCATTCACACTGTACACACAATTATACATTAGTCAAGTTGGGGCGATGGGGGTGGGGAGAGTCAACACTAGCAGCAGGAGGATCATCAGTGATCAATAAAAGCCAGGGGGGGTCAACATGTAAGCAGCTTCTATATTAAACAAGGTTTTATTCCGAACCATGGTTTAAGAATTTAGCAGAATTTGTCATAAATATTAAACGCTTGTTTGTCTAGGGAAACCCATCACATACTGCAGCTTCATTCTGAATTTTTTTTTTTTTGTTCCATGGCGGATCATTAAGTCATTTGGTAAAGTATTAAAATATTTAAAAGTACAAAATTCTTGAGCTTCCAAAAAAAAGTAAAAGAAAAAACAGTGCATTGCGCTGCACTTGACTCAAACTCAATATTTTTCAACACAGTATAATTGTAGGTGACCGGACAGCAGCAGGGCTGAAGCAGTTTGAATCAGCAATTTAGAAAGTATCAAAAAAGTACGAACTGCAGGTGATTTTTAAGTTTATACCCTTGGGTACATTAGGTGCTTCTTTAGCTAAACCCCTAATTTCAGGAGGGTTAGGGCCTTTTTGTTTTCGTTTGTTTTGAGGGTTCTGCAACTTCAAAAAGACAAGACGTTCGTCTTGCATACATCATTGCACAATTATAATTTCACTTTATCACGACACGACCAACTCCAGTTAATCTGTGTTAATTCAAGAGCACCTATTACTCACTTGTGCACAAACATATCGGACATGCAGCTCGAAATTGGAGAATGGTGCTCAAACATACACAGGCGACTCTTAAACCTCCTCCTGACCATTGCCTTTTACAATTTTTAACATCTAAAACGTTCTACATTTGCACACCATGTGCCACATTTATAAAGAAACAATATAAGCCTTCAATCACATCATTGGTGTAATAGAATGAAATCTATTGTTAAAAACTCTTTAGACTTTCCCCCTCTCACAGCACTTGGCATTAACACACAGGGCAGAAGGGAGCAGGTTCTTCAAATAGAAAAATAAACCTAAAACTATTCACAGAAACAAAAACCGGATGGTTCCCCTTTCCCGCATATGGACTTGTGTGATCGCACCGCCAAGAAAAACTCAACCGAGTCAATCAGGACATGGGTAATAATGCCAAGATTTGTGGAGTGTTTTCCTTCAAATTGTTTCTCTGTACAATGCCAAACACTGCATCATACGGCGAGCCGATTTCCTTTACCTTCACGTTTCTATCGCCTGTGTAAAAACATCTGCGAGGGAAAAAATAAAATAAAATGAATAAGAAATACACATCAAAGCCCTCTGTGTTTCATCCCCATCTTCTTTTAGCTGATGCTAGCTACACAGGAGATCATCCAGACCAAGTGAGGGCATTTTATCAAAGTCACAGGCATTAAAAAAGTCACTGATCCCCTGGTCATCTTCCAAACCTAACAGGTAGTCATCTTCCAAGATGGGAGGCACAAGGTTTAAGAAGGGACCCTGGGATGAGGGGACCTGGTCTTCTGTCTGCTGGAGGAGACTGGTGTACGGGGATGAGATGGGGGAAAGCGTTGTCACGGAGACGGCGGAAGAAGATGCGGGTGGAGACATGGAAAGTGCTGGGGGAAGTGGTTGTGCAGTTGGAATCTGAAAAATAGTGTCAACATTAGGAAAATGTGACATTGCAGTATTTTTTTAATGTTACAATAACTTCCGATTAACGTACATTTTCATCAAAACTCTTTCAAACTGAAGACTGTAAGGTTTCTGATTTTTGTTGCAAAAGTCTATATGCGAGAACATACAAGGACAGAAAGGTTCTAGAGCACAACTCTGCCGTTTGTCCCAACATACACTTACAATGTTTAAATATTTCATTTAAGTGAATCAACAAAACCCAAAGCTATGCGATATCTTTTTTTTTAAACTCAACTTTGCTTTGTACAGCCTACTCTTTTGTTTGTTAATTATTTTGAGCTTCCTTTTTGTCAGATGCTTCTTTTATTTCCTAAAATGGTTTGTCAATATTTATAGCAGTTACAGTTTCTGTTTAAAACATGTATAAAGTTAAAGACAAATTTAATTTCTGAGGCTATTTAACATCCAATGAAGAAGATAACACGCAAAAACTTTTAGCTGAGGTTTCCTCAAGATTAAAATATTGGACACCGATTTGATACCTACCATGAAATTGACACCATTCATGTTTCAGTTTTCTATTGTCTACCTTAAGTGCAGCTGTTTTGTATAAGTTTCTTCTTTGTTAATAAATGTAAAAAAAAAAAAAAAAAAAGCGCCTTTGTAAGAGCTGCAAAAAACAATGCATTTCCCTTTTATATAGCTTGTACAAATACAAATAAAACTGGAACTAAAATGAATACAAATAAGCAATAACTGAGATAGTATTTTGGTCTACAAAGCTTCTGTGTAAACAACTGCTGTTAATATCTGTCACCAACCTTGAACAACTTTCAGGAAAGGAGAGTTGCCATTAATGTCGGTGTTGCCATTTTTTACAGGACTTCTCATGTCGTTCTCCTCATCTGGACACAAAAGCACTTCGATGGGACCCTTAGTGCTGCTGAGGTGGATGGACAGACTCTGGAGACAGGAAACAAGAGTTCAAACATTACAAGTCTCATAACTGCAACTACAACGAATGTGTCAAACATCAAAGGCAACAACTTCTAAACCAATTTATAAATGCGCTGTAAGCACTGCCAACATATGCAGACATTTTTAGCTGAAGATCTTCAAAACAAACCCCAACCACATTGTGATATTGCTATAGAATCCAGCTGAAAGTCACATACAAAATCTGCAAGATTTAGAGACTTAGTAAAAAAATAAATCTCTATTCAGTCTAATCAATTGCAAATCGCAACGTCCACAACGTACAGCAGCACTTTAGAATAGAATACAATGTTAACAAGCATTATCAAAAGCTAAGCCTCATCATTCGGCAAATGCATCTCATTCGTCAGATGAAGAAAGAGCGAGAACAAAGAAATCCAGCCTGTCGGTACTTGCACAAACCTCATCAGGGTCTGGCACTTCCAGTTTGGTGTCTGTTGGAGATTTGACGACAATTACAGTCTGGTCTCTCAGGCTCCCCAGCTGCTTGATGTCTTGGTACGTTATGTAAGCATATGTGCAAACAGCGGGGTTAAGGGAAAAAAAAAACATTATAGCAATATGAGGCTGAAAAAAGACACACACTGTAAAACAAATTACTGTTCCAAACATTTTCAGATATTAAATCAGATTAAGCTTTTGCTGTTTACTGTAATTTAAACTTTTTATTCTATTTTTTTTGCTAAATTCCAGAAAGAATAATCTTTTTTTTTATGTATTAATTCCTTTCTTCAAATTTAAAAGCTTCAGACAATTTGGGAAAACAAAAATGATGATGATTAATTCACAACAACTAATTTGAGGCACAGACGGACAAAAAGCATCTGTGTGACATCGAGAAAAAAAATAAAGACATCAGAGAACTCAGGAAAAATAGAAATTAGCCTCCACAAAGTCTGTGGAGGTTAATTGAATAACATTTATAAATGTCTGAATGTGCCACATTCATCTCTAAAAAATGTCTAATTATAAATATAGGAAAAAGAGATTCCAGCTTGAACAAACACAGACCTTAATTATAAAATGTTGTTTTGTAGTCTGATGAAACAAACCGTTTGACTCTAATGACTTTTGGTACAAAGAGGAATATTTATGAGTCTGAAAGCACAGTCCCAAAATGTGAAGCATGGAGGAAACGGCATAACTTTAGTATAATTTTGGTTAATGTATAAAAAGCAGCCTGTCAGTGAGTAAATAGTGTCTGCATGCACTGCATGTAAACAGAGTTTTAATGTATGCAATCTTTTTTCCCCCCAAAAGGATTTTTTTTTTTTTGCTTTTTTAAGAAAAAAAATATTTTTGTGTTCTGTAAAAATTATACCATTTAAGCTTTTTGAGCAAGAATAAAGATACAAATAATTAAACTTCTGGTGAAGAAATCAGACATTTACTGACAACACATACCTTTTTTTCAAATTCACACAAAGTCTAACAAAAAAAAAAAGGATATTTCTGGTTGCCTGGTAATTCGCTCATTTGTTTTATATCAAGGCTGCATCTCTGGATGAGTTTTTCGAGCCTTTGCTCCTCTTCGCCCAGCGCAGAAACCTCAGCAGTGAGGCTTTGCCTTTGACTCAGAGCCCCCTCTACCTCCAACAGACTGCAGCCCCTGAGAAAACAAGACAGAGTTTTTAAATGAAGGTAGATGCATTGAGCGGCCAAAGTGATCATCCTTCTTCCACCGTTTGTCAAGTTACAACAAGCTTCAATGAATTTCATATCATAACCATTAAGTGGTGCATCAATATGAAGAGTAAGGAAAAAGATGCATTAAACAATTTCTATAAACAAAAATCTTAAAAGTATAGGATGCATGTATTCCGCCCCTGTAACAATATTCTCTGCAGATTTCAGGCACAGCTGTGATCCTTTTCAGGTCATGACAGCTTTATACATCAAGCAGTGGTCTACAGTACACTTTCAGTCCTGCAACTATAAAATGCATGCCTCCTCCACCAAATAGCTTAAGTACCTCCTAAGCATGTTATCAGTACATTTCTGGAGAGGCCTACTAAAGGTCTGTGTATTCACATTTAGCTCTGGGTGCATTTTTAAGCTCTATGCTCTGCTGACTTTTTCAGCCTCTAACAAGTTAGTGTTCAGTTTTAGTCATCTTTTCATCAGTTCTTAGCAGCTTCCTTGTTGCTTGTGGAGAAAAGCCTTTAGCGTGAGGATGACATTATGCAGTCCTTAATTTTCCATTACACCCAACAGTTTTACTGTAGACTAAACTATTCAATTTTGTTTAGTGTGTTTTTACCAGAGTATGCTTTCAATATAGTTTGTGGAAAATATTTTATTCTTCCATATTTTAAATTTATGAAGTGCACAAGCTAAAATTTTCCTGTCATTAAATTCCACCGCCTGCATAACAGACCTCTGCAGATCCCTCTTCACTGCCATCATGATTCAGGCTCTGTATGACGTTCAAAGCTTAAAATGTTTAAAATTGACCTGCTTGTCTACTTTATCCCTGACCTGTCGCCTGTGTTCTTTGTGCTTTGCGATCCAACTTGTTCATGAATTAAGTTTCAGAGGATTTTAGGTGGATTCAATTAAGTAACTCCTGAGATGTAAACCACGCTTTTCAGATTTTTACATGTAAAGAAATAATTAGAAATAAAACAAGTATTGTAATTAAAGCAAGAATACCTTCCCAATATGTTATGGTACTAGAGTACTTCATTGTCTTGCCGTTACTTTGGTACCAGTGCCTGTAAAGCTTATGTTGATACTCCCTCTGATTTAGTTGCAAATACCCATTTCATTCAGTTAAAGTTAAATCAATTAAATTAAAAGATCAGTAGATGATGTAGGGGGTTTTCAGATGCAAAAACTAGGACATGTCAAATTTTTTGCCAGGTTTCACCCGAGGCAACTTTCAGGTGAGGATGTTTGTTGACAAAATTCTGGGAGTTCTGTTTGTGATGCACTGTTTTCTATTAAACAACCAAAGATGCAAGCAAAGTGCTTGCTGCGGCGAAAATAACGGAGCTGAAGGCTCCGTGTCTCTACAGCCGCTCGGCTGTCTGGAGGTCACAGGATGGAGTTTGTAGGAAATTAGATGAGAAATTAACTGATCCTTTTTCAGGTATAGAAAAACAATCTGTGTTATTTAGACATTCAGTATCTCTGAAAAAAAATTAAACACCGTTTGGGTTCTTTTGTAAAACGAAAAAAAATGAAAAAAATCCAAATGTATATTTGTAGGACAGAGTGCGAGACGGTGACAACTTACATCCACTGAATGTTATTTTTGGACTTCTTCTTGATAAGATGGATGCCTTCTAATACGTTGGTGATGTCATACAGCCGCCTTTTCTGTACCTGAGAGATTACAGGAGAAGTCAGTGAGAAATTATCTTTTTAACGAGCTCTTAAACACAGCAGTACCAGTTTTATTTAATGATTTAAACAAACCATTGAGCAATTTATAATGACTGAAAAAGTATTTCATTTATCCTTCAGATAAAAAAAAATACATGCTTACATAAAGACAAAAGCACATCTGATCTGCAAAAAATACGACAAACTTTAGACATCAAGTGTCTCTCAGAAATGCAGGCAGTGTATGAATCTTATTGGAAACCCTAATATATCGCGGAGCTCACCAGTCTCCCAGATCCCATTTGTAACTACTAAAATTTTAAGTGTTTCACAAACCAATCAGATCATTGAGTTGATCTAATTGGTTTAAGTTTCACCTACAACTTGAGTTTTATTCTGTAATAATCAGGTTAGCAGATAGAGAACAACGAACCGTGTGTGTTTGATGCCAGTCAAATCTGACAGTCACTTCATTTATGTGCTGATCAAGAAAAGAGTTATTAAAACCTACCTAAACTTAATTCAGATAAAGCTTTCTGAAGGTGTTTTCCCATATGAACTTAATGATTTAACTGGCAGAAATGTGCTAAGTGCAAAATGATCAACAAGTCCTATCAAAACATGCTTATGCTAACCTTAATCTTAGTTTAAATAAACAAAAACTAAAGGTTCCTACAGTAAAACAGCCCCACAACATGATGCTGCCACCACCATTCACAGTTGGGATAGCGTTACAAAGTTAACAACTGTCCCTGTCTTTCTGGTGAAATATTTCCTTTGAGGCAAACTAAGATCAGTTGGATCAATATCTCTGTACTTTACACAAATATTGGCTCAATTTCCCTGATCTAACAAAAATTTTAGCAACATTTCCAGTCGGTTCAGCTAAAATGCACTCACCAAGTTTTCAAATTTGCACACCTAGTTTTCATATTTCTGGCTAAAGCGATGCAATGGATTAACATCAGTTTGAATTGCTTACACCTTACCCACACTCTTAACTTCTTCTACTGAAATGTGAATTCACCTGTAAGGTTTCAGCAGCAAGGTTGAGGTCCAAAACGCCATCAGAAGACTGAGCAAGGAGATCCACAAACTTCTTTGTGAGCAGACCCAGCGAAGTGTCGTATCGCGTCTTCTCAGGTGGAGACTTGGGGGCTGAGGAGGGTGAAAGTTGAGGAAAGTCATTTAAATTGTACTTTTGTTGTTGAGGTTGCGTAAAAGTCAGTGGAGGCTACATTCCTCATGATGGTAACTTTCCCCAAAATCAAAACGAAGGAAAAAAATAAGAAAAAAAAAGTGCATGCAACGGTAGGAGGGACATTGTTTTTCCCCTCTTTTGAGGATCTTGTGCTCACAACAAAGTAGGTAAAATATTTTTTAAGCATGAGCTTTGACATAATTTTTCAGGCAAGTTGCACTGCGAGCCAGAAGGGCAGGGAGAAGAATCGCGTCGTATAGAAAACAAGCTTGGACTTTTACCAGTTTCATCTACTTTTGTAAACAGTCTGGGCATTTAGGTACAAACTATGTAAAATTTTTTATGCCCACGTTACAAAAGGAATGAAACGTGACACTGAAGTGGGCTCCGGGTTCAGTCGTGTTGTAGAGGGACAATTCACTGATGGCTTTTTCATTTGCCATTTGAAATAACCTAGATCAGCTCCAACTAAACTAGGTTATTTTACATTAAATACTTTTTTTAAAAAAGCACAGTGTGGTCTTTGGTCGGTTTGTTCTGTATGCAAAAACTCATCTTGTGATGTGGAAAGTAAACAAACATTTTAACAAGAATTTGATGCAAAAATAAAAGCACTTTAAGAAATGAAAAACCTTTTATAATCTATAAGTTATCTGAAGGAATTCTGGACAATTAAAATATCGTCAACCTGGAGTTTGTTTTTCTCTACAAATTCTGGAAGTTATAAAAGCAAACGTAGTACTTTTATTTTTCACGTTTCTGTGCTTTACCCTGCAAAAGCTGTCTTTTTTTTTTCCTGAATCAAAGCTTGAAAGTGGATAATCGGACCTGTTCATCTCAATTGGAAGACTCTGACCTTACTTCACAATGTTCCTTAAAACCTGCTACTTACTTCTGGGTGTTTTAAGTCGTGTCCCGTTTGCTGCAGCTGCAGCTCCTCCTCCTCTGCCTCTTGGTGTTTTGGCTGGTTCTGACTGGTACTGGTGATCCGAGTCATCAAGCGCCAACCGCCTTTTTGCCTGGAAGGGAACAAGCGAGCGTCAGCAGAAAGTGAGATCCTGTTAGGTACTTGGCAGGCGTTCGTTATCGGGGTGTACGTTTCACCTACATAGGTACCTCCATAGGTATTTTTGAATCCAAGCTAACTACATGTCTGGGCTAAACGACAGCAAAACAAATGGAAGATTTAACTGAAACACCTCAGCTCAGTCAGAGGGTCTTTAGTGTCAGGGTCCAAAGGAGTGACTGGTAGCCTGAAGTTGGCTCCTATTTCTCAGTCTTTGTGGAAACACCTCAACCTGCTAACAAATGGCTCAAATGTGTCAAAACACAAGAGACATGAACTGTATATTTGCATATTAGAAGAGACAAAAAGCATCATAATTTGCAGTTGGTCATCGATTCTGTCCAACCAAATCCGAAATTAAACTTCTACATCTATGGTTCAGCATTATTGTTTAGTCTTCCGTCCATTAAGAAAAAAAATATGCTAGATTTGATTGAGATTCATTTTGTTGCAACCCTATTTTTCCCTCAGAGGGTTTCATTACTTCCCAAAACATAACCACACACAGTTGTGTACTGCATAGTAACGCAGTTGTAGTATCAAAATAAAAACTATATATCTACATATTTTTGTCATCCAGCACTTAATGAGAAAACTATATCAGTTTAAAGGTGTACATTCTTTATCACTCCATCGCTGCAGCAGGCATGCAGAAGCTACTGGTGTAAAAGTACAATATGGTTTTAAAATGTAAAAATTCTCAGCATTCTGTTTGTGCGGTTGAAGCTCCAGATGCATCCGTCCATCTCTATGGAAACACTGTCCTTTTTCACACCTGTTGCTGCACACTCCAGGTCAGCTGGCTTAAAAAAATACTACTTTCTGGCTTACAATAAAATACAAAATTGGTGGTAAAGAAACAATACATTTGCAAAAATAAAAAAAGAGAGAATCCTGGATTTACTATGGGAAGACACCAATTTTACTTAGTGGTTTTACACTTAAAGTGTGGGCTAGCCACAAGTACCATGTAATTTAGGAGGCCAACTGCAACCTCGCTACTTCAGCAGAGCCTGACTAAAATAATGTCCAGTTGTTAAACGTGTCTTGTACTGGGGGGTGGGGGGGAATAAACTAAAATGTTTAGTATTTGCACAAAATATTGAACAAGATGCACATTTCCAAGAAAACTGATGTTATATTGAAAGTCTACCAAAAACAAAGTGAAGAAATCTCCAAATTCTAAATGTAAGGTTTCGAATGTCATTGTGAGAAAAAGCATTCCTTTCCGTTTCAAATAAAACTATGTTACGCGTTTCTGCTCAAATAAAACCACAGCACTTCAGTCACACTAAAGAATATCATGCAGGTTCACACTTAACTAAGGCAGCTTAAATGTATAAGGCCACAACACAGCTACATACTTTCTACTTGTATTTTTGTCACCTCACATAAAGACACTTGAGTGCAATTTGACCGTATGTATATTTTTTTCCACAACTAGAAACAAGTGAAGAGTGAATATCCAAGTTAAATGTAAAAACTTAAAAAGACGTTTTACCTGCACAATGTTAGAAAAAACCCCTAACCCTTGCAGGGGCACCAACACGTCCCTGCAATAACATCTGATTTAAATTAATTGTGAAACACTGGAATAAAAAATAAAAAATAAAAAAAAGCACTTCTTCAAAAGTGTGTTGCAAGTACCCACAATGCTGTAGTTTCCAAAGCAACAATGTGCATTTCTCTCTAAACACCTCTGAGGGTGGCAGTACCTTGAGGAAGAGTCAAAATCTTCAAAACCTGGTCTCTGATTCTTAAATATATATATATAATAAGACACAGGAATATGTCCTGACAGTTTAAGTGTCAGCCATTTTATATCACCAAGCAGATCCCCCTCACCCCTCAGCCTGGTCATGGCTACAGCCTGACACACCAACTGCTTCCCTTCATGAAAGATGAATAGCAATGAACAGCTCTACGCCCTGAATTCTGCATAAACTCGAGCGTGTGGTTTTGTGCATGATCAATTTACAGGAAACGTGCAGTGAGATTCAAAGCGGCAAACTTGGGTTTCACTTTACTTGGCATGGAAACAACCACCACAACGTCACTTTATTAACAAAGAGAAATGCGCATGAAAACATGTTCAACATATAGGTCAAGGAGAACAAGTTGCGTTCCTCTCTTATCTGATAATCAATAATCCACCTAGCTTTGAAGGCTAATACAGTTTTGACGCCAGATTCAACTTGGCTTGCATCTTCAGAGACGACGAGTAGTTTCTAAACTGAGGCCAGGCTATGATCGGGAGGAAGTTTGTGTTTTTGAAAGCTTCGCTACTTGTATTCAATTAGGAAGCTTAAAAATAAGCCCATTAAAAAAACCAGCCAGCCAAACAACCCCAAATCAACCCCAAATAAAGACATCAACAGCAGCTACTAGGCCAGCGCTAACGCTACTCATCCCTTACCGATATTTCCATCTGGCTGCAAAGGTGAAGCGGACCCTAAAGCACCATGAAGTTCGCTAGCTCGCTGTTACACGGCACCTCTGCATTCCTAGAAAGGTTAAACTAACCTAAACTTGCCTTCTGCCTTCACAGAGTCAACAAAGCTCCTAAGCAACCTCTTTGGGTTAGTTAGTTAGCTTCATAGCTGGGGTTGAGTCGTGGAAATGCCCTGGCTAAGCAGCTAACCATTAGCTGCCCGAACAACAAGCTCGGCTAGCTTAGCAGGCTAACGTTTTATCACACCGGAGCCTGGTTGTTAGTTGAGAAACGTGTGGAAAATGTGCTGTGGAGGTTATTACCGGTGGTCTTCCCAGAGCGGGTCGCTGTCCGGTTCCGTTTGCAGCAGCTTGTTGCGGAGTTGTATAAATGCTGTTAACCTGAGGCTCGGATAAACACACACTTGATGTCTGTGTAACGTTACAAGGCGGTGGGGTGGTTATTATTTGAATATACGTGGTATTAGATTGACCAGGGTTCAAACGATCCGAGAGAGCTGTTAAAATGATGTTATTATCCAGAGAGGAGCCCCCAACCCCTGCTAAAATCACTTTGTCCGGAGCCGAGGAGATCCCTCTTCTCATCTTGCGTATTCGGGGTAACCCCTTTCTTGTCTCTCAACTTTAAAGCCCGTACGGCTGCTAATCCGTCGCGGCAGAGACAAAAATAATCACACGGACGTGAAGATGAACGTCTGAATGATCGATTTTTAAAAAATATTTTTCTTTAAGAACGTGCATTTAGGCAGATGCAACGGATTTAAAAGTAGCGCAACTCTCGTTCCTCCCGTCTAGAAATGGCTTCAGGAAACGGCCTGATGAATGAAGGGATACGGTTTACGCGCTCAAGAGCCCTCCCGCGAAACTCAGATTTCCCGGCAAATTTTCAAACGGAATTTGCATGCCGGACCCTATTGGTCCTGCGCACTCGAGTTTCCGCCCATATCGGTTCCGCTTTGACCAATGAGGAACGTACTTAGGGTTAGCCACGTGTTAATTGGCAGTTGTAAACAGGGGACGTTACTAGTCACGCACTGCGTGTTTCAGGGATGGACGCTGGGTGGCGCGAGGGATCCATTAAGGTGAAAAGAGGAGGAGGCCGGTAACCATGGTAGTCTCACTAAACAGAAGCAAAACAAAATTGAGGCCATAAAAGGTTTAACTCCTTTCTTTCTTGCAGGTCAGCTGAATGTTTTGACTTGTAAAACAAATGTCAAAAGCGTTAAAGAATATAGAAAGAAAATTTCAAAAGAATTCAGCTCAATGGAGCATTTAATGACAAACATGATTCATTTAAGTATGCTCAGTTTCAAAAGGCTATTTTGTGCAAAACCTATAATTGCTGCAATATTTTTTTTAGCTCCTGAATAACATTTACATTTATTTATTAAATAGTAGCAATGTTATCAATTATAGTCTTTAAAAAAACCTGTATGAGTGAGTAAATTATTTTTGCAGTGTAGTTTGTCAATTGTTGCAAACAGGTGGATAACTATGGAAGCCCATTTCCGCCATAAAAAAAAAAAGAAAAGCTAAACAGGAAGTCATAATTTCGACTTTCAAAGTCATAATTATGAGATTTAAAGTCATAATTTCGACTTTCAAAGTCATAATTATGAGATTTAAAGTCATAATTTCGACTTTCAAAGTCATAATTTTGACTTTCAAAGTCATAATTATGAGATTTAAAGTCATAATTTCGACTTTCAAAGTCATAATTTCGACTTTGAAAGTCATAATTATGAGATTTAAACTCATAATTTCGACTTTCAAAGTCATAATTATGAGATTTAAAGTCATAATTTCGACTTTCAAAGTCATAATTTCGACTTTCAAAGTCATAATTATGAGATTTAAAGTCATAATTTCGACTTTCAAAGTCATAATTTCGACTTTCAAAGTCATAATTATGAGATTTAAAGTCATAATTTCGACTTTCAAAGTCATAATTATGAGATTTAAAGTCATAATTATGACTTTCAAAGTCATAATTTCGAGTTTCAAAGTCATAATTATGAGATTTAAAGTCATAATTGTGACTTTCAAATCATAATTATGAGATTTAAAGTCATAATTTCGACTTTGAAAGTCATAATTATGAGATTTAAAGTCATAATTATGACTTCGAAAGTCATAATTATGAGATTTAAAGTCATAATTTCGACTTTTCCAAAAAAGTAGACATTCTGTCTTGTATGAGATTTACACAGTATTCCATTTGATCCGTCTAACCAGGAAAACACAGATTTTTCTCCTTTTAATGGATTATAAACAAATTGAGAAGTATTTCAGAAATGGTTTAACCAATGATGAAATTCTTGCTTTGCTGGCTGAGTTTCATGGGGTTATTCTTGGCAAGAGGACACTAGAAAGGATTCTTAATAAGAAGAAACTTTGGCGCCGAAAGAACAAAACTGATGTGAGTGTAGTGGCAGCTTTCATTCGTCAGCAACTTGAAACCTCTGGACAATGTCACGGATATCGATGGATGCACCAAAAATGCTGGATGAATGGTATTGTTACAGACAGGGAAACAGTTCGAATCCTTTTACGCCTACTAGATGGTGAAGGAGTGGACCTAAGGTCAAGAAATCGACTGAGGAGACGGATTTACTATAGTCGTGGCCCAAACTATGTTTGGCATATGGATGGCTATGATAAGCTGAAACCATTTGGAATTGGGATCAATGGTTGCATTGACGGTTTTTCCAGAAGGCTAATATGGCTTGAGGCATACAAAACAAATAATGATCCAAGAGTCATTGCTGGATACTTCATGGATGCAGTGATTAAAGCCGAGGGTTGTCCTGAAAGACTGAGAGTGGATTTAGGGACAGAGAATGTTAATGCAGCTGACATGCAAAGATATTTGCATCTTACAGAAGATCAACCTGAAAGTGCTAATGTAATATTTGGTCCAAGCACTGGAAATCAGCGGATTGAAAGATGGTGGTTGACCCTGCGAAGTGAATGTATCCAGTTCTGGATGGACCTCTTTGACAAACTGAAAGCAGATGGACACTTCTGTGACAACTTCTTGGATAAAGCCTTGATCCAGTTCTGTTTTCTCCACATAATACAGGTGAGCTTGATTTGAGCTGCTCTATCTTCTCACCTATTGAAAATATTTATAATTGCTATGAAGTGGTTATAATGTGCAAAGATTTATTTTCTGAGTATGATACTAAATTAATAGTATATCTTAAATATTGCACAGATTGCATGTTTGGGTAGTTGCTTGACTTAAACTTCCCTGTTTTTGGATAAATAGCAGTCATGCTAGATTCATACTTCCGTTTTACTTTTTGAATGCTTATTTCAAAGCTATGAGTTTAGTCGGGTTTTTGTTTTCTTCTAGAAAGACCTAAATGAAGTTGCTTCAGCTTGGAACCACCACAGGATACGTCCAGTACACAACTCACGAAGTCCTCATGGGCGACCATTCATAATGTACACAGTACCTCAGGCATATGGAACCAGAGACTATCTACACAGCATTGATCGGAACAGGGTTGAAGCCTGCTTGGAAAACTGTGTTTTCAAAGACTTTCCATGCGATGAAGATGTCTTCAGCATCTGTGTGGACCTGATTTCAGAGCATAACCTGGATGTCACAGATGATGTGTTTGCAACAACTGATCTATACATAAGACTCAGACAGCTGATTACCAGAGATTTGGAGCTGCAGTGACAAATGTAAAAACATTTTGTTGCATTGACAGTTTGCTACCTTGTCACTCAGTTGGACTTCAGTAGATATTTGATAACATTCTGAGAGTATATTCAGTATATTCTGAGAGTGCCTGCATTTGCTTCAACACATTGTTGCACCAGTATAAAGATGGGTCAAAGCCATTCACAAGCTCTGTAACTAAGCAAGAAGAGACACTAAAATAAGAACAATGCATGCTGAGCTGATAAAACAAGTCTGACATTAGATAGATTGATACATTGCACTAGTAATGTCAGATGATTTTTGGTTTTGATATTTTCCCATTATTATCAATGTCATTGCATTACAGTTTGAACATTATGCTGATTCTTAAAGAGGAAATAAAGGAATTGAGAACTGCAGTAGAAATCTGATTATTTTTCAGGTGAGCAACCCAATGCTTACTTAAAGCTTCCCCGCCCAAATAAATCACACATATAAACTGGATAAAGTGGTTTATTGTACTTCAAAATTAAAGTCTCTACATAGCCATTACAGAAGCCTTTGAGTTTTTTTTAAATCATTCTTTAAGATAATGACAATGCTTCAAGTTGTAAAAAAAGAAAGAAAAAAGTGCTATTTTTCAGTTGTTTTCTGGTCAAATCTGATATTGAGCTACTGCAATTGCACCAATCTGTTATTGAAAATATTTTAAGGTTATGTTTACTTATAATAGAAATATAAATAAAATGCTGAGTAAACAAAATAAAGTTTTCAGGAATAAGGGTAAATAAAATGCTTTTCTCTATTTCTTCCAAAACTACATTCAAACAGAGTAGCAACATGTTCATCCACTGAACATTTAAATTATGTGACTGATATAAGAAAAAAACATCTGAAATTATTCACAAATTATTTATGCTACTAAGAGCTGCTTGTTTACAAGCATGGCGGCCATATTTTATTTTTAATTGCAGAATAAACCGGCTATTTCAGCCTCAAGTAAAATTATTAAAAGTAAAAAAAATCTAGTAACAATACAAAATCTTTAAATTTATCAAACCCAAAATATTGAGAAAATACATTTTACTGCCAACTCAAATGTATGCTTTAAACTTTAACTTTGGGGTACTTTAACGGAAAAAAACCCAAAACATAAACACGAGTAGGAGAGTGCCTACTGAGACATTGCAGGTCTTATAAATACTCCAGAGAAAAATAAATTGCAAAAAGTAGAAACTCTGTGGAGTTAAGATGAGCTAAAAAAAAAAAAACTGTTGTTAAGATAATGCTAAACTTTGAAAGTTTAATACAAAAAGATTGGGTGACACTTTATTTGAAGGGGTGTGCATAAGACTGACATGACACTGTCATAAACATGACATAACACCTGTCATTAACATAAAGAAGTCTTTATGAATATGTATGATGGTTGTCATGAAGTGTCATTTGGTAAATAATTACACTTTTAATGCAAAGTTGCTCTAAAAGTTGCTTTGAAAGTCCATTAAAAATGCCAACTTTGCTTTAAATTATCATTATTTACAAAATCAAGCAAAAATTATGTACAAAAAGCAACTTTTACATCAACTTTGCATTAAAAGTGTAATTATTTACCAAATGACACTTCATGACAACCATCATAAATATTCATAGACTTCTTCATGTTCATGACAAGTGTTATGTCATGTTTATGACAGTGTCATGTCAGTCTTAAGCACACCCCTTCAAATAAATTGTTACCAAAGATTCCTTAAACTCACCTGTTCTTCAGCTGAAGTCTGTTACACTATATCCATCACCCATACACTACTTTCTAGGACCTTGTTTATTTCATGTCGAAACTCTGGATAGTTATCATAATTAACTGGCAACTCTAGGTAGCAACCGCATGTGTGGGCAACTGGCCGTCTCTGAATCCCTTGAAGTTGACTGAAGCTAACACTGATAGTTTTTTGAAGAAACAAATCAGATCCTGTGCAGAACCGAAGAAAAAGTGACAGGTGTTGTGAGTCTGATTCTCTGAGATAAGAACTTAAATATTTGCTGATGTTTTTCTGCTGTGCATTCATGACTGCAGGGTATACAATTGAATGTATAACCTTTCTTAATGTTGGCTGGAGATTTTCATATGCAGCTGTAATACTTTCCATCTCTGACTTCAGCGGGGAGAGGACAGTGCTCCACTGTTCAATAACAAAGGCAGGTTCCTGAATGAGCTTTTGGTGGGCAAGCTCCTCAAGTAGTAGCTCAATGTTATCAGCTGTTGGCACTCTTCGACAGTTATGGATATCCATTATTTCCAGAAGCTCTTCTCTGTCAACACTCTGAAAATCTGAAAGGCAAGATTCAAACACCATTCGATCGTATTCTGTAACATACCTTAAGAAGCTATCAACAAGAGGACTTTTTATAGAACCAAGAACTGCTTGTTCCAGTATTACTGGAGCAAGTTTTATAGGCAGGTACTTCTGTTTTTGCCAGCCAAAGGCAATAATTCTGCCAATGCTTTCCCATTGTTGCTGTCCAAAATCATGACGCAAGTACGGCACCTTAAAGTTATTGCCCATTGTGCACTGTTCATAAAAGTCCTGCTAAAACTCAGAGAGGACATCCCTCAAAACTCCTCCATCATCAACAGCCTTTTCTTGCCTTCCATCAGGAAGCACCACTTGAATACATATGTCCTCCTGAGTGACACCCGGATCACAAAAATTTGAAATTAGTTCTTTCAGGATCTGGCCACGGTGAAGAACAAGGATTTTCTTGATCCCTTCTCTCTGGACAATGGGCTCGTTCAAAGAATCAAATAGTGAAGAAGAAGAAAGCACTGGACTAGATGGCTGTGGAGAAAGAGGAAGGGTGTCATCAAGACTGAGACTATCTGTGTTAGAAATCTGTCCTGTGAAAAAGGTAACAGTGCCACTGTCTTCTAAAATGTCCCCATTGATTCCTGCATCTAGCTCTTGGACACTGGACAAATCAGCCATGTCATCAGTAGAGTAAACTAGGTGAACATCATCACTGCTGCTGTTTGTCAGGACACTGCTGGTTCCAATATATATGACATCAATGCTGTCTGGTGCTTTGGATTGAGTCAGTGGTGTGCAAACCTGAGAGCGAGTAGAAAAACTTAAAGCTTCTTGGTCATTTCCACTGGTGTTGTCTGGTTCTGAGTCACGGCCAGTGTCCTTCTTTTTGGTTGTTAGGTAAAATCGCAAAACCGGAAGTTTTGTCTGCTCATAAAGTTCTCCAACAGTAATATGTTCATCAAGTGAATGTTCCTGAAAATCTGTCATGTCAACCTCAAAATCTGTAATTCTTCCCTGTGAATTTCTTTGAGATGGAAAAAACAAACCCACTGCCTTCTCAATTAATTCATTTTTTCTACAGTCCTTTGACACATCAATTTTTCTTGTTCCACCACCTTTCTTTGTCCGAACTTGAAAAAACTTCCCATCTCGAGAATTCATCCATCCTATCTCAACTTTTCGAAAACTTTTTTTAGCATTTCTGATGCTAACATTTTCTGAGATCTGCTTTTGATCTTTGCCTTTGTTCCTTGAAATCTTGTCTCTCAATCGCTCAAAAAGTTTTGATTTCCGGCCAGCAGGATCACTTTCCCTTCGTCTGCAATATCCGAGAAGTGCCAGTCGGTCACCATAAGATGGGAGATACTCCTTAAGCTGCTCATCTGTCATGAGCAGAAGGACACTGGAGTCAATCTAGAAAAAAAAAATGTTAAAACAGTTATTAAACATATACAAATAGGGGGGAAGCCCAGTAAAACAGTCACATGATAAAACTGATCTGTCTTCACTATGTCTCTATAATAGTGTTGTATGATAACTTCTAAATGTACTGATTTCCTTAGCAATCTAGCTACCTTATCCTTTTGCAGTTGTTGTATGACTTCCTCTGAAACATCCCGTGATTTTAAGAAGTCATATATCTCATCCATCCTGTGACAATTACACACAATAACTAATGAATGTCTAATAAAATATAACATTGTAAAAGATTTATTATTAACATGATAGTAGGGTTGGATTATATTACCGAACATTTCACGATACAAGCATTCATTAGTTTATATTAATTATTATTTTTATTTTTTAAAGATCTGAAATACTGCCAAACTGGTGATGTGACATTTCCCATTTTATACACAGCTTTCACACCATGTTTTTTAATAACATTTATGAGGCGCAGTGGTGAAACATCAAACTGCTGCTCTGCAAGTTTCTCAACAGCTTGTTGCTAGTTCACCAGAGTTAAATGATGCCATCAACCTAGCTGAGCTAGACTGAGAGGTTTAGCAGCCTTGACTACATCCTCCAGAATGGTATGTGGTTCTGGATCAGAGTTCAGACAATATTCTATATACTGAATGTTCTATCAGACTTACTATCTATTGATATTGATCATGTGTGTATTATGATACATATAACTGATTTATTGTCCAACCCTACATGACAAATAGAAACTGTATTTCAAACTCAAGCTCCTGCTAAAAAAAACAAGATAATAGATAACCAAACAGCAGTACAGATGTGTAATAATAAACCAATACACAAAAAACTACATAAAAGTAATAAAGAAAACTCTACCAGTGTCTCCACAACTAAATGGTAAAATGTAAAGCTTAAGTCCAAAAGTTCTTACATTTTTCCCCTAAAATATTTTAATGGTTGAACAATTCTCAAAATGAAATTCTCATCTTTATAAAACAGTCAAGTACATGAACATCATCAGAATGCTTTTAATTTTTATCTTAATTACTTTCATTTAAACAGACAATATGATCAATTGGATTTTCACAAGAGTTGCAACTTACCTCTGTTTAGGTTTAGGTTCAGGTCAAAGGAACCTCCTCTGTCTCTTTTGTAGGTATCCTGAAAGTTGAGTAAAGTTAAGGAGTTACAATTTTCAACATGACCTGCCTGTTTGGGTTTTTTTAAGTTCCTTGTTTTTCAATTTTTCTTATTTTAATTGCTGTTATAAATATTGTCGATCTAAAGCTGTAGATCTCCAGAATTAGCTTAAGTATATAAAACTGCAAACAGTTTGAAAACTGATGCATATTGTACTTGCATATTTTACTCTTGTCTATATATCAACAAAAACAATTTAACGGGAAAGATGGTGAATCACATTATGCATAACAAAACGTGCACACAACAAGCTGTGGAGTGAGTTTTAACCTACTAGCTAGTGCTTGTATTTATGCTACAAAATAATTATCCATATTAACTAGTTTAATTATTGGAGTACATTAACGAACTTCTTATCGCATTCTGAAATAAAAACGATCTAATAAAAAAAAATGTTAAATATGCTAACAAGGTTAGCACGCTTTGACGGTTAACCTGCAGCCTGCAGCAAGCTCACGTTGAAGAAACAACGACCGATGTACAAACCACCACACGATCAAAAAGCATTTAAAACGAAGGAATTGAAACAAACTATCCAGCAGCTCTTTTCCTGATACTTAGTTAAATACTTACAGTTCACTCGTTTACATATAAAGCCAGTCTGCAGGCGTTTCCGTGGCGACACAAAACTAACTAACACAACTATAACCAAATAAAATCAAAAGTGGCAACTGACTCTTAACCCAATAGCAAATGTAACCGAATTATGAGGTTATAATTATGCTTACCTTGGATTCAGGATCATATTTAACTGGGAGCTGGAGCTGGAGCTGCTTTGCTAAGGAGTCTCCAACTGCTCCGGTATCTCATAATTATGACTTTCAAAGTCAAAATTATGACTTTAAATCTCATAATTATGACTTTCAATGTCGAAATTATGACTTTAAATCTCATAATTATGACTTTGAAAGTCGAAATTATGACTTTGAAAGTCGAAATTATGACTTTAAATCTCATAATTATGACTTTCAAAGTCAAAATTATGACTTTGAAAGTCGAAATTATGACTTTAAATCTCATAATTATGACTTTGAAAGTCGAAATTATGACTTTAAATCTCATAATTATGACTTTGAAAGTCGAAATTATGACTTTGAAAGTCGAAATTATGACTTTAAATCTCATAATTATGACTTTGAAAGTCGAAATTATGACTTTGAAAGTCGAAATTATGACTTTAAATCTCATATTTATGACTTTGAAAGTCGAAATTATGAGTTTAAATCTCATAATTAAGACTTTCAAAGTCGAAATTATGACTTTGAAAGTCGAAATTATGACTTTAAATCTCATAATTATGACTTTGAAAGTCAAAATTATGACTTTGAAAGTCGAAATTATGACTTTAAATCTCATAATTATGACTTTGAAAGTCGAAATTATGACTTTAAATCTCATAATTATGACTTTGAAAGTCGAAATTATGACTTCCTGTTTAGCTTTTCTTTTTTTTTTATGGCGGAAATGGGCTTCCATAGATAACAGTACATATCACTGCAATAGTAAAACAGCATAACCACTGTTTCAGTATGATCTGGACATTCTGTAAATAGGCAATACTTTTAGAGGACAGTTAGACAACACTACAAACCAGCAGAAGATCAGCTGTAATCTGACTATTAAACATTTCTTGGTGTTTAGTTTTAAAATTCTAAACATTATGTTGAATGAACAATTTGCACGTGTGTCAAGCGTTACCTTAAGATATTTTCAGGAAAAGAAAATGATATTTGATCATTTATCTGGATATCTCTGATTTCTTGCCCCACAAAATTTCAATTATTTTAAAATATGACCATCACAAGGTCCTTTGCTAATTTGAAATTAGCATGTTCATAAGTCCAGACTTATCCACAAGTATGGTTTTGTGCATGTGTAAAATTAGAATATCTTTGGGATTATCTGTCACATGCATGAAACCATACTTGTGGATAAGTCTGGACATTATGATGTAGCATAAACAACTGACTTCTATAAATTTGATCAATTTTGTTCAAAACGAACATGCTAATTCCCTGTAAGACTGAGCAATACCTTTCTTTCAACTGATAAAAAATAAGTTTAAAATATATTTAAAAAAAATATATGGCTATATTAAAAATAAGTTCACAAAGTAATCATGTTTACTATTTTAAGTCACTGAGTTATTTTGTCATGTACACGTTTTTAAGAAAATTGTGTTTTTGAATAAATTAAGTCAGTAGCCATATATTAGATTTCATATTTACCTTTTCTGTGGGATTTCCAAGCTCAAAACATAAAGCTTCGTGTCAGTCGAAACTTGAGATAAAATCTTGTTTCTACATTACATTATTATTTTTTAATTATCCTTCCTGTTAGGATTCTGAATATCACCGGAAGTCATGTTAGATATTTGTCGTTCCGTTTAAAGTAACACATAAAAACGAGAACTAAAGTGAGGGATAATAACCTGTATTTTAAAGAAACTTTCGCTGATAATTATATTTAACTAAAGCGTCGCACCTCGAAGATACAGAACGTGTAAAAGGTTTCAATGACTTTTATTTTGAAAGCACCAACCAGAACAAGTGTCATCCTTTATTATATCGCGCTTGATGCCAGCAAAAAATAGCGAGGAGGAGGAGTAGGCGAGTCCGAGGGATTGTCATTACTGTTAACCGGACTGGTTTGGCTTGTCACACGCCCTCCAAAGGCAGAGCATGTATCTCATTCACTGACAAAATCACGTAGGTTTTTATTTAGAAAAAAAAAAAGGACTGAAAATTAACAGCCGTGAATTTGTTGTGCCGTGACTAGAAAAACTTCACAGGATGAGCGAACGGGAGGACGCAATATTTAAAACCACCGGTTGTAATTGGCTGCTGCCTGTCAGTGGATACTTGGGCTTAACTCTGGACCAGGTAGGACAAACTTTTTACCGTAGGGGGACGTTTTTCTGAATTAAAACTGACGACACAACGTCAGTTCTCTTCTAATGTACGTCATGACGTGATATTTAATGTATGGCCTGATGGGAATAAACTATTTGTGAGGAGACGTAGACATTTACGTCGCTGCTCCTGACGTCAGAGGGTCCAGACGTGGATGTCTGTGTCCAAAATCAAAACAGTTGCTGATCTGTCTAAATAGGAATCAGACATATCCAGCCTCTTATCGCAGGCTGACGTTACAGGTAGTTTGGGGCACGACCCCAGGTTTATGGGCAGCCAGACACTAATATATTAAAAACAGAAATACCATCAGTTTATTTTACTCTATTTGTTTATATAGTGTTATTAGTCTCTCACCATATATCGTGGGTTTGGGGCCAGCTGTTAATATGAAAGACTAAAAGATATAATTACTTCAGGCTTGTCCTCCCTCTCCTTTGTTTTACTCACGCCCAGTGTGATCCATAATCCTCACTCTTTGTAAAATGAGTACTTCTTAGATCAGGGGTCGGCAATCAGGGGCCTTTTGTCTTCACTTTGAATTAGGTCTGTCTAGAGCCGGAACACTTAGTGGACCCTTAAAAAGCAACCCACATTTTTCTTAGGCTTATGGTTTTTTTTTGTTATCTAGTGAAATTAAGGACTAAAGTTAAGTTTGTTTAAACATTTTCGGTTTTAGAACATAGAATAAAAAAAACAACTTAATTGATGGATGGATAGATGTTCTCCACAAGCCTGGACCATCCTTAAAAACACAATGAAGCTGCCATGTTCATCTGGTAAAACAATTATGTTACAAATATAAACAATGTGGGTTTGTTCAGCCATCATGGAAAAAAAGATGTTTTCTGTATCCCAGAGGAAAAAGTGCTTTGAGGTGAAATATGTGCATGAATCCCAAAACCAAGGCAATAGACCTTGTGATGATGTCGACTTTAGCTGGTTGATTAGTGTCAGTCAGACTAAAACCAGACTGGCTGGCATAATGGATTCTTAGAGTACATATAAGTGGCCAAATGTATTATTGTAAAGTAGACTTTTAATGAATAGCCTATCCAACAACCCGTCTAAGATGATTATTAATACAGTGATAATGATTTGGATTTGACATTTTGTGCAGCCTCATTTTCAGGTGTTTATGATAAACCCCAACTCAAATGCAACCAGAGCAATTGCGCCACTCTAGACTCATATTTCCTTTTTTGACCTTCCCTCCCTCCCTCCCCACTTCCAAATGCAGGTGAACTTCCTGGCCTGCCAGCTGTGTGCTTTGCTCTCTGCCTTCTGGTTCCGTCTCTACCTCAGTCCTAACCATGCCAGCCCCATAGTCCGGCATGCTGTCGCCACGCTCCTGGGAATCACTTTTCTCTTCTTCTGCTTCGGATGGTACGGTGTAACACCGCCCCACGCCGCCTCCCATTTATGTCCTTTTATCTACAAATGAGTCCATTCAAACATAATGACATCATCATAAACACAGATCTGAAATTCAACACATATCTTCTTTGATTGTGTGTGTTCTTTCATGCAGGTATTCGACCCATATCCTCGCTGTGGTGGCTGTTAACTACTTCCTCATCATTAAAGCTGACATCAGCAATGTACACAGGCAAGGGTTTTCCTTCATTCCCCTAAGTGAAGTTGTCAGGACTCACCTGTCTTGTGGTTTTTGATTAGGAAAACAACGTATCTGGACCCGACAAACATGTCTAGCTTGTCATTTCGACAGACTGATGACAGATTTGTTTCCTAGAGCTCTATTTTCAGAGTTGCTGTAACAGCCCTAGCAATTATGGTTCTTGGTGACTTCAGGTTAATCTTGTCAGACTAGATCGGTCCCTCCCAGAAACCAAAACAACTACAGGTGGGCTTACTTCAGACTTACAATGATGGCGATTATCTGTCATGTGGAAAATTGCTAGAGTTGTTTTTGCCTTGCTTGAACGAAACCACTTCCATCCTTGCATTCTCACAATGCAGTCAGTCGCATAATCCACACTTAAAAAAGTGTGTATTTAAAACCTCAAGCTAACGAGGAGCACGTCAGATGCAAGGCAAGCCTGATATTCCTGACTAATAAGGACAGTCTATGTGTAAATATTTTTTAGTTTTTTTATGTGCTACATACATATTTTTCCATTTGTTTGGCTGCTTGATTCTGTTGTTTACATTCCTCAAGCATTGTTTGAATCTGGTCTTTATGAACAAAGTCATATGAATGGGGTCAGACAAGTTGTGTTCTCCGTGTGTGCAAGGAATTCCTGCCAGCAGTGCCGTAAAGATCAGCTGTACACTGTTGGCTGTATACAAAAAGTTTTGAAACACAAAACTGAGCTTCCCCCTTCACTGGCTCACGATAAGGTGAAAGAGTACATCGAACCAAACTTTGAACTGCTGCTTTAAGGTTGTTGTGGAAAATGTATACATTTCCTGTGATGATTGTTTTTTTTCTCTCTCTCCATACTTTTGGAGTTTTAAAGCTCTTTATGTGACCGTGTATAAATTGCCACACAATCAGAGATCTCCAGTTGAGTTTTATCATTATTTGTTCTTGATCAAAGCTTTTCTTCACATGTTTTGGCTGCACAGTCCTTATGAATCAAACATGAATCTTATTTCGTAAAAAAATTTTAGAAAACCACACCTTCCTCTCACTTGACAGTTCTCTTTACTTTGTGGTGGGTTTAAAGTTTAAATCCCAAGAAAATGCACTGAAGTTTGTGATTGAAATGGGGAAACCCACAGAAATTGTACAGCGTACTCGTGTGACAATCATCGCATCCTATCCAGTAAGTTGTCGGAATTTCCTAGTATTGCTCACAGCTTCTTAAAAGCTTTATCAGCAAAAAAAAAAATTCCAAGAAATTTCAAAAAAACCACTCCAGCAACTGAGAAATTGTGAGTCACCTAATGACTCACCAAGAAGTGGGGAATGCTTCAGTTACACCTACAATCACTCAACCAGGATATTCTGAATGGCTCTTGTCTGCATTCCTTATTTTTTTCCCCTCTCCCCCCCTCACACACACAGGTACTCCATGGTGACAGCGATGGGCTATCTGACAGCGTGCCACGTGAGCAGAGTCTTCATCTACAGCTACGGCATACTCTCCACGGACTTCTCCGGGTAAGGACGGAATAAATCCTCGCCTGTGCCTCACCACGCCCACTCGATGACACGGCCCGGTCGGAAGTTGGGTTGTGGAGCTGCTCCTTTTGTTGTCGGTTAACATTTCCAAACAACGAGCTTCCGCTGTTGCCACATCCTTGTGTCAACACGGCACCGCTGATTTGAATACAGCAGGACACGCTGCTCACAGGTGGCGCTGCCCACCCAGTTAACTGTAGGTCATTGTGGTTTTCTCTATCCTGCGTGTTTCGTTTGTTGTGTTCAGGAATGGAGTCGAACAGGAAAGCGAGATCCGATTGGGAGTCGGTGATCAAATCAGTTCGTAATTGTGTGAACCGGAGCTTTTAAGTTGGTTTCACATGAGTATGGTGAAGTGGTCCAGTATTCTATGCAAAGCGCACATTACACATTAGTTGGATTTAACATCGGCTCTGCGCCATGTCATTTAAAACATTAACTCCAGTATTTTCAGCATAGTGTGTTACTTTATTTGTTTGATTGAATGAAGGGAGCAGCGAACTGCGTTCCCCAGTGTTTTTGTTTAGTTCCACTGTGGATGAATTAGTTGGCAGCCTCACTTGTCCTCCATGTGACTTTGCGTCCAGTCAGGCCTGTGAGCCAGATTGTCCTACAGTTGTATATTGAATTAGGGATCCAACTCAGTGTCAGGCTTTTTTTGTTGTTGTTTTTACAGTCACTATGAAAGAGTGGAAATCTTGACGTGTATCCGCTACCTGTCCAGATGTTCAGATTAAACAGATAAATCATCTTTAGCAGGTGATGTTGTAAGTCCTCCAAATATGATAGACCTTTCCTGAACCCTTCTGATTTAATAACCACAGATTTCTGTATTCTGTGGAGATTTTATGTGATAGACCATAAAATCTATCACAGCCTACAACTGGACAATAAGTTGAACTGGTTCTCCAATATGGACAATGTATACAGGAAAGCACAGAGTAGAATGTACTTCGTGAGGAGACTGGCCTCCTTCAATGTGTTTTACATGTTTTATAAGTCCATTGTTTCCACTGTTATATTCTATACAGCTGTTTGTTGGTGGGGCAGTGCAAAGAAGAGGGACATACAGAGATTGAACCGCCTCATCCGGAGAGCTGCTCTGTGGTTGGTGTGAGCCTGGAGTCTGTGGAGACAGTGGTGGAACAGAGGACACTGTCTAAACTCAGTTCAGTCCGGGAGAACATAAACCATCCCCTGCATACTGTTTTCTCCAACCAGAGGAGCTGCTGCAGTGGCAGGTTTCTCTCACTAGGATGTTCAACTGAGAGGTTTAAAAACTCCTTTGTCCCACGGGCCATTAGGCTTCACAATGCGATTTCTGGGAGGATTAAGGGAGGGAAATGATGTATTTTTTAATGTACTTATTTTATTTTATTTAAGTTCCTTTACTAGACTACTTTTAATGCGTGTATACCGTCTATGATTTTTCTTAATGCTGTGTGTATGTGAATTAATGTGTGTGTGAGCAGCAAACAATCTTAATTTCCCTATGGGATTAATAAAGCTTTTACTTACTTACTTAGACCAAAACAAGGTGGCGTGTAATTGTGCAGTAGAAGGAAAATCATATAAGTTTCGATTTGTTTTGAAAAATACAATGACAAATTTGGAAAGCTATGATATGCATTTATATTCATCCCACTTTTATTTGTGGCTTTCAGGCATCGGTGAGTTGGAAAATGTTGGCGGCATCATCCTGGGGAGACGCTCTTCTTCAACAGGGAAATGGAAGCTGCTCAGTGTTAAGGAATTGGAGCTAAAATCGTGAAAAATACTTGAATTAAACCTCTTAGAGGCTGGCACTTGACCTCTGTCCTGAGGTTTAACTTCCACCTGGTTGACCTTAACTATACCACCACAACAACAAGGGATAGTTTAGAGACATGTACACGTGTTCATGTGTCAGAATGGCCTAATCAGAGTCCTATCCTTTATCCAACTGAAAATATTTGGCAAGACAATTGAATTCATCTTCATTGTTTAAGAAAAGATTTGACAAAAAACGTAGTTTCTAGCATATTTGTTAGTGAAGCACCCAAAAAAGACCCAAAATGTGGCGTTGACTCAGTGGGACTGAAAACAAATGCTTGCCACACATTTCACATTTTTTCTGTACAAAGCACTGTGACATTAAATTTCTGTGTGGTGGTTGTCTGCGTTAATGTTTTCTGCGGAGAGAAATTCTGTTTGATTTGGATTCACCTCCCAAGTTTGAGCAGACAACTATTTGCTCATGGACTTTTCTATAAGCTAATGATTGTACAGTCTGCAGGTAAAGCCCAGTCTGTGAGCAGCAGTGGAGCAGAGAGCATGCTGCTGCTGCTGGGTGGGACTCTGATAATGTTTCTTTTACAGCCCCCTCCCCCTCGACCAACTCCTGATGAGCTGGCACTGCCAGCCACACTGCCTGCCTCCTTCCTTCTACAGCTTTCCATGCACACAATGCGGTCCACTCAGAGAGAGGAACGAGAGTGTGCTTAAGGGGGATAGAGATGTGGCGTACAGTGCATGTGGCTTTGTGAACGACATGCTATCACATTCCCTGCGTGTCTATGTGAACCAAGCAGAAAGTGTCGGAGAATCGAAAGTCTTGGACTTATAGCGACTGAAGCCGAGAGCGGAAAACACAGTTGTTCTGGCGCCGTGGAAACTTTAGGATGTGCTTTGTCACGAGCTGAAAAGTGAAGGTAGATATGCTTCAGCCAAACTCCGAGGATTAGAATAAATAGCAGTGGATTAATAAGTGACCCGATTTGCCTCTGCTGGAACAGGACGCATCAGTTCACCAGAGAAGGCACACTGTAGCTTCCCAAAGCAAACTCCAGCTGCGAGAGTGTTTCAGTGTCAGAAAATTACACTCTTATCAGAGCAAAATCCTGCTGTAAAGGCTATGATTTTTTTTGCCTTTTGAGTTATGCTGGTATTTTGTGTGCTTTTGCTGATGTATAAGAGCATAATTCCAAAATTTCCCACAGAATCAAACGGTGATCTGATCCCCTGCTCATGAGAGAAATGCGTTGTTTTCCTATAAAAGTGTCTTGGATTGTAGTTGTAGTTGTAAAATGGCCAACGTAAACATCAGATCGTCCTACTGCCTGGCTCTGCCACTGCAGTTCCCACAGTTTACGCCAAATAACTATTTAGACAAATGCTTCAAAATTGTAGAAGTTGACTTCACTGACAGCTCAGCGCATAGATGGTGGTAATGAAGTTCAAAGCCTGTCATAGTATGCCTGCTATATGTAATTCCAGTGCCTTCTTGTTGAGTAGATACTAATGTGGCCGATTTGTTTTCCTTCAACTCCAAGTACTCTGAATATCAAAGTCAGGGCCTGCTACATTTACTTGTAACACAGCTGTGTAACTGTGAGATCTGGGGATTTTTTTTCAACATGCCTTTTCATCATGCTTACTGTTCATGGAGAGTATGGGTCCAAAAACAGCTCAGTGACCAGTGCCAAAGATAATAACCTCTGCGCCATATTATATTCATACCACAATATGAATTTCTGTAGTAATAATTAGAGGTTTGGCCTTATTTTTCTTTTTCTTTTTAAGTTTTCTGTTCTGCTTAATCCTTGCATGTTCTCAGTGCTCGTCTCCAATGGTCAATAGTTTTAGGTTGGCACCCTGGACAGATCCTCTGTCCCTCACAGGTTAAAGTAAAGCGATACAAACAAACTATTATGCCACATGTGGTTTTATAATTTTTTTTTGTAACCTGGGACTTTTTTCCCAACCAAATTAGAGGTTGACATTTTCCAAACTGTTCAGCCTACCAGGATACTACTAAAAGATGATTTTTTTCTTTTTTTTAACTTTTTCACACAACTTGTCTGTGTAAAAGGACTGTATCTTTATGTGAGCTTCATTTTTTTAAAAGATGTTTTTCACTTTTGGCAGCATTCCTGTAAAACAATTTTCTTTTTGAGCATATTTTCTACATTGCTCAGTTGTTTTTAGAAATTTCTAAGCTGCTTTGATATATATATTTTTCCCTCCAGCCACCCAGATATAAAATCAGTCATCCTAGCCCATTCAGCACAATATCTTACCATTGATTTCCCAGGTTTTAACACTGCATACAATTCTGTTCATCTTTTGCACGCTGTGTGTTTCTTTTGTATGTTTTCATGAAATTTGTAAACTGTAGTTCGCAAACTGCTTTAGAAGTGACTGAATCTCTCGAACCCGATTTATTAATAAACTGGTGCTCCTCCTTTTTCTGAACAGACCTTTGATGATTGTAACCCAGAAGATAACGATGCTGGCTTTCCATCTGCATGACGGTAAGACATCTGAATATATCCACAAAAATACAAACAGGAGCTCGACAAAAGCCAGACAGACATGTTTTAAGTCATCAAAAAAACAAAACAAAACTGTGGATAATAACTTTGGAGCAGTTCGAAACAGAAAAATGTCATATTTTTGATGTTAGCAATAAGTCCATTCTAATTTGAATGTGCCTACATTTTATGACAGAGATTTGTATTGTTTTATTATTTCAGGGATGTGTAAGAAAAGTGAAGAGCTGACTTTGGAGCAGAAGCATGTGGCTATACGGTAGGTGTTTCATTGAAAGACCGTTTCAGCTGCTCTTGCTCACACTCTCTTGTCAAGCATCAACTAGAACAATAGAAAGGAGATCTGGTGTTTAAAAACTACAGGATTGTATCTGAACTAACACTTTGTTAAGAGAATAAAAAAAACCTTTTCTTTCCCTTTAGCAGCCCAGGACAATGACATGGCTGTGAAATCATGGTGAATAGCTTGTTCTTAAAAGCAGCATGCTGGAAACCTAGAAACACAGACCTCATTTGCATGAGACATTTGACATTTTTCTGCATGTGAAATGACTGAATTGTTGTCGTCAAGCCACGCATGCCAATTACATAAAAAAACGAGTAAAATCCACTTGAATTGACTCAAAACATAAAGCGTACTGTTCCAATCAAATGCATCTTCAGTTTTTTTTTACTTTCTACAGTTTATAACATGACCTTAATTCTGTTTTAATGTGACCTCTGTGACCAGCCAGTTGACTGTTGTGTGTAAGTCCAGTTCACTTTGCAATTGTTTTTGTTTTCATTTGGAAGTAGCATGCACTTCGCATTTCACACTGGAGCTGAAGGAGAATTCATTAGGCATTTCAAAAAGTGTCCCATCAACCTTTAACTGTTTCACTTACTGGCATGCAGTGGGGATTTGGGGATTTTACGTGACAGATAAACACAGAGTAATTTATAACTGAGAAGTGGAAAGAAAATGTTGACGCTGACACGCGATGGACATTAAATTCTGCAGACTGTTGTACATTTTTGTATTCAGCCTCCTGAGCCTCCACTTTCTGTTCATCTTCTGAGGGTAGTTAGTTGATTTCATTTAGGGATGTCGGAAAAACAGCTGAATACAAATGCAGGCCACACTTTTCAGAATTTTATTTCTAAGAAAAATAGGAAAAAATCTTAAACATTTTGCTTCTACTTCTTAATAATAAACCAATTACATAAAATCCCTGTAAAATACATTAGTTTAAGGCTGAAAAGTGAGAAAATGCGGAAATGCTCACGTAGCACATGTATTATTATAATAATAATAAGTGTGCAGCATTTGGCCTAAAGTGCAAAGTCAAAACATAAGCAAATTATCTGAATACATTTTTTTTTGTTTTTAGGAAAATATAATTTAATTTGTTTCTCATTTTCCCTGCAGCGTGAGGCCGTCTCTTATCGAGTATCTGAGTTACAATCTGAACTTCCTGAGTGTGTTGGCCGGGCCCTGCAGCAACTACAAGGACTACATTGACTTCATAGAGGGCAAACACATCAGCTGGAGGCTAAAGCAACACTCTGGAACATGTAACGGGCAAAATGGTTATGACAAGATACCCCACCCATCTCCTCTTGTAAGCTCATTAACCCATATTTGACTGGTAGCCTCCTGTTGCAGCGTGAGAAAGTGTTGCTGAAATGTAAACACTGAGATAAAATAGTTGTTTGTTGGTTTGCAATGTTTTTTATTTAATTTTAGGAATTAAAAATAGGGATTAGTCTTCGTAAACCTCCATAAGCAGCTGTTTTTTTTGTTTTGTTTTTGTTTTTTATCAATAAAGTGTCTTTGTTTAATCTTACTTTTCACATCAAACTCTGTTCTGTTCCACCCAATGTGAAAATGAACAATATAGCTTTGTAAGCATATTATACATTAGTTTTTCAGAGCACAATAAGAAATAAACTTTAGGTGTAAAGATGAAATCATTGATCTAATTTAACATATTTAAAAATTTTTTTTATTTTTCCCAGAACGCAGTCTGTCGAAAGCTGCTGGTCTGCTGCGGCTGCATGTTCTTCTTCCTCGTCATCACTCGGTTGTTGCCGATTACTTACAACGTAGACGACCACTTTGTTGGCCACGCCTCCTTCCTCAGCAGGCTCACCTACGCGTTCTTCTCCATACAAGCAGCAAGACCCAAGTTCTACTTTGCCTGGACGCTCGGTAAGCTCTGAGCGCGTTTACCACCTCCTGAGTGAACAGGGGTTTAAATCCCTGCATTAGATCACCAAAGTGAGTAATATTATTGTTTACTTGAAAACTGTTCAGCTTAGGCTTCACAATAGTTGGGACAGTAGTGCATCCCCTCTTCCTTTAACAGCAGTTTTTGATAGGTAGTTTTATTTGTTAATTATTAATTATTGCACAAATATGTTTTTTTTATGTGTTTTCAGCTGATGCAGTAAACAATGCAGCAGGTTATGGCTTCCTGGGGATGGATGAGACTGGAAAACCCTGCTGGGATCTCGTCTCTAACCTCAACATCATAGGGATTGAGGTAGCCTGGGTTTTTACCACTATATTCCATCTTTTCATTATTTAACGTGTGACGATGATAGAACTTGTTAATTCAATAACTTTTTGAACACAAGAATTGGTTTCCGGAGTTTCATCAGGGGCCGGGATTGTGTTCTGTATTTCACGGAAGGTCAAATTAATAAATGTAGATTCAAATATATACATCTTCAATTCTGACACACTTTGTGTTGTAACCAAGTAGTCTCTTGGCAGCATTCTGGCTCTCTTCTCAGAAACAGTGGAGCTCATTTAACTCTGGCATTGTTCTGGCACAGACTCGGCTTTTGGGACGCGCAATGAAAACCTTTGGAAGGTAGTTTTTATGCAGGTCTGGGATCACTGTGTTATTGGAAAACCCAATCCTGCCCTCGTGTTAGCTGTTTGACCCAAACAGCCACCCTCAGTGGAAATGAAATTGGCTGTGGTGTTTAGGAATAAGTCATCATAATACCGAGTATGAACGAAAACCCCTCAAATCGACAGCTGGATGGTTGGAACTTGGACTCCGTTTGTGCTCCAGCAGGACAATGACCTGAAACTCGCATCTAAACTGGTTTTGGGAACAAAAACCTTCTGGAATAGTCAGGAGCTCAGGTGTACTGACAACATGAGGGCTGTGTGTCTGTTCCAAGGAAGCACCATGTTGAAGCTCTGCTAATTCTGATGACAAGAGGTCGATCAGAATGACTACAGTGACATCTGGTTTCTCTGCAACCCGCTAAGGGATGCTTATCCAAGAGTTAGCAGAGGTCCATTCATGTATTTGATCCTGTCTGTGTCATTTTCACACTATGTTTAGATTTACGTATGCATGACCAAATGAACACAGTCTGGATACTGATTCTTTTCAGACAGCCACCAGCTTTAAGACCTTCATAGACAACTGGAACATTCAAACAGGGATTTGGCTCAAAACGTGAGTTCAGATGATAATAAGTCTCACACTCATTCACACACTTGAACCCAGAATAGATGTTGTTCACTTTACAATGCGCTTCTCACGTTCTACCTGTTTTTCAGGGTGTGTTATGACCGAGCTGCGAAACACCGCTTGGCATTGACCTTCATCCTGTCCGCCTTGTGGCACGGCGTTTATCCAGGCTACTACTTCACCTTCATCACTGCTATCCCCATTACCATAGCAGCAAGGGCTGTGAGTAAACCTCCTTCTCTGGAATTTCAACACTGAAGGCTCATAGAAATGAGCTAACAGAAAATTATTTATGTATTTTATTTTTTATCTGTCTCTCTGTACCAGATACGGAGGTCTATTAGGCACCACCTCATTGGCTCCAAAGTCCTAAAGCTCGGTTATGACATTGTAACTTGGGCGGCGACCCAGCTAGCCATCTGCTACACCGTCATGCCTTTTCTCCTGCTTTCAGTGGAACACACTCTAGTTTTCTACAGGTATGTGCTCCTTGTTTTTGCAGAGCCTCTCTCTGAATCTACAGTGCCTTGCAAAATTATTCACCTCTTGCACCTTTCCACATTTTTACAAACAGGAAAAAACATGAAAAGTGTGCCATACCTTTGGACTCTGACCAAAAAAAAAAAAAAAAGACAAAAAAGCACGATGCTTCTGTGAAGTTATCATTGCCTTCACAGAACGCCCGGTCTCACATTCCATTGTATTTCACCGCATTTTAACTATAATTACCAGGTAGATGTCTGATGGTAACTGCACTGGGCTTTGTTGAGCAGACAGTGGATCAGAATACATATGCATAACACAGCAATCAGATCTGGATCTGTATCATGACAACATTTGGAAAAAATTCAAGCATGAAAGTAAACTTTGCACGCATTGCATATCTGAGATTTTTTATTTTATTTTTTTTTTTTTTACAAAAGGTAGGAAAAAAATCTGTAATTTGTTTCTAAATTATATATTTTTTAAAAATGATGTGCTTGAATATCTGTTTTTGGAAAGCTTCTCCAAACGGTTTGATACACGGAGTTTCAGATGCATGGATGGTGTAGAGACTAGTTTTTGTAGCAATGTTACTTTATATCTCCTAAATCAGAGCTCCAGAGCCACAAAGTGCCTCTTAGGAATTTTCCACAGTGACTGAAAAAGTTTGACTAAAACTGATAAAGGAACAAATGCAGCTTTTAGCTACTTTTCAGTTTTTACATGGAATAATTATGTTTCATTTCTACAGCAGAATGATACTGGAAGTATCATTTTTCTTTTGATCCATCTTTTTTAGGTTTTTTTTGCTATTGGGATGGAAACTATGAGCAAATATCATCGTCCCATTTAAGAAACTGTTGCAGTCGTCTTTTAGAAAACATTAGATGTCTTTTTTATTTTAAAATCTGAAAATGGGTATGAAATAGTTCTTTAAAAATGACAGCACATTTCCTGTGTGGTAAAAGTCATAAGTTCTGGTAAAAGTCATAAGTTTTTTTTTTTTTTTTTAAAAAAAAGGTCTTGTAATATTTGCATCTCCAAACCAGTTTTATTTAACTGAACTGAGGACAAAAATTGGTCTTTTGATTGGACATTTTGAGGGCATTTTCATTCTGCTCACACAGTGGATACATGCCAACATTTGACGAGTCACACTCGGTTTCCTTCTTGTTCCTTTTCCCCACAGATCCATGTTCTTCCACGTCCACATCATCAGTATTCTGGCTGCAGTCGTCCTGCATCAGAAACATAAACCCAGAGAACCCTCTGCCACCAACAAGCCGGCTCCCGCCTCTTCCTCCTCCTCTTCCTCAGCAGCTGCGTGCTCAGCTCGGTGCCAGCCTGTTCACTCCAACAATAACGACAAAGTAAACTGAAAGTCCCGTCCTCACGTTGTTTTTTTTGTTTTTTTTAACCGGGCTCGGATCTTCCCAGGAGTGTGTTCTGCCTGCTCAAAGTGTGAAAAGTATAAGCTATTTATTATTTTTGCTGCGACACGGACGATTGAGGCTGCATCCCCGATGTTTGCAATAAGAGCCTTCGGCCATGTTTAGGACCGGGGGAAGCTCAGAGACTGTGAGGCCGAGCCAAAGCTGAAGGAATATGTCCGACGCCACAGCGACGGACCCCTCCTGCCCTGTCCACCCACCTCAACACCAGCGCGCCTGCTCCAACCGCATTAAAGACTCAGAGGTGGAAAGAGAAGCGGAGCTCTCTTTGCTCTCCGTCCTCGGTCCGTCCTGTCCCTCCGTCCCCCTTTGACCGGCGGGACGGGAGCCAGCGCAGTGGGAGAGTGGCGAATACCAGAACCCGCGCACACAGACTCGTCTATAATCGGACACGAGGGAGGAAATATGCACATGGTCCTCCGACATGCTTGCACTCGGTCACACTCTGACGGCACACAAAGGCCGCCCTTGTGAGTTCACAAAAGAGCGTGCAAAGAGGGCAGAGGGCTGTGGCCGCTACGCCTTCTTTACTTTACCCACAAGATGTTGTAGATTTGTGTGTGTGTGTGTGTGTGTGTGTGTGTGTGTGTGTGTGTGTGTGTGTGTGTGTGTGTGTGTGTGTGTGTGTGTGTGTGTGTGTGTGTGTGTGTGTGTGTGTGTGTGTGTGTGTGTGTGTGTGTGTGTGTGTGTGTGTGTGTGTGTGTGTGTGTGAGTGGTGATTTGGCCAAAGTTACATGCCAACAGCTTCTGTCAGCAACAAAGTGTGTCAGTATTACTCTCACTGCCTATAGACTGGGATGAAAACTACAGGAAATACTCAAAGCAGCACAATTCTGTATGAAAGTGGGTTAATCTTGGTTTACAGTGGTTAATGAATTTGATTTGTGTCTCTTTCTGTTCTGAAGTAGTGTCAATTTAATAGTGACTTTGTTCTTAATGTGCTTATCATGCGTTCGGGGCTGGATACCTGCTGCTATGATAGAAAGGAATCGGACAGAAAGTTGGGTTAAACTAGAAGAAACGTGCAAAGACTTTTCATGGCCAGGCCGTAAACACTGGGCTCCAAGACACGGACAATACAGAAAACAGGACAGTTTGCTTTTTAAGCTCTGATTTTCCCTGGTTGGACATGCCAATTGAACAGAGACATCTGGTGGCTGGTGGTTCCATCTGGTCCGATCTTAATTAAACAGTAAAAGGATTTTAGCTGAAACGGACTAAATAGAGTTTCTTTAAACACGCTTCACCTGCTAGGGTCCCTAAAGATGTGCAACACTTACAATTGACGTTCGATTTGTTCGAGTGTTGCTTTCACTTTGGCACATTTGAAACCTCAGCTTGTATTTTGATCACAGAGGAGTTATGAGTCTGGCACTGGGGATGTGTTTGGCTATTTTGAAATGGGTGTGGCTCTTAATGGCGCTGTCTGTTGACTACTTGAAATTTCAGCTACGTTTATACAAGTAGATTCCTAGTAGATCTCTGTATGACAAGTTTAAAACAAAGGTGTTTTATGGGAAATCTTTTATGATGTGATTTGCTTTTGAACAACTTTCTACCCATTGGGCAGATGTGCATTGCGGTCGTCCTCGTTTTTGCCTGATTTAATGACTGATTTCCCCCTCTTTCCACCCTTTCATGTATACGTCTTTAGAGCTGAGGGCTGAATATTGATGCGTGTTTCTAAGCATCCTGTTTCCAGGATGAATGATCCTGACAGGTCCCTCTTTCTGCTGCTCGGTAACCAATCAAAGATGCAGGAAATCGTGGAAATTTTGAACAGTCCAGCACGAATCTTCCCAGGTGTCGGCAGCAAGCGGTGGGACCCAACTCTCTGCTTACTTCACTTTCATGAAGCAATAGAAAACTTGTTTGAGGTGTGACTGGCAGGTTTTATATATTTTTTTTTTAATCTGGTGAAACTCCTCCTCTCTAATGCTCTGCACTCTGCTCCAATCAAATCAAGGTTTGCATTAAAAGAATAAACCCTGCAGGGGGAAAATATATTCAACATTTTTAACTAAGGTGCCTGAAAGAAATTCTACTCCGTTTCTCATTAAATGTTTTTGGTATAATAATAGTGATAATAATAATATCGATTGTGTTAACCTTTAAATGCACATCAGTGCCTCGGACAGTTTATGGAGTGGCACTGGTGACTACCGATTGTGGTTTCCTGTGAGAGGTTTTAATATTTAGACGTTGCTCTGGCGATACAGTGTTAAAGGCTGATTGCATGCTGACTCATTCGAGAAATGCTGGGCATGTAAAATGAAGCTCTCCCCCCCCCCCCCCCGAGCATGGGAACCTTTATGTTTACTGTTTGTCTACATGTGGGTAAAGGCATGATGGGAGCAGGGAAAGGTGTGACGCATGTACAGTATGAGTGTGTGGTCAGAATGAGCAGCTATGTGAATGATTTAACACTGTTTATGAAGATTTGTTTTGTTTGCAGACCTGTTATCTGTATGCACTGCCTGTCTGTCAATTTGGTTTTATTTTCTTATGGCGCCGCCGCTCCATTTTAGTATTGTTTGTTTAGAGGAGAGCGTGCGGTTAAACATTAATCTTAAAGTGAAATAAAGTCTCAGCGAACAATGATGAAAATAAGCATCGTTTCGTATCGTCTCTATTTCAGCGCACAGTCGAAATCCTCTCTACGCTGTAGCCTCCCATGGTGTCCTCAGGGACAGTGGCTCCCTCCCTGTCCCTTGTGTCGCTTCTCTTTCCCTCTTTGAAACTGTCTTGGGTGTGTGTGTGTGTTTTGGTCCTCCCTGCTCTTATGGAAATCTCCAAACGACCAGAGAAAACACAGAGTAATCATAACAACAAACACGATCATTTCGCTCTAAAACTGCTGCTTTTACAAAGTTAATATTTTTTATTTAATAGAAAAATTGACACTGTAAAACAAGACTTCATAGAAAAAGCATTTATACTCTGTGCGAGAAAGTCCATTAGATAAAAAGAAAAAAACACAACAAACTAAGCTGCCTTGATTAATCTGAAATAAGCATCAAGGTAGATAGTGAAGTGTGTGTGTCTGTATTAATAGTACAATCTGTTTTAGAAGCCAGATCTTTTATGTTGCTTGGGTGACAAAAACGTTGTCAAGTATAATAACATAAACAAGTTCAAATGCAAACCATTAAGACTCTACCTTGATCTGGAAAAACAGATCCACATTTTTATTTGAATTTGTTTCCGTATTAAATAAACACCATCACATGGTAGCTACCAACAGCATATCGGCACCCAGGCAAGATATTTTCCTCCTTTTTCCAACTTCCTGAATCGGATAACTTTTTTTTAACTGGAAACATTGTGACAATGTGACTTTGACATTACTGTTCTATAGAATCATATCAGACTATATTGAGGGTTCTTTTGGAACAAACTGATCTGATCTGAATTAAATTATGACCTGTGTAGCTGTACATTATTTGGGTCTATTTGACTGACAAGATTTACAAATGAGGTTACATTTGTAAACAGTAAAACTTCTAACGTTAGTATGGGTGCCAACCTGTTAGAGCCTAGCAGTGAGGCAGTTTAACTCGCATGAGAACTTCATGTCCAGGGGTCTCTAAATGCAGCAGAACTAGTCTCTCTTCTGATTGGACATTGACCAATCGGTTCTAATTGGGAAGATTATCAAAATCTGAATTCCTTACTGGAGTTTTACTTGAAAGTGTTTTGCTTATAAATGCAGATGGATAAAATCTGTACTCATATGTTGTCTTGATCACCTTATTGTATCATTTTCTCCTCTTAATCATATTTTCTTTGTCCCTGGGACAGGATCAAGAACAGAACTCACCAGGTATAGAAATTGATGGATTGTTATTTTTCTTTTAATACATATATACACAGCAGATTTTGCAAGGGAAAATTTGATATGTAAGATATGTAGTCTTAACAGAAGGAAACAACTTTTGTTTGAAAAGCTATAAAATAATGTAATCACATCTCATGTGCTTGAAAATATTTCCACTGCCCAAAATAAAATCAAATGTTTAATCAGGGTTATGCAAAAATCTTCTCTTTAGAGTACAGTAACAGAAACTGTTGCAGAATTTTCTGAAGTTAAATTTTAATGTAAGAAAATATTTTCAACCAAATTCATTAACTTCAAAAAAGGCATGATTCTCAGGCCATTAGACCAATCAGAAAAACATGTAGTTTAAGTTTAAAACCAAACATTTCAGAGTAAACAAGACCACTAAGTCAGCCGGTGTACAACATAAAACAAAAATATTATTTTCTAGCATGCATCAATAGTCCAGTCATAAACCACTGTGGTGTCTTTTTTTTTTTATCTTAAAATGTTTTATATGATCAGGGGCCACCAAAAGTATGGAGCAAAAACACACTTCTTTACATGTTGAGTCCTGGCTGATTAAATTCCCTCATCATTCATATCTCACCACCAACCCGAGATACACACTTATCTACGGATGCAAAATGGAAAGGTATAAACTCCAGAAATATTTAGATTTCTCTGTACATTCTGTTCATTCTTATAACTTGTCAGGATTTGTATTGTGCACACAGTACAAAGCTGAAACAGTCATATACACTGACTGGGTGTTTCTTTTGTTCGTTTCAAGACAGGATTTATTCAGTTCAATCAAGGGCTGCAACACGGAGCAGCCAGATCAAATCTCCTTCTGCTTAGAAGAAAAATGCGTTTTGTGCGTGAATATTTCAGACTCTGGATGCATTCTTTTTTCTTCCAGGAAAGAATAACACAATATAAATATTTAAAGAACAATAAATAAAGTTTTTAGCAGAACTACCATGCTGTATGAAAGTATTTGCCCCCTTTACAAATATAGCTTCAGCTTTCTTGTCATGATAACTGGTCAAATTGTTTATATCCAGTCACATTTTGAGGGTTTTTGAGCATCAGTGGCTTGTTTAAGGTCATGCAACCACATCCAAATCTGATTAATGTTGGTACTTTGACTAGGCTATTCCAGAATTGTCCTTTTATTTTTTGAGTGGTTCTAAGCTGGACCTATTGTTGTGCTTTGGATAAATATCCTGATACGTAAAATTAAAATTAGTTTTATCTCAGGGTTACAAACCAATGGCCTGACATTCTATAAGAAAGAAAGGAAAAAATATTCTGGTTGAATCCTGGTTCCATTCTTTCTTTCAAGACTTTCAATCTTTCAAGACTGATAAATCTTAGTGACATTATTTCTCTTCAGTTATTGAATTCCTTTAGAAGTGTTGATTTTAAAGAACTACTGGTCAAATTTCACCACTCAGACATGCGCTAAGTGATTTGTTGATTTTAGAAGTCTGACAGTGTCTTTGAGTAAATTGTCTTCAACTTTACAAAAAAAAGGTTAGTTAAAATTAATTTATGATGAGACAAGGGAGAGATTACTTATCCCACAGGAAGCAAGCTTAGTAATGATAGATTTTCACACCAAATTATCCTAATCATTTGAAGCACCCTTTTGCCTTTACTCAAGTAACATTTGACTTTTTTGAAAATAAAGTACGACAAAAAACAAAAGCTTAAAAACTGTATGGGGGCAAATATTTTTTTTACAGCTCTGTATTTGGTTGCTTCCTTCAATTTTAACATTCCAGAGATGGACATCATGTGCAAAAGAACAACATAAAAACAACATGTTAAATATCTAGTTAGTTAACTTTAAGCTGAGGGAAACGATGATCAACTGAGCAGGTGGAAAACCTCGAGTCGGACTGATGAAGAGGCAAGAACAAAACATCAGTCCTGCGTTGGGCCAGCAGAGGGCAGCAGAGCTCAAATTATGACGGAGGAACAGGAGGAAACAGCTGAGTTAAACTCCAGGCTGTTTCTGTTCAGCTGAGGGAGATCAATAAAATAGTTTTGAAGCCATATTCCAGATAATGTAAGCTCACCTCAGTTAACTCGCCTCCTTACTTCAACACGCTCTTTAAACTGCCTCTTTAAAGACTTTCCAAAGGTTGTAGTTGCCTAGTGCGCATAGATTACTGCTTTATCAAGTAAAATAATAATAAAAAAACAGTGAAATTATGTTTACACTGTAACAGAGATTTGGACTAATTTGCTGATTGGTTAAGATATAACAAAAGCATAATGTTAACAGAAATAAACAAAATGAGTCGACGATAATTGGATGCAAAAACATATAACAAAGATTATGTTGGAAGATGTTTTAGTAGTGTTGTGTCTTTAAACTGGCTGCAAACTCTGCTGCAACGTTTTAAACAGTCATCCACCTTTCAGTCAGCCGAGCTGCCATCTCATGATATAAATAAAGTCTGTGCTTAAAAATGACTTAAAGCAGAGGTGGGGGTCTGTATCAGTAGGTGTTATGATTTAGCAGCCTTCCAGTCTGGACTCTTCCAACACATATCCAGTCTCCTGTGCTTTTGTCAAATACATCATGTAAAATCCTCCTCAGAATACCCTGACAGTTTGTTTCTTGGGAAGTGTCTGGAGAACAGTCCGTTCTCATGCTCTCCAGACGGCGAGGACAGACCCAGTCAGTTCTCACAAACAGACAGGTTTTCTTCACGACTACAAAGAATATCCGTCTGGAATTGGTCAGTTTTCGCTGCTCCCCGCTGGAGCAGGTGGGGTTTCATCCTTCGTCTCCGTCTGTCCTTCCTTCTTCTCATCATCGTCAGAGAAGAAAAGAAGAGGAAACATGCCGAGGATGCAGCCGATACCCACACCGATGGCTTTACCCTGCGGACAAGAGGCAAAACCCAATAAAGTGTCAGAGCAATCTACTTTGCATCCTAAAATGGGGCATTTTATAAAACCATTAGAAAAATTCAATATTAATTTATTTTCCACTTTCGCTGCGTTAAATCTCATCACCAGTGTCTGGTGATAAGATAAACTCTAAATCCAAAGATTTAGAGTTTATCATATTTTGTAAATCTTTGTTTATATTTTTAGAAGAGAATATTTTTGATGAGGGAGTTTCAGTCTTGACTAGGTTCAAAAATTGATAACATTGATTTTTATGCATTATTATTATTTTTGAGTAATGAGTGAGAATCATTCTCATTACGCCGACATTCTTTGTATTGTACTTGGTGACTCAAAACTGTAATAAAACTGTAATTTAAAAAAAAAAATCCCCCCAAAATTTTCCACTTTCACTGCATTACATCTTATCAATAGCTCCAGACCTTTCCAAAGAAAAATGTTTTTCCATATTTTGTAAATCTTTTCTATCTTTTAAGCCTGATTTGTTTAAAGGAGAAAAGTCCTCAAAATTTGCAATATTTTCCAAACATAAACTCTAAAGTTTAATATTCTTTGATGTGGGTGTTTTAGTAAAAGGGACTCCGGCGTACAAACCGTGTGACAGCTGACCCTGGTCTGCCACATATCCGCCTGCTTCGGACTCAGCTCCGGAATCTGCATACCGAGTCGAGACGCCAAGGCCTCCACGTAACCTGCCAGCCTAAGGAGAGGAAGGGAAAAACGCAAACTTGATTTTGTAGTAATAATGACATTTCCTACTTGTAATTCTCACCGTGACCGTCACCTGTCAGGAACGCAGCTGGATGTCAACATGAGGAAGAAGTCAGAAAAGAAGTCTGGGGAGTATTAACAAATTCATTTTGGTGTCGATGTTTATTGCTAAAATGTGTTGAGGTTTTTTTTTCTTGTTGAAAGAAAAAAAAAAGGTCATATTTGATCTATTTTTGTCTGTTTTTATGGAAAAAATTATATTTTCTCCAGAATTCTGCATTTCAGGTTTTACAATTAGTTTTGTCAACAGACAAAAGATCATGTTTGTGTTTATGAGGTCCCACAATTCACATTAGGTGTCAGGACACAGTAAAAATGATGACAAGTCATAAATCAGGTCAAGATTTAAAACTGGGAGAAATTCCTGAATCTCAGCCAGAAAAAAAAACAGTGAAACTACAGTTTAAAACTTCCAGGAATCTTTAATGAGGGACATTTCTGTCAGATGTTTAAATAGCTGTGTGGGAAGTTTGTCCGGAACCTTTCAGCTGCGGAGGTTCTCGGCATAGAAATGTTGAAGGATTAAAGTAACTCAGAAGCCATTCAGATCAGTCCAACAAAATGAAATGAATAAAAGCTACTTTCTGATCAAGCCTAAGAGTTTCAGCTTAAATGTGCGATCACATGCCGACACGCACGCATAGAAGATCATTAGAACCAGTGTGTGATGGAATCTGGGCTTTAGATGTTGTGTGCGAGGAAAGAAATCTGAGTGAATATTCTGACGTACTGTTACTCTGGGGTTGAATCAGTGACTGGGACTAATGGATTCTCAGTTCACTGCTCACACAAATAAGCTGCAGCTGGAGCCGTGGAGCTGGAGGACTGATGGCAGCGAGCGGCGCATCTGACAAGACGATAGCGGAGCCTCGTGGTGGGTGTTGGTGCTGAGACAGGACCGTAAGAGCCACCGAGTTTCATCAAGTTATGCAGAAATATTTGAGAGATTAACTTTGCAGGTCTGAAGCTGTACCGCTTTGTTTTATAAATGCAATCCGTCCTTTAAATCTCCACAACCCCCACAACAAATTGGGCATATTTTTTGCACAATCAAATTCAGTCCAATACGCCACACACTTGCTCGAGCTGAAGTCAGGGGTGACAGAAACGCTCAGGAGATGAACTACAACAGCAGTACCAACACTGATCATGAGATGATGACATTTTCCTGAATGCCTTTGCTGAGGACCATCCCTCAACATGAGAGGTTGTTCAACAGAGAAGCAAAAAGCAGCTTGAAAACTGGAGAGACGATGTAATAAATCCTAATATTTTCCATTAACAGTGTTATTATTAGAGACAGAAGTGAGGGAACTGCACCTGCACAGGTCCAAAGGTGGTTTCTAGTTTCATTGCGGCTGCTGTGACTGATCTCACTTGGAGTTCATTCATCCTCTGAATTTGTTTCCTGAGATTAAACTCAGATAAAATAACTGCAAGTGATGAAAACAATATCCATACATTGATTATATTTTAGCTCATCCTTGCAGGATTGCAGGGTTCCTTATGCCCATCTCCAGTGGAAAGGTTTTTTTTTTGTTTTTTTTCAGTTTGAGACTCAAAAGATAAATACTACATATCACGGGACCAATAAACTTCAATACCACCGTTAATCACCTGTTACACAGAAATAAAATCTTAGAAATGGAACAACTTTGTTGTTTATGTGTGCCAGGTCTTCCATCTAACTTTTTGTGACTCAGAATGATAATAAAACATTTTCAGCATCAGGTCAGAGAGTGGATGGACTATGAAATGAAACAGAAAGTTAATGTATCTGGGTCGAGAAAGAAGCCAATGGCTCCCACTTGTTCCCCAGAGTTTACTAATGGGAGCCCTGAGTTTTCATCTCGTTTTGTCAGCCTTGGCTGAGTGCAATAATGCTTTGCTGTCTGGACCGCCTGCCCCAGAAAACTACTGATGCATTGTGTCCATAAGAAACGCAAAGAGAAAGAGAAGCCAGGAGGCAGCATCGCTACCAATGAGCCCGAATGGTCAGAATGACTCATGAGCAAAATTATAGAGTATTAGTGGAGTAATTTCTGGCATCTGTCAATGGAAACATGCACTGAGGAGATGGAAACATGAGGTCTATAGGAACAAATCAGAACATATGTGGATTAGAGAAGCACAGATTGCTCACCGCAGACCCAAACACAGAAAAAAACATACAGAATCAGGCAAGCAGTCAATGTCTGAGGAAAACAGGTGATGAAGGATGTGATCACTAATTACTGACACTTGTTTCTGCTCCTGTAACTGTGGTTCAACTCAAAGTATGAAGCTGACATAAAGTAGTAATATTTTCACTGAAAACTCCAGTTTTACAGATCTTAAACATCATTATATTCCACAGATTATCTGCTTATTTACCAAGATAAATGTAATAAAGCAGGGAGTTTAAAACCACTCCAGACACTTTGAGCTTTTGCGGCAAAAACTGAAATCCAGCAGCTTTGTCCAAATATGCAGTGTTTCATTCCATTTAGGATAATTAAATGAAGTAATTAACCTTCTGGTGAAAGCAGTTTCAAGTCATCACAAGCACGTTGCCTGAAAAAATGCCAACTATGACCTGTTTTACATCCAGCTAGTGATGAGTCTATCTCCACAGGGAACATAAACAGAGAATCTATTTAGTTAGTGATGCTAACCATACTTCAAAATATAAGATGCTAGACTTCTTTCTAACTGCAGAGCTGTGCAGCATCATCTGCTCTCCTTCACTCCAACACACAGAGTGCGACATTAACTCTCATCATAAAATATCCATCCATCCATCCATTTTCTTCCGCTTATCCGGGGTCGGGTCCGCGGGGCAGCAGCTTCAGAAGGGAGGCCCAGACTTCCCTCTCCCCAGCCACGTCTTCCAGCTCCTCCGGGGGAACCCCAAGGCGTTCCCAGGCCAGCCGAGAGACATAGTCCCTCCAGCGTGTCCTGGGTCTTAACCGAGGCCTCCTCCCGGTGGGACCTGAACACCTCACCAGGGAGGCGTCCAGGAGGCATCCTGACCAGATGCCCGAGCCTCAACTGGCTCCTCTCGACGTGGAGGAGCAGCGGCTCTACTTTGAGTCCCTCCCGGATGACCGAGCTTCTCACCCTATCTCTAAGGGAGAGCCCGGCCACCCTGCGGAGGAAACCCATTTCGGCCGCTTGTATCCGTGATCTCGTTCTTTCGGTCATGACCCAAAGCTCATGACCATAGACCATGACCATGGTCTTGAGCCGGAAAAGGGTAGAGTGCCTTCTCCGGGTCAGGGGGGTCGTCCTGCCTCAAGTGGAGGAGTTTAAGTATCTGGGGATCATCATAAAATAAATAAATGGTAATCAGTTACAACATAAAGGCTGCTTTTATTTGGAAAAAAAATCTGTATCTCATAATATGGTGCATGTCCACATTTTAGGATGCATAAAAAAACAAACGAGAAATGAGACATGCTGTAATCATCTTTAATTCCTTTGTGACATAACCTGTACAATTTTACAGTGATATTTTCAGTGATTGGAGGAACAGCTCTGTAAATGTATCCTCTTGTTCAGAAGATCTTTGCTTTGTAAACAGATACATTTTCAATTTGTGCAGAAAGAATACAGTGTTTTGTTGTTATTTACAATCTGATAAACTCGGTATTGACAGGTCAAAGGTTTATAAAATCAACGATTGGAAATTTATCTCTGATCAGTTTTAACCCCACACGTTACTGTTGGTGTAAATTGTCCGCTTACAGAACAAAAGAAACTATTGTCTTCCACATTTGTGTTTTTCATCAAATTATGTCCAGCCATTTAAGAGCAGTAACAAGCAGAGAAAAAAAGAAATAAAAAAAAGAATAAAAGAAAAAGCCATTTATAATATATTTATCTCCAATGTTTGTATGTGCAAGTTAAATGCACAGAAATCATTTTACATCTAATTAGCTATGCCATCAGTGTCTAATGACATTGAACTTAGTTGTGTGGTTTTCTATTGTTCTTGGTTTAGTGGCTTAACTTAGCCTCCTTCTGAGCTGCCGTTAAAGGACCAGTGACTCAGAGGAGCTAAAGTGAAGATCTTCTGTTAGTCAGAAGCCCACACTTGAGACCTGCTGTTATTGAAACAAAAGCAGCCTGTTATGCAAATGAATTGAAGTGTTTAAAGCAGTTCACTGAGAAACTGATAAAAAGCCTTCAACACACACTGACACGAATCCATCAAAACTGGAACAGAAAAATGAACTCGGGCAGGTCCCATCAAGTCTCACCTTGACAAACTGACCACCCGAACTCTGTCGGTCATATGATTGAATGGCAGCAGAGCCGTGCCTGTCCACTGAGAGCCTGAGACAAGTCGACTAATATATCAAGCTGACAGGTATAAATTGCAACAGCATGACCCGCGTCCTCACATTGCCTTCAATTGTTGTATATTTTAAATAAGAATAAATAAACACCAGAAGACCGCTGATGCCTCAACCATTAATGTTTTATGATGGCGCATGGTCTAATGTTGCCTCTAGAAGGCGCTAAAAATATTAGCAAACTCACTTGGCATTAGGAAATGCAAACAATGAGCTTCTTAAACTGATGGACCTTGACAGAGAGCAACACGAGTCTGTCTTAAGAGTTCTTCTGTAATCATGTATACATATCATTATTTTTTTTTTACTTTCCTACTCACAGATGTCATTTTCTCAGCATACAGTAAATACTTTAAGTGCTTAGCATATTTCTTTATGTATTATAAATATATTTTCTTTTCATTAGACTCAAATCTATTTAAAAAAAGAATCCATATTTGTGACATAATCTTGAAACAAAGCATAAATGTTTACACTAGCCCTGATTAATGATGCTGTTTATACCATTTCATGCACTTAATATGTAATGAAGCTTTGTTCAATATACTCTCATCTGTGTCGTGCGTGTGTACAACTCTTACCCCAGTCCTGCCAGATCAGATACCAGGTTGCCAAGAGCAGCAGCTGCAAAAAAATAAATAAAATGCAAGGAGAGAGGAGTAATTACAGAATAGCTATACGCTGATGGCAGGTAAAAGGTGTAGCGTTTCTCCTGGCAATGTCATTAAAACATGCTAATGAAGCTGAGGTTGTGGCTTTAAAGTTCAAGATAAACAATTACCATCGCTTCTCTGGACACTTTGCGAAAACAAAACCATTTCATTTTCACAAAACAAGCATCATAAAATATTCAGATGGTCTAAATTTCAGGAATAACTTTAGAAAAAGAATGAAATAATTTATGAAACGGAATCAAACATGAATTGAATTGTTTCTAAACATCTAAGTTTTCTCTACTGACGCAGACAGAAATCAACAACCTCGATTTAGAGGATGTTAAGGTGAACAATTTGTTCTGTAGCTTTAACATTGCTGTGGAAGTGAGAAATGAAGTCTGTTCCTTTGCTTGTTGTCGTCTCAGCTGCTTATGACCCTGAATGTCGAGAACTACCAAACTTGGAACAACAGAAACACAGAAACCCTCAGCGGGAAAGACAAAAGATCAGTGAATCAATTGCTGCTGTGGCAACAACTTCAAACGTCAACTTCACAATGAGACCTTAGATACTTGGATCACGTCTGTGAGCGAAGGTACAACGCTGTAGAGAGAATGTCATTATAGATGTATCTGAGAAACCGTCTGGTTCCCAGAACAGATCTTTCTGAAGGGGGCTTACTTTTTCTAAATATATAATGTCTGATAAATTTTGAAAAAAGTTTAAGATAGGACGAAAAGAACATTAAAAGGGCCAAGCAAATCTTTTACCTGCCATTGTTGAAATGCCAAGAACCACACCGATGGATAACTCAATCTGTGTGCCCTGAGAAAACAATAACACGGGTATTATTATAATAGCCTTTTTGAATCTCGTTTTAGAATAGGATGAGAAGTTTTAGTCTCAGTAACCAGCTTAATGTCCAAAAAGAAAAATAAGATCTTCAGGCAGCATTCATTTCCTTCAGTATGAACTAAAGTAAAAACCTTAGGAGGATCCAAGTGCGGTCCAACTTTAGGTTTACTTTTTCTCAAAAAGTGGGAAATACACAAAATATGTATTTTTATTATTATGTCTTCCATTTATATTTTTATGAGCTACATTTAGAATTAGAAATAAGAAGAAAAACAACTTTCTGTACAACCAACCCCTGTGATGATCAAACACCCCCCCACAGAGAAATTCAAAAACCAACTAAAGCCCTTTTTTCTGCTCACTCAGCAGGAATGTGTTTGCTCAACAGAAATGTACTTACCTACAGCTAGTGAATCTGTAAACTCCATGCATTCATGCTTTGTAAACATATTGTTCACTTAAACATAAATATGCCTTGGGATTATTTTAGTACACCGACACTTACAGCAACAATCATGATGCAGTTGTCCAAGAATCCAAATCCCACAAAGGGGATGGCATTATGCAGCAGGACTGGGAAACAAATAAAAAACTATTATCAGACAAAACCTGACAGGAAGAGACACATTTTAGTCATTTAAATCTTTTCCTGTGTTGTACTTTTGCAGTCTTGGTCAAGTTGTGGTGACTTTGGGTACAAAACAAGAGCTGCCTGTCATCAACAACTTTGAATTTGTACATATCTGGAGACATTTCATACAATTGATGACTGAACGTTTTCTAGCATCTTTGCCCTTTCTATTGTAAAGAAATGTGGTTATGGGACTCTAGCAAATCATATTCAGCTGAAGGAAATCACTTAGGTTTGAAAACTAAAGTAGGTTGAGATCAGGGACAAACAATATTGGCATCATATATTAATATTTTGTGAGTTTTGTTGGAATAATGATAAAAGTGACAATAGAAGGTATTAAGAAATGTTAAATATTTATATGTGTCACAAATAATAAAAGGAAGTGAGAGTAGAAGGCAGCAGCTGATCTGAGAAGAGGCTGGGGAGTTCGGGGAGCCAAGTAGAAACAGGCACAGGTGGAAGTAATTAACAGGATGAGGATGAGGTGGGAGGAAGGAAGGAAGGATGCATTCACTGCAGGCTGGATAAATGCAGAGCAGCCCGAAACTGACAGTAAACCTGCATATTCAATCCCAAATGCAAGTCTGGCAAAACATGACCAAACATTTCACAAACTGTAAGTTCAACAGTGGAATAAATCTTTTTTTTTTTTTTAATTGGACCTGAATTTGTTTTTCAAAGGGAAAACAAAACAATATTGTCAGCAGGGCAAAAAAATATGTTTTTGTAAGAGCACAATCCATCAATAATGCAGACAGATTCATGTTCTGAAGGCACTGTGAAATGAGTTTTGAAGAGGTAACGACCCACTTTGAGTTGGCTTATTATGATTCAAGTTTAAGCGACTGTAGTTAATGTACCTCACCCTATGAAATCCGACTGCTGAAGCAATAACACCAGTAATCCCATCATCTGTATATTGTGTTGATGAATTTTTGGAAACATTTTTCCTTTTTATGACTCATGTGAATTGATTTCAGTCAGCTTGTGATCTTTTGTCGAATACCACCATCAGGCTGAACTTTCCTCAACTCAGTCTATCCACCTTACTTTTTTCCCCCTGATTATCCATATTAGTAGTTTCCGGTAGAGGAGCAATCACTGGAAACTCAATATTTGGTCTCTCTTACCAAATCCTTTCTGACAGAGGAGAAATCCAGACATCAAATACAAGATTGTAGAAGATCTAAAAGCTAATAATATGCAATATCCATGAACATAATTTCATCATTATTTGACAGACTGATTCTTATTTCTGAAGCTAATATAATAAAAGCTTGTCATCATATTAGTATTTCAACATTTTAGGTCTATTCATTGCACCCAAATCAAGACTTGGGGAGCTTTAACCACGAGTTTCCACTTCAGCATTCAGCGCTGCAAAGGCCTGGTAATGAGACATTCATCTGATTCAGGTGTGTTGAAGGAATGACTCTAAGCTGCAGGACATAGGTCCCAGTCTCAGACTGGCACAGTTGGACTTGGAACTCCAAGTCCAATCTAAATCTGTTGCTGCTGTTACAAAAACAAAGAGCTCACAAGAGCACCCTAAAGTGAAAAAAAAAAAAAAAAGATGAAAGAATCAAACATACAAAAGTCTGCTGCGGTGAATTATGATGGCAGCTGTGCTTGATGTTGATGCGTTTAGACAGCAGGTCATATCAGTGCTTGAGACTTTTACTGAGCTCCTCAGCAAAGTGTCTCAGCAGGGAAAAAGGGTTATTTTGGCAAAGCACAACTCCAGGCATGAAGAGATATTTATCACACAGAGGAAATATATTCAGATGTGAAAAATTTGTTTTTGCCCCTGCAGCTTATTGAAACAATGCTTCATTTCTCTTGAAGTGATTGAGGTAAAACCAATGAGCTCTGCAGACCTGCATGTATTTGGAATGTGATATTGTGAGAAAAAATTTAAAATTACATAAATATTTTTCAAATTATACATTATCTTAAAAGATTGCTTCAGCATTATTGAGATTATCTAAAAGAAGTCTATCTGTTGGGTTTCAGTTAAATTGAAGAGCCACTGCCGGTCTGAGACAACAAGTGTGGTGAATAAAGATGGGTTTAATTAACATTGAACTGACTGAATATATACTAGGGAGTCTGATGACTGACCATAACACAATGGCTAAATGAACAGATGAGAAACAGGTGTGGTAATGTGAGAAAGCCAGGCTCTAAGGGAAAGTATCAAGTGAATCAGGGAACATAGAAAAACAGAACATAATATATACAGGTGCTGGTCATAAAATTAGAATATAATGAAAAAGTAGATTTATTTCAGTAATTCCATTTAAAAAGTGAAACTTGTATATTATATTCATACATTACATACAAACTAATATATTTCAAATGTTTATTTCATTTAATTTTGATGATTACAAATGACAACAAATGAAAATCTCAAAATTCATCATATCAGAAAATTAGAATATTACTGAAGACCAATAAAAACAAAGGATTTATAGAAATGTTGGCCAACTGAAAAGTATGAACATGAAAAGTATGAGCATGTACAGCACTCAGTATTTAGTTGGGGCTTCTTTGGCCTGTATTACTGCAGCAATGCGGCGTGGCATGGAGTCGATCAGTCTGTGGTACTGCTCAGGTGTTATGATAGCTCAGGTGTTATGATAGCCCAGGTTGCTCTAATAGTGGCTTTTAGCTCTTCTGAATTGTTGGGTCTGGTGTATTGCATCTTCTTCTTCACAATACCCCATAGATTTTCTATGGAGTTAAGGTCAGGAGGGTTTGCTGGCCAATTAAGAACAGGGATACCATGGTCCTTCAACCAGGTACTGGTAGCTTTGGCACTGTGTGCAGGTGCCAAGTCCTGTTGGAAAATGAAATCTGCATCTCCAAAAAGTTGGTCAGCAGCAGGAAGCATGAAGTGCTCTAAAACTTCCTGGTATGTGGCTGCATTGACCCTGGACCTCAGAAAACACAATGGACCAACACCAGCAGATGACATGGCACCCCAAACCATCACTGACTGTGGAAACTTTACACTGGACTTCAAGCAACGTGGATGAAGTGCCTCTCTTCTTTTCCTCCAGACTCTGGGACCTTGATTTCCAAAGGAAATGCAAAATTTACTTTCATCAGAGAACATGACTTTGGACCACTCACCAGCAGTCCAGTCCTGTTTCTCTTTAGCCCAGGCAAGACGCTTCTGACGCCGTCTGTGGTTCAAGAGTGGCTTGACACAAGGAATGCGACAGCAGAAACCCATGTCTTTCATACGTCTGTGTGTGGTGGTTCTTGAAGCACTCACTCCAGCTGCAGTCCACTCTTTGTGAATCTCCCCTACATTTTTGAATGGGTTTTGTTTCACAATCTTCTCCAGGGTGCGGTTATCTCTCTTGCTTGTACACTTTTTTCGACCACATCTTTTCCTTCCCTTCGCCTCTCTATTAATGTGCTTGGAGACAGAGCTCTGTGAACAGCCAGCCTCTTTAGCGATGACCTTTTGTGTCTTGCCCTCCTTGTGCAAGGTGTCGATGGTCGTCTTTTGGACAACTGTCAAGTCAGCAGTCTTCCCCATGATTGTGTAGCCTATAGAACTAGACTAAAAGACCATTTAAAGGCCTTTGCAGGTGGTTTGAGTTAATTAGCTGATTAGAGTGTGGTACCAGGTGCCATCAATTTTGAACCTTTTCACAAGATTCTAATTTTCTGATAAGCTGAATTTGAGATTTTCATTTGTTGTCATTTGTAATCATCAAAATTAAACGAAATAAACATTTGAAATATATTAGTTTGTATGCAATGTATGAATATAATATACAAGTTTCACTTTTTAAATGGAATTACTGAAATAAATCTACTTTTTCATTATATTCTAATTTTATGACCAGCACCTGTAGATATACACCTAGGAATATCACTTAAAAACAAATCTTAAATAAAATGGATTAAAATTACAAAACAAAAAACTCTCAAGTCCTAAAGATTGTGACACTAATTAGTATTACAGGTTTTTCCAAGCTTTTTGTCAACCACTTTAAAGGAAACAAACATGCTGCAGGGTGTTTTGCTTTTATGTGCTTCTTAATGAATGTCCATGTTACATGTAAAGGTTAAGTGAGCATTTATAAACCACTTCATGCTTAATTCTTCTGTGAGCACAGCTTCCCAAATTTTTACAAAGTTTAATGTTGATGGGTTTGTAGATAATCTCACAAGACGTCGATGTGAAAAATGCTACTCCTGGTTGATGAGAAGGCATCAGATTTTACCATCTCCTGTATTTTAAAGTGTGATGGGCTTAATGAAAGAAAACTCATGGGGGTTGTACAACTTATTAATGAGAAACGATGTGTCTAATCTTTTCCTGAATTTCTTCAGATTAAGGTATAATTTGTTGCTTTTATAAATAGTTTTGCCTACTTTATGCTCTTGGAGACTTTGAAAAAAATCAGTTAATCACAGTTAATTCATGATTTAACAAGGGGGGAGTGGAGGGCTGACTTAGAGGAGCTCATTATGTAAACAAATTCATAAATCACCTCATTCTGCATGATTTTCCAGATGAAAGAGAGGAATAGACTTACCATATCTCAACTGGGCTGCAGTAGGTGGTGCGATTTCCAGCTGCCCTAAAAAAGACCAATGAAAAATAAAATGTGGGTTACAAAAGTATCTTGGAACATCCCAGCATGAATGATATGTTTAGATTTTGAATGGTAAAATCGATCAATAAGGACCGTCTGGGCACAAAGAAAAATAGCAAGAGATGGTGGGAACATTTAGCAAGAAGCCAGAGGAGATGGAAAGCAGTCAGAGGAAATCTGAAGCAGCTTTCCATCATTGTCACTTCACCCGAGTCAAACAGGGATGTGGGGACAAAGGCAGTATCATTGATATTTCTGTTGCCAGCAAGGCCTTGGAGACAGAACCTGCTATCAGATATGACAAGTGTTTGTGAAGGAGGGTGGTGACAAGCGGACACAGATAAAAGATGAGAAGACAGAAGGTGTAAAAGCAATTTATTTTACGTGGTTCTCTGGTCTAACTTAGCTGAAAATAAAACTAAGCTGAAAGTCTAATTACAGTTTTTATGTGATGTGGCAATTAAGCTGAAGACGGGATGACAATGATGTCCTGTGACCTGTATATGGGATGAGAGACTGTAGGATAAGCTCCAGATTTGACCTGCAGACTGTGAAGGAACACATGATGAGCTATAAAACCAAAGACAATTACATGAGTATAAGGCTGATCACACACAGCAGGATAATTTCCTTTGCAGGTTGCTTGAAATTGGATTCCCTGCAGTGAGGTCAGACGATATGCAAGTTCACATAATGAAGTCTACGGCACCACTCTCCGGTCTTATTTTACCACTGCAGGTAAGGTCAGATTGAGGGAGAGTTTATTTAAAGGAATGAAGCCAAATGAACTCCGAACAGAGTATTCCTCAGCCTCTGCTACTACAACCAAGTGTATGAATTCATAGATGCACCTGCAGTCCCTACATGCTGTCTGCACTGATAGGAACAAGAGCAGATAGGAGGAAGACTATTACCGCTGAGTATCGACTGGAAGCAGCAAACTGCAACAGCCAGGTGACCAATTACAGGAAACCCCAATGGAAGTTTGGCCACTAGAGCCTCTGGTTTTGGGTTTGTAGTGGCATTAGTCCCTTCAGCCAGCCTTCCTGTTCACGTCTGCTCTTCCTGCTCCATCTTCTCCGCCTCCTCTCATCATTCCTGCTCGCTTCTCTCAAATTACAACGCTCTCATGTTGCTCTAGCAAGGACAGAGAACCGAAGGCCCATTTCGAATATACGGACGAAGTTCATCATCTTTACTCACATCTGCTGTTGCCTCCAGCTTCGACAGCTCGCGCAAAATGAAGTATTGCTCATTTCAAAATTCCCTCCGGAGCGTTCTTTCAGCTAATCAACTATCATCTCCGGTCGCAGGTTGTGGAAAACCCTCGCAGCTTAATAAGCATCAATTATTCCACAGCAGCAGAAGAACAAATTGACACTGATGAAAGTAATTTCCACTGAGCCAGTATTGTTTTGTACACGAAACCATTGCCAAGCCTTTATTTCTTGTTTAGCAAGTATTAAATAAAACCTTCCTATGGTCCACCTGTCCCATCAACAACACAGCTGCTGTTTTAGCTTCATAACTTTTCTCACTGACACAGAAATATACCCTCAGCTCTCTCAAATTATGGAGCCTCCAGTTTCAGTTCGAACATTTTAATAACTTAATTTTAGAAGTCTAATAAATGAACGGGTTATGCAAAAAAAAAAGGCGTCTTGTTTAAGTAAAATCTATTTGAGGTATACATGAAGCTTTAATCACGATTATAGAGACTCAAAACAAGACCTACTATTATGTTAAATAATTTAATTCAAAATTATGGTTTACTTTTACAGCTTTCGAAAATTTGTAATAATAATATTATTTATTTATTATTTATTTATTTATTATTATTATTATCAAAAATTTGTGAATTAGTTAACAGAGATATTTTTAAAACATTTCTAAACCAGTCAGACTCTTCCAGGTTGCCCCCACAGCTCCTCTTGTTCTCAGAGTATTGATTGATTGTGGGCTTGTATCCCCAAGAGCTATTGTCCAGAGTGACTTCAAATTCAGCTGACCTGAGTGGTGAAAACATTTAATGGGCTGTGATGAGCTGCGAATCAGGAGCAGGGCAACCAGGTTTTACTCTTAACTTCAGGATCTACAACTCCTACTGATGACAGTGTTTACAGATAAACACAAAACAGAGACAGATTTGTTGCTTTTGTGTTTGTTTAATCCAATTATTTGTTTCACCTTCTTGTTTTATGCTTCTGCTGATACCTGCTGCTCTGTTACTATCTGTGTGATTCGGCCACCAGAACTGACCCGTACTTCTTTTGCTAAAAAAGAAAACACAAACAAACAAACAAACAAAAAAAAAACAAAACAATGAAAGAGTCACACTTTGCTGACACTTTTCGGCTTTGACAAATGGCTTGTTACAGACTTTGCTGCTTGGTGCTGGTGCAGCATGAAAGTGAAGTGTGAAAAGAATTTTAGAAAATGGAGATAGGTCTGAGGCAACCAAGAACCAAAGCAAGGCTCAGCTTTGATGAGTGAAACTCTGTCAGCACACACTGAGCGCCCTGCGCCTCAGTACAAATGAAAAATATGGATGGTGAGATTTTCTGTCAATTCAGGTATTAGTGTCATAGGGGCAGAAACAAGAAAAGCTGCAATTGCATTGTTTATTACAAGCTATTCTAACTGGCACAGTATTTCTTATTTCAGTGTTTGTGTGTGATTCAATACTGCAAATGGGAATTTAAGAGACAGCTTTGTCCTTTGTTTCAGAAATATATGGCATTTAAGAGAGTTCCATTATCTGAGATGGTGTTGTGAGAGTCCTTAAACATGCTGTATAAATTAGTGTCGCCTAATTGAAATTATATTGATGTGTGGGTTTAGCGTGTGTGTGTGTGTGTGTGTGTGTGTGTGTGGTGTGTGTGTGTGTGTGTGTGTGTGTGTGTGTGCCAGGGTTCAACAGAAAAGAAACAATAGAAGGTTAAAACCATCCATCAAAAGCCCAGCCCCTGTTGATCCCTGTAGGATGTAGAAGACAGGAACGGGGAAATTAAACACAAAAAGGATCTTGTGGACATGGCATTCATTAGCAAATTTAAAATGTGAGGAAGAAATCAGCATCCAGTTTGGATTTATTAGGCCTGATAAAAAAGGATGAGATTTACATATAAAATAATCACAAAATGACAAATACTGGCAGCCATCGGTACTAACTGAAGAAGTGGAGTCCAGACAAGCTAGATTTTGAAATGTGCTTTTCTTTGACTTGACTGAGCATCGAGTTGTAGTCAAGAAAAAATACTTTATTCTTTTGATGCCATTTTGGCACCTTAAACAGAACAAAACAAACAGTCATCAAGTATTAATGACCCACCTGAAAAACTAAAGCAATGTAGAGGAGAGGCTAAAAGCCAGCAAAGTCAACCATGTGCTGCTTTAACCTTAACATCGACTAGAGCAATTGTACTTGAAACATTTTTCCTGCTATAAAATGTGTCTCTATATTCTTCTTTTGACACAATGACACTCAAAAACACAAGCAAACACCTCCAAAATTATGTTTTACTCTCCACATGGACATGGTGCTTCACATGTACTGCTCTCAGTAGCCAGTTATGATCAAATAAAGAATAAAAGGTACTGCTGCTTCCCCAGACCCAAATTTTCAGTCTTCAGTCTAGCTCAAGCCAAATTTCAAAGTATAAATTCAGCCGTGGCTCTGTCATGTAATTCATTCCTCCATCTGCCTAACACTGAGGTCTGTGAGCATATCTTACTGGATTGCTTAAGGTTGGCAATACATTGAAAATCATTTTGTTTTCAGTTCTTAGGTCCTTATCAAGTTTTGTTTAAAGAAAGAGGCTAGAAATCACCTTTAGCTAGTGCGTCTAATGAGTCCACATTTGGAGATTTTATGTTTTAATCTTTCACTTCTTTAACACAATTTCTCTTTAGCCATTGCATTTTCCATGTCAATTTAAAATAAATTTGTTCAGAGGGAACCTAGCAAACGTCTTAAAGAAACATGGAAGATAAATGTAACAATTTGAATTGTTTACTAGGATTTGGTAATAAATTGCACAGAAGGAAAAAACAAGATCTGGTCTGATCTTTGGTGTGGATGCCATACAGTAACTTTGCCTGTGTTTGAACACCCAGAGTGAAAACTCATGACACAAAGCACAGAAAAAATATTACTGGGTTCACAGGAAATGCTCGGCACTCTTATGAACTGATTAAACAAGAAACTTGAGGATGTTTTCAACAGAAATTCTCTGAGCAAGAGCTTTAGAAAATAAAATCCCTCCTTTACAATTCTAAATACTGCCCAGTGTAACATATCTGTAATCACATCCAAAATGTTTTGGTGTGGTTTTGTCACAGAAACTACTAAACTAACAAAATCCACAGGAGAAAATCTGAACTGACTTCCTGGTACGCAAGTAATTTAAGGGAATTGATCTTGTTTTTCTGGGAGTCAAACATGATGGCAACATCTTTCTAGTGTGTGTATTTGTGTAGGAGTGTTGGTCACTTCCACATTAATGGGGAGGTAATCTGATTGTCCATCAGTCACAGTCAGTTATATCAGCATACAGTCTCATGCTGCAGCACTGTCTGTGTGAATTATTATGACGATAACACAGTGAGAGCTGAGGCAAGAAGACGCATAAAAACGCTCTTAGAAAAGAAGGTTATCTTGTGGAAGAATGAGAAGGAATGAGAACTCATTGCTTCCCTGTTCGCCTCAAAAGGTAAAACAACCCGAAAAAACTTTTTATCCATCTGAAGCTCTAATTTATAACAGAGAAACAACATAAAAATCAAAACAAATGCAGAATTTGTTTATTTTACATTTCTACTGTCACTACATGCATCCACATGCATGAAAGTGAAAAGAATGTTTAATACATTAAAATGTTATTTTCAAAAGTTAATGATTTAATGAGCATCACTGCTCATCAAACACCTACTTTATCTATAACCTAAACATCTTAATCTGTTGAGAAAATATTGATGCAATTAAATCAAACTGACTTCTGATAAAATAATTTAATTATCTAGCAGTTATCAGTGACAGGGAAGAGCTGAGCTATGATTGGACGGGGGCTTCCTTCATTTCTTTCAACTAAAATATTCATCACTTCCTCATTTCTTATGAATATCCACATCTCAGGACTATTTGATTAGACCTTGCTGGTGCTTATTCACACACTAAGCACTTCTGAGGACTCAAACACACCAAAAGGTATTTAGCATGGCTGATGTTTATCTTTCGGTGTTTAGAAGGATGTTTAAGAAGAAATTCAATGTGATATTGATTCTAAATTTACATGAGTTTGTTTACTCTAAGATTGCATCCATTTGTTCTTTGACAAATATTTAAAAGCTCAATTTTTGTTCCCATTTACCTGTCGTGATGTTGGACAAATATGTACCCACTCCAAAGAATAAAAATAAACCAATTAAGTTTATGTAAATTGATTGATGGTCACTCTGAGGATCAGCATCTTCTGCAACTATTGGGTTAATTTTTTTCTGGAAAAGGTAAATAATTCAAAGCACAAACTTCTTACAGTCTAAATGCCACCACCTCTATTCATGTGACCTTTAACACGAATAGTCTTTTATTTCTGGCTTTTCTTTCCCCCAATGAACCAATCCGCAGTCCTCAAAAGCCTCTGGGTTCAGGGAAGAGTTACGTGGAGTGGAACGTATGAAATACCACAGTTTATTTCAGTGCAAAGTAAAATGCTCAGTCTTTCCAACATAGCCATGTTAAAATTCAACATTTAAAATAAAGAAAAATAGTGAAGGTTTATTTAACTAAACAAATAACTAATAATACTTTTGAATGCAGGTTTTACAACTTGGATTTCTACGAGGTTTAATTTGATATAATCTGCGATTTTCTCTGAACTAAAAAGTGCATCCATGTGTATTTTGTTAGTTGATGCATTTAAAGACCCAAAATGGTGGGAGTTCTTTGTTATGATGCATTCAGTGCACATGAAAAAGTCTACTTTTCAGTCTTAAAACTTCAGCTCACATGTCAGAGGTGTTGGAAGAAAACAGACTGATCCAATTTCTGCACAATTGATTGTAAAATGTCACTTCAATTTATAACTATTGATTTGAACAGAACACACTCAAATTTGCCCACCATCATCATGACTGAGTAACAAAGCTAAAATATAAGGATTAAGCATCGAGCCTCCTGCAGCCACGGGATGAAAAGATGATGGATGTCGATAAGTCTGTGAAGAAAAAAATAAAAAAACATTTTTCTGCCAATACAGCAGCCACAGCGAGTCAACCGGCCCAGCAACCACTGATACAGCTTTTCTGCCCCCTGTAAGCATAGGTAAGAGAATCCCGCAAAGTCTTTATAGCATGAAGGTGAGGACGTCAGCGAATTCTCAGCGGGCAGGGCTAAAAGGTGAAAGAGGAGGACAGGAAATGTCCTCTGCATGTTGCCACCTCAGTCAGTGTAATCCCTATCTTTTAGTACGCTCACATTTTCAGCTGTATAGTAAAAAATATATATTAAATTCAGTAAATACAACCATGGAGAAGACAGCTGGTTGGTAGTAGTCCAGGAGACAATCAGAGACAGCTCAAGAGGTTGAAGCTAAGGAAGCTGACTGTTCACAAAGAGTTGTGTCCAAACATAATAATAGAAGGATAAGTGGAAGGAAAAGTGTGGTATCAAATGGTTCATAAGAGATTAACCACAGCATGGAAGCAAAGCACATACAAGACTCTGTGGTCGGTTCACAGTGGTGTTGCTCACAGTAAACAGAAATAAATGCTTGAAAACATCACTGTAATTATTTTATATAACATGTTTCACTTTGTGAATTAATCTACTGAAACAAGATAACCAACTAAGACAACTTTGCAATACTATTCTAATTTTTTGATTTGGTTTGTAATAGGAAATTTAGGCTGACATTTTGTAATAATCAATGTGGCCCAAATACAGTATAACATTTTTCAAATACATTAATGTTGGGTTTACACCATGTAAATTGTTTTTTATTTTTTTGTAATTTTCTACAATAAATTACCAAAAGGTAATGATTCTTAGTTTGTATTTACTTATTTCCAATATTAAATCTCCTGTTTGTATCTCTGTTTTTGTTACCCTTTTTGTTTTGGAAAGCAAAATGTTAAAAAATGCAGGGCTCTGCTGTTACTCTTGTTCTTCGGACCCGTTTTATCAGAAAAGGTTCCGGCCAAGACCACAGATAAGACTAACGCACATTCTTATCTCAAATTTCACAGCTGAATCCTGGATTTCCTGTTTAGGCCACCTTAAGTGCCAGCCAGCTTGTTCGGATCCCCAACCACCTTGTTGCTAATCATTTTCTATTTTATCCACAGACGTTTCCAAATCCTTAACCATCCAGTTCACTAATAAGTCTCCCAAAAACACACAAGCTCTCCATGTCTCGCCTTCCTCTGCCTGGGAGCAGTTTTTGAAAAATGTGTTCAATTATTCCTGAGCTGGCCTGCTACAGTTGGGTCAATTTTTTAATTAAAAAAAGCAAATATTTTTGGTGATAATAGAAGACAGAAATCTTAAAGTGCAAACTAACTGATTTTGCTTGTCTTAAGCTAGATCAAGGTTACAACTTCAAGATTTCATGTGACTATTTAGACCAATAAATAGAGAATCCAACCTAGGTCAATCCTCTGTATTAGTTTGCCTTCGCTTCAGGCGTACAAAACTCACACGGTTGTTACTTAAGGAAGTGGATATTGACACAGATTAAATCTGGCTGTTTCCAACAACTGAAGAATGTACAGAAGAAGTGCAATCCAATACATCTGTAACTACACAGCTTGACCTTTCAAAGTGCTGTTTTAAAGTGTTTTAAAACCACATGTAATACTTTTCAATATCAAATTACTCTGTTTATATTCTATCTTGCATAGGCTTGTAAAAACCAATCTGCTTTCAAGCTCTATATCCTCCTATTCTCCCAGTTTAGTTCCTGTGGAAAGTTCCAGAAATGGGGATGATGTCACAAAACTCAAAAAGTTTCATTTTGGTTTCATGTGATCACAGCAAACTCCTCCACATGTTTTCTGTGTCCTTATCTTGGCTTAGCACAAAAAAAGTCAGATATCCTTCTCCTTCCACCTCACAGTTATCCACTACTTTGTGTTGGCCCATTATACAATATTCTAGGTTTATGTTTGCAGTATGACAAATTGAAAATGTTCAAGTGCTGTAACTTTCTGGGGGTCAAGATTATAGCTTAAAAAACAAACAACTCTTGATATAAAATATAAAACAATTAATTTTCAAATTCCTGTTAGTAGGATTATTTGTATTACGTTATTTAAAACAAGATTTAAGATTGGTCTGTAAAACCTATGAGAAAACTCATTTTCGAAATTGTGTGAGAGAATAAAAACAAAGCGTCTTAGCAGCGCTGCAGAATTCATAGCAGGATTTCTATCTTCATAAGAAAAATCCATCTGATCTTTTTTTATGTCCTTCCATGATATTACTGAGACCATAACAAATGCAAATATTTGAAATCTTAACTTCTGATGCGATATTTATATCTCACAATATCACTGATATGAAACTAAAGCCTGTTAATAAATAATAAGTATAGTAAAGAACAGACGCCGTGTTTTATCCCCAGTGTTACAGAGTGTGAACAGTATTGGGTCAGCACAGAAGCTGTGAAGCTTCTTCATCATCACTTAACTGTTTCTCCCGCTGCATTTCCCTCCTTATTGATTGACTACTTTCTCTCTGCATGTGGGAGATCCTCTGTTCTGGTGCACTTCTCATGCTCCCATAATTGTATTCTTACAGAGATGCAGTAATGCCTCCACACTGAGTACATTGTAAAATTCACTAAATGCTACCTACAAAGTGACAGCATTAGTGACAACAAGAAAGAGTAAATGCCTGATAAAATTAAAAATTAAATAATTATTAACAGTTACTTTAACTGGAAAAAAACAAACAAAAAAACATTTATTTATTTTAGTCAGCAGATATCTCTAGGTTGCTTGAGCCCACTTCACCGGTCCACTTTAAACCTGACATTAATAATTAGAAGTACTCTAGACTCCCAGCCAACCAATCTGTAAAAATTGCTGCATCGTGAAGACACAAATCAAAACAAAAGGGAAGGATGCCCACATGTCCTCAGACAGTGCCAGCAACTAATCATTTATCTTGCACAACATAGATCAGATGGTCTAGAAGCTCTGCCCTCCATGCTGTCTTACCACATAATAAGCACTGCAGATCTATAAAAAGAGACATGAGTGTAAGAGAAGTTAGTGCATTTATACCTGCTGTAAACAGAACAGAATGCATCAAACAGACTGCAATCAGTCTAAAATTGATAATATATGATCACGGGTTACATAGGTCCGTCAAAATTCAGCCACACATTCCAGATTCTTATATTAATTTTCTTTAGCTCCTCATCTATAGACAACATTTATGAGAATTGGCTCCGGGAAAAAAAAATGCTGCGGTCAGCTGTAGAGATGCATTTAAAGATGTGCCATTTCTTATTTTTAGGAATTTGACCAGAATCTGCCCACAGCCAGAGGCCATTCAGACCTCAATTATACTTTAAGGGATTATAATAACCATTTTAATAAAACACCTAATTTATTTCTCCCTGCTGGGAGCTAACCAGAGCTAGCTCCATGCAAACAGACTTTGTAACAGTTTCAACCCTGGCTGGACTGGCAATTGTAAAAGCTCATACATTTACACAGGACATTTACAGAAGTGAATCTGTCATAATAAGGAAAAGGAAAAGATGGAGTCATCATGAACCATCATAATAATAGGATTCTTCTTTTATCTATATGTTGAAAACATAACATTTTACTAGCATGTCCTTTTGACTCCAAGAGATGTAGACAGATTTACTTATCCACGCACAAACAAAAACATGGATTACATTTCCAGAAACTGCACGAATATTTGTCAACAGCTGTCCACAGGTAGAGCACAAATGACTGAACGTCAAGCGCGGACTTGACCATGCAGACGCTGTTGAAATGTTAACACCTTGCATCTTCTGCTTTCGCTGTAAAACACTACCTACCTTGAGCGATGGCTATGGACTCGAACTTATGCAGCTCCCGCAGCAGGCAGCTGCGTTCCGACGGATGGAGGCTGTAAATGAAGTCCTTGGCTCCGCGGGGTGAGTTCAGGGGCTCCACGGGTTCCTTCAGGGGATGTGTGCCCAGGCAGCACCGCTGCAGCAGCGCGGAGAGCGGCGGCTCTGGGGCGAGCCTCCCCGGGGAGCCCGATACCACCGTGGATGGTTCGCCGCTCCTGCGTCCGCCTCTGGACAGTCCTCTCCCGGCTGTCAAGGAGAAGGCAGGCCGCAGGACTCTCCGGAGGCAGGGAAGCATCTTGGGGATGAGGGTAGAGAAATAACCCGGAGTCCTGACGGACAATAGAGGCGATTGTAATTAAGAGTAAAATTGTATTTTTCTCAACCACGTGACATTACCTATGATTTCATTATTTATGCTACAAACTAACGTCCGAACAATGGTGGCAGAAAAACAGTTTTCTCTATCCCGAGTGTCGTTTCTGAACCAAATGTGAACCTGTCATTTCCCACATACACACACTATTTACGAACCGGTATTATAGTTTGCAACCCTCTTCCGAAGCAAAAAAAAAAAAAAAAAAGCAGCATAAACCAAACTGCAACATGACTTACTGGGACGCACCTCAGTCGATGCTCCGCTGTCCCGTCCTCCAACCTCCGCCAGGAGAAGCCCAAAAAACACGGCAACCGCTCCGGTTCATACGCTTCACTCGCTCTAAGAGTTTCCACACAGTGACACAGAAACCGCAAACATTAAACCGACTCGTGTGACGGTAAAAAGAAATCGCATTTTCGGATTCTTCGGACTAACCTCTGGCTGGCAGGATGGAGTGAGGCGGACTGGGAGGGCACAGCGGCGGGCAGCGACCTCGAAAACGTTGACCAATGGCAACGCCGCTTTCCTCCGTGCGTAACTCTGACGGCACCGTCAGACGCACGCTCCTCTGATCCGTCTCATTTGGGGGCTGCATGGGTCAGAAATTCAAAGCCTGCTGCGCTGAAGAATGTGTAAAATTTATGTAAACGGGGCAAGTTATAAAGGTAATTTAATGTCACGTTTGGCATAAAAAGGCGTCACGTGATTACTATTTTTAGGATGTTATGAAAATAAGTGCCAAAACTTTTTATGCTTTTCATTCACAGCTCAGTCAAGATGAAAATATTGGACATTACAAGTGTAAACCAGTACGTCACAAATGGTTGTGACGTACCATTTTCCAGGTGGGGCACTTCAATTGTTTAAGCAAACCTGAGTCCACACCCAAAGGAAAAAAGATATCACGTGGCATTACGTTTCAGAAGGAAGGCGCTCATTCATTAAAAAAAGAAGAAAAACTAACGTCTCCTGAGTGTGATTAACTATTTTGCCGATTGTAAGCGTGTTTACAGTTCTTAAAAGAAAAACATGTAGATGTTTGTTGAGAGCTAGTAATTATTCCTTTGTAAGAGCGGCCTCTGGTGGCCGCAGTGTCGCATAACAAGATTATTTTTTTACAACGTTTGGTCCCTTTCATTTGTTTGGCGGTGGCGTTTCAAGTTCTTTGGGCTGCATTCAGTCTTATGCAAAAAAAAAAAAACTGAAAATACATCGATCAAACAAAATGTGCAAATTATAACGTCTCATAGATCAGTTTCAAATTACTTCGAGTCTTTTCTAGAGTCTAAAAAATATAAAATGGTTCTTTGTTCAAAGATGGTCAGGAATTACATATAACATTTTTATATTTTATATAGATGTGATTTTATACCCACTCAAAAAACCCCATTCATATACAAAACAACTGAGCCAAAGTAAGTTGATTATTTTTATTATATTTCTAAAGGTGCCACTTTATCCTGAAAAATAAACAGCATCAAAGCTTAAACTATACAGGGACAGGCAGCGAGAGGTCAACTCTCCACTGAGAGAATGAGCAAAAGACTAAACTATGTCACAGATTAAAGTAATGTTTAAAATTTCACAAACTATAAACTTCTTACTCATAGGATATACTGGCATTTGGAAATATATATTTATGCTACGAATTTGAATATGGGAATTACAGGTTAATAGCATATTTTAGATATTCAGACAGAAAAAAATGACCAGGTCATAAAATAAAATTGCCTTCAGGGAACAGCTGTCAAGTTTATGAATATTTCTGTGTTAGTCCATTATCTGTTCAGTCATGCTAAAATAACTACACTCAAAAACTAAAATACAGACATTTTAACCAACTCAGAGGAAAATGTACAGTTGTTTTGTACACAAAACTTATAATACTGTTGCCCGTGAACTCAGTTAAACAGCTTGCCTCTCATCAATACGTAATGTCTGCACATCTGTTTTATATCTTTCTCTCACTGAAACGGATAAGCAACCTTCTAACTGATATTTTTTTTTAGAACGTATAAAAATAAAAATAAGATGAGAACCAAGATGGAATTAAAACACTGAAAAAGAAAATAAATAAAAACTGAGAGTAACTCGACTGACCATCGCTAAACAATATTTACACTTTCATACATCTTGAAGTACACAGTGCTTGAACTGAAACGCAAATGAATTACAGATGTGGTGCCACTAACTAACCTCCTTAGCTTATAGTCTAACGCCACGATACGAGGATTAATCTCATATCCCAAAATCTTATCAAAGACCTGATAAAAAAGTAACTAAAATGCTACTTATATTTATGAATTATACATTTTGATCCGATTTCCTCCTTTTGACTTAAACAATATCTGTACATAAAGGATGATACTGAAAGGTTAATTAGAAGTACTTCCTTGTTAGTAGAGTAAAAGGAAACAAAAAAGTTATACTTGGAAATAAAAATGTTTAGAAATTTTAACTGAGAATCTTTACATCAAAAATAGTTTGTCTCATTAAAAATTTATATCACTTGTTTTTTAATTTTTCAAACTGTTGCACACGGATACCATAGTATGATAGTGGAGGGTCAATTAACGTTTATACATCCTACAAATCTCAGTATGTATCCTGCAAAGCCCAAAGATTTGAGAAATCAAAATCCTGCAGGAGAGTTTAACCAAAAATGTATATTAACGCAGGGGAGGCCGATGATGATTACAACCTATTTAGATGCTTTGAAACCCAAAATTGCCACTCTGAACAATCACACTCATCCTATTTAGATGTGCTAAATTATTTACAAATTATAAAGACACTGAAATGAGCAAAGATTTTAAAACAAAAGATCAAATTTCTATTTATATAAACTCGTTACACTTTACAAAGTGGCCTGCAGCAACGCGTGGTGACACAAGTGGTAACACAAAGTCAGTTTCTCTGCTTTGCCACAGCCACTCAGGTCCATGAGGGGCTCTGATGTGAGCTGTGTTTATGCCTCTGAGCTGTAAGTGGAAGACAGCTTAGTGTCCATTATTCTTCATAAACAGTGGTTTTACCACAGGACAAGGTCAGCTAAGTCATTTGTGCTCTCTTTTCAGAAAAATATTCACAGAAGCCCATCGTAATGTTTCACACCGTTACGACACACAACATGGACCCAACCCACCAGAAATAATAAGTGTTTTGGTTTAGCGCTTCTGTTTGATGGCCAATTGAGAATAAACTTACTCAGCGGGAACAGAAACAACCACAAGGGGGCTCTCTGGTCTACTCCTGGTTATACCAACGATTCTACCTTTGACTGATGGATCTGACAGATCAATCAAAAAGAAAAAGCTAAATTGAGTCGAGGTTAAATGACTTTGAGGTGACATGTTTTCACAAGTGAGCAATTCATACAAGAGGTGTCTCCTATTAACACAAAAAGCTTTTTCTTTCTTTTAAAGCTTTTCACCAAAATCTCAAATAGCTTTTAATGAAAATTTCCATCATCAAAGCTCAAGATACTTGTGACGCCAGGCTGGCAGTCGGATGATGCCGTCAGGCGATCCGTGGAGCTGAACGGTCGTTGGTGAGGGTTCTTTTGAGCTTGACCCCCTTTCGGATAGCCACAAGCATGTTTCCTTCATCTTGTTCGTCCGTCTCCTCTCCACCTCCCTGGTACGGCTGGACCAGCTGGTTGGGCAGGGGAATGGTCGGAGGGTTGGTGGAGGCCTGACCGCTCCAGGACGTCAAAGGAAGCGTGCCAGCTTCGTCTGGTCTTACAAATGTCGAGGAATATGAGCTTTCCTCTCCTCCTCCGATCTCCTCTGGACTCCTGCTCCGGTTAACTGTTCCTGACATATCAGGCACTGTAGGGATTTTCACAGGCACGACAGGAGTACGAATGGGAATGGGGCCTCCGCCCACAGAGCCGGAGCGACGGGCGCAGGGTTTAGAGGAGGGGGTGCGGCGGATGGTGGCAACTCCAGGGGTGACGATAACTGGGCCATGACCTGAAGGGAGGATTACAGAGGTGGGATGAATCCTTGGCAGATAATGATGATACAAAGCAAATAATGCTGCTAGAAAATTGTGGTTTTAACCTGAACCTTTGTTACAGATATACAAAAGGAAACAAAATGTATTTTGATATTTTACAATAAAACATGAAAAAAAAAACATGTTTTCCAAATTAAAATATACCAAAATCTGAAAGGTGTGCAGTATGATTTCTATTCAGTCCCCAGAGTAAATAGTTTTGTTTTTGAGCCACCTTTTGCCTGTTGGAGGCTTTAAATCTCTCACTGCCTAATGACCAACCTCTATTTAACTCTATTCATCTATCACCTCTGACCTGCTTCCATGACTCAACATCAGTTACACTCAGGTGGAGTCTATTACCAATTGTTTGAGTTTTATTTTAATTTTTGTTTAAATATATGCCCGAGTTTGTGGTTGCAATAAGAAAAACCTCAGTTATTTGTACCCGTAGAAGTAGCAATGTATTGGCCAGAAGGAGCAGATGGATAGGCTCCTGTGTGGACCGGTGTGGAGGGACAGGCTGCTGCGTGGTACGTCCCCTGTCCAGGATATGGGGTCTGTGCGATGGGCATGCCGGCTGTGGAGGCGGGCCGTTTGGTCTGGAACATGCGTCTGTAGGACTGGCCGATGTCACTGTTTCTGGGGATCGTGGAGGACTTGTCGAAGTCAGACGGCTGCTGCGGTTGCTGCTGCTCAGGCTCCTGGTCTCCAGCCATGGAAAAGTAGTCGTAATCTGAAACTGTCATGGGTAAATATGAGGAAGTTAAGTCACTCAAGTACAGAGTGGATTATGACACAAAATCTCTGAAGAGATAATCGGGATAAACTTTACTACTTTGTGATGGTATGGTGTCTTCAGAGCAGCAGGGTGTGTTGGTCTGAGTGCTGTAGCCACTGGAGCACTGGATGGAGTCTCTGTTTGACCTCTGGGTGTCCAGCTCCAGACCCCTGGATAAGACCAGGGCCAGTTCATTTTGGGCCTCGAGATCATCAGCCTGACAAAACCAGAAGAAATCAAGACAAGATCAAGACGTTAGAATAAATTGATACAACCAAGTCCAGTGTATTAAAGCCATTAAAATAATTATGTCCAACCCACTAAAGTAATTAACGGGGAACATTAATGGTGGAGGGCTATTAAAATTGCTTGCATGCTGTTACTGCAACAAAGTTGTTTTTGTTGAATGCTCACAGTTAACAGATGGCATTAAACAACATATGGAAATAAGTATCACCATTAAAGGTAATTTTGTAAAAATATGTCTGCAGTTTTAGGACATTACTAAATGTGCTCAATGGAAGCGTGCAAAAAAAAAACTCTTTTGGATCTAATAACAAATGCAAATAAAAAAGGGGACCTTTTACAAATTTCATCAGCCTTTTCCTCATTTTCCACTTAAATCTTCCCAATCATTAAAAAAAACATATTGCAACAAAACAATATCCAACAAAAAGAAAAAAAAACAGTTTACAGGTTATTTATAATGCCAGTAGAATCCATTGCCACCAAGGCAAGACCTGGAGAACTAGAAAATAATCTTCTTCACAACATGAAGTAAACCTAATGACCATAATCAAATGAAATCCAACAACAGATGAGAAACAAATTCATTAACATCAATCAGTCTAAAACCGGCTCCAAAGTTTGAATTGATGCCTAGTTAATGAAAAACCTTGACGCTAGTTGTTGAGGGTGGATCAATCTGTTATTGGGCTAACTGGGATACTCTACAATGTAAAGTCAGTTGGTCTGGATATTTTTTTCCCCAATATTTAAAAAGAGCATTTAGTTTTTACTCACTTTATATTAAAATATGCTAGCAAAATTAAGAGATCTCTATAGGGACAAACACTTTTTCACAGCAAAATCAGAGGAGACAGAAATTGACCTTCATGATCCTGTTCTTCTCTTCCAGCTGGCTTGGTGTTTGAGTCTGAGCAGGAGGGGGCGCCGAGATCAATGTTTGGTCTGACGGGGGGCTGTTGCCACCATTTGTGCTTCCATTATTTTCCATCCCACCCAAAGCTTCCTTATCTTTCCTCCTCCTGAGTGTGTTGACCATGGGCTGGTCATAAGGTCCTGGCTTTGCCCAGTCCTGTGGACAAAATTGCTTAATAATTATTTTTCCACATTTCTCTGATGTTTTAAAGCCTTAAAATGACTCTTTTGATTTAGGCTTGAAAGTTAAAAAATAAGAAATGAATTCCAAAATTCCCAAGCAAACTTGTGCGATGAAAAAACTGCACACAGGGAGAATGGAAATGTGTTGCTCATCAAGTCTGAGGTGATGACCAACCTTCCAGCTGGGGACTTTTGATGAAGGTACCATCGGGGACCCCAACGTGCAGTAGTTGGGATAGTCCGGCAGCAAGGCTGAGGCAGGGCGTGACCAGGAACGAGTGGGGCATGAGGTGGAGGGAGAGGATGGTGGGAAGAATGGGAAGGAAGTGCCTGGAGCTGAGCCCAAGCTCCCCCCACTGCTATGCAGGTAGGAGGGACTGGCTGGGCTGTAGTGGTCGAAGCCATTGGACAACTGGTGTTGATGGAAGGACAGACCAATGGCAACAGAAGCAAACAAAAGGAAAAGAAGCAATGGGATCAATAAATGAAATGGTGAACAAATAAAAAAACGTACATAACTGAGGATAAATTAATGAAAGCAAAATAAGATCAAAATCCATATTGATTAACCAACATCAGTGTAGATGAGAGTCTGAATGCTAAAGATGGATGGATGAAATCTGAAAAACTGAGAAACTCTGTTGACAGCCCAACCATTATTTCTGGACTAATGTGGTAAAACGAGTACCAAGAAGAAAACCTGTTGCATAAAAAAAGCCATACTCTGTGCCATTTGCATTGTTCTGCCAAGAATGAAGGGGAATGGAAAATGGAAGGTTGAGATCAAACACGTTCCTGTTCATGTGTAAAACACAGATATAGTTGACAATCTGAGGCAAGAGCCCACAAATGCTCTCTAATCTAGTATATGACTGGGCTGAGTAAAGACATCAGCAAAGGTTTATTGAAGCATCTTTACAAGTAAAGCTGGTAGAGACATACACAAAAAGAGTTGCTGCTGTGATTGTATGAAAAAGGTGCTGAATACAAATACCAAAAAACTTTTCAGATTTGAAAAAAAAAGACAATCATGCTATTTTTAACTGAATTATCACCCACTTTGCATCGATTTAAAGCATACATTTCCAACCAAATATGCAGAAGTTTATGGTTTTAAAAAAGGTGATATTAATCCTTTTGCAAGCCTCTTCAGTTCCCTCAACCTTCCTATACTGAACGGAAGCGGATATCTGGCATATGAAGGTCTGAGGTTCATTATACAGAAAAAGCTTTTCACCTTGTCAGTAGCATGCTGAGGTGCAGTAGCAGTGAGAGAGCAGGCAGTGCTGCAGTCACCGTGAAGCTGCACAGTCTCTGACGTCTCAGAGGAGCTGGAACTGGGACAAGGCTGTGACAGAGAGGACAGGGAGCAGCCGGCAGGAAGTGGAATGATGAGGTGGGAGAGAGAAGGAAGCACGGATGGAGAAGAGAGAATTAAAGCAAAGACATTCTGACAGCTAGTAGCACAGGCAAACTGTTTGGCAGCAGTAGCAACTTCTCCACGAGTTAGTAAGGAAAAGCACCAGGGAACACTGCACTAGGAGAAGAGTTATATCAGCATTAGATGCAAGGCCATTAAGAGCAACATGTTACGCGTCAGCCTTGTTAAAAAGAAGCTCGGTTAAAACCCTTCAAAAAGTTAAAGCCCCTTTGAAGCATCCATTACTGTAACCCAAAGTGAGCAAACACAAGGCCCCATTCCCAGGCCTGTACTGTATGTGGGTCAGGCATGGAGCTGCCAAACCACCTTCAGCGGATCATAAAAACTTGGAGTCCAACTAAACCGATGTGTTCTGGGCTGAGGAGCTCTGGTTGCTGGCGAGCAGCACAACATCGACTAATGCAACTGCTCTCACGGTCGATCGCAAGCCTCAAGCCCGCACAGACAATCCCCTGGACTGACTCGCACGTTATTATCTCACAACCTTTGTCAGAGAGTCAGACTGAGGTGATTTAGACATGCTCCTAATGTATGTAAAACATACAGGCAACACAGCAGCATATAATTTAACTATGATTCATTTAATCAAAAATAAAACTGAGCGTATTCTGAGGATTTTAAGTTTAGCCAAACCACAGTCTGTCAGGGTGGTGGATTTTTTTTTTTTTCATAGCAGGATGGTTCTGACCTGTTTTACCCTGGGCTAGAAAGGAAGCAAACTAATTTCCTGCACATTTATGATACAATAATAGCACTGAAATTACTTCACATACTTACCACGGCCAGACAACTGTCTGTCTAAAGGAGACTGGCTCTCAGTAGGGAGCCGGATTTAAATATATGAATAAATATTGGGTATCTCTTTTTTTTTTGTCCCCATCTTACCTTTGTTTCAACTGGCATCGGTGAAGAGGATTTGGACGATGCATTTTGGTCCTGCGATGAAGAAATGAAGCCAGAGTCGTGGGAAGAGACGCTAGAGAGCCGAACCGGGGCCTGCAGGGGTAATGTGGAGCTGCGGTATCGATGGCAGGGGTGATGATGGTGAAAGAGGTGATGCGAGGAGGAGGAGGAAGAAGAGGAGGAAGGAGAGTGAGAGTGAGAGCCACTGGAACCCCTGGAGTCACTACTGTTAACGCTGTTCAGACTACTGTGAAAGGGGAAGGAGGATGGCACAAAGGGAGGACCAGTGGGAGACGTTTAGCAGCGGCAAGGAGAGTTAAAGACAGTCAAGTTCACCAGAAGCCACGGGTTTAGGAGGAAAGGTAGAGTGGAGGGGGGGAGGAGAGGGGAAGCAGGGGAGAGATAAAAGGCAGAGGATATCGGGGAATGTGGAGGAGATAGGGTGGGAAACGATTAACACAGCACAAAATGATGCAGCAAGCAGTGACCGAAGCCAATCCAATCAAACCAATGTAAAAAAAAATCATAATGAATACAGAGGGTAGATTTTTATCAAGACACACAAAATACTAAGATGATGAACAAATTCAAGGACTAATTATTTCAATTTAGATTACACAACACTGTCAATAATAAAAAGTGAAAAAGCTTCCTCCAGTCGTTGAAACAAGTATAAAATATACACTCGAATGATAAAAAAAAAAAAAAAAACGTAAGTGATATTCTTTTTAAAAATATAATTAAAAATAAATCGAAAATCTACCTAGAATAGATTGTCCAAGAACAACAGGATAGATAAAGTGAAAACAGGAACTCAGACAGTAGATTTCTGTCTTTAAACCAGAGCAGTTGTACAAAAACCGTTAGGGAAAGCAAAGGACAGTGAGCAGAAGACATAGTCTGAACAGCTAACTACCCGCTCCCTCCAGTCATTCTGCATAGTATCGGTGTTATTCTCATTGGGTGATCAATAAGAGTGCGACAAAATAATCAAGACTTTTCCCCCAGCTCATCCTGGCCACTAGGTGTCAGTCATGGTTTGGAAAACTGTCAGTTTTAACACCTTCATCATTTCTGATTTGGATAAAAAAGATTTTCAGGCTTTTAGAGAAATGCAAATGCATAAGGTAAATGTACACTTGACAGACTTACTGAGCTTCCTCTTACAGAAAATAAAGAATTTTTGACCATTTCATATTTCTGTACTCATTTCACACAGTGTTTCTTGGATTCAGGAGGTTAATGAGTACTCTACTTCTTTTAAAACACGAAGGTCAAAACTGCATAAACATACCTGCACATGCTAGATTTCCTGGACATAGTAGTACTCGGGGAAGAAGGTGGCGTTTGATATGACCAGCCATAGTCTGAGCCCTTCAGGTCTGAGATCACCTAAAAATAATCATTAATTATTAAAATTAACAGAAATAGCAAACTTATTTTATCTGATTGTAAACAAGGGAAAAACAAAGTAAAAATGACAAGATTTCAGGATTTTAGGGTCCCCCTCATACCTGTTCACTAGCAGGAGGAAGTTTATGCGGGTCAGAGGTCAGGGCCTTGAGGTCCTCAGAGATGGTCTGGAGATGGGTAACCTCTGCCAACATGGAGATCTCCTCATCCTACAAGCATCAAGCACATGCAAAGCAGAAACCCATAAACGGATTGTATTTTATCCAGTCGTAGTATGGTTACGGTAATCAAAACTCTTTTTACTCACCACTACAGGCTGCAGCAAGGATACAAAACAGCAAAATCTTTGTCTCTCCTCAATGAGAGCCTTCCTCAAAGCTTGCTTCTCGGTTTCTTCCAGAAGGATGTATTTATCACTCACATCCTGCATGGCACTGTTCAGCTGGGGCTGGAAATCGCCACGGCCTTCACAAGCAAACAGAATACAAATACACAAAAATACATTAGTCATTACATAAGGCATGGAACTAGGAAAATAAACGCATAACTACTTATCATGCAATAGCCATGCACTGAATATGGAAAACAATATGATTTTGCACATAAGAAGGAAGTTAGTGAAGATGTATATATTTTTTGTGGCATGTCAAATGTCCCACTACTTTGGGTATCACCTCAGCATGAAGAGCACCTCTTCTTACTGAAGCACTTCCTGGCTCTTATTCAAGGAGGGCAAAAGGTTATCTTCTTCAGACTAATCTGTTGTCTGTAGGCTATTACTACAATATACTCAAAGGTTGGAGTCATTTTAGACATTTTTACCTTCCTCTTTCATACACAGAAATGTCTGGAAATGTTCTGGGAAAAAAAACAAAAACCTAAAGACTTTTTATCACAACAAAAGAGCAAAGTACCAACAACACCATCTGGCCCTCCGGCTGTCTGTGTGACTTTCAATATAAATATGCAAATCCAGAGTAGGACATTACAATTCCAAGGTTATCTTGACGTGCAGCCTTGCATGTCTTCTTGCTGCGAGTCCAAGTAAAAATTTGTGTCTAGGATTTGTGAGTGCGTTTGTGTGTGCATGGTTTTAAAAGACAGGATGCCCCAAAGCCAAATCAAGCCCTCTTGAGTTCTTGAAGGAGGCAGGAAGGTTGGTGACTGTCTATGACCGTATGATGCACTGTGGATCTCAGAGGCATTATCTAACCACTAAAGATTACTTTATAAGTAAAGATGCAGTTACACAAAAACATGTTTTGACTTTAATACATCAAGGTCTGTGGTCTCTGCCTGCTCCTATGTCAGGGTTGAGATAAATTGCTGCCTTTCATCGACATTTGTTGTAATTTCCACATGCAAGTGGTGCATAAAGCGAGGTTAATGCATCATAAAACATACAATGTTCAGTGCTTGTTCCCTTACAGATTTCTTCTGCTTGTATTTGCCACAAATGTTTCAAATTAAGCAGATTTTGATAGTAGACCCATGCCCCAAGATATCCTAACTTATAAGCTCATATGTGAAAACGTAATTCCCACTTTATCATAGAAAAGCATTTACATCTATGATTGATAACTGTCAGTCATGTAGAATCAAGAAATCACTTAAATAAAACTGGTCTGACAACATGAAGCAGGCTAACGGTGCTTCAAATTAAAGAAATTCAAGAATAAATGAACATCATAGTCAATAGTGAAAAAAACATTGAAAAGCTCTGTATGGTCAATGTGTACTTAATGCAGGAGGACAATAATCCAAAGCACAGCAACCAAAAAAATGTTTTTAAGAAGTCAAAGTCTGAACCTAAATCTGACTGAGATTATGCAGGTCAACCAAGTAATATCTTTAGGTGATAATTACAGTGCTCTGACCACAAGCGGCAATGCTCGTTTTAGTTGTCCTATTGTCCATTAATAAATTAACAAAAAAGTATATCCTTAGACTTTTTTCTGATATCAAATATTTGTTTGATCTTAAACAAGCAAACATTATCTGAAAAGAGAAAAAAGAGAGAGCAGTACTTTCCTTTGAGAAGGCAAATACTTTTTTCACAACACTGTAGGAGTCTTCTATCAACTTTTCTATCTAAATTTAAATAAATCAACACTAGCTTGCAACACGACTACAAGAACTCTTATAATGTTGTTATAATGAAATGTAAAGCATCCAAACCTTAAGCCAAGCACAGTGATTTTAATGCTGTGATTATGCATCATCTTGAACAGTAGTGGTCTATGGGGCAATAAATTAAATGTAGCTCAACTAGAAAGTCCAAGTTTCAGCATGTTTTTCGGTCTTCTATTGATCTAAAGGGAAATTTTGACCAGACCGGCAAACAATTATATTGTGCAACGGTACGGCTAAATCTGAACTGGCCTCACTCAGTCTTTTTTCCACAGCAGGACCTACCTCATTATTGTTGTCCCTACAGGCAAAATCTTTTTCCATCCTGTTGCCTTGGACATTATTTATAAGTTGGTTTGACATCTCAAATACTCTTGTAATCAGTAATTATAAACAGCTCCTCTATCATTACTGTAATGTAATGTGAAGGCCGTCTGTAATGTGGATCTATAAAGTAAAATATTCAACAGCTGAAACTACAGAAAGCAAATTAACCACTTTAAAAATACTTTTTATATTCAAGTACAACACATGTGCTCTGACTCGAAGTAGGCTTAGCTATAGGCTTAGCTATAAAGTTCACGTAAAGTTGAGGACAAAATGAGCTGACATTTCTTCTCATAACTCAAACAGCAGCAATTGTGTTTTTGCCTCAAAAAAATGGAAAATGGAAAGAAATATTTTCTTTATTCAATTTTTTTGCAGAGTCCTAGAGCAGCCTGGGAAAGCTTCATCTTATTACATCAAAATCTGCAATAATGTACCAACATGCAAGGATGTAGCTAGATTGGTTGTTTTGTACCTGACCTTTTTAGGTATGTAAAGAAGCCATCACTGGATATTCTTTGACCACATTGGGCCAAAATGTAAACAAACTGACAACATTTCAAGCCTGCTTTGCTGTTTAATTATTTTCTATAACCTGCTTCTAGTCGACTGTAAAGAACAACAACAATGTGACGGCAATAAATCTTACCCAAAAGCTTGAAGTTAATCAGAATTATATCGGTTTGATTATATATTTCATTGGAGTCAGATGATCAGATGAGAACTACAATCAATAGAAAGAAATAGGATGTCATTTTAGAATTGTAGAAAAGAAGATTTCCCTCAACAAAATATCTGGGAATTGAACTTTATTACTATTATTAATAATTATTCCTAAATGAAAGTAGGAAATTATGGGTATAAAATGTGGATACCAATTAGCAAAGGGGCGAATTGACTTGGAGTTGCTTTGGACTATTATCCACCAAGCTACACTGGAGATTAGAAACTTTGTCATTTCACCACAAAATACAAGCTTGTAATCCATAATACAAGCTTGTAAGACATAAGGGCACAATTATAATATTTTACTTCAACAGATTCACAACAACCCGCTAGTCTTTAAAACATAGCTCCGAAAAAAGATGTTTACATTATTTTTCTCAATAAAAGATGACCAATTAAGATTGTTTACTTTAAATGAGGCAGCTGGGAATTGACAAAACAGAAATTGAAAATGGAAATTGATCCAGAATGATAGACACATGCGATAAGTTCCACAAACCATTAGCAAAAAGTCAAAATATAAAAACAATTCAAGCATTTAGGAGTTTGACTAAATCTTAGCAGTCTTTACCAGCTTCAACTTATCTGACTAGAGGGATTGAACTGTCCCTCATTCTGCACACATGTGGCTACATGTGTGCAGACAAAAATGGGATTAACTGCTCCAGCTTTCACATGGTCAATGATTAAATTAGGCTGTAATTTTAGACTTTTTCTGAGTGCTGTTGGGCTTTTGGGTCAGAAAAACACTCGAGACAGATAAGAAAACATCAGATCTTGTGTAACCAACTAAAGACTGTGGATGGTGTGGTATTTTTATGAGAAAGTAAATGTCCCTAATTTAGTTAATACGCACAGGGGCGGATCTAGCGGGGTGGCAGGGGTGGCAGCTGCCACCCCAAACGAGAGCCTTGCCACCCCTGTTACCACTCCAGCTAGCGACAATGAATTCAACTAGAAAATTCCCGCAGAAATTTTAAGGGGCCATGCCAAAGTGTGCCCGTCGGCTTGGACCCAGCGTTATGATGCTAAAAAATATACATTAATGCTAAAGCTGCAATGTAGTCAATACTGTGTGGAAAGACAGAAGCATGTTGACTAAGCTGTACTTGTACAATCCATTATGTTAAAATTAATGCATAAACTAAAATTAGCCAATATGCTAATGTTAGCCTAAATGCTGGCAGTAGCATCCTGAGAAAGAAAAAAAAAAGCTTATTATTGCATCGCCTAAGGCGGTGCACTGACGTGAGACAAATATGCAAGCTTTTATTTTGAAACTTTCAGTAAGATTCATTTTAAATGACCACACTAATTCAATGTGTAACAGTGGTTTGGTTAAACAAGTCATGTAAAGCCCAAAAGACCAATAGTTGATGTAAAAATGGTCAAGGCTTATTTTCAAATTTTCAGTAAGCATCATTTTAAATGGCCACACTAATCCAGTGTGTAAGAGTGGTTGGGTAACACCAGTTATTTAATCACCAATAGAGCAACTGCATGATGTATAAATGGTCAAAGCTTTTATTTATTAAGCTTCATTTTAAATAGCAACACTGATCCAATGTGTAGCAGTGGTTGTGTTAAACCAGTTGTATACTAGCCCGCTGTTTTAACTGAGTGTTTGCCATAGTTAGAACTATAGAGATGACCATATAGCCAGATATGAGTGTTGTCTGTCACTGACTTACTCCATTCAGCAAGTAGTTCCAAATGCCAGCTCACCCCTCCTCTGTAATAATTGAGTTTTCTACCATGGTAGACTACTGCAGCTGTCGCTGCATCAATTAAGTCAGACACAGGGGGAGACAAAACTCTCTTTAAATCTAGTCTGAAAAAAACATTCAGCTATGGCCAGTGTTCCGTTGCTAGGGTGATGAATCCTCACTTTCCACTATCAGCTGTGACAGACACACAGAGGGAGACATAATTCTGTTTGAACCAGCTAGTTTTACTCCAAAAAGCTGTCCGAACAACTCCGTCCCATTCAAGATCAGTAAGGCCGATCAAAAAACGGTTTGAAGCGTATGAGAGGGCTATTTGACGTCTACAATAGTCCCGCGATTCATATCTGTAGGTCATTCACTATAATTGCAGTGATGAGAAAAAAAATGGTGTGTGCTGAGCCCACACATTTTTCAAAAATGTATGTAAAACACAGGGATCGCGCGTCAGTTACTGCTGTCTCATCACTTTGCTCTGAAGAACCTGGACAGAAAACCATAAGCCCTAGAGAAATTTTGAAAACATTTTACGGGAGCAGACATGCGTATCTATGTTGTAATCAACTTTCATACCAATAGAGCAATTTATGAAAGCATGAGAGCGATTTCAAAATTATTTTGGGGTCAAAATTCCACTTGGTTTCTCACTCTAAAAAAGCGGCAGTTGATGTCAGTTGCACTCTGCGTTTTAGCAGTTGGAAATTTTGCTTGTTTTTCACTTTTTACGTCGCCGTTGTAACTCCGATCCCCAATAAAAATAGCTCCCTTCTCGGCCCCAAGCCGCACTTTTTGATACCACTTTTGTGGGTGAGCACGCAGCGGTAAGAGCCGCATTAACGTGACGGAATAAAAATTAATAAATAAAGAAATAAAGAAACATTCTATTAGGTGTAGAACAATAGGTGCCTGCATGGAGGCAGTGACTAACTTGCTCTCCTTATGCATTGCTATGGCATGGCCCCAACTAGATACTCCCATTCAGAGCTTGTAGACAAGTAAAAGCAAGTGTCCTCTGGTCTAATTATTGGCCCCGCCCCAATCCATTCCTCCCTCCCTGGCACCTCCAGACCCGGGCCCCCATCCTGCTGGGTTTGGGGGGCAATCGCCCCCCCCCCCCAGCCCCTCCTAAAGCTCCGCCCCTGTTCTGGACTTTCTAAGTGTCCTCTAAATTTGTAAAAGTAATGAGTACTCCACAGTTTAAGTGATAATAAAAAATAAATATTCCTGTTCTGGATTCTAAGTTCGTTCTAATTCCTGTTCTGGGTTGCAATAATAAGAGTATCTGTGCGTAATAATCTAAAAATTAATCTAATATTGGTCTAAATAGAGAGTAGTCTACAGTTTCTAAAAAAATAAGCTAAATACTGACTAATAAACTAGAGTCTCTAGTCCAGTGGTTCTTAACCTTTTTCGAGGTACCGAACCCCCCAGTTGCAGATGCGCATTTACGAAACCCTTATCCTGTAGCTGTTTAACCACCCCCACGCCACTAGAGACAGTACAAACCCTGAAAAGTGAGTACTCCACAGTTTCTAACAAATTAAATAAAAAGAGTAAAGGACAAAACAAAGACATGAGTATCTTACTTCTGATAGATGTGTTTCTCAACACATGTGTAAACTGGTGGAAAACATAATCATAGGCGTAGGAACTGGGGGGAAGCAACAAAGCGCCTTCAACACAGCACTTCTTTCTCCTGACAAATTTGAACAGACCAGCATGTTTAAGAGGCAGGAGGCAGCAGAACAGGTCAACAAAGCGACCCGTTTCTCTAGAACCAGTGCCAGGAAGGTGACAAGTTTTACCAGAACCAGAGGAATTAGTAAAGCCATTCTGGTATCCAGTCCCTGAATGTTCCTCTTTGTTGGATATTCTGGAAAACCGCACCTAACCTGTTACCGAAGTTTCGGAGAAGGGAAACTGGTCCCGGGCTATCCTGCTGCTCCATACTCTCCTGTTCTGCCAATTGTACACTTAGCCGAGCATTTTCAGACTGTAAATCCGTGTTTTGTCGGTTAAGGTAGTCAATCTCCTCAGTGACTCTCTTGTACTGACTCAGGAGATCCCGTAACTCCTGTGAACGTCTCTCCAGGTCTACAGATTGCTTCTTTATTGACTGCTGATTTTTGGACAAGATCATTTGAAGCTTATGGATCCGACGTTTCAGACTCTGTCGGGCCATTATAAGGTAATGCACTTCTGCCTTTATGTCAGTGTGTTTAAGCTCGATGTTCTCCTGCTCCAAACGAAGAGACATAATTTGAGCTTGAAGTGCATCATTTTCGCCTGCAAGCATGTCATATTGGGCTTGAAGGTGTCGTTCCCTATAACTCCTACCAGGTTTGGAGCACTCGATTGTGGTACGGAGATTTTCAATTATCTGCCGGAGTTCATTGTTTTCCCTCTCCAATTTTTCACGCCTTGTGTCCGGAGACGTTCTTCCTGTAAAAAGGCTATCCAGATCAGGCACACATCTGTTACACACACCGTGAGCCATTTTTCAAAATTCAGTCAGTAAAGCTGTCCTCAAAACTGTTGTTTAGTCAACCTGGAACGCAGAACAAATGAGTTGCTCTGTGGAATTTGGGAATAAAGGGAGATGGATCACAGTCATCAGTGATGTCACAGAGAATGAGTGACATCACTGGTTGTAATCCAGAGCTTCTTGCAGCAAGGCAACAATGAAACAAACTGCGCCACTGTCCAGTTTCATCTAGGTGTCATTTTTATGTTCGGTACAGTATCAAACACTGGAAATGTATTTATTAGCATTTGATTTTGTCCACTCCTCCTTGGGCTGCCACCTTATCATGGTGGAGGGGTTTGTGTGTCCCAATGATCCTAGGAGCTATGCTGTCTGGTTCTTTAAGCCCCTGGTAGGGTCACCCAAGGCAGACAGGTCCTAGGTGAGGAACCAGACAAAGCGCAGCCCGAAGACCCTTATGATGGAGACAAACTTTGAATCTGGCATTCCCTCGCCCGGACGCGGGTCATCGAGGTCCCACTCTGGAGCCAGGCCAGGAGGTGGGGCATGATGGCGAGCGCCTGGTGTCCGGGCTTTTAACCACGGAGCCCCTTCCAATGGGCTCACCACCTGTCGGAGGGGCCAAAAGGGTCGGGTGCAATGTGTCATGGGCGGCAGCTGAGGGAGGGGACCCTGGCGATCTGATCCTCGGCTGCAGAAGCTGGCTCTTGGGACGTGGAATGTCACCTCTCTGGTGGGGAAGGAACAGGAGCTAGTGTGCGAGGCTGAGAGGTTCCGGCTAGAAATAGTCGGCCTCACCTCGAAGCATGGCTCTGGTTCCGGAACCAGTCTCCTTGAGAGGGGCTGGACGTACTTCCACTCTGGAGTTGTCCATGGCGAGAGGCGCCGGGCAGGAGTGGGCATACTTGTTGCCCCCCATCTTGGCGCCTGTACGTTGGGGTTTACCCCGGTGAACGAGTGGGTAGCCTCCCTCCGCCTACGGGTGGGGGGACGGGTTCTGACTGTTGTCTGTGCTTACGGGCCGAACAACAGTTCAGATTACCCACCCTTCTTGGAGTCCTTAGAGGGGGTACTGGAGAGTGCCCCTCCTGGGGACTCCCTTGTTCTGCTGGGGGAATTCAACGCTCACGTGGGCAATGACAGTGAGACCTGGAGGGACGTGGTTGGGAGGAACGGCCCCCCTGATCTGAACTCGAGTGGTGTTCTGTTGTCAGACTTCTGCGCTCGTCATGGTTTGTCCATCACGAACACCATCTTCAAGCATAAGGGTGTCCATGCGTGCACTTGGCACCAGGACACCCTAGGCCACAGTTCGATGATCGATGATCGTCTTGGACACTCGGGTGAAGAGAGGTGCGTAGCCGTCCACCGACCACTACCTGGTGGTGAGTTGGCTCCGGTGGTGGGGGAGGAAGCCGGTCAGACCTGGCAGGCCCAAACGTATAGTGAGGGTCTGCTGGGAACGTCTGGCGGAGTCCCCTGTGAGACGGAGCTTTAACTCCCATCTCCGGCAGAACTTCAAACACGTTCCTGGGGAGGTTGGGGACATTGAGTCTGAGTGGACCATGTTCCGTGCCTCCATCGCCGAAGCGTCTTATCAGAGCTGTGGCCGCAAGGTTGTTGGTGCCTGTCCCGGAGGCAACCCTCGAACCCGTTTGTGGACACCTTCGGTGAGGGATGCTGTCAAGCTGAAGAAGGAGTCCTATGGGGCCTTTTTGGCCTATGGGACTCCAGAAGCAGCTGATGGGTACCGGCGGGCGAAGCGGCATGTGGCTCGGGTGGTCGCTGAGGCAAAAACTCGGGCGTGGGAGGAGTTTGGAGAGGCCATGGAGAAAGACTTCCGTACGGCTTCGAGGCTATTCTGGTCCACCATCCGGCGGCTCAGGAGGGGGAAGCAGTGCAGCACCAACACTGATTAAAGTGGGGATGGTGTGCTGCTGACCTCAACTCGGGACGTTGTGGGTCGTTGGGCGGAATACTTCGAAGACCTCCTCAATCCCACCAACATGCCTTCTGTTGAGGAAGCTGAGCCTGTGGACTCTGGGTTGGACTCTCCAATCTCTGGGGACGAGGTCGCCGAGGTGGTCAAAAAGCTCCTCGGTGGCAGGGCCCCGGGGGTGGATGAGATCCACCCTGAGTTCCTTAAGGCTCTGGATGTTGTAGGGTTGTGTTGGCTCACGCGACTCTGCAATATCGCATGGACATTGGGGGCAGTTCCTCTGGATTGGCAGACCGGGGTGGTGGTCCCCCTGTTTAAAAAGGGGGACTGGGGGGTGTGCTCTAATTACAAAGGGGTCACACTCTTAAACCTCCCTGGAAAGGTCTATTCAGGGGTCCTGGAGAGGAGGGTCCGTCGGATAGTCGAAGCTCGGATTCAGGAAGAGCAGTGTGGTTTTGGTCCTGGTCGTGGAACACTGGACCAGCTCTACACCCTCAGCAGGGTTCTGGAGGGTGCATGGGAGTTCGCCATTTCTGTCCATTGAGTCAAGAATATCGGTGGTCAGGAAAATACTACAATCACACAAAGAATAAGAAAAACGGACGTGATGTTTAGCAGTTAATTCAACCATAGATGATGGTAATAAGGGCTTCAGATTTCACAGGTGAGGAAAACGTTTTAATCTAAAGAAAACATTGAACAAGTGAGCAGTGGGTCAGTTATACTAACTGTTGTTAGCCTGGTATTGACTTTGATAACCTCTTCATGTGCTGCGCAGTTTGGTGTGTTTTGGTTCCGTTGGCACTAAAACAGGTCAACCCGCCACCAAGTAATCAGTAGAGCAGCTGGTTAAATCAGCTAATCAACCACCGCTGTGCTCAGGCGAAAACTTAATCACAATATAGACATTAAGCCTGACAACATAACGCAGACTGAATCTTCTATTTTAGTGTTTTTGATATTTTGTGTGGAAAATGTTTTTTGGTGTCGATTCCCCTGATCGTTAATCTCTGCTCTATCTGCTCCTTGAGCTGTTTGTCGGTGTCCATGGCAACGGGTCCGCGTAAAGCCGACATACACACAGAGCGAGGAAAGGCAGAATATAAGTGATTGGAGCTATTATTTCTTTATCCATTTGAATTTTGTTACTTTATTCTTAAATTTCTATTTTTTGTATTATTTATAGAGTTTATTTGTAGGTTGATAATTGATTTTATTTATTTATTTTTATTATTTTCTTGTTTATTTTCTAAATTTAGACAGGAAGTAATGTGGGTCAGTCCACTTTCAATAAGTGCAGGGGCCTGAAGGACCAGCAGGCATTTGGGTTTCAGCCGATGGTTTTTAAGAGTGGTAGCATGAGAACAAATGAAGGTTTGATCTCTGCAATTGTTTGGTGAAAGAGCAGCACGCTGTCTTACTCTGCAGTTGTGCAGTCACAATATCTGGGATCATGAGCGCTCCCTGCCATGAGGCAAGAGAACTGCCTGCCTCACCTCGAGTCTGTTCTCTGCCATTTCTTATCGCTCCTCCGCACACAAAACACGATACACACAGTGACAAAACACACTGTACATTATATACATAAGCGAAATTATGGAAAATCAGTCCATATATTAAAAGTTTTTAAGCCATTTTATTGCCAGCGTACAGACAGGACGAACATGCTGTCATATAATGGCAATTAGCGAGCGATTACGTAACCCAAGTGAGGCTGAACTTACTGCTGCCTCTCTGGCTTTGCTTCTGAGCATTTGAATGGGAAAATGCGAAAATCCAGCGATTTTGAAGAAAAGCTATTCAGAATTGGTTAAGCTAAGTAAAAAATAGATACTTTATAGTACAAAACCACAGGGTGAAAATAGCAATATAAATGATTTTATATTATATATTATTTTTCCATGATGACAGGTGAGGCAGAGCCTCACCTGCCACCCCTGACCCCAGGTCACTGAGATTATATATATATATATATATATATACACTGCCACCCCTGAAAAAGTCCCTGCCACCCTCTTGCCACCCCGTAAATATTTTTTCTAGATCACGCATAAAGCTATACTTAAATACTATTATTACAGCTTAAAGTTAAAGTATAAAGCAAGTATTTATCTACTGAGATCAATGAGAAAAATTAGGGAACAGGAAAATATTACGGAGAATTTGTAATGTTCTACAACAGCTGAATAACCCGATTATTCAACAAGTTATAGATTGATGATTTTATAGTGGCCCAGTTGAGCGCTCTTTGAGATTAAACATAGCGGTCACCTCTGAGTGGTAGTGCAAAGCTAATAAGAAGAGAAAGTATGTAGTCTTGTGTCGTCTTTAGTCAAACGCTGGAGTTCAAGCTCTTGACAGCTGTGAAGCTTGGACATGAAGGTTAATCAGATTGAGCATACCAAGTCAAAGATTATGTCAGCTTTAACAAAGCCAAGAAGGTTTGCAAAAGCTTACTGAGCCCTGAGAGCTGCAAGTTTCTACTAGTCAGTATTTTATTTAATGTCTATTCAGGATACCTAAACAAGTTTACATGTCAATGTTCCATATTTTTCCAGACTCAAATTTCTAAAAATCTTGATCTATTCAAAATATTTAAATTTTACAAAAGTTTTCTGTCAATCTACAAATACTTCTGAGTTGTCAGGCTTTAAATTTGCAACATTGATAGACTGATGAGTGAAGGCTGGGCAAACGTTAGATGAATGCACAATCTACAGTGAGCAAGCAGATGGATGTGTGGATGAGTGATGGTGGGTGAATAGACAAATCTTTGAGTCAGTGGGATAATGAGAAGTAAGGACATACCAAAAAATATGTAATACTCCATTTTCTTTTCCCATTCAGATCTAAATAATACATAACTCAAATTCCATTCTTTTCCAGACTTGAAGCCCTGTGGGTTTAACAATGCAGCAGAGGTTTGGGCAGATGGAGGAATTCTTTAACATTTTTTTAACAAAATACACTGCAAATGCTGCAAAGGCTATGACTGAAATGTATTTTTTATTTGTTAATGTTACTATATGGACAGATGTGCATTATGTAACTTATTGTAGCTCTTAGCTGGATAAACAATTTGTATAGAGCATATTTCTGAAAGTCAAGGTTTTCTCTTCTTTTTTTAATCTTAAAAAGGTTCTTAAAAAGAAAAAACAACTTACTCAAAACTCAAAGTAATGAATGGGATGGCACAAAAAAGTAGAACAGTGAAAGATGAAAACAAGGCCAAATCCTTAATTATTATTTCTATCATCTACACTACACTCTACATTAAAAAGGAGCTCGACACTAAATAGGACAAACGTGTTGCTAGAGTCTCTAACGAGTAACTAAAGCTTGTATAAAAAAAGAATGCATGACAGAAAAGAAAGTAAGGTTTACATTAATCATTTACCAAAAAAAACAAGACACTTAATAAATTGTAGCATGAGCAACTATTTAAATATTGTCTATAAAGTGACTTACCATGATTGTCTGCTGCAGTGCAGCATTAAGAGAAGAATATCAACCATGGGCAGGGGGCAGGGAGAGAAAAAGATCCACATGAATTGAGAAACTGCCAGCTAAACACTGATCTATCAATGTGTGCCTATGCACATCTAAAACCTTGTTAAGGATTCAAACATGAGAAAATGACTTTGTAACGAAAAGTGTGACATAAAGGCCATCACAGATAAACAGACAGCACATGCCATCTGTTTTGATAGCACACTCTCAGATGCCATCAAAACAGATTAAATAATTTGCATTGTCTATAGTATAGCAATAGTCCTGCAATGATGCAGTACTTGGTGCTATCCCGACAGGCTCATTCATCTACACCTCAAAAGATGGGAATGCAAAAACAGAAATGAGTTCCCCTCCTTGCTTTCCTTAAAGTAGCCAACATGTCTGAAAAAAAAAATTGAATATGAAAACCAATGCAAATCTATAAACATGCCACAATGACAGCCAGCCAAATGTCTATTATGTACAGCACTATTTTCCATTTAGGTGAGCAAGTATGTATAACCTGAGCCAAGAGGACTGCACTGCCCTCTAACAGTGTTTACCAAGTAAGGCAATGTTCAGCCTTACTAGAGCTGCACAACTTACTCAGTAGGAAAACACTTGTTCAATACACATGCTGCTAAACGGAGAACTGAACGCCAATTTATACATACTTCCTATTAAAATAGAAAAAGTAAAGTTTTCTCTCCACAGATTAAATTCTTGTCAACAGATTTTACATTCACAAGCTGTTACATTGATATATATATATATATATATATATATATATATATATATATATATATATATATATATATATATAATGCGGTATTACAATCATAAGTCTCAAAAAAATAGTATTTCACATATAAAACCAGTGGGACATACACAGCCTCTTTCCTTGTGACCTCTTACAAGATTCCTTCACAACAGCTACCCGGCTAAATGTTTAAAGAAGACAAATTCACCAAGAGGTCAATGGAAAAACAAGCGTCAGGTCTGGCTAGGCTAACAACAACATACCGCCTAAGGCAAAAACAGCAGCTTCGTTTCAATAAACTTACCTGCTGTTGAACTACTGCTGCAAAGCTTAATAATTTTATGTTTCCAGGCTTGATAATAAATCATCCATGACTAAAAAGCATTTAACTTGTTTATTTGGCAAGATGTATGCCTGACGGCACACACGGACTACCACATCAAATGCAAATGGCTTCACAAAAAGCTTCTTCTCACCTTTCTTTGCTTTTTTCTGAAGTTTTAACGTGTCCGAGGACTTCTTCTTGATTTCCTGTCGTGCTCGTTTGTATTCTGTTACAAAAAGATCAATTGACAGAGGTTAATCAACTGCTTTATTGAGCGTTTAACACAATTTATATGACAAAATATTTTGTCTATTTTTGCACTACTGAATAGATGTATAAACTGTGAACTGAAGTGATAAAACTGGCAACAATTAACTTTGAGAATGAGTTTGTGAAATCATCAACTCACCTTTTGCATGGTCTTTGTCTAAAGTGTTGACACCTCTTTTCCACTCCTCCATCTGTTCCTGCAGAGGGTTAATCAGACCCTCCAGAAAGCACCTGTGAAACGACAGGTTTCTCACTTTTAATCCGAGGTCAGCCAGATTAGTTCAATTTACATGCAAATGAAAACATACATCTCTGCCCTTCCAATATCTATTTGGAAGGGAATGGCAAGAACTTGTATTAAAGCAAACAAGCTCTTGCGAAAGAGCTACATCACAAAGAACAAAGGCCAAACAATATCATCCACTCCCCCCACATACATTACCTCAAAAATGTTTCATACAAAGACACACTTCTGCGTTCTGCCCTTTATTTATATACCCCTAAATACAATCCAGTCATCAAATAAAGTTCACCCGTGTAAAATTTTGTCTGTGTTGATGCAGCCGTTTTGTGAAAGTCTCCAAAGTCTCCAGCTATTTTTGCAAAGAAAAGTTGACCTTTGAAAACAATTTAACATTTTCCCTCGACTTCACAATTATTTACAACTGTCTGATGTTCTGTACCAAAATGGAAATAAAATACATACGTACGACAGCAGTATATTTATCATCCAATTTAAGTGAAAGCAGACTGCCAAGTTTGAAAAATGCACAAACATAAAGTCTGGTTTATTTATGTGGCACGTAATCTCACGTCAATCATTGACAGACAAACCGGGAGGGAGGAAAAAAAAACACAGACTGTGAGAAAAGAGTCTGCAAGTGTCTGTGCGACACAGGGGGAAGTATTAAGCTTGTGCAGTTATGTCTGTCAATCATTACCCAAGCATGAACATCTTCCTAGACACATTTGTAAAGTGTGTGAAATGCGGACAGCTGCAGCCTTAGCAAGTCGAGCTAAAATTAGACTTCTCCCTCTTGCAGACATCTCCACAAAGTGTGTGTCAGTGGGTGGTTGTTGATGGCAGCCCCCATGTGTATGGCCCCTGCTATGGAGATCCAAATGGAATCTCTACAGAAATGCCAAGTGAAATTAAAGAGCCTCTTGTCTGGGATGTGTGTGGTAACGGGAGGGGGCAAGGCAAAAAGCTGTGTTGTGTCCATCTTTCCTTTGACATTATAGATGTCCAAGTAAATAGACTTTTTCTCAGCATTCCACAACAAGGGTCACAGTGGTCCACACACCCAAAACATTACAACACAAAACTTTGGCCAAAGAGCAATATGTGTTCAAAAGAACATTTCAGTGTGTAATTTTCCTTACACAGAGAACTGTTTGAGTTTTGCCTCTATGCTGCGATGCCTCATGCACATCCTGGTCAACGCCGACCCAATGTCTCTGGTGCCACCTGGAACAGAAAGAAGCATGATGAATGAACTTTCAAAGCAAAAAAATAAATAAAAGTTTCATACAGAAGCATCTAATAAAAAAAATCTGATTATCATTGAAAGCTGTACTGCAGTAATTTCAGTTTAAAAATCATGTTCCATTGAGACACAAAGTGACATTTCAGAAATGTATTTGTTCAAGTTGTTTATTATGACTTACAGGGAATGAGCACATTAAATTATGTTTCTCCAAAGATAAAAATAACAAATAAAACAAAGGTTTCTAACACTAACTGCTACATTATAAAAAAAAAAAACTGCTGACTGTTGAAGGCCTTCAACAGTCGGGCCACAAAAAGATCATGGATAATAGAAATGCTTGATTGCAAAGTGCTCTATGCACGCAAATTACTGGAAAGTTGAGAGGAAGGAAAATGCGGGGAAAAAAAGTTTCATGAGCAACTTGGATACCAGCAGTTGTACATCTCTACAAAAATATAAGTTTGGAATGACATCACACTTTTAGCCATTGTCACTAAAGGTGGCCTGAAACAAAAACAGGATATGAGCAAGTTTTAGAAGTACTCAAACAGGAAAACATTTTAGGAATGTCATAACACAAAAATCAGCAGGGCAGAGTTTGCAACAAGTAAATCTTGTTGGAAGATTACAATAAACACAATGTATTATATTTTGAGACAATTCATTTTTAATGAGAATGAACGTCAGTTTGATTTGTACAGCGGTTTATTTTTATAGACCTGCAAATACCTTTATTTTGATAATCTTTAAACTGGAAAAACAGACAACCTGACCTCAACTTAGCATGAAACATGGACTTATGAATTACTTTATTAGCTTCCTGTGGGAAAAGACGGACAGGAAATTGTTGTCTGTCCTGAACGGCTATTTTATGTCACTAGATTAAATAGCAAGAAGATGCAGTGCACAAAAGGCTACTGACAAAACAACGTCATTCAATGCTGGGAGAGACTTAAAAAAATATCTAGGACTTAAAAAAAATAAACATTCACTCTCAATCATCCACCTTACAAATTATGCAACCAACAGCTTTGTTTTTATTTTTTAAACCAAGTAGCTTATACTCAGTTGAGGACAAATAAGAATGTGCATTTTCCTCCTCACAGCCTAAATGGTCATCCGCTGGCAGCGGTGAAACATTGATTGACGGAGCTTTTGTCTAGATGTTCAGCACAATATCAATAGCTTCTCTGTGGGACCCTTATGTGTATGTTCATTTCTCTGTGTGTCAGAGTCCATATAGAGTCGAGAGTCCTGGAGAAACCTTAAATTACTGAACTGTTGACATTCTGCACTCTGCTTCATAAACAGGGAGATACTCTATATAGTGTATCTCTGTGTGTGTAGTGTGTCTGCGGTGTCTTGTGGAGTGTAAAATTTTCAGCAGAGTAAGCCATCCAGCTGTCTCCACAGCTCTACAGCTCGCAGAGATGCATGCATAGCCGTCACTCACTCAGCCACTCCCATCCACGTAACCAACTTCAAGAGACAATTGGCTTGCAACACATGCAAGAAGCTGCTGCCGTCACCTCCAACACTCGCACACATTCTGCAGCTACAACTTGATAAGGATGGCTTCAAATTTGAGCGACATTTCAGGTTCCTCAACAAACCCATTACTGAGATTGCGTGAGATGATTTTAGCCACCCTGTCTGGACTGTGTAAATATAATTATAGTAATGAACATACCATCGTGAAGTGTTGAATTTCCCAACTGGCAAGTTTAGGTGTGAAAAGAATTTCTAACGTACGTACATTAACGTAAAACAGAGGGAGTTGTTTGAAAAAAAACAGCTCTGGTTTCAGTTCTGTCTAAACAGTGAATGTTTTTATAACTGATACAATATGGGCTTACTGGTGTGTTACTGCAGCAATAAAACAGTATGCATAGTTGGTATAGTACCAGTGGGTTATGAATGAACTCCTTGTGAAAGAGCTTGTTTTCACACGATCCAAATCCATTTTGTTCTGCTGTTTTGTTCGCCTTTTCAAAAGTTTCTAATTTCTAAATAACAGACTAAGACTGTGGCCAAGTGTAGCACAAAAACTGACTTAAAGAGTATTAATCTTTCAAGATGGCAAGTTAAAACTTTGTTACACTGTTCAACTACATTTAATATCCTGTAAGGGCCACTGAGCTCAGTATTAATCCCTTTTATGTTTTATGAAGTCTTCCTTTTCGCGAGCTTGCTTTTACAGAAGGCGTGGCTGTTATAAGGGCCTCACTGTTGCACAACACCAAAATGTTCATTCACTCCAGCGATGAACTGTTCAGTTATAATACTCAACCATCCATGTGGCCAAGTCTCCCTCGCTGTGAGCTCTTGTTGTTTCTGTGGGTGTGGCCACATCATGAGACAGTCCCACAGATGATGCCACAAACTATTTTAAAGGGTTCAGACCAAGGTCATTAAGCACAAAATAAAAAACGGTTAAATTAATTAGATACATAATAGATTAATAAATTTACCACAAAATATTCTAGATTTAATATAAAGATCTTGCCCAAGATAGTATTTTGGGAAGATCATCACTGTGCAGTGTGAGTATCTGCTGGTGTCCAACAAGCCAAGTACAATGAAATGCCCGTTCACAACACTTGGAATATATTAGCCAACAATTATTTAATTACAAACCGTCTTTGCGATTAGATACACCACAAAAATTTTGCTGAACGATAAATTGTACCAGAACTTATCACGATAAACCATAATGTTTTTAGACCATTTTCAAGTGGTAACATAGTACCACAGGCACATCTTTCTCCAAGATCAATAACCTTTAAATTTTAATGAACGTTTAACACTGGAACTGGAAGACTTTTTAAATACATAAAACAGAAGCGACAACTAAAATTAAATATGAAGCATTCAAAAAATAAAGCTATTTGAAAGATATGCAGCAGATTATAGACTTGTCATCCAGTTTTTGGTAGAACGAATGAGAAGAGAAAAATTATAAATCATGCAAATGGAAATCATCAAGCTTGTTTTACTTGATCCTGCTATTAACCGATTTGCTGCTTTTTGAGACAGGCTCATTTGCGGCATGAATGTCGCGACAAAGATAAATTTGATAAAATCACAAACAATACAAAGCTCTGATCTACTTGTACTATACCATCTACTATGTAGATTTTTTTTAGTTTATTTTTCATTACTGGTCACTATTGGAATCCAGAAAATAATTATGTGAATACTTGCACTTTGAGTAGATGTCTTTCCATTTAGCAACTGTGTGAAATCTTATATGTAAATTTGAGAAGAAATCTGGTAAAAAAATAAAAATAAGCAAATAGTCAAGATGATGAATGCTTCTTCACATGCACATATAAAAACCAAAGTAACCAGCAGATGTGTAAAGAAAAACTTTGAGAAAGGGAAAGTGTGCTGCTGGTATTTGCTACATGTAAATCGGGAATGTTGGCCACAACCAACTCTGTGGACGGGCCACAGATGGCTGCTGTTAACTACGGGCCGGTGGTTAAGAAGATAAGAGACTGAGGATTCTGTACAGCTGGATACACACAAACTTACTGCCCCCCAGCTGGACAGAGGTATGGAGATCTGGTGAGCAGTTAATTACAGAGCTGAAGAAAACATATAAGTACCCTTCACACTAAGCCACCAAACTTTAAAAATATGCTTAATTCTTCTTTAATTCTCCTTTTACTCAAACAGAAACCAAACCACAAAATGAGTGAAAACGTTTTCATGAAAATGTTTAAGTACTGGACACATCACCACATCATTTTTTTTAAAACTTATTTCAAAGGGGCCATAACTCTATACACAAACAACGTCATGGGGTCATTGGAGAAGGAAAAAGCCCACATCCTCACAAGTCCCTCACCTTACTTAACAGTAATCGTAAGCAGCTTTTCCACATCCTTACACAGTTTTAGAAGTTTAACATCTTGAATATTCATTCAGTGGTTGTATTCAGATGAATATTTGGTTGCAAATTTGCTTTCTGTCTGCTCTTTCTAATAAACGAACATCACAGGTCTGAGCTATTCCTAACAGTCGTACTCCATAGTCTTCTCTGGCACTAGGTGGTACTACAACTTACCATCGTTTCTCACGACCTGGAATTACATGAAAGGGGGAAAAAAAAAAAAACAAGGTGAAAGTCCAAAACCAGTTATTGTTCAACTGGCACTGCTGCACCCTATTCTCGCTGTCTCACACGTGAATCACATTTTAGTTTACTCATTTACATCAACACAATCAGTAAACACCCGGTGGATTACTGTGTTTTTGTTTGAATCAGTAAAGGAAATGCATAACCCAAATAGACTCAGAGGGCTCTAGCTGAGCAGTTGGCGTGCCCAGATTGGTCCACCCACACAACACAGACACGGGCTTTTGCTTCTCATTTGCTCCATCATTCTGATACGTTGCCGTCATATCAAATAACAATGAAAGGAGTTAAGCAAGATGAACCACATAGATATCGCTTGACACTGTCCGGCACACTGACAATATATTCCTTTAGCTGTGCCCTGGCTTCCTTGGACACCAAACTTACCTCCTCATTCATCTATATCTGCTCATAGAGAGTCAGCTTGTCTGTCTAGTGTTGCCTACCCGCACACACAAACACACACAGCAGACAGCAAGTCTAGCCTCAACAAGCACAGACGCATGCAGCGTGTGGGCGTGCAAACGCACATGCACCTGCTGTAGTGTGACGAGTGCTGACGTTAAAACGCTCTGCACTGACTTCAGTCCCCAACAGCTGCCACGCAAAAACAGGAAAAAAGGAACGATGAGGATGTATTTTATTAATATACTGTGCAGTATTTGAAGAAAGTATGGAGTTGGCAGTGTGTGTGTTCTTTTATGGATCTCAGATGTCACTGCACAATATTCACAAAGTATAACGTTGCAATAATTTTGGTAAATTCATTCATCACAGCCACTCCACCATACTTGAGGTTTAACATCTTCATCCAAGACCTATACATCAAATGTAGACACAAAACACTGAAGATGGCCTTCCAAATCAGAATACACTTTTTCTGAAGTTCATTTAAGACATCACATCTTACTAATTTACTCTCTCCAGGTTGTTGCTTGCAATACAAGATTGCACACATTGATATTGTAATGAAAGTTGTGATTCACTATATGGTGTATTTCTGGTTTCAAATAATAAACAGTCCATTGATTGGGGGACAGAAAAACATCACAGCTTTACGACAAGCATGAGACAAACCAGCTTTCAAATAAGGCACCTGATTATTAATGCTCAAAAGAATTTTTGTCTTCAGAAAAAGTTTGTCGTTTTATTTTTTCAGCACAAAAAAGAAAAAAGGTTCTTTTCTGAGGTTGTTTCACTTTGTGAAGTTGCAAACGGAGTAAAAGACAGTTGGCATGTTCACACTGATACCGACTGCGTAACATAAAAATCAACGGCTCCATTACATAAACATTTTCCAGTAGCGACAGCGAGTTTCTGGCTCATTATTAACCCAGCTTCTCCGTCCCCAGGAAAATGTATAACATTTCTTTAAATGTCAGAATCTCTTTGACAGTAGTGACTATATTATATTGCCATCACTCCTCTTGTATATCTTGTCACTTGTCAGCAAAATTCCTTTAAAAATGTTTATACTTTTCCAAATACATTTGATTCAAAATGTAGTGAATCAAGCTAAGGTGTAAAGTTTAGCTGCTATAGAGTAACCAATTATATTTTTCTCAGACATTGTAGCAGTGTGAAGAGTTACCGCTGAGCATCTGGTCAACAGTTTTCTGGTCATCGCCAGCATTACTAATGCAGTCGTGTCCAATATTTTCATCCTTGACCTAAGACCTCACGAGAGAGAATTCAAAGAATCATTAGAGTGATTCTTTAACCGACTCTTGCTCTATAAAAAGTTGTCAAGCATAGCTGAAGTGCAAATCTATGCTAATTGGCCAAGTGTCTCAGCTACATGGCAAAAATTTGCATTACTTTCAGAGGTAAACTTGCGTTGAATAAAATGTTTGGATACCTTTATGTCTGGCCTTTCTGTGCTTCATTCTTTTCTCTGTGTTTAGTTTTCCATCTTCTCCCAATAACATCCAAGTACTCTGCTCCCAACCATCGTCCTTGATATATGAAGAAAGTGTTTTCACAGTGTCTCAGTTAATCCAGTCAATAAGCAGTTGCCTAGTTCAATGAGCGGTCAAAGTCAAGACCAAAATAAACCTCAGACTGATGCAGCCTATATGCCATGGGAAAGTTCATGGTGATAACAAGAAACTTGTCTTTAAAGATGTCCTCTTGAGTGACATGTTAGCAAAACATACTTTATATATTCAAACTTACTGTTTTCATAGAGTGATAGAGATAAATAAATATTTTAGCGAAAAGGCAGCAAGAGGAATCTATAAATGCTTGAGATATTAAACAAAAAAAATTAAAACCTAAAAAGATTCAGTAATGAGCCTATAAATAAGAGGCTTTATTTCTCATTACATTGTGCCAGGATCAGCCTACATGTATCCGTTTGCCCAGAATCTGACCAGTTAAAGACAGCAATGAGGGGATTAAGCGTGTCATGAGATGGCCAGAGAGAGAAAGAGAGAGTGAATAAAAGAATAGATTACCCCTGAGACCTTTCTTGCTCTTTTCTGGGCTTCAGTGCCCCACTTTCTAACTAATCTTCCTTTTTTGGTGTGACACATATTCTAAACACAGACACGCAAAAAGAATCGACTAAGACCTCTAGCAATGAACTAAATTGGCTTGTTATTTTGGTACTGACATTCTTATTTATGGTACCTCTTGCAGTGAGCAGTTTCTACTGCAAGCATGTGATCGGGATGTGCGAAAAGTCTTACACCACAGTTAATCATTGACAACAAAGAGGACAGACGTTTATGTTTTCATTGCAAAAGTCCGAATAAACTTAAGTCTGAGTCACGCTTGTACAACAGACTACACTCAAAGTTGAAAGAGCAGTTGTACTTTTGGGAAAAAAAATGTGTGGTAAAATATTCAAGAACAACCCTTGAGAATAAAAAGCCCAGATCTTTATCTTTACAACGCAAAACAGAAAAAACAAAAGACAGGTAATTCAGGTTAGAAGGGTGGAGTTATTAATTACAACCTTGTAAGCATGTACTGTTCTTTATTTTTTCCTTTTTTTTTCTTTAAAAAAGCATAATGCTGTACCTTGGCAAGATATTTCATTAGACACATATATGCTTCCTTTCCTGATCAACAAAGTGATCAAAATCAATCCAGCATGGCATTCACAAAGAACAATTCTTCAAATAATGCAAAAAATAAACATAAATTAGCAATAAATCTGTACATTTTCCCAATCCCAAAATTTCATATCAGCTTAACTAATTGCCCAGATGAATCAGAATCTGGTCTGACGAGACAAAAAATCAAAACCACGTCAACTGCTTAGGCGCACAAACAAGTTACACAATATTGTTATGAACACATTCACCTTGATTTTGTCTGCAAGCACGAGGTAATGATGCATGTCGTTAAGAAGGTGGCAACACGGAAGAAAAACACCAGCAGTTGAAACAGTTGATCATAAATAAATCCAAAGTGGTGAAGTAAAAGACTAATAAATAAATCAGACAAAAACAGCTAAAAGATATTAGGCAAGTTATCAGATTTCAGATGACTAGAAGTTGTGTTATGTTTAAGAAATTATGATGGAATGAGAGAAAAGGCATTGCTCATTTTAAATTTGGCAAATTTAAAAGTATTTTATATTCTTTGATAACACTAGTGCAAACTGGAAAGCACTCCGTCATGTTGTTAACGTAGACATGAAAGAAATAAACTCTTCTTAGCACTTGCATAAAACCAAGCAGGACTTTTGCCCTCGCTGTGTGAGCAGGGCTGTGACCTTTCCTTTCCCTACAGTGAGACTGAGAGGTCTGTGGTCTGTGGGATACTGGTGATAATTTAAACCAGAAGCGAGCTACACAGACTCAACTGTTTGTCAGTGCAACACAACACTGCCTTGTTTGCAATAATGACCACCAGATTACATCCCCTATGTGTATGTCAGAGATTTTGCATGCTTCTCACATGCGTAAGAGCTCCATCATAAACTCAGAATTTGTGACGGGACTTCAGTTCAAATCAATCTTCACAACTGAACACACACACTTCACACAAACACATCATTAATGCTGCAGTTTATGGTGTTTTGACTTTAGGAATTCAACCTTCTAAGTAATCTGAATTTTAACAGCAGTTACTCATATAAACACGTAATTAGTCCATTATTTTATACATCTAACCAGTGTTTGGTATAAGATATGTGAGGCATTTGGAAAAATTAAAAATAAAAACTTCACTACAGGCACAGAGGCAGAAACGCATTGAATATGTGCCATAATGGTGGAGGGATCAAGTCTGAATCTTGCATTCAAGACGCATTTGAATTAAGACTCAAGACTTGACTGAGACTCATACTCTTAAGATTTGACATGGAGTTGTGTCTTGTGAACAATTTTTATTTGATTAGATGTTTTAAGTTGTGAAAATAACCTGCAGCTCGGAGAGATGTGCACATATTGTGGATTGTTTGTGCCAATAGTCATGGATGTTCACATACCGTATGTGAACTCTGTTCACATACAGAGTCATGCGACTGTACGCATGACTCTGGACTGAGCATTATTGGGTCATTTTACAACAAAATGCACCCATCTTCCTGGCTGTTAGATTGTGTTGTAATACATGACTGGTGACATAAAATAAAAGCATTTCCTTAAAAAAAATTTAACAGGAAACACTAAATGAAGAATTTATAATATTCTTCAATTATTGTGCTTCAAATGAAGGAGAATAGCCTCTAAAGTCAATGTAGTACACAATGCAGAAAATCAATACTAGCTCATCAAAAATAAAAGCACTTCCTCCTCGGATCATTAATATAAAATACTTGATGTTTGCCTTTTACACGGATAAATGTACGTGATCATCTCTGATGATACTCATAGCACTATGATACAAATTTTCCAGTAATTTGAGGAACAGTTTATTAGCAATACTAAACAGTGTTGCATCTGTAATAGGTGGCTCGCTACTATATATATATACACACACATGCATCTCTTGCTACTTTAGGTCATCATGTTCATCCATTAAAAAAAAAAAATAAAAAAATCAGTAATTTCCTCAACCCTGGTTCTCACAGCACACTAACCTGAATGTTTTAGATGTACCTCTTCTTCAGCACACCCCTTTCTGATGACTGCAATTCAGCAAAACCCTGTTAATCAGCCACATCAATTGAAATTATGTGTGCTGAAGCAGGGGAATACCTAAAACTTGCAGAGCAGTGTGCCTTGAGGTCCAGAGTTGAAAAATACTGATTCAAATGTCCCTCTTTTACTCCGTTCATAGTTATCATTCATCACTCCGAGTTGTGTGACGGAGATTATATTTCTGTTTCTTGTTACAACTTGATGCGTTTGTCTTTTTTCACCCCCCTTTACATCTTTTGCTTTGTCTTTGTGGGGACTTTAAGCTACGAAGAGAGTACTTAATCTTGAAGAGAAATTAGCACAGTGCTGCTAATCACAAACTGGCTGAATGCATCTAGTTTCAACAGTATGGCAGCAACAGGAGTTAAGACTGGACAAAATGATAAACTGTAAGAGGAAAAGGGGGAAAGAAACAGTGATTACTGAAAGAGACACAACAATCCTTGCATTTTTTTTATTTTTTACAAAAAAACTGGACCAACTACTAAACAGAAAGCCACTCTAGGAGGTTAACAGTGACCTTTAAAGCGGTGCTTTGAGGATAACTTTACATGTTGCATATTGTGAGTAAGTATTAACATTTCCCTGAACAAAGGCAGACTGTAGACTGGTCTACGAGTTTGACACCCACCAACAAAAGAGACAGAAGCTAGACACAAAAGGAGCTAGATACAAAGATAAAATCCTATCGTAAACAAATTAGTACACATACACGCAAATGTTATGAGATAAAACCTACACGCACTTCCAACACTTGTGTGTTTAAAGAAAACTTGTCCACAGAGCAGACAAGTCAGAGCTGCCCCCCTTTTACCAGGAACACACATATAAACAAACAGTAAAAATGTTATCAGGAAATGTTGCAACAGACAACAAATCTCTGGCGGTGCGAGTTACATGTTCATTTTGATGAAAGAAACAAGAAACGGAAGCAAACATCTTTTGAGGCATTGCACTACAATGGTAAGGACTGTGATTTTCAGCCCCTCAGACACAAGACTGAAGTTAATTTGCTAGAGAAATGTGTTTTGAATTTGGCTTTGCATGCATGTCAGACGATCCAGAGTTCACTCGTCTAACCAGGTTTATGTTTAAACAAAAGCAGGAGAGCAAATAGCACTGACGCCTGCAGATGCACACGTACGAAAACACACTGAGAATTCACTGGAACTTTGCGTGAGACAAATATTAAATGTACCTGGTATGGCTCTAAAGCACAACCCTCACTCAAACAGACCTTGCACTGTTTTCAATAAAGTTATCTGGAAAAAACTGAAAATATTTAATATTGCGCTACCTAGCTATAAATTGTGTCAAAACACTGCTGTACCATAAATAATCTAACATAAACTACCGATTTAAAAATGAGCGAGGAGTATGGAATCTCTTTCTGGTCTACGTTTTATTGAACACAAATGTTTTCTTTCTGCAATTGGTCTACAAAACCAAGCTGGAAATATTCATGTAAACTCAGTTTTACAAGTTGTGTACTTGACCCCAGAAATGATCATTTTTCTGACTGCAATAATCTGTAAGAAAATCCAGAGTAAGATTCCTAGTCAACAACAGCAGAGGTGTGTTGAGTGAAAGGCACTGAGCTTGTGTAGGGGACAGGATGTTGGTCTGGCCTGGACAGAAGACTGGAATTATACAGAGCCATGGCTAGTCTTGGACCCAAACTGGAGAAAGAGAACAGAGCGGTCTCACATAGAGAGCTGAGACAGTGGGTTAGTTCAGATGAAGGCTGCTCTATAACAGAGGCCGAGCATGAACTGGGAGCACCAGAGAGGAAAAAGGCTGACTTTTTTCAAAAGAGATGTATCGTGCTTTGACTATGGTTTACAGTACAGGCTGTGTTTACAGAAATATAAATATAAAGAAAGCAAGTCAGAACTCAAAAGTCTTGTTTTCAATAGAGGCCATCATTTAAAAATGACTATAGATGAATCACAATCATGGCTTGTTTTAGTACAACTTTTTTACTGAATAGTAAAAAAGATTGTTGTCGTGTAGATCGGTTATATAAATCTGTACAAAAAAGAGGCAGCAATAACGCATACCACATGTCACACATTGTGCCCAGAAACCAGCAGACATTACTAGACTTTTGGAAGATAAATCTTGAAGGACATCTGTTATTTACGACCTCTTTTTCCTGGGGAAGTGCCTAAGGGAGTAACAGTATTACCAGCTTTTATCATCTACAGCTTAGGTAATTTATTAAATGTCTTTTGCTTTTTCTTTTAAGAAGAGTCGTTTTTTTAATATTTACATGTTCTCACAACTGGGTCACACCACTAGCGGTACCATTTAATTTCTTGGCATGCAGGCTCATGAATACCCAGAAGCCATAACCAAATCATCAGCTGATTTAATCAAAATTCAGAGAGGCTGGACCAGGTCAACCTATCTTCAGATAGTGCCCTACTTTATACCACAAATACACTAAAAAACATCCGTTGAAGAACTAAAAGCCACTGCTGCAGTCGATGCTTCATCAAGTGTGTCCCAGTGTAAAATTCCCACATGCAGAAGATGGAGATAACATTATGTCCTCACAAATGTTTAACATAAACTCACTTTTGTATTCACTTGTATTCAAAAAGGCAATAACATAATATTAATCGGCAGCTGATATGAGAGATGGCAGCTTGTCAGGGCATACAAGCAGTTTCTGACGTTTGTAGAGGTGGGAAATATGTAAGAAGAACAATTTTACTTATAGGAGAGACCCGAGAAGCCTCTCCTTCCCCGTCTAATACCTGCCTGTTTGTTACTCTAAGGTGAACCACAACAAGACAACTTATCTTCTGAACAATAACTACTGAAACTACTACTAAATTAAGCAGATGTGTATAACCAAACTGTATAAATGTATGTTTAATTATTTTAACACCAGTAGGAATAATTACTGTTAATAGAAAACAAGTCCTTAAGAGTTGGCTTCATGTTACAAGGAGAATTTGAATACAATAAATCCAGTTAGCTAAAATAAAGCTGTGTGCAAAAAAATAAAATAAAAATAAAAAAAAACACACCTGATTTTAAATTAAAATCCCATATACTAAGGGCAGGGAAAAAACAGTAATTCTAGCAGCTGCTGAATATTATTTTCCATCTGAACAGACCCAGCGTGCTTCTACATGCTGCCTGTGTGGCAGGTGTATATTTCATTACCACAAACTCAAACTTGTCTAAAGAGAATCTTCCCTGCAGCTGCTAAAGGAGCCACCGGCATTATTACTGCCAGAGACGAACACCTAATATTCTTAGCACACACAGAGAAGTTCATGTAGAAGCAGTTAAAAAAAAAGCTGCCAACCCACATGCGACATGAGGCCTTTTTTACGACCGTTAATAAACTATTATGGCTTGGGTGGTGTGAGAAAATCTGAACAGGCTGTGAGTGAACGTGAATCTGTGGTTTAGCATCCAACAGTTGGAAAGCAACAAATTTAATGATGCTGCCAATTAGTCCATTGTTTTGCATAGTTTAATATAAATTAAGTAAAGTAATTGAAAGGAAATGAGACGATTTGCTGAAAATTTATTTAAATTTGAGAAATTGCCCCACACACGTACCTCTAAAAGTCATCTAGGTCAATACTAGCCTACCTGTGTGCAATTCAGTGTCAGCATAAACACTCTCATACTTTGTAGGTCGTCTGCCGAGTCCAGAATAATCACTCAAACTTTATTCCTCTCACACTCTCGGGTTGAACTGAATACTACAGATTTGTTTTGTGGTTACGCATCCAAGGATACACAGAAAATTAGGTAAAAAGCAGACAACAGGCACACAGAAACAGATATAATGTTGTTACACAAAGAAGGAAACTATGACGTGTCTGTAACTCGATAGAGAACAGAAAGAAAGAAGGGGATTCACACAGAAAATGAACTGATGCTTGATGAAACGAGAGGATTATTCACTTCTGAAGCTGGTCTTTTGTGATGGTCTCATGTCCCCGTTATCTCTTTTTCATGGCTTCAATGGAGCCTTGTCCTGTTTTTCAACAAGCAAGCTTTGAGATTTCAGAGGAAAGGAAAACGGAATGAAATATATTGACAAGTTTTGTCTGTAATTTGCCTGCATGTGCTTGTCACATCGTCAAAAAAAAAATTTACAAAAGGAAGAAAAGAAGTTTGGTATTTCAGCAGCTGCTTAAAAACATATTTGTAGCTCAAGCACTCAGAGCATGAAAGAGTGAATCCTACAGTTTCTATTTTAACCTAATGATTTTTATGGCCACAATCTAAGCTTTGAATACATTTACATTCATGCAGCAAATTCTACTAACAATATAAGGTTGGACCCTGTTCAAAACCACATATTTTTTAAAATAGTACAAAACAATAGTTTTAATTGAAGTCAAATTTTAGCAGTTCCAAGTCCTCCAAGTCCAGCATTTCTACATTTACAAAGATTAAAAACAAAATTTCAACATGACAATGTACAAAATTGTGTTTGTAATGGTCAGGCTTTAAATATAAAATCTGGAAAGATAAAAAAGAGGAAGTGGATGAGTCATAAGGAAAAAAAAAAAAAACTATGACTGGTTATGTTGACAATGGGACGGGGAATATTCTGGAACTGCATAAAGTTACTCCACATTTTATTTTTCCATACTTATACTTATCCAGAGGAAGAAAATCCCATTCCTGTTCAGATAGCTTTGGAAACATGGAAGCAGACAAGGTCTCTCATGCAGTTTAGTCTAACAATGTAATTAAGCCATCACACCTTTAGTTGGAATAATCACTTTACCTACTTAGAGAAGTACAGTCATTTTGTCTAAACAGGTTCCGTTTCCTTTCAGTGCGATTTTAGCAACGTCCTGAAACCAGCTTCGTCTGTCTCTCAGACAGTCAAAATCATTGTTCCATCCTGCCAGATCTCTGAGTATCCCTCTAAATTCAGGCTACAAAACATGCTAATTCAATAAAGCCGACATGAGTTGAAAATTAAATCAAATAATTAGTCCTATCCCAACTGTTACCCTGGTTGAAGACACCAACAACACTGTAGGTCCACAATAAGTAAACCTACTCTGTATTTTTTTTGTCGATGTTTTTGTCCCCTTCTCCTTACTGATACCTTCGTACAGTAATGTCATTTTAGATCCTTTTGAACTTAAGTTGCAAATGAAACTTCACTTCTTACCTCAACAATGTGCTTGTTTTCCATTTCATTGAATTATTTTCCTTTCCACATTAATGGTAGAAAGAAAATGTTTTAGTTGCAACAAGCTGGCTATTTAACGACAAGGATGTCAGCTTAAAGCCACTGTATTTCAACATAATACATAATATTTTGATGTTTTCCAAAACTGGCTTGCATGTAAAATAAATGCATAATTAAAACATACATATTTTATATAAAATGTATATCCCCAAGAAAGAAAAAAGTAAAGACAATTAAGAGTTTTTAGGCAGAGAGGCATACGGTTACTCTTTTCTCTAATGGCTGTTCTCCTACATTCCCACCTTCCTTTTAAGGCTTTGGTTTGTTTTACAACGCTGGTGTTAGTCTCTCTACTTGACTGCACAAAGATAACTCAGAGAATTTAAGCTGACGTATACTATAAACATTTAAAAGGATTAAAAGTATGCTCTGGTTCGCCAACTAACTTCTGACATGCAGGTACAATCAGCATTATATTAAGCTTAAAAAAATGTCCAATCCATTTTGAAAGCAGATCAAGTAACCAAAGCTCAGCAACTGTGCAGCAGCAACTGTTAAAATAACGAAAAGCTAAAGAAAGACAAATGGTGTTCAAAAGAATTTAGTCTGAAGCAAAAGGAAAATTGGGAAAAGAGAAAAGATAAATATACAGTGAAGAGTAAGCAGTAGGTAAGATTTCCTCAAAAGTCTGCAGAAAAAGCAGCCTGGATATAAGAAAGTACACCTCAGTGTACTTCAGACCAGATTTGAACAGTTTGAATGAATGGAAAGTTGAAACCCAGAGAATATAAAATAAATTAAACAGATGGGTTGAGAAAAATCAAGTCTGCTTTGTAATACAAAACTGTTCAAAATGTTTGTGGTTGAGCTTTGAACATGGATTATTGCAGAAGTATTTGTCAAAGATCCCTGTTGGTGCGTTGACTAAAAATGGAAAGGTTGTAAATTATGTTCATTTGTGTTTGAATTCAGACTGCCTACTGCATAGACAGACATGTCAAAAGATTTGTTATGAAACTTATTAACTTTACTCTAATGAGATATCATAAAGTCTACAGGTCTGAATCTTTACAAGGCACCATTAATGTTAATTACTCAAGGAAATAAAACTATTTACAAAAGCTGCCGAAAGGTCAGTTTCTTGATTAAGGGCTTTAATAACATTCACTGTGTGCGCTGGTTGCTTTTACGGCTACATTTATTGATGTTACAAGCGATAAAGTGTTGTCTGCTTTTTACTCTTAGCTCTTCAAACATTTACTTTTAAGCTCCAAACCACTGATTTCAATGCCAGGCGATGTGAGTAGAAACAAGGACAAGACTTGAAAGAACACAGACAGCATAAGATAAAAAAAAAAAAAGATTTAAAAAAAGTCAGGAATTAAAATGGATTTCAATATAATTCCTCAGCAGCCTCTTGGAAATTATGACTTGCCAAAGGAAGATCGTCTCCGTACTTTAATCAATGTAGATACAGGAACAGACTCTTTGAACTCAAAGTTATCAATGGCAGTATAAAGAGCTGATAAGTTGAAAAACAAGACTATATGCAAACATGTTTTTAATCTTAATTACTACAGGCATTCCTGATCTCTCCACTCAGCCGAAAATGAGAATTATAACATAAAACATATCCTCAGTTTTGTAAAAAAACCCACCTTCCGGTCAAGCTTGGTTAGGAAAAGATCGTCAACTCTTAAGTGTGCTTTTTGAACATCTATGCAATTTTTCATTCTTCTGAATCACGATCACTGCACGGTCCTTACTAAAACAAATCATCTTTAACTATTTAAATTTAAAGTAACAAATTAACTTTTTGTCAGATTGAAGCCTGAACAAATGGCACCTTAACTCTATAATGAAGCTATTCGCTCTTCTAGTAGAGGTTGGTTATTAAAATCCAAACCCACAGCCTTTCTGAGCCATCTAATCACAAGAAATAAAAGTCAGAACATTTTGGGTTTAAAACCACCTCCCACATCAATTTAGATTACATCAAGAGGATTGAGATGCACTGCAGAAACCTGCATAAGTTAAAAGAGCTTGTTGTAATACGGCTGCACACAACCACATGAAGGTAAATACCTGCCATGCATAAACGTTGAAAATCGTAGCTCATTATCTATCCTTGCTTCTTAAATCTAAATAAAGCCTGAGCCGCAGTGCACCAAATGGCAAGCGCTGTGTGATACTGCTGAACGAAAGAAAAAGACTGCAAGTCAAAGTCAGTGAGAAAAGGGCAGAGGAAAAGTGATGCAAGGCTTCTCAGCAAACTGATCTGGACCCTTTACAAAAAACTGATATAATCTAAGAGGGCGAAGGAGAGGATGATCACTCCCTGCACCTCCCTTCAGCTCTTTTCTCTCCTCCATCACTCTCACTCCTGTGATTGAGGTAATGAATGTGTGCGTCTGTTTCAGTTCCTATTAATAGGACAGTGCGTGGCTGGAAGTGTCCAAGCTAGGGAAAGATGAGATCTGTTACTCTACCACTTTCCCACTCTCACACATTCAGAATGAAAACAGAGCAGCAGCAGAGAGCCCAGATGTAGAAGAGGTGGGGGGTTGGGCTACAGAAAGTGGAAAAAAGGTGGGCAGAGGTCAAACACAGAGCCAACAAGAGAGCTTCAAACAGCGTACTGATGGATTTATTAGCCACACAATACAGCCAATGAGCTGCAGACATTCCACACACCGTAGGGTGAAGAGCTGGAGTCCAACATAATGCAGTTGCAAAGACAAACAGAGTGACATGGCTGTCAAACATTTTGGGTTAACTACATTACAGAGACTATTCCTACCTCTTGAGTTGGTGGCCAGGTCGGCCACTTTCTGGAAAGCATCCAGGAAGACCGTGACGGCCACCGCTGTCGCCCTAAAACAGGAAAACAGATTCATGAGGCAAACATTACTTTCTCCACCCAACATATGAGAATGGACAATAACTTTGGGTTGGCCATCTTGAGGTTCGAGAGGTTTCCTGAACAGCCAGTCTTTTCCAGGCTGAACACAACAAATTCTCTTTTGTTTTTCATTTCTTTTTTTTCATCCCATAAAGTGCATCAAGGCTGCCACACAGCCGCCCTCACTGCCGCTTTGGCACTTCATAGTCATTGAAATGTCAGACTGGGTTAGTCTGATATCTTGCATACTAAGGGGAGATACGAGCGAGCCCTGCCTATCTAAAAAAAGAAAATACGAGGAGCAGGCTAAATTAGCAAACATGCCAATAAGAAAGGTGAATGGGAAGATTGGGGATGAAAAACTGGAGAGAAAAAAAAAAAAATCTGTGCAAAATGCTGTCAAATGTGCCAAATTAACAGATATTTAGAGTGTTGGAGGGGCCAATGTCAGTGACAAGTCAGGGTCAAGGGTTACTGTAGGCCACCTGCTTCTACCAACGTTCACCGCTGTTACGCGTTTTCTCCATTTGTGGATAATGACCCCCATTGTGAATAGCTGGAGTCCCAAAGCCCTTTGTACCATTTCCCAAACTCCTAGTTGCTAAGAAATTAGTTTCTTGTCCGTTCTTGAATTCCTTTTGATCAAGGGCATCATATGTTGTACTCAGAGCTGTTTTCACCAACATAATGTAACCTGACCTGGGATTGACTCATGAAATTGAACCAAGAAAATGTGACTAATCAAAGTAACCAGATGATTTACCAAGGGCAGTAATTATATTTTCACACAGGGCCAGGTTGAATCAGATAGCTTTGGTTCCCTTTACAAATGAAATCCCAACACAAAAGCCATTTTTTGAATTTACACAGGTTATCTGACATTTAAACGTGTCAAAAAAGTCAAAACAAACCATCTTTAAGGTTGTAAATATATTTTCATAGAGGTGTACTAATAAGCTGAACTTTATCAAACCTGCGACCTGAAGAATAAAAATCAAAAGCTGTTTTTTATGAAAAGGTGTAGACGTGTAAACAAGACACATTACACAAGCGTAACCACAAAACATGTACATGCATTTGTTATCTGTAAAGTAAACATGTTTTCACAACTCAACAACATGTACTGTAATACAAGTGTTTTGACTAAAGGTTGAACAAGCCCTGCTGAGTGAAGAATGTCTCTGTAATTACGCTGAGTTTGCCTCACTTCCAGGTCAATGAAGGGATCAGTGTGGGATCAACTCAGTTGAGTCCTGCGTTGAAATAAAATGGGCGTAAAGTGATTGCCAAACTGACCTAATTTTCCCATCATCTTATTATTATTTAGTAAATGAGAAAATACTGAACATGCACAGGGACAGACGAGAGGGTCAAGACCGGTTAACCGTATAAATCAGTTAACAACTAGTGAAAGATTATGATTTTGTTTTAAAATTACCCCCATCTTACTCAACTGGCTCCTTATTCAAGTACCTGAAGGATCAGCTATTATGCAAGTTCATAACTTGCTGCTTTTTAGCAATCAAGGTAATTGGTTAACCTCCAAAACGTTGGTCTGGTTTAGAAACAGCAGACGGTGCAGGATTATGACCACAAGTATGAAGATGAAAGAAGCTTAGTGTGCACAGGAGCATGAACATGATATACGAGCTCCCCGCTACAGAGACTAGGCCACTTGTATGTGATGCATACCACACAAAGTAACACAATTGTCAAGAATTTTTCCAAAGTTTGTTCACTCACACAGGCTCTTTTGTTCCAACGTCGAGTGGGTAATTTGCAAACACTTGTTATTCTATGAGGCAACACAAAACCTCCATAAACGACTTGGGAATTTCCATCACCATTACACGCTGGCATCAGGTAAATAAAAGATAAGGGCAGGATTTCAATTCTGAAGAGACTAAAGATTGTTTTCGCTTTTCCTGAATATTTAATTTGTTTGAGAAGCACATTTTTTCCCATATACAACAAAATGATTGGGGTGATTTTCAGCTTGTATTTTCAGAAGATGCAGGAAAAGATTTCTGTGTTCAGGTTATCACAAAGCGGCCTTTCACAACTCAATAAGAAAAGCAGACCAAAAGCTGGGTTAGCCCAAATATTCTTCCACAGAACAATCTTTTCCTTTTTCACTCAGAAACTTAATGCAGTATTGGTTAACAGGCAGTGTTTTGTGGGAGAGCAGACCAGAAGATCCATGGGTGTGTCCTGCAAATGGAAAAAGAAACACGCACAGGCACACGCAGATGCCTTTCTATTTAAAGCCCCACACAGGCACCATAACAGCCTCTGATATCTGGCTCCACTTATTTATTATGTGCACTTACTGGTCTATGGATAATATTTTTCAGGTGCTTGAAGCCAAATCACATTCACCAAAGATTAAATCATTAACTAAAAGTGGATTTGTGTGATAAGTGGCTTTAAACCTGCTTTCAGTACAACTGAATGCAAAATGTTAAGGAACAATAATTGCAATCCAAGTCATAATAATTTAATTTACATTTCAACTGGGGATGAACAAATGGTACATTTTTTACTTATTTTCTTGTGCAGGCAAAAATTCAGCATCCTTGTTTCAGCTCTGAGTCATGTGGCCATAATCATTGCTTTCCTTTACAGGTGCACTGCTAAAGTTCCTTGAAATATTTCAATTGCAACAAATTTCAACTTATTTTATTAGAATTTTATCATAAGCTAACATAAGAGGGTGTAAACTTGTGAAATGGAAGAAAAGTGAAACATGGCTGATTTTACTAATGGGAATCTGAATTGTATCCGGACTCACTGAGATGGTACTTTGCAGAGACACCAACTGCAGTAGGTACAGCAACATGACTTTTTGGGTACGTCTCCACCAGCTTTGCTCATCTAGATGCTTATTATCACCTTATCTGAACAACAGCTCAAGCTCAGTGAGCCTGGATGTATAGTGCTTTCCAGAACTGCCATGTGTTTAGCTCCAGTATTTTGCCCATCAAATCTAATCATGCTCAAGACAGACCTAAACTTTATTTTCTTATGACTTTGTTCTGGTTATTCTTCTACAAAGTCCAGATTTGCAGAGTGCACAACCAACACTACTTCTGTCTACAGATTTTCCCACCCAAGTTGTGGGTTTTTGCACCTAAGAAATTGTTCCAGCACTTTGAGAGATGTTCAAAGATTGAGGTGTTGACTTATGACCCATCTCTTGTGACATTTCCACAACTTCATCCATGAGCAGTTCTTTGGACTTTGTAATGCCATTAATTCATTAATGTTCTCCAACTGCTCTCTTGCTTCACAAAACTGCTCCACTTATGCTGAGCGCAAATTACACACAGGTGGATTCTCTCTAGTAAATATAAGACTTCAGGAGACAATTCACAGAGTTTTACATAAAAGCATCACAGCAAAGGGAGAGAGTATAGATTATTCATGACATAAAAACTCCACAAAACACCTTGAGGTTTGTGGTTGCTTAGTGACAAAAAGTAAACATCTCAAAGGGTGTGAATGCTTTTCTAAGGCACTGTATGCCCAGCAAGCTTGTGCTTAAGCTGTGAGCCATACTCCAACAAGGACCTCACTGCTACCACTGGTTTTAAAATCTGCACACACCCCTGCTATAAGTCAAGACAAATGACTAACATATCTATTCCACAAGGTCTTGGCCAGGCCAATCTGAACTCCCTGCAGAGAACGCCACAGTACAGCAGAGTACTCTTTACGACAATGATACATTCAGTCCTGCTGCTCTCATCTATTCTTAAAGAAACTGAAGTTGGAATGTGACTAAATGCAAATCATAGAAAGAGGTTGAGTTGGCTGAACTTGTCTCAGAAACATAATATGCTTGGCTTATCGCACAGCAAGTACTTGGCGTTTAATGCATCCTCGTACAGTAGGAACCCCCTTTAAAGCCTGCATCAGATATAAAACACCAAATTTAGATCAGAACTTCAGAAGATAATTGAAATATTCTAAATAGTGCTTCAACCCTGTATGAACTTGTAGCTCAACTGATACAACTGAATCAACCACAAAAAAAAGGCTGGCAGATTTACAGAGATATTACCTAATATTAAAGCATGGGTCAGAGGGATCCATTTCCATTACCAGAAAACATATTTATGTTTTTTTAAGGAAATTAAACCCCACCAAACTGTCACTACACTGTAATTGGCTCATTTGCTGGCTGCTTTGTAAAGGGAGCAGAGGGGCTTAATTACAGAGTAGACCGCCTCTGGCTGCAATACACCCAGTGACATATGCTTCTACCACTACTGGATAAGGTCTGGTAACTTACCCAGACCTTGATGAGAAGGTGGGTGTGTTTGTGTTTTACTACATGCATGTGTTGGCTGCTCAGAATAGTCCAGTTCCCAAACAGATTACAGAGGTCCATCAATTGGGGGTTTATGGAAAACAGAAAAGTGTAAAAATTACTGGAAGCAGGTCTAAAAATGAACAGAAAGGATCTTGCATGTTAGTTTCCAAAAACAAGACATGTTGGCAAACAACATAAAGGAAGAAAAATCTCTACACAGAGCCTTATATCATAACCACTCCTCTGTTGGGACCAGGTCACAGGTTATACTTTACCTGGAAAAGTCTGGTCAAAATATACCACAAAGTAGTCATCTTTCCATGAATGACATTCAGTGTAAAGCGGGAAGTAAATATTTCTGAAAGCTCTCATTGAGTGATTCTGGGAAAACAGAGTGCATTTAAATGCAATGGTTTCTACTGCTCCTACGCATAATGAGGCTGATTTGTTTTTGTGTGGAAATGGACTCTTAAAATTACGTGTATTTTTGTTTTTAGCACATAGAAACGGTAGCTGGGACTAGCTAAGGATTATTATTCCGAGTTGCGCATATTACCAAATCTACATTATTAACAAATATCTGGAGGGAAGCATTTGAAGCAGTAGTTCTTACCCATCATCTTAATGGAAACTGATTCTATATGAATGCATTGTAGACAATTATTCCGAGCCATTTATGAGAGAGCTAATGATCATTAAGTTGCAATGATGGTCAGAAGGGGAAACTGCTGACATTTTAATTCTCATACATAGTCCCTTTTGTAATTTGTTTGGAAAGCAAAACACGTGGACAAAAATGACACCACTTGTAAACCTATTGCTATAGCTCACACTTAGCGTTCCCTGGGGATATCAGGAAATTTGTTGTTTTTTTTTTTAACACTTGCCTGATGACCAAACTTTAACATGGTATTTTTAAAACTGCCAGTCATTAGCAGCAAGCTGACAAATATTCCTTGGACATTTTGGATGGCAGGGTCACATATTTGACCCCTGAATGATGGAGAGAGTCAAATAACATTTCAGCAATAATCAACCTTAATAGAGAGGTAAACATAACAATGGGACACCGAGCGCACCCAGGCGATTATTATTGTGTCACTGAACCTTTATACAGCTGTCAGTAAGTGTCAGCATGAGGACACATGGACACCTACACTGCTGGGGAAATGCCATGCACAGTTAATCAAAGAATAATTAAAACCACGGGATGTCTGTATCTGCCGTGCGTGTTGGACAAAGATCTTTTATTTTCGTTGTCGTAAGTTGTTCGTCTTCTGACACGTGGCCACTTAAACCCAACTCGGAGAGGTGACTGCTGTTTACAAAGACTTGAAACGAGTAAGCCTAAAGCTGTATACATTTACAGTCTTTAGAAGATGAATTAAATAAGACAACAGTGATTGAAGCTTACATAAGGACACTCCAATTAGTGTTGGGAAAGAAAGCAATTCTGTAAACATAATTGTTGTTATTAAAGGCTATATGGCTACAGTAAAAGTGTAGATTAGGTACAAAATCAGTTGCAAAATTGGGTTTATGATTATTAGGCATATGGTTCAACTGATTTGATTGCTACAGCACCAAAGGAATGTCTCTGGACAAAAACAAACATATGCTGCATATTATTCAGGATTTTAAAGTAAATGAATTACTTTTATAATCTTAGTTTCTTTTAACATTTTGTTCAAGGTTATACATAACTTCCCTAAAGGAGAAAAAGGAAAATTAAATCTGTTATGCATGTAAGATGTGCATGAGCTCCACTGATGAATAGTAAAAGGAGGGCTAAAACTGCTTCTGGCAACAATTCACTATGAGGTCAAGTTACAACAGAATGTGGTAGATTATAATATATGTGGATAAGGTCTCTCCACAGATATATACTTACCATTTTTACCAGTTTATAAATATTTTGACTTCGTTTTACACATAGGTTTCTTCCTTTGTTAAAAGTCTATATTACTACACATGAAGAAAAAACGGACCAAATGGCTCTACAAATTAAAATATCCAAACAAGAACCTGCACTTCTAATATTAATAGAAAATATTTTTTTAAAAAGTTATTTCTGCTTCTATGTGGTTTAAAACATACTTTAAGTTTTGCTTATTAAGATTTGAACAAACATTCAAGAATGTCATATGTGCACATTATCACACACTCACCTGAGCTGTGACTGCAGTTTTCCTGCCTTGGTGATAAAATCTTCCCAGATAGGGCAGCTGCTCTGGGGGGACAGAGATAAAACAAAAATGGCATGATGCAATTTCACCATCAGAACAGATTTACTTTTTCCCACAGTTATGAACATAACAGCTTAAAACCTCTGGCCCAATCCTGATGCCTGGCCTCACCTGAACAGAGTTAATGCCAGCTTGGGTTTTCTCATGTTGAGTCATTTCTAACATTACGCTTTAATATTTGCAATTAGACTTGATTGTTTCGTGATTTTAAGATATCAGGGTACAATTCGTTTACAAAAAAAAAAAAAAAAAAAAAAAAAAAAAAAAAAAAAAAAAAAGAGTAAAATCTAGTATTATAGTTTCAAATCGTTTCCTGAAAACTATGTTTAATTTACTTCAATTAAAGTCAGATTTCTGCCATTTTTAAGAGTAAAATAAGAGATTACCATCATGTCCTCCTTGCGTATTAGGCTGCAAAATGGGTCATGGGCCTCCTTTGGAAACAATCCAAAACAATGAGTGGACTAATGCTATGGTATAATGAGTCCAGGTCCAGATGGGACAGGAGTTTTTTCTTCTTCTAAATTTCTGGACTAAAAAAGCAGATGAGGAGCTCTTGTACCCAAACAGCTGCAGAGAACAAGGCCAAATGAATGAGAAAGAGAAGGCCAACACAAGCAAGAGAGAAAGCTCCCTAAAGAATCTGTGCATTTTGTCACTGCTTTGGAACTGGTACCAAGGGCCTGAGGAATGTCGTATTGTACTGTCAAACATAACACCCAACAATTAAGTCGACTCATTTGACCCACGGTCCAAATTTCTTCGTATTATATAACTACTGCACCTTTTGGTGCATTTCTACAGCAAACCTTCACGTTTTTGCATGGCTCCATTCCTTCTCTCCATTTCTTTTAACCCAACATCCTTTTAATACAGTCACTTCTAAGCTTCACTTTTGACTTCCTATACTTTTCCTATTACTTATTGACAGACTAGACATTGAAGACAGTCAGGCTATTAAACATAAGGTCACCTAACTGGATGCACAATATTCTGGAGTTTGAATGTCAAATTTATATTTAAATAAGCAAACAGTCTCTTTGACCATTCAGTAATTTGGGTTTTCTCCTGAAGTAGCTTGCACAAAGTGTTTTTTTTGAAAATGAACAAGATATGTTACAAGATATGCAACTGTGCTGCTGGCTTGTGCAAAGTTGTACATGTATGACCTTTATTTTCTTATGTACCTGAGCTACTAGGAATCATCACCATACTATGTCCCTTTTTATATTGCCACCAAGGAGCTACCAGTCATTATAAATGCAAAGTTGTAATGAAACCTTGTAAATTGTTCTTCTACAAAGAACAACAATTTCTTTGTCCTTTGTATGGATACTTTCTACAAGTATCGGTAATTTTCTGGGGTTGCCACAAATTCTCAATTGCTTTGACTGGGAAATTCCAACATATTCCATTGAAGCTTCAGAGTCTTTTTCCTGCTGGCTGGTTAGAATCCTCACTAGCTTTGAGTATTTTACAGCTTCCAACTGATTTTCTTCCAGGAACGAGCTCCATCAATCTTCCTACTAGTTTTGACCAGATTCTCATGATGCTTCCATTTCTTCTGCCAATCAGTCTAAGCCAAGGGTGCCAAACTCCAATCCTCAAGGGCCACTGTCCTGCAGTTTTTAGATGTGCCACAGGTACAAAACACTAATGAAATAGCTTACTTACCTCCTCCTTATGTAAAAAACGTTTCCAGAGCCTTGCTAATGACTTAATTATTCTATTGAGGTGTGGTGCAGCAGAGACACATCTAAAAGCTACAGGACAGCGGCCCTTGAGGACTGGAGTTTGACACCTGTGGACCAAGCGGACCAGTCTTAGAGGGTCTCTATTCATTTTCAGATGAATGATTGAACTGTGATGTGCTCACCAAGATGTTTTTCCTTATAACCATACCCCAAAACTGGTGTATTCCTTGATCTTCATGATGCCATCTGTTGACAATTCTAGAACAAAACCTCCGAGTTTAAAAGAAGTTTGTCAGACCCAGATTAAATTGCAGCAGGTGGACTCAATTAACTAATTAGCTGACTTGAGAAGGCAGTGTACCACAGAACACAAATGGATGCCACAAGTTTCAGATGCTCGTTTGTCAATTGTACACGTTTACTTTATTATGCACTACTTTCTGATTCAGTCGCATAAATCCCAATGGAATACATTGAGTTTTGTGCATATAGCATGATTAAAAAAGGGGGGGGAGGGGGTATACAGAGAGTGCTCACGAAAAACCACTTTAAGCTGAAATATAGAAAGCCAGTGTAACGTGCAAAACTACATTCTCCTACCGGTTGTACCATAAAATCTATAAATGAAAATTTGAATACATCACATGAAGACAAAAATACTCTCAGTATTTGCATGTCCTCACTACTATCCGGAACCATGTTACCAGTAGGTTTCAGAGAGGAACAAGCAGAGCGGTATGGGACACCGAGAGGTGCTGAATACCTCAGCCTGTATTCATAACAAACTCCTTTACTCCAGCAGACCCAGAGGCTGGACATTTGACCCGAGCATGTCAAAGTCTTCCTACCTTGTGGATAATTTTCTGCCCAGATAGCGACATTCCAGCGTGCCTTCAGGCAAATACAACAGCTGGGGAGGGTGTAAATGGTCTCACGGTGCTCAGTCAAGAATACCATCAAAAGTTATATGCCCCAATTCTGACTGTCCTAGTTTGGACTTAAGTGATGGCTGCTGTATTTATTTCAAGTTGGATCAAAAAGGTATCCAGTATTATAACTGGAGCAAATATACTGCAATTAATGTTAGAAAGAATAATAGCTCTACTCAACTGCAATTCAAAAAAAAAGTATATTTTAGTTTAACTCTACCTCTCTTACCCACTTAGCTGGTTTTTCACCAAGGGTCGGCTGAAAAACCAGCTTGGGGGGTTTTCTGCTTTACGTTAACACCAATTGTGCTCTTAAAAGTTTCTTTAGCTTACTTTCATGTCTCCAATGACTATCTGGAAGAGTCCTCCGAGAGCGCTGCATTCCTTCTCGATAACAGCCTCCATTTTTCAGGACCAGCTCCAGTGGTCAGTCCTGCCTCCGCTGCCCAAAGGAGCTAAAACTTCCAAAAAAGTCTGAATAAGGAGGACCAAGCGAACAATTCAAAATGTCTACTGCGAGAAAACTGAGAAAAATCCGTTTTTACCGCAGTCAGGTGTGTTTAAAAACACAGTGAAGTGCTGCTCTGGGGGCAGCGCTTAAAATCAAAAGAAGCTGTTTGGAAAAAAAGAGAAATTTAAACCCCATTTTTCCCTCCACGACGCCTTGTTAATTTCCATGACTAAACTGGGAATTCAATCTGTACCAAGCTGATAATTAATGAATCTAATCCAAAATGCCCATACGGTAACGCTTCTCCGTATCCCGTCAGGTAAGTAAATACCCCACTGTGCTCACACTCTCTATGCTTCCAAAACTGAGAGCATTGTGATAGTCAAGCTCTCCCAATTTATAAATGTACATCCGATAGACGATATTCGTCAAAATAAAAGCTCCTCAAACATTTAAACAGGCTTTGGTTATACAAAACACTACAAAATTTCTAGAATTGGGTACACGTATATGTATGTTTTAAACCTGAATACAGTCATAAATGTAAACACAATTTGCTTAATAGGTTCGATAGATTCTTCACGTGTTACTGCCTTATTGTGAAAGTGTATTCATACACTTCCGGTTTGTCATCCATAAGTGAAGAAAACATGCACGTACATCAAATTGGCTGTATTCTCTCAAAGTTCTGGCAAGAACTAAAGGCATATAGATGCAATCTAAATAGCTAATATTTTCAGTGATGGATTTGTTTTGTTTTGAAGTTAACACACTAATGTAAAACTATATGTCCTTATTTTCTTAGCCTTGACTTAAAAAATATCCAGGATTTAGTTTTATAATTCTATTTAAAAAAGCGAGGATTTGTTACTGCACGGGAAAGGGAAATAACTGATAAAAACGGGAGCTTGCAACTTTAAAAAATTACTGTAGAAAAAGGATGTCACCTAGTGGATTAAATAAATATTACACCATTCAGGCGCTTGAGATGGGTCCCCATCAGTTTTTAGAGCAAATTTGTGAAATTGCAAGACTTTAAGTCTGTTTCATTACTTTCACAGAGGGGATAAGTCTACAATGAAAATACAATTTCCAACCTGTGATGTGACATCCCCATACAATTTGACTAAAAAAACAAGTCCTTTTGAAGATAAGAAAATGAGAAAAGAACCTGATTGCAAAAGTAATACATACCCTTAAACTTATATTTGTTGAAGAATCTTTTGACACATGCTCATGCATAGTAAGAGACTGAATCAGTGTGTTATATATTGATTTGACAATATTTGCCAAGGCAGTAAAAGTTCTTCAAACCCTTTAGACTGAGGGATATCTCTTGCCCACAGATTCTTCAGGTAACCCTCCTCAAGACTAGGTGGAATGTGCACCAGTGTTTGAGAGTGCAGGACTAAGTACTGGTTTAGCTTAAGTTTTTTTTTAGTGAGATTCAAATTAGGATGTTTGATTATTCAACTGTGATGCTAGTTTATTAGATACATGTGTGCTTTTTTCTAGATTCCATGTGAATGTAAGTTATGTGCTATTTGTATAATATGAAAAAACAAAGAAAAGTGGGAAAAGTCAGGAGTATTACTTGGTTTTGTCATTGCCAGAAATAAAAATTAATACTTCACTTCTAATATGATTTTGGCAATCTAAAAGGTCATATGAGTAGGATTTATAATCTTATTTCTGTTGGTTACTCCATATAAACATATCTATAGTATATCCAATAAAAACAAACACATTTAAGGTTTCAAATATTTTATTTCTTTAGTTTCAAAATGCATTTCTGTTTTCAAAAGTAGCACTAGTCAAAACAATGTTTAATCAAAATCTCTCATAAATTAATAGTCCAAACAACAGTGCACAATAAATGATTATGAATCATGTGACATTTAAAATCAGTTAAAGCAGTTAAATAATACAAAGTTAAATATAAAACACCAAATACTAATATAATGCTTTTCAGAACATAGAAATGTTTGAAATATTTTACGCTTTTTTGTGTTTTTTCTTTATTGCTGAAAGGATTACATGATTAATTTATGATAAACTACCAGATTCACAGATTAACTTAGCTTAATTTCTAATTCTGACATTTATATATGACAAAGTTTGATTCAGTGTGTTTCCTATAATACTGGAAAAAAACTTTTATTCTCAAGTTTATTGAGAATATCTGACAGTCCTCAAAGCAACATCCAGTGATATCACATATGTTTTCAAATCAACAAAAAATGTAGCTAAAAATATGTTTTAAAAGCAAAATGGGTCATCTTTTAAATTCCATGAGTAAAAAAAGTTTTTAATGCATTGTTTTCATCTTCCAAAGTCTTAAAATGATTAGCCCTCTCAGTTATCTTTCTAATTTCCATTGTGTTTTGACTGAAGGACTCTTGACTGAAGTTATGTTAGACCTGCTTTTTTCTAATAAAGAAATTTCTTCATTTTTGCTTCATGTAGGGTTTACTATTTGACAAAAGGGTCACATTAGGAAAATAATACATTATGTGCTTCACTGAACAAATGTGGACGTCGATGAATTACTGAATGGTCGGGTTGTTTTTGCCTGGCAGACATGCTGACATCATAGTGCAGATGTAATGTTAGTTTCTGTTCATTCTCCTGGTCACTTCCTCCATCTCTTGAACCCCATCACCATACTGCCGCCGTAGCAAAGAGTTACCACAAAGGCAAATATCTGGGACAAAGTAAAAACACAAGTAAGCCAACAAAAACAAACTTTAAACTATATCTTAAATAGCAGACAAAAATAGCACAAGTAAAAAGATAAACTTTAAAATATATAAATAATGAATACATTCTCAATAAAACTCAGACTGGCATTTAGAAAATACATAATTTTGATCATCATAACTGAGTTTAAACAGGAAACCATCAGTCTGAATTAATGTCAGACGGTTAAAATAAAAAAAGGGTCATGTGTCTTTTTATATAATATGCAGGCTGAGAACTATAATTATTTTCAAATATCAACACTGTTAAATTTTTCAGACACTGAGAAAGAAAACCATACCCTTAAATTAATTAAGCCTAAGCTGCCTAATATTTATATGGCTTTGTCCCAAACCTCTGAATAAATAATATATGCTTTATTGTCAACCTAATGTAAATCTACATCTGTATTATTTTACTGCAGCTCCTTAGATTGTCAAGCTTATAATTAAGAAGTTCATTTTATAACTGATTTATGTTCAAATGAACTGACCGTGGCTGCCACATTAATGCTGTACTGCCTGTAGCTCAGCACTGTGAAAATGTTGCCCCGAGGGAAGGTTATGCACAGGACCGAGTCAGTGCTGTTTGGTCGTGGGTTGATGTGAGCTCCCCCATTCGCTGCTGTGGTTGCCGCCTCCAACACAAACGCAGCAAAGTAGAACAGCAAAGCTAGAAAGTGGTAGAAGACATCCTGAGAAAGAGAAGGGAGATTTATGTGAAATAATTGGAATACGATTTTAGCCAAGAATATCTTCAGGAATGATCTGAGTTCATCTTTACATAAACATTTGTAAGAGATCAATTGTAAATTCCCAGACCGATGTCCAAGAATAAGTAAATATTTATGCTAACAGGACACCGCTGAGTCCAATTTATTCTTTCAAGGTAATACTTCTGAATTATCTTGCAAGTAAAAGAGAAAAGATACAATTGAGATCAAACCAGAAAAACAAAATACAAGAGAAGTCAGACAAAGACGCCTTAAAAAGATAAGAGAGAGAGAGGGAAGAATGAGACAGGGTGTGTCTGAAGAAGGAGGGTTAATGAGAGTCTGAATTATCTTGCAAGTAAAAGAGAAAAGATACAATTGAGATCAAACCAGAAAAACAAAATACAAGAGAAGTCAGACAAAGACGCCTTAAAAAGATAAGAGAGAGAGAGGGAAGAATGAGACAGGGTGTGTCTGAAGAAGGAGGGTTAATGAGAGTTTGTTTTTGACTACTGTGAGCGTGGCTGGACATGAAAGAGCCCTTTGTTGTGTTTCGGTCTGAGCTCATCATCCATGTCACTCATTGTTCTGCTGAAAACAAACAACCCTACACTCCCGGCTACTCCTGGAAGCAGGGCGTGGTGCTGGAGGAAAGGCTAGCTCTGTCTGAGAGTCCAGACTTGACCCAGATGTGAGGCCACTACAGTGACATAACGCAAGAACACCATGCTTTTGCAATCTTTGATGTATTTTATGTTTTACTGGGGGAAAAAAAAAAATCTATTTTTACATTGTACACCCAGTCTGGTGACTTTATGCAACAGACTACCTGAAAAGACCTGGAAAGATGTGAAATATGCTGTCTGTGCCAAGTCTTTTGCAACCTGTTTGATGCAAACAGTTTTTCTGACTTGCAAAATTAGATCATGCAGAAGACTATGATTACTCAGGTTTTTAGTGTGACTTTGACAGGAAAAGTTCAAACAGTGCTATGACACATGGCCAGACACACCCATCCTTCTGTTACCAGTTGTAGTTTGACATTGTATTTCAATCTGGTTCACTGCTCATCTTACTGTTGTGTGTAAACTCTAAATCAAATAATAATTGAGGGTGAAAGAAGCAAAAATAAAAACATTCAAAGATCTTCAGAAAGCCTGAGTAAATATTGTTACTCCTTAGTCTAATATAGCTTAACATCATGTTGCTTGATGAGTTGTTTGATGTCCTCTCAGTTCTGCCACTCAATCACATTCCTGCCTTAAAAGATTGATTGAATGAAGTGGCTTTTCAGACTACCTGCTTCAAATCTTAGATTGTCTCCCCATGGTAACACTAGTTTACCATGCTTTAATAAAATGTTATAACATAAATCTCACTCTCCTCTTTAAATATCTTAATGGATAGTTTGAATACCTATTGTATGTTTAGCTTTTGCACTGCATCTGGTGGGACTAAAGCTTGGTTCTTGAATCAAAGAGAGAGCTTACCGTAAATAATATAATAGTATTGTTAAGTTAAAACGGCAATTGATGTATTATTGAGTACATTACCATCTCCACCCAACTGGCACGCGCCTCACAGAAAATCAAGCGCACCCATCTCTCTCAGTCAGGCCTTCAGGAGCTTATAAAGTAACTGGGCACACCTGTGTTCAGAATGTATCGTTCAAACAAAGAACTCAGCTTCAAGCTCCTGCAGAGACACCACTGGTATGAGCTGTAAATTAAATCATAGAACTTGCACTCAGAAGACCTTTGTTTGTATTCACGCATCAACTTAAAGTAGATTGGAATTTGTAATTAATTTTGTCATTTGTTTGTAGGTTTTCAACCTGCTTGGTGACTACTCTGTGTCTGCTTTGACCACTTAAAAGAAAATCATGGTGGTCTTGTTTGTGATCTAAAGACAAAAGAAAAGAGAAATAAAAACATGTCACTGAGATGAGTTGTTCCGGCGTCTCTTTGATGGGAGCAAGCCTTTTTCAAGTTTGGGCAGAAGCTGAGGAGGTTTGGAGAGACCAGAAAACTTGACAAGTATACTCATACTGTTATATTTACAGTTGATGGCCAAAATATTTGTGTGACATTTGAATATCTATCTAAAGGTCTCGTTTAGTTCCAGGAAGTTCTGAAATTCATGTAATATCTAACTTGCACAGATGAGGTGGTAGACGTACAAAAAGCCTGGCGTGTGATTATGGACAGAAAAGAGAAATGACAAGCAGGAGACACAAATAGCTTGAGATTTACTTGTTTTTTTTCTTTTCTTTTTTTCCCCTTTTTTAAGTGTGCCACTTACCAAGAAGTTCCAGTCTGTGTTGATGCGGTCAGCCAAACCAGTGACGAGCAGAGTGAGGTAAAAAGAGGAGAGGAAGAAGGTGGTGACGGACACAAACATCACCCAGCCCTGCAGCAGAGGCACGGGCACGTTGGAAGAGGCCACCAGGATCCATACCAGACCACCGAATAACTAGAAATAGAAAGAAACATCATTAGAAAAACTCTCCACAGTGGTGAGTTTGTTTGGGTTGCTGTTCTTTTGGATTGGTTTTTGGAAGACAAAAAAAAGTTACTTTACACTGTTTTTTATTTTTTTATACCGAACATAGTGGTTGGACTGCCATATATTGATAACACTCCAAACAATTGGCATAAAAAATGAATAAATCTTCATCAGTGAAGACAAGGTGTGTGCGTACTGTAGCATGAGGTCAGTTTGTAATCACCGGATTTTTGCGGCATTATTATTGAAACAGTTGTGATAATTTCATAGGAGTTGGATATTTGAGTTGAGATATAAATGTTTTGGACATGTCCCAAAAATCCTGAAACTGGCTGATGATCATATGTTGTATGTAACCGTTTCAATTGTTTGTTTGTTTTTTGGGGGGAGGGGAGGGAGAGGAGATAGTGTTGCCTATTTTATTTAGGTTGTGTGAAACAATGTTGATTTTTTTCCTTTAAAATTGCAAGCCTGTGCTATGCATTTTTCTATTAAGCCTCCTTTATTACAATTCCCCTAAATAAATTCTGACGCAAGCCATTACCTTTTTGATTCACTTTTATTTTTAAATAGTGTCAGCTATTCTGTGGAGACCTCAGATGTTTGTTTTTAATCCATTAGAGAAGAACAGCATAATAAAGACCAAGAACACAGCAGACAGATGTTGGATACAGTTGTGGTTCAAATCACTTAATGCTGAGGCAGAGTATTCCTTTCCTCCAGGAAAATGGTCCTAAATATACAGCTATAGCTACAGTTGGATGGATTTAGATTAGAGGTGTGCCGATCGATGGGTCACCGATCATAATCGGCCGATTTCCGTGAAATCGGTGACTCTGTTACCGATACTGATCACCTGCATCTCATTTCCCAGCCTGTCTGTCCAGCTGGTCTCGTCTTTCCTTCACTGCGCAAACGCGCAGCAACAAATGCTAAGCGATGTGTAACTATAACGCACTGAGTGAATGAGGATGTTTGCATGTTGCGGCGGAAAATAGAAGCAGGTCAAAATGCATCAACACCACGAAGAAATAGACATAAAAATAATGACGGAGTTTGGTTACATCGAGGCTCAGTGCAGTAAAAAGACACGGAGGATCAGACAGCAGGTAAAGCAGCACAGCTACAAACACTCACCGGATTAGCATGACGGAAAATAACCTGGGAAATGATTTAAGTCTTGGAGCTGCGATGTAAGACGCTGGTTCTCCTGTTGAACCGCTGCTCCGCTACAGGTAGTAATATTTAATATTTAGTAATATTTGACACGGAGCCTCTTCTGCTCCACCTGGTAGCGACTCTCTCACCGAACCTGTTTAAAGCTGCAGCATCTAACCTAAAAAATACATTTTACATACGTATTAAAACTTTCTCTGTCCTAACATGAGACAGATAATCTTTAAAAAATAATCGATCTCCTCCCTGTTACTCCGCTCAGTCAGAAAGAGCCAATCAGAACTAGCAGTAACCAGCTAGCCGCCATGCTAACAGGAAGTTTTCATTCAGTAACTCAGGATTGTTTATTGTAACGGATCCTGTTTTTGCCTTTGAATGTTAAGTTTTATACTTGAATCTTTTGGCAATGTTGAGAGGTTTTATTTTGACTCTTTGCATTATTTAGCTTCTTCAGAGCCTCATATGTTATCAGTCTGTTAAAGATAGTATTATTGATAGCAGTTCAATTTGCACAATGCCTGTTTTGTTTAGTTTTCTTCTTGGAAAAGTTATTAAAAACAAGTTTTTGTCTAAATTAAGGTGAATTCATGGTTCATTTTTCTACATAATGTAACAGTAGTGTTTATGATAAAAAATAAATAATAATTATGTGATCGATATCGGGGATCGGAATCCGCGATCGGCCCTCGGGGGTGATCGGTATCGGTATCGGGAGAAAAAAACTTGATCGGCACATCTCTAATTTAGATTAAAGTACATTAATAAAGTCCTAGTCAAAGTCTAGGCCTAGGAGTCCAGGATTCATTTGAGAATCCGTGGGAATACCTGGAAATTAATTTTCACAGATGCTCTCCACTCAAACTGACTGAATTTGAGTTGTAAAGAAGTAGAATAGGTAGTTTCAATCTCTAGATGTACAAAGCTGGTAGAAAAATGCCACAAAATGAACATTCTGGAGCAAAACATAAAATACCCATAGCATATCTTTTATAGAATTTTATATAATAAACCACTTTCAACAGACTGGCGACCTGTCCAGGGTCCAGCAATCCTCCTGACCCCACTAAGGGGCAAAGGTGTAAAGAAAATGGATGGATGGATAACAAACCTGCACACTGTATTTGTCCATGTGTCATAAGAGTACCGAAAAAAACTTGAGAACTTGTGCTACTGCAATGCAAAGCAACACTAGTTGATGCTTTATAGCATTATACTGCCAAATCAATTGAATGGCGCCACTATCAGGAAGGCATTTCTGATAACGACTGGAAGTCAGCATTTGAATGCCAGTGTTTCCACCCATAGGCCTATAAAGGCCTTCAGTAGCAATGGTGTTTCCAGTAAATAGTAAAATTATCCTACTGAGTATTGGCAATGCAGAGGTCACCTTGCAGGTCAAAGGGCATTATAGTGCAAACCAGAACCAACGGGTTGTTATAGTCCTCATAAATAAAGCAATATGGGATAAGGCGACTCATAACAGCAAAAGTAGCCCGTGTAATAGCAATAAAATACATGTCTAAAAGCATGAACTACCCTGTTATTATAGCTGCGAGTCAGATTTACCTTCAAGCAATAAGCCTCACCTAAGGCAATAACGGAGAGAAGTGGTTTGTTTCGTTTACAACTCTGAGACCAAGCAATTAATTAGAACCGAATAAAAAGGTGTTAGACTTCGCTCAACATCTATTCTCAATAGCTAGTATTACATTTCTAAAGAAATAAGAACTATTCACAAACTGGATAACTGTGTGTACAAATATAACCCGAAACAACCTTCTTGCAAAATATCACTTACTATTTCCAAACAGACAAGGACTCCAGAGTAGGTCCTCAACACCTCCAGTCCCAAAGGTAACGAGATAGTTGGCGTTGGGAACGAGGTGGCGGCGGGATTTGCGGCTGGTTCCGACATCTCTTTATCTGCCTTCTGTCTGTCTCCCCTTCTCCTCTCCTCTGGCTCTCACACGGTCCGCACTCAGGGGCAAAAACAGAAGAGGAAAACTCGCCGCTGAACAAAAGAGACGGGAGAAGGGGGAGAAATTCCTCTGGAGTCATGTATCCCCCGAACAGGTCCGACAGGTGCAGCGGCCACTCCTTGGGAAGCGATGATGCATTCAAGGAAGGCAGGGAAATTTCTAGATCCTGAAAGCCTTCTTCTAACTTCATGCCAGGAACCAGAAAAAAAAGCCTTTAAGCTTATAATTATTTTTTTTATTATTTTATTTAAAAAAATGTTCAGATAAACTTGGAACGATATCAACATACCTGGACTACTAATTCAACATTTAAATGGAATGTAGTTATTCTGTGGAAGGAATTGCATTACTTCCATTTCTTCATACCTAACATGAATTTTGAAATAGATTTTGTGAGCAAACAATAACTAAGTTAATTATTTGGATAATTCCACACCCTCGATCTCAGCACAGGGCAATTCTGCTTCAATATTGTAAAGGTTTGCTGCCTTCTCTTGCTCATCTTTTATCCAAGTCCAAGTGAAAGCAGCAGTTTCCAGTTAGAACACTTGTTTCTCTTCGTGAGCTATTACATCTACCAGCAGATAAGGCCGCAGATGTAACTTTCCCCTCTCTAAATCCTGCTTGACGTTAAATTATATGAAAACTGAGAAACAATGAGTGTCAACACTTGTTGACACTCATTGTAAAGTAAATAATTGTTTGAGTTTTGAGCTTTGAGAAGAGTATTGATTAGAAACAGACAGCACTTTTTCATGCATTTAAAGTAAAGACAATTTATTTTATGAAAAGAATGAATGTTTTATGATTCATTGCATGTTTTCTGTTTTTGTTTTTTTTAAAAAAAGGGAGTACTGTTGAGAATAGCAGGTTTTATCTTAAGTCACAGTTAATGATTATCTAGGTTATGTGAGACAATGTTGATATAACCTCTAAAAGGGCACGGCTCGTTTTTGTGTGGAAACCTATTCAAATTAATTCAACCTCCTAGTTAGCCTGTACAAGACTTGTGAGTTTCTATGTTATTAGCTCTTTTTAAAGGCTTTAAGTAATTAGGAGAATTTTCAGCGACATATTTGATGTTGTGAAATGTGTTTCATGTTGATAGATGAAATACACTTAGCTCAGTGGCCCACTTCAAATACAAAAACTATGCAAAATCTTTTTTGGTCCTAAACTGTTACCTCTTACAACCAATCATCTTCTGCCAGTCAGTCCTTCAAACTCAGCCAAACAAAAATAGTTACTGATCTGAATAAACTAATTATATAATGTGAAAACATTTCAATAGATACTAACATTGGGGAAAAGATGGAGGAAGCTCCACAAGCATTATTTGCAGATTATTCCCCACATGAAGGTTTTTGAAAACTAAGAAGGACGTTCTAAATATTTTAATGAAACACAAACTACAATTGTTCTGGACATGTCCAATAGAATAGAATAGATTTGTATTAATTCCCGAGCAGAAACTGATTGAATGGCAATTTAAGCAAAGTTCTCTGAGCTTTGCCTTGATCAGGAAGGTCTGCCTTTGACCTTGCACAGCAAATTCAAAACTGTTAAATGTTTTGATGTTAGCAGACTTTATCCAAAAGCAGAGTTAACTTTACTCTTATAGAGTCACATTCTGTTTATGTAAGTCTGGGGTGTAAATTATTAGTACTTAAAATCCAGTGTTAAAACAAAGTGTTTCCATATCAAATCTATAGGTGTTAAAATAGAATCAATAACTCTTGACTTCTGAACTCTGAACTCCACCAGCGGCTCTAACACTGAAGGACTTAATTAACTGACTCCACCCAGAATCACAGATTCCCACCGAAGAAGCGAAGCGACAGAAGCCAAGACATTTCAGGACTATTTACTTGTTAGCGGAGTATAAATGTTGGAAGATATCGAGCCGGTGATCATTTAATCAAATTATTGGCTAACCTGAACAGATCCGTAATAATCTGGAGTATGTTTTTTCAGCATGTTGAACGTTTTTATGCATATTGGTCAGATTTATCAACCTTTCTGATCGATTTTTTTCCTTTGAAAAAATGTAAAAGCCTTTTTCACGTTGAGAGTATAATTTCTGCTGCTGTGTCGTTTTATACGTTTTACAGCATGTTTTAATCCTTTTATTGCCTTTTTGTATATATTAGAACCAGTTTGGTTGAGGATGAATCTCCATTCGTCAGGGTCAATCTCCCTCCTGATCCTCCATGGATTCTTCGAAGATTCAAGCTCCAAAAATGATTATGTAAGTGTTAATATCTCTGAAACTCTACATTTCTGTAATGGAGGCTTGTTGTTAGAGTTGTAGTAAAATGTATTCCTTCGCTCCACTCCTCATTATGTTTTTGTTTGTTATTATCCAGACTGACACTGGCTGTCCTACTCAGAGACTGAAGACTGTCCGATGCAGTAGAGGAGCATGTTGGTGTCTATGGCCAAACATCACGAACAGCCCAACAACCTGAAGACAATCTGTTAGTGAGTGGACATCTCTCTGGTGAGTGGACATCTCTCTAGTGAGTGGACATCTCTCTGGTGAGTGGACATCTCTCTAGTCAGTGGACATCTCTCTAGTCAGTGGACATCTTTCTGGTGGAGCGCAGAGAGGAACTCAATATTATCAACAGAAACATGAACTGGATAAGAAATGATGGATCTGAATATCAGGTTGGTCTGTTATGTACTGTAATATCTGGCAATCTACCTGTTAAAAGAAAATGTACTCTATCATATTACATGAATTGCTTGCTTTACTTTCTCCACCTTGTACTTTGAACAATTTCATGCATATTGTATTGAAGGAAAATGTATTAAGGATTATTGCATTTTGTATTGCACAGCCTATATGTAAGACCTTTTGATAACAATATGTGAATGAAAGTGACATGTGAAACATGCACATTATTCCACGTTGTAATATGTTTTGTAATTATGGTGCATATTTTGAAATAAATGCATTTGAGAAAATCATTGCCTCTTTATTAAATCTTTATTTTCCAAAGAATTTTTAAAAGTTCAAACAATAAAATACCTATTTAATATTAATTATAAATAACTCTTATGAAGTTAAAAAAATACTCTGAGAGTTAATATTAAGATCTAACACTGAATTAGTGTTAGCAAGTGTTAAATGATTAACTCCAGCAGATTTGATTTCTGACACTTTATAAGAGTTAAGGTACCAACTCTCCAAAAGGAGTTAGTTTAACACTTTCTGGTGTGGACCCATATAGACACTTTTAAAGTGTTGAAATCAAATCTGACAGTGTTAATCTGGGCCTGCTGGATTTGCTGTGTGGCATTATAACCACCTACTAGCACTATAAAAGTAAAAGTAAACTTCTGCAAAATTATGAAACCTGTATCTTTGAGCATTTGTTTTATACTTAAAACAAATGCTCAAAGATACAGGTTACATATATATATATATATATATATATATATATATATATATATATATATATATATATATATATATATATATATAATATATATATTGATATATTAATATTTCAGCCAATATGATGGGGGAGAATGCTTACAAATTCAAATCCTATTTATATCTATACTATACTATACTATACTATACTATCTATACTATAATCTATACTATACTATACTATACTATAGTGATAGAGAACTATCACAATAGTAATATCTATGATGACATCACAGGCATTTTCATGCATCATACACCAGAATTGTACTTTATAAAGCCGCACATAGAGCCTCACCCACTTTTCACTTGTGCGGATTGTGCAAATTTTGCTAATTGTGCAGAGAACATTGTTTTGAGCAAAACTTGTTTGAATAACCCAGAATGACGAAACATCTGGTCTATCACCTCAACAATGAGCTCTTTGACATTTTTCAGCATGAGATCAAGGAGCTGCACCAAAATGTTGCGGCCATTACAATGGAGAAACTCAACACTGAATGTTACTATGAAGACATTGTCTCAAAAGAGAGGAAGGAGAAGCAGGCATTGCTTCTGGAAATTCAGGAGCTTAAGGAGAAGCTGGAGAAAGCTGAATCCAAGAACGAAGGCCAGGTGGGCAGAGATGAGACAACGTGCTGCCCCACAATACAGGAACTCCAACAAAAAATGAAGGAGATAGAAAAGAAACACCGTGATGAAATTGAGATGCTCACAATTGAGTTTGAAATTGATGTCGCTGTGACTCAGAAAGAGGTAAAGAAGCTCCAGAAAAAGCTGAAGAACGAAAGGAATCTTGGTGCAAAAAGTGATTCAGCAAAAAGGGAAGCCATCAATATTCTCCTAAAATTCCCTGACCACTGTGAAGGACTGAAGAACATCGCCACTGAAAAGTCAACAGAAATCATAGTTCGAGATGAGGACATTCCTTATCTTGATGTCCAACAGCTTCAAGAAATGCTACAGAGAGAAAGAAAGCTGAGAATTGAGGCAGAAAATGAAAATCTGGATCAATTCAAAATTTCCGAGGCTTTTTTTGACATGATGGAGCAAGAACTGAAAACCGAAAGAGAACGCAGAGCCCAAATTGAGGCAGACAAAGAGGAAGCTGTGGAGATCGCAGACCAACTAATTAAAAAGCTTGAGGACATAGAGAAAATGTCCAAAGAGGGTCCCGATGAGACCACTTCAGATGAGAGGGACAAAACTCAACTGGAGCTCCAACAAATAGAGAAAATGTTCCAAGAAGAGATAACCCAACGGGTCCAGGCAGAGAACTTAGTAGAACTACTGGAGGAAAAAGTGAAATCAGAACAAGTACATAGAGCCCAAATTGAGGCAGAAAAAGAGGAAGCCGTGGAGATCGCAGCGCAACTAATGAAAAAGCTTGAGGACGTGGAGAAAATGTCTCAGACGGCTTTGGATGATCGGAATAAATTTGAAATGGAGCTCCAACAGCTAGAGAAAATGTTCCAAGAAGAGAAACATCTAAGGGTCCAAGGAGAGACTGAAAATGCTTCTCTCTTGAAGACTGTAGAGTCTCTTTGCCAGGAAATGGACAAAGAGCTGCAGAAAGAAAGGGCTCTAAGAGAAGAGGCAGAAAGAGGTAAGCTGGAGCTGGCAAAGTTAAGTGATTATCTTTACCAGGATTTAGAGAAAGCCTGTAAAATGACAGAGACAAGTCAAACTCCTTACCAACAAACTTCAGACCGAGGTCAAGAAACAGAGATCTCTGATCAAAGACATCCAGGAACTCACCCTCATAGTGGAAAAGGAAAAAGCCCTTAGAATTGAGGCGAGAATTATGAGATGGAGGCCATAGAGATGCTAGAGGCTTTCCAGAAGGAAGCACAATGCTGAACCTGGTGGAAGAAAGACCTGAAAGAGAGAGAAATGCCATCTCATCAAAGTTCTCCCTCTTTAAAATCATGCGAATAGCTCTTTGTTGTTGTTAGCTAATAAGTATTAAATCCAGCAAGTATTTTAGATTATTAGTATTTTAATTTATGTAAATGTAAATGTCTCTGTTCCACCACACCTGATTCAAATAATTGCATGACCTCCTCTGCAGCCACCAAATACTCAATCAGCCATTCATTTGAGTCAGGAGTTTGTTAGGAAGGAGATACCTTAAACATTTAGGGCAGGGGTACTTAAGGACCATTAAGTACCCCCGGTTGGGAACCATTGTGATGGCGGTCGATTACTGGTCTGTACAGTAATCACCATTTAAAAAATGTTGGAAAAAAAACAAGCAAAATAAGGGAGGAAAATTTTTATTTGCTTTTTAATCTATTCCTCCCCTTAACAATAATGCAAATAGCTTCTTGTGTTTGAAATAAACATGAAAAAGTTTTATATCATCATTCTATGTATGACAATGTAAAGGTTTTATATCATTTTTTTGTATGACGATATTAAAATTTTATCATATGTTCTATATGTCCTTCTTTGTATTCAAACTTTAATGTAATGCTAATTGTTGATGTGTTTGTCTTTGTTTTATATGTAGCAATGTTATATGTTATATGTTGCAAGTTCTATATCAATGCCGAGTGTGAAACGGCCGGGATGAGGCTCAGTGCCTCCAAATCCGAGGCCATGGTCTTGAGCCGGAAAAGGGTAGAGTGCCTTCTCCGGGTCAGGGGGGCGTTCTGCCTCAAGTGGAGGAGTTTAAGTATCTGGGGATCTTGTTTACGAATGAGGGAAGAAGGGAGCGGGAGATCGACAGGTGGATTGGGGCAGCGTCTGCCGTAAAGCGGGTGTGGTACCGGTTCGTTGTGGTGAAGAAAAAGCTGAGTCAAAAAGCGAAGCTCTCGATTTACCGGTCGATCTACGTTCCCACCCTCATCTACGGTCATGACCGAAAGAACGAGATCATGGATACAATCGGCCGAAATGGGTTTCCTCCGCAGGGTGGCCGGGCTCTCCCTTAGAGATAGGGTGAGAAGCTTGGTCATCCGGGAGGGACTCAGAGTAGAGCCGCTGCTCCTCCACGTCGAGAGGAGCCAGTTGAGGTGGCTCGGGCATCTGGTCAGGATGCCTCCTGGACGCCTCCCTGGTGAGGTGTTCTGGGCACGTCCCACCGGGAGGAGGCCTCAGGGAAGACCCAGGACACACTGGAGGGACTATGTCTCTCGGCTGGCCTGGAAACGCCTTGGGGTTCCTCCGGAAGAGCTGGAAGAAGTGGCTGGGGAGAGGGAAGTCTAGGCCTCCCTTCTGAAGCTGCTGCCTCCACGACCCAACCCCGGATAAGCAAAAGAAAATGGACGGATGGACGGATGGATGGACGGATGGATGGACGAAAGGATGGGCGGACGGATGGATGGCTCTTAAGACATACTTCACAGGGAAACAGAAAATCACAGATAAGTGAGTAAAAATTTATTGACACCTTAATAAATTCAAACAGTGGCTCTGCTTTATTTATTTCACTACAATTATTAAGATTCCAAAGATCTACAATGACGTTTATTTAAAATCACGGATTTCTCATGCGACTCATTATTAAAATTGGTAACACTTTATTTGAAGGGGGGTGAATAAGACTGTCATGACACTGTCATAAACATGACAAACATGACCTGTCATCATCAAATGAATAAGTCTTCATGAATATTTATGACTGTTGTCATAAAGCGTCATTCGTAAATTATGACACTTTTAATGCAAAGTTGACATTATTCAAAATGTCTTTGTTATGACAACTTGACATTAACCAAGAAATCATTACTGTTTAAACTTTAGCTTCAATAACATAAATGTGATGACCAAATCCATGGTCCACACTCTGAAGTCGGAGTGGCCAGACAAAAGATGGGGGCCAGGCCTCAGCAGGCAAAAATGCTGATTGGACTACACCACTAGTTCCTGCTGGCAGGGGAAATTTGTAGTTTCTTTAGTTTAGATAAGTTTTGTGTTTAAGTAAATATTAGTATTTAAACTATAATATATTTTGATTTTCATTTTGTGAGTATTTAGTATAGCCAAACTTAGCTGTACTATTATTAGTTTTGTGTTTGTAATTGTATTCTGTTTAGTTACCCCTATTGTCTCTTAATTGGTCTGATCAGCCAGTATATAAACCCCTGTGTGTCATTTCTTTGTTAGGTCAGTTATGTTTGTTTGTGCAGCTAGTTTGTTTACGTTATTGCCTAAGTTCAGTTTTGTTTCTTTGACCTCTTTTATGAGCTCAGTTTATCTTTTTGTCATTTTATAATCTGGATTAAAATAAAAACCCTATTTTTCAAATTAATATGCTGTGACTCCTCCTGTTTTTAGCTTGGTCCATCACATGTGGTGTCAGAAGTGAGGATTTTGAGTTGAGGAGCCAGGATTTTTTTTTTTATTATTTTTCTGCTTTTTGTGAGCAATTTTTTTTTCCCCACTCTAATAAATATTTTTGAGCCATGCAGAATGGTGTGTGTACCAAAGAGGCTTCCCAGCAATCAGAAAGGGAGGAAATGGAAGGAGGAGGTTCAGCAGCAGCAGCTGAAGCCACTGATGATGAGACCAGAGAGCCAACTCTGCATGATATTGCTGGGATTCTTCAGGCATTCATGGGACAACAGGAAGTTTGGGATAAAAAGCAGAGAGAAGTTTCTGCTCAACAAGAACAGCGCTTTAAGTGCTTGCAACACCAGTTTCGGCTTTTGCAGACAGAAATGCATGCCAGGACAACCCCGCCCCCGAGCCCACATCAACTGATCCATAGCCTGTTGAAACTCACACTGATCAGATTCAAGCAACATCTCAACCTGATGATTCAACTTTCAGCACAACAGGTCAGTCTGTGCATGTTCATCATCCTAAATTAGAAAAATTAACTGCTGAAGATGATATTGAACACTTTCTGACCACTTTTGAGAGAATTGCAGCTGCTTATTGTTGGCCAAAGTCAGATTGGGTTTTTCATCTCATTCATCTTCTGACGGGTAAGGCTCACAATGCCTATGTTAATATGGATGTGGATGGTTCCCTGGAATATGGAAAGGTTTACAAAAATATGATATAAATCCAGAAACTTACCGACAAAGATTTTGCTGTCTTGATGTTCTTGATGGGAGTCCAAAGGAACTGTATTCAAGGCTGAAAGAACTTTATGAGAAGTGGATTCAGCCTAAAGATAAAACTGTGAAACAAGTTGGTGAACTGATTATTCTGGAACAATTTTTGAGAATGTTGTGTCCTGAGCTTCAGGTCTGGATCAAGGAGCACAATCCGAAGTCTGCTGCAGAAGCTGCTACTCTGGCGGAAGTGTTTGTAGCTGCCAGAAGTAGGAGTCAGCCATGGAGCAACAGCGCATGGGGAGCTGCCAAAGATTCACGTCGATTACAACCTACTCAGCCTCATCAAAAGTTTGCAACGAGTGTGGGTAAGCCTTTCTTAAGAGATAACCAGCCCACTAAGCCAGGAAAAAGGCCTCCATTGTGTTACCTCTGTGGACAAGAAGGTCACACCAAACCCATATGCCCCAAGAATCAAAGTAAGCTAACTCAAATGTGTTTTGTGGCTCATCGGAAGGTAGATATTAAATCTGAAATAAAGCAGTCAAGTAAAATCATTGCAGTGAAGATTGCTGGACATGAAATGAATGCTTTAATAGATACTGGCAGCACACAGACTCTAGTGCACAAGAAACATGTACCAACTAATTGTATATGCCCTTCTGAAACAATATCAGTTTGCTGTGTACATGGTGATGAGAAATCATACCCCACTGCTGATATGTTTATTGAGGTGCAGGGGGCTCCCTATCTGTTGAAGGTTGGGGTAGCTGATAACCTACCCTATCCTGTAGTTTTGGGGGAGGATCTGCCTGTCATCTATGATTTGTTGAGGGATGTGCAGAGCCGTAATGTGGCTGTAACCAGAGCCCAAGCTAAAAAAGAAGATGAGCATTTTGCAACACTAAATGCTTTACCCTTTTTCGAGGCCGAGTTGCAGACAGAACCTGGGAAGTCTCGGAAGCCACGCAGTCAAAGAAGGCGTGAGAAATTTCAACACGCACTGGGTGAGACTTCAGTTGAAGTGGCTCCAGATACGCCACTGGGTTTTTCAATACCCACAAACATCAGACAAATGCAGCAGAATGATCCAACTTTGTCTGCCCTGTTGCTGAAGGCTAGGAGGGGGGCCTCTGTAGGATCTGACACAAATAAAGAGCAGTATATAATGCAAGATGGCATTTTATATCATCGACATGGCCAGTTTAAGCAATTAGTTGTCCCTAAGGAGGCTGGTGAGACAGTGCTGACTTTGGGACACTCTATTCCCTGGGCTGGCCACCTTGGGAAGTACAAGACCATTGCTCGCATCAAGCGATATTTTTTCTGGCCTGGTTTAAGGTCAGATGTTGCTTTATTTTGCAGTAGCTGCTCTGAGTGTCAGAAAACCTCAATTAGAGTCCCTACCAAAGCACCACTTCAACCCCTTCCCATTATTGGCACACCTTTTCTACGTCTTGGGATGGATGTAGTTGGCCCGGTGGAAAATAGTAAATCTGGAAATCGTTTCATGCTAGTCATCACAGACTATGCAACAAGATATCCTGAAGTTTTTCCACTAAAGACTGTTAAAGCAAAACATGTGGCTTCCTCACTGATTCAACTTTTCTCAAGGGTTGGATTTCCACAGGAGATTTTAACTGATCAGGGCACTAACTTTATGTCCCCACTGTTGAAACAGGTCTATAAGCTGTTGGGCATTAGGAGCATGAGGACGACACCATACCACCAACAGATGGATGGCCTGATGGAGCGTTTTAACCAAACCCTCAAACAAATGCTTCGTAAATTTGTTAATGATACGGGCTCTGATTGGGACCAGTGGTTGCCATACCTCCTTTTTGCCTACAGAGAGGTTCCTCAGGCTTCCACTGGGTTCTCTCCATTTGAGCTCCTTTATGGCCATGATGTGAAGGGCCCTCTGACCCTGCTGAGAAATGCTTGAGAGGGAGATCAAAGTAAAGAGGATCCCGTCAACATTATTTCATTTGTTCTCCATATGAGGGATAAACTGCAGGAAATGAGTGAGTTGGCTCAGAGTCACATGGCAGCTGCTCAGAAACACCAAAAGGTTTGGTTTGATAAGAAAGCTCATCACAGAAGTTTTGCTCCTGGTCAGAAGGTTTTGGTAATGTTGCCAACTTCTGACAGCAAGTTGCTTGCAAAGTGGCAGGGACCCTTTGTAGTACTGAGGAAAACTGGACCTGCTACCTATCAAGTCTCTATGCCAGGTCTCCAGTGAGGGAGGCGAGTGCTCCATGTTAACCTTCTCAAGGAGTGGGTTCCACGGAAGGAGAATGAAACTGAGGTGTTGCTTATTCACAGAGTGGAGGAGGAGGAAGAAGTTAATGACTATTTGCCCTCAGTAACATCCTCTGTGCTGGACTTAAGCCATCTCACCAGTGAGCAACAGTCTCAGGTAACACCCCTTATTACTTCTGACATATTTCAAGAGTGCCCAGGTCGCACTACTCTAGTGGAGCACAGCATTGTTCTAAAACCAGATGCTGTTATAAAGCGTATGAGTTACAGGATACCCGAATGCTTCCGGGTGGAGCTGAAGGAGGAAATGGACCTCATGCTGTCTCTAGGAATCATCCAACCTTCAACAAGTGAGTGGTGCAACCTTGTTGTGTTGGTTCCAAAAAAGGATGGCAAAATAAGATTTTGCATCGACTTCAGGTACCTCAACTCCATATCAAAATTTGACTCTTACCCAATGCCACGTATAGATGACCTCATTGAACACCTGGGGGAAGCAAGATATTTAACAACTATTGATCTGTCTAAGGGGTACTGGCAGGTGCCCTTCACCAAACAGTCCCAGAAGCTAACAGCATTTCGCACCCCCTGGGGATTGTTCGAGTTCACAGTCCTGCCATTCGGTCTGCCTGGGGCCCCAGCAACATTTCAAAGACTGATGGATCAGGTACTCTGTGGGCTCTCGGCATTCACCTGTGCATACCCTGATGATGTTGTGGTTTTTAGTGGAACTTGGGAAGAGCATGTTGACCATCTAAAGGAGGTCCTGGATCGGCTGCGTTCAGCAGGCCTTGCCATCAATCCAGCAAAGTGTGCTCTTGCTAGGACAGAAATACAGTACCTGGGGTACACCATTGGAGGTGGTACTCTGAAACCTCAAGTTGATAAAAGCAATGCGATAGCTTCTTGTCCACTCCCACAAACCAGGAAACAGCTGCGGTCTTTTTTTGGCATGGCTGCATTCTAAGACAGATTCATCTCTGATTTTTCAGCTAGAGCAGCATCCCTAACAGACGTGACGGGTTCCAGATGTCCCACTAAAATTCAGTGGACAACAAATGCCATTGCAGCATTTAAAGACATTAGCCAATCTCTGAGTAAGAATCCAGTTTTGCACTCACCGGATTTTGCAAAAGACTTTTTGTTGCAGACCGATGCTTCTGAAAGAGGCCTTGGGGCAGTGCTTCTGCAAGGACCACCAGAGGACCAACATCCAGTTGCCTACATCAGTAGCAAGCTGCTGCCAAGAGAGAGGCGATATGCAACTGTGGAGAAGGAAGCCTTTTAAATGAGCCCTTGACTCATTTAAATATTATTTGCTGGGAAGAGAATTCACTCTTCAGACTGATCACAGAGCCCTCCAGTGGCTAGAAAGAATGAAGGACATAAATGGAAGAATCACCAGATGGTATCTTGCAATGCAGCCATTTCGGTTTAAGGTTCACTACATCCCCAGTAAAGACAACACCACTGCTGATTACCTTTCTAGGCACCAGAGTGAAGATCAGGAAGTGGGGGAGTGTGTGATGGCCAAATCCATGGCCACACTCTGAAGTCGGAGTGGCCAGACAAAAGATGGGGGCCAGGCCTCAGCAGGCAAAAATGCTGATTGGACTACACCACTAGTTCCTGCTGGCAGGGGAAATTTGTAGTTTCTTTGTTTAGATAAGTTTTGTGTTTAAGTAAATATTAGTATTTAAACTTTAATATATTTTGATTTTCATTTTGTGGGTATTTAGTTTAGCCAAATTTAGCTGTACTGCTACTTGTTTTGTGTTTGTAATTGTATTCTGTTTAGTTACCCCTATTGTCTTTTAATTGGTCTGATCAGCCAGTAATAAACCCATGCGTGTCATTTCTTTGTTAGGTCAGTTATGTTTGTTTGTGCAGCTAGTTTGTTTACGTTATTGCCTGAGTTCAGTTTTGTTTCTTTGACCTCTTTTATGAGCTCAGTTTATCTTTTTGTCATTTTATAATCTGGATTAAAATAAAAACCCTATTTTTCAAATTAATATCCTGTGACTCCTCCTTTTTTAACTCGGTCCATCACAATAAAGTTACATAATTTTTAAAGTGCAATCAGTAATAATTTTATAACAAATTTATATCAGTAACAATTTCTTGGTTAATGTCAAGTTGTCATAACAAAGACATTTTGAATAATGTCAACTTTGCATTAAAAGTGTTATAATTTACCGAATGACGCTTTATGACAACAGTCATAAATATTCATGAAGGCTTAAACATGTTCATGACAGGTGTTATATCATGTTTATGAAAGTGCCATGACAGTCTTATTCAGCCCCCTTCAAATAAAGTGTTACCTTAAAATGTATGAATCTGTACATTGCAAAGTAAATTACAATAAAACCCAGAAGGAGACAGAATCTTGCCATCAGTTCTGGCCACCTGCTGTCAGACATGTCCAGATCTTGCTGTAAAATCTTGGTACAAGCAGAATGCTGATTTTGTTACTAACAACCCCCTGGCCATCATCAACCAACAACCGTCGTTGTCATACATTGGATGTTACGGGTCAGATGTTGAAACTTGATAAACTAGCTTTTTGTTCTATTTTTGGATATGGTTGTTTTGACAAGCTGCCGTTTTCTGCTTGCGTAGGTTGAACTCAGTTATCTTGTGCTTTACTGTTAAACTTGATTTTAAAGTAGAAATAAAGACCAACCTCTAGTTGTAGCTGTGCTATCCCTCAGGAGCCTCAACAGGTTAAAACATCTCTGGAATTAGGGAGTGTATGAGTAAAGTTATCTGAAAGGCAACCCATGTTTGCACTAAATGTATCCATTATTTTTTGATGCCACACATAATGTATTATAGATAATTAAAACATGGTGACAGGTCTAAAAACTATTAACAATTATGACATTTGAAAGGAAATTACCATACTAAATGCATATTTTCCTGTACAACAATGAAGTAAATGTTTTGTTGAGTTACATATTTCAGATAATGTTATTAAAAGTGGCTGAACTTGTCTTGGCACTTCTTTCAATCCCGCTTTTAGCAAGGGCAACTCTTTGCTGTCACTCTCTGTATCCGTGGACAAAAACAGCAAACTAGTCCTATTTATTTTCCTTAATTTTAAATATCATTACGAAGCAGAAGCAGCCGCTCCTCCTCTGCCTCTTCTCCTGCTCTTTGGGAACTCACAGATGAAGAACAGGGGAGTTTCACACTCCACTTTATTCCACGTCCCACTGTTGAGCAGCTCCACGCAGCTGACATTGGTGGCTGGAGATGATGTGGAATATAGCTGCTCTTCCTGGCTCCACACCACAAACTCCCGCAGAGGCGTGGAGTCTCCATAAATATAACTTCCAGTTCCATCCTTAAATAGAATATATATATATATATATATATATATATATATATATATATATATATATATATATTAAAAAAAATCTTGCAACTTAGCAATCCACACAACATAAAATGTGCCGTCTTTAAAAGTAGCATCACTGTCGCTGTTTCTACCTGGAGGTCCTGAACACTTACTGTGCTTTTGCTCTGAGCTTGTACTCCAACATAAACCCTCGTCAGCCCTGCTTGACTGATGTAGTCTGCCATGAGCCGGTTGATGTTGTTAGTTTTTGGCATAGCCAGCGCGCCTCCCCTTAGCTTGCAGTTCATAGAAGCCTCTCTGAACTTCTTGGGCTCCTTCACAAGCAGGTAATATCTGTCCTCTGTCTCCTTCAAGCCCAGCACAACTGAACGGGAAAGATTTTCAGAATAATTTGAGTGAATTTATGACTGAAACGTTTATTTGAGCATCATTTATTTCATTATAATTCCCAAAGATGATAAATGTACTCATATAATAATGAGTATGTTAGATTAAAATTTCTCACTGACAACTCACCGTTCTTCACAAACTTAACAGTGTTCCTCAGCTTCCCTAAATTCTCATCAAGCTGTCCGACCACCTTCCTGTATCTCCCACAGTCACATGTTGTCACCTAATAGATAAAACAGCCATTATCTCAACTTACTGTGTTTTATCAAATAATTGTAAAAACTAATCTGCTGCCTCAAGTATATAATTGATCATTTTTGTCAGAAAGTAAAAAATAGATAAGAAGGGAAGACAGTGGAGTATAAAATTCCATCCATCCATCCATCCATTTTCTTCCGCTTATCCGGGATCGGGTCGCGGGGGCAGCAGCTTCAGAAGGGAGGCCCAGACTTCCCTCTCCCCAGCCACTTCTTCCAGCTCCTCCGGGGAACCCCAAGGCGTTCCCAGGCCAGCCGATAGACATAGTCCCTCCACGTGTCCTGGGTCTTCCTCGGGGCCTCCTCCCGGTGGGACGTGCCCGGAACACCTCACCAGGGAGGCGTCCAGGAGGCATCCTGACCAGATGCCCGAGCCACCTCAACTGGCTCCTCTCGACGTGGAGGAGCAGCGGCTCTACTTTGAGTCCCTCCCGGATGACCGAGCTTCTCACCCTATCTCTAAGGGAGAGGCCGGCCACCCTGCGGAGGAAACCCATTTCGGCCGCTTGTATCCGTGATCTCGTTCTTTCGGTCATGACCCAAAGCTCATGACCATAGATGAGGGTGGGAACGTAGATCGACCGGTAAATCGAGAGACTCGGCTCTCTCTTCACCACGACGGACCGGTACAGCGCCTGCTTCACGGCAGACGCCGCCCCAATCCGCCTGTCGATCTCCCGCTCCCTTCTTCCCTCATTCGTGAACAAGATCCCCAGATACTTAAACTCCTCCACTTGAGGCAGGACGACCCCCCTGACCCGGAGAAGGCACTCTACCCTTTTCCGGCTCAAGACCATGGCCTCGGATTTGGAGGCACTGAGCCTCATCCCGGCGCTTCACACTCGGCCGCGAACCGTTTCAGCGAGAGCCGCAGATCACGATCTGATGAAGCCATCAGGACCACATCATCCGCAAAAAGCAGAGATGCGATCCTAAGGCCACCAAAACGGATCCCCTCAACACCTCGGCTGCGCCTAGAAATTCTGTCCATGAAAGTAATGAACAGAATCGGTGACAAAGGGAAGCCTTGGCGGAGTCCAACTCTTACCGGAAACGAGCCCGACTTACTGCCGGCAATGCGGACCAGACTCTGACACCGGTCATACAGGGGACCTGACAGCCCGTATCAAAGGGCCCGGTACCCCATACTCCCGGAGAACCCCCCACAAGGCCCCCCCGAGGGACACGGTTCGAACGCCTTCTCCAAGTCCACAAAACACATGTAGACTGGTTGGGCGAACTCCCATGCACCCTCCAGGACCCTGCTGAGGGTGTAGAGCTGGTCCAGTGTTCCACGACCAGGACGAAAACCACACTGCTCTTCTTGAATCCGAGGTTCGACTATCCGACGGACCCTCCTCTCCAGGACCCCTGAATAGACCTTTCCAGGGAGGCTTAAGAGTGTGACCCCTCTGTAATTGGAGCACACCCTCCGGTCCCCCTTTTTAAATAGGGGGACCACCACCCCGGTCTGCCAATCCAGAGGAACTGCCCCCGATGTCCATGCGATATTGCAGAGTCGCGTGAGCCAACACAACCCTACAACATCCAGAGCCTTAAGGAACTCCGGGCGGATCTCATCCACCCCCAGGGCCCTGCCACCAATAGTTTTTTGACCACCTCGGCGACTTCGTCCCCAGAGATTGGAGAGCCCAACCCAGAGCTCTCCAATCTCTGAGTATAAAATTATCTAATAGAAATACTAACTGGTGTCCATAATATTTGAAATTTTATTTACACTCAAAGATGATCAAAATAAATTGTATTTGTTTGAATTTTTCTCACCAGCTTGTCCTTTGATCCCGAGTGGTCCATCAAAACCTTTAGAACCATTGTCACCTGAAGATTGATGAAAATCACAAATGTGAAGCCATTTTAAAGGAATTGTGCTCTATGTCCTCTATTGGATCTAGCTCTTTATTCAGCCCTTATATCAACTCTAATCGGCTTCCCTGTTCCTGCTGAAGAAAATGATGTTCACAACATAATGCTGTTGGCCAGCTACAACATAATTTAATGTAGGAATAGTTCGCTCAGGGTGATGGGCAACCAGTGAACAACAAATGCACAGTAACTGCAGATATGGCCAGAGATTCAACATTGGTTTCTTCTAAACCAAAAATCTTCTTCCATGTTTGCTGTGCCCCTTGCATAACTTGTGACAATCTTAAAACAGTCTTCCTTTGACTTTATTTGTGCTGTAATGTCGTTCTTCTGGCCACTGTCCTGTCAACAGAAGCTTGCACCTAAGTTGTCGATTTCTGCTGCTCCTGCAGATTTTGATTATTTCTAAAGGCAACTGGTTACACAGGATTGTATTTTAAGATATTAGTATCAAGAGAGTCATAGCTTTTCTATATGAAAAAAAAGCCTTCACTGAGTATCATCCACCTTCCATTTCCCAATATTCCCGACTATGTGTTAGTGTAGCACAAAAAAAAGACAATAAAATATACTTAAGTTGTAAAGTAACAAAATATATATATAAAAAACTCCAATCAGTGTTTAAAAAACAAAAAGACATAGGGCTTGTGTAGTATCTCAATTTCACAGGCAGATGGCAGGGTCACACTTAAAATTCACTGCTCACCCTTGCAGATTTACCTTGGTCAGGAACCATCCTACTGCACCTTACGTTACAATAGTTCAAATGCAATTTACAGCTCTGAAACACAAATTTGAACTATTTCATATTGGAGGTAACTGAATTATTTCATTTCTATTTGTTAAAGTCTATAATTCTCCTATTCACTCATGTTGCAGCTCGACAGTGGAAATTAACCCAAGTGGCAGTTGTAAGGTTTGGGGAAGTGATTTGCTGTTCAAACATAACAATGGCCTAATATGGATGAGGAACAGAACAGTGACATGTGACACCTGCACGGCTTTGTTTGGGCTGGGGTAGAAAGGTTACAGTTTGAACCTCCTGGCATAAATACAACAAACTCATTAGACTCAAACTTTCACTTATGTTTAAATTACAGCAATGTCTACTAATGTTATCTCCAAGAACATAAAGAAACAAAACGGCGTCTTGATGTTGTTAGTTATAACATTGTCATTAGTTTCTTCTGCACAAGCACATACTAGCAGTTAAATGTATGCAAATAAAATCTCTGCCTACTGATGTACTGTAAGGTAACATGACTTGGGTAATAACATGAGTTAACCCTATGCAGATGTGGAAATTCATCGCATTTAATGGCTCTGTGAGGGTGTATTAACATGCCATAAAACAGTAGCTCAGTTTTAGTTTTGAGCCCTTGGCATTGTCCCGAGTCTATTTTGTTTTCCCCCAGGTATTTTATGAGCTCTGGGCTTCCAGTCTCATTGTTAATCCAAAGTTGTGACCTCACTCCTTCTGTGAGAAGGCTGATGCAGAGTCACTTTCCTGTAAGAGTATTAAACATGATGAACGCATGGAACGCTGCATGTACAGAGAGGCAGGGGAACTCGACTGCCTATAAAAACTGGAATAAAGACACAGTGGTTAATGCATGAGCATGACATCATACTGCAGGGAAGACAGTTTTCTGTCTTTTGATGTCATAAAGCTCACCCTTACGCTTAGCTTAGTTTCTTGTGGACCATTTTTACTTTTAAATTACTTAATAAACCATTTAAAACTACGTTTAATTATGTTTTAAGCTTTAAACTAATTAAGTGTTCCAACATGTGGAAGGACTTTCTGCTTTCTTGTTTTTATTTTATTAGCATAGAGAAGTCATCAAAGCTCACAGGATTTCGTCTTCATCCTTAAAATTTTAGAAATTTCAAGGATGTCACATATACACTTTGACTTCCCAAAGTGTCACTGTGCTGAAACTTTGGGGACTTTTACAGTGAATGGCCATACAACCTAAGAATAATTTGTCATCCGATATTTTTTCTTCCTTAGTCTGCTTAAAGACAAACACATGCTGCAGTTTCTGACTAAAGTAAACACTAAATATGACTAATGACCCTAAGCTTTGTGTCTTTACAAAAGCATTAAACAGAAGACTAAAAGAGGGAATTGATAGACATTGGCATGGACTTAAGAGTTAAAATGATTAATGGAACCTTTCTCTCCAATCGGGCCCATTTTTCCTGAGGGGCCTACTTCTCCTTTAAGACCTGGTTCACCTGGCACACCTGAGTGAGGAAAAAGGAACAATAAATTAAGAAAATTATGGATTTAAGAAACTGACAAAACATAAAATGACATTAACTAATTTTCATTTGGTCTATAATCCAATTGTTCTCAGTCTCTTCATCTTCAGACCCCTCAAAAATAATAGTGGAAAATATTGATGACGCTGGATTCAAACGAATTGAAACAGTGTTTCTTTAGAAAACACTGGTAATATCATACTTTTTTGTATGACATTATGGAATTGCATTTGAACAAGTAGTATGCAGCAACAGGTAGTATGAGATTTACTACTGCATCAACCCCCAAAACCTTGGGGTACAGTCTTGGAAACCTTCTTTGTATACACAAAACCCTTATGGGCCAAACAAACACCCTGTTCTTGAGGGTAATGATCTGTGCCACTGTTCTACAGTCAAGATAAAAACAGTGTTGCGCCTCCTTAATCTGAGATCCATAAGACAATAAAGAGGCATAAAAGTCATGACAGCTGTACTATGTCCAAAGCCTACATCCACAAAGCTTTTTAACTCCCTTAAGCACCTCTGCCATGGTGATGGAACTGCCTTCACCCAAATCTTTGGACTATGCTTCTATAAGGGAGACCAAATTGAGGAGGTTCTCAGTGTTCTCCTTCCACTGTATCCACACGTCCTCCCCAAAGCAGAACCTGCTCGGGTCAGTCGCTTCTTCCCCTTTCTGAGATGCCAAATGGTTTTCCAGAACTTTCCTGGGGCCAAACAAAAGTCTGTCAAATAAAACATTGCAATGAAGTTTGTCGCTGAAACAGAACATTTACTGTATGTGAAAAAGCTCAACGTGTGTGAATACTTTTTGCAAGACACCAAAGACCTTGTTATTGTCCCTATAGCTTTTCGTGTAGTGAACAGAAATTAGAATGTAGGATAGAATAAAATAAAAAAGAGAACCTGTGGTGGTGAGCGTGTTTGTGTGGGAATCATACAGAGCAGACAGAGGCGTTCTGCCAGCTCTTGAACTAGTGTTTCCTGAGGAAACTCTTCAACTGGAAACTAATGGTGTTTCAAACACTAAGTGATGTTCTGAAGAGGCCAGATTGTTAGAAGGATTTGCAACACACACACACGCAGGCACGCAGCCATATGTGCACACATACACGCACAGAAGTGTGTCTTTCTGTCTTCAAAGGGACTTTGATTTGACTTCAATTGTTTTTTTCATTCACTTCTATAACCCAACTCTGACCCGAAGTTAGTATTTCTACACATATTAGGACTTTGCTTTGACTTCCTTTCATTTTAGTAACTGCATTTATGCTTTATCCATAAAGAGCAGTGGTTCCTCACAACAGAGTACTTGTTGGGAAAATTGCTTTACAAGGTGAGAAATGCTTAAACACACTCACGCACACGCAATTAAAAAATGTTCACCTAACCTTACAAGAACTACAGTGGTGTGAAAAAGTTTTTGCCACTTCCTGATTTTCTATTATTCTGTACGTTTTCCACATCAAGCTTTTCAGAACATCAACTGTTTTTAAAGAAGGTGTTGATCATAAAGGGAAATGTAAAACAAAACCTACATGTTTTGATTTGTGTGAAAAATCATTATCGCCTAAACCTCATACCAGCAACAATTGGAATCAAGCATTTACGATAGCTTGCAGTGAATCTTTTACAATGCTGTGGAGGCTTTCGGCCCACTCACTTCTGCAGCATTGTTGTAATTCAGCCACATTGGATTGTTTTCCAGCACGAACAGACTTTTAAGGTCATGTCACAGCGTCTCAATAGGATTGAGGTAGAACTTTGATTATGCCACTTCACGGTCTTCTTTTCGTGTTTCTTCAGTCACCCAGAGGTGGAGTTGCTGGCGTATTTTGGATCATTGTCCTGCTTCAGAAACCCAAGTTGGTTTCAGTCTGAGGTCACGAAAACAGATGGTCGACATTTTCCTTCAGGATTCTTCTTTGGTAAGAATTCATGGTTCATTTACCACAACATGTCTTCCAGGTCCAGAAGCAGCTAAACAGAACCAGAACATCACACTACAAACACCATATTTTACTGATGGTATGATGTTTATTTTTTGAAATGTGTTACTTTCACGCTAGATGTAATGGGACACATACCTTCCATAGAGATCAACTGTTGACGCGTCAGTCCACAGAATGTTTTCCCAAAACATTGGGGATCATCAACAAGTGTTCTGGAAAAAACCGAAACGAACCTTAATGTTCTCTTGCTCAGCGGGACATTTTTATTTTTATTTATTTTTTGTTTTGTAACACTGCCACGCAGGCCATTTTTGCCCGGTCTCTTTCTTATTGGTGGAGGCATAAACTTTGACCTTAAACTGAGGCCTGCAGTTCTCTGGATGTTGTTGTGGGTGTTTTATAACTTCTTGGATAAGTCGTTGCTGAGCTTTTGAGATAATTTTGGTCCGCTGGCCACTCCTGCGCAGTTTCACCACCATACCATGTTTTCGCCATTTGTGGATAACAGCTTTCCCTGTGGTTTGGTTCAGTCGTAAACCTTTGGAAGTGGCTTTGTAACCCTTTCCAAGCAGATAAATCTCAATTGCTTTCTTTCTCATTTGCTCTTGAATTTTTGTTTATGGATCTCTGCATAATGTTTACCTTTTTAGGATCATTTGGTGGACTTCACTTTGTCAGGCCAAAACATTTAAGTGATATCTTCATTGACAACAGTGTGGCAAGTCTGTATATGGCTAGAGACTGTGTGGTGTGATTAACCACAGTTAAATTTTGTTTAAACAGGAAGGCAATCGCTTTTTTACACACAGCGACTTGTAGGTTTTAATTTCTTGGGGGAGATTATTCCCATAATGACAAACATCTTCATTTAAAAAATGCATTTTGGATTTACTCGTGTTGCCGTTGACATATATCTCAGTTCGTCTGCTGTTCTGAAACTCTTAAGTGTGGAAAACATGCACAAAAATAGAAAACCAGGAAGGCGATAGACATCTTTTCACTCCAGTGTATCCACTGAGAAAGCATTTAATTTCTAATCAGAACCTTAACCTTGACTGATTCTGTTTACTTTTATAATCCGATGTTCACAAGTATTCATGTCCCATCAAGAATTTTTGATATCTTGATTAAAAAGTAAAAAAAAAGTGTTAAAAAGAAAAAAAATGACTATTCTCCATCTCCATTGTTTTCACAAATTCCGCATGAATTATTTTTCAAAATGCTTTGCAGGCTGCCTCACAGAGAAAATGTTTTCACAGTCTTCAGCAGAGAGCTCACTGTGAGAAGCGATTATGTGCTTTTGTCTTTAGCGAGAGGAAGAAACTGATTTTGGCTCCTCTTTCTCCTCGCCCCCTCTGTGTCTATAACATCTGATTAATGTTGTTTTGGCAGTGTGCACGCTCGCCAGTTAAACGGTCTGTGTGAGCGTCCAGATAACAGGCCTTTGTATCACTGCAGTCACACTTTATAATGGCCAACTCCTCAAACTGGTTTAACGACTGGTTTCTCCCAGCTGCCGGTGGAGCTCCCACAGGAGAATCTCACATTTTAAACAGCATCAGGCAGCTTAAGAATATTCAAACATCAGAAATAGAAGAAATTATATATGCTAAGTTATGAACTATTGTTTTCTCACTAGACGGGAAAATATTGTACTATGTGGGTGCATGTTTCCATTTAACTTACTGACAAATCCTGCTAAATCCAGTAAGAATATAGCTAACAGCTTTTTGATGCTAATACGTTTAGACAAACAAATAGTTTTTGTTGCCCTCCAGAGCATTGAGAGTCATGGATTCCCTTTTAAGCTTCCAAAATTAAGCAACTGTTTCCTGTAACACTGCCTAAATTAAGACTGGGAATACATGCGTCATCTGTTGCGCTGCCGACATGGTGCACTAACAAAATCATTGTAGAGACCTGCTTTCATGGCTGTCAGTAAGTGTACGGACAGAAAAACCATAATGACAGGTTGTGAATAATGTCCGTAAAGTTGAAAAGTTGAAAAAGGTTCTCGTGTGCTTCTCATACCTTCTCGGTGTGTTCTCTGTACTCACACACACAAGCGCTCGGCGCTTCAGAGGGAAATATTTCATTGTTTTGTGTCAGGACGCAGAGTAAACAGAAGTCTGAAAGTTGTGTCTTCAAGTTTGCCTTTTTGTGTGTATGGTACATACAAGACACAAAAGCAGCTGAAACCAGACAGCTACACGCAAGGCTTTTTTCTACTGTCTGACATTAAATCAGTCAGTGATGATTACTCGGATTGTTCCGTATTATTAAATACCAAAATAACGAGAGAGCTTTTTTTTTTTTTTTTTTTTTTTTTTTTTTTTTTTTACAGAATTCTTTTAAAACACTTTCATCAGAGCCAGAAGCATAGAGTACTTATGCAGTACTCAGTGGAATTGTTGTCTGTTCTTTTTGATTGGGTCAAACATTTGGGTCTCCTTGCACATGCTTCCTTTTGGCCAATTCCTGACAGAACTGGCGTAACTGAGTCAAGTTACTCAGAGGCCTTGGGTTTTTTGTCTATTTGAAAGAAGCGTTTGTGACCAAACTTTAATCATCTGTCGGATTTCTTAAGATGCTTCTTAATTATTTCCACATAATGTTCTCTCCTATTTCGCGCAGTGCACCAGTCCCTCAGGTTGCAAAACAGCCACAAAACTCGATGCTGTCTTAATCTGCAGAGATTAAGATAATTATTCCTGTGTGCATTTGAAAAAAATCAGATTTTTTTTTGTTTTTGTTTTTTGTTGCTTTTAGAGTAATGACTTTGTCCCCTCTTGCTGGTCTTTCCTATCATGTCAACACATGATTTGTTTTAGTGTCAATGACACTTTTCTTTTTCCACCAGCTTCAGCCAGTTTCTTCACAAGGTCTTTTACTTGTGTTCTGGGGTTGATTCACACATTTCCCACCAAAGCATGTTCACCTCTGGGGCCCAGAACCTGTCTCCCTACCCGGACCGTATAATGGCTAGACATTCCCATACTGTTCTTTTTTATCTGTAGTGGTTTGAACAGAAAAAAAATCTGGCACCTTAAGGCATCTGGAAGTTGTAACAAGATGAACCAGAGTTGTGAAGGTCTACAAGTCTTTCCCAGATGTCTTGGGATAGTTCTTTTCTTTTCGCTCTAATGTTGTACTAGAGAGCTGTTTGTTTGAGGGCTTGGTACTACTAAGCTTAAATAATAATTAGAATCCAGCACAGTCAGATGATGACATCTTTCACAAAGTGTTTAAAGTTAGAGACTCTCAGGGCAAACAAACTTCTGACTTTGAGGAAACAATGAAGCAAGTCTTTAATAAACTTCCTTTTAACCTATTTAGCAAACTGAATCTATTTTGGTAGCCTAAAAATGGCTAGAATAAAAGGTCGCCTGCATTTTATAAAGTGGGAGCAAATGTCCGGTTTTAAGTAGTTCCTCAGTATTTATATTTATAGCTTGTTACTTAGGAAGCGATGTTAACATTTCATGTGAAAACCATTGTCAATGCTGGAAGATTCCTAGAAAAAACCCCCCAACAAAAAAACAAGTTTGATCTTTCTCTGGCAGCATACAAAGCAATGCAGGAAGCAGATTCTTGTTTACTTCCCTTTTTTGTCCTTCAGTTGTTTGACCTTTACTAAATATTGGAAACAAGCAAATAAAAAAACACATGCTTCTTTGTACGGTTAGATTTTCATATATTCAAACTGAAATCCAAATTTCTCAACGGGGAAGTGAGCTACAGAGTGATTTAACAAAAAATAGGAACAATACTAATTTTGTCCAGAAAAAAATATACAGTGGACTAGCCATTGTGAATAGTATGGTTTTTTTTATGGATATAAAAACGAAGCTAAAAATATAAAATCATTATATGCATGCAAGTGTGTGACTGATATTTTGTACCTGCCAATCCCGGTGGTCCGTTCTTCCCAAGCTTTCCCTCTTCCCCCTGTTCTCCATAATCACCTTGATCTCCTGGATTTCAACAAAGAAAACTGAGCTGACATGATTTTTTTTCCAGTGTCAAGCTATTAGGAGGATGACACATTATGCAATGAAAAATGCACTACACCAAGAAAACATTCAATTAATTTATTTGGTTCATTACATTTGTGTATGAATCCCTGTGCAGGTATTGTCACAAACCACTCAACTCACTGCACCACATACTATAGTTTCTGCCAAGACATTTTTAATAGCAGCGCTATCATTGCATTGAAATACAACAACTTTTCACAGTGAAAACCACTACTCAGATCTCTGAGAAATACTTTTAGCAGGTGATTGATGACCAAATACTTGGAAGGAAATCAGAACGGAATCTCACGTATCTGCTGAAGGTGTATCATTTTCAACCTAGACCATTAAAATACCAAATTTATATGTGGTTAAGGTGTGCCATCAAACTGGGATTCTTCATGTCAAATTTACTGAACTTTGCAAAGCGTTCACAACCTTTGTTGCATTTTTCATGTTGCATTTCAATGCGTTTTATCTGGATTTTTGTGCCATAACAACACAAAGTAGGTCACAATTGTGAAACAGGAAGAAAATGAGTAATGGACTTTAAAATCTAAAAAGTGTGGGTTGCATTTTATTTACCCTCTTGATACCTCAGAGTAAAATAAGCTGGTCAGTGATGGAGCTAAATAGAGGGATTGTAAAAAATACAATCAGCACTACAACGGAACAGTTTTGATCAGTGTGTTTTAGGTTCATTCAAAGTTCGAAACTAAAACAAACTGAAAACTTGTATTAATATCTACCATGTGGTCCGCTTGACCTCGAGCTATTCAGTAAGAAAAAACAAAATTGGGTAATTTTTTTTTCACAGGTTTTCACAAACAAAAAGAAAAAAAATCAGTGTTGGTCAACAACATAAAATCTCATTAAAATACATTTTAAACATTTAAAATTTTGCAAAGGTTAAAGGACTATACGTACTTTTTGTTGGACCCAGTAATCAGACAGTATTCCAACATTCAGAAAATGTGAATGTAATTCTAACTCTGTCTAACACGTGATTTTCATTTTAAATCTTCTTTTACAAAGTTAACATTTTCATATCAACGATGTCCAAGCGCTGCCAAAATTATCTGAGTGTGTAGTCTGCTACCAGTAAAAGCAATAAAAAGTGAGTCTTTTTTTCTTCTTCTTTTTCCTAGTTATGCTTTAAATAAATAAGGCATTTTTTGGGTTGTATGGAACACAGAAAAATGCACGTCCAACGCCCACTCAACTATTCAGTGGGAGACTGACCTTGTGGTCACTCGTATCTGGATGAGTCTTGTACAAATAATCAGTTCACCCTAGTGGCAGCTGTCTAAATACACATTGACTCAATGGGACTTTTCCTGTGAGCGCATTATTAGATAGAAGTTCAGTGGGCATAGCGAGTTGTGAGAAGAGTGGTGCCTAGTTGATTTGGATGAGATAAAAGTTGCCCCATCATTTTCTAGTCACCAGTAGTTCAACTGGATCAATGATTAACTATATTTGTCATGTCACCACTAAGAGAGTGATTTTGCAAAAATGCAAATATTAAATATATTTGTCCAAAAGAACACAAAATGTGATAAATGGCCTTATAACATTTTCTAGATGTTTTACAGCATGGATTGAGAAAAATCTGGCTGGCTTTCCCTTTAGCCAGAGCTGCAGGCAACGTTTTTCGTTTGTGTAAAAAGGCCTAGAAAAAAAAATGAAACTGGAGCTCAACTTTGAATTTTATAAGCTCTGTCTGTCTGAAACAGCAGGATAGCAAGCTACTGGATGTTGTAAAATGGAAAACACACATGGGAAGGCATTCCCTTCAAGTCAATCGGTATGCAGACAGCCAGCTTGTAAACTACGGGATATTTAATGCTTGGTGTGTTTATCATCCGCTCAGTAAACTCTAAAATGTTGCAGGGGTTTCTCTACAGGAATTATCTGTTTGTTAAATTTAAAGTATACTTAAAAAAAAAAAAAAAAAAAAAAAAAACGTTTTAAAAGTCTGAGTAAATATTACTTGAATCCAAGTGCTGATTTTTTCTCCCCACATTTCCTAAAATTTAATTTAAAAAAACTAATCTAAATGATATGATGTGCAGATGTATGTCTTAACCTACCTTTAGCTCCGGGTATGAGGGAGTTGGTGCAGACTTCTGGAGAAGCAAAAATGTAGCAGAAACCAGAAAGAAAAGCAAAGAGCCTAAACAGACCAGACATCTCCCAACTGGTGCAGATTACTGAAGATGATCCTGATTATTTGGTTTGTTTTAGGAACAAACAGAAGAAAGTATTGTGTCCTGGATAAGAAGGTACTTTAGAAAAAAAAAAACTTGTACTGCAGAGAAGAGAGCTGAATATTGGCTTATAGAGCAAGCAGAAGCACTAAAACACAAGCACATCCACACTGGTGGGTAAAGTCTTATCAGTGACTTGTCAAAACATCATATGACACAGAGCAGACCTCTGCATTCCTCTGTTTGTCCGCCCAGCTTGTACTTTAAGAAATTCAGACAATAAAGCAAAAATAATAAACCAAAGCATACTTCATAAAATTTGCAAACTGTTTATTCCATAATATTGTTAATGTAGCATAAAACTGATGACGATTTACAGTTAATGTAGAACGTTTGATGGTGTAAATATTTATAGTGTTATGTGCTTCAGATTTATTTAATCATGTATAAGGTGCCCAAACAATTACTTTCACAATTAACCAAAGTTTTATCTTACAAAATCAAAATCATTGCAAAATGATGTATGTACTTTTTAAAAAAAATTTCTATCAAGGGACTTTACAGAAAAAGAATCATGAGAAGATTTTTCTCCAGACAAATATTTATGTAGAATCAAATCTGGCAGCAAACAAAATAAAGATATGTATTATCATAGCTACCGATTGTAACTTTTATAAAAATATGTACATATTTTTACATATTTGTTAAAACTGTTACTCTGTCATGATATGGCGTGAGACAGATAAACTGTAAAAAGAACAAACAAAAAAAACTCCTCTGTCTTGTCCCGTTGATCCCAGTGCTAACTGCAGAAACATGTCTCTTGGTCAGAAAGAACCAATCAGAAATAGGAGGAGTGTTTTAATGCTGTCAATCATTCTTGTGTATGCACCGCTCACACTCTCATCCTTGTTTTCTGCTGCAAGGATGCGGCATTTGTGACTTTTGTCCTGTTGTGAAAGCTCAGGCTAGCTGTCATGGTCACAGACGACAGCGGTTGAAGTGTTTTCCAGTAGAGTTGTTTCTCTGCATTAGCACAGTTAGCCATTAGCACATTTAGAGTGTACACAAGTGTGATAGACAGTACTACAACCTTCCTCCTGGCTATGATTAGTTGTATTTGACCAGGAGCGGTGCATTTTGTCAGATCACTATAGTAGCTCAGAGTGGAGGAGAAAGTTGATTTTCTCATGGAATATATGTCACATACCATAAAATATTTAAAGATACATAGTGACACAATGACAATTGGTATCTGTGAAAGTCTGTGTAAAACAGAGTTAAAAATTATAAGAGATATTTGATAATATGCTCTAAAATGCTTAACACAATATAAAGTGACAGAACTGTGTTCACACATGTATAAGTAGTCAATAAAAAATGTAATGAACACAAGGAGTTAAATTTTGCAAGCAGAACATTTTATTGTAACCACAGGATCAAGTGATAATTTACTTACTTCAGTTGTCAGCTGTTTTAGTTTTTGTTGGTCTTAATAAACTAAATGGAGGCTTAGAGGGTGTAGTCATAAACAAGCAAAGTCCCAAATCCAATGAAAAAGAAAACAGCACAAGTACAACAGAGCTTCCCCTTCTTGGCAATTGAACAGATTAATTTAGATTAAGGGCTTGCACTTTTTTGTTTTGCAGTGGAAATGCACATATTGCTTTTTTAGGCAATAGCTAATTAGAACTTCTAGTAAAGGACTTTTGCTGGTAAATAATTTTCAAACTTAAGCTTTGTGTGCTGAAAAGATTACATGTTAGCCCTTGCACATGCATGGTGAAAATCTTCTCAGACTGCAAAGATTCTTTATCGATGAGAACAAACAGTAACCAGCATCTAATCTAAAGTGTTACAGAGAAAGAGGAGGGAACATATGCTGCACTGCCCATCCGTCACTGTAAACATAAACCCACATACTGACTTCTATTATTCTTTTTTGACTCGCTAGATCCTTGAAGACCCATGCTGGACAGTTTCTAATCACTGCAGCCATCAGCCAATTTCAAAACATTTTCATAGATTTTTCTCCCTAGTGCGAACATTATGATACAGGAATCTTGACACGTATTTCAAATATTTGGTTTGCATCAAGCTAAGCTAAGCATCTGATGAGCACATACATGAATCTCGGTTGAAATAAAGACACTCTTTTAATGTTATGCTAAGTAAACAGGTTAAAAAAACAAAACAAAAAAAATAACATCCCTTTGTCAACAGGAAAAGTTTCGTTTGAAAATGCTCCTCTCGGCTCCACAGGCCTATGGCCTTTACTCGAAATGAGTCTCTTTGAGAGGAAATAAGAAAACCAAAGAAACAGATGTGGTCCACCTGTGTTATATCTCCACATCACCAAAGGACACACCAATATGAGATAGACTCCAAGCATCCTACAAATGCAAAGCAACACATGCTTTCTATTTATTCGAAGGGAACAAATGCGAAGCATGTGTATCCTCGAACGCAGAAGAGACTAAAATATTAATGCTAGATTTTAGATCATAGAAGATGAAAATACAGTTTGATGCAAAAGAATACAGCTCAACACAGAACCTTTCTCTACTGGATGCCACGGTGTATTAATTCACAATAAACACACATATTATTCATAATGAGATCTTGGGCGGATAGAACAGTGCCAGGAGAGCAGGGAAAACCACCAGAGAAGACAGTGAGACTAATCAATCACAAAAATAGGCGACTAAGGGAGACAGGACTCTTCTTCCTTGGATGTCTTAGGAACACCATCAAACAGAAAATTTACTGAGGGCATTTGTTGATCAGTTCCTTAAAGAACATTGAAGGACTGATAATACTGGAAGGCTCTTAACTGAAAAGGAGATTTATTTTAATTGGACCACTGCTCCCCCGGAGCAGCAGTATTTGTGCAAAACCAAAAAGCTTCAGTAAGGAGGGAGAAATTATGATTTGCTGCTGCTATTAAAGGGTGGCCTGTCTTAAAGTTCTTTTCATTTGGAGACAAAAAGCACTCGGATACATCCAGCATTAGATGAGAAATATAACCAGATATTCTGACTTACAGCCAAGTTATAAAGCTGCGCTCCTCAAAGCAAAGCGCCTGATTCGCTTTGGACAGAACACAGTCATTAATCAGTCCTCGTTGCTGATTGGGATGTTTGTTTCTCTTGGGTTATCTTTGAAACGCATTTCAAACCAAACACACAATGTCCTTTATTTTACAGTCTTGCTATGAGTGACAGAACTCGTCAGCAGTTTCTTTTGGCCTCTGCCACCATTTACTCCAAGCTATGAACTTATGTTGTTTTTATGCTGAAGAATGTGTTGATGTTAGTTTTGCATAAAATCTGTTTTTTATGGCTCTGGATTTTTTTTCTTTTGCAAACAAGAGACAAATGTGGAACCCTGTTTTTTTTCCACTTGTTTTTTGTTAAAAAGTACAAATCCCATCATAAGCAACCACAATATAGCGCATAATAGAAACTATATGTGCAGCCACTTGTACAGTGGTTCATATAGGGCTTTGTTTGTCTACAGTTTATGAGTGTAAAATACAGAAGGATATTTCTTCCAACGTAGCAATCGCAATACATACAGCTGAACTTTTAAATAAATGAAGAACCATTTTTCTTCTGAAGTTTTGTTATAGTATTCTCCACATAGCACAATTCCCTCACCGTATGTTTTCACTGAGAGACTCTTGTTGAAACGATAGAGTAATACAAAGTAACACATGATTGAGCAGTGGAGGGAAAATGGCGTACTGTTTTCAAAGTTTGATCAAAATCTGAAAATTGAAACCCCCTTAATAAGATCCAATGCAAAAGAAAGTAACATCATTAGTAAATACAATCAATGTGTGCATAACGTTTAATTTCACAACATATTGTTCGACAAAACCGTAAACACTGTTATCCACACAAAACAAAGAGGTCAGGGAAGCAAAAAAATAGAAGAAAAATAGCTAAGCAGCCAATAATAACGCTTAAGAAATCCGCTAAAAATCAGTTTTAGAAAAAAAAAAAATCATTCACTGAGAAAACTATCAAGCATGCAGTTGTAATGAAGGCTTATTTAAGGTCAAGTTCAGGTTTTAATTTTGACATTAAACCTTAAAACCATGTATTGTGTCATTCAAGTGTTTTATGATAAATAACTATTTGTTGAAGAACAGTGTGGGGACATTGTTGAAGAATGTTTGTGAATCCGGGTGGAGGATTAGTTCCTCCAAGTAGTGAGTTAGTTTCCACCTTGCACCTGCAGCTGGAGAGGGAAGAGCGGAGTAGGGGAAAGGTTACTGTGTGATTTGGGTGGGGCGGTCTCTTTGTAAAAACTGTTGTTGGGGGCAACATAGCTGATCACTTTGGGCATTTTGCTGTCAAATGTTCAAAGAAAATGTGATCAATTTTACCTCGCTGACTCTTTTAGGGGACATTTACTGGTTCTTGACACAGCCTATAAATCTGATCTTAATGAAAGAGTGATGAGAGAAATGTAATTGCAGAAAGAAGCAAAAAATCTTGCTTGAAGTTCACCACAAGACATTTGAGAGATGCAGCAAAAGTGTGGAAGAAGGTGATCTAATCAGGTTACTATAACAAGGATCTTTCACTAACTGCAAAAGATACGAAAAGATGGACAAAATATCAGCTTTAGCAAGCTTCTCAGATTTTATTTGTAAAAGAAAAAAAATGAACAAAAGTATCATCTTCTCTTCACTAGAAAGCCCATCATATCATTGTGTTGGCAATGTGGGTACGTTTCAGAGACTGCAGCTACTTTCTGGGGGTTATTTGTTGCCAGACGAACATTTGGCAACAGGACATACTGGAGAAAATAAATCTGATGATAAAATGTTAAACCTTCTGAAATTCACTGCTGATGGATACTGCTGCAGACAGGAACACCAAAACAGTGTCCCTACAGATAACTAAAATCTCCCATAAAATCTAGCCGGTCTTTCTTGTTAATGTGTTTTGAACTTTCTCTGTTACATTACTTGAAGGAAGGTCTGGAAAATGTAGCAACACTCAAAATATGTGCGTCTAGCATGCGCACAGGCACACAGAACCCAGTTATCCTGAGGGCTAATTGTTTACATGTGGTTCAGGGCTGCATTCTCTAATTAAGAGAGTGATTCACACTCCTGGATTGAGGTTGACTCTGAAGCGGTAACCACAAAACAACCCTTGGCTAGTGGTCCACGCTGAAAGTGCAGTTCGTATTTAAAAGCACCAGTAGTAGCACAAACTGCCCACATGTGTGTTAATGACAAATCAGTCAACAGCGACTTCAGCACATAAAACATTTATGTAACCTCTGCTGCGAACCGCACTCATTTACTGTAGAGGCTGTACGTCATGATTGGCCGGCGAGGCTCGCACTCCCTGGTATTTACCAGTACATATGTCCCTTTCTCAGAAAAGCAGCGCGTAGACGCACAAAAAGCAGTTGTAGCAACACAAAGTCATGCCCTGCATGATGAATCTCTTAGCTGTTAACGATTTCACTTTCCAGAGAAAGTAACTCGGTCGATTTTCATCATGACCAAATGGTTCTCACCAGGAATCAATTAAAGTTGTGTTTCAGTTATCTTCAGCACATGAGTGCTGGTGTGGGTGGTCTTAGCAATCAAAATCAAACGTGCTCTCAAAAATAAACACCAAGTCCGTAATGACAGTAATGTGAACTGGCAAAATTCTCAGGATAGACTTAAAAAAAACTACTATGATGCTTAGAAGGAGATGCGTAGATTTTTTTTTTAAAAATTCTGCACTAGAAGCCTTTATTGACAATAGCCAGACAGGAAAAGAGCAAGAAGACGTGAAGCAAAGTTGTCAGGGTCGGGAATCTACCTCAGGACGGTTGTCTCGATGTGCTCTGTCTGTGGGACGCTTGTTCTGCGTATACACTATGTAGCACCCCTGATGAACAGTGCTATGAAAAATATTGTTTTGGTTTTTATTTATTTTTTTGCTTCACTTAATGGTTTCAGGTTATTAATCAAATTGTATGTCCATCAAAGAACCTCTAAAGTGGATGTGTGAGATAAGAAGAAAACAGTTCACACCAACTTAGTCCAATTAATTACCCCACTCACTATGTTAAATATAATATAATATAATAGAATAGAATAGAATAGAATGACCTTCCAACAAAAAGTACTTGACTCGAATCCGGGGGACTCGCACCTAAAAGACAATTTAAAGAGATTAATTAACTTAACAGTCATGTTTCCTGACTGTAGCAGGAAGATTCACTATTTGGAGAGAACCCACACAGTAAGAACATGCAGACTCTATGCAGAAAGACTCCATGGATTCAAACCCAGGACCTTCTTTCTGCAAGGCAACACTGCTACTAACTGTGTCACTGCATGTGAAGCCCAACGTAAGTATGCATTTAAATTACTTCTATTTGAAAAGGCAGAAGTTTTGTTGTAATTGTTCATGTTTTGTGGTATTTGCAAATGCCAGTGTTTGCACATCCTGTTGCCTGGACAGTTGGACATCAACAACATTGGAGCCCCATGCTTGGTCAATCGCTCCTCCGTGGAGCCGACTGATGTCGCTTTATTTTATCACTTCTGTTTTATGTTGGATTATAATATATTATAATATATTAACTGAATCCTCTGTGGTATTTTAAAGCTGTAACTTAGCTAATTGTTTTAGTTTGATGAAGTTCCAGCTTTCTCAAATAATGGTTTAAATAAGATGCAAAGTCTTGATGTGAATCTTGGCCAGTCTAAATAATGTCAGCAGCCTTTAGGCAGTTGTATTTTTCTGTGTTCAAGATACTTTTTAACTGCAATAGGTTTGTATATATATGATGCTCAATTAACATGTTTTTAATCATTTTGTTTGGTTTATTTCTTTGCTGGCATTGAATATAAAACCTAATTTTATAGCTATTCTATTATTAATATCTAAGTATGATAAGACACCATCATCTCTGATTGAGCAAGACTAGAAAGACTCTCCTGGGTGGTCCCAAAAAATTATTTTACTCGCTTTCTTTCATGTCAGCCCTAAAACTTAGGTCTTCATCTGTTGCCATGGAACATTTAGCAGCAACATCACTCTCCTTTTGCACTTGGTGTAAATAATCTAAAAGGAGCAGAAAAACCTTTCTTACTAAAAGCTATGCAAATATGCAAAATCACAGAAAATATGTTGCTCCTCTAAATTAAGTACATCTCTGTCTATGACTTTCAAACTATATTATAATTCATTCACAAGTTTTGTCACATGTAGTACAAATTAGACATTTGCTTGTGACTCCTATACATTTTTCCAAGGCCAAAAATGTATTGAAGAATGCAAAATATTTTTTCCTTCAGAAAATAAAAGGTTTTATAAAATATAGTAATAATTTTATTTATTTATTTATTTCATAGGCAACTTTTGCAATTAGGGGAATGTTAAAAATGCATCTCTGTGAGATTACACCACATGCTTAAAAATAAATTGGCATCATTACAGTCACAGCAAAACCTCAACATCTTAAATTGTAGGGTTTCAAATATTTTTCCACACATACGGAGTACTTTAGTGTATTTATTATTTTTTTATGAACTTGTCTGCTTTGGTTTCATCTTTTTGTTTAATAAATAATGACATGGTTGAAGCTGTGGTGTGCGATTATGTACTGTTGGGGTTAGATTTAAATCACTTTAGAACCTGGTAATGATCAGATCATTTATACTTTAAAACCCGGAATTGACAGAGGATGTACTTTCTTTTTACTACCAGTCAAAAACAAGTTTTCTTACCATAATCCATTTTGACATTTGTGTGACATGGAAACAGTATGAAGCTGCTGTGGTTTGGAGTGATGAATGGGTATTTATGTTCGTCGAATTTGATCCAACATTCAGCCCTTCCGGGAAGTGTTTCACTGAAAACAGTTTTAATTTATCATAGAAATGTTTCCCTAGCTTGAAAATAAACCTGAAAATAAAGAGCGACTCTTAATCCTAGACCCAACTAAAATAGTTTTTGGTCTTTTTACTATTTATCATCTTTGACACATAGATGAAAATCATGAAAGGTGTATTTGGAGTTACAGTTACACATGTCCAAACACGGCTTACAGTTTGGGTTTCAGCTTGGAGTTTTACACCATTACTGAGAAATCTGATGTGGCAGTACTGAACAGAAGCACTTTCAGTGTTTCACATGTCTGCTTTGTTGTCATTAACCAACTATTCAGCTGGAGGAAGAAAAAAAATGTGGCTTTCAGGGTGGTTACACCGCATTACATAAGCTGTTTCAATTTTTGAACTGAAAAGTTTGATTAAAAGAAAATCTGGCACAGACTCAAGAAAAACTTTATTTTTGTGTCAAGAGCTGGAATGCTTTCTGCATGACTTTTGTGGATCTCAATCAAATGTAATTTCCTGAGAAATTTTTGCTCTCCGGACAAAACATTTGTCCCAGAGGACGCAAGCTGCAAAAGCAGCAGCTGAACAATACAGGAGCCAAGTTTAGGCCTTGTTGAGGCCTTGTTGTTTCGAGCTATGACAGCAAAGCTCTTATTGGTTTCACCTTGTGAGTCCATTAGCTTGGGTGTACGTGTGTGTACGAGAAATTGGGCATGTTGTCATGGTGAAATTGGATAATGGAAACATTACCAGCACAGAAGAGTTCTGCAGGTGTTTATGTGGCTGTTTGTGTACTTGTGCTTTTCAGGATAATAAAAGCAGCAACTGTGGAAAAGCACATTGTGGAAACATTACAGGTGTGGCCATGAGCTCGGAAATACCAGTTTAACTGGGAGAATAGTGTCCAGGTTGGTTAATGTTGAAATAAGTGAGCGTCCAGGACACCCTTTGCATCCCTAGGGTAAATACTTTACATAGTTGGTATGTTTTTCAAACATTTTCTATTCAGTTTAACAGATTAGGCTGTTTCCACTCTGTCTTTAATGTCAAAAAGGTGATCCAGTGCATACAGTTCAGCTCAAAAGTTTAGCTCATGAAAATTACTGTCACATGGATTTTGGGGTTTTTGTCATTCATTTACCAGAGCTCTTATTTTTCTACAGTTAGGTGTTATTCATGTTTTGGATGCCTGACCTTCAGACATGGAAAAGCTTTGAAAGAAAACTTGTTCATTTACAGTTGCTTACAATGAAAAGACGAAGAAAGAAAAGATCTGTAGTCAGAAAAGACAAAGATCACATTTTTTGCTACCATGATAAGAGTAAAGTTTGGAGTAGTCGAGGTAACCCTTTGAAACCAAGGACACTGTGCCAACGGTAAAGCACGGTGGTGGCAGCGTCAGGCTGTGAGACCGATTCTCCGATGCACCGCACAAAGTGAGTGGAATAAAACGTAACTTAGAGGATTACATACAAATACTTTAGCTTTACCGCAAAGAACATGTAGCCAATTGAAACTTGGATAATATTGGGAGTGAAAAAGACAAAACAGGCAAACATCACTCTGGACAGGCGTGTCAAACTTCAGTCCTCCAGGGCTGGTGTCCTGCAGTTTTTCGATGTGTCACAGGTACAAAACACTTGAATGAAATGGCTTAATTACCTCCTTCTTGTGTAAGTTCTCCAGAGCCTTGTTTAACTTAATTATTCTATTCAGGTATGGTGCAGCAGAGGCACATCTAGAAGTTGCAGGACAGTGGCCCTTGAGGACTGGAGTTTGACACCTGCGCTCTGGGACGACCCTGACCTCAAAACTAAGGTACATTTATGAACTGTTCATAAACCAAATGTCTATGCCAGGAAATACAACATACATCCAACGAGATCCAGAATAAAAAGGTGGTTTCTTTACACCTTGCCAAGAGAAATTGTTACAAAATATAAAAGTTACATAATTAATATATAGTTTACTGTGTATGTATTTCACAAGTCAAAAGAGCTTTTATTTGTAATGAGAGAAAAACATGTAAATGTGAATTTTTTAAAATATTATTTAGTCATAAGAAGTACAAATAAAACACAGAGAAAGAAATAATACTTTAACAGTTTGTCAATAGGTAGTTCTAGCCACACATTTTGCCCTTTTATGATCTCGATGCGGCCTGAAGTGAAAATGGGTTAGACGCGCCTGCTCTAAAGTAACTAAAGTTATGTGTTGAACCATTAGTTCACGCCAAAAGTCCAAACTTAAGACGGCATATATGTCCGCATGTTAATATTTAACTTTCACTTTACCTTCTCCAACTGAAAACAACCACACAACTGCTGGTTTTATTATTGCTGCAGATGCATACGGCTGTCCCTCTCGCTGTCAGGAGACATATTTTGTCAGTACGTTAATGAAAGTAAAAGGAAATTTACATCTGCCTTGCTGGCAGTGAATAACTCCATACTGCGCCTTTACGAAAGAGCGACACGATGCTTCCATTTTGGTGTTTTCAGTCCTTGGGGTGTCTAATTTCCTAACTTTAAAAGTATTTGTTAAATACGCAAATGCTTGCTTCTTCTTTTGAATGTATGCCTTCCCACATGGAAGGATATTTTAAAATCATCAAGACATGTCTTTTTTGATGTGACGCTTCACTTGATTTTATTTGCACAGCTCGGCCTCATTTTCCGAGAGAAAATCCCCAGGGGAATTTGTCCAGCTTCCCTCAGTCCGTCAGCGTTTCATTCACTTCTCAGAAATTAAAATCAGCAGCTATTTTTAAAATGAGTGACACATGGGAACCTGTAAAGACAAAGGTTATTATGGGACAACACTGACATTCATGCAGATTGGGAACGAGCATACAATGTGTCTGTGGAAAAAAAAAGCAAAAAAAAAACCCAACATCACTGCCATAGTAAAACCTTTTGACTGAGATAACCAAAGCAACATATTTTCTCCTCCTCAACATCAAACAATGTAGCAATGCCATCTAATACCGCCTACAAACACAGACGGTACTATATTTATCCTAATAGGTTGCTAAGATGAGTTTTAATAGAATTGTTTAACCACCAAACTGTGAGAGCTTAATGCGCCGCCTGCCTTGCCGATAGGTTGTGTAAATGTCTGCCTCTCACTCTCGATGAATCAAAGGCTTAGATAAGGGGAGCTGTAAGCTGCAACTTGTCGTGTGCGAGTGTAGCCGCTGATATTAAATATGAGTCAGATGGGTGTTGAACAAACCACCTCTAGAGTCCAGAGCATTTCTCACGACTCCACCTCACAGCTTTGGATGTCTCAGTGTTTTTATAGTGTGCCTCATCCAGACCTGTGGTTGCGTTTTAATATCGAAAAACCTTCCTGTTCACCGCCATTGACTTAAGCCCAAAATTCCTTTTATTTTGTGTCTGCTTTGCACGTAAAAGTTTGAATATATATATATATATATATATATATATACAGAAATAGAATTCTAAAATTAACTTCCTCAATTCAATCCTTTCTTTGCTATTTTGCAACTGCAATGTTAAGCTAAAAAACAAAAAAAAAACAAAACAAAATATATATATATATATATATATATAATATATACATATATGTATATATGTATATACAGTATATATATATATATATATATATATATATATATATATATATTTTTTTTTTTTCTTTTTAACCTTAAAGTATTTCTTTCACTGTCATCTGTTTGACATGCACATGTCATCAATCCCGTTCCAAACTGTTTGATTTTTTTTTTTTGATGGTGTGAGATTTTATACGTAAAGATAATTGCACGATTCATTTCTATTTATAGCGCAAGGTCAACTACTTATTATTTACTTAATACACTTTCTTGTTTTTTGAGTATTTTGTGTTAACATGCAAACCAGACAAAACAGCCAGCCAAATTTGCAGACAGACTCTTGGGCTAATCTCCCTGTTCCACATCAGATGAGAAGATTTGAAGAACAAACTGGGTCTTTCCAAACGGTTTGAGTGTCTTGTGCAAGCTTTGGGGTAATGAGTCTTTTGTTAATGGATCCGGAACCTAGCAATTTTGGTGGCTTTAACAGTCCTTTTAAAACACACAGGCCATAAAAGGATAAGCTTTGTAGTGTTTCATGTCATTGTGGGTGAAATAATGTTTTGGAGAATTCCCTGTGTTTCCTTGAACACATTATGAAAGTGGTTGCAATTTAAAACTTCCAGTACTTCTACAACCACGTCTTGGCAGCTCGGCATATTTGTCTCACACTGAGTCACACACATAAACACACGCGCACACATGCATACATACACCAAGAGCTTAGCTCATCTTCAAGTTTACATTCAGAGTCTTTGTTCCTCACGAGAAGATGGGAAAGCATCTCAAACATTTACCTTACAGTTATTTGCAAAAGTTCTGAAAGTCCCGTCCCTTAGTTTACATTTTGTTTCCAAAGAGTCAAGCTTTTTTTGTATATCTTTTAATGTATTTTATCTTTCTGTGAACTAGAAAGAGAAAAGTCTCTTTTTTCACAAAACAGTCAAAACAACAGGCTAATCTAAATCATTAGAAATACACTAAAAACTGTATTATTTATCAAAACAAATACATTTTCACAGCCACATTGTGAAGAGGTGTTTGCTGCTGAGAACAGTGGAACCACATCAAGTGTTTTGTGAAGGACTGCAAAGCGTTTTATCTTACTCCTGAGTTGAGATGATGTCCTGCATTTTGATTGGTTTAGACGCCAACGGAAGGAGGGCCTGGCGCAGGTCCCCATTCATGCAAGAACTTCTTCTACTTCCAAGTTTTTGAGAAAGTCATTAAAACTGTTAAACAACACTATGTTCTTGTGACGACATCAGCCAAGAACCAAAGACGGCAGCCACCTCAAGGCTTTGATGAACACATGAAGGGTGGAGTCACCATTTTTCCTTGCAGTTTAAAATGTGCCAGTTCTTGCATCTGCAAGTGGTCATCAAACAGTGCTCTTTCAAAATATGTCATGAATCCTAATGCTCTATGATTAACGGCATTCATAAAACATATATGCTTTGCAAAGGAGCAGTCATATATAGTCCTCACCATCATGACCCAGGGCAGATACTGAGCACCAGCTACCTTTTTAGGGCCTCCAAAGACACATAATCGTCAATCTTCCCTTAAGTTAAATGCTATTACTATAACAGAAGTGAGCTATCTTACAAGATAATGAAATCATATGAAAATAGTCAAGACTGATATAAATAAAAACGCAGCCAAAGTCCAAAGAAAAACTGACTGACATGCAGAAAATGAGGGAATATTGGTCAATGTAGGTTACAGTCAGAATATTGCTATAATTCAGTAAATGCAAGTAGTAATAACAATAAAATAAAATAAACATCTGATATTTTGCTTGCTGCAGTTCATTCCAACAGTGACACTCAGCATAACATCAACAAACTTATTTCAGACGGCCTCACCCAGGTTTACAAAACCTTCAGCTGATGGAGCCTCCATCCTACTTTCGGATTAAGTCAGCAAATAACAATTTATTCATTTAAAGGGACTCATTACTTTATGCAGGTGATTGGTCTCATAGCCCAATACTGTCAGACAATTAATATTATTATGTGAAAAAAAAGAGACAGGTATGTCAGGGCAAAAGTAACTTGCTCTGTTCGTTTTTTAACAGTGCGCCGTAAATTTCACGCCTGTCTTCCAATGCAAACAGCTTACAAATGAGGCAACGCTTCTTCCTCACATACATAACATAAGCACAAATGCTAAAGTTCATGGCAAGACACACAGTATATCAGCAGCTCGAAGACACTGTCCTTTGTGGTGAATGCTGTGTTCATATAAAAAGCTCATGTGGTGGAAAGCATTAGTCACCAAATTTAGTCCCTGTGAGTTTGCCACAAAATCAAAGTTAAAGTCTTTCTTGATTAATGATCATAGTCGTTTGTAAATTAATAAAAACCCTAATATGGCCTTAACTTTTGGAACGTGGGGCTTTAATTAAAAGCTTAATATAGTTTAAAACACACTTTGGTTTTTAAAGAATCCTTCTTTTCAAGACTTTAAAAAGAAACAATATAATCTGAACCTCAAGAATCCCTTCTTAGAAAAAACTTTCTGAAGAGACTACTTGAAAATCTTGGATTAAAATCATAGAGCTTTTTTTTTTACGACTTTTTCTTCACAGCATAAATCAGTTACACAGAAAATTTAATTTGTGGTGGATGTCTTATGGAATGACAACAGAATGCTGAAGCAGCTTTTGAAGCCTGAGGTTGGAGACACTCGTGTTTCTTTAGGCACAGCCAGGCCTGCATGCACGCGTGTGCTTAAAACCCGGTGGGTGTGTGAAACTTACTCGAGAGGGTCTCCTAAGTCACAATTACTTTCTTAATCTTCTACTTAATGTACACTTCATTGGCTTGTTTACCTCACGTCTGGTGTAATTACAGGAAGACAGCTTTGTTTCCCTCTTGTGTCGACAGTGCCTGCATTAAAATCCCGCGCTGGCAGCTTCAAGCAGCCGACTGCATTACAGCTTCTAACATGATGTGTGGGCTGAGATCATGATATGTGGTTTGAAACTGTGATGTGTGGTTTTGAACGGCTGCACGAAATATGCCCCGTCTTCTGTGACAGTGTGGCAAACACAGGCCTACTTTGCATATTTTTTCCTCTCTTTCCCCTGATAAATCATCTCACGGAGTGATGGAGGAAGGATGTGGAGGAAAACACGGGACGGTATGTATCCAAACTGATTTGATTTCAGCTGAGAATCTGCAAACGGTTCACTTAAAAGCCTCACAAAGTTGCATCTAGATAATACTGATTCAAAAAAGCGCAGGCTGACAGCGCAAAACGGTGCTTTTGCTTGCGATCTTGTTTTAAATGATACAAAAAGAAACTGTCATCATCTGCATGATATGTAAGTCAATACATAACTGTGTGTCTGGTTTAAATAAATTGGGAATCTCCGAATAGAAATACATGAGCGGATTTAATTGGCTCATTGTTTTTTCTTCTGGTTTGGAGGATTTCCTTAAGAGATTCCATGAAATCAGATCCGTATTTGGTTCAGAAAACAGCAAGCCATTGGAAAGAAAATCTTTTGTTTTCGTTAATGTCTTTCACTCTGGCTCCAAATTTTGATTATTTTTATTTGACTAAATACTTCTGTTTGCATTTGCTTTTTCTTTTCCTTTTGTTTTGATTCTCTCTTCCAAAGTGCTAAAATATTATTTCTGCCGCAGAGAGAGCAAGCCATAGATCAGAACTGAGATGCGCCATCAGTCAGACGAGGAGCACAGTTTCACAGGCAGAGATGCATGTACAGTCAAAATGCACCAAATGGCAGAAACACATTAATACTTAGATATAGATGAGTGGTATTTAGAACCTACTTTCATAAAATCCTCAGGGCATAATACTGCTATTACTGTATTTCACCGTCAGTGTGCTGTGTTGCTTTTTTACCAAGCATCTTATTTGAAACCAAAAATTATAGTTTGCTTTCATTGCACCATAACACCACTCCTCAATGTTTTGTACTCTTCCTCTATCAACTGATAAAACTCATATTCAGTCAATGTGTGCGTTCAGTTTACACTGTAAGCTTTGCACTTTCTCGATTAATTGCCGTTTATCTCTCTTCCACCTCAGATTTATCAGCTATTTTCACAAAGTGCTTGTTATCCACAGTGAACATATTTTTGCACAGAACAAACTAGCATTGTTTGAGCAGCTGCCCCCAACGTCTACTCTTCCCTAAACTGCTGTCCAGACATTTGCTCCTTTAAAATGCCCCAACAAGCAGCCGGAGTTGATCTTGGCAAGGGAAACGGAGGGGGAAGTAATATTAAAATCCTTGGTTGTTCTACAGAGAGGGGAGCTGAAAAGGTGACTGACATTCAAAGATTTTGGCTTTATGAAAACTAAAACACTGTTAAATCAAACATCGACAAACAAGACACTGGAATTGAAAAAAAGAAACAGCGGCATTGAAAAATTTACGACGATACTCTCATTTCATACTGCAGCTTTTTTTGGATGAGACAAGTTTTCAGTGGCACTGTACCAAGATCAGAGTGGGACTCTTTTTCAGCCGTGGAGCTTCATGTCTCTGACAGCCCCGCTTCAGATAACACACGTTGTTATTATTAGAATTATGTAGTCATAATCTTACATGTTAAGTCTATAATAGCTGACTTTTCTGTAAAGCCTTCAAATTCACTATATTTTTCAAAAATATTTCCAATTTGTCGCAAGCAAGTGTTGCTTCACAACGCAGATATAACTCTACACGGATGCACGTCTCCAAAAAAATCCTTTTCAACAATTTTTCTTGGTTAGCTAACGTGACACATCTTCAAAATATTAGTAATCAATTAGCTAATTTTAAAGCTAAATATGAATCACATGTTGCTTTAGACACCTAATACTGATAATAATCAGAAAAAGAAGACTCCAGCTTGTACTTGAGAAGCTGCACTTGAACCTGACAGCATTGTCACAAGTTTTTCAATGACACTTTTTTTTTTTTTTTTTATGACAATTTTTCAACACAAAATCTCTTTTCAATGTCTACGTAAGCTGTCACCATTTTAGCTCTATTGTCTTTCCAGTTCAGCTCTATGGCCATTTAACCTGCTGTTGCTGCTTGGGCTTCAGAAAGCACAGATTTTACTTTTAGTTCTGTGAATATTTACCCGATTCAGCTACAATTGATGAACTTTTGCGTCCAATAAAGATGGAGATAGTATCTTTCATACCATCATCATGACATCCAGGTTCTCCCCGAGTAAATTATTCTAATGTCCAAACCCGCAGTTACAGAAGAGAATACTTCAATTGATTGCCTCACGCTGTTTATGTCAATTCTGTTTTCTATGTTTTGTGAAGTAATCGTTCATGAGATCCATCAGCGGCATGCAAGTGACAATCACTGCTTGTCAATGCTGAAAAGCTAACATGAGCTCCATAAGTGGGGAAGTGGGGGCTAAATAAGCTGCAGATATATGGCCCATCAGCATCTGACTAAGGTACAAGTCTTTGTGGGAAATATGTTATGTTTTATAAAAGCTGAAATCATAATTCAAACTTGTAAAACACTTAAACTCAAGTGAGCCATGCGCTCACTGTGTCCAGAGCTTCAGCAATATGGGAGTAATTCATGGTTCTAACAAAATCCATATGTCTTCTAGGTTTGACAGCAGAGCTCCCGGCTCGCTGACGCTTCAGCTTAGGGTGCTGCCTGCGCCGCTCTTCCCTTGGCTCCGCTTCTGCTGGTTGAACAACCTCTCTCCACAATTATTGGCTTTATTAGGTCATCACGGATGAGATGGTGAATGTTTGTGATGTTCTCATCTCATCTGTCCTGCTCTTGTCTTCTTGGCTCTGGAACTGTGACTACCGGTCCTCTTAGACATGCTTGAGCTTGTCTTTCCTTTGACTGCTGTCAAATCACATGACTGTGACAGTGTGGCATCCAGCTTTTTCCAGCACCCACAGCCGTTCTTGCCAGCACCCAGAAACCACCGGAAATAAGTTGACTTGCATCAACATCGCATGTGTCTTCCTTTCCATTACCAATCCAAAAAACACACTGGGACTTTCTTCTTTTAGGACATCAGTCGTGTCATGTGTATGCGAGTCTTAGGTTGCATAAGTTTAACATGGTAGCTTGACACCCGTTTTTGATTATTTCATTACAAGGATTAACTTGCCATCTTTACATCCCTTTTCTCTTGGGTTTGGATTCATGGCTCACAATGGTTAAATGCCCCTAAATTGATGTGATATGTTCCAGAAAGAAAGAAAGAAAGTGAGCACCAGGCAGGCAGAAGTGAGACACTGCAGTTATCAAAGAGTGATGACATCAAGCTAAATTTGAGCATCACTGCATAACGTAATGGGCTCTCAAGATGAAAGCATCAATAGGAAAGTCTCCAGATCCAGTTTGAGTTGATAAGATGAAGATTAATGTGAGGATTTGCTTAGAAAAGTCTGAGTCACAGTAGTGACCAGCACTATATGACCAGCACCATTTGGAGGGATTCAAATGCTCTCTGTGACAAGCGCAGGCTGTCTGTAGTTTGGCTACAGTGGTAAATGGCCACTACTGACAAAACGTGATAGAAAAATGAATGTTGTATTTTCTGTTCTGGCTCTGCTAACAATGTTACCCTGATGGATACAGACATCTTTCAACAACAATGGAGTTAAAAGCCTACTTTGAATTGTAAGTAATTTTTTCCTTTTTCTAAAGGTAACCTGCCATGTTTTACTCATGTGGTTATAACTGCACTAATGTAGTATAATTGCCAAAATGTCATTCAAACCACTTGCACTTTTCCAGCAAATCTACAGTTAAGTTTCTCGATAACATGCTGTTTGACCTTAAGTAAATCTGAGCCTAAGCGTGCTAACTCCATCCTTTCCTTTGTTGCCAATAAGCAGCCAAACATCCACTGCTAATGTTGCAGCTACATCCGCTATATATGCCTCTTATAAATGTGACATTCTCAAAGCTCTTTCTGTGTCAGCATGGTGTTTTAAAATGACTTATTTTAAAAAATCAAATGAAACACCTGTTATAATTAATTTATACGTTTTACGTCATAGTTTTAAGACGTTAAGATTTTCAAGCGAATAAAAAAATATTTTGCACAACTCAGGTGTTGCCCATTGAACCCTAACATATGAGCTCTCATAACTCTGACACATCTCATAAACTCCTCGTAAATAATCTCAGACTTACTTGCTTGTTACTCTTCCCATCCACGTTGACGTCCTTCCCAAACCCCTTTTCCTCGTCACGTGTCTTTCAGCAACAGGCTTTCATTTCACACACACCAAAGTCTGCATGATCTTTCCCAAAGACGTAAACTTTGAAATTGATACCAGCGACTTCTAGGCAGAGAAGAGCATTAAGTGAAAGTCAACCTTCAGACTTGAAGTGATGACTGATTCCATAAAACGCTGTAGTTTTAATACCTTCAGATGGTTTGGGATTATCCAGCCGTTTTACCGAATTCTAAAACATTTTTCATTAATGACATGTGTCAACAGGCTTCGGTGTGTGTGTTCTGTTATTAACGAAAACTATTGCTTGCTGACAAATAGTCAGGTGTGTTAACAGTGTAAAAGTTTTGAGGAGAGTTTCATGTCTGTGTTTTCCGTACAGGCATGTGTTGCTTGGCAGAAAAAGATCTTGAGAAGGAAGTGACGGGGTGCATGTGTTAATGTAATTCTAACTAATAGGTCTTTGCGAAATGTTGTGCTAAGAATCCTGTGTACCAGGAGAACAAGTCCTTCCCAGATGCAGTTGTTTAAGCTTTTTACAGATCAAATTTACATTATGTCAGAAATGACTGTGCTCCAGTTGGAATATACTCTATACTGTTTCAATATATGTGTGTGTATGCCACCTCCATTTTCAATTTAATAACTACAAGCTTTTTCAAATGGCTTCTCATATAAATCTGGCTAGATTATTTGACCACTCTTTTTTTACTATAATTGGTCATTTAAAGTTTCTTAGGACAAACACAACTTTTTGACAGTCGCTACATATTTCGAAAAGTGACGTTTGGGGCAAGTTTACTTTCCAGAACTAGTTCAGCTTGCCCTTGGATGTCATAGATATGTATCTTCTTAAAGTTTGGAAAGCAAGTTTTGAGTTCCATCAAAGCTTGAATTTTTGATGCAGGTTTTGACTATTGTCCTATTTTGACCCAGTTGTGTTCAAATGTAAACCTCTGACCTAAACCTTTTGTCATATCCACTGGGCTGTGTGCTGGGAGCAGCTGGGAGTATTTTTTCCTACCTTCTCTCTGCAGGAGTACACAGGCACTATGGCATCCAGCTGATTCCAATCAGGAGCAATCAGGAGGGTTTTTAGAGGAGCCGGTTCCCAGGAACAGATAGCTCTATGACCTGGAATGGTAACCAGGTGAGAAAGCCCTTTCTGCTCCCGTCATCCATTGTTTCCCTTAATGTTCTCTCCCTGGAAATCCCATCTCAACCTGAATAGGTGAACTCACCTTTTTCCTGGATTCTCTTCATCACTGAGATTTGCCCATCTTCTTCCTCAGCTCAGACATTTGTCTTTCTGCAAACTCTTTCCCTCCGGAACCAGACTGGTTTCCTTCATCGCTTCTCCAGGTAGTGATGGGCAAATGAAGCCTCATGAAGCAATGAAGCTTTCCACCCATTTGCTTTGCAAAAAGGTTCATACTCGATGCTTCATTCATTACTCACTAGTGACATCTGCTGGTGAAACTGTAATAGCCTTATCATTCAGTTGGATCATCCATCCATCCATCCATCCATTTTCCTACACCCTTGTCCCTTAATGGGGTCGGGAGGTGCTGGTGCCTATCTCCAGCTGGCGTTCCGGGCGAGAGGCGGGTTACGCCCTGGACAGGTCGCCAGTCTGTCGCAGGGCAACACAGAGACACACAGGACAAACAACCATGCACACACACACTCACACCTAGGGGCAATTTAGACAGACCAATTAACCTGACAGTCATGTTTTTGGACTGTGGGAGGAAACCGGAGTACCCGGAGAAAACCCACCATGCACAGGGAGAACATGCAAACTCCATGCAGAAAGGCCGGGGCCAGGAATCGAACCAAGAACCTTCTTGCTGCAAGGCAACAGCTCTACCAACTGCGCCACTGTGCAGCCTCAGTTGGATCATACTTCCAAAAATTACTAAATGCAATATTGTCACAAGGTTTTCATCAAACTCATGTTTAGTAACAGGAGAATCAATGAAACCATATTTAATTGTCATATGTTTTAATTATTACAATTATTTGTAGCCAATCTAATCCTGGCATATGTTGAACGTAAGTGGTTGTGTTGGGTTTTCTTTTATGTCAGACGGATTTGGAAATAAAGACATTTGATGTTTTGGTGTCTTGGGAGTGCAGTGCCTGTTGGGGCGTTCACTTTTTCTTGGATTTATAATTAGCTCTGATCCCTTATATTTGGCTACATGTTGAATTTTAGTTCTGCAACACCATTAAATCTGTTTCTTTTGTGAAAGACTGATATATTTTTGCTAATCAGACTACAAATAATAGTGGAACTTTACAGAAGGTGAGAAATTGGGAGGTGAAGGGTTAATTATTATCTAAGAATAATTTTATTGTGAGGATAATGTCAAAAATATTCCCAGATGTCAGAGATTTTCCTCCTGCTGGCTCCATTTCAGACAATCAGTCAATTTTATTTGTGTAGCACATTTCAGCAACAATGGAGTTCAAAGAGATTTACATCATAAAATCACAAAAGTATAGTTATATATAAAAAACAATCTACAATTGAGAAAACCCGTAACAAACATTACATTTTGATGAGTGTCATCATCAATAAACATCAAATATGTCGGTCAATGTTTATTTTATTTGGCCACTGAAGACAAATATCATCCTCTGATGCGACCAAATGGGCAATAACAGCACGGCTAATCGCGCTTTTATTTTGAAAATCGACACGCAAAATGAAGCAGTCACGTGACCCATGCAATGCGAGGCCTCGTTTGTTGCCAGTCACCTGGTTTTCAGCAAGACGACACAAGCCTCGAAGCGGGGCTTCATCGGATACGCCCCCTTTTTACTCGGTACAAGCTCGAAGCCTGGATTCAGATGGACCATCACTACCTCCAGGCTCTTCTACTACCTCTTTTGTGTGATTGCTGCCTGCTTCAGACTCTGACTGCCAGACATGACACTTTTACACGGTGATGAAAACCCAGGCTTTTGTCTTCAGAAGAAAGAAAGAAATTTGATTTGGGTGTTCAGAAAAAACAAACCATGAGATTATGCCAAAAAAAAAAGTCTCTGCTCCAAATTCGACACCATTAAGCCTGGCTGAAACTCGCTGGTACCTACATGGACAAGCCAAATCCCATTTGGAGAAGCGTTTTATGGTCAGACAAAACAAAGGTTGAGTTGTTTGGCAGTAATGACAAAAAGTATGTTAGGAGGAGTCAAGTCCATGTGGTTATTATGCTTTGGGTGCATGTGAACCTAGTTTTCTGTTCCAATATCTTGCTTTTTACACAACGTTTGCAAAGACGTATATTCAATACTTCATTCCCTCCATGCAAAAACACTTCTGGGACACAATTTATGTCTCCAAACCATCAAGGATTTTGTGTCAGCTTTCTCTAATTGAACAAAACCAAAAATGGTACCTACAAATTTCAAGTTTTATTTTTTTTCCAAGGAGAAAGTGATCATGTCAATGATTTTAGTTTTTCATGCATACCAAGTCCTTTGGGAAAGCAGTTGGAAAATGGGATCATGGGTACTTGAAGTGCTAAAACAGCTGCCTGTGGAGATAGACTCATAATCCACAAGTGAACCTTTTTTTCCCTTCATGTTAGTAATGATGGTTAAAATGTATTTGGCAAATACACTTTTATTGAATTTCATGAAACACAATTCTCATTTTAGTCATAAAATGGCAAACATATTTCTTGGTGCACTGATATATCCAGGACTATGTGACTTCAGAGGATCTCCGTTTACATGTGGCCATGCGAGTGACTTATTAGTCCGAACTGCTTTGACAGAAGGCAGCTAAGCATCTCTAAAGCCAGAGTGAAAATCAGACATTGCTAATCGATTTCTCAGTTTGTTCTCTTGTTTTTCAATATAGCACATCGAGGTGGGGGGGCTCACAAACTGTGGGATGGGAACACCTATTTTAATTTTTCCACCAGCCAGTTCCCTTCTCCACTTGACAAATGGTTTAAATCTGTCACTGTGCTGCTAGCAAAACAAATGCAATATTGAAGTAAAGTGGGAGGACAGAGAGTCCTTGTGTTTTGGTCTGGCCCTTTATGATGAGTGAAGCAGACAGAGCACTGGCAGGGCGGATGGTGAGACTGCTTCGAGGAAGCAACAGCTTTGTTCGAAAACATTACATCATCAAAGCAGCAAAGGTCCTTCTGGATCTGCATGGGACGGTCTGCGGCATACATCTGAAAGATGCAGCAGTTTACCATTACCTAGGAGTGATTACCACTGTGTATTTTTATTTACACATGCCAAGGTGTCAAAACAGGCAGGGAGATTTTTGTTACCAAACTTTTGTTGATTTCCATATGTACAGGTTTTTGTTTTATACAGTGGAGAACATTTGCAGTATCATTTATTAAACACAATTCAGTTTATTTCCATATAACACCAACTTGCAGTATTTGTCATCTTAATAATGCACTTTGCAACACAAACGGATTCAGTTCAAATGCCAGCGTACAAACAGCTGAATCTAATTCAATCCAGATACAGCTCAAACTAATCCAGTTATTTAACACAGTTGTTCCATCAATCCCTCTTCATGAGCAGGCTCATTGTGACAGTGGAGAGAAACAACTTCTTATCCAGAGGAAGACCGCCATCAGAACCAAGCGCAAAGGTGACCGCCAGTCTAAAGTAGCCAGTCGGGGTTGAGAGGAGAAGATAGAGACATAGAAAAACTACAAATAAGACTGAGTCAGGACTCTTTTTCATAGAAATAAGCAATAAAAGGGAGTAAACTTAGTTAATAGCAGCAATAACACCTAAGTGAAGAAAAGAGACACAGTTGCTATGTATTTTCCAGAACTAGTTCAGCTTGCCCTTGGATGACATGGATGGGTATCTTCTTAATTATGGAGCATGATATAACTCCGCTGCACTAAAAAACTCTACGAAGCCATCTCTAAAATTTACTATGTCAAAATCCTACAACAATACAAATATATAAATCCACAACTGATTTAAAATCTGCAACCGATTTAAAACTGATGAGATGTCACGAAGCAATGAACGGCAATCAGAGAGGCCTGCACGTCTAATCTTCACAGGATTCATTTACATTTGGGTCCACTTGAATCTTCTAAGATCAAGTGTGAGGACTTCTCTCTTTCCACACTGCAATCGCTTAGCCTGGCGCTTCCATCCACAGATGTACGTGTGATTGTCTTTCTTCACTGCAATATAAATGGATAATCTGTTAATAGAAATAATTTGAGTAGGGACGTGTGATTGGAGACCTGATGCTTAAACTGCCAGCAGAGGTGCAAGTTCAGGCTCCGTGTTTCAGACCCAATTGTGTCTTCTATCCAACACAGTCTGTGTCTACTGACTCCCGTCTTCCAAGTTGTGCCTCTTATCTTAACGCTAAATATTGCTGTGGGAATTCCACCCCAAAAGAAACTAAACACTCCTCGGGTCTGCTTTTTCAATCCCTTTTTCATCTGTATGTCATCTGCTTCAAAATTAGAACATTTACTGGAAAAGCAAAGCGATCCAGAAATAAAGTGAGGATAAATGTCTGACCATTTCCAGTAAACAGGCTAAAAAGCGATTTCGCTACAAACCTTTCAAATGCAACGGAGAGCATTTACTAATCATTTTCATATGTTTTAGGCTGCCTAAGATAAATCAATTCTGACCAGGCATATTACTGCAGTGCGACAACCGGACCTGGGTTTGGTCATTATGGGCAGGATCAAAGCCCACCCTCACACACATGCGTGGTTTATTATTTTTTTCTTTTTTTTAATTTACAATACGGACCTTCGTTTCAGGCCAGAAATTACTGTGGTAATATTTAACCCCGATCCATCATATTTGACTGGGATTTGAGGGTTTCTGCCTGTTAATCTGGGCGGCCACAGTAGTTTTAAAGTCCATTGATGTTTAGTCATGGTCGCGTGTCTGGAAGAGCAGCAGATTGCTACTTGTTGCAGGGCGTGAGTCACCAAAGAACTGATGAAGATCTGATCCGACTTAGGCTGTGGCAGGACAGGAACAGGCATGCCTGGAAGGTGGAAGAATAAGACAAATCATGCAACATAAATAGAAATATCCGTCATTGTCCCGGAGTGGGGTAATTTCTGAAAGTTCACATGATTTACTAATGGATAAAGGTGATAGTTTGACCTCATACAGAAGCAAAGCGTCACAGTTTTTGAATGAGGGAATATTTTGCATTGATGAGAAAACGAGTTGGCAAATGTTACAACTGACCACATAAGCACACACGCACACATACACACACACACACACACACAAGTGACCCATTCATCAGGGTCTGTGGAGTCTGGAAACTCCCCTGTCACAGCCAAACACACACATACAGACACACTCAGTACATACCAGCTCACTGTACAGACATAAACAGTTCACATGATGAATGTGTCTGTTGGATCTCATTCGCTTAAAAATGTTTCATGGACATCAGAATGTCATAAGATCACTGGCCTGTTTTCACACCATGTGAATTACGGATGCTTGCAATTACTTTGGATAATTACCATGGTGTTGGAGTTGGGTTCTGTATTTGTGACATCTTTTGATTTAGTTCTGGGTGGGGTAAGTTTTGCACTTTGAAACATTTAGTGCTGGTTTAAAAGGCCAAGTTTTAAACAAAAATCTAAAAGAAAAAGAAAATCCCAACCATTTGTGTAGAATCACAACATTTTCGTATAATATCCTTCTGATACGTAGCACTAAGTATGTTAATAATCAATTAAATTACATCTGCTACAGAGATTAATGCTCAGATTAATGTTGATTATTGCGGGTTAGGAGGAGGGTTATGATCAAGTAGGTTATAATTTGATCTGATCTCTCTCCATTTTTAGATATTGATAAGAGGATGGATGCTTCAGATATCTGCAAGCACAAGTCACTTTTGCAGAGAAATAGTCATAGGTTGTTTGAGTTGCAAGAAATCTTCCTTTTTACGCACTACTTACTGTCATTGGTAATTAAGATGCTTCCAACTCTATCTATGGTCTCATGCATCTTCACAAACTGTGTCAGCTCTGGGTACTTACTGCACTCAGACTCTATCCAGTACACTAGGTGTATTCTTGGATGGTAAAGAGAGTTTTCGACACTATGAAAACATCACAACCAACAAAAATTGCATTTTCAATAATTATTTATCATTTTATTATAGTGCACACTGATCCTGTGGTGACAATAAATGAACTATAATACTATAACTATAAAACTATAATAAATTAGCTAACTATTAAAAAATATATTTTCTTCCTGTTTCAAAAGATTGACAATCTTGCACATATTATTAAACCTTCATACAATGTAATTTTGCATTTGATATTTGCTCACATAAAATCCTATTTAAAGTGAAAACTCTGAGGTTTTTTGCAAGGTAGAAGTTTTCTTGGAAATGGACCCCATGATGATTATCCATTTGCTTGAATCTGTGGAAAGATCAACAGACTGTGATGAATTAGGGCATTATTTATTAGAGGTAAGATGCTGACTAATAAACACATCAGAACCAGAGAAAATTCAAGCAAGTTTCCTTTAACAAGGACATCTTTGTTTCCTGTTCAGCAGTATTGTTTTTCCAAAATCAATAAAAAATTAAACATTTATGATCATCCTCATCATAATAATCATAATCAGTATTTTATTGTTGCCAGTGTGAAAAACCAAGTTTTCAAATATTGGCCTTTGTCTCTCCAATGCTGAACATTACATTCTTCTTTTTTTCTTAAATTTCAGAGGTTTTCATATCTTGAACAGTTTGTGTTTAGTGGTCAGAAAATGCTCTGATGTCTCCTCTCTAAATACGGATGCATCCTAACGTAAATGCCAGTGCTCTGATGTGAACTTGTACGCACCCTGGATTTCCCATAACTGTCCTGAGGAAAACACTACAATACTTCTTTTTCAATTGAGCAAGCAAAGCTGGAGCGTTAGCGTGAAATTTGAGTGTAAACGTTTAATTTGACAGCTCCTACATGTGACAGCAGACAAAAGACAAGGAAAGGAGAGAGTTGGATTTAAGGTGAAGAGGGAGAAATTGAAACATTGTGTGACCACAGATAGGGCCATAAATGGCTTTAATATACCCAACTAAAAAGAAGGGGAAAGCCAGAAAACCAAAAAGGGGGTTTTGGAATTGCCACTTTCGCAAGCGACCTGGTTAGCTGGCCCAGGAAGGTGGATTGTGTCACACAAGGGGGTGGCACTGAAATGTGGCTTCTTTTTCTCATCCAGCTCTCAGTTCATTTTCAAGCTTCTCCTTTTATCTTAATGCTTAGAGGTTCTTAACAGTTCAAAGATAAATACCATTTATTTTAAATGCTTCTGAAATGCTCTTCTCTCCACTAATCTTTCCGTCTTGCTGCTACAACATTTTAGGATGACCAGGCAGCAATAAAAAGTACCTACCATGACCGATTACAAAGCCACATCAACTATTTTGACTTCCGAGAATACAAACTAAGACTGGGAAAAATTAAGGCGATATTTCTGTCTTCTTTAGCTCTTCCAAGCGCATTACCCCATCTCAGTGGAACAGAGTTGATTACTAAAACAGAAACTTGGAAACAAATTAAACGGTGACAAGAAACAGGGATATCTTAACCACAGAGCCAACGTATTAATTTGAAAATACATCTTTGGGTACTTTGCAACTGGATTCATCTTGTGTTTCCTTAGTTGTATTTGTAAGGAAAAAAATTAAACACTGTGTAATTGCCTGCGACAGACTGGTGACCTGTCCAGGGTGACCCTGCCTCTTGCCCGGAAATGCACCAGCACCTCTCTCGACCCCACTTAGGGACAAGGATGTAAAGAAAACAGATGGATGTGTAATTGCAGTTCAAATGCCCAAAAGCTTTAATACAATTTACCCAACACTTTCCTTGTAGCTCTTTGGGAGTCGGACTAGAAGTCATGAAAATATTGTTTTTCAGTGATAGGTTTGGTTTGGCTGTTAATAAATACCAAAGGAACTGTAATGTTTTATACATACCTGCCTATGTTTACCTATGCAATAGACGGAGCAGTGAATTTGTGCACTTCCATTCCTAAACAGCAAGCTCTGCACACATTCACTGAATAAACCAGCAACGTCCCTCCAAAATTTATTAACAAACTTCTTCAACTACAATTTAAAATTATTTTGTTAGAAAATGAGTGTAAACATTTAAGACCAATAACATTCAACTGGAGTAAAATGAAAATAACTAGGATAACTTATAAACAAAGAGAGAGTATGAACACAAACAAATAAGAATAAACTAAAACCAAAAACCAACAAAACAATGAAGTGGTATCACAATTCAGTGCAAATATCTATGTTTAATAAGAACCGATTTCAAGGATCTGGAATGAGGCCGAATTATACCCAACCACTTTGTGCAGCTTCTCTGGCAGAATAGTCCCTCCAGCATGTCCCGGGTCTTTCTTTGGGTCTCCAGCATAGAAAATCTCACTGGGGAGGGATCATCCTGACCAGATACCTGAGCTACCTCAATTTGCTCCTCTCAATGTGGAGGAGTAGCAGCTCCACCCTCAGCTATGAAGGAGAGTCCATTCATAATCTCCTTCTTTTGGACTGAAAGCTTGTGACATAAGTGAAGGTAGGAACATTGATCGATCGATCTGTAAATGTGGAGTTTCACCTCTTGTCTCAGCTCTCTTTTCACCACAACCAGCTGGTACGGTGCCATCGACTCAGACATCAATCCACCTATCGATCACCCACTAAAATTCTTCCACTTGGGGTAAGATCTCGTCCACAGAGGACGTAAGACCATTTTCCAGCTCAAGGCTATTGTCCTGGATTTGGAGGTGTTGCTTTTCATTCTGGGTATTTCGCGCTTGACTAAAAACTTCTCCTTGTTTGCTATAAATCACAATCTGACAAAGCCAACATAACCAACAGATCGAGTGTGTGTGAGGCCACCAAAACAGATGCCCTCAACATATGTCCAAGAAGGTTATGAACAGAATCAATGACAAAGGGTGACCTTAGAGTACAACTCTCACCAGAAACATGTGTGAGTTACTACCGGAGTGTGGACCATCCTCTGACACCAGCCAGTCAAGGGGCCTGGTACCTTGTACTCTTGAAATTCCCCCCAAACAATCATGATCAAACATCTTCTCTAAGTCCACAAAACACACAAGCTGGTTTGGTGAATTCCCCAAGTCCCCAAGGACTCTTCTACATCTTCTCAGGGTGTAGATTTGGTCCAGTGTCTCAGAGCCAGGATGAAAACCACATTGTTCCTGTTGAACAGGACTGAGCCTTCTGCTCGGACTGGTACTTGCAGCAGCAACAGATGGTTTCTGGGTGTAGCTCAGTCCTTTTTGTTCCTCCCATGGCTGGGCTCGGCAACATGTGAAAAGGGCTAAGCCGTAAACATACTTTTTTTTTAGTGCTGAACAATTGTTTTTGGTCAAGTACTCCTTTGTTGTGAAAATTGTCTTTGACAATAAATTTTATACTGTTGAAACATCTGTTTATTTCCCTTTAAATTTTATATTTGCAATGAAAACACATATGTTGGCTTCACCCATAAAAAAATGGTCAAATTTTCTCCAAAATAACTAGGAGCTTAATCTGCTGTTGATCCTTGTTCGCTGTTTTCCATTGAATTAAATTATTGAAGTTTTAAAAATAAAAAAAAAAACCAAGACAAATTCTTATCTAACAATTTATTCAATCAACAAACACAGGCCTTTGCAGCAGTGTGTTGAAGAACTGTACACAGTCACCAAACCTGGCAGCTCTTCCTAGTTGTGGTCACCTGACTTGGTCACTCACTGCGAAGGGGGGGCATCCTATCCTCCAGTTACAATTCTCACAAGTCAGCAATTGTGGTTGTATTGGCCACTCTTGCGAAAAAGCACACCCGATTTGATCACACAAGTTGAGCTTAGAAATTGCAGATAATCCCTTCCTTTATCTCGACTCTCAAATTCTGGAAGACGTGGGGTGTTGATTGCCAAAGTTTTCTGACTCTCGTCTCAATATCCATCTGCATTGAGATTGTCTCTGATGATGACAAGTTTTATTGGCTTTCAGCCTGAGGTATGTGCCACCCCACACCATTCCACTGGTTCCACCAAAAAGCTCTTTGGCATTGGCCAGAGAGGATTTGGAAAGTTTCATTGGCACAAGACATGTATTCAACTCTGCACGGCTTATTATAAATGCACTTTCCATACAAATGTGGCACCATTTAATGGGAAATAAAAATACTTTCCAACTGTGATGCATTGTTAAATTAAGTCTGGAAAGAAAAAGTTTTTGTAGACTCGTCTATGAGGATTGATACACATGGTTACCGCTTGCAGAAAATCCAAATGACACAAAAATGATTTAATGTAATCTTTCGAACTCACAATAGTAAAGGGTGCCTCATTAGGCGTGTCAGTGTGTTTTCATTACTGATTTAATAGGGATGATGTTCAATAGGAAAACTCGTAACACAGTAAGATACAAAAAAAAGGCGGAATTATTATAAACTTGGAATGAGAAAGAGCTTAGTTTAACGTATAAATTTATGAAAGGACAGGAGGAAAAAGGAAATGGAAGACAAGAACGGGTGGAGCTCCTGGAAATACTGAAAACCTTTCAACATTTTGGAAAAATCAAGCTACTTTCTGATATTATACAACAGACTGATGAGCATAATAAACATGGTAGAGATTGTAAGTCAGATCGTTGCTCACTGTAACTGAACACATTCTGTCCAGATTTTTCTTAGAACTACCTAACACTGCAGAATTTCTTTCGATGGGAATGTGCCGATGATTGAAGTTCTTCGCATTCCTCAGGAAATAACCTCATGAGGATTTTTACTCTTGTATGATGTCACCTTTTTACAGTGCCATAGCAAAGATACACATCGAATGAGGGACTTTTCACTTTGAGTCTCAATGACTCTTTACACAAAGTAGTCAATAGATGGTTTCAGACCATCACTGACCATATGAACCCAGATCCACACGCATACCCAGCTTCCAGATGTTCATTGATAAACTATGGACCCTGTTTGGCCATTCCACTCACGCTGGTCCACTGTTTTGCTCCCATTCAGATGGGAGCATGACAGAGTGGCCTTCTCCCCAAACCTCAGTGCTTCTTTGATCTTCCAGAAGGTTTAGAAAGAGACTTAGGAGTTCTGCTCATAATATGGTTACTGGTTAACCACCAGCAACCACATTTTGCTCTCTGATGTTGCCTTCAGAGCTCTGTGCAGCTGCCTCTTGGTAGAGGTTTGGCTCAACAAAAGTCTTTGTAGTGTGGCAGGTTGCACAAAAGCCGGGAATATCCCCTCGTTGAATTTCTGCCCCCCGGAGCTTATTTCTTATCAAGAAAATGAATTTATGGCAAACCTCCCACACCAAATGCATTTTTATCATGTGATTCATGGAAGGTGGACCTCCGTCAAACCGACTCAAAGACGTTTCAGCAGTCAAAACAATGGGCACGACACAATTTTTGTACATTTTGTCATTTATTAAAGTAATATAATTATTACTTTCTTTATTATTCAATGAAATAGACCTTTTTTTCTTGAAAAGCTGTCCAAGTAGATGAATTTCAGTAATTTGTCATTGTGATCACAACTGAACGCTAAAGTTAGTCTAACATTGGGTTTGATGTCTTTCTCCCAAAAGTATCAAAAGTTACTGAACAGCACCATCTGGGACTTAACTGCGACATAAAAGAATGCAAAGACATGCAAAAAAAAGAACAAAGCCAGAAAAACACTTTATTGCAAGATGGAAGCACTCTGTGGTTTTATCAACTGGATATAAAATGGGGTTAATTTCAGATTTCTCTGTCAGAACAATTTTGCTGGTTTACAGTAGTGATGACCACACCACTGTTTCTACTAAAAGGGTAACACTATGCAAATTGAATGTTATAATACTTTTTAATATCAGTGAAAGATTGATATCAGTGTCAGTCTATGTAGGCCTGGTGGAGAGGTCAGTTGCACTGTTGTCTTGCCTGAGGTATTATTGCAAGGAGTTTGCGTGTTCTACTATGCATGTGTGGGTTTTGTCTGGCCTCCAAAACCACATCAACTGATAACACTAAATCACACTTAGGCATATGTGTGCACATTCATGATTGTCCTGTATGTCACTGTGTTGCACTGTGACAGATTGGCAATCTACCCAGGGTGTACCCTACTGAGAGGCTATGTGGAGGCAGGCACCATCTCCTTCCACAACCTGCAAGGTCAAGAGAGCGTAGGTGTTCTTGTCCTTGTATATTTAAAAGGTCATTAAAACCAAAATGTAATTTAAGTATTTTTATATCATGCCCTGAAGATATACAAATTCTTCTTCCATAAGACCATAAATACACCATACCTATATGTTTCTTTTGCTTTTCACAGGTGTATCAATAAATTATTACAGTTATGGCTGAAATGTTTACTTTTTTTTTCCTTTTTAACTTTGACTTTATCCATGTCAGAGCAAGTACTTTTTATTGTTCTTATAAAAAGTACTTGCCTCCTTACAGATTATTTTCCGCTTTTGCTTTTTTTTTTGACTCCCTTTAATATGTCAACTCATGAAAGACTTTTTAGTATCACACAGAGATAACTTGCAATTTTAAAAAGATTTGCTTTTTTAAAAGGCAACACCTCCCCCCCTCCCAAAGACTATTCAAACCAACTTGGTCTGATCTAAAAAGGTAATTGCCCCTAAACCTAATACTATGTTGAGCCACAGCATAACATTGACATTTAAGTGGAGATGTTGACTACCTTAGTTATTATGAGTCATTCAGAGTTTGACTTCCTGGTGTGCCATGGATCGTTGATTGTTAGTATGTAACGTAACCCAGCATGCTTCGGCTTAAGGTCTCAAAATTAAGTTAATGTGTTAACCTGCCTGGGCCAGGCCTCATCCCCACCTCTTATTGCCAAGCAATCTGCTCATATCCAGTTCACCCATCTTTACAGTCTGTCATGTTCCTTCAATCCCACCCCCTCTTAACCCTCAACCAGACTTCATCTCCTCTCTCTCCTCTCCCTCTTTTGATAAATAAATGGCAGTACTTTGAGATATTGAGGAGCAAAGAAGATTGTATGTTTTCATCAATTACTGCAAGTCATCTAGGTCTGAAACCAACAAAGCAGCTGACCTGGCTGTTAGCATTTTGTAAAGTTTTGTGTAAGTTTTTAGCCCAAAGTGACTGAATGTAAGCCTCCCAAATAAGAGTCACATTTAGTCCACAGAATATTTTCCCAAAAGTCCTAGGAATCATCTGTGTTTTTTGGAGTGTGAGACAGTACACGTGTGAGACAGGCCATTGTATTTTTTTTTTGGTCAACAGAGGTTTGTCGCCTAAAAACTCCCCCATCAATGCAAATTTCCCAGAATACTTTTCTTAGAGTTGAATCATGAACAGTGATCTAAACTGAGAAAAGTATGTAGTTTTGGTGGGCCAGTCCCTCCTGAGAATGCTGATCAGTGAGTGGCCTCAAAGGATTAAATTATCATTTGAAGACTTGCATTATGTTCTTCTTTTTAAGTTAACTTTGTCTAATGCTAACATTTCTTTGGTGACCTGAAGTATTTAAGGTGGAAAAAAGAAAAGCTAAACCAAAAAAATGTTTAAGGAAGCAAATGTTTACCAAAACACCATACAGCTCAAGAGATCATAACAAGTGCATTCCCCAGCATATTGCTCCGCATCTTACAATTAAGTATCATTTCAAGATGTTTTTGAGTTGAAGGAATACTCTTGCCGTCAATGCTACTAGCACAAAACATCTGTGAGCTGTGATTACACCAAACATCAGTCAACATCTCAGTGTGAAAATGCACAGCCACAGAGAAAACCGTGATTCACTTCGTAGATATGTGATGACTCTTGCTAGTCATAGACCAAGGACATCCTGCCTGGTTTAGTCCCTATGATGGACAGCTACACTTAAGTGAAAGCACACAACTTTTGTGAGTGATTCATGCAACCTAGCTATTAGTTTGTGTTTTTCACACACCCAAAGAACCACACCCTAACACAGATTTTGTAGGCTGGCAGAAAAACTGTGAAACCTTAGTTTCATTTGGTGAAAATTCCCCTCCTTTTTACTTCATGAACTTCAACAGATAGCTCATTTGGGACTTGTGTGTTTTTTCACATCGTTGTTGACCTTGCTAAATTTTGCAGAGACTAAAATAAACAAATGGGATTTCAAATGCTTATGTTTTATTTGCAATAGACAGAACAGTCACAGTTCTCACACCCTGCTGCAAGAAAACTGCTGCACCAAGTATTGTAAATGGAGGTGGACTGTTCGGTTTCTCTGTTTTAATGACCACAGATGTAGCTGCGGAACTCTGTGGTTCATTAAAACTGTGTATAAACCATTAAGGTTGCAGTATTTAACTTTCATAAAAAAAAAATTTTTTCTTTTTTTTTTTTTTACATATTTGTTCAAACTGTCATTATATTGTGACAGTGTAATGCTGTGAAAGCTGCGATGGAGTGGCGACTTGTCCTGGACGAACTCTGCCTCTCGCCCGCTAACCGCCGGAGAGTTGCCATTATTCCCCAGGCTCTTTCTTCTTGTTGAATTACTTTTTTGTGTCTTGAATTAGATTTGTTTGATCTGAAACACTTTGGTATGACAAAAAAAAAAAAAAAAAAAAAAACTTTTATTGACGATTTTTGTTTTTGCATTGCATTATAATTAAAAGTTAGTATGTGAGACTTTGGTTTGAAGGCAAAATTGCCTGAGGCTGCAGTTTTATTAACACACAGACATCTTAAATGATCCAGGCAGAACAGATCTGCCTGGTCTTACAGTAGGAACTGTGTGACGTTTGGTTAGCCACAGTATAGAATACCATCCAGTGCTCACACTGTGCTTTATGGTTTTGTCTGTTAATAAGTCTGAGTCACTTTTATCTGAGCTTTATTTTAATGCTGAATGGGCAACACTAAGTAATTTAAGAATGTCTGGGTTTATTTCTTGCCAAGTATGTCCTCATTGAAAAAGTGTCCTGGTGAAAAAGAGGAGCATGCTTGATGAGCTGCTGAAGTGTGTTCTGGGGGTATTTTATGACGTAGCATGAATGCCAAGGTAGGCAGCAACAGGAAGGCAGACGTGCTTGTGTGACCTAAATATTAACATGCAAAATAGTTTAGTCGCATCAAAAATCTGGAAATGAATAAAGAGAAAAAGGAATGTAAATATGTTTTTTTTTTGTATTTTTATTAGCACAATCAGTTTTTACAGCATTTTTTTATTATTATTTAAATGAGCAACTGATCAGGGCAGAAAGGCAACAGATGAAATGCAGTTTATCAAAAAGTCAAAATGGGACACCGTACTCGTGACCCAAACCATACTGAAGGCAACTTTTTGACTGTCGAATTAAAAGATGTTTTCTAAAAACCTCCTTTTGCAATTTTTGGTGAGTTATTTAATAATTTTAAACACATCATTATGATGCGACAGCATGTGCTTGTTTTGTGGTAGCTCATCCTGCATTCTTCAAGCTTTGCAAAATACCCCAAAGTTCTTCGCAGTACAATCCAAATTCAGTCATTTGGATAAATGTTCGTGAATTTGACAAGTGAACAGGGGAAGCCAAAGTTTTAACCACACCAACTCCTTGAGTCATGTCTCCCAGATTTAATCACAGACTGGAAAAACAAAGAATGAACCAAAAATCACCATCTTTAGTCAACATAATAAACAACATGAATACTTAAGTTAGCTTCACTAAATAAGACCTCCTTTCTCTCAACTCAACATTTGACATTTCTGTCTGACGCAGGTGGTCAGAAATGGCCAAAAAGACACTTAATACTTTTTATTTTTTTATTTGCAAAACAGTTTGTAAGCCACAAAAATGAAGCCCTCTATCAGTAATAACCAATAGAAATGCTGAATGTTGCACATCAATGAGCTTTCGAAAATCAAGCTGATGTTGCAGTACCATCGGCGGAGTCATTGTAGAGAATTAAATCTAGAATATGTCACAACGTCTAATGAAACTACCCCCGGCTAAAGTTCAGTTCAGTTATTCACCTCAGCCTGTTCATGGAACGGCATAGTGTTACTTCTGTGCCAGCAGTGTTTTGACTTTTTGCAAAGCAATGTATGACATCAATCAGTGGAAAAATGTTGTTTCTATTATCTTTACTGTTTACCTACAGCAAATAAATACTATCTCACGCTTTCGTATCACACCAAATTGACACGTTGACTCGTTTTAAAACTTTTTGTTCTCTTGTGTCTCTGAAAAGAAAAAAAAAAAAGAAAAAGACTTGTAACCACAACAAAGAATTGTTGCCAAACTATAGAGAGAGGAGCTGCCATGTCCTTCATCTGCTCAAAACTAAAACTACTTATTTGTACTTACGTGAAGTTTTACAACATTTTAATTTAGTAGATTATTTTTGTAGTCTCTCCATCTCTGAGTACAAGATGTCTACAAAAAGGAAATACCCTGATCTTGTACATCTTCAAAGTCTTGCCACCTATTCCACATAAACAGCAGAGTTGGGGAAATGCCTCGTAAAGTCTTTCGCAATGTTCTCCCTCAATGAACACACTGTCTCATCACCATGTTGACCAGAAACAAACACAACATTGCTACAAGGAAAGAGTTAATTGCTAGTTACATTAGTAAATCCCATCAAAGTCCATCTTATAGCACATTAGAGCCAACAAAAGAGTCTCTGACTGTGAGGATTCCTGCCAGCCTCTCCAACAGCAGAGCTCACCGTTTATTCACCCCTGACTTATAGGAACTCTCCACCACTCTACCACCCATTGCTTTGCATTACCAGTAGAGGAACTGGCTGGCCCACAAAGCAGTTCACGACAATTTAGCTGGCTCCCTCACACTGCCTTCCCAGCACCATGCTACTATGTGATTCCGCTGGGGAACATTCGTCTGTGTTTCCTTTTGCCTTTGTGCTGGAAGGAAGTAAATAGTTTCCGACCAGACAGGCATCGCTAAATTGTTTTCAGAGGGATCACCAGAAGATTGCGGATTATGGCCTCTGAGGCATCATTTTGGCTGCAAAAAATATTTAAACTGCTTATAATGCTGTTACTTTAAGAGACCAACTTTGATATTTAATATCGAACAGATTATGCCAACATACAGCAATTAAAAAGAAAAAGCTTTTTGGAGACCGAAGACTGCAGAAATATAAGATGCCAAATGGGGTAAAGTCTGGACAGATTACCAGTCTATGGCGAGAATCACACAGAGAGAGACACATGACCACATGCACTCACTTTTATGGTCAAACTAGAATCAATAATTCAACCTTCATATCAGTGGGTTGTGGGTAGATGCCAGACTACCAGGGGGACCAGCACAGCCGATGTTTAGAGCAGAGATTTATTTCTTTTAAATGTGAGACAGCAGTGGTATCCACCACACCATTGTGAAACCTCCATTTCCCTACACAGTCATTGTTTGTCTTGTACCATGTATGGAGAAGACATTTGCTGTAAATTGTTTTTCTATAAATAAACCAAATTAAACGGAATTAGAAACACTGAAAAATCCATGAACTCATTGTTCCATGAACACAGTGTTTCATTTTGTTTTTTTCAGTCCTTTCTGGGCTTCACATTTTGCTTAAAGCTGATAAAAAGAAAGTTTAGGCAGAGGTTTATGAACTCTCTCTACACTCATTTTGTCATTTGATCACAAAATCCTAACTTTCACATATAACGTTTCTATTTTTCTAGGCATTTTAACATATTTACTTGCTGATACTGAACTTGAGGAATGCCTAAAATAACCGCTTTCTAAATGCCAGGAAGATTAGGTTGGACTTTGTCTCTAAAAAGTGAAGTGCCTTACCAAATATAGGAAAATGTTTTAAATACCAGAGTAATTCAAGGCACTGCTAATCCAAACCTGGAGAAAATAAAAATAGCTTTTGGCGACTGCAGATATGAGTACTCTGATAAATTAAAGACAATTCTTAATCCTTCTATGAAATGTTTTGTGTAAGTAGTTGTGCCTTTATTTTAAGATGTTGTTAAAAAAAAGATAAACCATCACTCAATTTGGAAAGATCACTGACTCTGTGGGACGACACATGGGATGCAGTATTTGTTTTACATATTTTTCTTATTAAATGGAAATCAATTAAATTGGTGTAAAAGAAAATAGATATAGAATATTATTAATATCAGATGAAATAAACAAAATATGGACAGCAGTGATAATAGATAAGCTGTGCAAATGCTAGACTTTCCAAAAGTCAAACATGCAGAATAGCAGAAGTATGTTTTGGACACACATGTCTTCTCTACTAAAATGTTTAATACAAATAAAATTGCTTAGTCTAATGTCAGTCAAAAAATAAATCTATTTAAAAAACCTTTTAAACTAGCAGTTATATTTCATGATTTCAAATCACTTCACTTTCTAAATCATTTCGTACTGATTTACACGAATAAATCCTTCAAGTTCCCTTTAATTTCAGAGCGTCTTTTTCACCTAGTTTTCTTTTATTGCTCAAACAGGTGAAATAGTTACTTGGAAAAATACTAATGAAACAACAAACAGTTTGTTATACAAAAGGAGACTAAGAGTGAAGTTAAACAAAATGGGGGAAATAGGAAAAAATAAGAAGGAATGAGTGGAGGATGGAGGATTACAGGAAATGCTACCTGGAGCGTGGAACTACTGAGTCTGTTTAACGGGATACTCTCCAGCTGTGTGGTGACTTAATGGCACACAATGAAAACACAAGCAAACCTTGGAATAACCTTGGAAAATATAGAAGAAATGACCAAAAACCAAGATAATCAAGAAACCGATGCTTAAGAATTATACAAAAATAGGAGAATAACTCTAAACTAAATGTCCTAATGCGTGTTTAGTTGGCAAAATGAGAGGCAGGAGATATAATGGAAAGACTAATGACATTACTAATGGAAAAACCATATAGGCTACAGGAATCACCGGGGAGGGACAAAGAAGAGGGAAGGTTACAGAAGAATGTAACTTGAACGAGAATTAGGAGTTTAAATCTTGGGGAGCTTGATTACTAGACAAGTGACAGGTGGCTGATTAGAAACAACCTGCAGCCTTGAGGGAGATCTGTAAAATATTAACTTTTCATGTTGCCTTTCTGGAAATCGAAAACAAAGTTGACAAAATACAAATATTTTGAAATAGCTCCTATTTCAAGTACGTTTCCGTTTAACTTAATTCAGTATTTAATCTGCTCTAATAGTGAGATTGCAATCCCATCTATTCCCATCAGTGCTTGGAGCATCAAGTCTTGAAATTACATGATCTTAAAAAATAGTAGAAATAAAGGGGCAAGTACCTTTAACAAATCATACAACAACAGACTATTGTCCCACTGGAGAAAAAAAAATACTGTAATAACGCAGCTTAAGCATCAACAGTTTAGGATTGAAGAAGAAAAAGAATCAGAGTCTGAGTCACATGCATGTAATCATGAGTCAATCCTCTCTGCATCCAAGAAGAATAAGGCAGGGTCACGATATGGAAAGCAGAAGCAGAAACGACTATATGACTAAAGCGTCTTCTTAAAAGTCCGAAAGTAATTACTTTCAGGAAGCCCTAGATGGCTAATGGGAATTCCTTTCAGCTTACCAGGACCACCTAATCTCCAGAGAGACTGACCTAGGAGAAATCCTCTTCAGGTGCTATAAACCAACACAACCAGCTCCTTTGAAGGAGCAGCTGCAGTAGGTGTTCTTTGACCTCTTCCTTATTTCCAAAGTATTATTACCCAAATCACGAGCCCCTAGACACAAAGATCATTCTTCTTTTCCTAACTCAACCTCGTCAGTTATAGGTGAAATGTCAACTAATACACTCTAATATTTTCCTTACAGCTCAAATCCGTCAACACCATCATGCAGTGCAGTAACTTGTACGAGAGGTATTTTAAATTTCCTGGTAGAGATTTTAAATACCAGGAGTTTTTTATTTAAAATCTTCTGGTATTTTATCTTACATTGTGCACTATAAATTGGGCACAATGGCCACAGCATAACCTTCAGCACACCGCCACTGTGGCCAGAGAGGGAAACCTCCCATGGATTGCCTGCATGAAGCTTCCCAATATGTCTCCTCCTGACAACCTCTGTTAAGCACGTATAAAACCGTGTTTTGAAGGTCCAGCGGAGCACAATTATTAATATTTACCTAATATCTTTCTCCAAAGACGTCTTGTTCCTTACTTGTCATTTGTGAGGCCAAATCAATATATCAGTTTAACTTGAAGTGCATATTTTCCCATTTCCTCCTTTTGTTCTTCTGACTCATTTCAAATTTTTCTGGTGTGTGTGTGTGTGCGTGCGTGCGTGCGTGCGTGTGTGTGTGTGTGTGTGTGTGTGTGTGTGTGTGTGTGTGTGTGTGTGTGTGTTTTTCTCTCCGGTCATTTTTATTCTCAATGCCATTTCCAGTAAGTCAAGTCCTGCTCAGACAAGCAATTTTAACACTCGTAGCAGCAGTGGATCCCTCAGTGGGTATTGCAATTGCTCCCTGCTGACTGGTAATTTAATGTATGAAAGCATCCGTCTGAGATTTTGTTACAACACAACCTGATGCTGTTCCATGTGTGCACACTTTCAAAGTTTATCATCCCTGTAAAGTTAGAGTCGGCTTAAGAAAATCAGCAAAACAAACATGTATAACTTGTTGTAAATAAAGGAGGGATCATGACTGGAAATCACGTATTTAATGCTGGGCCTCCTCTAAATGCATACCCTAGTTAAAACAAGCAAATAAATGCTTCAGCTAAAGAGTGTTTCCCTTCTAAAATCTCTCATGTTTACAGACAATTTTGAAAAGATTTTTGATGAGCGAGCACATTCCTGAAAACAAAACAAGCAGTATGCGTTTACTAGATTTTTTAAAAATCATGTTGACATAATCATTACAAACATTGAATTGCTGTAAAATAGAGAAAGCACAACTAGCATTTGACTGAAGGCGGTTATAGCAAAATGCATCTTCCACCTCAAATAAAACAAAGTTTATGTTGTTATAAAAGCAGTTCATATTTTATACAGTCTTCATTTTTAGCTTTGTTTTTTTGTACATACTGACCTCACCCGCATCTCAGCTTTACTTCAAGCTACACTCAAAAGCAGGCAACACTGTGTTAGCTCAATTTCAAAAAAGCAGTGTGTTTAAACCAGCCTTTCTGTCATAAACTGGACATGAAGACCCTGGAGAAAGGTGGCCTGGACAGTTCTTGTACTTGCAGCTGAGTCTGATGTGTCACTTCCTCAGAAGCAGGCAGCAGCATTTGTGTGACTAGACCTGGCAAAAAGATGCCTTTGAGCCAAGGTTTTACAGCTGGAGCGGGATGTGGATCTGCTGTGCATCGCTTCAGCATACATGGAACGAGCTCTAATAAAACAGGAGGAAAGGAAGACTGAAGGAGTTTCAAAAGAGAGCATTTCCCGGCAAATTAGTTGTTCTTTTATTCAGCCAAACGTTCTTGTTCATTACTGTACATGAGGATTAACAGCAGTGACAGAATATTTAGCCGAAAATACTTTCTTTTTTCCAAGTATTGTGTGTCACTGTTACACATCATGTGACTCCAACAACACCAGCACTGAGAATGTGTTTGGCATTAAAATATCTCCATAGATTTTAAGGAGACAACAAATTGCAGGTTAAATGATACTAATCGCACGTTGAAACGGAAAAGTGCTTTCTTTTTCTCTTTTCATTTATTGTTACACAGCAACACTCACCCTCTCCGGTAATTGTCTTAATAACCCAATTAACGCACAGGCCCACCCAAACACATGCGGACTCACAGAGAGAGGGGCCTTACCTTTTGACTGAGCTAAGAGCCCGGTGCTGGGAAAGCCTGCGGCCTGCATGCCAATGGCATCCTGGAGTGAGCAGGAAATCCTGCTGCTATGTCAAGGGCTGCTGGAAGATTTGTCATCTTTTCCAAAGGTAACCAGAAACTGCAGGAGATTGTCCAAGTGGAGAAAAAAAACTCAGATAATGATGGAAAAAGACATAGGCAAAAACGTTGACTCAAGTGGAAAGGCTGTTGTCAAACTCTTGTCAAACTGATGATTTTGTCATCTTTGAATAAAAATGCTTGGTATTTATTCTATAAAAAAAAATTAAATGAGATGATTGTGATGAACTTCAACCATACCCTAAGTATAAAGTTATGACTCTTTTGTAAAGACCCATTTGTGTCCAATTTTTGCGATTTATGAACAGCATCGTGCCAGTTAATAATTCTTTTGCTTGTGCTTGCTGCTGTTGAAAACGTCTCATAGGAAATCCAACATCTGAGTAATAATGTGTAATTGTGAGTGTGCAATTTTTACCCTTTCATGAGGTGCAACAGGGGTGAAGCCTGAACGCAGTACAGTAGCTGCACAGTTAAGCCATCTTTACTTTGGGTCCACGCCACTGTAGATTGTGGTCGGTGAGTAAGGCCTTCTTTGCCACGGGCTCATTTTGGATGGCAAACATTTGACACAAATACACACATTGAGTGATCCTTTCATGAAACAAATTACATAAACAAGGCAGCAGGCTGCCGACTCTTGTCTGTTGACTTTTCCCAACCATCACTTTTCCCCTGCTGGCGGCAAAATAATGAAAAAGCTGTAAAGTGCATCCTTGTAATTCAGCTGTGTGTTTATTTGAAATACCTTTTTACAGGAAGCAGGCGCTTCCCAGCAAAGAATTGTCTGTAAATATTGTCGTTCATTCTTAAAAGTGACTACAGTCCGGCCGTCTTAGCAGCAATGCCTCGGCGCACCTGATTTTATGGACTTCAAGAATGTTGTTGCTTTTAATTCCAATCTCACATAGCTCACGGTCTGGTTAACAGTGGAGTTTATCATGGCAACAAGGCTCAGTATCACATTTTTTGACCATGATCGTATACGATCTGTTCCAACAACACCATCTTGAGTTGTCATTAATTATGTAGCGTGGACTTGTTGCTGTATGAGAAATTGCTCAGACACTTCACAACCTGGAGTAAATATTAGTTTGTCAGCTTGTCTTTGGAAATGTAAAATATTTTTGCGTGGTGTCAGTGGTGTCTGGCAGCAAGGACATCCCAGGTTGTGAATCCCAGCTGGAGCTCTTTATGCATGTAGCTTGCATGTTCTCCCCACGCATGCTTTGCTTTTCTCTGTGTACTCCTCTCACAGTTTAAAACATGATGTCCTTCACTTTTCTACCCTCAACATCAATATCTGTCTGAACACAACATGCAGAGTAGCTCACAAGACACAAAACAGCAAAGCAGGCAATGCGGTCTCTTTTTCACTCTGAACGTCATTGTAGAAAACACGTCTACCACTGTTTGTTGGGGAAAACCCATATATGTTGGATGCATAAAATTATCTGTATGTTTTTTTTGCAACTGTGCACACAAAATAAGGAACTGTATCAGCGTTACATGTATACATCACTGCTGGTGGAGCTGACAAACACATCACAGTACACCAACTAGTAATGAGAACTGAGTTCAGAAAACTATCAGAAAGGTGATATTTTATTTTATTTTTTTCTCAAACTTGCATTAGTCACACTTGGCGTGCCAGTTCTGGTTTTAGTAGTCGAAAGTAAACACATCGAGAGTGACAAACACCTTTATGTTTGGCTTAGTATGCGGTCAGAAAAACATACAAATGACGTAAATATTCATGTAATAAACTAATAAATTAAGAAAAAAGAAATAGGGATCTCTACCCATTGGGGAACTTTAGTTTTTGAAAATATATTTTGCCAGTTTTTCCAATTATTTCTCTTTTTGGGCTGCATAATTTCTGTACTAGCACAGCAATCCTGTAAGCAAATTTACGTTGGTATCTGAACTGAGTAAGACTTCCGGCCCCTCAGACGTTCATTACCAAATGAAAGTGATCTAAATGTGATTCTTCTCCGTCAGATAAGGCATTGAAGCATATCCTCAGAGTGAGGCTCGCTGTATGCGTCACTCTCAACACCACACAGTTCATAAGCCCAGAAGAGTTTCCCCTAAATCATTTTCAGAAACCTCACCAGAGAAAACAAGGTGACCACATCAGCTGCTGTGGAAATCCAGGGATCCCTCTGCTGTTATTTCTTCTCTCAAGGTCACATGTGACTCACTGCTTTAACTGGCAACACTTCCAAGACTCGGCGAAAGTCTGCTGGAACTCTTTGCCTACTTTTTTTTTCAGCAGCCCTGTCTGACTATTTCTCTCTGCTACTGGTTCCTTTTCACCCTCTTTAAAGAAAGTGTTTGGCTACTTAGTTCATCTAATTTTAGTTTTTGTTCTGCTCCTACACATTTCCGTTGCCCTTATGAGTCTACATTTACTTTAGCCGTCTTTGCCCCACACTAATTTGCATGTTGAAGGTTTGTCATCCGTTTGTAAAATAAAGGCATGTCCACTCTGATTTCCATTCGAAGGGTCTGAGCAATGCGAATTAAAAAGTAAACTGAAACAGGAACTCTGAGGTGGACCGCAGGGAGGCTGAGCGTCACATATGAGAAGGTCAAGATCCCCAAGAAGGTAAAACTCTGTCTTGGCTCGACAAAAAAGTGAGATTTCCCGAAAATCTTAGGGTCACCTTATGCCACTGATTTCCAGCACAGATAAGGTCGATCTAGTTTACTTCTGAGTTTGTATCCAAGTACCACAGCCCCTTTACTTCTACAAGTCTTAATAAAGCCATCATTATTTTTGATCCCCTGTAATGTTATCAATGAACAATTGTTAAAAGATAAAATATTTATCTATATATATAGTTTAACAATGATAATTCTTTTCTCTGTTAGAAACTCGCTCTATTAACATAATTTCATGAAGCATGGAAGTTGGACACCACGGCATAATCTAGTAGTGCCTGTCCAAGCAAGACATTTCTCCTCCTTTGATTGACTAGACACACGATTTGGAAAACCGAAGTCTCGGAAAGCTGTGTTTTGACCTCTCACTGCACTTCAAAACTCCATTTTTGGTGTCTTGTATTTGGTTTGTGTTTGTATAGTTGTAGCTTTAAACACTTGTGGTGAAGGCTGTGTGTTAGAAAGAAATAGTGTTAGCCATTAAAATCAACTTTGGTAAAGGTCAAGAAAATATCATGGTTTATGTTAAAATATAGTCTATCATCAAAATATCCTCTTCCTAGATTACAGGGTAACGACTCCCGTCCTTTGCTAAATACATAAAAGGGGTTTCAAGTGAAATGTGAGCCAAACTGCCACTGAAATATTGAATTTAGTAAGTTTTATTGGGAAACATGAAAGAGAGAGAGAGAGAGAAAGGGATTCACTAAGTTTTTCATTGGGATAACAGTTTCCTGTCAGTGGAAGTGAAGTTATGTTTATTGAGATAACATTACATTGTTATTGGTGTATTTATTTATTTGAAGTAATCTCCTCAAACTAAACACCCAGCCACCTGTCTTATGCATTTTTCATCAATGCTTGGAAGATTATAAGATTGTTATTGCGTGATAAACCAGAGAAGGCAGCCCACTGTGCTATTGGGGACACATTGAATGTAGAGTGACATATTTTGGCCTTTACAAATATTTGACAGTTGTGACTATGAGGTGACCCTTGAGAAATTGTTTTATTACTGTTTTTTTCATGCTGGAGATCATCTCATGAGAAAGGGAAGGATTACTTGGAGCTGCGAGTATAAACACAAATAAGTTAATGTACGCCATCCGGCAAGAGACAGTTGTGTTTTTGTTTTTGACTGACCCCAAAGGAATCTCTCTTTCGAGTTAAATGCCAAAACAAACATCTTGATTCTTTGGTGTATGGCTGAGTTAAAGCCTAAAACTGAATTTAATGGAGAGTTATCACCGTCCGTAAGCAGCCGGGACAGTTGGTAACCATGGAGACTGAATGCCAAAGTTGCTCTACCAGGAGACTTTGTGGGGGTCGGGGGGTTTCACCTTGCTGTTTCCTGTTTGGTGTGTTTCCACACTCACCGGCATCAGTGTGTGTGACCCTGGCAGCAATAAACTGGTGCTGTCTAATCTCCAGCTCTTACCTGGACCAGTGGAGTGAACTGCTTTTGCTACAAGTTGCACTACAATCCTTCTCAAAAATAAATAGATAAAACTGGTTGAGGATCAGGTATTCAGTAGGTGACATATTTATCATGATGTAATAAAGTTACATATTGGTAATAAAGTTACTGTGGACAGCTACAGCTGTTTTATATGTACCAGGTTTTGTTCCACTTCCAAGGGATTTCTTCTCCTACATCTGAGGGAACTAGTACTTCAATGCTTTCCCTCGCTAAGAGAAATTTGTTACTCTGTATTGTGCTGATACATTTGAAATCACAATAAATTACTTATTAATCCTGAATATTTGAAGGATTTTATGTCTATTTTACAACAATACCAGCTCAGAAGAAAGTAACTAGGAGGGAGTTCACACTAAAATACTTTTTACCAGTTATTGTTCATGTTAAGTTGGGCTTGACCATTTTGTTTCAATAAAACTCATTTGTAATGCTTTAGCAAGACGTGTTGGACTATTTCATGCTCATAACTTTTAGAAAACAGTTCACAGTGAAGGACCCCTTCCAGTCCCAAGAAACTGCATGCTAGTGCATGAAGCAAGGTCCATAAAGACACGTATAAGTAAGTTTGAGGAGAACTTGGCTGACGTGCTTGGAGACCTGATCTCAACCCAGCAGAAAACCTTTGGGATGAGTTAAAGAGAAGTTTCAAGCCAGGTCGTCTCATCCAACATTAGCGTCTGACCTCACAAACATGTTTCTGGAAGAAAGGTCCTACATTCCCATAAACACACTCCACAGCTTCAAGTCCTTACCACAGAAGTTGAAGCTGTGAGTCGATGTCATAGCAAGACCTGTGGATTAGGAATGTAAAATCACCCAAGTCATATGTGTGTGAAAGCTGGAGAGCACATTTACGCACAGGAAGCCAAGCGGTATATTATAAAATTCTGATTAACTGAACAGAATTAAAACAACTCATACACTGACAAAACCTGCATTGTGGATTTGGAAGAGCAGCATCAGAGGCACCTGGGAACACAGTCGAGAAAATTAAGAACATAATCATATGAGAATCTCCAACACAGTTCTCAGCCCATCTAATGGCACCTGATAGCATCTGTGGGAAGAACAGACTGATTGCTAAAGTCTATGTGTGGCACACTTCTGTTCAGGAAACCCACGAACCTGAACGATAAACACTTTACCATAATCGTTTGTAGACATGCTACGAAAATGTAACACAGCTGCTGACAGTTCAAAACCAGCAAATAATTTACTCTGTAAGAGAAGTCAGTAAAAGTCACATCTATACGCCCACTGTCGTCCCGCTTCAACACTAGAGGAACTTGTTTCAAAACGTCAGGGAGGATTGTCTCGTGTGTGTTTTGATATGTGTGTAAAAGTGTGTGCTTGAGAGGTTAAACCCTGAGTTTGTGATACCCTTGTTGTGGTCTCTTCTGACCTCAGTGCTAAAAGATCCCTGCAGCCTGTGTATTTGTTTCAGTCTTTTGTAGTCATGATTGTGCCAGTGTGTGTATTTGTGTATTTGGTCATGCTGTGGTGAGTTTTGACCTCATCTCTAACATTTCCATTACACGCCTCAGCGGCTCGTACGTGGGCGAGTGTGTATTTCTGTGTGTGACGTTGAGACCTTGTACTTCGATGTCATCTGTGTGACATTTGGTCATCGCTCTGCTCAGACTGGACTGGACAGCGACAAAAAGGGACAAACCGTAAAACAGTATTTGTTGTGGGTCTCCTCACGTCACGCGTGTCGTTTCGATGGGGCAGTGTTGACATCAGTGTGTGGGCGCGACTGTCGGCTGTCATGCAATTTGACGAATGTTAAGTGGTTTTTATTTCTCGCTGGTACTTTAATAGACTTACTGTACTTGACGAAATTAAAATTTCTTTTGAACAATTTTATTACAATGCTGGAAAAACAGAAGGGGAAGTTTTAATGGCTTTGAAACATGAAACATTACCTAAAAATGGTCTCACCCAATTATATGGTTCTTTCTTGCTGGTCCTTTGATTATGGAAACCAATGTGCTTGTGTTAGTGTAAGTTTATCTTCTAATTACTAAAAGACTGTCTTTTCTTAGCACACGGCGTAAACACAAGAGAGTACAGCAAAGGAATAATCTCCGTCAATTATCAGTTTACAAGAATCATTTTGTACAAGTTTACCTTGGAAATCATGAGTAATTCAAGGAGACCGCTGTCTCGTTCCTTCCACACTCCTCCTTGACCGCTGAGGGGACTGTGGTCAACACAGGGGACATCAATTCTTGAAATGGCAAAAGGTCAAAGGCTGAAGGTGGAATATGATATTAATTTAAGCAAAGCCGATACATATTTATAATACAAGTAAAACAATAAAGATAGAAGAAAATCCCTTTTAGAATAGCTGTGAAAATGAGCATTCATTGTGAGGAATGAAACATTTAAATTAGGAAAAAAATATAAGCACACATGCAGTGAGCGTCACATCTAGTGAATATAACTGGAAAACTGACTCTTAGCATTTTGTAGGAGGCTTGAACTCTAACATAATTTAGTTTCATGTGCTCCCGACTATTGAAAGGAGAGAGAACACCATGGTAAAATAGAAAGAGCTGCCTGAGGCCTTCAGACAGAAAACTGCAGCAGCTTAAAAGTCTGGCAAGGGAATCTAAGAGGTCTCAAATGAATTCGTAATCCTCCAATCAATATGACATTTAAAACAACATGCCCAGGTCTGATTGCCTAAACAAGATCCCACTGAAACCAGACTGCAAGTCACTCAAAAAGGCCTCCAAGATCTCTTGCTTTCATAGGAAAGCCAGACAATTAATTTTTTGGACATCAGAACATGTGACAATTTGGCATAAACCAAACACAGCACTGTGCTTTCAGAGACACTGAGACACGACCCAAAACATAAAACTTTGTATCAGATATGCATCAGATTGATACTGTAGGTGGCTGGAAGAGTGCCACTGATTATTTTTTTCACTTGACTCACACTTTGCAATATGCATAAATGGTATTTTAGAACATGTTGACGTAACAAAAAAAAAAAAGAAGAAAACGTTCCCCTATGCAGCAAATATGTAGACTCATATCTGCTTGTGTGAAACTCCTAATATGCTGATATGAAACTTGTTGGGCAACAAGTAAAGTCGACCGAAGTTTTATGATTTTGTTCTTGACGCATCATAAACTTTTATTCTACAAGTCACACTTTTATACAGGATATGCAGGTTGAAAGACAACACAAAGTTCTGACTTCACAAAGCCTCTTTCACAAGAAGAAATAAAAAAGGTAGTTAAATAATGCTGGAGTTTGTGTGAATGACCTTCACACAAATACCAGGAGTGTCCAAGTCCTGCAACTTTGGATCCCTTTGCCAACACACCTGGATTAAATGGCTGAATCCCCTCATTAGCAATCAGTCAGCTCTGCAGAGGCCTGGATTTGATTCAGTTGCGCTAGAGAAGGGAATCAATTAAAGGTTGCAGGATACCAGCTCTCCAGGACCAGACTCGGGCAACCCTGGCTCAAACTAACATTCAACATTCATACTTTGACCAAAGAATTGTTTAGAGTATGAAGTCAGCATACACACTGAGAATATTTCATACAAAGTTACATATTAAAAATATCTTAATTAAATGATCAATAGAAGTCTCATTAGGCATTGTGGAGTTGTTGTATTTATCTAGCCATACAAAATTAAACTAAAAGTAAAAAAAAAAAATAATACTAATACACCAAACACAGTATGTTGGATCAAATGCATACACCAGACCATGGTGTTAAATTAACCATGGTTTGGATTGGTCCACAAATGACTCTGGACTGGATTAGGAAGATAACCCAGCAGCTAGCAGACTGCATCTGACACCAGGCTGGAATACGTATGCATTTTTGGAGCAAATTGCAAAACAATATATTAAATTGTCAGTGTTACAAATACCATGCAGTAAAGATTTATCTATGTTGCTTTGACAAAATTGCATGCATTCTGTCTGAGAATTGTGTTTGAAAACAAATGTTTATAATCAGGACGTTCCGATAGTTTGTACAACACACAAATCCCTTCTGAACCTCAAAATGCTCTGGATAAAACTTAAATTTCACTCTAAAAATCTATGGGTAATAAATACTTTGACCGCAAAATAGTTATGTAAAACTTGTTGATTTTTATTTTTTATTACGTTTTGTTACCTCAACAATGAAAAGGGTAATTATTGTTTCCAAGATGCTTATTTTGCAGTTCCGTTTAATTTATTGGAGTAATGTGCTTGCTCACATGTTGTGTTGGAAAAACTGTATAACCTATTAGATGAGTTTGACAAAACTCCTAGGCTTTGCTATGCCCTACTCCTCATGTTGGGTCATAAGGGTCAGGTAAAATCTGACCCTATAAAAGATAGGGTGTATCTTTTACGTCCAAGTAGGATTTCAGGTCAAATTTCAACAAAACATTTTAACCAGTGAGGATTCACTTAAGGAGCGATTACAAGAACATCTGACTGTTTGAAAGAGAATTACTACAGAAAAGAAAAGAAAAGAAAAGAAAATAATTGTGGACAGTAGTTTGCTTCTGCCAAGTGGGACGTTTAAAAATGCACTAAAGACATTAAGGACATTTAGAAAATGTTGCCAATACATTTCCAAACATGGAATAAGGTCAAGGCTGCACAGTGGCGCAGTTGGTAGAGCTGTTGCCTTGCAGCAAGAAGGTTCTGGGTTCGATTCCCGGCCCCGGCCTTTCTGCATGGAGTTTGCATGTTCTCCCTGTGCATGGTGGGTTTTCTCCGGGTACTCCGGTTTCCTCCCACAGTCCAAAAACATGACTGTCAGGTTAATTGGTCTGTCTAAATTGTCCCTAGGTGTGAGTGTGTGTGTGCATGGTTGTGTGTCTCTGTGTTGCCTGCGACAGACTGGCGACTTGTCCAGGGCGTACCCCGCCCCTCGCCCGGAACGCTAGCTGGAGATGGGCACCAGCACCTCCCGACCCCATTAAGGGACAAGGGTGTAGGAAAATGGATGGATGGATGGATGGAATAAGGTCACTGAAATGTGTATATTTTTTTTACCCAAACCAGGGTTTTAAGAAGATACATCAGGAACAAAACATAAAACACACATGAATAATGCACATAGGCTACTCAGTTTGTCTTCAGCCTATGTCTGCACATCAGAGCGTTATCATTTATTCTAGGTTATAGCAGAAACATTCGGATGTATGGGAAATTCAAACAGCCTGTTTTTTTCTTGATAAGGTTTGTCTGTTTTTACAGTTTGACTTGTGAGGAGATGTATGATGAAAATTTCAACTGTCATAGAGACACAATCTAATACATGTGTGAATGTGTATGCATTTATATGTATGCACGTAAATACTGAATAGCATTCTGATAAAGAATTTGGAATTTGTAGGTTTGTAACTCCAGGGAGGAATTGGAAAATACTTTTTTTTTCGTTTTTTGTTAAAATTTTATGTAAAGAAATGTATAAACAAAAAGAAAGAAAGAAGGAAAACTGTTAACGTTTTTCTGTGGAATGTGCTGCCTCCTGTTTTTCGCTCTATTGATCTTATGAAAGAAACTTAAATTATCACCCATTTGTCTTTAATAGGACACCTGAAAGCGTTCCAAAAATAAATAAATAAATAAAAAGTGTCAATTTAGTTTAAAATACAGACGGACCCCCTTTTGGGGGTTGGGGCGGTGGGGGCGGAGTTTTCTTCATACCTGATGCTGTACACCTACTTTTCACAATCGCTGCGCTCTTGGGGTGGGTGCGCCCTATTTCTTTTTTTTCTTTTTTTTTTTCAATGGGACAACGTGCTGGGTGGGCACGAACCTTCTGTCTTTCCCTCCCTCTTCCTGAGCCATATAAGAGCCGAACTGTTATGGAGACCCCATCATACTGCAGTTCGCTGTTACTGAGAGAAGATGAGCACACGGATAATGAAATCCAACCCCGCCATGAAACTAATAGTGGTGAGTAACCAGAATTTCGCATTCTGCGCTTTTCAGTCAGACCAGCTGGGATACACATGTTCTTCACCAAGGAGCGGGATCGCCTTGCTTTATCCTAACGCGTACACTTTCAAAGTAGGCATGAAGAGGTTTTCTCTGTTTCTTTTTCTCATTTTCTCTACGACTTCATGTCACCCAGATGCTGAGTGTAAAACTGGAAAGACGCAGAATTCCCCACTTTTTGCGTTGAGTTGTGCGGTCAGTCGGTGCAGGTATAACTTTCCGGGCTGCAGATTATTATGTTCGCCACCCTTACACACCTTCCTCTTTTAATTTAGCTAATCATTTTTATTTCAAATGTTAACTGGCATTATTATTGTTTAGTTGAGAGTCATGTTTTAGTTGCTGAAAATAGTTAATAGGATAAAGGATTGGTTCAGTTGCATTAGACTGTGTGTTTATCCTTTGCTAAGAAATACTGTCTCAACAATTTCATATCATATAAAACTCCCACTGAGATTTCAGATCATTAATAAATTCTTTGCATGTAAAGCTAAACTTTGTTTATACCTATTGGTGTTTGCCTCCAGTAATGGGCAAAGCTCATGTTCCCTCATTTTTCACGTTAATAAACTCATACAAACAAGATATGTAATTCAGCCCTGAAGGACAGTTTACTTTAGCTCCCTTTTCATTGCTTTTGCTCGTATACCTTTACAATGAATGATATTTTACTCTCCCAGGTCGACCCCTCTTCCCCTTCCTCTTAGGGTATGTTTGACATGACACCAGTATGTTGTTTTTGAAATACACACAGCTTGGATCAAAGCTGTGTGCTTTGCATGCAGTGCAGACCTCTAAGGTTTTGCATATGGTAATAGCGATGTGTATCAGACAGATCACACTCTGTAACCCAGAACACTCGCTTCACTATCTGTCACTGTTGTCTGGGTGTTTTTGTGTGTGTGTGTGTGTGTGTGTGTGTGTGTGTGTGTGTGTGTGTGTGTGTGTGTGTGTGTGTGTGTGTGTGTGTGTGTAAGTGCGTTTGTCACACAGCTGTGAAAGGAGCCCATGTTTTGGATGAATCCCGGTCGGTTAGAGATTCTGTTTGTGTGATGCATTCAAAGGACCAGGGTCTTTACATGCAAATGACTGGTGAGAGCGCAGCTACAAGTTTGTGTGCTCACATCTCGGGGTGTTATGGTAACAGATCAGCTCTTCTCTGATTCAACCAAATCTTTTGCTCCCTACATGGTTCATTTTCAGTAACACATGATGCTCTGAGTTTTCCTTTAACAAGGGAATATTTCTTCCTCACCTGTCTGCTTTGGTGTTTTCCCGGCTGTCTCCAATACGTGTTCCTCTCTTCTGAAACAAACGCATTTTGTTTGAGTTTTTTCCCCTGATGCAGTCAGTGGAAAACCTAATGCAGCTCTGTCTATTTGGATGAGAAAATATGTTTATATACGAGAAGTGCAAAGTAGTCTAAGCAGGTGTGGCACCAGTGGACAGTTAGTGTTTTTTTTTCTTCCAATCCATACTCTACTCACCACTTAAATCCATATGCAGAAGTTCTTGTCCCTCTTTTGTGCTTTGTGTTATCTGTAGTCTCTGTATCCTTATCTCGGCAACCCCCACCTTCTTAAGTCTCTGTTGTGGCCGTTGGCTGAAGCACCAACTTCCCTAAACCTGGAGGCTTCTTTGCACACAGTGCAGGGCACATGTGCAGAGGTAAATTAGACAACAATACTGACGTCCTCTTTTTTTTTCTTCCTACAAAACATTAGGATAGGGGTTTGGAACTGCATGAACTAATAAAAAAAAATAACTTGTGTTTGTCAATGTCTAGGATCAAAATTGCACAACAACTAAGCAAGGTTGAGGATTCATAATGCAAAACTCACCTCTGCAAGTTCCTCCACACCTCACAACTTCCCTTTTCCATCAACAGTAGCTCTGATAGCAGAAGTGTGAACCTGTGTGTGTTTGGGATGGTTTATGGGTGCAGCACAGCTGTGACAAACTAACAGATCCAGACTATGTTCAGCGCCTTGTAAAAGTATTTACACCCCTTAGACTTTTGCCCACATTTTGTCACAGTACACCCTGAAGCTTCAGTGTATTCATTGGGATTTTGTAGATGAACACAAAATATTACAAGGGATTTTTAAGGCAATGATAAATATCCAACTGTTTCAAGTATAAAAAAGAAAGTGTGGCATTTATTGTAGACCTTTTTTACATTTACATCCCTAAATGTAGTGCAGCAAATTGCATCAGGAAGTCAACTAATGAATGAAGTCAATAAGTTAAGACAGTCTATGTGTGCATCAGGTGTAGACAAAATTTAATGAATGCTGCAAAATGCTAAAATTGTACCTAAGCGCTTACATTAGTTCCACTCTTATCACTCTGCAGATTATATTAAAAACACAATGCAAATTTCTTCAGAAACAATGTTTCTGTCGACAAGAAGACTTTGATTTATTTGACTTGGAATTTGAACAGGCAGTTGCTAAAGACCACCCATTTAAATGTGTGCAGCGTTTTTGGAATTGCAGGAACTGTTCAATTTGTTTTTCAATTGTTTCAACTTAAGTCTGTAGAGAGACGAGAGTTGTGACTCTGACTTTGAATAAAATGCAAAAAAAGATTTCTTTCAATTTCAGACTGCAGTTTTTTAAAAACACTGTGCATCATTTGCCTACGTAGTCCTATAACCTGCTCGAAATTCAAAGTTGTATTTATTTAAGTCGAAATTTGTTTGTGCCTAATTTGTGCCCAGAAGTATTTGGAATTACTGTTAAGTTAGTTTTGGCTGCTATCCAGACCTGCCAAGACGTTTTGATTTAGCTACACTGACAAAAATAATCAGTCTTGTCATACAATTTGCATACTTTTTATCTTTGTAGATTTTAATCAGCATTTTAGAGTAAAAATGCTGTAACCTCTAAAAGTTATAGCAAAACTAAAAGACATTTCAACATATTTAAACACAAGCATTATTTATGTATAGATACAAATGTATCTGTGCCCTTTAGATAAAAATAAAATATAAGACTTTTGTGTTGACTTAAATCTTAAAAGTGACTTTCTGTGCATTTTACATCACAGAAAGTCACCTTAAAAAAATACCTTGAATTATGTGTCAAAGGTGCAATGCCCCTATATTTAGTCTGTTGCCCTCTGTGTGATTTTACAATAAAATTATATTGTTATATGATAATTATCTGACAATAAAAATCAGTTCTTACCTCCTCGATATAGCTTTAGCCCTGTGAATATTATTTAAATATTTGTAGTACCTTGGACGGTTTTGGCTCTTTTAAAAGTGTGAAAATATATAATCCCGATTTTCCTGTCAATATTAATGTAGCTTATAACTGATATTTTTATTTCAAGTTAATCTGCAATAAAAATTTGCTTATGAAATACCAGAACACGACTTCACAAAGACAAATTGAACGAACTCGTATTGCACCGCCTGCCCAGCTCTAATGCAGGAAAAATATTATTTTCAACGAAACCAAATATATTCTGAACATGATAACTGACAACTCTCACATTAACTCGCATACCTAAAAAAAACCCTTTATAATAACAAATAATTTCCAAGACTTCCATGAACAAAGACCAAGGCTTGGCAGAGTGTCCCAAAGTCGCTCCAGATCTCTGTGTGGTTTAAAAAAAATGACTGATTTGATATTCAAGTGAACTAACACAAACACACGCACGCACACACCAGAGGGCTGGAATCCCCCCTCAGACCACCTGCGCTCTACAGTTAACTGAATCCATGTGCTCGGTGCGAGAGCTGGTGTGGTGCGGTTTGCTCCCTTTGTGCCATTGGTCCTTTCCTCGTGCCATGACTTTCAAGCTAACCCCAAGGCAGGCCAATCATGGAGTCTAGTCCTGTGTTGCATGTCAGTAATGCTGAAAGTTTAATGTAACTCTAACCCTTTAAATGTGTACGCTGAAAGATGCTTCATCGATAAACATTCGCGTCAGAGGTAGTAATGGCAACTTAAAGATCAAAGATTTATTAATTCACAAATTCCCCCACGCTAAGACCAAATTCACCGTTTGATGATGTAATTGGCATTCATGACTTCATTATCCAACCTCGGTTAACCGTCTTTATAGAGTGATCTTGTTTGAACTCTCTGTCCCTGCCTATCTCTCATCCGTTGCCTGAGGTAGTTTTCAGCTCTGTCATCAGGTTGGTCAAAATAAGAATCGGCTCCCTTTGGTCTTTTGGCGCCATCTGAAAAATAGACAATGCTTAAGTTCCCAATAGCAGCCTGTGATATATAAACAAAGTGAACAACTCAGGCTTTGCTCACTCAACATCCTCTCACGTTCAGTAAACAATCTGGATCTGAGTATATTTGCTTCACAGCCTATGGAAGTCTTGTTTCTCCGTCAGGCAGTTTTACATGAAAGAGTTTACAAGTTGCACCACCCCTTGTGTGTCGTTCAAGCACGCTATTCTTCTTCTTTAAAATCCTGCTTCCAGTCATACCTCTCCGTTCCATCCTTTCCTCTCAGCTGGATGAGCTCCATGATGGGCCTCTTGGCTTCCCAGAAAATGGTGACAGTATAATTATGACAGTATAATTTAGGTTTCCAGGATGTCTTGATATGGCGGCTTCTGAAGTGAGGAGAAGGGTAAAAAGTTCAATATCTCTCTAACAGTTGGTAGAAGCGCTTACTCACAAAAAGACATCCAAGAGCTGCTCGCGTGGTTTATTGTTGGAATGGGGCCTGTTTTTGAAAGAAAATATATTCCATTACCATATTTACTTAGATGATTTCTGATTGACTAAATCATAAACAACTATTTATTTAATTGAAAACCATATAGCATTTGCTGTTCTGCACAGATCTATTTGGATATGAACAGTCTCTATATTATGATTTATGTTGTGTTGGGTTTATTCCTGCGTTGTTTATTCTTTGTGTTGAGTGTCTAACAGTTTTTTCTCTTTTGTTAATATTCGTAGACTAATGGTTTTTCCCCTTTGGTTTGTGGATCATTTTATTCAGTGCAGCTCTCTGTGTTCTTTTCATTTATTAGTCTCTTTCCTTCACTTACCCTACTTAATACTCTGTCTTGGATTTTTGGCATTCTCCTGATTTGACTCACCTGGTTTCCATAGCACTTTAATGTCGAACTGAACTCAATCCGTAAGTTTTTCATTTCTACTTTGTTTGTTTTTTTAGCCCAAATAAATGATTTATTTTAATGTACTCATAGCTGTGTTTTTCCCACCACCTGTAAGTGTTATTTATTCAACAGCGGTTGGAAATACTTTATTTACAATGTCCTTTATTGTGGCATTGAAAATTTTAGTTAACCCTATTTTACATGGCACGATTTTTAGTTTAGTTAATTATTAATAATTTTTCCAGCAATGAAATATTTTCACTGACATTATTTGACTGCTGTTGCATGTCTATAACTTTTAAAATGTCCTTTTTAACTGTTAGTATGAATATTATTTAGCATTAAAAGGTAACATAGCTGTTAGCCTTGAGCTGTTAGCACTGAGCTGTTAGCCTTTGGCCAGACTGATTCCAGATGTTTTGCATTGTTCAAGTTGTAATAACCTTTTTGACAAAGGGTATTGATACTGATGAATATATTTAATTATCCACCTGTGTTTATTTTCTTTATTTAAGCGCGGTGAAGCACAACGGGGAATTCTACTAAACAGCTAACATGACGCAACCTGAGCACGGTGGACATCGGAGCTGAAAACAGATTCTTCAATATATATGTTGTGTTTGAAATTAGAATGTTGTAATAAAATGATTGTGTTGATGTACGAGTGGTTTATATGTGTTTTTATTGATATTACAAACACTAAGTTGTCTGGGACAAAAATGGCATTTACATCTGACCCAGATGCCTCAGTGTATGACGGGCCACCAGTGGCCCGGGTCTGGTTTGCCAGAGGTGAAATATGGGCCAGTATGTGGGCCATCTCTGGTTCATAAACCAGAGCTGGCCTGTATATGGACCATATACAGGATTGAACTGGTCCAGACCTGGCCCAGTTCTGGCCGTACATGGGCCACATCCGGCAAACCAGCACTGGGGCATCATTTGCCCCAGTGCTGGTCTTTCATTGCGCCATGTAGCGCCATGTAGGTCAGATGTAAGGGTCAGCTTTGGGCCACATCTGGCCCAGGCCAATTTTGCTATGTGGGAGAATGTTGTCTGTAAGTTGTCTGAACATCCGTGTGTGACATTTTTATAAAATGCAGTTACTAGCTTCAATACTCCACTTTGGCACTAGGGGGCTCCACGCCCGGCCAAACATTATCCTCTCTATTCAAATAAGTCAGATTTTTCAAAGGAGAGTGGGACTCTCTTTTGAGAGAATTCCAAGAAGTACTTTCATTTAAAAAATACATATATTCTACAGAGTGACGTCACTTCCCAACCCAGATTGTATTCGGATTTCTGCAGTCATGAACGATGCTTCTGTATTTCACATGAAACCGATGGGATCTACCTTCTTCCGTAAGTTATTGGTTTCTATCATATTCTGAACAAGCATGTGGTTAGGGCGTAAAAATCTGAACAAAAATCTAACTGATCAGTCTGATCCAACATGTTGTTTAGCCTGTGGTTTATCCTGAGCTACTGTCACCTCAGTAAACACAATAAACACAGTCTGTCTTTTCCTTTTCTCTGATCATCAGCTACAAAATAATATGCTTCTGGACATATTAATGCCTGGGCGTTAACTGGTAGCACAGCGCAAAGTACTAAGTGATGTTATGCTTTGTGTCAGTAGTTAAATTAGACAGAAATTTTACCTGTCCGAAGATGTCAAACCTCAAAGCAGGAGCCCAAGAGGATCAGAGTAAAAGTTTGTGTATGGTAATTAGCATTAATAGCTGCAAAGAGAGAGAGGTGTTCATGGTTTCCTTCAGTTTGATCCCTTTAAGTTGCTTCAATTTGATTAGGAGTTTTTAAAACCACCTGCCTTTGCTACAGTATAAATCATACAGATTTTTATGCAAGTATTTTAATTAAATGTTTTTGTTACAGGTGAACTGAGATCTATTCAGATTCTGAGGAAAAGCCACAGATCCAGAGAATCTCCCCCATGACCAGCAGCTCCATGCAGCCACAGCCTCCCACATGTTCTCCACCGTCATCATCTTATCTGATCTTATCTGATGATCCACCAGCTGCTCTGTGCTCACATGTAGCCGTTTAATCCACAGTTAAATGCAAATAAAGGTTTGTGTGGTGAGTTTTGCCTGTTTTAGGAGTTTTCCTGCATTAATCCAGGTGAGCTGCAGCAGAGACTCATCGAAAGCATGACGAGACCCACAGTCTACATTGTTTTCTTTGACCACTGGGTAACAAATGCTTACAGTTATTTTACATTGTAAGTGTAACGTCTTCAGAGCCTTAGAGGAGGTGAAGGAGACGGCCTGGGAAACCACAGCAAGCTGTTCTGACCCGACTGACAGTCACTGGCTCTGCTGAAGAGATGGACTCACTGGATGAGTTCGGCCTTCCAGCCGCCACTGGAGAAAAATTAGAAGTCCTGAATTAAAAACTGGAGTGAGTAGCTGTTCAGAAATAAATAGTATATGTAATTCTTTGAAAACTTAGCCTTTCTCTTCACATTATTCTTCCCTTCCATCAGGGGCAGTACTGTTTAAATATTTAAATATCGACTTTTAAATTCTTCACTTTTTTAGCTGGATCTTTAAGGGACTTGATTTGCTGTCTGCAACATTTTATCCAAAATCCTCTCAAACCACTAGGCAGAGCAGCAGAGCGAACGGGGTGGAGAGAGAAGTCTCTCTGCTCACCAGCACTTGGTGACTGAAATGTTTAGTAAGTATGAACTCATGTACCTGTTAGTCTAAAATTGTGTGAATTGTTATAGGTGGACTTTGTTATGCATTTCTCTGTAGCCAATGAAACATTTTGTTTCATAAAACCATGAAACATTTCTTTATAAAATATATATTTTGCCTGTTTTTCTGAGGCTTTCCCAAAGAACCAAAGGTCAGATTCAGAACACCAGAACAGTTTTGAGAAGGCTCAAGGTTTTTTTTTTTTTTTTTTTTTTTAATAGTTTTGCATGTGTCAACACTCATGAAATCAGTTCTGGTGTAAATATCTCTTCTAAAATATTTGTAAGAAGGCTCGGTTCTTAAATGCTGACTTTGCCTGGATTTATTATTATTGTGAATGTGTTTTCTAAAAACCCATTGTATTAAAATTTACAGTCTTCTGTTTTACTTGGTTCTAAGGAAGGTTTCATTAATGTCTTTTTGGTATATGTATAAATAAATGGGATTTTTTTTATCATATTTTGTCTTGGGTAGTCTTTAATACTAATTCTCTAAAATTAATGCATTCTTTGCAAAGTGTTTTAGGTGGTTGTCATCGATTTTATAATTTGTTACAACATTGGATTAATATCCCTAGGAAATGGAAGACATGGAAGCCTTGCATTTCGATGAAATTGCTGCTATATTAACATTTCCACAGACCTAGCATATATAGCAATTTATTTTGACTTACTGCGAATGCCCGCCGAAAGTTGTCAGCAAACTTCCTGTGGACATTCAACTGAAAGTCCGCTGAAAGTCCAGAAAATGTCTTCACGAACGTCGCCGGACGTTCAATTGTGTTTCATTTAAATGTCCGGAAAACGTTGGATGTTCAGCGAATGTTAGAGACAACGTTCAGCGGACGTCGTCCGAACATTTAATGCTAGCTAGGTAATCATACCTCCTCGGTGTCTAAACTTCCTGGTTTTCATTGTTTCTTGTGTTATTATGCTCATCCTGTCATGTCATCAGTTTTGTAAGTTCCATTGTTCCTTCAAAAAATCATTTGCACTACTCTCACTGGTAGGTTGGACATAAAAACAAGGAAAGAAAAATGTATCACATAATCTTTAAAAGAAATCACTCCTTACTTTGGTCATTAATTGATTGAGTAAAGCAATGAGATGTCTTATATTTCTCAGAATTCAATCAAATAAACATTAAGGTCTATTACCTAATGATTTCATTAAGAGAAAAAAAACGTTAAAAAATTATTTTACAGTGTTTTTCAGCTCAGCTAACTGGGAAATTACAGCAAGGTAGCTCTTGTTCTAACCAGAAAGATCCTTTCAGGTGGAATGCTCATGGTTCTGGTTCAATTGATTAAAATGTTTAACAAAGTCATGGAGGGACTCTACTCCAGTTACTTCATTGGTTGGGAACTAAACAAAACAAAACGTTGCTAGAGATTGTACAAAAATTTTCCAAAAAACCCCCAATGTAATTAAAGAAAACCAAACATTTATCGCAACAGATTTGCCAATATTTTCCGGACTCAGGTGGGGAGCTTCTTGCTGATTCTGTGTTATTGTTTCCTTTTCTTTGTGTCAGGACACAGCAGCTCACTGGGAGGCATTGTCCTCTGGGAAAAGAGTCGCTTCATCGCCCTGACTGTGGAAAATATTTGGCTTTAGGAATAAAAGGTTTATCTGTTTTAATGTATATATATACAAATATTTTTTGATCATATTCATTGAACTAAACAGAGGCCTGGAATGTAAAGAAGCTATGATCCAGATAAAGATTCCCGAGTGGAGTCTCCAATGTGAATTATTGAAATGAAAAAAAAAAAGACTAGCTCTATTTCAGAATAATAATTTATTGCCTTTTACATTTAGATAATTACAACACTTTCTGGAATTCTAAATTTGCAAAATAAGATTATTTATACACATTGGTTCTTATTCATAGGCATTCCTAAAATCTTTACTTCTGAAGCCAGAACATGAATCTGGGAATAACATCACAATCAACTTAACCTTTAATGAATATGTTAGGTTGTGCTTAGTGACAAGCTAATTATTAGCAATACAATCAAGTTAAGTATATTCCCCTCAGTAAATGAACATTTTGCCTACACTTGCTTTAAATTAGAATCTTTTAAAATAACAAATAATATTATAAAAAAATAAATAGCAGTTATCACTACTTTTTGTAGTTATGTAGCCATATGAGATTTAGATTATTGGTTGCTTAAAACCACCTGACATTTGACATTCATGTTTATAACCAACTTGGAAATTCTGACTACTTAATAAAAATTTTATGTACTACATCCTTCAACTTGAAATTCTCTATGGATATTTTTTTAATTGTTACTTTTTCATTCAAACAACCAAGTGGAGAAATTTCAAAAGTCCAAGAGTTTATCACTCTTTTCAAATGTCTAAGCTTTGTTGGAAACCGTAGACTTTTCCGAAGTGGCATTTGTTACAAAACGTTGAATATCCACTGGCGCAGAGCATTTAGAGGTAAATCACATGTGATCTCCTTGAGACAATTTATCTGTTCATTTTTCCCAAATCTGCAACATTAGAGTTTCCACAGTTTAATATTGCTGCACAGGAAACTTTATAGGGCAGAAAAATCAAACGATGGGGGTTAAACAAAATGATCGAGCGGTTACAGTTATTTTAGTACGATCAAAGATGTTTCTAATGTTTGATCATATTTTTGTTTTAATAAGCATCTATGACATTTCAAGTTAACTTGCTGTTGTGGCTTTTTATCCATTCTTGCAATTGCTTTGCTCTGTTTAGTTGTCCCAGTAATTAGGCTACTTAGATCTGCAGAACCCTCTGGTGACCCTCAGCCATCAGCACACATCATCAGTAGTTCCTCATGTTTCTAAACTTAATAGGATGTGGCTTCACGGCCCTAATAGCAAATGTATACACTGTGATTGTGGGTTTGAGCCCTGATGGGGCCACCCACACTACAAACAAACCCATGCAGTTATGGTTCTCCTCAGTGAGCTGCTGCAGATGAAAGCTTGCCCTTAAAAACGCTGTATTCAGAGTTTGATAGGTTTTGCCGGGAAAACCGCCGCACTCGCCAGCCTGTTTGAAGCTTGGGTTTCTATTATGGTGTTTAAAAAACGTTCATCTATTTTTGCCATCCTCTTTTGTGAGCAACATCGCAAAGAAAAGCAGTAACAGATTAAAAAAATGAGTAGTATTCAGCGCTAAATTATATGCACAGTGCAAGAATGGTAATAAATTGGTAAGGACAGGTCAAAGCAGCTTAAATGCTTTATTCTATTTATATTATATATATTAGTTTTGTATTATATCTTTTTTTCATGATGAATTTAATGTTTAATGTTTATTTAGATGCTCAGTGCACCATGGGTTTGAGAGTAATTTCAATCCTGTGTATGTCCTGCATGTATCGCAAATTCTGATAATAAATTTTACTTTGGCATATTTACATACACTGTGTAAAAAATACAAAAAACATATCCATTATTGCTTTGGTCACACATTTATTTATTATTTTTATATTTTCATTTGAAATGCATGTATGATCATAGCCTGACCTGTTTAACAACTTTGTGTTTTCTCATTTACTAGCAAATACAGCTGACCCTGATATAATTACATACACTATAATAAAATACACATGTGTTTTTTTTTCCCACTTACATTTAGCCTGAATAAAATGTTCTGTTTTCTGGTCAGCTAGGATTACAAAAGTCATCCGTATTGTTGAGTGTCAGAATGGTATGAGTGAATTTCACTGTAGGAATTCTTTATTACTCACTGACAATTCAGCAGTTTACATACTTCATGGTTTTGTGGGGTTTCGTCTGCAAAGGTCTCTTTCCTAGAGATTTTGGAGATATGGAATGTGTGAATTGACCTGTGCACAAAAGGTCTTGAGGTGTGTGTGCTTTGCTATAGAATGACCCAATCATAGCACCAAGTTAGTTTCAAAGCTTCTCAATGACAACAAAGTCAGTCTTTTGCTCTTGTTTGCAATAGAAAATTTGTGAGCAGAGTTGAAGAAATTTATTTGAGTAAGTTGCCCTGCATGTCCCATGTCCTTTCAGGAGGAATGGGCCTAAATTCCAGCAAAATAGTTTGGAAATATCTGAAATTGCAGCAACTATAAACATCTCTCTCTTATTCTGATATTTAGCAATTTGTCCTATTTTACACCTGGAAAGGTTTTAATCTGATTAAATGTTAGATGATTGACTTTTTGTGTCCTTTTATAGAGTGAAAATACCTGTTATTATCTAATGCTTGATGAAACCATTCTATTATGCTATCTCCCTCACACTTGCCATGAAACATCAAATTCTTATAATAAATATTAAGAAAAAAAATCAGTGGCAAAACGTGTGATGCAATAGTGAAGTTCCCCTCGAAAATATCTCTCTTTTACCCTGATGACAATCTTGTTTCAAACACATCAACAAATACTGAACTGTGTTTTGTGGTAAATCACAAGTACAGATGCACACAGGCAGGAAACAAATCGGTAGTTTAAAGTTTGGTAAACTGCAGAACAGAATGTTTTGTACTCTGGTGGCAAACAGGGGAAAGCCCAGCAAACCTCTAGCAGCTCCCTTTATGTGCTGCAGCCAGGACAGAAGGCCGCAGAGCTCAAAGACCAACACTAAGGAAGACCGTAATTGTACGTGAATCTCAACAAACAGGCAGCAAACACACACACACAACACACACACACACACTCATAGAAAACACATTCCTGAGAGAGCACACTTGTTTATTGAACGCGTTTTAAGATACATGCTTTAAACGTGCGCATGAACAATGCATGCAAAATCTATTGTTAGCTGCCCAAGCAGTAAGGATGAACCCCTGCCAAAGGGAAAGTCCGCTGAGCCAATGGCTGAGGCCCTTAGAGGAGGGAGCCTGGTGGGTGACATCTGGTCTGCATGTGGGCTGGTCCTGCTTCATGGCTGCATGTCTGACATGCTTTCCAATTAATGTCCTAAATTTGAGGCCTGATCGAAGCTTTGCACATCTTGCGCAGGCAGTGGGTGACATGTGAGTTGGTTAATGAAGCAATATCTAAATTGGCTTTTGGCAGAAGTCGTACTGACAGCTTCTCTGTGCCCGATAACATTGTTACATTGCCTGGAGAGGCGATGTTTGTTTCCCTGTAGTTGGTGACAAGCAGTGAAGTTGCTGCCGAGTTTCTTCTCAGACTTTAAATCAAGCCCATTAAGAGCTTTTACCTCAGCCACATTGACCTTCATTTGAGCTCATTCTGTGGACCGTTTGGTTTGGCATGAATTCATAAATTAATGAGTGAAAAAATATTAGTCTTTTGTTGGCATGGGGGATTTTAACCATGCTGTTGAATCGCTTTGCTAAACCAAATTCCTTTCTCTTGCAGCTCTTCACGGCTTCTTTCTCGTGGGCCTTTCAGGAGCAACCCATGCCACCAAAGTACCAGTACAGAGATCCAGTGACATCTCAGGTCCATTCTTGTGACCAGTGCCCCCCCGGTACATCCGTCAAACAACACTGCACCTCTGACACACCAACCGAATGCCAGCCCTGTCCTGAGAGGCATTTTGCTGAGAACTGGCATTGGGGGGACTCGTGCCAGTACTGTACCTCGGTACGTACAACACAAACTGGTCTACAGACATTCCTATATCAGATAGGATTTGATTGATTTATTTACTTTACTGCACACTTAGGATTTAAATTTAAATAATACTTTCCTGTGTCTGAGATTTGACACAGCTTCAGAAAGCCAATTTACTTTTGTTTATTTTGCTTCCTTAATGTTATAATCCTCAAACCCTGTTGTGCAAACACTTTTGCTGTTTTCTTTTGTCCACTCTTTAGCTGACGCTGATATTTTTATAGTCATTGAGTTAAACTGAGGCTGTAGCTAACAAGTTTTTTACGTATCGATTCAGTGATTAATCGGATGACAAATAGGCACATTCACCCAGATTTGTCATTTAACCACCTAAGCTTATTTTTATGCATTATTAAAAAAGCATAAGAATACTCAATCACACAAATAATTGTATTATTTTTTAAAATAACAACATAAACATTTTGTTGCCTAGAATTCAATAACATAGCATTTAGTTAGTGTATGCTTGATTGTTTGTAGCAAAGCATGCATCTGCAGTTAAAAGAAGTACTTCAAACATTATCATGGGAAAAGCTCAGACCTTCCTGCTTGGCCTTACCAATACAAAGAGATGTTGACTTTGTATTCTGACTTTTTTTCAGAATTTGAACCAAGGCAAGTTAAAACTATACCAGTCTGGGTAGAATATATTTACAGACAAAGAAGTATTTTAACCTTTAATGCAAAATATAGTTGTTTTTTTTCCCGTTTTGACTTAATTACTGCTCCGAGGGCGTTCTCTCTGCAAACTCTCCTAAAGCACGTTTGGTGATTATTTGATTATGAAATTAGTTGAAGATTATTTCAATAATCTATTCACCAAGATAAGGCTGACTATTTGTTTCAGTCTAAAGTAAATTAATCCTTATCTATCAATTGGAACAGTTTGCAGCTCTTTTTACAACATATTTCCCAAGATATTTGTCTTTTATGTATAATTTTGACATAAAACGTCCTTAAGGATGCTCATGAAGTGGAAGAATAAAAACAATAATGACCTCTTTTATCTTAGAAAACAAAATGACTGTGTATCTGTGATTAAGTTCCGGATTTTTTCTTTTTTCATCCATTGTTGGAATATTTCTAACCAGTGTGTGTTGTGTCTAGGTGTGTAAGGAGAGACAGCTAGTGAAACAGCAGTGCAACAGCACGCATGACCAGCTCTGTGAATGTGTACCTGGATACCATCTAGTGGTGGAATTCTGCATTGCACACAGTACCTGTCAGCCTGGGTACGGAGTCACAGTGTTGGGTAGGTCCTCTCTTCTTTGTTATGAAACAATGAGGTTCTATTCAACTAGAAGAAATATGCTGTGGTAGTTTGTATGTCAAACCTTTCCAGATTTTGTCAAATTCCAACCACAAACATAAGCATGTTTTATTAGGGTTTTATGTGATGGGCAGTATTATGTAAAATTGACTTTTTTGAGCTTTGTAATGTCATAATGATATTCCCTCATCAAAAACTTATCGGGAATGTTACCTTGATTCTTTCATGCATGTTTGAGGAATCGTTTAGTCTCCCATGACAACCATTCACCTGGTTGGATCTAGCGCCGGCTTTGGACGCAGTTCCTCCTTGGAGCGGCAGTTTCCAAGCTTCCGCCTCACAGAGCCACCCTTCCCCATGTCTGCCTCATTTGAGCTCCTCCAAACTAGCCAGCAGGGATTAGCAAAACCAACGAAACTGCACATCTGCTGAGCTCATTAGATAAGCATCTTCTCATTGCATTATTGCTAAAAACATTATCAAAGGGTTAATAGAGGAGTGCTGTTGTGATGACTTCTAGGACTCCTCCAGGAAGAGCTTGAGCTTTAGTAAATATTATAGAGACATAAGACATAAAATGGCACTGTTTGTCTGGAAAACATGTAGTACTGACCCTATAATAAGAAAGTAGTGCATACTTGTGAACTTGAAGGAAAAATAATAGTTTATTGAATGAACACTGTTTTGACCTCCTCTCTAACTTTCTGCATAACTGCTATCCTGAAAACACTTACATGACATCCAGTTGGTCCATGAGACCACCAGTGTTAAGGGGTTAAGGGGCTTCAAGGTACAAACACATGGACAGGGCTTTACTTCGGGGTAGTAGACTAAAGGGATCTGAATACAACGCAACACAAGTTTCATGTGTTAGACATTTTAAACATCGTAAATCATTTTCCTTCCAATTCCTTTAAGCACTCTACTTTGTGTAGGTCTGCCACATAAGATTCCATTAAAATGCAGCAGTGTTTTATGTTTTTTCTTCTTTCTTTTCTGAGACACTGTTTTAAACATTAATCTGCGTATGTATGTATGTATGATTATGTATGTATGTATGTATGTATGTATGTATGTATGTATGTATGTATGTATGTGTGTATGTATGTATGCATGTATGTGTGTTTGCGTTTATGTGTAGGTGTTTGTGCGTGTGTGTGTGTGTGTGTGTGTGTGTGTGTGTGTGTGTGTGTGTGTGTGTGTGTGTGTGTGTGTGTGTGTATATGGGTGTGTGGATGTTCATGGAAGCTCTTATCCAACTATTTTTCTCAGTTTCTGTTAATTTGCTGATATGGCAGAAGCTCTTGAAAGAATTCACATGCAGCATTTTTACATAAGATGAACAAAAGCATGTCTACATTTGTTCCTTTTCCTCTTAGTCACCGTGTCAAATCTTTATCAGATGTATGCATCTCTTTTAAAAAACCCAGAGATACATTCTCAAAGACTGATTCTTTCTGAGAAAGGCTTTCTGTGTCGTCCTACTTGCTCAATCTCAGAAATTTATTATAGTCTATACAACCTCCTTAGGACTTTTTTTTATCATATCTCTTTTTCACTGCACTTTTTGATGACAGAAAGAATCTATTTACGAATAACATTGAAAAAGCATGTTTTTTATATATGTTTGCAGGTGTTTTATGGAAGTGTGCCATCTTTAGCTACTTTATGTTTGCTTCAACTTCTCTCTACATGTCCTCCTCATTCATTTAATATATGATGTATTCATCATATTCAAAAATAAATGCTCCTGGAATCAAGTCAGATCATATTAGACCAAAGACCTTAATGTATAACAAACTGTTTCAGGTAGTGCTAATGCAAATGTTGTATATTAATTTCTTATAAATAGTGTACAATGTGCTTAAATATCAAATAAATGATAGGAAGACAGGGTTATTATTCTTCACAGTCAACGATTGGATTCTAAAAGTCACTTAGGTTAATGCTTACAGGGCTTAAACAACTACAGAGCTCAGTCTTCTACTTGGCAAAAACTCATATTACATTAGCAGGTACCAGTAAATTTGTGATGTGTTTAATGTTTGTTGGTTAAATGTAGTTTGATTGAGCTTTACATCTAAAATGCATGTTCTTTCTCTGTATTCCTGAAATTAGCTTAGATCAAATTTCCATTGGCTAATACCAGGAAATATTGTGAGTCAACTGAGATGATTTGGCTTCTTTATGAAATCATAATGAGCCATAGCCTGACGAAAAAATGACTCATTATGTCTGCACTGTAAGGATCATATAGAACATAATGTAGAAGGGATAGGTTTAGGGCTATTAAAAGGTTATTTCGTAAATTTATTTTTCAGTATTTTTAAAATCTAATGCTTTAAAGGACTGTAACCACTACATTAATTTGTGGTTAAACATTAAAACAATACATTAAGTCACTGCATCATACATCGAGCAGGCTGAGTTCCTTCCAATATTTATCTCTCATGGTTTAAATCGGCTTAAAACCAAAATAATTTTGATAATCTTTACTGAAATAGTACAGAAAAAAGTTTTGTCGTATTTAATTACAGAAAATGAGAAAAGTTATTTATTTCCACATAGTGTATGTTAATATCAGGTTCAAACTGAATATACCCAATGGGTAGATCCATATTTAACCTTTTATAAGTTTGGTTTGGATAGATCACATTAAATTTTGCTCTCAACATTTAAATTGTTTTAGTTCCCAAGCCTGAATTTATTACTGCAATAAAACCGGTGAATGTCTTTGAGTTAATAGTAATGGTTTTGTTTTGTATTTCATGCAACATGGAGTTTTAGTTTCATTTATCAGAGGTCTCTAAGTCTGAAGTATCTTTATTTAATGTGATACTCAGCGTCTTGTTAAGTATTTATGAAGCATGATGCACATTTTCTTCCATTACATCTGCACTGGTTCCTCCTCAGCACAGTGCTTAGTCATAATTGATGTAACGTGCTGTAGGTCTCTCCCAGCAGACCAGTTAATGTGCTCTCCAACAGTGCAATTGCTAGAATAAAAGTTATATCAAACATCTTCTTTTACACTGTCAGTTACAATGTTTGCTCAAGACATTAACGTCATGAACGTCTGACACTTTCCTTCCTTTTTGGGTCAAAACCTCTTTCAGTGTTATTTGGCATGTCAGACAGCACGGTGGCATTTTTTAAAGAGTCATAACACTGTCATCCACAGTGACAGATATGTTACAGCTGACTTCAAGCGGAAACTGGAAGCCGTCTGCTTAGCCTCAGTAAAGTGACAGTTTCCACTGAACGTCTGAGACTTTCCTTCCTCTTTAATTTCATTGACATTCGGTTCATGGTAGCAAACATATAATCTGTCCTGAAACAGCTGAGAATCATTTAGAGTTTTTCCATTTGAACAATAGGGGGGGGGGGGGAAATCACTACGTGACTAGAAATAAGCAGTTTGGAAATTAAACCAATTGTAGCTTATTTGTTTATTGATAAAAGATATGCTTAATATGCTAAACTCGGGATTTTAAAGTTAGATTTTTCTTTCACAATCAATAGCAATAAAGAACGTAGTCTAAAACATTGTACTTAAGCTACCATTCAGCCCAGATTCTTTTTTGCGGCATATGTTACCAACACACGAAACCGGTGCAACACATTTCCCATTTCCCAAAAACATTTTCTTATGATTTTATATCATCTGATTCCTGGAGTGCTATATTGCTCAGATATGAGACAGTGTTTCCCAATAAATCAACAGCAAACTTTTGAGTTGCTTCAAGTTTAGCAGACAAGTGACACATTGAAGGATTCAAGGAATTATTGCACAGTGCTTCTAGTTGCGGTTCAGACTTTTAAACCACAAGTTTCTGTTTCAGTCCCAATAAATTACGTTCTGTTTATGACTGTGTTGTTTTTCCATTGGCCTCTTTCTTTTTGGCTTTGATTTTTACCACTAAGTGAAATTAAGACATTCAATCTGAGTTTTATTCTCGTAGCTGATGTAACAGGTTGCAGTAAGCAAGAAAGCAATACGTTATTTTAACAATGCAAAACGTTTTTGGCTTTTATCAATTAACTGATTAGTTGTCAGAAAACATGGATCAATTTTTAAAAAATAACCTTCACAAAATTATCAAAAGTAAATTCATTAAAGGCAGAACCATTTAAATGTAGCAGATACAAAAATATCAACACCCATTGCTTCTAGGCCTTGTCTCTACAACATGGCGCACAGTTTGTTTTTTTTTGCCCATTCGTCTTTACAGATTTTCTCAAGCTTAGTTATGTTGGAAAGGCAGCATCAGTAGACAGTTATTATATAGGTCTATGCAGAAATGTGGAATTAGATTTAAGTCCAGGTTGTGTCTGGACTAACAAAGGACATACGCAGACTGTTTCTGAACCAACTCTTTTGTTATGTTGGCTTTGTTAATCAGCTTATTGTTATGCTGGATGACCATTTGTAACCATACCCTGACATACATGAGAAGTGAGTTGGATGAAATTTGAAACAGCTGTGGCAAGAGATGAGACTACTTAACCTAGGAGCTGAATTGAAATACAAACAATTGGAACCAAAAGAAGAAACAGGACTGAAAATAGTTTAAAATACAAGTATCCATGAAACATAACTCAACATGAGGAAAAACAAATAATGTTTTTGTGCAATTCCGCTCAAAAAAATCTCTCGCTTTCAACACAGTCTGGGCTTTCTCCCTTGACTCAGATTGTCTCCAGTTGATTTTTAACTGAGCCAATCAGTGAACAGAAGAATAAGTTGCAAACAATATTGTAGATTTTCTGCACTGTTTTCGAATCTGTAGTTCTATCAATGGCAGTAGAGGAAGGGAATGAGGCCATTCAGTCCTGTGTTGGTAACACATCTTCCACATACGGAATTAACATTAACAGCTGCTTCATTCGGTTCAGGGCTTCAGCAGAGAGCACAGTTGTTTGGAGCACAGTCAGTTTCTAGTAAGCGTCTAGGCGTCGAGCTGGCGCATTGCATACGTCAATGTTAGCAATTGGGGAAAATGTTAGACTTCAACACAAACTATGAAATTAATGGAAAGAACTAAACTAACATGGCTACATCTAAGAAATAATAAATTTTACGTTCGACATCAGTTGCTTAGATAGTTCTAATGTAATTACAAGAGAACACTGAAATTCTCCCAAAGTGACCGATGGGCTCTTAAACAGTGGAAGGTCAATGTGCTTCCTTACCGAAGGCAACAGTGTTTTGGGAAACGCTGAATTCTGGCAACTTTTTGGTATCACTTCTCAAAATGTGTGGTTTCACTAGAATCCGGTTTTGGAGACCTGCAGGCGATTCCTTTGACTTCATTGCTTGATTTCAGCAGTGAGACCTTGCAGAAGCAGTGCAAGTCATGTTGAATAATCTCAAACTAGTACAAAAAGGTTCTAATAAAGTTTCTGTGTCATAGCATAAGATGTAAGGACTTATTGATCTAATGTTTTCATTTGAACAATTTTACTAAATATATCTGGAAAAACATAATTTCACTGGGTTATTATTTGGCATTTTATGCAGATTTTTTTTTAAGAATTAGTTAAGCTTATACATCTCAGAAGCAATTTTATATAGAACATATAAAATGGTTTTCAATGCCTTTTTAGAATTTATTCTAAAACACATCTATGAAGCATAAAAGAAAAATTTGACAAAAATTAAATTTTTAGGAAAAACATGTAGAGGTGTGCCAATCGATAGGTCACCGATCATAATCGGCCGATTTCCGTGAAATCGGTGATGATCGGGATCGGCCGATCATTGGCTCTGTTACCGATACCGATCACCTGCATCTCATTTCTCAGCCTGTCTGTCCAGCTGGTCTCGTCTTTCCTTCACTGCGCAAACGCGCAGCAACAAATGCTAAGCGATGTGTAACTATAACGCACTGAGTGAATGAGGACGTTTGCGTGTTGCGGCGGAAAATAGAAGCAGGTCAAAATGCATCAACACAACGAAGCTAATAGACATAAAAACAATGACGGAGTTTGGCTACATCGAGGCTCAGTGCAGTAAAAAGACATGGAGGATCAGACAGCAGGTAAAGCAGCGCAGCTACAAACACTCACCGGATTAGCATGACGGAAAATAACCTGGAAAATGATTTAAGTCTTGGAGCTGCGATGTAAGACGCTGGTTCTCCTGTTGAACCGCTGCTCCGCTACAGGTAGTAATATTTAATATTTAGTAATATTTGACAGACGGAGCCGCTTCTGCTCCACCCGGGTAGCGACTCTCTCACCGAACCTGTTTAAAGCTGCAGCATCTAACCTAAAAAATACATTTTACATAAGTATTAAAACTTTCTCTGTCCTAACATGAGACAGATAATCTCTAAAAAAATAATCGATCTTCTCCCTGCTCTGCATAATTACTCCGCTCAGTCAGAAACAGCCAATCAGAACTAGCAGTAACCAGCTAGCCGCTATGCTAACAGGAAGTTTTCATTCAGTAACTCGGGATTGTTTTTGCAATGGTTCCTGTATTTGCCTTTGAATGTTAAGTTTTATACTTGAATCTTTTGTCAATGTTGAGAGGTTTTATTTTGGCTCTTTGCATTATTTAGCCTCTTCAGAGCCTCATATGTTATCAGTCTGTTAAAGATAGTATTATTGATAGCAGTTCAATTTGCACAATGCCTGTTTTGTTTAGTTTTCTTCTTGGAAAAGTTATTAAAAACAAGTTTTTGTCTAAATTAAGGTGAATTCATGGTTCCTTTTTCTACATAATGTAACAGTAGTGTTTATGATAAAAAATAAATAAATAATAATTATGTGATCGGTATCAGGGATCGGAATCGGCGATCGGCCCTCAGGGGTGATCGGTATCGAGAGAAAAAAACCTGATCGGCACATCCCTAAAAACATGTCAATGTCAGCGCACATTTTAAATTACCTGTGTCATTCACAAGTCTGTACTGTACATGCTTTGTCATCGTTGGTGCAGGAACTATTTTCCGTATGCATATCTGCAGGTGGTTTCTTGTTTTTGCGTAATAGTAAAAGCCAGGACACGCATGCCTCGTGAGCGGGAAACGAATGAAGACGTTACATCAGATAAGAGCGCGGTGCCTTCCCACACACTTTCAACTCTTTGGTTAAAGTTTTAAAATAAAAAGAGGAAGTGAATAAACCACTATGTCTGTTATGTCAGGTCGTCATGTGATCTTGCAGGGGAAAGTACCAGAATCTTAAGACCATTTATTGTAATATTACCAACCAGGAGCCCCTCATTACCACCTATAATTGGAGTTTCAAGCAACAGATTTTCATTTTTGCAAGATAGGAAAATGGCATTAGGACTGCATTGCATGAAATGTGAAAAAAAAAAAAAGATTTTCATATGTAGTCTGCCTTCCTCTCGTGATATTTTTTTATGTAAAACCAGGATGACCACATGTTATGTTCTCAACGTAGTAACAATATAGAAACTGCTACTACAGATACATTACAAGTTATAGAAACTATGTGGGTGTGATGAGGAAGACATGTCTGAGTCATTTTCAGACAGTTACCCGTGGCTTTGATTGATGGCCACATGTTTGCGGGCTTGGTTCCTAGAACTACGTCAGATTAAGGGATGATCTTCTTCACACGCTGAAAACGACGGCTATAGATGAAAGGTTACCAGTAAGCTATTGAAACTGATGCAGCATCTTTTCAACTTCCTTTGGCTCAGCTAAGTGCTCCGCAGGGCATTTTGTGTGAAACACCTGCAGTAGTGCGTTGCCCGTTGTTTCGACATAGGCAGGCACACAGAGGCCACAAAAAGCAACCTTTTAAAAGAAAAGACAAAAAAAAGACATTTCTTGTGATTTGTTTTAATCTGGTCAATAGTGCAGGATTGTAATGAAATGAACAAAGTGGACAATTCTTTACAGAAAAAAAAATCACTAATTCACTGTTGATCCAAAATATTAAAACCCTGACTAATTCCTAACAAGACAGAGGTGGATCACTTTGGTTTTTTTTTTTTTTTTTTGGCAAGAAATCTCTTTTCTTGCCTTTTCTTAACAAGAAAAGGAGATGAGTCAGTAGTTTCTGTATTTAGCCAAGTGTAATCATTTGGGAGCTAGGGAGGCTTGGGTTATTCTTACTACAAAACTACACAAAAGCACAAACATAGTTATTAAGAGTTGTGCCGTATTTGTTGTGCCGTATTTGCTCCACTCATGAATTGTGGCCAGGGACCGAACCATATCATTGAGAGGGCCACACTTTGGAAACGCCTGATCTAACCTTGTCCATTGTGGCTCTGGTTGTATGATTCTGTTGCAGTCTGTAACAGATTTTCTTCTGAGATTGCTCCGCATTGCTTTGACCAACTTTGACCAGTTTCAACATTCTTTCTGAGAAAATATTGCCTGCAGGATGCTGCGTGACGCTAACACCACTAGGTTGAATGGAGGGATGGAGTGTTCAGATTGATGTACAGTGTTGGTTTTCTGTTACACTCAAGTTCAGTTTTGTTCTGATGAAGTGTCATATAAAGATTGGTAGGAAACTTGGTTTGACTGACACGTAGTGGTGGAGAAAGCCTTTAATTTCCCTTAGATTTTAGGGATGTCAGTATAAAACTGCAGGGCCACATTATTAAAGGTTTTTTTGCATTTGAAAAAGACTGTATCCGTATGCCCAAGCATATAATGAAATTTTGTTGGCAACAGTACGTCCAGTGCAAAATTGCTGGTCATATATTGCCTGTTTCCTCTTATGTGACAGAGCAGTGCCAAGCTGCTGTGAGTTCTCTCTCCTCGCTCCGTATTTTTCTTTCTCTTGCACAATTGTAAGCTACGTGATGACTGACTACACACATGAAATCTCATTAATAGATGACAAGAATCGAGGTTGGAACATGAAAAAGCGTGAACAGGTCAAGCGGGTATCTTGTGAGGTTGCTCCTTTTTTGTTAGGGAAACAATCCATTCTGCCAGTTTGAAATCAAAACAACTATTTGTGGATGTCTTGCAGGTACGCCTGAAAGCGACACTGTGTGTGAACGCTGTCCGGATGGTTATTTCTCCGCTGGCGGCTCCTCCACGTGTCAGCCGCACAGACTGTGCGCTGATTTCGGCATGAAGACTCTGCGATGGGGAACGTCCACTTCAGACAGCCTGTGTGGCTCTCCTGACATCAAGGAGTGCTCCCAGCATCACACTCTGTGCCACAATGGTGAGAACATAGAGGCCACAACGGATGTGAAAAGCCTTAGAACGATTCCAGCAAGGGGTTAGTTTATATCCAGCACGTCCCTCCTTTACACATGCATATGTAGGAGCGCTTAGAGTAGACCTCAATTGTCAACAACCTAAAATCATTCCGAGCTGAGCTATTTCAGACTTGTGGTCAATTTCATTCCCCAAGGCGGGGGATTTCCTCAGTCCGGTTTCTCTTCCAGATTCCAGGCTTTTTTTTTTTTTACTAATTCTTGCATGTCTGAAAACCAGCTCTAGAGAGACACACCAGGGGTTGCAATGGATGTTTATGGCGCTCAATTCAGAATGACCCCATGATGGATCAATTACCCATTTAACTGTCACATCCTCAAACACAATAACAAAGGAAACTGAGTCAAAATGAGACACAAAATGAGCTTTTGGGGCTTTGTTACTCAGACTACAGCTATGTTGGATGCTTAAATATATTTCAAAGGGCAAAGCCTCAAATATGATACTGAATTCCTGCAGCTTTAGAAATCACTCACAAGTCTAGACCCTGGCACACTCCTGCACTGTATGGAGAATATTTGGAAGATCATTCACAAAACTCTCAGTCCTCAACCAGAATGATGCTTCCCTCAAACATTCATTCACCAGCTGTCTTCCTTTAAAGCACATAGCCACAAACTGTCTGCAGCTAATCCTGCATCGGTCAGGCAGTTTGAAGAAAAATGTGAAACTGAGATCAGTGGTGGTTCCCAAAGTTGTTAAGTTTTGAGGGATTTCAAGATGCCATGACTGAAAACCACACTTACATCATCAGGGGAGGAGAGAAGCAAGCCAAATGCCTTCTTCATATTACTGTAAAGTCAACCGCTAGGTTTGCAAAAGAACTTTTTTTTTGCTCACTCTGGAAACTTAATATTTGCAAATTGATCAGAAACCCACACATATGCACAGTAGTGCTTCACGACCTGCTCAAATTCATGAATCTAAGCACAAAAATGTTTCCGGTTACCTTCAGCTCTGAATGTCATATGCAAATTGGGACTGTCCTCTGTGACAAGAACAGCTGCATTTTTATAATAGTCAAATTTAGTTGAACAAACCCTGCTCTTTGACATTTTTAGTTTGCCTTTTAAGGTATTCTTTGTAGCCTCACACTTGCAGTTTTGTGCTTCTGAAACGTTTTAGTTTCCCTTATTAGACAAAAGACTGAGTGGTTTTTCCAAATGGTATGATGTGCTAAATATGTAAGAACACGAGTAGAGTAAAAAAGAGTGTAACAAAATCTCTTATGTTCAGAGTCACTATAATTATTCAAACTCACAAAATGTTTGATTTAAAGTAAATTACATTTTTTGAACATGTTTACTCTAACTGGAAGTAATATTCTAGAGGTATAGATTGGGGTGATCTCAAGAAGGCCTTCCATAGTCCTTGAAGCTAATCCACAAAGATCCTTCATGCAAAAAGCTGGCCAGCCTTTTTTTCTAAAAAAAAGGCTTCATTACTGAAATGTCAATAAATTAAATCCCAGCTATTTATTTAACTGATTATTTAACTGAGTACAAGTCATTTTTTAACGTGCCATTTCTAAAAATCAAATGTGAATAAAAGCAGTAAATATTTCAATATAACATTTCGTAAGACGTTTAATTTCCTATCAGATCTAACTTTATGACTCAATCAATCAATCAATCAAATTTTATTTGTATGGCACATTTCAGTAGCAAGGCATTTCAAAGTGCTTTACATAATTAAAATAAAAACAGTATGTGACATTAAAATAAACAGTATGGAAGAGAGAGATTTTAATGAATTTGAATGAAATTTATTTCAAGTATTAATCTGTGAGGAATAATTTGTAGCTTAACAGTAATATGATTTTTGATATGAACAATGTATATTGAAGAATCCTTTCCCATTTCCCTTCATCCTTTTTTTTTGAAACAGTTACTTAAAGCTCTGCTTAAATGCATTTGCTAAATGTATGGGACTTGCCATGGATTTGGCACATTTCTAATGAATTACAAATATAAGTAAGAGGAAGAACACCTCCAAATATTTAGCAGGTAAGCATCCAGTAGCTATATGTCCTAATCCACAAATATTTTCTCTCCTATAATTCCTCCCAGATCCGACTCTGTGTGAAGAAGCAGTTTTCCAGTCTCTGGCGTCGCTGCGATTGTCCTCGGTGCCTCTGGAGCGAATCCTCGAGAATCTCCCTGGACAGAAGGTTGATCTGAAGAGCCTGGAGAGGCTGAAGAAGGCGTGCTCTCCTCAGCAGCAGGTCCTGCACCTGCTGAGGCTATGGAGAGAGCAGAACAAGGACAAGTTGTACGGCATCATACAAGGTATGGATTAGAAGCCTCATATCATGTCTCATATCTAATCATTAACTTCCCTGGTGTAGAGGTGGACAAATATCTTAAAATGACTGGTTGCTGTGGAATTCATATAATGGTTTTGGAAAAAAATTGGATCCTGGTCATGGTTTTGGACCAGGATCGAAAACAGTGACCAGTGAAACGTTTTGTTGACTACCAAGCTGCATGGACAAGTTTAGACGAGGAGCAGCTTTGTTGCAACCACTGCTTCAGTTCTGAAGATAATCATACATTTTCCCTTTTTGTAGGAAATATTGTATTTTTTTCCCCTGTTGTACAGAGCAGCTAGGTGTTTCATGTGTTGTGGTTTACAAATGAAATATACTTAGATTGCCTTGATCAACTTAATAACTAAAGTATAAATAAAAAAAAATATTTGTTTTATAGAAATTTTTAGAGGTGGACTTTGATTTTGTTTGAAGCATTTTTTGTTGCTAACTTAAAATATACAAAACCTGGAAAGCCAAGAAAATATGGAAGTACACACTTTTATTTCTGACTGCCACTTCTACATAATAACATTGTCCCTGCATTTTCCCCAGGTGTGAACCACTGTGAGCGAAAGGTCTCCCGCTGCAACGCTCTAAAGAACCTGACCATAGACGACCTTGTGAAAGTGACCAACAGCCTGCCGGGAGTAAAGGTCCAGGAGCAGGACGTGAAGGCCGTGGTCTCCACCTGCCTGCCCAGGCAGTACCTCCTGCAGATCCTCCACCTGTGGAAATCTGCAAACTACAACCTGGATCTAGCCAAAGGCCTGACTCGTAGTCTGAGGGTGCTGCGCAGCCAGGAAGCGCCGCGGTATCTCGTCAAAAGCCTCAAGAAAATCAGTCGCATCATAGGGACCACGTCAGCGCACAAGAAGTACGAGAAGATGTTCATGAGCATGTTTCAGGATGAGTCGTGCTTCAAAGCTCACAAGCAGCTAAACGAATGAAGTCGTGAGACATGCAAACATGAAACTATGCAGCCGACAGCATTTCGAAAACACAAATGCATCATCCGACTGAAAACACGTGAAAAGATACATACAAAGCAAAAGAACAGAGCAGCCATTGGACAGAGGAAAAGTCATTTGTGAGAGAACGGTGTTGGATGGAGGAAATACCAAGCAGAGCACATTCAGTACAGAGAAATAAGGAAAGCATACAGAACGTAAATTTTTTTTGTTGCTCTAGAAATAATACCACAGGCAAATGTTGTCATCCAGGATCTAAAGTATCAATGTGTGTAGGGATGAATCTAATTAGCCTGAAACAGGAAGAAAAGAACTCCCACAGCTAATGTGTTCTCACATCTGTTTCCTAGAAATATATATTTTTTAACCAGAGTCTGTTAAAAATTAAGATCTAGTTAAGATGTAAACAAGAAGCTGCTTCACAAAAAAAGGCTGAAGATTCTGATTTGTACTATTACAGCTTTCTCGCTGTTTGAGAGCAAGAATTTGATTTCATAATGAAATACATTTATTTTCCTCAGCTGTCCATTTTTTGTTTGTTCTGGACTGCTACAAAGTAAAGCTGGTTTGTTTTACATTTCTTTTTTTTTGGTCAGTTATATGAATGTATAAAGGAGTGCAATTGAGTGTTTTCTTTATTTAAAGTGTAATTTTACTTTCTTAAAGTGTAAAAGCTTGTTTTTATTATTTTTTATCGTAAATACTGGATTCTGAAATGCTGCAAGTCCCTAAAGTGATATTTTTTTATATTTTGTTTTGTCACTTTTATATTGGAAGTGGATGGTCCGTGTTGTGTATATATATATATATATATATATATATATATATATATATATATATATATATATGCCTGCCTGTTTCTCTTTAAGCTTGTTTAACTAAGTTGTGAAGATTTGTAAAACTCTGACAACAGTCAGGTTGTAAAAAAGTCTTGTTTTATTATAAAAAAGCATTGAACAGAAAAAAATGGCCTGTCTTTGCTTTTCTGTCATCAACTAAAATTCTGACCTAAAATGATCTAATTCTTTACTTTCAGCTTCCGTTTTTCTCTTCTGATTTCACGTTATTAAAAACACCAAAACCTGTCAGACTATCACATGCTTCAATCGCTCTATGGCCTGGATTTAGAAAAACTAACCTACATTGGTTACAAGAGAGAGAAGTGAAAGAACACATTTATGTGAAGCCAGAAGAACCTACCTGGAACGGAAGAGGTGGTTGAAGGTTTTGTCTTCATAACATCTACAGCGACATTAGAGTAATTAAATCCACCCCCCACTCAGTTCTAGAGAAACTCATAACCTTGAGACATGTGACCAAAACCGTGCACAAGCTGACATTGTTGGAGATTTGTTAAGGTAATCGATGTCAACGACACTAACAGGGAATTGAATCGTTGTGTTTCAGCTCAGGACCCTGAAACTGATGGAGAGCCAAAGCCCCAACGACACTGCTCAGAGAAATAGAAGGGAAAACCTTAACACAATGTAACTCCAAGTCAATCACACTGCTGCTGGGTTCCTGTCAGGATCTTGTGTTGTTTTGTTTTGTGTTGTTTTTTTTTTCTAGCTTCTTGTTTTGATTAGATCAGCCTCGTTTCTGTTTCACTTTAGTTCGGTCCTTAGTTAGTAATTCTAGTTTATTATGTTTGTTTAGTCCTTGTGTCTATTCTTTGTTGCTTTTAGTTCCCCGTTGTGTCTCCCACACTACCTGTGCCGTGTTTTTGTTCTCTCCTCTGTCCATCGTCTTCATTTCCTTGCCTTCCTGCTCTTTGTGTTTTCCTCTGGCTGACTGTAAGTTTTGTTTCATCGTCATTTTTTTTCCCATTATACCTTCTCTGCCTCTCTGCATATGAGTCCACTTAAAACACGACACGTCTATGTAGTGTGAAAGTGTCATTGCAGAAGACGTGATTAGACCACATCTTCCAGCATTCTTTGTGTTGCAAACATCACTCTGTCTTATCTGATCAGATAAGAACTGAACCCACTATAAAGGGACCTGGGAAGAAAAAAAAAAGCCTCGTCTTTTAGAGTCAACATCCAACAAAGACAGTTCCTCTCCTCTTTTGTTGTTTGGAAGAAGCACTGTTAAAACCTTTGAGGAGCACCCTGGAGAAGTTTTAAAGAAAGTCCAGCGTTTTTAATGTTCTTACATCAGCCAGAGCTGAGATCCGGGAGACTCGCACCGTGTCCAGCTCACTGCAGAAGCTCCCTGGAAGAGGAGCTTGAGTCCACAGAGCCAGTCGGCAAGTCTTCCCGCTGTTGATCCTTCTCTTGGACCGGACCCTGGATATCATGTCTGAATCAGATCAACTCTCAAAAATACGATCAGAGCTTAAGTGATTTGCATTTTGTGCAAAGTTGAAATAATCCTTCGTTCTTGCACAGCTCCTCTTTCTATTTTTTTCTCTTTCTCTTCCCTTTTCCCCTCCACTATTATCCTTTTGCCATCATTTTGTTGTACAGAGACTAAAGTCAAGATCCTTGGCATAACTCAAGGTTATGCCTGAGTACACAGTCAGGTTTTATGACTTCGTTCCAAAGTGGTAGGCAGGTCTGAAATCCTCTCTCCTTTTGTTTATTCCTCCTCATGTCTCTCATGTGACGCTGTGCTTAGTCGCGTCGTGGCTCTGCTTACCTTTGTCTTTCTTTCTTTTTTTTGTTAAATTAATCAATTTCTTTTGAAATTATTATTATTATTACTATTTCATTTTGTCATCCATTAATCTGATTTGATCCCCATTTTTCTTTTCCATCAGAAAAGTTTGCATGTTGATAGTGAGAGAAAGAAGTTTGTTAATAAATTCACAGACTAAATAATTGAGTCAGTGACCATTCCTTGTCTGAAGTGTTTCTTCTGTCCGGTGGTCTGAATTCATTCCTTCTCGAGAGACTGAAACGCTTGACTTATGATGCCAGAGATTCTACAGATGGTGCCCCAATTCAAATGAACTAATGTGAACATCCAAGATGACACATGAATGTGCAATGTGGCAAGAAGGTCTGCCATTTGTTGGTTTGTATCTCCATTAGCCAATGCTGTAGCAATGGCTACTCTTCCTGAGATCCACATCATAAAAACATTTTTTGCAAAATAGCAGCCACACACTGTAACTCAGTAGAAAAATGAATTAATAAATGCACAATTATCACACTTTACATAATAAAATAATTAAGTTATGACTGAAACATAACATATTTCATGAGTTTAACACTATATAGCAAAAGTAACTAAATAAGGCTCTTTAAAAAGCTCTAGCATTTGTTACATTCATGACAGATAAAGAGAGTGCATTCCATGTTGTTGTTCCTCTAAAAATAACAGCCTTTCGTCCAGCATTCCTGTTACATGGTGGAAGAGTAAAACAAACTTTTAAAGCATGCTTTATATTAAAATTGTTTAGTTTGGCTAATTAAACATTGATTATTTAAATCAATCGGTATCTCAGATACTACAATATTTCTAAAAAAGCCTAGGAGGGTAATTTCCCCATGCTCTGTCAGCATGGAGGACAAACCAGTAGACGTAGGAAGCAGATGTAGGAGAGCAACAACCCAACAGCAGGACAGTTACTTCCTCCTTTATGCAAAGAAGAGCAGGAAGTGCCCTGGAAAATGACCTCCAGCAGGACACTAATGTGCATGTTTCGGCTCAAAGCGTATCGACCAAAACCCCCACAAAAGGGCTTGAGGCATCAACGATGAAATGGGAACATGTTCAGTCTCTGTCTGCCAACCGCTGTGAACGTGTCTGATGACAAATTTATAATAAAAATTTTAGGCGAATCATTATACATATACTTGGTGATGGAAGTTGCCATCCTGTAACAAACCTGTTGAGATTTGGTGCTATTTAAATAAACCAAATTGAATTCAGTTGAATATGAGTTGTAATTTGACCAGCTAGCTTCTTTGCTGTCAGAGTATTGATGGCATTATTTTTTTATTAATGAAAGGGAAAGAGCTGATTCATTTCCTCTTCCAGTGTACTTTTTTTTTGTATCTCTTCAAAGAAACATACTGGTCACTTACGGTCCACAGGGGAACCTCCTGCATGCTTCTGTGCTTCTGGAGAAAGTGAAAGAAACACTGACGAGCCATGATCAACGGGAGATTTTCATTGAAGTAAAGCATTGCACTGACTTCTTGAAATGTAGAAGTTAACTGCATCCTTGGGGGGAATTTGGAACAAGTATCTGCTCCAGCCCAGAAGAAGAACAAAGATATTCTGTTAATCTTGCACAATCTTTGTTCAGACACAAAGCACTAGCTGTCATTTAATTATATCTATATTGAATTGGTGATACATCATCTAATTAAGTTCTGCTAATGTTCAAATGGATGTCTATGGGTGTCTCAGTAATTTCTTGTGAAAATCTTAATTATGCGAACAAAACAGGCTAAAGTAAAATAGGCAAAATCAAATTGATAATTTGGCAAGTAGGTAGAGGATGAGTTTACATTTGACTCTTCTAAGTGCTATTAGACACACATTTCTAAAATTTTTTCAGCTGAATCTACAATGGAAGTTTCAGTTATTGTAAAAGATGGATTTAAATCCTTTTAGTAAAGAAAAAGGTAACATTTTTCTTATTCCCTATACTAAGCATAGAATATCACAAAATGTCAAGCAAAGCATAAAATTAGTCTATTCAGCCGTTCAACTCTGACACTGCCTTTCAGTAGTATAGCGCTCCATGAATACAGGAACAGATGACACGTGTATCCGTCTGAGTCACCCAAGCACTCACATACCCAAACTTTTCAAACTCAGCAAATTGTTCTACTGTTCACACCTCTGAGTCACTGACGTGTTCTTCAAAGAAAAGCGGGAAATTATCAACCTCGTTTTTACCAGTGAGCAGAAAATTATTATTCAGGTTTTTCAAATCTTACAAAGTGGAGTAAAATTGCATGTAGTCATGCAGATGTCAGAGAAGAGAAATTTCCTGAAAGCTGGGGAAGCAGGAGTTTTACAAGTTGTGCAAAAAAGTATATTTGCTTGAAAACTTTTGCTACGTCTTTAAAACAACTTCAGCAACTTGCAAACCATCTAGTCATGTGTTGAAAAAATGTCTTTGTAGTTATTTAAAAAGCGGTGTTCATCTTTACTTCATGTAATTCAAATGTCAGTCAGTTCATGTCATGTAATGAGATACTTTCATCTTTTGTTTTAAGGAAGAGACCAGCATGCTGAGAAGAGCTCAGGTTGTTTTTTGAGTGTTATTTATTGAATTATTTAAAAGCTCTGTAAATGTGAATTAATCAGATCAAAACAATCATTTCTGCCTTGGTTTATTTAGCAGGTAGTTCAGCATGCATTGGTTTGAAGCCAAGCTAATTTAATTTAAGTCTGAGTCTTTAAAATATTGTCATATTTTATTTACCTACCTCATTTTCATGAACATGGGAGAAACATGTTTTCACTAGATGATACAATGCTACATGCAATCACTCGGTGTCCATTAAAATGAAAGAAAATCTGCTTTTTGAAAAGATTTTCTGCTTCTTAGTCACATGTAGCAGTTGTGGTTGACAAGCGTATCTTAGCAACCTGATTTATATCTCTGTGCATGTGTGCATCACATGGAACCAGATTGACCTTTCAGCGTAACTGATCAAAAGATTACACCACAGAAAAACCACCTACGCAACAACTTCCTTATAAAAGTCACTGAATCTGCTCCCGATGTCAAATCCACTTTAAAGAAGTGAAGACATCATGAGCATGGTGAGTGTCTGAATGATAGCTTTAATAATGAATGAAACTCAAATATTTTTACTTGAACTGATGCCAAATTAGAGTTTGTTTTTTTTCCAAAACTGAACAAACATGACAGAGCATTTTAAATGAAAAAGGGCTGGTCACTCGTGTGTTTATCTAACTGATTGAGAGATACAGCATGTACTTTAAAAAAAAATGTTTTAGAGGATGGCTGTGAGACCTGCAATAAATTATGTTTAAAAGAAAATGGGATTACCAGGGACCAAAATGAACAGGATTAGAAATGAGTGTGTCCTTTCTCATCCTTTAATAATTCTCTCCTCAGCTCTCCCTGTCAGTCCTGCTCCTGCTCCCTGGCATTCTCTTGTGTGCCGCAGAGGTTCCCACCTACCAATACCGAGACCGGACAACAGGTGAAACTCTCCAGTGCAAACAGTGCAGACCGGGAACTTACCGCACTGCTCACTGCACTGCCGCCATGGAAACGCAGTGCGCACCATGTCAGAGCGACCACTACACGGAGCTGTGGAACTACATCAACAGGTGTCTGTACTGCAACACCTTCTGCTCACAGAACCAGGAGGTGGAGACTGAGTGCTCTCCAGTCAACAACAGAGTCTGTCGTTGTAAAGCAGGGTTTTACATGATGGAGGACTTCTGTGTCAGACACACAGAATGCGGCCCTGGACATGGAGTTCAGGCTATAGGTAACACCAGCTTTATTACACAAAGTCAGGTTTTAATATGAACAATTAGATTATTTCACAATTGCTCCCAATTCAATGTAATGACACTTGTTTGTTTGTTTGTTTTTGTCTGTCGTAGGGACACCAAAAAACGACACCGTGTGTGAAAAATGTCCCAAAGGGTCTTTTTCCAGCTCATCTTCTGCCTCGGATCAGTGTGTAAAACATCAGGACTGCTCAGGGGACAACATCATGCTCCTCCAAGGCTCAGCGTTCCACGACACAGTTTGTGGCACCTGTGAAAGTCTTGCAAACGGAGGTAAGGACCTCGAGTCTGGAATGTCATATGACTCAAAACTCTAATGAAATTCACAGAGTAGGTTAGTAAGTTTTGGTAAGGCGAGGCATTTAGACTTTAATCGGAACATCTGGTATTCTCATCCACAGGTGATGACCTCAGAGCAGTCCTGTCTGCATCATTCACTGGGAGCAGGATACCAAGAAGAGATTTAAAAAGACTTATTCACAAGTGAGATCACACTTAAACTTTTCTGCTGACATTTTTCATCCATTGTTTGCTCTTTTCTTTAAAGCTTAAAACATCATCTTTCTCCCCTTACAACAGGATCATTCATAAGGATCAAGAGGATGATTTCACTGGAGACTCAGCTCTACCAAAGCAGAGAGGTCATCTTATAGATGTGATCAGAGCGTGGCTGGCCCAGGCTACTTCAGAGCAGCTCAAAGAGATGGCTAAAACCATGAGGGATCCCCAGTTTAGCTCCATAGGAACTAAACTAGAAAGCATCCTTGATGAAATTAAGCAGCGGAATCCTATCTGCAGTTTATAAAACACATATGGGGAACCTGTGCTCAATTTTAACATCCTTTCTCGTAGTGTGTGTTTACTGAACATTTTTTTTTACAGAAAGTTTTTAATTTTGCAATCATGTGCAGTATTATTGGGAGTAATAGAGGTTATCAGTATTACTAAATGTTCTTCATGTCTCTATAGGTTGGAAAAAACGGTTCATTCTTTGATTTTGTTTCCTGTATGATGGGCCAGATTCCCATTCATAGGAGCGTAATGACATTTTTTTGAATATCCCGGTGAAGTACAGAACTATATTTGTGTCAAAAATAAGCTTTAGGATGTTATGAAAGGAATGTGAAATGTTTTGTAACTATATGAAGTCAAACTGAATTAATAAACTGTTCTCGTACAGCAACAAAAATAAAGTTCAAGTTGTTTTAAGTAACTCAGGAGAGTCCTTATGTTCTTAATAATGTTTACATGATGTTCTGGTTCTTCTTCAGTGCAAACTGTTTCTCTGCTACTTAATGAAATATAGCTTTCAATAAGAGATCCTAATCAAGTTTATGCACATCTCAAAATGTTAACTTTTCTTTAGACAAGAGGAAATTTGACCTTTTGGGAGTCTCACTCATTTGATAAAAGGAAAACACCCACATATTCAGATGAGTTCCTTATTTGACTGGAAATACTATCTGATCGCAGAACTTCCACCATCAAAACTCAGCAACAGAAGTGAAAACATGAGTCAGATAGTTATGTACATTAAAGCTTTGGGAATGAATGAAACTGTATCTATTCATATTTCAATTCACAAACTAACAGTGTTTCTGTTTTGAACCCAAATTAGATTTGTAGTGACTTTTTACTATGGAGTTATTTGCACTTTTCATCAGTCAGGATAGAAGCTAAATGACAGGTTTGATCAAATCACAGGAAACTCACCATTTTCCTATAAAGATATCGTTTTTTTATTCAGATAACATTTAGCACATATCAATGTTGTGTCTGTAGAATGAAATTATTCTAAACACATTTCGTATTTTCATTCAAATGTCCTACCCGATTATCCATGCAGGGTGTTTTCTCTCTCCAGTGGTCAGTACAGGGATGCCTGCTGTTTGTCTGTTGCTGGCAGAAACAACCAAGCAGCTAAGAGAAACCTAAATGAATCTAAATATGAAATGTAGAAGGACACTGGAGTACTCAGAGAAAAAGCAGACACAGGAAGAATGTGCAAACTCCATACACAAAGGGCCTGGACTGAATTTAAAAGTCAGAACCTGGGTGCTGCAGGGGAACTGAGCATTTAGCTGCCACACAATGCAGCCCATTTCATTTTCACAGATGAAGAAAAAAAAAATCAACTCAACTTAGTGCAGGTATTTCCATGGAGTAAACAAGTCATGAATATTTCCAAATTGTTCACTTTTATGTAATAAAAATAAGACATAAAGGAGTTAGATACTTTTACTTGTTGAAGTTGACATGATTTCCCCAGATTGACTCATTTTCATCTATAAAGAGGAATAAGACATCCATTCATTCCTGCTTAAACCTTACAGGATTGATTGTGTACATATATTCAGTGGTAGAATATATTCAGTGGTAGAATAAAAAAAATACTGAAGTATAATTTAATACACGTAAAGCACCAACATGAAGTTAACGTTGTTTTCACCAACTCAGTTCTTAGATCTCCATATGTAATTGTCATATGTGGACACGAGGTGGCGCTGTTTCACTTCTCTACGGGTACCGGAAGTATATGCTTCGAGAATTTGGCATTTTCATCATTCACCATTCATTGTGAAAGTTGAATTCCAGGTTTGGTTTGATCCAGGAAAATCAACAATTTTAAAATTTATTTTAATTTTAAAACTTTTTCAGCGGGAATTTCTGCTCCAGTCCAGTTTCCTACTCTTACATGCATCCAAAAAACAGAAAGCCATGCAGTGTTTGTGAAAGTCTACATTTTCCCCACATAATGAATCCTACTCAAAAGGATTTACCTAAACTTGAGTAATGTAGATCATTAAAATATTATCCCAAATATCATTCACGCCAATACTCTACAAAACCGTCATCAATCCAGGCAAAATATACAGTATGTTGATCTAAATAGTTTTGTCAGCCTAATTGTGACATCTGAGATAAAAGCTTGTATTTTTTTGGAAGGTGTGTGTTGTGTTATATCTGACCTAAAACTAACTCAACCAACGAGCAACCAGCCATCATGAAGACAAAACATGGTCATAGTGTGATTATCTGGGATTGTCAACACATGGACATCTGAGTTTTTTCTAGGGTATTTTTGACTTTGCAAGCTCAGAATTTATTTATTTATTTTTTTAGAAAATTTCTGACATAATCTCAAGATTTCTGTTTTTTGATGTTGTTTTTTTATGCAGTGTAAATTTCCTCCTTCTTAATCTACAATGGCTGTGATTAACCGTAGTAGAGGACCCTATGTTTCTATACTTTCCTTATAATTCCCGAAATAATATGTAAAGGATTTGCTGTCAATTTCTATTCCTAGGTCTTGGGGTTCAGTAAGCTTACATAACCGCTAGGAGTCGCTGTTTCACAGAATCCGCCTTATTAATAACAGTCTGTCGCCACCATCTTCGACGCCCCTTTCTGCCACGCCATGACGCCCCAGCATCGCATCGGCTCCCGGCTGTGGCATCACGGAGCGGGGAGGGGCTCCGTTCAATACTACTGGTTTGCACTGTAATACCGACGGCTTCCCGATAGGGCCACGGAGGAAAAGATGTTTCAGGACAGTGGTCCTTTCAAGCACCCGAGGCTCCGGGCTTTGATTTGATTTCAACAATACCTCATTTAGGGTTTGTTTTTTTCCCCCCCTGCCTTTGTTCTTATTATAAGACCTCAGAACGGAGGGAATCTTGCTCACCGAGAGGAGATGCGTCCACCAAAACGCGGATACATTGTCCGGACAGGAGCGGAGGAGAGGAGCATGTAACTGGGGAGAAACGCACTGCCACCACCTGACACTTCTCTTCCCCTTTCCTCATTATTCCCCTCCAAATGAAGGGCTTCTCCATGTGCTGACTCGGTTCTCGGCGTTGTTTGGGAATATCTCTCTCCAGAGAAAATGAGTGAAGAATCGTCTGATGTTCCCAAAGAGCTTCTGGGTAAGAACAGACAGCGATTTGTAACCATGAGTCTCTCCTGCAAACAATCACTGATCCTGCTGCTTTATCCCACTCTGATAATTCGCTCCATGTGGGTTTAGAGTGAGTGGTCATTCACTATGTTCTTTAAAGTTGCCTAATTATCTTCTTAAATATGGAACATTTTTCTTCCACTGACAACTGTTTCCTTCTTATTATTGTAGGGTTTGCAAACCATTATTCTTCCAAATATATGCAATTTATGCAGAGTTTGTCATGTGAAGGTGGTCCAGCTGAAATGAACCTTGAAGCTGTTTATCCATGGAGCTTTGCCACAGAACGCTCACAATGTGGACTATATTAGGAGGAAAAGTCAAATAGTTTAGACGTGAGTGGTCTGTCTGTCTGGGCTGTGCACATTACTCACAGGATCATTTGCCTTATATAGAAAGTCTGGGCCAATCTCCCATCTCTGTCCTGGAGTTTTAGCATTCATAGGAGCCTCATTATTTCTGTTTTCTTGTGCTTCTTCACTTGTGTGTCTTTATTATAATCTCTGTGTCCTGTAGCTCTTTGGCTGTAGATCAAGGTTTCTTTGTTTGGGAGAGTAATTCAGTGTCTGACACCTCGGTGTAATATTGAGCCGTTTCTCAGAGTTCATTTCTTACAAGCCCGAGATGCTTTTGGCCTATTTCATAGTCGTGAAAACCCTTAGGCGGTGTAGAATATCATTAAGATTTCTTTCTTTCTCACTCCTATCTGTCTGTTGGTTTAACTCTATTCACTCCCCCAAACTGACAGCTGAGCCAAAGTTATGCAACAACTGCCATGATAATTAAAAAAAAAAAACCTGCAGAAAGAAGGGCCAAAGACAAAAGAAGAATTCAGAATGATCTTTAAATCTGAGCATTGAGAATCTAAGGATGCTGTCTTCTCCTCAGGTTTCCCTCTTGACTAGGACATAAACTACAACCGCACATTATATTAAAATGACTATTGTCATCAAACTTTCAGAGTGTGGTGGCACAATTGTATTTTAAGTGACAAGCAGCAACAATCTGCATGCAAATAAGAAAAAATGCTTAATAGGTTCTCGTTGCCCCTGATGACCAAACCGTTAGAAATTCAAATATTAAAGCTGCAAAGAAATCAAAATGTAAGAAAGGAAAGAGAAAAGTGAAGAAAATCAGCTTATTTGCAATAATACCACAATTGCATGGAGTCGAGGGAAAAACAAAGAAGAGGAACTTTAAATTTCTGACACAAAGGGAAGCTATACTTCTGCTGGATGTTTTTACTACAGAAGGGTGCCATTCATCCAGTGTCTGCCACGTGATTGGCAATGGAACAACGGATCAATTGGTGGTTGTGATATATTTGTTCTTTATAAAAAGAGTTTTGGTTAACTTTCATTCAAATTTGTCAAACATTTGAAGTAATCAACTTCTTTGCACCTAATATTTGCAACTTTGACTTTTATCACTGGAATTTCTTGAAACTTTTGTGGATTTATTCACCACATCCTTTACTTGTCTGCGACAGACTGGCGACCTGTCCAGAGTGAACCCCGCCTCTCGCCCGGAACGTTAGCTGGAAATAAGCACCAGCAACCCTCCCGACCCCACTAAGGGACAAGGGTGTCAAGAAAATGGATGGATGGATGGATTCTTTACTTGTTCCGTAGGAAATCTAGGAAGTCATGACTCTCAGGTCATGAGGTGTTGTCTGGAGAAGTAGACCTGGTCATTGTTCACAGCCATGCTGCCTGTGATTTAGCATCATGCATTATCCCTGGTGCCACGTGTCCCAAAGAAAAAAAGTCTTCACGATGCAGATGACTGAACTAAATTGATGATTTCAGCTTAGTTACACCAGAACTTTCTATATCCTCTTACACATCTTACATAACTAGTTCTTAGGCCTACTAACCTTTATCTTAAAGCTTTCAGAATAAACATATTTTCATTTCTCTGGGGCACAATTTTTAGTAGAGAAGAAATCTGCAGAGCTGATGAGATGTACAAAGCAAATTTCACGCAATTTGTAGGATCATGCTATAGCTAACAGAGATAATCTGGACACTGTTGTATCATCTCAGCAGTGAAGAATCAATTTGATCTCAGTGTGTGTGGGTTTTCTCGCATGGCCTGCTTCAAAGGGTATATATGCACTTATTATGGAGAGAAGTTTCTGTAAGATGGATGTGAAAAATAGTGATGTTCAAGCAAAGTTTATGTCTGAACACATAAACTTTGCTATCTTGTTTTTCAATCCAACCTGTCTCTATATAAATATATAGTCCTTGTGAAATCCTTTCATTAATTGACAGACCAAGCACATTTGACAAACCACTAGATACCTTCTGCATGTGATCCCAAGATGGCCAGACTCATGAACTCAGAAAGGCCTAATATTTGGATTAAACATAAAAAATAATAATAATAACTCACCTCCATGTGTTTTACTTTGTGCATGTGCAGTGACAATCCTGCGGAGGATTAGGATGCACATTTGGTGGTGTTTATTTTTGAAAGCTTCAGGCTGGCAGACGAACCATTCTCGCCTTCTACCTAATTATTAGCATTGCTTTGATCTGATGACGGTGAGTGGAAGCCTGGAGGCGGGGATGTGTGCATGCCAATACAGATGTACGCTCCCAGAAACACTGCCCGTGTCAGACGCGTGCACATACTGCTGGAAGTCAGCTGTAATTCGTGTGTGAAGTGAATGCATAGTGTGAAGAGATAGTTGACCCAGTTATACCTTTTAAGCCAGTTGTCTGGCTGATGACGGTCCTACTGCGTGTGAACAATGAATTGGAACAGAAAACCATGTCTCATGTGTCTTTTTGTTTGCATCTAATTTATTTCTAAATAAATAATAGGTGTGAGTCACATAGGGGGTTCCAGGTGCATGAGGGCTAATAAATCCACTAAACTATGATGTTTAAATTTCTTGTTAAGAAATTTCAAATTTGCGAAGACAGTGTTGTTCGTCCCATGACATTTCTCATTCTTTATCTCCATCACACTCAATGCACCTTAGCAAATCTTTCACTAAAGCTAATCTTGTCCTTAAAAGTAGAGTGTTTCTCTTCACTGAGGGTTACGTTCACAGTCAGCGAATCACAAGTTCAGGCCATTTACTACTTCTGGTCTGTTTTCCGGTGACCATAGACAATTTTTACACGTGTGTATGGAAAGCAAAAATTTCCTCCCTGCACGCTTGTCTTGAAAATTTAAATTATGCATTGTCTTTCTGATGGCAAAGGCATATATTTTTTATCTAGGAAGACCGTGATGTAGGTCTTGTAATCCTATGACTTTTAGGATTCTGAAACCTCTAGAAGTGAGATTTCAGGAGGAACTCACTTGAACAGGCAGACCTGGGAATGGTATTTTGAATTTCTTTGACTTTCCATGTCATTCCATAATGTAAAAATACTTCTTTTTTGTTTTGTGTTTACTTCTTTCAATCCTTCTCAATCTTTTGGTGTCCATGTTCCAGATTTTCTCTCTGGGATGAATCAGCAGACTGAGAATTTGAGGCTTTTTTTTTACACCTGGACTAATTTGCACCAAGAGTGTTTGAGAAAAACCATAATAGCATTTGAAAACGGTCTTTTTTTATATAAACTTCAAAAATGAAAAGCAAATGGTACAAGTCATTTTGTTTTACACCTGACCTGAATCGACTTACCAATGCCATTTAAAGACAGCTTAGAACAGTCACAATGGTAATTAAGCATTCATCATATAAATGAGAATGGTTGTAAATTAGTGGTGCAACATATCAGAATTCTGTTGTAGAAATGTAAGGATATTTCTAAAATATATTTGTTTTTAAGAAAAGAAAACATGTTTGTATTGATGTGACTTTTCACATCTCATTCACTGACAGTTCCACAAAAATATTCCCACACCGGATTGGAAAATTAAATGAGAACTAATAAAAACCCGCTCTCCCGAAGTCTATTAAAATTGGATTTAATAATTTTTTTCATTGAACATCTATTTTTTTCTGGGGATTATTCCCCCCAGTGGCAATAGGATCTCACAGATATTTAGCAGAGCTAAATATCTCTCTCTTTGACTCGACTGACTCGACTCGACAGATATTCCTCTTAAGTTTCACTCTCTTCTCATGTTCTTTCTTGTCCCTTATGTAGAGAGTGTGAGGGATGCAGTGGGAAGGAAGGTGAAGTTGTCACTGAGGAAAAGAGTCAAACTGGAAATAAAAGGAGACAAGACGGAGAACAGAGTTTTGGTGAGTCAAATTTTACTGCCGTTAAAATCCTTCATTATCGCTTGTAAAACCTTTAATGCTGTAAAATGTCATAATGCTTTTCATAAAATGTACTCTTTTCTAGCACTGCCAAGATTCTTACCTCCCAAATTGGCAGCAAACATTTCAAAGTACCTTGTATAATGTATGAGACAGTGTTGAAAGCTAAAAATGACAAAAAAAATAAAATTAGTTGAACCTTTACTCAGCTGAGCCTTCCTGTTATTTTCTGAAAGCATGGCTGCCTCTTGCTTTCTTGCAGGCTGAAATGACCACAGACTAATGTTGAAATGTTGTAGAAAATTTGTTGATTTGTAAAAGGTGCATGGTGTCTGGGTTTCCAACAGTGAGGTTCTTTAAGAAAAGCCTCAACATGGTTCTTGTTAAAAAGTACAGGGATGAACAGGGGTGATGGATTTGGACTGATAACAAAGCACTGTGGATTGGTTGTAGGTTTGTGTGTGTATTTATAGGTATGTCTTTACGTATATATTATGTATGTATGCGTGTGTGTGCGTAGGCATATGTATTATTTACACCTGGTTTAGGAATTCTGATTTAGAAGGACAACAGAAAATGGGAAGATTATTCATGTCATGATGTACAGGATGGAAAAGGGAAATCATTAAATAAGTTCAACAACTTCATTCCACATTTAAAACACTTAGTCATCAATTAAGTGATGATTTTGTGTGTAATTGTGAGGAATATGTAGATAATACTTTTGTTTTTTTCTCTCTCGGTGGGATGTCTGACAAATTCATCAAACGACTGCTTCAATTACTACCTTTTTGGTGAAGAGACATAAATTCACCAACTGCTGAATAATTGATTCATGGTTGGTGATTAAAAATGCATATTGGCTCCATCTGAGAGGCACAAGGATAATAAGATGATGACGCTTAGGAGTCAGCAGCTCCTTTAGTAAATTAGCGTTTCGACAGCGTCTATAAACTTGACCACTGAGTCGGAAAGCTTTTTTGTTGCTGTTGAGATTTACTGTAATAAGCTCGTGTCTGTCGACACGATAGAAGCCTTTTAGGTATGCAAGTCTCAGTGGTGAAGGGAGATTTTAGTTTTATTGCACTATGTGGAAAAAGAAGGAAAACTTTGGAGCCTCATAGAGATTAAACCCACACAGCCAGGGTCTTTACCATCGTCATGCTCTTCCAAACATTACTGAATGTTTTAGGAAACCTAAATATTACTCATTGGAAGACGTCTGTAGGGACCAAGAACAGAGAGAGAGGTGAAATTAATTAGCCTTATTTTCTCACACCCTCTTTGCTAAATGATGGGGGGAAAGACTGAGGTGAGAAACACCAGAGCTGAACAAGTTTCCTCAGAAGGCCTTCAAGATTACAGGCAGTGGGGAGCTTAAACCTGGTCTAAGATATGCATTTTGTGATGCAATATGGAGCTGCCCAATTATGGAAAATGAATTATGATTAATATTGGTCTCTTTTGAAATCACTTGTTTAAATAATTACTCATGTAGTTTGGACAAACAATGCATAAACTAGAAGAACAGCTTGAAATATATAAATAACTTATCAAAAATAAAAAATAATTAAGTTATTATGCTTTATTGCCCTTCAACAATCTCTTACATGCAAAATACTGAATTTAATTTAAAGTGTAATACACTAAGATACTAAAAGTATAAATAAAAAATAATAATAATTGCGTTATTTCAGCAAAACAACTTTTTTTGGATTGTAACGCTGCTTCTGGTGCATCATATACATTTAATTAAACTCCAGCTAAATATATTCAATATATTTTTAGCTGCTTGTTAATGGCTCACTTTGTGTTTCAGCTTCAGGTAGTTGGTGTAAATGGTATCATGACTTTGGAAGCTTTGCTTTCCCCTTCCTCTCTATATTCATTTCCTGCAAAAGACACCAGTACTCAATTTTTTTCCCCAAAAAAATCCAGTAGCTGAACAGATCTGTTGTAATTTTGAGTGGTGCTGAAACAACAGAGTAGTAAGTGGTGAAATGAACACCCACAGAAAGGAATTGACATCACCTTATTATCTGCTAAAGCTAACATTGTACTTTTGAAGCCACCATTTCTTAATATGGCTGCATTATAACAGAAATGTTTTTTTAAGGTATACAAGCCATTAAGTCCAACATATTTATAGCTCTTCTTACCATCAAGTTGTCCCCATTGTCATGTGTTGTTTCAAGGAAGCGTTGCTTTAAAACTACTGACTGGTGGTGGTCCTCTGAATATGCTTATAATTTACACAAATTTAGAAATTACAGAGGAATTGAAATGAGAAGGTAAAGTGTCAGACTAGATTCTCTGTAACTATTGACTCTTTATGACATTCATGGCTTGATTAAAAATGAATTTGCTTCAATACTACTGAAACCCCCCAAAAGCATGTTAATACTGTAATATAACATAGTGATTATTATTATTAATATGACCTTACCACCAGTCATCTACTTAACACCAATGTTCATAGTTTAGTTTACCAGAAGTATTTTTAAAACTGAAAATAACTCAACACGAGAGACGGGTTTCTTTCCACACCATGACTCTCTGCATCTGTGGTTGCAGGAAGTCCTTCCTAACTGCTGGTTTTATGTTTCTTGTGAGCAAAGGAAAATTGTAGCAACATTCCACATTCCAACAACCAGCTGACTGCAAATATGCAGCAAATGGCAATGTGTGCTTTATATAGTTGAAAAAAAAAACCTCTGGTCACTACAGCAAGTGCTCTAGACCTCATTAAAATAATTCACAGCCAACAGGAATGCAGTGATGAAAAGTATATTCAGCTTTAAGTCCTTGATGCTGATTATCCAGCTCATGTTCACACACACCTCAATTAAACAATGAATGTCCCACATTTTACGGGGGGTTATTTTTTTTTTATACTTTTAACTGATATTAATAGTTTATTCTTTGTTTTTTATTTTCAAACAATACATTTTGATGCCTAAAGTCCCGGGTATTGTGGGAGTTTTTCCTTCATCCTCTAATGTCGTCCGTCTCAGCTTTTGGTTTCAATTTACGTTAAAACGGGCATCACAGCTCCGTCATGTGGGAGCAGGACACAGAGGCCACAGTAGTGCACGCACACTCTCGGACAAAAAAATGTAGTGGTGTGGGAGTGGGGACTTGGAAGTGAGGAATGCAAGTGGAGCGGCTGTGGTATTTCATCCTGACGCAGAGCAGGGGTTCGTATCAGTGCTTTGCTTGACTGAACTGGACAAATAAACCCCTGTTTGTTGTTGCAGAGAAGCTGAGTTTGAAGGGGCAATCTTGGAGGAAGTCGCTTGGAGAGAAAACAAACCCGTCGCTGGGCTGAAACCTGTTAGTGTCGGGGTAACGAGACATGATGAAAGAGCATTTTATTTACAGATGGTTTGGAGATCAGAGGTTGTGATCAGACTGTAGTTTTAGGAGTTTCTCAGGGGTCTGCAGACAGGATGCAGCAAAGCTTTGGAAGGGTCATTTTGTTTTTTCTTTCTCATGGAAATAACCAAATTTAAAGTGGACCTTAACAACATCACAACAATTATAAATGAGTTAAATTGCATAATGACAAAGAAAATGGAATAACATATTTGATAGTTGGAACAAGTATTTCATTTCCCTATTGCAACGGATAAAAGATGCAGTTCTAAATGAATACATTTATTAAATAGAAAAGCAGGACGGAAAATCTTAGTGGAACCGAGACTGTAATCTTTTGAAGCATTAGCATACTTTGATGCTGGTAATCTACCCCCCACTTTGCAACCCACTGCGTTAGATTTATATGTGAAGTGGAGAAATTATGAAAGATTCTTTTCTAGAAAAGATCATTTAAAAATAAATTCCTAATTGACTCTCTGCAGCTAAGCTTCCCTGAAAAAAAATTAACTTGTCTGTCTTTCTCTAAATCCCATCCACAAGCCTTGATCCTGATTATCTCAAAGGTCAGGGTCATTGTCACTCACACAGTCTTGGTAATGAATTTAACCCTGTCATTGACTTGAATGACTTTGTTTTAATAACTTTACATTATTGATTTCTAGTAAATCAAGTTTCAACTCTCAACCAAAGGGACCAAATTAGCTATTTGATGACTTCTATTATGGGGTAACATTTTAAATGATGCCTTTTCATGATGTCCGATGTAACATTATAGGAAATGTATTCTAGTGTTGCAGTGGGTTGGCAAAGTGTCAGATGGTTTTCACTTGGTGTAATTGAATTAGGTTTGTAGGTCACAGAAGAAGTCACAATTGAGAATGATGACTACTCAGCATGTCATGTTAGTCATTCACAAAGCAATAGGTCTGAATATATGTTTTATATTTGAAATGACAGATTCAGGAAAGATAATTATTTGTAGTTTATTCTGCTGCTCAGTTACATTATTCTTGACTGGTTGGATTTCAAGTTTCGCTTTTGTAGAAGATGAATGTTACCACCAGCTCAGGCCAGAGAAGAGTCAAATCATCCATATCATCTTTGTTTTCAAAGTTTGTTGTAGAAATTTGAACACATACGTACATCTATTTTTCAGTTAGTTCACTGCAAAGCTTTTGGTGTGTAGCTTACAGCCAGGCTCACGTCTTTCTACAGATGTACATAAACACTCTTTTACAGATTAACGTACAACTATTCGTGTTTCCCTTTGTGTCATCAATTCACATTTGTCTTAAGTGAACTTTACTAATATTCTGGGTATCTGCAAAAAAAATAAAATGAATGGCCATATTTGATATTGCTAAATAACTGCTAAATTTCTGATCAGGTCTTCTGCTAAACGACTACATAATCTGCCACTAGTGCCAAAAACAGATTGACACTCAAATAGTAATGGAAACCAATCACACATGCTTATTAGAATATGATGCATTTTTCATCCTCTGGTTCACATTAGCATCCATCACAGCAAATGGATCATCAGCATTATATTCAAGACTAATTGCTTGTAGCAGGAAGGCTTCCTCTGTGTAGGCTGTACTACTTGAGGACGACCGTTTTGCCTGGATAAATATGCTTCAAATATGCTTTTGTTGAAGTAAGTCTATTCACTCATAGCAGAGTGTTTTCTAAAGCCAGTTTAAACAGGATGGTCAGTGTGGAATATCAGGAGCACATCCAACGATGTAAAAACGGCCCTCGCTGTATATCTTTTGGGTAAGGTGGACTGTTTTCTGCAAGACATGGCAACAAATTACAAGAACTTTTGCAGTCCTAATGATCCTACAGTCTTCAAACCAGCTGTTTACTTTCTGTTTTGTTTTTTTAAGATCACATTTCACAATGTTTACAATTTAAAATGGTTGTGCAGTTCTTAAAGCGAATGCATCTTCGGTCATTCGCTTTAAAATATTCCCAAAATGATCTGCTCCCATTTAGTCATTTATAGACACCTATAAACTGCAGATATTCATAATGGATTTTTAACAATTCAGCTTTAATAATACAACTCTAATCTTTTGAGCATTTATTATCCTCTAGTTGGATTATCTGGTGACTGTCTGATCCCTGGTGCTGAGCAGGGGTTTGTGTTTATCTATGTGTCTTATTAGTGTTCACTGATCCCATCTCAGAGGAAAAACATGGGGTCCTGCCAACATCAAGCAAGACTGACTTCTCCTCCCTCATCCCCACATTGCTCTGGTTGCTCTGTCTTTTGTCTCATTTATTTAATTATTTTCTTATTTTTGTCATATACACATGTCTCAGTCAGTGGTACAGTAGTACTCCAGTATGAGGACATCTTTCACTTTTACTTTTTTTTTTTTAAGATGTAGCATGTTCTCCTCTTGTACTGTTGTCTGTACCTCAGCTTTTCCTGCCTGTCTTGTTTATCCCTGTGGTCTGCAGTGATTGCTTATTTACCCAGAAGCCAAGAGTCAGAATCACGTTGCTGCACACACACAGAGCCCAAACCCACGTCCTCCCCATTGTCTGTAGCTGGAATACTGATGAATGAGCAGGATTTTTCTTCAATCTAAACGGGAACAAATGTCTCCAGTTAATTTCCACAGCTTGCAACAAAGAACAAGCTTTCTCATTCCCACCATTATTCATTGTAAAAACACAAATGTGTCTATTTGATATCTGTATCCTGGAGCCGGAACCTTGAATATAATCCTAATCTGAAAACCCAAATAATCCCTCATCCAGCCATTCTGTTTGTTTGTTTAGTCCCAGGTGGGTTTCAGCGGAGGATGTTCTCTGAACATTTTATACGCAGCCAATTTTTTTTCTTTTTTCTATTTTTTTAATGTGCTACATGGGATTTTATCGCCTCCAAATTGATCGCCTTGTATTCTTAGCATCCAAAATGTACATTATTTCTGTTACTTATAAAGCAACACATACACACTGGCAAATTTTTCTATGAGCAAAACCAGAAGCAGAGACCAAACACGGCATTAAAATAAAGCATGAAATGTTACACAGACAAACACCACATGCCTCAGCTCTCTGCAGCTGTGGTCTGATGAAACCAGCCAATCAAATGGGTTCAGGAAGCACCGCTGTCTGCTACCCTTTGTTCTCCAAGCTTCCCTCTCCAGCACTAAACACATAATGATGAACAGGGCAGTGATAAAGGAAAATTGATGTCTATTTTTTTTTTTTTCACTGAAGCTGCCAGTACAGCTTATGAGGAGGATGTGCCCAGCGGATAATATAATGTGGAAAAGTGGTCTCCTGCTGCCTGCCTGATTAGTATCTGGGGAATCTGAGAATGCTTCACTAGGAAAAATTGCATTTTAAGCATTTTTGCTCATTGTTTTGTCTTGTAGATGTCTATCCTTACTGGAGGTAATGCGTTTTATTAAATATAGAGAGTCTTATAGAGTATGCATTTAGATTTTGCTTTTATGGAGAAGTATTAAATATTTCTCCTCAAATATAGACTTTGAACATGTTGTGCCATGACTATGTGTATAGTTTGATCTGTAATTTTGGTGTAGTGGGAGTCCGCAGACTTTGGCACAGGACGCTCGGCTGCATTGTCAACAGATTGTGTTTGCTGTGGACAAGTAATGTGAAACAAATTATTTTCACTGATTATATTTAACTGTTTTATTTATTTATATATTTTTTTTCCCCTGCAGTTTGTTTAGTTTCAGGTCAACACAGGAACAATCTCTATGGCTCTTAGGACATATAAATCTGTTCCATTTCTTTTTAATTATTACATTTTTCTGAAATTTAAATTTTTTCCCACTTTTTTTAATTATTATTATTATTTTTTAGTTCTATGTTTTGACGTGAATATATTCTAAGTACCTAAAAAGTATTTATTCAAAAAGCAAATTAACAATATATATATAAAAACAATCTAAGCGTTTTGGGGTTAAATCAAATTTTGATAAATTGTCTTTTTTAACTTGTTAGTTTTGTAAATATTGTTTGTGAAAGATAAAGTAGCACTTGTGTCTAATGTGACAGGAAATATGACGGTGACTTAAATTCATGTTTATTTAATCCGTATTACAACAGTATATACAACAGCGTTGTATTCTGTGATCTACTTAAACTCAATCAATTATTAAGATTTATGTTGGCTTGTCCAACACATACAGGTATAAAGGGGGTCTTTAATAAATGCTCATTTAATCTTATATATAAACTTCACTTTAAATACTAATTACAAACTTCTAGTGTTAAAGCAATCTTTACTCTTCTTTCTCACGTGACTTATCAATAGTGTTTAACCTATTGGTCTTGAATCAGGTAATATTAATAACTACTTACTATATTTAAAACCAATTCTTCAAAAAAAGCCATGTAATTGGATGTTCTTTCTAATGGCAAAGGATTACCTAAAATGCTCCCTCCTTGTTGTGTTTAATAATATGGGATATGATGCATCTATTACTCATTGCTGACTCTAACTATCCCAGTGAGATTAGGTTAATGTAGATCTCATGAATAATGAGCTGTAATAGCAGAGGATGCTGCAGAATGTCTTGGCCCTGTAGAGCAGAGTCCTGCTTTGTTTTCTCAGAGGCCTGGATTCACAGTAATAACCTACAAGAATCCAACTGTGTTTACCTCAGTCATTCATATATGTAAGTGGCTTCCTTAAGATTTCCACTAAACTCTTACAACGTAAAGATAATTGAACTCCACTGAGTTTATTTGTAAAACATTGTTTAAAAAATGTTAGAAAGCTGCAATATGTAACTTTTAGAAATAATGTTTTTTGTTTTTTTCTTTTTACACATTTATTAAAATGTGACGGATAATCTGTGAAAAAAATAATAAATCAAGCTCCTCCAACTTCCCCTTGTGGTAATGTACCCATGTGGAGAAATGCACAGCTCCCGGTCAGAAACAACCAGTCAGAGCAAGGAGAAAGATCTTAATTGTCATCCACTCTCTCATGTATGTGCTGCTCACACCCTCCCCTCTACTACCCATTAGCATTCAACTTCCCTTTATATGCAATGAAAGTCATTTTTGGTTAGTCATTTATTTTACCCAGGGGACATAAGAAAAATTAAATGAGAACACTCATCTCCATTTCCACTTTGTAATTTCTATTTGGACATTATAAGTTTGCTCCTGCTGTCCTAGATGGCATTTAATTTAAGATATGGGACACTGAATTGTGAAATGTACAAATCAAGAAAACTGAGCATTTCTTTTTCTTTAGTTACTTCATGTTACAAGATAAAAATTCTTACATTTAAATATCTATATAAAATAAAAACAGACATTTTTACCACTTGATCTTATTTTTCAAATACGGTGTGATAGTTTTTAGAAATATAAAACTTCTTTTAAACCCTTTGGTTTAACAGATCTGCTCAAGTCTAATTTGTTTTCTGTAGTGGCTCCATTTTGGATCATCTGTTTAATAATTTCACTTGTTCTGCTCCTCTGGGTCCCTTTTATTTAATTATGGCCTCTTTGTATCTCCATCGCCTCTACTCTCTTTTGTCTCAGTGGATGGTCTTTGTGAGGTTTCCCTCCTTTTCTGCTTGGCACTAGAAGTAGTCATTTCTGTCATGCTGTGTTGACAGTTTATGTTTGTAGCCAGGACATCACAACTCATTAATGTCAGATACGCCGTCCTGCACGTGAAGGACATTCTGACGACAGTTATGCAATAAAAAGCCTGTCGGCAGTGGATTTGTGAATTAATGTCACGGCTGTGTGTTTTCAGCTCTTATTCTAAGACGGCATCCTAAATAATTCTGCCTCAGGAAGAATCAAACTCCCAGTCGCTTTTTCCCTACTAAACCTTCAGATGACTCAAGTGAACTTCTGTAATTTTTAAAGTTGGATTCTTCCAACTTTATTTTTAAATATCTCAAGATAATAATAATGATAATAATAATAATAATAATAATAATAATAATAAATAATAATAATTAATAATAATAAAAAATTTGAATCTTGCTTTTCTTTTGAATGTTGAATTGGTTGGTCATTGATCAGGCCAGTCAAGTTGAAAATTGGCCTATGCCAGCCTCCTGCTGAGCAATCGGTTCATCTCCGTGTCAGTGTTTGTGTGTTCTCTGTGCTGCAGGCAAACAAGACAAATGGTACTGTACAGCCGGTGGCAGTGCTTTTGTACGGAGGCCACCAGTGTGTGGTAGATTGTGTGCATTGCAGCGAGTGAGAGAGAGTAACGGCAGATGCTCTCCTCAGCCGAGTACACATGCTCCAGTACTGCTGCCATCTGGTTGTTGGAGTGTATCTGAGGGCGCAGAGCTGGTCACCGTGAAATCACTGATGGATAGGAAGGCTCAAGGCTTAAATCCACTTAAGATAGTGAGCAGAGATGGAGAGAGGTAGAAGGGGGGAGGAAATGTGGGGTGGAGTTCACGGACTGTAATGCCTTTGTCCCTTCGAAAGGGCAGATGGAGAGGGCACTGTTCTAGGAGAGTGCAGTGGGGCAGTCATGCATTGAGGGAAACGATGGGACATTGGCAAGCTGGAGAAAAACACGAGTTGTATTGGCAAACTCATCTGAAGGGAATACAACATTTAAATTGTTTAAGTTAGTTTCTATTGTTGTTGATGTTCTCAAGCAATGATTGTACCTCCTACAACAAATGACATTACTTGTCTACTTGTAATTAGAAATGGTTCATATTAACATGCCAATCAGTTGGCTTCTGATTGAAGTTGGGGAATTTGGTTTTATTTCCCAATGTAATAAATGCATTAAAAACAAAAGTAAATTCATCAGAAAACAGAATTGGCTTTAATGCAGCTTAAGTTGAGTAAAGATCAGATGAAGTTTAGGGTTGTGTGCATTTTTGTGTAAATTGGGACAATCTCAAACATAATTGTCCCAATTTGTCTTAGGTCTGAATGGGTTAAAGGAGAAAAACGGTGGCATTTCTGTATGGCAATCACCTAATGTCCAAGACTAGAATAAAACAAATAATTGTCAAAAAGCTTTTCCACTGAGCTTCACATATCCCAACATCGTATTCTAATTTACATGAGTGCTTTGTGAAACAACAGCAAAAATAAATGTTTATAACATGCATGAAGAAGGAAAATATTTTTGTTTCTTTGTGCATCAGATGCATTATTACTCAGAACGTCAATGCACCAGCCAACATTTATTTAAAATAATTTTAGTTTATTAAAGGGGAGATGAAGATTATGAATGTCTACTGATTAGTTTTGCATCCATTTCTTCCTTCTTTTTGTTTTTGAATTTGGTTACAGATCCAGTTGATCTAAAGATGAAAAGTGTAAATATCACATTTTTGTTTTTCAAGCTAAATGGTATCAGAGTAAATCTGTCATTAAACATGTGAATGATCTGCCAGATAACTACACCTGTTAAAAGAAAAATAAACAAAAGGTAAATAAATTATTCTCCAAACTGACATGCTCATTTTGTGATAATTAAGCAGGCTTATTTACATTTCAATCTGGTGCTAGATATCATCTTGCTCTGTCAGGTTCCCTCTCCTTGCAGCCACACAGCATGTAAGGTTCACAGTGCAGGAATGAGATGTAGTGCACGGAGAGGAAAGGCTGAGCAGACCAGTCGTGACTCTTGCTCTTCAGAAGAGGTTATCTTTGGCCACACAGGCCTGGCTGTCTGCCTCCATCACATCAAAACATGCAAACGCTGCCTGTGGAGCCGACCCGCACAGTGCTAGAAATCACTGTCATCCTTTTTTAGCCTTAGTTCACACACTTCTGCTTCATTCTTTCACATCTTTTAGGAATAATGCTACTTTTTGAATCCAGTCGTCACTTTATGCTTTTGCTTTGCCTCTTTTCTCTTTGCTTGATTTGTTCAGATACCTTTGCCCTTCATCTCTTTTACACACGTTATTCCTTGTTTTTCTTTGAAAACCACCTTCCATGTATTCTTTCTCTCAAGTCTACTTCTGGCTGGTGTTTTGCTGTTAACTGGAAGCTAAATGTGTCTCACTCTGCGTAGCATGCTCGAACATTTGTTGAGATTATTTTCAGATATTTAACAGAGATGGCTCTTCTGAATTTTACTCGGAGTTGGGTTTGCTGACCATCACAAAATCTCCCTCTGTTTATACCTACAGGTCGAGGTACATACCTTCTTTCTTTAAGATGCTATTTACATTTTTTATGGCTATACCTTTATTTATGAACACAAATCAGTTATATTTATTGCATAAGCCATGATGTTTCTGTATAGTTCTTCATTTCCTTTAAGTTGGCTCTGGATTCTCTGGTTGTTCAGCAGGCAAAATCTTCAAAAAGTACTGTCAATCTGTCATCTGTCAATGCAACACTCTAAAATGTGTTGTTTAAGGGATTTTATTTGGCTAACAAAGTTCAAGAAAATTCTAATGTTACTGATTTGATGCACTGAGTTAAAATCCTCCTCATTTGTCCTTGTCTTATTGTTTTTTATGGAAATGTTTGGTCGCGTGTCTGCTGCTCTGAGTCAGCTGGACATTCCTCTGTGTTCCTTGTGATTTTCTTGTTCTTGTTTCGCAGAGTATATTTACAGCTGCTAATTATATACATTTCCTGCTACGCACTCGTTAATCCCTCTGTTCTCTCTTAGGCTCTTGCAACTCACCGAGCCTACCTCCTAACGGCACGCATTCCAGCCAAGGTAAGAAAGGCAGCAGGGGTATCGTCTTTATTGATAAAAATAAAAAAAAACCTCCCGTGTAATGCACTAATTATACTGTGCTGAGCTAAAATCATTTTGGTCAAAATGTACTCTCTCATGTTAGTCATGAAAAAAAAATTAGTTGATACTTTTTTCAATTAAATAAACCATTTATGCAGCGGTACGTTTAAAGGAGATGCAACCTGGTACCTTCAGTATCTCTAGTGGTCATTGGGCGAGAGGCAGGGTACACCATGGATAAGTCGAGAGCCCATCAGAGGACCAGCATGTACACACACTCATAGCTGTAGACCAGAATACCATTTAACACAGCAGCAATGTTTTGAACTGTGTGAGGAAGCTGGAGTACCCTAAGAGAACCCACACATGCACAGGTGGAATATCCAAACTCCATGCAGAAAGATTTGAACTTGGAAGCTTCTTGCTTCTCCAAGATGACCACTGACCCCTGATTGTTTGGTCGGCTTATAAAAGCTCAAAAATATTTAAATTTATCCAATCTATTTAAGTCTCTTTTGGGGCTGGGGGAATTCATCGATTTTGGAAGCAGAAAACTTCAGTATTGACTTGCTGTGTTACAGTATGGAAACTCAGTTTGCTCCTGGCTGTAAATTCAGAGCTGAAAACTGCCTGTAGCTCCTTTTATTCTCATCTCAGCGGGTTTTCCTGTGTGAGTCTCTTCGATTGATGATTTGGCTCTTCTTGTAAAAAGCTTCGGGGCTTAACAGTCTGTGACTGCTCTGCAGCATTCACACAGGCTGTTTCTCACTCACATAATCATTCATGTTTTCTTCCTCCTCTTCCCCTCTGTTTTTTATGCCAGGGTTTGGACAAATCTGGAACTTCCTTTTAGAATTTTCCCAATTTGGCTATGCATAGAAGAATAAAAACTCGGTGTCGAAAAATATTCATGTTTTCAAACTTCATTCACTAAACTTTTGCTTAACTGAGGTGTCGCAAATATGGGACAACTCTGTCACCAAAGTCTGCTTTGATATGACATTCAGGAACGATCCGATTCTTCTGGACAGATCTTTACTGATTAAATTTATTTCAGCTCTAAGTATTTCAAACCTAGGTGTTTTATGGGAATGTGGATCTTTCAGATCAATTTGAGAACCAATTTTGATAGGTAAAACTTAATATTTTTGTGTCACGTATAGCATAGGGTACTGGTCTTGATATGGTTTTGGGTAGGTGGTCTTGACTACAACTCTGCTACATGGATCCTCAGTTGCATGTCCTCCCCACCCACCTTTCTGTTGGATTTCTTTAAAAATAAATGCCACTAGTGGCAAAAAAAAAAGTGAAGTTCATGCTATGTTAGGACAGGAGACGAGATGTTTCCATCCCTGAAATTATGATGCATAGAATCACATAATCTAAACCATGTTACAGAGAGTAAACACAATAAAACATGCTTTATCTGTGGCATTGTTCATTAAAATGCCACATTTCTAATGTATTAAAATTGAATATGATTGGTTCACTTAATGATGTATTAGGGATTAGGTAATGCATTCAGCAAGTACTTTTACTTTTAATACTTAAGTATTTTTCAAAGCCAGTACTTTTTTACTTTTACTTAAGTACAAATGTTAATACGGTAGCTTTACTTTTACTTGAGTACATTTTTGTCTGTGTATTTGTACTTTCACTTAAGTACCTTTTTTGAGTACTTTCTCCACCACTGAGTGCGGTAACCCACTACTTTACTAATTTGTATTTGTAAAGCCAAAGATTAAACTCACAGCATCAAATTGTCGCTATGGTAACAAAACAATCTAACTATGAATATTGTATGTTGAAGTTTTACAAAGTAAATTTGCCAACTCCTAAAATCTTGTATTTAAATGTTAAACAATTTAAAATCATTTAATTTATGTATGCCTAAACAGTTGAATAAAATTTAACAGCGTTGATAATCTGATAATAGACAAGTGTTACATTTGTGGATCTGTGGTCTGTTTTAAAATATTAGCATTTATGGGGCCCCTGAAGCGCTGGGGGCCTGATGGAGCCGCTGACTTAATTTGGATTAAACAGCAGTGCAAATTTGTTCTTTTTAGGCTAGTTGTGGGTTTAAATAGCATTTCACTGGAGATGTTTTCCTGTAACATAAAATTACACTGTAATATTTTACATTCCCTGTCAACTTAACATCTTTTAATACAAAAACACGGTGGACCGCCTCGACGCCCCAACCACTGGGCTTAACAAGTTTTCTGGGGAAACCCTGAATCATAGTTTGTGTAGCAGAAGATTAAAGTGTTGGTAGAAACCAGTGGGTGTGTCCAGTATTTGTTGATGGACCTCAAACATCGAACAACGCATTTTCTCACAGGCAAAGTAGCAGTAATAACACAGTCACAAGTGGAGATGTATTGATAACCAGAAACCTGTAATACACACCTGACACACACTTAGCTGATATCTACTGAGGCCCATAATTTAAGCTTTACATTGTATTATATTCACTGAGGTAAATGCATGCAGCCTTTAATGCTCTGCGCATGTGGAATGAATTGTGACAAAGAAGCAAGTAGCATAGTCAATAAGGTTATCTTCCCACAGTTTTTTTCTTTTCAAACTCTAAACAATCTAGTGTGAAAACATAAAGCCTAACTAATTTTTTTGTGTTTGGCAATATGACTGAGGTTTATTTCTTTGGGATTTTAATATTATATGCTTTGTGTTTATATTTATATATTTTAATTCCTTTTTTGAAATGATTAGAGATGATTTGATAGAATGGAAATCAATGAGTGGGCATCTATTTTCCAAATGTAAATGGAAGAAATGTTGTTTATACGTATATTTGAGAGTGTATTCAAAGCCATTGGGAACAGAAAAGCTTACACACTCACACATGCACACACACAGACACGCACTCCATACTGTAGTGAGGCAGTAGACAGACTGCATATCCTCTTCCTCTCTCTCATCTCTGTGCCAAGCCTGAGAAACAGAGCTCCCACCTGGAGTAGTCTGGTCTTGCTGCCTGGCCTGCCCTCAGGCTCTCTTCTGTTCGCCTTTCTGAAAGAGGAAGAAGTGGTGGAAAACTGTGCTCATTGTGACTGTGTGCAGGATACCCGTCTCACATGAAACGGCTTTTTTGGTCTCTTTTTAGACGTGGAAGTATTATGGAAAGCCATTTAAATCCAAAATTAAATAAATAAGTAAATGGGTAAAATAAATAAAAAGAGTAAAATCAATCAATAAATAAAGAAAATCAGTAAAAAATGTTTCATTTATATATTTTTCAGATTATCAATGTCTCTATTCCCCTTTTTCATTTACCTATTTTTCATTTATCCCTTTATCTATTTACTCATTTTTTGTTAATTTATTTTTTAATTTAACCATTTTTCAATTTCCTTTTTCCATTAACCCAATTTTCTATTTCCCAGTTTCCTTAATCAATTTCTCATATGTCCTTTTTTATTTACCCATTTTTCTTTTTCTATTTTTCATTTAGCATTTGTTTGAAAAAATGTTTAATTTTCCCATTTTCCAATTTCCCTTATTCATTTAGTATTTACTTATTTTCTTATTTATCACATTCTATTTTCCCTTGAAAACTTAGAAATAGAATAAATGCAAATGAGGAGAGGCACGTCACCAGGCTCACGGGCACAACTACATATTTTTCATTTAGATGCAAAAACATAATTCGCCCAGTCCCCCCCCCCACCACCCATAGTGAAGGAGCGTAGATAAGATCCATGTCAATGGAACCGCTACATAATCTGGTGGGCTGGTCTATCAGTCAAACCTCAAAATGTTTATGGGGTTATGATAAGAAGATATTTTATTTGTTAACAGGGGTTAAACACATTATAATATAATAATATAACAATTGATAACTTGATCAGTTACTCAGTACTTGTATACACTTTTTACCAAATGCTTCTTTACTCTTGTGTAATTCCTTATTCAGCTACTTTTTACTTTGAGTAAAAAGATTTTGAAGTGCTACTGTTATTCCTGGAGTATAAATAATGGGTTCTCCACCCACCTCAGTAACCAAATGTTGAGGCACATATGTTGACCAAAAATCGGTAAGGTGGGCAAGTTATACAACCACAAAGAACTACTTAAATTAATAGTCATATTTACTTTATAGGCATAGACGTATGCAATGGGCCACACTTGTCACACTTCACGGATGTAACCAAGAGAGGCAAAGATTGTAGCACAAGTTCAGCTTTTATCCATTCTGCATTCTGAACCCTCACTAAAGGTCACTGTATTCAGGTTGTCTGTTTACAAAGGTAAAATAACGGCAATCGACTCTAAAGCTCTCCTATCTTTTTATTCTCGCCTGCGCCCCACAAACCCAGCAGAGATTAGTTAGAAACGCAACGGATTCAGTCCGTTAAGATATTAGGTTTTCAGGCTTCATATTTATTTCTCGGTTAACAAGCATCTTTTCTCATGAACACAGCAGTGGCTGATAAGCCAATTTAAATTTCTTCTCTGCTCATTAGTTGGTCTTTGAGTCCCTTTTTATTTTTGTAATGGAACCAAAATGTACAGAAAGGCGCAACACTTTGTTTAAATAATTACTGAAATTATTAATTTTGTTGGGACATTTATTTGAACACGTTTTGTTGATTTTTTTTCCTTAATAAGATGTATTGGTTTAGAGGACGTGCTGGTCTCAACATCCTGGCGGCTTTCAGTTTGTCACCTACTCCCGAGATCAATTCAAAACCTTACGTGATCATAATTGAGTGCCCCTATTGATTAAATGTGACTGTAGTTGGAAAACAAACATCAGAGGTAGCTTACCGTGCAACGTCTGGGCAACCGGAGGACTCCTGGACGGACAGCAGCGGTGCATGTCTGAAAGATGTCCTCCGACGCAGATCTCTAAGGCTTGCCACTCTCATTCTCTCAGCTTTATGCTCCGTAGAGCTGCCTCTTGATATTGCAGTTCACTTACGATGTACAGTAAAGTCTCCTCCTTATAGTTGTATCACAGCTGATAGCTACGAAGGTGTCCCGAACTTTCAATCGTAAGCCAACGAAATGGCTCTCCATTTCGTTGGCTCCTCATAAGCAATGAGGTTTTTCCTTCTAATTTTCTCTGCCCTAAAATGCCCTCTTTAAACAGAAATAAAATATTTTAGTTCAAGAGTGGATTTTGATTTGTTTGGAAATGGCAATGTTAAACAAATTGTAAACTGTGCACAGAAGAAATCAGCATCATACTTTGTTTTGTTAGTAAAAGTGACTATAGTCACATTTTATGTATGCATAAAAAATCAAGTTCATTTGTAAAGAAACATTTTGAATGAAATTAATCATTGAACTACTGCTGAACTCTTGCTGAAACTAAACAAATCAGATCTGTTTTATGTCTCTTAGATTAGCTTATGCTCCTTTCTTTGTCTGATTTCATAAGTTTTTTTTCCATCTCTTTTTTTTGCAGGTGGAACACTCCTTTAATTATCTGGAGATCCAGGGAATAGCTTCCAGCAAGCCGACCCAGGTACTGCTCATTACCTATAGGAATAAAAAATTTAGAAAAGGGTTTTACATTTTTGGAAATATAAATGGAGTAGAAGAAAAATGACTTATTGGAAATGGTGGTTGTTTAAAAGTGGGTGCATTAGTCTCTTTAAGTATATTAAAACCACAAGATAAGCTAAGCCTTATGTTGTGTGGCTTGCAGATCCCTTAACTCATTTCAATTTTTGTCATTTTACAACCACATATTCAAGTTTTTATGATTGGAAAAAAATCAGTAAATTATGCTTTCTGCTTTTATGCAGGCTTTCTACTGTATTTAGCTGTAAATATTTTAAAATTATAGTATTCATTTTGACTGCCAACTTTGAACACAATTAACTGGTTACCCATTCTTTCAAATCTCAGGAGTATTGTATGAAAAAAGGAAGCAGGAAATAAACACTACCTCTGGAAAAGCTCATAAAGTGTGCTGGTTTCTAAATTGAAACTCTCCAAGTATCAGACACAGAGTTCCTGCTCACATACACCCACTATTTGCAGCAGCTCCTATAAATTGTGTGATTGGGAATTGATGCTGCTCAGATCTAATCATCATGTTCTTCATTCTGAACTTAAAAAAAATTTCAGCTTATTCGCGCTTCAATTTATCCCTGACCTGGTTAGGTGCTAGGAAGAAAATCAGACATTGTTTTCATTTGTGTCAAATTGCAATGTTTTGGCTCCTCTTTATAAAAAGCAGCGCAAACATACTAAAGTTCTAGATACAGATCTTCTGAACGAGTGTTTGCTTTAAAACTCTCTGCTTGAAAGATCGTCCTTAAAATTGCAACACATTTTTAATGAGGAGATAAAATTAACAAATCCAGAAACGCACTCTTACAATATCTGAATCTTTCCATAATCTTTAAAAACTCATTAATAGCAGACATATCTAGGCTGAGCCCCCAAAGGCTTTTTTGACTGGAGCGAGTAAGCTGCCAGTCAGCAGAAGCAACATTCAGAGTACAATTTGTCACAGCCCATCCTGTTTCTGCAGCTGTACCCCTGTCCTGCTCATTGTGACTGTCAGTTCGCTGAATATTTTGACTGAGGGTCTCCTGTGTCCCAGTCAGGAAGAAATATGCTAATTCTGTCCCACAGAGGTAGCATATGTGTCAGTATATCAACATTTGCATAATTGCAGTGAAGACTGAAATGGTTAACAGACTTGATTATGTTATTAAGCCCCTGCCTGTATCTAATAAATCTTTAATTGTGTTAGTGAAAAAAACCATGATTGAGCTAATTTGCAGTAAAATACTAAAAAAACAACAAAATATAGAAATCATTAAAGTCTCATTAAAAAAAGAAAAAAAATCTGACATTTGATCTGAGAAAAGAGGGAGAATTGAATAAAACAAGAACATGTTCTTGCTCATGTTTCCCAAACTAATTCTTTAGATCATCAATGAAAAAGATGAGCACAAAGGGCAAAGAGTCAGGATTTTAATTTTTTATTTTTTTTTTTTTTTTTTACTGACCTGTATTGATCATTATCAATTTCTGCTTTTAGCTACTGGTAGAGTATGAGCGAGGCTCGTTCTCAGTGAAACTGCTCTCCACAGAGGAGGTGAACGATGTGGTCGCTCATGTAGGAAACTGTCTGCTCAGGATATGTCCTGGTTTACCACCCAGGTAAGTGTAGTCGGTACGGATTTCTGTGTTTCTCTTTATTTCAGATGATACATTTCTAAACTCATTAGTCCAAAAAAAATGTTTCTACAAAAGTCCTCCTTTTATGTTCTCACTGGGTCATTTCAGCGCTTGAGTTTTCTCCTTGCACAAAACCCAAGGTTAAACTCTGATTGTCCATGTATGAAGTTTTATATTTACAGCATTAAGATGCTTCTGCAGGTACTGAGAGGACCCATTTAAACCTCTGAAGCTGAAGTCTTCTTTCTGAAGGATTGAATTTATTCTCACAAAAACATTCAGCTAATCTAAACTCAAACTAAATCTGATGTTTAAACAGGGCAAGTGTCTTTCAAAAATGCTGAGTAATGACGTTCTAATCTAGTGAGCCTCAAGTAATAAGCATTAGCGTTGATCTTAAAAATATTTTAATAAATGTGGGGACTTTAGATGATAAATATTCAATTTAACCTTTAGCAGATTCTTCTTTTTTTTGCAGCATTGCAAAATTAGTTCAGCAATCCCTCTTTTATCTACAGCAACAGATCATTTCTGAGGCTTTCGTCTGCTGCAATGCAAAAATGAATTAACTAAACGTTTTCACTTCTATCACCAGTAAAGTGATGAAGAAGCTTTGCATGGAGCCTCCAGACCGACTGAGCTACCTGCAGACTCTGTGGGACAATAAGCCTGCTGAACCTGGACCTTGTGGTAAGATCCTGACACTTTACCTTAATTGCTGTCGGCCTTTAAAATGTAACATTAAGAAGCGAGTGTGTGTTAAAGTAACACCCCTACTAGTTGCTGCTGGTGTTTTTCTTTCCCTGCACAAAGCCAGATAAACTCTGGATATGTCATTCACTCCACCTTTCTCTGTCTCTGTGTCTCTCTTTCTCTGCCTGTAGGTGGGTTTTCCCAGATGTACAGATGTGTGTGTGACTGGTTAGGACTACCTTACAGAGAAGAAGTGCAGTGGGTAAGTGTGGCTTACTGTCTTTTTTTGGTACAGTTTCACATCAGAGCTATGCACCTGTCTGGTTTGCTGCCGTCTACTGGCTACATAGATCTGCACGCCGTCTTTTGAAGAATATGAGTGCAACAACACGAAGGTTGAATGTTTTATTGATTGTTTCCTCTGCAGGATGTTGACACCATCTACTTGACGCAAGACAGCAGAGAACTCAACCTGCAGGACTTCAGCCATCTAGAGAACAGGTCATTCTTGTCTTTCTTTAGTCTTACTGATCAAAAATGTAGGTTATTTTTTTATTGAAAACATAACATTTTGCACAAAATAAAACTGATATGCTTTGGAGGGATGAGATGAATAGTTTGCACCATTTATAAGTAGAAGCAAGTATGTCAATACTGATTGGTATTTCTAAGAAAAATTCACTGGTGGCTCCTCTGCATCATCAGGGATCTGGTAGCTATAGTAGCAGTCCTGGAGTTCAACCAGTGGTTCACCAAGCTGTCTACCAAGGATTACAAACTGGTCAGTACCTACAAAAATCATTCTTTTACTTTTCTGTTTATTGTTTTTTTGTTTTGTTTTTGTTTTTTTAAGAGCATTACAGTTTTATTATACTGTATGGAGGTAGTGTAGAGGTAGTGTACTACACAGAGTCAAGGCTGCTGGCAGTGTATTTTAAAATACACTTTTTAATATAAAAAGTGTAGACCATTTCTACCATTTCAATGCCTTAATCCATTTCTGTGTTTTTCTATAATGTACTAGTCTAGTTTATGTTCTGTGTTTCCCTCTGTGTGATTTTTATATTCATCTCTTCCTTCTTCTGTACTGGACTGTGCACAGCTGAACCTGTCTGTCTGCAGAGAATATTTGCTTTTTTTCTGCTGTCTTCCCCTGCAGTGTTTTGACTGAGGATCAGGCCAAATGTTCTCGTGTGATAAGACTCCTAATCCAAATGAGACAAAGGGGTTCAATGTCTGAGGCTGTTTCCCTCCCACCCCCACTGCTGGTTCATCACTCCATTACTAACTCAGCATCTCCACGCTTCCCTCAGTCTCACAAATTACCACACGCAGCTTCCTCTGTCCAAACAATTACCTCACACCTCCGTCACAGACATTTCCCCCCCTATTATTGAAACTTAAAAAGCCGTCCCTCACCATGCCATGTGGAGACTGAAGGAGCAGTGGTTCCTGCAGGCACATGTGTGACTAGCCCTTTGTGGTCGCTCATATTTAGCATGAGCCTTGGTGCCTCATTCATATGTGGCGTAGACTGTTTTTGATGATGCAAAAATCAGATAAATTCCATGTCATAATTTTGACAGAACCAGAATTTACTCGTTGTAGCCGTCCCTCCTTAGTAGATATGCTTTTATTTCCATTAATAAATATTGTGGATGACCATGGTTCTCCTAAAGAATAAAGTATCGGTTGAATGAATTTGCTTGGCTATAAAGTAACATATGCAGATCGTTGTGTCAGGGTTCCTACACAGTCTGGAAAGATTTGGAACTTTTATTTTTCAAGTTTATGTAATTAGGAAATGAGAACATTGATTGGAAAACTATATCTATTTCTTTTTATCCAACCATTCGTATCCATCCATTCATGAATCCAGCCATAAATCCATATGTTCATATGTCCATCCATTTAGTCCTTGCAGGTGCAATATTTAAACATTGAAGGCAGCAGATCAACCACTGCCAGGTTTAAAGGCCTGACTTGTGTTTATAAGTAGCTCTTTTTAAGCAGACTTTATCAAAATATTTGAAACTGTAAAATATGTCGGATTGAGCAGTTAATTGTACATTTCCAAGATGTTGCCATTGTGTCCTTTCCTGTGGTGTCTCATGTATGTAAGGGCATTACAAGGAGATAAGTGAAGGCAGGGAGAAAAAGTGGCGACACAGCAGACAGAGAAATGACAAGGCCTGGGAGAAAATGACAAATGAATAAGAAAACAAGTCAGCGTTTTGAAAAGGAAGCCTAGAAAAGACACAAGCTTCAGTTTTAAGTCTCCAAAACAAGAACGAATTAATCCTGCAGACTTACAGAAGTTCAGCACTACGAGTGTTATATCAGTCCTGTTGACAATCTAATATTTTACATCTGGAATAACTAAAACTGAACAGACATGTGTCGAACATGAAGAGAGAAGAGAATGTTGCTGAGATGAGTAAAACCAAATCTGAAAGCTGCAAGCCCAAATCACATTCTGACTACCTCAGTCCAACAGATAAGAAAACTCTGTGCTGTTCATTAGATAAACACACACACACACACACACACACACACACACACACACACACACACACACACGCACACACGCAACAGGCTTTCACAACGAAGGATTATGCTGCTCATCCCCAGTTCAATCAGGCTATTAGTCTTGGGGGGTAATCAAGAAGTTGAGCCAAATTGAGATAAGAAGGGAGGATGAGAGGACTGCAGCGATAAGAGGACTAGCCTTCTGGCAACCTTGGACAGAAAAACTGTGGAGGCATGTTCAGTTTGACCAGATGCAGGGTAAGGACTTTAATTCATGACCACTCTGCTATTTAATGAGTAGAAAATGGCACAATACACATGCTGACAGTGTCGCTGTGCTGCTGTGACGACTGTGCAGAATGGACCTCTCTGTCTTTCCATTTGACTATTTTCTCACGTTTCACCCCCTCAATACTCATGTTTTATCTCCCCTCAGTTTGCTGCCATCCCTCCTTCTGCTTCTTTTAATGCTCATGGCTCTCCAGGATAGCTGTGTGAACAACAGTCCCCTTCTTGTGCGCTGTCCAGTTATTCTCTCCCTTTTCCATTATCGTGCCCGTCTTTCTCTCCTCCTCGCTGCTGACTCTTGTTGGACAATGTGTCCCCTGTCTCTGCCCCACTGAGACAGCAGGCGAACAGAAGCAGCTCTTGTAGGGCTGATGTTGTTCATCGGGAATAATAACACAACATTCCAGTAAGGTTCTGTCATCATAATGGAAACTGTTTGCTAGACTTTTAAAAACTTTTATTTAGAAAAAAAAGAAGTAATTCTGAATGCGTATCGATGCATCATACAGTTCATGTCTGACTATGACGCAGCGCTCAGCGAACTGGGTCAGTGAACATCGAGGTGGTTTTCAGACTTTCAGCTGTTGAATTTTTAAATTTGCTTACATATGAGTGCTTTCTCCTGTTGTGCTGAGACCACAGAAGAGAGGCAACTTGTTCCTCCGTGGGTCTGCTCTCCCTGATGCGTTGTCACACACGAACAGCTTCAGGTGGAGGATTGCGATTCTGTTTTCTTTTTCACATTCTGCTGCACAGTTTTAATTGGGCTGCATTTTTGTAAACCTGAGAGATTCAGCACAGGTTTTTCTTCCTTGATTACATCAGTCTCAAGTTCTGATGTTTTACATCTCATGGGATCCATAAATAATCATTTTATTGACATTTTATAGAATTTGCTGCAGTGTAAAAAACCTAAATTGTAACATCTATGTATTTATATTTTAAGTGTTTATGGAGTTTTCTTTTTTTATTTTGTTGAATGTGCCAAAATAACCCAAAAATCAATTAGTATTGAAATTATGTCACTTAGTAATTTAGTTAAGCAATGAAATAAAAGTCTGAACTACAAATAGAGTTTGCACATTGAAAAGTCATGCAACCAGGGTGATGTTTAGTCATTCTAGTTTGATCAGGGATCAAAATCTGCCATATTTTCCTGAAGTGTGTATTGGCTCAAATGGGCATGAGAATAAAAAGGAAAGGAAATGGGGTATAATTCAGGATGGGACATAACGTTTTTTAAATCATAAGTGAGATTTGGCGATGTTTATGATTACCTATCTCACTAATGCATGAAAATAAATTCATGCACATCTCGTTTTTAAGATTACAAAACAAGCCAGAATGGAGAAAATAACATTGATTGGTTCTAAATAGTGGAATAGGCTACAGGGGGAACTGCACTCAGTCTGTAGATGCTATTCCACCCAAAACATATTTAATAAAAATAACTCAGATAATCTAGTTCTGAATTTATTTATTTTTTTCGCCACGTGCCCTTAGTCTGCAGACGTATGTGAGCAGATTCTTCGAGTGGTGTCTCGATCCAGTCGACTAGAGGAGATGGTGTTGGACAATGCGGGACTCAAAACGTGAGCAATATGTTTAATTTATTTTAATTGCGGAAGAACCCTCTGCCCAAGTTTGTTGAAGCGTGAGTATTTGATTTAGGGAATAATCTAAAGTTAAAATAATTTGAAGTAAATTAGAGATTTTTCTTTTTTTTTGGCTTTGATGCAACAGTACATTTTGATCAGATAAATTAACAAATAGATCATTTGTAATTACTTTTAGTTTTGTGTGATTTTTGTACATTTCCACTTCATATCGATATTTAATCATTTTACCTTTGACTCTTTCCATGGATGAATGAATGTTTTACATTTCCCAAGAGCATGTTACCAATAAATCCTTTCACAACTTCCAGAGAGTTTGCCCAGAAGCTCGCTGCTGCCCTGGCCCACAACGCCGGCTCAGGACTCACTTCCATTAATCTTGCTAACAACCCACTGGAAGACAGAGGTACAGTCAATGTTCTGATCCACTCGTTGATTGATTCATTGCTGCTTTAAGGCTCCCTTTTATGCCTTTTATAGCCTCTACCATCATTCAGTGCACTGTTCTTATGTTACATTCTTTACACTGCTGTAGCTCTCCTTATGTTTAAGGTAGCGACTAGCAAGATGCAAGAAGGAATACTGAGTCCTTATTTTATATTCTGCTGTTTATATATTCTATGCTGGAGTTATTTACCTAGAACTAATTGTAACACTGTGGTCGGTGATGAGAAAACATTCAGAGTTGGCAAAATATTAAGTAAAATCTAATACAAAGCACAGTGATACATAAAGGCTACATTTGAACAAATCTGCAAACAGCAAAACAGAAGTAAAAATCTAAAACCTTTATTTAGTTTTATAAAATCTTTCCACCATTATTTCTAATATGCACTGCTTTATTTAATTTAATTAAAAAATAAATAAAGCTTAATTAACGAGTTAATTAATTAAATAATCATTTATTTAATTAAATAAAATTTAACTTAATTTGGACATTTGGGTTCCTATTGCTCATTGCTCTCTAGTTTGCCTCTTAAAATGAAAACCCTCTGACAGTAATTTCATTTATTTTTTCTGCATATTCACTGTTTTCCTCAGCAACTGCCAGACTAATCACAATTTTCTTCTAGCCATTTCAAAAACAACTCTTTTCTGATTTTTTTTTTTCTACATTCATTTAATCAGTCCATTATTTTCAATGGGCCTGAGGTTGGGGATAAAGAAGCTCAATGTTTTAATTTGTGTTTGGGATCTCAGTTATTGTTGCAACTGTGTCAAAATTTCAGCCATTCAGCAAGTTAAATGCATCAAAATGAATGTAGTTCCTGTTAAGTTAGCCTGTGAAGCCCTTTGCATTTAAAAGTTAAAAAGTAATTGCCACATCTTGTTGCAGGTATAAAATAAACGTGATCTGTGTTTGTTTGTTTTGCTTGCCGCAGGTGTTTCTTCTCTCGGTGCGCAGTTTGCCAAACTTCGTTTGGGGCTCAAGCATTTAAACTTTTCCAAAACCTCACTCTCACCCAAAGGTATGTGCAGTTTTCCAGTTGCACAGCTGTGGCAACAGAGAAGACAATGTGATGTTTGTAATGAAGCTGTGTTTTGATAGAGGCTTAAAAATGTAGTGTTTTGTGATTACTTTAATTTGAATTGCTGCTGCTTTGATTTCCCCTAATAGCAGATGCAATTCATATCTTTCATTAGTCTGATAGCGTCTCCAGCTGACTTGCTGCTGAGACTTATTACAGCACTAATAGAGTCGAGATGAAAAAGCAAGGAAACGATTTGCGTTCACAGGCTGTTTAGTAGCGTATTGTGTATTTCTGTCTGCATAATGAGTGTTCTCCGGTGCTTTTAACTTTAGTTAATTAAACTAAACGCAGTTTTGCATAATGGGAAGTCCTTTCACTCATCTAAATGTGATGAACATTCAACAGTGAGTTTAGAAAGAACAAATGTGTCATCAAGCATTACATGCAGATTAGATTGCTGATGTTTCCCTTCCCTGTCCTCGGTACCGGACAGCCTGTCGGGATTCACTGCCAACATGTTCTGCAGGAAGTCGATAGAGCTATCATGTTTCCACTCTGAATGTTTGAAAGGTCCTGTGCTGCCTAAACTGTAGCCTGTTTCTCTTGTCAAAGGCTCAGTCCATATTCTGTGGCCCCAGAGAATCAATAGCACTTTTTAAATATCATTTTAACTATTTATTTTTCTACTCGAGTTATATTCTTTTCCATCTGTCTAACATGATCAGAGGAGTCTCGGGATTTATGACCCGACAGGCTGTCAGGACATCACTGCTGAAATGTGTCAGATCAGCTTGTCAGTCATGTGATGGACATGGCATAAGACAGCTGCATCAAGCTGCCTTAGAAACAGCTTTTATTTTTCAAATATAATAAACCACTGGGCACTCTTGAAGTGATCCAATGATGCATTATCTGCAGAGACGCCTTTCTGTTTTTTGGAGTTTTTAAAAGTGTATAATGTAAGAAAGTGATTTTGTGTAGCAGAACATTGAGTTGCCTTTTGAAAACCATAAAAATCTAGAATCTTTTGTGTTTCCAACGAGATCCGTCTGTCTCCAGCCTTCACCTGCTTTTCATTTCCTCTGTCATTTCCTTCAAAATGCTTTCAGAAATGTCAAGTGAAGATCTGAGCATAGTGATAAAGCCAACACTACAGGGCTGTTTATCTGTGGTGTGTGTGTGTGTGTTTATGTGCTTGTTCTGGCTTTAGGGGTGAACAGCCTTTGCCAGTCACTGAGTGCCAACCCAACCATCGCCAGCAGCCTAGTCCATCTGGACCTCTCAGGAAACATGCTCCGAGGAGACGACATGCAGGTGAATACCCTGCCACTCAAGCTGGATCACTAAATATAAGTGTCAAAAACAAAACAAATACTAATACATTAGTAATACCTAGCATGTTGGAAAACGCTCAGTGACTTGTGTGACCTGCATGTGAGAAGGGCATCTGGACATTTCTAAGTCTAGTAACACCTGGTTTTGGAAAGAAGTTAGGTCCATGTTTGGAAAAACAAAAGAAAGTGAATTAAATATAGTTAACCATTTTCTCTAAAATCAAAAAATACATTTTGCTTCAGTGTTATAAATGAACATAAAGCAAATTCACTAGTATTCAATGTGATTTAATTTTGAGAAACTGCAACTGAGCATAGTACATTGAACTGTCCTTGCTTGTGTGTATGTGATAGACATGATGCATGCTTTCAAAAGCCTTTGCCAGTACAGTGGGAAAAAGTGCGGCATACATTTGTATTCAGCTGGCAGTCACAGCTGACAGCTCTTTGTCTCTACAACTAGAAACTGAGATTTGCTCCAATTCTTTTTAGAAAATACAGAACAAGTTGGTTTAGGTTGAATGAAGAGCATATAAAGAACACTCATCAATGTTTGCCACATATTGTTAAGTTGATTTAAATTTAGACTTCAGCTAGACAGTCCCAAAAGATGAAAGTGCTTTGATCCGATTGTGTGTTTAAAGTCTTTCTTCAACTGGATGGTTAATTTTCACACCTGAATAAAGTCTTTTGTAGATTGTAACCCGTTTTATTCCACTTTCTGTATTCAGCTCCATCCATATTTCCATCAACTCTAAACAATAGTGAAAAAATATCCCACAGTTGGACGATGCTTGATGGAGAGGTGGTTTTTTTGTTTTTTGGGGGGTGGAATGTACAATATCAGTTTTCCACCAGATATAACATTAAAATCTTTGGTCTTTTTATTCTTGCTTCTAGCATTTCTACAACTTCCTCGGTCAACCCAACAGCCTGGCAACACTAGACCTCTCCAACACAGACTGCGCACTGGATCAGGTGAGGCTGCATGACTAACAGAAAGTAGCTAAATAAAATGCATTTGTGTTGAGCAAATATTTCCATCGATCATAACGGGACGGCATAACAGAACATACGGTCCTAAAACTTTCAGCATTTCTTTCTACAAACCATAACCTGCTGTTAGGATTGGAGCTGAGTGGAAAATGACTTGCTGGCCAATGAATAACTTTGTTGTGGGAGGTGTAATCTCATTTTGCACACCCATTCAATTTGTTGTTGCAGGTCACTGCACGATGAAGTGGTCTGAATAATGTTGGTGATATATTGATGTGGGTCTGAGAGCCAGCCACGGCTTATTGATTGGTTTGAGATGTAGCCAGCTGTCAGACATTCGCTGAACTTATCGATTAAGCCTGAAATCATATTTTGTCTTTTCACAGTCAGATGGAAACGTGGACAAATAAAACTGCTTTACCGTGAAAACTGCTCACATATTCGAGCTCGCTGACATTTGAACGCCACATTACAGAGTCCATTGCGGTTACGTGTGGATTTTGTTGCGTTCCAGGTTTGCTCGGCTCTGCTGCGAGGCTCAGTTCAACACCTCTCTGTCCTCAATGTGTCCAAAAGCATCTTTCCTCACAGGTAAATGAATATCAACATTTTAATAGCTTAAACGGAATGAGAAAATTTGTTTCTTCCAAATGTTTTGTGAGAATTTGGGAGACAAGTGAGTTAAAATAACAGCTGACCAGATCAATACTAGATTAACAGTCTGTTTTTTCCTACTTTGATAGAAATATTTGGGCCTTTTTGATAAGGATTTAAATGCCAAAATTGGCTCAATGTGAGTTGGATACAACTAGACAGTTGAATATGTTTTAATGTGATGTCAGTCTGGAATAATCTGTATTTTATCATTCCTTGTTGTGGTATATTTGAGCTGGTAGAAATATCCAGGGTTCCTACACAGTCTTGAAATGTGTGGAAAGTTTTCCATTATCATTTTAAAGGTCTGGACAAGTATGGAGAATTTTATTCCTTTCCTCCTTTTTCAAAAACAAACATTTCTAATAATGCTTTAGTATCACAGTGGTTTTCACATTTACTTTTAACTAGTGATTTTTTTTTTTATTACTTTCTGACTACATTTACACTGATTAAATATCCAAACAGACCAAACAGATTTTGGTCTTCAACCTTCAAATCCATGTTGAACTAGACTTGAGGTTGTTCTTCAGTAAATTTTGTGATTCAAAAAGTGTTTGGAACCAGAATGTTTTTTTCTGTATACTGAGAATTTTCTGCATTTTTTTTCTGCTTTTTATAATTCCACTGCTCACATGCTCACCATCACAGTGAGCATGTTGGGGTATGACACCTGCTGGCTGCCAAGGGAAATTACATCACACATGCAAGGAAAAGTACCCAATGTTGTTTGGGGTTTGTGCTTTTGCCAACCTGGAATGTTTCTCCATGTTTTTCTCTCTGTGTCCTCGTATTTTTGCAGCTCTCGTTTTTTTTTTTTTTTTAATCCTCACAGTATAACTGCTTGTGGGGCTCAGATAGATGTTTTTCTGAAAAGACAAATTAAATGCACACTGGGTCACGGGTTCCTTCTACATGAAAAGAGCATTGAAATATTGATGCTGGTTTGAGTTGTAGGTCACACTGATTTTATTTTGTTTTTTTCTTCTGGGTTGCACAGGAAAGGCAAAGAGGTGCCTCCATCATTTAAGCATTTCTTCAGCAGCGCCACGTCTCTCAGCTCCATCAACGTGTCGGGAACCAAGCTGCCGCCAGAGGCTCTCAAGTGAGACAGAAATTCATTCACAAGATGATATTCATTCCCTTACATCTCAGCTCAAATTCTTTAAGATGATTCTCAGAAAATGAATTTAAAACAAACAACTTCTACTTTTATCAGCCCCCTGGTAATGATCTACACCTTTTTGTTCATCTTTTATTAATGTGGCATTTTCACTCTAAAATAAATACATGTGTAACTCAACCTTTATTTAGTTTTTAGGTGAATTGTGCGTAGCACACTAATTGGTCCCTTTGCCATTAAATTCTCTTTTGTAATTAATCACGTCTTGTGTCTTAACATGACAAAAGATTGGATCAGAAACTCCATACTGAACTGAATTTTAATCAATGGATGTTTTTTTGTTGTTGTTATTATACAACTTTTGTTTTTTACAAAAATCCTGATTCATAAACACTAATATTAAGTTGACTCTGTACATATTTAATTTCCCTTCTTCTGTATATTAAAGTTATTGCATTTTGTATTCAACATGTAAACTTTGAACAGAGCTCTTCTGCTTGGCCTGGCCAGTAATCCCAGTTTGAAGGATGTCTCACTGGATCTCAGCTGCTGTGAGGTAAGACCGTTTTAAGACCCGGCGCACAATCACTCTCATGTTCTACATGAATTAATTTCCTGTTCATTTGCCTAGTTTGTGTCAATAAAAACCAGTCTAAATGATAGGTGCACTAATACGTCCATACGACGAGAGCTTTCAAGATCCATTTGAGAATATTGGTGCTCAATCACATAATTAAAACCTGACTAGTTGGTGTAAACTTTGTTGGATGAGTCAGAACACTCAACCATTGGAACCAGGGTTTGTATTTTTTATTGCACTCACTTCTTTTTGATTGCTCCTGTTAGCATAAGTTTTGTGATTCCAGTTTTCATCAATTTGGAAGTATTTCTCATCCAATGCAACAGAGTTTTTAGGATGCACTTGAAAGCCACTTGACAGGCCAGTGGCAGCGCCAAGAGGCAGCATAATGGACTCGTTGGCAAACAGCAGGGAGTGGGTGATGGAGGAGACGGGAAATACAGGAGGGGGCGGGGGGTCCACTTTCCCTCTGTTTCATCACAGGATGCACTAAGGCTTGCTGCCGTCTCCTCTCTCCCTTGTTTGAACAGAGACAGATTGCCGCAGAGCATAATGACTAAAGATAGCTCATGAATACAAATTATACAGGATGTCTTCCTCTAAAAATTCTTCTCCAACTGAATCTTTGGTGTGAAATGATGCCTTTTCAAAGCCTGTAATGAAGCGTTCAACAGAGGCGGCCCTGAGCTACTCTGAGCGAGCAAAACGGTGTGGAAAATCCAGCCTTTCTGCTGCTCCCTGCTGAGCATGTTTTGCATGCCAGTATGTTTGTCTTTGATGAGTTTTGTGTTTGAACACAAGAATGATCATTAAGCATCTGTGGGTTTCGTTGTTGGTAATTGCTGGCTTGGCTTTGACATGCTGTTTTTTCCTCCTAATGCTTCTGTAAGCTTGGGCATTGTGTAAGTATCTATGCACTCAGTCTTATTTGTCAGTGTCTGATTCTTCCCTCTTTTTATTTGCATGTCTGCTGTAGCACTTTCTTCTCCTGCTGATCATAATTTATTTATTTTTTTACATCTTAGACAAAAGCCTTTATATGAATAAATCAGGGAAATCACAACTTTGTGGCAAAATTTCCATATCTGGATTTTGTAAAATTAGGACTTGTATCAGTTTTATTCTGATTTCTCTAGTAACTATAATTTAAGAAAAAAAAACAACATTCAAAAGGTTTTTTTCTAATTTTTATATGTTGAACAATCACAAAACAGTGTGAGAGAGGTAGTTAATAAAAAGTTGCCATAAAAACGTGTTTCCATTTTAAGACAAATGTGTGTCGGATCTGATACACACAGCTAAAATATCTCTGCATGTTCTCTGAATGTCTGCTAAAGTCAAGCTCTCTTTCCCCTCGTTGCATGTTGACTGGCCCACAGGCATGTCTTAATATCACAAAGAACTGTTCACTTTTACATGCAGCGTTTCCATCTGTACTTCCTCTGACCTTACGCTTTAACGCCTAACTGGAACCGAGTGGTTTTGTTGCTAGTCCCACATCGTAGTGGTTAAGTACGATGTGTCTGCTGATCATAAAACGGTCAGACGTTTTAGTTCCTGACAAACATGTCACAAATTGGGGACGGTCAGGCTTAAAGTCGACTATCTACGATCTCACCATTTAATTTGTTTGCATATGTTTTACGTGTTGTTGTTATTGAAAACGTTGCAATATATGTGATAATAACCACACATTAACGCTTTTTCTTTTCAGCTTCGTTCGGGTGGCTCTCAGATCCTTGAAGGTTGCATTGCAGAAATCCCAAACATTTCCAGTCTGGATCTTTCAGATAACGGTGCGATGGCAACGCCTATACTCTTGTGTACTTCTGAGTCAAAAATGACCTAAGATGTTTGAAAAAACATCAATAAAAATGTAATTCTCTCTCTGTTTAGGCTTGGACTCGGAGCTGTCCACTCTTCTCGTTTGGTTGGCCAAGAACCGCTCCATCAAACACCTGTCTTTGGGAAAGAACTTCAACAACATCAAGTCCAAGTAAGCCTGCAGAGGAGGAAGAGGAGGAGGGGGCGGGGAATATGGATTTGGATGGTGACTGGTTGGGATTAAAATGAACTCGACACTAAAGTTTTATCAGATTTTTTTTTTTCTCTCTGATGTTCAACAGTGAAGGGACAAATGGTCTTTAAAAACATATTAAACATGTTGACAGCGAGATTTATGTGCTACTAAAGCTACTGAGGCCTGTTTATTACAACATGAGTCATTACAGGTTCATTTTTCTTGTCGCCTAGCAAAACCCAACACGACTTGCTGCTCTGCTTGAAATGAAGGGCAGTTCTGCAAAGGAGGCAACATTTCAGATTTTTGTTTTTAAAAATGATTACCACTGCTCTTTACAATTATATGCTAAATTAATGTGGGGGTTTTCACATAAAATGCACAGAAGTTTTGTGTTGTAACATGACGAAATGCAGAAAAAGCTTCAACTCTCGTCTGTCAAAGAAATCTAATAAACCCCATTTTTTTCCCTCCCTCCCTCTTGTCTTGTTTGTATTAGAAACCTCGCTCCAGTACTGGATGGCCTGGTTCACATGATTCAAGAAGAGGAGTCAGTAAGTATTTAATTTCTCCACCGTCTTCTCTGTGAGCCACGAGTGTAGCGTTGTACACCGATCAGTAATGCTAAAGTGAAGCCATCAAAGCACAGGGTTTGTGTTGCGAGTGTGTAACCTGCCATGTCAAGGAACTGTTACGCTTGATGAGCCCTTCTCCCTGTGGAGACTTAAAGAATCAGTCTAACCTTTCACAGACCCTCTGTCCATCTGCTTCGTCTTATCTCACCCTGTAATGAGAGCTGTAACAAGTTTTTCTCTTGTCCGCCCCCGTGATGGATTGATGGTCCTTCTGTGCAATGAGTTCAATTTCTCTCTGGGTGCTTATGCAGCGAGAGTGCAGGTACATCATCATTCCAATGGTGTGTTTTTACTGGTATGTCAGCTGGCAAAACTACACAGAAACTAAAATGGATGGAAGGTGAATTAAGATGCTTAATGGAAAGATGTTTACCATGTGAACAGCAAGGAAATGTGCTTTTTTTTAAGATAAAGAATAATCATAGCAATGACCAAATAAGAGAGCTCTTCTCTCGTTTTTTTTTTTTTTTTTTTACTGCATAGTATAAGCAGTGAATGACCAGATCTGACATCAAAGTGATCTCTTGTTGAGATAAAACGCTTGTGTGGCTTTTGGAAAACCATACAGTTAATACATTGTTGCACACATAGTTATTGTTTTATTTCAGTGATATGGTTTTGCATGTGCAGATGTTCTTCCTGAAGCTGATGCACATTATTGTCAGAGACATAAAGTCCTGCACCGACATGGACTGAATTGCCACACTTAGAGGAAGAAGCCATTACTCCAAAACTAACATAAAAAGACAGATTACAGTGTACAAATGCATTTGAGGGACAATTGCTTTATTTTGGGGGTTACAGTTGAGCCCATAGCAGTATGTTTGTCGTTGTGTTGCTTACTTTTGTACTACATTTTTTTACCTTTTTAGAAAACTCCAATTTGTACCATCAGTTTTAAAATATAACAATGTTCCATTGCTACAATGTTTTTTTTTAAAAGGGAATTATTGTAGAGCCAACACCTCATTGAGAGTATTAAGCTGCATTGTATGCTGTCTTTATAGGTTGTCACTGCCAGTCTGTCATGTTAGTGCAGTTCTCATTCTCTTAATATGACCTAGTGCTGCAAAATATTAGGAAACCTTGAGATATTACAGGTGAAAATTCCTATGTGTAAAAGGACAGTGAAGATCTATCTAAAGGGCCAAAGCAGATTTTATTACATGGCACCTGTAATATTTTAGCGTACTAAATATTCTTTCCCAAGCAGCTTTTACAGACAGAGATCTTGTGAGTTGATTCATTGTGCTCTGTCCTCCCCTCCTCCTATCGTTCCTTCCCCTCCACCCCCAGCCCCTCACCTCTCTGTCTTTAGCAGACTCCAGACTCAAAAGTGACCTGACCATCGTCCTCAACGCCCTCGGCAGCAACTCCACGCTCACCCGGCTGGACATCAGCGGCAACGCCATGGGGGACATGGGAGCCAAGATGCTGGCAAAGGCGTTGCAAATCAACTCGAAACTCAGGTGACTCCCAGCGTGTTCAGGAACAAAACACAGTCCCACATGTCTGTCAGCCTTGGACTCATCAAACTATTCTGCATGCAGTGACCAATCAGCTAGCTTCCCATAAAATGTTATTGTCAAAGGGGTTATTGATAAGCACAACCAAACAGTATGAAAGACTCAAATACATTGGTAACGACCCCAGAGTGTTACAGTGACTTAAAGATACAAGTGAGTCAAAACTCAAATTTTAGTTGATTTATGTTTATGCAGCATGAGCTTTAAATAACTTCCATGCTTCAAAATCCATATGTCCATTATTTTTGTGATAATGAAGGTGTGTGTGTTTTTTTTTTTTTTTTTGTTTTTCTTTGCACAGGACTGTAATCTGGGATAAAAACAACACCAGCCCTCAGGGCCTTCAGGATGTAGCAACTGCTCTGGAGAAGTAAGTAGTACTGTAAAATCTTTTTATGCACTAATCGTGACAACTTAACTTTTTCACCCACTGATTTACTCATGACTACAATTAGCATCTTGACATGAAGCAATTCTAGATCTACATATTTATGAATTAACATCTTTGACATGGTTACACTGAGACTGCGCCTACATGTTATGAGTAAAAACATGAATTTAAACATGCACAGGAAGTTGAAAAGATGAACATCACTCAGCTTTTCTACCTCTTATCTAAGTTAAAATATCTGTGTTAGCTGTTACAGCAGAGATTTCTTCCACGTTCATGCTGAGTAGAAGGAAACATAGAGGAACTTATAGACAGGCAGGAGGGAGAATAAAGGAAGGCAGGGGAGAAAAAGGCAAAGTGACAAACGGGGAACTGTCAGATGACAAAATACAACCTGCGGGGGAAAAGGGAAACGCATCAGAGTAAGAAAAACATCAGGAGTAAGCAGATCAGATATTGTCCTTTTGACGCTCCTGTTGAATCTTCCAAAGTGGCTGCATTTATTTCTGGGACAAGCATCTGAGCTCTTGGTGGCTGTTCAGATGAGAACATGTCCTCTCTTTGCAGCTCTGATCCTCCCAGCAGTGTGTCGCCCCATTTCCCCTTTGAGCTACTGGGTTGTATTATTCAAAGGATGATGTCTTTTTTTCTTTTTCCTTGTCCTTGATAGTGATTCTGTGCAGCAGTCATGTGTGTTTTTATCCATTCATTTAATGTTCTTCTGCCTCTGCAGCTCTGCTCATTCGTTCCAGGTTTATTTCAGAAGTTCTGCACAGAATGTCAAATATATGTTTGGGTTAGAAGAAGCTTTGTATTTTATCTGTATCCTAGTCAGACTGGAATTTGAGTTTAGTATTTTCACAAGTGTGAAAAAAAGAAATAGGAGTATGGAAAGTTATGTGTTTAATGACCTTTTGCCCTGGGCAGGAGTCCAAATGTATTCATCCTTTTATTTGTTTTGTCCATCCTGTCTGTTTGTCCTTTTATCTATTTTTTCATTCATTTCATTCAGCCATTCCTGATTTATTTATACATCTAGATGACTGTCAGCCAATAAGTATGTTCCTCCCTCCATGCTGTGTTTTTATAGGAGCAGTTTTAAAAGCCTCACCTCTGTAGAAATATCTGCCATTCACATTATCACATTTATTTATCATTAACAAATCAACTGGCAGCTCTTAAAGTATGGAATGATAAATGTGTGTAAACCCTCTTTTACTACTTATGCATTTTTGCGATGCTTACACTTTTGTTTACTTAAATTAACTACAACTAGATATTATCATATTTTTCTCTGCTTGCATAATATTAACTCGTACTGGAATGAAATGCTCTGTGTATTTGCATTAGAAACTTTACCATTCGCTTCATGCCCATCCCAATCATTGATGCCTCGCAGGCCCTGAAGGCCAGCCCTGAGAAAACAGAGGATGCCTTGCTAAAGGTAAAGTGCAGGTTACTTAAATTCTTCTTTTTTTCCCTACTATTAAAACAAATTTGTAGACTCAACAAAACGCCAACTCTATTTTAGATTTTTATGGCTTGTGTTTATTAATCAGACATTTACTGTTTTTTTATTTTTGTTTTGTCTTTTCTTCCCAGATTGAGACGTATTTATACAGGAATCATGAAACTAGAAAGCACCTCCAGGAACAGGCCTATCGCCTCCAGCAGGGCATCGTAACCACAACCACTCAGCAGGTGAGTGAACACAAACAAAGACGAGAATCTCTACCGCGCTCTGCTTTAAGTTTTTTTTGTAACTCCACAATGATGCCATAGATCGGCTTAAAACATTTTTGGACTTTCAGTGGCTCCTGTTCTGAATGATTTGTGTTTAATGGCGATGTGACTGTTTGCTAAATGCGAACACAATAAACGACCAACCGTTACGAACTGCTTTCCAGATGATAGACCGAATTTGTGTCAAAGTCCAAGACCATTTGAACTCACTGAAGAACTCCGAGGCTGACGCCATCTTGGAAGACGTCAGATCAGCGGAAAATCTCATCAAAGATGCAAGAAACTCTAAAACGGTGAGGAAACATGCAATAATTTCAACTGCACTCTTAGTGTTTTGGGGATTTTGTCTTTTAGCTTCTATAAAATATACTTTACATAAGCAATAGCTTGTTCAAATGACTCTAATTTTAAAGTGCAACTCTAATGAGCTTACCTTAAGAATGAACCAACATGTCTGTGGCGTTGTTGTGAATACTGACTTCTCTGCGTGGTCCTAGCTGCTCCGTAACCTTTACCACCTTGGATCAGCATCCAGAGAGGAGCTGAACAGTTCATCAGCAGGTCCCATCCAGGAGAAACTGGAGTCCATGGCTGGAGAGGTCACCACAGTCATGGATCAGCAACTCCAGGTGGGATGTTTTGTGCTACAAATATTTATAACTGCTGGAGGCTAAACAAAATCAGCATGATCATTTTGTGGTCGGGGCCTTCAGTCTCTGCTAGAGTCCATGATGGACACTGCGGAGTCTCTGTGTCCACATGTGATGAAGAGGGGAAATCTTCGTCCTGAGTTGATGAAGGAAAGCTCAACCAAGATGGTCGTACCTAAATGCTTCGTCACTCAAACCCTCCTGGAGCAGTCTGGGGTGGATATCATCAACAAGATCAGGCCTGTATCTCCGCTACACCGGCTTTGAAGGCTTTTTTTAAAAATCTTTCTATTGACTTTTTACCTTCTCTCATCTTCTGAAATGACTCAGTGAGGTGAAACTGAGTCTGGCCTCCTTTCTGTCGGATCGCATCGTTGATGAGATCTTAGAGGCTCTCTCCACATCACAGCTCACACTGGTAAGAAGACACCTGTTTACTCCGTCCTGCCACGTCCGAAGGAATATATCAAAACAAAACAAATCTAGAATCGAGTTGATGAGATTCTTAAGTTAGCACCTCATGTTTGCTACCTTTATTAATGCTCGGGAAAGCCAAACCCTCCCTACAGCCTCTCTCTGTTTTTTCTTTCATAACTTGTCTCATCAGGCAGACCATCTGGTGCAACGAGGACGCCGCTTGGTGCAGCAGGAGTCTGTGGATCTGGATGTGCCTGAGGAGAGGATTCCTAAACGAGCGTCGGCTGAGATACTAGAGGCAGAAAGGCTTGAAGATCTGGAAACATGTATGGTAGGTCACCACTTTTTTTTTCTTTTTTTTGTGTGTGTAAACCAGTCCACTGGCCACAGAGGATTTTATTAAATCCACTTTTGTTCTTTGTACGGTTTATTGTTTATTCCTTTTTTTTTTATTAATTGAGGTTTCCTTTCACATCTTTATATTGTGTAAAGTTTTAAAATGTCAGTGTACCTCTGTCAACACATTTTTATTTTATGCTTTGGTTTTATTACTACCTTGATTGTTTTTTCCTCTGAAGTGTTTATTTTTTTGTAATATTTTTCAGGAAGTGATCCGACTTTTAGCTTGAGTTGTTTTTATTGATTTTATTTTTATCTAACTTACTTTGGTGGCATTTTAATAACTATTTGAATCAGTTCACAGGGAAGCCTTAGTGCAGCACAGTCTCCAGTCACTCGTTTTTCTATAGTACTTCTGCCCATAAGTATTTTCACCCCTGCTCTCGATCCTGTTTCTTCCTCTTCTTCCACGTCTCTCGCTGCATGTGTTTTTCCATTTTCCTCCTTAAGCCTTATGGTGTGTTATTTTCTCTTCAATCTTCTCTTCTGTTCCTTCTTGCCCTTTCTACCTTTGCTCCTTGGAGACTCTGTGCTGCACCAGCGTAAGTAACACAGGACTGCCCCGCTGTACACTCCTTTCTCTCTCGTTTTTGTCTGACTTTATTTTTCACCTCTCTTCAATGTGCTTGCTTGCTGGACAGTCCTCTGTGGCTTCTAATCTGCTCTGTTTCATCTGCTTAAAAATCTGTACAGAAAATGCACTTTATTTGCCTAATGGTACTTTGTTCTTCTTATCATCTTATTGAATAATAGATTTCATAAACCTCGACACTATTTTTTATTTATTTATTGTCACGCTGCTCTGTTCTGCTTCATGAAGTGCACCGTTTGTCGTCGTCACTATGTGAATGTGGGTCAGAATCTAAATGGGATGCATTAAGAAGTCACTATGAACAGAGTGCATGTTATGATCCAGAGATGTATCCCAGTTCAGTTATTCCAATATTATCCAGTTGTTAGTATTTTAAGATTTTACACACTGTGAAATTTCAGTCTTTTGTTGGTATTTTTGAAGTTATGTTTTTTTTAATAATACCTGCAAAACTGCTCAGAATTTTTGGGAGGAATGTTTTGCAAACATTATGTTATTCTGACCTCCATCAGTTGTACAAATAAAAGACCGAATGTTACAACACACTGCCATGCAGTCTGCAAAGTAAATGAAAGTTCATGTGTTTGTAGCTCTGGGATTTGGTGGATGATAATACATGCTTTTGTTGTTTTTGATTCATTTTTAATTTGCACAAACTCAGTGAACTTAATGGACTTCCACATGCATTGTACTAGAAATGCTTGCTTGTTAAAAACCAAGATTTTTTTCCCCTAACAGTTGAGATGCCTGACTAATTTCTGCTGTTCTCTTCAGATGACTCCAAAGTCGAAAAGGAAAAGCATTCACAGCAGAATGCTGCGACCTGTGTCTCGTGCCTTTGGTAAGTTGTTTTGTTCTCAATTTAATGTATCAATAACATTTTTTGAAATAAGCTTAGACACAGAGCTGGTGCTGCCAATAGGTACGAATCCCATAATGAGCTTATTTTAACTTCTGAGTAGTCCTTTTCCTGCCCCTCAATGTTTTATTTGTTAAAATTTTTTTGCACATGAGCTTATTAAAGTTAATGGACCGATGAATGTGTCCATGTTTAAGAATCTTATCAAAATCCAAACCTGCAGAGATGGAGTTTGATCTCGACAAAGCCCTGGAGGATGTTCCCATCTACATGGAAGACGCTTCCACTTCGTCCCAAACTCCTCCCACTCCATCTGTGGGTGGGCCCAAAGCGGAACAGCGTCTGTCGGGGGCTATCGCAGAGCTGCCGTCTGAGGAAGAGAAGAAACTGCAGCATTTCACCAAACTACGGCCGCGAAGGAACAAAAAGATGCATTCTAGTAAAGTAGCCGTAAGTAAAACATTGCTTCTCTATTGTGACTTAAATACCAGTCAAAAGTTAAGTCGCTGTCAATAATTTAAGTTGTTGGACTTGCAAGTGCTGAAATAAACAGGCAAAGAGTAGATTGTTGATATTGGATTTTTCTTCTTCTTGCTTTTTGTCTTTCAGCAACTTAACAACACTCCATCTCAAGATGGCGGCGAACAAAATGGTCTCATGGGGAGAGTGGATGAAGGAGTGGAGGAATTTTTTTCTAAGAAAGTCACCAAGATGGATTCAAAGTGAGAAACTACAGAAGAAAATGACAGATAAAATAGTCCAAATAAGCTCATTTCCATTTTGTTAAACATGAAGATATTCTTCTATTGTATTTGATCATCTGTTTAGTTTTGACTTTAACATGCTATGCTTCCTCTACTGCCTCCTTTAAGACGGTTTTTGAAGAGCTCAGAATCTCAAGATGGAGAAAAGAAGAAGAGTAAGGGAGGATTTCTGAATCTCATCAAACGATCCTCCAAATCTGATAAGTCTGACAAATCAGACAAATCAGATAAGTCAGAGAAAAGTCAAGCAGCTCCAACATCCTGTGGTGCGCCCGCAGCCTCTGCTGCAGCCTCTGCGATCCCAGAGGAGCCCTCCTCTCCAAAGGTGGCAGTCAGGAGCCCACCTCCTGAACCAAAGTCGAGGTACAGCTAACCCATGATCACACCTAACCTACGCCTCAGGTTCAACTCCTCTGACGGTGTCTGTCTCCAATCCAGAGACTCCTCCACCCGCTCACAGCCCACAGACTACAGCAGCAGCTCCGACCGGTCCGAAGAACTGAGGACTCCAGACTCCATAGATGAACCCTGGGAGGGTTCGGACGGCAGGGGAAGTCCTCAAGGCGGGAAGAGGTACACTGGAGTGCAGATGATGGGAAGTGGCCTCTTGGCAGAGATGAAAGCAAAACACGAGAGGAGAGCATACAAGGTGAGTAACGTCAGGACGAGCAAAAATCAAGTGGTAGATTAGGGAATAATAAAACCATCCATTGACTTTCTACAAGAAATTTTGCCTTTTTATTCATTTTTCTCTGCACTCTAGTTTGAACACCTTGAGAACATAAAAATAACTAGATATCTGAGTCTGGACAACCATGACCTCAGTGTTGCTTTATGTGACACAACATTCTTGACTTCAACCAGAACCTATGAATAAAATGAATGTCTAATCCAATTGTTGTTGGCAAAATTACACTAATTATATATTTTTCTTTGACTCTACATTTGGACATATTTTCTCCCGATGATTTATTTATTCTCAGCAAATCGTCCCTGCATGTGCTTCATATTTGCACCATTACTATTTTTAGGCTGCAGATAAATAGTCATAGACCTGCTCCAACCCTCTGCTTGTTCTAGCAGGTTTCCAGGTGTGTGTGCAGGTGAAGTGGGGGAGCACTGTTTTCTCAAAGCAGGTCGTAGAGAGCAGGAGCTGCATCCTCGGTGTTTCACTGCGTCGGTCATTTATCCCCTGAGATGTAGCTGTACATTTGGGTTCTTTTAGAAAACTGTGGTAAAGAGAAATATCTACATCTGTTTGCAACAGGCAGTGATTCCACATTTTGTCTTTGTGCGTCTTGTAGTCTTCCAGCCCTGACAGGCCTGACAGCAATGCAGCAGGTAAGCTATAAGGAGAAATTTATGATTAAAAATTAGCAAAGGATAAAATGTGTTAATGTTCAGGAAATACTTTTGCAAGGCACTGTACTTAGATGGTTTCTAGTGGTGATTTCAAATAGTTATTTTATCTTTTTTCTTGTTTTTGTTGACAGCCAAGTCCCAATCCTCAACTGCTGAAAGCAAGACTTCCAGTTGTCCCACTAACAAAGCCAATGCTGCTGCTGCAGAAAAGTCCTCGCCCCGTAGTGAAGCCAAGTCTGAACCTCCCGCTCGCCTCAGAGCCACGTCTTCCTCAACGTCCCCTGCAGGACCAGTAAACCCTAAGCCACCAGTGCCACAAGGAGCAAAGCCAGCCCTGTCTGCACGGCCCACCATCCCCCAGAAGCCGAGGGCCGGCAGCGGCAGGAGCATAGGTATGTGGCGCGGTCTGCACAAGCTGTCTGCAGATTTTTGAATCACTTTTTAAAAACAGCCAAATTTTACAGTTATATTTCATGCCTGTTTTTTCACATAGATGAGAGTTCAGCTTCCCCCATCGGTAGCGGCCATGCATCTCCCAAGATTCTGCCCTCCACCCTAAAAAGGACAATGTCAGAAAAAGACAAGGAGCCCATTCTGCAGACTGGTGTTTCCACCAACAAAGGCCCTCAGGAAGGTGAGTCACAAAATCAGCTGAAAACTTTCACTTTCAAACGCTAAATAATCTTAGCAGCCCCTTTTAAATAGTTTTAACTGTGTTCATCTAACAGACTCGGTTCCTCTGTGACCTCATGTTGCTGCTCTGCATCTAGCAAGTGACAGATGTGACTGATAGATTCAGGCCAAGAGCGCTGCTGATTAAAACTGTATTTTATCTGCTGCACATCAGAAATCAGATAGTGTTTTGGGATTTTTTACTGTCACTTTTTGTATCAAACAATCCTTAAAATCAATTTTTACAGACTGTTCAATCTTGCATCAAGTCAATAGTAAGAAAAAAAAAGGCCTTGCAAAAATAATTAGCAAATTTTAAACCTTGAAGCCTGATTATAACATTTAGTTGTTTCACTTGTTAACTAAAATCTAAAAGGTTTTTTTGTGAATGAAAGCTTCCGCTCTGTAAAACATGAATGAAGCAGATCAGAATAAAGATCATGTACTGAGGTACACACAGTATTTGACAGTTAGTTGGAAAAAACAGAGGACTGTAAGATTTCAATTACTGTATTTATTTGTTTAACGAAGACCAACAATAAACAGAGATGTGTTTGGGGTCCTTTCAATCGACCACAGTGACGGGAAGAAACGGTAAATTTAAATCCCTGAATTTTTCTCCCATTTTCTTCTCTTGTCTTTTACTAAAGGATAGAGTTGAATTTAAAACATGGCAAATAAATCTCATGACAATAGGTCATAGAAATATGACAAAATATCCATTTGAATTTATGGGATTTTGGCTTATTTTTCTTTTTCATTTGTTCCAGCTACATTATTAATGTTGTTTTATTGTGTCTGTTGTTTTCAGTGAAGTCAGCATCAGACGCTGCTCAGAGATCCAGCCCTCAGTGCACCAACGCTGATGACCCAGGCTCCTTCAAAACCAAGGACAACTGTGCAAACACAGACAAAAACAAAGCAACCAGAAAGAAGTCCTCGGACTCGGGGGAAGAGGCAGACAAGGACTTTATACTAATATGAGCCACTCACCAAGTCTCAGGCTCCTTTATAGAAAACTAACTCCAAGAGAACAAATCTCCCATGGTTTATTTTTTACAATAGGATGCATACCTGCAGATCCAGTTTGACCACAAAGTACAAGCCAGACCCAGTAGGAATGAGAAGCAGAAACACAGTTTTGACCTTAATGCATGGCGGATATGACCGCAGTGGATGCAGTGCGCCTCCAAAGCGAAAACCCAAAACTGTGCTTCGTCTCGTGAGAGCTTCCTCGATCCAAACAGTATTTTTCTCCAGATGTGCTGTCAGCCTTGCTCATCCTCACTTTTCTTACTAACTCTTCAGGGTCTGAGAAGATGAATCATCAGGGTTTGGTCCTACTCACTTAGACCGTAAATAATAAATCACGAAGTGGAGTCAAAGTTTGACATCTCTAAAAATAAAGCAGGGTGCTTTGAGAGAGCGCGATTACAACTAACTACTGTTTTCTACGGCTTGCTCCCAGGGACCAAACGCAACAATAACCGCCATACCACTTCACTGTACTTGAAGCCAAAACATATTAGCAAATCAGGACCATCTCTGATATATTTTTGATGGATTTTATAACACTCTGGTTTTTCTGTACATGCTACTAAATAGGATTCAAAGTGACTGAAAATGTTATGCAATTTCTTTTTTTAGTTATTATTTACAGGAATAAGCAGGTTTCAGCTAAGTGTCTCAGCAAAGACACAGATCAGAGATGTGTGGTTTACTTTAGAAGTGGAACAGCTGCAGACTGATGCACACTAAGCAACAGTGTATAATACTCCATGTGAAAGCTGGAGTGGCCATATGATGTGTAACTGCTTTGAGAGGACTGTGGCACACTTTGTCTTTACTGATAATCAGCATATGGCTTCAGCACTGTTAAATAATTGCTCTTTTATATTCAAACACTGTGGAAAACATTTTTTTTAAAATACAGGAGAGGAGCTTTGGGAATATAATTAAAGTGCAATAGAGAGCTATGTTTGGTTCTTTCTGGAGCATGTTTGTAGTGTAATTTCTTAAAAGATGTTTTGAACTCTTTTTTTGTTGTTATTTTTGCAAATAAGCATTGAGAATTTGAATTGCTCCTAGAAAGACTTGAATCCCATTTATTAAGACTATGCTAGTGCTCTACATGTCCAGTGACAACAAAGAACTTAATGTAAAATACCACTTGCATAAAGAAATCTCAATAGAAAAAGACAGTTCGTCTTAGTTCTTTGTGTAAAGCAAAACACTGAAGGAACTCCAGCACACTAGTTTGTTTTTTGTTTTTGTTGATTAGCGATTTGAAAATGTTCTTAATTCTTCTTTATGCCTAAGAATTAATAAATGCACAGAATAAAGGTGGCAATCGTACTGCTTGTTTAAAAAAAACAATAATGCACTGTGTGGGGTGAAAGTGAACCGTCGGTGGGTGTATATTAATTGTGTGGCATCAACTTGGCCGTCGGGCCGATTCTTCTGTTTTGGTTTTAAGTCGACATACCTGTTTCACACTACTGTAGAGTTTGACTAATTCTGAAAATTAATTTGTGTAATAAAAAAAAACAAACTCTAGTGTAAATGAATGATGATTAACAGTACACTGTTTACAATTTAAATATTTGATTGTTTTCTCAAATATTTCCATGCCATACACACACACAGTATGGGATGATCATTATATTTCTGTTCTATGTCATGATTGTGTTTTGGCAATTCTCAATTTTCTGTGACTTTTGTGAATCTATAGAAACAAACAAGAAATCGTAATTGTTGCTGGGATTAAAAAAAAACAAAAGCAAAACATAGATTAATGAAATATAATGCCAGATTTCCAGGACACATGGCTGTATATTTTTTGTGTCAGCATTTGTGTGCATTCTGCCACTGTGTGAATGCCATCGCATGCAGCAAAGTGTACAGGACTCCTAAATATGCAGCCTGAATCAGATTTTATTCACTGTCCATGTCTGGGTAAATCTGGAAAATTGACAGAAAAAGTTTGATAAAATCCAAAATTTCAGAAAACAACGAAGAGTGACTTTTTCAGAGCGGCAATCTTTGATTTATCAAATTAAAACTTACATTTTATTTGGTTGAATGTTTTTGGATTAGATTTGAAACAGGATCCAGAATCTAAATCCTGCTTCATGTCTAAGTTTCAAGAAAGTTTTTTCATTCCCATTTGTTTTTCTTGAAAATTTTGAAAATAACAACAAAGAAAATATTATCCCAGATCACAAATTTTGCTTTAAATGACCAAGTTTCATTAGTGAGTGTTGGATTTGTTTGTGAAACCTATTTTATTTATTTTTTTCACTTTAAAAGATTCAGATTGAAGTCGGGGCCAGAGCTCTGACCAGTGCACCTTTCCCACAATGTGGTGTCTGATGATGTCCTTTTATGGCGTTACAGTCGGGCTGTCCTTTTTTTGTCACTCTTCACGGTTTACAGATTATTTTTGATGTATATAGTCAGTCTGTCTTGGATGTACATGACTACAGAATCATCTTCTTTTGTCTCTGAAGTGTCTCTGGACACTAAAAATGACAGGATGCTTCTACATTGCATGTTGTTTAAATTTAACCCACTCATATGTGGCTGTGTGCAGCTGCCATTTCTGAGCTTTTCTTTTTGGCGTAGCAGCAGGAGCAGCACAATGCAGGCAGAGTTTCTGTTGCATTGTGATGGAGACTGAAAATAAGTTGAGAATTATTCAACAACATGAGCATCTGGTTCTTTCTGTTGTTGTTCAGTGTACAAACATGCCAGTACTCGGTAGCATTCGGTCTAGACGTGCCAGTCTGTGTGTGACTGCATGATGTGGCTGTGAGTTTTTCTGTATGTACATATGTGCTTTCTTACATGTAGGGCCCCCGTGTGTTTATGTGTGTGCAACATAAGCACATGCAACACATTCACAAGCCTATGTGAAAACATGAAATCCTCCGTTGTTTTGGTACTAAGTGCACTACTATACTAGGGATCTGTTTGTAACTTATTTGAAATAAAATAAAGTGACTGAAGGCTGATGTTCTTTCTCGATTTTTATGTTTGTTGTCACTTTGAACACATTTTAGAAAATGAAACAAACTTTACCTGGGACTACATGATAGAAAGTGAATGTTCGGTCATCTATTTAATTAAATTGATTCTTATTCTGTCATGACTTGGCATGTTTTAATCATCCTCGTGTTGGGCGTTTTTATGCAACTATTAATACTGATTAAAATTATTTTACATTCTGCTTCATGTTCTCATTGGTCTCATTTGGTACATTTCCAGTCAGCCTCTTGCGAGAACTCACTTTTGCTTTGCAGTGTAACAAGACCTCCACTAGATGGCGCATGTGTTTTGTACTGTAAAATCCCACATCAACAGACTGATTTAGTGACATACAGAAAGAAGGAGGAGGTGTGGTTTATTTTAGTTGAGAGCATATGTCAAGCAAGCAGACGGCTGAGGAGTGCAGCACAGTTCATCTCTGCAGACGTCCTTGTTTGTACGTGTAAAAGTTTAAAGCTTCCTTTTCTTTGGACAGATGGAGAGCTCTTTTGAGAACCTGGATGCAGCAGGTTTCTTGGAAATCTGGCAACACTTTGATGCAGACGGTGAGGGCATTTCATGTCATCTTGCTATTCTTTGCCTATTAATAGACATTGTTTAATATAAAGCATTTTCAGATTTGACCATTTTGCTGGGCTTGCATTATTAGACCTTAGATGGTTTGCTCATATGGATGTAGAATCAACTGTGAGGCTATAAATATGTGTGCACTGAACAAGTAAGAGAATAAGTAGTTATTTTTTTTATGGGTTATTATTGGAAAATCGTTTTTGAATCTACTTTTTATACACAAACAAAAAAAAATCCTGCTACACATCCCAACTGTTTGATTTTCGCTCTTGTGTTTGTAGATAATGGCTACATTGAGGGTAAAGAGCTGGATGACTTTTTCCGGCACATGATGAAAAGACTGGGCCCACAGGTGAGTGAATGTTTTATCTGCGGAAATATGCCACTAATTTATACATACACTTTTACAGACAGTAGGCAACAGGTAGTGGCATCCTCTGCATGTGTTTCTAATCGTACAACCTAAAAGCAGCAGCGGTGTGGTGCGGTTAATTGTCTATGAAGTTGTCCATATTTAAAAGGTTAATAGGTTTATAACTTTATGGAGCACATGTGAAAAAATTAAGGCTAAGCATCTATTACTGGGGGAAAAAAAAAAAACAGAAAAACTTGAGGTGAGCAGAAATTATAGACCTCTGCTGTCTGGGTAGCCAAAGACATTTGCAGCCGTCTGAATGGGCGAGGTCTCAGTAGTGATGCTGGACAGTACATTTAAAAACAAATGAAAACTATCAAAGAACAATCTAAGTCGATACAGTTCCAAACAGAGATGGAGGAAAAAGCCTGTTGACCACGTTCACTAATGGCGCATCATGTTTGCAGAGCAAAGTTAAATGTGGTTAAGCTGAGTAATGGCCGAGCCCTTTCCCGGCCCAGTTTTAATGGAAACTCCAATAAGCATACATCCACTGCCTGCTGTTCTTCAGCGTTCTGAGCAGACTCCCTTGGATACTAATTGGGTTGCACTAAAACAAACAGATTACCACACTTATATTACTCTCTCTTTTCTGATGTTTGCTCTCCACCACTAATGCCCCCAGGACGGATGATGTTCAATGGATTTCTGTCAAGCTACAAAGACACTGCACAGCCGTCCCATCTGCTCTGGCTGCCATTTACTGTTGTGCATCATTTTGTTGCCATTTGTTACTGTGGTTCGTCAGCTTTTATTTATTACTATTTTTACTCCAACATAATCCGTTTCTGTTCACTGTACTGTACTACTGTATCAATAATATTGAAATGTGATCTGACATGGAGTTAACATTTTGTCACGTTAAATTACACACACACATTTTTGTACAACCAAAAGGAAATATGAACAGAAAAAGGGAACAGCTGTGACACCTCTGACGAAGACAAAAACATGTCAGGTATGAAGAGACATAAAATATCTCAGCAAAATCACTGACTGTGAATTATTTGTATTTTCTTTCAGACCAAAGCTAAAATATAAAATAATTTGACAAACAACTGTTGCTATGGCATGACGGGAAATTTGTATCAGGGCATCTAAATGATGTTAAAATCATCCAGTTTAAGCAAAATGTCTTCATAATGTTGCAGGCGGTTTGGGGAAGTAGTAAACCACATGATGTTCAATTTTTTTGTCATATATGTTGTATTTAGCTGAGACCCGTCAGCAGCCAGATGTTATGCTTGTCTTTGTTTTCAGTGTCATTATCTGAGTGACCGTCATAGTGTGTCTCTTGATCTCTATTTGTGATAACTCTGTGGCCCCTTATGGTCTGTGGACTGCATCCTCTGCTCCGCACAAAGTGATTATTCAGGTTAAAGCACCATGGATCAACATGTTTCCATAGCTACAGGAAGGTGACTGGAAATTGGAGTGTACAATTTGGAAAGTTGGTTGCTAAGTAGAATAATTTCAGCACCTGAAAATAAAATTGCCTTCAGATGTGACTGGAACCTAAATTGAGATTAGTTTTACAGAATAGTTGGAAAAACTCAAACATACAAAACAAAAAACCCAACGAAAAAAATGGATCTCAGTCTCAAACTGTTTTTTCATATGCCCAATCCATTTTACACATACTTTTACTTTATCACCATTATCTCTCAGTGTTAGTAGTTTTTTGCTACTTATTTTTGTCTGAAACTGCATAGATAGGGAGTGGTGACCCCTGCAGGTCTGGAGATGTCAGGACTCTACTGCTGCTTGATTAGTGGGATATATACACAGTCCAGTCACATTAATGTGACCACCACGTACTTTCCACTTCAGAGTTAAATAACCAATCACAGATGGCAGGTGGCAGCACAGTGCAGTTGAGCGTATATAAAGGGTGTGTGTGGGCTTCGGAAAACATTTCAATCGTTGGCGTAATGCAGAAACGAAGCGATTTATCCGACGTCCAAAAGGGCATGATCATTGGCTTTCGGGCCAAGGGTGGAAGCATTTCCGAAACGGCTGAGTTTGTGAACTGTTCGCGTGCCGCCGTGGTAAAAGTGTACCGTGCATGGCAAAATGGGACTGTCCAAAATCAACGACGTGGCAAATGTGGTGCACCACGGGCCATAGATGACAGAGGCGAACGACGGTTGCGGAGATGCGTTCGGGCAGATAGACGGGCTACCGTTGAGCAACTGACCACTAAAATGAACCAAGGGGCTACCACAAGTGTCTCCCAAACCACTATTCAGCGAACATTGCTGCGTCTGGGCCTCCGAAGCAGACGCCTGGTTCGTGCACCTATGCTGACTGGTGTTCATCGACGACGAAGGCTAGAATTTGCACGCCAGTACAGCAGCTGGACGTCCACTGAGTGGCGACAGGTAGCGTTTTCAGATGAATCGCGTTTTATGCTCCATCGGACAGATGGACGTTGGCGTATAAGGCGTGAAATCTCTGAAAGGAACCACCCTGCAACCATTGCAGGAACGGTCCAAGCTGGAGGCGGGAGCATTATGGTCTGGGGAATGTTTTCCTGGCATTCTCTGGGTTCACTGATTATTGTGGAAGGCACGATGGATCAATACAAGTACGCATCTGTCCTTGCGGACCATGTCCACCCCTACATGCGCATTGTTTTTCCTCAGGATGATGGCATCTTCCAGCAGGACAATGCGAGGTGCCATACAGCTGCCAGTGTACGTGCGTGGTTCGAAGAGCACCAGGATGAGTTTACCGTCCTCCCCTGGCCAGCAAACTCACCTGACTTAAACCCAATCGAGCATCTGTGGGACCATCTCGATCGAGTTGTTCGCGCCATGGATCCTCAACCGCGTAATCTAGCGCAGCTGGCCACGGCATTAGTGTCGGCATGGCTCAACATCCCAGAGAAGACCTTCAGGGACCTAAGTGACTCTCTTCCTGCACGTCTCGTAGCAGTTCGCTCTGCGAAAGGTGGTTATTCTGGCTTTTGACAGATGGTCACATTAATGTGACTGGACTGTGTATATATATATATATATATATATATATATATATATATATATATATATATATATATATATATATATATATATATATATATATATATTACACCTGATGTCATATTACACCTGATATATATCCCTTCATGGGAGCTGAAGTGCTGTTGTCAGACTTACCTCTTTATCTGCAGCGCTTCACAAAAGAGTAGGTCTTTGCAGATAACCCTCACAGTGACATCCTTTAAAAATGCTACTGACTGATTTTTATATCTCTCAAAGTATGCAGTCAATTTGGGACAGTTGATTTGCAGAGAGCCAAATGAAGGGTTTCTGCTTTATTGGACATGTCAAACAACTTCTATTGTTGGATGACATGGTTAGGGTCAAGTGCCATAGACACTGTTAGTTCGCTTGAGTTCAAAAAGCAGACCTTGAGGGAGGAAAAAGTCTTAGTTTAAAGGTGTATCCATGGAGACAATACCAAAAATAAATGTGACTAAGCCAGAGATGTAGACTTGTTTTTTTTTTATCTAGTATGATTCTTTATACACAGTCCAGTCACATTAATGTGACCACCACGTACTTTCCACTTCAGAGTTAAATAACCAATCACAGAAGGCAGGTGGCAGCACAGTGCAGTTGAGCGTATATAAAGGGTGTGTGTGGGCTTCGGAAAACATTTCAATCGTTGGCGTAATGCAGAAACGAAGCGATTTATCCGACGTCCAAAAGGGCATGATCATTGGCTTTCGGGCCAAGGGTGGAAGCATTTCCGAAACGGCTGAGTTTGTGAACTGTTCGCGTGCCGCCGTGGTAAAAGTGTACCGTGCATGGCAAAATGGGACTGTCCAAAATCCACGACGTGGCAAATGTGGTGCACCACGGGCCATAGATGACAGAGGCGAACGACGGTTGCGGAGATGCGTTCGGGCAGATAGACGGGCTACCGTTGAGCAACTGACCACTAAAATGAACCAAGGGGCTACCACAAGTGTCTCCCAAACCACTATTCAGCGAACATTGCTGCGTCTGGGCCTCCGAAGCGGACGCCTGGTTCGTGCACCTATGCTGACTGGTGTTCATCGACGACGAAGGCTAGAATTTGCACGCCAGTACAGCAGCTGGACGTCCACTGAGTGGCGACAGGTAGCGTTTTCAGATGAATCGCGTTTTATGCTCCATCGGACAGATGGACGTTGGCGTATAAGGCGTGAAACCTCTGAAAGGAACCACCCTGCAACCATTGCAGGAACGGTCCAAGCTGGAGGCGGGAGCATTATGGTCTGGGGAATGTTTTCCTGGCATTCTCTGGGTTCACTGATTATTGTGGAAGGCACGATGGATCAATACAAGTACGCATCTGTCCTTGCGGACCATGTCCACCCCTACATGCGCATTGTTTTTCCTCAGGATGATGGCATCTTCCAGCAGGACAATGCGAGGTGCCATACAGCTGCCAGTGTACGTGCGTGGTTCGAAGAGCACCAGGATGAGTTTACCGTCCTCCCCTGGCCAGCAAACTCACCTGACTTAAACCCAATCGAGCATCTGTGGGACCATCTCGATCGAGTTGTTCGCGCCATGGATCCTCAACCGCGTAATCTAGCGCAGCTGGCCACGGCATTAGAGTCGGCATGGCTCAACATCCCAGAGAAGACCTTCAGGGACCTAAGTGACTCTCTTCCTACACGTCTCGTAGCAGTTCGCTCTGCGAAAGGTGGTTATTCTGGCTTTTGACAGATGGTCACATTAATGTGACTGGACTGTGTATTCTTTACATTTAAAATTTTTGGGTTGTATTTCTTTCAAAATCAGACTTTATTTACCCTAATTAATTTATCTATAAACAAAACAGAAAAATCAGTGATTCATTTTGATTTTGCTGTTTTTTTCACAGGAGAAAGCCACCGAGGAGAGAGTTCAGAGACTGAAGCAGAGGTTCATGTCCGCCTATGATGTGACTGCTGATGGTAAACTACAGATTCAAGAGGTACTATTGCTCATGCCTCATTTATATTAGCCATAAACCAATTTAAAGATATTTTTAACATAATACTGCTTCAGTTACACAAAAATGAATGGTAGCATGGAGGGCTTGGGCACAGGTTTGTTTGAAATAGGACCGATTATAATTAGACAATAAAAGACGCATGAGGGCCAGCATTACATTGTCCAAGATGTCGTACAAGCTGATGTAGACTTTCTATTAGCTTGTCTTCTTCCCATAGTCCATCTTGGAGCCACTTGTTCCTCATTCATTGGGCCAGGCCATATTTTCCTGTTGCTCTGTGATCCAGACTGATGTTCTCGTGCTTATTGTTGTTGTTTTTTTCTTTAGCAGTAGATTTGGTCACCATGGTCACTTTGCATCCCCATAGAAATCCTGACCAGGTGAAATAAGATGATCAGTGTTAATCAGCTTATCTGATTACACTGCATATGTCTGACCTTATCTTTTCAAATCATCAAAAGTTTAATAGCTGTTTTACAATGATTTTCTCAGCTCCTGTATGAATTGCAGCTGAATCATTTCTAATTGCACATATCTTATTCAAAGTATGTTATGAAGGCTGTTCAGTGTGGCATCTGGTTCCAGGCCTGACAATAAGAAGGTTGTCTCAACAAGTACACGTAAGCAGAAACTCTTTGAGACTGGTTGTGATTGGAACAAACTGGAATGCAGCACACTATGCAAACATTTTAAAACTGTTTTTAGTTACTCTAAAATGTAATTACTATTACCCTTTGGCCCTCTTTTCTGTAGCTTCAGCTTCCTCTCAACACAACATTTGTCATGTTTGTTTTTGTCAGACATGACACGTTTAAAAGCTGCTTGCTTTGAACCTACTTCCTCTTTATACTACAGCAGCAGCATCTGTCTTCAGCCTCATTGCTTTTTAACACCTTTCTCTAAAAACCATTTAAAATTAACACCAACATTGTGCAACATGTGAAAAAACTGCCGTCCAAACCATCTTGTGTTCGCAAAAGCTCCAAAGTGAAAAGAACTCAATTGTTCCTCACTCATAAAATACACATGTAATAGCTGAATTTCAGTTTTCTCTAGTCATTTACTGATTCCTACTGGTTTAAATCGCCTTTATTATTTTCACTTTGGTCCCAGGCTGCAGTCTGGCTAAGCAGGATATCTCATAGTCTAAGACAACATAATCCTCTCCAAAGTAATTAAGCGTATTACTTATACCAGAGGACACAAACTATTCATTGGGATCACTCATTTGATGAATTACAACAACAGAACCAAAGGCCTTGGCTTCCTCTAATACTGAAGGAAGAAATCAATATGCGTTTTCTATTAGTGGCTTGTTACATGCAGTGATTTATTGTGGTTGAAGCAGGAACGGTGAGCTCAACATGGTATGCCCCCTGCCTCTCTGATGTTTTTTCTTTATTAAAAAAAAACTGATTCTGAATCCATAACTTACAGCTCCTGCCAAGAATCAGTTCCAACAAATGCTGTTGTAGCAGTTTCAAATGTTTAACAGGCTACAAGCTCCATATTTCAAATCTACCTGCACTGATCTTACTTAGAGGAGCTCGGTAGTTACATATGATTGTAACATATGATTAATTTACATTGGAAGTTTTATGTATATGTATTGATTGGTTAGATTTATTTCATTTTATCCTATAATGCCAAAGCTATAATTTTTTTAAACATATTTTTTCAGACCCCTACCTCTTTACCAAAGGTAATTTCTGCAAATACCAGCTGTAATATGAGGTCAATTGAAAAGGCAAAATAAAATGCAAAAAAGATAAAAATAAGAAGACAAATTAATAATCATACAAAAACTAAAGTATTTTTTATTTTTAGAAAACTTTGAAAGTATGGGTATTAATTGGGATACTTTAAGTGTTTTGTTGTTTGGTTTTCATGGCATCTTAATTTTTTTCAATGCAAATCAAAACACAAAATATACTAACAGTATTGCCATAACACCTAATGCATCAGTTATAGCAAAAGTTGAGAAATCCTGCTGAAAAAAAAAATCATCTAATAAACCCACCAGTAAAATATCACAGATTTTACATTGGATTTAAAGGTTAATAGGTTAATAATTAGGTTCCTCCTCAGCCAACTGGTTAGGAACGATGTGTTCTGGAGCTGAAGCTGTAATGCAACAAGAACTTTGACAAGATGTCATGTAAATGCTAAAAATGTAATTGTATATCGTTTGCAATGTTATTATGATTTAACAAGCTTATTAAGCGTGGGGGCAGGAGACTCCCTCTTCATTCCCTTGGCAGTGCAACCAACACCCTTCTGCTTTCTGCAAATAAACTAGTTGTTATTTATCTGTGTATCACCATGTTTTTCTTGGTAATTACTTCTGGGTGAATTTAAAATGTGAGCATATAAATGCTCAAATTTCATGTAAGATTTAGTTTAGCAGGATATGTAGTAAAGCTTTTATATTTCACCTTCAATTCATTGTGGTTCTGATCCGTGTTTGGGTCAGTTGATTCTAATAAAACCTGAAGGCCTTATTTTGTGCTTTTGCAGTTCTGGTCTTATAATTATTTATTGAATTAAGATGCAATAAAAACCTTTGCACTAAACATTTTAGTGAATTATTTTTCCATAGCTGATCCAAAAATATTTTTAAATTGAACGCTGCTTGTAGACTGTTACTGACTACAGTTACTCACTTTTTTTTTTCTGCAGTAGATTTGAGTTTAATGTAGAATGTTACTTTAAATCACTCTTTGTGAAAGCACAATTGATTTGTTTGAAACAAAATCTCACATGCAGGATTTTTTTTTACCCAGGGTGGTTGATTTCATATTAAAGTAAGGCACAAAATGATTGGCACCCTTTGGAAACATCCTGGGCTATGACTATTAAATTGCAAACAAAACTGAACGTAACAAAACACAATGACCTTTAAAGCTAAAACAAAATAATTTGTGTGCAGCATAAAGTTGTCTTTTTTTTTTCATTTCAATAACTGCACATTACAAATTCTAATTACCTCAGATTGTACTAATAATCCTTAAAGGTAACCAAAGATTTTATATTAAAACCCCAAGATTGAGATTACTAATGCTTTCTGGAAAACAAGAAAAGCTGCTGGTGTAAACAGGATGTTTAGACCATTGGTAAGCAAAATTTACAACCATTACACAATGTCCTGTTACAGTATTTTCTTCCTAACTGTCTTGTGCTGAAATGCATCTCTAAGTGAAATTGTTTCCACAAGTGAACTCCAGTGTTGTCACTTTTCTACTTGATATGCTGTGCGTACAAAAGGTTTAGGAGTCTTGAAAGCTTGTTTAATAAGACGTCTTTACAGATGCATAGAAGTCAAGGAGGAAGTCAACAATTTTATCTGCAAGCCACAAGATCCTGTCATAGTTGCACGAAGTGCTGGCATGCTTTCAGTGTCTGTTCACGTACATCAGCAGAAAGAGATATGAACTACATTTAGCTGCTATTGCCCCATTATTGAGGCGTAAAAACTAGCATACAGAGAGTTTAGAAAAGTTTAATGACGACCACTCTTGCCAAACTTAGTAAATGTGACTACATTGTGAACAATCCTCCTGTTGAACAAATAACAGTGGTGATGTAAAGCTGCCATGTGGAGGCATTTTAACCAGCAAAACCCTTGGAAACCACTTTCTAGTTTTATTTTAGAGCTGTGCTGACATGGTCACCATTTTTCAAAAACACGGATCGGAAAATGATCCGATTATTAACTTTGTTTTGTGAAGAACTTTTGTGCCTTTATCTGTCATCTGGTTAAAAAATTAGCTTAAATATTTAATATATCTCATTCATATAACGTGTATAGAAAAGGCCTTATAGGGATGCCTCTGCAGAGAACAGCACTGTTGGTGCATTGTCCTTGTTATGGCGTCATCTTTGTCTTCTGATGGGGTGAATCCTTTATTACCGATCTCATCGAAGAGTTTAATCTACTAATGTAGAGCTGGCTCAATAAGAACTGGAGCAGATCCAGATCAGCTGGTGCAGAGGTCGTTCAGCAGTGGGTTTGTAAATCTTTCCGTTATGCCGTCCTGCTAAGAAAATCGAGTCGCAGTTTATCTTTTTTAAAGATATGTTTAGCTTTTCCCCCTTCTGAATTACCAGATGTCTTCAATACTTTGAATACCGTCTACCATTGCGCTTTAAGGTTTGTAACAGGTAGTAGATATCTTTCACATCAAAAGTTGAATGGATTCCTTTAAGCGTACAGAGATACAATCACCTGATGCCACTGATTCATGAAACTCTGCTCAGTTCCAGCATGTTTAAATTATCTTAAACAACGATCTGTTCCTGGCCATTCTTTTTGTGCCAACATTTTTCTTTTGGATGTTCCACTTGTTCGAACATAAAAATGGAATAAAGCATTTACTATAAATCATGGAATCAGCTCCAGCCTGAACTAAAGATGTCTGATTTTATTTCCTGGGCATTTTTTGTTGTTTTGAGCGGTTCTTGAAAAAAATGCAACATGATTCTATCAGTCAGTGTCATAGCTTTTAAATTGTTTTGAATTACGGGTAACACTTTATTTGAGGGGGGGGGGGGGGGTGGTGAATAAGACTGTCATGACACTGTCATAAACACAACATAACTTCTGCCATCAACATGAATAAGCCTTCAAAACTATTTATGACTGTTGTCATAAAGCATCATTCAGTAAATAATGACACTTTTAATACAAAGTTGACATTACCTTCAATAACATAGAGTTACCTAATTTTTAAAGTGCAATCAGTAATACTTTTATAACAAATTTATATCAGTAATGATTTGTTGGTTTTATGTTTTAAACTTCTGCACGTGTTTTCATTTTGTGTAACCAGGTTGTTGCAGATTTCTCCCCTCTTGTTTTTCCTGGTCAAATAAAGAAAAGAAAATTGAATACACAAGAAATGATTTCTTCTGTGTGGTGCACCATTTGTAGAAAGATGTCTCAATGTGACTGCAGAGTTTTTGTTGAGACAATTTTTTGAGCAGGAAAAGTAAGACTACCTATATCTTACCAAGATTAAAAGATAAAATTGAACTTGTGCAGACTTGTAAAAGCCAACACTATCTGCATCTTTTCACATGCACTTTTCACATGCATCTTTTCACTGCTTTCTGTCTTGTTTTCTAGCTGGCCAACATGATTTTGCCTGAAGAAGAGAACTTCCTGTTAGTTTTCAGAAGAGAAGCTCCACTGGACAACAGCGTTGATTTTATGAAGGTGAAGATGCAAACATTTTTAAACATGAAAAAGATGTTGCTCGATGACAAGGTAGATTACTTTGATAGGTTTTGTGGTCTTGTAACCACATGCTGCTGCATTTGGATGTAAATCTAGCTTTTAAAAATACGTTTACTTGAGACATCCATGAAGTTATCTCTCCTAGATCGATGTGAAGACTCTGTAAAATAACTCTATTCAGTCATGAGACATGATAAATGGTGCTGTTTTCCTGTTGACCAGTAAAGACAGTACGAGTGCATCACTCCACCTTTGCCTTAAAAGTTATTTTACTTGCTTTACAATATCATTATGGTTCAGGCAGCATACAAAGTTCAACATTTCATCTGTTAATGAAAGTATTGCCACGTAAACCAGCCTTTCTTAAAGTGAATACTTGGACCTGGACTGAATGGCATGTACATATTGGTCAGTGTCTGGAATACATTTCTAGATGATTAGAAATTTGCTTTGTAAACAATTGAATTCTGAAAAGGGTAAGAATGCATAAAACTGAATTTGTAAATAAATAATCAGTGCAGTCTAACATTTTTTGACAGTTCATTGAATGCAGATTTGTCATTTTTCATTCTAGATTGTATGTAGCTTTTTATGTTTCCCTGCATCAGTAAACTTAATTTCAACTGATGGCTTATTAACAAGCTTTTGCTAAACTGCAGAATCAGGCGTCTAAGAGCAGTAAACATCTAAACCATGCAGGACTTGAGGACCAGGGTTGAAGAACACTGATTTAACTCTGGGCACATGCTATTTTCCAGAGATATTCTATTTTATTTTTTTTACATTAGTGTGGTTCGACTTTAAATGTAGCTAATTTCTTTGCTTAGTACTGTCTGTTTCTGACCTTTAGCCTTTCATAGGAATCATCTAGACTTTTGAATGTGAAATTTGGGAACCCAGACTCTGAATATTTTGACTAGGGCTGTGTGCACAAAAAAATGTGTGGTCAACATTGCATTTTTCTAACTTTTTTCCAAACTTGACTATATATTCAAGTTGGTTGTATTATTTTATGGTTGTGTTCAATATGTTGACCTCTTCTGACACATACCTCATTAACTGGAGCTTAAACTCGCTGATTGACAATTGATCTTTTTTCACTATGCAACTGATCTCTGTCCTTCTTAACTTAAAAAGGACTGGAATTACTTCACTGGCTGAAATAATTTCTTAGTGCTATAAATAACTGATTTTGTGTTGCTCTGTCTGCTGCAGATATGGAGGAAGTATGACATCGACTGCAGTGGCTACATATCAGCTCAGGAGCTGAAGGTGAGATTAATTAATCAAAAATGAGCATTTTTTTTGTATCTTAGATATGATGCAGCTTATTTCAACATTTTCTTAGTAGAACATGAATAGTTGAAAATACAGTACTTGCATCATTTTTGGAAAGGATATTCCCAAAATGGGTAAAGTTGCACAGTTAAAATTATTTCATGTGTGTATATATGTTTTGTAGGCACATGCTTGAATAGGTCTTGGTCTAAAATAACTTCAAACTTCCTACTAGTAATGAATGCCAGGAAGCAATTAGCCAAGGTTAATTGTAGTAATGCTAAAATGTGCATTAAATATTTAAGTTGTACACCTTTGTAATGTATTGATTATGGAAGGTAAAAAGTATGTTTGTTAATGTCGAATAGAAAACACAGCAATGATCTGAGAGAAACTACTGATTACTGTTGCTTCCACAGGGAATTGAGCTCATTGATTGAAAATGTTTTTTTTTCTTTGTGGTTTTTCTTCTCCCAGGCCTTTTTGAAAGATTTATTTCAGCAGCACCACAAAGAAGTGTCCCCTGACAAACTGGAAGAATACACTGATGCAATGGTAAAAAAATTACGCTGCAGTCTCAACACTTAGTCACACTTTTTTTAAAACTTGACTGACTGTCCAATTCAAAAAGTTATACAACAGTTTTTTATACAAATTAATTTTTAATTTTAACATTGTATGCCAGGCAGTATTTGTTTTATTTATTTAGTTAGTGCAATTATTGTTCATCTTTTTGACTGAGCATATTTTCAGAGATGAGAACATCTCTCATTATGCAAAGATATCATTCTACAAACTCAAATGTACAGCCTCCTGTAAGAGTTGAATCTTGCTGTTATGGATTATCTTGTATAACAACCAAAAGGGGAATTATTTTATAAATTTTTTGGGAGACTCAACATTTGAAGTTAGATTTCTGATTTTTATACATTTACATTTTGTCAAAGTCTGTAAAACTGAGCAGAGGTAAAGCAGAGGCCAATTTGTTGTGATTTTGAAAATTAACAAATCCTTTCTTTTCAGATGAGAGTATTTGACAAAAACAAGGATGGCCGCTTGGATCTCAATGATTTAGCCAGGTACATTTCTGATTTTGTGCTAGAAGCTGACTACTTGAAGCTTTATAAAACAAAACAGTGTTGGTTTCATTTCCTGTTATGATTAATTCAATAAATACTTGGGTTTATGCTGAAGGATCTTGGCTTTGGAAGAGAACTTCCTGCTTCAGTTCCAGATGGATGTAAGTATCTTAGTCTTTTTAAAGGGGCAGTATTTTCGTTGCACATACTATCATTTTATAGCACAGTCAATGACTGTGCTATGCCATTGCTGAAAAGAAAAAGTAAAGCATTTTTTCAGTTATTGTAAAAGTGCTTTTTATATCAAACTTAAGTTAAAAGAAATTTCACATTTTACCGCCTTGGAATTGAGCCTCTGTTTCTTTAAGAAGCTCTTGCTTTTTCCCACATTGCCACCTCACAATATTCCTCTATCAAGGGACACTAGCAAGGAATACCATCAAAATGTTTTTGACCGGTGTTTCAGTGAGAAGTAGCTTGTATGATGAGCTCAGCATATTCCATCAGATGTTTGCTAATTGCTGCTGGCTAGTCTGAAGGAGCAATGTGGAGTAGTCGCAGGGGAAGTGTGCTCTGAGAGGCAGAAGCTTGGCTTGGAGACTCTGGAATCAGCACTGTGGTGTAACCGAATGTTGTTTTTCAAAGCAACGCTCGGTTTCACTTATCGTTTTCTGAACTCATAACTGTTTGGCCCACTACTCCTCTGGATAACAGGGGAGATTAAAGGATTTCTCAAACATGCATGAGAGAATCAAAGCAACACTCCAGGTATGTCTTGATGAGGGAGAGACATTACAACATTATCTACATCTCAAAAAAGTTGAATTTACTTTATACAGCCCCTTTTAAAAACCAATGAATCAATAAAATAAACCCACCTATCTAGTTTTATTTTCATATTTGTTTGATGAAAGACATGTTCTAATTTTCTTTAAGGCTTCCAGTAAAGAGGAGAGGAAGAGAGACTTTGAGAAGATCTTTGACCACTATGATGTTGTAAGTCCCTCTGTGGGAAATTATCTTCTGCAAAATTATCTCTTATCTGTTTAGGTTATGCAACAAATAATGAAAGGAAAAAATGTAAATGAACATCTTACAGATGGATTTTTTTGTAACACTAAGAACAACACTCTCCCAACCCCATTAAGGGACAAGGGTGTCAAGAAAAAGGATGGATGGATGGAAGAACAACACTGAGGAAATGAATCTACTTTAATTTTGCGTTATAAAACGTAATAAGATAAAACCGCTAAAATGTGATGAAGTCACACTCTGGTTCATTATATCATGTAAAATCAGAACTCTTGAACAGACTCGCATCTCGATTGTGAAACCAAATGCCTGAGAACCTTTTCTGCTCATGCACCATTTAATCTCTGAATGAAAAGCCTCAAGGCCACCAGTTTTGTTACTGAACCAGTTGACTTTGACAGAGACGATGTTCAGAATAGCAGGAACCAATGCAATTAATGTTAACGGAATGCAGAGTGTGAGAGACGTGCATCTTCGTTTTTATGCTTGTATGACCTGATCTATCAAACTCTAGGCAAAGTGTGAATGGACAAAGTCTGATCTGAGTTTAGCTGGAGAACAAGTACTGAACTGTTGCCATAAAGAGACAGAATTTTTTACAGATTTGAGATGTTTCACACAGAATAATTTGTATAGACAAAGTCTTTGGAAAAACATATTTTTAGTTTATTGAAGGTCTTTGAAAACCTATTTCATTACAACCATAATATTTTTATTACAATGATTCAGAGTTTTTTTTTTTTTTTTTTTTTTTACAATTCTGCATGGAAAAATGACACTGAGGTTCTCTGGGATTTTGGAAAAGCCTAAAATAATATTTTCCCTGCCATATTATTCTGTCACTGTCCCGACTTTTGGTTTTCTTCTGTCTGCACATGTTCCCTCCTTCTGGTTATCCATCTCCAGAGTAAGACCGGAGCACTGGAAGGTCCTGAGGTGGATGGGTTCGTCAAAGACATGATGGGGCTTGTCAGGGTAGGAGTCCTAGTTATTCTTTTTCCTCTGTAAAATGTGGTGAAACCATTTTAAACTATTATATTGACATTTTCTAAGACTTTTTCTGATTTGTATGCAAGTATATACCTTCATTTTTCGATTCTGCTTCACTTCTCGACAACCTGGGGTCTGTTGTTGCACCTAAATTTCCTCTTAATTTTGAGTGTATAATGTGATTGCCCTCCTGATGAAAAGCTAAAAACAGTAAAACATTTTTCCTCCATTATTAATCTCTCATTCACTAATCAGTGCTCTACTTCTTGCTTTCTCTATTGCAGCCCAACCTGACGGGTCCCGATCTTGACAAACTGAGAGCCGTTCTGTTGCGTCACTGCGACGTCAACAAGGATGGGAAGATTCAGAAAAATGAGCTGTCTTTATGTCTGGGAGTGAAACCAAAACCTTAGGAAACTTTATATCATATTCCTCGTATGAAACACTGACTGTATGATGTATGTCTGATTATAATGAAATGTTATCCACATAATCTCGCTACTTTTTCATGCATCAAGTTTAACGTAAACCTTAAATAGTAGAATTAACTTTAAGACAAATTCGAGTCTCTGACTCTCTGACTTGATACTGGGTTTCTAAGGTAGTACTGGGCTTGTGTTTGCTGGTGTAAGATGTTTGCAAGTGGGTAACATTTTTGTGCTGGTCAACGAAGTGAAAGTGTCTCTTTTGAAGTAAAAACTTGCTGAATATAAAGTTCTCTGTAGAGCCTTTTGCATTTGCATGTTTCTATAAAAAATGCATGTTGTGTGGTGTATAATATACAGTAATGGGCTATAAAGAAAATAAACAATGACAAGTGATGGCATACTAATGTTTGTCTGTCTTCTTTCCCTTCAGCATCTACATTGAATATTATAAAGAAATGTGAAATAAAAGTCTTTCATACACAATTGGAGCTGTAAAAGTTTACAACAAAATGTAATGCAATCAAATCTGTTTCATTTGCCAGAAAAAAAACATGGTAATTTGCATTTAGATATAAATGTGGCAAATATTTTAAATGGATTTAATTGCAGGAGTGACAGAAAATACTGCACACTATGAAACATTTTGTTTTGAACATTTTCTCAAAAACCAAAGGGGTGGGGGATCCAACAGGAAAAGTTTGGTAACGACAGACTTAAAAGAAATTTTTCATATTTATTTATTCAGGTTATCTTTGATAAATTTGAAGGTTTTTCTCCGCATTGCACCAATTTAAATGTTTGGTGACTTTCAAGTGCAGCTGAATGAGATGCCATGTTCCAAGTTTGAGGGACAATTTAAACCATGTAGCTGGAAGTCCTTTCAGTGACTAACAGGAACCTAATGGTGCAGACCGTAAAAGCTTTCTCCACCAGACCGAGATGCACTCGGAGTCAAAGCCAACATGGCGTGTGATTTTTATATGGTCTCCAGTTATTCATATGTGTATTTCAATTATACAGGACACCAGCACTGCGAATAGCTTAAATGTATTGTTACTGTACAGGACATGACTTTAGTTTCTTGTGTACTGTGTAGCGGAACAGTTATTGGGTTATGATTGTTTTGTGTGGGAGGAGGAGCTGAGACGCATACAGCTGCTGCAAAGCAAACACTTTGAGATCAGTAGGTGTTAACAGTTGCAGCGAGGCTGGAGTAAAGACTTGAATGAAACAAATTGTCATCAAGGTTAAAGCACTGAATGGCTCAGAATCAGTGGAGCTATAGTGCACTTTCTTTTGTCACTTTCTTTTTCTTTTCATGCAAAAAGTTAGAAATAAAACTGACTAAAGCTTCACTCTTAGATTTTATTATATGTGGAATTAGAGTTATGCTCTGTTAGTTTGATTCTTATATTTTCTGATTATTTGGCTCAACTTGTTACGATCTGTGTTGCTAGTATAACTTCTGACATTTATTTCCAGTCCTTGTAATCTAAAACGTTCACGCTTTTTTTTGCCAGTAGGCTTGAGATACACATCTCAAAGTGAAACTGCTGTCAACCAACATTATTCTCGGCCAATAAGGAAACATCTCACTCTAAAGTAATGATCTATTAAAATGCATCTCATCTTCTTAAGAGCTTCACTTAAGGCCTGGCATATGAACTGAAGACCTGAACATCAGAAGCATTAAAGCAACTGCTGTATCCTTTAGTAATTTAATAACTATATCATTAATGTCAGTCTGAATATTTATAGCAATGCGCTGTCTCTCTAGCCAGTATGCCTATATTTATTAGCAATATATGCAATATTGATAATAAACTAATGCAAAGACATGTATGTATTCTATATTTAGATTTGAGGAGGCATTCTCAATACTGAACATCTGTCAAGCTTATGCTGTATGTGGAAAAGAATGCAAGGCATGTTCTTAATGCTGTGCAATGCTGCCCTCTAGCGGCAAAACTACCGCCTTCGTAGGGAACGTTTCATTCAGCCTCCATTATTTAAGGTGGATTGGTGCTGGTGCTTATCTCCAGTGGTCACCAGGCGAGAGGCGAGGTACACCTTGGACAGGTCGCCAGTTCATCACAGGAGATTGTTTCAATCAAATTAAAATTAATATGATCATGTTCATATTATTATTTTTATAATACCTGCACCTTTCTTACAGCAGGAACGCCATCATATTCACACCAAGTAGATTTAGATCAGCTGTGAGCTTGCTACCACCAACTGTTGATTGTAAATAGTTTGTATTTATTGTTTTAATCAGTTTCAGCTTTAATTTGCCTGGAACAAATGCAATGTGAAAAAAACCCTAACCCATTTTTCTTCACATTACCCATTTTTCTTCACATTATGTGTGAAGAAAAATGAACAGCCTAACAGCTTGCAGGAAGATGAACAGCTTGCTAAGTGGCACCATATGATTTTTGATTGAAAACATTGGTATCAAGCTCTTCACAGTAACACAAGATGGTTTCTTGTCTGTCTTTGGGTCATTCTCATTGAGTAAACAGCAAACAAGAAAAGTGCTGTAAGCTGAGGGAGAGTGCATAGATATTCAAAGACGGGGCCAATTGTATCATCCATGCAAAGTGAACATAAAGTTATTGGCACCAATAAGTCAGGTGATGGTCATTCATCCACATGAAGGTTTCACAGGAAAAGACAAATTGTTGCACTGTTGTAATTTCCATAAAGTTATATCTCACTTGGCCACCACCAATACTTTCATTGGTATTGGTGCAGATCAATATCCACCAGGTGCAAAGGGATAGAAATACAAAAAATATATATATATATTAAAAAGTGTTTATGCTGGTATGTTGGTCCAGCGTGGATGTGTAAGTAAAACAGACTGTTCTTTGAAATATATTTGGTTTATCAGTCAGGTTCAGGTTTGGCAACAGGACTGAAATGTATATTTTTAATAAGCATTCATTTTAGTTACACAGCAGTTTGCAGTAGAGGGTGTGCCACAGCTGCTCCTAGTTTACAATGCAACTGTTTTTATTTCCTTTATCCATCCCAAAATCTTTGCGCTGCAGAACATTTTGCTGCATATGCTCCATTCTCTGTCATATTTATTATGCTCAGCGAGCTTAGTGAAAACATCAGGATATTTAGTTTGCACCAACAGAGAATTTGGGAAAAGAACCTGCCTTTGCTGACTGACCGGAAATAAGGCTGTTATGCAGGATTGTCTGGGGAAAAACACAATAAAAAGGATTAATATTATGATATTATATATTGTCCTGACTCGAGCGTTTCTAAAAGGATTTCAAATATTGATTAGTTCTATGTGCTCACTTTCAACACTGCAAAAGAAACTTCAAAATAAAAGAAATGTCAGCGATCTAAGGTTTCCAAGAACCCTCTCTTCCAGGAAAGAAGCTGCCAGTTGTCGTTTTGAGAAAGCATGCTATGATTTTTCCCATCCCATAAAACGCATCTTGAGGTTTTTCCATGCAATACGTTGTAGTAGTGGAAAGCCACCCACCATAGAAGACAGTTGCCTGACTTTCTGTGATGCAGTTCATGTAGTGGCATGGAGCAAATAAACTCTGGGTGAGAGATTTGTGGGGGCCCCCCAAGCTGTTATTTCCACTGACTGGCCACCGCTTGTAAAGAACAGCCAAATGACCACTGAAGACCTGACACATGAATGACTAGCAATTTACTGCAAATACTTCTTTGGACATGGAAGACATAAGAGACGGGTCAAAGCAAAATAAAAAAATCTGTTTGAAAGTAGGCTGTAAAGTAAAAAATGTAAAATGCATGCCTCTCCCATACACATAAAACTCTCCAAAACTCCAGGAAAGGAATGGAATAACTCAACTCCAAACCTACAACGACATGGATGGCCACCTAAACGGACGATGGATGATCCAAATGGAAGAAACAGCGCACTGATTATATGAGAACAAAATTTAACTTCTTGGCTTTAAAAAGGCTATGTTTTAATGTAAAACTCCCACTGTTAAATTCTGGTCAGGATCAATGGGAGGATGAACAGAGCTGCATGCATGGTCACACGGGGAGAAAACATAAGGAAGGTTACAAAAGACATGAGATCACAGCAGTATTTCACCTTCCAGCATGATAATGAGCCTAAACTCACATCTATTTACTTTTGAGTCTGTGGATTAGTTGTACAAAACACTGAACCGAGCAGGCCTGTATGCCACACATTTCAGATTTTAATTTGAAGAGGGAAAAACATTAACTTTACATTTCCTTCCTGCTTATGGCCCGAGTGTGACAAAAAAAATTGTATAATTGCTTGTGATAAGAATACTTTTGTAAAACACAGTAACACTTGAAAAGAAAAACATTCTCCCATGTTGCGTCCTGCTTTATTACAACATCATGTAACCATAATCACATCATTCTGGGATGTGGAGTGCAAACTTTGCATCCTTCTTCAGGTCTCCTTCCAGTGTTTGGATCCATATGACTTGTTGCATATGGCTTACAGCTGGTGAGGTGACAGACTCCAGTTCAAAATACAATGATGTCTCAATGGAGCTCTTCTCAAGTGTTTGCCAAGCCAGCAAGTTAAGTCAAAACATGCTTTTTATAGCATGAACTAATTTAAGCTGCAGGATGTAACTCGTAATAGTAGCATATAAAAAACATGAAAAAAAATCATAAAACTACACTGTAAAATATACATTTGAATGGACAAGGACTAAGGGGTGAATCTTCACAACACTGTGCCACACACACTGCTGACCACAAACATTAGTTTGTGTGCACCATGTTGCCTGAGTATCCATGTAAACAGAAGCATCCCCTGTGTGGCCTGACCACACACTGATGGCTCAAAGCTCCAAAGTAGAGTTCAGCGCCAACAGCTTGCAGGCCTCTGATAGTAAATATTTGAAATAATGTGACCTGTTGTCTAAAGCTAAACTGTCTAAATTGGAGAATGATACAAATCTTTCCAACATCTTCTTTTGCTGCCACAACCCTGCCGCGGCAGAATCAAGGATTTCACATGAAAGAATCTAAGCAACACTTTAAGTTCAGTTTGGATGACAGAATAACATTATAACATGATATAAAACTCGAGTTGATTTTACACAATACCCCTCTTTAAGAAAATTAAGACAGTTTTATGACATCTAAAATTAGATCAAATTTTACACTGACATTTACAGATGTAACAAACATCCTTTTTGTTTCTGGATCAGGTATCTTTCCAAATATGCCTCCATCCCCTCTACACACTATTCACAGACAACTTCTGTGAGTAGTTTGTTTTTGTTGGCTTAACCCTTTCATGATCCTTTGTGTCAGGATTTTTTTTTCCAATTTGTTTTTTTATGAAGGCGTTAAAAAAAAGGTGTTTTTATTTTATCTTTTTTAGGCGATCAATTATAATTTTCTCCAAATAAAAAGTTGTTATTTGAAAAATACATCAGTAGTGTTATTATTTAGGGGTTATATGATATCACAATATGTTTTTACCTGCAAAGGTTGTCTACAGTAGAAGGAGGGACTGGATCGCTTTTTTGTCTGTCAACCACATTGGATTTAACAAAAATAAATTCTTGCATTTGCAGCTGATGGCCAGTAGTTGATAGAGTATTTTATGATCCATTAGTGTCCATTTCAGTGGACTGTGTGCTTTCATAACATAAAGATCCACAAGAAGCACAAGAAAATGGCTTTTAGATAGCTGTCCATTGTAGTGACCACTATGCATGAAAGGGTTACAAAAAACGCTTGTCTGTAGTCAACAATTGCGTTGTTTAAAGAAATATAGTTGCCAAAAGATAAATGTAACAAAGAAGTAGAAAAATTGTAACTTCACTCTCTGCCATTATCATAAGCTGTGAGGGAAATGAGACGACATAGAAAAGGATGCTGGATTCTCCAACTACATAGTTTGAATGGTTTTAATGTGATACATAACTCCCATTTACATGTGACCCTCTCTTGATATATGATCTTCTGTTTGGAACAAATAGTCACGTGATCCTCTCTTCTGCTGCTGGATTTCATAGAGAACACAGACTTAGGTGGGTTACAGAAGCTGAAATCTCAACAGACTAGACAAACAAGCCGTCTTGTGAAGTTTGACATTCTTCAACTTCCGCGGTCAAAACTGTCGAAGGAGCACTGAATCAAGATTTTTGGCAAAGCTAGCAAGCATTCAGTCAGAACTGTGCAAAGAAAGCTTACCACTTTATGCCATAACTGAGAGAGAAAGCCTACTGTGAATGAGCAGCAAGTCTATGCCATTTTTTTTATGCATATGGAGGTAAAACATTTTCCAGAAGTCCTATGCAGATGTTATATAGAGCGTCAAGAGTGATGTAGTACATGACATATAGATGTTTGACTCTGCCAAACTAAAGTCAAGTAAATGTGTTCAGTCTGGCACAAAAAGACAAGAAACTTAATCCAGTAAAAACAGAAATATAAAAACTCTGACCTCCTGCATTTGCCTTTGGAAACACATTCAGGGTACAAAGAGTTTATAGCTTTTCACATTTTGCAACAGCCTAAAATGTAAATGTATTTTATTTTCAACATATCTGATTTCTGAACTGGAGCTAGAAGTATTCCACAAATCACATCTCAGCCTTTTTTACATGTTCAAACATCCTGTATCAATGTGCAGGCCTGGTAGACGTGCTTCAAGTTTAATATTGAACAAGAAGTACTTATTAATGTCTGGGAAATAAATACAGATAGTGAAAACTGCTGCTGTAACTAAACTGAAAAAATAGGTGCTGAAACAGAACCTTGAAACGCCTTTAACCAGATGTGCCGACAGTGATGTTATATTCCCAGCTTCATAGTCGTCATTGACATAAGTTTCCACTGTGAAGCTATTTAAGGAAACAGAAGCAATTCTGCAGGGAAAAAGAGGTTTTCTCATTGTGACCTACCAGATGGGGGAGGTCAAAGGTTTCAAAATAAGGAAAACAGCAGGATGCATGTAAATCACAGTAATTCAAAAAGGGGGAATCTTCAGCAAAGAACAAACCCACATTGCCGTTACGTTATAGATTTATTCTGTTTTGCTTTTCCTTGAATGTAAATTTCAGATTTAAAAAATTCACACAAGATTAAGTGAGCAATAGCAAAAATAAATAATGATGATTTGTGTAGAAAACTAGACAAATGTAAATGTGACATAAAGCGTTTGACCAAACCTCCAACCTCCAAAATTAAGGGCAAATACTTTTTTCATCACACTCTAGGGTAGTACTGAGGTAAAGCTGTGTTGATTACTGAATAATCCAGTGTAGCACCAACCAGACATGACTAATTGACAATAACCACAGCTGGATATTAGAAACATTTTGTGTTGATTGTCACGTCTTTGAAAGAATTTTACAACAAAATGTGACTTTCGACCTCACCCAAATCTGTGCAACCCCTTCACCACTCCTTCCTTTCTGTCGTCATGGCAGCAGCGGGACCTCTCTGGTATATAAGGTCCTCCTCTCCTGAGTTGTGAGCCACAGCAACAAAGAGAGTTCAGCCTTCTGCATCGCTACAAAGTGTTGGGGAGATTAAACCCCCAAGCAAAGGGACTAAATAGATTTTTTCTTCATTAATATTTTTAAGTTTGTACTGCATGGCAAGAACATGACAAATCTTTCGGATGTTTTAGTTTTTTTCATGACTGCACAGGTAAGAGATAAATTCACTTCTGCTGTTAACACTGTAAGTCTGATTAAAGTTTAAGTTTGGTCAACGTCTTGTTTTTTGGTTGTACATTGTTTACAAGACAAAAGATATAAAATCTGGGAAATGCTCAGTCACCCCTTGGTTGTCTTGAATGACTCTGGGATCTTAAAACAAATCCATTCTGTCCTCCACTCAGACATTCGCAGCGATCGGGGCTCAGACGTGCCCTCGGCGATGCCCGTGTCCTGCAGAGCTTCCCGTGTGTCTCTCCGGGGAGCCCCTGGTCCTGGATGACTGTGCCTGCTGTCTGGTTTGTGCAGGTCAGAAAGGCCAAGCATGCTCAGAGATGAAACCCTGTGACACAACTAAGGGGCTGCAGTGCGATTACTCAGTGGATGTTCACAAGAGAACTGGCATCTGTGCAGGTGAGTCAGCCGCACATGATCATCGATAGCCATGACGATTATGGTAATTTAAAAAAATTCTCTCGTTGTTTTGTCTCATTCCTCCAGTCAGTGTGGGTAACGTGTGCGTTTTGGAGGGTTTAGTGTATCAGCATGGCCAGGTCTTCTTCCCGAGCTGTAAATACCAGTGTGTGTGCCAGAATGGTCAGATAGCCTGTATTCCTCGCTGCAACCTGGATGTTATGCTTCCTGGGCCCGACTGTCCAATCCCACGCAAGGTCCAGGTTCCTGGAGAATGCTGTGAGAAGTGGGTGTGTGAGCCCCAGACTGAAGCAAGCGCACTGGGCGGCTTTGCCATGGCCGGTGAGTGAGTGGATGGTGATCATGTTTCTAGTGATCTAAGACTAATGTAGAAGCAAAAAGATAAGTGGAAAAAAATAGGAAACAGTGGAGAGTGAGAAATAAGAAGAATAAATTAATCATGTTTCAACTAGTTTGGTGGAAGAGGTAAGCAAGTACTTGAGAAAATAAAGTCTGTCTTCTCCCAGGATGTCTTTTCCTCGACAGTAGGACGTTTTAACACAATTTAACCCTTTGTTGTCGTTTTTTGCTCATTCAGCCTTTCGTCAAGAAGAAACTGTAGGTTTTGGAAGCTGGGACCCCAGGCTAACCTGCATTGAGCAGACCACAGAGTGGGGGGCCTGCTCTGAAACATGTGGCCTGGGGGCCTCCACCAGGGTCACAAACAAGAACAATCGCTGTGAGATGGTGAAGCAGAGTCGGCTGTGTATGATTAGACCTTGTGAAGACCTGCAGGGACAATTGACTCAGGTTGCACTAATGGTAAGATTCATTCAATAATTAATAAATTTAACTGATAATCCTTTAAGCTCCAGAGTAATATACATTAAACAGTAGAAAAACAGAAGGTCCCTGAAGGAGCCTTCTCATTAATCACACCCTCCAATACCCAATGCTTATACATTTTAGCTAAATCGAGCACTATAACTCACGTCAGCATGATAGATAACATTTTCCATTAATAGCAAAAAAGTAACTTTTCTGTAGTTAGAATATAACATTAGTATTTCTTCCTCCTCCAGCAGAGAGACAGGAGATGCCAGAGGGTGGTGAGGAGCAGCAAAGCTATTCACCTGGAGCATGAGAACTGCACCAGTGTCCGGGCCTACAAGCCTCACTACTGCGGCACCTGCACTGATGGGCGCTGCTGCACCCCCCACAGAACCAAGACCACTGTGGTGGAGTTCCAGTGTCCCGACAACAGAATCAGACGCAAGCCAGTCATGGCAATCCTAACCTGTGTCTGCCACACACATTGCCCTCGAGACAACGCTGCATGGGAGCCATCGCTGCTCCTGTACGGTGACATGACAGGAAGATGAGTCCAGGTTGCAGCTAACGACAAAATATGGGATGTGTTGAGTCCTGAGTATTAACTTCCAGCACAACAATTGTTGCTGACGATAATATTTATATAAAAAAAAGAAAAGAAATGAGAAAAAAAGACACACCCAAACTAAGGCAAAACCAAACTTAGGGCTGCCAGACCAACAGACCAATAGCCTTAATTTAAATCCTCAACTGAGATTTATAATTGGCTTGAAAATTAACTCAAAAAGTTTGAAAATGATTTGAAATTTTAAGCATATGGAAGTTTATAAAGCACTTTTACAAGCTGTATAAACTTAGCTCATAATTTATTAACTTCTGCTGAGGATTTTTTGTTTCATTTGTTTCTTTTTATGCAGTGTAAATAATGTGAAATTTGAGTTACAAACTAAACAAACTCCACAAAAAATAAATTAGTTTTTTTTTCCATACACCCAAATAAAGATAACTGAGGAGCAGATGAACCATGATATTTTAGGTAAATATCCTACACCTAATAACTAACCTAATAACTAAATTAAAATATATATTACTAATATTGTGGCAACTGATGAGTCAGACTTAACCGGGCACCACAAATCAATTAACACTGTTTTGGTCTGTGGAAACAGTGTTAAAATAGGGCATCTCAGGTCATTTTGAAGGAATATTCTGACCTGGAACACAAAGCGAATCACCCATGTCTCTATCTCTGCAGGAGAGAGATTTCATTTTAAATGTAACTGAATTATATCCTGTTGACAAAAATAATCAGTATGAATTAATACTGAGTTCTATAGAAGCACTTAAGTTATGCTCTCAAAAGTGTTGCCTTCCTAATGGATTGTGCTTGATAGCTGTTTGTAAGTTGTATTTTTATTTTTAAAATATCATTTAAAAAGGTAAAGTGTAAAAAAACAACAACTTTCTATTTCTAAAATAAAAAAAAATGTTTATCCTGAAGAAAGAAACTACAGATTTAATGCACTGTAAAATAAGAAGTAAAATCTTGAATCTTTATTGAATCTTTCTTTATATGCTGTTATTCCCTCTGATAAACTAGAAAGACCTTCAGATGCGAGATTTGTGAAAGAGGTATAATTATTTTCACTAAAAACTCTTTATCTACAGGTTGCATAATTGGAATAACTCACCTGTGCACCTTGACATGAACCCCACTAGGGGCTCACCACATGAATGAGAGGTCACTGTTGTGTCCGAGTGTCATTTTTGACGTCTCTCTGAAATACTACCCTTGTTGTAAAATAAATGCTTTTAGCAAATGTTCACTTCTTATAGGCATAGAAGGAACAGTTTTGTCAAAGTCATTTTTTTTGTTTTTTCATTTGATCTAGTTTATTTTTCTTCTACTAATATATTTGTAATACATTAGTACATAACTTGTTTGACTGAAAGTGTATCAAATGCACAATGTTAATAATATATGTTCAATGTGATGCTTTTATCTTTTACTATTGTTGTTTGCTTACTCTTGTTTTTCCTAATGCTTCAAAAATTAAAATAAACATCCTATTTTAAAGATATATCTGATTTTAAGTAAATTGATTAGATTTAGTGTCAAAGTTTAACTACACTCATATTGGCAAATAAAAGGATTTGAGGGTAAATGAGAAGAAAACCAACCATGCACCCACATATGCATATTCAAAGTTTATTACATTTGAATAAAAACAAAAGGAAAACTTACTAAGTAGCAATCTATTTAATGACTTTTTTTATTAACTTTCTGGAAATTAGTTTCCATCAACCTGAAAGATCAAACTTAGTTTTGACCTAAATACTATTACAAACCTGTGAATAAATATATATATTTTTAACTTTTAATCCCAGTTTGTCCAAAAGGTTAAAAAATGACAATGTTATATCTGCCTGTTGATCTCACTATGAAGAAAAGGATGAATGTATAAATTCCACCCAGGCCCACCTTGATTTTTCAGAACCTGCGTAAGGAGGCTGTCCGGCCCCCAGAGGTGGAGAATCAGAAATTTAAAGAACCTTAAAGGTGTGACAGTTTTAAATGCAAAATATTTTCACTTATAAATGAAATCCAATTAAATATTTCCCAAATGCTTTGAAGATGGCTCTCTTCTTTTAAAGGCTTTACCATGATTTCCATCTCATAGGAAACTCTGAGTCCCTCCAAAAGGTAGTTACCCTCTGACATCTTTCCTTGACCCCAAACGGTAAGGACACAACGTAAGAAAACTGAAACTTCCCTTCAGGACAGCTAGTTTTTTTTTAGTGGGAAGTCGAACGTTTGTCTGAATCTGAATCTGGCACTGTGGTGAATACATCAATGAACAGCTCAGTCTCTGCCAGGAAGATCTCTGTGTCACTATTTTCATACTTCAGAAGCACTTAAAAAATCACATTTGCACCCTAACCCTAGCCCAGTGCAGATAAAGTCCCAGCAATATCTTATAATACATGTAAAATTGTTAATGGTTTAAAAACATTTTGATCTTGTTAAACAATGCACAAACTGTAAAGACAGATTTTTTAAACCAACCATGTGTATACAGTACTTATTCCATACCACTTTCATAAAAGCCCATAAAACACTATTTTATTTTAATTATGTGTATAGATTACATATTCTACCCAGAAATCCAAGGATAAACAGAAATACAATAAATGAAAAGAAAAATCAAGTGCAAACCTTAAGTATGTATATTCTATTTTTGATTTATGAATCAGTTTATTGATTTGATGACAAACTGCGTCATCAGGTCTCCATAAATTCCTGTCTGAATTTGGTTTATCTTGACATACTGATGTAGAACAGTAGACAAAATACCACAAACACACCAAGCCCCAAGTAGAACCTTTGTGAATCGCTCTGCATGCAGTTAAAAGGCTCATATTGCCTGGGAACAAAGCACAGTAAGATTTGTTCATTGAATTGACTGCCTGTAAGTTTGTGCATCAGGATGTCATTATCTGGATCAAGGAAAAGTACAAGCCCATAGTCATAATCTATAAGCACCATTATTCTCTTAGTGTTCCTCCTAACCCTAAACCTTGCAAAGCAGCGTCCATCCCAGCTTGGTGGGAATGTCATTGTCTTTAAAACTGACTCTCTAACTGCTGCTAAATCACAATCAACTTGACTATTGACTTGAATGTCATAAAAAGCCTTTCCTCTCATGATACCTTGGTTATGAAACATGCAGTTACATCCAGTGAAATGATGTGGCGCTGTAGTTTGAGCCTTCACATTCTCTTGCCGTACCCTGTTGCCCTTATTTTTACCCTGCACACTTTTATTCTTTTGCTGTTCAATTTTCTGTACACTCTCTTTCCTCCTCCAGATGTGAGATCTTTGGTCTATATATGCCTCATCCAAGCTGACTGTGTCATGGTCACTATGTTCTGTGCACAAGGCACAGAGACACATCTGATCATTCAAGCACAAGAACTCCACAATCCGGTTGTGTTCCCTGCATATTTTCTCCTCCAGGTCGGGAACAGGATTTGAGAGTTTGTGTCTTCGTAGGGCAGCCACTCTCAGGTGAGGCTCTAAATGTGTTTCACAAAAAGAGGTTAAGCACACCAAGCAGGTTTTAGAGGCTCTGAATTTGTTCGCCGGGCAAACGTCACATGACACCTCCCAGAGTTTTAACAAGGAAGTAGCATCGGTTGTTGCATGATGCTTCTTGAAGTTGTCCACAACCTCCCTGAATGTGGTGTTGACAGACAGTTTGAGGTCTTTGTCAAACTTGTTGTTGCACAGAGGACACTGGCATTCCCGCTTGCCAGCCCAGTGCCTGGTCAGACAGGCCTTGCAGAAGGTGTGTCCACATGGCGTAGATACAGGATCAGTGAAAATGTCCAGACAGATGGAGCACTGGAACTGGTCCTCAGACAGGAGGTCACTGGATGTGGCCATATCTAAGGGACAGATTTTTGCCATTCTGACAACTGAGTAAACACACAGAACATTTGAAATCTCTCCACATAAAACATTTCACAAAAATGTCATGTTACAACTCCAACTTCCAAGTATTTTATTCATGTTTTATGTGTGACATGCACTTTTAGCACCCTTTCATATTCTCAGATACATTTCAGAGCACAGCCTAATTTCATTAAAAATCCTGCCATTTTTTGAAGACAGACACTAATAGGCTTTTTTAGCAATTGAAACAAATTTAAAAGGCACATTGACTTTGCAGTCTGCACTTCTAAAATAGTATGTTTCTTTTGGAGTTAACATTATGTTACCTAATTTAAGACTAATATGTCCTACCACGGTACTCAGATAGAGGCGTTAACAAATAAATGTTATAACAGAATTTTGAGGAGTGACAAGTATTTAAATTAATCATAAATAAATTAAACTGAGAAAAAGAAAAGTTATACTCAACCTTCTCGTGGTGTAAAGTGGCGATCTTCTGTAGCTGACTCCAAACGGACAGCTGTTTATAAATGGTAAGAATGTCAACCATGTTAAGTTTCATTTCTCTGTAAATAATGTATAGTTGCCCCTCCCATGCTGCCATGTTTTATTCGGGGTATGTAAGAATAAATCAGTAAGAGCTGTGAAACATACATATGAGTAAAATAAAACTGGGTTTAGAACAAATTCAAAGCTAGAGTCAAAGTTAGAGATATTTTGTTATTGATATTTTGTTCAATTTAATCATTTGGGATGCTGGCCCTGTAGGCTGTTGTTTTATCAATAAAAAAAACTTTACTGCTAAAACAAGTTATTTCACCAATCCATTTCACCATACTTTGATCTAACTTTATAATTGCAAGTAGTTTCACTCAACACAAAACAAAACTGGGAAAGAGAAACTTAGTCTATTATCACAAACTCAAACATGCCAAACCTGCTTTGACGTCCAAAAATAACATAAATGGCAATCTTAACATACCTATGTTATTTGTCATTGTGACTATAGTTTCTTTACCTTTAGGCGTAATAAAAATTCTTTGGCGTCACAGAGAAACGAACTCCCATCAGCTCATTTGCCGGATAACATGACAAACCTTCGGTTTTGTCCAAAAATCTTGTCTTTACTTCATGTTTTTCTACTAGGATTCAATTTCTTTTAGAAAGGAAAATGATAAAGTTTGGTTTTGCAGAATTATGTAAAACAGAACATGTTGACGAAAGTGCTGCACACAGTCTATATTTATTTATTTAATCATGTTAAATAAATCAACAAATACAAATCAAAATGAAGCAAAACAATGGAAATTATAAAATACATGATGTAATATTACCAGAGAAAAGTAACTGTAAGTCAGAAAATAATTGGTGGATGGTTTCACATCCTAGATTCTCCTCCTCTGTTTTTTCCCAGGAAAAAAAAAACTGTTAGGTCATAAAAAGTCTGACAAAATTTTGATCCTGTGCAGGGTTTTCATTTTTAGGAAGCTATTGGATATGTTTGTTCACCATGACCCTTCAGTATTCAGTAAAAATGCTATAGATCATGATAGTCATATGTAACTGCTATTGTGAAAACAAATCTATTTATGAGAGAATAGATAGAAAATCCCAGCTGAACTCATACAACCTGTTATATTTTAATTAAACTTTAAAGCTGCAGTATGTAACTTTTATAAAAAATGATTTTTTTACATATTTGTTGAAACCGTCACTATGTCATCACAGTATGGTATGAGACAAGTAATCTGAAAAAATCCAGCTCCTCTACCTTTTCCCAGTGCTTCCAGTTCTATCTAGAAACAACCAATCAGAGCAAGAAGAAAGGTCTTATCGCTGTCAGTCGGCTCTCTCTTCTTATTCCTCTGATCTTTCCCCCCTTGCTTTCTGCTGCACTGCAGCTAGAAAAGCCTGTCATGAATGCAGGCAAATAAATGGTTTTCCTGTGACGTAAGTTGTTTCTCCACCATTAGCACATTTGGCAGTGAGTACATGAGGTTGACTGACAATGTTAAGATCCTCCTCCTGGCTCTGACTGACAGTTTTCTTCAGATTACAATCGTAGGTAGGAGAGGAGGTGGAGGAGATTTTTTTTTTCACAGATTATCTGTCTCATAACATACTGGTCATCATGGTAACAGTTTCAACAAATATGTAAGAAACATATATTTTTATGAACTTGCATAGTGCACCTTTGACCAGGATGGTCAGTAGTCCCGCTTTGTTTTTTATATTGCATTAGTTTTGGTTGTTTCATACTGGACTTCTTCAACACAAAGTCATTACTCCAGTCATTAATTTGTTAATTAATTCTTCACAGCAGAGATTCAATAAGATGTTGTAAATAGTCCTTCTTCCATGTTGTCATGACTGTAAATTTGTCAGATGCAGATCCATGATGCAAATCTTCGTTTCTCCCACATCCCAAAGCTTCTCTGTTGGACTCAGAGCTGGTGACTGGCTACTGGAGCACAGTGAACTCACTGCCATCTTAAATAACTTGATTTATGAGATGATGTGCTTTGGGATCATCTTCCATCTATCAGAAGATGGGTACACTGTGACCATAAAGGCACCAGCAAAAACATCCGGATCAGGCTGTTTGTGCCACATTTTGACCCCATTATCTGAATGTTTTCTCCTGCAGTTAATGTTGAAGATCAGAATATAACATTAGACCCGCTAAAAACATGTCTAATGCGGCAATGTGGGCTTATAAGAAAAAGGTTGTCGTTCTCCAAAATGTAATCTGAAAAAACAAGTCCAAAAGGGAGACATATTTAAAGTTATTGACTGTATTTGTGTATGTTATACATAGCAAATTCTACAAAAAGTTGGATTATTATTACTTTCCATTGATTATGCAATCAATATCAAACATCAGCTCTCAGAAGTACAAAAAATTACAAATTTAAAAGCAGTGAAAAATTCAACCAAAACCAAAAATATTAAAAAGTAACCAAGCTAACAATGTAAATCTAACATATGGTTTGTTTCTTATTGATGGCTAAAGTAAATAACCTGAAGACAGAGAACATCTGTTTTAATCTGGTCCTATTAGAAGGGAATGTAAAATCCAAATAGATACCAGTGTTATAATAAGAAAACAAAGACACCAGTTTGAAATCTCTAAATGACCTGAAATGCTCTCAACTCTTCTTCTTAAACTTTGCAATGATGTTACAAAGTCAGGTTGACTGCGGACAAAGAACGGGAAGACGCTTTCATGGATTTCACAACCGGCAAATTGATGAAGCAAGATTTTATTGTCTGGATCAAATAAGAGCACCAGTCCATTGCTGTAATCTGTCAACAACATCAGTCTTTGAGTGTTGCTCTGAATTTTAAATCTCAATATGCAATGACGATCCCAGTTTGGTAAAAATTGCATCCTTACAAAATCTGACTCTCTAATTGCTACTAGATCCCACCCAGCCATCCCACTGACTTCAAACCCATGCATCTCTTTTACCATGGAGAAATCTTTATTTTGAGAGTTAAATGGATTAAAGTGGCTCGGGATATTCCTGCGGTATGGTAAACAATGACCTTCTGTTGTTCGATTAGCCTTCACGTTCTCTGTTCGCCCACTTTTGCCTTTCTTTTTACTTTGTGCCTTTCCATTCCTTTTGTTTTTCGTTTGTCCAACATTTTCTTTCCTCCTCCAGATGTGAGATCTTTGGTCTATATATGCCTCATCCAAGCTGACTGTGTCATGGTCACTATGTTCTGTGCACAAGGCACAGAGACGCATCTGATCATTCAAGCACAAGAACTCCACAATCCGGTTGTGTTCCCTGCATATTTTCTCCTCCAGGTCGGGAACAGGATTTGAGAGTTTGTGTCTTCGTAGGGCAGCCACTCTCAGGTGAGGCTCTAAATGTGTTTCACAAAAAGAGGTTAAGCACACCAAGCAGGTTTTAGAGGCTCTGAATTTGTTCGCCGGGCAAACGTCACATGACACCTCCCAGGGTTTTAACAAGGAAGTAGCCTCGGTTGTTGCATGATGCTTCTTGAAGTTGTCCACAACCTCCCTGAATGTGGTGTTGACAGACAGTTTGAGGTCTTTGTCGAACTTGTTGTTGCACAGAGGACACTGGCATTCCCGCTTGCCAGCCCAGTGCCTGGTCAGACAGGCCTTGCAGAAGGTGTGTCCACATGGCGTAGATACAGGATCAGTGAAAATGTCCAGACAGATGGAGCACTGGAACTGGTCCTCAGACAGGAAGTCACTGGATGTGGCCATATCTAAAGGACAGATTTTTTACAGTTTAGACCACCGAGGGAACATTGATGATCACATAAACTACAACTTGTCATAAAAGATATTAATGCCTTTGACCTTTTTAAATTGTGCTATGTTATGGCCACAAACGATAACGCATTTTTTCTGGGATTTTAGTACTATTATTATGTTATTGTTATATTATTTTGTAGTAGATCAACACAATGTAGCAGATGTTTTAGAAGTGAGAGGAAAATGGTACATGGTTTTGAAATTGCTTTACTGATAAAAATCAGAAAAGTTCAGCCAGCTCTACCTTTATACCCCTAATTAAACCCATCTGTGTCTAAAGTCCCTTTTTTGTGTAATATATATCCAACTGTTTTTTTTATTGCATAGTTACATTAGTTCTGTCGTTTCAAAGGTCTGTTAGAAACACTTCTGAAAAAATCATTTTGAAGACATTTAAAACTGATGGATGGACTGATGGAGCTGCAGACTTCCTCAAATTAAGCAAAAAAACCTCTTAGCAGGACAAGCGCAATCCACCAGTCTTCATAGAAAAGTGGCAAAAGGAAGTGCAGTTAGCAATTTGCCACAAGCCAAGTGGGGGGCGGAGTAAAAATACAGAAGAAGGTGCTCTTATTAGTAGGAGACAAACACTGAAAGGTTAGGCTACAAGCAGATTGTTATGTGTGGAAAAACTCCCCACCGTCATCCCAAAGTCATGGTGGTGGGATCATCACAATCATCACAACGTGGGATAATAAAAACCATCACTTCATTTAACTTCAGAATTGTGCACATCTTTTTCTTTGGTCACTCGTGCAATTTCAAAATAAAGTGCATTGAAGTTTCTGACTGCATGAAAAATGTGATAAAGTTTATGTGGAATTAATATTTTTGCAAGGCCTTGCATGCCTTGCGAGACAGATGCAATAAGAAGCATCTGTTTTATTGAGGTCCATTTTGCACAGCTTAAATTGGGGACAAAAAGTCTTTAAAATTACGTCTATAAATACTTATGAGATGGTCAGATAAAATTTCTTTTTAAACTAAAAAAATGTATATTAAAAAGAACTGCGCAGAGAACATGATTTGATCACTCAATTCTTCTAAAGTAAGCGTAATAGTTCAAATATATCTGTAACAGACATGCTAATGGCGACCTCTTGCTGCCACCTACTGGCGAGAAGAGGTACTTGGTGTTGACGGAAACCCAAAAGTAGGACGGATTAACTGCAGAACTTGGAGGAAAACAGTTCACGGAAGTAGCAATATGTTTTAGATTATTTTCGGATAAGTATAATAACAAATAGTAGATCAACACACTCTACTTCGCGACTCTGTGCAGCAGCAGTTCTCAATAAAAGTCACCCAATTTCTCCAGAGTTCTGCTTCTCTAACATGCAAATACACTGACAAATCTTTTCCAAACTAAAGTGGATGTATGCAACAGCACATCTCGTTAGATTCCACTTTAATTTGCTCGACATGCCCTCAAACTGTGTTGAAAACAAAGGTGCGCTATGCAGGAAACACATTCTGTCAGCAATCCCAAAGTGACACACTTTTTAGTTTGCAATGGAAGCATTACCTTGTGGATTTAACTTGCTTATTGCATGCAACTAAATCCTGTTTTTGACATACCTCTGACTAAATCATACACAAAGAATGCAAAAAAAAACCCCAAAAACAAGAAAAACTTAACCTTCTCATGAGGTGAAGCTGAGATCCTCTGTCTCTTGAGTACGAACTGACTGGTGTTTAGCAGTGGCAAGAATGTTTGCCACTTTTAGTTTCCCTTTTCTGTAAATGATGCAAATGTGCTCCTCCCATGTTGACACACTTTACTCATCCACTGTAAGAATGGATCAGTAACAGCTGTATAACATGCAACAGCATGAAATAAAACTGGATACGAAGCAAACTTGTGGCAGATAAACTGGTGATCATTAAAGTTAAATCAGTTTTAAAGAAAAGGGTTTATTTCTATTAATTTCACTTGAGATGCTCCAGGTTGTTGTCGTTTTCCATTGATAAAACTAAAACAAATGTATCCCGTCAAAACTGAAAGAATCAGAAACCAACAGATAAGTGAAGACAGATGAAAAAAGAGTCACTGTGGGAAGGACAAAGAGAGAAAGAGGAAATAATGTGTATGGAGGAAGTTGAAACAAAATGTTTCATATTTTTATCAAATCTCTAAAGGAAATCGAAAACGAGAGGAAACTTTAAGCCGTCCTTCTCACACATGTGTTTCATTTCTATTCAGACGTGTTCCTCACTTTTAATCGTCCCAGTGAACCAGTTTTCCCAACCAGAAATCCTGCCTCCATGTGTTTTTGTACCACCACGCCTCATCTCTGCACCTGCTTCCTGCTGCTACGAAAACAAACACTGAGCTCCAAATGCTGAGCTCACTAAGGATTAAAGCAACTTTCATTGCCAATTTTTAATTACACTCACCTTTTATACGACTCCACTTTATTTCTTTATTGTTTTTTTTAGGTAATTACCACAACAAAGAATTCGCCATTATCTGGTTGCTCGTTTCCACTTGAAAGTAAGACAAAATCAACTACAGCTCTAGCAAACCTCATTAAACCAAAAAGGTTTGCAATATTATTTTCTATCTTAATTAATTCATACTTTGGCACAGTTCGGATGTAACGAACCAATCCAGATCACAGAAAGGGGATGTAAATTGCTTAAATCTAAAAAAAAATAAGTAAAATAAAATTAATGTGCATCCCTTCTTTCCATGTACTTTCATTCATTATTTTTCTTATTATAAGCATCTTTGAAGTTGTCTACAAATCATATGACACAAAAGTCATCTTTCCATAAGGGGTTCAGGATTTAAGCTACAGTTGAAAGAAAATTAGTTGACGTCTTCATTAAAATTTGTCACAAGGAATGTAAGGGGCACAGGAAACGTGTGAAAAGGTTCTCTGTTCAGATTGGGCAAAAATTTTGACCTTTATTTAACCTACGTTCCAAACAATAAGTGGGGCAGAAAAACAGTGGTACTCTCTCTTCAACACAACATTCTCAATGAGAAGCATGGTGTCAGCGGCATCATGCTGTGGATCCGTGTTACTTTAGATTGAACAGGGAAGGCAGCCAAATACAGAACAAGGAGACATTATTAAAGGCTGCTGAATACTAATGATTGATAGGTTGTTTATTGACAACATTTGAAAATTACACATAATTTTGCTTCATCTCATTCATTATTCTTCGCGTGGAAATCAAGTGTGTGGTTGTAACGTGTCACTGCCAAAGGCTATAATTGTAGATTCGCCAGTAGATGTCGCTGTCACATCGTTTTAACATTTGTGCGACAAAGCAAACTTTGAATCGACTGCTTCAAAAAAAGACTTTACAAAGGTGGATGCAAGTTTCTGGTTGACACATTGAGTTTGAAAATGAAGTAAAACTAAATATTTCGTCACCCAATGTATTCATAATCGTTCAGTATTCGTGGTCAATTCTCTGTAAAATTGACCAGACTCTCGCTGTGTTTCTTTGTATCCTTGTTCTCTCTGGGCCTTTTTGTAAATAATAAGACCAATAAGGTTCACATGCTTTTTGCAGCCTCAAGAACCACAAATATTATATATGTAGCCACTTGTTGATAGGGAAATCGGTCCTTTGTTATAAATATTAAGAAACTGGACAACTTTTACACATTTGAACTGCTTGATTAAATGTGGCACATATTTGTGTCTGTTTTCACTCGTGAAAATCTAAATCTGCTCCACACTCAGTTTTCTTTTCTCTTTTTTCCTTTCATTTTTTGCGCATTAATGTGGATGATCGATTTTTTTGATGTGCCTCACTCAAAAGTTGAAAAGTACAGAAAAAGGTTGTTGTTGTTTTAAATAATAAAGCTAAAAAATATATTATTTTTGCATTTGAGTTTCATGCGCCCAAATTACGCACAAAACGACCAAACCTATTTGATTTTTTGATTTTGATTCAGTTAGTTTGGTGTGATTTTCTATCGTTTGCTTTTCAGACACATTCTTTGCGCTTACACTTGAACTGCTTGGTAATTGGGCGCGTATCGGTTCGGTGCGATCAGTTCTTATGCTTAGAAATGCGTTTGACGGCGGAGCGCCGGAGAAACTCCACCCTGCAGCTTTGGGATCTCCGGGCGGGCGGAGCGCAGGGCAGCCCGAGCGGAGCGGGGCTCTGGGCTGGATGCGCGGTGTGCGCGTCAAGTCCCGCGGAAAACTTCACTGCGACCAAAGTCCAGCCTGAACTCGACTTTCTGTGTGTGAGACAGTTGAGTGAGGGAGCGTGAGAGGACGCGCTGGGAACTTATTCACATGTGATTTTTTTTCTTTCTTTCTTTTTTCTTTCTTTTTTTTTTTTCTCTCACAGAAATGCTCCAAAGATGGCGGTGGTAGCAGCGGGAGCAGGAGTCTCGAGTGGCTCCAGGGCACATAAAAGTGGATTCGTGGAGGTTTTGGTGCGGGAGAACTGGCACAAAGTTTTGGCCAACTTGAGCGAGGAGGCGCTCACGTTGAGCTGCGAGGACTGCGGCGTCGACGACGGCGTCAGCTCCAACGGGGTGACCAACGGGTCTTACCTGGACAACAGCAACGCCAACTCCAACAACGGCCCCCAAGCCGTGCGCACCGCCTTCACGGACCTCCCGGAGCGAGTGCCCGAAGCGATCGCTAACAGAAAGCGGTGCGTCAAGGTGATCAAGCAGGAAATCGGAGGACTCGGGATAAGCATTAAGGGGGGGAAGGAGAACAAAATGCCCATACTCATCAGCAAGATATTCAAGGGGCTGGCGGCGGACCAGACCCAGTCTCTGTACGTAGGGGACGCCATCCTCTCCGTGAACGGAATGAACCTGCGGGACGCAACGCACGACGAGGCTGTGCAGGCGCTGAAACGGGCAGGGAAGGAGGTGACACTGGAAGGTAAGGGGGGGGGATTACAAGTTTGTCGCGTCTTGCATGCGAATCTTAATAACTTAGGATGTCACTGAAAAGTTCATTTGCATCAGTGAATCAATTCAAAACGCAAAACTCCCGCAGACTTAGTACATCTGTATGGAAGTGATGGATTTCACTTGTTTCAGCTTAATATAAACTACGAATTTAGTGTTTCGTGAAATTGATAGATTTTTGACACAAATGTAGCTTTCTACACAATCACGGAAAAGGATACTGAATGGACAGTAGAGCGTTATTAACGATCTCCTCAAAGACAGAAAGCCACAAAAGGCCACGGGTATGGAAAGTGGTTTCGCACAGAGTACTGCAAAGAGAAAATTGAGTGGAAGAAAAACAAAATATGGATCTTGGTCCTTCAAGATCCAACACAAAGTAACTGGAATGTTACTGTTGCTTTGCTTGTTTTAAGCCACTCCTGAACAACTGTTGGATACAACAGATACAACTGTTGGATTTGTTTAATTATTTATTTTGCTGTGGAGGGAAAAAAAGGTGGTTAAAGCCTTCTTGTGTTTAAATTAAAATAAGCGTTGTCGCATGTATTCATCAAATCCAGTTAGAAGAAACAGTAGGAGATGAAACCGAATCCATGTTGCTTTAGGTCCAATAGGAAGTTCCCACAATCAGTGATGATTTGGGGAGCACTGTCATCTGCTGGCTTTGGTGCACTAAGTTTTATCATGTGAAGTCAGGACAGCAAGAGTTACTGACAAACTTTTATGTAAATGCTGATTTCATTTTCCAGCAGGACTTGAAACCTGGCTACGCTGCCAAAAGTACCAATATCTGCTCCAGTGGATACGAGTATCGTCAAGAGGAGCTTAAGGCCGATATTTGAGCAAACAGACATTGAACACCTGAGCAGGAGCCGCAGACCGATCGCCTCCATGCCAGTTTCAGTGATGCTGTAATTTATGGAAAGAGAAACCAAGGAGTGAATTCCTCTATTGTGTGGCACAAACACATTCTTTTTGGCTGACCCACGTTTGTTTTTGTTTTTTTTAAATAAACTTTTGTTTCAACTATATGCTATACTGAGTATGGAAAAAAGTTAATTTTTCATTAGCTGTGAGGTATAATTGTCAGAATTAACAGCAACAGTGGTTAGAATTAACCTATATGATATGTGTTTCACTTTTTCAAGTGAAGTTGTGAAATGAATTAACATTTAAATTACACTATAATTTATTGTCACTCCTCAACAGATTACATTTTTGCAATCCCACATGTGTGAACACACAATTCGCAACTTTTAGGTTGGACTTGATTGTTAGTCAGTGCTTCAGTAGATCCTGCGATTTTTATTTTTTTTCTTGTTAGCAGCTTTACTCAGCAGTTAAATTATTCACCACATTTCCCATGGTGTGCATGAAAGTATGAAACTGAGGGATAAAGTTCAACTTTTTCCCACAATAGCGGCTTAATTATTATTCCGTGTTAGAGAGGCCACTAATTGATCGCCTTTTGTTGAAAGGAACAATTGGAGATTTTTATAGACACAGATCTCCTGTAGCTGTTTATGTCAGAGGCTCATTATGTTTTTCAGATATATCATATCTGGAAGATCTGCCTGCAAATACATTTTTCTGCTGATTCTGTTTTCTCTTAATGCATCAAACGTGAAAACACACATTTTTGTGGAATAAATTTTGTCAGATGATACAAACATATTCACCTTTCCTCTCTGTGATCGCGCCACTTAACTCTCGAAAGTGGTCACATCTTTCATGACATGCGCTGCCTTATGTAAACTCCCTTGATAACTACTAACAAACAGACCTGCACTCTGTCTCTGAGCTTTTTGTTCCTGTTTCAGGGAAGACAAAATGCCCCACTCTCACATGCAAACAAGGTGATGAGCCTGACCATGGGGACCCATTGGTTACAGTGTACAGAGAGAAGCTGGTCCCATATGGGAAGTATTTCAGATATTAGAGAGAAGGAGGGGAGGAAGAGAGAGGGTGACTGACGGAGAAGAAAGTGGGAAGGCAAAAAGCTGAAGTGTGACTTAATAGGGAAAGTACTGAGAGGGTTCGTGTTTAGATAAGTCAGAGATTGTGTTTTTAGGTGAAGGCAATTTTCTAAAGATAGACAATTTGCATATAGAAATGTGACAGATCTGAGCCCATTGGATGTGAGAATTGTGCTGAGCTTGCGTTGTATCAGGTACAAACTGACTTTTTGACGTCAGCATGACGAGGTCTGTGATATTTTGTGCCAAAAAATGACTGAAATTTCCTCACTGCTTCCTGAGCAAGAAGCACAGTGTAACATTTGAGAGAGAGGCAGATTGTATCACATGAGGAAAGAGATCAAGGGAGCACATCTGATAGATGGTAGAGGAAAGTACCTGTCCCTTGGGCACTGTGTGTGTGTGTGTGCTGCCATTGCTCTGTGCGTTCCTGCTGTGTATATTTGTGTATCAAACACATGTCTGTGTAGCTTACTGTAGAAATAACCAGAGTTTCTGCAAGTGCAAAAAGTCTTCATATAAATTCCTCTTTTATAGGTAGTATCCACCTTAAATTTGAGTATCTGGGATTCCATAAAATACTTTAAAAAAATCAAAAGTATATATTAAATTTAACTAAAATACTTTCTCAAACAAAAAAGGCAGTTTTTTTAGGTTGATCTCAAGGAAATTCAGATTAATGTTCTGTCTTCTTTGATATTGATAGGACACAAAGGCCCTGGTTTCCACAGGTACCCATAATATGACTACAGTTCAGCTGCCAGAAAGCAAGAAAACAACTTTTCTTTACTGCCGTCACTAATCTGAACATGTTGAGTTTCCTTAATTCTCTGGAACTTTAACTAGAACCGATGGTTTTGGTCAGATGTGACTAAGATTCATCTTTTTTTTCAAACACTGCAGGTAGGTTTGACTTGGCACAACGGATGAATTTATGTCTACTTTTAGGTTTGAGGAAGGAAGTATGAGGCTGTGGAAATGTTTATCTGTCAGTTGCTGTGCGAACAGCAACATCACAAAATGTTGGAAATACCAAAACATTTCAAATTATGTATCTGGTGGTCTCTGCCAGAAAACTGAAAATGGGTTGCTATTGGGTTTTTTCAACAAGATAATGATTCAAAACATACAGCCAGATCAATGATTCACCAAGCACAGAAAATCCACTTTTTTTCCCATGGTCTGCTCAGTGTGATTTTGACTACATATCGTAGAAAAGCAGTGGACTGAGCAGAAAAGAAGGGTCGTTATAGTTTTGATTAAAAATGTGCCATGTCAGGTTATGGTGTTGCAATAAAAGATAAGCTTTTTCCAAAGGCTTTTTCTTACCACTTTTACCAAAAGTGTCAATGAATGAACACTTTATAGACCAGTTGTGAGACTTAAAAGTCAAAGAGAGGGAGCGAGACTGCACAGACACAGGCAGATAATTTTGACGCTGTAGTCTAAATCGGCACTCCAACTACACAACCAAGTTTGTAGAAGGCCCCACTTTTTTCTTTGGGTGCACCAATTTATCAGTGCCGATTTCCTTAAATTTGGGAGATTGATGATCGGCCGATATGTGAAGCCGATCTTATTCCCCAAAGCTTTTGTACCTCAGCAGAGGTTTAAATATCTGCCACTGGCCACTTCTGTTCTCCCGGGAGAGAGAGGCTTGAGTAATAGACCGGCCCACCAGGTCATGTCTGCATGTTTGCAGTAAACAATGGTCACCCCACTGTTGCCAACGCAGCAACTTTCTTGCTATATTTAGCAACACTTAAGGAAAAAGAAGGTGGCATCAGCTAAATTCGGAATCGGCAGGTCAAACTTTTTAAATATTGTAATCGGCGATCGGCCAGAAAACTGCAGATTAGTTCAACTTTTACAGTAGTGAAAATCTTACATGGCTTTCTTATCTTAATTTAATCCTCCTGTTATGTTCGTTTCTGAGATACAGCAATAATGTTCGTGGGTCAATTTGACCCAGGGAGTGTTTTATCATGCAATCGTGTCAGAAACCAAAATATTATTCCAAAGCATTTTTGTATCTGATTAGTAACTCCAGTGCTAACCATTTCAATCAATATTTGTGCAATGATGTTTTTTATTTCTCATAAATTAAGGATTAATGATGACAACTTACTCAATTACTCATTTGGACATAAAAAATGGAATTTACATTTTTTATGTCCACTGAAAAAAATCTAGACACACACAAAAAACAATAATTTCCTTGAAATTGATCTTTGGTTAAAAAAAAAAAAATTACATTTTATTTTTATTTTTTCAATGGGTGATCTTTATAATTGAACTTTACTGTTCCGGGTCAAATTGACCCACTGATTAAAATCAAGATAAATGAGTCATACAGAGAGTATTTATGTTTTCCTCCACTTCTACTGAGTGTCCACTCAGTGTGGGTGGAGTTTGCCCACGGGACGGGAAAGGTTCCCGTCAAAAGTTGTATGAACACCTGCTTTCTCCCAGTTCATAGTGAAGTAAGGAGAGTAGGGAGAAAGTGTGTGTGTGTGTGTGTGTGTGTGTGTGTGTGTGTGTGTGTGTGTGTGTGTGTGTGTGTGTGTGTGTGTGTGTGTGTGTGTGTGTGTGGTGAAATATGGTTCATAGCTGCAAGGAAACATATAGAAATGGACATTTGTTCATCTTTTTTCACTTTAACTTGACTGCCGGGTCAAATTGACCTAAACAGTATTGATGTAACAAGTGGACATAAGGGGGGTTACAAATGTGTAAAATTAATAAATTTTCAATTTATATGTAGAGTTCACCTATTAAGACAAATAGAAAAAGTTGCATGCAAAAAAATACTTTAAACTATTTAAAAAAGACATTTAAACTTTAAAACGGGTCAATTTGACCCATAACATAACAGGAGGGTTAATCTGACAGATTGCATTGTTACTGTTTCAGATAACTTTGTGCTCTTGCCAAAGTCTAATGATGTTTTTCACAGTCACAATTTTTAAAAACCAAAAAGATCAGTAAAACATTAACTCTGCCGCTTACCCCAAGTCATGGTAGATCAAGATCCATTTCTGCCCAGTTCTGTCCTGCCAAACTAAGACAGGCATTATTAGTGTGAACAAACCTGATTACGAATGTGTTGTCAGTCTGCTCTGAATGCGTTCACGTCTGCTTTTAATGCAGTCCGCTATTGATAGAATCACCTAGGACACATAATTTGCAGCACCTCCTAACAGTCCCAGAGAGGCTCTTCTTTGTTCAAGTGTCACCTAAGCAGGCTGTTTGTGCTGTGCTGTGTTAACAGATGATCCAAATGGGAAATGCTCTGAGGAGCAGTCGGTGTTCTGTAGTTATGTCAATGCAAAATGGCCTTTGAGAAATGAAATAAAAAGTTCATAATATTTATTGTTACAAAGAGTGTTAGATTTATGTGCAGCAGAAATTTGTCAGACCAAGTCGGAAACCGTCCCGTCTTCTGCTGCACCTTTTCAACTTGACGTGTTGTTTTGTAATGAGCTCCTGGGCTTCTGCCTCATCAAGCTCCCTTAAATGACAATATACAGCAAGCCACAGTAATAAAACCCCCTGGTTTGAGTTTCCATTGTGACGTTTTGACACATCACAGTGAACGCGAGAGATATGAGGACCTGAAACTGGAGCCAGGAGAGGAATCCAGTCGTTTTTTTTTGTTCTTTTTTTTTTACATGCTCCTGTACTTCTCCAGCTCTGCTGTGTCAAAACGTCTTCTGACGAGGGTTTAATGGCTCAGAAGAAATGAGAAAAGAGACAGGGTCTCTGGGACTTTCTGCACTGTGGAATACCACCACAGGAGCCTCTACTGAAGACATAGCATTTTCTCCATCTGCATGTTTCATTTAGGAGAAGCTTAAAGGTGGAGGTATCATTAGGCAGCCAGGAGAGGGCTATCACAGACTGCTCCTCTTCTTTTAAACTCTTTAGCTTTTTGACGTTTGATGTCCTTTCTAATTAACATTATTCTGCCCAAGTACTGAGTCTGTCATATGTTCTCCGGGGATTTGGGGCTATATTTTTATATGTGAACACCTCCACTCAGAATATCAATCCTCCATAAGAGACACAGGACTAATGCTATGCATCTGGCTCTAGGACGGACGAACATATTTGTCTTTGTAGTTTCATTAAAACTTGTCATGCCAAAGATTCCTAGCAGGATTCAAGGCTGGACTTTTATTGATCTAAGACATTAATATGCTTTGATTTAAACCATCTCCTCATAGATTGGACACCTGCCCACGAGAACTGTAGTTGCAGAACCCTGTTCTGAGGTTTTGCAACCTCTAATAGTTCTTTCCCTCAGGATTAACTTGTATTTTACACCATCATCTTGTCATCAGCTCTGACCAGCTTTTTTTTTGTCTGTGTTAAAGGAGAGCATATGCACAGTGTAAGATCTCTGCAGTATTGTTACAAACGTGATTTTTTTATTATTATTATTTTTAATTTTTTTTTATAAACATAATCTGTTCCTCCTGTTCAGTGTTAAGCCTGACAACAGGATCATGGAGCAGTTTGAAAACTTCAATATGTGAAAAGATGTTGAGCGGGAATGGCTGCCCTAAATTCAATTAAAGCAAATCTATGGTTGAATCATCACATTCAGACCCTCATTTTGTCATGGAGTTGCAACTTTATCAGTGTGACAGCTAGACAGAAGGGAGTTTATCGCCTTGCTCTTTTTTCATGCAGATTGTGGTGTATATGGTTTCAGATCTCCCGAAGGTCATTTCTTACTTTTATTTTTAGCACTGTGTTTCATTAGGTTATGCAACCAAAACACCTCAGTTGCATGTAATAGACTTTGCAGTCTTTTAAGATGAATGATTGAAACATATTGAATTAGGTAGTGCAAAAATTGTGTCATTTTTTCTTTTATCTGAACGCACAAATCAAACGTGCAGATTCTGTCTGATTTTACAAGCCGAATACTGTAATGCTATCTGATCTGAAAATCTGACTTTTCTTTTTTAAATGGAAACAAAGCGTGAATTTGTTTCAGAAGTCTTTACTGTGATGCCCCCAATTAGAACTTAGTGAAACATGATAGTGGCAGCATTGTACTGGGTGAGGAAGAAGGCATTAATCAGAATCAAGTGGAATATAAATTAAACACAGAACAATCCTAGAAGAAAATCTGAGAGCAAATGTGAAGAACTTGAAAGTGGAGCCATGGTTCACCTTTACAATAATGAGTTCACTTTGACTAGGCCATTCAGCCCCATTAATGTCCAGACCTAAATCCAAATGAGAATTTCTGGCAAGATTTGAAAGTTGATGTTCACCTGGTTCAAAAACAAACAAACAAAAAAAACTTCTATTGTCCAATGCATAATTAGATAGCAAAAGGAACGTAAACCTTTTCCTGTCCAGTAATTCATTGGTTAATCCCAAACATAATCAACAAATTAGCCCTAAACTGTATTGATATTAAGTCGAGCAGAAAGGGTTGTAATCAGTATTTTTTTTAAACTGGGTTCACTAATTAATACTGTTTTTGCATTTTAAGTAATAATGTTTTTCTTTAAAAAAAAACAACAACAAAAAACAATTCAATTGCTTATTTGCATCTTTTCTGCGTTAATAATATAGTAGAAGAGAAAGAGTTAAATGGTTGAGTGAGAAATTGACAGAATGTGCCAATGTTTTGTCTGATTGATTAGTCATCAGAAATATCTATATGGTTATCCATCGGTTACAGAAATAATCATTAGTTTCAGGCCTACTGGTGACCTTTGCCTTCCACTTCATCAATTATGCTCCTTTATCTCGTACAATCCTTACAAGAGATGCAGAGTTTTTTATTTTAACAAAATGTATAAAAAAATAAAAACGTTCATGTAAAAGCCTTGAAGGCAGTGGAAAGAAATCGTCCAAGCAGACAGCGGAACTGGGAGTAGCCTGAAGAAATATTTCACCACATATAATTTAGCTCATGCAAACAACACATTTTTATGCATCCACATGGAAGCGCTATGAATAGAGAATAAAAATCAGATGACAATAGAGAACACCTGCAAAGCTCCTGCAGGCAGGAAATGAGTCAGTGTCCTGTAAGCTCTTATGGTGAGTCCTTAACGAGCCAAACCTGTCATTGGCTGATAGCTGGAGGGTCGGTGCGTGTGTGCGCGTGCATTTGTTTATAATACCTTGTGGGGACAATTTTCCTGACATATACTACGTTGTGGGGACCAATTGCTCCTTGTGGGGACCGAAGCCTGGTCCCCACAAGGGGAAACCCTGTTTTAGGGTCAGGGGTCAGAGTTAGGACTAAGGTGTGAATTGAGTTTTGGTTAGGGTTAGGGTTAGGTATGTGATGGTTAGGGTTAGGAAAAGGGTAAAGGTAAGGTTTAGGCTGTAGAAATGAATGGAAGTCAATGGAAAGTCCCCACAAAGATAGCTGCGCAAGCATACGTGTGTGTGTGTGTGTGTGTGTGTGTGTGTGTGTGTGTGTGTGTGTGTGTGTGTGTGTGTGTGTGTGTGTGTGTGTGTGTGTGTGTGTGTGTGTGTGTGTGTGTGTGTGTGTGTGTGTGTGTGTGTGTGTGTGTGTGTGTGTGTGTGTGGTGTGCGCGTGCGCGCGTGCACTGTCAGCATTCTGACTGTCCCCTGTATTTGTCTGTGAACATGTGCCTCATCGAATGCATATTCGTTCGTGCCAATGAGAGTTGAGACCCCAGCAGTGTAGTAGTCTAGACAGAAGCCTAAGTGTGTGTGTGGGGGGGGGGGGGGGAGGGAGACGTTACGGTGTGTTGAGGATGTCAGACAGTCACTGTGTCTACTAGCTGACTCTTTACGCCATCAGGAAAACTATCATCTCCTTCCTTTGTTACTACAGTCAGGTTCTGACTCAGAGTGGAAGTCAGGGATGGTAACAGCAGCTGCAGCGCTGCACTGATCATTACTGTGGCAAAGATGACGGATTGAATCACTCACTTCTTGTCATGTTTAAATTTTTATAGAGCCAAAACAAAACCATAGACCTGTGGTTAAGGCTCAGCTTCCTCGCTTTGGTTTCAAGAGATAAAAAGAAAAACTTCCTATGATCACTTTTTAGCTTATCTGTAGCTGTAAATGTGACATTTTTTATACTAGAGAAGCTGAGCATTTTACTCTAGATTTAAACAATGGTAGCCAAGATGATGTGCAGTAAAGTTTTTTTTTTTTTGTCACATCACTGACTTCTGTTGAATCTGTGTCACAGCTGAAAACACAGGAGCGAGGTGTGAAACCTACCATCTGCTCTCAAAGCAAATGAGTCTGGGTTTTAGGAAGTGAGGTGGTTAATGTTGCTAATTAAGGAAATGGGGGGAAGCACTCTTGGTTTTACTGTGGCGACAATAAAAGTAATGCATCAGGCATTCTTTGCTGCTAAGTTTGTTCTTTTTTATGACAGCGCTTTTATTTTGATAATGGAAACTGCTGCAGATGTTGGCACTTTTTTAAACAGAACTCTAAATGATTAACACCTTATAACACCATGCCCAAAATTAGTCCTTCCTTTTGTTAGTAAGGAGATTTACAGAGTTAAAAGTGTTGGATTCGTAATACATTTTTTCCTCACTTCCCTTGTCATTGTGGGATATATTATGAAATGCGGTGGTAACGTTTTAAGCCTGTATTGCCTCCTGTACATTACCCAGGCTTCTTTCTGCATTTAGTGCTTTAACAATCAGCCCCCTGCACTTCAGTGACAGAGAGGGTTGATTAGGAGCCAGCTTGTCTCCAGGTATCACCAACTCCAGTATCCAAGGCGATTGTAAAGCAGTTTTGGTTTCTTCAGTGGTCTATTTAATGGAGCCTAATGGTTGGTGTGATCTTAGACAGACAGACAGTTTTCAGGGCAATTTCCTATGGCATTCTTCTGCAATCTCGGAGTACTCTCAGCTTGTCTCTATTATTTCCAGTCTTTAAAAATAGAGATGGTCTTCTTCACTGGGCAAAAAGCAGCAGCTGAAAACACCATACATGGTATTAGCAGAGCGTTTAGGAACTTGACATGGCACTAAAAGCTGCTCTAGTAATAATTCTACGCTGTAATTCAATGATATTTAAGGGATCTTTATTTTGCAAATAAACTGGATTGTTGATTTATTTGTACAATTCTCTGCTGCTCTTAAAACATTTTTTAAGGAGTAAAAGTAATTACAACCCAATTGATTTTCTATTTTGAAAATCAATTAGGTTGTTAAGCATATCTATTTAATATGTAATCTATTTAAATGCATTTTCAGCCACATGTCAAGTGAAAGTGAGAGCAAGCTAGACAGCAGATGACAAGAAGGTTAAACAGGATACAGTCAAGTTGTTCTGTTGTGTCTTTTTGAGGTTTCATGCTCTCTCTGCCATGGGACTTGCTGGATTTGGAAATGTTAGCAGCTTTTAGAGATGTAGTGCGCTGTAATTTCCAGCCAGTTTGCTGATTCACTATTCCTCAACCAATGATTGCTCCACTTCTGGTTTAGAAATCTTCTGTGTTCCCTGCACTTTGTTGCTGCAAGGTCCTGAGCTGTTACACAAGACTTTAATCACAGCTTATTTTTATTTTCAAACAAATAATTCAAAATAAAAGCCTGGGGATATTTTATTTTATTTTATTTTTTTTTTTTGGTGGCAATGCAACAAATACTATTTATTATTTTCCATGAAAAATACTGTCGAGATCATGTTTTTTTTTACTTGAAAGAGAACAGCAATTATGTTTTTTTTTGTTAAAAGTTTGCAGCAGTTATTGTATTTGTTTGTTGCAGAATGTGACAAGCTGAGCCAGTAATTTTCAAAAGACAGAAATGTCATGCAAACATATTTTCTGCTTTGCTAAAAGTCTTAGTTTGTGAAGTTGATCACTTTCTGAGATGCTCAAATTTCAGTGTCATTCATCTATGCATGCATTTCATATGTTACTGCCACATTCCCACTCCTACAACTTGATGGCGTAGGTTCAGCAGTAAGTGAGGTTTTTCCACGCCTTCATCAGAGTCTTTCAACAACAGATGTCTCCAGGGTGGATTTTTTAACGCCCATATTGTGCTGGTCTGGTACCCAGATATCAACACCGGCTTGCAAAGCTTCATTAGGCAGTCAGAGCCTATTTCTTCTTTTGTACTCCTTTTGCTCTGATTAGTTGTCTTTCCGTCCTCTGCTCCTCTCCCACAGGCTTTAATGAGAGGAGGCCTCCATCCACCTGTGGTGTATTTTCTCACCGAGACAAAATCGCATTCGGAGCATCTGGTAGAAAGTACTATGACTTCAGACTTCATTAAGTCCTTCTAAATGCCATTAAATAAGAGATGGATATGGTAGTTATACCTGTTGTTTTAGAGTGGAGGTTGTGTGCTTGCTAAGAGGGCTGGTAGAGGACGAACAAACTCTCTAAAGAATGAGGTTGATCGTTGGTTTGTTTGTGTTTTAATATTGACAGAAGTCCTGCGCCTCCATGCAGGAAAGTGGGAAATACGTTTATTTCATCGGTTGCAGAATATGCAAATGAAAGGAGAGTAAAGATTGGCATAAGCTAATTTGACTGCTGCATACAGAAGTCCATAAAAGAGCAAGAGTCTCTGTAGTGGCTGCACTAACAGCTTGATCTTATTTCAAAATGCATTGAAGAAAGGGAGTCTTGATGACAAAGATTTTGTTATGCATGCATCCACATGCTCTGTTCGTCTCCAGCATGAGCCATAAAAAAAAAAAAAAAAAAAGGAAAATGAAGTCAAACAGATGGGGGAGGGCAGGCCCTTATTTGGATCTTTTCGGCAGGAGTTATGCAACATGCAAAGCCATCTTGTTTCAAACGAAGGCTTGAGTAGCATGATAATCTCTCCAAGTTCATCTTCTGCTATTGAGGTTATTGTGCAGAGCTGGCTGTGTTGGAGTGAAATAGAAACATGACCCAAGGGAGAACCATGCACGTCTACACACTGCCAGGGTGAAGACTGCGTGAACTACTTCCCATTTATTTTCACCCCGCACTTCCTGCTTTTTTATCTGTTCGCAGTTAAGCTGGTCACAGTTAAATTTCCACGCAAGAGAAATTATGTTTTTCTTTTTTCTAGGAAGAAAAAAGAGAAACATAATTTCAACATACTGACAGATTGCCTCTGTTGTTGCTTTCTTGCCCCCGTCGATAGTTTCAGATTATCAAACTAATCTTATTATCAGACAAAAATAGTCTGAGTAAATATTGATATTAGGTTTTCATGTGAAAAAGTCATTACCCCCTATATCTGATAACTTATTGTGTCACTATTGATTCCAAAAATCAATGAGTCTTTTGCAGCCACAGAGTCTTAATTCAACTCTTGCAGAGTTTAATTAAGCCACATTGTTGAGTTTTGAACATGGGCTTGGGTCAAAGGTCAAGTTTAAATCCAAGCTTTCGCTATGCTACTCAAAATCTTTTTTACATTTTTTTTTGAGGGGTTTACTTGTTGGTGTGTTACAGATATCTGTCCGGCTGCATAACACAAACGAGTTTAAAGTCAGAAGTGACGACTAGTTCTGACTTTTGATGGATAGTTTCCTTCAGGATTTGACAGAGCAGAATTTAAGCTTCCATCAGCGACGTCAACTTGTCCAGGTCCTGAAGCAGCAAAACAGAGCATTTTATTACCATCTCCGCAAGGTCTCTTCAAGATTTAATTGGACCAACATCTGAGACAGCTCAACTTTTGTCTCATTTATCCACAAAATATTTTTCCAAAAGTCTTGGTGATCCTCAAGTGTTTTGGGTCAGCTTAAATTGTGCCTTGACGGTCAACTGTTGGTGTAGTTCTATAAATGGATGCTGGTGTTGTCTGGATTCTTTCTTTTTTTAAAGCTTTTTGTGGCTTTTATTTGCTGCAGGTCAGACAGAAAATGGGTAGAGAGAGAAAGAAGGTAGGAAGACATGCAGCACAGGAACCACAGTTGGAAATTGAAATCTGGACACTGTTACAGATTAATAACCTGTGTGCGTGTAGCAGCCGCTCTACCTCTACTCCACACACCAGCCCCAGTCTCTGTATCTTACTGCTGAATTATAAACACTGAATGGTTTTATGTCTCCTCCAGTCATGAATATTGGTCGTCCCACAGCCTTAGAATGTGCTTTGTGAACCTATTCCAGACTGAAAGATTTCAATGACTGATTTTGTTTCTCATCTTCTCTGGGATTCCAGTAGGTCAGAACATCTTGTATTGCTTTTTGGCATCTTTTAGCCTACTTCATGCTGCCAGATATGAAGTAGATATATCCTACTATCTGGCATATCGTAAATCCTACGATATGAAATGTCTTAAATGTTTTAAGACATTTCTTGATTCCTCTGGAACTCATCAGGCCTGAGTGTGTCTGTTCAATTCTTTTTCACAGCACTGCAAATGGGATGCACTGGCATTGTTTGTTTCTGCCTTTCTTTAGCATAAATAGTAAGACATCCCCCCAAAAAAATATTCATTGCTATTTCAACAATATCATACTGTTTCAATTCTGGATGATTTTTGTTGTTAACAGAAGAGGCCACTTCTCTGCGCGTGTGACTGAAAAGGAAGAGGTAATTGCGCTTGTTTTCTGCTCACATCATGGTGTTCATGTTTTTTTTTCTCCTGTGCGTCTACCACAAAGATGAAACACAAGCTGATGAACCACAGTGGTTTCCATGAGGTGTCTTACTTTGTGTAAGCTAGTTCTTTGCTTTCATGTTAGAGGAGGTGTCTTGTTGCTTCTCATCTAGCAATCGTTCTCTATCTGCAGTGTGCATGATAAAACTTTTGTTTCACTATGTAGACTTGTGTCTTTCACTTTACTTGTTCTCATACACAGCCGTGCACAAATCGGCACCAATGCTTTGGCTAAAATTTATTCGGAAATCCAATGTGGCCTACATTGTTAGTTCTGACTTCTTTAAGGACTATACTTATTTGATACATAAAATACATACATTTTAGTGTAAACGTTTTGCTCACTCATGACTTGACATTGTGGTTTTATGTTGCTGTTTATGCATGAACTAAATTAAACTGCTTTAAAATTGATTATTCTCCACTGTTCTAAATTACATATTGCTTCAGATTTTTTTTTACAATCTGAAAAATGTAATAAATTAATCATGCATCCTTGACTTTTTAAGCACACCTGTCATTTAAAGATGTTATTCAATCCAGTTTATATCTCCATTCTGACACTGAATATTTAAAATCTGAATGTTCTCAGTGCGAAGGATGTTCCTCTTTCTGCTCATGGATTTCTGTTTCTTCATCATGTTTCATCATCACAGATCAGGGCGCACACAGTGTATGTTTTTCCTCTCTGTCTGAATTAAAATCCTACACGTTCCTTTGACTGGAGCTCTTTACAGGCAAAACCAGACGCGTCTGTCCTCAGCTGATGGCAGAACATTTTCGTCTTGGCTTTCTCATCTATTGCATCGTGTTGTTCTGATACATTGCAACAAATGTATCGGCCTTTTTTAATGCCGTTTAATCTAATCTGTCTGTGCGGATGAATATTGCTTTGTAACTGGATCGTGTCGTCGCAGATGGCCCACTGAGGACTCACGCCGTCCGCGTCTCCTCCTCTACGCTATGAGTCAGTCATCCTTCCTTTACAGGTTGCCAGTGAGGCTTGTTATGCCATCTCAAAGGATTCTATGGTGATTTTTCTTCACCCAGAATAGTTCACAAGCTGCGTTACAAATGGCACCAGCTAGATCCCAATTATTCCTGGCTCTGGATATCCAATTAAACATCCAACATCCATACCAGGCATCTGGAACGTTCGGTACACACACAGAGCAGGCAGAACACCCACCTTTTCTCCAGCCTCACCAGTTATTTTCCCTTGTTTGCCTCCCTCTCAAGATAAGGAGATGAAGGGTTTAAAATTGTTATCAAGCTTCCAGTGTTGCACAGTTTGAATTTTACATGTTATCTTGGAGTATGTCCCAGGTTTGTAGCCTCAGCTGCTCATGTCCGATCAGCAGTAGGGCTTTCACAAGGTTTTTTTTTTCTTCTTCTTTTTTTTATTTGTTTCTGTCCTTAATTATTCATCAGCATTTTTGCTTAGACCTTCTCACATAAATCATCAGAAAATTGTGGATTTATATCACGATGCGTATGTTGCCATTTTTTGATCTGTGCTTTTCCAGGCTTCGCTTCTTCTTTTTTTTTTCTCTTCTGAAATAGATTTTGATCTCAGTGGGATTTTTATGGTGAGATGAAGGTAAAATAAATATATAAATTGCAACAAATTAATTGGGAGATAAAAAAGACAGCAGGACGTTTGGGCTTTTTGGCATGTTTGCGATCGCTGCTTTCGTTTCAGACTGGCACCCGGCGGGGTTGACTGTGCCAGTTCATTGTAATAGAGGAGGCAATCAGTAATCTTTTCACAGTGATGCTTGTCCTCAGCAACAAACAGGAGCTCTTCATAGCTGACAGAGTTGTCTACATCGCTAAAATCATTTTTACTGCTTCATAGGGCAGCCAAAAGAATAGTTGCATCATATGCAATGAACTGCAGCGGCTAGCAGAGACTGTTTTGTGCTGCAGTTTTACGTTGTGAACCCACACAAAGTAGTATGTAAGTGCAACAAAAAAAGTCTTTGTAGTTTTCAACTGTTTTTCCCCTCAAAAACTCTGAAATGATTGTGTGTAATTATTTAACTATTTAATAATATTCCACCACCTCAGGCTATAATTAGTGAAAACATTTTCATCTTCAGGAACTGATGTTCAAAGCTTGATATATAGATTCACAACCTGATCCTACTCTAAACTTCTCCACAAACTTTTTCCTGTTTGCTGAATTCATGAAATCTAAATAGCTTTTTTCATTATTAAGATTTGAAACCTCAACATTTTCTTTGGATTTTTTTAATATACATTTTTAAAAGAAACATTAATTCCTATTATTTTCTGCTTCATTTGATCATTTTCTTACTCCTAATAAGTTGTTTGCTGTCTTCTCTTGCCAGTGAAGTACATGCGTGAGGCCACGCCGTATGTCAAAAAGGGCTCCCCTGTGTCAGAGATCAGCTGGGAGACGCCTCCTCCCGAGTCTCCGCGCCCCAGCAGCCCCCCCACTGCTTGCTTCTCCTCGTCCTCGCTTCAGTCTCCCGGCTCTCCCAGCCAGCTCTTCCTGTCTCTGGACGGCGACAGGAGGTGCATACCGCTGAAGATGTCTTGCGTGACTCGTGCCATGACCAGAGCGGATCCCGAGAACAGGTAGGTTGGAAACTCACTGGGACGAAGTGAACAGAAAACACAAACACACTGGGTCGGAGGGACGAAACCGCAGGTTTGCTGGAGGCCGTTGCTAAACTTCAGATGTCATTTCAATCAATATGCAGTGCAGGAGTTTTTCCTTAGGGATAGCTTTGCCTTTAAATTAAACACGCACAGACAAATGCGATGCAGTTGTATCAATTGCATATCTCCAGTCTTTTAAGTCTCTGGTGTCTCACTGGGTTTCTGGCTGCTCTGACGACGCCGGCAATAAAAACAGGAAATTATTTATCAACACATTTGGGGCAATTCTCTCCTCTCTTTCCCCTAATGGACATTTGAACAGCAGATGAGGAAAAATAAAAGCCTTCGCCAGTGATTCAAATCACCTGCAGCTAAAAACCCTGAAAGTTCTCATTTATCCACAGAGAAATGCACAAAGATTGATGTTTTTCTCTCTTCTCTCCACTTTTAAATTAAGCTGTCCTTTGAGTGGATCCTGCTTGATTCACTCATTTGTCTTCATCAAAGTCAAAATAATGTAACATTAGGTCATTTATTACCAGCATAATAACAAAGCTGTCGGTAGAAACTTGAAGTTGTGCAGCACTGTGTTCTGTCTCTTGCAAAGGTTTACACACATTGTGAGAGTGTTTTAGTCATCTTACAACAAACCTAAAGGAATCTTAAGAGGTAGATGAGCACGATGTAGTGTGTACTTGCAGAGTGGAAATGATTTATAATTAAATAATTTATTAAACAGTTGAATTTAATTTGTCCTATATCTCAATCACAAAACACTGCTTAGATGCAATATTTGATCAAATGTTTCAAGTTCAATTTAATTGGTTACAATGCAGTGTGTTGGACATTTTTTACTGCATTCATGTGATTTATAATTAAACACACTGGTTTGGGGCATTTTATGATACTTAGCAAAAATGAGAAATAAAGTCAGATCACAACATAAATTATGTCATGAATGACATAATTCAAGATGGATATTCTGTCATTTAGATGTTAGTCAGTCATGACAGAGGAAGCCGGTTTCTCACTTTGCAAAAAATCTGAAAAGATGATGGTGACACAGCAACAAGTGTAATCTTTAGAAAATACAGTATAGTTGAATCAAAGCAGAACTACCCGACATTATTTTCTCTACTTTGCTTTCTTTGCCGGTTTCCATTTGCTCATTAGTATCTGCCCCGGGGTCACCCGGTGTCATTTGCTATATTGAAAGACAGAAGCACTAAAGTGACTTTTTCAGCCTGATTTCCTTACTGCCAGACATTTTAAGTAGCTCTTAGACCTACAGAGTAGTGGGTGTGGGGATTGTTAGAAGGTGTCATTAAGCTAATTGGTTGGTAATTTGACAGTGGCAGAGTTAAATGGCAGATTGATGCACAGAAATGATTCACTTTACTTCACTCTCTTTTCACTTTCTGTGCTGTGTACCATGGCCCTGTTAAGTGCTGTTTCACCATGTTGTTTTTTCCTTTGCGTGCAATACTTTCTTCTTGTTGCTCTGTCTTGTCTGTGCTTCAATCTTTTCAACTTGTTTGTGTTTTTCTGCCCCAACGACTTCCTGCTGTCCTCTCCTTTTCCTCTCTTTCATCATCTCCCAGTACCAAAAAAAGTCTTGCTTTTCTATCATTCAACCTCTTCAGCTGTTTGATTTATTTATTTTTTGTTCTCAACAGATCTCTCCGTGATCTCACTGTGACTCTGTGTCTTTATCTGCATATATGTGTCCACAGAATCCAGAGAATTGGTTGTTCTTTATCTTAAAAGCTTTGCGTAATAAGCCCCCAGTGGCCAGTCTCCCCTAAAGGCATAGTTACACAAAAACAAACAATAAAACTATAAATAAAGATTAACATTACAGGGTTTCCTGTAAAAGGAAATATATATGTACGTAACATTTGTTCTAGACATTATGCCTGTATGCAATCTTCCACAAATTTCGAGTTCAAATGTTACTTTCAGATGCAAAAGTGACCGAAACCCAAATACGGTCGTCAATGGGCCTGGTTCCTCATCCTTGTTGTGTTGTAAACAAAATGCATTGATTTCCTCACCAAGCGTTTTGCATCAGATCCTGTTCTTTGTACGAAGCTCTTCCACATCTCGCCTTCCTCATTTTTCAAGCTGATATGTGCGTCTCTAACAGAGCAATCTCCCCCTGTAAGGAGCTTGTGTGAAAGGGGGAAAGTGTGAACTAAATTGTTCTTCTGACCATCTTCAATTTTCATGTGCACAAACAGCTTTTGTGTCAAAGCCATATTCCAGTTGAAATGCATTTTTTTAAGATTCATGTCAAACCAGCTTTATCTTTTAGCACCCACGAAAACCATTGAAATGTTTGCTTTAATCTTTCTCTCTTTGTTCCTGAAACTTGAAACAGGGTAAACTATATTAAACTGTTTCTCATTGAAAGCAATTCTAGCTGAAGCATTTGTTTTTAATAATGTGTTTAGCACGTAAAGTATATGATTGGCATCAGACGACCATCTGCTTGGAGAAAAGATCGCCCTTCACCTGTTGCTGTGCACTGTCAGTCAGATGGCTGAAAAACATGTGGGAAACATTTCGGCTAGTGAAAAACACAGAGTTATAGTGTGGGAGATAAACGAATGTGTGTGTGGAGCAGCTGACTGCAGACTGCCTCCTGGAGCAGAGAGACTGACTTATCAACAAGCTAAAGTCTTCTTCTTTAGCCTCCAGTGTTACACTAGAAAGAGCAGAAGTTATGATATATTCATGATAAGCTCTTAAAATACCACCAAATTAAGCAAGTAATTGAAAGTCTATCTTTTAACTACTAATAAATTATAGATAACATTATCCTAACTGCAAAAATGAAAACAGCAGTAACCATAATTTCTGGTTTCCATTTTAAATAAAAAGAGAACAGAATATGTTTTGCGTATACTGCGATACGCAAACTCTTCATCCAGAGTATTTACATTAAATAACATTTTAAGCCAATGGTGAATGTCATTTGAAATAATCTGATAATGCATATACTAGGACACAAGTCCCATACATCTATATAAATATATAGGATAGGATTCATCACCTAATATACAAGGACTCAGTTACTGAGACTATTTCCCATATTTCCAATATTTAATCTTTTTCCCTCTTACGTTCCTCCTCAGCAGTTTTCTTATTTCTTATCAGTTTTTTTAGTGCATTAATATCAGTGTAAAATCTTGCCATCTTTTCAGATTGTCCTTGGCTGTACAGGACTAGGGTGTCTGTACCTGAGATACCCTTAATCATGTTTCACGTTAAGTCGATGTCAGTTTTTTCAGAATAGATGGATGTAGGAGGAGCATTGCTTGTAAAATCACACTAAAATCAGTCATGACTTTCAAAAGACTGCTTGGTGAAACCTTCAGGTCAATGTTGATTGAAACCACTTAAAAACACTTCAGGGTTGAACATTGACTTTGTTGCCCATAACTTTTATTTTATTGGCGAGCTATGCGAGGAGTTGAGGTCAATGCCCCATCTCCATGTCACACACAGATAACGCCGCGCTTCGCTTGGTGAATGTCTAAAGCAGATTTGTGGATGAGAATGTAGACCTTGGACAAATTTATCTTGACCAGCAGGATTTTATGAAGCTTTTTTCCGTACTCCACAAGCAAAACAAATTCCTGATTGACTCTGCCAGATAAAGTTTAGTAAATGTTTAAATGGAAATGCACCCAAGTTGAAATCGATTCGCTGTTCTTAATCCACGAAATTGTGCTCATGTTTTATCCTGGAAGGTTGGATGTTTCTCAGCCTTCATTTGTCCCCAGACAGAAAGCTGAAGTTAAAGATCACAAGGCAAGCCTGTAAGCTAGCTCTCTGTTTTTCTTATTTGGCTTTCAGGGATAAAATGGTTTAGGAGGTTTTATGTTAAATGGCAGAAGACTCTGGCTTATCTTCCTCTTCTATACTCGGTGCGATGCTGCATCTCCCTGAGGGGTTTCAATTCATTTCACCAGATGATGTATAAACCATCTGCGAGCCCAAGACGAAATGCACAAGAGCGGGGCCTGTGAAAGGCAGAACACATACGGCGATGAAAAGAGCCAGTAGAAAACAATGCTAAAGAAGTGGAGAGATGGGTTTTACTTTGGAATGAAGGTAGACTTGATTTAAATTCCCTACATGTACCTAGAAGAACTCAAAACAAAGTGTTCATCCTGATGTGAGTATCCTGACCTAACATATTCAGATACACAGCGTGTATTAATTCTGGGAATAAATGGGATTTTTAAATCAAGTCAAGTTATTTCAGGTATGTTGTACATTATTAATAGTCAAAAAAATGGCCTCAGGCTGCTTTTCAGTTTACGGATCACCCACTCGCTCTATTCTTAGAAGGTCAGTGAACGGTAAATTGGGAAAAGTGAAAAAAAACAACAACTCTAGAATATTCTAACAAGGATAACATTAAAATTAATGTTTCACTGTTTAGAACACAAATTCAGTCGGTTTTGGTTATAATGTTATGCCACTGATGATAGCTATATTCAGTGCCTTACAAAAGGATTCACTGCTCTTGAACTTTGCTAAGTTTGATCACATTACAAGTATAGAAAGGTTTTAAATTTTATTGATATTTTATGTGAAAAACAAGGTAAAGCAAGAGAGATGTATATTTATTTAATTTAGTCCCTCTAAATGAAATGTCTGAAGAAGTCACATGCTTAAAATTGTCTCTGCTTAACCTCAGTATAAGTCCAATTATTTTTTTTATTGAACATTGGTGAACAAATGGCATCATGAAGAAATGAGGAACACGGTAGGAAAAAGGAAGGTTGTGATACAATAGCTTTGAGAATCTCACATACCTGTAGCTCTGGGCAATAAGTCTTCGGATAAAGGAAGAAAATGTCAAACCTGCAAACCTACCAAGACATGCCTAACAAGCACAACTATCAGTAACAAGCAGACAAAAGGTCCATGCCAACTCTGAAAGTGCTACATGACTCAAGGTGGGAGAATCTTTTGACAAGACAACTATTAGTTTAGATCTTCACAAATCTGGCCTTTATGGAAGAATGCCAAAAAAAGAAAATTGTTGTAAAAGAAAGTCCTGCCTAAAGCTTGCCATAACCCATGTGATTGACCTGCGTGCATCACCCTGAAAACTTTGAAGTCTACCTTGAAATATGGCCTCAACGGCATTTTGGTATGACAATGCCTTTCTTCAGAATGGACAGAGAACCCGGATTGAGTTTAGTGCAGGGCAATCCTGAAGGAAACCTGCCTAAAGATGTCTCTCAACACAGCCTGAGCTATAATGGACATATTCACACATTAGAATGGTCCAGTCAAAGCACGAAGCTAAATCCAACCAAGGATCTGTCGCATGAAGATAATAATATTTCTATGAGAAGAGCCGTGTGCAGAAAATGATTCTGTAATAGCTTTGCAGTAATCTAATCTGATGTTCTCTTCTCGCTCTGAATGCTTCTATTTTGCATTTCTGTAAGCTCTTTTGCCAATGAAGTGGTGCCAGTGCAACATATTTAAAGAGCCTCCTCCACCAAACACAGATCTGCCTCTGAGGTTCCTCCCCTCCGCTCCTCCTTAGCCTGTTATGAGCAACCTGGCTTTTTACAGGAACCCATTCAAAACTTTAACCCAGAGCAACACCAGGAGTTGATTTAATGTAGATGGTGTTTTTACTGGCAGCGATGCTTTTCAATAGGGAATGCATGGTATTCTTCAGAGATGCAAGAAATCGTTCATGATTAGGTAAAGTAAAGGTGTGAAGAGAAGCTGAAACCATTGCAGCTTATTAAGCAACAACAAACGACTGGATAGATGATGAGTTTTTCTTTTTAGCCCTTTTTTAATGCTTTAACATTATTAATGCCTCTTCTTGGACGAGAACAGGTGACATAATCTATATTTCTGAATGCTGAAATTCAATGTGTCCTTATCAGGTTATATCATACCCTTTATTTCCCCACATAAGTTATTTTATATTCTTCCAGCATGGATAAATGTCAGCAAGAGTTAGACATTTACATACCTCTTTAATCCCTGTTTGATCAAACTCTATTTCAATTTTATTTTTTTATTTAAAAGTTGCTCCTTTGCTAATCTTTCTTATATATTTTTTTCTTCTTCTTCCAAGCATTTGAGTAGCAGCCTACCTTCTCTTCTATGTCATGCTGCACAATAAAGAAAGAGTTAACCACATTGTTCTTTAGCAGCAACCACATGCACCTTTTTAAAATTCATACTCTGAGTGCACACAATCAAAGCGCCATCCAGAGAGATCGAGAAGGGTATGCTTTTCCTCTCCTGACCAGAAATGCTCCCATATGAAATGAACAAATTGTTTATGGAAATTTACCGAGATACAGCTATTTGTCATTTCTCCCACACACAGAATGCATGGGTATTTCTGTATTTTCAGCTTGCTTGAATTAACTCAAATTTTAACACACTTTTTCACCGAGTGCACATAATGAAGTGGATGGCATAAATGGAACATCTGTTAAATGCTGATAGGTAATTGGGTAGCAGTTTTGTTTCTATACCAAATTAGAGTTGCCTGATTAGGGTGGGGACACAATTTTGTTTTATAAAGGTTTCTTTTTCTCCCTCAATGAACCAGTGAGTTTGAAAGCTTTACTAACTTTTCCTTATCTCCTCCTCCAGACAACTGGAGCTGCATAGTCCTGACGCCAGGCACACCATCGTGCTCCGGTGCCCAGACCAACCATCTGCCCTGTCCTGGTTCTCTTCCATGCACTCGGTCACATCCACGCTGGCACAGGTCTGTCTCCTCTGTGAATCGTGTTTTACAGGAAGCTCTTATCATCACAGTGCATTTAGATGTCAGCGACCATTGCACGACTCCTCTGAACTGCTTTGAGGGTGGTGCATGCCGAATGACTCTCCAGGCTTAAACCTGTCACCCCATCACAGCGAGCGACGGCGGAAGTCATCCAGAATACATCCAGGACAGGGGTAGCTGGCAGCAAAGAGATCCGACACCTGGGATGGCTGGCAGGGAAGGTACGTGTGTGTGTGTGTGCGTGCGTGGTGTGCGCGTGTGCGTGTGTGCGTGTGTGCGTGTGTGCGTGTGTGCGTGTGTGTGTGTGTGTGTGTGTGGGGTGTGTGTGTGTGTGTGTGTGTGTTGTGTGTGTGTGTGTGTTTCAAATGGTCCAGAAATGAATTTGTCTTTTTACAGTCATGCTGTTCGGTTTTGTTGAAGGGTAAGAACTCATAATGTACAGCAGTGAATTTAATACAAAAGAATAGAATATGTACTATACTAATCCTTAAAAAGACATAAACATAAAAATCTAATAATGGACCTAATAACCAACTAAAACACAACATATAAAGTTGTATGACCAGTACGCCCACAAGATTATCGCTTGAATTAGACGTTGAAAACTGGGAATCAGGGTAACTACAGCTAGCCGTAGTAAATGTTGAATTAGTTGTAGCTTGTTAGACTTTTGTTGTTTTTAGAAAAAAAAGATTAATATAATATTCTGCTCAATAAGCATATTTGCTTGAAAACCAATTTTAAATTTAGTGTGTAGTTGTAATGAAATGAATATAAATTGATTCTTCCAGTAAAACACAAGTAGATCAAGACATTTTTGTTTGAATATTTTAATGCCGTGATACAATTTAAAGTTTGGTATTTTTTACTCAAGTTTGTCATACAGTGAGAATCACAGATCTGGAGTGAAATTTCCTTTAATTTTGCAAAGGGCTATTACAGCGGTGAGATGTATTGTGTGTGTGTGTGTGTGTGTGTGTGTGGTGTGTGTGTGTGTGTGGTGTGTGTGTGGTGTGTGTGTGTGTGTGTCGTGTGTGTGTGTCTGTGTGTGTGTTCTGTGTGCTTTAATATTTAAACGTGTTTGATTTAGCTACATAATCCACTCTGTCCTCTAAACAAGTAAAAACAACCCCACAGTAAAGCACCTAGAAAATGTAGTTTTTAAGTTTATTAAATGTGTGCTTTGTCACCCTTTCTTTTGTTGCAGAAAGTGTGAGATTGGTTTTCTGCATGTCACAAAGGTTTTGGATAAGTGTGTTTAAAAGGAACTCAATAAGATGGGGTCAGCAGATGAAAACAGTCAGTGTTTTTGTGTGATTGTGTTTGTGTGCTTATGGTACCTGGGTCTGCATTCTTATTAGGAATTATCTTCAACTCCTGAACACACACGCACACACATACAATGTATTTGTGAATTTCACACGTACGCAGCTTCGCTCTCTCTTTCATATACAAACACCTGTGCAAATAGGCGCACACATCCATATCTATCTAATTTAGCCCTCATGAATTTGCCAATATTTGATCCTCCAAATGCAGTACAATACTGTTACTTAGCAACATATCCTCATTATGTTAAAAAGCTGACCCTTCACCCTCTGAATCCCACTGCGCGATTGGTTGAAGCCGAACTTCAAAGAGCTACTTTGGATTCCTCGGCTCAGCAGCAGATAAGCTCTCATAATGAGAAGAGTTCTGGAGCATTGTCACATAAAACACACTATGAATTGTGTGAGTGTGCATGTGTGTGACAGATAGAGAGAGAGAGTGTGTGTGTGTAAGTGAGAGGCTTGTGGAGATGAGTGGGTGTGGGGGCAAAGCAAATGGATAGAGAAAGTGTACTTGCATCTCCACAACAGCTAAGTTCACTTTTATCTCACTTCCTGTTGGATACGCAACACAAAGTTAGAGACGAACTGTCATGGGTCCAGGATTTACTTGTTTGTTTTTGACATATTTTATGCATTAAGCACAAAAACATGTAGATTAACAGATTTGTCACCCTGTGCAGCAAGCAACTAATCAAATTCTACTTGAGTGGCCCTCCAAGGAAGAGTTGCTTAGTTGGTCTCTTGACATTACATTCAGTAATCACTTGCTCAGTTTAAATTAATCAGCAATCTAGTACTCATTAAGTGTGTTATTTCTTTTTTCTGCTGGTCGAACTCTATTTCTCAGCTGAATATGTAAATAATAAAAAAAGTTATATTTGTCATAAATTTACATAATAAACTGCTGAATACTATTGTGCTTGATTTAGGACAAAAAAAATCCACAATTACATTATGTTGGGAGTTAAATCCCCGGATTAGTGTAATCATTTTAATGAGTTTCAGACTGAGGGAAAGAAAGAAAGAAAACAAGGCAAAGGACAAAGCACAGAATAACGTGTCATACCTTGGTCCATGGCAGTGGTTATAAAGTAACTAACCTGAATCGAAGGAACAGATTGCATGTTTTTACCGCTGCATTTTTTCTTTTAAATTATTGTTTAGTTCTTCATTGCCCAGCATATGGCTGGATGGGAGCAGCTGTTCCTCCCTCATTGTTTATCTGTTTATGCGGCAGACGGAGAGTGAGAAGCAGTGTTGGAAACCGGTCCTGGTGGTGGTGACGGAGAAGGACTTGTTGCTGTACGACAGCTTGCCTCGGAGCAAGGAGGCCTGGCAAAACCCTTCACACAATTTCCCCCTTTTAGCAACACGGTAGGTAGCTTTAAGAATACAAACATACAGAAATGTGCAAGTTCTTAAAAAAACAGCTGAAGATAAATTAATTTCTTTCCATAGTTTACTTCCCTGACATTCTGAATAAAAGCAATAGAAAACAAATTAAGTAGTTCTCAATTATTGATAATACTTTTTATGAAAGTAAAGTTGAAAATCTTTCCAAAGGTCTTGATTTAATTTGGTAATTAACATACCAAATGGGTAATTGCTCGTCATTGTCCACCTGGCCTTTCTCTTTGTGCATATTTTCTTTCCTTTTGATTTTGTCTGAATTTTTAAAATACAACTGATTTTGTTACGATAGAGCTTTCATTTTCATTAAGGAGAGCAATAAATAAAAAGTGTTTGACCTCAGATTTCTTCTTTCAGATTTTTTTTGGCACAGCTAGCTGTTTCAGAATGTCAGACCTCTTTTGTCAAACTAAGGTTGACCGAGGAAAAACAAACTGTGGTTTTCACACGTTTCTCTCATTTATTAAGCAAAACACTATCTAAATCACCCTGGCCCTGTGTGAAACAGTTCTCTCCTATGTTTTTAAATAATGAGTAATAAAAACATTTTTTCTCATGATATATATATATATATATCCACAAGACTTTTGGAAAAAATTATTCTGCAAGCTGATGAGAAATAAATGTCAACATGTTGGAACTTGCGCCTCCCATTAAATCAACATGGTGTGAGTGTGACGTTCTATGACTGCTGTACTAATTCAGCACCAAAATGAGTCGGATCCATGAATTCAGCACAATACCAGAAAAAACCCAAAGGAAATGTGTGCAGGTATCAGTTCAATAACTTTAAGCTTAAACTCTTGCTTTCAGTAGCAGGACAATGATCAAAAGAAATACTAACAAGTTTACCTCTGAGTGGCTCAAAAAATGAATAAAAAAATGAAGGTTTTGAAATAACCTTGTCAAAGTTCAGATATTATTCTACTTTACATGTTGTAGTGTAACCTGAACCAAGTCATTCAGACTGAAACCCTCTGATGTGGCTAAGTCAAGAAGAGCGGAAGAAAATATCTTCTGAGTAAAGTAAAGTGCTCACCACAGAAGCCCGGTGACAGTCGTTTCTGCCACTCTTGGTTCAGCTGGGTTTTAGGTTTGAGGACAGTTACTGTTTCTCACAAGGTCAGGTTGGTTTGTTTAGTTTTTTTTTTTTTTTTTGCCTTGACATAATGAAGATGTAATTTCAAAAAATTGCAGTGTGAATTATCTGAAACATGTCAGTTTGACAAAAACTCTTGAAAGCAGCATCAGCATGTGTTGCACATATTAGCATATTAGATGAATGAATAATTTACCAATACTAAAGTGGTATTCATCAAATCTTTGTTTTAAGCTTGTTTTAAAATCCTATATACAATATGTCATTCTTGCAGTCTGGTCCACTCTGGTCCTGATCGGGGGTCGCCGTGTTCTGGGACTGAGCTGTTTTTTGCCACTCGGACTGGCACGCGACTTGGCATCGAAACTCACCTTTTCCGGACTGAGACCACAAAGGATTTGTCCATGTGGACGAGACACATTGTCAACGGCTGTCATGCGTCGGCTGAGATGATCAAAGAAGTCACAACAAGTGAGTTTTAGTACATTCACTGTCATAAAACACTCACACAAATAGACACTTTAGACAAGAGAAAGACAGAAAAAGCATAAAGGATGGGAAGAGCAAGGTGAACTGTCCTGGTCACTTGACGGGTTTCTGCAACACTTCCTCAGATTGGTTCTGGCGTCTAGTGACACAGCGCATCCAGAGAGATTTAGGAGTCTGCAGTGGAAACCACTGCCTTGGGTCAAGCAAACCTGGAGTCGCTGCATAAAGCAATATGTCTACATGTGAGAACAGACTCCCACATCCTCTGAGATAGAAGAGCCTCTTTGATATAAGACGACAGCCATATGGAAGATGTAGACAAAGCACTTGCTATTTATAGCAAGGAATTGTGTGTGCAAATGTGTGCATTTGCTGTTTGGCATTGAATGTGTTGTTTAGGGGGATCGGAGTATAAACCCCCCTCTCTCCTGACCTCCATCTTTCTCAAAGCACAAAATGTCCTGGGAAATGCTCCTTTCCCCTGAGTTCTCCTGAAGTTTCTATGTGCCAAATTAAGCTTCACCTCAGACTCTATCTGTGAAACTGTATGCATCCAAACCATTTACCTTCAAATTCTTGTTAATCTCACCCACAGCCTGTCTCAGCCCACTGACCCGGATCTTCAGTAGTTGGCAGGTTGTTAAAGTGAAAGTAAAGGTTACGTTTACGGTGTACACTAAAAGTCACAAGTTGCTTGGCATAAAAAGATGGAGTCGAACAGTCTCCATGACCTTGATGCAATCAAGCTGGTAGTTCTGTGGGAGAGTGTGTTCCTCTGTGTGTGGACACGGAAGATTGGCATATTCCTAGTCTCCTGGCTTGTGCTCTGTCTTTCTCATTCTCAATGTTAATAAGATATGTAATCAGTAAAATGATCTGCAGCAACCTTTGGTCGACTGTTTTTATTTGGTTTCTACTGCAAACACAGTAAAATGATGTTTTATTGCTTTTAAAGTTGATAGAGCAATTAATTCCTTATGTTATGCATCTGTCATGAGGTTCTTTCTGTCTGCTAGAAAATATCATTCTGAGTCCTGTTAAATATGCTTCAATACTCCATATGTCTCTAATAATCGCTGCATACACTAAACATGGTGGTTAATTGACCTACCACTATGTTTAGTGTATGTTAATATTTTTGGTTTAACTTAAGCTATGTTAGCCTTTCTGCAGGTAGGCATGTTTCTAAAAACATGGCGTATGTGAAGGGTGGTCCTTGGTAAGTGACGAGATGAAATATGTACAGTAACGTGCAAAAGTTTTTATTTATTTATTTTTTTCAGATCCTCACCATTAGATCTTCAGACTGTTTAAACATTGGCTGCTTTTACAATAATTTTCAGTTAATTCTCTGCTCACTTACTAATTGTTAGTGTTGGGTAATGAATTGCATTTTTTGTACATGTATAATTTTTAAACCAGTTATACTTTCAAGTCCAATAAGACTCGAGAAAACTTTCCCAAAAAGATGTGGATAATTGTTGATGCAGATTACAAGAAGTTCTTGTTTCCCTGGAGCAAAATATAAATAAATTAGGGCTGGTTTAAAACGTTTTTTCTATTGCAGTATTTTTACCAAACATATTCACTGACGCACCCGGATCATTGCATGTGGGTGTTTTACTCACTTCCATTGAAGCAGGTGTATGAAATGCATCACCAAGACATACAGGCTGCCTCTACAAATATTTGCATATTAACTTGCTTTCTCACAAGAGTTCAGTAAATTCCAGTGAACGAACTCCTGCTTCCTTCAATACAAAAAGTGAATCTAGGTTTAACAGCTGCCAGGAGAAAAGTACTTGAACGGGTAGGCAGATATATTACTTTTACTTTACTTTTGTCAATAAATTTTATACTAGAGTAAAGTAGTATTTTACTTAATCCTCTCAGAGATTTTGGAAGCAACAGTTTTCCAAAAGTACCTTTTTCATGACAGAAGCTTTTCTTGTTATTTAATGGGACCATTTTGATTTGATAACATAATGTAAAATTTATAAGGTTAAAAAAATGAAATCCTCAGAAAATTGAGAACTTTCCTTCAGAGCATCATGTGATGTTCTAAGATTCAGGCATGTTTTTAACTGAGACCATTTTATGGTTAGAGAGCTTATACTCATACTATAGTGTTAATCTAACATTATTCATTACATTTTTGAATGAGAACATTATGTACCTTTAAAAAGCTAGGATAAGCTGAACTGTAGTTGAAAAATTGCCCTAAGAATTATTTAATTGCCTTTAAAAATGCTAGCTAATTAAATAGTTTCATAAAATATTTGCCTTTGCCTCACCTTAGCTTTTCATTTAAACCGAGTTTCATAAAGAAACACCAGTTTCTCAGTCGGCTCGTGCAGAGGTAGGAAAGTAATTTTACAGTTCCCCGTGAAGGAGTGTGACATTGCATACAAAATACATTCACTCGTGTTTTAAGCACTTACCAGGCGTCATCCCGCTGACCTTGTCAGCTTCTTTATCTGTAGAACATCCTAAACTCTGATGCTTTATTCATTGTCAGGGCTCACAGTGAAGATTTGCTCTGAAGATAGATTAACTCTTAGTCACTCAACAGGCGGTGAGACATTCTTTGGGGATGTTAAAGGGGAAGTGAATTTGAACGGCTCCGAAATCAAGTTTCACTTGACCTTCTGCCGTATCTTATTTTGTGATAATAATGCTGATAATTTCAGCAAACAGCAGGCGTGTTCTGTTTAATAGATATTCCACTTCAAATCAAAAATGTTTTCAAAAACACTTTCTTTTTGTACTGGAAAGTCTTGTTTTCTGTGTTTCAGATTTAAACTGAAACAAGAACGCACCTGACGTCAAATGTTGCAGCTAGGAAGTCAGAGTTTTCTGAGCAGAAAAGAAAAGGAGGAGAAGGAAGTAGCTTGATTTCCTACTTCCATCAACACAGAATTAGATTTAATGGATAACTGGTTTAGTGTAAACTGGGGGGAAAAAACTAGGGAAACATTGCATTTTTTTTGTTTGTTTTACTCATAATTCTGCATAATATTGATGCGCTTTAAAGGAGCAGGTCAGAACTCTATGAGGTCATGATAAAGAGTTATGAGCCATAAATATCTTTATTTATTTTAATGTTTTAATTTAGAATTAAATAATATAAGTCCATCTGAACCTAAAGAGAACTTTAGGTTCTCTTTAGGCTAAAGAGAACTTCTAAAGTTTTGGAATAAAGCCGGTTTCAAAAATCTCCTTTAAATAATCTTTTTGCATTGGTGTTTGTTTGTTTGTTTTAATAATAAAACAAATATTGAATTGCATGAATAATATAAGGGTGGTGTAACAGACAAGATATCCTGTTTTTTTCTTCTTTTTTTAAAAAATACTTGGTGCTTATGTCAGAATATCTCCTCAAAAATTCTGAACTATTCCTTTAAGCTACCCAAATCTTTGTGCCAAAAATATAGAGATGTTTTTTTATGTGGTCTTGTTCACAAAAAGTTTGAGACGTGCCTCTATTCTAAGTTGAAGATGTTGAGATTTACTTAAAGTCAGCAATCCTTCATCTGTGGCTTCTTGAACTTCTCATTAAAGTGTTTGTCAGAGTGAAGTCTGCAAAACTTGTTTAATTGCTTTTTGGGTCACCGGGGTGGTCTTGGTGAACAGGTAAACAGCGTAATGACTTGAAGCTCTTTAAAAATCAAATTAACTCAGTGGTGGTGGAAAACTAATCTATTAACCTGCTGTGACACTTGAAGTCGTGTGCAGCTTCGAAATCTCAGGTACTTTTTGATCCCAACGACCTATAAGTTCAAGATAAAAGTCTGAAAAACAGATTTTGTCCTTTAGTAATCTTTCAGTTGAAAGACCAGAAGTGGTTTCAGAAGTAGTGTATCTGCTCCCTCTTACTGTCCAGTGTTACCCTGATTTATTCCCTCACTCTGTTATCACTCTCTGATCCTCCATCGTTTCTCGTCTCCTCCACTCAATGTCAGAAAAGGGGTCTTTGTTGCAGCCTGAAAAGCCCCTTTATGCGAGCGCGTATTCTGATGGGAAACCCTGCTTTCCCTGCCGAACAACGTGCTCAGATAGAAGAGTACAGTTTCAGGTTTAAAATTCAGCGAAGACCAGCACTCGTTTCATCCATTTGAAGCCCCGTTTATGCCTGTAGAGGTGCGATGGTTCCGCCACGCCGTTCATTAGATTTATATTACACTGTTATTTTGCATAATGTTACCATTTGATTAGATATCTTTGCTCTGGCTGTAGAGGTCTGACTATTTGAAGGAAAGTCTGATAAACCTCAGTGGTCAGCCAGATTAAGTTATTGAGGTATTTTAGTGATTAAAAAATGGTTCCCTTGACAAATGACATAAAGAGGACAATGTATGACGACGCAAGCTTTTACAAAGTGCCCTTTGAGAAGCTGGTGGAGAGAAACCCAAGATGTTTGACCCCGGTCAGACAGTTTGAAGGCAGTGTTACAAAATACTGAGGAAATGTATGTAAACTTCAAAGGTTTTTACTGCTGTAATTTGAGGTGTCCCTCAGACAAATTTAATTTCGAGTGTATGTGCTTTCTTGAGGTTAGATTCCATAAATACAGTTTATTTATTATACTTTTATGAAGATCATTTCAATGATCTAGATGACACGCTAGAACTAGATGACACGCAGAACAGTGTTCTGCGTGTCATCTAGGGACCTTGTTGAACCTTGAATGTCACATCATTTACTCTTCAGACACAATACAGAAATTTAGAAGTTATTTTACATTTAGTTTAACATACGACTTTTTAGTTTTTTTTAACTCAGAAACATTTCAACACTCAACTCTTCTCACTAATATTGACAGGAAGAGTATCAGTTAATTAGTTGCCTGAAAGTTAATGCATTTTTCTTTGCTTGGAATCGGCCCACTTATGTTATTTTGACTGCAACCAATTAAAAATTCTGGAGCCGGATTCCCGTCTGGAACCAGGAAGAGACAGACTGCACTGGCTCAACTCAAATGTGCAACAGCCCCTCTTAGGAATAGCTTTTCAAATTATTTTTTACAATTTGTCATCAAAATGTCTCCAAAGCTGCATGTTTAACACTCTGCTTTTGCTATAGCACCCCATCCTTGTTGAACAGCCTCCAACTGTCGAACGTGAATCTTGTAATAATGCATTTAGGGGTTCATTGTACACCTCTTTTTGCCAACTTTTTTTTCGCTTTAAATTTTCTCTGTAAACAAAGTTGATTTGGTAAATTCCTACATTCAGGTTTTGATTGGTGGATTGTTTCTCAGTGGACAACTGCTGCTACTGTAAGTGGCAATCAGCTCACCAGCAGTGATTGTAATTGCGAATAAGTGCATGAACATGCTTATAAAGCGATGCCCCTGCTAATCCAGGAAGTCCATCACAACATTGCTACATTTGTTAATCTTATACAAAGCTAGAAAATGAATTCAACATGCATTGTTATTTTTTTGTGAAAAGAACAACCTGTTAATAGTCAGAGACAACCTGCAAGGGGAGACTTTCCTCATACATGCACATGCATGAGGAAACAAACATGCATTCATGCATTGAAATGATAATCATTGACACATAACAATATTTCAGTTTCTTTGTTATTTCAGGTTACTTTTTTGCAACCAGTAGTATGGACTACACACCTTAATTGCATATATAAGCACACGTAGATACCCTCCTATATACACAGAGACACATGCACACACACTCATCTTTCTCTGGCTTTCAGCAAACACTGAAGAGATAACAACTTCTCTCGCTTGTTGTCTCTTTGTCAAACAAACTCACAGCTTGGTAGATCAGATGTCACTGAGATGGGAGCTTACAGTACGCTGTAAATAAACTTCTCAGCATGTCACTTCAATGTCTGCCATTGACAGGGCGTGAATACTCAGCTGTTTTTGACAAATAAAAGAACATGTCCCACGGTGGCGCTGTGCAGGGATGAGACAAAGGCAACAGAGGCTACACTTAAAAAGAGCGAGTTGATGAAGATGGTGGACTTCACTCGGCTTTGAGGCGAGATGCCTGCTGTGAGGAGAGGAGAGCGAGCTGGAAATAAGTGGCAAGAAATGGTGTAAATCTGAGAAATTGCGCTCTCTGTTTACGGCGAGATCTTCAACAGGAGAGCAATGCGTGTCACTGAAATGTTGCAACCCTGAGGTGGATTCGTGAAGCAAACATGTGAGATGCATTAATTAGAGGAAAGATGATGCATGTGCGGTGCTTCACGGACGTTTTCACATCCATTGAAGTTCTCTACGATCTGTCTCATTATAACAACAGGTTTTTGGGGACATGGCCGTGATGATAAGTAGTAACTGTAATTGTAAGGCAGAAAGAAAATAATATATGATTCTGACATATTTTATTTTGACAAATATAAATCTGAAAAGCATGGCATACAAATGTTTGGGGTTTTTTTGTGTTGGATTATATTTAAAATGCTATCTATACACACCCCTGAATATAACGGTCCTACTTTAAAGCACGACGGTGGCAGCCTTGAGCAGCTGTCCCTGGAAGAAAGGTGGCTGGTGGATGGAGATGTTGGAGGCTGCGAAATAATTAAGCAGGTTCACCTACAAGCAGGACAAAAACCTCTGAACATACAGAGAGAGCTGTAATAGAATGATTTAGATCAGTGCCTAATCAAATTTGTGGCAATGCTTGACAAATTTGCCCCTTATCATCTGTTGGCAGAAATAACGCCTTGAAAATACAAGTCTGTGCATAATTAATCTACATAATGTTACCTATGCTGTAAATGTTTCACTTAGTTAAATAAAATAACTTTTCAATAAAATTCTAATTTATTGAACACAACTGTTTTAGGAATGATTTCTGTTTCTGCTATTCTTACATTACAAAGAAGATGTATTTATTAGCATCCTAAACAGTCACAATATTCTCTGTTTTCCAGGTTGCTTGTACCAGAGTCAGGAGTGCTGGCTGGTGATTCACTACGAGAAGGGCTTCTCTGTGCTAGCTGACCCAAAAGTAGGAGACGGGGAGGACAGCGAGGAGAGAGTAATTGACACATCGGTCAAACCCCAAGTGCTCCTCTCCTACACCTTTGAAAAACTAAAAATGTCCGCGGACGACGGCGTACGCATGCTCCTTCTGGACTTTGGAGGGAAGGAGGGAGAGATTGTAAGTTCCCAAGGGCTTTGATTTGACATTGAAGATGCATCAGAAAACGGTTGAACTAAAATGTTTTTTCTCTTATGTGTTCTACTGAAACCAAATGGGATGAATAAAATCAGCCTCTTCTGAGGGGAAAAAAAATCCCTTTTTAGTCAATTTAATAGATTAACTATAATTTTTTTCTTTTAGTAATTGAGTCCGTGTGACCTCTTTGGCACCTTTATGAGACACAGAAACACACGTGCCAGCTATGCACACGATGCAGTCTGCCACCATTGTTGCGGCCGGCACACTATGAAAGACATTCATAATGCTGTCTGTTCCATCTATGAATGGATGAGAACCAGCCACTTGGCAGCAGCCCGGGACGGGGAGGACGTCACATGAGTGAAAAGCTGTCGTATTTCATGCATCGCCCCTGTCAGTTTAAATATGGCTATTGGTCCCCTGAAAAACGATGGAAATGCAGACATTTTCATCAAAGAAAAGCCCCTGAATGCCCCGGACAGAATGTGAAAAGTGGACATGTCTGGAGAGAAGAGGACACTTGATCACTCTTTAGATTTAGAGGTTTATGAACTACTTCTTGCTAGACTTGCTTCAGCTAGCATCTTCACAAGGTCTCAGTTCTGAGACTGATGACACAGAAGCCGTCCTTGAAAAATGGTGTTTATGCGGCTAAATTGTAGCCAAAGATGAACCAGACCTCTTGAGGTGTATGACTCTTTTTTTATATCTATGTTGAATTATCAACATTTTCACATGATACCACATGAGGAAGCAGCATGTTTGAGATTTTGCCCTAAAATCCATTTACAGGTGAGCCTTCAAATATCCCAAATTAAGGCAATTAAGCAATTATAAATAATTGTGGTGATCCTGACTGTAAAACAAGAAATGCTTTATTGTATTTAAATGTCGATTATTGAGAAAAACAGAATATATAGTCTCCTTATACAGCATATTCAAGTATCTGGCTCAAACTATGTGGATGGCATGTTCTCTTTATCCTTAAAATATCAAATTATTGTACATACCACACGCAGAGGGAATCATGTGGAGATTAATTACGAGTAAATGCAAACCAAGAAGTAATCGACGCGCCACTAAAGTTAATAAAAACCCAATTATTGTCTCAGAAAAAAAAGCTTCACCGCCACACAGCATTCCTATGTGTCTTTTCCATCATAGCATTTCAGATTGAAAAATAAATGTAAATTTATCAAACTAGAATTAAATATCAATTAACTAGAGCTGCGATAAAAGTAATGACTTCAGAGCATGCGGGGGTGTTTTTACCAACGTGCTGCTGAGGCATTCACTGCCTCGCACCGAAAAAAAAAAACAGAACAACTCATTCTGTCTCTAAGGGGGGCTTCTGCCGAGTAAAGCGAGAAACAATCTGCAGCGTAAAGTGCACATGACAAGAAGAAGCAAGGAAGTAAGTGCTGCTAAAAGTAAATTACAGCACTTCGTTAGGAAATAACACCTGGAATGAAATAGATGTGACTAACTAGTCCTTACACGGCAGTATTTCAGGCGTAGGTTTTCCTAGAAAATAGGCTGTCACCGACTGTAAGACTTTTAATCTGTTTGCTGCTCTCAGCGGCTCTCTCAATAAAGTGCAGCTGCCCTATGGGAGCAAAGTAATCAGGTTTTATCAATGTAATGAGCTAAGTTTCTTTGTTTACCGTGTTTACCACAAATTTGTTAACATCTAGTTGGTTATTTATCTCTTTTTTTTTTACTTTATCTACCAAGAGGCCTGCTGCTTTATTATTCTTACCTTGTCGCTGTGTAGTGGGTGAAAAGTCACTCTGAAAACTGCAATATGCTCTCCCTGAGCTCCTTAGATTGAAAAAATTGGAAACTGAAGTGATGTATTAATGCTTCAGACTGTAACAACAGTCCTCATATACAGTACTCAGACAGAAACGCTCAGTTCTGACTGCTCTCCTTATGCTCAAGGCAAACAAGCAAAGACTTCTAAGCACTGATTCAAAAGCCTCTCTTGGCTACTTGAGCAGAACAGACTTCGTCGTCTGTATTATTTCTGAATCCAAGCACAGTTTCAGACGAGCTTCGATAAACAATCCCAAGGCACTTGTGGATGCAGTTGACGGCTCGTTAGTCAATGTGTGAAAGTCAGCTGTGTGAGTTTTTTTCACTGTTTACTATAGTTTTCAACTTGGCAGGAATTGCGTGCATGTCTAATTTATCAAGCTACCCTGATCTATCCAATCAGGGAACTGTTTTCTGTCCGACGAAGATTTCTTGCTCTGCCATGGTTTTGTTTTGATTGAACAATGTTGACACAATGTGAGGTAACCTGATTTAATCTCACACACCGATCACATGAACTACAGCGAAGGGTAAACGTATAATTTAAACATCTTGAAGTTGAACCAATGGATTTTAGCAGATCTGAAACGAGTCATCTTGAGGATTTAATTTGTACATGGTGCCCATCTGAAGTGTGGTTTACAGTGTTCAATATACCAAAAGAATAAATTAAATGTCCGTTTTTATGAAGTAACACGTACGTGGGACATGTTCAGTGATTTATTTAGCACACGGTAAATCTTTCTCTGTCTTGTAGCATTTCTTTTTTTGTTGTTGTCTTTTTGTCCTCTTCTTGATCATTTAATTTTATTTTTCTGCTTCCAGCAACTGGATCTTCACTCGTGTCCAAAACCAATCGTCTTCATCCTCCACTCTTTCCTGTCGGCTAAGATCTCCCGTCTGGGTCTGTTGGCCTGATCCAGGGTCTCTCAAACTCCTGTGAAAATGAACCCATCTTGTTTCTACATCAGGCCGCAGCTCACGTGCGGCACATCACCTCAAGTTGCTTTATTTGGAAACCCAAGCTGAATGTAGCTTTTACCTGTAATTTGAGCTTTTTTTGGGGGGGGGGGGGGGGGTTCTGTGTCTTAGCAGGTGCCTGAAACTGGTTATTCTTCAGACATGTTTTGGGGTGGGGTGAATGACCCCCTGTCATGGCTCCAGGAACTTGAATGTCGGCTGAAGAACCGGAGAGGAGAATTTGAACTGGACTTGAACCAGGTGGATGACTTATATTGATGTACCAACAAACTGACAAGAGAACATTGGGCATTACTGTCACGTCCAGGATGGGAAGGACTGGCCACACGTAGCAGGATGGAGATGAATTCACTTTTAATTCAATCAAAATGTAACAGCAACCTGCCTTCCATTTACCAATTATATAATTTATTTGCCATCAACTCTGAAAGGACATTCCTAATTTCACTTGTCATCCGTCTTCCTCATACACGACACGGCGTGGAGAAACTTTGCACATTAGTCTTTATTAGAGTCCCCCCGGGATGTCTCGTTATCCGTGTCTGCATTCATCATCCAGACTGGGGAGGGGCACGTTTTCCCACAAAATGACGGCTCACTAAGATTTAAACTGTCAATGCTTTCTTTTAACGGCTCGCTCATGATGACCGTCCCGTGTTTTTAAGGTATTTCAGCGTGTCAGATGCACATGAAGGCTGAAGAGACCTGAAGAGACAGAGAATTGATTTATTTATTTTTTTTCCCCCTGCGTCGCATAAAACACTAGGGAGAGTTTTTGGAATAGTTTAGCCAAATAATATAAGGCAAATGTTATATTTTTTAGGCAAATAATCATCAACTTCTCACAGCCTTAGATAAATAATTGATTTATGGTAATCTATATCTGTTATAGAAATAATTTATTTTTTAAAATCACTTTTCTTATACCAGATCCTGAGGTTAGATGCGTAACTTGTTAGGGGAATAAAAAATTCCCCTAACAACATAACAACATAACATTACATATTATGTTGTGCATCAGAACTGCTGTTAAAATTAAAAAAAAAGTTAAATTATGCTTTAACAGAATTTTCACTTATTTTTATCCCTGCAATGAATACTTTTTCATGCTCCGCCTTTGCCGAGAAAAGACAAATTTGTCTTTTTACCTAAGCTGCTAAAAATTAGACTTTGCTGTTCAGAACATTTCTTACTTCACAAGAACTTAAAATCAGGACTCCTGGTCTGTTACCAGATCCCTGGTTGAAGTCTGGTCATGGAAAACGCTGATTATTTCTCAAAATGCTGAAATATCCCGTTTTCTACGGTCTGATCCAACATGATGATGATGTTTAGGGCTTCTGATGTTATCTCAGAGCGGACCATTCATCTTTCCGGACCATCTTTCCCAGGACTGACGACAGTTACGCTGTCGCAGGTTCGCATTCATCATGATTTTAATTGCTATTTGTTATTTGATTGATCGGCAGTATTTGTAACAGAGATAAAACTCATTAAAAACAGTGCAGCAAGCATCACATCCAGCATCATTAATACAGGAAGGAGGCATAACAGTGCTGGGTCTTGTTTTATGACCTGCACAGTCCCACAGCATCTGTGCAGGTCATTATTCTTTCCACATCTGTGGACTGATGCGTCAGTCTGACAAAGCCACCTGCCAGGTTTCCTCTCCATCTTGCAGAAACTGGAGAGGAAAAAATGGTTGACTTTTAAATAAATTAAACAGACATCACAGTTTGAGCCTAAATAGCAATAAAGCTTCTTTGATGGTTACATCCTATGTCCAGCCTTCTGCAAAGACATACTGCACACACACACACACACACACACATTGTATAAAGTGATATATGCATTACAATCCTACCACACTGTTGAGAAAGCTATATGTTTTGTTGTTGTAAATATTTGTAACACTGATGGATCCAGCACTTGCTGATAATGTAAAGTGGAGATGATCTCTCTGAGGGGAAAAAAAAGCTGCTTTCATATGTAGATCTCTGATGCCTTCGGCAGCTACTGTACTGTCACTCAGAATGATGATGCTCACTTTTTAATTCAGACGTTGCACATAAATCCTGTGATAAACAACAGTTGATTAGTTGTTTTTATTGTCTTCAGCTGTGATTGATTATTTTTCATCAGCAGCAAACACAGATCACCTCCTCTGTCATAAAGATGTAAATTAAATCTGTTTGCTAATGACACTGACTCTTGCGTTTTATTTTTGACTCTTGCAAAAGCATTAATTTTACTTGCAAAAGCATTAATTTCCTGTAAGCTTTTTCACAGTTTGTCTCGGCGTAAAAACGGGGTGTGTTTGTGCCTGCTTTGCTCATTTTTCATGAATGATCAAGTTTGAGTCGATTGGATGGAGAGCTTTTATAAACATCAGTTTGCAAGTTTGCGGCAGATTTTCAATTAGATTTAGTTCCAGAACTTTGATTGGGCCACCTGAATTTTGCTTGCATCTGCATTGTAGCTCTGGCCATGTCACGTTTTGAGCTGTTGTCCAACTGGAAGGTAAACCTCTACGCTGCATTCAAGTCCTCTGTGGCCGGTAACAGGTTTTGTTTTCAGGAGTGCTCTCTGTCCTTTTTTAGAGTAGCATTCCATCTATCTGCTTTTATTGAAGAAGTGAAAAGTAGTCATCCCAAAAATGACTCAAGAGTACAAAAACATAGACCCTAGGAGATCAGCTGAATCACTAGGTAGAGACTCGTAACCACCTGAGCATCAATGACCAGATGGTCGCTTTTCCAGAAGTCTCACATTAGCAAACTGTGCATGTGTCAGTGTCTGCATTTTTTTTTCCTAATTGAGTGAAATGATTGCAGGTTACTTCACTGTAGTTACTTCAGTGCAGTAACTACTTCACTGAATACTCCACTACCTGGTGGAGTATCTATAAATTGTACTCAAGTAAGAGTAGCTATTTTCAAAATATTACTTGAGTAATATTACTCCTTGAGTAAATATTTCTCAAGAAATTGGTTTTTTGTCATTTAATCTCTGCAGTGAAATTACATTTTGTGGTTGTAAAGTCACAAAATGTGAAAAAAAAATATGGTAAAAAAAAAAACAGAATTTGTCCCACTGTTGTGGAAAAAATAAAAGGGTCCAAAATGATGTCAATTCCTTACAGAAAACTGTTCACAGTATCTTTTGTGAGGCACAAACAAGCAGTATTTCTTTTTGGGAGCAGCTGAAATCAAGGAGATGTGCTAAATTACAAGCTCTTGGTGACAGTTCAGTTGGAGTCGGAGAAGTCTTTATGTAGGTTCCTCAGCAGAAAGAATCCATGTGGCGTTCAAGTTGTAGGCAGCACTTAACACAGCCATAACTCGTGACATTGTTAGCTCGGCTCCAAGGTAATGAGTTGGCATCCTTACCCACAGTCTCACAGACAGATGGCTGCATTAATGTTAATGAGGTCGAGAGGTTTTAGACCTCAACACTGTAGTAATTCTCAAAACAGTCTAAAGCTTGACATTTCTCACTGTCATACTGCCCTCCTACTCATATTTCTTCTCATTTCTCCTTTTTTTTCCCTGGCAGGCTGTTATTGAGTCGAGTCAGACCTTAAATATCAGCAGGTAGTCACTGTTGCATCATGTGAGAGACAATATTTTCCAGGAGAATTTTCCCACATAGTTGTGTCATTTGCACACCTGAGGATGCATAAAAGTTGCATAAAAGCTTTGTCAGCAACGTGATTTAGAGAAATGACGAGGACTATCAGCGTTTCAGAGAATCTGTAATAATTGTTGAAAATGTATGTGGCTGTTGATGCAGCGCAGCTACTTCTTCCATACAAACAATTCTACTGAAGTTGTTTGAATCCAAACTGAATGACCAGCTGCTCTCTTGTTCCCATCTGTTTTTGCATTTCTCTGACGTTGCAGATACTCATAAACTCTATGCTGTGTGTGCTTACATATAATAACAATTATAGTTTTCACCTGTGCTGTTCAACGAAGCTGGCAATCCGAATAAGACACAGACAATATGCTTTGGTCTTGGATTAACTATTATACTATGATTACAGATTGTTTTTCAAATAATTCTTTTTGTAAGACTTTAAAAAAATGTCTCAAAAACAAAAAAGAAGTTAAATTTTTTTCTTATCTCTTCTCATTTATGTGAATCTGATATGCATTTCCTGAGCAGAGAGGGAAAGGTTCACCTTGGGTAATATTCATGCAACAACTGCAACTATTTCTAAAAATATCAAAACAAAAATCATTTGTTTCAGTGGACTTCTCTCGATTAAACACTAGCAAAACATACTTCTAGTAGAATCACTGCACAATGCAGGCCATGAATGAAAAAGATCACACTAAGAAACAGCAAAAAGGGCAAACTGGAAAAATTAGCATTTTCTGCAAAAATGTAGTGTGAATGCTGTAAGCTGAACATTTCTAGTGAAAATTTTAGAAACATTTGACGTAAACTACAGAGGAATTGCAGAAATGTAAGAAAAGGAAGAAAGAGAAGCAGAAGCATTTATTCTGCTACAAATACAAAAAAAAAACTGGAAGAGGAGTGAATACTTTCTGTCAATGAAATAATTCCACCAAAAGAGTATTTGTGCAGAACATTGTTTACGAAGCTAATCCACATGTAAAAAATCAGCAAAAGCTAAAAGAATAATGGTAGCACCTGTGCTTGACTTTTCACACTGCACTCTTCATGCAGTATGAGAAGTCCCAGAAAGGTAATAAGAAATATTGCAAACATGAAAGAGTTTGCAAACTTCTTACAAAGCAAACGTTTTTGCATACATGTTGAAGATTATAAACTGTAAGAATTTTTTTTTTCATCGAGGGCAGAGCAGCTTATTTGCTGAAAGATGTTAGCTATACAGAGCTAATGTTAGATAAATAGCAGAATGGATTGAAGGGTTAGACTGGGGGGTGGGGGGTTCAAAAAGACTGAGCATAATGTGAGCAAAAAATATGAAGAGAAATTTTGTGAAATTTCAAAAAGAAAAAAAAGAAACACCTGGAATAAACAGCAGTTGAAGAATATGACAACATTTTAAACTTTGTAATTTCTAGCCGAAAGTACATGGCAGTAGTTTACCGTGAAAGAGCGCAAAGCTTGTAACATTTTATTTTCAGAAATTATGGGATGTTCTATTCGTTTCAACGGGGTAAAAGATGATCACAGACAGTTGCATATTTCCTAATCGGTCAAATATGTCAATATCTAAAGACATAGCCATAATGTCTTGAATGAGCAGATATGGTAAAAGATAAATAGTTGAAATAGCAGAAAGTATGCTGAAGTAGTTAGGTGGAAAAAAGGAGGAGCTCAGCAAACTGCATCATGGAAAGTTTAAATGATGATAAAATAAAATTGCATTTCTCACAAGGACAAGATTTATTACTGGTTTAAATTTTAAAAAAGCAAGTAACCTAAAATATTTCCCCCATTTCCTGAATGGTGATGCCTTTGCTCATAACTCATGGAGTAGTTATTAATCAACTTGTGGTAAGATGTCAAATCCTGACCACAGTTAAAATGTGTATGTTTGTGCATTCCAGTGTGCATGAACCTTGATTCCCATTGCTTTCAAAAGATCGAACACAGAAGAGAAGATAAAGATATGGAACATTTCATTTAAGCTCCTGACTGAGTGTCATTTTTGAATTAAAAGTGATGCATTTTTGTTTTAACCGCCAACATCCAGGGAATGCAGTTTGGCCACCTGAGAAATTTTAAGTCAAACTACTGTTTGTTTTTAGTTGGGGGTTTTTTTGCTACCTGAACAAATTTTTCACAGCAAAGTTATGTTTTTGATCAAGTAGTTTTCTCTAATAAGTTATTTTCTAATCAGAATTTGCACAGGAGGAAACCAGATGAACAAACAGAGTTAACTGTTTCCATTCACCCTCAGCTGGAAAAATAAAAAAATTAAAAATCTGATTTTAGTACAGAGCTGCACCTTTTATCTTTAATATGTGGCACCAACTGTTCTTCCAAGCTAAATTCGCATTTAAATGTTTATATATGACACTGTGCACACTAGAATTTCACTAAAATTATACTCTTCTTGATCCCAATGACATGTTTGTGGTTGTAATGTGACGATATAATAAATAAAGTCAAAGGCTATGCATACTTTAGCTTTTTAAATGTATAATGTATATCGAATCTGTAAGCAAAGGGAGATATACGGCTTCAGACGTTGTGGTGTTCACAGTCGGAGTGGACCGATCACATTTAACTTCACTTTGGTCATGAGTGATTAACACTCTGTGTGGTAGGAAAAAGCCCAGATAAATTTCATATTTCTAAAATCTTGGATGAAAATGCGAGTGAATTGTTTGATGATGCATAAGCATTCAAGCAGTAAATAGCTGGAGTGGAAAACCTTGGCTCAGCTGTCGGCTACACCACAGGCTCTAAAAGTTTGATTGATTTCCCCAAACTTGATGGATTTCCAAGAGGACAGAGAAGTGTATAATTATTCCCATCATTTCAGAATATGCTCATTCTTCTTGTAAGTAGAAGCAGTTTTCCATATTTCACAGCTTAGACTATCACTCGACAACAAATGAATGTCTGAGACAAATACAGGTTTTGAGCAAAGCAGGATTCAGTCTCTGCTCCCTATTTGGTTATTTGCTTTATATGTTGCTTTGCAACTATTATGAACCTTAATCTTTCCCCCCATATTCTCATATTTTAACAATAAATGTGCATTTGCTGTAGTTACACCAGTGCTGTTTAGGCAAAAAATAAATAAATAATAATAATAATAATAATAATAATAAAGTTAAGCAAATGACTGTATGTCATTGTAAATTGTATTTGGTAGATCAACACAAATGATGAAGTGAGAAAAAACCAACATCTTTTAATATAATTTTTATAAACGTTTACTGGGCACCTCTCACTCTACACCAGTTTTGCACTTCTAGACAATGAAGTTGGTGCTCTTTCCTTTTTGCAATAACTCAAACAAGAACCATTTACACCAATATCAGTTTGTTAGAAGGTATTATTGGCTCTAATAGCCGTCATTTGAGAATGGTTAAACCGTAGGTAACAAAAGAGGGGAAAGACATGCAGCAAAGGACATTACACTGTAATACACTATACTCATCCTTACATAAACACAAGTTTTCTTGTCCCTGCTGAAGCAAAGTAGGATGCTGCCACCATGGCACATCTTTAAACTGATGGTGTTCAAGGTGTCCAAAACCTTCTTACATGCGTCTTCACAGGTCTGACTAATAAATCAAACAGCTGCAGCTGATCCAGAACGCTGCTGCTCGCATTCTCACTAAAACCAGGAAGATAGAGCACATAACACCAGTTTAAAGTCCTTACAGTGGATCCCTGTAGCTCAAAGAATAGACTTTAAAATATTATTAGTTTATAAATCACTAAATGGTTTAGCTCCACAATACATTAAAGATCTGTTATTGCTGTACCAACCGCCTAGACCCCTCAGATCTTCTGGTTCTGGACTCCTCTGCATCCCCAGAACCAGAACCAAACGAGGAGAAGCAGCATTCAGCTTCTACGCACCACAAATTTGGAACAAATTTCCAGAAAACTGTAAAACAGTTGAAACACTGGGTGCCTTTAAATCTCAACTTAAAACCCACCTGTTTAAGTTGAGATTAAACAGGTGGGTTAGAGTGTGGGTTTTAATGTCTTCGATGTTTTTAACGTTTTTATCTATTTATTAATTTCTTTTTATTTCTCTTTCTCACTGTCTATGTTTTTAATGATGTATAGCCCCCCTGGAAAACGTCCCAGTTAAACGACATTTAACTAAAGTCCTACAGGGTTTAGAGTCCCAGTTGACGGCGTTTCGACTAACACGATAAAAAGTTATAAAGGTTAGAGTCCTTGTCAAACGGCATTTTGACTAAAAGCCGAAGGGTTGGAGTCCCAGTTGACGGCATTTCAATTAAAGTCCAATAAACCTAGAGGTTGGAGTCCTTGTCAAACGTTTTTTTTGACTAAATTCCCAGAGGCTTAGAGTCCCAGTTAAACAGCGTTTAACTGAAGTCATAAAAGGGGGGTGGGTTTTAATGTTTTTATCTTTTTTTAAAAAATCTTTCTCTTTCTCATTCTTCATTCAATGTCACATGCTCTTTTTATTTTAATTATGTAAAGCACTTTGAAATGCCTTGCTGCTGAAATGTGCTATTCAAATAAAACTTTATTGATTGATTGATGTGAACAAAAATTTTCCATTTCACCTGGCCAGAACTTTGTTCCCTACATGGCTCGGAGCAAACTTTAAATGGGACTTGAGTTTTCTTCTTGCCACTCTTGCAGGTTTGTGGAATGCATGGCTAATAGTTGTTCTCTCACCAGATTCTCCCACCTGAGCTGTAGATGTCTGCAGCTCCCCCAGAGTCACCGTGGCCCTTTTAGCTGCTTCTCTGACGAACACTCTCTTTGCCCATTCATTGTTCTTCTTAATACAGTTTGCTGAGCCTTCACAGAGCAGCTGGACTGATACCGAGATTAAATTTCCCTCCGCTGGACTCGATCTGCCGTTGAAGTGACTTTTTGTGATTTTATGTGTGGAGAAGTAAAAGTAATTGAAAACAAATGCATGCCACACTTTTCAGAAACATATTTTTAAAACAAAATTGAAATACCACGTATCCCTTCCACTTCACTACCTCGTTGTGTTGATCTATCCAATGGAATCTCATTGAAATAAATTAAAGTTTGCAGTTGTCATCTGACAAAATGAGAAAATGTTCTCTCTCTTCCGGCTGCACTTCCCTCATCTATATCAAAATTCTATCCTAGAAAACGTTCATCGTATGTTAGCTCACAGCACGGCGAAGTCTTGAAAGTTCTGCTTTCCTCTCCTGTTTACAGCAGAAGTTTCCTGTCTTCAAATAGCCCCTCCTCACATGAACTCTGATTGATATCTGACCTCAGACTTCAGACGCTCTGACTGAGGTTTCAAGCACGTTTCTTAAGTGACTGTGTGTGAACAATAAATGAATGAGACAAAGGCAGCACATTGTGGGCAGCAAAAGAGACAAAAACTGGGTCATTTCACACGGCCCCTGTTGTTACCGGCTCACAGAGACGACTACAGCGAGTGATCTTCCCACCAGCGCTCACACGCAGGAGGACACACAGTAGCACAATAGTAGCGGGCAAGGCAGAGACGTGCTTGTCAGGTAACGTCGTCAGCACGTCCCTCCCTCTCATGGAGGGCTGTACATCAAGCTCCACTGCTCTGAAAAACAAACGCCCACACATGTGCACATGAAACTATCTACTTCCTCTGACTGTACGTGACCTATCATTTGACTGCCTTAGGCTATAAGCGAAAGACACTACTACACTTCTGCCCCCTCTCCTTCTTTCATACACAACCATCTCTTAGAAACTAATTATAAAAAGAGATGTGGGCTGGTTAAGGGATTGATGTGTTTTAGACAAAGGAATGCTTTAGGAATCTGCTTCCAAGTTCCCCCCAGTCCTCTTAATATGCCCCACTGCACACACACACATACAAATACCTCTACAATGTGAACCCACACAGGCAGGGAAAAGTGTGTGATCCCACTTGTTGTGATGAAGCAGGCATCTGTGTTGTTTTAGCAGCCAGGGAACATTTGATTTGCTCAGCCAAGTGTAAGTTGAAGCGAGAGCGACAGGAATGTGTGCAGGGTTTGCATAAAACCCCAAACGGACAACAATGAGGAGAAATGCTGCACATTCATGAACGTGAATGGAACTGAAAGTTGCATGTTCGATTAAGACTCAGAGGGAGAATAGTCTAGTTTGTGCTTAGAAATCAATACAAGTGTATCATTAGAGGCCATGTTGGTATGTGTTTGTATATAGAAATACACAGTAAAGACATTGTTTTGGAGCAAAGAGGTGACAGGTTTTCAGTTACTGGCACTTTCCCATGTTTGTTGCCAAAGCACAGTTTCATGTATCCAGCTGTGTTACCTTTGTGATTTTTCATAGGTTCAAGCTAAAATAAATTGAAACAAGCAGTTTTCTTCACAGGTTGGTGATGAAAAAGGCACTTGTGAAATTTCTTGTTATTTGGACACAAAACATTGTATCATCCCATACATTTTGGGGAGTTTTTAGCACTGAATAATTCATAGACTGAGGGGTTTAATAAAAGGAAGCATCCATCTGTAAGCGGGTCAGGTGCTCAAGAGCATTGCTGAATATCGCTTTAATGAAGACAAGAAAGCTGAATACTGAAAAGAAAGGGAGAGGGAAGAACATGGCAAACAATGTTTAAATGATGTTTAAATCTCAACATGGTGTCAGTCATGAAAGTCAAAATGAAGCTCAGACTGAATCGTGCAGCTACAGTTCGTTGAGCTGTGAGTTGATTTCATAGAAAGGACTGAGCGGCTCGATAAGCGTTTTCCATGTTGACAGGCAATGTGAGGCGGCAGTACAACATCACCTGGAAATTTTCAGCATGTAAGGTTTTGTCATAGTAATTAAGAAAAAGAGAAGAAGAAAAAACATCCTTTTTTTTTACTTGCGTGTTTGGAATTCAAGCTCTGAGCTGCGAAAAAGATCCGGAAGGCTCCCTGAGGTAGAAATCTCAAGTGTCAAACGATTGCCTCAAAATCTAACATGGCTTCCACATATTTGCAGTGAAGACATGGCCGCAGGAATAAAAAGTGTATTTATATTTGTCTCTGTATCTGTTCTTTTCTTAGTATTTTAGTCAATCAGCAACCAGTAGTGCTGGGTGTATCCTCTGTTCTATTGAACATGTTACCATGCTGAATAAACAACATAAAGCCCATAATGGCTGAAGTCTGCCCTGAGCAAAACTTTCGGCCGCTCCCGCTGGTTCTCCGAGTTCCACCCGGATCTCAGCTAAGGTAGCTGTGATGGTATTTCCAAGTCCAAGCTCTGACTTCACAGGCAAATCCAGCATGAAGCCACCAGCAGCTTGTTCACAGTTTAGTGTCGTCAACTTTCCTGACTGAGTATTCCTGAAATACTTCACTTCAGCCGGAGGCAGCTGAAGTGCCTCTACAGATACTAAAATCTAGCACTTAGAGGACAACAAAGAGGCACACTCACATGCCAGACAATAATATAGCTATAGCTAGATATAGGCCATTCCTAGAGGATAAGAGGCTGTAACTTTTAGGAAATTTTCGAAATTGAATTGCTGTTTTTTGTTTTTGTTTTGCATCATTAAGTTTCAACGATGCTCAGCTGTGCAACAAAAGCTGTCTTTTACTTGTCAGTCTATCCAGTTATTTCTGTCTAAAAAAAAAAGGTTTGCCATTGTGCAGACTGGATGGTGCAATCCAGACTGTAATTTCTTCTAAAGGCTTCCTCAATTTCATAGTCTCATGAAACATTTGGTGATATGTTTTTTTGCATCACTGCCTTTCCCACCAAAACGAGCGGCGTCACACACTGATGCTCTTGCTCAAATTAGCCACCTACCAATGCCGAGACAAAACGAAGCACACACACACGTACTGGGGTGGCACACACTTTGGTTATAGCAGCTTTGTAGTCTGTTTTGCACCAATTACTGTTGGAGAAAATGCACAGTTGCAGGGTTCTGTGAGTTTTCCTTCCTCATGGGAGTTCTTCCTTTCATTTTCCTGCTTGTTACAGCTCCAGCTCAGGTAAACCGAACTCATCACTGCTCTGAGAGAGATTTCTATACATGAGGCTGAACATCAAGCTTGCCTGAAGACTGCAGCATGTCCTATTAATTACTGCATAGGAAGTGACAGTGTCTGTTTAAGTTCCTGCCACACAGAGTCCATTACAAACAGCTTTTTACTGCCTAAATGAGCTCAGTTTATAGTGAGCACACACACACTTCCTCCTCGCATCCTGTTGGCGTCAGCAGACGGATTTTATGTCATCCATCAGCCATGGATGAATTGTTACTGTCTGCTGAGACTTATGGTTGAGGGGGATGTGTTAGTAGCAACAACAACAAAAAAATGCTGCGTCTGTACACTCGGTGTAGGAGGTCCTGGAGGATGTCTCCAAAAGAGCGCAGCATACTCTACTCGAACTGCAAGTGAGTTTTGAAGAGTCCTCCACACATCCTCCAGGGCTGCCGCTGTTCGGTGTGTGATCCAGGTTCCTTTGACCACTTGGACCGATAAGAGACAGCGGAGGGACCAGGAAGCTCCTTTGAGATTACCTCAGTGTATGTGCAGGTAAGCGTTCAAATAAAGTCCTCCAGTTGCAAATTCGTCACACTAAAACTATCCGACAGGTAATTTACTATACAGATTTTTTTTTTAATTTGGTTTCTCAAGCTTTGAGATTTTGTCTGTCCCAACTGTAGCAAACAGGCCAACACACGTCTGCTGCAAAAGTATTCTTATGTATTATTATTTTTTCTTTACTGAATCAAAGCCACAAACTTCAAGTTGCTTTATAGGGATTTTATTTGACAGTTCAGACACTTTTTCTGCAGTGCCCATAAATACGATCCACTAATGCAACTAATCCCCTACAAAACAGCTCAAACTCAGTTAGCATTGCTGGAATTGTAAAACTAGATTTAGGTGTGTACTTTGGAACATTTAAACATAAGCAGGCTTTATATGCAGATTTAAACTGGAGGTCTTCAGGACCCACTTGTCCTGCATGTCTTAGGCGTTTCTATGCCACTTTACACCCAAGTTAACAAGCTTCTGCATCAATTCAAGTAAGGGTAACAGACTAAATATTTCACCCAACAACGTGTGAGGTGAAATATTGAAAAGCCATGTGTAAGTTTTCTTCCACGTTACGATTCTCAGAAAAAATCCCAATAAATACACAGAAGCTTGGGACTGGAACATGATAAACTGTGGAAAGGTGGTGTGAACACTTTTGGTCCTGCATATGCAATTGTCCACAGCGCTGACGGTAATGTATTAGCTGTAGCCTTGCATTTCCCATAGAAAAATGCATACACTTTACTACTGATAACACGGAGAGAAGATGAATCTTTGTAGAGTTGAATTTTGAAGAATGGCCTTCAGTGAGACAAACGTTACTCCAGCTAAAACAGCTTGAGGTTTTCTAAGGAAGCAGCTCTTAAATGAGGTGACCCCTCTCATCTTTTCTTTCATCTTCAAGCCCTCGGAACAAGAATTAATAGCACGTATTTTATATGCAACAACAACAGACAGCCAACTCATTTCATGTTCACTGTATTCATTTAATGTGCCCTGCAGAACCCATCCGTGAATGATTCAGGCTTCTAGCAGTCAAGTTGTTTCTCCACAAGAAAAACCAACCTTGGACTCGAGTGATTTTTTTTTCCTCCTCTGGAACCGATAAAGAGTAACTTTTAAAATAATTTAGTCTCGTGCTGCCAGGATGAGCTCGTGCTATTACTATCAAAAAAGCCACCATTCTTTAAGACAATTTTAGACAAATTTTGCCGGTCTATTTGAATATCTTGAATACAGGGAGATAATACAATTTGTTTTTACACATGCCCAACGTTTGATTCAAGGTCTTTTCTGCAATATAAACACCAAATTTATCTGTAAAGATGGCAAAAGATTTATCTGTAAAGATTTATCTGTAAAGATGGCAAAAGGCAACTAGCTGCCTTTTGCCATCTAGTTGCATCTAGTCTTTACACAACCTTGCAATGACACAGCTTTGACACTGATCCATAGATATCAGCTGATCAGGAAAATAGATATTTAGCGAAGAGACACTTAACAGTTAAGATCAGAGCTGATTGTTACGCTATGAGATTTTGGCCTTCAGGATCAACTCACTAAATCAGACTGAGCTCAGTGTTCATGCGTTACGACACAATAACTTTAGTTCAGACAAACCCTTGTTCTTTCAGATAGGTTTTGACTAACATTTAGTAAAATCTGAACTTCTTGATACCTACTCTGTAAAATAATAAAAGGTTATTGCAAAGTAACAATGTAGTAATATTTTTAGTGCTTATAGTTAAGATTTAACATGTTATGTATAAGTTTGTTTCTAGACTTTATTATAAACTTTGTAAACCTGAGTCGACACGAGACCGTCACCACTGATGTCTCTTCAGTGTCTACGGTCACTAATCAAAGTATTCATATATTTTAAACTTTTGTCATGTTAAAATCTCTGTATTTCTTTGGAAGCGTAACTGTATTCTGTATTATTAAAATAGGAAATTACAAAGATCAAGTACCACAAAAGAAAAAACTATTTGTTCTTTGTGAAAATAAATAAATACCTCCTTTCCCACAATATAACAAAATATGTACACTAAAGATAAAATACATTTATTGTGTTTAAAAAAGATGAAAGATGAAATATATTCAGACAAAATCACTGATGTGTTTAGAAGCAAAAACTAAAACAACAGAAAAAAATAAACCAATGTGCATCCCCCCTCGCTGCCCGCCAGGCCGGCCTCTTAGCAGGGCGGCTCTGCTTTGTTTTATTTTTGATTTGTTCGGCTTTATGGTTTCAGAGCCTTGCGAGTATATCAGTAGGTTTAAACACAAAACTATACAAACAGAAGTTTAAAATGGCTTTTCTTTGAAAAGTTTTTTGGAAAGCAAAAAAGGCAAGTAAATCAAATAAAAGGATTAAGTTAATTAAACGAGCTTAATCTAAAACCAATCAAAAGTTTAAAACATCAATCACTTTCACGAATGTGTTGAAATGTAAGAAAAGCTGCTCACTGAGGCAAAACCTCAGCGAACATCAATTAAAACATCTCTGCGGCGCTCATTATTGATCATCACCTCCCTTTCTTTGAGCTTTTCTCCAGCACCCAGTCAACAACCTACAAAACAGAGACAACATGTCAGCGGGATGGGAATTGTAAAAAGAAAACCAAACCAGTGGACGATGGCGTTACCTGTTTGACGTTGCTGCTGGCTGCTTTCTTCATTTCTTCATGCAGGCCCCGAGACGTCTTCAGATCCTGGGAAAATGCAAACATATTAAGAGAGGAAACATTTATTGAAGTTATGTTATTCTACCTCAGACTAAGCCTAAAGTAAAGACCAATGATCTCAAAACCACACAGCTTGATGATGAACATTATTTTACATTTTTAGGAATGTCATTATAAACATTAGTAGTCAAAATTTCCAATCCTTTCATTTTCAAACCTTAAAATGTCAGTGTTGGCCACCAAAGACTGATATTTTTAAAAAAACACCTGGGTCCTTTTAAAATCTGCCAAAGAAATGTTTGATAACATATTTGTTCCAATTTTTCTGTTTTTCTTTTAATGAATGCTCTATTCTAGTTTCAGTTCTCATCGTACCAACTTCATAGCGAATCAAAAGTTAGTTTTAGGGTTAAAAGTCTCTCTTTTCTTAATGTGGAAACCCCCCAAACATTTAATTTATTCTGTAACATACACGCAAATCACAATTTTTGAGGAGTTCGCAATCCAGATCTGGGAGATAGAGTTTTTTTCTTTTGCACAAATGCACTGGTAAGAACCTGGGAGGTCCTTGAGTTTCCAAAAAAAACATTTATTCTCATATATTTGGATTTTTTCAACATTGTATTACTTTTTATAAGAAGGTCAGAAGAAACTGCAAGCAAAAAGACAGAAGAAAAATGATCTAATAATAAGATAAATCTGAAATTACAGTGCCAGACAAAATAACTAGTGTTAAATAAAAAGTAAACAACGGCACGGTGAGGGCATTAATGAGACAAACCTTGAGGTAGAACTTGGAGATATCAAACAGTCTTTTGCTGCAGGCCTCGAAGCACTCATGCTCGACAGCGATCCCATGGTGTTTGAGCGTTTTAGCTACAATCTCCTGCAGCATCTGAGGAAGAACACACAGTTTTGTATTAGTACATCTGTGGGAACATAAAAAGTAGTTCTGTTTATTCCCCAACCACCTAATGCAAACTCAGTTCACAGAGACTAATTTTAGCATCGTTTTTCTTTTAAAAACAGTGAATGTCAAAGTGTCTTTACTTTCGGGGGGGATGACATTCTTACATAAACACTCGCCTTTTACATTCACAGAGAGAGCTTGCAGGTACAAACATTGAAATATTTCACTGGCGGTGTCCTGACAGGGAAAAAAAAAACACATTCCTGAAATAAATGGATCCGCCTTTAATCTTGTCACAACGACGGTTCTGAAGAAGCGCCATAAATTATTGTGAGAAATCATCAGTGCTTCTCAGTCTCTGGAGGAGTGGAAAGGCAGCGTTTAATCTCTGTCCTGAATAAAGAGAGCGATCATTGTTTCTGAATAGAGCCAACTGTTCTCCTCTTCACTCGGGTTTGGACGATAAGCGTGTTTGCATAGTAATCGGAAATCAAAACGAGTGAAGGTCGGGAGGCGGAGCGCGAGCCGATTGTTGGGCCTGTGACTTCATGCCGAGTCCTGCGTGGATTTGTGAGAGTGCATCCCATGGATGAGGGGCGAAACTCTGTGTGTGGCTGCAGAGGCAGGGAGTAGGTGATAGTAAAGTTTTGTTTTTTTTTTAAACTGAATAAGCCGCAGCATTACAATGCAACCCACACAGTCAATGTGAATCGTGCAGAATATAAAATATTTATTTTTGCTGGAGCCGTTGCATGGCTCTCATCTATAGCAGACAGACGGTGAGTTTGATTGTGTGTCCATCTGCCACTAGAACTGGTGGATGGGTGAGGGTGGAATATTCATCTGTTTACAGTTTTGATAAAAAAAAACAAAAAAAAAACAAACAAATGAATCGTGTAAATACTGTGGAGATTTTATGGGGAGAGAAAATCTGAAAAATTCAAGATATAAAAAAAACAACAACTCTAAGATATCAAGCTGCAGGCTCAGCTTCTGCATGGCAGCAAGTGTCAGCTGTTTAAAAGTTCAAAAAGGAACGGTACGCATTATTTATGTCATATTATATAGTTCAATAATTAAAAGATTCACATGGTGTGAATAAATATATAAATGTGAGCAGTATTTAGAAGAACGTGTAAAAGCCCATCTTTCATAGTGAGCATCTGTTGTTCTGACAACAATGAGAGAAAAATGAAAATCAGTAATTGAGAGTTTTAATGAGCACCAATTCAGCTCAAAAGTTGTATAAAACACTGTTTGTTTTTTTTTTACTTTTGAGATGTTTTTCTCACAAAGGACATTTTTCAGTATATAGATTTTTTTCTCTAGTAAATGGCAGAGTGGCCTTGTATTTTTCTTTTTGTTAAAAATATTATGTTTGCTTTGAGAGAAAAGAAGCGTGTCTCTGTTTCAATGTGACCAATAATTTTCACCGCTACTTTGGTAGAAAACACCTGTGAAAGTAAAGATATCGCTCTGAGATATTTGCCCTTTTCTACAGTATATAATTATCAAAGGTATGATTGGCACATTGAAAATATATATAACATTTTCTTTCTACAAGGGTCAATAGTTAAACTATATTCAACTATTTTTAAAAACAAGAAAAGGTAGAAATTTATTATAGGACTTATTTTAATCTACACATAGCCAAATCCTCATTGATACATACACCCCTATGAATAAATGCCCTTTAGAAGGATGAAGAGAAATTTCAAGCTTTTTATAGCCTAGCATAATTGAATTTGTGAAGCTCATATAAAGTAGTTAGTCTCCTTGGACTGCCTGGGCTTTTAAACACAGGAACAACCATGTTTCAAACATCGAACACAAATAGTTTCCCTGAGATTAAAAGAAACTAATTAGGATGTTTAAGAATAATCCAGGAACAAAGAGCAAGGCTCAAGTTTGAAAAATGGAAAATACTGGAACACTGGTGTCCTTTTGCACAGTGTAATAGGTTTTAAATCTGCATGGAGTGAGAACCAGACCTGTACAAAATGCGCTTGGAGTATTGAAGGTCGAGCTTTCAAAGCTAAGAAAATTGTACCAGTTGTCAAACATAGTGGTGGGAGCATCATGCTGTGGGGAAGCTTTGTTGCTACTTGTACATTAAACAATGTAGAATAAGGGGAAGCATAACTTCACCTGAGAAGCTAACAAATTAACTTGGACACAGTTGGATAAAGATCCTGAATGGAATCAGAAGTGATTTTGTAAAGTATAAAAGTCTGTTGACAACAAAAGAAAATCAGTGTAACGTAAAGAAACGCTGCCATGTTGCACAAAGGTAAACTAACCAGCTAACGCAGCGTGTATCACTCACCCTGTTGTGTTTCTGGGAGCGAGACTCTTTGGAAGGTTTGTCTTGGGCTTGTCCCTGGACGACCTTCTGCTGCAGGGGTTTCAGCCTCTCTGGACATGGCAGAGTCGATAAGCCTGCAGAGTTAGAATGAAAGCGTTAACGTGAAGGCATAAGAGCCACTTCCACTCTGAAACAACAAAACAAATTTAAGAGAAGAGTCGTGACATGGCGGGGTCCCTCGTTTCTTTCGACTCTTTTCCGCTCCAAATGTTCTTGTCCTACCTGACAGCCGTCTTGTTGCTGAGGAGAGGCTCGTACAGGAGGAGGCGGGCTGGGATCTCTTTGCTTGTTGCCGTAGAGACCTGATGGCGCGATGTGTGCCGCTGCTGCCGCTGCTCTGCGAACACAGCGAGTCGCTGCTCTCCGACTTCACCAGCCTTGAAGAACACAGAGAGGAACAAACCTTAAATTATGATGTACTTCTCCTTAGTTTTACTAAATCAACTCGCCTTCCTCACAAGAGGAACATAAAACATCAAACCTTTTGCAAGGATAACCTCCAGCTACGTCAATGTCCCAGGACCTGCGTTTCAGCTGCGCTACTTCGTTGTTCTGCAGGGTCTCTCCATCGGGAACACTTCCTGGTTCTGACATGACAGCAGGTGAGGGGGCGGGGCTGAGAGCAAAGGGGAGAGCACATGGCTCCTTGGAGCAGGTCGTCTGGGTCTCGTAGCGAATCAGACGGGACTGGAGACGCACAAAAGCCTGGTCTCTGTCCAGGGATCGCTGCTTATCCAGGCAGAATCTATGCAAACAGAGACAGCCAGGTCTAAATAGGAGCCTCATCACGTTTAGTCCTTTAGATTCGACAGGGATGTCAAACTCCAGTCCTCAAGGGCCGGTGTCCTGCAGTTTTTAGATGTGCCACAGGTACAAAACACTGGAATGAACTGGCTTAATTACCTTCTCCTTGTGTAGATATGTTCTCCAGAACCTTGCTAATGACCTAATTATTCTATTCAGGTGTGGTGCAGCAGAGGCACATCTAAAAGTTGCAGGACACCAGCCCTTGAGGACTGGAGTTTGACATCCCTGCTTTAGAAGTTGCTGTCGTGAAAGAGCAATGAGGGTTTTATAGAAACTGACTCTATGCCATGGTAATGAGCTGATGAGGCTACGCTGAAGGGCATCCTGCTGATTGTCCTGGGAGAGAGGTCTGGTGACAACTGGAACATGTTATTATTGCTGGGAAAGAGAAGAGAGGGAGCAGCAGACAAAGAGAGAAACACAAGTTAGGCAGAAAATCAAAAGACCTTCGTAATATTTTGAATAAACTCAATTTTCACAAATGTTGAAGATGCTCTGCCCACCAAAACTTGCTAAAGATCCTCTGAGTAGCGTGGCAAACATTTGTATTCAATCCACTTAAATCCTGTACCACCAACTACCTTCAGCAGTCAAGTGGATGAAACTGTTGACTGGGAAACTTTTTCTCTGCTACCCTTGTGGAATTGAAAGAAAATACTAAGTTCTGTTCTTTCCTTTGTCCCGGGACATGAACTGGTAGCAGGCACCAGAATAAACACCAAGTGTGTGGTAATTCTGTGAGAACAGACTTTAAAAACAAAAATAAAGTTTCTCAAATGTGAAGAAAGAAAAAAAAATCTGTTTCCATATGAACATCTCAGACAACTGATGTTAAAGCTTCACTCTTGGTGCGCAACTTAGAGATGCGTTGCACCAAGTCAGGGGAAGAAAACCATGACAAATAGAACCCCTAGAACCTACCCTCTGCTTATAGCCAGCGGTTGTAACTCCCCGGTGGGAAAGCCATCAGATGTGAAGTGCTTTAGAAGTTCTTTGGCATCTAGTAAAGCAGCAGAGCCCCTCTGGCTGTCTTTAGGGCCCAGGAGGCTTTCAGTGGAGCCGGGGCCCAGCAGACCAAGTCTAAGAGACATACAAATATAAGAATGATGAACACCTTCATTCTAAGAATTAAAAGCCCGCTCTGGGGGAAGCCGACTGGGAAAACCTTGCTCACCTCTTCCTCTGCCGTTTTCTCTGCAGGTTTTCTATATTGTGGAGGACGGTTCTCTCAGGCCAATCAGATGGTTGTTGGGAGACAGTCTGTAATTCTGGAATAAAAATAACACAGTTTAGAGCTGGATTTAAAAACTAGACAAAACAAGTCTTAGGTTTTAGCTCATCTTTCAACCCGAGCTTCAATTGTTTGCAGCCTTGAAAAGCTTTTCCTTCAATCTGACTCCATTAGACATCCAAGGCTTTCGGTGTGTTATCTCGTTAGCTAACTCTGTTTCAAACTTCTCCACACTTGTCTGCTGTGTGTCTTAGTCTTCATGATGCTCTAATGTTTTCTAGTAAACCTCTGAGGCCGTTCCAGAACAGCTGAATTTACAGAGAGCAGATGATTTCTGAAGACAATAAAAAGGTCAGAATATAAATGGACACCACACACACGATTCAGATATCCTAGGAAACCGTATATAACTTTCTTTTAGCTTTACAATATTTGGTTATTTTGATACCTGTATATAACCTCAGTAAAAAGGTTTGCTGTTCCACTATGATAAACTGCATGTTGCGGCTCCATACTTGGCTTCATTTTAACCTGCATAAACCAAAACCTCAGGTGTTCTATTGGTAAGTCATTCTGCTCTCACCCCAAACGTTCAAGTGTACAAAAGCGCATGAATAGAGAGAGGAGAAGCGAGGAATATCTATCATTTTTTTAGATGCAAATGGGGGGAAAAGATTTCACAGCTCCTTACAAGGAACAAAAGTCCAGCTGTCATAAAGAATCACCAAGACATCATACAGGCGCCATTTTATATTAGAGGTGAAGAAAAACCCACAGATCATGAAAGCAGTTTTAAGGAGCAAAAGCTGATGCATGATAAACAGACAGAGCTACGGTGCCGTAAGCTGCATAATGTAAGCAACAAGAGCCGCGTGATGGATTACAAGAGTTATCTGAACTTTCCCCTGATACATGTCAACACACAGAGCTTCTGGCAGAATGGGAGTCTGAAGGAATGAACACGAGCTAAATATTACCAACTCTGCACATTTCCTTGCGTTTGGACAAGAAGAGCGTAGGTAACGGTAAACGGGACAGGCAGTCGATGCTGCTGACAAAACGGCTGGAACAAACATCGCATGCACAGCGATGGCCTGAGGGAGAAAAGTGCTTTCTGCGTCAAGAGATGATGACGCTTTTGCCCTAAAAGTTTATCAACCCACACCTCCTTTGAACGGAGGGTGAAAAGGGATTTACAGGTAGATAAACAGAGTTGCCCTTTAGACTGCTTGTCTTCACATGCTGTCAGCAGCTCATCAACGATGTTCCTGATTTTTTTTTTTTTACAAGTGCTTCTTTTGTGTAATGTTCGGGAGCGCTGTATTTATGCAAGTGGCACAATATACAGAATATACAAGACACAATAATGCGCACTTTATGGGAGATGATAAATCAAGTAATTGCTCAACTGCGACAATTTCTCTTAATGTTACTGCACATGCTGAGCGAAAGCCTCAACCTCCAAGCAAAGACGATTAAACTATGAAAATAATGATGGACAGTAAAGTGAAAACTCATTTCCAACTGATATTAAAGCATTTATGACATGAAAGCTGCTTGACATCTGGGTCTACAAGCCCTAAAGCTAGAACTGCTGCTACCTTCGTCGCACACATTTAACTTTAATTCCTTTCAATACGGTTCATTTGCAAATCATAAGCTACTGCTTTCTGAAATGGTCACCTGGTGAGGCTACATATTGTGAAGACTGATAAGCAGCCATAAGTAATGCATCTTTTTCTAGCAAGCGGTGGGTTGAACTTTCTGTTTTCTAGTGGAAAACACCAGACTGAAGAAACTGAATTCTAAAGAAGGCGATAAATCTTATTCGGAGAAGAATAGCTTTTATTGAATGTTATCATAAAACATTTCTTTGTTAAACTGGAAAAACTGTTGAAGGCAATCAGACAAAGTGAAAAACAGCATTTAACCACAGCGGGATAAAAAATAAAACATAAAAAATATGTGCAGGTTTGAATTCTGTGTCAAAGCAAAATGTTGAGCTGCCTTGTTTGTGGGATTTTCTTGCTTCATACCTGTATGCTCTGCAGGCTGCTCATTTGTCAGACATTTTTCAGCAGTTGGAAGAATGGAGTCAAACATCTTGAGGTACTGCTCCCTGGCAAGATTCAATATGGCCTTCAAGTCATTGAGTGGCACCGAACACAAAGCTGAAGTTTCTCCTTTCTGCCCTGGTTATAAATAAACAGAGGCAGGATTTTGTTTTGGCAACATGTTAGATTTTGTGTGGAATTCATGACAAGCAGCTTCCTGAAAATGGTTCAACTACCAAATTCTGGCTAGTGAAGACATCAAAGCTGAGAGCTAATAATATGTCACACTAACAGTCACAGTGTTTGGTGTGAAAATAGTTACTGGACGAAAAAGATAAAGTCAGCCATTTTCAATAACAGTGAACTGTTTAAAAATTAAATCATAAAAAGTAAAAATGCATTCAGGCTCTTACTTTCAAAAAATGAGAGTTCAATTAACAGAAAGGTTGAATGCGTTACTGAATAGTTGATCCGTTTTATTTTTCAAACCTATGGTACAAGTTAAATTAGGAAATATTGGTAGACGTGTGGAAATCTGGAAAAATTATCAGGGTCTTACTTCTCTGGTAATGCTAATTATGATCACAGCTAATATAACATTCTAAAAATGGTTTATAATATCCACATAGTAATAATCTAGGGATGCACAAATAAACTGGCCTTGATTTCCAAAATATTTGGTGATCGGCCAATACTTACTTGTGAAAACAATCTTATCTACGTCAGTAAAAGTCTGAAAATCAGCAATCTCCCCACTGTTGCTAATTTAGTGACTTTTCAGACAAAAACAATGTATCCGAGAAAATTGGAATCGGTAGCATCAGGCTTTTTAAAAGGCCAATCACAAATCAGTCAATTGCAGTAAACTGCAATCAGTGCACTTCTAATCTCCTTCTTTGTTGTAGCATAAAAGTAAAAACCTTCTCTCACACAGTGTGACGTTACCTTTGTTCCTATCAGGCTAGGAAAATTATTTCAATTCTATTGATAATAGTTTTGTCGAAGAAAACGTAATCACCTGGTATAAGCTTGCTAAAGCTTAAAAAGAAAAAAAAATCTGACCAATCCAACCACATTAAAGAGGAAGGTATTTTAAAACGGTAAGGTTTGAATTGCATTTTAATCAAACAATTTATTTGGTTCTATTAAGTTGCACACTCCACAACGTAGGCTTTTCTGCGACTTTTGAAGTTTCACGGTTAACAGAGAGCTGGTGAAACATAAAGAGAATGATAAATGAAGCTCTTGAAACACACAAGCCTCAGCTTGTACAGTGACCACACACACCTGCAGAGACACGCCGAAGAGCACAAAAGGCCTCATCAATCATTGGGAGCACACTTAACTCACAGTTCATAATAATCAGAAGAACTTCCTAGGAAACTGCTGAACTTCTGCAGCTGGCCCACTTGCTATTTTACTATTTGATGCCATGTCTAAAAAATAAGAGTCTACTAATCTCTCAGAAAGTTACACTCTGCTAAGGCTGTTTTAAAATTTTATACAACAGTTTTACACAAATACCACCCAACAATCACAATGTCTTGCAATCGGAACTGCATAAGACAAATTTTGAGTTTTTCCTTCTTAATTTATCATGTTCTGTTTCACTTACTAAGATATTCTTTGAGGACCAGTGCCTGAACCTGGGCCACTTTTCTTTCCCTCCTCAGTAGAGAATCTCCTTGGAGACACGACAAAGAATGGAGGAAGTTGCCGTCGGCCTCTCCTGATCAAAAGAGAGGAAATTAAAGAAAAAGGGATGAAATAACAGATGCAACTGCAGATTACTCTTTTCATTATTAACATAATTAAAAAGGCGGATTATATTTTGTTAGATGTTGTCTGGGATTTATGTCTTTGACAGTTATGTAAAGGTGTATTTCATTTGTGTTGGACGAGTTGACCTGATAGTGAAAAAACACAAACTTGTCAGATGAGGAAATGTTTAATGTCATACAGACGAGAATTAAGGATAAATTAGGCCTAGCATTATGACCTCTGCTCAGTAGGAACTTAAGGCTCCACCTGAAGGTGTGATATTCCGTCTCACAAGACTTTAGTGGCAGATCTTTCACGTTTCAAGGTGAGACCTCCATGGATTGGTCCAAGATACTCATTTGATCGGACTTAAGTCTGATGAATTTGGAGGTCAATATCACACTTCAAACTTGTGCTTGACTGGTTATACTTTCAAAATCAGTGAGATGTCTTAAAATAATTGAGCCCAGAAGCAACTGGACACAAAAGTGTAATTTAAATTTCTATGGAGCCTGTTGTTCATTCACATTCTGGCCATTTCTGTGCTTAGCCACTTTGAACTCCAGGTGGTTGGTTTAGCTTTTATATTTGTTTTTCAATGTGGGAACAAAAAGGCCAAATTATACGCCGTTTGGGGATATTTTGTCAAATGGATTAAAAAAATAAAATAAAATAGCAGATATTAACAGATGCCAGGAAAACAGAACCTGTAAAAGGTAAATCGGCCACAAGTCATTGCAGAAATGAAGCGGTGCACAGAGGTGACTTAAGAGTTTTCCAAACAAAATACTTCTTTAATATAAAAGGCACCTTCTGTGGCGTCACTTTGCATTTTAAAGCTTTTTAACTACAAAAGACAGTGTCTTCAAGGTTGCATAAAATGTTAGCAACAGCACCAACTCACTAGAGGACACCTCACAGCAGGGCTGAAATCTCATGTAAAGCCAAAGAGAAAGGCGAGAAACTTTCAGCCAAAGGACTTTCTTACATGTCCACTCCTCTAGATACATACAACCAAACTCAGCCATCCATCTACAACAACTCCATTTCTCGTAAGCGTCACTCTTCTACTTCTCACTCCCACAAATTCTCTCTGAATAATTCTTATTTACCTCTTTTTAATATTATACTGTCAAAATGACAAAAATAATAACAGACAAGCACGACTAACTTGTGCTTTGAGGGACAAGAGGAGGAGAAAGGAGACAGAAAAATGGGGACATGTGGGTTTAATAAAGTGAATCTGTAGAGTCCAACAGTATTAAAGTTCAGTTTACTGCAATATAGGCAAGAGGGTGAGCCGTGACAACAGTAAGTTTCTGCAACCATGGTGCTTCCACTCTAATAAAAGTTAGGAGTTTGGAACAACGTATTAAAACAAATGACTACCTGATATTCATTCATCTGCAAACATTAATGAAATACTCATTATATATGAGGACAGGGCAACCTTTCAGTACAGGAAGTTAATGGCTCAAATAAAAAATAAAAAAATTAAATTAATTTTATTCAACCAAGTAGTGAGGCTGACATCTACCAAAGAAGATTTGAAGTTCCGGTAAGTGAAGAAAAAATATTTATTGGTTTTTCTCAATAATCAATGGCAAAATCTTTATTTTGCGGTTATTAAACCCTTCTTCTAATTGCATGATTCAACAAGTAGACTGGCAATATATTTTTACCATCACCGTAATATTTATTTACATTTAGTAATGCCAACTGCCTGAATCGTGCAATATTTTTTTAACAGGAAATGCTAAAGGTAGCTAATTTCTCACTCAGTAAACATGTTGTCTTCAATTTGAAATAAAATTAAAATCCTGCAGGGCTGTATGACATGGACTGGTCTCTCACACAGAATCATGCTAATTATGATCCATCATGACAAAAAGGCTCCTTAATGCTCCTGTATAGTGACAACAAAAGCAAAATTTAAAGTAATAGAAATATATATCCTGAAATATCAAAAAAAAAAAACAATTGAGACGGTAAAATAAGTTTAAAATTAGCTTGTAAAACTGGGACATACTTGATTTGTTCACTTAATCCTCTGGAAGCCTATTAAGGGAAAACCCTAGATTTTAATGGCCTAATCCATTAAGAAGCAAAACAATGGAAAGATATATGTAATTATAATACAGCAATAAAAAAAGAGAACAAGAACAGCAGGTAGAGATCATAATGACACTTTAGGCCAGCCAGATTAATATTTAAAAATTCAAAGAGAGACAAAGGAGTCATTACATCAATTTATAGCTCTGTTGCAAAATATTTCATGCTTGGTGAATGATAAAAAAAACACAGCTTCTTCCTGCTCTGAACAACAGGGGGTTCTTTGTTCCTTTTGGGGGTTTTTGAGAATTTTTTTTTAATAAACCTTTCATTGTTAAGACAGCAAGGGTTTTTAATCTGTAAAACAGAAAAAAATGTCATTATTCAGTCACATTCAGCCACTGGCGCATCTCAACTTAGTTTTTATAGAAGGGTGCTGAGTGAGAACATAATGTGCTGCATTTAGAGAGTAGGATTTTTACAATTGTACAAGTGGTGGATGTGAATGGGTGAATGAGAAACACCCGGGGAAGGTCTAACTGGAATCAAGGATTAAAATGAAACACATGAACAGGGACCATTAACTCATTCAAAGACTTGACCAACAAACCATCTGCTCAACTAATGAATTCAAATGATTTACAACCGTTCTGAAACAAATAAGGTGCATTTACAAAATGCGTTATGAGAACCGTCTACACAGACAATCTAACCCAACGGGATACGGTTTGTTCCCTGGGCACAAAGGCTCAGAGCATGAAATAAAAATAGATACAAAGGTCAAGATTTCAGTAAATATTCTTGACACGAAAACACGGCAGTCTTATCGTATAAAATACCTGATGAAAAAGGCTTCTCCCTTAGCAAGCTGGAGAGGGTTGCCATGGCAGCAGCTCCGTTAAGTTGGCTGTGTGAATGCATCAACCTGACCCTGCAGGTACCAGAGCCGACATCGTCCGCTCCCTGGACCAGCAGGAAGTAGACTGCACTTTCACCTTTCACCTCAACATCAGGCACTGCAGGACAAGATGATATATAGAGAATCAAAGTATAGAAATAATTTTTTTTTTTTTTTTTTTTTCATTTTTCTTCTTGGTTTGGTTTGTTTCACACAGCAGTGCCTGCTTTGGAGGAGCTCGTTTTCAGTTCTTGAATAGGTCATTTCAACTTTTGTACTCTTAATAATAAATCCATTTATTTGAGGATCTAAGCACACAAAATACATCATCGTTGTTCAATTTGCTATACAAAATGTAAATGTACTCAAGGTGAAGGTAATCATTTATTTCATGCCTTTCTCTGTTTTTTCGATGCGCCCAGCATTTCTGTTTTATTTTCCATAATAATTCTTTAAACCACCCTCGGAGGCTTCATTCCTAACAAAGTACCTCAATAATTCAGTGCAGATGCAGTTGATTTCAGAAGATGACAGACCACATCTCAGGGGCTGCAAGTAATTTATTTCACAGCTTAAAAATGCAAAGTCATACCAAGAAAGGCCTTTGGTGTGCGGGATAAACACTCTTTCCAGCGCTGGGAGCTTAGCTGACTGGCTGGAGGCTGGATGATGGGTGTAATCGTACAGGATAGGCTGAACAAAGCTCCAACCTGGGAGAAAGACCAAATAAACATGAGATCACCCAAAAACCTCAGTCCTTCAAATAGCATGAAAACCGTGTCTCCTCGATTTAATCCTTCTATTCACAAAAAGTTTGTGAAAGATTTGACTGGATTTAATTAAGTTACAAAGTTGGATATTAAAATATTTGAAAAGATTTCATGTATGTAAACAGCACGTATCAGTACCTTTCCACGGAGTTCACTCAGCTGGTCCAAGAGAAGCTTAGCTTTCACTGACTTCCCAGACAGGCCTCTTTTTATTTGTTGTAAAGGAACAACACAAAATCCAGGCAACTAAAAACAAACCTACTCAGACTTAACTGTTATTTATTTTAACAAGAGGCACTTAATATGAATAGTATTTGACTTGTTCTTCAATAACCTTGTTGTATTTTTTGAATTGTAACCATTCTAAAGTACAACATGGATGATTTTTTTGTTTTTTTTTTATATATATGTTTCAGTTCAGGCTTATTTTTTTTTAAATGACTATCACAGTATATTATAATTAAGTAATTATTATATTTGGCTCTGATTACTTTTATCTTTTTGCCTTATTAGGAAGGCATAGTATTTTTTAGTCCTGATGTGTGAAATCTTATAACTGAAAGAGAGTGCGCTGACCTTTACCATAAATGCATACTGAAATGAAATATTATCATTTTTTATTCTTAAGCACATGCGTGCACATAGGCAGATGCATTAGGAAGGATACAACTCAAAGTGAGTGTTGGACATCAGAATGGTGGGCAGTTCTGACAGATCAACCACCTGAACCAAGTCTAAAACTGGAGCATAATAATGGAAGACCTGGAGAACCAAAGCAGATAGAGGATGAGTGAGAGCAAAATACGTAAAAAAAAAAATCCACATACAAGAATGTGGAAGAAAGAAAGAAAAAATAAAGTACACAAATCTGAAATATCAGATAAATAAAACCACAGCAGATAGTACGCAGAGCAGTGACATGGTAAAACTCAACTTGCCAAGGCCTCGTACCTTCAGCTGTGCCTCAATCCCCCAGAACCTCCAGCAGGCGGCAGGTCCACAGGACAAATCATCATGAGCTCAGTTATAGAAAAATGGAAGCAAAAACACGTCTTCCCCCAGTATAGCTAACAAACCTGTATGTGAGTGCTTGTGTGCAGGTTATTTTAAAAGTCATTTTCCCAGTGGTGCTGAGGTATGATTGTTGTCATCGCTCTTTTATTTTTGTTTTCATGCCAAAACAATCTTCACCATCTGTTTCTCTGCACAGGAGTCTGATGAGATCACAGACACATGCTTTCTGTTTTACTCCCTGTGGACAAGTAAATAAGCTGCACACACAACAAACGCCTAGACACATCTAAACTTTGGAGCCGTTTTAAAAATTAGGACAGACACACACAGACATGCTATCGCAACAGGGAACCAATAAAATAAACAGGCATGTACAAATTAATACTTCCAAAATTTCCCTAAATAACACTCACATAGAAGTAATGTTTAGTTATTGATTGTCTAATTAATAAAACAGAAAGATCACCTTGCTATGCCCATAAAAAAAAGCCAAACATTACTTTGAGTTCTTTTGGGAAAAGTCCTCTTTACTCTGTTTTATTGTTGGTACTTATTAATCTTTATAGTATGCCCATTACTGCACTATGGCATAGTAATGCAATTGTTACAAAACACATTGTGATACAAAAACAAACTGTGCAAACAAAGCTCTTTATATTGTCCACAGACAAACATTAGGAACATAACGGTCATAAACTACAGCAGTAATGGTTCTGCTTAATGAGTTTGACCAAGTCTCTGCAGACACAGTTCATGTCTAAAACGTTGGCTGCTGCCGTGGCAAATTGAAACGTGGACAAATGTTGAACTTTAATGAGAAGCAAAAAATGTTTATGTATTTCCCTGCTTTCTAACAACTACAACAAACAACTGCTTTTCACATTAGGACTGGACATTGCACGGATCTGGCATTTATCTATGATGAAGGTAACTGTCGATATTTGGTAATTGTTAGAATATTATGGCAGGTGCAGCACAATGATGGGTTTTTTTTTGTTTTTCATTAATAAATAATACTATCTGGATTCAGCCTCGGTGTTTCAAACATGAAAAAATCACCATAATCATTTAAATTAGCATTTTAAATGCAAGGAAATTATTATTTACTCACTTTTAATATTCAAAACAAAAATACAGGTGGGGAAAAAATGTCAAAAGCAGAAAAACTGACAGAGTGAACAAAGGTGATGAAGAAAAGGTTCCCTCTTCAGACCCCATGGACAACAGAACTGAATGTATATAATAAAAATGTAATTTTCTAGCTGAATGGTCATGAGGAAGAAGAGGTCAGCGCTTCTTTTTTTCTTTTGGTTTGATAAAATCGATTTGCTTCAATTGCCTGAATGTTACAGGTTCCACTATGCGATTAAAGGCCAGCAAGAAAGTGACCATTTTGACCTCATCTCCTTGCAGCCATCAGAAACCATTAGGAGAGAAGAGTGCATAGTCTCCATTCTACTAAACACCTGGGAGGTAAGATGAGGCCAAATGGGGTTCCTAGGAACAGACAGAACAAGAATACAATCGCTCTGCTCTTCTATTTATCCAAAACCTTCCCCAGGCTTCAGATTAACACACAAGGACAGAAGCAACAACAAAGACTCAATGGTATTAAAATATATTTATGAAAACAAGCTCAAAGTCAGTTCAGGACTTAATGCATTTTTAATTTAAAACAAAAAAAAAACATTCATCAGTGTTAAAAAGGTCAGGGAAACAAAAATTTGATTTCGAGAGACTTGCCTCAGAGTTTACTTTGTGATCCGTGGTGGGAGCCTGGAAGAGACCCGAGTCCGATATCCGATGCGCAGGAGAGCGCAGGGAAAAGCCATCAAAGCGAAGTTCTGATACATACTGAGGCAAACACACAAGGGAAGGAAGAAAATATTAAATCACTAACAAGCTCTCTTAGCAAGCACAGCGGCCGCTAGAAATTAATTGCTGTTCTACACAAACCACATGAACATAATCCTTTATTGTTACTGACTTTCCTCTAAATTGTCTTTTTTAGCAAGTTCTTGTTACGCAGCATTTGCTGGAAAAAAGCCATGTTATGCAACTACCACATGGCAGTTTGTTACAGATACCAAGACCGGTTCATACAGAAATACGAGCTGCAGCACAAGGCACTGAGGTACTGTTGTTCCTTTTGAAACAAGCTTTCTTTAGAGACTTCTTCTGTGTTCTCCTCTCTCCAACTGTGTACCTTTTAGCAAGTGGCAGCTGGAGCCCACTTACTTCTGAAGGCAGCAACTCAGAAAAGGTCACTCTAGTGAAGGAGAAGCGGGATGCTTGCCTCAGCAGACTCAGCTAAGGCAAAAAAAAAAAATCCACTCCTGCATGCAACGAAGTAACCAGCACCATGGGATATGGATGAATCATATATGGCAATTTAAACCCTGACAAGTGAGCGGCACTGCTGATGTTACAATACTGTCCAAAATCCTGGTAATTATCAGCGATGTTACACTGACACTAGTTCTTAGACATTTTTGAAAGACAATCTGAGTGGACACTAAATATTCAAAAGGTGTCCCTCCAGCCTCCAAGGCACATTTTTCATAATTTCTTAAGGTTTCGATAGTAAACAAGCCCTTTCCACAGAGACCCATTCCCCACAACAAGCTGAGGTAAAAGAACATCAGAGTGCCAGGCGTTCCAGATCGCTCTCAGATGTTTATTTACCCAGTCCCTGACTTCTCAAAGTCTTTATAGCTGTAAATATTATATATTAACAGTAGAGTCAAATTCTGATCCTTGCCATTTTGTTGCTGAATTGCGTGTACGTCACCATGAATTAGTGGCGGATTCACTTGACACATTTTCCCATCATACCCTGGTTCATGAAACTCAAGAGTCCTCAAGTGCATTAAAAAAATCCTTTAAAGAAAACTGGATTGAGTAAACTTAAAAAAAAGTTCAGAGTTTCATTATACACAGTGCACATTTCTTTGTTTAAAATTTAACAAGTGAGGACCATTATTTAACTCCAAGGACCAAGAACACTGCCAAGCATTTCAGATCTGTGACTTATTATGCAACTATCACAAGGCTGTTGGAGGTGTTAAAAGGAACCTTGAGCTCTCTTCTCTCAGAAGGTTGTGCTATGGCCTTTAGAAACTAAAAAGTCCTCTTATAATAACAGAGTAATGGTTTTTTTTAGAAATCAAGCTACATGACAGTAAATTTCAGAGAAACTGACAGATTAAAAAACACCAAAGAAACCAATGAAGTTCGGACAAAATATCACAGGCGAAAGGAATACTCCAGTGCCTGCAACCTCATAAATCAGTGAGTTAATAAGGACACAGTCACAATGCCAGTGTAGACTTTGTAATAATAAGAAAATGTAATTTTTACTTAATTTTCATACTCTTGAAAGCTACATAGTTTTTAATAGGGGTGTATTGATTTATCGACACCAATTTCCTTAATTTTGGAAGATTGGTGATCAGCCGAATGTGAAGCAGCTCTTATCCCCTGATCTCATCTACCCCAGGAAAGGCCTAAAAGAAAAGAAAAATAAAATCAACCATTGTCCTCTGCTGTCCCCTTAGAGAGGTAGTGCTGAGACTGGCCCACCAGGTCATGTCTGCAGTCAACAATAGTCACCCCCATTATTGCCAACTTGGCGACTTTCTTGCTTTATTTAGCGACATTTCAGACAAAAAAATTTGTCTGTTAGGTAACCTGCAATCAGCAAACCCCTAGTTTTTAAGCATGTAGATTAGGGGTCTTACCGTAAACACGAAAAAAGTTTTGATATACAAACATTTTAGTGTACAAGTGAACCTGGAGGGGACAGGTGTAATGCTCTTGACAGAGTTTGGTTGCATGTCTGCTGCTGTAAAAAAAAAAAAAATTCACAAAGCATCTGAGGCTGGTTAAATGCTCCAGGCAGGTGGTGAGCAAGCTATATACTCAATCTCTTCTGCTAAAAAAAAACATTTCATTTATGCTGTAAATTTTTTATACAGTAGATTAAAAAAAACTTGAGCTACAAGTCCTAAAGACACAGCTTGCAGACAAAAACAGCTCCTAAACATTTTGTGCCTCAATGAAGCAAAAATGTCCATTCCCCTAAGCTTTGTTTAGCGTGATCCTTCTGCTAGGCTGTATTGGCCCGGGCCAAGCAGTTAGTGCTGCCAGCATAGAGTTGGCAACACTAAAATATTTCCCATGACCTACCAATGACCTGCAGTGATTGCTCCATTCATTCAACAGCAGTAAAAGACCAATTCCCCCCTAACCCCCCAAGGGAGAGACAAAAAAGTGTAAAACTTTACTCTTCAGGCTGGTCTGATGACATAATTTGATATAAAAGGATACATCAACAAAAATTGAGGCATAATTCAAGCCTAGAAACTGGAATTCATATAGAGATGCAATTTAATTAAGACTAGACGTAACAACTTTCATTTGTACAGCGCAAATTACTTACAAATTCCACATTTAAAATAAATTCAATCTCATACAAAAATTAGCAGAAATATCCATCCGTGTTGCATTTTCGATTACGTTAAATGGCTTCTTTCTGAAGTTAAAATTTCTCTTAAAAACTGAAACTTTTAGGTGTGACAAAAGAGAAGAAACATTTTTAAAAAATCTTATACCATGGTGTAGATTCTCTTCTCTGTTAGAACCAATGCAAAAACCACCCAACGAATCCTTGCAGTCTATAATTAATTACTCAATTACACATGACGATGCCTGAACCGCTAAAACCACACCGATATTGAGCATAGTTTACATCTAAATATGACATTTTCTAGTACACTAAGACCAAGAAATCTTTGAGCTTGTATTTTCTTCAGGCTTATGAAAATAACTTATGGATTTATTATTTCTTGTTCTCTTTAGTGTGCTTTTACGCACATGTTTTTCAAAGAGTCCATATATTCCTGTGTGTGAAAAACTACCAACATAAAATTGCTGAGATGTGCAAACATCATCCAAAAAAAAAACCTTTCTTCTTCTTTAATGAGACGTCCCACCTGGGTACCACCACCAGAGGTCTGAATCTCTACCACCCACTCTACTGTTCATCATAGTTATGTTGTTTTGGCCAAACAACAGTAAAGTTCCCTTAAATCCCAAAAACAAGAAAAACATGAAATACATTATTTACAAAGAGACATTTCTTTACTGTTCAACATTATTAATGTTCTTCTCTTAAAACTATGAGAGGAAAAAGTTTTGTTATGCACTGTGTATGTGTTTGCATCCACATTATTTCACTTGCTGATTTATTTTTGGAAGACCTCTAAATGAAACGATATTGAAGTATTAGTAGTAAACGCTCATTAAAAGTTGAAGAGAGACTAAAAAAAGTGACAATTGTATAGAAACAAATGTTTTCTTTTGAGACTATTTAAAAATAGCCATTAGGTCAAGTTTTATCTTCAGTTCTGTTTCTTCTTTAAATCCTTAATTTCAGTCATCTCTACATATTCCTCCCAAAAACACATGGTTGTTTTCTGACAAACTGGATAGAAAAATCTCAGTCCTCACCTTCTTTTCTCTGATAACCAGGCCTCCCCTCCACAGTTCCCTGTAGTTGATGCAGTTGAACAGTTCAGCAGGCTCCAGTAGTCGTGCACTCAGAGAGGATGCCACTTTTTCCCACCTGGAAGAAAGGAAGCAAAGCTTCCTCATTAAGTTGAGTTTTATATATCAAAGCCTGATTTAAGTTATTTTTTGAAGCTTTGAATTGGCATTTTGTCAACGAGTTCATATTTATATATTTTACACTGAACATACTTTTGATCTAACAGTTGACTACGCTTGCTCATTTTTACTCATCTAGCTCCCCCTAGTGGTGAATCTCAGACAATTTATTTGCAAGAAACCCATTTGTAAATCAACATTTTTTATAGACATAAATTTGCACATTATGTACTGGTCTAATGTTTTTGTCACTTAGCATGAATAATCTTATGTTTTGTGTAATTGCTGCCTTCTCACCCACTAATGTTCTGTGTGACAATGTTGATCTTTGCAGCCTGCCAGCAGGCCATGTGTTTCAGGGCTCCCAGGAGAGGCAGCAGGTCTTTAGTTGAAGGGGACGGCTCAGCTGAGGCCAGCAGCAGAACATCTAGCAAGGCTTTTCCTAAGAAAGGGTTAAATGACAGTCAAAAAGATGTCTCCTTTTCAAAATGGAACTTTTATTACAATATTATCAAGTAATGTTAATAACTGTAAAAAAAAAAATGGTGGCATGAATCTTGGATCTTGTTCTTCTTATTTTTAGTCATATAAATATCCATAAGTGCAGATCAGAACATAGACAGACCAGTAAACTGATAGCTTGGCTTCTTAGCTCAGTTTTACATTCACAATAGACCAGAGAAGCACCTGCATTACTTCAAAAGAAACCTCAATTTTTAAACCTCTCTTTCAAGTCCAAATGTTTGAGCCTAATTACTATAACACTGTCTGTCTGTCTGTCTACAACTTAAGTTTGGTTTAGATTCCACGTGATTGGCAGCTTGTAACTGGGTTATTATTACATACATATGTATGTGTGTATGTATGCACACATGTGCAGTATGTGTGCATGCATACACAAAAATATGTGCATACATACATATTGTAATGATATAGAAACTAAACAATAGCGTGAAAAAAGAAAAATCAAAAACAAAGGGAGGAGGACTGCTGCGTTCTGAATTACCTGGCGGAGGCAGCTTATCTGTCAGCTGATGAAGTCCATCTGCAGCCTCTTCTAACAGCCTGCTTGACAAAGATAAATTACTTTATGCTTTATACATACTGTGCTCTTTTACATTTTTAGAAAATACACAATGAAAATACCTTTGTCTAGGGTAAAGGTTAGGGCTAAGATATAATCATAGGTACAAGTGTAATACACAGATTTGTTTTATAAATTAGTTATAAATGTAAACTCAAGGAGAAGGTACAAGTACAGAAAACAAAATCAGTCCTTACTCTGCCAGAGGTGGCAGGTCATCTGCTGCCTCCTGGTTACCAAGAGAGGTCAGACATTCTTCGAGTGTAGTAAGGCTCTCCTCCTCAGAGTCTGTTCTCTGATGGTTTGGTCCCAACTCTTCCCAATCAGAGCTGCAAAACTACAAAAAGAGACTTAAAGATGAAACTCATGTTTGAAAGCTTGAGTCAAACATCTAAATCACAAAATAAACGTGCATTAACTTTGTAATTCATTCCCCTGGTAAACACCAGAATGGTAATGTGAAAATTTGAAAAATATCACCAAAATAGTTTTGAATGTTCTGATTGTCTCACTTGTGTCGCTCCTCGGCACACCTGTACGGCAAAGTACCACCTTGTAGTTGCTGGGCTGCCACTAAGGGAACAAGCTGAGGAAACAAGAGAGATAGATTGTGGTGTCAAACACAGTACATGTATAAAGCAATCATAGTCACATTTATCAATTGTTTTACCTGGAAACTCAGAAATCCCTTTTGCTGACTCCTGAGCTGAAATCTCCAAGAGTCTTTTATAGATATTATTTAATGGCTCCAGACCTAGAAACAGTCACAAAATGCCATCAAGTTCTTAAAACTAGAATGCTGATTTATTCGACATAGTCCTGCTTAAATAATATACTTCTCTTAGTAGCACAGAGCAAACTATTAATTCTAAAAAATATTATGTAGTGTATTGTAAACTTAGCTAAAGTAAAACAATTTTCTTTACATTTTTTGCTTACTTCTTAATTAAAAGGTTCAAGTTGAAGAGCACATTCCTTACCATCACTTCTCTTTTTGTAACAGAAGTGTCAAATAAAAAAGCAGCTAGATAACTGACTTGTGAAAAACTTCCTATACTTTGTTTTAAATAGCTCTACTTATTACCATTATCACACATCGACGATTCACGTCTTAATTTACACTATTGTATCTTAAAACTACTTCTCAATCATAAAATACTGGACAAAACATGACAGTCAGTTGGAATCCGACCACAGATTTTCTGCGTCACAATGTTAATGAAAACCTGCAGACGTTAATTTATGAAATGCATGAACTCATCTAAACAGCAAACAGCTGGTTAGCTAAACAAGGTTCAACAGCTCTGGCTTTATAATGTGTATAAGTCTGTTAGAAACTAAAACTTACATTTATGATCGCCAGTCAAGTGGTCATCACCTTGGCTAAAGGATAAAACCAAAACGTAGCGGTCCATGTCCAAGTTGAAAACTCTAGCTTCTTTGCTGTGTTAGCAAACTTTCCCGCAAAGTCAAATTTCCCACCAGTTCTTCTTCTTCGGTTAGAAATTACGTCAAATTAGCAAATTATCCTCCTGCGCCCTCTATCGGGCCGAATTTGACCTACATAAACTGCACGTCTGTGTAGGTTGGGGGAATAGTTCATATCTCTTAATATTATGCATGCAAACGCAAACAAGTGTTCCTAGTAGTGAATGAATATTAAAATACACAAAATTTACTTTAGCTTCTCTGGTCTTTAATTGTATTAAAGTTTTATTACAAATTGTAGTATTTTCTAACCTATTATACAATGTATAAAAAACACTATTTTAATTCTCTCCATTAAATAAAATCAAAGATTTGCAGTTCTACCAGGAATACTACTTATTTATTTACAATTCACTAAATGCTAGAATAGTATTATTTCAAAGCTATATAAGTTTTCGATCAGTTAGTCAGAGTTAAATGGAGGCACACCTGGGGATGTATTTTAAGGTAACACCTCAAACATGAGTTACGCTAGTGTAAAAACATGAAATCTGTTTATAATTTTACTTTGTACAACATATGTCTCAAACACATGCAATGATGCACTGCAATTATTTTTCACGAGTTCTTTTTTTTGAGTGAAAAAAAATAAGAAAAATGAACATTCCTGACAATGAAAAGCATCCATTCATTAAATTTATTGCAATTTACTACATGGTGCTGAAATGTAAACACAACTAGTCGATTTCCACAGTTTGCTCCTGAATGTATACGATGTAGTGGTGCGTGTTTTCTCCCTGAGTGAGAACCGTTAGAGCATCCAGGCCGTGTCCGTCCTCCACCACCATCACCTGGTTGCCATCGAGACCCTCATCCGCGTTCACCACCATAAGCCGGTTGCTGCAATCACCCACTTCGTGCTCCTGAGCAACCTGCACCTTTATGAGTAGCTTAAGGTCAATGCAGATTCAAAGAACCAATCAATTTCAGATAAAATGCAATGATCATATTTACCTGCTGTACTACAGTCACTGTCCCTGGAGCCATTGCTACCACGGAGGCTACTGCATTGTGAGTCTCTGAGCTCAGTTCAGCGATCTGCTGGACATTACCTGAGAAAATGTATTTAAGTATTGTCATCACTGGAGAGGAACATCAGTTTCATACACAGCAAGTAAATGGATACTTGCTGAAATATTCATCGTCTTTAAACTATTGCACATGTTGTTCTATAACAGCCACACCTAGAATATTTCTACTTGAATTCCATGTCCCAGGTGAATAAAAATATTTCCACACCATCATGTTTCCACCACACATTTCATGTGCAGCATGAAAGTTACATTTTGGTCTCATCTGACCAGAGCACTTTGAGAATTTTTGCAAAGCAGTCGAAAAAGAGTCAGACATGAGCAACGGTGTTTGTGGAGGACACAACAAAAAAAAGTGGATGCTGCAAAAGGAGTTCCACAAACTCAGCTAATAAACTAATTGTGCTTTTATCATGCTTACCGTTGTCCTCCAGGACTGCTAGAGGTGCTTCTGTCAGGTGTTCTTCATTCTCTACAGATACATACTGAGCTTCTGTCTCCTCAGCCACCTGCACAGGCACACAACAGACCGCATGAAAAGCACTGGACCTGACAAACACAAGACTTAATTTATAGTTATATTGCAGGGCACCTGCACATTTTTCACATACTTTTTTCTTTTTCTTTCCAAATTTACTAAAATGTACAGCCAGGAAGTGAGGAAGGAAATAGGAAATGGTGGGAAAACAAATGCTTGTGTGGAGGCATGTTGCACAAACGGATGGACGGACACAGACAGACAGAAATCTGTTTGTTGTTGTTATTTTGTTTCTTGAGTGTTTGTATACCAGCTACCTCCCAGCTACCCTCGATCACTTTCAAATTGTGTTTGGTCTTCAAGTGACGAGTCAGCTCCCACTTTGTTCCATAAACAAACTCGCACTCTGGGCACTTCATCCCACCTAGCACAGGAGAACAGAAAGGCATGAGGATAGGCTGACCACATTTTTACGCACAAACGCACAAACATTTGAAAGCCAAAGTCTTCTAGTTTTTCATGGCATTCCTCTTATTTTGTGTCTAATATATACTCTATACTGCTGTGATTAAATGGAACTTCAGAGAATGTGGCAGATGTGCTGACAGAGTTTGGAGGTAAGGACCTTGCTGTTTCAGGGTTTCGGAGTTTGGCAGTCCGGGTCCAGCATTCTCATAGGTCTCTTCTGGGTGCTTGATGTTGAAATGCCGCTTCAGAGCACCAGCGATATTACATGAGTAGTGGCAGTGAGCGCAACGAAATGGCTGAAAACACAAATCCATGTTATGGTATTAATCAGATTAGATTGCCAGTGACAGTGGGTTTAGGCATTTTAGTCTGTGTGCAAAATCTCTGTGTTCAAACTTCACTTTGTTTTACAAAAACAGATGTTACGTACAGTATTTTCTGTGGATTTTTAAAAATAATAGAAGTACAAACTGAGGGTGAATTTATTAAATGTGGATTCCTACCTTAAACTTAGCATGTTGCTCCATATGTCTGAGCAAGGAAGGTTTGAAAACAGACGTAAAAGGACACTCCGAACACTGAAACCTCTTCCCTGAATGGACACAGAATGTTGTCCTATTCGATTACCACCATTCTTTTTTACACTTTTGTTAATCTATGCCAATAACTTAGTCATATATTGCCTACCTTCGTCTGTGTGGTTCAGTCGGTGACTTTTCAGCGTGAGCTTAGATTTGAACTTTTTACCACAGAGATCACAGAGATGATGCTTCTCACTGCTGTGTCGGTTCATGTGGGTCTTCAGGTTACTCCGATTGCAGCTCGAGTAGCTGCACACACTGCAGACGTAGGGCTTTAAACCTGACCAGATTGACACACACACGCACGGACACAGGATTCACACTTCATAATTACACATAATAACAAGATTTTCTTCATTGTGCATCAACAAAATACTAATAGGTTATTCCCTGTTATTCCCTTTCATATCCATAACAGGCTACTCCATGTTATGGATATGAAGTTAGTATGCCTGTATATAAAGGGCCTCGTATTTAAATTTATAAAGATATTAGGAAATGGTCCAACATATTTAAACATTTGTTTGAGAATAAAAATATTTTAAAAACTATGCATTTATACTTCAAATTACAAATAATATTATATTGCATAAAATTCAAATTAAATACATTGAAATTTACTATAATATCAGACAAAGTTAAAGAGATGAAAATAATTTTTACAAGGCACTGTTGTGTAGGCCTACCTATCTAAACAGAGCGGAATTTTGCAGTAGTAAAATAGTCAAATTTGGAGTTTTCTTTGACAATAGAATTATTTTTCGACTCGTTCGCAACTGCGGCTCTCACTGCTGATGAGTGTCAAAAACACCCCCGAACCAGCAGAAACGTGAAAGCTGCAGATCTGATAAAAATAAAAAATGCCAGCGTCCTCTGAGACCTTCATTAACACCTGTGCTGGCTATCTGTCTGCAGGTTTCTGCAGCAACTCAGCCTGAGAGCAGCTGTAACTTCAAGGTAAACAGCTCTTCAAGGTAAGCGGGAGTGTGGCAGAGGCCGGGAAGAACATGTGGCGGTAAAAATTAACAAGCAAAACGAACAGCTGCTCAAGTTGAGATACGTAAACAATCTGAACCACTTCACGGAAAGAGACACACAAGAGGGTAAAAAACATGGTGCAATGTGTCGAACAGACAAACTGTTGCAAAGACCCTCTAGATTACATCTGGTCATTCGCCTCGGCAACATAAGTGTGTGTTTTTAACTTTCTCTTGCTTCCCCGTGGAGGGGCAGGCAGGCAGAAGCAGAAACAGATGGAAGTTCAGTTGACAAAGGAAAGACACAATCACCAAATGCTATCAATGTTATTGTTGCAGACCACCGCAGCAATAGCGCATTTCATTTGAGTTTCCAGCACACCTTGATGGGCCCAGATGTGTTGTTGAAAGTCACTACTGTTCTTCAGGAAGTAGGAGTCACAGTAAGGGCACTTCTCTGCACGCTGCACCATCGGTCCTTTACCTCCAACAGGTACTTTATCTGTCAACCACACATTAACAAACAACGGAAACATGAAGCCACTGGCTGGCTCCTCCACAATGAAAAATGAGGAAAATCTTAAGAGTCACAACTTTTTCAAAGGAAACATTTAAATGCAATTCCAAAATGAAGACATTATCGAATACCGATTGTGTTGTTTGTTGTGCTTTACTAGGAATAAAATTGCTTTTCTTACCTGGGTGGGATGATTTAAGGTGGTGCTTTAATCTGTGCTGTGGGAAAGTGCGATGACAGATGGGACACACAGCACAACTCTCCTGTAAGCAACCACAAGATGGCATCAGTGGAAATAAACAAGAGCCTTGCAAAACTTTTTATACCTCTTCTACTTTTTCACATATTCATTGTATTTTTTTTTAATTTATTTATTTTTCCGTCTTTTGTGATAGATTATGTTGAAATTCTAACACTGAAAACATTGTGTGTACTTATATACACCCTGCTCTAGGTCAGCTCAGTCAGATTGATTGGAGAGCTTCTGCAAACATCAGCTTCAATGTCTTCCCATAGATTCTCAATAGGATTTACATCTAGACTTTAACTGGGCCATTCACAGAGCATATTTTGGTCCTAGCGTACATACAACTAAATGAGTGATTGGGGTCATTGTCATGTTGGAAGTTGAACCTCCATCATACATTTTTTGCATAGCACAACAGATCTCCTCTGACTGCTTACCTGTTGATGTTGGGTCCTCATATGTGTTTGCAGTTTGTATTTGTCAGGTGTGGCGTATTTGCAGCCAGGCCCCAAACAAGGCAGCAGTAGGCCACTGTGCTTCTGGATCTGGTGCCGCTTCAGTGAACTCTTGGTGATGGAAGAGTAGCTGCACTTTGAGCAGTAATGCAAGTGCTCCTTGGTGTGTGTGCGGACATGGACGTTGTAATGAACCTTGTACCAGAACAACTTACCTATGAGGGAGAGTACATGGGATTGAAGCAGCTGGTTCCACAATACAAAATAATAATAATAATAATAAAAAAAAAACAGTAAAACATAAGCGTTATTATCTCACCACAATATTGACATTCAAGGTCTCCATAGATTTTCCTGAGCCTCTGATAGGTCTCCAGATCGAGGCGGGTTTTCTGAAGGGACGAAAACACTTGGCCGAAGGCACTCTGACAGAAAAACAAAAGGAAGCAAAGAGAAAAACCTTAGGATCAAAACAAGCAGGATTAAATAAACTTGTGAAAGTTATAGAGAATATTTGTTGATTATGATTTAGGATAATTTAGGATAAATCATTGTAAAAATTCTGTTCATTGCACATTTCTTCAGTAGGAGGATTTTCTGATCAGTGTTGCTGTTCATCTTATATTTGATAAACAGACATCTATTTTTATTATTTTTCTTCAGTCTCATTTTATCTTCTTCTAGGTTCATTTTCCAAGCTTTAAATAACTGGTTTTGTTAAATATGCATTGCATATTTTATTTCTCCCATTCCTCAGTACAGAAATAGTATCATATTATGTAAATCAAAATAATTAAAAGATTCCCAAAACAAACTAAGTGTCTGTACAACTGGGACTTTTTTCTCGTCTTGTGTAAGAAAAAAAACAAATCAAGCTACAAAGTTGATTGAAAAAAAATATTTTCTTTAATAATCTGAACAATAGTGCAGCCATTAAACTTAAACTGTGAACCAAAGTAGTAAAACAAAGTCATGGTTCCATTTATTTTAGGATGCTACATTATCTCTAAATGTACCTTCTCTGTAGGTGAAATTTGGCTGCTTTCTGCCTGGGAAGCTGAAGATGAATGTGTTTCACCAGGTAAATCTGAAGAGTTGGAACTCCTGATGATGAAGATGAGGCTGTGTTGCTGACTGTAGATGAGTTTACGACATCTGGTTGTGTGTTTTCTCTAGTCCTGTGTTTCAGAGGTGAGCTGTGGACGCCATCGGGTGATGAAGACGAATCGTTTTTTTCTGCATGTGCGTCAGCAGCAGAAACACATGCAGATGAATTAAGTAATTTCTCCTCTGCTGCTGCCTCACTGGATTTGTCCGGGGAATCTTTCTGAGCTCCACCTATGCTCAATCTGTCTTCTTTCCCTTTCTCTCCTCCGTCATCTGCACAGATTGGGTTTGTTCTTCCTCCTGTTGTTGCTTCCCATCATTTCTCAGTTCCTCTTCATTTCCACCAGGACCTTTGTTGCCTTCTATCTTCGTCCTGGTGGCCTCACCTTCCATGAAAGTTGCTTCCCTCTCTTTTTCCCCTGCCTCCTCATTTCCTCCACCTCCTTCGGGTGGAATCAGATAGTAGCTGATGCTGATACAGTTGATGAAGGTCTGCTCCATGTCCAGCTCAGGATGACTCTCCTCCAGGTGACCCCTCAACCTCTGCGAGCTCACCAGCTTTTTGTCACACACACTACACACATACAAGAAGAGGTGCTTCCTGACGTGTGCAGCGAGGGCGACCATCTTGGTTGCAGTGTGGTCACAGAGCAGACAGGCAAAGGGTGGTTGAGGCCCATGGATCAGCAGGTGGCGCTCTCGCTCCTGCTGGTTCTTGAAGCGTCGGTTACAGGTGGGGCAGTGGTACAGGAGCTGCCGGAGGCCCTGACGAGTCTTTAACCTGCAGAAGTGCAGATGTGTGAGAAAGAAAATACACCTGCTATATCTTGCAAATATTTGTTTAAATCTTTACAGAAAGGCATGGTTAGAAACAAATTTAAGGAGCTATGAGTTATTTCTGCATGCAAGTTGGTAAAAGTTATTACTGAAAATCTGGGCCCCGCCCGACAGTCTTGAATGGATATTAGAAATAAACTAGAATTATCTTAATGAACAAAATGTGTTCTGGTCATGAACATACATCCATCCATCAGAGCTAGAAAGAGGATGTAGGTTAAATTAATTCTGGGCTTTTAAAGATTTATTTGAACCATTTCTTTATGTAATGATGACATAAGAAATATTGCAAATGAGTTATAAAAAAATAACTGGGAACATAGGTTTGAATCCAAGTAGAATTTCTGCAATCCGCAGATGGTCCACAAAAGGCATACATGCTCAAATACATGTATGCATGTATTTGAGCATGCATACATGCATGCTCAAATACATTTGAGCATGCATGCATGTATTTGAGCATGCATGCATGTAGTACCCCATACTGTTTTGACGCCACACATTTTTGGCCATCTACAAGATTCTTTCATTACTCTGACTAAATATTTGGCTACCTTTCTCATCAGAAATGTAAGCTTTGTGCCACAAAGCTGATCATTGATTTTGAGGGGTCCCCCCCTAAACCACTTTGGATGATTTGGGAATCATTGCCCTCTTGAAGCACTCCATTCTTAAATTTTAGTCATTGATCCCAATTGTCACTTCAGATAAATGACAATTGGTCCAGCCTATCATAAACTGGAAAAAATTCAAACACCTACAGGTGTTATCAACACTGAAGCAAGTTTAACATTACTTGGACAGAGAAGGTGTTGAACAATACTGGCTTTATAATTTATATAATGTGCTTATTATTTCATGCAAGGATGAGTATGCAAATACTGTATGTAGACAGAATTATGTCAGGAGCTTGTTGATGGCACTCAAGAGACAGAGAGTCTATGAGTTCTTCTTAAACAATTTGTACCCTAATATTAGTTTTTGTGTATGTTTGAGCCTAATTTAAGAATTTCGATTTTATGTGAATTAGAGAAAAAAAACACAATGAATTAAAATTTTGTGATCACTTCACCTTGAGAAATGAACGGTTCAAGTAAACAGTTAAAGCCTTACGTTATTGTGAAATTTATGCCCCTGTAATTAACTTCTATAAAGGATCACACCTTAGTTGCTGGTAGGTCTGGAGGACAGCAGAGTCTTTCAGGTTGTGCCGTGTCTCCATGTGTTTCAACAAGTTTCTTCACGTCAGAGTACTTTTTCTCACAAAAGCTGCAGTGCTGCTTCATCTTCAGATGGACTCTCTCTATGTGAACCTGCATTAGCAGAAATGTAGAGGCCCATTTATTAACAGGAAGTTAGTAACAATCATTTCGACCTAAGAAATTAAGCTAACCTTATCAAAAAACAGACACAGATAACAAACATAAAATTAGGAAGAGCTAAAGCTTCAACAAAACGTTTTATTACAATTACATACAACCTTTACACTGAGATGACTGAAATTGTCGCCAGTCTAATTTGCAAAGCGTAACAGTAACGCCACCTTTAGGTGTCCTGGGCTGAGGCAGCTGAAGGCACAGTGATCACAGCTGAACTTCTCTCCTGTGTGCTTCCTCATGTGAACATTCAGGTTAGCTTTAAAGAACAAAATCCACACAACTTAACATGTTCTTCTTTTTTCTTAAATACTGAACTGTTCCTGTCTCCTTCCACTAACTCGGCGAGTTACCTTTGATGGCTGAGGCGTAGTCACAGTGTGGACACTGAAAGGGTTTTTCCTTGGTGTGTGTCCTGAGATGGGCGACCAATGAATGTCTGAACTTAAAGATTTTATTGCAAAACTCACAGGCAAAGATCTTCAGCTTGCTCTGGGGTAAACTAGAATAAAGAAACAGAATATATATTGCACACATTAACTCATTTCATTATTGCTGCCTTTGGAGGAATAGTGTTGTCAGCTTCGTAACTGGTTGTATAAAACAATGGAAATTTAATTTTTAACATACAAATAACTTTGTTTTAAAAGGCAAACTGTAATTTTGTGCAAAATTAATTGATTTAACTTAAAATAATAATAATAAAATTGCTTTTGACAGATATTGACAGTATACTATATATTACTTGGCAGCATCTTGCTTGATGGAATATTCCTGGAATCCTTTGCTGGTTGAAGAAGTTGTTCCTGACTTCAGATTAGAGCTGTGAGGAAAACAAGCAACATCACATCTGCATATACAAATTATAATGTTTCGCATTGCTACAAATACTCATTTTTTTTCTGAATCATAAATTGCATAAGTTTGTTTTTCTAAAGTTTATATTTCCAAATCATGCTTAACATCCAAAATAAAAGAAAACAGAGATTTCTCTTTACCTTAGCTCCTCTTGTGGTGTCTGGTTATTTTCACAAGTTGTACCTCCACTTTCAAGAAGCTGATTAGACAAACATTCAATTAAAAAAACATCAACTTTAAGATAGACTTCACTGATCAAAGTAATTTATTTCTTAAAACTTGATAAAAAATGTAATGGTACAACTCAGAATACACTGCAGATTTTTAATGAACAGAGATATCTGGGTGCTGTCAAAAGCTTTTAACTCATCTGAACAATCCGACAACATAAATTATTTTCTGAAAAATAAAGAAAAACTAATGTTACTTTAAAACAACATTAACATTAAAAAACACTACAAAGAAATGAATGACACCTTGTGGGACCCACCGTTTTGTATTATTCATTACATATTTTGACCTTTTAGCAATATATGATGAAATAAAGACCAGATTAATTAAGGAACAATAATATATGATGAGTAACTTTTTTTTCTGTGTTTCTGGCGCCCCCTAGACAGTGTTACTCTGGGCAGTGAGTCTTACCACCCATAACACAAGCTGTCACTGCGAGATAATTAACAAAACTAGCAATAACTTTATAATTTTGCAGAAATTACCCTTTAATATTGCAAACTAATATTTTCCTTACCTGATGTTGACCTTGAATAGCTGAAGACTCTGTTTCTGCTGAAGTATTTTCTACTGTCACCATTTTGCAGACACCTGCTGCATTCAAAGTAACATTACTTTGCTTCTAAAAATTAACATTTGTAGCTAAAATATAAAACTAGTAAAACTAGCTTAACCTGGAAGTATTTTGTCTTCTGTCAGAACAACATTAATAAGAGCTTTTTTCTGTCCCGTTGTTTTTTCTCTTTCGCTGCAAACTCGGTTGACGCTTGTGAGATTAGAGCTGCTGGTATCTAAATGTAGAGGGGAAAGAAATTTGAGTTTCCTTTGGTAATAAATGACTACAAAATGCGTGCCTTGAAATAATATACTCACCTTTCTGTCTTTTCAGTCCAGATCTTGTTGGTTTTTGTTTGGTTTGGTTTGAATCCGTTCCACTGGAACCAACATCTTCTTCTGCACCTGAAGTAATTCCTGACAAGGCTTCATCTGTTAGTTGTAACAACTTAATAATAATAACTTAAATTTTCATAAGATATTATTTTTCTTTCCAACAGTTGTGGGACATTTGGACAGTAAATAATCATTCATTCAAAAATGCATCTCAACAGTTACTTCCAAATTGGTCTAGCAACAGTAAAGTTTCTACTTCTACAGAAAAGCAGTAAAAACAGCAGAATTTCACAGTAGACTGTTTATACTGCTGGGCTACTGCCATCTGTCACCTCTATCTTTACCATGCTGTTGGACATCGTCCTCTTCATCTTCCTCTCTAAGGCAAATATGTTTGAGGATTTGTCGTTTGTTGCTGAATGTGCGATGGCAGATTCTGCATTCACGCCCTAAAGCCCCATCCTGACTTTCACCTTTATAGAAGAAAGACAACAGGAAGCATTAAGAGCACCATCTGTTGCATATTTAAATGCTATCTGAGCCAAATGTAGTTACCCTGAAGACCAAAATGACAGAATTATGGGTTATATGTACATGGAAACAGTACCATCTTTGACTAAACCACACTGTTGCTGTCCATCCTTGAGTCTCGATTCTTTTCCTTTCAGATTTTCTTCTGCACTTTGAGCAGCAACAATGGTCTGGTCCATAACGTCCCCCTGTAACTTCTTTGTAGAACCTTTTGGTCTTCCTCGTTTTCGCTTAATTGGATTGTCTAAGAGCCAGTAACAAGGAAAAAAAGAACAATGCCAATTTAGAATATGTTTCAGGATGATAACATTTTTTCTTTGTTCTAATTTTTGTTTGTATTTCATCAAGTTTATACATGGCTTCATGCAATAATTAGAAAACAGTTTGAATACTATATTTTATGTTAAATAACAGTACTTAATTCTTAATTGAGTGAATGGAGTAATACTAGTTGAGATAACTTGTACGAGATTCTCGTAACACCATAGTACTTTTACCTAACAGGTTCTCCACAGGCTCAGTTATGAGCGGCTGCAGTGCAGTAATAATGCTGTCTGGGGACTCATGTTGGGGGTGATTCTTGGAGCAATGTGCCAGCAGTTGGGAGCGACTGGGCGAGAACAGGTTGCACAGGCGACACATGAACACAGAGCCAGCTGGAGGGACAGAAACAAAAAATATTCAAGGTGGGGATTACAGAGGTCAACACACAAGCACCGGTCCGCACAGCATCTTCCAAAAGTTCTCATGTCCCTTGAACTTTTGCACATTTTGTCATGTTGCAACTACAAACTCTAATACGTATGTTTTACTAATATTTAATGTTCTAATAATATATTATACTAGTTAATGTTTTATGTTGCAAATCAACGCAAAGTAGAGTGTAATTTTTAGGTGTTGGGCTACTTTTTTGATTTTTTTTTACACAGATAGACTTTTGTGTGTTGAAAATAAATAAATAAATGGACGGATGGATGGATTTTCCTTTGCAAAATGGTTCATGTTCATTCCAACTGGTTGGAGTGTGATAGTTTGCCTTTTTAAGTGTTACATGCTATTGGGTTTAGGGATATTCTTTAATCTTAAGTGCACTTCAAATCTCTTCACAACTTTGTCCCTAATCTATCTGTTGCTCTTTATGATGCTTTTTTCTCTCTAATGTTTTCTATAAACCTCTGAGGTCTTCACTAAAGAGGTTTGTTTATACAAAGATCAAATTACACAATAAAAGTGGCTGATTACAAACATGTCACATTTTTGACACTTTTGTTTCCATAAACCTTAGAAAATACATATAATTTTCATTCCACTTCGCAATTATGGCTGCCGTCTATTACAGAATAAGCACATTCAATACCGTGAGGTTTGTAGCAAAATGAATGTCACATAAATGCTATGAATACATTTGCAGTGCTACTTGTATGTAAATACCTTAGTGACCAAAAACAAAATGAGGACACCACCAACATATTCGCGTTGAAATAAACTGAGATTCTTACCTGCTTTTTCTCTATTCATTTTCTATCAAGCACCGACAAAAAGAAAAATGAAACTAATTTTGCATTGGCATGATAAACGTTGGGGAAGTGTGTAGCATCTAAATAAATATTTGAAAAGTGCGTATACTATAGAAAGTCATGAATATCTGTCGAATCTGCGACACAAGTCTCTCCAGTGAGCGGAAGTAAATAGCACAAGCAGCAGAATGTCTGACAGGTAACCTCACAGCGCCCCATAGTGACGGGAAGATGATACTGCAACTGCACAATGTTAAACGTATTTAAATAGAGAAAATAAGCGTTAAAGCAAGTTAATTTGTCCAGTAAAAAAAACTAAGTGTTTAATTCAATATGAAGAGCATCATGTTTGGAGTAAACCCAGCATAGCATATCAGCATAGTCACTTAATACAAAACTGTACAATACAGAAGTGGCAGAATGATTATTTGGACTTATTACATCATATTGTTCAGTAGAAAGCAATTGTGAGGGTGTAGGAGTAGGTGTAAAAGTGACAGAGGGTGAATTGGTAATAAATTAGAGTTGTTGACAGAATCTTTATTAGACATTGCAAAAAATGTACATTATAATGTATACTGACATTTACAGCTTTTTGTTGATTGATCTTTTTTTGTTTATTTTATATTCAGTTACATCAACATTTCACTTCAGGCCAGCCCTAAAAGTTATCAACATTTTCTACAGCTTCAGGCACCAAAATCACACTGTGCACACACATCAGATGAACAATAATGACATAATCTGCTTTTACATTTTTGCTTTTCCTTCTCTTATTTGTTTCATCTAATATTATTGTTCAAGACGAGAAGAAAATGATCTTGAGGTCACGGACAAACTAATTACATACAAAAAGTGCATGCAGTGTGATCAACCAAAAGTGACTTTGTTAAATATAAAGTGTCTGAAAAAGTGGTTCACATGCATAATTCAGGAAAAACACAAGTGATGTAAACACAACCAAAATATGTTTAAGGAAGTGTAAAAGATCCAGTACCAAATATCAAATTTCTAAGAACATAATGGACGTCTTTTTTTTTCAATGGAGCAAATTATTTAAGGTTTGTCTCTGATTGTATTCAAATGACAAACTACTGAATGCACTCTTCACTCTGTTTGCATAGAGAAGTTTAGGTGTTGAGCAGCAACCATCAGCCATAAAGCAAAAAAAATACAATGAAATATGTTCCACGCCACACATTTTCCTCAGCATAACAGAAGAAAATAACTCTAAAGATTAACCATGTGCCTTAATGCCTTACCTGTCATCAGGCTCCTCCAAGTCCTTATCAGCATTATCTATAGCTACCAAACCCTATGACATTTCATTCTGACTTATAATATATATTCTTCACCTATTTTTCCACTTTTATTCTCTGTAACCCTCAAAATGGAGCAACTCCTTAATAGATATGAAATAAGTAAAAAGAAAAATGAAAACTTGCAATAACAGCAACATTTGCAGGACGAGGCTGTGTAGTCACTGTAAGGCCTATACAACTGGATTCCTGAGACATTCGTGAGGGGTGCAAATAGTCATTCTGTGTTTGTGTGTGAACGTGCTTTTTCACATGATGCAACACTTGTTCTTGTGTGTGTGAGGATCTTTAAAACGAAGCCTCTGTTTCGATCGATATTTCTCCAAGTATGTCAGCTGTTTACTGTTGATGGCTCCTCTGCGTTTCCTGCAATGAACAAATGAGACAATGGATAGTTTTACAATAAAGAAATACCAGAAGATATTAAATAATTCTCTGTTAGATTTTACCAGTAAATTTTAAAAAACATAGATCAAATTAATTTTTCTGTATCAAATGTGTGTTGTTTTTTTTAACATAGATCATCATGGAACTCGGAATTGTGTGCTTGCCCTCTATTGGGGGAAAATATCTTTTAAAAACTACTGAATGCACTCTTCACCTCATGTCTATCTTAATGATAGATACTCTTCAAAATAACATCTTCAAAATTCAGTTTTGGTCTGTGCACTCAAACAGCCACCACTCCTTGAATCCGACTGTCAGAATGTGGGATTTGCAACCGTTTTTCTCTGAGTCGGTTTCAGAAGTTGTGCCTTTGCTACCGATGTCAGAAGCATTTATTTGATCAGCAATGCTGGTATGAAAACCCACTGAAAATCTTTTGCTTATTAGTCTCTTGTAAAACCACAAACCTGTTTCTTTTTGTTCCCCCATTTTTGAAAAAAAAAAAAAAACCATAAAGCTGGATTAATATCAGAACAAATATTATTCCTCCGGCTGAGTAAATAGGACTGTTTCTTTATGATGGTTATATTAAAAGAATAATAAACTTGCTGAAGTAATCATTTGATTATGCTAAAAAATGCATTTTGGTCTGAATGGGAACATTCTGTATAATTTTAACCTATATAGAGAGTGGTGGTGTTCATAAAAAGCGTAGCAATAATAATTTGATCAAATTCAAGCTTAAATAGATTGTAAGAACTATTTCTGATTTTTAAACAATATAATCTAACACTTACTGCCTGATGAGCTGAATGGCATCCTCATACTTCATCCCGCTTTCTATCAGTGCTAAAGCCACCAGCACAGGAGCCCTGCATATGTATGTATACACACAATCACTGCTGCAGTCGTGTCATACAGAAGGGGATTAGGGGCACCGAAAAAAAAATAATAATAATTCTGACTTTAAAGTCAGAAGTCAGAATTCTGAGATTAAAGTCAGAATTCTGACTTTAGAGTCAGAATTATTATTATTATTATTTTTATTTATTTATTTATTTATTTTTTGGTGGCCCTAATCCTCTTACGTAGTGTCAAACATGCTGGAATTCATGTGTCAGAGTTGTTGATTTTTCCTCGAGCTATTTTGATCCTTTATCTTGTACCTTCCCAATCCGGCCACACAGTGAACAGCCACACAACACCCAGGATCCTCCTGAAACTTCTTCTTCAACAAAGTCAGCCAATCATCAACCAGCTTGTTAGGGGGCGGGGCTCCGTCATCAAAGGGCCAATCCTGACAAGGGAGTACAATCTCAGTTTAGGTGCGTAAATGAAGAGGGTGTCAAATGAAAAACGATGAGTTCGTACCACTACAGTGATCCCATCTTTCTCAAGAGGAGTTTTGTCGTAGGTGCTGTCGCAAACTCGCACCACAGTTGTGACTCCGTACCTTTTTAAGACCTGTGCGAAGGAAAAGCATGGAAATAACAGCGGTGAAGCAATTAAAGACGTAGCTGTTAAACAGGTTTTTGATCTTAGAGAAATATTAATATGTGAGACGTTAAATAAAAACTAGAGAAGTGCCAAGACATCCAAACCAACCTGGTCCAGTGTGAAAAAGTTATTGCCTCCCAAACTTGATAATTAGTGCTATCAAGTTTTTACAATAACTGCGAAGAGTAATTCAAATTGCTGTGGGGAAATTTTGTCAGACTATTCTCTGGAGAATGATATTAATTATGCCCTATGATAGGACTTTGGGGCATTTCAATAATTTGGTTTTAACAAGTGCAGACTTTGGCTACTTTACTGCAAAACTGTTTTTTTCTTGTTATTTAAGGGTTGACTTGCAATTGTGCTTCAGATCGTTTTCAGATATAAACCAGTGTTTATGGTTCTATCAGTTATGTTAATTTGTCCAGCTTTTGCAGCAGTAAAAAAAGATAGCTAATTTAATTGTACCATCATTATGTTTGGCTCTTTGTTTAATCTTTTTTTCCCGGAATGCTGTGTTAGTTTAATGGCGGATGTAAAGGTACGATTTCCCTAGTGAATATTTTTTAAATATTTTCCCAAACGTATTGAGGATTTTTGTAATCACCAGGTGTTTTTGTCAGTCTCTTTCTTATTATTGAACATGAGTTTTACTTGAATGAGGCAACTAAGGTGTGCAGAGTTGTAGATGCAATCATCAGCATGTAACCATGTGTTTGCCGTTAGTGGATGACGGCTCATACTAGGCCATGCTGGAATTCCAAAGAGTTAAAGATGGCTTTATACCCATTTCCAAACTATATGATGATATGTTCATCAGGCAGATCATTATGCTAAAAGTGTTCTTAAGCATACTGACTAAACAATATTTGGATCATGAGCATGAGAATGATATACTGGTACTGTTTTATGTCTTTTATGAAATTACTTATATAGCATTTTTCTGGAGGCACAAAGGCACTTTACAATGACATTGATCATTCCCAGTCATGCAGACATTTACACAAACTAATGGTGGCACGTTTTTGGCCATTGGCCTTTCTGACCACCACCAGCAGGCAGAGTGGATTGACATTGTCTGACAGGTACTAATTAAGTAATTTTTTTCCCTTTAAAAGCTTAGCTGGTGAACCTTTCTAAAAATGTGACTAATTACAGGGAGTCACTTTTGTACAGAGGGCCAGGTTAGCTTGTGCAGCTTTTCTTTAAGCAAATAAATCACTGTTTGAAAAAGGGCAGTACATTTACCCTGTTTATCATTTCTGGATATAAAAATTGTATAATGAGCATTTAAATGTGGATAAAAGCAAATTGCTAGAAATTTCTTAGGGCTCAAATACTTTAAAACTGGGATTTACTAATAGTTTGTGAGCAGGACAAACTGACTTCAGTGTCATTTGTGTGAATACACTCACATAGGTTTGAACAATAACAAGATTATTTTCCGAATGGCTCTCTGAGTTTACACCCACCTCTATGAAGGAGTTGAGTGTGCTGTCTGTGGGGTTGTGTGTGATGAGGAATCTCATGTTCTTGTGGCACAGTTCCACAGGAGCAGGACGGTTCATGGTGGCTTGTTTAACCTTTGGCTCTGCAAGGAGACCTCTGACCTTCATAATGTGGCAGGAATGTGTTAGTAGAAGGCTCAGAGTAAACGTTTCCTTCAGCATACTGACTGTGTACAGGACATCTGAGCCACTGCAAATTTGAAGGGCCTTTTTTTTCTACACAAAGGATTTAAAATATATTATTTTATTTTGCCCATAAAGTCACAATTTTAACCAGTCTTTCAAAATTCCAAACAACTCTTTTGTGAATATTTTTCTTCCTGTATCTCTGTATGTCGGCTGCAAATATGGAATATAGTAATATTACTAATAGACTCATATATGTCACTGCTATTATGTCAAATATAATGTTCCTAAAACAAATATCAACAGTGGCACTGATTAAAATACAGTAGAAAATAAAATTAATCAAGACAAAAGATTTACTTTTTTTTCTGTGATTAAACTTTGGATCTGATGCCATCTGATTCTTCCATGATTTATTGATGAAACAAAAGTTTAGCATAATAGACTTACAAGAACTGCATTGTGTGTAAATTCTTCTTTATTTTGTATTAAAACAAAGAATCTCATCGTTCTTTGGTCAAGATTTAAAAGATCATTGTTGATGTAATTTATTGGACCTATAGATTCTGCTTAGATATGTGAGATAGTTCAGGTCAAAAACAATACAATGCATACATTTCCGTTTGAGATTTTGACCTCACTTGTGTAAAGTTACAACTTTGCCCGGCTTCATCTAGCATGAGCTTCCTCATAGCATTCCGAAAAATAGAAATTATTGCTTGTAATTTGTATTTGTAAACCGGATCTGTGATAGAATAATTACTCTGTAAATAAGAGGTCTTATAATACATTCACAGAAAAAACACACATTTACTAACAATGGACTGCTGTCAGATATCTTGAGTCCGGTAGTTAAGTTGTGTACATATATCAGATGTATTTGAACATAAAATTACACCCATTTAAAATGTCTTTCAAAATAGTCTTACCTGTTCCATTAAAATGTCTCGCATTATCATGAACTACAGAGCAGCTACTGCAGAACCACCTTCACAGTATTTTGTAGATGTTTTAATAAAGGGCTCAAGAAATGGTGCATTACAACATTTTATCCAGATCATGTGACCAAATATGACTCACCTTTAGCTTCAGCTGTAGTAGTGTGTAGCTGTGACTTCAACTTAAATCTCCAGATGATTATGGACCTCCTTCCTGTTTTTAACCGATGTATATTCACCAGTCCTCAGGATGTGTTTTCCAGATTGTTATGCCATCTGATGCCTGTGTCCTATAGCCCAGTAGTCTGCACTGTCACTCTTACTTTTTATGCTTGTGATTGTCTCTGATGCTTGCTTTCTTTTGTTTCTCTCAGTCACTCTTTCTGTCCTTTTTCTCTTGGTTCAGCTTTCAGTGCTGAATCTCCACTTGCTACCCCATTAGCTGGTGAGTTCATAAGGCAAATGATAGCCTCTTTCAGTGTTCATGGCCCCAAGACTGCATGGCGCAGCATCATCCCAGGCACCGTCTAAATGTGTTGAGCGTGGCAGTAGTCCCCACTCTGCCGCACAAACGCCATCAACCGACGGTTCTGAAACAGAAAATACAAAAAGTACCAATATTTGGGGGGTTTAAGAAAAGAAAGATGGACAGATGGGCAATTTAGAGCTATGGAAATTACTAATTGTTACAAATGGGGAAAAAGCCCTCTAAGCTCCTTATAGCACTCTCCACAAAAATAGGAATTAATGAGATAAATTTGTACAAAGCTATCAAACAAATTTATCTCTTATTGCCACATAATATTTTCACCCTAATAGTTGCAAGAGTCCTCAGATCTTTAATTTGAGTACTTTGTATTTACCCTTTAAAGTTGATGAGTTTTTCTGGAAACTGGAGAGTACATTTTTAAGAATATTGAAAATTTCAATATGTTCTCTGTCATCACACATGGACCTTGCATTCTGTAGTTTCAGTGTTCAAGTATTGATCCTGTTTTTTGTATATTGAGATGTCATTTGGTTCCTGTATTTTTCAGATTATGTATGTGTTGGTGCATGTTCTGTTATAACTATTTTAAAATTTTTGATTAGTAATATGTTTATTATGATTTGGAAGCATTTGACACAGCAGATTATGACACATTTTCCTGAAAACTTTAGACTGATGCCTTTCTGACAAAGCAACTGGCTATTTTAATTATTACCATCTTTCTGGTCATGAACAGTTTGCTCAACACAGTTGTGTTTGTTTCTGTTGACTGAATACAAAGAAAAGTTGAGGTTTCGTATAACAAATAACTCTATAGAGCAGAATACTGCCGTTGCATCATTCAGTTGCGTGCCTTTCTCCTCAAACTAAATATCTAAGGATATATTGTTATCAAACAACAAGAAAATATATATTTTCCCTGCTGCTATGTCCAAGCAGGATTTGTGTCTGTTGTAAGTGTCTTAGTATTTTAATATATAAAAATAATTATTTAAAATTTAAATAAAAAAACTTAACTCAAGATCATCCATTTCATTTTCATTTCAGTCAACAAGTAACCTTCTGCTGTCTTCGGAAATCCTAAGAAAAACAATCAGTGAAAGCCCAGAGGTAAGGTACGGTCATCTCTAAAACCCAACACACAGACTCACTCTACCAGGAGCCTGTTGACAGTCTATAATTAGTAATTTATCTGGTGTTGTTTATAATCAGGATAGAGATTCCCTTATTACTTTCACTCAGGTCCATTTAAAGCAGCAAAGCCAATTTGCGGTTATGTTGTTGTGCTATTTGTGTAAAGAAAAACAAAGGAACCCCATTAGGAATATTTGTTATGAACATTATGAGTCCATGATGTTGCTCTGATTTAAAGCTAAATGAAAATGGTAATGTGAACAGGCCTGGTCTGATAGCAGCACACTACACACACAAAATAAATCCTAACAACTAATTTGCCTTTGCTCATTTTCAGTTTAATACCTGCAGAAGTGCTCTGGTGGAGTAAGTAGAGAGCTTCTGTCTTACCTTTCCTGACTGCTAAACAGCAAAATCCAAAACGGTGGCAAAAAGTCAAATAAAACACTGTCCTGAAGCAACAGCAGCCGTAAAAAAGGTTAGTGTGCTGACATTACAATCAGCTGACTCCCTGTTATAGTAAACCTGCGCTAAATACCTACAGCTGTATTTATAGCTCAATCTATACTAGTGACTGATTATGTGACGCATCAAATTTTTGGAGCCAACAACTGGCACTGAACTGTGCACTCTGGTGTTCCTGCTCCGTGTCGCTTCTGGAGAATTTGTCAAACTTCTTTGATTGCAATCACTGCAAGTACCAACATATTCACTTAATTTCATTTGAGAGCTCCACAGCAAACTTTTAGAGTGTTTTTTGTTTTTTTTTTTTACTTCTGGTTATTTGACCGCATCAGGGAACGTGTAAACATGTAACATGTAAGCATGTAACAACATTTGTAGGATTTTACTCTTACCACTTAGGTCCTCAGGGTCTCCTCCAAACACAGATTTTGTTCAGTTCTTCTGGCTTTCAGTCACCTCGTTTTTAGTAGTTTTCCACAACGAACAAGAGAGACATCCAGAAGCAGGGGTGGGAAGTATTTCTACAACCACCTGTAGCTAACTGTGACCCACTAAAACATTAACCTCCTCCCTTTCCTGCTGCCCTTTCTGGCCGGCTCTGTAGTCAATGCAACGTGCTGTGTGTGCCCGTTTGTGGCTCTCTTCTGCTGCGGGAGTACAGTGTGTGTGCTGGGCTGAGAATCTGCTGTGAGCTGGTCTAATCAGGCTGAGCAGCCATCTGACCCTGACACTCCTGTCACCACCAGAATACTCCAGAGTTAATGCTCTTAGAAAGAGAGACGAGGAGTGTAGTTCCCACTGTTACTCTTCCCCTTCATCCTTTCCTTTTTAAAGCAATTGGTATTTCTCACTGCTTCTATCTCTTCTGTTCACTCCCTGCTATTCAGTTTGCAATGCATCCGTTATAACAAGACGTTTTCTTTTGGTTTTTTCTTTGCAAAGTAGAGCTCTCTTTTCAGTTTATGTTTTGCACATTGACTTGTTTCCCCCTCTCCCTTAGAGATCTAAAATTAGATAGTCGTTTGAGCTTCCAGACAGACTGGACAAGTAAACTTACTGATCCTCCAGGAGGATCAGTGAGTTAATGGAATAACACTCCTCTATAAGACAGTGACAATTTGAACTTTGTTTCATTTTAGAGAATCAACAGTGAGAGCATTATTTTGACTGAACAATTTTAGCTCATTGCAAAGTTATCACAGTAAATCAGATGACGGATTAGCTCCCTCCAAAAAATGTTTTATGAACGATGACTTGCAATGCCCTTTGCACCCTTAGAAGTTTTTTTTTTTAACATTTTGTCACACTACAAATACAAACATAAGTGTTTTTTAAGATTTACTGTGACCAACTATTAGTACCCACTAATAGTGGGTCGACTTTGTATTAGTCATGATTATTTGCATATTTTTGAGGGTGGGTCTCTATTGGATTTGCAGGTCCAAAATCTCTAGTCTTTGTCCATTCTTCTGCAGAGCTGAAGAGTGACAGTGAACAAGGTTTTACTACCTATTCTCGGTTGTCTTTAGGTCTGGACTTTGACTGGGCTATTCTATCACATAACTGTGCTTTGATCTAGCCCATACCACTGTAACTCTAGCTAATAGAGGCCATCCTGTGGAAAGTCATCCTCTGCAACAGTCATTAGTCTCTTGCAGCCTTAAACAGGTTATTCTCTGGGATTGCCCTGTATTTAGCTCTATTGATCTTCTCATCAAAGCTAACCAGCTTTCCTGACCCTCTGTATTTCAGTTCTCCTTGCCCACCGTGACAGATTAGGTTTATAGCAAAGACTTGGAAGAGTTGGACTCTTCTGGAGACAATTGGTTTGACTGGTTTTAATTTAACAAAACAAATACACTCCAATATACTGAAAAAAGCATGCATTTTGTTCTTTTCACTACACAGTTATGTGCTACTTTGTGTTGCCCTGTGAGATAAATTTTAACAAGATCGAAACTTGTAGCATGGCAAAATGAGGGGAAAAATGTAATGGGTATGAATACTTTTGAAAAGCCCTGCATTCACATTTAGTCAGAAGACAATCCTTACATGTAACCTACTTTTAAAAGAACAACACGTTAAGGCCTTAGTTTTCATTAATCACTGTGAGTTGAGGTTACTGTGACTGCCCACCCACAGTGGTGAAAAACCATCTCCTATGCTAAAAATAACTGTGCAGTTTATCACATCAAATAAAGAAACTCTATGCTTAAGTTTTGACAGTCAAAACTGTCTTGGATCCACAGTGGTGAAAAGTATTTGGTTGACATGTTCTGGCTTGATATTACCCCACTTTTGGTTTTCATTAGCTCCTCTTGTGATGTTTTGAAACCCAGAGAACAAACCCGCATATAGCCTGAAGAGGTGATAAGAAATTCCAAAGTCAGCTTGACAGTTTTACTGATAAACACTCTCAATAAATGAGAGTTGGGGGTAAAAAAAATAGTTTGCTTAACCTTTGGGTAGAGCAGTGGAAACTTAAATTAATGCACTATTTGTTACAGGCAACAGCAGAGGTGTTATTAATATGGGTCTGATGCAGGAATGTGAAAGCAATTCAAATGTGAAATTCTGGACATCAAGTCAAAGAAAGAAATTAAGTTATGTTGAGTCTTACTGCTCAACCAGACTCATAGTCTCAAATTGAAGTGGAAAGAAAAGAGTGTTTTCAAGGCCTCACTCCCATTTTTATCAAATATATCAGTAGGATACCTTGCAAAATATTAAGCTAAATATTTTGCTATATATTCAGCTTATATTCAGTTCATTCAAACTTATGGTTTGAATGAACCATAGCTTCATTCAAATGTTGGGGAAGTGTTTGAGGCGTCACAATCCACTGGTTGAAAGGATCATAGTATAAATAGTGAATACTGAGGATTGCTGGCTAGACCTTGAAAGTGAAACAGAGATAACTAGTTTAAAAACTGCAATATATTTATAGTGCAACTTTTTTATGTTTGAGAGCATTTTTTCTAATTTTTTAATTGTCTAACTCAAACTTAGTTATGAAGATACATTATTGTCCCAGTTAGAGTTATAATGTTTTGCTAAATTTACGGTGCTCCCTTTGTGTTTTCGGTCATGTTATACACAATTTTTTAAAGGTAAATGGACTAAAAACAAGACCACACACTAAGAAATGAACAGTGAATAAGTAAGCAACACTCTCTTATTTACTCCTCACATTCCAAGTAAATGAGGTTGTTGTTGTACTTGATCCTTCTTGGTAGGCTATTCTTGGTGTTATGCAATGAGTGCCTCTATTTAAAACCTTCTGATTCTTTTGTAGGGGAGCTATAATCTGGCTCAGTAGCTTCTAGTCTCACTTGGATGTAAAAATATGGTCTCTAAATACAAGCATATATATCACAAAATAGTTTTTTACAGCTGGTAAATCTCAATAAAGGCATTAAATCTCAGTAAAATTAATCCATTGCAGAGCCAATCTCAGTAAAATGCTCAGTAAAAAGAAGTAAAAGCTACAGAGCCATTTATCTTCTTGTTGCTCACAAGTGAAGCAAACTGTTCCTTATTCAAAGCAGATGACAGAATTAAGAGTTTAGGGAAGCTTAACATTGACACTAATTATCCATGTTGATATACATAATTACACTGTGCATGCCCTCCACTCAAGTACTTTGTAATGTAGTCCCACAGGAAGGACCTCACTCATGAGGCGGTCTGAAATGGAAAGTGAATTTCTGATTCAGTAGGACTCTATAACCTTTGAACCCCAACTAATTCAAACGCCAATTAAATCAATTTTATGATTTTTTCAAACAAGGAATACAGTGTTGGGGTTTTTGCTATTGTTATGATCTCTCTGAAGATCTATTTAGACTTTTTTTTTGGTTGGATATTAATTTTCTGTCTTTGGTTAATTTGTTTTTTGTCACTTAAGAACAGCAAAAAATTGAGTGATATTGTCTCAAAGTCAGAATTGGAAATTGTCTCACAGTGAAAACTGAGAGTTGGTATAATGTTTTAATTTCTTTGAGACTGAATTATTGTTAAAAGCCTCAGGAATATCCCCAGCAAATCATTATTTATCTGCCTGCAAAACATCCACTACCTGCTTGATGTTCACTAGCAGTTTTCACACATCACAATACTTCACACCCACCTATACTGGTTCCCCATTAACTTCAGTGAACAAAACTCGGTTCTTGCTTTTAAAGCTTGAAATAGATACTGTCTCAGAGCCTTTACAACCACATGTCTCTGAGAGGTTCCTGAGGCCTTGTGATCAGGGCCTGCTTGCTGAGCCACATACAAGGCTGAAAGCTGAAGGTGACAGTCTTTTCAGCAACAGTCTGAGTCAATCTTGTTGAGTTTTAGAACTGTGGACTCTGCTGAGGATTTTTGTTAAACAACTATCCTTTTAGTTGTTTAAAAAACAATTAAAACTCTGTACATTACACCGTTTACTCAACGGTGTAATGTACAGAAAATTGTGATTGCATCTAAAAATTGCTAAATAAGTCACATTTTGTTTACTTGTGATAAACCAATATGTAAATTTTTTTTTTACAAAAATGTTTTGAAAATAACAGTGTGCATTTTATTTAGTCCCTAGATGGCAACACCACTTTTTTTTAAAACCACTTTTCATTACAATCATGACCCAACCAGCTTAGAGATACTGAATTTTCTTTTCTGTGCACTTTAAACTGAGAACCTTCAGTTTTAGTTCCTTGGTCTTTGTGATGTTTATTTAAATGAAATTTGAAAAGTTTAATTTTAATAACACTTCACAAGTATGAATTACATCATTGTGAACTATCAATTAAGATTCACTTAAGTGTGTGATTGCAGTGTGAATACTTTAATATGACAATATGAACTGGTTGTTTAAAATGTTGTGGGAGTCTTGAGCTAATCTAAATTGAATATTTTTCACAGATCATTATCTCAGAACATTTCCAGCCTTCTACACATAAAGGGCATCACACACACGTATATGGAAGAAATACATGCAGAGCCAAGCATGTGGCAGGCAGCAGCAGCTGATGTGTGTATAATTAGAATGTTTTGAAAGCCGAGAGCCAGAGAGTTAGACTTTCACCTGCAGACTGAGCGGTTGCCACCACAACAAGTTGTCACCTTTACATTTTCAGAAAAAATTTCCCGCAGTAAAGAATGTCAAGTAATCCTGGGTTCACGTCTTTTAACCCTTGTGTTCACAAATGGAGTCCAACCAACCCTACACCCATAGAACTTGTATCATTTGCCACAGTCCTCACACAAGGGTTAACCCACATACAAAACGCAATCAGGAGAACAGGAAATCGGATAAAGTTTATCTTGAAAATGATGAAATATGAGTGTGTGGTTCTTGTCCTGTGGATGGGAAGCCAGGGTCGCCAGAACTCTGAAGGCAGTGGGAGAGAGATGATTAGTTGAATGCAAGATGGACAAGTTGAATTATGAGGAACTGGAATAGTCTTTCTTGGTGTGATGAGGAGTTTCCTGGCGGAAACTCCTCATCACACCAGAGATGAGGTGTGTATGAGTATTGTGGTTTCTGCGGTTGTGGTCTCTTTGCAGAGGTCCTTGAGAGGATCCAGGTTCCAATGTGTGAGCCAGACAGAGAGTTCTTTGGACGTTGATGGGAGAGGCTTGTGGTGGAGGGTAGACAGGTAAGTTCTTGTGAGGAGATGTGAGGAGCGATCTGACTGCCAGCTGTGAATCCAGGAACTGTCAACGATTCTTCAGCAAAGGCGATTAGGGACTCGGGCAACCAGTGGGTAAAATCCAAGGCACCACAAGGAAACATCTGAAAGAGAAGCAACAGGAAACTATTACTTGAAATAATGTCATAGAACCTTCAAAGAACTGACTCAGAGGGACGCATACTACCATAACTGGCAAAACACTCAGGGGTCGAAGTGCTGGCAGCCTGCTCCTCATATTCTCCTAGATCATGATGATGAGGTGATTGATCCCAGGTGTGCTGAAACCAGACAGCAGGCACGTCCTACAGGTGAGTGCAGCCTCTAGGCACCATCTAGTGGATGATGAGGGAAGCAGCAAACAGAAAATCCCCACAAAGTGACAAATACAGATCCTTCTCAAAAAAATTGCAAGTTCATTATTTTCCATAATGTAATGATAAAAATTAAACTGTTATATATTTTAGATTCATTGTACCCCAACTGAAATATTTCAGATATTTTATTGTTTTAATACTGATGATTTTGGCATACAGCTCATGAAAACCCAAAATCCCTGTCTCAAAAAATTTGCATATTTCATCTGACCAATAAAAGAAAAGTGTTTTAATACCAAAAATGTCAACCTTCAAATAATTATGTTAAGTTATGCACTCAATACATGGTCAGGAATCCTTTTGCAGAAATGACTGCTTCAATGCGGCGTGGCATGGAGGCAATCAGTCTGTGGCACTGCTGAGGTGTTATGGAGGCCCAGGATGCTTCGATAACGGCCTTAAGCTCAACCAGAGTTTTGGTTGAGCTGATCACCAACTGATTAGTGAGGGATCAGTTGGTGTGCAATGAATCTAAAATATGAATCTAAATAATTTTTATCATTACATTATGAAAAATAATGAACTTTATCACAATATGCTATTTTTTTTTAGAAGGACCTGTATCCATCCATCCATCCATCCATTTTCTTCTGCTTATCCGGGGTCGGGTCGCGGGGGCAGCAGCTTCAGAAGGGAGGCCCAGACTTCCCTCTCCCCAGCTACTTCTTCCAGCTCCTCCGGGGGAACCCCAAGGCATTCCCAGGCCAGCCAAGAGACATAGCCCCTCCAGCGTGTCCTGGGTCTTCCTTGGGGCCTCCTCCCGGTGGGACGTGCCCGGAACACCTCACCAGGGAGGCGTCCAGGAGGCATCCTGACCAGATACCCGAGCCACCTAAACTGGCTTCTCTCGACGTGGAGGAGCAGCGGCTCTACTTTGAGTCCCTCCCGGATGACCAAGCTTCTCACCCTATCTCTAAGGGAGAGCCCGGCCACCATGTGGGGGAAACCCATTTCGGCCGCTTGTATCCGTGATCTCGTTCTTTCGGTCATGACCCAAAGCTCATGACCATAGATGAGGGTGGGAACGTAGATCGACCGGTAAATCGAGAGCTTCGCTTTTTGACTCAGCTCTCTTTTCACCACGATTGACCGTACACGGCAGACCCTGCCCCAATCCGCCTGTCGATCTCCCGCTCCCCTCTTCCCTTATTCGTGAACAGGATCCCCAGATACTTAAACTCCTCCACTTGAGGCAGGCCGACCCCCCTGACCCGGAGAAGGCACTCTACCCTTTTCCGGCTCAAGACCATGGCCTCGGATTTGGAGGCACTGAGCCTCATCCTGGCCGCTTCACACTCGGCCGCGAACCGCTCCAGCGAGTGCCGCAGATCACGATCTGATGAAGCCAACAGGACCACATCATCTGCAAAAAGCAGAGATGCAATCCTAAGGGCACCAAAACGGATCCCCTCAACACCTCGGCTGCGCTTAGAATGCCGCTTCGCCTGCCGGTACCCATCGGCTGCTTCTGGATTCCCACGGGCCAAAAAGGCCCCATAAGACTCCTTCTTCAGCTTGACAGCATCCCTCACTGAAGGTGTCCACCAATGGGTTCGAGGGTTGCCGCCACAACAGGCACCAACGACCTTGCGGCCACAGCTCTGATAAGCCGCTTCGGCGATGGAGGCACGAAACATGGTCCACTCAGACTCAATGTCCCCTACCTCCCCCGGAATGTGTTAGAAGTTCTGCCGGAGATGGGAGTTGAAGCTCCGTCTCACAGGGGACTCCGCCAGACGTTCCCAGCAGACCCTCACTACACGTTTGGGCCTGCCAGGTCTGACTGGCTTCCTCCCCCACCACCGGAGCCAACTCACCAACAGGTAGTGGTCAGTGGACAGCTCCGCCCCTCTCTTCACCCAAGTGTCCAAGACATATGGCCGCAGATCCGATGAAACGACAACAAAATCGATCATCGAACTACGGCCTAGGGTGTCCTGGTGCCAAGTGCACGTATGGACACCCTTATGCCTGAACATGGTGTTCGTGATGAACAAACCGTGACAAGCACAGAAGTCCAACAACAGAACACCACTCGAATTCAGATCAGGGGGGCCGTTCCTCCCAACCACGCCCTCCAGGTCTCACTGTCATTGCCCACGTGAGCGTTGAAGTCCCCCAGCAGAACAAGGGAGTCCCCGGAGGGGCACTCTCCAGTACCCCCTCTAAGGACTCCAAGAAGGGTGGGTAATCTGAACTGTTGTTCGGCCCGTAAGCACAGACAACAGTCAGAACCCGTCCCCCCCACCCGTAGGCGGAGGGAGGCTACCCTGTTGTTCACCGGGGTAAACCCCAACGTACAGGTACCAAGATGGGGGGCAATAAGTATGCCCACTCCTGCCCAGCGCCTCTTGCCGTGGAAGTACGTCCAGCCCCTCTCAAGGAGAACCAGAGCCATGTGTCGAGGTGAGGCCGACTATTTCTAGCCGAAACCTCTCAGCCTCGCACACTAGCTCCGGTTCCTTCCCCACCAGAGAGGTGACGTTCCACGTCCCAAGAGCAAGCTTCTGCAGCCGAGGATCAGACCGCCAGGGTCCCCTCCCTCGGCCGCTGCCCATGACGCATTGCACCCGACCCTTTTGGCCCCTCCGACAGGTGGTGAGCCCATCCGTGGTTAAAAGCCCGGCCACCAGGCGCTCGCCATCGTGCCCCACCTCCAGGCCTGGCTCCAGAGTGGGGCCCTGGCGAACCGCATCCAGGCGAGGGAACGCCAGATTCAAAGTTCGTCTCCATCATAAGGACCTGTATAACTTCAAAATTCATTTTATTTTGTAGTTTCTGCTTATTTATTTAGGATATTTTATTTAGGACTTCTTCCCTCCGGTCCTCCACTCAGCACCTTCTTTCTTCTCAGTTTGGGTTTTTATTTTCCATCACAACAACATAAATGTAGATGAAAATAATTCATCTCTGATTCCCTATTTCTCCTTTTTATTTCCGTCTGAGCAGGGAGAGTTTCATCAGGTGTCACAGCAGCTTGATGGAATCGGACTTTGGTACCTTCAGTAGTGAGCCGAACGAGTTGGCAGTGCATGCATCGTTACGACTCGCTCATCTGAGGCTCCATTGGTGGGGGAGATTTGAGGTCAAGCAGCCTGAAAACGGCTTCACCTGAGCCGATGGACACCGGAAGAGAGGAGACGCAGCGAGCTTCTTCTGCTGGGCAGATCTGAGAAAAGAAAATGAGGATTTACCTCTACCTTCCTGAGCTACTTTCTGACCCAGATGAGCTCCATCCATCCATTCCTGGTTCCCTCCATCCATTATATCCATCCATCCATAATGTTAAACATCAAGGATAATGTTAAGCATGAGGTTAAGTATTATCCTTGATTAAATTAAAATAAAATTGGGGACAATGTTAAATATCCTGGATATTAAGCTAAACATTGGAGATGAAGTTAAAAATCCTGGATGCCATTAAACAATCATGATAACACTGAATGTTAAACATCAGACGTAACACCAACCATTGACTAAAGCTTAATATCGACGATGTTAAGCTTTGTGGATGAACATTGTCTGCGTCTTTATTTTCACATCATTTATTAATATCAATAGACACTAGTTCATAATATTGAGCTGACACAGATAATGGATGAAGGGATTAATTAATTTGTGTTTTTGTGATATTTGATCTGGTCTGAAATCAAAATGGTTAATTATGTTTTTATTATTATTTTTTTAGTAGGTTGTAGACAAACGTAATGAGAGCTGATTCAAGTTCAATGCTGTCATAATGTAGCTTAATTCTGACAACTGACAGTCATTTGCAGAGACACTAAAATTCAGAAATATTTAGCAAACCCATGCTTGTGTTTGAGCACACGGACAAATAAGCTTAGTCACAGTTCTACCCATAGGAAATGGGACAGGGGTTGTGGCAAAATAGGTTTCCAGGCCAGACTCCAGTTAGGGTTCCAATGACACACTGGCTTTGAGAATGACGTGAAGCTGAGTAAGATCCATCTGCTCCCTGCTGCTCTTTAGCCATCGTTAAATGGATTAAACCTGCTACACACTCTGCTGCCATGCAGCACTGTGTGTTATGTGGTCCAGGCTGCTTTGGAGTCCATATGTAGGTGGTCATAGAGCAGTCTGCTGTGTTTCCGCTCAGCCAGGTGTTACTGTCTGCTGTTTAACTTCTGCTCTCAATTTCCACTGAGTGGATTCAATAAAAAAATAGATTAAAAAAAAGAGATTTGCGCAGTCTCAGCAAAGGGATGTCAGAAACAAAGTTCTGCCGGATGCTTCAATAGCAGTAAATCTGTCAAATAGCATAGACTTAAAGTGATTTGAAACATGATTTGGTGACTTAGGACAAAATTAAAAAAAATATATATTTAACATCCCTGTTTTTCCAAAGATAATCAAAATATTAATTTAAAAAAAAGCATTTTCACATAATATGCACAACTCACTTTTTAAATGTGTTGAATATGATAAGAAACAATCTGTTTCCTGTTTAGATGTTGGTTACACTAAAGTTTTGTTTGGATTTGAAGCAAGTTGTAACGCAGCTCTCAAGTCAAAAAGATCATATTTATGATGTCAAAGCTAAAGATTAATCAAAAACAGAAGGAGCAATATCTTGTATAGTGAGGGATCAAATGTTTTATCAAATAATTAACAACAGTTCTTTACTTGCTAGGTCAATTTTATGAGCCATTTTAAGTAAATGTAAATCATTTTGATTTTACCTGTCTAGTCAGTCACAGCTTCCTGCTTTGTATGTAAACTTCCATAAAAATACAAATCTTTGCAGTTATTGTGAGGCACCACTACATTTTGTTAGCATGACTTACAATCTGCTGTTACAATTTGATTTAAGATTTAAAGGATAGCTCTTTGAGATAACATTTAGGCTACCAATATGAGCCACTCTGCTTCAACTAAACTTTTTTTTATAAAAAATAATAAAGTAAGTAATAATAATGGCCTTGAAAGTGAAGTGCATATCTTAATTAAAAAGCAGACATCACCTTTACACAGTAGTTAATGAAACTGGCAATATCATTCAAGTGTAGTATATTGAAATTAATTTGAAAATGCAGCTCCAAAAGGAGGGTCCCAATGGCTGAGCTATATCATTAACAGCCTGCTATACTGTTAATAACAGATGGCCTGCAAAGATTAAACAGCTGACCTCCTAGTGGCCCAGATAAATATATAGAGATTCGTATGATGCCTTCATGCAAACTGATAAAAATCAAACTTGCGAATCTGACTCCTGTTTTCGGTTTGAGTTAGCTGCTCATCAGCTGAAAATGTGTCAAAAGTGCAGAAAGTCAAAAAGATTGTAATATTTGAAAAAGTGGTCTTTCTCTTTGATGGTATTTATTTTCAGCTAAAGCATGCTGACATTTATTTTGCAGCAAGGATGTCCAAATTCATTAATTTAATTCCAAATACAAAAAAACCTCCACTGTCTCTGTGGAAACACAGCAGCCTGAGGTCAGATTACCTAGGAAAAAGGCCAGTTGGCCCTGCCTGAACCAGGTTGGTGTTAAGACTTAAAAGTAGATCAGTGTCTGAGGATATATAAACCAGCTCAACCATAAAGTCTGTCAGAGACATACTGACCTGCACACTGCACTGGGTATCTAGCTGAAGAGAATCACATTTCAAAAGGATTTATATCCCATCTACCTTCTCTGAAGCAGCCACCATGGTTCTGGAGGAGAATGATGACTCTGTCTTTGAGCCCCAAATCACCGTGAGTATGACCATAAAAAACATGTTAGTGGCATAGATCTGTGTTTTTTGATGGTCTATTTTCTCTCTTTTTTTGTGGTATGGTTAACTTATTTACAAACAAATAATATATAAGGACTAGGTTTATGCACATAAACCTAGTGGACAGCATGCTAGAAGGAATGCAGTCTGAAGCAGACCTGATTATATCTATGTAAATATTGTATTAGGAGGAGCACGTGGAGACTCAGTATGGGGACATCCACTGCATCTTGACAGGAACTCCAAAATCGAACCGACCCGTCATCCTGACCTTTCATGATGTTGGACTGAACCGTAAGCTATATTCCAGAGATCTATCAGCAGTGATCTTGTAGTTTACACTTAAGGATCTGTTCTGAAATTAAGTAAGTTCATCAAAATGTTGCAGCTGCTGAAGAATCAGTTTCTAATAGAATTACAACGAAAGACACATTTCTTAAGGTTTATTTCCACCTGAAGAAGTTAATTTGATAAAAAAAAACTTTTCGCTTGACTCCACCAACAATTTTTTTTGTCTATATTGTCATACTTTCTCTACATGTCAAATTATTCATATGCTTTAGTTGAAAGAGCCATCAATATGAGTAATTAACATAAGAATGTATGTATGTGTGTATTTTTTTTCTTTACAGATAAATCTTGTTTTGAGACTTTGTTCAACCATGAAGACATGCATGAAATTGTTCGTCATTTACCTGTCTGTCACATTGAAGCTCCTGGACAACATGAGGAAGCCAAGACTCTGCCCACTGCGTGAGTAAACGTTTTTTTTAAGACTCAGATTGAACTTTATAGTTGACCAGTTATTCAACCATAGCTTATAACTGCTTTTAAAGCAGAGATTTGATCCTTCAGGTACACCTACCCCACTATGGACCAGCTCTCTGAGGTTCTTCCCTCTGTCCTCAATCACTTTGAGTAAGACAAATTCATCTGAGGACATTAAAACTAAACACGTTCAGTTGTATCTTTCTAGACATTGAGTTGTTAAGCAAATTTTTTTTGTGTGCTTTGCAGGTTTAATAGTATAATTGGTGTGGGAGTTGGAGCTGGAGCTTACATCCTGGCCAAATTTGCTGTAAGTCTGAATCTTTTTAGATTCAATCAGATCTTGAGATGATGCTCCTGCACACAATATTTTGAAATTAATAACCTTTACTTGTTTTTTTTGTTTATTTCTGTTTATATGGTAATTAAAGTTCTAGATTAAGTCATATTAGTCAAATTCATATTGTACATGAAGATTTAGTGTAAAAGTGTTTGTGCCATGAACCCCATTCCAATTTTTAACAGAAGAGAACTATCACGGCAATGAGTTTCCTGACTGTGCAACTGAACAGCTGACGAATGTTTTCTTCTTTGTTTAGCTGAATCACCCTGATTTAGTGGATGGACTGGTTCTGATCAACATTAACCCTAATGCAGAGAGCCTAATGGATACTGTTGCAAACAAGGTATAAATGTATCTTTGAGTGTCCTCCATATATCCAAATGCTGTTATATGTAAATATGAGGTACTTACTCAGCAGCTAAATAAGGTCCAAGCTTGTGATTGTATTCTGAAAGTTCCTAATAGAGAGTTTTATCTCCTTTCATATTCAAAATGATTATTATGAAAGACAGAGTATGTTTCACCTAACTCACAGTTTTGATTCCTCCTTCTGTCTTTAAACTTCCACATCCTATGCCCAACGATATGACTGGATCCTTAAATGGTCAAAAATGTAAAAACAATACAGTATTAGTTTACTTTGACTGCAGTTTAACTCCTTAATGGTTAATATAATAAAACAGCAATATGCTAGAACTGAAGTTTTGAAGACAATGTTGACAAATATTTACGTTATATGCATGCTAATGGGAAGCTTTATAACTTCAAATGTTTGTTGAAAAGTACTATAAATTGCAGCTCAATTACCAGTTAGTCTCATAGGCCCCAAGTAGCAATGACAAGTTTGTCATAACTGTTTTCCTTCTTTAATTTACTTGCTATTTTTAAAGGTACTGTGAGGACTTAAGTTTATTGGGACTGTAAAAATGTTGTATAAGTTTTGAAGGGTCTTTAAAGCTTGCTATATTTTATTACAATACTAAATAAATTAATTTCTGACCTAATTGACTAATGAAGCATATTTTTACTGTTTTCTCTCTATAATGGATATTGTCTTGAATAAACACTTTCTGAGTTATCTGAGCTCAGAAAAGTTTTATAGAATTCCTATGGAAATTAAATATAGCTAAACTTGATGCATATGTTTGTGTCATACTATAGATTACTGATTGGACCCTCACTCTCCCAGACAGAGTTATCACACACCTGTTTGGAAAGGTACGTTATCTGGAACAACAGAATCTTGGCTTTTGATATGTTTATGATTTAATAAAAATCTGAATAAAAGTGTAACATGCATAATGTATCTGCATGGATTACAATAGGATGAGATCCAGGCGAATCACGACCTCGTGTCAACATATCGTCACTACATCACAACAACAATGAACCAATCCAACGTGAGTCAGTTTCTACGTTCCTACAACAACCGCAATGCTCTGGAGATAGAGAGGCCTGTACCTGGAGGGAACGTCAATGTCAAGACACTCCTGTGAGTGAAGCAGTAGATCTAAAAAGTAGATAGAACATTGGCAGGAGGCTCACCTCATAATAATTAACTCCTTCTGGCTCTGGGGATCACATAGGTGTTCATCCCTGTTGGTTGTTGGGGACAGTTCTCCTGCTGTGGAAGCTGTGGTTGACTGCAACTCTAAACTGAACCCCACAAAGACCACACTGCTCAAGGTAAGCAAATCTTGAACAATAGAGCTGTTTTTGAAGCATGTTTATTGTATTTTACTAGTAAAAATGATGTCATGTTGGGCTCAAGATCCGTCTTCTGACCCCTACCCCAACTTATTAGTTTGAAAGCATTGTTGTGAGCACTTATGCCACCCCAAAGGCTGTGCAGCCCTGTGCAATGAACTATTTGAATCACTGTTGGCATTTTATTTATTAATAAAATATTTATTATTTTCTCCTGCTGATAATTTCTTTTATGACACTAATTTGTGATAGAAAGCTATAATTGTGCTGCTCTGTCTTTCTTCCAGATGGCAGACTGCGGAGGACTTCCCCAAGTTGTTCAGGTATGACAGTGAGTCATACAATATACTCTACTCCATTTTGGTCAAGAAAAGGCTGACTATATTTTATTTTTCTCTCAACAGCCAGCCAAAGTGATTGAAGCTCTTAAATATTTTATCCAAGGAATGGGATATTGTAAGTTACTTATAAATATGTGTATGCTATGCACTGATTAGCCACTTTATTTGAGAGACCTTGCTAATATTGGATTGAACAATAGCCTTAATTCTTTGTAAGCTAAGATTCATACCTTGGTTGCTAAGAGTGGCTATTTGTACTTCTGTTACTGTTATATTAGTCTGCCCTTTCTCTTCTAACCACTGATTTTAACAAGACTTAATAAAGTTCTATTTTTGTTCATTTTTATTCAAGGTTATTTTAAGTTCTCCTTCGGTGATTACTTGTTTATTTAAAAAAATGTAGAAATTTTTTTTTGTTCATTTGTATATTCAGAGAATTCGTTCTCTAATGTTCAATCATTACAAATTACATATATAAAACCAAAGCTATTATAAAAAACACCCCTATATCAAATAAAAAAAGATCATAGATTTGGTTAGTGCACAGTAATAAAAACGTATTTATAATTTTTCTTCAGTGTCCAGCGCCAGCATGACCAGACTTCGCTCAAGGACGACCTCCAGCTGCAGCAATATGTCAGTCGATGGCTCTCGAGGCCGCGCTCACACCAATGAGCGTCGACGAACACATTCACATGGCACCGAGGAGAGGCGCGGGCGTGCACACACTGATGTCTCCATGGAGAGTATTTCTACCATAAGCCAGAACGTCTCAAACACGGCTCAACTGGCATGCTAGAGTATCAGTGCTGCTTAGACCCTCGCACTTAACTCAATTCAAAACTCATTGTACCTGCACTTACATCTTTATTAGTAATTTCCTTAAAGTAATCCAGTCATCATATTTATTTTGTCTGTCACATAAAAGATCACATATAAATTTAACTTATTTTATTCTTGATTTTCTTTTGCCTGTCTAATGATGTCCTCTTTTACCTTGATTTCCAGCTTGTATTAGTTGTAAGCTTCGTTGTGTTTTACATTTTTCTCTTTAAATAAAGTAGAGGAGAAAATAATCAAAGTTGTCAGGTAATTCTTGTGTACAGTATTGTTGGCGTTTTGTCTTGAGGAGTTGTAGTTGCAATTGCTGTAAAAATTTTAATAAGATGTGAAAATAAAGGGAAAAAATGTCCGACTTGTAGAACTGAATTGTATCTGGTGATCATGGAAATTCAATATTATTAACTGTATGAATGTAAACAGTTGCAGTCAACAACAGCGTTCATATATTGTCGTAATTTCTAAGCACTTTATTTAACTGCAATTGGCCAAACAATTCATTGAAAACACTTTTTATGTCAGATTTAACATGCTTGAAATTAAACTTAAGTTAATATTACATACAGTCAATTAAAAGCTATGATCATATGTTCTGAAAATATTTTTAGAACAAAACAGGTTTTATCTCTGTACTGAAGATATTTTCACTCCCACTTCTACATATTCTTAAACTATGTAGAAATAATTTGGCATGATAAAATTAGGATATGAGAATATATTTATAGAAATATGTTTCTTAAAATTTGGAAAAAAAAGAAGAATTGAATGGAATTTAATTTCAACACCCAACAAGACATGGAGGCAGATAGACCACTAGATGGAGTTATATGACAAATTTAGATGTCGAGTGTTGCATGGTGTTGTGTAATAAATTATACAAAAAGTAAACTTTTGTGTCAGTCATGATTTTTTTCTTACTGCTATGCAATAAAGAGCAATATGTACAAGATAATGCTAACTCCTTGGACACTCATATTATCCATTCATTTGGTGAATTTTGCTTGAAAATCCTCAAATATGTCTGATCCAAAACAGAAAGTGTTCATGCCTTCACTGACAATAAAGCTATTAAAATCTGCAGCTGCAGTGGTCACAAATGAAAAACTGTTGCTTTAATCTATAGAGAGTAAATGCAGGTTGTAACCGTGGTCCACCTCGATGTAATCTTTGCAACTTGAGTTTCTGAAAATCCATTACAAAGCCCTGAGCTCCCTCAAGTTAGTTTGTACGTGTCTGTTCAGAGACTGTGACATCAGTGTGTGTCTGCTTGAACTTGTGTTTGTATGGAGATTAGCTGCATGCATGTGTAGGTGGGACTGCTTGTGTAGGCCCATGAGTAGACGGATTGTTTTGAGCTTTGAGTGTGAAATGGCTGAAAAACAAATTCGAGGCAATATAATGACAGCCAGCATCAAAGTCACAATTATTTGGTTTATGCGTCCACTTATGCATGCGCGTAGGTCTGGGGGTGCATCTAGATTTCAAAGCCTCTTTTGTCTGTTGTTCATTAGACTGCTGTGATGAATTATTCATGGAAGAAGTCTCTTAAGACTTCATATAAACATAAGAGCTCCGTTCTTGCTCAAGTGTAGGGCTCCTACTTGCATGTCAAGAGTCGTTTCATGTCTGGGTGTTTCAGTGCATTGAACTCATTGTAAATTCTGGGGTAAATGCCGTAGATCCTCTTTCAGTGGCAAGGCACAAAACAAAGATTAAAAAAAAAGTCATGAAAATTCAGAAGTCACAAGAAATTTTATTTAAAAAGAAACCTCTCTAAAACATAATATTCTGCAAAGAAAAATCTACAAAATAATAAAAGCCAAGAAGAGAATAGTAAGCAAACACCAAAATAGTAGATAACTTGAGGCTTCAATCAAGGTCCAGCATCATCTACCGGATGGGGCTTGCTCCATTGCTAGATGGCTCACGTTTGTGGCTCTGGTGTCAGTATGCTACCTGCTGCATCCCCAGGAACAGCAGCAGCACATTCCAGAGTTTATCCTCATCATGCAATGGAGTTTATCCTTATTAGCATATGCAACAACACAGCTTAGTCATTATTACCAGCAACACCCACCTCACCTGCTCGGCACTGCAGATACCGTAGACAGCACCGTAAAATCTCTTCCTCTTCAATGTCAACTCCCGAGACCTTTACTGTGCCACCTCTTAGAAAAGATTCTTAGCATCACCCTAATAATCCTCATCGTCTCCTGGGCTGTATGGAGCATACTCACCATCATCGACCTCTCCTGTGTAATCTTCATCCTCCTCAACACCATCCACTTCTTGTGCCATCTTTGTCTCCCTCACCATTGTCCTCTTTTTCTGCACTGTTTTCTTTTTCATCCTCATCACTATTCATCTGTTCTTCATTCATCGGTTCTTCTCTCCTGCACCTATGACAGTATCAAGATGATCTCTTTCATTGTTTGCTTCTACAATGACTATAGGGACATCTTTTCTGTTTCCAAAGGATTCCACTCATGTCTCTGTCCCACCATTTTTTTATGAGCGGCCCCAGTTGGGTCTCTGTGTCAAACTCCTGCTCCCAAATTCAACATCCATGGAGCGCAGGTGAGCTTGCCTTTGTCTCAGGTACTCAGTCTTTAGTTGTCTGATGATGGGACCCATGAGGTTCAACCTCCACTCAGTTTCTGAGTGGCTCCCCAGAAATGTCTGAGGCTAATTCCTTCTGGTTACCAGTAGCTTCCAGGCCATGTTCCCAAGCTACCTTGGGTCTATGTTGGCCCTCTAGATGATTTTCTGAACTCCTTGGTATGTCCAGCAACTCTTAGTGGCAGTTCTCCAGAGAACCACACATCCCAGTCTCCAGAGTTAATACATTGTTAGTCTACAGACCTCCTTCATAGGTTTCTCCAGCTTCCTAGCCCCCATTCAGGAGGACACTTTCATCAATTGCCTCATTGACTTTGACATGGGCCTGTCAGACTCCTTTGCTACTAATATCTGTTGTGTTTGTTAGATCTTTCTTGTGTTGTACTTATTGTATACTTGGTATGGTGTCTAGTATTACCATTACTCTTTAGTTTTAGGTTTAGGAGGATCTTTTAGTTTAGTTACCCCTGTTCCATTCTTAGTCACGTCCGCATAGTTATCTGCCGAGGTTCTTCTCCAGCTGCTCAAAATTCCTCTGATTAGTCACACCTGTCTGGTTCTCATCCCACTCATCAACCCTCCCAGTAGTTAAAAGGCTGTTAGTTTCCTCATCTCCCTGGCAGGTTTTCCAGATGTCCATTGTGTGTTTTTCTGTATTGCAGTTGCTTCATTGCTTCCAGTCTGAAGTTATCCTGCTTACTTAGACCCAATCCAAACACAAGTCTGTTATTGTCCAAAAACATAAGTACAGAAATTTTGGTTTCATTTTCTTTTCATATTGAGAACCATTAAAATATATAATCACCACCACTTAGAACCAAAATATTCTACCTGTTTTCTCACCTATCAAGCTTTGCTGGAAAAGGAAGTTCCACCCTGTAAGGACACTGCCCATGGATGGTTTTCAACATCTGGCTCATAATGCCATGGAAATCAAAACAACATTTTGAAAATACAAATAAAAGTTATAATCATATTAAAAGTTACATTTTCCAAGTTATTCATTTTCAGATTATAGAACTGCAATAATAGCTTCATTTATTTTCAAATTATTACACATCTTTATTAGTAGTGCCAATAATTCAGAAGGGTGCCGTATATGTAAGCTGAAAAATAAAATTTGTTTTGTTACATATGTATTACACAACCATGTCATATATTGATTATGTATCTACTTAAAAGGTTTAGCTGGGTCCTTTGTTTTTCTGTCCTTTATTCTGAAATGTTTTTGCCATTTTCTCTTTTTTTGTCATTCTTTGTTTTTATTTTTTCCTATAATTTTTGCCACTTTTTTGGGGGGGTAATATTGTTTTCTTTCAGTTCTCTATTGTGGTAATGCTTATTTACAAAAGATGAACAAAATTTTGGAAAACACAATGGGGCTGCAGTTGGTAGAGCTGTTGCTTTGCAGCAAGAAGGTTCTGGGTTCGATTCCCAGCCCCAGTCTTTCTGCATGGAGTTTGCATGTTCTCCCTGTGCATGCGTGAGTTCTCTCCGGGTACTCCGACTTCCTCCCACAGACCAAAAACATGACTGTTAGGTTAATTGGCCTGTCTAAATTCTCCCTAAGTGTGAATGTGTGTGTGCATGGTTGTTTGTCCCGTCTGTCTCTGTGGTGCCCTGCCACAGACTAGCAACCTGTCCAGGGTGTACCCCACCTCTTGCCCGGTACGCTGGCTGGAGACAGGTACCAGCACCCCTCCCAACCTCACTAAGGGGCAAGAGTGTAAAAAATGGATGGATGGATGGACATCAGTACAATAATAGTTACAAAACATATGAGGAATACAGATGAATGACCTTTTTTTCCTGTTGATGTAAATTTAAGTTTCTATGTACTTTTCTCATTTTCACCACAGCAAAGAGAAAAGACATATTAAGAAAATTATTTTTCATTATTGCCTTTTGATTTTTTTTTTTAAATAATCAATTAACAAAATGTTTATCATTATTGTAACTGATGCTCTTAGCAGACTTTGTTTACCTCACTTCCCCCTTCCCTCCACTATCAAACATGCACAACAACCATATTGAAATTCAAATTAAGGTTGATGAAAAACCTTAATAGTTACCTTTAATAATCCTTTAGAGGACCTTGCTGGTTATTTTTTCAACTCGGGAGTACTAATATTTTACTTCACATTTAATTCCTAAACACTGAGTGCAAACATGTGTCATTTTTGTCAATAAACACAACATAAAAATGTCTATAGAAATGTTTTAAAATCTCTTGATATTTGCTTAAATTTGTATTTTCACTGAGGGGTGGACAGGACAGTGGGCCCCTCTCCCACAGCCAGCTGCTGCAGCCATGTTGTCTAAACCTGGCTCCTCCAGCAGCAGCAGCCGCGGCAGCAGCGCTGTCAGCTAACGTCAGTGGACACCAACAACCGGGCACGGCGCTGTGGTGGACGACAACAGACTGAGAGAGGGACCCGAGCCGGTTCTGTTTCCAGCGGATAGAAATGCCACATTGACCGCTCCTCGCTGCATAAGGTGACCAGGTTCGGAGGCAAGGAGCGGCCGAACCTCTGGGCTGAGGCGGGTGAGTATTGATCCCCTCCTGGGGGCGGACTGAGTGGGAATAGCCCACTGTTAGCTCAGCTAGCTTAGCTATAAAGGGGGGTAACACACTCAGAGACAATGGGGTTAACGTGAACGTTACAGGCGTGGGTGCTTCTTTTTGGGTGCTCGGAAGCGCATTTGGGGAAATTGCCGTGGATTATCCTTCGGGAAATTCTCGCCCTTTTGAAATCACGAAGTCATTTGTATTCTCAACATACTAACAGTGGTGCAGTGGCCGAAACCACTCCTCTGAGTTAATCCCGTAGGTGCAAAGGTCCTAAACCAAGGTGCGTTTCTGCCATGATGAGCAATTATAGTCAGGGGAAACATCTGTTTTATTGTTAAGCAACTGGTTACATAGTCCGAGTGTCGTTGTTGTGTTTAGGGATAAAATATGAGGAGCAGGTCTTTCTTTTACCTGACTGTAAGTTTATGGCTTGCTTTCTGCCTTACGAATCACAAAAAACGACACAGACATCTGATGTTCCCTGAAACATACTGGTGTTTAAATAGATGTAGTTTGAGAATAAACAAAGAAACAAAATACTAGTCTTGGGGTGACAGGAATAAATACAAATGCAATTGTAGTTATGATGAAGCTCAGATTGGTGCTTGATATGGTTGTGATTTCTTAGTTTCCTTCCTTTGGCTTCTTTCAGTGGTTTTTGAGTGAGAGCTGTGCTTTTTCCTGTTTCCTCTCTGTGACTTTTGGCTGCAGTCACATCTTTCCACCTGCCTCCAGAGCCATCTCTGCATCCCCAGTTAAAAATCCTCCAGGTTGTGAAAAAGGATGTCTATAAACGAAGCGAAACTATAAAGATTTACGGCACATTTTGACTGTTTTAAGAGACAGGTAATGACTCACTAGCTATTCTTTGTACGTAGCAATTTTTTTCTACCAAACGTTCTACTAAAAATAAATAACATCTTAGTCCTGTTTGTTGTTGGAGATGGAACATATTTAGCTCGTGCAAGCTGAGTTAAGGAGAGTTTAAAATATGTTTTGCCTAGAAATTAGCAGAATTGTTTTTTTAGCCCAGTTCTATGGCAATATTGCACACGTTTTCCAAAAATAAAACCTTTTTACACCCAAAGCTCAATCTACAAAACTAGAATTTCAAAGGGGGCTGTGACAGTCTCTTCTTTTTTTTTTTTTTTTACACTGTCGAGTACACAAAAATGTGACTACGTGATGTCAGAAAAATGTTCTACTGAACTGAAAATCTATATATTTATTTCACTAATGCTCGTTTGTATATATTTGTAGAAGGATTTCCACTGAGATTGATTCTGTCAGCTTTCTACCTCCTTTTTACCTTCAGTGCCATAAGGAGGCAGGTATGCGGATGTCACTCAGCACTGAGGACGATGGTGGATTAATCATTCCCGCTGTGGTGGAGCGATAGGGATGAAGGACAGAGAGTCGTGGGAAAGATGGGGAAGCTGTTGAGAAAAGCGATGGGAAGTGAATCCAGAGGGAGGAGGCAGCTGTTTGGAGGTGAAACTCAGCCCCCAGGTGTGTCAGTCCGAAACGATTGTAGGCGGGCTTTTTCCCTCTTCCCCTATAAGTGACAGCAAACAGTACAACTAGGAAGTGGAGCAACAGGAGAGGTGCACATACGGACGTTTTGGAGGGTTTCTGGTGGAGGTGTTATCCTCTGCTCATCGATCGCTGACATGCAGTTCTGGGACTTTCTGGGCTGCACCAATGGAGGTATGTGGGCGGAAAGCTTTACTCATGACTGGATGAGTCTGTGTTAAACTGCTCTGTGATAGCCAGGTAGAGAGGCTCTGGCAGGCTGAGCGCTGGAAAGGAATTTGTGCTGCTCACAGCCATGCAAGCGGTTGCATGCAACCCATCAGGCAGGTAGAGAGCAGAGACAAATAAAGACGCATGAACGTTGACAGCCTGCTCTGTTTTCCTTTGACAAACCTGGCTGCTTAGTGTCTGAAACAAGTTTGTCAGCTAAATTAAGTGGCACAATTTTTTTTCTTCTTCTTTTTTTCACCTGAATAATCTGGATTCTGGTTGTCTCTGTGAACATGTGTTGTCCTGTCAACAGAGAACGCTCTCTTATTTTCTAGTGAATGATTTTAAATTGCTCCTGATCTAATGACGGGACACACTGCCAACGTCTTCCTTTGAAACTGTGAGGAAAGTCCATTAAAAAGTGCTGAGACTTCATCTATTGAAGTAATTTGAACTTTAAATGCGTAGTCTTCACCCCTCAGCTTTTGATTATGTTTTGTGTCCAGAGGTTACCTTTTTCATCTAGGATCTATTGTAGCATAGAGGTCTTGAGGCTAATATAGATTGGAGATTTTATTTTTAAATTATTGCCCAGAAAGACCCCATAGAATAAGATCTTTTCGCACATGTTCATGCCTGTGCCTTTATTTATAGCTAATATGACAAAACAGCAACAGCCCTCAGCTAAATGCTATTGTCGATGTGAGAAATAATTTTATACACAAACCAACTTGAGGCCATTTTTATATATAAAGTAAGAAGAACGTGTAATTCTTAGACACAAGTGGCCCTCAGGGAAGTGAAGTGAATGTGCGCTGCGTTCACGTCTACGATTGTAAGAAATTAAAACAAACACGCCCTCTTGATCTTTTAAGATAAAACTGTGCCTTATAATTTCGAGTAAGTTGCGTTGTTTCATGTCTCGCCTCAAATGTGGTTCCTTTATCGCGCTGCGTTGGAGCAGCTCTGGCTCCAACACCCATCCTGTGCCTTGGGCTACATTTCCTGCTATTGCACTAATAACTATGGCTAAGAGATACCTGACAGTTTGTGTCATATTCTTTACACTTCACAAGCAGTGTTGTAAACAGAGGAAGAGGAAACGGTTACATATCTGTAAGTGCAGCATCCATCTGTGAAATGCCCATGGAAAGGCTGTTGAATTGTAGTTATATATAGAATTTAATTATGTTTTAAAATTTAGGGGGGGGGGGGAGAGAAATTCCAAGAAGTCTTATAATTAATTTGTTGGATCTATGTTTGTCATATTTTCCACAGTAGGTTGCCTGGAGTTATCAGTGAAAAGTGTGGCTTGAGGCAGACCTCCTGCTGCCATCATCAGTCGGCGCTTATTTGCATCTGTCCCTCACTGTTTTGCATAAGTTATTCAATGTGGCCGCGGCTCTGTGTTAGGGACTGAGATTGTGTAATTAATAGTAAGCTAACTATAATAATGAGCATTTTATGCATTCATTTTTCTTTACCTTAAAACGCTTTACTCTACAAAAATCTTGAAATTTTCAGAGTTGTAATTTTTTTTAAAGCTTTTTAAATGCAATAAGTAAAATGTCCCATTAATGAGTTGATAATTTCTCATTTTATGTCATTTCACTAATCCTACATTTAAAGAAATAAATCAGATAAAGAAAAAAAAATCAAACTTTTATCTAGGGCGTCATAGCTTTTTAAAATCAGGTTAATAGAGTTTTAGTTGAAAGAATTCATATGTGGAAGTTATATATAACTTTTAATGTTTGCTGTTTAACACAAACATTAAATTTTAGTGATAATAACCTAAAATTTCAGGTCTCACATTTTTCATGATCAGTTTTTAAATGTCATTGAAGTAATAGTTATTTTGACGAATTATACATGTAGATGCTCTCAGTTTTATCACTTTTTCTGTCATCTCTGTTTCATTTTTACGTTCTACTCTTTTGTTAACATAAAGGTGATCTTTTTGTTAAGAGAGTTTGAGTTACCAGGAATGGGTAACAAGGGCTTCATCTATTATGAGATTAGAAAATATAAATGTATACATTATAAAAGAAAAATAAATTGAGAAAAAAAAGAAGTATAAGAAATTTCCTTATTATCGTATTTTGTGATATTTATTGTAATGACAAAGATATTGATGGGTAGATTCGTTAAAAACTCAACAATCTTTTTGTTTAGAAATCTACTTGCCAAAAGCCTCACAGATGAAGAATTATTAAAACCATAAAACTCATCTGTTATTTAAGAGTTTACTTTAACACATCAGCTGCATTAAGTAGCATAAGTGGACTGTTAAACATCACATAACTGTGTTCAATCATTTTGCTCTCATTGAACTGACAGTGGAAAAGGTAAGATACTAAGAAGTTAAACCAATAATCTATTTTGGGGGTTTACAAAAATGATTACTTGAAGCTTATTGTTATTTCCACAGATGACATATTCTTCATGCTATGATTTTCCCCCTACAGTAAACAATTTAAAGACACCATATTCTCATTTTATTAAATTGTCACATGTTTAAACAGCAAATGGTGCATTGTAAGTGAAGAAAGCTCTGATTTAGTCATGATTTATGATGAGCCTACTCTTTCTGTCAGAGAGCAAACTCAGACAAAAAAACATCAAAATGTTAAACTGCATCTGACTTGGATTTTAAACGAGAGCCTCCTTTGTGTCTCGTTGAGTGAAAGGGTTTTGTTTCAAAGGAGAAGTGAGAAGAATCTATATGAGTAGATGTGGGCTGAATCAGAGCTTGTGTAGCCTAAAATGGAAATCATAGATCTTATTAATTGTGAAACACAAGGAACTGCTAAGGTTAAAAGTTTATCCTTATTCATCACCAAACTATTGAAATTTTCCTTTGTGGGAATGACAGTGAAAGGGGTCACAGTTTGCCACGCATACAAATAGAGCTGAGACTTGTTTATTAGACTCGGCTCAGCAAAGGAACATTATGCACTGATACACAGAACCTAGAAAGTGCTTCTGATTTTGAATATGATGGCAAAGATTAATCTCAATAAAATAGGAATGCTGAGGTTCTTTACTTATTCTAAAAGAAAAACTAATAGATTAATTATACAGTTGATATATTTCTAGTTTTTAATTGTCAATTTTCATGACTTGCAGCTAACTAAACCCAAAAATCTATTATTCCGACAATTAAAATATCATATAAGAGCAATTTAAAATAATGTTTTAACAGAGAAATATTATGTTATGGCCTACAGGACCATAAGGATTGTTTAACAACAACCCTGCACAAGTCAATTAACGATTAATAGTCTTTGCTAAAGAAGCTGGCTTTTCAGAATACTGGATTTCTACATATATTAATGGAAAGTTTAGTGAAAGGAAAACATGTGGTAGGAAAAAAAAGTTTACACTATAATACCAGCAGCCTTAGGAGAAATGTGGAGCAAAAATGGGTGAGGTTGCACCAGGAGATGGGCTACACAGCTGCTACCGATCCTAAATAGAAATTCACAGATCTCAGGAAAAAATAGACAAAGATGCTCTCAAAAAACAGAAATAATGTAATTTACAACATATGTTCTTATTTTATTCCATAAAATTGACAGAGGCTAGGTTAATGACAGAGCTGGTTCGGAACCTTGAATCGCTGATATTCTTTGGAAGTTCAGCACTTTCGGTAAGCATTAGGGTCTTTTTAGAGAAATAAGCAACGCAAAAACACCTGAACTAAAAAAATAAAGTTATTTTTAACATTAAAACACAAATATAAACCCAACAATTTAATGGTAGTTCAGTATGCTTTGATGAGCAGGCTTCCTGGTTGAGCCAGTGAAAGGTCATCGAGGCAAGCCTCTGCCCTTATTTGCATCCGATCTTCACTGTTTTGGTTAAGTTATTCATTGTGGTCAACTGAGGTTGTCATGGCACAAATATACATTTCCACGTAAGGAATAATGTGATTCAGGGCTAATTTTTAAACATGAGCGTGGTGCAAGTGTGATACACCCTTGCTCTGTTTGCTGCTACGCTCTTAAAGTTGATGCATGTCGATATGTTTTCAGCCTAAGATGAAAAATGCAGATGTGAAAGAGGGCGCTGATAATGTCAGTGACGTTTACAGTCTTTGCTGCTGTGTTAACTCTTCAACTGTTGCACCTCATTAAAGCTGTGGCTGTTTTCTGGAAGGGCTTTGATTTCTGCTCCAAAGTTGCGTTGCACATGTGTATTAGCGTACGCCTCCGTGGCGAACTGAATATTTCAGAGAGCAGCTTCACAACACTGCTGTTGTTGTTTTGATGAGAATGCAGTTGTGCAATGCCCTCAGCGTTGAGTCAACTTGCGTAGCCGTTGTGGTTGGTAGCCAGAGGCAGTAGATGTTTTTTTTTCCCAGTAGGAGATAGAAAGAAGCTAAGAGCAGAAAGGGGGTGTGATAGAGTAGGAGGAAAAAGAATCATGCAACTGAAAATGTTTTTTTTGCCTCTTGTAGTAACGCATGTCTCAGTACCACTTTTAGGTTGTTTTTCCAACCAAAGATCTTCATGATTCAAAGTGAGTTTGTATCTCTAGATGGCAAGGTAATGTTTTTAAAATACTCACTTAAAACTGCATAGGAAAACTCCTGAGGAAGATGAACATGCATTTTAACTTTAGAAATGAACTTTTTATTTTTATTTTTTTTATCCTAACACCAAGAAACAATGCAAGCTGAACCTGCTTCCCGATTGCACCTCAGTTGCTGGTTTAAAACTTCCCTTTCTTTCCTTTTTGTTGTTTGTACATGTTTGTGGCAATACACTGGATTATGTGATTATAGGAAAATGTGACGTGACGAAAGACATGCTGAGCATTCCTGAGATTGTTCAAGAATTGTGTCACTTGAAAGAAGCTTAAAAATAAGTTTTTTGACATTATTTTAACACATTTCTTTGTTTACTCCACTCTTTATTACTCTTATGGCTTAATTCCCTCCAGCCAAAATACACTTTCAAGATGATAAAAAAAAAACAAAAAACACCACCTGGATTTAACTAAATACTGTACTTTCAGTTCTCACTTTAAGTATTGTAGAGGTAAAATCAATTACAATCTTATCTCTGCAATATAATTTTACTACTAGAAGCATAGATGTTGTTGAGCTCTATTCTGCTGTTTTGAACACCTTACATATGATTAAAAGTAGCTTCCAAAGACTCCAGTGAGTAATATCCTCAGTGGAGCCAAATTTAAACCCAGAAATATTTAAATTTAAGCTGTGATTCTGCACTGCTGTCTGATACGGCTCTTGGAGGGGGAAAAAAGGAGCAATCTCCTCTTTTCACCCAGTGGACTGTCGTATGTGTTGTCACATAAATAGTAAGCGATGTTATTATTGTTGTAGTGCCTCTTCTGAGCTTTAAAAGCAGAAGGCAAGCCAAGTAAGAGCTGCATTATTGCCACCAGCTGGAGCGATGTGTAGCCAGGAGTTATGTGCGTTCTGTGTCAGTAACTGGTTGTGACATCATTACGTCGATATTGCCATTTGACAGGATGCTTTATATTGCTATTATTTTCTTCATGAGGTGGCGCAGCTCTACAGTGAGCTTCCGCTCTCTCCTGTCTGGGGAAATCATTGGTCTGCATCAGAGAGACAACTTAGCAAATTACCAATGCTGATAAAATTAAATTAAGATCCACCAACACAATAATAAGTTGAAAAAGTAGTAGATCTTCCTGCTTTTTTTTTTTATTAAATATGTGACAAAACACATAAAGAAGAAAATTCAGTTCCTGCCTAGAATGCTTCTGTTTATCTGGTCTAGGCGCAGCACTGTAGGTTTCAGTACCTTTTTAAATGTACCGAGCCTCCAGCTTTTAAATTAGTGGATAGTTTTCCTTTCTAAATTACACATGAAAGGCCATTACAGCGAGACATTGTTTTGATTCATCTGGCTCCGGTAGCTGTAAGAAGAATGAGACAATGTCGTCAGGCATGGATTGACCTACATCGTGTAAAGATCTTAACTTAACGATAATCTGTGGGATTGGTGGGAAACCAAACAGCCGGACATTAAATTCACTTTAGATCTGAAATAAATGCAGTTACATATTTGTTTTCTTTAACTAAGCAAAATGAAAGATGTGTTGTAACCCAAAGCTTAAACTTGTCCAAAAAACTTTAATATAACCTATAATATGTCTTAAATGTGCCACTATGAAATCGAGAATTATAATCCTGTCTGATTACTTATTTGCAAATTAATTTCTAGCAAGAAGTACAGCATTTTTTTTATGTAACACGGGGGTTGAAAGCATCCTCCAACTACACATTACACTCCAGTCTTGGACTGTTTGGATTTTATCCCACAAGTATTAAAAGACAAAGCATTTGCATCCTTATTAGTGCCACGGTCCTGCTTAGTGGCTGTTGCTTAGTAACAGGAGTCAGCATAGACTCGCAGTGTAGGACATTTCATCAAGCTGCTCATTTTGGTGTCGTTTTTGAAAAAGAATACGTTCGTGAGGGCTCCGATTAAAGTCGTGGTAGGAAGGAGACTGAGGTCAGGAAGCAGATCAGAGACTCGGTGTAAAGTTATGACTCCATGACGGAGCAGATTAATTCTGCCCAGTCATGACTCTCGCCTCGTTTCACCTGAGTGAGAGACCTCAACACATATGGTATCCTCCGCATCCTTTTCAGCTGCTGTGTAACCGGGTTGGTTTGCACTGACCGGCGTTTAAATAACTGGACCTGCAGTGTGTGATTAGATGCTTCCTGTCAATAAGTCTGGTTTATTGAGCAGTCAGGGATTCAAGTCAGCAGAGTACTTTTGGATTTGCTCATTAGTTTTACTCGTTACCACTACGTTTTGTGCAGACCAGAAAAGTCTGGAATTTCATTTCAATATTGTCCACGTCTGGATAAATATGGAAAAATAATGTGATTAAAAAAAATATGTGGATTTTTAGAATTATTTTCAATCTCTTTTTTACCCCCTACATCAAGGTCTAATAGTTTCTCTGTTCCTTGTCTCCTTCCTTCCTCTCTATTTTCCTCCCATGACATTTCCTGTGCCTGTGCCTTTCTAGGATTCTTTCCTTCCATCTTTGTGGCCTTCCACCTTTTCTTTGTGGTCTACTTCTTAATTTCCATGTGTTCTTCCTACGTTTACATAATTTCTTTTTCTACCTTCATTTTATTTTATCCTTAATTCCCTTATGGTTTCATTTTGTTTCTTGGCTTCCTTGTGTCTTTCCTTCCATGTGCCCTTCCTGCTTGCCTTCATTATGTTTTACCTTCTTTCTTTCCTTGTGTCCTCCCTCCCATACTTCCTTCTTCTTTCCTATATTTTTCCCTTCCTTCTTTCTTTATTTTCTTGTCCTTCCTTCCTTTCATCCCATGGCTTTCCTTACTTTCTGCATTCCTTCCATTCCAGTTTGTCTTTTCCAGGTTCTATATTTAAAACCTGTCCATTGTAGAAATATCTACTATAGTAAACTTCATGTTTACCTAGTATGTTTTTCCCAGAGTCCTAAGGTTTAGTCTGGGAAAATCCCTAATTGATTTTTCCAATTAGAAAGTAAAAGAAAGCAATACCTTAGTAATTGCCTTACTTTCTTTTATTTTTCTTTAATTTGACGTTAAGCGACTGTAGACCGCGCAGGTTTTTTTGTGATCAGTGTAAGATGCCGTTTTTATTTTAAGGAATCAGAGAACAGTACGTCCGCTGCACACTGTGAATGAATTATGTGCTACGTAGTGTGGTGACTCATTTATGCCACAGCTCCGTTGATTTACATCCTGTCACTGTAAATTATTCACCATGTAAAACTCTTGCATGTTTTATTATCAAGGCTAACAAAGTAAAATGTTTCTTTCATGTCTCCTCTTTTCCAGACATTTCCAGAATATCTTATTATGCTGGTAAGTAAAATTTTTTCTTATGTGATGTGTATTTGGTGTATATTGTTTTTCTATTTTAATTTATTTGGGTTTTTTTTCTGTCAGATTATAAATGGAATCAAAATGGATTAGTTCTAGCTGCAGATCACAGCCTGGTGCGATGTTAAATTACATTTCTCTCACACACTATACCCTTAGGGGGCTGCAGCATGTGAGTTCAGCTCTGTTTATGGTATAAACATTTCTTGAATATTGTATTCTTTTTGAAGTTTGTCAGGAATTTAATTCAAGTTTTAAAATAAAAAAATGACATTATTTGTTTAATAAAATTCTGCTGTTTCTGCATGAGTCTGAATGAAGTTTGGCTATACTGTTTTACGGAGCAGATCGAGGTTGAGCTGAAATAATTTTTAAGGTATAGATAAGCCGTGTAACGTTACCCTCGGCTCCATTCTCTCTCCTTGGTTGTTGCTAGGTAACCGATGGTCCTGCAGCACATCTTCGATCGGGATGTTGAGAGCCAGGAAGATTTTATTTCTAAAAAAGTACCAAGGCATATTTTAGATTTCATAGACTTATCTTTAGCAGATCTCTTTGGAAGAAACATGGCTACAGCCAGATTGGTTTCTGACTTATGAAATGACAGCAGCAGAAACTTGTAGCCTCCACTGCGGCTGCTTTAGGTCTACAAAGGTTGCTATAAAATCTTTAATATTATTTTTTGTATTCTTTCAGTAAACTATCAGAACAATATTTTGATTAATTAAACCTCCAAAAAGCGATTTCATTTATAATTCAGTTTTTTTTTTGTTGTTGTTTTTACTGAAAGCTTTCACATTTATTGGATTTGAGTAAAATGTAAACAATGGGTTTGACTTTAAGGAATAAAATATGTGTAAACATGCCACATGCAGCATGATAAAAATAAATAAAATCAAACTCTCTGCTGATACTTAAACATAGATGGGGCTCAGTTCAGTCATTACAACTTCAAAGGAAACAAAATACGTTTTGATTACAACCTTCAGTGTAGACATGCTTAATGTGAATTAAATTATGACAGATGGGAGATTACTTTGTCCCAACTCTTGGCTTTAGCAGAATCTGTTTGACTGCTTTAATACCAATACAGATTTTTTAGTCAAAATCAAAAATTAAACTAACGGATGCTTATTATTATTATTAGATATTTCTTTATTATTTTTTGTGTCTCATTTGACATCAACCCTTTTAGTTGAATGAAAATTAAATTTAAATGGCAATTTTCCAAGGGAATGACTAATTTTGTGGCATAAGGGATTTGGAAATGAGTCATCTTAAAAACAAATACTAATATGTTTTTTTTAACTCATTACATATAACATTGCAGTTATAAAACTGTTTATTGTAATTTTGTTTTCAATTAAGTAACAAATAATTTTTAAAAGGCTTTTTTTTTACTGTAATCTATTGTACAGTAACAATATATTACAGTACATGATACAAAGTCCTCCAGTTGATGACAGTTAATGTTTTGCTTTCTAAATCTCTGCTGTCACATGTTGACTGTCTTGTGCTTTGTCCCATTTGAGGGATTGGATGTGGGAGGATCCTCTGCTAGAGAAGAGCTCATATGATGCAGGAGCAGGTGATGCATGTCTGGAGAGGAGGAGAGACAGATGAGAGGGACGGATGGCTTAGAGAAACAAACACAAGTGTTGAAAGAGCTCAGAATATTTTAAAAGCTATGGACGAATCATTTTAATCCCTTAAATATTTTTTGCAGAACTCTCTGGCTTCCTGAGTATTTCTTTTGCTGTCATACAGTTATTATTGACCAAAAATTGTCATTTTTTTGTATGCATTTTTTAAAAAGTGCATGTAAAAGCTTGTAAGAGTGTGTACTCTTATGAGTGGTTGTGTGTTGCTGAAGAGTGGAGTCCTCTTCTTCACTCTTCTTCCTCCACATCGGGTCTCATTTACACTTTCTATCTCTTCCTTCCTCCTCCTCCTCCTCCTTTTCTGTCCTTCTCCGCCCTACACAACCACACACACGCCCCTCCTTCTCTGCTTCTGCTTGTTAGTGATCATAGCAGCACAGAGAAAAACCTCTTGGCTCACTCACTTTTTGCTGACATTCAAACATAACCCCACCAGATTTCACATTTATATTTCTCTCGCAAACTCTGAGCTACTTCATTACTAGTATAGGCACACACCTTTCTGCACCCTTTTCGCTGGCTCTCTCTCACACACGCACACACACCTTGCATTTAGTGGCTCATTTAGAGAGCTGGAGGATTTTGCTGGATAACGCAGTGTTTGTATTTGTCCGGGGCAAGTGTAAGCGATCTGGAACGATGCTGTGATCTTGCTTCTCTTGCGACGCTACAGAAGAAAGGCTTCTAAAACCTCATTGAACAACACACGGCTGACTGACTTTGAAAGGGATTTGCTGCATCAAACCTTCTTCTGCAATATTTTTCTCTTTTTTTTTCCTGCCTTTGTTGCCTGACTCTCCGGGTTTGAAACCCTGCTTTTTTATTTTTATTTTTAAGCTTTTCACCTCTAAGACTCTGTCACATCTTGTCCCTCTTCTCTACCTGCTTTGACCCGGCTACTTCCTGCAGACATTATGAGCAATCTTTAGAGGATGCGAGGCTCAGCTTCTCCCTGGGGTTTCTCCGCTTTCTGTCTCCATCCCACTCACTTCATTAGCTCATCTTTTCCTCTTTTTCTTCTCTAACAATCTGTTTTGGTGTCATCCACTGCCTCTTCTCTCTTCATGTCTCTTTCCTTGTCTTGCATAGGCTTTTCCCTCCTGCATTGCCCACTTTCATCTTCCTCTCTCTCACTCTGTTCCAATTCTCTGCTCCCCTCTCTGCCCTACATTTTTGTCTCTGCAGCCCACTGATGCCCATTTCTTTCATCAGATTTTTGGCTTTTTGCTATCTCTTTTGGACAGTATTGTGGATTTACCAATCAAAAATGACTGCCTTTTTGGAGGATTGTCCTTCAGTGCCACTTTGTAAGCTGGAAATTTGAGATAAAGCACAAAGCTCCGTTCTTCTGAAACATTTTTTAACTTTTTAATCGGGATTAATACACTTGATAATTTGGTTGTCTTCGATGACCTGAATTTTACATTATTTGAGGATTCATTGCACAAGAAGATGATCCGATTGCAAGGGAATAATCTTATCAAGTGGAGTTGCAAAGTTTGAATATGTGATCGGAGCACCTCTTCTTCAAGGAAGCGTCTTTCAGCAATCATCTACATCCTCTAGGACTCGGACTCCCTGAGGTGACAGAACTAAAAATGTGCGTTCTGATAGAGGATGATTACATACAGTTTTGTGCAGTGAGAAAGGAATTTTTGCTGGGTCAAAGGTTATGACAAATCGAATGGATTGATTTCAAGAAACTTGACCACAAATTACTTTAAGTCAGACAAAGTGTCTGCAAGCTGGAAAGGATGACACGATAGCGTTGGTGTCCTTTACTCATCCCGACTCTTTACAGTGAAACCTTTTCTTACCAGGGATATGTATGTTACCAGTGATAGTCAGGTTTCCAGTCCAGAAGAACTTGGATCCATTTTTGGAAATATCCAGAAACTCCTCTACAGTTATTCTGCCTTTGTACATCCACATTTTCCAACCATGATTTTTGGATTCCCTTGCTAGAAGCCAGAATAGAAACTCCTCCTAGTTGTTGGTTGGCTCTATGCTGGTTCTTGGACCCAGCAGTATAAAGTGGGCTCTGTGGCCCGACCTGGAGCTTGTTGCCCCTCAGATAAGATGGAGAACAGTGGCTGTATCCCTCTCTGCTGGAGCAAAGGGGCCTGCATCTATGCGCAGCATCCGCTACCAAGTATGTATTGTGTCACTATTAAGATCTCACTGATATATGGCAGCACAGGCTGTAATGAATCACAATATTAATTGAAATGTAATTAATTAATTGCAATTAATTGCAATGTAACCTGTAGATATTTTCCCCTTAAGTAACTATCTACAAACCAAGTTATTTGTGACTTTTGCTGGATAAATTGGCGTCGAAGAAGCTTATCCTCTTTTAAATTGCGTGGTATTATAATGCTTACCTTGTAAAAATAGAATAGACGGTGACAGGGTGATGAGCAAGACAGGAAGTACTTTGAAAACATATTGGCTTGCATGCTGATAAAGCTGAAGTTGGCATCATATCAGATATAGTTGAAAATCTCAATATGTTTAGTTCTAAACTGAACATGGATTGTTTAAAGGACTTTTTGTTATCTATCAAAACACATAAAAAGCCAGTTTTGAATCTATTTTATAGAATAACCTGAACTCAATTGTCCTGCACTTATTAATTCTTAAAACACAGATTTGATCTAATACTGTTTCTTACATCCATATTAGAGAACCATCAGATGCAATTTCTTCTTCAAACTTGATAAATTAAATTATAGCTGGTAAATAATAGGGACATGGGACATTGCAGTACTGTTTTTTTAATATTACAAACACAGTATCCGTTGCATTTAACCTAAATTGCAATAAATTAAATCCTGACTATCCAACCACCGACAATGATTGTGGAAGTCCTGATGTTCACAAGCAGAGTTTCAGTGCAGCTGAAATAGAATAATATTCTCCAAATGTTCCCTCCAATTAAACCTCTGCAGTAGCAGCATTTGACTCACTAATATTGCAATTACATTTGTGATGCAATATATTATGCAGCTTTAATATGAATCTTATAAAAAAAAATAGGGCATTCAATTTGCCCAGGAAGTTAAAGCTCATTTCCTTATAATTCACCTGGAGCGCAGCATGTTCTACTTACAAGAGGGAAGTCTACTGGGATTTGCTAATTGATGAGGTGTCAACTACTAGTAAGCAATAAAGAAATTGATTTTTTTTTCTCTAGGAGTTCACACAAATATAAGTTATGCAGTGGGGCAAATAAGTGGTGTAAATGTAAAACTTTTACCACTTACTTAAGGATGTGGCAGCCATATTGATCTCTAATTTTTAAAACAGTGAACCACTATATACCATAGAAGCATCTCTTAACTTTTCTTTTATGTCTTTTCTTTCTTTCTTTTTCTTTTCTTTTTTTAAGAAAAGATGTACATCGTGTCTGTACTGCAGCCCTCCAAACATATTCTTACCTGCGGTCTACTGGTTCATTCAAGGCTTGCTGCTTCATGATAAATAAAATTGGACTGTATAAACGGCACTATGAATTTCATCATTAGTGCTTGGTGAAGTTGCAACAATTTCACAGTGTGCTAGAAAGCCCAGAAACCTAGTCCTTAGTGGCTGCAGCTGTCAGCGTTTATGATGAATGAGCTCTAGATGCAGAACTGATGAGAAGCTTTGAAGCATCTCCCAAAGGTGGATGGAAGCGCTGCATGACCGGCTTTCAAATAGGAGAGTAAATGTTGTTTAGATTCTCCTAGCATCCCTTCACATGAGGATTGTTTGTCAGATTACTTTACTTATTTAGGCACTTTTTTTTAATCAAAAGCCAGTGGTATTCTGTAATTTATGCCCCAACCACAAAAGTAAGTGATTGCAAACTCTCACACTGAGTCTTGCAAAGTTTTTTATTATCCTGCATTTAAGGAACTATAAGTAGTTTTGCTTATAAACATATTCTTCTTGGTGCTCTGATGTACATTATGTGCATCCATCAGAAAGGAGATGGAGAGGGGGATGAATGGAATTGTTTGAGTATAGATGAAAGATGAGAGGGAGGAAGAAAGAGAAATGGTGCAATAGGACAAGAGGATCAGACGGAGCTGATAAAGGCTGGGTTTAAAAGAGCAATGAGACACGAGTTTCAGAAAGGACACTCGCAGAGGAGTATTGAGGAAGTGGGGAAAATGCAGGAATTTTATTGGACTAAAAGAAAATGAGGGAAATGCAAAGGAAGCTGACAGAGAAGCGTCACAGAAGTGGGCTTTTACCAGTAACCCAGTTCGCCGATACGTGCAGAACATAAACCCTCCTGCTGCTGGCGCGGGGCAGGCAGGGTTCATCTTCATGCTACTGTGATCCAACAGTCTGGAGCCCCTGTGAGGGAGGCGCTGATGGCTCTGCCAGCTGCCTGCATGGCCTATTTTTACTTGATTTCTTTCCTTGTGGGTGTGTGTGCGGATTTGGTTTGACAAGATATTGGTTCAAAGCTAAATGTAGTTGAATATGTCATTCATTGTATAAAAATGAAGGTGCACTAATGCAGTAATCTGATGTAAGAAGTAAACTATAGTTTCCTTTTCAAAAAGGAAAGAGTGGATTTTTTCCAAGAATTTTAAGATTGTAGTTTTGGCATAGAGAAATTCTAAATTGGCAGATCGGACCTTATTGGTCAATGGCAGCCAATTAAATCCTAATACTGGCTCATCTCTAGCTTTGTTGTTATTGTCATAATTTTGTGCATATTCTTTCTGTTCAGTTGTTATTGTCATAATTTTGTGCATATTCTTTCTGTTCAATTGAGCAACAAACATAAAGCAAACCAGAATGTGAAATAAATCCACAATAACTTTTTTGTTGGTGCTACACAAAACACTTACAATATCATAGTAGATTTCCTATTTGTTGCATAAACTGGGTAGCATAAACACCTGCTTGGAAACGCAGGCATTTCTACTGGTTTAATATGATTTAGTGAGTCTGAATGTAGAAATAATGTGGTTACATGTAAATGTTTTTTTCTTAATGTGTTACGTATGTCTTCAGCAGATAATGACTTATTGTTGGTACTTTGCTCTATAACTGATTTGATGCAGTTGCTTCTTTTTCTTTATAACTCAGACAAGATGATGCTTGTAATATGTTTAAGCATGTCATTGAAACATGTCAAAGAAGATGCAGAAGGAGCTTCCAGAAATACCAAGTATCAATAAACTGCATAACAACTAATTCAGCAAAGTTACATTCCTGACTTAATTACACACAAAATTTACTCTGGTGCAGTTTGAGAACAGTTCGCAACTGTGTTTTTTTTGTATATTATTTCTATTTAGTATTCTGAAATCAAAGAATCTTAAAGTTGTTCATTTCTCAGAGTATTTTCAATTTGAATAAACTCTGGAAAAAATGGTAAGTTGATCAAGTTTTAAGAAATACAGCATCATAGATTTTTAAAAATCTCTTTTGCATTTCCATCACATAAATCAGTGCGAGCATATCAGTGGGAGAGCAAGCAAGCCTAATCATTTTAGGCTTGCTTGCTATAATGTCTGCAGGAAGTAGCCGGGTCAGGAAGTTTCACACACAGCCACCCGAGGTGGCTGTGTGTGAAACTCCCAGTCCAATAGAGCAGCAGGTTCTGAAATACTCCGACCACCTTGTCTGATACCAATGTGATCAGGGTGTTTAGGATACTTCAAATAGTCTGGAAATTTAAAGTTTCTTCACGAAAAAATCAGAGTTCATTCTTTTTTTTAGCTTGTATTGTTATCAGCAACCGTCAAGCAGAAGAATTTTGCATGTACAGCAGATTAACATCTTAAATGACTAATAAGTCATCTCAGGGCACTTTGATATACTTTTAATTGGATGATCGTGCAGATGAGATCTTTTTTTTAAATCTGGTCTGCTAATTGGTTGCATGAAATCCTTAAGTGGGACTGATGCACTGATTGATCTCTTTGGGTTCCAACTGCATTAAATTCTCTCGCTAACTTTGCATTAAACGATCACCTGCTAAAATTGCCATTCTTTATTCTTGATCTATTTTTTCTAAAATGCTTTATGTTTTCTTTTGTTTCAGACAATTGTTGCACTTTTGAGTCTGAATTCTGGAGATCATATTAGAAAACAGATTCATAGGATAAAATAAAAATAAAACAACAAGCGTATAGTTCTCACTGTTTTGTAACAGCAGGTCAAGCTGAGTTAAAGCAACAGACGCACAATGTCCTCCTTTCTGTTTTTTGTAGTCATTGTGCACATCACTACACCGAGGCAGCTGATGGCCATCCTGATTAAAATGCTGAGTCAACCAACCCTGGATCATATTTTTGTCCCTGTGTTTCAGCAGGATGTAATCTGGCCATGACCTGAGCATAAAACAAGAAATGCTGAATAAACCGATTCGGTCCGTTTGATTGGTTTGCTCCAGGCTGTTCAGTATACTGAGTTTGTAGTGATTTATTTATCTTTTTGCTGAAGCAGTACCCTTTGCTACTGTTTTGCTCAAATTGTCTGAGTTGGATTTGGCGGCTAATGAAAAAGCAGCAATTCATTTCTGAATATGGACAATCTTCTTGTACTGATGCTGACTATGCAGAAAAGTGCTTAAGAATTGATTTTTCTTTCTTTTTTTTTCTTCTAACGATCATATTTGTTTTTTTTTTTTGTATCTTTCATTGTAACTTAGCAGCTCAAGTTTCAGTGTCAGCTGAAAGAAATTACTGTTGTGATGATGACTCAACAAACCCAGCATGAATGTCCAGGAAGGGGCAGGAAGCATCAGGAAAGAACAGGAAGGGGCAGGAAGCATCAGAGTGTCAAAAGCTTAACATAGAAGCATTCCAACTTTTTAAAAGAAAGGATAAATAAGTGAGAGAATAGAGAATCATATATTTGCATATATTACACAATGTTGAATCAAAATCTTGATTCCACCAGAATAACAAAACTTGTTGCATCACATCGGGAAAGATTTCTTTTGAAGGGCAAATTTACTTGATTTCCAGTTTTTTCTATTGAAATTATTTTTCCAGTGCTGCCACTGCCAGCAGGTTTGATTTCCAGGCTTTGAGGTAGATAGATTTGGTTTATCAGGTGTAAAATCAGTGTTGACTAATACCAGAGCAATAGGGGAACCGATGCTGGTTCGCTTGCTCTATTTGAGGTATGATAACTGTTGAAAATATCAGCGCCGGTCTGAATGTCAAATTAATATCCACTTGAGTGCCATGATTCAAATTTTCCCAAAACATGGCATTGTTTTAAAAAAAGTCTCTTTCTATCATTTCACTTTTTAAATGTTATGAAAAAGCACGTTGCAGAAAGCACGTTGCATAAAAGTGTGCATTTCTACTTTTTGCCATGTTCTGGTACGACAACCAAAACCTTCTGTGTATTTTATTTTGCTTTTATGTGATATATCTACAAAGTTCCATAGTAAGACACTTCTACATGTAACAAAATGTGGAAAGGTCTACAGTGTGGATACTTGTGTATTTTTTGAGTTATTTTTACAAATAGAAATCTAGAAAGTGTGGCATACAATGCATTAAGGCCCCTTGAGTCAGTACTTAACAGAGTTACTGTAACTGTACTTTTTGAATGTCTTTTATCATTCTCATCTTTGAACATCTAGAGCAGTGGTTCTTAAACTGGGTTTGATCGAACCCCAGGGGTTCGGTGAGTCGGTCTCAGGGGTTCGGTGGAGCTTCTGCCGTGGAGGTAAAGACACACTTGTGTAAAGTCGGGATGACGCCCCGCTTTGCCATCACTTGCTGCAGAGGATCACGTTACATTGCTTAGCCAATCAGTGCTGCGGAGGCATACTCATTGAAGAAGCTCCATTCTCAGCATGGATTTGAACTTGTGTCTTTAATTACTTCAGCAAAGCTCTCAGTTTTTACCAAATCCTGTAGCTTTCGGTGTACTTCTAAATCTGCTCCTTAGTCGCATCTTTTCGGGGTTGGTACTGCCTCTAGTGGCAAGGGGGTGGTAACACAACTAATATAATTACATTACTAAATCAGAATACCGCAAATTATTTTGTGTGTCGGTCGGGGAGGGGGTAATGTTTGGAATAAGAAGGGTTCGGTGAATGCGCATATGCAACTGGGGGGTTCGGTACCTTCAAAAAGATTAAGAACCACTGATCTAGAGACTGAAAATCGCCCATTCATTTGTGAAACTGGCTTGCGCTCAGTCATGTTGGCTGAATAGCGTCTGTGAATCTTCAACTCTTACAACAATTTTGTATTAAATTTCTGGGACTGCCCTCGATTAACTCAGTGCATCAGTTCATTAACTCTGTCCACTCTGCTGCTTTTATTGAAGGTAAGGATTCCCATAGCATTATGCTGCTACCACAGTATTTTCTCAGCTTAGTAAGAATTCATGTCTGCGGCGTTTCTTGGTCTCCATAATGTTGTTTGTTCACTAAAGTTAACTAACCTCTGAATCCAGGGCAGCTCTGGTTCTGAAGACAACTGGTTGGTCTAGATATTTTTTTAGAGGTATTTGATTAATGAAAGTTTTTGGTTTATCACAGAAAATCTCAGTAGAATATTGACTTTTCTTATTATAAAGTAACAAAATGTGGAAATGTCCCCAGTGTGAGTACTTGTATGCTGTAATTGGTTTTACTAAAGGCTTGTGAGAGGAATAAGTCTTTGGTGTCAGTGATTTCTTGGTTTATATTGATTGATTGAGGTCGGCAATCTCCTTTAAGCCTGGATTTGTTGGGCATTGATTCTTTTTATGTGCTATTGATTATTGTGACTTTTAGTCAGGGGGAATATAACGACACCCATTCGCAAAGCCATTTTTCATGTTATGCTTTAAAAACCTCTTTTACTTCAGTTAATTGAAGTAAAACATGTTTCTTTCTCTGTCACAGAAAGAAACATGTTTGACTTGAGCCAATTACCCTAAAGAAACAGAACTGGATGCAGGTTGCTTGGTAATCGTTCCCTCGGTACTAAACCCAGTTTGTTCGTCTTGTTCCAGAATATGATGGCCAGTTAGCCCCAGCAGGACCATCCGAGTCAGGCATGGCATCGTCTTCCTACCTGGAGCCCAGCCTCAATCACTCGACAGCGGCGGGTTGCGCGGTAAAATCCCGGCCAGGAATGCCTGGAGCTCCCGGCACCAGTGGCTCTGCTGGGGGGCTGGAGCGACCTCCTGGCTCCATGGACCGGGTTCTCAAAATCTTCCATTATTTCGAGACAAACAGCGAACCAAGCACCTGGGCGAGTAACATCAGATATGGAGACGCTACAGATGTCCGGGTAAGAGGCGCACGCACTCTTTTCCAGAAACGCTCTCAGATGCTTCCCTCATTCATTTCTGTTGTTTAAATTGTTTTGACAGGGTGTTATCCAGAAGATAGCAGAGATCCACAAGTTGCGCTGCGTGTCGTCTCTGGGCCTCCGTTTGACCCATTTGCACTCTGACGCTCTGCACTGGTTACATCCAGATCTGGGCGTGTCTCACGTCAGAGAGAGATTTGAGAAACAGCATCCACAGGAAGAGTGGCGGTAAATTATTAAGTTTGCAGCATCTCTCTGTTCATTCCCTCATCTCTCCTCTTGATTACCTGAATTCCCTTGATTATTAGGATAAAAGCCTACTCTTAATGGCTGATGGTGATGTCTGGTTAAACAGTGTAAGTGAAACCAGTTTAGGTTATAGGCCTGTCATGATAAATTATTTCCATAAACAACAATATTGTTATTTTGAGTCCATTTTCATGTAATTCATGAATAATGGCATAATAATGCAAGTTTGTTCTCTCAAACCACTAACTTTTGATTTTGTAAAGAAAACTTAACACTGGAACCAAACAATATTTGAAATATCCAAAATAAAACACAACAACCAAAAACAATCGATAAACTGTTGTATACCTTGAAAACTTATTTTCACATATCGTCTCTGCCCAGCTTTGCCCTATTTGAGCTCCTTTACAAAGAATGGACAAGAACTTCAGTCTCCATATGGACAGATCTGGTGGCGATGTACCTGCAAAAATACTCGCATTAAAGTTGCGGTGAAAAGTGGCCCTACAAAGAAATCCAAAACGTCTCTAGTACAACTTCAGTGACTCCCAAGGTGCATGGAGAGGGTCGAAAATCTCAAGCCTCCAGCTGAAACGCGCAGGCCTACAAATAAAGTACTCACTCAGGAATTCTGAATACACTCAAAATTAAACCAACAACAAAGAAAGGAAACCTTTCCCTTCATAGATTTGTACTAATTTGTTTGGTCAATCACATAGAATCTCAAGAAAATACATTAAAGTTTGTGCTTGGAATGTTGCCATTTTTGCAATGCAGTGTTCATTGTTTACATGCAGTGGTTAGGGTTTCCTGTCCAACAAAACACAACTGTACGCATTGCATATTTCTCATGTTTGATCCATTTCTACTCCTTTATAGTCCAAATGTTCCTACCTGAGTGACACATGTCAAAGTATTTCAGCCTGTATTCAAATATCTCAAGCTTTTAACCATTCTCAGTTGTTACTATTAACACGGCTCCTTAAAATGCAGCCCTTTGTCCTTAGCTTGAAGTCATTAAAATTGAAATTAATTCATCGGGAGCTGGATAGGCAAAGCAGTATCTTCCAGTTGTTGCAGTCAACCTGCCTCAGAGGGCAGCAGCTTTGAGCCCACAGGAGCTTCTGCTGCTGCTGCTGTTGCTGCCAAGCTATTGTTAGAACAGCAGCAGTTGCCCGGGGGATGGATGGACTGACTCCCTCACTCCTTCCTTGCTCTTTTGCTTTGTAATCTCATTCTTATTTGAGCTATTTTTTTTAATCCTCCTATTCATCCTCTTTCATTTTTTTGGTTCTCTCACACACATAATTTTTTTTAAATAAAGGATTCATTCATAATAGAACACAATGATTTATTCATTTTGTTTCTGGCCTTGATTTCATTTCTTATCTAACTTCTGGCATGCAGCATCACAGTAGCTTGAAGCTTACTACTCTCCTGACCCACTTCTCCTTACGTCTCCGTAAATGTGTCGTTTTTGAGCAAATATCTCGCTCTAAACAACGGTGGCCCATGTGGACACTCCTGCGACACAGCTCCGGGCAAGCGTGACTGCAGGAGTCCCATTATGGTTTATGATATTACTCTTTCATCGGTTTTAGATGATTGATTTAGCAGCAAGTCACCGTGTATCTTCTCACACTGGCACCAAATATAATGTACTGAGTGGAAAAGGCTTTGTCATTCGGCTGTAAGACACCGTTTCACAGCTTGCGCTGGCGAGCAGCCATGCTTTTGAAGCAAGACACACAGTCTCCTCTCCTCCATTAGGACTGTCCCATCAAACCCTCTCACTCTGTTCCTGCCATTCCCAGGTACGAGCTGCGGATACGATACTTTCCTAAAGGATATCTCAGCCATTTCTCTGAAGACAAACCCTCTCTCAACTACCTCTATCACCAGGTAAGAACACAGACACTGGAAACTTTATGACTGTTTCCTTAAGCAAAAACAACTTAAACTTGACGGTTTTTGACTATGACCACCTGAAACAATGTTTTCATTTTGTGCTTTTTTGTCTGTTTTTTTTAAGGTGAAAAGTGATTATATGCAACATTTAGCTGACCAGGTGGATCAAGATGTTGCACTGAAACTAGGCTGTTTGGAAATAAGGTGAGAGAAATATCAGTCAAATCATTTTACTCCACAGCGTTTAGCAAAAGTATTCTCAGCCACCGAATTTTCACATTTTGCCACGTTTCAACCACAGATAATTTGTTCAAACAGGCTGCTTGCATCCTGAATATTTGTCTGGAATTATGTTTCCCCACTTAAAATAATGCAGATTAAAATGCCACCCACACCCTGCCAAATGATGCACAGCATTCACAATCACTATTATTTTCAGCGTTATAGTCATTAATCCTACATTATCGCATTCCTAGAGGTATTGTAGGGTGAAACAATGCAAAAAATAAATCTTAAACACTGTTTATGTTTTTTAGGACAGGCATTAGTGTTAAATGACAGGGATAGTGAAAGCACATGTAGCCTTGGCAGCTTCTTGTGTCTGACCCAGGAGAAACAGAAAACTGAACCGGAGGAAAAAAACCTGCATCTTTCAGCAACGAATCCAGCATATGCTTACGCTAACAGTCAGGAGAATGCTGCCGACTGGCTCACTAGCAACATCCTAAAGCTTTCATACTTAGTTGAAAATTTGAAATTGAGGCATTCATTCACTGTTCATCTTTGAAACAGTTTGTATTCAGATGTGTTCTTATTTAGACGGATGGTGCAAAAGTGTTGACTTTGCAGAACCAGCCTTCAGTGCACTACAGTTTCATGCAATGTTGGGACTTTTTTACCAATCTAGAATAAAAATTTTGTTCTATTGTTCTTTATAGTGCAATCACATGTAAATATTAATTTTACAGACTCTTAATCAGATTTAGGCTTGGACTTTGACTAGGCCAGTTTAAAATAATACACATGTATTGATCTATGTCATTCTGTTGAATACGTTTTTGATCAACCTACCTGTCTCTAGTGAAGACAAATATTCCCACAGCATGATGCTGCCACCGCCATGTTTTACATTGTGTTTGTGTGTCAGGAGTGATTTGCTGTATTCATTTTTCTTCATGCTGGCCAAAAAGTTCAACTTTTGCACTTGATACCCAGTGTTAGCAGCATCCTCTAAAGTCTCTTGTGGCGAACATTAACGAGGATTTCTTATGACTTTCCTGAAACACTGAGGTTGTTACTAGATTTAAATTGCTCCCTTTTATGTATTAATCAATAGATTTATGAGGACAGCTGATTGCACTGGATTAAATGTAACGGTATATATTTAATGGAGGTCAGAATTGATTTTGAAACAGATGAGTCCTTTCCGTTCCCCTTCAGGATTATGTGTTGGTAGCAAAATGTGAAAACTCATACTTGCACAATGACATTGTTTTTTATAAAAATATCACTTTAATTTCTGTGTGTTTTCCCTGTGAATTATGTAGGAGGTTCTTCAGAGAGATGCCAGGAAATGCTCTTGATAAGAAATCAAACTATGAGCTACTTGAGTAAGATTTTTATTTTGAATTTTTTTTCTTGTAGATCACACGTCACTTAACTCAATTGTGTTTTCCTTTACGATGTGTGTGATAGCAAAGGTGTAACTGTTTTTATTCATTCTAGGAAGGATGTGGGTTTGAGACGGTTCTTCCCTAAAAGTCTACTGGACTCACTAAAGGTGAGAATATGCTTTAAAACTGTTTATATTGCATTTTATCAGTGGCTTAGTGTGTATCTGGAATTACAGCTAGCAGGCTGTTTGGTTGAGTGGCAGCAGAGCCGGAGTGATGACTGAAAGGATTTCTGCTTATCTGATTGTGTGGAATTAAGTTAAACCTGCTGTTGTCACTCACAGCCTTTGCTGTCAAACGTTTGGTGTTCTTCTGCTGGCTCTGAACCAACCTTCTTCCTGAAAGGCTTCACTCTCTCTGCTTCTCTTTCTTTTCTTCCCACCGTCTTCCCTCCATTAGGCTAAGACTCTTCGTAAGCAGATTCAGCAGACCTTCAAACAGTTTGCTAACCTCAACGATGAACAGAGCATCCACAAGTTCTTTGAGATTATCACTCCCATCTACCCCTTTGACAAGGAGTGCTTCAAATGTGCTTTAGGGGTAAGGTTCCCGTTCTCCATGCAGATTATGGTGCCTTTTATCAATCTAAAGTATACAATGTGGCTGTTTATGGTAAAAAAAAACAACCTTTACATAGTTTCCATAGTAAAACAGCTTTCCTGACTTCCTGAAAGTTAAAATCTGGAAAAATATTGATACTTGACACTTAATATGTGTTTCCACCCTATATTAAGTCAAAGAGAGGCAATTATAATTCTTGTAATTGCCTTGTTTTCCTCTCCTCCTTAGTCTAGTTGGGTAATATCAGTAGAGCTGGCAATAGGACCAGAGGAAGGAATCAGCTACCTCACAGATAAGGGCTCAACTGTGAGTATCCACTCGGATCAATCTTGTTACAAATTTGATGTCTGTAATTTTTCTGATCTTGAACATTGATAAAGAGGATGCTTTTAATGGGAGGCCATAATTGTCATGCATTATGCTGCCATCTAGTGGTCTGTCTCCTTCTGCCAGATTTTGCTGGGTTTGAACTCTCCACACTTTTAGTCTCAAGTTTGAGAAATGCCTTTGGTGCTGTTTCATGTTTTTTTGTTTTGTTTTACCTTTAAAAATTGGTTCATAGCTGAACTGTGTGAAACACTGGTAAAACAGCAGAATTTCATTAGGGTCGTACATGCCGATTTATAACTTTCTCTTCATTTTAGCAAGTCAGATACACTACTTTGATGCTGACTATTTTAGATTTCAGTGCATTGAGTTTCTGTCTTGATCACTCAAATGCTCAGACATCTTAGCTTTTTATTTTGGTTTCATTCCTGTCTTTGGAGGTGATATAGAAATCACTGCAGATCCACTGAAAAGATCAACTTCTTTTGTACTCCTAAATGTTTTGTGTTTCTCTTTATGGATTATGTCGCTCAACATAAAAAAAAAACATGGATCTTCTAATCGAGTGGTGGCGTTATCGCCTGTGCTTTGGATGCATAGGATCCAGTTTCAGCTGGACAGCTAAGAGCTTCCCTGCTTCCTAAGAGGCCTGATTATGATTGATTCTGACTTCTCTTTCACCTCTACCATTACTCATGCCACTTACTTACAATGCAGTACTGTGCTGGAAACTTGAGGCAAATACAAATACATATTAAGTGGACAATGATCTCAAGAGGCTTTACTTGCACTTGTTTGAGTGAACCTAATGTTGATCAAGTGGGAGGGAAAGCTTTCAAGGAAATGTGATCTGTTGTGATAAGGGTTAACATCGGAGACCCTCTGCAGATTTATGTGCTTTGGTTTGGTTTATATATTTGGCAAAAGTTTGCTGATGCATTTAGGGAAGCATGAGTTGCACTGGTATGTGGAGGCGATAAGTCCTCAGAGCAGCAGTCTGGTGTATCACTTGTATCCTTGGGATCTTCACTTCATATGTTGCCTTTTTCGCTGACAAACTACCAGGGATAAAAACACCACAGAATCTTAGAAAAGTAGGAAACATTTTCCCCGTCCAAATACCAGCCATGCATATTTTTACAATTGTATTGCTCTTTACAATTAACCAGTGGATATTTATGATTTTAATGCATCTCTCTTTCACTCTCTAGCCAACACACTTAGCTAATTTTAACCAAGTCCAGTCTATCCAATACTCTGCTTTGGAAGAAAAGGACAGGAAAGGGATGCTTCAGCTGAACGTCGCTGGAGCTCCAGAGGTATGCATATACGCTCACTTTGATACCTTTTTTCAGTTTTTCCAGTCCTTGAGCAACTTCTTGCTTCAGTGCTTCCTCTGACTTTGTTTTTAACACCTCGAATAAAGTAACAAATTGTTGTTCTTTTTCCTTGCGACTTGGCAGCAATTTAGATTTTTTTTTTTGAGTTCCCACTCTGCTGCTCACCAGTTAAGGCAAAAATACCAGAGAATCAACTATTTCATTTACCAGCCTGTTTCTCTGTGCATCTCAGTTTTAATATACAAACCAATATTAGATGATGTGCAAACAAAATTGTTCTGAATTAGAAAAAGAAATATTTACATTCAGTGCACGTGCTATATATATATATATATATATACAGTATATATATATATATATATATATACTGTATATATATATATATATATATATTTTTTTTTTTTATATAGCTGTAGTGGCCTTTATTTGAAAGTGTTATGACAGGAAGGTAGGGTAATCAGAGATAGGGGAAGACATGCGGCAAAGGTCACCAGGCCAGGAAGTTAACATGCGATGGCCGCGGCGAGGACTAAGGCAGGATATGCTTAACCCCTGTGCCACCACAGCACCTCATGTGCTTTAATTTCTAAATATTTTGTACCATTCCAGAGTCCTGACCTGGCTAAGATCAACATTACAATCTAGTTGCCTGAACTAAACTTTTAGAAATGCAACTTTGCTGCTGAATGAAAATATTTGAGTGTGTTTTTATTTTTAATGATACCACAGAAAATGTATTGAACCAAGAATAAAGTTAGGTAGAAAACCATAATAGAATCTGTTCCTGTGAAATGTTTGCCTTCCAGCTGACTTGCAATGCTATTTAACAGGTTTAGCATAGTTTTGTTTTTTTTTTCTCTTTTTTTATTAACAAAAGCGCTTATACTTAAAAATCACCAGCCAGCGAGAAGGCTCCTCTTGCACAAAGTTATAAAAATACTGATTGAATAGTATAAAAGTTTGCATTAGAAATTAAATAAGGATTTAATTTTGTGGGTTTCAGAGCGCGCGTTTGTGCAGCCGGATGCTGCATGTGTGCATCACTGCTGCAGTATTGGCACAGGGCTGTGTGCACACACTCTGATAGGGGACATTATTATCAGTGAAGCCCTCATTGTGTCACTGTGAAGCAGCTCCCTGTCCCGCTCTTACACTGATCCTTCTGTCTCCCTGTGTTTGCAGCCCCTCACTGTCACGACAGCATTGCTGAATACAGCAGAAAACATGGCCGACTTGATTGACGGTTACTGTCGTCTCGTCTCCTCGGTTACGCGCTCCTTCATTGTTAGAGTTCATAAAGGTATGTTGAGTAGCTACATAGTTTTGTATTTTGATGTACTACAGAGTTTGTTTTCTTTTGGTTTCAATGTTGCTGGGGTTCAAATAAAAGGAGGGGGAAAAAGTGTGTTGTTGTAAAACACAGAACCCTCCAGCAGATGTCATTGAATGGTGATGACCCGCCTGTTCTCGTCACTATGAATAATAACCAGCCTGTGCGCCTCTTCTGCAAGTAGCTGAGGCTTCATAGAAACAGCAGTCAAGTTTGGGCTCTCACTTTACGTTGTTTCACTCTTGTTGATGTGCTTGTCTTGTCGTTGCAGAGGGAGACAGAGCTCTTCCTTCGATACCAAAGTGAGTAAGTTCTTGGTTGTAGAAATGCATGTCAATAAATCTTATAGAAAAAATTATTTATAGCTTAATCACATACATGTGATTATTACACACAGAGTAATTCATAGACTTATTTCTGTTCATTTCAACAATTCCGTCGTATGGCTCTTTTCATTACATAAAAATATTTTTTTGATACATTAATTCTCATTTGGCTTCATAATTTTCTGATTCATAACCTAAATTGGACAACATTTCAATTGGCTTTTACCTGTTTGCAGCTGTTTATGTTCAATGCCGTATTTATTTGTTTTAATATGAGAGAAATCTGTGCTGCAGAGTTTCAAATCATGAGAAGCGGATGGAGAAGCGGATGGACGGCGTACGCACCCGGGCTGTTTGCGTGTCAGGTAGCGATGCCAGCCAGTCACACAGCCTCTCCTTAAATGTCATGAATGACCCAATGTGATCAGAGTTGTATAAGGGGCTCATAGATACGTGTGTAGAGCCGGATTCCTCCATAAAGCTTCATCTGTGTGTGCAGAGAAGAGTCCTTGTCTCATCAGATGTGTCCGTGGAGAGCTTTAGTCACTGCCACGCTGTCTCTGCTCTTTGTCTCTCTGCTGTCCTCTGACTGACTCACATTTACAGTTTGAAGTGAAACCATCTTGAATTCTGTAGAAATACATCAATTAGTTACGTGACTCTTAACTATTTGTTTCATGTTAACTATAAAACTAACCCTTCTCTCTCTTTGCTCCTGTTTGTGTTTTTTTTTGCTGCATGCGGCTTCTGCAGGTCACATTAGTGGCGATGGTAAACCTCACTCTTTGTATTTAACTTCTTTTAATTAGCAACATAATAAATCGTGTTTTGATTTAGCGTGCTGGACGTGTGTGCAGTATCTTGGTCTCTGCCTGTGAATGTTTTTGTGACCCATGACTCAGTCTCTTTCCCTTCAGTTTGTTTCTGAAAAGGAAAAAAAACTTTCCAACCCTCCCTTTTCCCCTTGGCCGTCAGTCTGTATTTTCCCTCACTATTGTACAACTGTGACTCATTCTAAAGTGGGGGTCTGGTCAGTAGTACGTAAACATGTATAAATGTTGTGCATGTGCTTGGAGTTGGGTGTGGTGACAATCTGTTGATGTGGTTCTTTACCCCGAAGATGTTAAGTACTGATCCAACCTAGCTTAGTTCTGTGATTTTTGTCACCAACCGAGAGACTATGTTTGTTGGTTGTGGTTCCTGAATGGACTCTGGTTCTGCAGAAACAGACGACTACGCTGAGATCATCGATGAGGAGGACACCTACACCATGCCTTCAAGTAAGTAGGCCTTTCTCCTAAATGTTGTTGATTAAGCTGATGTGAGGGTTTGTCCATCACTTCAAGGTTTTGGAAATTAATTAAGTAGATGTCTATTTAGACTTGTGTGGAAATACCTCAGTTTAATGCAATATAATGATTGATTTAATTTGAATACCTGTTTAATTTTAGGTTATACCTTTGGTATGTTCCACCATAAAGCCAGGACAAACAGCATCCATATTTAAACTAAATCAATAATTTAGTCAACTCTTTAAGTCCTGAGGTCATAAGTGAAAATGAAAAGTGTTTACTTAATACAGACCTTAAAACGCCTCTGAATAATTCTGAACAGAAGTCCGGCTCAATCTTTGAATGAAACTATATTTTACACATTGACTGCTGATTTAAGATTTAACACTAAGCCACTCATTCCACATTATAAGGTCTGCTGTCTAGTTTTTTTGTAATTCAAGTTTTAGAACTGCAATTAGCCATCTCTCAACACCACAAAGTAAAAAACAAACCAATAAAATCCACTGCGTTAACACTGAGATCAGCAGCTCTAGGGAGGAACGCAAACACCATTTGCACATTGACTTGGTGCCGAGATCAGTGTTGTCTTATTTGTCTTTGTAGCTTAAATGCAATTTGTGACTCTAAATGAAGACGCTGTATGGCATTTTGTGATGAGAAGGAGGTGAGGATGAAAATGGTGAAAAGTGTATTGGATTGATAACAAAATTACTTTAAATCCTCTTTGTCAACACATCTGATGGAAAGTTTTCCCATATTCAAATGATGCTTAAAAGTCCCAAACATAATTTTTTTTCTCCACATATGAATGTGGATGGATGGACCATGAGCTACTCTGCTCCACCTATTGTGACCTGGTTTTGTTCTCTATAGATTGTTTTCTCTGCTTTCCACATCAATGAGGAAAACCTTGGTGGTAGAAAAGCAATTGTTTTCCCAAGGCCGTGAAGGAGGTTTGTGCAATTTTGAGAAAAAGTGTGAAACTCTTGTGCACAGCATCCCAAAACAAATCTGTTGTCTGGTAATGCTGCAGTGATGGATTATGGAACTTTTGCTAACATTTTGAAGCACAGAATCTCCTTTTTTTATCGTAAACCTGACTGGAAACAGAGACACAGTGACTTATTTTGACAGCTGAGTATGGGATGCCAGTGCTGCTGAAATGTGAGGGTGTTGCTTTGACTTATTTAATGTCCAATAGAAACTATGTTTAGTGTCTTTTTCATTTATTACTCTAATAGTTCACAACAAAAATTGCTCAGATATTGACTGCTGCGCATTTTTGGCAAGGATGTGATGTTGTTATAACATTATTTATTTTTCAGTGGTAATTGCTTCCACAGATAACATTTCAAAAACATCATTTGCCTACTCATTAAATCTGTTTTTATAGATTGGATTGTATACAAGAGTATAAACTCATTATAAACAGTTCTTAATTACTATACATTGTCTGAGTTATAGTCAACATTTTCGGAAAAACCGTTGTCCATCCTGCTGCTTTCTTCTCCGTGTTCAGACACAGAGTGTTCATACCTTTAGTGAGATAAGACAGTGATGTGAGCTTGCTGTGGCTGCTGTGTGCTGCCTGACATTTGGGTTTAGATTTATTCCTGCCTATGCAATGCTTGATGGACAACATTGAGAGGCAGAGAAGATGGGTGAGTGAACTTTAACGTGATGTGAGAGGAAGTTGCTGACATTTAAAGTGAAAATATTTAGCAAGTTCTTTTTCTATAAACTTGCCCATGTAACCTGCCATAAAATGTTGTCTGGATATTGTAGACATATCCATGCAACCAAAACATGGCCTTATTTTTTTTAAACACACCTCAAGTATGTTTCTATTAAGCCAGGAGGGATCATTAGTGTTTTTTGTTTGTTTGTTTGTTTTTCTTTGCTTTTGGTTTTAGAAATTTTTGAGATTTTCATTCAGCAAAACATTTATAGATAGATAATTTGAGCAGGTTAATTTTATTTTCTGAACCAGATTAATCTGTTACATTCAGACCCCTGCCTAATTTATGTCACTGTCATATTGATCTAAATAACAAAGTCTCTTATACTTAACCCGTTTTCCCAGAATACTATGGACTAGATCAAGGTAATGATTGGAGCACACCATGTTGATGACTCTTTCATTTGGTGATTGTTGTAACCCTCTTTTGTTTGCTTGCACCAGTAAAATAAAACCTGTGATATTTTCCTATGGCTGTACTTTACTTCCCCCCTTGTGTTGATGTGTGGTTGTGCTATCAGTTCTGGCTGAGCTGGTGAAAGCTTCAGAACTTGGATCCAGTTGTTTACCTTGTTTGCATTTCATTGGTTTATTAAAAAAGAAAAAGACATGTGTTCAGTATCATTAAAAAAGTCAAAGGTAACGTAAAGTGATAAAATCTTTGCACTACTGTAGAACATAAAAATCAAATAATTTGATCATGAAAGGTTATTTGGAGTGTTTCCTTTTGGAAAGCTTATGAAGCAAAATGTTTAGGTGAATTCACGTATTTACACATTTCAGTATGTGACACATGGACCACTAACACAGATAATGGTACCATTTTAGTGCCTTAACAGAAACATTTTTATCGATGTGCACTAAATGTGATTTCCACATTTAGTACATCATCATTCCAGGCTTTTTACTGCCTGAATCTGCTTTCTCTAAAAGTCCCATTTAAACTGTAGTAATTATCATAAAAGAAGAAGTTTCCGTAACTGGATGTTTGTAGCTTCATGTAATATTCATGTGATGATAACATGGGCAAAGTCGGGTCGGGCAGAGCCAACCTCTAGCATTTAACAGCCTGAGTTTCACACTGAGTCCTCTTTTGCTACAATACAAGAAATTGACTTGCCTAACAAGGATACACATATGAGCCTGATAAGTTTATTTCTTGCCAGCGATGATTTATTAATTTATTACACATCCCACCTGACTTTTTCCATTCTATTCAAATCAGCATAAAATGTTATGTTAATATTTTCCATGTCGGTCAGAGGTTTACATATGCGATGTTCTTGGACATGAATGGCATTCCATTTGCGATTTCAACTCATTTAAAATACAGCTTGCATTTTCTAATGAATTTTAAAACAGGAAATGGATCCACAATTTTGAATTTATCACATTTTACACGACCGATTTATTCACAGAAACATAGAATCAAATTCAACTCAGTCATACAGACAGATTGAGTTAAATGCAGTGTTCAAGTTCAGTTTATTACGTCAATTGGTACAAAAGTGTCCTATCAAAGAAAGCCTAGGCAGTTTAATTGAGTAATTTACTTTGCAACAACGTCTCCTGATAATGCATGTGGCAGAAGTAGAAAGGAAATCTATAGTTTGTTTTCTCTGCTTTCCACATCAATGAGGAAAACCATGGTGGTAGAAAAGCAATTGTTTTTCCAAGGCCGTGAAGGAGGTTTGTGCAATTTTGAGAAAAAGTGTGAAACTCTTGTGCACAGCATTCCAAAACAAATCTGTTGTCTGGTAATGCTGCAGCGATGGATTATGGAACTTTTGCTAACTCTCTTGCTATCAGAGAGTTTTGATACCTGTCCAAGTTTCAAACAGTCAAGCTTTAGAATTAGGAAACAGTCTGCCCTCTTTACTATTTCACTCAATTCGTTAAATGCACTAGAGATTAGTTTCCCCCTGTAATCAGCAATAAATTTTTCTCGTGCTTAATGTTGATGAGTCCTCAGTGTAAACAGAACAGTACAAAAAGATTACTAAAAGGTCAAATGAATGACATTCATGCCACAAGCTTATGAAAACCTCTGAGCAGCGCCATACGTTGAGTTTTACGAGCTGTTAGTCATCTGTGTTATGTGGCATGAGTCGCTGTGTTTTGCCGATGCTGCTGTTGCATGTTGCTCAGAAGAAGCTGTGCTGAGTGCAATAAAAGCCAAGCTTGTCAGAGTAAAAGATCAAAAATTTAAAATATGACAACCGTGGTCTACAAATGGCATCATTTATTTGTTTATGATTTCGTTTCAAATTGAACCGAATTAAACATACTGCTTAAATTTGTATGACAGTATATAGTGCTTAGATGTAGGTAGTTTTTACTTTAACTTGCAGCATGAACGTAAACACACGGTAAAGTACTCTAATAAGCTTGGAAAGCGAACACTCTGTAAATGAAGATCAATGTGTGACTGTAGTAAATTCAAAATTTTGTTCTTGTGTTTCTGTATTGTTTTTGGTGTGCAAACCTATGTGTGTGTTGTCTGTGTGTAGCGCGGGACTACGAGATTCAGCGGGATTGCATTGAGTTGGGGCGCTGCATCGGTGAGGGTCAGTTTGGAGATGTCCACCAAGGAGTCTACATCAGCCAGGCACGTATCCTCCATCTTATGTTAATTGCACCTTCTGTCCCTATTTCAAATTCAAAAAAGGGGAGGCGGATGCACTGTTATTTGTTTAATTGCTGCATTTAGCGTTTTTCTAGCACATTTGTTTCATATTATCCCTGACGGTACCTAAGCTCAAATTGCAAAATAAGTTTTATTTGTGAAGCTGTTCTGTTTTACAGTAAAGCTGAGTCACAGGGGCACAGTTTTAATGGTTTACTGCTTCATAGCAATGAAAGAAATACACTTAATATAATTGTAATAATACTAGTAATATCGGTGTGATACTATGTCAGTTTTGGTTGGGTCTTGTTGATGATAGTTTAAAGTCTAGGATCAGTACAATAGAAAAGTTTGATGCAACCTTTCAAATAAATGTTCTACTTATGTCACGTGCCAAGAATAAAACTACGTATTTTCTTGTAAATGTAAACGTTTGTACCTGATTGGCTCTATTGTATTCCTGTAACTTATGATTTTTCTACGCTGTACTTCTCACAGGAGAACCCAGCTCTGTCTGTGGCGGTGAAGACGTGCAAGAACTCGACTTCAGACAGTGTCAGGGAAAAATTTCTGCAGGAAGCCTGTGAGATCCTTGCATTTATATATATATATATATATATATATATATATATAGTGATAAGTTCTTGCAGACAAAGAGCAATAAATGTTTATTGGAATATCTGTGGACGTCTTGTATGCAGTGACCATGCGTCAGTTTGACCATCCTCACATAGTGAAGCTGATGGGAGTCATTACAGAGAATCCAGTGTGGCTCATCATGGAGCTCTGCACACTTGGGGAGGTAATGGTTAAAAGCCAGACCTGCATTAATGATTCAACAATTTGTGTTTCTTGTCTTTCTCCTTGTTTAATTTTTCATTACTGCTGTGCTGCGCATGTGGAGAGGCTGCGATGCTGCATTTATAAATCTGAATACAATCCGATCGTTGGAATCAAACGATCAGTTTTTTATGTGATTAATGAACTTCTACGAAGTTAAATCATGTGGAAATCAAAAATGATTCTGAATGTTGTCAGGATCTGTTGATTACAAAGAAGCATCCGGATTACTGTTAACAGGTAAACTAGTTACACCACTCCAGTATGAATTATTCAGTAGATGAATAGGAGGTAACATCATGGTCTTTACTGAAAGGCCAAGATGTTTACTAAAAGCTCTTTAAAAAATGCAAACAGGTATTAAGTGACTAAGTGGGTGAGAAAAATCTATACACCACTGCTAAAAAGGCTTAAACAGATTTTTGTGATGAAAGAAAATAAAACCACAATCAATTTCCTTTTAAATTTGACAAGAAAATCTATTGGAGGCAAAAAATGCATAATTCCTTTTTAATTATACACGCCCCGACAGATTTTTACATCACAAAAACTTAGTATTTTAACAGGGTGTGTACACTACTGAGAGCCAGGCGTTCTGCTGTTGGTTTCTTATTTTCTGTCCCATAATTATATATTTTGTCTCTTTTCTCCTATTTTTTGTTTAAACTTCTGCTTTTATACTTTGTTTTTATTCTCCCTCTGTTTTCCATAGTTGCGCTCATTTCTCCAGGTTAGGAAGTACAGTCTAGACCTGGCCACTCTCATCTTGTACTCTTATCAGCTCAGCACAGCACTGGCGTACCTGGAGAGCAAACGCTTCGTACACAGGTACAAACGAGATAATGGTCCAGCAGCACAACCAACCATGACATAGCAGAAGTCTTGTACAAAATATTTCGATAATAATGGAAGTGCATCTTTGTGTACTAAAAGCCTTATGAAAAATATGTGATATTTTGTTTTTTGATCTCCAGGGACATTGCAGCGCGGAATGTGTTAGTCTCCACAGTCGACTGTGTAAAGCTGGGGGACTTCGGCCTTTCCAGATACATGGAGGACAGCTCTTACTATAAAGGTATCTAAATTCAGCAGAGGCACTTTACTGACTACTCTGTAGTTATTTTATAAGCGTTTAAAGAACCAAACTGACACTTAAAGTAAATGTTTCCTTTTGTTCCCCTTTTCCAGCATCTAAAGGTAAATTGCCCATTAAATGGATGGCTCCGGAATCCATCAACTTCAGACGGTTTACTACAGCCAGCGATGTCTGGATGTTTGGTACGCTTACAGCCGCAGCCTCCTTTTTCCTCATCGCGATTTGCTTCTGTGAAGCTGCAGGCGTTTACATCCAATGTGTCTGTTTCACTCCACAGGTGTCTGCATGTGGGAGATCCTGATGTACGGCATCAAGCCTTTCCAGGGCGTGAAGAACAACGACGTCATCGGCAGGATAGAGAACGGCGAGCGCCTGGCCATGCCCCCTCAGTGCCCCCCAACCCTGTACAGCCTGATGACAAAGTGTTGGTCGTATGACCCCAGCAAGAGGCCACGATTCAATGAACTTAAAACACAACTCAGGTACTGCAGTCAATTGGATTATTTAGCGGTTTTCATGTGGATTATGCCAGTGTGTTTGTGTGTGAGCGTTCTGTAGGGAAATGTAAGATTTTTACTTCTAATGAAGAAACGTTCACTTACAAGTGTTGTGGAAATTGCATTCAGTGCTATACTTACAGGTTAGTTATTTTTACATCTATTTTTAAATTTCAGGTTAAAGACTTGTCATGAGACTTCCTCCTGATATTCTTTATAGTTTGACTAATTTTTTCCCCTCCCTCTAAAACAGAAACTCAACCAGAAAAGCGGCTGATCAAAGAAACGCAGTAAATGTTAGCCAAATGAAGCACTTGACTTTTTCCTAACAGCAGGTGTCACTCTCTGTGTGATTTCAGTGAAATGAGCAGAGAGGAGAGAAACTGAACGCCCAGCTTTATTTCTTGTACATTTTCAGTTGACTGGTTGGGAGGGGAACCATCTCCCTGCATTTCTGAGTAAATTACAGCTGTGCCCAGCATTTCTGCATTGCTGGAATTCAACGCGTTAGTCATCATAAATAGTCCCAGCATATAAATGATTCTGGACAGAGTTTACAAGGAGCAGATTTTCTCTACATGGTTCCATTGTTTTTTTATTAGAAATTGTCTTACTTAATGAAGTTAAAATCATCCATTAGTCTCTCCAGCCATGACAAAGTGCTGATAAATAACATTATTGTGCTCCTGAAGAAGCACATGTTCAGAAAACGTGACATTTTCTTGGTTTCTTTCCCAGGTCAATCCACATAAAAAAATCACCCTGACCTAAAAGCAGAAAGGGGATTTTTACTCAGGTGGTGACTGACAATGTTGACTTTACTAGTCCTGCTATTTGATCCCAAGGATCTACTTATTCACTGAGCAGACATGAACAAACTGTATTGAACCTACTGTTTGGTCTAATGATATTTTTGTAGCCATAGCAACAGAGCTGTATTGATGACAGAGATAAGTTTATTCCTGAAACCTGGATCATGCTTTACGTTCTTAGCCGATGACGCATCAGTGCTTTGTGACGAGATTCACCTGGAAAGAGGAGTTCTGTCTCTGTCAGCACAGCCTCTGCGTGTTGTGATCAGATAAGACCGAGCAGGTTTCAGGTTGCTGTGGTGGTCCAGAGGTTAAGCACATCCCACATATGGAGGCCTTAGTCCTTGACGTGGCCGTCGCAGGTTCGATTCCTGGCCTGGTGACCTTTGCCACATGTCTTCTTCCCTCTCTCTCTCTTTACTTACTTGTCTGTCTTAGCACTTTTAAATAAAGGTCACTAGAGCCAAAAAACCTTAAAAAAAAGGTTACAGAAGGCTTATTTTTAATCATTAGGGCCTGCCATTGCAATGCATAAGGAGAGCAGTGACTGACCTGCGAAGCAGGTCAGTCACTGCCTCCATGCATTGCATGGCAGGCACTTACTGTTCTTCTGTCAATAGAATGTCTCTTTATTATTATTATTAGGGCCTGCCATTGCAATGCATAAGGAGAGCAGTGACTGACCTGCGAAGCAGGTCAGTCACTGCCTCCATGCAATTGCATGGCAGGCACTTATTGTTCTACACCTAATAGAATGTCTCTTTATTATTAGGGCCTGCCATGCAAATGCATGGAGGCAGTGACTGACCTGCAGGTCAGTCACTGCCTCCATGCATTTGCATGGCAGGCACTTACTGTTCTTCTGTCAATAGAATGTCTCTTTATTATTAGGGCCTGCCATGCAATGCATAAGGAGAGCAGTGACTGACCTGCGAAGCAGGTCAGTCACTGCCTCCATGCATTTGCATGGCAGGCACTTACTGTTCTTCTGTCAATAGAATGTCTCTTTATTATTATTATTTATTATTCTTCCGTCACCGTTAATGCGGCTCGTACCGCTGCGTGCCCACCCACAAAAGTGGTATCAAATCGTGCGGCTCGGTGCCGAGAAGGGAGCTATTACTTTTGTTGGGATTCTGACTTAAAATGACGACAAAAATTAATAAAAACGAAAAAATTGGAGATTGAGGAACTCGCAGCATCAGTAACCTTTCTGTCTGAAACACACACACAGGACTCCTGATGGCTTACTGAAAAACTGTGTTTAACTCGCCCTCACAGGCATAAATATTGCCCTATTGGTCTAAAACTTGGTCATAACATAGATACACATCCCTGCTCCCGTAAAATGTTTTCAAAAATTTCCTAGGGCTTATGGATTTTTGTCAGGGTCCTTCAGACTGGCGCTGGGTGTCTCCCAAGTATAGAAACGAGGGAGAAGAGGATTTTCCCGCTCTTTGTCTCCTCACAGCTGCGGGGGATTAATTACCATAGTAACGGGTTCCAGCCAGCGGCAGCCATTACTCTGAGAGACAGCAGAGAGTATTTCCTGTGACTATTGATATTTTCTTTAGATAAAATTATTATTTCTCTGAATTTTTCAGTGTGAAATGACATCCTTAGTATGAAGGCTGAAAGATTTAGACAAATAAACTATTATAGACTGTCTTTATTTTTTAATATTTTGTACCGTGAGTGAGAACATGTGCGCAGCTTCAGTCTCGGTCTGAAGCTCGTTAATCATTAACAGTGTCAATTAGCGGTGCGCTGCGATCGTTGTCTCTTGTTGCCAATAACCTGCATGTGCAGCTGGACTCACAGCGGCGGAGCTCGTCAAAATATATCAACACAATGAAGCTAATACTTGACGCAGATTGGCTACATCGAGGCTCACTGCAGTAAAAAAAGACATGGAGGATCAGACAGCCGGGAAAGCAGCGCTGTACTCTCACAAACGGGCTCAGAGGTCACAATGCATTGTGGGAAGAATACATATTTCCTGTGATTATTCATATTTTGCTTGCATAAAATTATTATTTCTCTGAATTTTTGAATGTGAATTAAAATACTTAGTATGACGCTTGAAAATTTTCAAGAAAAAAACAATGACCTCTTTATTTATTTTTTTTATTTCAGACCGTGAGTCAGGAGGACATGTCCAAAGTTTATATAGATGTCAGTCTGGTACTGAATTTCATTGAACAATGAGTTCAGCTGTTGATTGTTGCTGTGAATCAGATCAGCCACAGAAATGTGGTGATGGATCTGGCAAAAGCTTCAGTCATTAGCAACACGGGCAACTGTGGCTTTCAATTGGAAGGTTACAGGTTAGACTCCTGCTTTCTCCAGCACATGTTACTGTGCCCCTGGGCAAGGCACCCAATCTCAAATAGCCTACTAAGCTGCATATCAGTGTGTGAATGTGGGACTAGCCTGAAGCAATTTGATTTGTCAGAAATAGTCAAATAAATTGCTATAAGTTCAGTCTATTTACCATTTAAAACCCATCAGTTTATGTAATACTGATTTGCAATAAGCCATTTCTACAGTTTTAATCTATGCACTGCCATAGGTACGGCTATAGTATTAACAGTCTAAATCACATTTTACAACTGGCTTGTGGAAGCCAGAGCATTAGCATTTTTAGACTACAATTTAGCTCAGGTTAGCGTTGATGCTAATGCTGAGCATCAGAATGCTTTTCTTATTTATTACCAATGTTTCATATACTGAATGTAGTAAGTAATGACAGACAACATGATAGTGATGCTCCACATGCTACTAATAGCAATCATGCTATTATTAGCATTTTGGCTAATTTTGGCTTATGCAACATACTAAATGGTAGAGTGCAGCTTAGTGAACATGCTTCTGACTCCCTGCAGGTTATTGACTACATTGCATTTTTCTTTAGCATTAATGCAAATTTTTTTAGCATCATATTGCTGCATCCAATCCGACGGGCACACTTTGGCAGGCCCTTCAAAATTTCTGCGGAATTTTCTAGTTATTATTATTTATTATTCTTCCGTCACCGTTAATGCGGCTCGTACCGCTGCGTGCCCACCCACAAAAGTGGTATCAAATCGTGCGGCTCGGTGCCGAGAAGGGAGCTATTACTTTTGTTGGGATTCTGACTTAAAATGACGACAAAAATTAATAAAAACGAAAAAATTGGAGATTGAGGAACTCGCAGCATCAGTAACCTTTCTGTCTGAAACACACACACAGGACTCCTGATGGCTTACTGAAAAACTGTGTTTAACTCGCCCTCACAGGCATAAATATTGCCCTATTGGTCTAAAACTTGGTCATAACATAGATACACATCCCTGCTCCCATAAAATGTTTTCAAAAATTTCCTAGGGCTTATGGATTTTTGTCAGGGTCCTTCAGACTGGCGCTGGGTGTCTCCCAAGTATAGAAACGAGGGAGAAGAGGATTTTCCCGCTCTTTGTCTCCTCACAGCTGCGGGGGATTAATTACCATAGTAACGGGTTCCAGCCAGCGGCAGCCATTACTCTGAGAGACAGCAGAGAGTATTTCCTGTGACTATTGATATTTTCTTTAGATAAAATTATTATTTCTCTGAATTTTTCAGTGTGAAATGACATCCTTAGTATGAAGGCTGAAAGATTTAGACAAATAAACTATTATAGACTGTCTTTATTTTTTTAATATTTTGTACCGTGAGTGAGAACATGTGCGCAGCTTCAGTCTCGGTCTGAAGCTCGTTAATCATTAACAGTGTCAATTAGCGGTGCGCTGCGATCGTTGTCTCTTGTTGCCAATAACCTGCATGTGCAGCTGGACTCACAGCGGCGGAGCTCGTCAAAATATATCAACACAATGAAGCTAATACTTGACGCAGATTGGCTACATCGAGGCTCACTGCAGTAAAAAAAGACATGGAGGATCAGACAGCCGGGAAAGCAGCGCTGTACTCTCACAAACGGGCTCAGAGGTCACAATGCATTGTGGGAAGAATACATATTTCCTGTGATTATTCATATTTTGCTTGCATAAAATTATTATTTCTCTGAATTTTTGAATGTGAATTAAAATACTTAGTATGACGCTTGAAAATTTTCAAGAAAAAAACAATGACCTCTTTATTTATTTTTTTTATTTCAGACCGTGAGTCAGGAGGACATGTCCAAAGTTTATATAGATGTCAGTCTGGTACTGAATTTCATTGAACAATGAGTTCAGCTGTTGATTGTTGCTGTGAATCAGATCAGCCACAGAAATGTGGTGATGGATCTGGCAAAAGCTTCAGTCATTAGCAACACGGGCAACTGTGGCTTTCAATTGGAAGGTTACAGGTTAGACTCCTGCTTTCTCCAGCACATGTTACTGTGCCCCTGGGCAAGGCACCCAAGCTCAAATAGCCTACTAAGCTGCATATCAGTGTGTGAATGTGGGACTAGCCTGAAGCAATTTGTCAGAAATAGTCAAATAAATTGCTATAAGTTCAGTCTATTTACCATTTAAAACCCATCAGTTTATGTAATACTGATTTGCAATAAGCCATTTCTACAGTGTTAATCTATGCACTGCCATAGGTACGGCTATAGTATTAACAGTCTAAATCACATTTTACAACTGGCTTGTGGAAGCCAGAGCATTAGCATTTTTAGACTACAATTTAGCTCAGGTTAGCGTTGATGCTAATGCTGAGCATCAGAATGCTTTTCTTATTTATTACCAATGTTTCATATACTGAATGTAGTAAGTAATGACAGACAACATGATAGTGATGCTCCACATGCTACTAATAGCAATCATGCTATTATTAGCATTTTGGCTAATTTTGGCTTATGCAACATACTAAATGGTAGAGTGCAGCTTAGTGAACATGCTTCTGACTCCCTGCAGGTTATTGACTACATTGCATTTTTCTTTAGCATTAATGCAAATTTTTTTAGCATCATATTGCTGCATCCAATCCGACGGGCACACTTTGGCAGGCCCTTCAAAATTTCTGCGGAATTTTCTAGTTAGGGCCTGCCATTGCAATGCATAAGGAGAGCAGTGACTGACCTGCGAAGCAGGTCAGTCACTGCCTCCATGCATTTGCATGGCAGGCACTTATTGTTCTACACCTAATAGAATGTCTCTTTATTATTCCATATTTTTCTTCCGTCACCGTTAATGCGGCTCGTACCGCTGCGTGCCCACCCACAAAAGTGGTATCAAATCGAGCGGCTCGTGCCCGGGAAGGGAGCTATTACTTTTGTTGGGATTCTGACTTAAAATGACGACAAAAATTAATAAAAACGAAATAAAAACGAAAAAATTGGAGATTGAGGAACTCACAGCATCAGTAACCTTTCTGTCTGAAACACACACACAGGACTCCTGATGGCTTACTGAAAAACTGTGTTTAACTCGCCCTCACAGGCATAAATATTTCCCTATTGGTCTAAAACTTGGTCATAACATAGATACACATCCCTGCTCCCGTAAAATGTTTTCAAAAATTTTCTAGGGCTTATGGATTTTTGTCAGGGTCCTTCAGACTGGCGCTGGGTGTCTCCCAAGTATAGAAACTAGGGAGAAGAGGATTTTCCCGCTCTTTGTCTCCTCACAGCTGCGGGGCATTAATTACCATAGTAACGGGTTCCAGCCAGCGGCAGCCATTACTCTGAGAGACAGCAGAGAGTATTTCCTGTGACTATTGATATTTTGTTTAGATAAAATTATTATTTCTCTGAATTTTTCAGTGTGAAATGACATCCTTAGTATGAAGGCTGAAAGATTTAGAGAAATAAACTATTATGGACTGTCTTTATTTTTTTAATATTTTGTACCGTGAGTGAGAACATGTGCGCAGCTTCAGTCTCGGTCTGAAGCTCGTTAATCATTAACAGTGTCAATTAGCGGTGCGCTGCGATCGTTGTCTCTTGTTGCCAATAACCTGCATGTGCAGCTGGACTCACAGCGGCGGAGCTCGTCAAAATATATCAACACAATGAAGCAAAATATATCAACACAATGAAGCTAATACTTGACGAAGATTGGCTACATCGAGGCTCACTGCAGTAAAAAAAGACATGGAGGATCAGACAGCCGGTGTAAAGCAGCGCACAGCTACAAACACTCACCCGGATTAGCATGACGGTCAGAAAGCTAATCAAATAACCTGTAAAATTATTTAAATCTTAGATCTGTGATGTAAGACGCTGGTTCTGCTCTTGAACCGCTGCTCGCTACAGGCAGTAACATTTAATATTTGGCACGGAGCCGCTTCTGCTCCACCTGTTAGTGACTCTGACCGAATCTGTTTAAAGCTGCAGCATCTAACTAAAAAAATACATTTTACATGCGTATTAAAACTTTCGCTGTCCTAACATGAGACAGATAATCTCTAAAAAATAATCGATCTCCTCCCTGTTCTGCCGGAAACAGTCAATCAGAACTAGCAGTAACCAGCTAGCCGCTATGCTAACAGGAAGTTTTCATTCAGTAACTCTGGAATTTTGATTGATCCTGTTTTTGCCTTTGAATGTTATGTTTTATACTTGAATGTTTTGTCAATGTTGAGAGGTGCAAGTAGGAGCTTAATCAACATTTTTCTGACTCTCCACAGGTTTTTGACTACTATTTAGCTCAGGTTAGCGATGATGCTAATGTTGAGCATCAGAACACTTTTATTACTTATTACCAATGTTTCATATACTGAATGGAGTAAGTAATGACAGACAACATGATAGTGATGCTCCACATGCTACTAGTAGCAATCATGCTATTATTAGCATTTTGGCTAATTTTAGCTTATGCAACATACTAAATGGTACGAGTGCAGCTTAGTGAACATGCTTCTGACTCCCTGCAGGTTATTGACTACATTGCATTTTTATTTAGCATTAATGCAAATTTTTTTAGCATCATATTGCTGCGTCCAATCCGACGGGCACACTTTGGCAGGCCCTTCAAAATTTCTGCAGGAATTTTCTAGTTATTATATATTATTCTTCCATTACCGTTAATGCGGCTCGTACCGCTGCGTGCCCACCCACAAAAGTGGTATCAAATCGAGCGGCTCGGTGCCGAGAAGTGAGCTATTACTTTTGTTGGGATTCTGACTTAAAATGACGACAAAAATTAATAAAAACGAAAAAATTGGAGATTGAGGAACTCGCAGCATCAGTAACCTTTCTGTCTGAAACACACACACAGGACCCCTGATGGCTTACTGAAAAACTGTGTTTAACTCGCCCTCACAGGCATAAATATTGCCCTATTGGTCTAAAACTTGGTCATAACATAGATACACATCCCTGCTCCCGTAAAATGTTTTCAAAAATTTTCTAGGGCTTATGGATTTTTGTCAGGGTCCTTCAGACTGGCGCTGGGTGTCTCCCAAGTATAGAAACGAGGGAGAAGAGGATTTTCCCGCTCTTTGTCTCCTCACAGCTGCGGGGCATTAATTACCATAGTAACGGGTTCCAGCCAGCGGCAGCCATTACTCTGAGAGACAGCAGAGAGTATTTCCTGTGACTATTGATATTTTGTTTAGATAAAATTATTATTTCTCTGAATTTTTCAGTGTGAAATGACATCCTTACTATGAAGGCTGAAAGATTTAGAGATTATGGACTGTTGTAATTTTTTTAATATTTTGTACCGTGAGTGAGAACATGTGCGAAGCTTCAGTCTCGGTCTGAAGCTCGTTAATCATTAACAGTGTCAATTAGCGGTGCGCTGCGATCGTTGTCTCTTGTTGCCAATAACCTGCATGTGCAGCTGGACTCACAGCGGCGGAGCTCGTCAAAATATATCAACACAATGAAGCTAATACTTGACGCAGATTGGCTACATCGAGGCTCACTGCAGTAAAAAAAGACATGGAGGATCAGACAGCCGGGAAAGCAGCGCTGTACTCTCACAAACGGGCTCAGAGGTCACAATGCATTGTGGGAAGAATACATATTTCCTGTGATTATTCATATTTTGCTTGCATAAAATTATTATTTCTCTGAATTTTTGAATGTGAATTAAAATACTTAGTATGACGCTTGAAAATTTTCAAGAAAAAAACAATGACCTCTTTATTTATTTTTTTTTATTTCAGACCGTGAGTCAGGAGGACATGTCCAAAGTTTATATAGATGTCAGTCTGGTACTGAATTTCATTGAACAATGAGTTCAGCTGTTGATTGTTGCTGTGAATCAGATCAGCCACAGAAATGTGGTGATGGATCTGGCAAAAGCTTCAGTCATTAGCAACACGGGCAACTGTGGCTTTCAATTGGAAGGTTACAGGTTAGACTCCTGCTTTCTCCAGCACATGTTACTGTGCCCCTGGGCAAGGCACCCAATCTCAAATAGCCTACTAAGCTGCATATCAGTGTGTGAATGTGGGATTAGCCTGAAGCAATTTGTCAGAAATAGTCAAATAAATTGCTATAAGTTCAGTCTATTTACCATTTAAAACCCATCAGTTTATGTAATACTGATTTGCAATAAGCCATTTCTACAGTGTTAATCTATGCACTGCCATAGGTATGGCTATAGTATTAACAGTCTAAATCACATTTTACAACTGGCTTGTGGAAGCCAGAGCATTAGCATTTTTAGACTACAATTTAGCTCAGGTTAGCGTTGATGCTAATGCTGAGCATCAGAATGCTTTTCTTATTTATTACCAATGTTTCATATACTGAATGTAGTAAGTAATGACAGACAACATGATAGTGATGCTCCACATGCTACTAATAGCAATCATGCTATTATTAGCATTTTGGCTAATTTTGGTTTATGCAACATACTAAATGGTACGAGTGCAGCTTAGTGAACATGCTTCTGACTCCCTGCAGGTTATTGACTACATTGCATTTTTCTTTAGCATTAATGCAAATTTTTTTAGCATCATATTGCTGCATCCAATCCGACGGGCACACTTTGGCAGGCCCTTCAAAATTTCTGCGGAATTTTCTAGTTATTATTTATTATTCTTCCGTCACCGTTAATGCGGCTCGTACCGCTGCGTGCCCACCCACAAAAGTGGTATCAAATCGTGCGGCTCGGTGCCGAGAAGGGAGCTATTACTTTTGTTGGGATTCTGACTTAAAATGACGACAAAAATTAATAAAAACGAAAAAATTGGAGATTGAGGAACTCACAGCATCAGTAACCTTTCTGTCTGAAACACACACACAGGACTCCTGATGGCTTACTGAAAAACTGTGTTTAACTCGCCCTCACAGGCATAAATATTGCCCTATTGGTCTAAAACTTGGTCAGAACATAGATACACATCCCTGCTCCCGTAAAATGTTTTCAAAAATTTTCTAGGGCTTATGGATTTTTGTCAGGGTCCTTCAGACTGGCGCTGGGTGTCTCCCAAGTATAGAAACGAGGGAGAAGAGGATTTTCCCGCTCTTTGTCTCCTCACAGCTGCGGGGCATTAATTACCATAGTAACGGGTTCCAGCCAGCGGCAGCCATTACTCTGAGAGACAGCAGAGAGTATTTCCTGTGACTATTGATATTTTGTTTAGATAAAATTATTATTTCTCTGAATTTTTCAGTGTGAAATGACATCCTTAGTATGAAGGCTGAAAGATTTAGACAAATAAACTATTATGGACTGTCATTATTTTGTTAATATTTTGTACCGTGAGTGAGAACATGTGCGCAGCTTCAGTCTCGGTCTGAAGCTCGTTAATCATTAACAGTGTCAATTAGCGGTGCGCTGCGATCATTGTCTCTTGTTGCCAATAACCTGAATGTGCAGCTGGACTCACAGCGGCGGAGCTCGTCAAAATATATCAACACAATGAAGCTAATACTTGACGCAGATTGGCTACATCGAGGCTCACTGCAGTAAAAAAAGACATGGAGGATCAGACAGCCGGGAAAGCAGCGCTGTACTCTCACAAACGGGCTCAGAGGTCACAATGCATTGTGGGAAGAATACATATTTCCTGTGATTATTCATATTTTGCTTGCATAAAATTATTATTTCTCTGAATTTTTGAATGTGAATTAAAATACTTAGTATGACGCTTGAAAATTTTCAAGAAAAAAACAATGACCTCTTTATTTATTTTTTTAATTTCAGACCGTGAGTCAGGAGGACATGTCCAAAGTTTATATAGATGTCAGTCTGGTACTGAATTTCATTGAACAATGAGTTCAGCTGTTGATTGTTGCTGTGAATCAGATCAGCCACTGTAATGTGGTGATGGATCTGGCAAAAGCTTCAGTCATTAGCAACACGGGCAACTGTGGCTTTCAATTGGGAGGTTACAGGTTAGACTCCTGCTTTCTCCAGCACATGTTACTGTGCCCCTGGGCAAGGCACCCAATCTCAAATAGCCTACTAAGCTGCATATCAGTGTGTGATTGTGGGACTAGCCTGAAGCAATTTGATTTGTCAGAAATAGTCAAATAAATTGCTATAAGTTCAGTCTATTTACCATTTAAAACCCATCAGTTTATGTAATACTGATTTGCAATAAGCCATTTCTACAGTGTTAATCTATGCACTGCCATAGGTACGGCTATAGTATTAACAGTCTAAATCACATTTTACAACTGGCTTGTGGAAGCCAGAGCATTAGCATTTTTAGACTACAATTTAGCTCAGGTTAGCGTTGATGCTAATGCTGAGCATCAGAATGCTTTTCTTATTTATTACCAATGTTTCATATACTGAATGTAGTAAGTAATGACAGACAACATGATAGTGATGCTCCACATGCTACTAATAGCAATCATGCTATTAGCATTTTGGCTAATTTTGGCTTATGCAACATACTAAATGGTATGAGTGCAGCTTAGTGAACATGCTTCTGACTCCCTGCAGGTTATTGACTACATTGCATTTTTCTTTAGGATTAATGCAAATTTTTTTAGCATCATATTGCTGCATCCAATCCGACGGGCACACTTTGGCAGGCCCTTCAAATTTCTGCGGAATTTTCTAGTTATATAATAACCTACTAAGTGCTGAACCGTTTTCTACCATTCTAAGAATGCAGCAAACCCTTAAAAAGTTGCATTTACCTTCTAGATATTAAGAAAATAAAGTACTTGCCTAAAATTAGCAATGTTATGCTCTAACTGTGGTAAGATTAGGAATTTGCCAATGTCAAATCCTAATCCTATATTCTGCATTAAAGTTAAGAAATCAGTGTGTCGTGCTGGATGAGCTTGAGTACACACTAGCTTCAAAGTGCCATAAAATTAACAATTGGGCCTGTATCACAAGGTCCATATTAGGATTGTAATTGTGTTCCACATAGCTAACTCTCTACTAGCGATTACATTTTCTTTTTTTGGGTTATTTTGACAGCGATCGACATTTTATCCCACTTGTCGTATCTTCAGCTGTAATGCACATGGGACACAGGGTTAGCTCTGCTGAGAGAACATTTATATATATTTCTAATGTGCCACATACATGTTTATGACTTTTGTTTTTGTTTTTTTAGGACATACTCGACTTGACATGTACAGCTGCAGGCTTTAAAGAAGTGGGCTAACTGACAAGTTTACTCTCTGTAATGATCTTAATCATTGATCATTTTGCTCATAGCTTATGTCATTGCTCTTCTGGTTAGTCAGGCACAAAAGATAAAAAAAAGGTTATTCTTCTGCTTTCTAAATTTTGTGCTTCCAAATTTTAATGTGTTGTGTTTCAGCTGCTCTCTTTGGAGCAGTGAACATGGTGCAGAGTTCAAGTGGCAGCAGCCAATATTTCCCTTGTCAATCTCATTGTAATGGATGAAAAACTCACATTTATTAGAAACATAACGTTTTACATTAGCTCAATAAAAATAATGCACATTCCAAAAAAGATGGGGCACAATCTATGTTCATTTTGCAAACTAATATAATTTTTCAAATTATATTGATAACTGTGAAAATCAGCTTGCTGGTTAATGCTGACATAAAAATCAAAGTCATTCAATACTATTTAAAAAGTATTTTAGTCATTTTAAAATGCTGTATGTAGGTTTTCATTTAAGATTTTGTGACCTCACATTTTAAACTAAAAATAGTAATTACTCATGTTTCCCTGTACTGTGGAAGAGGTTTGAGATGAAGTCCAGTTAGGGTGGAGCTTTCCCCAACAACCATTAGTCAACAAGTCAAAATCACTGAAGGCTCAAAACACTTGTAGTGTTTTTGGAAGTTATGTTTCAGCCCTGTCATTTTTGTAATCGATTAACAAGGATACGTCAGGGGAGAAGAATTCAAAGTGTAAGAGGTTTTTTTCATATTCTAACTTTGTTCTTCCTTTTAATGGACCAATTTCAACATTTCTCCCAGTAAAACATTTCAAATAAATGTAATGTTTTATGTCAAAACAGGGCCTTCTGAGGAGAGCTACTGTCACTGCTTCTGATTCACAGAGGCCCTCTGGGAGAGAAAATCAGGGTGATTAACAATGCAGAAATATGTTTTTAAAAGACATTACTAAACTAATAAGAGTACCTAAACTACAAACATAATAAAGGCATAACAAATAGTTGATAATAATACAATTAACCTAACATTTTAATAACTAAAAGTAACATTTTCTTAATCACCGAAGAGGAATATTATGAAAAGGTTTTAAGGGGCCTATTTTCTGCAGCCACATACTTTCCTGCATTGTTTAACATTACCTGGCAAAACAGATGCCCGTCATTTAACCTCCATGTGAGTGAAGCCCTCTCAATAGAAAACACAGTATTCAGAAACAAGATAGATGGCATGTTTTGCTTTTGACTGTCTGTTAAAAGTAGATTTTTTAAAAATGGATGAGCTGTAAATCTCCATCTTTTGACTCGCAGTCTCTTCTGCTTGTTATCTGCTTGTCTTTCTTATTAGCAACAGGCCTTCTTCACTTTATGAAAATCATTTTAGTTCTATAACATAAGCCATATGTCTGGTTTATTATTTTCTGCCAGACTAAAGACAAATTGTGGATGAGGTTTTTTCATCCGGGTGGTAAGTGAACAAAATGAAGCTTTGACTAAAAAACATCTTGATCCAGCCACACAGTTGTGAGTGATTTTGTGGTTTGGAAAGAGAATCAATATTGATCACATTTATTGTGGCCGCTGGCAGCGACTCTGAGAATATTGCACATGTGAAGCATTTGGATTACCTTTGGTCTGCCGGGATTTTCTATCATAATATAAATTGTAGGCCTTGCTAACTAAATATGCAGCTCTCAGCGAATACCACAAGAGAAAGGAGTGTTTTCACAGGTGGCAGCTGCCAGGAGTTGCAACTTACCAACGAGAATAAATGAAGGTAAAATCCAGATGGATTAAAGTAGTCCTCTACTCTGAGAGCCAAAGCCAGACTACAGAGACTCCCAATGCTGGAGTATTATTATCCTAGTTGAAACAGATAAATTATACTTTGAAACTGCTTTCTTAAAAGAGTGTCTGTAATTTGATTTCATGGTGATCAAATCAGATCACTTTGCAGTAGCAGTGCAAAGTGATCTGCACTGCACTGCTTTAACCCTCCACAATCTATCTGGTGTTAGATTGTGGAGGGTTAAAGTGTGTCAACAATCTTACAAGGCATATAGGAACACTCTGTCTATTCCTGGCAGTTTTATTTTTCTGATTTTCCTTTAGCTTCATAATCCGACTTTGGAATTGCAAGAGTTCAATTTACTAGAGTGATGATTCTTTTACATTTTAAATAAAGAAAAAACCCTTTTGAATTTGCTTCAAAGAGAGAAAGGTATTTATATTAACTTGAATGAAGATTGTCAAGTTACATTTTTCAATGGTCTCTTGCACAGGCATGATTTCTCTTTGTTTTCTTGAGTAAATTGACTGCAATTGTTTAGTGTAAAAAAAACAAAAAAAATATGTTTTTGTCTCCTTTTCAGACATCACCATTTATATTTTTTTCATTCATTAAATAGTTCTAAACATAATACCTTTTGTTCTCGTACTGCACTTCATTGTCAATACACCAAAAACAGCTACATAAAGCCGGTCTAGAAGTGAATCTAAATTTAACCAAAGTGAGTTAAAGAGCTAAATTTTTATGACATCTTGAACCATTTGCAGAAAAACTTAAACCTGAGAAGTCAGGTCATCCCATCCTGCATCAACAAACTGACCTGGAGCCGTGTTATTCCAGGTGCTTGTGTGTTGTAGATCAGTGGGTGTGGGGGTCTTTGGGGGTTTGCTTGGTTGTGTGTGTTGAAGTTGCCATATGCTGCTGACGGTATCGTCATCATACATGTTTGTGTGGATTACAAGGTGAAGGAAGAGAGGCTGGCCTGTTGAATTTTGCAATTTAAAAAAAAAAAGTTCAACCTGTGTGAGAAATTAATTGCATAAACATATTTGTCAAACACAGAAAATACTGTCCTGTTAACTTGTTAAAAACATATATCTTTTATGGGAAATCCCACTGTTTTAAGTTTAAAAATGTAACTAAAAAAGTGACCGGACATCTAACAGTCTAAATGTATTATTTTAGATGATGCGTTTCTAAAATCCTCCACGTATGAACAGTATTGTTTCCAGAGTAAACAGAAGTTTTAACCTCTTAGAATAAACTGTCGATGCCAATTTTTAGATGTAAACAAGTAAAAACACTTAATCTGCTATTCTTCCGGTTAAATTATGGGTAAAGATTGCAATAATTTCACTGCCTTGTGCTCTGATTTAGTTGTACAAAAGAGTGATTGTGCTGTGATGGAAGAAAAGGCCGTATATAGGAGATGGACTCAGACAGGTGGCACAGCACACAAATACTCCACAGGAGACAAAAGGACAGGAGGGCGGTGATGTTACCAGAAATATCTCTTGCCCTCAGGGTGAGCAGGTATCGGCAGTCTGTATCAATGGTCACTTCAGCTTGAGTTTACAACCGAACGTTTTTCTCTTTTGTGGAGCCGACAGCGCCTCTAAGTCAGCGTCTTTGATGGTTTGGTGCTGCTTTAGCCTCAGTTTCCTCTGGAAAACTGTGTACATTTCTGTGTGGTATCTTTTGGCTTCTTCATGTGAGCAGAAATAGCTGCGCGAGAAGGCGTGGGATGTTGCCTAATTTTAAGTGAGTCAGTGAGTTCTTGAGCAATTTTACTGGCAGATTTACTTATACTGGAGGCAATTGTGTCAGAATTAAAACTGAGTGAAGTATTATAGCTATAGGGATTGAAATAGTCGCCGAATCACTGCGGAGGTCCTGGGAGCGCTGCAAGGTAAATACACAAATGTAGCTTTTATTTTAAAACGTTTTCAATTGAAAACTTAAACTGTTTTGCTTCCTATGGTATATATATGAATGGTATATGATCTCATTTTTTTGTTTTTGTTTTATTTATTAAATAAGAGATGTCAACAAAAATGGGTTTTCTAGCTTAATAAAAGTTAGGACACTGTTCATTAGGAGCTAGTAGTATTCCCTTTGGTTGAAATAACTTGAGTGATGCGTTTCTACTGATGTTTTGCTTCTGTCTGAGGAAACTTTGCCCAAATCTTCACTTTTAGCTTTGAAATGTTTGAAAGAGCTCTTAAATAAAATGGTTTCAATACGTCAATAAATTCTAGACCTGGTTTGTGGCTTGGACTTTCTCTTTTCCTTTTCTTAATTCTCATTCAGTCTTTGGTGGATTTACTGGTGGGTTTAGGTCATTATCATGTTGCAGGGTTCAATTCTGCTTCAGCTTTAATGTTTTTTTCCAGGATGGTCTCACATTTCCCCTTTATCATTCTCTAAAACATGATAATATTCACAGGGGATTTAGTGAACTTGGGTTAAACATGTCTTGCTGCTGCTTCCCCAAGCAATGACACTTTCACCTCCTCGCATTAGAGTTGGTATGAAGTTTCTTTCCTAGAACTGATAATGATGAATTGACTTGTTAGAAAGCAAAACTTGTGCGTTTTCTTTCTGATTGTTCAAACAATTTACTTCATATCAGCAATAACATATTGCTGGTCCCATGATGACATTTTAGGGTTTTTGGAGACTTTGTGTAGCATCTTGCTGTCTGCTTTCAGGGTGATCTTGCTTAACCAATAAATCATTACTGATATAAATTTGTTATAAATGTATTACTGATTGCACGTTAAAAATTAGGTAACTTTATGTTATAAATAGTAAAGTTTAAACAGTAATGATTTATTGGTTAATGTCAAGTTGTCATATCATAGACATTTTCAATAATGTCAACTTTGTATTAAAAGTGTCATAATTTACCGAATTATGTCATAAATATTCATGAAGGCTTATTCATGTTCATGACAGATGTTATGTCATGTTTATGACAGTGTCACCCCCCTTCAAATAAAGTGTTACTGAAATATTTAATATATTTTTTTTTACTGTAAACCTTTGGTAAACCTTACATACATTTTTTTAAGGACCAACAACTTTTATTAAAAACAGTATGAAAATGTGCATGCATGTTTTCTGCTTCACATTTGTTAATATATCTGTTTTAAGTTGATATTGATGAGATGTGTATATTTAAAACTTTCCTACTTTCACTATATTTTCTCCTAGTACGATATTGGAGGAGGAGAAGCTCCAGCAGAAAGAGAGGAGCAGGATGGAGATGAGGCGGCAGGTCACCGTTTCCTGGGACTCAGGAGGGCCGGATGAAGCTCCTCCCAAAGTAAGATTGCGATACACCTGTGTGCGTGTGTGTTTGTGTGTGTGACGGTCTTGGTTTCAAAACCAGTTTTTCACTTTTAAAGTTATTTTTCCCAGTGATGTTGAATGTCTTGTTTTTTCAGTGTGTAATTCCTTGTTAAAATTTGCTTTGTTTTCTTCAAGGAGACATTTCAGCGTTCGGGTTTTAATAGATTAGTCAAAACGTAACAGTCTTCAGTTACAATCAATATATTTTTTTAACTCTACCATGATCCCTCACACCTCACTGCTACGCCTTACATTTTGTTTCTCCAGCTTCTTCCCCCTGATTGATTACTATGATTCATGTGCTGCCAGCATCTATTAACTTCTTCTTTGGGTTACATCAGAAGCCAACATGTTTTTTTCACAACTCATTCAGCAGACTGAGAGAAGTGATTTCCAGGGTTTGGGTCATTTATAGACATGGTTCATGTTTAGCTTTATTGCAACACATTCATGTTCTTGGGAATAAAGGGTGTGTATTACATTCAGGAACATGGCTGTCTGTGGTTCGATCCTCTCTGTTCCTTCCACCTTCACACCTCTGCTTTTCATGGCTCCATTTTTTTCCCTCCTCCTCTTCTACCTTTGTCTCTCTGTTTGCAGCCCGTCCGCCGTCCATCCCTGCAGCCCACCTTCAGCCTGGATTGTATTTCTGCTCCTCCTTTTCATCACTGCCAAACAAACCAGCGCTTTGCCTCTCAGCTTTCCCTCCGCACTGGAAACGCTCATCCATCATCTCCCTCCACTTCCTCCCACTCACCCGCTCCACCTCTCTCCTCGCTACCTCTGAATTTTCCCCCTCGTTTTTTCTCCTCTACTAGTTCTGAGCCTAACTCGCCTCTACTACAAAGAACACCTCTTTATAAAAGATCTTTGTCTGAGGAAACATCTAAGTTCAACTCTGATTTGACATTTTCTCCTTTGTGGTTTCCTCCTACCCACACCGGGACCCCCATCACGACCAACCCCCCAGCCAACAGCAGCCATTCCTTTCCTTGGCACTTCTCTCCACTCCTTCCCCAACCCAGTCCAAACTTTGACTCGCTGCGCTGCAGTTTGTCAAATTCTTGTCCTTATAAGCAGTCACCACCCGGCTTTCACAGCTTTCACCCCGACACCCAGACTAACCCTTACACTATTGACTTTCTGACCCAGCACGCTGCAGTGCAGTCAGGTTGGAGAGTCCCGCTTTTCCCTCCCCACACTGACGACGTCCTTTCAGGGTCCTGTAATCTGTCCTCGGCCAGTCTTCGCTCACCCATTCCAATCTCAGCCTCCCACATGCTGCTAGCTGCTCCATCTTCTGAAGGAGCCGTGTCCAGACCCTTCCAGGCAGGTGGTGTGCGGTTCAGGTGCCCTAATGCGTTTTCTTAACAACTAAACCAATCTCGGTGCATTTACCACAAAAACATTGCAGCTTTTCTCTGTTTTTGAGCCTGTAAATATATCCAGTTGGCACATTTGAAGGACAAGTAAATTTATATAATGCATTGTACTTTAACATTTATTTATTTAATCAGTTTTCTATATGTGTCATTTAAAATTTTAGCAATTCGACACTTGCTTTGTAACAACCATTGATGTGGTAAGAGCAAAGATTTGATAATTACAAAATAATAATTAACTATGAACAAAAAAATAAACTTAAAATGATCTACAATTTGAACTGGTTAGTTTCTAGGTATTGCGCAAAAACTCAAAATATAAAGCAAAACAAATGAGAAGTTCTGTATTTTTTTTATCTTAAATTTAACTCCACAAAATAGTTTTTTTAAAAATGGACACTACTGCTTTGTTGCTTTTTTTTTTTTTTGTTAATTTAATTTTTTTCTGATTATTTCATGTCTATTAATTCCAGGCTCAAAATAGAAAAGTTGTAAGTTTTTGCTCATTGCTTCATTACCATTAAATTTTGTTTGCTTCCCTCATTAACAGTCCACTCCATCTGGTTTGGTTTATCCCTGCTAGCTTCCTTTATTCATCAGGCGCAGGCTGTTAAGGTGCTGTCCACTGTGACTCGTATTTATATCTATGCCGGATACTTCTCTGAATTATTAGGACCTATTTCTGCTTTGCTGAGGGTCATTGTTGTAGTAAACCTTAAATCCACTGAGCTTAATGTAAGACGCATGAAACGTCCAAACAGAATACAGTTTAAACTGTTTAAAAGGGATGGAGAAGTGATTTTGTTTGCTAATTTAAAACGCACCACTAACTCCAAAGTTATGGATGATTCACTGATGTTCTGGATTGAATATTGAATTATTTTCCTTTAAGGTATCAGATGTTGTGCTAAACTTTCAGACAATTCAAAGTGTTTTGCGCTTTTACATGATTCTCCTCCCTCATTTTTTGAGGCTGTCTAAGGTCCATGCTTCACGTCAAGATGATTACTTTGTAGTGCATGTTTTCCTAAGTGGACAAAAGGAGGGAAAGTACTTCAGGCCTCTGCTGGGTTTTCACGCTGAAGCAGTCCTGATGTTCTCCAGCTCGAATCAGCCAGGAGTCATTCTTCTTTTAGAGCTTCTAATGCATGTTTGCCGCTCTCTCTCTGTTGCCCTTGGCGGTGATGGATGCGTCTGTGTTGAAGTGGAGTCGTTTCCCCAAGGGATGCATGAAGTAAAAGGAAACCTTAATTACACTGTGCTTTGCAGCATTCCTTAAAGATTCTTAAATAGTTATGTAAGTATGTGCCTGTTTTAGGGCATGTTTGGTGCAATGATGGGTTCATAAAACACAGGAATCCATCTTACCATTCTTTAAGAGTGTTCTGCCTGTAAATCGCATCATTTTGTGAAGCCCGAGAGGCAAATTTATGCAATTTTTTATGCTGTGTTAAATGTTTTAATGGTCTGTCAGGATTTGCGTTCTGCATTTTCTAACGTTTTCCTTTTTTTGTTGTTGTTGTAAACAAACTTGAAATACCCAGACAGATTTATTTTACACGGCATCAGTTGAATACGGCTAAAGATTCTTGCTGGTTGCAAAGGAAACGGCAGCATCTGGCATATGAGCAGTTCAAAATGGCAGCTCTTGACTCAGTTTTTCAGTTTTGTGGCACAGCTTGGTCAATCCTAGTGCTTACTTTGACTGACTCTTGATTCTCTTTTTTGCTTTATTTTTATTTTATTTTTTTTGTCATGCTTCCGTGAAATTTGTCTGATAAAGGTTCAGACTGTCTGTGGTCTGGAGATTTATGCTGACACAGAACTGAGTCAGATCCTGTTGGAGTGTGAACACTTAGTTTACAGAACCTTGACAGCTTAAACCGGAACCACACAATTAAATCTGTTTTATGTTTATTTAATTCAACAGACCATGAAGTAGTACATATTTGGAAAAAAAAAAACATAATTTTAAAATGTATAAATAAAAATCTGAGAAATGAGGTATACATTTTCAGGTTTTGCTCTTTACTCTGATACCCCAAAATATAAAGCAGTGTAACCTTTTGCCTTCAGAGTCCATCTGTGTAATTTAATCTTTAGCTACATTGTAAAAACCTCAGAGGTTTGTTGAAGAATATTACTGTGTTAATATTCATCTTCTTAGACCTGATTAATCACTCTCTTCTCTATAGGACATAGAAAATAATCAATTTTTCATTTTCTTTCATATGTTATTGTTTCCTAAATCAGTTATTCAGTCAACATCAGGCAGAAAGTTACTGCCACTTGTCTTATTTAGCAGCCTAAAGAACACACAGCTAGAGCAACTCTATCCTGTATAAAGCAGCTATTAAAAAATATCCATACCCTTTTAACTTTGTTGTAGTTTGTCCAACAAGCTTCAAAGTAATTTTATGTGGTAGACCAATGCAAAATGGCAAATAACTACAAAGTGAAAGAAAAGGTGGTGAAATAAAGTCCCAAGCTTTTAACATTTCTGACTGTCACCATCGACCATCTGAAAATGCAGCTTTTCCGAAAGCGCGCACCACTGCAATTGCATTCAAATGAGACAGAAAATTGTCTGAGGGTTGAATATAACACAATTTTTAGATTATTTTTCGACAGTTTCAGAGACATTGCATCACTTTCCTTTCACTTCAATATTGTGCACTACTTTGTCTTACTCTATCACGTAAAATCCTAATAAAAAATATTTACAATTTAAATAAAAAAAGACGTATGCATACTTTCAGAAGGCACTTTGCATCTTGTGTTCAGTGTTTTTGTCCTGTCTTGCTTCTTTGTTTCTTCCTCTCTCTTTCTTCTTTTTCACCCACGTTTTTCCACTTTCCTCCCCCCCTCATTCCTTCCTCCACTCCTCGTTTTACTTTGCCTTCTCCTTCTCTCTCCCCGTGCGTCTTTGTGTCCGTCTCGCTGTCGGAGGTGTGGTCCAGAGAAAGCTACTATGAGAGACTGTGGAAGGTAGAGGCTGCAACACTGTTGTGCTAGAAACGAGCTCACATTTTGGTGTCTTTTAAAGAAATCTCTCCTGGACATTATGGGAAGAGAAACCCAACAGCTTCATCACAAAACAGCAGAGAAAAGATTAGAGCATTGTGGGTTCACCAAGCACTTCTGTTTTTAGCTGAAAGTCCTCCAGTTGTGTAAAGTGAAGTTTTGGAGTTGCTTTTCTCCTAGAATCCTGAAAAGCCTCCACAGATGTTTGGAATGAGTCGAAACTATTATTTAATCCACTAATTCTCTCATTTAACCCCGTCAGTAACAGACTGCGTGAAAGAGAGGTCTTTGGTGAACAGCGACACATTTAACACACTCGCATCACATCTAACCTAAATCTAAATCACATCTGCAGTGACCAGCCAGTCCACAAGACCATTTTTTTCTTTAATCGATAACCTGACTGTCGTAGGTTGTCGTAGTAACAGGAGCAGTGTTTTTTTTCCTGAGCGTTTCACTAACAGCTTGCTGGATTTGCAGCCCTGTGGGTGCTCCCTGTCTTGACTGACGGCTAACATGACCACACAAACATCTGCTGGGGGTTTGTGTGTTGATTTTCTGAATGTTGTAACTTCTAGTGGATAATTCAGGAAAAACCTGATGCAGGGTTATCTCCTTGTTTTACACTTCTGACTGTTTTCTTAGATTTTTGTTTACCTTCATTTATGTAATTAGTTTCTTCTTCTTCTGTCTTTTAGCCAAGTAGACCAGGCTACCCCAGTCCCCGCTCTAGTGAAGGTTTCTACCCCAGTCCTCAGCATCCTGGACATTACCAGGTATGTATTCAGATTCCTTCCTTTTGATCATGGTTGCTGTAAACGATCTATGGTTGAATCGAAGCTAAGATAACTTCTTATCTGTCTTTTCTATTTTCTCCTTCCTGCATTAGATGGCAGCATATCCAGGCCCACACACCCTGCCCTCTGTGCCCAGCGCCTTGTACCCCCCACAGGCCGCTATGGTGGACACGCACCATGCGCACACGCACCCCCGCCACCACGTCCACACACACTCACACACACAGCTGCTCCCTCAGCCGCACGGGACCGACATGGCTCTTTGGGGCTCTGCGATGGAGGTAAGAGACATTGCTGCTACGGCTACACACGCACACAGATAAGAGCTTCTGGTTTGATTCGCCATCAATTATTTTTAAAACTTTTCCCGATGCTCAGAAAATTATTGTTCACCTTGATGGACCGCCACTTTGCTTAAAGAACCAGACTGGTATTCCAGATTACGAATGTCTGCTCTACAGATCAGCAAACCACTGCCATCTCTTACTTTTATTGAGTTCCTCCATCATCTCAGTTCAGTTTCTTATCCATCTTCTGCCATTCTGTCTTCATGTGTCGTCTCTTGGCCAAATGCATGTTTTTTGTTTTGTTTTGTTTGTACATTGTGGGTGTGCATGCTTGTTGTTTGCTCCACATTTGTGTGTGTGTGTGTGTAGGACAGGGCAGTAGACATGCAGCAGTGTGTAGGCCAGCAGTGCCTGTTAATGGAGGAGCAGCTGATGATACAACAGCAGCAGATGGAGGAGGATCAGAGGTGGCTGGAGCAGGAGGAAAGGCTGCTGGTAACGCACTCAGCACACAGTGGAACATGCACTCCGGCCCACCTGACACATGCGCAACACAAGGGTGACGTGTTTAAAGAGGGCTTACAGCGGAAAACCAGCTCAAAGCCCTGCCAATTTGTTTGACATTAAATTAGTCCGAAAATATAAAATGTATTGATTAAATTCACAGTAAAAATAAAATAAACATCCACATCTTCATCACCTTCAAACTTAAGCTACAATTCATGCTCAACTCACTGAACCTCGTAATCTAGGGAGGTGTGTCGCTCTCAGCCACAATTTCACAGACATGAAGTCAGCGAAGAGAAGAAATGATCTCATTAGGCTCCACTGCAAGTTTTCTCAACATCTAAATCCTGACCATAAAAAAAAAATCTTATTAAATTATTAAGTCAGAAATGTTTAATCTATTTCAAAACCAGCTATGATACATGCTGATAATAATCTATTGGTATAAAACAAATGTGACGAATTTAGAAGCGGTTTGAAAATTCTTCTGTGACTCAACCAAATCTATGATTTTGGCCAATAAGCTACCTTTAAGTGTGTAATTAAGTTTACACAAAGATAGCAGCTGTTTCTGCACTAGTAAAATAATATGCTGCTGAAGTGGCTACATTTGTGTCTTGGAACCAAATAAAGAAAAATTGGTTCATAAAAGTGAAACTTTTTGAGCAAAAATGCCGTGTTTACAAGATGATGCACGTTAAAATCACATTTTCTCTGGGGTACTTTTTGCTCATTCCTATTTATGTTGTGCATGCCACATTTCTTAAAGATGTCATCCTCTCTTTTTAAGTTGCTTTGTTCACTTTTTCATGGTTTTGTTCAAGTTTATGACTGTGTCAGTGCACTTACACTTGGAGTCAGTAACTTCTTTACTAACAAGCAATATATTTAAACATCAGTTTCAAAGGCGCCCTGAGAATTTACTGAGAATTTACCAGATGACGATCAAAACTGAGCATATTTCTCAGATCACAGAGTGCAGAGCAGGTCACATAACACAGACAGACAGCAGCAGACAAAACAGACTCTCTTTCACTGTGAGCATCAGGGTAAAAGGAAAAAAATTACTAACCTTATTTGGGGAAATGCAGATTTATGGCTTCAACAAAGTGAACATGTGAATGGCCTTTTAATACAGTTTGCATTTTTACTGAACATTTTTAAAAATCCACCTGACTGAGTCTGTTAGGAAAAAACTCCTGTAGTACGTCATCAACAAATAGTAGGAACCATAATGCTGATCATTTAAGATGCTTTGATCTCTTGTTAATAGAAAGGTATTAAACAAAAATAGAACTGACTAAATTAAATTGAGGACTAGGCCTGTCACAATAAAAATAAACTGTTCAAGAACTTTTTGTGTCTTAAATCTCAACTTAAAACCCACCTGTTTAGAGTTGCTTATGGCTAAATTGCAGGTTTTGATGCCTTGTAAGATGTCGCTCTGCTAAAACTCTGTTCGAGGAGACCCCATAAGGGCAAGTCTTCTCATGGATCGATGTTTTTAATGTTTTTATTTAATGTTTTTATCTTTTTAATTTTTTTCAAAATCTCTTTGTCTTTCTAACTATTTATTCACTGTCGCATGCTATTTTTATTTTAATTATGTAAAGCATTTTGAAATGCTTTGCTGCTGAAATGTGCTATACAAATAAAATTTGATTGATTTATTGATTGATTGCGATAAACGATAATGTTGTTTTGAGACCATTTTCAAGTAATATAATGGAAATGTCATAGTAACAGCAAGAACACGTTCTCAGAATCAATAAACATTAAATTCTAATGAACGTTTAAACACTGGAACTGGAAGATATTTTAAATATCCAAAATAAATAAAATAAAGTGACAAATAAAAGAAATTATGAAGTCTCTGTAAACAAAAATATCTTTAAAAAACGGACTAGTTGAGACTGAAGCAACAGACTGACTATTTTTATCACTCAGTGCTTTAAAAAGAAAGAAAAGCAATACCGTATTTTCCGCACTATAAGGCGCACCGCATTATAAGGCGTATAGAATAGACGCCATAGTTATGTTGCCACCTGGCCGGTGTTGAACGGGACATGATTTATTCCGTTCACTACAAATATGGATGTCTAATAATAAAAAATTGGTCCCCGAGTACTATATATAGCAGTCTGCACTAGTTATTGTTTCACTCACGGTTTTGGTGTTGCGAAATTGTGCCCAACTGCTTTCTGGTTAGCACAGACCAACCGACACGCTGCCGCCGCAGCCTCTGTCTCTCTTCCACCGACCCCCACCGCTTTAAATGTATAGGTGCTGGTCCCTTGGTAACTCTAGCCGAAGCTCCCCGGATAAATGTCTAAAGCTACTTTGTTGACATAAAGAATGTCAACAAAACAGACCGATTCCGGTTACGAGGAGAGCCTTCCGACTGGAGTCTGGGCTGGACGATGGTCACCCTTCTCCGTTCGCGCATAGCATGTTGGTGGAGAACGTGATGCTAGATGACCTGCAGACAACCTGATTATTAGGTGGGTAGGTAGATACATAGACATCGTCTATGGGTAGATAGGTCAGTCAAACTTTATTAACAAACCAGTTTTTTGACAACTATCCCAGCATGCACTGCGCGCTTCTTCTACCGGGAAAATGAAGTCGGCAGCTGCTTACCGTAGTTGCTAGACCTGTCGTGGCTCAATATTGGTCCATATATTAGGTGCACCGGGTCATAAGGCGCACTGTCGGCTTTTGAGGAAATTTAAGGTTTTTAGGTGCGCCTTATAGTGCAGAAAATACCGTATATAAAGCAAATTAAAATTATTGAGTTTCTTTTCATTTATCCTGCGATTAATTGATTTAGTGTTACAGGCCTATTGAGGATTATATAAAATATTTGCTATATTCATTTTGTATTCACTAACATTGGACAAATCATCCTTTGCTTCCAAAGTAAGTCAGAAGGCACCATTAAAAATTGGTTTTTTGGAATATACTTTATAATGAAACATAACATAACAGTATAGAAACCACAAACACAAATGGGTGTGTGTGAGTGGGGGAGTCCAACTGTGTGTTATTTTTTTGAGGCTGGCAGGATGGAGGATGGAGAAGTGCTTTATGTTTCATTCGTTTTTCTGAGCGGCGATGGAAGTGGCTGTGTGGGGTTTGTGCTCAAGAATTTTATTGTGTGAGAGAGTTTGGAGGCAGGTGTGGCCTGTGTGAATTCCTGGCTTAATGATAGGCTTACAGACTGACAGCCCAGTCAACAGTCTGTCTTTGACCCATAACCGCTAACCGACAACACACAAGATTACTGAAAAGCTGAGGAGGCATCAGATTGTGTGTGTGGGAGGGGAGAGGAGTGTGCACATGAGAAAGTTTTTGCCGTAGACTGGCTGGTTTTTATAACACTGTTAGTTGAGTGTGAGGGGTGGAGAGAGGGAGAAGAGCTTCGTTGGCATCGGATATTCTCCTCCTGGTTTTTTCCCTCCTTTCTCTCCGTGTTTCAGAGTCGACTATAAGTGTACTTGAGGCAGAAAGCTGGAGCTGAATCCGATTAAAAAAAAAAAAAACACAATAAAAAAACCTCAGCTAGAACAGACAGAGACATGGATACGCTCAGACCAATTCTGTGAAAACGGAAGATAAGCACAGAAACAGAACAGCTCCATCCTCCAGGACGCCTTCGATTCATCGGGAAACTTTTAATGAACTTCACGGCAATGCTGGTCTTCAAGTCATGTCTTGGAAAGCTGGTATGCAAGGACAACCGATGACAAGGGGTTTTGGGGGGGTCTTTGAGCCCAAATATTTATGGGCAATTGAAATTCTGAGCATCTTGAATCACTTTAAGATCCAGTAGCTCCGAGCAGGATGTTGGAGGTTTTATTTGAGCCTTTAAATGCTGCTACAACCTGAGCGGCACAGAGGATGGTGAGCTAATAGCGGGAGCTAATACCCGTTATGTGGTTTTTCTCTCAGGGCATTTCCTAGGAATGAAAATGGTTTTCAGCTCAAGTCACAAGCAGCGGAGCAATGTGACTCGCTGCTCCTCGGGGAAGAAATCAAACCCAATCATTCAGATTTGTTGGGATAATTTAGCTGTGTGATATTGGAAAACTGCTTTGTTGAAACTTTAAATATGATTATTGTTAATAAAAGGAGCCGTAAAGTCATTGACAACTTGTGTCCGTTTTAGAAACCAGACACAAGGAGCTCTAGAGGGAGTCTGGACAGAGAAGACAGCGGACTGCAGCCCCCGGTGAGTAACTCTTAGCTGTTTTTGTTACCATTCATCTCATCTTCTGTCAGTATTTGCCAGATTCTTTTTTTTTTTTTTACTGCTGCTTCTTCGGCTGCCTCATGTTTGTTTTGATTGGAGCTGGATGGATAGATCCAGGAGCAGGAAGTGACCTCATGGGCGAGGGTCAGCAATTCTGAGGTCAATGTGTTCTCACAGCATTACTGGATATTAATAGAAGGCTTTAGCAGGAAAATAAATCTGTGTTTGTTTTCTCTCTCTCCTCGCCTGAGTGTTGCTGCAGTCACTCAGCACTCAACTCCGGAGTGTCAGAGCATCTTTAGAGGAAGTTGTGTTGATCATAATAATCTGCAAGCCGGACTCAGGTTTGCTTGCTGTAATGTCACTTTAATTGCATGTTACCGGTTTCCTTCAGCTGGTTTGGAATTTGATTAAAAAATGAGGAGAAGAAAATGTTTTGTTGGAGGAAAATGTGCAGATTTTATTGCAAAAAAAAAGAACTCTACATTTCTGGAAAAATCTGTGTTTTTTATGTGTTTCTTTGTTTCTTTATCTTTGATTTTCAGCATTACATCAGTTTTTCTCCAGCTGATTTTTGTGACACTGATAGAAAACCAAAAGTGCAACAGCACTGCTTTTTGGTCCTTAGATTAGGTGTTAAACCAGACCTCTCATGCTTAACCTGAGCCCATGTTGTGAGTTTTTAAAGCATTGCTGATCAGTAACATCAAAGTCAAGAAAGCAGTGGTAAGAGCCATTTTCCACAGCAGCCACCGTCAGCGTTGTGTTTTTTCATGAATTGAGGAATATGCCTCAACAAATCCCAGGAGGGTGAATGTTTTGAAATCAAAAATATGCAAAACTGTTGGGAAAATTAAAAAGAGAGAGAGAAAAAAAAATCGTGTGAAGCCTGTTGGGTTAAGATGGTTACAAACAACAATATGATCACTTCATAATATTATGAACTTTTTGTTTTAAGTGTTCACACAATTTAGAGTCAATCATATCTTGTTTCTGAAGAATGATAAATCCTCTCCGTTTTTATACGAGTCCAGCAACAAAAAAGAAAGCAAAGCAAATTTCAATTGAAAACATTCAATTCCACATATTTCTGATTAGGTGCTGATAATGCTCAAATAATCATCCACATGTAAAGACCTCCATCTTCAATTTTGTTTTTAGCTTGTTTTTTGTTGGGTTTTTTTTTTTATCCTTTTAATAGTGAACTTCTTAATCGTTGACCCGATATTGTTTTTTGGGGGTTTTTTTGCTACCTTTTCTAAATTTGGTTCAAGCCAAACTGAACAGCGAGCTGCTTCAATGCGCATCAGTTCCCAGCAGATGCCAGCAGAAGTTGCTGTAGCAGTCTGAAGTTGCCACAGACCAGATATTTCCGTCTCTGTAATTCATCTCTGTGCTTGTCGTCCTCCTCCTCCCATTGAATGACTGTGGTTTGTGGTGGGAAAATCTCCCCAGTTCTTCTGCGTCCCCATATGTGTGTGTGTGTAAATTGCCCGTAGTGTTGTATTTTTGGGTGTTGGTGGTTGTCAGAACCCCGGCGCTCTGTTGGCACCAGCACTTCTGAAGCAGTCTGTTCTGTTTTCTCACAACGAGAAAACAAAGATGCCAAGTTCAGATTTTAAAAAAAAAAAACAAACATAAGCAACTCAAGTTGACAAAATTTTTAACCTCAGAAATGCATCGTAAATATGTTTATTGTGAACATGTCACAGTTTTCATGAAGTGTGCACTTTTTGGGCCGTCTGAATAATAAATCTGAATAGCTTCGCTAGCCAAAGTGAACAGACCACACAGCAGTGAAAACAAAGGCGGCCCTCCTGCGGTGGTGACTGAAAACTTTCCGCGCACAAAAACGAGAGCGGCTGTCGTGTGATTAACATTAAATAGGATTCTCTTCTCCTCCAGACGTGGCTGTTTTTGGCCAGCGCATTTTTAATTTCCTGCAGAGCCTCTTATTATGTCAGTGACCTCCACTCACTAACCCCATGTTTTGCTTGTTTTGTGCAGACAGGAAACCAGCACATTTACCAGCCTGTTGGCAAATCAGGTAACGGGAACACTTCTTTAATTCACCTAACCACTATTGTTCAGCTCTCTTTGTTTCATTTCCAACAATATGTAGCCTCTGATATACAGTGACCTGCTTAAAGTATTCACACCCTATGAAAAGTGTTGCTTTTGCCATTCCTCCATTTCCCTATTCTGGTTCTGCACAGAATTGACACAGGGTGGCTCAATACAAGTGGACACCACAGCTTATGTTTTATTTGTAGAAATCTTTGAAAACTATTTATCATTTCTCCACCACTTCATACTTCTAAACTGCTTTGTATCGTCCATCACATCAAAACTTTAACATGTTGATGTTTGTTGTTGTGAAATGGCATATTGCAGTAAGGGTCTGAGGGCATGAATACTTTTGCACGACTCTGCGTTATCACACAGTTCTGTAACTTCAGTAGCACAGATCTGAAAGCTTTGCTTCAAAATAGTTTCACAGCAGAGGGATAATTCCCTTTTTTTGTCAACACATTTAGATTTGTCCTGGAACTTCTGAGTAACTTTATTTTGTTTTGTTGTTTTTGTTTTTTTGCTTTTTTGCAGACCATGTGGTTCCCCCAAAAAAGCCTCCTCGACCGGGGGCCCAGAGCCAAGTGGGTAGTCTGGCTTGTCTAAACACTGTAGACAGCTACAACGATGGTGTCAAGGTGCAGAAATAATAACCATAAGAGCATGCAATCTCTACTCTTGTATGACTGCAGCAGCATGCACAGATGCAAGATTTAAATATACACATTGCATGTTTTTAATGCTGAAAACTGTTAATATTTTCTTTTTTTTTCTTATCTTTGGCTGCTCCGTCTCTCCCTTCCTTCTCCTCCTTACTGTTGACCCCTAGCCCTGGCGGGTAAGCTGCACACTGTCTGTGTGTGTGTTTACTGTACATCTTGTCTCACTTCTCTCACATTCTGTACTATTAACTAATAACACGTGCATTCCATTACTTGCTGTGTGTGTGTAGTTTTAGTTTTAGTTTTCCCTCCAAACTAACTTTCACGTTTGTGGATTTAACCCAACGATGCTCTGGTTAAAACACTTCTGTAAGAAATTTACTTTCGCTAACAAAAATCTAATTTTTCTTCGTCTTTAGAACCTTTTTAGTTGGCAATTAATTATAGTTTTTTTTGTTTGTTTTATTGAGTCAGTCAGAAAGGTTGGAAGTTTGACCTAAACTACTTCCACTTTTTACCCATTACAAAAGAAAAACTTTTAATGGCCACTTATCGAACCATTACATTTTAGTTTGTCTCTTGGTTGTTTCATATTCTGATTAGTTCTTGTGCTTAACAAAGATTATGATTGCTATTTATATTAGCTATTGTGGTATTTGCTTGAAGCAAATAATCTTTTTTGTGACAACACTGCATTTCCTTACAGCAGACTGTCAATAACAAAAAAGACTTTAAATATTCAGTTGTAAAACCCTGAAAACACAAATGCATTTATGAAGAGCGAAAAAACAGTCTGACAAAAAATAATGTGAAACAAATTCAAGAGCTGCAGTACAAGTGTCTGTACTGACACAGTGTGACTCAGTATGAAATGTATGGAAATAAATTATCCATTTTTATTAAATACTTGTATTAGCAGGTTGCCAAATATAATAGATGAACTGCATTATCAGCACACTGGAATAAGTTTGTAAGACTGTAGATTTGGTTCAGCAAGTCATCATACAGACCTGATGTGACAGCGCCATCTAGTGGCAGAGACAGGGAACTGTGTATAAAAATATTCAGTGTATCTCCTGTTTATAGTTTTCCAGTTTCTCCAGCTGAAAATCCTTCTGCATCTCCAACTTACTTTTAAGTTTAGCAGATAGAGCCTGTCTGTCCTAGATGGTAAAGTTGAATAACTGTGAATAAATTTCCCATTGATTTATGCTTTATTGACATGCTTTAATTTTTATTTTAACATGTTACCCTGCATTATATTAGTTTTTGACTTAATAGCTTCTTCAAACTATAAATGCAGTTTCACTGCCTGTTTGATTTTTAGAAAACTTTAAATTAAGGTTCAACTGTGGTTTGTAAATTGAGTCTGAAATGCCAGACAAAGCACTAAGATTGCTATTCTTTGGTGTCATTGCAAAAGGAAATAAAGGTACCGCTGTTCTCAAACTGCCCTTTAGTAAGAATCTCCATATATGATTCAACATTCCTACACTGACAGGCCTAGCGGTTCCACAAATATAACTGGGTTACTTAAAACCGGTTCAGTTAATATTATGTATTAAAATATCCAGAACATTATTTGAAAAAATTAGAAAGACATAAATAATTTGAAGTGTCGTAATGTGTTTTGTATAATTTCCTTCCTCTTCTTCATATTTCATCTTTCAGTGAGGCGACCGCTCATTGTTTTTTACCTTGCTGTTGTTTAGCTGCAGCCTCAGGAGATAAGCCCGCCCCCCACCGCCAATCTGGACCGCTCCAATGACAAAGTGTATGAGAACGTGACGGGATTGGTCAAAGCTGTGATCGAGATGTCGAGCAAGATTCAGCCGGCTCCTCCAGAAGAATACGTCCCGATGGTTAAGGTGACAGAGCCATCCGTTTCAATTTCCAATAGATTTCTGATTCACTTCCTCCATAAAAGCCCATTAGTTCCTGCACATCTACATTTTTTGTAAACCCTCCACTTAATGTTTTCAGTATAATCCTAACGAGTCTTCAAATCTGTTTTCAGGATGTGGGTCTGGCTCTGAGGACGTTACTGGCCACAGTCGATGAGACTCTACCTCAACTTCCAGCCAGCACACACAGAGAGGTGGAAACACCAGCTGCACTTTCACTAACAGACTGAAAACGTGACCCGCGTCAGACGTTTTAATGCTCTGTGCCTTTAACAGATCGAGATGGCCCAGAAGCTGTTGAACTCTGACCTGGCTGAGCTGATTGGAAAGATGAAGTTAGCCCAACAATATGTGATGACAAGGTAACGGCAGCATACCATTAATTGAAAGGAGAAGGAAACATCAAAAATAAAATTTCCTTTTGGCAGAAAGGTGCAGTGTGGATTCTTGGCACCGTTTATTGTCCTATTCTCTACAAGTCGCAGTACTTTAATGAGTTGTGAAATTAATTCTATGAACTGTAGCGACAATCTACGTCAGGTTCAAACTTATGTGGCAAATACTTTTGTTTCATGTAATTGAAGTTGGTGGTATAGTTCCTCCCCTCTAGATGTAGAACAGCTGAAATCTGTCCAGAATTTCTGACTTTTATGCCGATGAAGCAACATTGCTTTTCTCCATGTAGACTAAATTATCTGGAAACACACAATCATTAATATCATCATGGATTTCCACCAATAAATACTTTTTTTTTCTTTTAAATCTTAGTCTCCAGCAAGACTACAAGAAGCAGATGCTGACGGCGGCTCACGCTCTCGCCGTCGACGCCAAGAACCTCTTGGACGTCATCGACCAGTCGCGGCTGAGGATGATGGCCCACTCCCGTCCTCACTAGCCCCCTCTACAGGAGACAGAGCGCCTCTACGGTTTCTGTTGGAGAACTGGAGACTCGTGGATACCTTGTGTGTGTCAGTCCTCAGAGCAAACGGCAGCAGCAGGAGTGGACAGTGGCTGCACTCTGGTTCAATCACTTTCCTCAGTCCTACTTTAACCACTGTGACTTTATTTAACAAAAGATCAGAGCAGAAACACTTCCTGAATCAGAGACTTGGCTGCTCCCCTGGCAGAGAAGGTGACCCGAGTTGATTTTTAAGCTGGATCTGAAGGTTTATAAAAGCTTATAACGGTATCAAAACACTATCATGGGAGAGATTTTTAAGCTTGAGTTGCTGACATCAGGGGGAAGGGCTGGTTGGACTGTGATTAATCTGAAACATATCTCTGTGAAACCAAACAGAGGGAGTGGACTTCAGCCAGCAGCTGTCTGTGAGTGTTTAGTTGAAGTCAGTCGAAAGTTTTCAGCCTCGGTTTTGAACTTTCCAATCGGCGAAGACAGAAAGCTGGCAGATCAGACCTCAGAGATATTTTCTGCTCTGATTTGGTCCCAGATGTTGCTTTATACAGACGTTTTCAACAAGAGAGAGACGGGGTTTGCTCTGGAGCAGCAGCCTGCCGTCTTCTCCCGTGTTTCCTCTGTCTCACCAGCTTTTATTTATAAACTCAAATTACAGAGGAGACAGAAGGAGGAACAGGAATTCACCATTCAGGACTTTCTGGAGAAACGGCACACTGTCCTCTTTTTTCGCCTCTGTTCGACTGACTCTTTGCTTCTCATCGGTCTTCCTCCGCTCCTCCCTGAGCTGGTTCTACAGACTCTAAATGTGAAGAATTCAAACCTGTCTGGGTGACACGCCACCACTTCCAGGACACTTTCAGCTTCCCAGTTTAATCTATTCTATTCTTTTCTTTTCATTGGCTGGCTGGCTCCATGGTTTTATATGTTGTTTTTGAAGCAGTGACGTTCTTCTTCCTGTAACTTCAATCCCAGGAAAGAGGGGATGAGCAGAAACGGTGAAATAAGTTAGACTTAACCTATTTATGTAAGTAAGGCATCTACTCCTCTTTACTCCCTCCTGATATTTAGTCCCACTACAGCTGTTCCTCACGGAAAAACCTGCGTCAACGCCGTCGTGTTTCCGATCACCCTCTCAGCGGCACCAAACCTGCACTTTGCTGGGCCAAAACCAAACCAACACCCAGAACCTTTGTGAGTCCCTCGTTTCCGTCAGGTGCAACACTTTAAAAATGCCCCTCCTAGCGACAGTCTCACAGGTAAACAAATATAACCATGAGAAAATGCGGACCGGAAACTCGTTGCGCTGATCACCTGCAGCGTGACGACAGGAAACATCCTGGCCACCATACTGGTGTAGCATGATATACTGGTAAGGAGAAGAGCATATTTGCACAGCACCTAAAAGAAAAGAAAAAAAACACTTGTTTTGATGGATTTAATCCAAATAAACCCACATGTCCGTCTCATGTTCAACCAGCAATGAAAGGAGATCGAACATCTGGGTCTGATGTGGATTAAAATATTTCAAGGCATACAAAAGAATAAAAAAAGAGAATCATCAGAAACTATTTTATCTCAGTGTTGTTGCGTAATTCTGCTCATGTTGGTATATTGTAAGCTATACTGGTGTGTATCACTGATGAACTGTACAGAACCCGTAATAGTAAACACTGGTTTTTATTTTGTCTTCTTGGCTGAATCTGCCATCTTGTTAAATAGACGGGAAAATAAAATAATGTTGAGATGGAAATCGGTTGGATTTTGCTGTCAGTGGTCTGATTTTTTTTTTTTTTTTTAATTTCATTCAATTGCAACAATTTGTATTTTTTGCCACGTTCCCATTTTAATGAGTGTCTGTCATGACGGATGATCCACACTACAAATTTTACAGCTGTACTTGTAATAAATCTTAGAATAAATGCACATAAAATAAATCTATAGATTTACAGTATTTACATGATTTTTTTTTTCAGTGCGTTAGCAGCAGCAAAACACTCCAGTTAGAAGCAGCAGCAGCGCAGCATGTGAGTGAACGGAGTCCGCCGCGCTCAGGTTGCACGTCGTAGCTGCAGCAGTTGACCGTGTTTCCGTTTCCGTCTGCATCCACCGAGGCGGTGGAGGCCGCCCCCTTGCATGTGGAGCTGCTGCTTCACAATGGCTTTCATGTTACCTGAACAACACATGCAGCTGTTACTATAGCAACCTCTTCACGCGCACAAATTATGTATACACTATGCAGATTTGTCACATTGAAAACACAAATTAAAATTTATTTTATTGGGATTTTATGTGATGGGTCAATACAAAGTATTAAGCAAAGTTTTGTTTTTTTTTTTTGCTTTTGTTTTAAACTCCGTTTTTGTAATGCCACAAAAAAAGTAATACCAACTCACCACCTTCGGAATATACCTAACAAAAATTGCCCAATTCAGTTCAAATATATCTCATTTAAACCCAGCTGTTCTGCGAATGCCCTTAGAGGTTTATTAGAAAAGATTAGTGAACTAAGATCGTCATGAAGACCAATGAACACAGCAGAAATGGGGAAGTTTAAAACGGGGATGGTTTATAAAATAAACTTTGAAGACCTCACAAAGCTTTGTTTAGTTCATCTGAAGATGGAGAGATTATGGCACAACTGTGAGGCCATGGAGATCTACCTAAACCGACCAGCTGGGCAAGACGGCCCCAGAAAATGTGCCTCAACCCAGAGAGGGGACATGGCAAATGGTAAGATCAAAATTTAACACCGCACATGACATCCAGCAATCAAAACCAAGGGTTCCAGTCAAAATGTAGACCCATAGAAGAATTTAACGTCAAAGTCAAGCCTTACTTTGTGTCTGTTATGTTAATCCCTGTAAAATGTGATAGGGGACAGAAAGTTCAAAGTGTTTGACTAGTTCAGCGAGGCAGTGTGTTTATTATTACCCAAAGTGTCTGCGATGGTCATGCAGGTGTCGAGCGGCTGCTGACACTTCTGGCTGTTCTGGTTGCATTCTTCATTGGTGGTGGTGGAGCTGCACACGTAGCACTGCAGAGATGTTGCTGGACAGAAACCAGAGATGAAGCCAGGTTAATGATGGAATAATATTAGAAGAATGTTGAAAGGAATCACAAGAAACAAAATAGGAGATACTACTGGTGGAATCTTAAAGCAAATTGTTTAAGTTGAAAGAAATTTTTGTTTATTTTCATTTCAGTATTCAACAAAAGGAAAGGGTAAAGTAATTCCCCACTTTTTCTGTCCTGTATCTGCAAATCTTGGTTTCTGTTTTCTAGATGAAAGTCTTCTTGACCCCAGGTTTGATATTTAAACAAGATGGTTAAAGAAAGTTCCTTGAAAACATTGACAGCAATGCTGAAACTGGTCAGGCCAGCTGGTTTAATATGCAATTTCAGGGCTGTTCGTAGTTCTGCTCGCCTTGAGAGTTATCAGATTGAAGCATCGCTCTGAGCATTTAATCCTAATATTTAAACGAAATCGGTTCAAACTGGAGTTATATCCTCTTGAAGAAGTGAAAAGTTAAATTCTGAATCTAATGACTGGACAATAAAGAATGGCACGTGGAGTTTGGACTCTTCACATGTGATCCATTCACTGTGTCTGGTTTGACAGATCTTCTCTCAGCTGTCACATCTGATTGTGTAAAAAGCTGTAAACTAATCCTGAGTCATTCCTGATTCCTTAATGCTATGTGTCCAAGAACTCAGTCTTGCCTCAAGTCATTTAAAGTGACTTTGTTAAATAGTTCCTCTGGTTTCCTGAAGCTCTTTCCAACTGTTTTCATTGACTGAATTTATTTTATTGTATCAATTTTCCACAGATGAACTTTAACTGCCTTTAAAAGCTTTTGTTCTGTCCACAGCAGAATAAATTGATCAAAAGTTGCATCTTTAAGTAAAGACACATGAAGAAACACACTGTGGAATTCAATGTAGGCATTTTTCAGGTCTTAAAAAGCATGAGAAACATTAAGAATGTTAAACTATTTGAATTTACAGACTTTGTCCCACCTACTTCCTGATTTCCGTTATTCCTTCAGTCTTACTTTCATCCAGCCACAGTAAACGTGGACAGAAAATGCCAGAAGCTCTTGAATAATGCACCAGTTCTGTTTTCCTCGTTTGCTAATAGCGGTTTTCAGTGTGGTTCACTGGAATGCTGCAGCGTTGAAGATGTTTTTATAACACTTTCCAGGCTGACAGATGTCAGTGACTTTACTTCTGAACTTGTTGCTATTATGTTTCTGGGCATGTTGTGCTTCTCTTTCAGGTATTTTAGCCTGCTTCATGCTAGCTGCCAGATAGCATGAGCAGCTATCTACATTAATTAGTCAATTAATGTAGCTAATTGGCTATATTAGGAAAATTAAACCTAAAACTGTGGTTTATCACATGAAGTTACCAGGGCAGCAGTTATTCCTTTACAAAGAGTGAGCTTAATTTGTAGTTTTTTTTTTCTTCTCAATAAATGAATACTAATTTGAAAACTACACTTTCTTTTTTTTCTGTTTATCTGATATGAAAACAGGTTTGATCCAAAACAAGGAAGTGTGTGTGGAGGGGGAGAGTTGGCAGCAAAAGCAGAACAAATGTGTCAGAATATTTCAAGTTACAAGAATATTTGAACACCTTGTTTTCTCATGACAGACATTGAACAGCATGTTGTGGAAAACTGGCACCAGGAAGGATCCAGAATAAACTGTGAAGCTTAAGGCCCACCAAGGCAAAAACAATGACAGGAATGTCAGGTGAGATTGTTTTTTTTCTCTTTTTTTTACTTTCAAATCACCAGATGAAGAGACTTTTCCTTAAATCAATCCAATCAAGCGCTTAAACAAATTATGAAAAGTCCCAGTAAAAAAAAGTCATCTGCAGACGTGTGCACAACACACTTTTCAAGAATTTACCAAGAAACAAGTGTCCTGGAGCGGAGTGTCAAAGCGATGCCATGCAGATATTCATTTGTTTTACATGTAAACAAACCGAGACACCAGTCGGACAATTTCCTGCCTTCCCACACAGACTTTGTACATTCCCTCTCGTTCTGTTACATCCATCCATTACATAATCAGGCCCAGAAGTTTTGGTTCTTTTGTAACTTTTCCCCCAAACTAAGGAAAACAGCCAACAAGCTCAAACGTTAACATATTTTATTGGGATTTTACTTGACAGAATAATACAAATCCAAGTGCTTACTCATCAAGAAACGAAACAATGACAAATGATACCTTGTTCTGACTAAACTTTGAAGAGTCCAGAGTGGGTCAGTTTATGAGATTACTATTTAAAACCAAAGGTGATTGTTTAAATAATACTTGATCTGTTACAACACCACCACAGCAAAATTCAAGAACTCTACAGGAGGTGAACTGATGCCACCGATGGAGCTGGAGTGTAACAAAAGATAAAACCTCTCTACATGACTGCGTTCACTCTTTTCAGCAGTAAACTGGAAGTTTAACTAAAAAGCCAAAAGCATCAGCTCTGCAAATGGAGACGTGGAGAGCTAGAAGCAAAAACCGCAGGTCTCAGATCAGTCTGTCACCACCAGGTGGAGTTTTCCTTTCTTGGTCCCGTCTCTGAGGTCAATCGGTCCCAGCTGAACGGAGATAGATGGGCCGTCTGCGGTGTTGTCCACTGGCTCTTCAACGTGTCCGCTTGTCCTTCTCATTCACTGTGTCTTCACCTTCTTGGAAACACTCTCTCTTCTTTTAGGAAGTGAAGAGTAACGTCTGGTGAAAATGACACAGGCCAGTGGGAAATCATTACACAATAATCAATTCTTATGGAGTACAATTAAAAAATATCATTCATCAATGTAGTTCTAGTTACTGGCTCTTCCACAGTTTGCTCTCTGTGTTTGTGCTGAATCACGTCAGGGTTACCTTCTCTGGAAGAGATACAGGAGGAAGAGGAGCTCATCTCTGAAGCAGGACAGCTGATGCGAGGAGGTGAAAGGAGCGGATGAGGAGAAGAAGGAGGCGCAGGCGCACAGATCTGAAATCAGTGTGTTCACCCCCTGGTGAGGAAAGCAGATTATTTATAGCTTCTGAAAAGTTTAATTTCCAAGGTGCATCATTCTGGCCTTGGTAGCCAGCATGTTTTAGTAGCAGGAAATGAGGGAGGTGCTCACTCTGTACATCAACACTGCCCCCTGCAGGTGGTTCACAGACTTCAACTGTTAGATAGCCAGAAATAAAAAAAATACATATTAGTCTTCACTTTTCTACAGTAGTTTTACAGTACTTTGCTGAAGTATTCATACTTCTTGATTTTTTTTTCACTTTCTACCATGTTATAACCACAGACTTTAGTATATTTTACTGGAATTATTTCTGACAAACATCCACGAACGAGAGCAAAGCACGCTCTTCACTCTGGCACGCTGAATACAAATCCACACCTTTAATGGTTATTTTTTTTCTACTTATTAAGTGGAGGGCTTATTAATATAAAACCCCAAAAAACAAGTTTGAGGTTGCAAAGTGATAAGAAACTCAATAAGTGTTTATTCTTACGCAAAGTGCTGCAAAACTTGCAGTTCTTTGCATAAATTGATTTAAATTGTGAATCATTTAGTCACAATTGTGACATGATTTCTGCTAACAAGGAAATTGAGAATGCAACTTTGGTTGATTGTGGTTTATCAGACCTTGTCGTTGATGAAGAGCTGAGGAGCCATAGATAAGAAGCCAAGCGCATACACACCTGGGGAAAATACAGACACACAAGTATGATCCACACAACACCTCCGATGCACAATTCGACGGGCATATAGAAGACATGTTAGACATAAAGATCTGACTTGGAGGAGCCAGTCTGTGGACAAATGTAAAGAAACTCACCAGTGACCAGGGTGTTGACCAGCCAGGAATAGTAGCTGTCAACATAACACAGTTTACAGTCATTATAATGAGCACTCATTGTTCCTCAGACTTGTACAACAAATGTAGTCTGTTTGCTAAAACAAACTTATCATCATCAATTTTTCAATTCTGATTTTAGCCTGACTTCTAAATTTGCTGCGTCGCTCAACAAAAGGAAAGAAATTTATGTGAGAGCTGGAACGACGCATGTTTTCTGATAAGAGGCCTCATGATTGTGAACCCAAGCAGACAGGTGAATCTCTGAATGAGCTCACTTCTTTTGGCGTATGTAGCCCAGAGAGAAAACGGCTCCGCTGATGCACAGAGGATACACCAAGTAGGACAAGTATCTGGAGGCCTGCAGGGGAAAAAGCACAAACCACTGAAAGCAAACAGAGCTTGAGGCACATCATTAACTCTGAGCTCAGAGAGACTATTTAAATCACCTGCGTGTCGTACTCCACCGTCTTTCGCTCCTCTTCATCCAGCTTGTTTGTCTGCGATGAGATAAGAGAGGCGGCTCGGAGCTTTCAAAGGCTCAAAACATTTAAACGTGTAATATTATTTAGCTAAAATGGCACGCTTACATAAAACCGCCTGCTTAGCTGGATCTTAAACACTTTAAACACCTTCCACACCTGGTGGGATGAAGGATTATTGAGTTCAGGATGCTTTACTTTGATTTAGCTATTTTTAGTTTGAAGGAACCGGTCATGGCGAGTACCTCTACACACGCTCCCAGGCCGACCGGAAGGAGCACCAGCAGGCTGGTCTCCTCCAGCAGGTGGAGGAAAATCAGCAAAGTGCCGAGACAGCGCCACAAAACTGGAAATGGAACAGAGGAAACGATGCGGTAGTTCAATTACAGTCGATGTTTGGTCAAAATGTTTCTAATGTGGACAAGAAGATTAAAAATGACCTGACTTCCTCGACATTCCCACCATGCTCTTCTTTTTCGCCCATGAGCATACGTCATTTTTCAGGGCCAGAAATTCACAAATGAGCTGCAAATTAGAAAGTTATCGCTGTGAATAAGAACAGGTATACTTTGGGCTGTTATATTCATTTAGAACATGTAAGAGTTAAAATACTAATCCTCAGACGCATCTATCAGTACCTTTCAAAAGTATTTATACTTCCTAAACATTTTCTCTTTACAAACCTTGATGTATTTTGTTGGGATTTCATGCAGTAGGTCAAGAAAAAGTCAGAGAAATGTGAAGTCGAAGGAAAGTAAATATTTTTTTCCAGTAGTTCTCAACACTGTGATGTTGATTTGTAGAACAAGACACAAGCAAACTAATCTGCTGCTGAATAAAAATGCCTGCCACACTTTTCAGATTTTGCTTAGTGAAAGATTTTGGACGTTTCTCGGCTTCTCGGTCACACACTACGTTGTGTTGGTCCAGCATCTGAACTCACAGTAACAATAAAGCTGAGTTTACTCTAACAGGATTTAATTTGAACAAGTTCAAAGTGCATGAAGCGTTCTATCAAAGGCATTCTTCTGCACTTATGTTGTGTGCTCTTACTTGTAGAGATGTGATGAGTGCAGTCAGCACCAACAGGTAAAGGTTGGATCCTATTAAAGTCTCTTTAATCTCATCAATATTCTCCTCGGTGAAACCTGTAGAGAAATGCAGAGCAATTTATTACACATGAAATGGTTTTCAGCTGCATCAACTGCCCCATTTCATATCTTAGGAAAACACAACGTGTACCCCAGCTCACCAAACTGTCGGAGGGAATAAACTATGTCATGTAGGTGGATCCAAAACCTGAACGTCCTCAGAGAGATTCCTTCATAGGACACAGTTAGAGGGAGCTGCACACTGCTGCTGTTGATCTCCTGAACAAGAACAAGGGTGTGGAATCGGTCTGACCTGGAAACACCAACATGTTTGATCCCATAAGAACCTGTGTAGGTCGCCGTCCTACCATGAGGTCTTTGACTCTGCAGCTGAGCTCATTGACCAGCAGCAGAGGTAGATACGTTGTCCGTCTGCCCTCCTGGGATCTGCGAGCAGAGAAGAAGAGAAAAAAGGAAGGTTCTAAAAAAACGTGTGAAAGACTCGAAATATTCTACACATGAGCTGAAAAAGTATTTGGGCTAGTACGTTCTATTTCTTCAACAACAAAAAGTTAGTTTATGGATCTGTCTTTGCTAATTCTAGGATTTCTGTATTGTTCTGCAGACGTCTTGTTATTGGCCGTTTCCTGTTCAGAATTAATGTTTCATAGTCTGTTCTTTTATCCCTGGTTGCCATCTTTTAATCAAATTGTTTCCCTAAAGTCCTTTACTTTACTATTCTTGTTCTTCTGGGGCTTAGCTTGTGAATTTTGTTTTGTTTCTCTAAATAATAAATACATTTTCTTCAAGTCACCTGTCTTTCTACATATTTGTGCCTAAATTAAATCTTGAAATACAGTCAATGATGACTATGTGTTTCTTTAAGACTTATTGGCTTCCAGAGCTGAATGAAAACTCCAATGTTCATGATTTATTTATTAGCAGCAGAACCTTCATTTGTGATGCCCTGATTTTTCCATCGCTGCAGTAACCAGCATGTTTGGCAGCAGTGAATCCTGCTCACTTACATCCTCATGTATCGTCGCACGTCACTGGGAAGCCCCGCCTTGCTGAAGCTGAACTCCTCCGACATCACGGTGATGGACAGGTGCGGTCTCCAGTGCGACACAGGCCTTTGAGGCTTCTGGTGGAAATACAAAAATACCTAATTTCTGGCAAAGCCACGTTGACATACGGTTGAACTGGGACACGGTATTGGACACCATCACCGGGAGGTACCTTCATTGAGGCCTTCTGGCCTTTTGTGCGTGGAGGAGTGATGTATGTGGTAAGATGAGCAGCGTAGTGGACTTCTCTCCGGTCCTCCAGGGGTGAAACACCGGCTTTGTGAACATAAACAACTGCGTACAGAGAGCCATTATTCTGAGTCTCATCTGGCAGAGAGACGCTCACCTGTCTGGAGAAACATGGAGACATCCTGCTGTTTGTGGGATATAGTTTTTTTTTTTATAATAAAAAAAAAACAAAACATGATTTTGTATACAAAGTTCAAAAATTATTGGTTAAAGTATTTACACCCCTTGAAAATGTTCATCTCTTGAGTCAGTGTCTTTCATTTTGATCTTATTTATATGATAGAAACTGAAACAAAGTAGAGTGTTTTTGTTTTTGTTTACTAAGAAAATCCTCTGTTCTGGAGTATGAATTTATAATGAGCCCCTTTTACTGTGGTAACCCAAAATAAAACCCAGTGTAACCGATGAGCCTGACTGGCTGGCTGTTAAAAGGCTCAATAAAAATATTCGCAAAAGCTGAAAAAATGTTAAGATTTTAATTTGTGCAAAATGTTGAAACATCCTTTTGCATTCCAGTTCACAAATATATATGACTTTGTGTTAGTTCATTTATTTACATATAATCTCAATAAAGGATACTGAAATATGCGGTTTACAAAATATTGGAAAACGTGGCCCTCTTGTGTCAAACCCACCTCTCAAACGTAGAGTGAGGGTCAAAGAGGTCAACTCTGAGAGTGAGGGTGAGTTGGCTGTTATCTGGCACAAGGCAGGTAAAGACACTCATCTGAATAAAAAGGCACATAGTGGGGAAAAAATGTGATTTAAAACTAAACAAAAGCAAAAATATAACTATCATGGGTGCTGAAGTAAGACTGATTATTCTACGGAGAAACATTTATCTATACACTGCATAAATCAGACACTTTATACATTTTGTGGTTCAAAGCTAAATTTAATATAGGTAGATAACATTTGTTTTTTTTTTAACTTAATATGTCTGATAAACAGAAGAAGCTCTAATTTTCATAAAAAAGAGCTTTATGCAGAGAAATGTTACATAAGTAGATAAACAGTATTGTGTGTTGTGCTAAAAGAAATCTGCTTGATTTTCATATATTTTCAATCATGATTTGATCAATTAAGGGGATAAAAAAGCCTGTACTAACCTGCAGTCTTGGTTTGGCAGCCAGGTAGGAAGTAATGCAGGGCTCTCCCCTGCCTCCATCGCAGGGTTTGGTGTTGAGGAAGCCGTACAGCAGCCAGGCGGTGTGCAGCATATACACCACGAACACTCCCAGCAGCAGCTTAGCGACGGAGTTCTTCCTGCCTCCGCTGTCTGCAGGTTTGGAGTAACAGGATGGGAACATAGTGGAAACAATGCTATTTGTTTAAAAACCAAGATAAAAGGGGCGCAAACTGTCACGGCGTCAAAAAACACAATCCGCACGACTTCCTCCCGACTCGCAGCATCCTTCCGGTTAGGTCTGCATCCAGCTGACCTGGGGATGCTGATGCTTCGCGCCTGCGCACACACTCCTTTAACAATTCGATTCTGAGAGAGAGAGAAACGCTCGTAAATACACGTAAGTAAATTTGTCAATTTTATTTATGCGACATTTCCCTCTCGGATATAGCTAACCTTTGTTTCTTCTGAACATACTTTTTGTTCACATGTGAACAACTTTTAGGCTAAACCTAAGCCTAATTGAATCACAGCTATACAATTATTTAGAGGTAGGCAATTCGTTAAAATCAAGTAAAATTGGATGTACTCTTAAAAAAATTGGTGTATGTCAGTATAGTTGTAACATAGTGTAGATTCGCTGTAATGACTCATGGAAACAAACTGAATGATATGTTCCACTAAAATATTACATGTTCAGTTTATTTTTGAGCAGGTGAGCTTAAAAGAAGTGTATTTATTGTATTTGCGCTTCTTACATTTTTTAAAATATCACATTGATCATTTTGCCCCGCGTGACACAAAGTTTGAACCCTACTGATCTAAATTAGCGTCTTTAACTCACACCAATTAAATTATTTTTTCTCTTCGTCCATGAAACATATAATATTTGATTTTAAACGAAACAAGCTAAAATTTCAGTAACGGTGACTACAGAGTGATTGTCTTCAGCAGAGACGATCTTTGCACCACAATCCACTCCGCGGTGCATTGTGGAGCGTGTTGTGGACGGTGCTCTCGCTCCTGTCCTCCCCGGTCCTGCTAGCTTGGAGGTGGGGTTGTTTTCTCGGAGAAGCGGCCTCAGGTTGTCAGTCAGGAGAGCCGATAGTTAGCGGCATGTGTCCAGCTTATCTTCCTGGCGGTTTTGTGTTTTTTTTTTTCTCAGAACGGACAAAAGGTTCTTAGGAAGAATTAGCAGGTACAAGCGGAAGTCCGGAGCACATTGTGAAAACATTTGAGAGGAAGGTTAACCGGTTCCACAGGTACAGAGAGACTGCTGAAAAGTACATTAACTGAGTTTAATCTAAAGTTATTACCACGACTTTCCGCTGGTGTTGCTGCCCGCCAGCCTGTTGGCTCATACAAGTTTGGACAACTCAGGAGATGACTCGAGTATTTTCATTACTCTTTTCTTCATGGAGCCTGATGCTGCCCTGTGTGCATTTCTCCTCTAACATTTTTCAGTCGTGTGTTTGGTTGTGATGGAGGTAAAGTTGCACCGACTGCTGCTGTTTGCTGGCTGCATGAACTCTTCCGGGATGTCATCTGTGAGAAGACGAGTTTTCAGCTCCTTCTGCTCACTATTTGGTCGGAGTCAAACTCTGTCCCTCTTCAAAGGACCCACAGTCACACACCAGCTGAGGCAAGCTGGTAGTAGAAAGTCGGGCTTGCTCAGCAGGACCTACGGGGACATTGGCTGTAATTCCACGTGTTATCAGAGGCCAGTGTTATTAAGAAGCCTCCACAGGAGGTGTCAGTCTACTGGGCTCTCAAAGGACGTCCTGCTGCCAGGAGGGGCGGCCTGGCCCGGTAAGATTTGCACAGATTAGCTTAAGTCACTTTATTTACAGGTAACTGAGACACATTGTTAAGTCTAAGGTGTCTTATAGCTGGTATTAGCTTAAAAACATGTTTTGCTTTGTAGATCTTAGATTTTTTTTTTTTTTTTTAGAATTTAATTTGTCCATTCAGGTTTCCAGCTTTAATTTGTGAGTTGAAAATAAAGAAAAGTGAGCTACACGTGGATAAACAGAAAAAAGTGTCAGGCTTTATGGAACTATTCACAACAGACGACTACTGTCTGACGGTTATGTATTTGAGAAAAACATAAATAAATTCAGAGTTGATCATCTAGTATATGGCTGTTTTTCAACTTGTAGCTCTTCAGGAATTACCTCATTATAGCGAGCGTACCATGTGTCTGCCAAACTATAGCTATGTTTGGGGTTTTTTATGGATACAACTGAAGAGATGGAAACAATTGGATCTTTGTGACAGTCTGGTGCTGACAACTTTTCCTATTTATTGTCAACACTACTGGAAAAATGTGATGTTATTAACCGCAACAACAAGGATTCCACACATATGCATGCAGTTAGCTTTGCGTTTGCTTTTGGATTACATAACCCAAACTGTTTAGTTGAAGGTAGAGCTGCAGATAAGAATGATGAAAAGACAAAGCTTCACAATCATCTGTCACTGAATGATTTAGCTCTGGGTCACTTTACCTCTTCACCAGGTTCTATCCCTGTTTTTTACCCAGCTGTTGCCTTTCTACAGCTGTTAGTATGGTATTTTATGCCCATGTTCCTAACCGTAGCATAATCAATTTATTTTGTCTTGTTAATTATGCACTTTGATGTGTTGTGGAGATTGATAATCATAAAATCGGTATTTGTAATTATATGTGGAATTGTATTTTAACCTATTTTTACATTTATTATAATTCTGATTCTCATATTTATCTGTAGGTACTTATTATACAGACCTAAGCCACTCTGAGAGACATCCTGCTGGTTACTAGTTTAATAGTAATTTATTGGAGAGGCATAACCACATTTGTATACAGCAGACTTTAAGTTGACTATAAAACCATTTTAAAGTTATCAACGAGAGTATGAACAGATTCATGGTGAGTTCAGGGTGTCCTGTGACAGAAAACTCCTTTATGAAATGACCAGCACCCAGAATGTCACCTGTATTTCAACATTTTAGTCAGTAAAGAAAAATATTTAGTTCTTCTTTGTTTAGAAGGTATGGACTGATATGAAAAAAAATTGATGCTATTTAGCTTCTGTTTGTCAAAGATAATATTTTGTTACTGCCGTGATTGAAAAGACATCAACATATTTATAGCCAAAGAATGAAAAAAGTGTTGCCTTTAAAGTGTAGTTGTGTTTTGCTTTTCTTTTACCAGCGTCCACTGTGCGCAGCCGAGTGACCGATGCCCCTCTGTCCACTGTGTCTCCGACTTTCAATGTGGTGAGATAATTGACTCCGAAGAGTTGTGTAACTGGTATTACTGCAGTTGATTATGTTTCACTGGTAAACTTGATATTATGGCGCTTTAAAACAAAACTCTCAGACTATTGGATTTCATAGATATTGGACTTACAGAAGACCTTGAAGTTTTTTACATTCAGTGGTGAAATGGATTTAAATGTCTGTTTACATCCAGGCTGCTGAATGTCATTAATGAGGTTTATGTCCCATTTATTTAACAGATGAAGTTTGATCTGGAGGGAAATGTGACATCATTTGGTAAGTGTTAGAAAATCTTTTCAACAAGGACTGATGATTGGTTCGTAGATTTGTATCGTTCATATGTTATTTAAATATACCAGCTGTATGCACTTCTTAAGCCAGAAACACAAATCATTCATACCCCTAAACTTTTTTTTGTGTGCTTCATTACTACAAACTTCTACATGTTTTATTGTGTGATAGATCAACACAAAGTAGTGTATAGTTGTAAGGAAAACTAGTCAACACCTTGTAGAGCCACCTGTCATTACAGTGTTTTTGGACATCCTCCTTTACAAAAGAGCTAAAGCTCAGTCAGATTACTTGGAGAACTCCTGGGAGCTGCAGGTTTTACATTTTCATTCAAAGACATGAATACTCTTTGGTAAAAACCTTTCTATTGTAGCTTTGGCTGTATGTTTCAGTCTGTTGGGACAGCATAATGCTGCCATCATTGTGTTTCACAAAATCTCAAATATTGGTCTTATTTGGGTGGATCTGCTTCCCTGCTCCATATTCTCCTGTTAGGATGTCCTGTGGCAGAAAGCTTCTTTATAAAATAACAAGTTTCTTACACTGTTTTATAAAAAACTAGATTTTAGATTGAGTATATTTGCATTTGCACACTTTATATTACTTTATATTAAATGTAACCACACAAACTCATTTGCTCTACTTTGTGTTCATCTCCATGTCAAATCCCAAAATGTGAAACTGTTTACGAAGCAAAAAATGTTGCTCAAAGGCATGAAATGTTGGTAACAGACATTTCTCCTGTGATGCATTTTTATTTTCCAGAAAAGAAGAAGACAGAACTTTGCCAGGAGCTTCAGCTTCAGGCCAGAGACCTTCGCTTCCAACACAGCACCAGCATCAGCACCAGAAACAACTGCATCATCATACGAATGGGCGTACGTTCTCTTCCTTATTTCAGCACTCTTTAGCTCGAGCAACAGCAAACTGTCCACTAGAGGGCAGGATTGAGAAGAAGAAGTAGCAAAGGTCCTCAACGGTCCTCATTTTACAGAGTTTTCCCTGAAGCTCATCTTTTGTCTCAACAATTTCAACATTGAGGTGGGCACATCGTCTGTCGCAGCTGGGGGGGGGAAACAGATTCAAGTTATTTAAATATGATCCAAACTAACATTTCAGTAAGAAACTGGTTCTACTCTTCCATACAGCGGTGCACACTAAACGTTTAATACCATTCAGGTGGTTTAAGATAAATATCAGTTCTCACGTGTCTTTTTTTGCTCCGGTTTGAAACGCTCGGCACTCCATACACGCGGCATGATCCTGACAAACGTCCACGCAATCAGGGCATTCCTCGCAGGTCGCTCCGACATGCGGAGGCATACAACGACACTTTCCGCATTCACACACGCCTCTGCCATTGCACAGCATTTGGTTTTTGGCCATACAGGAAGCGGTTTCCATGGAGCAGCTGCAGGCACTGCCGATCCACTCACTGTTACACACGCACCTCCCACACTCACACCTCCCATTGCCTCCGCAGAGTCTGGTAAATAGAAATGTTTCGACGTCAGTGTATTTGGCATGGTTCTGAAATTACAGTGGCAGCCACATTTACTTTCAGGCCTAGCAAAGATGTGTAAAAAGAAAACAAACTTTAAAATCATCTCACAGTGAGAAATGGAGAGAAATCCACTACTCAACTTGACGCAATGTAGTCTGTGGCCAGAAAACAGCTTGTTAAAGAGCCATTTATCACTCAGTCTGACTAGAGCTGCAAAACCTTCATGACCTTATAAAGAATGGATCAGCTTTCAAGTTTTTTTATATGTCTGCCGAATAAAATTAGTTTATTTTATAGCTAATTAAAAGTACCACAACTTAATTTCTTCTGTTGGGCTTTAGAACAATGAAGACCATCACACAGTAACAGAAAGAATGATTTTCTGATGAGACCTTTTCTGTGTTTGTAGAAATGAAGGGGAAAAAGACAACCATTCTTTCCTTCCTTGTACAGTTACTATTATTCTGTTGTAGAAACTCTTAAGCTGACATCCCATGATAAGAGAAAAAAACTCCTACAACCTTTTTGCTACCTTTACATGTAAAAACACAGCTCAGTTTAAGCCACTGTGCATGGCTTAAAGTCTTCAGGCAGCAGATATAGAACCACACCTGTATAGAATCATTAGGTCATTAGCAAGACTCCGGAGAAGTATCTACACAAGGAGGAGATAATTAAGCCATTTCATTCCAGTGTTTTGTACCTGTGGCAGATCTAAAAACTGCAGCGGCCCTTGAGGACTGGAGTTTGACGCCTGTGATATAGAGAGACTGTTCAAAGAGCAATAATAACCCCCCTGACTCTCTCTGTGTGCTCCAACCTTGGAAAATGTTATAGGAGATAACCCAACGCTGTCCTGTAGGCAAAAGGTTGAGCAAAGTATTGATTGCAGGGGGATTTTATTTAAAAATATAATCATATACTGAAGTTAAAGTTAGTATTTTTTTATCATTTTCAGCATGAGATTATGATCTCAATGTAAAATATCACCATATTTTCTTTCCTTTTTGCACATCTTTATCAGGAATGCATTGAAAATGTGTTTGACACTAATGAAAATGAGACCTTTGTGATTTTTTTTTTCTTGTGGTTCTATACCTGTTGTTATGGTGTGGACAATCAAAGTTGCTGCATTCGCAGTATCGTCCGCTGTACGTCTCTTTTGGATCTGCCCGCCTGTTGCACTCACAGAAACCCTCCACACAGATGCCGCTGCCGCTGCAGACTGGGACGTTTGGGCCCGTGCGGCACAAATCTTCATATTGTGGTGAGATGGAGTCGCCATTCATCTGGCATTGTTTCCCAAAATAAGGCACATAGCACTGACACTGGCCACAGACCAGAGTCCCATGGCCGCTGCAGGCAGGGCTGTTTTCCTCATGACTTCCAGTGCAGTTACACTCACCTGTGGGAAGCAGAATGAATTCAATAAAAAAACATTTTTTTACCAGGTTATAATAAGCAGAGATGCTTTCTGACTGCTTACACAGCAATGTTATCTCTAGCTTGAGGCTCACTGAAAACCCTCTGGGTGTGATAAGAATGGACCAGGGTCCAGTTCTGTTCTGGTTTGAGGCTCCACTCTTACTGGGACACTGGGCAGCTTCCACACTCACCTACATTGAAAAATAGCTATGGATATTGTTAAACTGTCCTCAGCATATTATCCTGCATTAACCTTCTGACCTGTAAGAGCTGTGGGTTTCCTTTGGTTATGCTGCTGAAAGTGACCTGAACTCCAGCTGGCATGTTGCTGAGGTCCATAATGGGCTCTGGTGTAGGGTGGTCTGTTGCTTTGGAGATGGTGAGAGGAAAGGACTCTCTAACTCCTGGCCTCAGGTGGAGGGAGACCTCCTGGGGCTGCAGGAGCAAAGCTTCAGCATCTGCTGGGTCAGCCCTGCAGAAACTCATTTGTCAGATCGTAAAAGGCGCCTTCTGGAAGTAGTCATACTGTTATTCCTGGATGAAAAATTATGCTTTTAAAATGTTAAAAATAAAACCTGAAAAATGTGGTATGCCTTTCTATTCACTGTCATATAGTCTGATACTCTTAAATAAATATAATATAACCAATTGCCTTTAGAAGTCCAAGAGTCCACGCATGTATAATCTCAGGATATGTAGAACTGTTCTGTGAAGGCCTCCAATAGTCAGATGAGACCAAAGCTAAACCTTTGACCCACATGCACAACTGCATTTGGGACAGTGTACTTCACTCTAAATGCAATATGGCCCTGGTGGCACATGGTGGTGGCAGTATCTTATTTTCAGCAGGGAAAGAAAAGTTGACCAATTGACTAGAGGATGAATGGAGCTAAATGGAAGACAAACTTGCACGAAATATATGCATGTTTGAATCTGCAAAAAGACAGAGAGCTGAATGGGAATGTTCAGATCAAACCATAGTGGATGGCCCAGTAGATAACCCGAACTAAATACCACAGAGAATTTATGGCAAGCATTCAGTCTGACTGAGCTTGAGCTGTTTTGCATAGAAAAATATGGAATAATTTCAATGTCTAGATGTGGAAAAACTGGTAGCGACAAACACTAAGAGCAACCAGCAAAAAGTGGGACAAATCAAATTCACACCACACCGTTTAGATTTTTATTTTTACTTTCCATCTTCTGTAGCTACACTTTATGTTGATTCATCACACAATATCTAAATAAAATACATTAAAGTTAAAGAACTCCAAAAGGTAAATGTAGATTTTTTAGACTGCAGAAATCCTACAACCATTCACAATTTTTCCAATCAGTTTTTTTTATCAACATAAAGCCTCTGGTTTAGTTTATTTCAGCTTATATAGCTCTTCCTAATAAGTCTTGTCAGTGCATAATAACATGAAAACTATTATAATGTGCAAGTAGAAAGTTACAAAAGGAAGTAATTATTGCTACTACATGGGCACCAATTAACATTTAACCCAATTAAAGTTGCTTATGGTTATTATATAAGTTAGGATGCTTACCCACTATCATTTTTTACCACCTGGATGCTTCCAGAAGGGTTATAAATGTGTCTCCCATGACAGCCAGTGCTCTGCAGCTTTTCTGTTGTTGCACAACGAATGTGAGCTTGAGGGGAGTTGCACCAAGCACAGCCAGAGCCGGCCTGGATGCACTCATCGCAGCTCAAGGCGGACTGCAGACACCTTTGTTCCTGGGCCCAGCTCAGACACAACAACAGCCAAAGGAACTGCAGCTTCACAACCATCCTGCAGCCAAGGGAAAATATTGGATAATAAACTTTCAACAGCAAGCCTAACATAGATAAAAGAAACAAAATTTGTGATACTACACCTTGTTCTTCACCTGATGTGTTGACAGCCCTGTGTGCTTTATCAGAGTTGTCAGATCTACTTCTGCAGAGCGTGATACACCGATATGCTCCCCGCGAACATCCCCAGCCCTAAACGCCGACCTGTAGAGGATCAGTAAGATTTTTATCGATCTGGCTGCTCGCTGCAAATATTTACAGATCAGAGTCAACTCTTGAAAGGACAGACTTTAAAATACACACATGGCCAGACTACGACACATCCACAACATGCAGATAAAATCGCTTTTAAAAACTAAAACAAAACAAAAAAGTGTCCGCATCTTATGTAATAACATTGCGAGTTTTAATTCATTCAAAATATCTTTTCAGTCTTTGAAAGTTATCCTGACCCAAGAGTCGCTTTTGGTGCTGGACTATCGTGGTTTGAATCTGGAACGCTGGCTGGTCCTGGAGCTCGCCCCTCAGCTGGCATCGCAGACGCATTCTCTGCCTTTTGAGTTTAGAGCACTGGAGGCCATCCTGCAGCACAAGGTTCCGCACACTTTATGCTCTCATTCGAAATAACAGGAACCGTGTGTTTGTGCGTGTGTCCTCATAGATCTGTGTCAACAGGTAAACAGGTTGCAAACTTGGCTGAACGATGTCGAACCGAGCATACTGGACACCCTGGAGTCACTCTTGGATCCTAAAATCGTTTCTGCGGATAGAAGTAAGCTGCATTTTCTGCTGCAGAACAGCAAGAGGTAAAAGAGCGTAATCAGATGGCAGAGTTGGACCCAAAACCTTGAGACATTTTATGTTTTAACTGGACTTGTTGTCTTCTGTCTGGCAGCTTGTCGGAGTTGGAAACAGACATAAAAGTTTTCAAGGAGTCCTTGCTGAAAATCCTGGACGAGGATGCGATGATTGAGCAATTGTGTCTCACCAAATGGACAGGATCCAAGGGTTTTGTATGTTCCCGTGTAATCACATTTGTGTTTCTAAATGCAGAAATCAATTTCTGAGAGCTCTAAAAGGACAGTGGTTAAGTAGTTTCTGTGCAAACAAAAAAAACAACATTTCGATCAATCCCGAACGGTCAAAGTTGGCTTTTCACTCTTTTCACACATCAAGAGTCAAGTCTATTTAATTGGATGTTATTTTGGCATAGACAAAAGGCATAGCAAAAGTAGAAAGGGAAAGGATACCATTTTATTTTTCTATTTTTGCATTCTGTCACTCGAGGCTAACTAGCTGCTTTTTTGCATCTATCGTGTGTTAAGTGCAAATTGATGTTTGTTTTTTGCCACTCCCCCGTGTGTATGTTGCTTGCCCATACAAGCCAGCAGGATCCCCCAATTATCCCCTACGTTGTTGTTTTTTCAGTCTTGAATTTTATTCACACTAGCTTTAAAAAAGGTCTTTAAAAGTCTTAAATCTGACTTGCCGAAACCTGCTGATACCCTGAGCACTGTTTATAGTTTTGCCATACTAAACTGAGCTTGACTATATTCACCAATTATGTGACTGAAGGCAATTGTCAACGTAAGGAAGGTTAAATAATACAGACGCCACAATTTTTTAATTTTTGCTAGCGGTGAATATTTTATAATAGATACTGTAAAAATATCGTATTATAAAAATGTACATTTTATGTTATTGCATTATTTTTCTTTCTCTCTGAGGTTTATTTTGCCGCACCTTAATTGTTGTTGTGCTTAAATGATAAACATATGTATGTTTGTTTCTACCTTTTAGTGAGGAGAGCAATTTGGGTATCGACCACTGTGAGGAGATGGAGCTTTTACTTGAGAATTACTACATGCAGGTAGGTGTGCTTTTTCTAAGATTTAATTTTATTTCTATTTTATCATTTATCCACTGTGATGTTGTGTTTGTTGGGAAGCACTTTGGTCAGCTGAGGCTGTTGCAAATGCACTATATCCATAAACTTTGACTTGAATTGACTTTTTAACATTAATAATAAATGTTAAAACAAATGTCTTTTGGACTAAAATTTTGATTTATTTACTTTTAAACAAAAGGCAAAACACAGAGGGGATGACAGTTCAAGATGAGTGTGCAGCAGACTTGTGGGAGGGTCAGCTGTAGTGAGAAAACATGTAGCACTTTTCGCGTTGTCAAATAATGACAAATATAATGCACATTTTGCTGACAAATTGGATTTGTTTTCCAAGCTGCTCAAAAGCTTTTTTTGTTTAGTAGTTTTCAACTACGTGGATGACTTTTCTCAGTGATGAGGATATATTTTATGGGTAACTGCAACTCACAACCTGAGACTAATTAACTTGTTTTGAAAAAAAAGCTGTTTCTGACTATTCAGAATCATGTATGGAGTTGTAAGCCCTCAAGAATGAGTCCAACTCCCCTCATCTGAAGCATTTAGGTGTTCATTAACATACCCAGCAGTCTGGACAGGATTAAAATGACATTTCCAAGCAGTTGGGATCTTATCACTTGTCAATTAATCAGTACTGTAATCACTCAAATATGTCTCTTTTTAAGGTTGCTTCCAGAAGCTGCGATTTTGCTTTTGAATGCTTTCTCTGATTCAGGTGATGATTAGAAGAATGTCACTTAAACAGACAACTCCAAATTTAAGATGCGTCTGTAATTTACAGAACTGTATCAGTTTTAAACTAACCACAGCCTGTCGGCAAAACCAACTTTTTAATAGTTTTTGAGAGCTGCAGTGGAGGGATGATGCTTTGGGCTGAACCTGTCAGTAACTCTTTCTGTTCAGTAAAATGTTCTTGAGTACATCAGTGAGACAATAAGACAAAGAGAAACTAAGACGAAAGATCCTAATCAACAAATGAATCCCGGAAGACAAAAAGAATGATGATGTTGCTCTGAGGAAAACGAAGCTCAGACCTCGACTCCATGTTAATGACACAATGTATCTCAGTTACTGCTTTCATCTAGGATTTTATCCACTTATCTTTAATTTTCAGGGCGGACCAGATGATTTCTGGTTTGTTCTGATACAGGAAACCTAATTAAACAGAGGATGTTTTTGGTTTTGGCCATGACCGTGCGTTCAGATCATAATCTCTTCACTCCACACAGGCCGAGGAGCTCGCCAACAAGACCAGAGAGCTCAAGGGACTGATAGACGACTCAGAGAGTGTCATCTTTATCAATCTGGACAGGTACATGCCCTGATTGGACATTATTTCAAAACATTATATGTACAACCATGTCCAGAGAAAGTGACATGTCTGCACAGTAAAAAGTCAGGGTCTGATTGGAGACTGCTGTTCCGTCCACTTAGCCATTCTTTCTTTGATTCTCCAGAAAAATAGTGAAAATATTCACAGTTCACGTAACATAACTATGCATGTAACTATGTCTTTCCTGCTGCAGCCATCGTAATGTGATGATGCGTCTGAATCTGCAGCTGACTATGGGTTCCTTCTCCCTGACCTTGTTTGGGCTCATCGGGGTGGCTTTTGGAATGAATTTAACGACGGCCTTTGAAGATGTAAGTCATTCTACTTTTAATCATGCCTTATGGTTAAAATTGTTTATCTGTTAAGTGTCTGCCTATCTTTGTTCATCACAGGACCCTCGTGCTTTCTGGCTGGTAACAGGCTTCATGTTTTTGGGAAGCGGGTTAATATGGAGACGCCTCTTATCGTTTCTAGGACGACATCTACATCCCTCAACTCCATCACTGGTAATCCAAACTCTGCAGTTCCACTACACCGCATTGTTGTATGTTTAAACGTTTTGTCACACCGCATGCACATTCTCCAGAGTATTTTATTGGATTATAATGAGGTAGACAGACTATCACAAAGCAATAATGATGGCAAATTTCGCCTATTATTGTTATTTTTCTACATTCTGTTTTACAAATTTAAGTCTAAAAAGAGTAGTTTTCATTTGTATTTCCCTCCAGCCCTCTATCTCCATCCAACTTCAATTCAATTACTCACATGTGGACTCTATTAACTAATTACATGACTTCTGATGGCAGTTAGTTGTACTGGATTTTATTTAGGGGTATCAGATTTTCTTTATTTTAAAAACAATTTTGTGTTAGTCTAGCAAATAAAAACCCAGCAAAATACAGTGAAGATCATGGTTTTCACATGTCAAAGTGTACAGTTACACTGTTGTGTATATTTGTACATACTGTATGTGAATATCTGTGTAAGTTACTGTGTTGCAATGGCTAATTTGTGTTTTGTTTCTGACACAGTTTCCTTCCATTTGGAAAAGAAATTTTAAACCGTAAGATACTAAGCCTGGAGTCAGATGAGGTCCTGGTTTCAACTTAGGAAAAAAACACACCGCAGCCTGCAGCCTTGAAGACGATCCTATCACCATGCCTATAAGACATCATGAGTCTCACCTTTGTGTGCCCCTTTTTTGTGGTACTTGTAGCAGTCGAGGCTATGTCCACACTATTCTGTGTTTTTATTGTATCATTTGACTATTTCAGACCTCCAAATGAATATGTTCGCAACCTGTTTTATTCAGAGTAAAGTTACGGAAAATCGCTTTGTTGTTTCTGGCCTTAAAGCCTTGAAAGGTGAGTGGCAGATCCTGACCTGAGACAGATGACCATCCAAACCATTAAAGGAGCGGTACTTTACAAAGTGGCTTTTTCAAGAGTAGATGTATTTTTATTCTAATGTGAAATTTTAAAATGTGTTTAAAGTTAAAAGTCAGCTTCCAACTTTGCATAAAGAATGGCTATGAATTTAAACCAGAGTTCTGACAGTGTGGCACGCACTGCTTTGGAAAGAGTGACGTTGTGAGTTGATAATCTGGTATGTTCTGTGGTTGCCAACATGTGTCATTAAAATTAACTGATGCATAACAACTGGTCCATGTCATTTCCAATTAAAATAATGGCTGAGCGGTCTAACTAGTTTGTCCTGTGTTGAAAAAATGATCGCAGTACTTAAATGAAATGCTTTAAGACTACACACTGCTATTGACTTTGTTCTATCACTAATCCTATTCAGAATTTTAATGGTGAAACATCGGTGAAAACATGCAAATCCCTTTGAATTAAGAGGTTTTATCACTTTAAACCTGAAACGCAAACCACAAATTGGAATTACTGGGGAAGAAAATTACCTCTTACTGAACAAGGTAATTCGGCAACTGACGATGAAAGAATTCGGTATTTGAACCCTTCAGGATGAAAGTTCTTAAACTATAGTTAGTAGGTTTTTTCCAAAGATCTAATCTATTAAAACAGCAAAATATTGTATTCAAAAGTTGGTTTGATTGCAAGCCCCTCTGCAAGAAAGTATTACTGCCTCACTGCTTTTGCTTTTCAAACCTATGAAACTGGCACTGATTTTTGTAGGTTTTGTCAACAGTATATAGTGTGATTTATTTATTATTTAACACCAAACAAAGGGACGTTAGGTAACTAAGTCATAAATATACTTATTAATAAGCATCATTATTTACACCATTAAGAAGGTCTGAATAAGAAAAGTCTAGCTGTAGGTATTTGGGATTTCAGTTCAAGTATTTTTTATGTTAAATTCTTGATTTTGACAAACTAAATTCCTATCAGTAACTTAATGCATCAGCAGCTAATGTCTTAATGGTTTGTTTTATTTGGTTTACAGCAATTGAGGGAACTGTTTGCCTTTTTGGTTAAAATATAAAGTTTTATATTAAACATATCAATATCAAAGATAACCTGAGTAAGTACAAAAGGTTTTCAAATGATTTATTTAGAGAAAAAATATATTCAACCTTCCTGTTATGTAATTTTTCATTTCTTACTTCAAGAATATTTTCTGTCTTAACTATCATTCTTCACTAGAGGGCACAAGCTGGGTGCAGAGACCGTACCGCCTTGCTCCATCTGTCTGAGTTGCAACACAATGTCACAAACCAGTCTGACTTATGATTGTTTTGTGAATGTTCTGTTTTTGCTGTAAGAGGCTCAATTAGATTTACTTAATTTATTTAATCAAACATGTCTTTATAGATGTTTTTCCTCAAACAGGTGGGTTGTTTCGTACTTCATTAAAACGATCGGGACCCATAAGCAGGTAACTTCACTTAAACTATTGCAACAAAGAAAAGCTCGCATTACTTTACTTATGAAAATAAAGACAAGACAACTGAGGCGACGTATAAAAGATGTATTTTAAAATACCACAAAAACAAATGCGTTGTCACGTCAACCAATCTCAGAATAACAACCCCCCCTTTCTTTCCCCCCCGTCCCCCCCCCTACCCCCCCCAGCCAACCCATCACCTTCATGAATGAACGTCACGCCGCGCTGACGTCATTGCGCAGCCACGCTGCATAGCCAGTCTAAACATCTCCACAGTGGAACTTTGCTTTCACACCGAGCTGGGGAGTTGTTCCCGACGGATCTGAGATTTAAGCAAACTATTTACGTTTCCATCAAACCGTCAAGAAAATTTTGAATAGTTGTGGTTTTTTTTATCAGTTATCTTAACTATTTATATATTTTCGGTTTGTGGTTTTAATTGTAAAGTTTTTTTCCTTGTACAATTTTTTTTTTCTCCCGTTGTTTGGTCGTCAAGATGAAGAATTTGTGGCTTTTCTTCCTCGTCGCGCTGTCGACTGGGTTTATCAGCGACAAGGTAACGAGCTTTTTATTTTGGGTTCTGCTTTCACATTGGGTTCGCTCACAATAGTTAATGACGAACTTAATGTTTTGTTCTCATTTTACCACCCGTTTAGCTACTTTCCAGCCGTTGAAAATGCGTTTGGAAAACTCCCATAACGTTTGTTTTTGTTCAGATGGTTTGTTGTTTTTCATTTAACGTTCCTCCTGGAGAATTATCAACATTTTCCAGATCTTCTCAAAAGTGTATTTTCATGTTGTTCTAAGTTGTTTTCCCATTGTCTTTATTTTATAGAATCTCATGTATAGATTTTTTTTAAATCAAAAGTGTGCCACAAATAATTAAGTTAAACGTAAACATGGATGACATTATCAAGCTGTAATGTGAAAAATGCCGTTTCTAACACAGATGTTGGCTGATAATCGTGTTGTGGATTATAGCCAAGTTCAAGCTTTCCACCAGCTGGTGTCAAGTTCACAAGTCTGGCTGGCCTCTGGCTCAAGGGCTTTGACATATAAACCAAAAGCTTCAGACCTGAACTCCCATTTAACCTCGGCTTCGGGTTTAATACACAGATTAGATTAAAAAAATAAAAAATAAAATAAATCTGAAGAGAAATATCAATATTTGGCCTGGATTCTTTTACATCTGTGCCCGGTCCATAGTCTGAAATTTTCTTGGAGATAACAGGATAAAACGCAGCTGTTTGTTGTGTTAGGTGTTAAAAATAATAACCTGTTTACAAGGCTTGACTTGTAAAAATAAATCCAGAGTGAGAGTCACAGACTCCCGAAAACGATTCTTTAAGATTTATGGACTGTATGTTGTGAAAGAAAGGGAGTTGAAACTTGAGACCGTTCTGCTAAATGAGGGGTGGGGAGCAAGACTTAGAGATGTGAATATACTGTTTGGATTTTTGTTTTGTTTGTTCCAATTCTGTAGATCAGTGGCTGCCAAACGTCTTGAGCTTACAAGTCACAAAGTAGCCTTGGGGGAGAAAATAAACTATATATGCATTCATTCACATGAATACACATTGTACTTTTATTTTATTTTTTACGGAGTCTCATTTTTGAAGAGGATCGTAAGACCCCCAGGCTTGTTGATTTGTGAAACCTCAGGTAGTCTCAACACCAGTTTGTTCTCCCATCCACTTATGGAAGTTCTGTTTAAATTAATTTTAAATGCATCTGTTTTGGATCAATCACTGGGAATCAGCCTTGACCCCTGTAATGTTGAACTGTATCTCAAATACAGAAAAATCAAGGTGGTTTATTGAATTAAGGAAAAACGACTGAGGATCCCCACTATTCTCACTCTATAATCATGCAAAGCATGCACTTTGATTTTTTTGTATGTGTGTGTTTTGATTTTTGGATATTTTTATTGGAAACCAGTAATAAAAACAACATAACAAAAGTTCTATTTCAAAATGAATGTAATACAGTCCAAATAAATTGCTGTAAAGTGCTATCTCTTTTTTCTGTGGTGAAATTTACAGTGCAAGTATAGCTTTATATTGTAAAAACAAATCCATTGGCAAAGAGAAGTATATATTCTTTTCCATCTTAGGCCCAGAAAGGCACATAAATCTGAGAACATAGTGATTATAGGAAGCACTATTTCTTCTGTACATCAAAGAGGTGCTGCCCTGCTTCTTTGCTTTATTACAGAACAAATATTGCCAATAAAGATCACACACAAAAACATATCTAAAATGAAGTCAAAATGAATATGGATTTATTTAACTTGATGAGAAAGAGAGAAGGGAAAAGCCATGTCAGCTTTTTGTAAGACATAAATATAGCATAAGTAAAGCCTTAAGAAATTTGCAAATTTGACCACAAACCTTTGAAAAACGTGCCACAAAATCTGTAATTTTAGATTGCAACAATCATTAAAAAAAAACATGGACTAGTTTAAGCATATATTTTGCTTGGAAAATTTAGGTCAGAAAATGAACAAACTTTCAGTTTTTCTTTATCAATGATTCTTTGCAGAAGAATACAAAAGAGAATCAAACCAAAAATGAGAAAGTATCTATATTTATCTATATTCTTATGTATTTTAAAACCAATAATAATAATAATAAGCCACCTGTTTTTTATGTTTATTTCTGGTTTCGGTGAAAAACCAAATCACCTGGAACCAGGAGAATGTTGACCATTGATGCCCCTTAGTTTCATTGGAATCAAGTGGGTGTTGGGAGTCATAAATGGGGATTATCTTCTTACCTCCAGTAAAGAATTTCTTTTCTCTATCATTTGTTGCAGTTCTCGGGAAACCAAAACCCATTGAAAATCAGACCTAAATGAAAATGAAAACCTTGTAATCCCCCCCACCCACCCAAAAAAGTATCTCTAATTGTATTTTTTGCTTGTTTGTTTTTTGCTCAGAGGCAACAGAAACATTATCTTCCCAGAATGGTGGCTGATACTTATTTCACCATTCTGCTCAGATTCCTCCTTACTTCATGTCTCTAATACAGGCTCCAGGCCTAAATTGCTGGGTGTGATGGGTTATATTTCCAAGCTATCCTTCTCCTTGAGTGGTTGAGTTGGCTAAAGAGCGAAATTGCTTCGTCAGCCTGTAACGCTGCTCTCCTCTGAAAGCAGCGTTACTGAAGCGGGCGTTTGGTCCATGCCAGCATGTGGGCCGGTAGTTGTGTCATTTTCTGGATGCATGACTCACAGCGAGTCCCTCTGGGCTTGTCCAGGCAGGCACGTTACTGCGTGGAGCACACGCAGTTTTCCGCCGAACCACACAAGGAAGGAGAAAGACAGTGACACATTGTCACACTGGTTTTAACGAGTCTTTTTATGGCGCTTTAAAAGCCTGCTCCCAAAACGCACATGTGGCTGTGAAATTGCTCTTCCACTGCGCAGTAAAATCAGACATAATGAAATGTAAATAAAAGTGGGCTGGTATCGCTTGTGGCGATGTGCAGCGTCGCTGCAGTTTCAGGTTTTTAACAGTGTGAGTCACGGCATTGTTGAACAGAGATAAGACAACCACTCCAGGTCCGACGCAGTAAACCAAAGTTTATTGGGTCAGACTGTTTAAGTTGAGCTGTTTTAGTTGTTTTTTTTTGTTTTTTTTGAGGATCCCTCTTCCTCCTTTCTTCCCGTCGCGAAAACATTCTAATGATTTTCCCACTGTGCGGACTAGGACCTTTGCATTACAGTGTTACTCTGTCGTTTTCTCCATGCTGAACCCCTTAGCGACAGATAATGTCACAGATGTCTGGAAACTGCACTCTAAAGTTTGAACATCACGAAGGCCTGCTGAGCTACAACATAAGAGCTCAGATTTGTTTATTTCTGACACCTTTGGAGCTGTTAAAAAGATGCAGGCCTGATGTTGAGGTGGTCAAACATTCTGTTCTTTGTTGCCTTGATCAAACATGCGCCCTCTTTACACGGCATTGTGTAAAGCAGGTATCTCAATGACGCTGACGGGCTCTTCCGTGTGCTTTGGCCTGTTGCACAATCTCTCGCTTGTCTCTACTCACTGGCTCCCATCTCCCAGGAGAAATATTTACATATCATCCCCAGAAACACACGATGGGAGGGGGCTGCTAAATTTTATAACGCACTCTTCTAACACACTCACCCCCACTGAATGTTTAAATAGCTGCACTGCCCCACTCCAGCTGTTTCCAGTAAACTGTCTTCGGCTTGATAAAGCTTTAGGAAACCACACCAGTGTATACGCTACGTATGCTGCATATGTGTGTTTTCCAGATGTTTGACCTTTGTGTCACATCTACCAGTAAACTCTGGCACACAACCTATCTCTAGCGAGGGCGAGGAAAGCTCGGAGTATTGAGCTTGTTTGTTATATTTTGGCTTTTGTGTTCAATTAATAGGGAAAAGCAATAAGCAAGAAGAGATCTTATGATTGTATGAAAATTAACTTTTCATACATAAGTTTTATCTTTTTTTCTATATCATTTGCAACTAACCTACATTATCTTCCTTTTTTTTTCTTTTGATGATGATGATGAATCATGATGTTCCCAACCTTAGCTGCTAATTCACTAAAACCTAGATTAAATCCAAATTTATTGCGCTCTTAGAAGGCCTTTTCATTGATGCAGCAAAGTCACCACTATTAAGAATGTATGCAGACACATTCTTAATAATCTAACAACTTAATCAACTTTTTTTGTCACAAAACTTAAACGTGACGCACAGTAGGGCTGTGTAATAATAGCGATTTTGCAATATCAATATTTTCTTTCCTGGGAAAAAAATCGATATTAATCCGCAAGTATCCTAACATCCAACTGTCATCTTACTCGCTCACTGCTTGCTTCGCCATGAGAGTGATTCGGTCATCAGGCTTAGAGTGATTCCTTCAGATGTTAAGTGTCAAGGTTAAAAAGGTATCAAACTATTCAGTACTTGGTGGACTTTACTTTGTGTTGGTAAGCTACAGTTTGTACTGTCTCAATTAAAAGAAACACGTCTTCTCACCACTTCTTTGATTCATTTTGTCCAGTTGTCGACCCTAAGTCTGTGTCCATGTCCAACCAGAGCCAGGTATTGTATAGTTGGTGCTTTTAATCAGTTTTCAGTTAAATTAATTAAATCCAACTCTATAAACAGTCACAAAATGTCACCAAAATCACTCTGTCCTCTAAAATCTTTCAGAAAATCGTAAAAGTGTATTGAATTGTATCGTTTGCTGAATATCGCAATATGTATGGTATTGTGAGCAGAATATCGTATCGTGAAATTATTGTATCACTACAGCCCTAATGCACAGTGGTGTGGGTTCTAGAAAAGAAATTGTGTTACAATGCTGAAAAAGGAGTGGGGATCCACCCTTAAGCAGAAGAGTGTCCCTACAGCTAGATTTATGATTAAATGGTTTTGATTTAAACCAATTAATGTGTTGGTATTGCCCAGTTAATTCTAGACTCGAATGCCTTTGGGAGGCTGTGGCAAGATTTGGAAACTTGCTGTTATAACCTCTATATCCCATCAGTATGAGCCTGAATGAATTTACAATAGGAAAAAAAAGGGGAACAACCGTGTTTTGTTGTGGATACGTATGTTAAAAGACTTGCAGCTGTAATTGGTTCTATAAAGTAGTGGCTGAGTAGGGTGGAGTGCAAATGCATGCTTTTCAGATTTTTGTTTGGAAAAAAAAATTAAAAGTAAATTGTCTTTCTTTCCTTTCACCTTTCTGCGCCACTTGTTGTTTATCTATTACTTCAGATCTGAACGAGACACTTTGAAGTTGTCCCGTGAGCAAATGTGGAAAAATCCCAAGGGCCGTGCGGAGGCCGTTGTAGAGGTGGGCGTGACTGGCTCTTTTCGCTTTCCAACAGACATGGTTTAAACAACTGATGTCTGGCCTCAATTTTAGCTTGGAGGTGAATCCCAAACAGTTTAAAGATAACAACTATCTTTCTTCACCAGCGCAGACTCCGAATTTAAAGCCATTTGGTCTAATTGTTGGCAGTATCTGTTGGAATGAGATAAAAAAAAGTTCAGTCCTTTGTGTCTGCTCATAAGTTTTCATCATCTGGATTTGTATTTGTTGGCTAAAAACAGAAGCCTCTTCTGCTGTTTAGCCATGTTGTGCATTAGCGTCTTCTGCTGCCTTTAGAAATGTGTGGAAATTTTCTCTGTTGCCACAGTGTGAGCACATTTGGTCTGCTTCGGTTTTACCTCGACTGAGTCATTTGTCTGTAAGAGATCTGAGCCACAGTTAATAAGGGCAGAAACAGGAGTTCATTGTTTTGTAAACTTGGTCTATTGAACACCTTAAGCAAGAGCCTATGATAGAAATTAACCGTTGTGGTGAGTATTTTCAACCGCATGTTTGATTTTTCTCCCTTACGCTGATGCTGATGATCTCTTTGTAGTGCTAACTTTGAGTCGTAAACAGTAGTCGTAGTAAAACCGAATCGGTCACCTTATCTAACACCTTTTGTTGTCTTCAGCACCTGTTTTGCCAGACAAATAACTTGTTCTGTCTCCCTTCTTCCGCTCTCTCCCTTTCCTTTCTTGAGGTTTTCTCCTCTCTAACTCTCTCAGCACCTGTGTTAGTGGAAGCATAGTATACATACCAGACATAACTGAAGTCTCAAAGGACCATATTCATCCATGTCTGTGTGTGTCTAACACCAACTGTGTGATTCCCCTCTCTCCTTCACTTTTTTTTCTTCTTTTAAACATTTCGGTCGTTATCAGGCTTCTCTTGTCTTCCATTTTGCCTGCCTGGTGTGTTCGTTGCCTCAGCTCCTCGCTGACTGGGCTTTGCGTGCAGTTTCTCAATGGTTTTCAGCACGTCACATTTGTGCAGCGCCGGGTTGCTAGGAGGGTATCCAGAGCAACGGCAGTAACCTTTTTAACGTGTGTGTGTGTGTGTGTGTGTGTGTGTGTGTGTGTGTGTGTGTGTGTGTGTGTGTGTGTGTGTGTGTGTGTGTGTGTGTGTGTGTGTGTGTGTGTGTGTGTGTGTGTGTGTGTGTGTGTGTGTGTGTGTGTTGTGTGTGTGTGTGTGTGTGTGTGTGTGTGTGTGTGTATGCACTTTGTCTGTTTTGTCTGTTGTCTTTGAAGCTTCTCTTTCTCTCTCACTCCCACTCCTCTCGAAAACACTTTGTTCTCAGTTGTCTGGCTCTGGGGAGTATCACAAATTACATTCATGACACATGAAATGAGCAGAAATCCAGCTTAGGCCAACTATTCATACAATAGAATGGCTGCAGCTCACACCGTGGTTTCTCTCACAGACAGCAGTGAGCACTTCCAGCATATTTGGCCTGCATACATCACTGGTTACGAGGGGTATTGTCTTACTCTAGATCTGCAGAGGTTTTCACATGGTTTCAATTAGTGGGTGGATTTCTGAAAGTGTAAATTTATGTGCATCAGTGTCTCTCTCTCGTTTCCTTTTTTGTCTTTCTTTGTATGTCTCCCCCTTAAATTACTGTACTGTTTTTCTTCTGTCTTCCAGCTCCTTGTCCTGTCCCAGTCAACTACTTCCCAAGCAGATGACCTTTACATAGAGGAACCGGGATCAGGTGACGTCCCCATAGACGATGAAGACGGTGAAGATGATGGATCTGGCTCTGGGTCAGGGTCTGGAGATCATGGTAAGAGTGGCTTATTTTGGTTGTTTTATTTCAATGCAAATTTTAATTTTGCATTAAAAAAATACAAATATATATATGGGTGATTCTCTTTTTGCAGCAACATTTTGGCCTCAGGATTGAGGCTGAAATGATTGATGCCGAAAGGAAAAAGAAATGTTAATGTTTTAAATATTTTGTTACAACACTGACATGTTTAACAATAAGAAATTAATAAAGGGCAAGCTCAGGATTGGATAAATTAATAATTACATGTGTTTTTTTTTCACCATTGTCTCTGAATATGTTCCACCCTGTTATGAACATTTACATATAAACCAAAAATGGTTAAACATTTAAATTTTGAAATATAATGACTTTTTCTTAAGAGTGTGTCCCTTTTACTATATTAATATGTTTTATTCTTGAAATTGTTGGTTTTTTATTTGACTTAAGAAACTGTTTTTTTACTCATTATTACAGACAGCATTGAAAATATTGGTAATTTTAAAAACCTATACCAATATTTGCATTTATTTTTCTTCAACTCCCAACATTGCACAGAAAAATTCACAGTACTTAATGTTTCTGTAACAATAATATAAAAACGTGTGGAATGGAACATCACACCCTGTTATTGTCCCATAACAGGGTGGAAAATCAATGTCTTTGATTATAAAATCTGATGATTTTCATTATTAGTTGCAGGATTGGCTCTTTCACGTCAAAGTATAGGCACAGTATTTGTCCTGGCTCTATTTGGGAAAAATAGGTGATGTCCCTGTAGTGAATTTTCCCAAAACAGGTACTCACTGTTCCCCTCACAGGAGTCAATGGGGATACCAAGTGAAATGAAAACAGACAAATGGCAAATACATCTGATAATACCTCAGACTACTCTGCAACTCTATTCCATCATCTGAAATTGTTTTATTTGACTTAAAATTATTACTTTCCACCCTAATTTCTACCTTATTTGGTTCATGAACCTAACAGGGTGGAACTTTCTAACTAATCCACCTGTAGCTCTTTATGTGGTCAACATTTAGCTAGTTAACCTTCAACAGAACAACAAACCGTTAATGACTAAATCTAATATTATGTTTTTTAAATTCTACTGAATAAACATTTTTCACAATCTATCCTAACAGGGTGGAACTTTGAGCTTTACTCAGACAGAAAAAGTACAGAGATAGTGACAGTTGAAGCTTACTTTGTTTTCCGTGGTTGAATTCACTTCAAAACAAATTGATGTCACTTACATTAAATGGTTTTTGTGGAATTTTAGACTTTTTGAAGGCAAAAAGGAAACATCATAACAGGGTGGAAAGTTAGTACTGGGACATGTATAATATGAAGAAAATATCAAATAAGAAAAGTAGATTCAATTGCATATTATTAGGTTTAGTCCAGTCAATCAACTTATTGAAGGAAAAAAAAAAAAAAAAATATATATATATATATATATATATAGTTTAAACTTCATGAGGAAGTCTATTACACTGCACTGGGGACACAATGAAATTGAACATGTCAGTCACCAAATCGGTGTGTAAAGAACAAAATAATATTTAAAAGGCATTTCATTTATATTTGAATAATGGCAAACATATAAATGTATAATAAAAATACTTTGTTGTAAATATTTGACACATTTTACAAAAAATAATTGTAAGCAAAACATGGGGACATGGAATGTTGCCGCAAAAAAAGAAACGGATCATATATCAATCATATATATATATCCCAGCAGAGAGAAGGGTGATACAAACTTAAATTTCATCATAATATTTTGTGTCATTTTCTTGTAATAAAGTGACGATAAAAAGATATTTCCAATTTCTTTGCAATCCTTTTTAGAGAATTACAAACATACAAACATGGCTGAGACTTCACAACACTGCAGTCAAAGCTCCGCAAGTGCAAATACTGCTATTAAAAAACATGCAAAACTAAAGTATAGACTTCTTCAGGGCACCAGTTGTATAAACAAGTGTGATTTTTATGTATGTTTTTAATCACTCAACTGCACAGAGTATCTGCATTTACTGTAGTAATATTTTTGAATTAATTTATTTTCATTGGTAGTTCCTCGTAAAAAGAATACTACTGTCATCTTTTGGGGTTTCCAGACATCATTAATTGGAAATTATTGCTGCCACAATAAATGATTTTTGTCATGACTGGAAATTTTTCACAATAAACAATATGATAAATACCTATCAACATAAGATTACTCCAATACTGTAATGTGAAATATTTAAGATTAGCATTTTATTGCAATGTAACTTTTTTTATTGCCCATCAAATTAAGTTGTTTACTGTAGATAAGCAGATTCTGATTTCTGACGACATTTTAAGCTGTCTACATCACCTGAGGTTAGCTCTGCTAGCTTTACTAAACCAGCGAGGTCCAAGAGGAACTTTACTGTTATATTTTAAGCCTTTCTGTCAACACCCTGAAAATCTCGCTGACTCTTTCTCTCAATAGTTTCAATTTGAATTTTGTCTTACACCTATTATCCACTTTTGACACAGGTGCAAACGAATTATTCAGATTCCTGAACATCACTGAGAGCACCTCTTACAACGAGCGGCCGCCACTTCCACCACAGCCGACTGTGAGCTCTGCTGCCGAACCAGAACCTACACCATATGGCACTGAGGTACAACAAACAATTTTTCAATTTTAATTTGACTGATTATTATTATTAATATGTTCCTGTTACGTTATTACTTTATTTATCGATGATAATCTCAGTTTTATTTTAATCAGCTATAATTTGCTTACACACACACACACTTGTATATAGTCACACACATTCAGTCACTGACCCACAGTACCTGTGGTTTTTGTTTTTCCATTAATGTACTGTTTATGTATTTTGTTATGTGGTATAATGGGAAAATGAAACCAAACCAAAAAAAATCATCTGAAGCAATTTTGTTTACAATTTGAAAAGGATTTGTTGCATCCTTTCTTCTTTTTGTTGAACATTGATGAAATGTAAATTACTGCACTGTGCAGTATGTGAACACTAATTAAAAGCAATAAAACTAGACATTGTGTCAAGTTTGTTTTCAAATGCGTCATGTCTTTGGTCACTCTAGACTCCAGACTCCACAAACAACCGTGTTAATGAAGACCTGAGCACTTTTGCCACTACCAGTGACAGTCCTGTCGATGTGACTACTGAGTTTAGCCCTCCTGTGAATGAAGAGATCTTATTGGACACCAAAGTCTTGATCAAAGTTCAAAGTGAGAATTTTGCTGAAGGTGGACGAAACAGCCGGTGGAACGAACACAACTCTCCACAGGAAGTCACTTCTGAGAACCTGTGGGAGAGGACAGAGGTTCTTGCAGGTGAGGATAAGTTTTACAAGTTAGTCAGATTTATAATTCATAAAAGACTCTGAATTTTTTGTTTTAAAGATGACTTTGTAACAGTTTAAGGTTGCAAATAAAGTCAATTTTTTTAATCCTTTTTGTCCTCAGCTGTCATTGCCTGCGGAGTGGTCGGATTCCTTTGTGCCATTTCCCTCCTCCTTCTCCTCGCCTACCGCATGAAAAAGAAGGACGAAGGAAGTTACGATTTGGGAGACACCAAAATGTCTGCAACAGCTTATCACAAAGCGCCCACCAAGGAGTTCTATGCCTGAACTGACCAGCAGGGACAATCAAATGTGGAGTCTGGCTCCTTCCAATCAGGACTAAATAAGGATCTTTAAACAGCTGAAGAAGATTCCTTCGGATGAAGTTTGAAGTGTCTGTTCTCCTCCAGTGCTGCAGACATATGTTGTTGGTTTTTTTTTGCATCCTCATCCATCCCGGTCTGTTTGTGTTACCCACCATTTTCTGCTTTTCTCTACTTAATGCTCAGCTTTCTATGCAGAAAAGGGTCATAAGGAAACAAATGCATTCCTCCTAAAATGCATTTATGTCATTTCCTTCCTGGGAAGGACCTGGGCACAAATATTGAATGAGCTTTTTTTTTTTTTTTTTAAAGGAACCTTTCCTTCACTTTAAATGGACCGCAGATGTTCGTTTTTTTATGTTTGTCTAATTTTGTACGTTTAGCAAATTAACACTTGTTCTAACACTGTGCCTTCAGACCTTTTCAGCTGAATCACACTGTAATTCATTGTCCCTTTTTAGAGGAGCTCAACAAGAAGATGGTGGAGGGGAAACTGAGAAAACCTGACTCTGATAGTTTTGATTGCTTTTAATTAAAATGGTACTACATATATTAGTATTACAACCCTGTTCTTGTTGAGGTGATGCTTTCTTTGTTAGTTCACTTCTGTTATGTTTCATTTCGTTTATGCTTCTTTGTTGAAATCTTAATATTTTTGTTATGACAATGAATCTTTTCATAAGCTGCCCAGTATTGCCATGAGAGATTTTCTTACGCTGCAGGTACAAGTTCAATATATATGTATGTTTGTATTTTTTTGTTTTTCTTTTCCTCCCTAAAGATATTTAACAGTTATAGAAACTGACCAAATATAATAAACATGCTTTACCATTTTCAAAAAAAAATTGATGTTTAATGTTTAGAGGATATAGTTCTGTAAGCCAAGAGATTTCCATTCCATACAGGTCCCTCAGGTATAGCGTGTTTCTTATGTTTTCAGGATTATCTGACTTGGTGACTGAGTTCTGCAGGCATGTGGGACAGGTAGAGCCAAAGCTAATGACTATAATTCAGAACCCACAGAAGTGACCAAAGTGTCTGGTGACAGCCAAAGCACATTCCTTTCCTGACTGTCCACTGTTTGCAGCTGTGAAAGAGGGTTTGGAGTTAAAATAAAAGCATCTCGTGTTACTTATTATTAGTGTTGGCTATAAAGGTCTGTTGATCTGAACTACAATATTCTTTTTTTTATTGGTTTAATATGCATGTACATAAGTTTTAGAGGCTTATTATCTGGTTGTTAAACTTTACCTCAAATGGCCAAAGAAGCATAGCAGGAGCTGCAGTAATAACACAGGTTACAGCAATGACAAAAGGGTGGTATTCATTTTTATTAGCACATACATATACACCCAGCTGATGCAATATTTTAATAGGAAGGTTAGACATTTTACTATGTATGGACTTTATTTACTTGCTGCCTATAATATATGTTGAAGACTGTTTTATAGATGCTTTGTGGAGATTCAAAATGTATCCTTTTGAATACCAGGAATATGATCCAGATATGCTTTTGTCTGGATAACTGAGATCAGTGGTTGATTCAGAGAGGATTGAGCAAATAGTCAGGCCTCATCTTCAAGGTATTACCAAAAGAGAGTTCAGGCCTTTTTATGAATTTAGTGTAATGCCATAAAGAATTTAACAGTTAATGAATTGCTGTGTTGGGTTTTTTTCATGCTTTATTTCATTACATGTTAAATCAAAGGTCATTGTCTTTTTTTTTTTGTTTCCATATTTGATTTGTTATTTTGCAGCTGTTTTTGTTCATAGAAGAGACACTATGAAGTAATCTGAATGCAAATGCAAACAACCTATTCACTGTGGCTGGAATAAACGGGAGGATGTGGTCACCGACCTTCTGTTAACGTGGTGTTTAGCGAACACTCAAACCGTCAGTGCCTCTCGCAAGGCTTTCGTCTGCTGTGCTGTTACAGTATTAGTATTGGGTTTTGAACTTTGAGCTGCACTCAATCAAAATCGGCCTTATCTTGTTTCTGAGGTCACGGCAGCGCTGTGCAGAAAACTTTGACCGTTGCAAAAACCAGAATGAAGCCAAACGGTGGCTTAGCATTTGCTACAACCCAGTAGGCAATGAGACACAGGGATGTATGCGTTATTCTATCTTTTGTCATAAATGGCAAGTAAATTACACTTTAATTTATACATACTCTCTTTATTATGTCGGTGATACTTGGGAATAGAATACAAGATGCTTTTTCCCTCTTGCTTAGCCTGTTTTCTAATGTCAGCTACATTGAGGTTTATAGTTGACAAACTTCAATGTTGATTTGCAGCATAGATGTCTTATCTGAAAAAAATAATCTTATAAATTTAATTGGTACATAATTCAAATGGAACATGTTAAAAATAATGATTGTCTTTATCAGTGTTAGCTTTAGATACTTGGTTGTAGTCAAAGAAGCAAAAACAGTTGTGTGAGCACGAATCAACTCACCAAAAATGCTGATGCATTGTGTAAGGAACTGTGTTGTTGGTGGATCTCATAAAATTTACTTCTCAATAAAAATGTGACATTATTGCAGTGTTGAAAGTGGCCTTTTTTTTTCCTCTGAACATTTTTGAATTTATGCAAACATAAAAGAATATTGTGGGTTTGTCACCTTATGTCAGCTGAACAATACAAATTGATATGCTCATACCTCTGTGCATTACTTTGTAACCTCTTGGTAAGCACATTTCTGTGAGAAAGCACTGCCAGAAAAAACACAAAAAGCCATTTTTTAATTATTTCATTTATTATGAGCAAAACCTATGGAAATTAAGAGGTGAAAAAAATAACCTTGTTGAGTCATATCTGAACTGTGACCCCATTTTTTGGAAAGCTGATGTCAAAAAGTGATAATCACTCTTTGGAACATGTGCATTTCTTTACATCGTAACCATAAAACTAACAGCATTGCAAAAAAAACAACCTGGTGCATAAACGCTACGGTGGTGGTGGTGTGATGACTTGATCTATAGTACTCCAGTAAAGCCGCCAATGAATGGGTAGACCTCGACTACATTAGATATTCAATTTTGACTGAGATATTTCTGCAGGTTTACAAATGTTCCAATTTGGCTGAATGAAAGCAGAAAATTAAGACTCATTGCCATTAATAGCAGAAGCTGCCATGAAAAGTGGCACGCGCAATTGATAGGTTTCGGGTGCAAATAGTTATTCACACTTGTCTTTTTTTCCCTTGATACATGAACTTGTCATCTGCGTTTTGCCTCTACAGTAGTTATGTTTATCTGTTATTAAAATTTGCTTAGTTTGAAAGATTTAGGTGTTACAAAAAACAGAAACAGAAGAAATATACGAATGCTTTCACAATCCCTGCGCATGCACCTATTTGTAGATATTTGGATAACAAGTTCACCATTGTTCTTTTTTATTGTTATATTGCAAAAGAGTATATGTCTGAAGCTAATGCATCATCATTTGGATTATTTATAATAATCAGACGTTTTTCCGTACCTGGTGGTTGGAGAGGGGGAACTCCAAAATGTATATACACACATAAATAAAGAGGTAAAACGTGCCTGAAGTCTTACTGTTCTCTGTGCAAAAAGCAAACCTCTTAAAGTAAATTACAAGTTTAAAAACACTTCACATAATCTCATATTGTATAAAAGCAGGTTTTGTGAAACTAAGTTAATTTGGGTGGAACAATTTAAGTGGACAGCAGTGATTGCAGAGGAATGCTGGGGATTAGTGGTAAAGAAAGCTGGAGGATGCAAACCACAGATTGGGATGTGGGCAGATAAGTGCTGTGTTTTTTGCACTGCGGATACAATCCATTCCAAGCACTGGGCATTATTATGGCAACTGAAATGTTTACAAGAAGATTAAGGCTTACATATTTAGCTGTGAAGCAATTACTAAGAACCTGCACTAATCCAGATGTACCAACACCGAGTTAGACCTCAGGTTATGCACAGTGCAGACAGTGCGTATATCACCATGGATGATTTGCACACATTTTTCACATCTGCCCACAAATTCTCTGAGGGATTGAGATCAGAGCTTTGTGATGACAACGCCAAAACGTTGACTGTTTTCCATAAGCCACTTCATAAACACTTTGGCTGTTTGCTTAAGATCATTGTCCATTTGTAAGACCAATTTACACCTGAGTTTTAACTTCTTGACTGATGTCTTTAGATGTTGCTTCAATATTTCTATATAATGTTTTTATCTCATGATTGCCATATATTTTATAAGTACACCACCTCCTCCTGCCCCATAGCATGGTGCTACAAACCCCCATAAACAATTGGGATGGTGTTCCCAGGCTTACAAGCCGCCCCCACTTTAGTTTCATCAGACCACAGGATATGACTCAAAAAATGGAGATGTTTGTCCCTGTGTGCATTTGCAAATTGCAGTCTGCCTGTTATATGTTTCATTTGGAGTAAAGGCTTTCTTCTTGCTGAGTGGTCTTCCAACCCGTGTCCAAAACAGGACACAGTTCACTGTGGATAATGAGACTGTGCTTCTAGCTTCAGGCAGCATCCTCACAATGTCTTTCGCTTTTTTTCTGGGGTCAATTTTCACATCTCACACCAAAAGACACTCACCTCTGGGACACAGAACTCATCTCCTTCCCGACTGGTTTAATGGTGGACATACCCATTGTGTGTATACTTGCATATGATTGAATAAACAGATGAACGCTGTAGCTTGAAGCATCTGGAAATTGTTCCCAAGGAGGAACCAGACCTGTGCAGCTACATAGTTTTCTTTCTTATATCTTGGTTGATTTCTTTTGACTTTGCCATTGTGTCAAATAAGAAAGCAGTGTGTTCAAGATGTGGCCTTAACATACATGAGTAGATGCGTCTCCAATTAACTCAAATGTGTCAGTTAATCTATCAGAAGTTTTGAAAGCCACGACATCATCATCTGGCTCAGTTTAGTACGGATAGGCAGTAAAAACAATAAGCCAAGCTTATGTTGTATAAAAACAAAAACAGAGTTTACAAAGTAATGGCACCAGTGGGACCAAAGATGACTCTAGGAATCAGACACAGCCCAAACCTAATAAGCACTGAGCCAGGTGTTTTTGTTTTTCTCCTTTAAAGAATTTTGACAACTTCTCTTTGTGAAGAAACAGGTTCAGTCATTTCTGTCAAACATTCAATTCAATCATAATCAAACTGTTCTGTCTGATCTTTCACAAACCTTTGGGTGTTATGATCCAAAACATTTTCTAGGCATGGATGTTTTTTTTTTTTGTCCAAAAATATACAGCTGGTTAAATACTTAAACTTTAAACTTGTAGGAGTCAAAGAAAAAAAAAGACTTAGTGGTGTAGCAGAATGAGAAAAGTATATATAATTTTGTTTTTAAAACTGTAATTAACATGATACTGTGGTACACAGTCACAAGACAAACAAAGAAAAAACAGAAAATTCTTTCTCTTTTCGTTTCTCTTTTCAATAGAACCAAAGTTCAACATTGATTTCCTAAATTTTAGGCTTTTGTCGAACAGATTTTCTTTCAAAGTAAAGGACACAGTAAAATACATATTTATTCCTATTGTGCTTCCTTGAATACTGGAAAGTTAATTTTTAAAAAATGCATTTAAAGATATCTCTTGTTTTAAATACATGTGTAATATAAGTAAAAAAAATAATTTTACGCAAAATTAAAAACATGTGTAAAACTTTTATTTTGAAAACTGACGCCAGCCGGAAGTTTGCCTGCACCACAAATAATACGGAAATAGAGATTACGCTTCTGCATCTCTACATTGTATGCAGTGAGGACGTTTAACTCCTTATAAGATCTTGAAGCGTCAAAGATAACAACCTCAAGGGTTTGTGTTTGTTTACTTTTAATGTGATTTTATTTATTTTTTAATTACTGTAATTGTTTCATTGACTTATCAGCTGTTGAAAATTGTTTTTTTTTTATATATATCCTTCTAGCTGTTGCAATTAGGGTCATAATTGACTTCCTGCTCGACATTTTTTATTTTTTGTGTGTGTGTTGCTCAGGTCATAATTTTAATTTATACGAGCTCACATTTATTTGCTACGCTACTTAGTTGTACTGTTGGCAATCATTTGTACACCAAATGTAACCCGTATATTTTACTGGCTGTGTCTAATTTGTGGTCACTTTGATATTTCTTTCCACAGATGACATTAGAGGTGAAAGTGGCCTTTCTCTTTCCTTTTTTTATGTTTATCTTGTCACTTGGTTCTGACAGCCATATTCTCTCTGAACGCTTCAGAAGTCCTGCCATCAGGGTTGTATCTAATGAAACCACAAAGAAAGGTAAAAAAAATTAATACTCCTTAGCAACCAGTTGCTTTTGCAAAAAAAAAAAAAAAAAAAGGAAAGGAAAAAAAACACAAATCATAGCTTTTATATTGAACTACTCTAGCCACCTAGCCTTTTTTTTTTTTTTTTCAAATATAGTAGTCTCCAAACAATCCAGTAAATGAGAGCCACTGTTCTCTGCAACCAATTCTGTGCAGTAAAGATTTTTTGTTATTGGACATAATGGCTCACTGCCCGGGGCTCCATTACATCAAAGGGCAACACAAATACTTGGAAAAAAATTAGGTTAGCTGCACTCAAATTTGCTTTTTTTAAATGGTACCTTGGATGTCTAAGCAGTAGAGTGGACAACCCCACAGTGTTGCTTCAGTGTAAGCACTGTACATTTTGCTAAGAGTATTGAAATTGGTATGTCTATTTTATTCATTTTTTAATTATGTCTTTAGGTTTTCAGAACATATATTTATCTTTTTACCTTCTTTCCTCAAACTACACAATTGCCTCTTGTTCTCTTTATTCATCATTTGATTATTTCTAGTGTGTTTTGAATGCTGCAAAGTACTTGCACTTCTGTATAAAAGTAGCTCTACAAATAAAGTTTGATTGATGGGACTTTGTTGTTGACACTCTAACTTTAAAGTCAGGGGTCTACAGCTCCAGTCCTCAAGTGCTTGTGTCCTGCAACTTCTGGATACCTTCCTGCTCCAACTCACCTGAACTAAATGAATAGTTAATGACCAGGCCCTTGCAAAATTTGTTGACACACAGAAGGTAGTTCAGCATTTTGAGTTGGGTGTATTGGAGCAGAGAAGAACCAGTTGGGGTAAATTTTCTGGGACTAACTCTTGGAAGATCTTTAACTGATTTACCTTATTTCTCCTTGTTATTTTTTTTAATTTATTGGACTAAAATTTGTTTTATAACCTAAAACCAATTGATGAGCTGCAGAATTTGCTTCTCTGAGGTGATTGCTGATGTTTTTACTTCTTGGCTTTGTGTTAACACTTAACTCCAGGCCAGCAAAGGTTTCTTTTATAGAGGGTGTAACACTTCACAATGATATTGTATGACCTTCACCAAACTATTTCTATCTATTCAGGAATGTATCAATATATCAATGTTATTGTTGATACAATCAAATAAATTAAATCCTAATTGTTCTGCTGTAAATTTAGTCAAACTTTTATAAAAAGAAAATACAGTTTACATTCTTTTGAAATCCAGCTCCGGATGTAGCAGCAGAGGTGGCAAGATATGAAGATGTGGCCAAGCGCATCATTGAGCTAGCTGTGTTTGGTGCGGCCCAGAACCGCTCCTACAGACGGCTGGCTGACTTTACTGACACCATAGGGAACCGGGTCAGTGGGTCACAGAACCTGGAAATGGCTATTAAATACATGTACAACGCCATGAAGCAGGATGGACTGGATGTTCATCTGGGTGAGTTTAGAAGATATGTTTACAAAATCTTTCCTGAGGACCTCGTTTTTTGTTGTTGTTGTTGTTTTTTTGCATTTGTGTTCACTTGTCTTGTTTCTTCTACAGAACCAGTAAAAATCCCTCACTGGGTAAGAGGAAAGGAGAGTGCAGAGATGATTAAGCCCAGGATCAAGAACCTGGCCATGCTGGGCCTGGGCAGCAGTGTCGGAACGCCTCCAGAAGGTTGGCGATCAGACTTTATTAAGCCGTGTTAATTTGTTCACCAGCACTCCATTAGCGTTCACTGATTCGTTCCTTTCTGTTTAGGTGTTGAGGCTGAGGTGTTGGTGGTTCAGTCTTTTGAGGAACTGAAGCGTAGAGCCAGCGAGGCCAAAGGGAGGATTGTGGTTTTTAACCAGCCTTTTATCAACTACCCGGAGACAGTTGCTTATCGCGCTTTCGGTGCTTCAGAGGCAGCTAAAGTGGGAGCTGTGGCCACACTCGTTCGATCTGTCACTCCTTTCTCTATCAACAGGTATTTGTCCCCTTTCACTGTCTGGTGCCCCTCCAGTTAATGCGGATCGTTTCCCATCGTTGTGCTTTTTCCTTCTAGCCCTCACACAGGTTGGCAGATCTACCAAGAGGGAGTGAAGCGAATCCCCACAGCCTGCATCACAGTGGAGGATGCTGAGCTAATGTGGCGTTTGGCCCAAAACAAACAGAAGATTGTGGTCAGACTCATAATGGGAGCCCAGACGCTGCCGGATGCTGACTCTTTTAATACAGTGGCCGAGATAAGAGGCTGGCAGCACCCGGAGCAGGTAGCATTCACTCACTCATGTCTACCTGCATGACTTATTTATCTCTGTAAACCATCTTACCACAGTCTCTTTCTTTTCACCTCACCCATGAAGTTTTAGTCGTAGGGTAAGCGTGTTGGGTGGATAGTCTGAATGATGTGCATGGAAAAATTAAAATATTTTTTAAGGTTTATACAATACTAAATCTAATAAAATCGTTCTGTGTCCCTGCTTTATCATGTTGGACAAGGATTGCAAGGCGACTCCTGGTTTTCCTCAACAAAGATTTCCCAAACTGTTTGGTCAGCATTTATTTTGCTGTAGAGGCACCTGGTCTTTCTGGGAACCTCTATCACACAAAGCAGATTTCTGTTATGTAAACACATGTATTTCTATGTTCATAAACTTCCAAAATGTAATTATTTGAACTGTGATTTAGTTGTAAGCAGTATAAAGTTGACCTGGCACTTTTTTGCTTAGAGTATCTGGCCCTGACCCTTGGTGGCTCTGGTTGGGTTTTAGTGTCAGGGTAGAGTTTATTTTTTCTGTAAAAGGAGAACAAGATATTCCTCCTGTTGCATAAATGGCTTTGTTTCAATAAAACAATAGATTGCATGTTGCTAAGACAACAAGTAGAGCTGGCCATAATAGTTGTAAAGAGATATAACTCCCCCCACCACCCAAATGGTCCTTCTATGGGGAAATGACAACATAATTGGTCTATAAATGTACTGTCTGACAAATCATTTATAGCTTTGCCTGACAGAAGAGAGGAAGTGTAACAAATATAGTTCTGCCCAAATTATTTACACAGCTTAAGGCAGTGCTTCTCAATTTTAGTCCTTAGGCCCTCCTGTTCTGCTTGTTTTAGATGAGCCTCTATTCCAGAACGGCTGATTCAAATGATTGCATGACCATCAAGTACTGCAGAAGGCTGTTAATCACCCAGAGATTCAATTCAGGTCTGTGGCAGAAGGGAAACACCTAAAACATGCAAGGCAGGGGAGCGTGAGGAGACAGGAATTGAGGAATAATGTTTTGATTTGACTTGATTTGACCAAAATGAATCTTGAGACTGGAAGTAATAATGCTTTTGAGTAGCTCAGCCAAAGTCTGGCTTAAATCTGAAAGTTAGGTAAAGATTAAGGTGATGGCAAGGAGGCCTTCAATCTGTATGAGTTTCCCTTTAAGTTTTGAGAAGAGCATAAATAATGTTTGACATGCCTTTAAAGACAGAAGCTGTGACAGTTTTCTGGTCTGATACCTTCAAGAGCTTTTGTAAAACGCAATGCCAAGTAGGAAAGACTTATTTGAGAAGCAACTCCTGATGTCCATCAATCTGAAAAGCTTTATTAAAAAAGGATTTTTCCCTAAACCGGGGCAATCATCAGCAAATGAAAAACATTTAGGACAGCTGATAATTACTACTGCAGAAAAAGGTCCAGCAAGCTGCTCTGAAGGTCAGACTGAGATGAATCTCCACAGCTCAATTTGCATGTTTCATGTTCATTCATTTTTTTATAATATTTGAAATATATGCACTTTAATTTCCTCTTTCTCAATCAGATTTAAGTTAGCTACATTAGAAATAAGTTTATAATATTTTTGCATTTTGAGCTGCCTGCCACGGTCCTAAGCTAGCATTCAGTCCATCTGTGTAGGAAAGGGAACTGAAACACATGGTCAGGCTGACATCATGTCTGGCCCTGAAACTTTGTGTTCCAGCTCACTGTTGCAGCAGTTGTGGCTGGCTGTGTGTGTGTGTGTGTGTGTATGAGAGAGAGAGAGAGAGGGTATGCACACTTGCTTAAAGAAAAATGTACATTTGAGGTTTTGTGAGTCATTTCCAGAGTTAGGTTGCCCTTTTAAGTTGTCCAAGACTGCTGAGGTGCTTGGATTTTTTCCGCCTCCCACTCAGACTTTGCTTTCAATCTTTCTTTGAAATTAAATTTTGAAACAGGATATGTACTAGTTTATTCCTCTGTAGTCGGTTGTGCAGCTTGTTGAACATGTAAACTGTCGACAAAGTTTACACTGACGTTTGGAGGCTTTGCTGTTTTTCCTTCAGAAAGGCTCTGCTGTAGTTCTCTGAATCACTGTGTAGGATTTCTGCTTTACTTGTTTTGTTTGTGCTGCCTAATAAATATTTTAAACTGTATAGTAATCATTTCTGAAGCTTTTCCACTTCAGTTGTGTCCAGACTTGTAAATTGTTAGGCTGGGAACAAGCTGCACAATATTTTTCCTGATTTTACCAAAGATTCACTGCTGTACTAAGCTTGTACCTGTCTGATCTAGTTGGGGACAGTCGGCATGGCTACTTGAGACAAAATATCTGGGGGTGTGAAGGCTACGGATGCAAATTTGGAGGTCTTTGAGGGAAACGGACCCAACTTCAGACACAGTCAGTGAAACGTTAAAATATTGCAGGGAAATGCAGATGTAGTGTGAACTGATGATTACCTAACTAACTACAATCGTGTGTTAACTGTGTCTTTTCTATAACAGGTTAGTTACAGTACAAAAACTTAGCATGTCAAATATACACAACAAATGAGAACCAAAACACTAGAGGTTGTTTTAATGTGTTTTAATTTAGTTTGAAATTAATGCAGCAATTAGATGTTCAGAATGGAATATATAAATGTATTTTTAGGGAATATTTGTGAGCACTCCCAGTCTGTTCTAAATCTGTACAAGGATGGAAGTGTAGTGTTTTTCCAGATTTAAACACCATGGCATTACCATGCCAGTGTTTCTGGAATATGTAAAAAAACAATATGCACACGAGAAACTAAGCAAGTATGCAGCTGAAAGTTGCTGAAGGGTGACATTTTGACATTATGTTAATTCAGGCATTAATGCATAAAACTTCCACAAAGAAGATTTATGTTGCAACTTGTCCAGTAAAAAGAATGAAGTAAGATGAACTGTTGTCTGAGAAGCAGCCGCTCTTTGGCTTAAATTGGCATCGTATTCAAGGAATTAAAATTGCTCTGAGCTGAGTGTGATCTGCCAGTAAATCATATCGGTGTCGAATGATGTGACAAAACTGAATTAAAATTCAGATTGAATTTAGATAGATTTTGTCATTTCTCTTACTGTTATGACCATTTTTTCCCAGCAGCAATGTCAGCAGAATACTTTGTATCGCAGTGGTAGTCTAAAACATAGTTTTAGTGAATGGAAGCAGCTGAAAGTCTTATCAGTCTTTTTCCACATAATCAACCACCTTTATCATAAGCATTTGAATAAACTACATATTTTTTTTCTTTTTTGTTTTGGTTTTAATCTGTAAAGCATTTGAGTTTCTGCTGGGGTGAAAATAATGGTTCACTTGATAATGTACCTGTCAAAACAATGTTTTTACCACATAGCCCTGTTTTAACAATTTTTTCCCTAAAATAGCTAATGGCATACATCTGGCTGACAGAAGTGAAATTATAATACTCACCTACAGTCAGACGGCAGCTGCAGAGAAACGCATTATATGCTTCAAGTTCTAGAGCTGCAGCGTCTTTGGTTAAAAATTAAGGAGGGATATTTGGAGGGAGTTGTCATTTATTTAATTTAACACCACAACCCACAGAGGTCGGCAGACATTTTGTACTGCCAGAGGACTGCTTAGAAATCACAGTAAACCTATATATTTTCATAGCTGGGGAAATTAATGCATACAACAGACACCTGTGGTTGCATTGATGGTCTGGCTGCTGACTCTGCTTAAATTATCTGGCATCAATTATGGAGTAAAAAAACAATGTCTTTTGTTCCTTCTCTTGAATCCTGTTCTTATACATAAGCGTTATTTCAGGTTTTGAAACTGTTTCTGGTGGGTGAGAAGAGCCAATCAAGTGCTCACGCCATTGCTTTTGAGTGGGTGGGAGATGAAGCAATTTGCTTAAGAAGCAAGTGATTATTTGGTGCTGTAGTAACTGACAGTGTAACTAAATGTGAAATGTCCTCAGTTTAAATAGTGTAAAAGTTGCTTCTCCACTGATTAATAATCCATCGCTGACAGAGGATTTAAGCTGGACATGGAACATTTCATTTCAAGGAATGTTTTGACTTCTGGGTTGTTGACCAGATAGTTTGTCAGGTCAAGATCTGCTTTTCGTAACTTGGGGGTCAGAATCGTCCAGATGATAGGAATGTCTGTCTCGCTTTCAGATTCCTGAACCAGATAGAGATTCTGTTCTTTTACCTTGTTTGATCTTGTATGTTAAGGAAAAATAATAATCAGCTGTTTTTTGTTTGATAGCATATTGTGCATTAAATGTAAGATATATTGTTTGTTCAATAGAGTTGTTTAGAGATGTGGACGTAAAAAGGGCTGGGTAGCAAAATCTTATTCTGTGGAATACCCCTGAATGTGCATTTTGAAACTGCGGCGTCCTTACGCTCCTGCAGTGGCTCCTGTTGATGTTTACACAGTTTATCTGCACTCTCTGACAGGTTGTCCTATTGAGCGGTCATCTGGACAGCTGGGATGTGGGCCAGGGCGCCATGGACGATGGAGGTGGAGCCATGATATCCTGGGAGGCTCTGTCCCTCATCAAGGACCTGGGTAACCTTATAACCTATCCACATATACAATATTTAGCTCTTAATACCTCTCCTTCTTATTTTATGTCTTTGCCTGCATAACCGGGACAGTTTCTGCTCAGACATGTCGATATCACTCTTTATTTCTGCCTTTGCAGGCTTGCAGTTTTAGAGGAATGACCTGTAGACACAGTGCTGGGGCTGGTTTGGGCTAGTTTTCACTATCTGCCGTCTTTAGAGGGGATTCACCTAAGGAGTAGGGTTTCAGTTGCTTTAGGAAGAAAACTCCTTCACATCCATTATAAAAAACAATCTTTGAAGGAGATTTACGCACGGATGTAATATCTATGTAACGAGACAATGTTATAGTGTGGCCATTGATATCTTCAGCCTTATTTTGTAGATGTTGTTTGGGAAAGTCACATCCTACAAAATCTGATATTGCTTTAACTCGTGAGCAATATGAGTCTATTGTGTTTCAGAAGTTCCTTTCACCTCTGACATTTCCATTGTTTTCCTTGGACTGGCCTCATTTTTAAGCATGACAAAAAGGCTCCTTGCTGCAAAAAAAATTCCCAGCTCCTCCTTTTGTTCAAATATTAGGAATATGGTGAGCAGTAATGGAAATACCGCAGTCCCATAGCTGGAGGAAATAACCTATTGCTCTTCCCGTTAACCCTTTGTTATAACAGAGAGAGATATTCCTCCAGATCGCAGAAGGTAAGACTGTAATCAGTGTCCCAGGCATCCTCATCACTCTGTGGAGAGCTTTCCTGTCAGCTATTGTGCATCTGCTTTGCCAAGACATGGTTACGAGTTTCTCCGTATAGATGGAGGGAGGAATTCCCTCTTGATTCAGATTTCTGAGGAGGCTGAAATCCTCCTCTGGGCTTTCTTTGCCTTTTATTTTGGTGTTAACGCTCCAGGAAATAGCTCGGGATTTTATCATATTACATTTTAGTGAAGATTTAAAGTTTCTCCAGTATTTTAATTTAACTTGATTGCTTTTAGCTGGGAATAAAAGCCATCATAGGCCCCTCCTTCAGCAGTTAAGTCAAAGGATTTATCTCCTTTGAAATCATCTGAAAATGAATCTGGAGCCTCTCGAGGAATGTTGAGGAGTGACTTGTTGCTGCAGCGCCATTCTGGGCTTCTTCTCGTATTGCTGCTGCTTTTTTAGCGTCAGCCCTCAAAACAACTTGGCTCACCAAACTAACCTCACATTGGCCTTTCTAAACTACAACTGGACCCTCTGATTCTTTTAGATATGACCACTGCAGGTTAACTCTAACCACAGAGCAGGACATGCAGCATGCAGAGCAGAGAGGCCTAAGGACCAGGAGTGTTTGGGGACCTATGAGCTAAATGACCTAAGTGACAAACTAAAAACTAAACTCTTTTGGTTGTGTTTCATATACACAACTGAGAGTAGTTCATTTAATAGAGCTGTAGATGCAGCCTCTCCATGGACTATGCGTCACTTGGCCGGGTCTTTAGAAAAATGTTGTCCTTTCCCAGCCTGTTAGTTTTGGTGAATAGCCATATTTTGGTAGGTCTGAAGCGTGGTTAGGATTCTGCTTTAACCTTCTCCACAACTGTGCCCCTGACCTGTCTGCTGTGTTACCTGGTCTTCATGATGCTGTTTGTTCACTATTGTTCTCCAGGCGACTAAACAGTGTGTTCATCTTCTCGAAGGTTTGCGCCCAAGAAGAACTTTGCGAGCGGTTCTATGGACAGGTGAGGAGCAGGGTGGTGTCGGTGGACAGCAGTACTTCAATCTACACAAGGTACTACTGCTCTCCACTTAAGAGAGGGGAGGGGGAACACAATAACAGCCTGAAAGCAAATATCTCTCCTGCTGAAACAGAGCAGGAAGGGTCAGGGCATTGTGAAAGCACCCTGTGCGAGTGTGGAAATGTCCTTCCAGCAGACTGGCGAGCACTTGGCCAGCTCCCAGGTTTTTCTCTGCAGCAATCGGGTCTTACAGTTTCCTTCTTTAGAGCTTTGGCTGCCCACCAGGCTCTAAAACCTGATAAGCTTACTACTTGAAACCAGAGATAAAGAGTTCATGCATTTTTGAAAACAAAGTAATCATTTTTCACAAGGATGCCACAACTCTCATGAGAGCTTTTTATGTTCTTTCTGAAATGTGTAAATAAAAATGTATTTCCCTTTTATAATAACAGTTGCTTTAGCGACTCCTAGTGGTTGTTTATAGTATACGTGAACAGATGTAAAGATTGATGTAATTGACTGGATTGAATCTTTTGTGGGGTCACAAACCATTTTGTGCCTTTTTTTCATGCTTTTACAACATTGTGGTTACATTGGCTTTATCCTCACCCACCCACTTCACTTCTTTTCCCCGCACAGAAGAACATCTCCAACTTTGACCTTGTTATGGAGTCTGACTTGGGGACGTTCACCCCAATGGGTCTGCAGTTTTTAGGCAGTGATGCGGCACGAAAGGTGAGATCAAAGGTCAAACTACAAAAGGATCCAACTGTTTTTAGAAACTTAAGACATCAATTGTACAGGGTGAGGTGAGAAACTGTTGCATGGAAAATATAATTTGCTCAGTTCAGCTTGAAATACTAAACCGTTACTGTTTATTGTATGCAAAGAAGATATAGAAACATCTAAAAGAAATTATTATAAAAAAATATGTGGAGTGGAAAATGGTTTGGATTTTCAGATTTTATTCTGTCTTGTCAACAGTTATTTTTAGTTGCTTCAGTCAGAGCCATTTGTATACATATTTTTAAACTTATGTCATTTTTCCTCTTTTATTTGCAAGATCTGGCCTTTATTTTAGACAGTTTTCTTCTTTAAGTTCCTCATAGCCATCAGTCTTTCTTTCTATGCGTCTTCTGTTTCATCTGTCCACACATTCATCCATAAATCTTGAAATTAAACAGCAATTGACTGAGAAATCAGAACATTTGGCTTTGTGAAAATATTGGGAAAAATATGTATAGGAGTCCTGTGTGACGCTTTGAATCTGTTGTATAATATAAAACAATAGATGGGTTTTACCTCTTGCATTGTTATTAAAAAGCTATAACAACAAATGACTGTCCGTATCTAAAGGTGATGGAAGAAGTGGTCAAACTTTTGGCTCCCGTTAATGTGACCAAACTGGAGACCGATGCTGAGGGGACAGATATCTTTCTGTGGATGCAAGCAGGAGTCCCAGGTTAGTATGATCAATATGCATGTGCAACTGGCACACGAGGTAAAATTAGGTGGACACGCAGAAAAACGAAGACCTATATGTGCTAAAACCTTAAATTGTATTTTTCAGAACATGCATCAAAAGGGAAATACCCATTAGTTGTGGTTCTCTTTTGTCATAGCCTTTTTCTGCTGATTGCTGAACTATAAAGAGCTTGGTTTATTCTAGGGAAGTGGCGATAGAAATTCAATGGAACCACGAAATGAAACTTTCAGATGGTCTAAGTATGGATATAAAGCTTCCACTCAGAATCCTGATATGAAGTCAGATATACCGGACCTCTTAACTGATGCCAGACGTTGATCTTTGTGAAAACTTTAACATTAAAGCATGAGGCCAAAAAGTATTCTGTGAATTGCTTTGCAGAGCTTAAATATGTATGTATCATTTTTAATCCTGTGGTTGAAGTAGCTTCTATCATTTCGTTGAGATGTATGTGTGCGATCTTTAGAGGAAACAAAGAGAATCGCAGCACAAGAGTTTTCTTTGTGGAACGTTTTAAAAGCTGCATCGAAACAGCTGAGAGTTCAGCGTCTTGATCAAAGGGCATTTTTCCAGCATTACTGTCTTAAGCAATGCTGCAATCGGCCTGTTCACTTACTCAATATTATACATGCAATACAAGCCAAAGGGAACAAAACTAAAATTTCAAATTAAACAATTTAGAAAAGATGGGTGCAAGACTGTTTATACAGGGTAAGTATTAATGAAGATACTCTGGTCTTTGGCAGCTTTAAACCATAATTTATATATTTTTTCTAAATATATTCCAAGCAGGAATAAACTTCTCAAAACGGGAACAATTCGCTCTGAATGTACAGCCATAGATAAGCAGCAAGCCTAGAGCCCTTTCTTCCTGTCTGCTCTTGGATAGTCGCTGTGTTATTGTTGGGTGAAGAAACCATTTTGGAAAGTCCAGGAAGGAGGGTGGGCTGCAGATAAAACAAACTATACAGATCAGTCTTGTTTGGTCAGATTCAATGATTCTCTGAACAGGTTTTTGGGGGCTTGCTGCTGTTTGTTTGTTGCTGATTATTTGCGTAGAGATGGTATTTCAGGCTTATATAACAATGATGATAAACCAACTCCTTTTTGTACAAATGCCACACATTAATATTTTGAAACTTCTGTTTCACAACGGATCATTGGGGATCATTGGGAAATGAATCCCCAATGATCCAAGAAAAGCAACTTTGTTTATCGCTGTTTGCAAATGTCACTTGTGCTTCAGATTTACGGGCGTACCAGAAATATGGAAATGTAAAGTTCCGCTAAGAACTTCTGTATGTAAAAAGAAAAAGGAATTAACTGTGCCACATTTTTTTAAATGCATAAAATCTAAGTAATTTAAATGAGTACAGCTCTAAGGTTATTGTTTATGCCACTCTAAAGGAAGTGCCAGAAACAATAACTTTAGCGTGCTTCTGGCACTTCCTTCTTTTACTCACATTTTTCCTTTCAGAGTAATCCAAACTTAGGCCCAATTTGCAATTGGAATATTCCTAAAATCCTGAGAGTCCTGAGATCAGGACTTTAGGATTACCTCTTTAAAACTTTGACTGATCTCAATAACTTAGCAGTTTGTCTTTTTGGAAGACTTACTTGGTCCAAAACTTTTTAATATTTTATAGATTCAATATTTTCAAATATTGTCCTTTTTTTTTCAAATGTATGAATCTGTCTTATTAATTCCAGAGTCATTGGTATAAATATGCAGCATATTTAACTGTTTTTTTATTATAAAAAGTGCTGTTTTAAGGAAAATTGTTAAGTGTGAAGAGCAAACAGAAACGTAAAATAATGTTTATAAACATTTTTAAGATCAGTAGATGTTTGGTACAGATGATGCTTTATAGCCTGTTGCTTTGATGTCTATCTTGTTTCAATCAAAAAAGAAAAAAAAGGCATGCACTGAAGAATAAAAACTGCAATGAAATATTTATTTCACAAATCAAATTACACAATGTAATTTGGCCTAAGGCCACAGAGTTGGCAACAAGCTTTGGCACTCTTTAATCCAAACTGCAATTTCTTAGCTATTTCAAAGCTTTGTGTCAACATAGTGTGATTTCTTTTCTTTGTGCAGCAGTCATTCCTTTCAAAAGGAGAGTTGCTTTGTTACCTCTGTAGCGTTGATACAGGAAATCCTTGAGATCAGAAATCAAATCGAGACACGGGGGACGGCTCTGGGTCCCGACAGCTTCTGTGCCTCACAGGGAGCTTCCACAACATGGGGCAGATGGCAAGGTGTGAAATATTGGTGCGAAAAGTTGTGCAATTAAGCCTCACGTGGCTTTTCTAGGTGAGGCGTTCCAGCACCAAAGAAAAAAAATGCTCTGCGTGTTAAAGTCCGTCATTCTCCACTCGGAAGTAAAAGACATCTGCTGCACCTCGGCGTGATGCAGTTCATGTCGAGCTGGATTTGCTGCTCTCTGAGGGGACCACCACCTCCTCTGCCAGGCTGAGTCGAGGTCTCTTGGATGGGCTCTCCTTCAGCTTTTCTCCAGGCTGCAGGAGCAGCAGGGGGCTGTCTAAGGTGATGGTTTCTGTGCAAACGCCACAACTTCGTCTCTTCACTCCGACCTGCGTACCTGCAACAACAAATTAACAGAATGTTTAAAATGTATGCATCTGAAGACAATCGTCTAAAAGACCGGCAAGCTTTATCGTTTCGTTTTATTGAAAGGTTAATTTTCAAACCTGTGCTTTTAAAGCTGTTCGGACATAAGATGGGCAGGCGTGCGCCGACTGCTCGCGTTTCTGTGGTTACGGGCTCAGTCTGGGAGGCCACATGGTTCACAGCAGACGCCACCTCACATATGGTTTTCACACGATATTCCTAAACATTGAAACAAATAATAGGTTTTACACACCTGACCTCAACTGGTCAGCATTATGTTATGTTTTTGAATAACAGACATAAAGTGATAGTCAGTAGTAAGAAAAACTATTTTTTTTCTCATCAAGTTCATGTTAACTCACTCGTGTCCAAGTATCCATCTAGCCAGAAAATAGTAAAAAAATAAACACTCTGCTTTTCCAGACTAGTTTAAGAATAGTATGAATTTGAGGCTATACCAAATGGAGGTGATGCAGATACTTTTTGTGTAAATTCCAGAATAAGATTTTCACTCGATGACCAGTAATTCAATCCAAAAAGTTAGACATCTGACACTTTTTTGGATCTACGACAATTTTTATTTTCTACAAAATAATCAGTTTACTTTAGTTTCTTTTCACATGCTCATGTTGAATACATTTAAAATTTGAAATGAAAATACTTAGTTATTTAAATTTGGAAAACACTGGTATGTTGCTCCTTTCCACACTAGACTTGGTGTCTTATGGAATTTTTAGATTCTCATTAAAACATAATTTTAGGTCTTCATTAGCTGTGAGCCTTAATCATTAAAGTCAACAGGAATTTAGGAAATGTATCTATATATAGTATCAAGTTTCAGTTTTTGAAATGCATTTACAAAAGACAACAATTCCAAATAGGGATGAGCATTTATCATATTATGTGATCAATTTCTTAGAAGAATTTTGATTTATTGTCAATAAATTTAAATCAATGTTAAAAAACAATGATTTTTACTATTTTATCCACTGTTAATGAGCTTAATGTTCTTAAATATATAAATGAAAATAATATATTATTGATATACTAATGTCAATATCACAAAACTACGTGCAGTTTAGTGATGAATACATTTGTGCTTGTGGGAGTTGGATTAATTTGTCATGCAATCACAGCCATGCACTAGAAAATACGTAATAAATAGTTATAGTTGTCACTTTTACCGTTATCACAATAGTACCGCAAAATCTCGTGATAAAAATAAGCCCCGTACTTCCAAGTAATTCACTTGAAGTGCGGTGAATTATTTGTAAGTGAGCGACGTCCCCTCGCTCTGAAGCTCACTGAATACGATTCGCTCATCTGATTGGTTGAAGCTAGCTCGTGCAGCTTGGCCTGTCCAATGATCTGATCGGAATTAGGAACTACCGACCACTTTCTCCTTCCTTCGAAACTGTGCCGACACACAATTAAGACGAGTCAAAAATAACAGCGAAGCTTGGTGCACCTGCACACTTTGCCGGCTTTTTACCAGCTCACACCAGCTTCCCTGTACTTACATGCACTCCTGGATCGTGATACGGGTTCCGGAGCGTCGGAACCGCTCCATCTCTCAGCTGCAACTTCTCCGACCACTTGGACCAGTTCAGGAAGCAGGCTTTTGTAAAATGGTGCGCACACAACACAAGGTCGGGTTGGTACTGCTTGGGGATGCTGTTGAAGATGAACCGCAACCACTTCTCCTTCTGGTCGGCGCGTTCCGGGAGTCCAAACCGGATCTGCTGAGCATCGCAGTTCAGGATGCAGCGTCTTTCCGTCTGGGCCATTGCCTGCAAACAATGACGAGCAACTCCGCCGGAAACACGTCACCCCGACTTCCACAGAGAACGGAGACGTGTGTAGTTCTGTGTAGTTCTTTCTTGTTTGTTCCAGCAAACTTTATAGCCATGTAATATATGAACAGTAATTGTGCAATAAAACCCCAGCTCTACTGTATGCATTTATTTATGAATGGTTTAATGTTTTGCTTGCTCTTTGGAGCTTTCCCAGGATTTTTTCAAATAACTGAAGAAGAAATACAAATCACTCATTAAAAGTATGTATGTAAATTTTATTTTAAGAGGCAATAGTTTTTTATAATAACTAGTAGCTTGCACTCCACACCTTTTGTGGAGGATTGGCAAGAAAAAAAGTATATTTTCGGAAGCTGGTCACAGTTGAGGTGAATTAAGCTAACTACCGGAATATCCATCCATCCATCCATCCATCCATTTTCTTCCGCTTATCCGGGGTCGGGTCGCGGGGGCAGCAGCTTCAGAATGGAGGCCCAGACTTCCCTCTCCCCAGCCACTTCTTCCAGTTCCTCCGGGGGAACCCCAAGGCGTTCCCAGGCCAGCCGAGAGACATAGTCCCTCCAGCGTGTCCTGGGTCTTCCCCGAGGCCTCCTCCCGGTGGGACGTGCCCGGAACACCTCACCAGGGAGGCGTCCAGGAGGCATCCTGACCAGATGCCCGAGCCTCAACTGGCTCCTCTCGACGTGGAGGAGCAGCGGCTCTACTTTGAGTCCCTCCCGGATGACCGAGCTTCTCACCCTATCTCTAAGGGAGAGCCCGGCCACCCTGCGGAGGAAACCCATTTCGGCCGCTTGTATCCGTGATCTCGTTCTTTCGGTCATGACCCAAAGCTCATGAACATAGATGAGGGTGGGAACGTAGATCGACCGGTAAATCGAGAGACTCGGCTCTCTCTTCACCACGACGGACCGGTACAGTGCCGCTTCACGGCAGACGCCGACCCAATCCGCCTGTCGATCTCCCGCTCCCTTCCCTCATTCGTGAACAAGATCCCCAGATACTTAAACTCCTCCACTTGAGGCAGGACGGCCCCCCCGACCCGGAGAAGGCACTCTACCATTTTCCGGCTCAAGACCATGGCCTCGGATTTGGAGGCACTGAGCCTCATCCCGGCCGCGAACCGCTCCAGCGAGAGCCGCAGATCACGATCTGATGAAGCCAACAGGACCACATCATCTGCAAAAAGCAGAGATGTGATCCTAAGGCCACCAAAACGGATCCCCTCAACACCTTGGTTGCGCCTAGAAATTCTGTCCATGAAAGTAATGAACAGAATCGGTGACAAAGGGCAGCCTTGGCGGAGTCCAACTCTCACCGGGAACGAGCCCGACTTACTGCCGGCAATGCGGACCAGACTCTGACACTCCCGGAATAGTCCTGGAATAATGTCTATTAAATGCTGTGTTTTCCAGCAGGAAGATTCTTGCACATACGACCAGAACTGGAATAAGACTGTTTACAAGAAAGTACACAGTCCAGTCACATTAATGTGACCATCTGTCAAAAGCCAGAATAACCACCTTTCGCAGAGCGAACTGCTACGAGACGTGCAGGAAGAGAGTCACTTAGGTCCCTGAAGGTCTTCTCTGGGATGTTGAGCCATGCCGACTCTAATGCCGTGGCCAGCTGCGCTAGATTACGCGGTTGAGGATCCATGGCGCGAACAACTCGATCGAGATGGTCCCACAGATGCTCGATTGGGTTTAAGTCAGGTGAGTTTGCTGGCCAGGGGAGGACGGTAAACTCATCCTGGTGCTCTTCGAACCACGCACGTACACTGGCAGCTGTATGGCACCTCGCATTGTCCTGCTGGAAGATGCCATCATCCTGAGGAAAAACAATGCGCATGTAGGGGTGGACATGGTCCGCAAGGACAGATGCGTACTTGTATTGATCCATCGTGCCTTCCACAATAATCAGTGAACCCAGAGAATGCCAGGAAAACATTCCCCAGACCATAATGCTCCCGCCTCCAGCTTGGACCGTTCCTGCAATGGTTGCAGGGTGGTTCCTTTCAGAGGTTTCACACCTTATACGCCAACGTCCATCTGTCCGATGGAGCATAAAACGCGATTCATCTGAAAACGCTACCTGTCGCCACTCAGTGGACGTCCAGCTGCTGTACTGGCGTGCAAATTCTAGCCTTCGTCGTCGATGAACACCAGTCAGCATAGGTGCACGAACCAGGCGTCTGCTTCGGAGGCCCAGACGCAGCAATGTTCGCTGAATAGTGGTTTGGGAGACACTTGTGGTAGCCCCTTGGTTCATTTTAGTGGTCAGTTGCTCAACGGTAGCCCGTCTATCTGCCCGAACGCATCTCCGCAACCGTCGTTCGCCTCTGTCATCTATGGCCCGTGGTGCACCACATTTGCCACGTCGTTGATTTTGGACAGTCCCATTTTGCCATGCACGGTACACTTTTACCACGGCGGCACGCGAACAGTTCACAAACTCAGCCGTTTCGGAAATGCTTCCACCCTTGGCCCGAAAGCCAATGATCATGCCCTTTTGGACGTCGGATAAATCGCTTCGTTTCTGCATTACGCCAACGATTGAAATGTTTTCCGAAGCCCACACACACCCTTTATATACGCTCAACTGCACTGTGCTGCCACCTGCCTTCTGTGATTGGTTATTTAACTCTGAAGTGGAAAGTACGTGGTGGTCACATTAATGTGACTGGACTGTGTATATTCATGTGCTGTACTGGTTTGTCAATGTGCAGACCTAAATCAAATTGGGAATTTGTGGAAACACTTGAAACTATGGTTTTACGTATCAGATCAGATTTGTGACTACTGTGTGTGACTATTATTCTTCACGTTGCACACAGGGGCCAGCCTTCATGTGGCAGACAGTCGTTACTTTTGGTACCACCACAGCGAGGGAGACACCATGACAGTCCAGGACCCTCACGACATGGACCTCTGCTCGGCGTTGTGGGCCGTGGTTGCGTACGTTGTGGCTGACCTGGAGGACATGCTGCCCAGAAGGCCGTAATGTCAGATTTATCACAACCTGAAGCGGGTTGCACCTTTACTCAATGAGTTTTGGTTTTGTCCTCAAAACAACATGAGTGTTTGGATGAATGAGAGAACATAAAATCTGATGCACAAGGAGAGCATGTAAAGTTGAATTAAGCCCAATATATTTGAAAAGATTTTCAGAATTAGATTTTTACTGGCAATATTCTTGAATGGCAAATGTTCAGTGAAACACCTACACAGTAAAAATGCCAGTGTTGAATTAACACCCAAAAGTGTCTATATCAATCAATCAAATTTTATTTGTATAGCACATTTCAGCAGCAAGGCATTTCAAAGTGCTTTACACAATTTAAAATCAAAAATGAAAATGAAAACGAAAACAAAAATAGACAGAGATTTTGAAAATGATTAGAAAAAGATAGAAACATTATTAAAAGTAAAAACATCTCAAACCTCGACATCATACATGGATTCTCAAACCCAAGAGTTTTAGAGAACTTTAGAGTTTTAGTAGGACGCTGCCTAACAAGGGTACTCAACCTCTACAGTTTTAGTAGGACGCTGCCTATCAAGGATTCTCGAACCTTTATTTAAAAGAAAGAACAAACCTCTAGAGTTTTAGTAGGACTTACAAGGATTCAAGGCATTTTATATGTGCAAAAGTTAGCAGGTGTTAAAGTAACACTTTTGAAAGTGTTAAAAGATTGACACCCATTTTTTTGTTAAATTAACATTGGTCTATATACTGAAATGGGTTCAAGAAAAATTAAACTTTCCATTTCTGTGTATTGTTTTGGATATTTTCCACTGGATTTGATTGATATTGACACCTTGTGGGTCAATTATTTACTTTTTTTAACACCACATTATGTTTCGTGATCAACACTACACTGGTGTTACTTTTAATATATTTCAACACCAGCACCTTTGTAAATGTTAATGTGACACTCTGTAGTGTTGAATTTAACACCAGCTGACTTGGACACATATAGACACTATTGGGTGTCAATTCAACACTGGCATTTTTACTATAAAACTATAGTTTTATTTTATCTTCCTATCAAGGGTGTAGCCTGACTCTCTGTCAATAACCACTAGAGAAAGCCTGTCTCTAATGGACAATAACGACAAGCAGGTTTAATTAATGGACGGATGCATAGCCATTCTTTTTTCCTATTGTAATATCGTAGTAAAATTAGGCTACAAACATATAGCGTAATGCAGATTGTTAAGAAATATTGTTGTAGAACTGAGCTTTCTATCCCAGCAAGCATTGCACAGTTTCTAGCAGTGGCATAAAACTTAGTTTTATGTAATTTTTGACAAGGTGCTCAATAAATATTTTCCCTTCACCAAAGACAAAAGCTACATGGACATCTGCTTTTTTTGTTCTCTGGTCCAAGAGGTAAGACTGCTGCACCAGAACGGTCCACAGGTTCACGTTGGACTGGTCTTGTCCTGAACAGCTTCCTCCTCATATTCCAATCCAAGTCGAAGTGTCTTGGATCGTCTTTTTACCAGAGTTGGTTGTAGGAGCAGCCGTGGTGACTTTAAGGGGTCTGTGCAGATAATACGATGTTGACTATTAAACATCACCTGTGAGCCTGTTTAAAAAAAATAAAAATGTTGAAGTAACGGAAGGTTTTCTGAATGAGATTTATTATCTTGGTAGCAGCAATCCCATTATGTGCAAAGTAACATACCTGTAGTTTGAACTTTAATTTGTCGTGGTATCCTGGTCAGCTGTGTGCCGACTGATCGTGTGTTTGTGGCAATGGACGGAGGGTCAGTCTGGGACGCCACATGTCTTACAAAGTACATCACCTGGTACTCTGTCTTTACATGACAGTCCTAAACAGCCACACAAACGGGGAGATTTTACAGCCCTTATCACAACCCGTCAATATCACCTTACTCTACGCTTTATAACAGGAAATGACGAGCCAAAATCTAATATTGGAGCAGATGAGGACAGTTCACCCCTTTAGAATTTTATTTTTTAAGGTTTGTTGGCTCTAGTGGCCTTTATTTGAAAGTATTTAGACAGGAAAGAGGGTAGTGAGAGAGGGGGAAGACATCCAGCAAATGTCACCAGGCTGGGAATCGAACCTGCGACCACCACCACGAGGACTAAAGCCTTAATACATGGGTCGTGCGAAGCCCCTGCGCCACCATAGCACCCCAAAATATTGTGATTTCTTACATTACAACCCTGTATTTGATATTTTCAAAGTCTAAATTACATATAATGCATCTGCATTGCACAAAATACTCTTAAGTTGAAATCAAATAAGAAAAAATATTAACTTTCTTTAATGTAGATGTTATAACTTGAATATGTTTAAGTAAACAATACATCTTGACCTGACATGACTAGCTATAGTTATATTAGATGTAGTTATACTAGCTGTGATTTGAGGGCAAATCATATAAAAAATGAAAGGGTGTGGGAGTTTCAGCTCCTTAACATGAGCCACCTTGTTTAAAGCGACCAAAAATAATTGGCCAATTGACTCAAATGTTATTTCATGGGCAAGTGAGGGCTATTTCTTCGTTATGCCACATTTACAGAAAAAAAAACTAATCCAAAAGTTGATTTGTGATTTGATGCTCACATTCGGAAGCTATTGCTGTGAAAAAACACTTGCAGTCAAAGAAGCGCCCCTTACAGATGGCAACATATTGTGTGTCCTTTTTCTTGTTTATATTTTTATTTTACTATTACTTATTTTGCACCATTACATCAAAGCAAGTTCTTAGCCTGTGAATTAAGTGAAACAAGCCATCCCAGTAAACATAAACGATTGATCAGTGAATAAGAATGAGCAGGTTCAGGTATTTTCAATCTACTGAGGAAAAACGTGCAACTCCAACATTACTTTTGTACCTTACCTGAATAATAGGTGTCATTGTGGCTCCTGGACATTGTGGCTCTGATTCATCCTCCTCCCTTTTTTTTATTTCTACTGATGCAAGCATGGTGGAACTGCCCGGTGGGGTCGGGCTGATCTCTCTGCCCGTTTTACAGTCATCCTTGGCAAGCAACACAGGACTTTTCTGAACCACTTCAGGATATATTGTTGGGACCTGAAAGTCGTCCATCAGATCCAGCTTCCTAACCCACTTCATCGACCAGGCCACGTGGTTTGTATAACAATCTGGCTGGAAATGCTCGCTGCAGATCCTCGATGAAGGAGTGTTGCCATTCCAGGTCGGTCTGGTCCTCCTCACGAACTCACTCCAGGCTTTTATCGTCTCCAAGTTGTTGGGGAATCCGTGCAGGTTTCTCACGTACGGCTCGGGTCGCTTCCCGCAGCCCTGAACCACGCAGATACACACCATTGAAGGAGTGAATCACTTAAAAACACTAAGGGGAAGAATCCCAGTAAACACTCCGACCGATGAGACATGCGAGGCTTGTGTACTTTCTCTTCATTACCGCCATCAACAGGATTGGAGGATAAGTACAGCACTGCTGTCTCTCGTCGCTATGACGCGTTCATCTCTTTCTCCAGGCAGGAGCAAAAGCAATGTCATCATTTGGAAGACAAAAAAATGATTATAAATGCTCTAAATACATTTCTAACGACAAATGAAATCTGAAATAATTTAAAAATCCTAAACCTATGACTGTCTGCCACAATAGCAAAAAACAAGTGTGTCACGTTTATTATCAGAATGGTCTCTTTAAAAAATGAAGGAAAACCCAGCTAGTGTTATGGATTAGAAATCACGTTTTACACACACATACACACGCGAACACACATATATGTATGTATATATATACACAACACATATATATATATATATATACAAATAAGCTGTATGTAAACTTATGGTTTCAACTGTAAGGTTTCTATTTGCACAAAAATTCTACATGGAGCTATTCATTAATATATTTTATTGTTCCATTAAGCATCAATATCTGTGTAGTTGGTCTCAACAAAGAGGGCTAATGATGTTGCTACAGATTGTTTCCAAACACACTGATATCAGAAGAAAAATCCCCCCAAAAAATTGAGGTTCTAGCAGCGTTTGTCCATTTCACATTGCCAGTTTCTAAGATATATTGAGATAGAAGAGAATTTTCCACCCCAGCCAGCATTGAGCAGTTTTTAGTTGTGGCATAAAGCAAGTGCATCACATTTATTAACTTAATGACAAGGTGCCAGATAAAGACAAAAGCTACATGGACATGTGCTTTTGTTCTCAGGTCCAAGAGGTAAGACTACTGCACCGAAACTGTCCACAGGTTCACGTTGAACTGGTCTTGACCTGAACCGCTGTAGATGCGATGCTTTCTGAGGAAGCTTCCTCCTCATATTGCAGGGCAAGTCGAAGTCTCTTGGATGGTCTTTTAACCAATGTTGGTTGTAAGAGCAGCCGGGGAGTTTTTAAGGGGACTGTGCAGACGCCATAATCTCGACCCATTTTCACCTGTGAACCTGTGAAATTTACATGGTCAAAGTAGCAGCAAGTTTTCTGAATGAGTTTTGCTTCTCATATTATTTTACAGCATCAACAAACACATTCTGTGCAATGTAACATACCTGTACTTCGGGATAACCTGGTCAGCTGTGTGCCGACTGATCGTGTGTTTGTGGCAATGGACGGAGGGTCAGTCTGGGTCGCCACATGTCTTACAAAGTACATCACCTGGTACTCTGTCTTTACATGACAGTCCTAAACAGCCATACAGATAGGGATATATTACAGCCCTTGTCACAACCTGTCAACAATAAGCTTTGTAACCGTACCTGGCAAGACAAAATGTGAAACCGCCCAAAAATCATGTTTTTATGACATGATGCATATAGGGCTATGTAACAGTATCGATATCACGATATATATCGATAGTTTCTTTCCTAGAAAAAAATCGATATTCATCAGCAAGTATCGTAACATCCAACTGTCACCTTGCTCACTCACTGCTTACTTCGCCGGGAGAGTGATTCGGTCATCAGGCTTAGAGTGATTCCTTCAGATGTTCAGCTTAAAAAGGTAAACTATTCAGAGCAGGTACTTGGTTCACTTTATTTACTTTACAAATGCATGTAAGCTACAGTTTGTACTGTTTCAATTAAAAGAAACATGTTTTCTCTCCACTTCTTTGATTCATTTTGTCCAGCTGTCGACTTTAAGTCCGTGTCCAACCAGAGCCAGGTATTGTGTAGTTGGTGCTTTTAGTCAGTTTTCAGTTATATTAATTCAATCCAACTCTATAAGTCACAAAATGTCACCAAAATCACTCTGTCCCTCTAAAATCTTTCAGAAAATCGCAAAAGTGTATTGAATTGTATCGTTAGCTGAATATCGCAATATTTATCGTATCGTGTGCAGAATATTGTGTATCGCATTGTATCGTGAGATTATTGTATCACTACAGCCCTAGATGCATATGTTGAGGTCATGTGGATTTGCAAGAAAGTATTTCTTAATCCATCCACTTTTCACAAAGTCATTTCTTCTTCTAAGTAATGATTTGCTCTGCTACTGACAAAAAGTATCTTAGGCTTTGTTTCACTGCAACCAATTCATTCTCACGAGAAGCTAATTCCTTGAATTCCCCCCCAAAACATCTCCTTAATCATTTCTACCTTAGTCAGAGGTGTGTCTGTGGTTCCAGAGCAGTGCGTTTCCTCCTGCTCATGTTTCATTTCCGCTGGTGGAAGCCTGGTGGAAGTACCTGGTGGGTTTCGGTGGGTCTGTGTGTGTATGCCTGCTTTGAGATCATCCTTGGTGAGCGAGGAAGCATTTTTCTCGGCCACGGCAGGATAAATCGTCGGCACCTGAAAGTCATCTGTCAGATCCAGCGTCCTAACACATCCCATCGACCAGGCCATGCGGTTTTTATAGCATGTGGGCTGGAAATGCTCGCTGCAGATCCTCGATGAAGGAGTGTTGCCATTCCAATAGGGTTTGGTCCTCCTCACGAACTCATTCCAGGCTTTTATCGTCTCCAGGTTGTTGGGGAATCCATGCAGGCTTCTCACGTACGGCTCGGGTCGCTTCCCGCAGCCCTGAACCACGCAGGTAAACACCATTATAGGATGAATGCATTTAAAAACACGAAAAGGCGCAAAGAACTGTGCTAACACACTGTAGTCAATAACAACCGCCGAGACTGAGCGATCTGTCTTCTCGTTTTTTCTTCGCTAGCGCCACCTTGTGGATTGGAGGATCGGGGCTCTACCTGTGAATCCCAATCTAGTTGTAGAATGTCATAACAAATCAGGAAAGCTTAAGTATATAAACAGAACAACATATTTCAGTTAATTTAAAAAAAAAATATGTATTACAGCAAATGAAACGTCCAAATCATCCCCCCCCTAAACATTTCAATGTTAATAAATATTGAATTTAACACAGAAATGTTGCAGTCATGTCATCATGAGGGAAGTTTGCTGACTTGACTCTACATGTAAGTCGGTCTTGCAAAAGTAATTTCAAAAGAAAATTATGATTGACGGAGTCGCATACCCAAGAACGTCAATGGAAAGTTGACTGGAAGGACATTTGTAGTGAGAAAAAATGTACAAAAGCAACAGGGATGGATGCTGCCTTGTGGGGATTGTGAAACAAAGTTCATTCAAGAGTTGGGAAGAAGTTCCTAGAGTGTCCACTGCAGCTGGAGTTAATGCTTTGATAGTGACTAACTGCAAACTTATAGGTGCTTCCCCAGGAAGTTTTTTTTTCTTCACTTTTGTTACCTTCGGATCTGTTTCCCTCCCCTTCCCTTGTTAGTGATTTTGATTTACTAAAGAATGAGTGATTATTTTGTTTAAGGTATTTGACCATATACATGCAGAATTTACATCATACGTAACCTTTTCTTGGCTGTGTGTTAAGTGTCAGTGTAATGAGAAGTGAACCTCCATATCAATCTCAAATCTTTCGTAGCCTCAACCAGGTTTTCCTTCAGGAATTCCCTGCAATTACATTCTTTCACTTTCCGATAATCTCTGAAACGGCTTTCCCATCTAAAGAAATACGTAATACTGCCATCATATTTTTTCCTTGTTTGTGACTCCATGCGCTATTTGAAATGCAGTTTTGGAACCTAAATATGGCTTAATAAAAATGCCCACCACACTTTTCAGATTTTCAGTGGTTAAAAAAAATCATATATTGATAGATAGCTTGGAGCTAAGTTTTAAAGTTAAAATAAGAAAAATAACACCTTTGCACTATATGTATATTTTAAATATTTCCTTTTTCCTTATATTATGCAAAACTTTAAAATTAGCTGATTATAGAATTTGTGGTAAGAAGTGAAAGATTAGACATGATGACTACAAAAAAAATATAGGGAAGAAGAAAAAGGAATTGAGCCTTTTGAAGAAAGAGTTTACACAAAAGAGAGAAAGACAGGAGAGTTAGTCAGTTTAGAGGAAGTGTGAATCATCCACAGCATCACACTTAAAAAAACAACTGAGACCTCTTACCTTATAAACTGATAAGTCAGCTGCCCTACTGGGTGATGTCAGGATTAGTCAGAGGTCAGCTGCAGATAAAATCATTGTCTTTGTGTCCGGTGAGGCCTGCATGCCTTGTTGTGAGTGTCCAGTTAACTCTTTGTGTCAGATTGGGTTTCTTCACTAACCCAAACTGTGAATACTTCAGAGTCAAACCTATGAGCTTTACATGGCTTACAAAACATGTACAGGCAACTCTAAATATAAAAGATGTTCCCACATATTACTGCATTAGTGTTGGGTAAACTGTGGCTGTCCCACCTGCTCCCTCAGGTGGGGCTTTATTGAAGGATATTTAGGAATAAAAAAAGGCATCATGAAGACATAAGAACTCACCAGACTTTGATGAAGTCTCAGGCAGTTAGCTTAAAGTAATTTAATATTTCCACAAGCCATGTGGAAAACATTGAAGAGGAAAGCATGGGAAGAAAGGCAACTTCACATCACCCTGAACACACTGCATTTAGTTGCCTCTTTTAAACTGTTCAGTTTCACTCCAAATATAACCTTAACATTTTTTTAAAGATCTGTTCACATCCACAAACAAGATGCTAACGTTGAAACTTTATTCTCTTCTGCTTTATTCCTAATTTTGTTTTTGCCATGCACAGCTTTCTCTGCAAATTTAACCACAACTTTTCTTTGTACAGAAGTTCAAATCGGTTGTAAACAATTAAGTGTAGATTTTATGTAACCAATTTAATATTAACATCCGTGTGGCCTTAGGTCACGTAAAACGTGTATAAAATTTTATCTAAACGACTTTAAATTTAACACTAACTTCATTGATGTGTCAAACAGACAATGTTTTGATTTTTACAGAATTACATAGCACAAGTATTTTGTCCAATAACATTTAGTGTAATGTAAGATTAGGGGAAACACTTAGCATATCTTCCTGTTAAAAGAACATATGAATTAATTCCTGTAACATTAATTACTAGATATCCTAGTACTTTTAATATAAATGATATACATTTCTGTTACAGGCAATGTATGTCATTTATTAAAAGTACTAGCATATCTAGTACTTTTAATGTAACCAAGTTCCCTGAAATTTGCCAGTAATTTAGATCAATCTGCTTTAAGAGTAATTTGATTACCACAGGAATCAGTGCTGCATGTTTTTCACCATGTGGGAATTATTTTGATGTAGCACGCCATCTTGTGGAAAACCATCCTAACAACTCCTGCACAGTTCGAAGTGCAGCTGCTAATGCGCTCGAGTCGAAAATCACAAAACATTACAAGATCCACTTATAAATCTTTATTACACCTGGTGTACACATTACACATTTTTCACCTGGTGAACAGAAATTAGTCGAAACTGAGCGATCCAAACTGATTAAAAATCTGTACAAGTTCACTGCAGGATCACATTTTAGGCAAGTTGATTTCGTTGATATGAAATTGCAGAAATGTCCTGATTTAAATTGATTTCTGGTCTGCTTGGAGAGCTCATGTAGCCACAGGTCGTCTGGAGTTGAAGACTTTGACTCCGTTTTGCATTGATGATCGAGCGTATTTGGTCAGGAGCGCTCCGGTGGTCTGCTTCTCTCCACAAAGGTCTCTGGATGCAGAAAGAAAAAAAATTAATAAACCAAAAAAAAAAAAAAAAAGTAAAACTGATCGTTTTTCATTATATTTGTTCAAGTGAAGCCACTAACTGTATGTATGGAGTGATGTCATCCTCCGTCCACTTCTCCCTGAGTGAGAAGAGGTGATTGAAGCGTTCCACTGTGTCCTCTGGGAGATCTTCCACTCGAAGCAGGCTGATGGTTTCTGGGCGGGACGTCCGATCCACCAGAGCGACGCCCTGCAAGAATTCGAAAGCAGCCAGTACTGAGGTCAGAAAATGTAAACAATTCCTCAAATACATGCAGATAACGAAAAGGACTTTGGAATAAGTTTCAACAGAATGCCAAGATAGAAAGACATCAGCAATGAGCTTAAAGGAAACACTGTTGTCACCCATCAATCTGTAAATAAATAATACGCCATTTCCAAACTATTTAAAATCCATTCAATAAAAAAAAAAGCATTCAAAATATTGCTAAAACGGATGACCTTCAGCTGCTCCAGTCTCGTACTCATGCCCTCTGGGACGCTCTGCTGCCAGACGTCCTGGAACTCCTTCAGGTTGAACTTGACGGCATTCTGCAGCAGCATTAGCGCCAGGCCCCGACACACCCTGTCCTCGTGCAACGCATAGAAGACCTCGCCTGTGGAGAGGAAGCAAAGTAGGAACAATGACAAATGCGTCAGTGCAGAGACAGCCACCAGCAAAGCAATAAAGTCCCTCAGACTCTCAGTTGCATCTTCACGGGTTCTTTACCGCTTTCAGTGTAGCGTTTCCCGTAGCAGTTCAAACAGTGCTCAATCATCTCCCTGTGGGAACGGGAAAAAGTTACGACCCGCATTTGGTTAAGAGAAAATAAACCTCGCAGCGCATACAAAACTAGCAAAATCTTGCATCAGAAGGAAGCATCCAGTTCACTTAAAAATGTCAACAACTTGAGTTTCCTTACCTGGGCTCCAGTGGAGCCAGCTCCTCTAGACTGGTATGAAGGGGAACCTTGTTGAAGGACCATGACTCAGAATCCACCAGCTGGGCCACGTGACCCAGAAGCTTCATCTCATAGTCAAAGTCCAGCACTCGCCAGTAACCTAAAGGGAGGACAGGCACTTTTCAGATGTCAACAAAATGAACATCAACAGTCACACAGAACTCCTGAAGAAGCCATTGTTGTTTACCATCGATCTGACAGGCGTGGATCATCGCCAAGTGGGTTTTTAATTCCTCCTCACTGGCCTGAATCCTCTCCAGTAGATCCTCCATTGTGTACTGTCAACAGAGCAAACTATTTACTGATGACTGCAACAACAGGGCTGCTTGCTAGTATTCAGCCAAAGTGATATTTAGTTATAATCATAACAATCACCCTGTTCTCTGTGTTCTCCCTTGTCCCCCTATCGCAGGTCCTTCGTAAGGATTTTCCATTAAAAGCTTCTTCAGCTTCTTCAGTTTAGGTCTCTGTTTCCTCAGCTCCCAGTAACTATTACAGAACCCCCAAATCTGAGACAGACGCATGAAATTAACATTTATTAGGGTTATCTACAGGTGCGCCTTGATAAGCGGTCACTTAACATTCATTTATTTAAGAAATACAACTGAAAAAGTAAAGATCATAAGGCTTTGTTACACAAGCTTACACAAGTTGATGATTGCTTATAAAATAGAAGTATCCAAGCATAGTCATTTCTAGAAATGTGCACCAGCATCTATGCAAACGCGCTTCACTTCTGCTGGGGATTTACTAAATTTCAATAAACTTTTCATGGATAGTCTTTACTTCTGTTCATGTGTGTGCAACAGAATAACCAGCTTTTTGGTTGCTACAGGTCACTTTCAGCTGAGATTTCCATACCTGAGTGTGCTCCACATGAGTGCTGTCCTGGTCGTCAGCTAGTTGGTCTGGCGTTCTGCAGCCGGGAACCAGCAGCAGCAGATTGGACGTGTCGGCTATTTTCAGGTCATAGGTCTTGTCGCTGCTACAAAGCACAGCGCGCTCGTCTTTATCCCCCCGAATCACAAGACTGGTGACGAGAAAATATCAGTTTAGGGAGCTATAATCACTTCCCTATGGTGCACTTCAGCGATTTATGGTGTTCTCCACTGCATATATAAATTAAACAAAGGTGAGTGATGAGGACGAGGTGTGAATTCCCACTGGCAGCATTTTAATTAAATACAAAGTTTTAAAAAGCGCCGTGAAGAAAGCCGTCTGATTTGGCAAATGCAGAGGCAAAGGAGCCGATGTGGCATTAGTTAGTAAGCTACCCTACAGTGGACAAGTGACTAGTGATGATAAAGACACTGAAGTATCTTGGTTCCCGTAGTTCACCTCATTTATTTCATACAGACTTTGGTTCTGTGTGTTTTATCAATGCCACATTTTCACTATGTTCATAGGGCTCAAACAAATACAAATGAACAACTTTGAAGCAACAATTTAAGAGCAAACAATCATTAGACAAATCTATGAAATATAATAATTATTTGCCTAATATGATGTGGTCTGATTTACCAAAGAAGTTTGTTTTCCAGATTGTTTTTATCTTGCTTAAATAACTATAAAATATGGTAATAAATAAATAAATTTAAAAAATCCAAAAATTGACACACGTGATGTTTTGTAGCTGAGAAAGGTAAGATGAGATTGGCTGATTTTACACATAACTTTAACTAATAAGTGTGGAAAACTGTTGATTCGTGAAAACATTTAAATGTAAACCTTTTTTGAGGGAAACTGCTTAACTTCCTTAAACTCTGCCAAGCTGGATTATAGTATATTTACAAATCTAGATGTAAGACTGATGCTTGGCTAAAGTGACATACCGACGTTCGCCACAACAAGAAATCAAAAAATAAAAAAAAGCTTCGAGGTTATTATATCAACAAGTAAAGCAATTCTATGAATGACAGTCGCTGTCAATCTGTTTTCCAGTTTACCTTTCTCCAGCTTCTATAAGTTTGCACAGCGTTTCATCCAGCTCCATTAGGCAGTAGTCCGAAGATGAAACATTGTCTCCAAATGATAAACAGTGGACAGTTGAGAGTAAATCTTCCTCTTTCAGCTTAGCGATCTCCAGCGTGGCCTGCACCTCTTCTAAGGTCCTCATTCTCGGTTAATGCTCTCCCAAAGGCTGGAGCTACAGGGAAAAGTCGACCTTAGTGTTACTTTCTGTCAAGTTTACCCGCTTTCTCGTTCAGTCGCGGACAGGAAGTGAGGTAACTACTACCGGTGTTGCATCGAATTCTGCCACCCCTGTAGGGGGGCTGTGGCTTCCAGAGTTGATATTGCAAAAATCGAACCTAAAATGAAAATGTATTCCTTATATTGCTCCTTGATAGATCAGTAATTTCGACTAGAGAATATCTATTTATGTGTTTGTTTATGTATTTATTGGGGGTTGGAATTATTAAAGGAAAGTGGTCTGAAGTATACCTGACATTATTTCAGGTTTCCCACAAATAACCTTTTCATAGGAAAAATGTATTAAATTGGTGTAATCACACTCTAAATATGTGCAGACTCTTAAACTAATATTCCATTGCATCAGTTTCAGCTTTCCTTTTATTGGGGACTAAACAGTACCATGATGTACCTTTGCAACATTTCTCCAAACTAAGCTTGGACTTTAGCTAAAGTCCAAGTTGGACAGCTGAAAGTTTTTTTTCTGGTACATCAGATTGATTAAAAGTGATGGCAGGTGTAAACTCAAGAAAATGTAACGCTGAAACGTGATTTGAGTGTTTCAACAAGGTGCTTCCAGGTACCACTAAGGGAGAGCATATTAATTAAATTTGTTATATTCTGGTTCTTTGATGAAAACAAACAAACGTGTGGCTCAAAATTATGACACAAGCTATTCATAATAATCAGACTATCTCATAATTATTAGATTTCCAAGTCCAAATTATGGGATTCTATCTCATTATGATAAGGTAGTATCTCATAATCAACAGGTGTTATTCTGCTCATGTGTTTTAGTCCAACAAAACATGATAAGATAAACAAAAGTATATAAGCCAACCTCATAATCATATCTAAAATTTGATAAAGTGATATGAGTAAAAGTATGATTTAATGTGCCTGATAATACAAACTGTTGACGTGTGGATGCTGCAGGAACTAATGAATATGCGAAACGTGTTTCATCAGTGAGAAATTAATTGACGTACCGTGTCACACTTTGAGGGGTCAAATGTTGTGAGGATGCTTGCATAGCTTCGTGTAAGATGTCTAGTTTTTCCAGATCTGCTCAGGTAATTCACCATAAATATAATAATTGTAGTCTTTGTATGATTTAAACTGAATATTTCAACTTCATGTTCGCACGACCTAAGGAGGAATAGCTGAACGTTGCTAGCCACAGTGCTAGCAAGGAAGCTAGCAAACAAGCTCTGCCCTCAACTGATTTCACGGCTTTCGCTGCTAGATTTTTTTTTCGCTGCTACATTTTTAATGTTAAGACCAATGCAATTACGGTGGCTAGACTGTTTTGTATTTTCACACAATTCCACCATTTAATACATAACGGGTGTATTATGGAGCCATTTGTTAAGATATTCTAGAAAGTGTTATAGGTAAGTGAGTTAAGTGTCTTTTAAAACATGTTCACTATTTAGAGCTTTGTGATAGATTTAATAAATCAAAGGCAGGCGAAACCTTGCATCAAAAGGATATAACTGTCATTTTTACGCTCTACCTTGAAAAACTGAAACAAGCAAATAGATGCATAGACAAATTGATTTTAAATTGTTCTAAAAGTAATTTAAGAAATACAATCAATACAAGGATACATACAAAACAAAAATTAAGAGGATACAAACCAAAATAGGTAAACTGAATCAAGTTAGAAAAAACATAATGTAGCCCAAATTTAAAACTAAAGAACATAACTCTGGAACAATTTCAAAACGATTTTTAAATTTAAAAGTGTACTAACAGTATTGAGACTAAATCATGTCTAATTAAAATCTACAAAAAAAACCTGTCAGTTTATTTTTGGAAATTGAAGCATTTTGAACCAATGCATTGCACAACCACAGACTGTCAGGGTAACATTGAACCAAGATCTTAGGAAGAAACCTGAAAGAATCTCAAATTCAACCCCCGATTTAGCAGGTAGCCCATGTAGGCTTTAAAAATACCGTCACATCTTTTCTTTCTTGTATTACTCATTGCAGAAATGGAATCACCCAACTTTATCCTTTTTTGTCTTGTTTTAAAACATCATGATTGCTTCTGTCAGAGTACCCCATGGTGTCTGTGGCTATAGAGTGGCGTGTGAATGTGTGCGTTAATGACTGAATTTTGTGTAAGCGCTCTGGACAAGACGAAGCCCAGTACGAGTGCAGGCCATTTACCATCATAAGAGTGATTTCTACAGCTTTGTCCCATTCTTCTGTCCTCATTTTGTCGTCTTGCTCCTCCACAGCAATGGGCTACGTTTGCCCGATCCTGGTTCCTCATCGACGCCAGGATGCAGCCGCCCGGCAAGATCGCAACCATGTGCTCAGTCAGACTCCAGGGGAAGCACAAGCCCATCTACCATGCTCTCAGTGAGTTCTGCCTGCATTAGGCGATTCTCATGTAGATGTTAAGCTTATATAATCCTCCTCACAAACAACTGTTTTCTCTTTGACATACCAACAATCCACTTTCAGATGTATCGCAGTGCGAAATAGCCACAAGATGGCAGCAATGGACTAATTAAAAAAAACTCTTTCCTTTTTTTGTTTTTATTACAATAAAATTGTTCAGTTTGGGCAAAAATTAAAAGTTTGATTAATCTTTGTTGACTTTTGTTTCTAAAAATATATCTAACAATATTTTGAAAAAATGCTTTTTTTAATCTACATTGTAATCTGGATAGCCAATACTGTCAGTTTAGTAAAAAAAAGGCCCAAGTATATGTTAACAATGAGGAGATCCATTAATAATGATGATTTTTTTTTTTTATAGAATAGTCTCTGCAATCCTGTCAGATATTCTGCTAGTTTTAGAAAAGGTTCAAAAACATGTCACAATGATTGAAAATAATTTTTGCAGGATATTTTTAGTGCAGCCTGAATCAGCAAATGAAATGGCTTCGACTGGCAGCTTGATTTCCATTTGCCAGTGTTGTCTTCACTCTGGTCACAGGTGTATGGTTAGATGAAGGGCGATGCAAATACATAATGAGATTTGTGCGAGTAATGATAATGAAAGTTTTAAAGCATAAACATGGGGTAAAACTGCACTGCTTGTGGGGCCAACAGCTTCGTTGTTTCTCCTCTTCTAAGTATCCACATCTGACAGAAGTATGAACCAAATAACTGAGTGGAATATGTGAAAAATCAGTCACTTTTTTTAGCTTTATACGGTCATTGTTTGGTATGTAGGACAAAATGAGAATCTGCCACAAAGTGTCTTTATTTCATTAAACTGGAGCCCATTACACAGCCAGCAGCAGGAACAAAGAGACCAACATAAACCTTCATCTGTTCGTAGGTGACTGTGGCGATCACGTAGTGGTAATAAACACCAAACACATTGCTTTCTCCGGGAACAAATGGGAGCAGAAAGTCTACTCGTCACACACAGGGTAAGGGTTATTTTCGCTGATTATTCCCATCTGCCTGTTTTATTTTATTTATTTATTTTTTGTTTGTTTGTTTCCTGTTTGTTTTTTTTATCCTGTAATCCTCATTTAAAACCTTTTGCATTTCCATTTTGTTATGTTTTTACTACCATTTGGTTCCTGGAAACAAACTAGCATGCATCTGCTGAAGACATCAGTTTTCTTTTTTCTTATATTCAGTGTTTTCACAAGAGAAAAATTATCATAGAAAACCTCAAACTTCGCATTTACTTGGAGCTATTTCAGATAAACAACAATGTTTACAGTTTCTGTGTAATTTAATTGCATTTTGGCGGTGCGAAAAAGTACACAGTTAATGTCTCAGTTAAGTACTTGATTACTCCTTACCTGCTTAAAATGATTGGAAATACATTAGACGCCTCCTGTAAAAAAAAAAAAAAAATCTGCTCTTATTAATGTAACAGCACTGCTCAGACAATGAATTGCTAATTGGATGCATCTTGTTTTATTTCTCACTCTCTAATGCTCCGTTGTCCCTGTTAGACCCCGGTTCATGTTTATTTAAGCAGACTGAATGTTTTGAGTCAGTCAGTTTGAGAAACGTCTCCCAATACCTTTTCAGCTTCACAATTTTGTGCACAGCAAAAGACTAATGGGGGAATCAATGAATCAACTTGTAGGATGCTGTTTGCCCTGATGCGTCACCTTTATCTTTCCCAAAATGGGGAACATCTTCTGAAAGAACCATCAAAACTGAAAGCAGGTGTAGGATGAAAGCAGGTGAAGCAGGTGTAGGGTAAATACTTTTAAAAAGTATTTACCCCTCTTTTTCAAATCCTGTTATGGCCACAAACTGCAACACATAATGGGACTTGAAGCAGTTTCTAGGGTTTTATGTGTAAAAATAAGAAAAGCATATTTCATGAAGTTCATTGACGGTTTTGGTTGTAATGAGACTTTTTCAAGCTTTCAGAGCTGCAAATATTAAAACTGACATGGCTTTGTCGTCTTCTTAAAGGTTTCCTGGTGGATTCAAACAAGTCACAGCTGCTCAGCTTCACCTAAAGGACCCAAAAGCTGTAAGCTCCGCCGCCAACTCTCTGCTTCCTAGCGCTTATGTTATGCAGGCTGAATTTTAAGCGACCAGAAATGTCAGCACAGGATACCTTGCACCACCTTCTTTTTCGTATTCTGCATTTCAGATTTAAGCCTCGCACACAGAGATTAGCACAATACCAACACGTGGCAGATCCCGAGCCGAGGTGGCATTTCCTGATCTGACACTTATCCCTTTTTTCGGATGCACTGCTCGTGCATATTAATGAGCGGTACAGGGAAGTGGGATTAGAGGGCAGTGGATTTATGATGGTGGTTTTTGATATATTTTTTAAAATTCCTCTGTCAGTTTTAGGCTAATGCTGAAGTTTCAGATTCTTTTGCATATTCATGATTTCAGGATTATGCTTTGTGTTGTGTTAAACAAGATGTCAGGCTACTTATGATGACAATTTTATACCTGTGTATTAAGCACATAAGTTGCACATTCTTCCTATCATTTATTTAACACAGGAGCCATAACGTGAAATTATCTATTCCTGAAACTAATCCCAAATAAGTTTTTAATTTCTCATATTCTGTTTTAAAAAGCCATTTGTAAATTAACCTTAAGGTTTGTGCAAAAAGAAAATGTGCATGTTCAAAATCTCACTGTTGCTACTGACATATTTAGAAACTGTTCAGTTTCCTTTGTTTGTATAATGAAAGATTTGCTTTGTAACAGGCACAATTGACTTGGAAATTTAAGGCCACAACAGCAAAGGTGTGTGTGTGTGTGTGTGTGTGTGTGTGTGTGTGTGTGTGTGTGTGTGTGTGTGTGTGTGTGTGTGTGTGTGTGTGTGTGTGTGTGTGTGGTGTGTGTGTGTGTGTGTGTGTGTGTGTGTGTGTGTGTGTGTTGTGTGTGTTTTTAAGTGTGTTTCTGTCCACTAAAGCTGAGCAACACAGTGGTGTGAAAAAGCGCTCGCCCACTTTCTCATTTCCTGTTTGCGACACTTCCGTGGTTCAGAACATCAAAATCAAACCAATTTAAATCAAAGAAAACACGTTAACATAAAATGCACTTTTTAAATGAAGGTGTTTATTATTAAGGGAGCAAAAACAAAACAAAGAAAAAGTGCAGCCGTCATCACAATTTTAATATGTGCAACTTCCTAATAACCTGCTCCAGTACAATGTTTGGTAGCGTTAGCTTTAATATTGCCGGTACAAACCATTTACTATATTTGACCAGCTGTCATTTTCACACCTGATGTAGTGAATGAGTTGTCATGATAACAGTAACGAAAGGAATGATGAAAACGTGAGTTAATCACTGTTGATTGTAATGTTCAATAATATCTCTATTACATCTTCGGCTAAAGACAAATAGTTTCTGGTGTTTTGAAATATTTCACGTCACTCATTAAGATTGCAGACTCTACTTGAACAAAACTCAATGTATTAGCAGCAGTAAGACCAACTTTTTCCTTTTTTTAAAAAATAAAATTAATTTGCAAATTTTGTACTTTTTAATTTCTAGATAAATCTAGTAAAATTCTGTTATTTGGCAACAATCCGATGCCCCTTCGCTAGCCAGTTATCTAAATGTTGCTCCTTGTCCTCATTCGATGCTAAACAATAACAGGCCTTTATAACAGTGATTTTAACACTCTGCTAAAACGGCAGCGTCCGCCGAGATTCGCTGTTTGTTTCTCCACGTGCAGCTAGTGTAAGCAAATAAGAATCCCATAAAAATGGCTGCCGTCCGGCGGGAAGCATTGGGATCAGGTGAACGACCTGCTCCGGTCTCTGGTCTGTCGTCAACCGTCTCCGCGGAGGCATTGAGTTGGCCGCCGGCTCTGCTGCTGATGCAGGTTTCAGACGGGAGGCCTGCCGGTGATTTAGTGGAAGTGAAGTTTGCAGCGAAGCGGGAGACGGGGAAATGGACGGCAGAACAGTTTGTCAGCACAGCGTCTGCCCAATGTCTCGGTCCAGGAGACCGCGTTCAATCCTTCTCACATTATGAAATATGGTTACATTTAAGCGCAAATGTAAGAAAAACACAGACATGTGTAGAGTTGTCTTTTTGTTGTGATTATTATTACTGAATTGCTTGTATGTCATCGTGTGCATTTCTTCCTTGTTTCCTGCAGATAGTGAGGTTAGCAGTTTATGGCATGCTGCCTCGAAATTTGCACCGGCGCACGATGATGCAACGATTGCACATCTTTCCCGAGGATGTAAGTCCCCTCCCCTCATGTCTCTGAGTTGTAATAATGGGTTTTTGGACTGCAAGAGCTTGTTCACAGACATCCAAACTTTTGCAAGAAGTTTTTTTTTTTTTTGTATGGGAACTGCCGACACAGAGCATTTATTAAAATACAACATCAACCAAAACTCCTCTATTAATGGTGATGTTTTACGTTTGTTGCAGCCAACATTTTGATTTAAAGCTTGATTGTTGCCTCTAGTTTTCATTTCAGTCACTGCTTGTGATGCATATTTTATAAACTGTTTTCTTCCTTCCATAAACAAGTTACTCCTTTGTCTCAGGTTATCCACTTAAGCTCAATGAACCAAATAGATCACCTGCCCCAAGTCTTAATACAACTCTTATAACTTTGTTTTCGCTCTAAGGTGCTCAGCGAAAAAAAAAAAAAAATGTGTGTAATTCTCTTTGCAGCCTGATCAGAATCAGAAGTGAGCAGAAAATTAGCTATGCCCTGCTGTGCTAAGCTGGGATGAAGCTAAAGAGACTAATTACATCCCTCTGGGGGTTTTTGTCGAACAGCAAGCAAGTTTCCAGTTTTTACACATCCACATGCTTCAGCGTCTGGTTCAAAGTTTGGATAAGACTGGAAGAGGAAGATAGGTGTACGGGAAAATATTTGTATTTCCAAACTTGTTCTCTACTGCTTAGCAGTTTCTCAATGTCCATTCATCGTTTTATTCTTTTTTTGTCATATACACTGTAAAACAACCAAAATCTTATCAAGTATGTTTTTTTCTTGAAATAAGACAAAACTCAGTTTCAAGTACCTTTTATGCAAGTAATTGTAGATTGTTTCAGTATTTGCTTAATATTGATGAAAAAAGTTTTAGTTCCACTGACATACTATGGGAAAAATATTGTTATAAGTGAATCTCGGTGAAACTACTACTTTTGCATTAATATTAAAGAATTATTGACATAAAAAACTCTCCTATATCTTGCTGAAAAGGTCATTCCAAGTTAGTTTTGTCTTATTTCAAGTATCCTAAGAAATTTGCACGAAACTATACAAAAAATACTTGCAAAGATTTTTCTCTTTTTGCAGTGTAATGTTTGTTTTTATTGTGACACCAGTTCATTAAATTAGACAACATGGGTGTGTAAAAATGCAGCAGAACGATGTGCATCTGATATTTTTCTGCTCATAATGTGATATTTGGGAAGAAATGTGAAAAGTTAGCAGTTAGTTGCTGAGCTCGGTCACCGTCTGCAGTGGAATCTGACATTCAGCAGAGGGGATTTTTTTTTTCTGTACCTCTTGGAAGTTTGAAGTGTTTGATCACTGCTTTTGTATTTTGGTCTGAACTCTTGCCTGCTCCTTAAATGAACCTGTAGGCATACCCGTCTGTAGTGAATAACAATAAGATGGTTAACTCTAGAGGCTAATGGACCCTGATGTCTTGCGCAGAATATCTGATGCGCTTCTGTGGTCGATTATTTTTCTTTTCTTTTCACTCCTGTCTTGACGTTTTCTTCTCTCCGAGTTTCGTGGCCTAAAACTTTGTCCCTCTCCTGCGTAGGAGTTGCCAGATGACATTCGAGCCAATCTGACAGAGGAGCTTCCTCAGCCCAGAGAAATTCCCAGGAAGCTCAGCGAGTACACCCAGGAGGAGATCGACGCCTTCCCCAGGCTGTGGATCCCGTATGTAGCCGCCAGCAGGCATTTGTTTGTGCTTAAAACTGAGTTTCCTCTAACAATCACAGCTTTGTCTCTTTTGTTTCCTCTAAATAATGTGAGCAGTGGTCATGAAAGGCACTTTGAAATAAGTTGTCTTTGGTATTTATGCACAACTTTATTTTGGTGGGTCACACTAAATCCCAGTAAGATGCACTATGACAAAATGTGATCCCATTTCAGATCTCTTCAGAACATTGTCATTTTTCCCTTAATACATTGTCATAATTAATTATTTTAAAACGGTACTATTTTGTGTTCCCATTTAATTTGGTTGAACTCCTGGGTTGGGCCAGCTGACTGTGATAAAGTGACCTGAGATTTTCCAAAAATGTAAAATTAGGACGGCGATGATAGAAAGATGCTTTTCAATTAAAGGTGTCGGCTTATGGGATAATTTTGACAGTGAGAGAAAACAATCTAAATCTCTTTCTGCATCTGAAGGAAATGCAAAAAATCATAATGAGGCGATATGACATTGAATAAGTTGAAGTTTTGTTGTGTCTGTAATAGTCTTCTGCGTTGAATAGCAGATATAAGTTTATGCTTCTTTCTGCAGCTTTTCATTCATGATTTTTCAGTTGTTACATTAACTATTCATATTTGAGTGAATGAATAAAATAATGTAGTGATTTAAAATGTAGCAAAATTCCAGTCTCGTGGATGGCACAAGTTACAAAAATTGTAAAAGTAGAAAAACAAAACTACCGATTGCTAAAAAGAAGAACGCACAACAATTTGATACAAAATGGGTTTGAATACTCCTGAAAATCTTTATGCACCAGTTTACGAATGATAGACAGAGACTTTCTCAGTGTTTCTGCTCTGAACTGCCCACCAATGAAGAGTCCAGGTGTTCCCTCACACACACGCACACACACACAGCTGTGTGTTGTTTTGGTCCTCCCAAGCAACGGATGCCTAAAGAGATTCTTGTCAGGAACCATGCCAGCCACTGTCTTGTAGCCGCTTTGACTTGGACTCTGCTCGCCTCCAGCAGAATAACTTAAAGATGCTGTTTTTTGGATTTTAACCACAAACACATGCGAGTTGAGGAGTGAATGATTGTCAGCCAGCTGAGCTGTCACATGTGACAGGATATGCACAGCAAACAGTGACGGACACTTGGCCGGGCGGCCAGTTGATTCATAATAAGGAGTGTGTTGTGCTCTGTTGCGCAGAAATGAGCGTTGGGTTCTTATGCAAGTTGGTGGAAGTGCCCTTTATGGTTTTCTAAGCCGATTTATTCTGAATGGAAACGAATGCACATCATCAGCAGCAGTAAGACGCTGAAAAAAAGGGAAGCCTGGAAGCAGAAATGATCAAATGTCACAAACACACACAGGAAAGTTGGCTCTTCTCTCTGTCCCAACTGGATGGGTTTACTGTGTGTGTGTGGGGGAGAGAGAGAACATCTGTTACTCAACATAATCATATTCATGGCTTTTCTGGCTTAAGTATTTTCAGGTTGGAGATTAGACTGACACGGTGACCTGCGGTTTGCTGACATCGTAATATCCTGCTGAACTCCCCCTCCCTGCTTCCCATCCGCAGTGTCTTCATTCTAACGAGTTAGCGCCGCTCAACATGTAGCCTTTACATTCATTAATCTGATAACCCATTAGTTTGTCCATCGTCCAGGTCGGGGTCAACACGCAGTTGCTAGGCATCCACATATTAAATTAAAAGTCTGGATTCTCCACGGCGTCTCACACACAGGATGAGAGAGTCTCCTAACTTTTTCCATTATGGATCTGGAATAAGTGCGTTGAGCTTCGAACAAACACTGAAGTTGGCCCATGTACCGTACCTTTGTTTTGTGAATGTCATGACATTAGTGAAAGAAAATCGTAATAATGTTGCTCTTTGTTGTCTGGCTCTCCAAACCACAGCATAACGTGATATTTCTCCTTCCCTGTATTTATTTGTGTTTCTCAGACGGCTGTCTCTGATTTTCCGGTAAAGTGGAGACAAATTGTGCTATCTTCAGGGGGGCTCACCGCAGGTTCAAATCAATTATTCAGATACCAACAGCGACATAAAGTACTGCGCTGCTTCCCTGTGGCATTCCTGTTTTCATTTGGACCATACAGATCGCTAACCACACGGGTCTTGTTTTATAGTCCTGGTAAAACCACTTCTCATGTGGAGCAAAAGTCAAAACTGCTGCTCTCTTTTCTTCTTTACCAAATGCACAACTTAAGAGCAAATAAAGTGCAATTTACAGCTAAGTAAAGATCAACGCAAAACTGCAATTCAGGTTGGAATAAGAAATGCATTTTTATTGTGAAAGAATATGAATACATAGAAGTACTCGGACTTGTTCTGCAGATTCAAATATGCTTTAGTTTTCACTGATGGACGCTAACATTTATTTATTTTCACCTCATTTTATGTTGCTCTAACACACTGAAGTTTGTAGTTGTGAAATGGCAAAATGAAAAACTTTTACCATAAATTGCTTTCCAAGGTATAAATGTAAGTTGACGTTTTTCTTGAAAGCCAAGTCGAACACAACAAGCTGCATTCGGCTTTGAACTCTGAGCTGAAATGTCTAAATTAAGCAAACGTTCCTCATTTCCATCCGGTTTGCATCATAACGCACACATTTACACAAAGCGAATTTCCTTGCTTGTCAGAGCGCGTGTTCCAGGTCTCTCATTGGTTATTGGTTGAGCGTCGTCATCCACTCCAGCCGACGTGCAGCCGTCAAGGTCAAACCAATCCTGGATTATTTGAGAGACGTCTCAGGCTAGTTAATATTCACGATCCGCCCGACTCATTCTACTCATCAGACACGTGTGTGTGGGCAGTAGGCTTTGGGTCACTGAGGGCGATTCAATCATTACCCCAAATTAAACACACAGTTAATATTCTTTCTGAAAAATCCTGGAGCAAAAGTGTGAGATGATTGGATGGACCACGCCCTCTGTGAAACAAATGCACACATTCTTCCACACAAGTCAGCAGCCAGACCCAGGACAAACGTACTGCTGTATGCGATAGCAGAACTATTACATTTTTCTCACTTTGTAACAAAACCCATACAGCATCCTGCGATAGGATCTGTCAGCTGAAATTAAAGGGAGAAAACACGAAAACGTGATGCTGGCTCTGAACTCATTTTGAAATGCTGGAGGGAAAAAAAAAAAACCCCGATAAGATCTGCCCAGTTTTCTCATCTGTCACTTTCTGTCTGTGTATTTCCTCGAAGTCGCTCCCAATACTAATATGTTCTCTTGCTGTTTTTTTTTTTCTCTTCTCCCTCTCTCTGCAGACCTGAAGACTACAAGATGAAATGAAATTAAAGCTTCCCAGAGCAACTGGATATTTTTAATATTAAACACAGAAAGCAGCAGGCTTTAAACATTTTGTTGTTTTCATAAAAATCGGACTTCACTCCGTTCTGTAAATTTACATAAGAGCTTTCTTCCTTTTCCAAAAACTGCCATCAAAGTTAGCCCGGACTCCCAAGCACTAAGCCGCAACCTCCGTGCCAGCAGTAACAACCCGGACCCCGACGCTCTGTTTTTCTAGGGCTTCGCACAAAAACCTCTCAGTGAGCGGCGTCGGCCGCGACGGACCCACAGCAGAGCCGAATTATCCCGGAACAGCTTGAGATTTCAGCTTTCGGCTCCGATCAGAGAAAATCCCGTTCTGCTGGTTCCTCCTATGAGTGTATTGCCATGAAACAGTTGGTCCTGGCCCGGAAATGTGACATCTGTTACAGCTAGATTTTTTTTTTTTTTTTAATTATAATTATTTCCTTTTGGAGGTTTCACACTGAAAACAATTGTGTTACAGTGCTGAGATCAGCAGTCGAGTCCTGTGTTTAAGAACTGTAAAAAAGGCTAATAAACTGTCTAACGAACCATTTCTTATGAAAATGTTTTTTATATAAATGCTGTAAAATCTTTTTATTGAACATGTCTCCAGAGACGTTTTTTCTGAGACTTATGGTTTTGTGGTGCAGAGAAAATAGAAAGTAAACACATTGATTTGTAACAGGGGTTGTAGTAGTCAGACGTGAAGTGTCCTCTTAAGCTTTTTCACATAATAGCCACAACCTTCAGGGCACACGTGTCAAACCCAAGGACCAAATCCGGCTTGCCATAACTTTTTCTTTTTTGTGCATCACATGAATAGAACCTTCAAGTAGGCCTGTCACGATACGTTTTGCTGGACGATTGTCTAAAATGTTATTGCGATAAACAACAATATTGTTTCGAGACCTTTTGACACTGATTTAATGGAATGACTAATAATGCATGTGATTTCCTGCCATAGATAGAAACACTTTATTTTCAAAAGAACACAACACTGGAACTGATCAACTAAATCAGTTCAAGTGTTAATGGATTCTCAGTCTCCATTAACAAAAAACATACTTGAACATAAAGTCAAAGTGGAAATAAATACATTCAACCAAAAGAGTGCAGATTATGAAGTCTGTATACTACACAGTCCAGTCACATTAATGTGACCACCACGTACTTTCCACTTCAGAGTTAAATAACCAATCACAGAAGGCAGGTGGCAGCACAGTGCAGTTGAGCGTATATAAAGGGTGTGTGTGGGCTTCGGAAAACATTTCAATCGTTGGCGTAATGCAGAAACGAAGCGATTTATCCGACGTCCAAAAGGGCATGATCATTGGGTTTCGGGCCAAGGGTGGAAGCATTTCCGAAACGGCTGAGTTTGTGAACTGTTCGCGTGCCGCCGTGGTAAAAGTGTACCGTGCATGGCAAAATGGGACTGTCCAAAATCAACGACGTGGCAAATGTGGTGCACCACGGGCCATAGATGACAGAGGCGAACGACGGTTGCGGAGATGCGTTCGGGCAGATAGACGGGCTACCGTTGAGCAACTGACCACTAAAATGAACCAAGGGGCTACCACAAGTGTCTCCCAAACCACTATTCAGCGAACATTGCTGCGTCTGGGCCTCCGAAGCAGACGCCTGGTTCGTGCACCTATGCTGACTGGTGTTCATCGACGACGAAGGCTAGAATTTGCACGCCAGTACAGCAGCTGGACGTCCACTGAGTGGCGACAGGTAGCGTTTTCAGATGAATCGCGTTTTATGCTCCATCGGACAGATGGACGTTGGCGTATAAGGCGTGAAACCTCTGAAAGGAACCACCCTGCAACCATTGCAGGAACGGTCCAAGCTGGAGGCGGGAGCATTATGGTCTGGGGAATGTTTTCCTGGCATTCTCTGGGTTCACTGATTATTGTGGAAGGCACGATGGATCAATACAAGTACGCATCTGTCCTTGCGGACCATGTCCACCCCTACATGCGCATTGTTTTTCCTCAGGATGATGGCATCTTCCAGCAGGACAATGCGAGGTGCCATACAGCTGCCAGTGTACGTGCGTGGTTCGAAGAGCACCAGGATGAGTTTACCGTCCTCCCCTGGCCAGCAAACTCACCTGACTTAAACCCAATCGAGCATCTGTGGGACCATCTCGATCGAGTTGTTCGCGCCATGGATCCTCAACCGCGTAATCTAGCGCAGCTGGCCACGGCATTAGAGTCGGCATGGCTCAACATCCCAGAGAAGACCTTCAGGGACCTAAGTGACTCTCTTCCTGCACGTCTCGTAGCAGTTCGCTCTGCGAAAGGTGGTTATTCTGGCTTTTGACAGATGGTCACATTAATGTGACTGGACTGTGTATATTGCCCTTCAGTAATCACTAGATTTAAATAGAGAAGATGGGCACATCCGACTACCTAATGCAGTAGTTCACACTACACAATTTTTTTGCTCCTATTTTTCTCACATGACAATATTAGATCGTTGGCCGATCTAAGATTGTTGCTGATGATTTTGTATCTGATCATCCTGTAGTGTCATTTAGATCGTGGCCGCTCCGATCTAAATCAGGGTTCTATCCGACTGGGAGCGTAACGTTGAATGTGACAGGTAGCCAATCAGAAAGTGCGGATTATCCTCCTTATTTTGTGCCCAGGTGGCTGGACACCACACGGCACGATCGAACCCGATCGAACCGTTATATCTAGGATTTCTGTCGGCTAATGTGTCTCTCAGGTTTTGAAAATGGGCTGACAACTTGTGTAGTGTAAGCTGGACATTACACTAAAGAAATAGGAAAGGGGGTGGGGGGGGGGTGGAGAGCACCGGAGTTGAGCCTTTTTTCATTCAGTGTCAACAGAATGGAAAAAAGCAGGAAGAGACGATAAAGCCGATAATTAAAATGAGGTCGATAGGTTTCATTTATCGTGCGATTAATTGATTTATCGTTTATCGCGACAGGCATACCTTCAAGATAAGTATGTGCTCAGATATTTCATGAAATTGAAGCAGATTTTTTCAGTATATTGCCAAATTACATCTATGAAAACATGTTCAATATTATTTAATCTCAAGTATTTATAGAATGTAGAGAAAGCTTTTTTTTTTTTTTAAATGAACATTTGAACAGTTTGGTAGTGGGTTGTTTTACCAATCCACACTGTTTGTCTACCTTTTTGGACATTCATGGACCAAAAATGAAAATGAGTTTGACACGTCTGCTACTTGCTCCAGAAAGAGTGGGCTCGAATTGGCCTTAAAAAAATAATAATAAAAATGCAACAAAAGACACAACAGCTTAGTTTTTCGTATGAAAACTTTGTTCATTTTGAGATAAGAGAATGAAGTATCGCAGGACAAAATGCAACAGCCTTCAATTTTTAAATAAAACCTTGTTCTGCAAACTCAGTTCAGAAACTAAAGTCGAAGCGCAAAGTAGAAAACAACAATACTGCACGCGGAGGTAAGTTTGACACACAAATAGAGAATTGGTGCAGGGGGTAATTACATTAGAAAAAGCAGTCTGTACAAATGATGCCACTTTTGTTTTCTCAGTGGTTTGAAGAAAGAAAATCTTCAGGCTACAGAAACCTGATGTCCAGTCTCGCACTCAAGACGGGACACATGCAGCTTCGCAGAGCTGTGAGGTGTAAAACGACTGGTTCAAGGTTTGCATTAACACTGGATGAAGCGGACACAGATCAGGCACTTTTCGGACCTCCCTTTTACACACATATCATACAGATATCGCAGAGATATTTACATTTTGTTTTGTGTTTTTAAACCTTGGAGAAAACCCACTGCAGGGTGTTGGGTTCTCACCACAGTTTCAGATGAGTGCACACGTCCATGGTGTGTGTGTGTGTGTGTGTGTGTGTAGTGTCTTTTTGGGGCTCAAGCACTTAAGGTGAGTCCGCTCTTCCTCTTTAGTTCTCCTCCGTGACCACGCTTTGTGAAAACCTCCCGACGACCCCCGGTGACCTTAGCTCCACATCCTCAGAGTTTCCTGGGTGGTACCCATGATGCTTGTAGTTAAACTGGGAGTGGTAACCACGATAGTAGGCGTCTTGCTCTTCCTCGCCTCCTCCTCGGTGGTGGTTGTACAGCTGTCTGTAGGGAGGATTGTAGGGCTGGTAGCGGCCGCCGCCGAGGGGCAGGGGTGAGACTGGAGTGGTATGGAGGGGATATTTAAGGTCACGACTGAAGTGAGGCTAAAGGAAACTAAAGCTAGATGCCACAACCAATGAAAATCAAGGTGTAGTATTGCCAATGCATGGTAAAGCACTTCTAACAGAAGCTCAGCAGGAACGTGAGGCATGCAGATGGACATGCAGCGTCAGAAGTCGCGTCAATGGAAGTTCAGAGTGGCTAAATAAAGCTTAGTTGTGCTAATTTTTTCCAGTTATCAAAATGGGTGCAATTACTCTAGGGGTAAAAGATAGATTTTCAGCACATCTCAGAATTTGATTTGCACAGGTAAGCCAGGCTGTACGGCGATGAAAGCAGACAATCAGAAAGAAGCGCTATTCATCACTGTTTAGCTGATTGATCGGGCTTTGAAATAAGTGATTAGCTGTGATGAGATTTGAGCCCGAAGCAGGCGAACGCGGAGGAAGATAAGTAATTGTTGATAAATGGCAGTGCAATTGTTGGTGGCAGCATTGAGGAAGGTTTTTTGTTGTTATTGGTTTGTGACTTGTGAGACTTTTACATTAAGCTTCTATCACTGCTGACAAATTTTTAATTTAACCCGAATAATGCAGAACAGTTTCCAATCAGAAATTCAGTTAGATTGTGTACTAAAGCTAGCCTTGGTAAAAAAATTATTCTCTCTGTAAATTAAGTGTATGTTTGAAGTCTGATTTAGATCAGGGCTCTGCAACCTTCACAAACCAAAGAGACATTTTTGCGTGCAGTCCAGCTAAATAAAAGTCTTTTAGAGCTATAAATAATGTCACATAACATTTTGCAAAAATACATTTTCATTTTTAAAAATTTCTATCTACTGTAGGAAATTTGAAAATAACCACAATTTTATTTCTGCTTTTAGGGTTTAAAACAAAAAAACAGGACAAAATGACAAAAAAAAAAGGATATTTTCTTCTATGGGAAGAAAATGCATCATTTTCTTTGCATATATATGTTATATTCATGAAAAATGATTTAAACAAAAACTAGTTGGTTTCCAACATCATGAGAAAAAAATACTGTTGATACTTGTAACGTTCTGTTGTGGAAATTTAATGCAGGATTTATTTCATGCAAAACAAAAACAAACAACTAAATCTGCATTTGTTCTGTATTTAAAAAAATAGTCGGTTCTGGACTCTCTTAGTCAGGTTTTTAAGAGCCACAGGTTGCAGACCCCTGATTTAGAAGCTCCTGAAAGCTGATATTTAGAAACCGTTCCTTTATCAAGTTATGTGTTTGACCTCTTGGGGAATGAATGACTGGATGTTTCTGAACAAGGCAAAGAGGGAGGTGGGCACATGGGGAGGAGAATGAGGAGAGATGGCTGGAGATTTCTCCTCAGTAATCATTCCTGTAATCCTGTTGGACTTCAAATCAGAACAAGGGAGGATGAGGGGAAGGGAGGAGGAGAGAAAGACAGGAGAAGTTTACCTCACGTGAAGAAGGAAAACCCAAAGACACCGAAGACTTCCAGACAAACCATTGCAAACCTGCTGGGTTAGGATTTAAGCAGTGAAAAAAACAAACCCCAGGCCGTCTCCTCTTTTACAGAAAAGAAACTCAAACCTTTAGAAATTCATTGAGCGACACAAGAATAAGATGCTTAATGTGTCAAGTCTCTATTTTTCTTTTTGCTTATTAGAAAGCTTAAATAAAAACGTCTGATGCAGAAAATGAAGTGAGGGACACAGGTTGCAAATTCAGAAGAAATTTGTTAGTTTTGTACACCCAAGCATAATGTTTGAAATAACCTGGCACCTGCTCTTTCTTGAGTCAACATTCAAGTGTAACTTGAATCTAAAAAAAAATTATCTGCTGGAGGGTAAAATGTTCACAGTGGTCTATCAAGTAGAAGCCTCAGATGTTTTTTAATAGTTTTCCTCATTATGTGTTGAATTATTATTATGGCTACAAGAGAAGCTACACAACTCCAGAGCCTTATATCGCCACCACTGTGCTTTATATACAGTGGTGGAGTGTTAATTAGGGTGGAAGAAGGTTGATTTGAAGACATAAGTCTGTGAAATGTCCTATTTTATATATTTAGAAAGCCACACGTATACAGACAACATACTTTATCTTTGGTCTAAACTTAAGATCTATAATCACAGCAATTTTAATGTTGTGAATACAATTAAATCCATTTGTTTCACAATTTATTTATATTATTTTTATTCTTTCTTTGTTACACTAACCCATTGTTTTTCCCTCCAACCTGCATGTTTCATTGTTTCCAAATCAAATCTTTACTTATTAGCAATTAGTAGGTAATTTTTTTAAAGTAAATAATAATATGTACCAGCTAAACGTCATGAAAATGGGTTTTGGCCTTTGAAATACAAACTGAAAAAGAAAAAAAAAACTGGATGCAGCGTAATTGGTTGGCAGGGAGGAAAATATTCACTTAAAATGAAAAATGTCAAGGAAAATGAAAACTTTCTAAACAGAACTCTGCCTTTGAGGTGGTTGAGCAGGGAGGCTCGGTTTAAACCTCGAATTGTTCAAAGCGGCAGATGAGACTAACTCAAAATGGGGGGAAAAGAACAATTGAGAGTTGAATCTATTTAAATAAATCTGCTTTGATGGATAAAATAATGTCTCATCCATCCGCTACTTTTCACAGATGACGTACGACATCGTAGCCGCGGCGACTCGTAGCTGTGCACTTTGCAGAGGGCTGCGATCATCATCTGTATGAATATTCAGAGACGCTGCGCATGCCACCGTGTACGGGCCCCGATCTGTGTACGGGCATATTTTATTAGATTTCAACACAGACAAATAGCGTTGACCTGTTAAGTCCTTAATCTGTCTGTGTGGGCATGAATGAATAAACTTCCAACAATAAAAGTCGGATGCATATCCAACTCTGAGAACTTTACAAGAGCAGTAACTATCTGAGGGCAGACTGTCGCTGCCTTTTCTCGCATTTTATTAAATGGAAAGACACATTAAGGCCAGACTGGCAACGATGTTTTGGAACAACAAGAGCAGAAGATATTTTCAGCAACACCATTCAGAGACGATGACAGGACAAATAAGGACGCATTCCAGTTTAAAGAAACGCCGCTAAATATTTGAAAAATGTCTGCATATTTCGTGTTTTGTGAAAAAAGATAAAGACATAATAAAAACAGAATGTTCCAGTCAAAATGTTATTTCGGCTTCAGCTGCCAGATCATATTCCGCCTTGTAGTCTGTCAGTAATGTGTGTGTTCACACATCTGCGGAACTGGATCCAAACCTTAATATTATTAAAACCATGTTTCTCTCACATTTCTGAGGTGGGGAAAAAAAAAAAAAGCAACAGAGAACCATCCGGTATTGTCTTCCCACATAAATCACATCCACTCATTCCCGTCATGACGTTACTCTGCTTCTTAGGCACAATCCCATGTGATGCCTCCAGCTGGGTGACCCCATCCCCATTTGGTAGTCATCCACAGTGTTTAAACCATAGTCTGTCTATAAAAAAAAGCTGGAAGACCCAACAGGCCAGCAGTCACTTTCTCTGATGTGCAGCATATGTGGAACAGCATGTAAGAGCAAAACGACTGGCAACAACAAGACACTGGCTCCAACTCATGCTTTGCTCCGACAGACTTCCATTCACGACCTTTTTGTTTCAGTAAACTCTACACATGTTTCTTCTTTCGGATCTTAATCTAATGACCACCGAAGAAAAGCATGGGGCATTTTTTTCTACTGTGATACACAAACCCTATTATAACGTAACGTGGTTTGAAACAGATGCATGTCTTAAAGAGACAGTATAGTGTAAAATAGAATTTTTTGAGCTTTCTATCATCTTATAATGTTATTCCCTCATCAAAAGCTTACGTTGAGCATTGCTTTGATTTTTTTCGTCCATGTTTAAGAACTCATTTAGACTCTCATGGCAATTCAGCTCTGCAGAACACTTTGGGGGGACTAAGGGCCACCTTCGAGGACGAAGCTCTTCTTCTGAGCTGCAGATTAGAAATACTACGCTCCCGTCTCAAAGAGCACCTCTCAACTGTGATTTCCCCACTCAGCCCTTCAGACTAGCCAGCAGCAATTAGCAAACACATTTGAATCTGCCGAGCTGATTATACAAGCTACTTCTCAGTGCAACGCTGGTAAAAATATTGTTAAAATGTTGATGGAGCTGCTGTGATGACTTCCTGACAGCGTTGAGTTGGAAAGAGCAGGACTTTCTTAGAGATAAAGGCCCAATGTTAAATTACCAAGTAAAATATCTCCAGTCATATTTTATAGATACAGGATTTTTACAACAACTGAAGGCAATAGTTGCTTGATTGAGATATAAAATGAAGCTATGTGGCTGGAAACACATAATATTGACCCTTTAAATAAACTAAGTAAACATCTTTCTGTGGGGTTCTATAACCAGATAAGATTCATAACACATTAATGTGATTTTGTGAAACACACCGTAAATAAATATATTAATGTCTTATAACAGTTATAATGTAATTGTCCTATTTTGTTTCAAATTTGAAAAAGAAATTCAAAAGGTAGTTCAGGGACGAATGGATAATATTTACCTCCAACATTGTATCCCAGACATGAGTTCTGGTCACAGTATCCTGGTGGTCCGGTTGGTCCCGTAGCTCCTGGATTTCCAGGCCTACCAGTCGCTCCCGGGCTCCCGGGCCGACCAGGTGGGCCCTGGCTGCCTGCCCGACCTTCGCCTGGCAGGCCTGAAGATGGAGAAACAGCTTATTTTTAAAGATGGGCTGGTAGGTTGCGCATGCAAAGTGGTTTGACATTTTGATGGAATGACTGCAGCAGTGAGACACCTGGTGAGAAAATGTAAGAAAAAAAGCAACAAACAGTGCACCAAAGGTACACCCTGTCACTATTAAGTAAAATCTTCAGCCTCTGCGGCTTTAACAACATGATATAAAAAATTAGCGAGCTACAAATGGCTGCTTGCCGTTATCCAGATAACGGAGTATGATAGCGAATATCCTGAGGGCAGGAACAGGAACGACGCAGCTCCGAGCTGAAATCTAGCCCCAGGCCTCTGTTTGATGATTTCACAGGACAAACTGCTCCGCTAGGACTGCTCGGCAGTCTGCGGGAATCGGATATCAATATTTTAAAGGTAGTTCCTTTCGCCAAGTGCACAAATTATTATACCACAGTTATTTAAGAAAAGCACAGAGAATAAAACATCCTCAAAAAACACTGAGGCTTGATATATGTTCAAATATGTTTGCCTCTTCAGTAATGTAACCGTGGAAAAGTTTCAGTTAAAGTTTGTCTTCTTGTACGTATCGATCACGGTAAACTGAAAATACCAGCACTGACATATTTTTATAACACAAACCTCAAATTCCACACCGCACACAGTAAAATCAATACGGAGCATCACATTCATGGGCTGAAATGTCTGCTGCTCGCCTTCCTCTCTTTGAGAATCAGTAGAGAGTGAATCCTAAAAGCATTACGGCTGTGGCTAACTTCAGTTCTTGTTTTAATATTGCAGGCATCCTGGTTTTGTTTAAAAGCTGTACAATAAGACCAATGCACAAACATTTTGTCTGGAAATAAGAAATGATCCCCATGGACAGAATAAGTCTACATGATCAGGACTGTGTTGTGTCTTACCAGGCGCACCAGGTGGTCCTCGAGGTCCCTGACTCCCAACGCCAGGACTCCCCTTCTCTCCCTTTTCACCTGGCAAACCTGGAAACGTAGAGTTTGATATTTTTACAAAACCTCTGTGATAATCCGTTGCAGGACAAGTAGAGCTTTAGCTTCTGAATTGCATCTTCTACTGCAAATGTAAATAAGAGCCTAAAGAAGGAATTAGCAATTTTTTTCAAAACACTTTTCTGACACAAAAAGAGCCTTTACAGCCAGGAAAAGGCTCTCGGAAAAAGGAAGGGCACGACCATATAAGGATGACGACAAACTGCAGAGCATAACTGCCTATTGTGGTAAAGAAAAACTAAGGTTTTGAGAAAAATATGTTTTTAACAGGAATATGTTGAATAGATGAGTGACCACTTACTGAAAACATGAAAAAAGAATTAAATATACACCCTCCACAGATACTCAGTAAGATTACACATTCAAACCACTTTTCACCCAAGGATTATGAAAGAAAAAGAATGTTCTCTTCAAGGTACGAACACAATAAGCCGAGCGATGAGGATGAAACACTGGCAGAGAGGCCTAGTTGCAACAAAAGCCAGAGGACTAAAATGTTCGTGGATACGATTTCTTTTTAATTCACAATGTCTTGTGTCGGTATAAAATGTCTCACCATGGATCAGTCCACTCTTTAAATACGGTTTCCACATGACTTTACCTACAGTAATCAGCTGCTGGACTAACTCATTTTTTTCACTCAGTTCAGTGAATCATCCAACCACAACATATGTAACATTAGCTTAAAATTAAGCCACATGTTTCTGTGAAGAAAAACTAACTCCACATGGACTAATGCAGTTCAAGGAGCATGAGTGAAAGTGTTCACAATTACTGTAGGGCACTTAAACAGTCATGAGAGAAACGTGGCCTGAACATGTGTTAGGAAAGTGAGATTTTCATCTGCTTCCGTTCACTACTTCTGTTTGACAACGTCACGGTTTGGCTCAGGATTTCCATTGTTCTGGTAACAATCTTTTCCCAGAAATGGGTGTTTGTTGTACACGTCAATGTAATAATACTGGTCAGAACTGGAGGAGAAATAGCATCAACATGGATGACAAAAAATGTCAGTTTTTGTCACAAACGACCATTCACCACATGGAAAATGATATGGTTCGCGAAAACATCTTTGAATTTCTTGGGTAGAGTGTTGGCAGATTTGCTCGTCAAGGACAACAGGTCTGCTGACTTCCTCCTGCTCCCTGGACAAAGCAACATCTCCATCTTTGTCTTACAAATTTACATTCCAGCTGGAGACTTCAAGCCATCACTGCTGTTGTCCTGACTGATTCTTGTCACACGTTAAAGTGACACAATAAGCCAAGTGATGAGGACACAACACTGACAAAGAGGCCTTGTTGCAACAAAAACCAGAGGATGGGATGGGGAGGGATGGATGGATGGATGAGTGGATGGATGGATGGATGGATGGATGGATAGATGGGTGGATGGATGGATGGATGAGTGGATGGATGGATGGATGGATGGATGATGGTGGATGGATGGATGGATGGATGGATGGATGGATGGATGGATGAGTGGATGGATGGATGGATGGATGGATGGATGGGTGGGTGGGTGGTGGATGGATGGATGGATGGATGGATGGATGGATGGAGTTCCCGTTAGCTTTTGTTCTCGGCCGGCTTGGTTCATTTTCATTCTCATTATTTTTTATGTACATATATATTTTTTTTATTTTGGGAAAAGGAATGAATATAACTCCTAAAATAGGAATGAATATAACTCATGTCATGTTTTTTTCCACTATTAGGTTTCACAGGCAGGAATCTAAGACTCCTTGCTAACCCACTTTAATGTGGCTACAAATTGAATCAGTGGCTAAAATGCTTTTTATTTTAAAATCAGTATCATGTTTGTTTTTGTGAAAATGAGCTGACTAAATTGCGTCTCCGGGCAGTTTGCTGTGCAGAAAAGCAGCCTGTTTGAGTGATTTAATGTGTCCTTTTTCGAATATTATAGAATCGCATTAAAATCTGATCTGTGGATTTTTTTGTCCTACTTCTTTTATGACTGTTCTAATGGAGAAAATGAATGTCATAACCTCGGATAAAGAGACATTCTCTGTCTTAAAAGTCTGTGCGTTAACATTTTTAAACTGATACATAAAACTAAACGAGTTTCTTATGTTGCACGATTTTGTCTGAGTGCAGTTGCAGGTTAAGCTTTTAAACTGTAATGTGGTTTTTATGTGCGTTGAGGACCAGTGGCAACAGATTCGACGTTTTACTGGAAAGACTCGAAGGACTCCACCCCTGATGAGGACGAGTCATAGCTGGACAGACGTTCAGCAGTTCTTAACTTTTCCCAGCTCTTTATGTGCATCTAGGCTGCATTCAAATGTTTCTTTTTTTTTTTGCATGGGTTACATGTCTCAGTGATTAGGACAGAGACTCATAAACGCCGTCTGTCCTCTAACGAATGACGTCATGGGTACTGAAGTTACTGTCTTTAATGTGATTTGAGGGAGAAAACCACGAAACACAGCAAACAAGCAGAATGACTCCCAGACAAAGAAGCAGTGTGAGCAGAAAGGTTTGCTGAACGTCTCTTAGCATATCTATTGTTTGTATTTGTTCTTCATCCATGTAAAGCGCTTAATTGAAGTTTTGATAATAGAAACCATACTGTTCTGACATTTTACTTTATGTGCTACAAGCACTTAAATAACTCTTAAACTCTTTTCTGTATGAACATTAAATGAGTATTTAGTGATTTTTTTGGAGTTAGATCTTAAAAACAAAAGATTAAAAAAACCAAGAACAAGGCAACTGAGAGCGTTGCTACCAATGAATAATGCCATGACATATCAGCATAAAACATGTCGGCAAATAAAAAGATAGAAGTGAGGACATACATAGTATCAAGTGAGCAGAAATGTGTGAGAACTGCTGATCAAAAGGGTTTAAGAGTAATTTAGCCGTTAGAACAATACAACAACATAGTTCATCATAACCTTTATCTAACACTATACATGAGGTTTAATGAGTGAAAATAACACGTTGCTATACAAACTAATTGTCGTGGGTAAAATCAGGCATGGGGACATTTAGAATAAGCGGTATTGATTTATTTAAGTTGATCTTTTGATGTCAGCAGGCAGGAGATAAAAGTAAAAATCGAACTAGGCAGCATATTTCTTAGAGTTACTAAAAGATGCTTCAATTGTCAAAGTCTTCATTGCTTACGATTTCTGTCGTTCTCTTGGTATGAACTGTGGTTTACGTTTCATCCGTCAATCCTTATGCAGGGCCAAAATTCTGAATTATTTTCAAGTTGGGGTTGATTTTCCAAATAATTCAGTGGGTGGTTTCAAATTCTTGATCTTAGATCAACATAAGATCAAAGTATTGATCTTATGTTGTTCACTTTCGAGTAGTTAAATGTGTGAAGTGTTAACAGGGCAAACCTTCTTCAAAATGAAGAGTAACAATATTCTCATCTTATTCATCTGTCGTACGTCTGGGTATATTATCAGCTATTTAGGAACAAACATAGAGGTTTCCCAAGTTATCTCTAAGCACAAATTGCTGTTTTAAGCTTAGATTTTAAAAAAATTTAAATATTCCTATTACATAAACACAAAACAAGGCAAAATAAGATCTGAATAATTTTGAACAAATCCATCAAGGGAAAGCATCAGTATTGTTTCCATGAGTGCATCTACTTATCTCACCTCTTTCACCCGGTTGTCCGTTCTGACCATTAGCACCGGGGAAACCGGGTCTGCCAGGGGCGCCTTGCTCTCCCTGGGGCCCAGGAGGGCCTCTTCTGCCCGGCTCACCTGGCGGCCCTGTCACTGTTCGGACTGATCCTGAAAACTGTTCGGGGATCTGGTTCAAGATGGAATTATAGCGAGAGAAATGGCCTAGAAGAAGCAGAAACAGTAAGGAAAACGAACAGTTTCCCCATCATTTTTAAAACCACAAATTTATGGAAAGTTTAGCACAAAAACCCCCAACAAAAAACAAACTAAAAACTCACTTTGGATGATTTGTTCACAGACTTGCCGTGCAATGGCTCTCACTGCTGCTTGGGACTGCACATCGCCCTGAAGAACAAACAGACAGCTCTACACACTGCAGACAAATGGCACTTTTCCATCTGAGCAGCCATGGGGACGATAACCGTCAGACCAGAGGTTGATTAATGGGTGGGTGAGATCTAAATGGTGTTTAATTAGCACTGCCAACCTTCATTCCAAGCTGATTCTTTTACATTTATATTTTCCAAAAATGATTAATTTAAATAGCACTTCTCATTTAGATGTTGAAAATCTAGATAAAGCTCTGGAAAACGATGAAGAGCAAACTGTGCTGAACCCCATTGAAAACCTCATGGTTGTTACACTAAATACTGATTTCTGAACTCTTCCCAAGTTAAAACATTAGTATTGCTGTTTCTAAATGAATATGGACTTGTTTTCTTTGCATTATTTGAGGTCTGAAAGTGCTGCATGCTTTGTTATTTTGACGGTTTCTCATTTTCTGCAAATATGACATGTCAGTAGTTCATAGAATAAAAGAACAATGTTCATTTTACTCTTCCATATACCTATACAAAGTAAAATCAGAGAAACTGATCGTTTTAAAAGGTCCCTTAATTTTAATTCAGAGCTGTATCTTCAATAAGCCGAACTTAACTCTTGAAATACCTGGAATTTTTAATCGATATTTTTATATTAAGGAACAGAAACAAAAGACAAAAATTACCTTTTGTTTAGTGGACCATTTTTGGGGAAATTCATTAACAAATGTTATCTTTTATGAGCAAAGTAATCTAACATGAGTGATTTTAGGTTTCTACGTTATTTTACGGTGAATGATCGCTTCTTAAAACTCCATGAGAGCGATCTAAATAAGATCAGCTGCTCCCATTTGTGACTTAAAAACAGAAAAAGGTCAACTGAAGGGCTGACCAAAAGTGTAAAAAAAGAAATCCTCATCACATTACCACCATATTTGATGAAAACTGGGCCAACTCACAGAAACGCAGTTCTGAGAAGAAAAATCTTCTCATTTTCTTTTTAAACGCATTTCATCTCAGTTCTTCAAGCTAAAATTAGCTGATTCGAGGTACAAACGTCCTCAACGTTTAGGATTGATTCAAGCCGGCGAGTAGCGTGTCTTACAAAGCCGCTGGCGTCAATGTCCTCGCTTTTGTCAGCAAAAATCCAGACACTGCCCATGGTGCTCAGTGAACACCGATTTGATTTAGTTCGCTCTAAACAAGCATGAAGATACGGTACGGAAAAAGCTGCCTGTTTGAGTTAAGGAGCAATTCATACAGAGAAATGTGATTTCTTCTAGAAAGAGCAGGGGCCATAAGTGAAAAACTTTGAGGGTTTTAGAGAAGAAAAGGAACAACATGTCCACTGGAATATTGCTCTAACAGCAGCTCAAGTGTACAGATTGAGTAGCTTACTCTTTCTCCTTTATCACCTTTGGTACCAGCAAGACCCTGAAAAGATGAAAGCACAGGGAGAAAATAACATTTATTCAGGATACAGTGATGTGGAGAAATATTTGTCTCCTTGCAGGTTTCTGCTGTTTTAGCTTTTTTATCACAGCTAAAGTTTCTGATCAAACACGTCAGACTAAAATGACAAGATAGTAAAAGGTAAGCACAAAATAGAGATTTAAAATAAGGATTGCATCTGTTAAGGGGAGGGGGAAAAGCTATTTAAGCAAATCTGCTTCCATCTGAAAAAGAAAAAGCCTTGTTGAATCATTGATTCACTGAGTTTAAGCACATTTCTTGAAAATTTAGATACATTTTCACTTTCAGTCCTTATGTAAGATCACAATCTGACATGCAGAATCAAGAAATCACTTAAATAGGACCTGTCTGACAACAGGAAGCAGGACAAAATATTTCAAAACGCCACACATCGTGTTCAATGTGCAGAACTGAACTTCAAGAACAGATGAGAAATGAAATTGTTGACATCTAAAAATCTGAGACGGGCTGCAAGGGAGCTTTTGCAAAAAAGGATGACACAACTAGTTTTTAGGTTTAGGAAACTATTATTTTACCCGAAACAGTTTGTTTGATTAGCTTTTTTACCCTTTTATTATTATTATATCTCAAAACTGGAATTTAGTATTAACTTAGGTTATGTTTGTCCGATATTAAAATTTATTTGATGATCTTTTAAAAAATGCTTCACAAAAATCTTCACAAAAGTTGGGTGTCTAGTCATTCACAACACACGTCCCTCAGAAACAACCATTTTTATTTCCTTCTCACAAATGTCACCATTTGTCACTCTTATCAGTTCTTTTCTTTGCAGCACTTTATCTTTTGTCTCATTGGCTTTACTGAAACATAAATGATTGGGACAAATGCAGTGCAATAAGCCTCAAAGTTTATAGTTCACAGAAACTGGCATCTGGGCTTGGGATAAATGTACTTTCTGCTATTGTCAACACTGTAAAACCAAGGAGAAGCAGCACACATACGCCAAGCATGAGCAAATCAGTCATTGTAATCCAGAGGCATATAAAAGACATATTTCCTGGCCACAGGGCTCCGTCCGTTAAATAAAAAAGGCTGCACTTTATTCAAAAGCTATTGCCACTTTTAAATGAAGACTTGTTTATTTTGAGTGAAAAAATGCTCTTGACCACCACCACCACCGGCTGTCTGACGATTGCGTTAATAAATTAACAGAGTATAAATCAGCCGATGATGGGAAAGGTCTAGCCAACGTCTGACACAGCTGCTGGACGAAGGAGCCAACCTGAACAGTAAAAGTTCTCGTCTTGGACCTCTCTGGCGAGCCAGGATCGTACGAGTCTTTCCAGACACATAAATGTCTGCTGCCTTATCAGGTTGCCATGGAAAACCCACGCTACATAATGGTAATGTGAGCACCGCTCATAAACACCTGATTTATTATTGATCAGAGCCGACTTTCCGTTACTCCACGCATGTATAGGGTTTCTCCAATAAGAGAATTCAGAATATTTTACTATAAACCTCGAGTTTCAGATTCCTCCCCTGATTTCCCCGTCTCTCTCTCCCCCTCTCTCTGGTGTCAAACGTGAACTGATTAAGCACTCCCAAGAAGATTGTTGAGCTCATTTCTTTCAAAGTTGGCAAACGTGAGGCAGCTCACCATCAGGTCGAGTAAGATCAATTTCAAAAAGACTCTCCAGGTGGTTGGATGACTGGAAACCGCATTCAGAGTCAGAGCCTGATCCACGTCCAATGCAGAATAGGGATGTCAGCAGGAGCTTCGATAGTCTGGCACATTTATTTGTATATGGCCCAAGGAGAGCTGATGAAACGGTAAACCAAATCTGCTAGGTTCATCTCTATTAAAAGGTTAATCCTAAAGTTTCATCATGACTGATCTTGATAGATGAAGCAGAACATTTCCAGATGCATCACTCTCTTTCCTGAAAACAGCTGTTTGGGTTTCATTTTGGTTGACCAAGACCAGAAACTGAAGATCTGTCCCTCTCCGGCTTTAAATGCTATTAAGCTTTTACAGATATAAATCAATTGCCATCTAATCAAGTTATCAGTTGGAAATGTCCAACTTAGCAAACTAGTTGGACAAATTCCCTCTAGATTCACTTGGATGCTTGTATTTAGGATATAAACGACATGAAAAAGAAACTATATAGATAGAAACGAAAACAGAATCAGTAAAATAATCGTAATTTGAAGTGAATACTTTTAGGAGGTGCAGAAATTCATATGGATTTTATTTGTATCTTGGACAGAAAGCAGATACAATCTCTTATAGATATGTTTTTATGTATTTGTGTGTGTGTGTGTGTTTTTTAAATGTGTGTGCGATGGGGAGGGTGTCAGTGATTTATGGATCGACTCTGCGAGCCAAACTTGCTGCTGGCCTAGAGAGCTGACCCAGGACTAGATTAGCTGTCAGCAACGCTGCGGTGTCATCCGTTATGGTTAGCGCCACACGCAGTTCGGATCGTCTCGAAGACTATTCAGTGTCCTTGTGTATGTTGTGCTGCTTGTGCTAATTATTTTTCTTTTGAAAGGCAAAACAAAACACGAGGGCATAAACGCTGACTCACGTTAGACTTAAAAAATAAAATATAAAAATCACTTGAAGAAGCACAACACACAAGAGGTTTGCCATGTTACTATATCAATAATGACACACTGCTGTGTCGTGAATAAGTATTCATATCACTAACTTTTCTCTGACAAACTTTGTTTTTCATTGGGATTTTACCTTAGTGCAGAATTAGGATGTCTATAAACCAATCTAAGGGTTTTAAAATATTTTACAACGTTTTATTCTGGTTTTCAGTGTATTTATATTGAGTCTTCTTTACTCTGATACCCCTAAATAAAAAGATAATTTTTATGATTCGCTATGCCAATTTTGTCAAACTTTATTCTGCCATTAATAACTTTAGATGATTTCAGGTTCATTTTAATTTGATAATCTGTTTAATAGTATTCAACATATTTTTCTTCTGTTTCTCTTCACCTACTTTCCTGGCTAAGCACTTTCAATTAAAAAGCCACAAGAGCCAAGTAAAAAAAGAAGAGAGAATGTACATTAACTGACAAATTTAGATCAGCTGAACTTTTCACTCATCAGTCTGTTTTACTGATCTTTTTTTATGTGAAAAAGCAAAACAGAACAGTGATATGTAAAAACATAAAGATATTAACAGGTACTGTTTATGCTTCTGCTTGTTCTCTATATTATATCTCTATATTCTCTAACAAATCTATGAGGTTGGATTTATTCTGAGACCAAGATACACACATGTGGCCTCTGTACCAAGTGAGTTAATTCAGTGGCCTCTGAATTAACTCATTCTCAGTATGAATCCGACCTCATAGATTTGTTAGAGAATATTTGAGAACAAGCAGAATCATGAAGATCAATGAACGCAAAAGTTGAACTTTTGGTTCATTATTCCACTAACCTGGTGTTTATGGGAACCCTTGCTCACAGGAAACCATAAGAGAAACTGACTCTGAGGGAATAAATGCATTCCACCTGTTAATATCTTTATGTCTTTACAGAGCACTATTCTATTTTGCTTTTTCAATTAAAAAAAATATCAGTAAAACAGACTGATGAGTGAAAAGTTCAGGTGATCTAAATTTGTGAGGTAATGTACATTCTCTTTTTTTATTGGCTTTAGTGGCTTTTTAATTGAAAGTGCTAAGCCAGGAAAGTAGGTGAAGAGAAACAAAGAGAAGAAAAAATATGTTGAATGCTATTAAACAGATTATCAAATTAAAATGAACCTGAAATCATTTAAAGTTATTAATGGCAGATTAAAGTTTGGACAAAATTGGCATATAGAATCATAAAAATTAATGCATCTCTACTTTCTGTTTAGCTGTTTGTGTGGTCTGGCCGAACAAGTGTCTCAAAATAAAACAGTTATTAATCAAAAATATTTAGATGTTAAATAATAGTTGTTTTTGGGGGTTGAATCATAATTTATAGGAAAATAATCTGAACTCACAGGCACTCCTTGTTCACCTGAAGGCCCCACTGGTCCATTGGGCCCTGGGACTCCAGGAGCTCCTGGAGCTCCCTGAGAGAAAAGAGAAAAAAAACAAGAGGAAGTGACTGAAGACCGGACAAAAAGATGACGGGACTGAAATGAACGCAGCCTTACGATGGGTCCAGGAGGTCCTTGTCTTCCCTGAGGACCGCTGTTACCCGGCTGACCCTGAAAGAAAGATGGTTTAATACATTATCTCTCAATGCTCCTTTTATTATGAGTCATTTACTGCATTTTTCTATTCTTTATTATAATGGAAAATAATTTGGATATTCATAAAACCAAACTGGTTCAGTATCAGACCAAGTAAAAATCTGTACACCTCGAACTTCTTTTCACTTTTGATTTTAGATGTATTTTATAAAAAAGTTAATGCTCTTAACTTTAGCAATATAGACAATATATTTGTTCATATTTAAAATGATTATTAGTAGGTGTTTCCTCTTTATTCCTTTAAATTAATTGCAACTTCAGCTTTCGTCCGCAGGTCAGCTGTCTGGTTGTACAACACATTACAAATGATTTATATTAATATTATGGTGGGTTTATGCAAGAGCATTTATAGCTTGTTTAACCTGAACCATATCTGTGTTTAACGTAGAATTTGGATACCGAAAACAACCTCAGATTACTGGAAAACAGCTTAACCAGAGGCCCAACTAATCCTTTCATTTCAGTTTGAGGCTGATTGCCTTTCAGTATGGGAAATACGTGGAAACTCCTTTAGAAAGGAAACAAACTAGAAGAAAAAACGATATAATGATTAAAAACAGATTCTGAGACAGGAGAACCTGTGTTGGTCAGAGTCTGATTTGTTCTACTAATTTCTTTAATATTCTGTGGCAATGCTCCTGCAGCCAAATTCACCAGGTTTTTGACAATGTGAGATTCAGTATTCAGCATATAAGCTAGCAAAGACAGAAAGTGACTCGGAGAACTCCTCAATGAGAAGAGTTTTGGCTTCAGACAGGTTACTTTATCCTTATCAGCCCGTAGATGGAACTCAGAGAACGACCTCTAAATTCCTGATGTTGCTCGGTTTAGAAACAAACATATTTATTTGAAATTAAATTAAATACACAAGCACTAGAAACATAAAAACACTAATCCCACTTTGCAGGAAACAATTGACTATTAAGGCAGCACTCCAATTCCAATGTTTTACACCAAAACAACTGGAGATTTTATTAAGTGTTGGGGGGAAAAAAAGAAGTAAAGTAAAAACCTTCAGTAAAAGGTTAGGAAAAAACTGGATAACTAATAAAAAAAAAACTTGTGTGCAAGATATCAACAATGTGTGAAGTCTTTAGGTCCCCCTCAGACCAGGCTAAAATGTCACCACAATAAAAAAAAAAATATAGCCAAAGCGTGACTAGTCTCTGTAGGATCTTGGAGAGGTTTTCTGGACTAACATGACACTCATCACACACCATCTACCCTGAGATCTGTTGACTGGTGAGGATGCGTAAAGCCTGCTGGCCTGCATCCGTATCCCTGTCTGGGTGTCAGAGTTTGAAGGCAGAAGACCCAAGTAGGATCTCAAGCCTGGTGTGAATCATGTCCACACCAGGCTAACTGTGCTACGCTGAGTTTTATGTAATGGTCTCAGCAGCAGAGTTGCTTCAGGGATCATCTCCTCTGGCTGCAACCAAAAGGTCCTCTCTGTGAAACTGCAACTTGGCAGTGTTAAAAGTATTCATGTTAGTTTACTAATCATGATGCAACTTTAGCTGCTCAGCAGCAGGTTTGCTGAATAATTAATCTCATGCTGCATTTGTTTGTTTCATATGTTTAACTATGGACAACCATAGTTTCATAGGAAACAGCTGTGTGTCTGGCCAGCATGTCCGACACTGGCCAAAACCAATTCACCTTTGGGATCCAATTGAACAAAAAACACAAAGATGGATAAAAATGGCAATTGATGTTCAAAGAAAATAACGACTAAAGCTACTTTACTCTTTAAAAAACTGAAAACGTTTTGGAAGCAAAACTTGAATCATTAACTTCGTACTGTTATCCACTCATGCTAAACCTTGTATGCGAAAGACTGCAAAGTAAAAATAAAATAGCCTGTGTTGTAACATAAGTTATTTGTATATTTCAGATGATGAAAACTGAAAACAATCTACTAGGCAATGATATAAGTACAAAAAAAGATTGGAAGGTTCTCCAGTGAAACTAACAACAAAACCAAGATTTGTAGTTTTCATCTTGACCTATTTAACTGAAATACGGATAAATAAATTAGCCAAGACACTATTACTGTTGGTTAATCTGATCTACCCGACTACTGTAGCACACTTTTAGAGAAGACAGAGTTTTTCCTTTTCACTCTGAGGTCGGCTCTTTGCATTGTATAAATTATCCTTGTATAAATGTCATGAATGTTTTGCACATTTCCAAAGGAGCAAAGCTGCACTGAGACAATATTACAGTAAATCAATAAGAGCTTGTGCTTACTGCTCTGTGCAGTATACATTACATAGCGGTTAATGAAAATGTTTTTTTTTTCACTGTGACCACAAAAGGAAAACTGTGAATATTTGTCTTTGGAGACCACCCAATTACAATTTTATTGGTTTTCATCTACTTTCTTTATTGATGTCAAACGCACGTTGAAAGCATAAATGGCTGGAGCTCTGATAATATCTGATTACCTAATTTTTACCAGCTTTTCCTGCTGTTTTTAATATTTTCAGCTCAGCCCGAGTGCGCTGCTGGACACCAAAAAGCCAATTCTTTAACCGTTAAAGAATCAGAGCTACTGTGTGTTGCACTGAAAGGGAATTATTAGCAAACATTTACATGCACTGTTGACTTTTTTTTAAATTGGTGTCAAATGTTATAAATATGAAATACACACCAGATTTTGCAATTTGAAAACTAAAAATGTGGAAGATTAGTTATTCAACAAACAAGGTGCCCCCTGTTGTTCATAGCAGCTGAAATTGCACCACGGCTGGTAAATTAGCATGAATACATGCAACACTGAGATTGGTAAACAGTATTTTTATGAGCCTCAAACAATGACTGGTAATGGCAAAATGTGATTAGATTAGATTTGGCTTTATGCTGAAAAAGACAAAAAAGAAAAGAAAGAAACAAAAACAGATTCTTTGAGGGCACTCCAAAGGCAACAAGCAGATGAACATGAACCACATGTGTGAGCTCAAATAAACTCTTAATTCAATAAATAATTTTCCTGATGTCATTGTTTATGCTCACTGCTTTCTGAAGTAACCTGTGAAACGATTAAAACATTTTGTTAATGCATGCCCTGCAGCTTTGCTGTAGCCACATGCTATGCAAAGCAAACAGGGGACAAAGAGCGGCAGCATTTCCCTGTTCCATGTTACGAGGCAGAAAACGTCCAAATAAAACAATGGATGATTAAAAATGGTTCTGAACAGGAACTTCTTTCACTTTAGCATCACGTTTCTGTTGACCGTGCTTAGTTTATGAACCAGGAGGAACATTTTCTGCTTGAGAAACATTGAAATATGTCAAGACCACATTAAGAAAAAGCCAAGAATAGAAAAGACATCTGAGAAAAGCTAGCATTAGCACAAAAGTTCACCAGCAGTCATTGTAGCTCTGGGTCAAATCATATACGTATATCATAAAAAGCAAATGATAAAATTATGTGCAACTGCAGTTTTAGGTAACACTGTCATTGCTGTATTCAGTTCAACACATACAAAGCCTGCTTAAAGTAATAAATGCATACGATCAAGATTTGATTTGGAGATGCATGTGCATGGCTTCAGATGTTTTTAAAGCAGATGAAGTTGTAAAAATAACCCAGATCTCTGGAAAAAATATTGTCACTAGGATGAGAAATGAGCTGATGAGGACATAATGTAGTGTGAAATCAGATAAATCCTCCCGTTCCTCCATTGCTCGTTCATGACAAGTAGACTGCCTGAGAGACTTATTAAATCTCTATGCTTTATGGCACAGCTAACTGGTACCTAATGGCCTGGGTGATACTGTACTGGTTGTTGTATTTTGCATTTGTGGTGCTTTCTAGTATTTGCTTTTATTTTGTTTTTCTTCTAGTTATATTTGTATAATTTTTGTACTATTTGGACAAAATAAACTTGGGGTGAAGTGACTTGCTCAGGCACGCAGCATGTGGAGGAAATGGGAATCAAACCCACAACTGTTCAACTGCAAGACACCCAATCTTATTTAGCTATAGCTAAATAACCCAACTCTTTGTAAAGAACTCAGGAGGAGTTCTTCTGTCCGACTTTTTGGTGGGAGACACTCAAAGAACTTATTACAGCCAGTTTAGCACTGGTTAGACAGAATGAGTTGAATTAGCCAAAAAATAAACAAAATTATGTTGTGTTCTTAGAATCACTTTCAAGCATCTGAAATCCTGAGTTTGGTGATTCTGCATTCGTACGGACAAAGTGTTTTTGCATGGCATTTTAAGTAATTAAACAACTGCAATATGAGTGTAACAGTTGGATTCAACAACATGTCCGGCATGCCGCATATTTAAGCTCTGTACATATTGTAAGAGCTGTGACGCTCATGCAGCAAAATTTGTTGACATTTTCAAAGTGAAAGAAGCATGCAAGTTATTTAAGATCATTTTTCCACACTCGTCACTTGTAACTTTGGAACACAATGCCGCATCAAGTGAAACATCTTATTAGAAAGCCAAATAAAAAGTGAACTACTTTTTTGATAACTACAAGTTCATGTGCTCTAAAAATGATCTGGCATGGTGGGAAGAACCAACAGACAACATGCATGTCCTGAAGGAAGCTGCGTGACAGGTGGGAAAACTGTGCATGAATGGATCTAACAAGCACAGCTGAAAGGATGAGCACCGGCACTACTGTCAGCCAACAGACAGCAGATGGATTACATGCTGATTCCTCCACCTCTCCGGGATCCAGGCCAGGACAGAACTGCTCTGTTATCATATTACAAATTTGGACAAAACCTTCTTTGCAGCCTGCTGACTCCCTACCCTTTGGCTGAGCTTCTGTTTTGCTATTTACGGCTCAGCCGGGCATTGTAAGGCCAGATTACTCTGCCAGCATTAACCGCAGCCAGCTGGTATCACTGAGCCTTTATGAATGAGATCTCATTCGGTGTGTATGTTGTTTTCAAAAACCTGGGTGGGATGCAGTTTCCTGCAACTCAGGGAAGATGTGCAGTTTTATGATGAGGCATAAAACCAAATAGCGAAATGCAGCTGTGCATTCAATACGAAAAGACAGCTGGAAAACACACAAATGTGGGAATATTTCAAGGCCGAGTGATGTAGTTACGTCGGCTGTTTGTCAGAAGATACACAAGCTACATTTGGGCTAAAAGATGTAGGAATTAGCAGGAAGATGAGAAGAGTTCAAACCAATAGTTTGGTCCATTCTGACACTGGTGAGCCCAGCAGCATCACAAACTCTGGATATTTACAGAGCACAATTTTGGTTGGTGATTACAGGATTCTCTTCATGAAGACTTACAAGCCCCTGCCAAGAGAAAAATCCTCTCCAGCAGGTTGACATCTCATTATCCATGTCTACCGCAGACTTCTTCAGGCTACACACAGAGGGTCCACCACAAGGTGCAAGCACAAGTAAGTTTCAAGACATAAGAAAGATGATGAGCATTTTCCAAGAAAGCTTCCAGACAAATCTAGACAACTTCTGAAACAGTAAACTTAGATCAACGTGAAGGAAACAACGAGGAGATATGAAGAAACCCCAGGGAACAGCTCATGATCTGAAACAGAAAGTTTAAGAAGCTTACAGAGGCTCTAAATACATTGGACATCCTGTGTTTATTACAGTTGTGACAGAAGTCAGAAACATCTTAACATTTTTATCCTATATGTCTGGCCAAAGTTTAGCCTGAACAAAAATGTTGAATTTCACAAACATAACAATACATTTGTCCTTATCCTTCGTCACTGTGCCTTAAGATAGGATAGGCAAAAGTCAAGAAATTAAAATTACGGAAAAATTAAAAAAACAACAAAAAACATAAAACAAACAAACACCAGAACTCACAGAGGATTAGATGAAATATTGGTCTTTTATCTTACCCTTGCTCCTGGAGGACCATCTCTGCCTGGAGAGCCAGGACTTCCAGGAACGCCCTGAAGGAAATACAAATATTCATATTTAAATTGCCAAATGCCATCAACACTTTGACAATATTACACTGTAAAGTGCACAAAAAGATTAAACTGATATTTAATTTTTTTCTTTAATAGCAACAACATCCACTGTTACTTAGCTGAAGGATCAAATACAGTTAAGCACTGAATACCTTCTAATAAAGTTTTCATAGCAATAATACGTCTACACATTCAAAGGTTAGGAAAGGTTAAAACAGTTAACTTTTTGTCTTAACGATCTTTTAGCAACAGTACATAAAATTGATTTATAGACTGAATGACCTCAGTCTTGGGACAGAAACAGTCTTTCATACTGGCTGGTGACCCTGCAGCTCCTTTCTCTTGCCCCATTTACCCTTCAGCCTCCTCATCCCCCCGCAGGTCAAAACCAGTTCCAGAGACCAGTCATAGATTAAGTGTTGAGTTGATTTATCTCTGCACTTTAGTATTAGTGGAAGGCTCATAAAACAGGACAGCTAACACTGTTAAAGATTCGACAAATTACAGACTGGGGTTACAGAGGACAGGCCCGGGTGATTAACGACATGCCGTTGTTCAGATCTTGGCTGAAGTTCAGTCTCCCACATCATCTGCAGAGCTGGACCTTCTGGTTTGTTTTTTCCATGCACGTGTCTAAAAACAAACATTGCTCCCAGGGAAAAAAGTTTTTACTTCTGCGGAGAAGTCTAATCGTAAACTAAACCAGCCAAATGTTGATAACTTTTGCAGTATTATTTTGAAATAAGTATATTATCTAATGTAGCGGTTCTCAACGTGGGCGGTACCGCCCCCCGCCCCAGGGGGCGTTCAGAGGACGGCAGGGGGCGCTGGCGGACATTTTTACAAAAGGGGGGCGCAGGGAAGCCTTAGGGGGGCGTTTGGTCGAAGGTAAACTTTACACCTTAAAAGCACAACAATGCCAGTTTAGACTTTGAGCAACTTGGTAAAACTGTATTGTGTAACATTAAATCATGCTTGGCTGCAACTGTATCGATGGCAGCTCTTCTTCTATTCAGTGTTTGTAGCTTCTTGGCGCAGCTTCTCTCCTGCTGGTAGCTAAAATCACGATACCCTCACTGCGCATCCCTCTGAAATTGAACCCATTTAAATAAAGAAATCCCTCCATGGTGATACCTCGATAGAGAGCGATCATTTTATAGCGTTAACACCGGAGCTGTAAGTGGTCCGGTATGAAACGGGGGTGATAGAACAACACAGCACTTTTAAATTCCAATAATCAGAATGCAGAAATGCCTTTTCCCCATCGATACGCTTCCCGACCGCCCTGCACCATATGCGGTAAAAAAAAAAAAAAAAAAAAAAAAAAAAAAAAAGACGCGCACATTACGCAAAACGGAGCTACGAACTAGATGTGAATTATGGCATAAAAACAGAGAATCCGACGCTGAACAGTGAAAAAAATCAACACATGATGTGAAACATGGTGATTAGGATGCGCAGCAGGTGATGATGAGCGTCAATAAATGATAAAATATATCTGGCAACAGGAAAGAAACTAAAGTGGACAATAAACCAAGAGAGGATAATACTAATCAAATGAAACTAAATGGAAATAAATGAAGAACAAAATGCAAGAAATAAACTTGTATGGCAAGACCTTTCGAGCAATAATTAATACAGAGGCCTGTATGGAAAGAATAAACACACTATTTCCAGATAAAAGGTAAAATAATATTGTTGAAGTGTCATGGGTGTGTTGAGACCACATCTAGTACTGAGAATAAATATATCTTACAGACCATAATAGTAAAGAACTGATCACTTATTCATGTTTTTAATTATATTTGATATATTTATTTCTTCAATATTATTTTTCATGTCAGTGTTAATGTCATGAGGCTGACGACTCCATGACACTTTGAATTTGACTCATTAGGATTTGATTAAGAACCAGATTTGTTCTTTGTCATTTCTGTCCAGTAAAACTATTAATCTATAATCAATAGACAGGTCTATATAAAGATATAATCCATGTTTCTGTCTCATATTTATATGGTATTAAAAGGATCTGGAACTTTAGTTTTTCCACTGAAAGCTCTGGTTTGCACAGTAAATGCCATGTGGGTGAAGTTTTATGGATGACGCTCTGATGTCCCATTCTCCTGAAGGCACCACAGAGCTGCACCACCTGAAACTGATAGAAACACTGAAGAGAAGAAGAGCTATGATTAATGTAGTTACAGTTCTATCCATGTTTTAATGTTGCAGAGCTCAGTCGTTTTGCAAATAGTTCAAAGTTTAAACTGGCATGTTGTTCATCTTTTATCTGGTTGTTTTGTGGAATATTTAACTAGAAAATGGCACAAAATAAGAATATTTTTTTCCACTCTGATTGGCTGCTGTTAGACCTACCAATTTTAACTTGAATGTTCATTGCATTTTTCATAGACGCCTGTATTATTTTATTATTTTTGATGATAAATACAGAAACAAACATAAAAATCAAAACATCTACAATAGTGATAGTTACATTAATGATAAAATAATGGTCAGTGCAAAGTAGCCTGCAAATTCTTTGGTGGGGGGCGCTGAGGGACCTGGATAAGGGCTAAGGGGGCGCTGGGCCAAAAAAGGTTGAGAAAACCCTGATCTAATGTAATTATTTTTTAAGGGTTTTGTTGGCTCTAGCGGCCTTTATATGAAAGTAGTTCGACAGGAAAGAGGGTAACGAGAGAGGGGGAAGACATGCAGCAAATGTCACCAGGCCGGGTATCGAACCTGCGACCACCGCCATGAGGACCAAGGCCTTAATATGTGGGTTGTGCTTTTCCCTTGCGCAAAAGCACCCCTAATGTAATTATTTAACCAAAGATTTTATAGAATATGAATTTGCTCATCATTCCTTCATAAGTGCTTTCTAACCACTGAATCAGCGGTGCAGCCGATTCTGATACATCAGAATTAGGATCTCGCTGCTGCAGGTCGACACACAAACAGATCTGCAAGCGCACACTCCAGCTAGCACAGCTCAGACTTTCTGAGATTAAGTGTTGAGCAACATGAGAACATAAGAGTGTGAAAGCACATACATCTGCCCCGCATCTACAAGGAGACAATCAAAAGAGCACCCACATCCCTCTTTCGCACAAAGCAAAACATATTAACTGATAAATTACACAAGCGCACAGGAAGACTAATAAAAAGAACAAAGAATGAAAAATGAGAAAGACCAACGCACACCCAAACCCACAGACTCTCTGCCATGGACTGGAGCAGCATTTTTCACAGTCAAATTGAAACCAAGGTGGAGTAGATGCTCAAGACAAGGTTACACTAAATTTACTGCAGCAAGGAAAGACTAGGAAACAGGAAGTATAAAAAAAGACAGATAATTGATGCTTCATGGTGGTGATATTCTCTTTGGTTCCTCATATATTATCAATAAAAGCAGTAGAAGCTGCTGTATTACACACACTGCTTCACACACAATCATTCATATACCTTTCTCTCAAAACACATTATTACTCAGTAACACAAAGCAGCACAGGACAGCACTGGAGTTTTATTATTAGGACTATGCAGTCAGGAAGAGCTGTAGTGCTCCATCAAAATGTGTAGCGGTTCTCATAGGAAACAAGTTGTTCTTTCCTCATGAGAGGAGCCTTTATTGCACTTTTTATTTAAAAAAAAATGTAAAACAGACTTGTGGAAACATATGGTGTGCGGGTGAATTGCTGTGAATTATAGTCTTTATTAAAGTCTAATGATATGCATAGAGTGGGATATAAGAAAAAAAAGAGTAAACACCATCCAAACAAATCCCAAAGGTATCTGTATACAGTCATCAGGGACATTATCTGCAACAGCATGACGAGTCATTTTGGCTGACAACTGTTTATGTGTCCATCAGCATCAGAACAAACACCTGTTCAATCCAGCTAATGCATTTGTTGTCATGACAGAATCATTTGACACAGAAGAGCTCATGTAATGTCTGTCAAAGTGAAAATGTTTCAAGGCTTACCAAGAAGAAGAAGAAAAAAAAAGCATGGAAAGAAATATTTGTCCTGCCGACAGTGACTTCTGAAGGTGCATCAGTGTTTGACATCATCACTGACTGGCAGATGGGAGCAACAACTGCAACCAGTCCTGCTCAGTAGCAGGTAGTAGTAAAAAAGTTAACATGACTTAGTTTTGCTCGTTTCCTGTTGCGTTGCTCAGTACAGATCCCTTTGTAAAACATCAGCAGTTTGCTGTTGCATTCCCTGAAAAAAGCTGATCCACTAAATTATCTAATTTCTTCCATCTGGTGTCATTTATGATGAAAATCATCCAGATTGAAGGAAGAAAGGTTACATTTGTAGTTTATAGAGATATAAGGACATTTACAATACTATAGATTCTCTGTAAGAATCGGAGTAATGGAGCCATCAAACCACTTTCTCCATAGACCAGGTAAATTTTTATTCGTTATTCGCTAAAGCATGTGGACAAATCAGTAATGGGTAGAGATACATAGAGAAAACCTTGGTTTCCAAAGAGGAAAAAAACAATATTGTTTAACATTAATTGTATGAAACATTGATGAAACTACTAATAACTTTTATTTGATAGATTTCATCCAAATATCTCCCTAATTTGACCTCAAATAAAAATGTTTTTATTATAATCTAAAGTAAAGCAAAGTAGTTTGACAAAAAATATCTCCCTTGTGGGCAAAAGAAGTGGCTCAAGGTTAAGCCAGCATGGAAAACCTTCACTGTGCACCAGACTAGTCTACCTCACTCTATGTAAAATGGAAAATAAACAGCGGTGTCGTAAAGGTTAGACTTCCAAAGCGGCAGAGACAGCAGAAGCAGCATTTCCTACTGCAAATAACAACATGTCAAAAAATGCATCTAATTATGGCATAATGTTGTTTATACTGACTATGTTCTGGCACAAGATGACTTCTACAAGTGTTTTAGAAGTCATTATTAGTGTTTTCAAAATGCACATTTTGTTCATTCATTTATCAAAGCAACTAAAAACTCCCTAACAATTTGCAGGAAGAGAAACAACGAAATGCAAAACCCATTTTGGAACGCTGAGTTATGAAAACTTTCACTTTATTTCCGCTGGTGTCTCGAGCTCCTTAGGAGAAAACCATAAAATTAATTCATTACTACTTTCATTGGTTCACTGCCCAATAATGGGGATGTTGGTAGTAATTATTCACATCTCAGTGATTCCATTAGATTGCTCGCTGTCCACGTGCAAATGTGACAGCAACAAAAACAGCACAGCTCTGCTCCAACACAAACACAAGGCACAATTTAAATGTTCGTGATCCTCTAATCTCTTTACTATCCTTATCCTCCTAAGCTCTTGTTTAAAATCTCTTCATCTCTCTAAGCAAAAGATACACAACAAAACAGAGGTATTAATGTTAATATTTTCCTTAAAAGAAAAGCAGACACTGCTCGCTGTTGTAATCATGCCCATAAAGCCATAAAGTGAAGAAATTTCACAGCCTTTTTATTACTTGTAGTAGTTTGGGATAGAATCAATACATGGAATAAAATATAAATGAGTCCTTGGTTATATTTATTGTTTCCATGAAACATGGATGTTCTCACCATTGGTCCTCCAGTGCCACCATCACCTCGCTCTCCTTTTTCTCCACGAATGCCCTGAAAAGGAAACTTTGTCACTAAATTGCCCAGTGACATTGTGGTTTTTAATGGAAGCTAAAACACAGCAACAACAAATTAATGGATGAAAAAAATTATTGAATCAAACAACAGCAGTAAGTTTGATTCAGCAGCTTTCAGGATTTGTACACGTCTATGTTTCCTTTTGAGGATCCTGTCACAACTTCAAGGCCAAAAAATTTAAAATGTGTTTAAGCTAAAATTTAGTAAAATTTTCATCATGAAAACACTATCAAATGCATAGGTCCAATGCAATTATGAACATTGCAATCTTTTATTATAATGAATGTTTAAAATTGAGAATAATGCAGATTTCTGAAGTTTCAATTCCAAGAGAGAAAAATAAATATTCCTCATCAACCCCGAAAAAAAAGACTGAATATGGCTGCCATGTGTATTGAACAAGGAGACATACACCATTTATAATTAGCCTGGCGACTGAGTGATGACTCAACAATGTGTTATTTTCAAGGTCTGTAAAAATGTCTAAAAGGTAAAATAATCAAATGTGTTCATGTGTAGATTTGTAGATGCTCCATATTGAGCGTGTGTTTTTAAGACTTTTGAAATACATTATTTTACTTTTAAATTGTTAGAATGCTATTTGAATCTTGTTATATCTTGTTCATTACTACTACTAACATATCCAGACAAATATTAGCATTGACGGCTAAATTTGCCACATTTACACGATGTGCTGAAGTGTTTAATGTGCAATGTCCTTTCTAAGTAAAGATAATGTGTCATTATACTTAGGGGTGAACGATTACTCAAAACGCAGGCTTACTGGGGGTCCCTGAATGGAGAGTCCACTGGGTCCCTGAGGACCAGGCGGTCCTGGAGGTCCAGACGGGCCGATTTCCCCCATAGGTCCCTGGGGTCCCTATAAAAACCACAACAAAGGATCAAGGTTAAAATGATATGAAGTTTGATGAGCCAGGGCATTTTTTATGAGGTCGATAAAATACTAAAGGACTAAAACAATTCAAACATTTGTCTCACATTCACAAACCAAAATCAATTAATCTGGTTTCACCCTGTAAGACACAAGAGCTCCGATGCGCAAAGAACACCATAAAAAGTTTTAGCATGGTCGATTTTTGTGGTCTTGTGTTGGAATTTCCAGGAAATCAATGTTTTAAAGCTTCTTTAGTTGTATTTTGAGATTATAGGCAACACTGCTCACCCATAGAGATCAGAGGCACAAAAACACACTTTTACCTCATACAGTTTGATAGTTTAGGCCTCTTTATTAAATATGTATCTAAAATCAAAACATTAACTTTACTAAAAGCTCCAAGATCTCTTTATCCCTCCAAAAACAATTCATTTATTGTTATACATTATTTTAATTTAAAAAGTACTTTATTTTTCTGAGACATGACCCTGAACTATAAAATGTCAAACAGGTGACTTAAGAGTGACATTCAGCCTCTGATCGACATCACTTCTACTATTTCTACTATTGACCGTCTCTGTGGTGTGATCTACAGCATGACTTTCGTTTGGACACTTCAGTCATCTCCAATCTGGTTTTTCATGCTGTTGGAGTTTCATTTTATTACAGTGTGAAAAGTGCAGGCAGCTTTCCTGCAACAGCAGCCAGAAAAGAGGGTTTAATGCGAACCAAAACTGAGTTTCAGTACAGTGGCAGTGATGGCCAAAACAATCTTTAACTGTGTTTATTATTTTACTGTTCAACCATGCGCATCCTGAGTTTATGCGTTTCTTATCCATGAAAACACACCAAGAAACCACAGATCAGTCGTGCAAGAATAAAGGAGGAACAAAAACAAAGAGCCAAGTGTTCAATTGAGAATCGCATAGCTTTGCTTTTAGGGTCGAGTTGTGTAATATGCATTTCATGTCACATACACCATCTTTCTGTCTAAGTATTTGATAGTCTTCCCACTTACAATGAGTGGAGAGGTCTGTAACATCCATTGTAGGTACACCTCAACTGTGAGACAGAATCTAAAAGAAGAAATCCAGAAAATCACATTGTATGATTTTTAAATCATTAACTTTTATTTTATTGCATGAAATAAGTATTTGATCACCTACCAACCAGGAAGAATTTTGTTTTTCACAGACCTGTTAGTTCATATTTAAGAAGCCATCCTATCCTCCACTCCTTACTGAACTAATTGCATCTGGATAAAAAAAAAACCCTCCAGTCAACACTATGGGCAAAACCGAAGCGTTTCTAAGGACACCAGGAACAAAATTGTAGATCTACATAATGCTGGCATGTAGATGCCCAGCCGATTGTCCTGGGGGCTACAGGACAATGGACAAATGGCTCAGAGAGGAAGTTGGCACAATTATAGAAGAAACTCAAGATACAACACCGGAGGATCTGGTCAATCACCTTACGAGTGCCATAGTCTCAAAATTTGCCTTCACTAACACACTACGCTGTCATGGATTAAAATCCTGCAGTGCTCCCCTCCTATACCAAATGTCCAGGATAGGTTTAAATTTCTTCTGGATGATCCAGATGAGACATTGCAGAACGTCCTGCGGTCAGAGGAAATCAGTATTGAACTTTTTGGTATAAAGTTCAGTCACTGTGTTTGGAGGAGGAAGAGCAACGAGTATGATCCTAACAAAAATCACCCCAATCATTAAGCATGGAGGTGTAAATATCATAACTTGGAGGTGATTTTCTGTGAAGGGGACAGGAAGTGAACCATATATGAGACCATGTGCTATGAGACTTTGGGTAACAACTTTATTCCCTCAGTAAAGGCACTGAAAATAAATCATGGCTGTCAGAAGCCGGCAGTCTTTAGATGTTACACTGATTAAAAAAAATTGTTGGAGGGATTTGAAACTCATGTTCCCAGTGACAGCCCTGAAACCTGAAAAAAATATGTTTGGTTAGAGAAGTGGGCCAATCCCTGCTACAATGTGTACAAACCTGGTTAAAAACGGGAGGAAACGCCTGACTTCTGTAACTGTAAACAAAGGTTTCTTTATTATGTTTTACTTTTCTTTTGTATCAAATACTTATTTCATGCCATAAAATGTAAATCAACAAAAAAAATCTACAAATTTTGTGGGTCTCTTTGTACAGATTCTGTCTCTCATTGATGAAAATTACAAACCTCTCCAATCTCCAAGTGCACAAACCTGAAAAATTGTCAGCGTATAAAATACTTATTTTCTTCACTGTAATGTTAAAATGTTTAGTGGAGAATAAAAGTTGAGACATGCAAAAGTTTGTTTCTGCAAAAACAATTCAGTTTTATTCAAAGACACACGAAGATTTACTATTTCATTTAACAATTTGACAGAAAACGATCAAGTGACTGTCTGTGTAGCAGTATATTTAAATTATTTAATAAACTGGACTGAGATCAATTGAATCCAAGTTTCAGATATTTGTATTACTGGACTTGTTAATCTTGTAAAGGTTTATATAGTATTTGCTGTGAGCTAAAATGAAATGTGTGCTCAGCTGAGAAGAAACTTCAGATTTTTCCAAGCTTGTGTTCCTTGTGTGTGATTCCATTTGATTTTGTTTTTGTGAAATGAAACAGTCAAAACAGTTGAAATGCATTTAAGATTGATACTATGACTGAAAAATAAAGTCCCAGAAATTAAGTACCCAGTACTAACCGTCACTCCTGGTTCCCCTCTGTTTCCTCTGGCTCCCCTTATCCCAGGTCCACCCTAAGCCGACAATTAAACAAACGTAGTTATAGAGCAAATAGCATCATAATATAGAGTCATAAAACATATAAATATTAACAGTATAAAACTTGAAAATTCTTAACTGGCCTTTTCATTGATTTTTTAAAGCAGACAGGCAATTATAAAAACAACCAACTTTCCACAAGAAAAAAGAAATCTAAAGAAATCTTGTGTTACTTGGATCCAGTGGACTATTGTTTAAAGCAGACTAGCTGTTTTTCTTTATTGTTTAGCTAAAAATACTAATTTAACTGGAATGTGTTGAATAGGCATTTCATAGGTTATTGGCAACACAGAAAAATGACGGAATGAGCACGTTGGCTAAAAAGATCACTCATGGAATTAAACAGTAAGGAGGATGTAATTTACCTCATAAAGAAACAATTGGAATCCAGACTTTAAGAGAAGAAACAAACCAAAATTGACAAAATTTTGCATAACAACACTCATTGCACAGAAAAATAGATTAAAATGGAAACAGCCAGCCCACAAGATGACAAAAGTTGTTTGTGAGCATAAAGTTAAATTGGGTGGCAGAGCATTTGGAATAATGTTCATCTGAATTACAAAACACCATTTGCCGCTATTAGCAGTGATACTAACAAGAGCATTTTGAGGATTCGGTATATTAGAGGTGATATTCCAGTTTCTGGTGTCTTTTACTACATTTACTCATCCTGGCATTAGTAAATCTAGCTTGAAAAGGTGTTTGGTGATATTCTCTCCATTTCTGTATTTGTGATGCATAGAAGTGTGTGCTTTGATTTTCTCACAGTAATCTTCCTTCATCCTGGATAATGCTTAGCTTCACAGCACAGACATTGGGGATGTTTTTCCTTGCTTGGATCAAAAGTCTAGCAAGAAGACAGTTTGTGTGTTTGTATGTATTGTGCAAATGGTGGAAACTACCAACATGGATTTTTTTCATGTATGCATTTATATTTATTATGAATTTGCATACATCTGGGATAAACCCGGGTGTAGAAAAATCCAAGCAGATACGCTTTTCTTTTCCAACAGTATGAGTCTTACATTTGGAGCAAAACCTGCAAAGAAACCAAAATTAGCTTCCAGCAGGAGTAAAACAAATAATTATGTTTGGATTTGTATGCGGGCCCCCAGTAATGAAAGAAAAACACAGCTCTATGATTTTCTGAGTAATTTGATGCCAAAGACAAATTTACATCTTGGATGTAAGCCAGCATGGGCGCTTTCCAATTTCTATCCAACGGAGATGATAGGTTGGGCACGCCTTACTTTCCAAACGCTGGATTGATCGCTGGCTAATGTTGAGTGTTGAACTGTGGCTGGGTTAAACACACAATATAGAGGCGATCAGTGGAATATGGTGCATTGAAAACCGAAGAGGTCCGCTGCTGCTTAAAACAGAAACGTCATCAATCATAGTTATGGTTGAAAGGCAAACATCAGAACAAGCAAGGATTGTTACAAAAAATTACCTGAATCAGTTTGCATGGTGGAAATTAAAATATGTATATATTCTAATTTTTATATAATTAAAACAAAATAATACCTTAGTTTTAGTTTAATGGTTTGCAGTGTTTTTATTTGGATCCAAGGTTTGGCATGGGTGTTGGTTGTACTTCAAACTTGAATGAGACCCAGCTTTGAACAACACACACTGTTATGCACCTGAAGGTGAATAAAAACATAAACCTAGCAAATATTTGGTTATTGAAATTGACTTTCTGTCCCAAAAAAGGCCCAAAACAGAAAGAAGAGAGGGATGTGATGACCAGGTTCACCTCTGAAATTAGTATCAGTTCATAGGTTTGAGATAAAAGCAATCTAGTCATTTGTATGGATTTGTTTTTACATAATACCATCAAGGTGAGTCATTACAATTTTTCTTTTTCCCCACCAGTCTCGTAGATTGTTGCTGCTTTCATCATCACTGTGCGTTGGTGGCCCACTTTGAGCCAAACGTCTGCTGCCAATCAGATGGGCTCACATTTGACTCCAGATTACTTTGGTATAGGGAGAAGTTTGTACTAGACAATAGTTCTAAGGTTCTCTGGTTCTAAAACAGCCTCCAAAAATCAGCCTTCTCCAAACCATTTGGAGATATTTGTTCTGATTTGCTGGGTTGACATAAAACAGAGTTCAGTGCACAAACACTACTTTGCTCTAATCTGTTTAAAGAACACTAGACCAGAGGTCTTGTGTTTCATACAGACGCAAGTGCCATTATTGATATGAAAATAGTGACATATCTTCATGCATTCCTGTGGACTGAAGCATGGAAGATCAACCAAATCAAAAGAATAAACTGGTGTTCCTACAGGGGGCCCAGATGGTCCTGGAGGTCCTTTGCTCTCCTGAGAACAGGTGCAGGCATGGGGCAGGGGAGGACACTGCTCCTCCACTCTCTGAAAGCACACATACAAAAAGAGCAAAAATGTAATGACCAAGGTCCATATCTTCAGATCCAGCTGCAACTGTTACATAACAGCCAACGACTTCAAGCACTAATGTCAGCAAGTTGGAAATCTCACAGTTAAGAGGAGGATCTGCAAATGGAAGCTGTTGTTTAAGTAATGCTAGTTGTGTTAACAATGCTAAATGCCAACATAAGTGATAAGTGATGCAGCTCCATAATGATTTTGCCGTAGTTTATCTTAAACCCTGAATTACAGCAACTTTTCTCACACAGTAATCTCCTCTTTTTTACAATGTAGTTTTTTTTAAAGAGACATTCTAATTGGCTAAACTCAGCATTGACAGACCAAAGCTACACAATAAAATGGAAATTGGAAATCAGCCATAAAACTTTTTTATACCTCATAAAATGTGATATATAATGATGTACAATACTCCACCCTCAGGGATCAAGACGTGACTGAAACAGCTGTTTTTGAGGAATGAGTAAAGTGCACAATCAAAGTGCACAACTGTAACATTTTGGCAAATTATTTTTGACATTCAGTAAAACAAGCTAACATTTGTGTGCATGCCAAAAGACGATGCTTGCAATTGTCAATGTTCTCAGGTTAGTCACAGAATGAATCTAGACAGTCAAAGTTTGATCATATTAACAATCACCACATGGATTATTTGTATCCGTTTCAGACAGCTAATAAATCTCAGACAAAAAAAAGAAAAAAAAAGCGTTTTAAAAGCGTGGCCGATATCTTTCCATTTCTTACCAAAGCTGGCAGCTCACAGCACTTATCTCTGCTGGCCCAGGATGTGCTGCACATGATGTCAAACATCTGCAGCTGAAACTGTAAACACACACACACACCCAATCATTTTCATTACTACTGCAAATAAAACATTTCAAAACGGAGCAATACTACAGGATGGATACAGAGTAAAATCTGGCAAGATCTGATTATTTCATTCACTATATATTATTTCATTGCAGTTATGCACATTTCATTGCATTAGATGCACTTTTATTTGACATTAACTGTGTTTAATGGAGAAAATGTTTAGAAGAGACACTCTCCAGAACAAAGATATTAAAAGCCATCAGGTCACGGAAACAAATGTGACACAGTTGATGGCTATTACACAGTGTTTAAGCTGAAAAGCAGTTTATATTATCATAAAAGTTGACATTAAAAAGTAGAAGTAAAAGAAAGTGATGCTGAGGTAAGTCCCACCTTGGATAAACCAGGCTGGGATAGATTTATCTTTAAATTTTAAATATATTCTAGATGAGACATGACAGGCTTTAAAACATGACTGCAGACTTGGATGGAAATGTGTTTTTCTTTCCGCCACTGTTTTATTTCAACAATCCTTATCTTTAATACAAAATGTTATCTGCCAGGACCATGATGCAGAGTAAAACAACAACAGTATTCATTAGTAAAATTGGGGAAAAAAAAACTGGCTGAAAATTTCAGCTTTAGTTCAAATATGATAAAAAACAGCAGCATTATTTTAAAAATAAGCAAATTAGTATCTTCTGTTTTTGTTAGTTACTGTAGTTGAAGAGCTGATTTTAGTGTAATTGTCTTAGTTTGGATCATCATTGTATACCATGGGTTTTAGATTAAAATGAGCTAAGAATATCTGTAATCCCTTTGGGAACTTGGTACATGTTTATTTTTGTCATGTTACAATCCCATTAAATATCCATCCATCCATTTTCTTACACCCTTGTCCCTTAGTGGGGTCGGGAGGTGCTGGTGCCGATCTCCAGCTAACGTTCCGGGCGAGAGGCGGGGTCACCCTGGACAGGTCGCCAGTCTGTCGCAGGGCAACACAGAGACACATAGGACAAACAACCATGCACACACACACCTAGGGGCAATTTAGACAGACCAATTAACCTGACAGTCATGTTTTTGGACTGTGGGAGGAAACCGGAGTACCTGGAGAAAACCCACGCATGCACAGGGAGAACATGCAAACTCCATGCAGAAAGACCGGGGATGGGAATTGAACCCAGAACCTTCTTGCTGCAAGGCAACGGCTCTACCAACTGCGCCACTGTGCAGCCGTCCCATTAAATATATTTAACTAATATATGTTATTGAGATTGTATGTGAAAAAACCAACACAAAGTAGCTCTAATGATGGAGTGGAGGGAAAACTATACATGAAAATCCAGTCACTATACTTTGACACCCCTAAATAAAATCCAGAGCAAAATCCAGAATAGTCCACTTGTGGGCACTTTGAATTCAATAAATATCTACTCTAGCTATTCTATGAAAACCTCAAAGGTTTGTTAGCGATCAAATTACACAATGAAGACCAAAGAACACAGGGATTAAGCTATAGACAAAAGTTTAAAAGGTTAATGTCGGTTTAGGTTAAGAAAAAATTGACATTTTGAACACATCATGGAACAATGGTAAACCCAATGCTGAAAGTGGGAAGACATGGCTGAATTAGTCAATTTGTAATCTTAAGTTATATTCATACATGTATAACATGGCATTTGTTCTTATAACATGAAATTTAGTTTTTTTTTTGTTGTCCTGCTGTAAATTTGTAGAATTTTATTTTGCAGATAAAGGACTAACCAGCAGACTACCTGAAATGTGGGGACAGGCAAGTATTAAAGCAGCAGCCAAGCCCTACAGAGATCCATAGCTCATGTAGGAAAATCTATAGGACAGCTGTTAGCTGACCTTTGGACATTGAATCAAGAATTATGGACCACAGAGTGTTCTGCCAATTTTTGAATGACAGCCCACGGACGCCTTGTTCAGTTTTTCACAGACAAAGGACAGAGAAAAACACAAAGCATACAAAAAGAGCTGTGGTCAAATGAGAATACAACTTAACTTTTTCTAAAATTGAACAAGTTGCTGATTGAAATTAACTCTGCATGTCATCCTGAACACATCATCTACAAAACACTCAGTTGGAGTTCAGACAAACAAGTTGTTCATGGGAAGATGGATGGTGCTATAGGTGCAGGGAAATCCTGGAACTAAAACTACTGGAGGGCATAGAAAGACTTGAACGTGGGGTGAAGTCACCTTCCAGCAGACAAGCCACCCAAATATCAGAGCTACAAGGGAACAGTTCAGAATACACACGGCTCAAGACTTAAATCCAACTGAGAATCTGTTCATGATCAGATTTTCAAAAATGCTAGATTTAATCAAAGTACACCTGAGCTATTTTACAAAAGAACACTGGAACTTCAATCCCCAGATATTTAAAGATTGTAATAATCTAAAAGACCTGCAGCTGTGAATAGAGTGAAAGGAGTTTCTATAGAGCATCGTCTCATTGTCTGCTGAATATAATGAGCACTAAGATTTTTTTATGCGAAGTCATCTTGTATTTCATAATTTTAAAATGATTAGATGCTGTCTTAGGGAGAAAATAAAATTAAAATCTCAGTGAGATTATTACTCCTAAAAAAAGCAATGGTTAAAGAAGCAAAATGTTCAAATAAAATTGATTGAGGCAAAATGTGAAAAAGTTTATGGTATGGATACTATTGTAGGTATTTTGTGTCATCATCTTTAGTAACCCTCTCTCTATAATCTACACTTCATCTTGTATCTGGGACTTTCAGATTTTAGTTATTTACTCAATTTATATCTGAAAAAGCCTCTTCTCAACATGATAAAGTCATGATCAATGATAATAATTATGGCTATTATTACATTAATGACAATTATAAGTTTGTGATTAGATATTTTGAAAACAGAATAAATAAAACTTGCATTGTTTTAAACAAAATTAAAAGTAAACACCTAATAATAGCTCCATGATAGCACTTTGTATTTCCAGCAGGATCTCTCACCGTCCTGACTGCCAATATGTGCCCAAAAATCACTTTTTTTCATACATTTGTGACACTTTGCAAATTTCTACTTGCCATAAATACAATGAACTCCCACTGATTGACTCACTACAAGGTATTTATGGGGGTACATTTTCACACATTTTTCACACCCTCTTGGAATATGGAGGGGGTGGACAGCAAGCACAGCAACATATTTTGCACAAATTAATATGTTGTCAAATTCTCTATGTAAAATTTCAAGAGTGGACTTCAAGACACATTTTTTCCCCCACCATCCTAGCATCTTTTTTGTTTACAGATTTACATTAATTGGTACGAACCGGAGCAGAGCTGTCTCTTTTGGCTCTGGACCGAACCATTTTCCCCAGGATCTCGACTCCATCTGTGGTGATATTCCCAGCCGCTCTGATGGACTTCTCCCCGACCACAGAGCAATCCAACACCACCTTCACCGACGTCTTGCTGATGGTTACATGGAGCTGTGTGCCAGAGCAAGAGCAGGGTCAGAAAACAAGGTGTGATAGAGATCTCCTAATTGATAGACATCAGAGTAAGATAACGGTGAGCAATCTGTGAAATTATCCTTAATTCTGCTTAAATCTAAATGTGTTGAAGCAATCCAACTAAACACAGCATTAAGCTAGTGGAAATCAAGGATACTTTTACCAAGTGTTCCCATAACTTGAAAAGGTTTATGCTAGACTTTCAGAAATACCCTTCAAAATAAAAGCTTCACATAGGTGAAATTACTACAAAATGGATACTATAAGATTGTTGTTACTTAACTGATGCCTAACAAGGAATTGTGTTTACCTTTCAAAATAAACTCCCAAGAAGCCTTCAAATTAAAGTTTTTGCATAAATTAGTCCAATTTTGTGATCTAAATTTCTCAGGAACCTGCACCACGATGAAACGGGATCAGGTTTTATTTTCAAAATGAATTTATTTTATGATAATTAAAGTAGAAATGCGGCTCTCCTCTGCTTTGAGTGAGAAATTTCTTTAAATTCTCCTGGATGATTCTTCATTACTACTGTGCATCATTTTGGTTCTGTGTATAACCTAACGACGCATCAAAATAAATGATCTTACACACCAAATTGAACAATTAAAATTTCTTCAGCGGTTTTTCATCATTTATTCTTATGATTCAGTTGTCAACATTTAGGTTTATACTTCCAGTCAAATACATGCAGTCGAGTAAAAAGGTACTGCCAGTGTGCTTTTAGGCTAAAGCTGGCGTGATGACCCAGACCGAAGTTGGACTATTCTGGGAATATGTGCTTCGGCAAATGAGCTCTATAATCACTCTGACCATAAACTCCTCTGTGCCTGTGAGGTTTTTTTTAGCATTTTATTTTTCCCGTTTAGATAAATACTTTCCAAAAGTATCTTCAATGAGCAAACAAATAACCCGATCCACCCTGAGCTCTGGAAGTCTGTGAGCTAAAACTGCCTACTTAAGAGAAAAGTGCTGCCAGATCCATGAACCATCACATCCAGATGTCTGTACAGTTAATGAGGAAAGAAACCGGCATTCTGGTGAAGGACAGTAATAACCTAGACCATTAGCGTCTGTGCGTTTCCCCATTATGCTTTTTTTTTTCTCTCATAACCTCTATGCTCTTGCTCTTCTTCAGCAAAACATGCACAGACACCCTATGTCAAAGGTGCATAAATGAATGTTATTTGCAGATAATATGGAGACAAAGTTCAAATGTGAAAGCCAGAATGCAGTCCTCTGCAGAGGTGTGAACATCGTTTTTTTAAAATGACTTTTGTGTCCTTCAGTCTGAATACTTCACCGGGCGTAATGTGTGTTGAGCTTTTGTGAAATAAAGCATAATGAAAATCCTCCATGGTGCAGACATTTAGCTGATATTTAGTGGCATTCAGTTAAGGTTAATATTAGTGGTTAGGGAATGAGTGCAGGGCAGGGAAATGCCGATGGTATATAAGCAGCACTGTGTGGTATGTACATGTCTGTGTTTCAACATTTTCCTCCATGCGACTCTGACCTTCATGCTAAATGAAAAATGTCTCGTTTGCACATTTCGGTTTTATAAAATCAAAATGATCTTGCCAGGAAGTAAAAACAAATGTTTAATATTTGAATTTATGAACACTTTGTTCTCTCTTAAGAGGTCACATTCTCAAAGAAAAACAGAGCTTGAAGCTTACCATTTCCTGGATGTACTTTTCTTCTAGTCATCAATAAAGCAATGTCATGATTAATGACATACAGTGGCCATCAATTCAAACACATTTATCAATTTAACTGAAATCCAATTAAGTAAAAAGATGTGAAAAAGGCACAATAACCTGGTTTCTTAACTTAAACTCATACGTTCTTGAACCTTTTGATTTAATTTCAAAGTTCAGTCTTCTTGGGTACACACCTGCCATCCGTTGTTGTGAATAAAATTAGAAGGAAAATTAAGTTCAGCTGTCCCCAGCAGCAGTTTCTTGACATTTGGTCATTCATATCATTGTGCAAAAAACCGTAGTTAAAAACCATGGTTTAAAAGTTATTTCTGGCAAAGAACATCACCATAAATGTAAAACAAACCCACAGAACAACATTGTCCTGGCAACAGCGTGCGCTGATGTTCCTTTATCAAAAGTGCAACTGGGGTTTTCGTTGAGCTAATTTAAAATATAAAGTCTGATTGAATCACAGTTTTCACCCAAAATTTTTCAGATGTCTACCAGAAAACTGGACCTTAAAATAGATGTAATTTTTTGGGGGATCTTAAAGGAGGAGTGAATGACCTAGTCAAAGTTCACCCCTAAATATGTGGTCTCCTGAAGATGGGCATTAGAAAAAAAAATAGGGAATGACTACAAGTGACAATCTGAAATAAGAGGGAAAAAACACACACAAATTTACTGGATCAGAAATTACAATCAGATTCAAACTTAATCCCACTGATGAATAATAATGGATCAGAGCCCAGATCAAGGCTGTTTAATGATTGGCGTCACTCATTACAGTTAACTTCCTACATATTGATGCCCACTGTTGTGCTTTCACATAGTCTCTTTAAGGGCTGCATATGATTTTAAGATACATGAATACACAATATATCTTAATTACACCATGAGAGTGTGTAAGTGACAAGAGCTATAAAACCAAAAAAAGCTAGCTAACTCTCTACAACGATGATTTGTAGCTCACAGAAAGAGTTTTAGCACACGTCTTTTTAATGTTTAATCATGTGGGGAGGTACAAAAATAGCATTCACACGTCTCTGGAGAATATTATGGCTCTGAGCAATGTGCGAGTTACAGCAAAGACAAGTTTCTCTTCTCCCCTTTGTGTCTCCGTTTTCTACAACTATATTTTTTTTCTTTGCGACTAAAACTCAAGAGTCATTTCTATCTATTCCTCTGTTCTCTGCTTTTACCCGTTCCTGTTTTCCGTCTCTCCCCCCAGGGTTTGTCTGGCCCGTCTGTGCCTGTGTGCCTCAGTAAGCTTTGACAGATCCTACTGGGTTTCCTGCTTTAACGCACGGCGTCTTCATATGGTAATCCTTTTCTAAAGGCCACACAAACAAGCTCATGCTCACGAACACTCCTCTTATTCACTTGTCATCCTGTCTAAATAGAAGCAAACACTTCCTTTGGTCTGGCAGTCCTCTGCATCTGTTCCTGTTCTAAACGTCGCCATGTTCACCAACAAAGGCAAAAGACTGAATGATGGACAGCTACTCCCGCACATTTTGAGATAAGGAATGGAAAACTGGAGGCTGGTGGGTGGCTGAGAGGCTGTTTATAGCAAAAATATATATACTTTTAGTGACAGTATAAACCAGCTGCTCCTTAAAGAAGAATAATGCTTTATTTTCTAAATCCTAACAAGTTTCTTAGAACTAACCAGTTAGAGCTATTCAGACAGCTCTCTCTGACAGATCTCTAAGGATTGAATATCTTCATTTTAAGGGGGTTGATCAGAGTTTTACGTCATTTATTGAGCCTGTGGAGACCAAATCATTTATTCCGCACCTGCATTATTGTTTATGTTATCATTTTCATTTTTAATCGTTTCTCATAAACGGGAATAAAAGTTTTTCTGCAACAGAAATCTCCCTGGACTTTGGTGCCGTCTATTCAGTGCGATACCACACAATTTACATAAAAATCTACTTTATTAAAATATATAAATGAGAAACAATTCAGCTTAATGGTATACCCACCGGGGCTGAGCTAAATTAGAAAGAGAAAAGAAATCTGATTTTCTCAAACTCCCGTGTGTGTGGTTCAATCATAAATAAAAGTTAAAATATGAATAAATCTGAAAAGACGGACTGTGAGGAGGGAGATGGGCTCTTTAGATGGAGGTTCGAACTCTCTAAAACAGTACTGATAAAAAAAGGAGAACAATTCTCAGCCCACGAGGCTCTGAAATCTCCCCAGACTAAATGTGCAACTTCAAAAACATCCAAATACTCATGGGATCTTCCTGCTTTTGTGCTTCACAGCTGCCTGTAACCTAGAGTCCAACTCCACTCTGTTCAGCACAGTTTCTGTGTTGCAGTTGGAAGGTTTATCTGCAAGTGTACTATGAAATTGGTCTTTAATAACTTTCACAGGGACTTGTGAAAGTATTCATACCATTTTCTAGTTTTTTCATAATTTGCACCACAAATGTCATATACTTTGTTTGTTTTTTTTTATAACACACCAGCACAAAGTAGTGCATAAGTAAACTGTAGAGCTAAACAGGTACTTGGTTGAATTTTTTTTTTCACAGTTAAAAATCTTAAAAGTATGACCTTTGTATTAAACCTCCCAAGTCAATATTGTACAGAACCACATACGATTACAGCTGCAGACCTATTGGAGGATGTCTCCGTCAGCTCATCTGAATTTTTCTGTGCAAGTTACACCAGTCAGATCAGACGGGAGAGCCTGTGAACATCCATTTTCCAAGTTTTGCAACGGAATCTCAATTTATTGATTCAGGTCTGGATTGTAACCCATCATTCAATCAATCATCTGCAATTATAGAGCACTTTTCATACAAGTATCTTATTGAAATAAGAAGATACAAATAGATCAATAAATTATATAATTAAAGACAATGAGGATCAGGAAAAAAAAATGTCCCTCTGCAGCGCTGGCTGTGTTTTTGGGGTTATCATCATCCTGGAAGACGACCCACTGCCCCAGTCTTTAGTTTTTTGCATTATATCAGGTTTTCTCTCACAATTGTTTCCCTCTGTCCCTTACATGACCCTTGGATAATAGCAAATATGTCTGATGGTTTTCTGCTAACAGATTCTCCCAGCTGAGTTGTGGGTCTGAAAAGACCTTTTGGCTGTTTTTTCTGACAAACGCTCTCCTTCTGGCCCTCAGCTGACAATCATGTCCTAAATTATACCTACACTTGTGTCACACTCAGATAATGGCGATCATAAAAGCTTGTTTTATAACCTAAACATGTGTAACCTTCTTGTCTGTTCTATCCCTGACCAGTCTAGTGTTTCCCTTGGATATCATGATGGCTTTTGTTCATTAATGCTTTCTGGTAAACCTGTGAAAGAACAGCTGTAATTTAGAACACTTTTACCAAAGGGTGTCATATTAAAAGGTCAAGTTTATATTTGTGAAACATTTCTGAAAAATAATCCTTTATCCTTTTTCTTCAGTGGCTTTAATACTTCAAATAAAATCCTGATCAAACACATTTAAGTTTGCATAACATGACAAAGTAGAAACATTAAAAGGATATAGAAAGTTATTCAGAGCCCATTTTTACTTCAGGCTACATCCACACTTTAATCGAAATGGTTTAAGATACTTGTCCGCAACACGCACCTTGTGGAAGCTGCCGTGGAAAACCTTTTTGATTTCTGGTCCTTCAAATGTAACAGTCTGGAAGTCTCCTCTGTAGTCGTGGTTGAAGAATGTCAGCGTCTTCCCAGAGCCTGCGGGACGAGGTTAGAGGAAGTTCACGTTTTTCACGCAGACAGAATTAACTTTTCTTGGATTTAACTCAGCTATGCTGCTTTTGGAAAAACAAGCCATCTCAATGGTACCATTTGTATAAATATCACAAGCAAAATAAAATGCTTCCTGAAGAACCTTCTCTCTTTTCTTGTGCTGCAGTAATTTGGAGATAAGAATTGCAATGTGAGCTTTGAGTTCAATCCAAGTTACAACTGAATGAAAATTATTCAGTCGGATTTAAGAGGTAAATTTATTTGGAGGAACAAAATACTTAGATCAGGTGTGTCCGATGCCAGTCCTCAATGGTCGATGTCCTGCAGGAGTTAGATGTTCCCTTTACTCAATACGGCTTAATCGAATGTGAAGACTCATTAGAGGAGACTCCGTAAAACTTTCAGCCATCAACTCGGCTGTGTTGGAAATTGGACAGTACAGTAGCTCTTGAAGGCTGAGTTTGCCTACCACTGCTCTAGATAAAGGTCAAGAACATTTGATGGGATTAAAAGTGATACTCTCAGCCGGGTTTCTGCAGTTTTGGTTCCAAAATTGTGAACTTTCTTGGCTTACTTGAAAGAAAGCAGGAAAACCAAAGGAAAGATAAAAAAAGAGAGCAGAAAAACTTTCAGCGATTCAGACTCACTGTCTAGGATTAGGCCCACCATCGGCTCATTGTCTTTGTTGAGGATCTCCCACAAAGCAAAAGGCTCCTGCGGGGTCTCAGGGAGCAAACGGAGCATCATAGAAATGGTGTAGTCAGATGGCAAACCCTCGGGGTGAAGGTACCTGTGGAGCAGACAAACAAAGAAACACAGCGGGCTGAGCCGTGCCTTAGAGCCACGTAGCCTCTGGAAGTCTTTTACAAGTGCCTTTTGACTCGCTGCAGCTGCTGCAGCGCTCTCTGCAGCTCCAGACAGACTGCACATCCGTTACCTTTTTCTGATCAAACAACCCACGGTGTTTTGAATAACTGCCTCTGAGCATGAGGGTTTTTTAATGCCACCCTAAACTTTCCAAACTGTTCATTGCTGACAGTTTTAAAAAAAAATGGAGCAATCACACAACAGGAAGGTACAATTACAGCCTGTTGACAGCACAAACTGGGGAAAAAAAAGCTCCTGAAATGACAACATCACAAAAAGGAAAACATTACAGGAGCTCAAATGAAGCCATTAAAAGCTTCCAATTACCTTTGCTACACAAAGGACTTCTATTTTCATGCAAGGAGGCTCTAGATAAATGCTCCCTGGTGGTAACTGGCAACAACATCAATTTTTATGTATTTATTTGAATGTAGTACCTCTCTGAGCTGCATTGAGAGCTGTTTTAAAATGACAAAACAAAAAAACACATTAAATTTATGAGGAATTCAAATAAAGTGAGTTATTTTTTACTACATTCTTGCATTTTCAAAAATGCTGTCAAACCAAACTCTCTTTTGTAAACCCCACTAAATCGTTTGAAACACTATTATTGACATCCAAACTTATTCATAGGAAAGAAAACTGCAAGAGTACAATAAACATTGAAAGTCACCACTGATGTAAGAGTACATCCGGATTATTTTATTTGCTGATCTATGGGGCGCCTAATCTGGCCACCGCCACGCTGATCAATGCACACCATTGATCAGTAAATAAAATGATGTGGACTCAAATAAAAAAATGTGTAATTTGGAAATAATCTATTACAATCCCACACCGAGGATTAGAAATATCCGTCTCCTTTGTCTTGCAACCATCTTCTAGATCTATCAGATTGAACTTTAGTTCTGCTCTCTGACTTATTCCTCTCATGAATAAACCTTCTCATTCTGATAGAGAAAAAATAAAATACATTTTTCATCTTCAACATCCCATCAGATGTCTGAAGGTTTTAGATCATAACTGATGGCTCTGTTCATATTTCCCTCCATCTTGACTAAAATAAACAAAAACAAAACAAAAAACAAACAACAGTTCCATATGGAGAAAAGACACTGACCCTAACCCCGCCATGCCCACAGTGTTGACACTGTGGGCATGGTGGGGTTTTTGGCAAAGACCATTTTTTTGTGTGAGAATTACATTTATCAGCAGCTTAAATTTCAACGTTGGTTTCATAAGACCATAAAATACTATCCCACACCATGTAAAAAGATTTTTGAAAGATATTGTATCTTTAAAAAAAAAAAGAAAGAAAAAAAAAATACTTTCCCCAAGAGCAACCTTAACCAATATTTGCTTTAAAGTGGATAGAATATTTTTGGGCAGACTAAAAAAAACTAAATTTAAAGCTTCATTTGCTCTACCATCTGTTACCCAGAGTGTATTTCATATGCTCTTGCTCACTTGGTGGGCTGCAACACCAGGGCATCGCGGTGTAACCTGTAGCAGGGGAAGCTGTTAAACGAACCAGGCTCCAGAGAAACTCCAGGCAGGGTGCTGTACTCTTTCTCCACCAGGCCAAACTTCTCCATCATTTTGAAGCCTGAAGCAGAATCATGAAAACCACAGTTAGTTTCTCAGTGAGATTATTGCCTACATAATTATCAACCGTCTCGTCTGCGCCGTCATTATTGCTGTTCGCTTAACGGCGAATGAGCCTCTGCCAGTCTGTGCGTCGTGTGTTGCTCACTTTATCAAATCTCTCACCTGCCAGCGTGTTGCCACTCATCAGCACAGATGGACAAGCTGAAAGACAAAGAGTTTATGACCATCATCAGCTAGCATTTAAATAAACTCTAGACAACGCCTCTTTCCCTGAAGATTCATGGATTTGGTTGGGGTTTAGAACATAAGCTGGTGTCACTCACTGGCAGTGGCTGCCTCACAGACGAAGGTAATAAGCTGCTCCTCTATTTTCTTCACAGCATCCAGATCGTCCACAAAAAAGACGTGTCTGTCGCTGGGTTTGCTGGCAATATTCACCAGCTCTCCATAGTCTGCATCCGCAAAGCCGATTGCAAAGATGATGTAGCCTACAAGTGGCATAAAACAGAAAGTCGTCTGATACGTCTGGAGTAAGTGGAAATAATATTAAAAAGCATGTAGAAATCTATTGAGTTACACAGCTACTAAACTAAATATCACTGATAGTTTAAGAAGCATTATAAAACCGTGTCAAACAAGGAGCTAATTTATTATTAATAAACATGTTAGAGTGCGCATCCACAAACGTGTTAAGCTCAGGTGGGACATCATTCTTGTTGTAATCAACCATTTCTACACTTGACGAATCGCAGCACCCACCCTCCATTTGCATCTCCTTTGACACTTTGCTGACATCATCCTGCGACCGTCCATCAGTCAGAACAACCAGGACCTTGGGAACGCCCCTCCTGGCTCCGGCCTCCGGCGTGAAGATGGATTCCTTCACATGCTTGATGGCTCGACCTGAGGAGGAAACAAAAGACAAATAAGACATTTAGATTTAAATGTGGTTTGTTTAAATGAATGCTTTGCTTTCCTTACAGTAAGTAAATGTACCCAAATTAAAAGTTATAGGTAACACTTTATTTGAAGGGGTGTGCATAAGACTGACATGAACCTGTCATAAACATGACATAACACCTGTCATGAACATAAAGCAGTCTTTGAATGTTTATGACAGTTGTCATGAAGCATCATTCAGTAAATAACGTCTCTTTTAATGCAAAGTTGCTCTAAAAGTTGCATTAAAAGTCCATTAAAAGTGCCAACTTTGCATGATTTTGTAAATTATGATAATTTAATGCAAAGTTGGCATTTTAATGGACTTTCAATGCAACCTTTAGAGCAACTTTGCATTAAAAGTGTCAATATTTACCGAATGACACTTCATGACAACTGTCATAAACATTCAAAGACTGCTTTATGTTCATGACAGGTGTTATGTCATGTTTATGACAGGTTCATGTCAGTCTTATGCACAACCTTCAAATAAAGTGTTATCAAGTGATAATTTTCTAGACCTTTCAGAGTGAGATTATGCTGCTGCAATAAAACATCTTATTCAAAAGCATTGTACATATCTCTATAAGGAAGAAAAGTAAGTGTGGAAGTCACTGTAATTGAATCAGGAGTAAAATCCTTGTTGTTTTAATTCTGTTGCAGGATTTTTGTTCTAGCAGGCTAGTCCAATCCTAAGACTTCAAAACAAGCAGATTCTCTGTAGTCCTTTTTAAGTTTACCGTGACAACAACCCAGCCTTTTCTAGTTAATCCCTGATTCACAGCTCTCTCTGTGCATCATACTGTATAACCTGGACATTAAAGGCTTTTTCCTCACTCTGCTGATTATGTTCCCATTTAAATAAGTTGCTGACACTCCCTTCATCAGAACCAGCCCCCTTACATAATTACATCTTTTAAATCAAACCCACCATGGAAGTCCATTCGTCAGCGCATCGCCACAGTTGGCTTACTTTAATAAATCCACGTTATGGCTTTGATGTCTTTATAACCTCCTCAAACAGTACAACTTTTTTCAGTGACATTGTTTTCAGAATCAATTCGAGGGGAAGTGTCTGAAAACTTAAAAAAAAAGCCAACAAACTACTATACAACGGTATAGTCTCCAATCTAAAAAAAAATTACTATTAAGTAAAAGATAAAAACCCCTTCTTGAAGAAAAAAAAACCCCCGCTTGAAATTGCTTTACAAATAATATAAATCCTTATTTAAAATGGGTACCTTTATGAACATTTGTTCTGTTATGATAGCTTACACCATCACTTTAACAAAAATATTACATGTACCAAGAAAATATTGATGCTACTTTATACTGGATCAAAAAGGGGCAGCATAAAATGAATATCAGGGAAACGACAAAGATGGTTCCTCAAATTCCTCCAGTATGATTAATTCATCTTTCAATGGCATTAATCAGGCACATTTCTGAGCGAAGCTACATGGATATGAGTTAAAGCTTTTTGTAATAAGCCTTACAAGACAATGTCAGAGAAGTGATGACCTAAGCACTGAGGATTGAGACCAACACAAACATGTCATGTTGGATGCTTTAAAATTAAGCCAGAACATTACACAAAGTTCGCACATCTTGAGGTCCTATTACCTGGTAATGAACCTAATTGTTCAATGTGAAATGTCTAGACGGCTTTAAAAGGTTTCCAGACCCACCCCTGAAAAAGGCTACATCTGTGAACACATCGCAGCAAATTTTATAAATCTTACACAAGGGAGGGCTTTTGACTCCCCACAGCACAGCAGTAGACTGGCTACTAGTTTTAATAATGTGCAGAAATGAAGTATTTCTCCTGTCAGCTCACCGTTTGAACTAAAAGTAATTAATTCTACCAAACAGTGAGAAGTGTAATCGTCTCACAGAGACAGTTTTTTAATTTTAGTGCCAATTTAGTACATCATTATTTACATAATCAGTTTAAATGGGGTTATTGTTAATCATCCTGCAAGGGACATTTAGTGTTTGAGTTGAGATAATAAACTAATTGTTGTAGAAATTTAATAAACAACCATGAATTGATTAATAGCATAGAGCGCAATATTACTGTCCCTGAACTTCAAGCAAAACTTTCAGACTACATCACAACTTTCTCTCTCTCCACTTTTTCAGGAAGCTGTCTGTGATGACAAATGACAAAGCTGTCAGCCTGTAAAACGTTGTGATGTCAGACATCTGTGAGCGGTACATCTGTTTCTACACACTGATCGTGACAGGCATGTCTAGAAATGCAGCAGCTAGCGAGGCATGAAGAGACACAGAAGACAACACCGGGAGGAGGGCAGCTATCAGATGGAGCAGGGGGCCGGGCGATGGAGGCTGATCGAGAGGGTTCAGACGGAAAAGACCAGAACAGGGAAAGAGAGGAAGACGAAATGTCTAAATGAACACTTTTCAAGGTAGTTTGTCTTCAGATGTTGCTTATCAAAATGTAGTCATTCTCTAAAGAAACAGAATTTTGTGCAACTCTCAGCTTTGCATCTGCTGCCTAAGAGAGATACCATTGCAAAACACACGCACACAAAATATGACCCAGTTTGTTGGGTCAAAAACCAGCAGAAATCACAAGATGGTAAAATATACCTGCATTAAACGTAATGCCAGTGAGTCATGTTTAGTTAAGATTGTACTTCTCATTAGACAAGAGTTTGTTCCCTTAACATTAGCTTTTTACATGCTAAGCAGTTAGTACAATCTGGTGTTAGAGCTGGTCCAATTTGACTGGGGAACTGTATTAAAGTTTATATTTTATCAATACATCATACAGCAAGCTTGAAAGGATCTCAGTCATCTTCAGGATTATTATGCGTAAATTTATCACAGTTATTGATTATTAAGGCTTTGTTTAAAATATGCAAAAAGTGTTAAGAGGGAAAAATGTATTGAGTAAGAAAGAAACCAGCAGCAACTGTGTATTTTTCTCTGTAAGCCGTGGCTTTTATTGATAATCTTAGCCTTACAGACGTACAATCTCTCTGCCAGAAGAAAAGCAAACCATGAACATCTATTTCCCAAATATATTCAAATTCATAATAAATATAAATAAATACACTCCTGAAACATGAAAAAAATCATAATGGTAGTTTCCACCATTTGCACAATACATACAAACACACGCTGTCTTCTTGCTGGACTTTTGATAACAAATAAGGAAAAACATCCCCAATGTCTGTATACTGCATAGCTAAGCATTATCAAGGCTGAAGGATGATTACACACAGGGTGAGAAAGCCAAAACACACACTCACAAATGCAGGAACAGAGAGAATAACCTTACATAGCAGCTATGTAAGCAAGGTTCACTAATGCCCTGATGAATAAATTCATTATAAGAAGCCAGAAACTGGAATATCACCACTAATAAACTGTCCTCAAAATGCTCTTCGAGTGTATTAATATCACTACTAACAGTGGCAAAAAGTGTTTTTAAAGAGGCAGTTTATTTTACATGTGTCGTGTGAAATGGTTAGAGAAATATGGTGCATGGTGTAGTTAAACAGTCCAGGAAAAGAGAATATATTTTACCTTCATAAATTATGCCAATCCATCAAGCGAAACAATAAATTTCTGTTCCAATTGTTGTAACTTGGCAACATAATTTCACTAGCTCAAAATTTAAGGTGTACACGCATATTGTTTAAAAATATTCTCTCTGTGATCAACAAGCAGACCAAATGTTTTAGCATTGAAAATGCAAAAACCAGTGAAAAGTAAATGATAATTTCATGTCGGGCTACAATTTAATTCCAGCAGGTTTGCAAAGCTCAACAATTAAAGACCTTTGGTCTTTTAGTCTGTCTTAGATAGACAGAGTTGGTGAAGAATAACTTATGTGTCACTGCCAAAGTGTTTATCTATTACAGTACCGACTCTTTAGGAAACATTTTATGACATTGATAATGTGATCTTCAATATGTTTGTGCTAAAAATAAGAAAGAAAAAGAGGATTCTACAGCTCAAATAAATATACCAGTGCTGCTCACATCCTCACTAAAACCAGGAAGATGGAGCAGATCACCCTGAAATTCTTCCACTAACTCAGAGGAAATAGACTTTATTACTGTTAATCTATAAATCCATGAATGACTTGGCACCAAAGTACATTGAATACTATTGTCCTTGGATCGACCATCCAGGCCACTCAGGTCTTCTACATCCTACATAATCAGAAACAAATGTGGAAAAGCAGCATTCAGTTTTTATGCTCCATAAATCTGGAATAAACTTCTAGAAAACTGCAAAACGGATGAAACACAGAGTTCCTTTAAATCAAGACTAAAACCCATTTCTTTAGAGTTGTCTTTTTTAATAAGTGGCCATTGATTACATCTACCATTGATAGCGACTTTTCACAGCAGTTTTATTGTTTGCTCATTGTCTTATATTTGTATCATGTGAAGGACTTTGAAGTGCCTTTTTTCTGAAATCTGCTATGCAAATAAACTTGACAGAAAGATGGAAGGGGCTAAAGAGAGCAATTCCAGACCCATAAAATTTCAGATGCTTCAAAAGACAGGGGCTGAGGTTTACCTTCATTCAGGGCAACAGAACTCGTACAGCAACAATGCAGTGCAATTTTTAAAAAATCGAAATTCAGACCTAAATCTAGCACAATCTGTGGGAAGACTTGAAAATTTATGTTAACAGCTGTTTTTCATCCAATCTGACAGAGCTGTAGAAAATATTAAACAAAATAGACAAAAATATCTAACCTGTTATATAAAATTTCTATAGAACACATTGAGCTTCCTGGTTGTAATGTGACAAAATGTGATCAAATGGAATTAATCTTTTGCAAATCTATGCAAACCATTTTTTATTTAAGCACAAACAGCAATTTTTTGATTTTAAAATTAAACTAGTTGTTAGTGTTATGGATGTCATTTTCACATTACTTTGAATCCCTGCAACTTCTTGCAGTTAACTCTGAAGCACATGAGATGTTTGCATATTCAAACAGCCCCGCTTTATGATTTGGTGACAATAAAACAAAAACTGCAGAGTGGGAAATTTAAAAAGCTCAAGGATAAAAACTTAATTTCTGTAACTTTCAGTTTGTGTAATGCTCAAAGACAAAGAGACAGAAAGATTGATTTTGTGTCTTTGAGCATAAGCCGAACCTCGGCTGATTCTCTTTCACCCCTCTGTGGTCTGAAGATGAAATATCATGGTTCATTTTCTGCTTTGCCGTACTCCACATACATTTGGTTTGGATTCTGTCCTGTCAGCTAAAACACTCACTCCATTTCCGTCTTTTAAGCTGTAAGCAAATGGAGAAAGAATTTGCAGAGCTGAAGACAAAATATTGAAGTGAATGTCCTTTTGCAGAATGTTTTTTATTGTACTATAATTACCGTAATTTGTTCTGGTCTATGCCCTTTGTATTCGTTTATTTCTATAGTTACTTTAATTTTGTGACACACATATATATATATATATATATATATATACACACACAATATGTTATGTATTTTCAGTTGTTTATGTTGAATGTGTGGACCCCAGGAAGTGTAGATGCAAGGAACTGCAACTAATGGGGATCCAAATAAAAGAAAAAGAAAAATGGGAAGAAGGGAGGAAACAAAGAAAGAGGCAGAAGATGGACGCATGTAAAGGGAAAAAAAATATTACCTATATATTGCAGAGGCCTTGAACATGTAGGTACCATATTTTCAAGGACAGAAAAACATGTTGAGCACAAATTTCAGACGTCAGCTAAATTGAAGTGCCTTTAGCAACCAGGATTGCCAATTAAAGCAGAAATCAGCTGAATTATTGACAACCATCTCATGTGTCCTGGTACAGAAGAAACATCCGCCCCAATTTTACAAGCGTGATCATCTCATGCATCCTGACCAGGAATTAATATATTTTCCCCCTGCAGTAAGTGATAGCATGGCTATAGAGTGAAGTCATTTAGTTGGATGGATTTTACCCTCTTTTTGGCAGCAGTGTGGTTAAAAAAAGAGAAAAAAAAAATCAGGATTAACAGCTCAAAGTTACCAGAATCTAATAAACAGACAAGTAATAAAATAGTGATATATGTAATAATTAAAATAGAAGTGTGGTAAGAGTGTCATAAAAACATTTTGCAGTTTTACTACTATGTCGAGATATTAAATGCACTAATTATATGGTGCAAATATACATTTATTTTAGTATTTTTTTATTATTACTTCATATTTCCTATGCAATAATCTATCATGACATAATAAAATGTCACTATGGCTTGGTAAGTGGAGCATAAATGCTCATTGGTGAACATGGATAGCACCTCCACAGCAAACCAATCAGATCATCTATAGCAGCCCATCAACTGTGATACGAAAGGCTGACAAAATTGATGATTTCACAATATGCTGCAACACAGTAGTATAACAATGATTCCATAAAACATAAAAACATGTTTTACTTATTTTTACATTCAATGAAATATTGAACAGATTGTCATGACATGCATTTTGGTGGTGTTTCTTTTTTTAACTAAATCTATTGATTGTAGTTTCGGTTCTATTTAAATCACATACTTAAAATAGGTTTTAAAAACTTATTTTTATTTTTAGAAAACCAGTAGCTGTTTGGAGTGTGTCACTCCACACTAGAAACAGCTACTGGTTGGAGTGTAAATGGATCCTTCCCACTGGTCCAGAATGAATGAAAACATTCACTTGGAGAAGTAAAGTTAGTTTTAAAAGACATTGTGGGAATATTGTGATTTCAGCTCCAACTTCCAACATCAATATTTTAGGACTACCTGAGGACTCCAAGTTCTCCCAATTTAAATATTTTTTTTACGAGGGGAAACTACTATCTGCAAAAATCTTACTGGACTGTTTTCACAAATCAGAGGTAAATTTAGACTAATGTAAGACAAACTGCAAGTTTGTGTTGGTGCTCTCCTTTGAAAATGAGAGCATCACCACAGTAATCTTGATAACTTCTTCTAACCTGTCTTGGTGTTCCCGCCCTTGTATCTGATCTTCTGAATGGCTTCCAGCATCGCTTCCTTGTTACTGTGGGCACTCAGCAGAAATTCAGTCCGGGCGTCGTCGCTGAACTGAGCGACAGCCACCTGCGCAGAAACGGAGACGGCGAATAAGTTCTGAGCGTAGAGAGAGAAAATGCTCTCAGCGTCCAATCTGTCTGCACCTAGAGAAATAATTTTCACAGAAAACAACATTCTGCCCCAACAATTCACATCAACACCAGACACATTATCACTTGAAAATAGCTCCAACATTAGTCTGTGCAGGTTTGGTTTAGCAAACTTTGAAACAAGCAGAAACACAGCCAAATCTACCACAGCCACAAAATGAGGACAACAGGAGGGTTAAGTCATTTTTAAGACTGGAGGTTCAGCTTGTGGCAGGACAATGAACCTAAGCATCCAGCCAGAGCTACAGAACAATGGGATGGTTTAGATCAAAACATGGTCATGTGTTAGAACATGAACACATGAACAACGTCCAGATGTAAATATAAATGAGAATCCAAGACAGAACATGAAAATGTATGTTTATAGAAGCTCTCCATTCAATAGAACTGAGCTTATTGTTTGTTAAATAGAAAAAGCAAAATGGCAGCTTGCAGAAGTGGAAACCTGGCAGGAACTTGTGCTGAAATGTAAAGCACTGAATCAGAGCTCCCTGATATAAAAGTGGGCTGTATTTTAGATTATTAGTACACATTTAAATGTATACATTATTCTTCTTCTCAGCTATTCACAACTTTGTGTTGGTCTAACAAATCAAAAGAAAACACACCAACATTTCTGATGCGACGTGTAAGAGTCCAGCTGGGTGTGAATAGTTTTAAAAGACGCATTTTGTTCAGATATCCAGCTCTGACCTATAATCAATCTAATAGGCTTCTCAGAGCGATGAACCCCATCATCCCCTCCACACCACTAATGGAGCTACTGCTGGCTCTTGTCTGATTACATTTATGGTCCCACTGCCTCTTTACAGTGCAGCCAACTTTCTCACATTACAGCCAGTGGCTTGCTGTCAGTATCCCACTGCTTGGAGGTTTTGGGGAACAGCAAAGGCAGCAAACTGTTTAACAGCAGACATTACACAAATGAAACAAAAAGGTTTAGCAAGCACCTATATAGTGTGACAAATGAAGCAGCTGAAGTCTGCTGACATCATGGAGGCCACAGAGGAAAGAGGCCCCAATAAATCAGTTTTACACTGGAAGGAGTTAAAGCCTGGCATTGCTATTGATCAGCCTAATGGTAAAACTGTGGAAGGATGAGTCAGAGAAATGTCTCCTTCCCTGCTCAAACCACTTGATGCTTATTCCAGCTTCTAATTCATGCAGATTTAGCTCATTAAAACCACCATTTATGCACAAGAAATAGTGTTTCCTGGCAAAGAACACAGTGGCAGAAAATGAGCAAAGTTAATCGAATGCAGCTCAGCAACTTGTACGTCGCTCCAGAAAGTAAAGATTGACTCACTAGGGGAATAAAGTTCCTTCTCACTTTCCTAAACTTAAGTAGATAAAGGGATGCAGACAAGCAGGTTTCTCAGGGGAGTAACAAATAAAAATTGGGTAAAAAGAACAGCTTCCCTGCCATGTAGAATCATGCCAGAATTAACATTTTCCCAATAAAACAAAGGTCTAAAAGCACAAATGTAAAAAGCAAAAACGAACAAAAAAAAGTTTAATGATCTAATAGCCAGTTTAGGAGGAAATGTGCATTTCAATTTCAAATACAGAAATTTCACAATAATAGGACAATTACCACAACCCATTTAAAGGTTTGGAGGGAATAACAATCTACATGGAAAACTTCTAAATTGCTGCAAACTTTGCTAATTCTGCAGGAATCGTTTTTACAGGGTTAACATACTCTTAAAGGAGAGCTTCGTTAACTAATTTTGTCGTCACAATATAAAATCCCTGGTTCTTTTCGAGCATCTGCTTCACATTAAATGTTGGAAAGAAATTGTTTTAGAGGGAAAGCTGCTAACCAAATTATCAATTTACCAAATTATTCAAAATTTTAATGTAAATAACTTCTGGGACTGCAATTCTGCACCATCCTTTAATACATCCTTCAACATTCTCCACTCATGCCTTAGCCTGAACTGTCCATTTGTACTCATGTCTGCAAACGTCCAGCCCACTTTGGTCATTCTCAAAAAAAGTCAGAACATCTTCAGCTTTCCCACCTTCGCCTTTGAATATTTTAGTCACTATTTGACTTGTCTGAGATCACACACAAAAAGAAAAAACCCAAAGCATTCGTGACAAACCTGGGTGCCATCTGGTCCAATCAGATCCAGTGAACCCATAGTGCTGTAGAGAAAACGTGTGATTTTCATGAAGTTGTCGTCTCCAATGGACCAAGAGCCGTCAACCAAAAACACCAGATCAGCCTTGGCCTCCTTGCACACTAGACGGATAAGATAGAAAGACGTAGTCAGCCCCGAAAAGATTATAACTGCATTAAAAAAAAAAAAAAATCTAATTTCATGCAGAACAGAAGTCAGATAAGGACAAAGTGAATGCAGAATTTCAACGGGCTGTCCAATTATCAAGACTTATTAAATATTTAAAGTAAGAATCATGGCAAATACACATCTCCAAGAAAAGGGTCAATATGCAAGGATCAGGCCTTGAGAGCAATGCACACACTGTAAAGTTCAAAAGACGGATTAACTATGTGCGCTCACTTCGAAACTCAGAGATACCCCTTTTTAACGGGTTTATGCATTTCATGTCTTCTTTTGTTAGAATCTCGGTCGTGTTCGTGGCCCCGCAGCGACTTTGCTCTCCGCTTTTATTCTTCTCAGGTTTCTCAACGACTCCCAGAAGCCATATTGCAGCAGCTGTAAAGTTGTTTAGGGGTTTTAAAGGCTTTTCAAACTCAAAGTCACAAAATTCCAAGCAGTGTTTATGATCCTACCGGCCTCCATAAATTTCAGGGAAAGCATGAAAAATGCCTGCAATTCTGAAGCAGCAGAAGAGGATGGAACTGAGGAGCTGTGATGGTTTTTACTGACATTTCTCGTTGCAGTGGCTCTCTCCTCCCATTTTCTTCAGCAATTTAAATAATTTTCCTACTTTTTTCAAGACCACCACATTTTTCTACTCATCTTCCTTTCTCTCAGTTTCTTAGTTTCAGTTTTCTGCAGAGGTGTTTTTGTGTTTATTTTGTTCTACCCTTCACTTTTGTCCATTTTTTTTCCCTCTGTTGCTTTTTTGTTGCCCTCACACACTCTCTCACTTTCCTTTTTTTTATCTTGCTTGGAGTACAGGTTGCATGCTGTTTCACATGGAGGCACATGTCTGACAAAGGTCAGAAACTTAAACAGAAATGCTTAAAGATGGGCTCAGCAGGCGTGGCGGTTCATGTCTGAGGGATTGGTGTTGTAGGGTGACCTTTTAAAAGAGGAGGCAGCCAAAGAGCTTATGGGTGGGAGAGTTTGTACCTTTGATTTCCATTTAACCATTAAATAAATCAGTTATGATCAACTATGATTTGTGCTTTAGTTTACTTAATTTACAGTATTATGCATCAAGTTACAGAAATAAATTGCTTCTGTTTGTAGCTTCTGCACATGAATCCTTCCTGTTTTCATTTAACGATTAGGATTCAGGGGTCACTGAGAAATGATGTAAGGCTTTGTGTTTAGCAGTCGGTTTTCAATTTCAACATGCACATTTGAAAGTAATAAAAATGTAAGACTATTGTTAGACTGAAGCCAGTGGTCGAGGGGCTCTGCTTTGTTCCCCATTGCGACTTGAGTGGTGTTAGCTCAGAAATGACAACATAATGGAAACAGAAACATGTGATATTGATTATTGCAGGCTGAAGCAAAACACACACACACACACACACACACACAAATACACCAGGGTTATAATGAGAAACAAAACATATCCTGTTACCACTCAGCAAAGTGTTTTGTTCATCAATGGCTTATTTGGTAATGCCTCTTTTGATGTTAATTTGATTTTGGATTTATCTTTAATCATTTTCTCAAATCGAACACTTTAACTTGGGTCACTTCAACTTTGACGGGTTTTAGTTTTATGAATCGTGCCCACTCTGAGGCAAGGCGACAACTGAGACAAGAAAACATGCTAAAACCTCTACTGCAGTCCATTTCTTCATCCATTTGTATAGAAACATTGTAATGTAAAATAAAAAATGTTTGAACTTGGCTCCTTAATACTGTTTAAGAAATACCAACGTTTAAGCTTATGTTTCCCTGTAAAAGATCTACAAAATGTCTTTAGACAAATTTACAGTAAGCATAATCCCACACTGAAAACATTGATTGTAAATTAGTTGAACTTGAATCCTCACCCAGCCTTGTTTATCTAAAAATCTTTATTTCTCTGACTGTAGATACAAGTGCATCAGAGTTATAAAAATAAAGACACATATGCTTTATGTGAATGGGCAGCTTTTTCTTTCTTCCTATTTTGAAAAGCACCTAGCAAAAAAAAAGACCATTGTGTCAAGCTATATGGGAGAGAATAGGAGGTGGTTGTCAGCTGTAAATACTGTTAACAGAAAGGACTGGAGCACCAACACCAAAGATGTGTGCAAGAAGGAAATAAGTAGACTGTTTTCTGAAGAAACTAAGAATCTCTCAGGTTGTCTCAGAGATCCTCTCATGGTCCGTCTCATGGTTAGCTGTTTGATCTCCAGGCTCAATAAACCTTTTAAAGAAGCAGGTAAACTCATTGACCAGAGCTCAGAGATGTTTGGATCAGAGAGGGACAGAACCTGCCTCCCCACCCTCCTCCCTCTTGGTGACCCTTTGGAGAGACAGCAGAGCTTTTTTACCTCAGAAAAGGAACAGAAACTCATCAATTTCGTTTGACATCCCACAATACAGCAGCTCTCATCTGTCTAAGAGATAACCTTCCGCTGTACTTCACCTCTACACATACCGGGAAATTATATATAAATCACTAGAATACTTTGTCTTTAATTAATCTGTAAATTACTCAGCCATGCACTAAGCCTTGTACATACTGCTGTCATCTGCCCTGCTGTCCAAAATGGTTTTGTTCTTTTGATCACTGCCTTGACTGCCAAGACAATGTATAAAGTAAAGCAGCTTCAGTAGAAACTGTTTGATGATTTTATGGAAAAAGAAGCCTATTCTTTTCCACATCATATTTTTCCCAGTTTAATAAATGTTCCCAAAATATAAACTAGAATTTTTTTAATTACTCAGAAGTTATACTTTTCTAAGGATTTTTAAACAATAAAAAACTGTTTTCTTTTTTTACATTTTTGTTGAAAGGTAAGGTAGACTGTTCTTCATATTGTGGTTAAAGTTTACCTTCTTTAGCAGGCGGGATGGTGGGAGTGGGCTCTGTGCTGGGAGGTTCAGTCGGAACGGGAGTCGGCTCTGAAACTACATTTGAATAACCACAGACAAAAAGAAAAGAACATACAACAATGTCAAAAGGCAATGCCACGATAAAGTTTATTTGCCAATTACAAACATCAGCAGCTTGTTTGTGTCAGTGGTGGTGGACGGGGAGGAAGCAGAGCACGCTCTTTAAAATCAAATGGCAACTCCAGAGAATCGAGTTCCAGACACAGAAAGTGTTCCGGTCACAGAAAGGCATGTAGATTTGTTTTATTCATTCAAGATATAAATGTAAACCCCAATAACTAAATACACACAATTATAAATTTAAAAATAAAATAATATCGCCCCTTCTAGTCTGGTCTAGTCTGGCCACCACTATGAAATGTTTCCTGGAGTGCCACTGGTTTGTGCACTTAAATATAAAACTAATAATAGCACAAGACTTAAGGAGCCAATTTCATCAAAAGCTATCCTGTTATTTAACCTTAAACAATTAAATTATGGGAATTCCAGAAATAACACACAAGGAAATGAAAGTTCATAGAGGAGCCATCTGTTTCATTTATTTTAATTTAAACAAACAACCTCTTAATTAGACTGCATTTAATTAGTCCATTTATTAGCAGCAAAAAGTAGGTAATAAAGAAAATTCTGTACAGCAAAAAAATAATCTTCACAATTTCATGGTTAGCTGTAATGCATTCCGAATGATCTATAGTAACTTTAATTTTTATCCCATTGGATAAGAGCTGGCCATAGCTAATACAATAAATTTGCTTAAATATTAAGGAAACTCAAGATGTGAGATTCAGTTCAATCCATCAGCTGAACAATGACCTGCAACACTAGAAGCCACCTTCTCAGAGAGAGGTAGACATGATGGACTAAAAGAAAACTAGTAGAACATTTTGCAGAGCTGAGATAAATGCATGACAGAGAGGAGCTACAGGAATGTTAGGGGAAATGAGAGCAAGTCAAGGCTGATGAATAGGTTTGAAAACATTTTTTTTTTCCTTCTGAGGATAAAAGTATGCATACGTACGTGTCATGTCAGTAATGGATACAGACGGTCCTTCCATTTCTTGCATTTGTGTATAAATGCTGATCTGGTACTGGCTACTGGGAGTGAGGTCATAGAAACAGTGGCGCGAAGCTGAACCTCCCAGGTTTAGCTCTTGTCTCTGACCATCTGCAAGAAATAAATAAATAATAAAAGTCAAATCATACAAAACTCAGATCAAAATATTTTTTCTGAATCTTCTTCTGCATTATGTCTAAACCAGGGAAGCAAAAGCTTTTTAGATGAATCAGAAGCAAATAAAGTCAGAAGTGCTGCTGTAGTTATGGCAACTATGCTAATTACTAAAATAAAACACTATGGACAATTTAAAATGGAAAACACATGATCATTTTGTCTTTGAATTAAAATAGTAAAAGCATGTTTCACACACAGCTGTGAGCTATTGCTCTCCTGCTAAAATAAACAGTGCACGACGGCAAACAACAAGGAACCTTAGAAATATTTTGAGATTTGTTCTTAAACCTTCTTATGCCACATTTAGAGAGAATCTGGACCAGCAAAGATCTCATTGTTGGAAATAAACTAACAACTTCTGACTGGTGCTACATATAAGTATTCACCATTGAAGATTATTTTTATTTTATTGCTTGTAAGTGTTTTTTTAATAATAAAAGTTGCATGAAACCCTCTAATGTTAAAGTAAAAACCAATTTCTACAAAATAATTGCAAAAATATTTAACATAAAATAAGTGACTGCTTAAATATTCCAACCCTCCAAGTTAGCATTTAGTAGATGCACCTTTGATTGGAATCTCAGCACAGAGTCAATGTGAGTAGGTCTCAATCAGTCTGCACATCTGGACTCTGAAATTTGACTCCATCAAGTTTATCTGTATAACATATTGCATCAACAAGGCAACTCAAAGTGCTTTATTATGAAAACAAACTTTGCATGTTGTCAAACGCCATCTTCAAAATCATGAAGCAGATTCACATACAATATGTTAATCAATGTCTCAGTCATTATGAATCAAAGGCAAACTTTAAGCAGGTGAATTTTTAGCCTCGACTTGGAGGATCTGAGCCTTTCGGCTCTAAATCTAAATCAATCAGATTATGTTCTTGTTATGTTTTCTTTCTGGGATTGAAAAATATATGAATAATTTAGTTAATTCTAACTGACCTAAAACAACAGACAAGTTTGTTCTGATTGAACTTCAGATAGTGAGGGAAAAAATGCATACGACTTTTTACTCTGTGTATGTAAATATCTGGTTTGAACTGTGGTGCAGAGTAACGTTTGATGTTTGTAAGTTTCACTGGTTTAATTCTGTTTCCTAATGTGTCTCATGTTGGAGAGTAATCAATAGGGAAACAACCTGAGAGGTTAAAAGGAAATAACTGCTACCTCATTTTCACACTTTTACAATTTTAAAGTTGTTTAAGTAGCCATGTGGCTCCGTTAACTTAAAATAAATTCTGCCTCACCCAGGCAAGCAACACATAACTATCCTCTATGTTTTTAATACATAACAATGGTCCAACAGACACTTTATCCTAAGTGAGATGCTACTCAGAGGTACCCACAGCTGCTATTGCACTAAATGAGTTTACAGAAGCGTTTTTGGCACGGGAATGCCATAAAAAAATCTGTGCGTCATGGAGCTCAACTCTGGTCAGTGGCAGAAAATAAATAGGACTGTAAAAATGGCACTCATGGTCATTAAAATGCTATTTGTCATGCTAACAAAATGCACAAATGAGAGCACCATTATTTGTGTAGAAAGTGAACACTTCATTAACAAAGATCGTGTTTGCATAGTGGGTGTTTTTTGCACAGATGTTGGTTTTTATACAGCACATCACCGTTTGAGACAAAGTTGGCGCTCATAAAACGAATAGAAAATTTAGTTATAGTTGAAAGAAGATGTTTACATACGCTCTATAAAAAGAAACAGTTTCCCCCCTCATTCTCTGACATTAAATCAGACAAAACATTTTTTGTGTTTGAGCAATAATGTTTAAACCTTAGTTAACACCTTTCTGTCTGGATGAACGGGACAAAATTCCAGTAAATAATTTGGTGTCTGTATATATATTTTGATAGAGCATCGTATATCTACACAGCAGTAAGTTAGCACTCAGTTGGTGTGAAAGTAAACAATACAAGAATGTGTTAGGATTCTTCAGTTTTTATATTAATTTAACTAAATCTGCCTTTTAGACTCAGTTTCCAAGAGGAAAATTAGGAGATTTTTCAAAACGCTATGTAAACAGACAAAGCATCCACCAGTAAATGTACTTACTGAGCACAGACTGTATGGAGACCCGGTACGATGTGGCGTGCAGAAGAGGCTGCCACTGAACACACATGCTGTCGGGGCGCACCTGGTAGGTTGACAAGCCAGAAACACCAAGGAACACTGGAGTGAGACACAGAGAGATTGATTCAACGTGTGGCTTTAAACAAACTGGGGCTGATTATGAGAAATAGCTTCTGTCTGTATTATCATAGAAAAGCAACAAATACACGCTTACAAGATGAAGATGATGATGATGAATTTGATGAATTAACCAATAGCATGTTTGCATTGTAGTCAGGGGAAAAGTAAAGCATTTGAATGAGGCATTTTCCAGTCTGGACAAGAATAGAAAAACAATATTTCCAGATTTCATTCCCTTTCCTGAGATTAAATCCTTTTAACATGACCCAATGAAGGTTTGAAAACAGTTCAAATTGGAGATTGGAAAACTGAGGTTTTGCCATAAAAAAATGTGTTTAAATCCCATGATTTAAATCTCGTGTTGGTTTTTTTTCTACCAACACAATCAAACAGGGCAGAGTCAGAGAGATTAATCCAAACTGAGCAATGACTGTATTTATAACAGTCAGTGATCATTTGCATTGAAAAACAAATATCAATTCTGACTGTGATGATTTTGTTATGCAAGAACAACTTTTCTATCTCTTCTCTGTCAGTGCAGCTCCATCATCTGCTCTCCTCCAACGATCCTTCAGCCTGCTTTCTCTGATCTAATCACCTCATCAAAGGTATGAAGTCAGACATTTATGTCAAGAATGGAAAAACATTTGATAAACTGCATATAATATGCATCCAGAATATTTGATTCAAGGGATGTTTGAATCAAATACAGATGTTTGGCTTAAAGTTCAATAATGGAACAAAACAAAAAGATTAATCTTTTTTGCTTTTTTTTGTTTTCTGCAGATTGTGTTATTTTTGAAACAACTCCCTTCATGTTTCAAAAAGAGATTTTTTTTTGCTCGACTCAATGCAATCTGCTGGGTTTCCTTGGAAACTTTCCAAACTAATTTGAACAATTACCATATTCTACTGTTTGATAAGTCGGATCAATTGGGATGCATGTGACTGAACGGAAATAATTTTTTAAAGACAAACTTTGTTGTGAAATGGTGCTATATAAATAAACTGAATTAAATTGACTTTTGGGTGATCCACAAAAGTGTGAAAGCTGCAAGCTGATATAAACTTCAGGTAGGCAGAGTTGGAAGCAATAAAAAACAAGAAAGGTAGTTGGGCCTTTGATGTTTTGCTGCAAAATATCATGGTTGCGTGCTGAACACTGCAAAGTATGCTACTTAAACAGCAGGAACTTGTTTTTCTCTTGAATTACAGTGTGTTATAATAAAGCAAGTCTCCAAGGAGTCACTTGCTTACTCTCCTTCTTATTAGTTGAATATGCCGAGAATATAAAATGGATATATACACAGGGAGGCAGGTGCTTTATGGTATACACCCCTGAATAATGTATGTGACATGAAGTTGCTGTTTTAAATAAGATGCAGAGACACAAGAGTGTACCAATACACCCAGTTTACTTAAAACATATGATGGCATTATGTACTTTTTATTCCATACTTACTAAAAATTGGAGATTGTTTTTAAAAGTAGGTTTACTATTGTGTGTTGTGTAGTCTTTTCTTTGAAAAGTTCATGTTGACATAAAACAGATGTCATTGGCATAAAAGCTCAAGTTTTGTCCCATCAGTCTACATTGTAATCAGCTTTGGGGATTATCAATTTGATTTTTGGCTCAAAACGCATCAAAACCTCCTGAGGTCGCAGCTCGTCTAGTATCCAAGAAGTGAGAGGATCGCTGTCGTTTCATGATCTGGCGTACATCTTTTATAGGAGATGTGGTTCTCAAAATCTGTTGGAGTTTAGTCTCATCTTAGCTCTTTATTTCCCCTCTTTTTTCCATTTCTCCTTGGATTCTCCTGATGCTCTTCATGTGACTGTTGCTCTGTTTTCTCAAACCCATTTGGTCCATAAGAAAACACAATGAGACGCTTAAACCCTTCAACATGAATATCTATAAAAGATATAACAGACATATTGTCAGTAGGTATGTTTGGATACACAATATTAAACCTACTTTGCATACAAACTTATAAATGCTAATGGTTAAATCATTAAGGTATGTCTACATATTAAAACTGCATAATTAATGATAGATGTGAGTGTCTGAAATTGCCCTGTAGGAGAAATAAGAAATTTGACTGTTACATTTGTTGTTCAAGCTGTGATATTAAACAGGGAACTTAACTTTTCTTTCTTTCTCTTAAGAAATGCAGTGAGAAAATAATAAAGGAAAAATTTAACCTCGATTTGTCGAGTTTCAAACGCATTACTATGGCTATAAAAGCTCCAGCGTATCAATTAATTAGTTTTTGATTTTGCATGTTGTGTATAATTTATTTGGAGCGCACATGCCTATTGGCTTTCAAGTTTACATTGCAGCAAGTGTACTCAGGGGAACAATCTTAAAACATCCATATAACTAGCATGCAAAGAAAATAATAAATTAGTTCCTCCACTGAGGAGTGAACAGGAACAGATCATGCTAATAGTTGTGTAACATAAGCAAATCTGATGCATCCGACAATACAGCAGGGCAGAGGATTGATTGCAATCAACAGATTATAAGTATATAGTCTTGCGTTGTCAGCAACAAACTACACTGCAGCGTAAACGCAGTGCATGAGGCAATGGACAACGACTTAAATTTAATTTAAAAACCAAGAGAGTAAAGCAATTGACATTAAAACATAGACATGCTAAACCAATGACAGGAATGTAATTAGTTTTACACCAAGAAGTGGTCATAATTGAAAATGACAGATGAGTGTACTGTACAGGCAACACAGCATCACTTTAACTTTCTATCTAATATCTCTGTTGGTCTTCTCATTTCTCCATTTCTACACCTTTTTGTTTTAAATGAGATAAAACCCTCTGCTGGGTTTTATTCCAGCCACTGATTTCAAATCTATATGCAGAAAGGATTGTTCCCACTTTCTGAATGGAAAATATTAATATCCTTCTGCTTTTCAGCCTGTTTGCTAAGGTCTCAATGGAAATTAGTTTGCATGGTATAAGCAGGCAATTAATATGCATGTTACACATTTGTGCTTTTCTAAAATGGCATTCCTTTTTCAACAACCAGGGTCTCTGTCCCTGTAATGGTCCCAGTGTCTTCATAAAGAAACTGAACTTAAAAAAGAAGACTCAGCTGGTGATTTTTTAGTGATGCAACCTATTTTTATTTTATTATTTTAACAACAAAAACTAACAAGTTTATAAAAAGTTTCTCCAATAATTAGATCCTGTTTCAAAGGACATTAGGGGGCCGTAATAATAATTTATACAGCTTGAAGTTTCTCATATTGTTTAAATCCTAATATCTTATTTCATTATGTATTACAACCACAAACTTCTATTTATGTTCAAAAAACATTTGTATGATAAACCAACAGAGAGGTGAACACAGAGGAAAATGACAAACGCTTTTCAGATGTTTTAATGTTAAACGTTTTTCACAACTGCTCTATTTATGCTTACGCATCAATCTATATATTGACATAGTAAAAAAAAATCCCTTTAAATTCTAAAGTTGTACATTTTATCCAGGTGTGTTTTGGCCTGCATTAATATTTCACATTCATTTAAATAAACTATACTTAATTTTCACCATCAGCATGTTCACACTGAATTTTAAAATTAATCATTCTTATTTATTTATTTTTTTGCAATATCTAACCTGACCGTTACTCATCTGCTGAATGGGAAACTCTACTCATTTAACAGATGGGAATATTTCCATAAGAACTCAATAAAATGTGAATTCCTGTGGTATTACTATGTCAAACGCTTACATGTCTTCGCATTAATGATCTGTGGTTCACTTGGTCCTGCTGGGTAGAAAGCAGTCACTTGGACACTGTAATCCGTCCCGCTTAAAAGATTCAGGAGGAGAATTGAGTTCACATCTTCGTCTACTGTCGTCTCCAAAACTGGACTTTGAACTAAAAAAGGAAAAAAAAAAAAAAACATGTATAAAAATACAAAAAAGAAAATCAGAATGTGCCAGAATGTTTGGTTTGATTAGCAAAAATATTGTAGGGACATGTAAACATTACTTTTGAAAAGCAGAAAGAGAAATTTCTAAACCCACTGAGTACAGATGTCACAGATTCCAGGATGAGCTTTTTAAAAAATGCATAAAACTAAGTAATTAAAGTTATTATGCTAACACACTACCCAGTGGAATAATTCTCATAAAATACAGATCGAGTTCTGTCTGTGCCAACATACACCAAAAGTCTCTTCTAGTCTAGCTGTATATGTGTGAAAAGTGAAAGCCTGTGTGGGACTTTTCTTTTCCTTGAACCTTCCTAAAATGACATCAGTGCAGCACGTTTGCCTGTACCTGCTTCTCTGAGGTAAAATAATTGCTTTTAGGTGATTGAAAACAGAGTTGGAAACTATAAAACACTGGATCCATAGCTTGGTGAAGTAATTAGCAGCAGACGTTGGGTAGAGCAGCTAAAACGGTTATTTAATGATGTCTCATTGAAAGAGTGGAGAGGATGCACATATTTTTGTGCTACACTGCTGTTTCTTTTTCTTTAAACTGTCTGCTTTGGATCTCAGTCTGCGGGTGCGCATGTGTGTGTGTGTGTGTGTACCATGAATGGGCCGGTAGAGAATCCTGTAACCTTCTGTCGGAGACTGAGGCAGATCCCAGGAGACCCTGAAGCGGTTGTACGACTCCTCTGACACACGTAGATTTTCAGGAGACAAGAGAGTCACTACCAAAGCAACAAAAACAAAAAGGCGAACTTGACTTGAATGCTACAGAGATTTGATGCTGAATGTCATTAAACAGACACTAAAATTCAAGTTTCACTGAGTCTTTGCAGAGATCAAATAACTTCATGCGTCCAGTGTGGTCAGTTTGTTCATTTGTTTAAGGAATAAACAGAAAATCTCTTGACCTTTCACAGATTTTACAGAGCACATCAAGAAAGAAGTTATTCATTTGTAGCACCAGCACAGGACTATTTGCAAAAAAAAGGAAAAGCTGAACAGATAAAACTTTTCTAGAAGCTGTATTTGGATGGTTAAAAATACCAGGGGAAGAACTAAGCTTTGTTTCTAACATCAATCATTTTCTTTCCGACACAAACAAAAATAATTGCAAGGTTGTAAAACTCTTTAGCTCTTGATTTATGGGGGCTTTGACCCTCAAACTCTCTAAGTGCTCTCACAGTATATGTCTGTGTTGTAATTTATGACTATAGTCTGCGACAATGGCAGTTTAATTTGACTGATAGTTATTACGCTTTAATCTTAAAATATGACACGTTTAATCTGATGTTTTATTTCGCTGCATAACAAAGACAATCAGTGCTACTCAAAAAAAAGAGAGAAAAGGTTGAACAATGGTAAAGAGAATCAATTGGACTAATTTAATCATTTCATTATTTAAGGAGCCGCTGGAACAACGAGGAGTTCTTATTAAGACAATTAGGAAAGCATCAGTATTTCTCATCACCTTAATTCATATTCTCCATCCGGCACATAAATTAACATAAATTGTACGAGGCACAAATTAGCATTCTGCTTAGAGCAAATACAGTTCTTCAGTATCTTTCAGCCTATTCTCCTAAACTGAAACCTGCATATTTCATTCACAAAAAACAAGGAAACCTTGAAATAACCTCACTGGTTAATAATTCATAACTTAAATGAATATTAAACTAGTAGCAATAAAATATGAAATTATCACTCCTGGAGAATTGTTTTACTTCCCAACAACAAAAAAAGTAATTTATTCCATAAACTATAAATTGATTGACAGGAAACTTTGTGACAAAAAGAGAGCGGCCAGCTGGAACAGCAGAACAACAAAGCTGCTTGAATTCCATTTACTAATTTCATCTCCTGAAGAATACAAAATTAATAAAAAGTTAAAGAAAATGTCAAGGTAACCTACATAATATAAGAAATATGGTGTGTATAACACAACAGGATTGTAGTTATCAAAGTGCAAATACAAATTACCACAAAACCCATAAAAACATCTTGTCTCATGAAATGGATACATCATCACTCTCCTTTTCATCAATGATGCAGCATCTGTGTTTTCATTACCTCTATGGCTAATGCAGAGGTTTGGGTTGAAATTTTAGACACTTGTCTTGTAATCATAAAGATGAGGCCATTTTGAAGGATGATGCCGCAGAGCAAACAGTAAAACATTTCTTCTGGAAAGGCAGATCAATTCACTGAAAGGTCCAGCAGCAGTCTTGATCTCAACTAAATTGAACATTTATAATGGACATGAAAGAAGGTACATGATAAAGGTCCAGTCCGCAAAACTCAATTACTGTAGGGTAAGAAAACTAACCTAGTTGATAAATACTGGTTTTTTTTTGTTTGTGATTTAAAGTCCAACTCTTTGAGTTTAAAAAGTCATAAACATGATAACCATGAAAGCCACAAAATGAGCTTTGTTTCTGAATTCACAGACATTATTTATGCATTTGTGTTTACATAATGTTCAGTTTCTTTCATCAAATCTAAAACAAGTCCTGATAATTTAGCATAGAATGCTCTGCTTGTTTAAAATGAGACAACTGATTAAACATCATCCAAGCGCTGTGATGCCGTGTTTTGGTGTGTTTTCAGGATATTTAGGCTTACATGTAGAACCCAAAGCAGAAGCACTGATGCCATCTTGTCCATCAGAGTACACAGGTGTGACCGTCACTTTGTACTGCGTGTCTGGTAGTAAAGGCTGCAGCAATGCTCTTTTCTGATCACCACCAACGGATATCTAGACACAAAATAAAAGATACAAGGAGTTATTTGGAGTTCTGCAGATCCACATTGTGCCTGGTTTTACTCTTGATTGTAGATTGGAGACAATTGGGGTAAAAAAAACACTCATGATCAAGTTCTTGTGAGTGTAGTATATAACTATCATTAGAATATGGAAAAATTAAATGGTATTTTAGGTAAAAATTAAACAGCATGAGATGCATTTTAACTGTCTTTTTGTAGATATTACAGTCAGCCCAAAGTTTCTGTTAACCTTGTTGTGGTCTTAAGCGACCGAGTCACTTGGACCTCTCAAGATTTATCCTATGTTCGGTTATCTTAACCGAACATTGAAACTGTCAGGAAAATCTGGAGGCCATGTGAGTTAACATTATTTAGCTGCGGAGTCGTTTTCTTTAGGTTTTTGGCTGTAGACTGCAAAATGGGGCAGAGGCTGCTCTGGACTGTTTTTTCTTGATCTAAGCTACAGGTGTCAAACTCCAGTCCTGGAGGACCACTGTCCTACAACATTTAGATGTGCTGCTGCTGCACCACACCTGAATACAATAATTGGGTGATTAACACTCTGGAGAACATATCTACAAAATGAGGAGGCAATTGAGCCATTTGACTCTGGTATTCTGTACCTTTTTGTGGCACATCTAAAAACTGCCAAAATGTTTTTTCTTTGTTAGTGTGTCATGTTGGTGACTGAAGCCTGTTATGAAGACTTCAACACATTTCTTCAGACAGGTTGGCACCAACATGTCTGAAGACACAGGTGAGTCTGATTAGTTTTGTTCACACTTCTTTTTAAAATATTTATTATCCTAATGTTTCTGCTATATTTCCTGTTTATCCTTCCAGACTGGAAGTCTTCCTCATTCATGTTGGTAAAATCAAGAGCAGCATCAAAGACACTTCACCATCAGTGATCACGAGACCATCCATAGCCACTTCCAATGAACTTTCAAACACACTTCACCTTCAGTGTAAAGTACCATGAATGGCCTTTGTTGTATATTGGTGTCAGTGCTCTTTGATGTTGTTTTGAAATAAAAGTAGATTACATACTGCAACTGGTGCTGGTGTTTTTGTAGCATCTAATGTGGTATCTAATGCATTTTAAAATTAATTTGGGGATTATTGATGGCCAGTAGTTTCTGGAAAAAAGGTTTTAATTGCTCTAGTGACTTTTATTTGGTAGTAAATTGACAAAAAAAAGTGGGTAATGAGAGAAGGGGAAGACTGGGAAGCAAACCCACGACAGCCGCATTGAAAACTAGAGCTTCCATATGTGGGTTGTGCTTAACCCCTGAACCACCACAGTACACTCTGCCAGCAGTATTTCAAAACTCACATTTCTATGTTAATATATACTTTACACCATTCTGTTTTAGATTAACATGTTCATCGAGTTAACTTTTGGCAAAATACACTAGTGTTGAGGAAGTCAACACTGATGTGTGTTTAATCTCAACTACTGTGAGTGTTGATTCAACTATGTCACAAATAACACTTTCAAAAGTGTAATTTCCACACCATCCATAGTGGACCAATATAGACACTTACAAAATGTTGAATTCAATTCTGTAGGAGTTGACTGAACACTTCCAAATTTGCTGTGCAGGAGCTGTCCACTGTTCAAATTTTTTCATTATCCTCAATAACACAAACGAAGAGTAAACGCTACAGCTTAAAATGTCCTTTATTTCTCAGCAGACAGGTTTAGCCATTTCTCTCATGTTAATGACCGTTTTACTTTCCAGTGGTGTTTTATAGTTCTTATGTTTTTCCTTTTTTCTCAGCTGCCCTCTATCTGTGTTCCCACTGAGGTAAATGGCTACAGAAAAGATAATGGCATGTCTTCTGGCTTGGCCTGGCCTCTCCATCTTCCGTGGCTCTGACACCACATCGGGAAATTAAAAGAGAGAAAGGGGGAGGTGGAGAGAGAGAAAAGTCACGAGGGAGAGAATCAGAGAAACACGGAGGCAAGGGGACAGAAGGGGAGAGGAAGGCCTGGGCGGACGTGTTTGGGTGTGCATTAGTGATCAGGGTCAGTACATGACACTGAGCTCAAGGGCTCTTCAGAGGGACATGGGGATCAGGAGAAGAGGCTGAGTGGACTGCAGCTAGAAGTGTAATCAGTTTTCTGGCTGCACTGCATGACCCAGCAGTGACGTCTGCAGTGCAATACACGAGGCTGGAGTTTGAAATAACTACGGTTTTCCTCTAGATGCTACTTCAGTGTGGCCTGCTTCATGGGTTTGGTGTTCAGAACTGTCCAGGAAAAATGTCGCACTGAACCCGATGCTTGTGAATCCTTATTCACAGGCTTAACAAATAGCAGAAATCGTGCAAAACATACAAAAAAAGCACAGATCAGCCTCAACAAATGCTGTTTTTGTCCATATCTTCCTGCATCGATGACAGCTCACAACATTAATAACTTACAGTTTCCTCCTCTTGGTTTTCACTGAGGTCAATGTAGGAAATCCTGAAGCTCTTCACATCAGTGTCTTCTAGCTCCCAGGATGCATCTAAGCTTTGGGTGGTCTCATCACTCAGGTGAAGGTTTTTCACAGCCTGACGTGTCACTGTGGCATCAGAGAAAACCTGTTTTACTCATTTAAAGCAAAAGGCATGCACAAATCACTTAACATTTCAAACAATTATGAATTAGTTAAGTAGTCATTAAGTACAACGTAAAATGTACCGTACATAAGTCCATAGCAGCATTATTAAAACAGTCGTTTTTAAAAGCTTTTTCACAAGCAGGGATGGACGATGACAAAACTCAAAAACAAAACTTACAGATTCAAGCTTTGTTAAAAACTTTATTCACAGGGAAGAAGGTTATTTAAAGACACTTCTGACCGTTTGTATCGGATTAAACGAGTGGCACATTTTCATTTGCAAACATTCATTTACTTTCTATAAGTCAATGAATCAAATCAAAAAACTTGCTTCTTATTTTTTTTAATGGCACTAGAGTAACGGCAACCTTAGCCCATGGACACGTGCTGGGAGGATTATTAAAAGAAGAGTTCAGTCATATATAGCTAAGCTAAAAAAAAATAAATTACTCTAAATGATTTTAGCACAGATTGTGTGTCACGGTGAGTCACCTCTTGTTGGATGTGCTTAGACTTTTACATATTAAAAAAGCTCCCACTCATGATGTTTTACAACAACACCCATTTTCACCTTTGGCACTTACCTGTTTTTGTGGTATGAATCGTTGTTGTTATAGCCACTGGAGAATTACAGAAAGTAGAAATCAGAGAATGTGTTACTGCTAAACAATGCCCTGTGCCAATAACTAAGCCAATTAGAGAGGGACCTGTAACTAATCATTGTTAGCAAAAATAGATTTCTTTCTGCTAAGATGCGGCAAAAATCAACAACGCAAATGTCTTGATGAATGTCAAAACACTTTGGCTCACAAATTGAAAGTTTTGCATCAAAAAATTGTGGAGAAGGGAATAGCTATGAGAATCAAAGCAGAAGAGTCTTGCAGTTTGAAGACAAACATCGATTAATTTAAAAAGCACCGTGTTAAAAGTGAATCTGTTGACACTTACATGTGGTTTCTATGACGGAGACTGTGTCGCTCTCAGATTCATCGTCAAATATGGCCGTTAACAGGACTTCATACTTAGTGGAGGGACTGAGACCGGCGAGAATGTATCTGTTCTCACTTCCACTCAAAATCACCTACAGTACAATATATATAAAAAAAACCAGACAGAAATAATAGTTTATTTTCATCAGAACAAGACATTAAATTTAGCTCCCTTGCTGAATAAAATTATTTAACAGACTCTCAAAACAGGACAATTCATAATTTGTGGAATTTTGCTAACATTAAAAAAAATATATTTTCAGGTGTAAACATCCAGATTCCATAACATTTTAAAATAATCATTAAATCTAAGATTTTTTTTCCCTCAAACTGATATTTGCCTATTAATTTCTAGCCATCAACCCAGAAATGTACATCCACTCTTTCAAGCTGAACACTATGCCCAAAACCCAGCTACATCCATCTTCATCAAGCAGTCTGCACTCTTTTGCAAATCACTACAGGGATTGCTGGCAGTGTGGTTCTTCCATTAATGGCACACTAAGAAAGTGCCTCAAATATGTGCGTCACCATAAATTGTGCTTACAAAGTGAGTCAACCCCACAATATTGGGTTCACAAGAATTACATAAGATTTTAGCAATAATTCTGAGAAAACAAAGAATCAATTTTTTTTCCACAAGTAAATGTTTTTCCATCTCTGAACTGTGTTTAACACAGTCTGTAATAAGTGTAGATTTGAATATGTATGCTAATCTGAAGTGTATGTATTTTCTAGACAACCTTCAGTTGTTATAAAAATGCTGTATAAATCAAACATAACTTTAAAGCAATTTGACTTCACAATTTAACGTCTTGGAATTGGCCACCATCTCTAAGACTCCTGCTCTTTCCAGCTCTCCAACTTCAGAATGTCAGGACAATAATGCTTCTTATTATGCCGTTCACAATGGTTTTCAGAAGCGTTGGGCTGAGAAGTAGTTCTTACGATGAGGTAATTGCTGCTGCCACTAGTCTGTAGGAGCTGTGGGGTAGAGGAGCTCTGCAAGGCAGAGGCTCAGCTTGGAGACCGCAACTCCAAGAAGGAGCTTTGTGAGAGCAAGTTTTTTGGCATCCTGAATGGTAGAGATTGGGGAAATTCAAAGATTCCTTAAATAAAGAATGAAAGCAACACTTCTGGTATGTTTTTGATGAGGGAATAACATAACATGATATAAAGTTCAAAAAGCCCAAAAATTAGATTTTACACAACACACCTTCTGCCCACTCTTAAAAACTGTTTAATATTTTAGCAGGTCTTAGAAGTCAAAGCATTTTATATCTTGAACAAGAAATAATTAAATACATCCATAATCCTTGAAGAACTTTGTCCCTCTAAACCACACGTCAGCTTCATTGCCATTTAGCACAACCACAGTTGATAGTATTATAACGACGCATAAATCTGGTGGAACCTCATTCTCTATTTCCTGGACATTCAAGTAAGCTGGAGAAAGCTGGTTCAGGGCACAAATGACATCTTTCTCTCTTTGTTTTTCCAAGCATCACCCTGTGACATGAAGACGCCCTAGGCAGTGAGCCATATCGCTTCTATCAAAAACTGTCACTCCATGATGGAGGCGTCTGCTTGATGAGGCCACCGTGACTAAACTCCTCTATAAAAAGCAGTAATAAAATGCAAAGATGCCCAGAGTTGATGCACTCTGGACCCTCAAAGGAATTGAAGTTTCTATCTATAAAAAGATGCAAAAAGAATCGAAGATAGAGGCTTCAATTCAAAGTCTGACTTGTTACTTAATAATCGGATTATTGTCTCTTTATACACATCATAATCTAACTCCTTGCTGCAATGAAATAAAGCAGCTGCTGCTACAAAAGACAAAGAACCTAACATTTATTTTTTCTGAAGAGAGGATGAACTGTATAAATAGTTTATAAATTACTGAATGGCAATTTCAACATTCACATGCATGAGCATCCATGCAGGTTTAAGGGTGTTGGGTGAAGAAGTGTTTCTGTAGCATCACAAAAGAGGGAAGGAAGGTTGGAGAGTACTGCCTTACAGCTATGAGACTATCTTTTGCATCCAGTTTATTATGCTTAATCACCTCTCAAATTCAACACTAAGAGGAAATTAATTGGTGTGCGTGGGTGCATGCGTGTGCATGTGCTAAGAATGTGACAGAGAAAAAGAGTAAACCACATGTATCACTTTCTCTTTAGGCTGTCAGTATCCCCAGCTTATCTCTTCAATTCCCCAGGGTGGCATTTTCAGCTCTGATGACTCTGAGCAAAACACACATTTACACACACAAGCTCACACTACATCCACACAAACCCGGGGCTCTATCATTGCTTCGCAGCTGTCTCGAAACCCCAGATCGTGGTAATAAAACACCCAAGCCATTAATGTCTGGTTTTATTCAGCTTTCATATTCAACCATGCCAGGGGTTTTAGCTGTACTACCAGTAATGGTCTTAAGCTTCTGTGTAAGTCATTGGACTACAGACTTCCCTCTCTCAAAGCATATGGACCAAAGCCACTTATTCATCTACATATAAGATGAGAAGTGGACTAAATCAACCACGTTGTTGACAAAACACATGTAAATGGCTCTGTTCTGGCAGTTTCTACTGCCGTCTAAATATGTCAAATATCTGTTTTCACAAATCATTCTCAAGGAGTGTGCAAGGTACTGGATCAGATTTTAGGCAAAGCGAGTTTAAAGCACATTTCAGCACAAAATAATTCAAAAGGACAAATTTCACTTTTACTAACCTCCTTTGTGTCACCACCAGAGAATGGTGCCCAGGAGAGTCTGTAGAGAGCAATGTCTGTGGCAGAGTGATCCCAGCTGACTCTAAAGCTGCCAGTGTTGATGTCACTGGAGCGCAGATTCAGCGGACCAGGAACCGGAGCTGAAACAAACAGTGAAGTTCTCTTTCTGCTGCCGTTTACGATGATGTTGTGTTCATAATGCTGCAAGGTTATATGAAGATGTTTGTTAAATCAACTTTATGCTCTGTATTCATCTTACATGAGTTATTTTTTCACTTCCTTAATGTGAACTCTAATCTTCCTGGTCCACTCCATTACCTACTTCTCCACTCCACAAATTTTAAGGTGCTTGCATATTCATTTCAGGACATAAAATCCCTTTTCATAAACGTGGTCCATTAAACAAAGTTTGCTAGCAGATAAATAAAATCCTATATGGTCTTAAAAGGACTGCGTGTTTTAGTAGTTGCTCGCCACACATACATTTTTCGAGCTGATGCAGCACTTAAGGCTAACTGCTTGTAGCTCACGGGGATATTCCTACAAATCAATATGCGTTAGTGAGATGAAATAGTAAGGGACAGTAAAATTACCTTTTTATGTGACTGAGCTATAATGCTGAAGTGTAAATGGGGTTGGCAGGAAGCCAAGATGGCAGAAGGACCAGTAAGGGTTATAAAACCCAGCACCATTTGGCATTATAAGAGAAATCGTTAATGTTCTAATGATATTGATCAATCTGTTTGTTGTAAAACTGAGACAAATTTTCCTCAGCAAATTAAAACCCGCACTCTCCATAAAGTGAACAATTAAAAAGATAGCAAAAATAAATACACTTAAAGCACTAAGCGTTTGTAGCATGGGTAATTAGGAGAAATGTTTAGTATGATGTGATAATATCTTTTATGGGGAGTTTGATTAACTAATTCTCTAACAAAAGCTAATCAGATTTTGTTATTCAACTGTATAGAAACATACTAACCTGTCATTAAAGTATGATGAAGTATTAGCAAAAACTACATAAATGAAAAATAACCTCTACAAATAAAAAAAGCTAACACTTCATTTAACCTTCTGAAGAGATGCATTTCCTTGCACAAATAAAATCCTGAAAAGCGCCAGGTGCATTTCTATTCAGCCTCCTTCAATCTAATTCCCTAGAAAACATCCAGTGAAATCAATTGTCTCCGATTTATACAATTAGTAAATGGAGCTCACATGCAACATTTGCGTGCACTTCACAAATGTTGCCTTCATGAAAAAATGGCAAGAGGAGAGTCATTGATGAATTAAAGCCGTGAGAAGGCCTGTTAAAAGTTTGTAACAACCCATGTATCACAAAAAGCAAACGTGACAGAAAGATATTTGGCCAAACAATGAACGAAATGTAACTTTTTGCCTGCAGTGTTGTGCAGTTTCTTTCAGTAAAGATGGTCAGATCAGGTAGGAAAATAGATGGAGCTAAATACAGGTCAGTGCAGGAAGAAAACCTGCAAGAGGCTGCAAAACACTTCAGACTGGGGTGTAGGTTCAGCTTCCAGCAGAACAACTTACAGAAAATCTGACCATTGGCATGACTGAGATAAAATCTGAGGCTTTAGATGTGCAAAGCCAGTAGACAAATAATCCAAAAACCAGCAGTGGAAGGGAATTCTGCAAGCCATGGAATTTTACATTTTTATTTGTAAAGAACTTAAAGAAACAAGGAGTTTTGTTTTTACTCTTTGCAATTAGAATTTAACAATTGTATATAGACACAGGGTATCATGTAACGAGTTAATTTTAATATTGATTGATATAACATCCTATGGATAAATGATTACAAAAACAATGATGACTTATTGCCTATATGTTATGATGCACAGGGAAGGTTTCTTACTGGTTGTGAAGCCATCAGTCAGAGGATCTGACTGGCCCTCATTGTACAAAGCAAAGATGGCCACCGAGTACTCCATGAGGGACGCCAGGTCACTGAGGTCATACGAATTCACTGGGCCCACCTTTGCCTGCAGAAAGAAAATACTTGCATGATAACTTTAATATAGCAAAAATTAAAAGATTCAGAGTAGGTAAAATGACAGAAGTCATTTTAATACAAAAGACTCGAGGGATCAAGATCATTTAAAAAGAATAAATTAGGCGGCAACAGCCTTTGGGTTTCTGAAATTATAAACAGAGAGAAGCAAACACACCTCCTTTGTGACCAGCCCGTCTGTCATGACCCACATGATGCGGTAACCTTTCACCCCATCAGGCGGTGAGTCCCAGCTGATGTGGGCCGAGTTATGAGTGATGTCTGAAAACTGGAGGTTCCTGGGAGGGCTCAGAGGTACTGGCAAAAAATAAAGCAAATATAACAGCATTACAGACGTCTGACATGTTTTACATGCTTACCAACCCAAGGCTGTTGAAGCCACCATTCATCATGACATTACAGGTACTCAAAATTTATGTTTTAGCCTGTAGATGAGTCTGTATTTACCAAACTACAAATACAAAGCTGATGTCTACGAAGCTATTGTAAAATTTGTATGATTGGGACTGATCCAATTCTGCTCATTTGCACCCTTGTTCTTAATACATGACGACTTCTGCCACTTATAATAACCTCAGAAATGAAAACCAGAAGGTTTAAGAATAATAGATTATTTTTATCTTTGGCGGTGATAATGTGGCATGAATTCCTCCATGCCTGATGACATTACGGTGGGGCAGCTTGTGCTTGCTGAGCCACAGAACCGTTAAGAAAGAACCACAGTCAAATTTATCACGTCTAGATTGACTTGGTTAAAACTCAGTTTAAGAACAAATTATGTGTAAAAACTATGAATATACCTTTAAGAGAGAGAGAGACACACACACACATTGATATACACTCTTTAAAATTACTTTATTCAGCCAGTGAAACTCAATTCTCAATTCACTTCAGAACTTCTCTAAGTAGTTTCTGCTTTAAATTTATTTATGTTCTGTTTTAACATTTATTGACTCACTGAAACATATTAGTGTATTTACTAATAGATGAATTATTGATTCTGTTTGCAACCTGGTCTCATATAATCGTTCAATTTCAATTGAATTCTTATATTTGTGATTCTGAGAAAAAAAAATGTTTTGTAATCCTCTCATTAGTTTTAGTGAAATATGTATTCAGGGCTCAGTGATTATGTTAAATAATTACCCTTAGGATAGATTTTGTTCCGATTTAGGAGACCGACAGAAACATATATTTTGTTAACGAGACTTCGCAAGCAGCAGACAGAGTTAGATGTTGCTTTCAGCTTTTAAATCAAAGCCTAGAATGTTATGCCGAGATCACACTGGGGTCAAACTTAAGCCAACAAAACAAAACAAAACAAAATAAATCTCAGTTTGCTCGAGCGGGCATATCCCTTACTCACGTGTTGTTTCCTGATTTGTTTTGGGGTCGCTGGCTTCTTCTCCATACATAGCATAAACAGTGACGGTATATTCAGTGTCAGGCGTCAAGCCAACCAGCTCCACCTCTGTTACGCGATCAGCTACATTAATTTGAGGACAACACTTGGAAACAAATAAAAAAAAAAAAGTTAACTTTGCTGGTGAATTTATAAAAACTTTGCATTCTCAGCTTTTTGAGTCTTGGCCGACCTCGTTGTTTAGATCTCCGTCATCTGTAATAGGCGCATACAGCAGCATGTAGCCTGAGACTCCATCCACATGGCTCCACTGGCCTTTATTGTGCTGTGAGTCGCATCGAACAGCTGGAGGCTGGCGACTGACGGGAGAGCCACTGCACACACGGACAGACAGAAGTAGGACATCTGAACAAGAATAAAAGAATATGTGAAACCAGGTATTGAACAATGTTAAAAAGGATGAATGTTTATTTTCCTATTCAAGTCTTGCTGTAAGAGAGGAAAGCAAGATTAGATCTTTAGGGTTTTGCAAAACTCAGATACGATAAAATTCAACAGTTTGCATGCATTTTAAATAGAATTTTACAAAACGACAAAAGAAGATCGTAAAAACAAAATCTGCATTGCCTTAGGCTTTGCTACTAATCATTTTTCTAAGGTGTTAAAACTAAACTTACAGGTAGTTTCTGATCCTCTCAGAGCTTCACTTGCCTCGTCCGTGTACACAGCAAACACGGCGAGCTGGTACTCAGTGAGAGAGCTGAGATGCTGTAACACCACTGAAGTCTCACTGCCAGCCACGACAGCCTGGTGTGCAGGAGAACGAGTCAAAGCAGGAAAGGTGGATGAAAGAGACAAAAGTATGGAAATGAAAAGGCAATGTGGAAGGGGAGGCGTAGGCAGAAAACAGCAGAAGAGGGTATATTTGATGTATTAAAACAGAAAGAAGGGGATAGTATGTACTATATGAGGAGGAATTACAGCATTACATAAAGATCTAACAATATTTATGTTAGATATCAATACCAGCTCAAATATTTACATCCGTGCTTCCCCTAAACATTAGCATAAACAAAAACAATGAAAGTCATTCTCAGTTTATGCATTTGTCTGTCTGTACTGACAAACAGGATAATGTGAATGGAGAGATAAGAAGTACCAATGAGGAACCCCATCAACATGTCAGAGAAAAACAAAAGAGCGCAGCGCCCGTCCACATTCTACCAGCAACGTTTCTAAAGGTTTCTCCTTCCGCTTCCACATATGCTACAGCCACAGATTACAAAACAAGACAAAACTTCACACTATCCAAGAGTCTGCAATGAGGTAGCAGTTTCTTAATTGCAGCAACACAACATAAAGATAACTCATTATATATAGTGATGTTCTCATAAAGCAACGTAGCGTTTACCTCCTGAGGTTCTCCTCCCTGAGCCGGACGGTAAACCACTCTGTACATCCCTACGTTTCCGGCTGCCGGACTCCATGAGACTCGAAAGCTCTGAGCTGTTACCTCTGAGGTTTCCAGGTTGAGCGGCATTTCCAGTTTCTCTGGTGTAAATTCTGAACACAATATACATGTAAACAGGAAGACAAGGTGGAAGAATGAAAAAATAATGCACGACATTCAGTGCTTTATGCAATGGTAAGGACATTTATGGTCAAACACAATTCTAGTACACAGAAGTTTACAGAACTTTGTTTTAACACCTGCAGTAAAAAGAAAATCCCATTTATTTTCTGCACTTGTGTACTTTACAAAGAGTTCTTAGGGTGAAGCAATTATTGCACTGCCTTTCCAGCAATGCAAGCATATCTAGGTGCAGAATCAGGAAAAAATACCATTCGGTTTCTGTGCTCTTCACCTGTACAATAATGCAAAAGAATCAAGGATCCTATCTACATATCATATGTTACATCTGCATCAAACTCTTTCTTTCTTTTAATGTGGTGCTTATTTTATCCTTATTCTTGATCATTTCTAGTTATTAATGTAATTTCCTTTACCTCTGTCCTTACATTTTGTCTCTTTGTGAAGTGATTCAAATTAACTTCAGCTGCCACACTGATAAACTTGTCTGGCTTTGCTTTGACCTTCATATAGTTGGGATTAATGGTTATGTAAGGTGATGTTATTATTCTGGATGCCACCACAAAATCCCTTATCTGAGGTCTCTGCAGGCTCTCTGCCTTTCATTCCTGTTCCTTACTCTGCTTGATGTCTTTGTCTTGCAGCTCCACTTGTTCACACACAGTCTTTGTCAGTCCCTCGACTATCGAACTCATAATGTTGAAGTCAGCTACATTGTAGACATGAGTGTGATGTGGCTCTGAGGCGATGGACCGCAGTTCGATCTCATCAGCATTCTTTACACCTACGAGAGTAAAGGACATGTCATTGTTGGAAAAGAGTCAACTGCAGAAGCAATGTTTGACTTTTTGAGTCAGATTTTTAGCCCTAATAGACACCGTCTTGATGAATAAAGTTTAGCACAGCAGGTCAGTAATGTCTGAAAAACTAAAATCTCAATTTAGAGGAGCAGACAAGGGGTCGTAGACAAGCTGTGGCAGAATTGTTCTCACCAATAGCAAACAGCTCAACGCCAGCTTTTCGCAGGCTCTCTGCTGGGGGTACAACGTCGTCCTGGGATTTTCCATCTGTGATCAGAATCCCTATCTTTGGTACACCAACTCGTGAGCCAGATTCAGGCTTGAAACAGTAGTCCGAGACAAAATTCAATGCAAGCCCTGTTGAGAGTGTTAAAGAGATAAAAAAAAAGGGGAGGAGATAACCATAAGTGAATAAGAAAGGTTCACTGGCAAATGCTGTTGTAAATAATAGAAAAAAATTTCCCATAGATGGAGGAAGAGATGACATCTTCATGTGTGCTGTGAAAGTTTTTGTTAACACTTTAAAGTAAAAATGGGAACATACAGATTAAAATCTCAAAGAAACAGAACAGAAGGGCACTTTTGAAGCAGATCCCAGTAGTAATTTAATTACTAAGCAGTACCTGTGAGAGTGTTTCCTCCTTTATATGGCAAGTTCTTCACTGCATCAATGACGGCTTCTTTTGTAGAGTAAGTATTCAGATGCCATTCTATCCTGGGATCTCCGCTGTACTGGGCCAGGCCTGGAAACAGACAACAGCAGCTACTGTAAACCCAATCACTGGTTTACAGAACCCTACACATCTATTAAAAAAAAAGGCGTAGAAAGCATATTTTGTCATTTTATTGGAATATTTAACTACTAATTCAGTAATTTGTAAAAGAAATTCTACTGCAGAATTTCATGCTAAAGCCTTTCTTTAGCATAAGACAAGGACACATGCCAATTAAGTAAGGCAGTTTTGTGTTGATCATCATAAGTTAGAAAATGCTAACAAAAGTTGCTACTTGTCTACTTTTGACAGCAAATAACTACTTGCTAACAAGTAGCGACTAGCAACAAACCGCTAGCTAGCTGCAAATATTTCCTTTTTGCTACTTGCTAACAAGTTATTACACTCAGAGTAAGAACTAGAAAATAAAAAAACATTTCATCCTATTAGAAACAAGGCTGGATGAAGAGCCACAATTAACTTGACAATTGAGTAAGAAAAAGAAGGTAAGAGAGACAAATCTTATTATTTACTAATATTATGCTGCTTTATGTAAGCAGATATTGACCAGGGGTGCCAATAATAATAGAGCTGGAATCCTGAAATTCAGGCCTACAACGTTTAGATGTGTACTTGGTTCAACACACCTGAATCAAATGGCTGAATCAGCTCTTCGGTATGAATTCATTTTTTCCAAATTTGTACTGATGACCTGATTATTTAACTCAGGTGTGCTGAAGCAGAGACATCTAAAATTTGCCTCTCTTCTGGGTTTGAAGATCTTGATATAGAGGGTTTAACATAAGAAACAAACAAAACACACACACAAAAATTTAACTGGACTTGTAAAAAGAAACAATGCAGAGGATCATGCAGCTTCTAAATCTCTAAGAAAAATAATAAATGGAACCCACCTATCCTGGTCTTATCAATGCCAATGTCAAAAGCATTGACCAGGTTTTCCAAAAACATACGGACCAGCTTGAAGTTGATCCGGCCAATACTCCATGAGCCGTCTACCAGGATCACAATATCTGCAATGGCCGCGGTGTGGCACACAAACAGATCTGCTGAAAAACACAAAAAAATAAGAAAAAAAACAGCAGGTTCATAAAGTCAAACTTAGAATAAAATACACAGACAAAATAAAAAACAGAATGCATAATTATTTGAAACTAAACAATTATACATTATCACATTTTAAGAAAAATAAAAAACAATTAACTCAAATTAGTCACTATTGTTGAATTTAGATTTAAAGGCACACATTTAAAATTCAAATACAATTAGTGCTTTCACTGTCTTCAAAAGTTTTATATTTAAGGGTTTGAATAAAAACTATCTAAAAACAAAACGCATTCAGCCAAAATGTAATACCTATTTATTATGTATTATTGATTACAATATTTAGAACAGTATTTATTTAACAAATCAGAGATTAAAACTGTGGTTCTTCATTACATCACTGCAGTAGCTCAAGGTTCTTTTACGTCTTTTGTTTAAAAATTCCACATTTTCCCAAATATCTATTTCTGCATTTATCAAGGAAGGACGGAAGGAAAGAAAGAAGGAAAAAAGGACTGAGAGAACGACAGAAGAATAGATTTACAGAGAAAATAAAAGTACTGTTTGTCTAGATTATATCCGTGTCCCTTTTTTTTTATTTTATGTTGATTTACAGTAAAAAGCATTTATCTGGTCTTTATAACTTATACCTCCACAATCTAAGAAACACACACACAGAATTAGTTCATGCTTTATAATTCAATAAAGCTTATCTTGTCATCCCTCTTAGTATTACATCCTGAAAATGACTGGATCCACTTAAGGTTGTGTCATAGATAACGTTCTGCTCTACAGAAATAACGGAGAACAATCCAAAACATGCTGACAATGAGATTTATGTGCAAGTGAAGAAAAGCTATAAAAGAGAATGCTGACTGCAGGGAATGTGAGTTATTACTTTGATTTTTGCTCAGCGCAATACTCACTAGGGATTAGACTAAAGATAGGGGAGTTAATGTAGATTATTTAGCTAGTACTAACTATAATAAAGTCATTCAAACTGTTTTCCAACATCTCTGTTACAATAAATGTGAAGCAGGTTCTATTTATCATCCTGCTCCAACTAACGGCTGGTTAGATAAATTTGATGACTCATCATATTAAACATTCCACCTGTGGTAGCTTGACACAACAAGATCAAAAGCTTAGAGCTACAGATTTTTCCAACATTAAAATGAATAAAAATCTGTTTCAAAGAGCAACTTTCCAAACAGAGCCGTCTGTCTGCTGTCTCTCTGTGTGTCTGCCGGTTTGAACCGGCCAGCTGCTAAAAGCAGCAGATGAAAGAGAGACGGCAAGAAATCATGTCCCAGAGACGGATGATGAAAATCTTTTGTTTTCTGCTGCCTTACAGGTTTGACTGAGACGTTATAGGTAAATACAGAGACAGACAAGTGGAAATGATAAGTGCTTTTCAAAATTGTTCTAACAAAGCTGTTTACATCTGTATTCAGCCCCTTTAATTTGACTTCCGAAAAGGTCTCAGAGGTTTGTTAGGAAACATTTGTGAACAAACATAAAAACTAAGGAAGATGCCAACAAACGGTAAGAAAGTAGCTTGGAACATCTTGCTGAGCGCAGTTCAATCCATCTTCTGCAGACAAAGCAGAGCTCTGGGGGAGCTGCAGAGATGCACACCACAGGTAAGATAATCCATTCACATCTCTTTGTCATAAGGCTTGAATGAAAGACTATTATGAAGAAAGTAAGTGACCCAAATTCATGTCTGCCACAAGTTGAGATCAAAATTAAACTTTTTGTCCATCATGTAAAATGCTAAAGGTGGAAAGTAGCTAACAGAGAACATCTTCTTGAACACAACATCACCATAACATCTGTTTGATGCAGCAGGGACAGTCAGAATCAACGGGGAGACGAACTGAGCTAAATACAGGGGAATAAACCTGTTACAGCTGCAAAAGACTTGAGACGGGGTCAAAAGTTCATCTTTCAACAGGAGAACAATCTTGAACAATTTTAATAAGATGTTGGTAGAAGCAAATCAAAGAGACTTGAAGCTGCCTGAGCTTCAAAGTTTTTAACTTAGGAATGCAGAAAATAAATGCATTCATTTCCCATTTGTGCTGATCGATGTGTCATTTATTAGGAAAACAATTCCCAATACAATACATATAGGAAATACAAATTGCACATTGCATGGAAAAGGCATCAGGTGTTGAAGATTCTTTCTTAAGCTGTGACAAATAACAGAAACCAGTTGATATCATGCATAGATTTACAGCTACAGATTCAGTGAATGTGTGGGTAAAAAGGCTTATGCACTGAAAGGTTAGGAAATAAGAGGCTGGGTCTCCTGGGAATTGTTAGATGTGTGAAGCCTGTACGCCTGCCGATCCAGCTGGTAAGCAGATGATTAGAAGGTTGGTAATTACAGCTATTCACAGCTCACAAAACCATTCCCAACTTTTATTGTGTGCAGGGTGGAGAGCATGTCAGCTGAAGCTAGTCATAATGTTAGTGTTATACCTCTGAACCGATAATCTAGGTAATTCATGTCCTTCACATTATACTTGACAACATCTGTAAAAAGAAGTCTGGTCAACTAAAGCAAACAATTTGCTGCCATTTATTCTCACACAGTTTGATTGCCGTTTTATTGTTTTTTGTGCTTTTGTTCAACATCAAACTGGTAGAAAAGGTCATTATAAACGTCAAGCACATGAAAAAGACATATGTCCCACCACACAATTGTTTGTTATAGTACTTTATTATTCTGCGTCATTTTAAATTATTAGCTTAAAAAATTAAAGCAAAAAAAAAGGCTGCTTTGCAGTATTGTGCTAGATTAAATCACACAGTCTTTTGGAAGCTGCATGGTCATAATTTAGTGTGAGACGTTTTCTGACTGCCAGGCGGCAGCAGCAGCCTGGTCAGAGGTCTCCCTGCTCCTTTAAACCCCTCTGGCCATCTGCTCACCTCTGTTCTGCAGCCGTCTCACAGCTCTGCTGTGGGTTAAGGTGCAGGTTTAGTGGATCTGTGGGGAATTTGGAGTATCGAACGGTGAAAGAAAATGTGACAGACAGAAAGAACTGAATAAAAAGCAAAAAGTGACATATAATCCGTTGGATTACAGAACCAACTACTTATCAAAAGACGGATTTTATTTGACGGATTTTAACCTTTTAAAGCCAGTGTGTTTAGTGACTCAGCAATTATGTTGTCTTGTTTAATTAACTGAATATTGTAGAAGATGGAGACAATCTGCAGGGCAAATAAACTGGCTTCAGATTTTCAGTGACATTTCAAATGCTATGAAGTTAGATGTAGTTGGATATTAATAAAAAAGATTGGGTTCACTTTTTGTCAAAAACGTTTTTGTTTGGCTTCGTCTCTTGTAAACACTATTTATAGTGTTACAACTTTGCTATTTACACTAGATCAGATTTGCATCTTTTGACCCAACAAATTGCAGCTGCACAAATCTATGACACAGACAAAATTATGACTAAATTATGTAAAAATGTTGTAAGTGTTGCTTGGTAAATTTCTAATGAGCTAAATTTTGGGATTTCATTATATACAAGCAGTTATCAAAATAAAAACAAAAATAAGGGTTCAAATTTAGTCTGTTTAATCAATCTGTATAATATTTGGATAAAATATTGAACATTTTCACAATGTTCTAGTTTTTTGGCTGTAGTTGTATTGCATATATCCTCTTTTGACTTCTTATGTTTCCACCTGTTAAATAGAAGTAGACTTTATGTACAAATTCTCTTGTGTTTTGGAATATTTCTTAACATTTGCAGAATTTATTTATGTGGAAATAATTACGTTTCAAGGTTTGTGTGCAGCACGGCTGACTGTGGTAATCCTTTCGCCTTAAAATGTGAGACAAATGTTAATTTTCCCTTGCCTCTATATCTATCCCAAATGATATAGGTGTGAATAAACTGGAATGTGATCTGCAAATAGTGATAGTTGCCTGCCATCGAATCTAAACTAGTCTGCTTTAGGATTGGCCATTACAGATTTCATGCTTCTAATTTTAAACTCTTCTACAATCACTGCTTTTCCCACATCCCCACCAATTATAGCTACATCTACTACTTTCTACAACTTATCACCTTTTCACACTCCAAACACTCCTACAGTGACGGATTGGCACAACAAGCTGCACTATTTGTTATAATATCATATAAAATGTCTTTGCCAAATTCTCTATGAATAATAAATAGGGGGAAAAAAACATAACAGTTTGCATCCAAGAGAACAAATCCACAAACAAAGCATTACTTCACTAGTCTAACTATTATTATTCAGCACCGAAAAATCGGATTTGTGACTTTGTGAATCACAGAGTTGGCTGAATCACATTTGAACCTTATTTGCTTGGAAGCACAAGTAGAAAATGTGCTGACTAAACCTGCTAACCACACAGTTGGACACACACCAAGCAAAGCAGGCATGGCTGTGAGCTGACAGACTGTCCACCTGCTATTCACGAGAGGGGAACAGGCCCAATCTTACATCTCGAAGCACTAAGTGCACGGCTGCAGAGCTGCAGGGAGAAAGAAAAAAAATGTGGCTTTCCGATAACTGAATGAACTTGTGTAGGAGTGCAGCAGACTGTGCTAAAAATGTGACTGCCACTGTTGGCTCCAACAGCTAATCAAGTAGAGAGACACTGAAAAGCACCAAAGACATAAAAAGAAGAAAAGCAGGAATTATGAACGTCTTTTAAAAGTAAGAACAATTGTAGGAGCTTACAGATTGTGCGCAGACAAGTATAAGCAGAAGACACTGCAAACTGCGGGCTCCCTACAGAGCAGATTACTTACAGCAAAGAAGATCGCTCCGTAATCTTCTTCACTCAGAAGCTGACACGCATTTCCATTTATGAATACAGTTGTGAGAATTGTAAATGCACAATACACCCCCCAAAAACGTATGGGGTTGCACACAAACTGATCTGGCTTTAAAAGCTTCTCCATCGCCTTCCTCTATTTTTCTTTGTCTCTCTCTGGTCTTAACAGTTCTTCCCAGACGGCCTTGATTTATTGCAGACCTCTATATAGCCAGGGATCAGACGGAGTGTGCTGTCATTTCAGTCTCTCTTCAGTTAATGTTTACTTTCCCCATCGCTGTGAATGTATTTCAGTATCTGGAATTAACATTGAGGGCAGCGACAGGCATGCAGATAAATGGACAGAAGCAGGGACAGTCCCCACAGTGACAACCTTCTCCTTCTTCAGGATGAACCTGCTTTACGAAGAGCACTTCACCGTCAATACATGGCTAAATATGTAGAAAACAATGACTGGACATCAACTCCCAAAAGTTCCACCAGTGGAAATGCTCGGCTCTAACAATTACTGAAAATTGTATCAGCGTCAATGAATTCACAAAAATGTCAAGGATATTAAACCGTCCATTTTATTGCCACTTCTGTCAAAATTATTTAAGTATCATATCTTATTGGAAATTAGTGATATCCTGTTGAGCAGGTTTCTGTAGCTATGATTATTAGGGATTCGAGATTTTTTAGGTTTTCTATTCAGTGTATTCCTATCTACCTCTATTCTCATTGCCAGTGTTTTTCCTGTCTTATCCGTAGACTTTGTTCTTTTATGCTTCATGTTAAGATTCCTAACATTTCAACATCAGTACCCAGAACCACACTTCATATTCACTTCCTTCCTGTGGCCGTACCGCCCCGGGTTCCTTCAGTCCTTCATCAATGTGATTTATTCTCAACTTTTTGATTCAAGGTTTCAGCTAATTGTGTGAGCCCACTGGTCTTAGGCAAATAATTTCAAAAAAGGGATGCAAACATCTCTTACAATTTTCTAAAAAGAGAAACAATAAAGAATTAATGCCTAAAAATATGGTTTGTCGAAGCTTTGTGAAATAAATTTGATAGGATTTTTGAGAAAAACAGTTAGAAATTAAAAAGTCGCAAATGACCCTGTTTATACTACATTTTTATTCCTACATGCAATGTATTTACATTGATTTTAAATTTGATTTCATGACTTATAATTAAACAGCATTCTATTATTTTTTTTACCTTAATAGATAATCCCAAAATCATTGGATGCCAATGCAAGGTCAAAACATGTCAGAAAAGCAGATAAAAACAAAAACAAAAATCAGGGCTGAAGGGGGCAAAGGTGAAACATCTTGACGACATTAAGAACTACTTACTCTGAAATGAAATAACCTGCTGCTGTCAGTTCTTCCCAATTCCCATAAAAAACAACAACAAAAAAAACATGTCTTCTAACTTCAGGTTCAACCCTTAACTACCTTTGAGAAAGTTTAGAAGGGAGCCATTACTATTCAGTTCTTCTTCTGCAGACAAAGGCTTTACAGTCGTCAATGAGGAGGGTTGCTGCCCCCCTGAGGTCGCTTATAAAATTAACAGTTACTACCCGGGTCAGTTTCTCACCCTCGTTTGACAAGGATTGGATCCCTATAAATGGGGAGTCAAAGTTTCATAACTCTGTAGGTTTAAATAGTTACTCTGTAATCTTTAGTGACTTCAATGACTCAAAAAAATGTCCTTGTTTTGCTATTTTCAAACATGGATACTGGACCCCACTGTGGGAATCCTTTCTTCAACAGGAACACTGGAGGTGGTCAGTGCAAAAAGGAAGATGGATGAAGCTAAATGCAGGGCAATCCGATTGGAGAAGATGTGAGGAAGTGATCAGGTTAGTGTCCAGCAGACACATTGGCTGAGGTTCCAGAGTCGCAAGTGTCTCTGTGGACGTTCTGCAGTGGCTCTACATAACTTGATAGCAAAAATATAAAGAAGCAAATATTATTGGGTTTAGTAGTTTTCCAGTTTTCTCATGGCATGATTCCATTTAAATTTGCACATCTGAATTACACTAAAATTAAGAGTGATATTTTACTTTTCATGTCATTAGGTTGGAAAAGAAAATGAAGAAAATGCATCCATCTTGTTTTGTATAGGATTATGCATTTTCTTTGTTAAAATCTAAAAATAGGAAGAAAAAAAAACTGTGGTTCTTGAAGTTTGTGGTTGTAATGTGATAAAGTCTGAATACTTTTGCACAGCGATGTATGGATGTAAACTCTGAGAAATAACTTATTCTTTCAGTTTTGCAATGATTTTAAAGTGGATTTCTGAATGAAGAAATGGCTAACTTGTTTCAGCAATTTACAGTTGTGTTAGACTAATTAAAAGGGAAAAAAACCAGCGGATAACTCAGCGATGCATCCTTATACTAGAGGACAGTGGTTCAGGAGATGGGAGAGGAGCTTATTTATGAAGACGATGATAGGCAGCAGAATGATACACCTGTCATTTGGTCAGCGGCCCACGATTTAAATCAGACAAACTCAGCCAGGCACAGACATTCATATTCATTGGTGAAACCTGAGGGAGTCTGTGGGTGTTTGTGTGCGAGATTAAGTATTTTGATTCATGAGGTTTTAAGTTGAAATCCAACAGCTGTTTTCAGAGGATTTAAGTCACTTCATGAAAGATCTGTCTGTGCCTGCAATCCTGATCTTTATTCCACTGAGTTTTTGGTTCCACTTTATTCACCACACAGATATGCAGAAACAACAGTTATTATGGATGGTAAAAGCATAAAGTGGCCTGTCTATACCCTACTTCTCTAAAGCCTTTTGTCATTTTCCCTCCCATCTACCTTTGTTTGGCTTATCCATTTTTCTTTGTGGTTTGCTTCCTGTATGGCCTCTATCTGAGCCAAACATATAAGCTTGTATAGCTGTGCTGTTCTCCATTTGTTATGCCAGTTCTGACCAAAAGTGTATGCCTTATTCCAACTCTAACCTTACATTGATTGACATCTTGGACATAAGTCTAGTCAAGAATCCCAAAATATTAGGGATAGTTGAATAGGTTAGGATGTGCTGCCTCATTAGGACAGATTTATATTCATATTTAAAGCCAAATATCTTGACAAGACGGCGGATTACACCAGTGTAGCTTCCAGTAAAACTTTAATAATAATCTGGAGATTTCTCTTTTAGAATTTTAATACCTAAGTATTATCTGTTTTCACACATATCTTAAGATTATAACATGCGTGTAGCTCCCAGCAGGTTTAATGGTTTTGCAAAATCAGCAGTGGTTTAGTTCTGAATTATACTGATTTGTTTGTCTTTCTTTTGTCATCTTGTTCAGCTTGATGGATCTTTTTGTTCAGGATCGGGAAACGATCTTACAGCTTCAGCAAAGCACAGCTACGGTGGACAACTCTTCTTTTTATGCCTACTTTTCCAAGATGCTGACCACCACAAAACAAAACAACTCTACAACAATTGAACTTTTGGAGACGCTCCGATCTTGTTGTCAAGCCAACACAATTTGGCCCCTGACAAACTGGCTCAAATCTTTATTCAGGCGCAGTTTTGCTGCTTCCAACACATCAACTTTGAAAACAAAATTTCCCCTTGACATGAAATGTTTTCCAACTACTAACTTCATCTATCAGTGGTCATAACATTATATTGAATTATTATTGTTACACAATTGTTTATTTTACGCATTATTCCATTTGTATATGATGCTATTATCTAGCGTTGCTCATTAAATTGATTTATTTTACACCAATAAAAGACTTAATAAGCATGCTGTGAGTAAAAGTAAAAGAAGGAATTATATTGCTCTTGCACATAACGACTCTTGAATCTTTTGGTTTAATGCAAACTTTCACTGTTTTTGTTTTGTTTCCTGCATGAAACAAAATAATCTAAGAGATTGGTTTAGCACAAAACAAATAGTCCTGCCCAGTGTCTCAGAATGATGGAGAGATGGGAAGCAACAGTGGGGCAATCAGGAAATTAGATGCTAATTATTTTTAATTGAGTTCCCGCCAATAATTACTAAAATGTCATTAGCACAGCCACATCTATGCACTTGTTAACTGCCGTCACACAATTAGCTCAATTCACCCATGAATGTCCTCTATTAATAGAGGATGAGGACGGGCTGCACAGACCACACAAACACGACTCGCACATCCAAATGAGTGAAGGGTCTTAGCAGCTCAGGATCAGGATCTCTCCTCTGCTCCTTTCAGCAGGAATAATTTATGAGCAGAAAAATATACAGCATGGAAAATAAAGGACCAGGAGTGATGGAAAAGACAACAAAATGAATTTCAGAAATTACTTTCGCACTTTCATGAGAAAAACAATTTCTTTTCTCATTTTCTCCAGTACTTTTCAATCAGAAGTGTCTCACTTAGCCCATCTGGATGCTCCACAACTCATACAGAAACCTTCTTGTCCATTAGTCACTTTAATACTTCCATATCTGCTTTGCTCTGTGAAAGCACTGCCTTCTTGTTTAAACAAGCGTGTTCTGGGACAGTAAAAGACTTTGGCATTAAAAGACTCAAATACAAAGAAATGATGAACTGCTTAGAATCACTGGAGTTTAATTACACTGCTGTTCTAGTCTATCTTACATGAGATTTTTGTATTGATTATGTTGGCTTCAACTCATTAATTTCCCCTTAACGACTGACTTGCTGTCCATTTATCATTCTTACACCAAACTCTTTGCAATCCAGTGAGTCCGCTGAGTTTTGTAGTAGCCAAACAGTGAAGATTTTCCTGCATTTGTGCAACTGCTGGATATTTTAAAAGAAAACTGAAGGATGCATGGAAATGCTCTGTCTGAAGAAAGGCTGAGCAGGAGACAAAATTTGAATGATTATCTGCAATATACATACTCTTGAGAATAAATTGTTACAAATTTAGAAACTTTAATCAGCAGGTGAGAGTTTCTAACTCTCTGCAGTGGTGACAGATAAGACTCGCCTACTCCTTCATGACCAGTATGCTGAATGTCAGCTGAATCTCATTGGCCTCCAGCTCAACTTTAACAGCATCCGTCTCTGGGGTTCAATTTGTTTTTTGCATGTGTGAGTGTTAAGTTCACCTTCTGGTGGAAATACAAAAACTGCAATGAAGCACCAACGCATTTAAGAAAGGAGATTCTGAGGCATTCAGAAGTTTCCAATGAATGTCATAATTTTGATCTTTAGGATTGATGTATTTCAACATTTATTTTTGCTGGGTGTAATGATGATAAAGCAAATAAACTCATAACAATAAGAGGCACATATTTGATACTTTTGTATTCTGCACACAATCATAATTGTATATAGCAGCAAATTACAAAAAAACTACAAACATTTGAAAATCCATAGATTTCCTGATTTAGAGATTTTTTTTTCACATAGCCCATACATATTAAACGTAGTTGACGTCAAAGCCAATCTTAAGGTCAGCATTAGTTTGATTTGAGATTTGAGAGTTTGTCTGGTTGGAAAACCTGATCGTTCAAGTTTGAACCGTCCAGCTGCTGATCAGAGATGTACTTGAAAACACTCTGGTGTTGTTGCCCTCCTCATCAACATCCCCTCTCCGAATGCAACAGTTTGGATAAGGACAATCACACGACTACCTCAAGAATACACCATCACTGTTTTCAAGTGGATGCATCTAAAATTGATTTCCGAGATGTGATAAGTTGCGTTCTACAGTTTCTAAGACTCGAAGAATGAAGGGATGTCAGTGTTGCACCTCTGAGCTGTTGCCACAGGAAGTCACAGAACTGAATTTTTGCCACTCTAGACACCAAAGCTGTTGTATTTCACATAATGTCTTTGATTCTGCAGTGCCAGCAAGTTAAGAAACCTCATGTTCAGACAGTCCAACACCCCTTCAGTACAGTCGCTGTGAAGCAGCAAAGGCGAGCAACTGTGATAAAAAAAGAGCTCTCGTGTCACAGCTGCTCGTCTTTTGCATGTCACTAACAGTCAGCAAGGGAAAATATTGATTTACCATTATTATTTTTAACATAAAACTTTCAAACTATGATTCAATTAGTAAACAAACAGTGCTTTAAATTAAACCTGATCATTTAATTTTTTTATTTAAAAAGTTAAAGGCTTTTGACTGTATTGACCTCTCAAATCTCATGGCCGTCTGAACTAACAGTTTATGTTATGTCCATTTTAATTGTGCCTTTAAGCTCTGTGTGTAATACGAGTTTCTCTGCTTTGGTGGTTTGAAGGTCGCCTGCCAGAGATGATGTCTGCACCTGCAGTGGACAGATAAACAGACACTAGTTCTCACAGTGCGTCTTGTAAATATTGTTGCGCTACTTCTTCTTGGGTATAAGACACAATGGACAGGGTTCTCACCTGCGGTTCTAAATAAACCTGTCTGGGTGTTTCCAGCTTCAACAGATTCATTCATTCTATTTTCCCACAATGCAGCCAAATACTAAAGGCTGCTTAACCTCCAGCACTTACAACAAATGCAGTCATAACTTCACACATGTCCCTCGACAGATTTCTTAAAAGAGCTATTGTTGCACAGCTGTACAAATACAATTTTTTTTTTTCAATAATATTGTTTAGGAATGATTTCATGAGGAATATGTCAGCCTCCATTCTTTGCTAAGTAAAGCATGGATATTAACTTTCCTCATCCTTTTCTGATTATGTTGGAATGAAAAACAAGTTAACCCTTCAGGAACATGGAATCCCACAGTAGACGGAAAAATCTCTATACACTTAAATTAAAAAGACAACTATGCAAAAAGCAACTAAAAACAAGAGACAATACGTTCTTTTTTTGCCTGTGATTCAATAATAATATAAAATAATACTGATCTGTCTTCTTTAACCCTCAATCAGTTATAATTTTAACATGCTACAGTTCAGTCACAGATCTCCTTCAGGTAAAAACCAACATGTGTGGAGTTGTTGTCCTGTCAGCTCAGCCTCCAGACATGGGGTTAAATATTCATCTCAGTAACTGTTTTTTTTTTCTTAAAACATTTAATTTTGATTTATGTCATTTCAATTAAATACACTCATCCACTGCAGCCTGTAAATATTATCAGTTGATGTGCATCGACCTCTCTGCCTGCAATCAAACACGGTCCACTGAAAATTGTTTTGTTGTTTAAAAACTGAACAACAAAACTCACCAAGACTGATCAGCTGCAAAAACATAAGCTCAAAAGAAAAAAAATCCCCAGCTGTAGGTGTTATTAAATTTACACAACAGGGAAATTTTATTTTCACACCTGGATGCTCCTGTTGGGGCTATGGTGGACTGAAAACATGTTCTGCCCAAACCTTTTGTGTTTTCTAAGAGCCCGAGTCACTTGGTGTCACCACAGAAGATGACGGAAAACGAGTTCCCTTTGATTGAATGGAGACTTTTTCTTTAGCTCAAACAGATGCCCAAACAGATGGTTGGAGAGTATTTTCAGAAACCAAATAGTGGATGGCAAAACCAGTTATTTAATTGACATTAGAGGAAATCTTTTGGCATTTATTTTGGCTAACAACCTTATCTGCTGCTTTCTCGTTACAGCCCGTCCAACAGCAACACCTTTACCAATCTAATCCCTGAAGTAGATGCTTGTATGATCTAGTCAATAAGATAAAAAAAAACATGCTTGACAAGAAATGTCAAACTTTAAATTGTTCAAATTGAAACAGTAGGATTTTCTTTTATCCTAATACCAACCTAATTCTAAATATAATCATCAGCAATCTACAAAAAATCTTTTTCCCGCCAATGATGCAGCTCTGAATCATCACATATGCAGAAAGGAATTGCCAGCTTTTGTAATTAAGGCATTCTTACGTGAAAGCCCTGAATGCTACTCTGGAACAAAGATGGAGCAGGTCAGCAACTCCACTCAGCTACACCTTTGTCTATGCACACTCTCACAAAACACATTCACACAGGAACCCTGGGAGACTGTCTGCAGCACCATCTCTGTGGAGCTCAGTGGGATGCCAGTGTTATCACCGTGGAATATAAATACACATGCAGAGCATCATGTGGAGAGAAGAGGAGAAGCAGTCACATATTATACCTCAATATAAAGGAGCGTTCTCCATTGAACTAAAGAGATGCATTATTATTATCGCTGCAGCTGAATCCAGACAGAATCTACAGAAGCACAGCAGGATATTATTATAATCCCCAACAGGTAGAAAAGCAAAGAACCAATCAAAGTCTCCGGTGTTGCATTGAAAGGTAGCTGGGTCTAATAACAGGAATCTGATGGAAATCCAACTTTATAATATCCTTGCTTAGAAGAAAGGGAAGCAAGAGGAACTTAATATGAAAGACTAAAACCTGTGGGTGGGTCTAGATACACAAAGCCTGCTTTATGTGGTTTAATCTTTTTCATTTTAAAATAATTGGAATGCAGGTTGAATTATATCTGCAGAAAGTGTTTTTTTTTTCTTTCAGTGGCCCAGATATTTGGTTTTAAACTTCTCACTTAAATTTTCTGAACTTTTTCTTTCAATGTCAACTGTGAAAAAAGGTTTCTAGAAAAGATTATATTTTAGCTATAAGGTAAATCTGCAAACTGCAATTGCAGAAAAAAACCCCATCTGGTTTTACATGGACCCAAATCACTTTTTCACTTGATTTTTTTATTTTTAAATTAACCATTCTTACTTCTATTTTAAACTATTCCTCTAATATAAGTGGCATGAAAGTTACATTGGCAAATTCTTTCTAAAAGTCTTATTTGAATCAAATGTAAAACTTAAGACAACAATACTTTCTCATCAGTGGAAGGCCCATTGGAAAATTGTTTCATTTTCCAAACGGCAAACATCACAAGTAAGGACCAGATTGCACCAGATTTTAAACCATTTTTACTGTGGAAGTTGTGGATTTCATATTTTTATACAAAGTTAGCTGCAATGACATGTCTAAAACTAAATAAAAAATAAAGTACAAAAAGTATAAGAAAAATCTCAAGTGAATTATATTCTGCATGGTATTTCACTGTCTCATTCATACTGCAGTCGGCAGAGAGAACAAGACTTCGGTAGATAACATGAAGGCTGAGTACATTACCAAAAAGTAACTGTTTAATCCCTTTGAGTGTTCAACTTAAACCTGTGATGAATCACACTGGGTTGGTACATTTTTAGCCTCTTTTGCAGAGGCATGCTAGGACCATAAGAAGGTTTAAACAGTAACCTGGTTATTTGTAATCACATTTAAAGAACATTTTTAAAATGTTTGACAAGGATAAAGACAGATGTATATAAACAAATATCTAACACAACCAAAAATACAAACTAATGTGTCATTAGTACAACGGTGCATTTATTGTGTTTAAATAAACAAGTTCATCTACATTTACAGGATGTAAAACTAAATACATAAGCATTCTCAAATCTTTTTGATTTTGACTATCTAGCATGGTTGTATCTGGCATAATAACGGACAAGAAACAAAGCAAAAAAGCTGGAAACAGTACATTTCACTTTCTATTTTTTCTTTGTTGTTAGTTTATCGTTTTGTGCTTTTTTTTCTCTGTATTACCATGATGACACAGCACAGAGAAACATACTTCCCAGAAAAAAAACAAACATGGAAAATGTTTAATGTCTGAAATTGCACTAACACAATTATAAGCGTTGAAATCATAAATTAAATCAGATAAATCCTTAATTCATTATTTTAATCCAAATTAAAATTAATAATTTTAATCTTTTTACTTGTTTGGTATTGCAATTAAAAACAATTTCTAAAACCTGCAGTCAGTGTAGGAGTTTAGATTTAATACCTATGTGCTTCTCACCCAAGAGCCAATTTATTATGTTTTTATGGAAATGAATTGTTCATTGCTTCTCTCAGTGTGCATAAATAAATTGTACTTGTGTGCGCCATCAGCATCTCTGAAATGCACATTTAGCATATTACAGAGGAATTATATGGTGCAATCAATATATAACTGTACAGTCCTTAAAATAATTGCACTCTGTACATTTAATCCACTGTATAGGCCAACACAACGGCTGAACAGGACGGAGGCTGGTATCTTGATGGCTGATTGCTCTTATACGACGTCTTAAAGAGTTTTCTCTCACACCAGTTGCAATTTCATTTTATGCATCCAGGAAATGTCCAGTAATTGTCTCATTACAACACCAGCACAAACACCTGTCACCTGAATTAAATTTGCTACTTGGTATATACACACAAGATAACACGCTGTTTGAGTGTACAAATTTCGAATGGGCCCTAAATGCACCTTTAGGTGGTGTAAATCAAATGAGTTTAGATTTAAACAATTAGTATTCTTCCCCAGCAAATGCTTTCTATTAAACCTGGGCTCTAATGCTGCTGCTGGACTGAAACTAAAGTGTAGATCAAAATTTAACCACACTTCTGGCAGAGTTAGGTTCAGAGCAATCGTTCTATTTCTTCTTACTGGAGGTAATTTTGACTTTTAGGTCTCAATATGAATCTGACTCCAGTCTCCAGAGGGAGTTAAATATTAGGGTGATGGCAAGAAGACCTTCCAACCCCAAAGACTCTGAGCCAAAGTTAAATAGTCAAAATACAATAAAAACATGCAGAAAAGCTGACCAGCAGTTAAGATAAAGGTTTTTTATGATTCCAACAAATGTTTCCATACATTATTGAGAATGAATGGAAGCATTGTTTATTATAATGTAAATAAAAACAGATTCAGGGTTGACTCTCCTTTTACATTCATTTATTATCTTTTGACAGATGCAGGATTATTTCCACAGAGACAAACCTCTTTTCCTGGTTTGGTTTGGAATGTAATGTAATTATATGTCTTCACTGAGATGATGATGTTGTGTAAATCAGAAGGCGGGGTAAAGACAAGTAAATATTTTGGTTGCATGAAAATAATTTTAAAATCCACATCTGTCTTGGTATGAATACATTTAGACTTGCATTTAATAAAACAAACACATTCACACGCTAACAGCTTTCCTAATATCTGAGATGTTGCTATCCGCATCATCTGTGTGACGGGATTTTTTTAATGATTTTCGCACATTAGTAAAAACCAAAAGCATTTCAAAACTGATTACTGAAGCAAAACAAATCCCCATGTTAACTGGGAATGTGTTAGGAAGACCACCACAAATCTTAAAAAGAACATCTTGGAACAGCTTGGTTTCAAACATAAGGTAGAATCTTTCAGAAAAAAGCAGCTTCAGCTCATGCAGACAAGAGCGAACAGTGAATGACACTCTGCTTATATCAGGAGTTCACGTTAAACACTAAATGTTTCCAGAAATTACAACTGTGTCATTCATAAGCAAGGAGTATGCAGTTCTGGCATCTTCGTTCTCACTTTTTGGGTGAAAACCTGACGTGTGCCAGTCAGGGCATTTCTCCGACATTTTCCATTACTGATTGCACACAAACTCTGCATGTTGTTGGATACAACCGGATCTGCACTGACTCTACCCATGCTGATCTGCCAGCCTCCAAAACATTTCTATAGCAACAGACCGGAGAATCCATCCAAAAGGTATTTATCTCATTTATACGGTCAGCTTAAAGGCAGCCTCCTGTCATGGAAACAGTGTGTGTTTCTGTCCTACCTCCAGAAATCTCATTGGCATCGTCAGGAGGTCCATCTGAATCAGTCAGCCCCTGCGGCTCGGACTCGTCGTCTTTGTCAGCATCACCTCCAGCAGCTGGTTTAGCTGGAGAGAGGCAATGAGATGTTAAAGAACAGAAATATAACATGGATAAAGAAACTTTATTTTGCCATAATGTGGTAATATGGTTCAGGTCAAAACTGTTAGTTACCCTGATGAAATCACACAAAACTCTTAATATTTCCATAGAAACAACCACAATAAAAAAAACTGTACATATTTGTATTGTTTCCAAAACACCAAAAACAAAATCTCCATAACGTTTTATTTAGTTCAGCACATATTTTATTCATGTGCTGAACTAAACAAGACAAATCTGAATATCAAATTAGCTTTAAACCTCACTTGAATATTCAACTAACTTTCACACCATGTCTAGGTAATCGATTAGCACAGAACCTCACGGTATGAACTCTGGTTAGCAGGACCGGTGCCATCTGAACACTTTGAATAATCTGACATTTTTGGCCAGAAGCAAATTAATCATGCCAAAAGAAAATAAAAGTCTGGCCCTTAGAAAGAGGATAATGTGAGGGTGACGGCTACTGTCATTTCTAAATGTTTCATGGTGTCTAGAACAGCTGCATGATGCATCATTGAATAGTGTCAGGGCACAGATTCTTTTGCGGATAAAACCTGGGTGTGGCTAAAAGCACAACTTTTTAAAAACAGAGGAGGAAAATAGCCAGAAATGTCACCCTTTGTGTCTCTGCCAAGATGATTGTTGCTAAAATAGCCTCTACTGGACTTGATGCGTCAAGAAAGTGTCAGAGTTCTTCATCGTGAAGAACTTTGAGGTCCAAGAAAAACTGCTTTGCTGAAGCAACAGGGCATCAACGTGCAACTAAAGTTGAACATTCGAAACACGGTGCTGTGTTTTGGAAGTGTGTTCTTTGGTTTGATGAGTTGAGCTCTTTGGGCACAGGGGTGTTGATTTAGTTTGGAGAATGAAGGGAGAGACCGTCAGCTCCAAAAACACAGTTGTACTGTTAAACGCTATTAATTACCAGAGTGCTGGTATTTATGGTGAAACTGATCGTACTGCCAGACTTTTGGTCCAAGCCAAGGAATGGAAGAGAGTAGAAACTAACTTTTAAAAATGAGACAATCCAGCAACAACAAAACCAAGCAGAAGAACAAATAAGAGAAAATGACACCGATGGAAAATGACACTGCATAACAAAATGACCTGAGAGAATGTCTAAACAGCTTAAAACAAGAAAAGGCCAAATGTAATGATGAGAACAAAACAAAAAGACTATTTAGTTGAGTAGAAAAACAGAAAAGACTATTCCAGAAGGGCAGAAAGAAAATGAAACAAACCTTTAAATCTCCCCCGAAGTGGTCTGCTCTGCTCTCTGCCTCTAATAGCAATGACACTAATAATGTAGTCCTTAGACGGATTGTAGTCCGTTATTAAAACCTTTGGGTCAGATTTAGACACAATGACCTCCTTTTGCTGACCACCTAAAACAGAGAAAGAGATAAAATAAAATTAAAAAAAAGACATTCAGTTGCAAGAATTAGCATTAGAATTCCATAATTACATAAATTATATAGAATTACATTATTGTAAGCCGCCATATAGGAAAAAGTAAACTCATTTGAGGAGTTGCTCAATAGTCAAGGTGGAAATATTTTGCTATGTGGATTTATTTATGCAATTCTCATATAGACCATACAACTGACAAATACAAGTTGTTAAATGTGGATAGAGAAGGAAAATATAAAAGTTGACAATGGTAAAATTTCATACTTAGAGTTAACATAAATTTCACAAATGTTTCTAAACTGTGGTTGAAACTGTAGCTGCAGAAATAAACTAATATTTAATACTGTTGTGGAGTCAAGTTTACATTAATCATATAAAATCCTTTAAATGTGAATTATTCCCTTGTGTGTGTGTGTGTGTGTGTGTGTGTGTGTGTGTGTGTGTGTGTGTGTGTGTGTGTGTGTGTGTGTGTGAGCATCTATTCTTCCCTTCTTGCAAACTTTAAGCATAGTGTGTCCCAGGCAGAGAGCTACAGAGTAAACTGCAGCAGATTACACACAACCTCCTGCAGTCAGGAGGACAGAGTGGTCATATGAGTCATGGTTTAATGAACACAAGTCAAAAACTTACAAAAACTGGAAACACAGAACATGGAGAAGCGGCAGAGCACAACAATAAAACAGAACAACGAATGAACCACGGGAGTCCAGGACGGAGGAGGGAGAGGACACGACAAAGGAGCTAATCAAAGGTAACCAGCTGCAGCTGTGAAGGCAGCAAGACTAGACAAGAAAATGACTAGCAGCTGGGGGAGGGGAGGAAATGTCAATGCGACTAAAACAAAGATGAAGGTAGAAGGAAGAGAACCTGAACAATAATAGGAATAAATACCAAATCTAATAAAAATAAATCAAACAGCTAAAAAAAGAAACTAAACTAACAGAAAGAATAAACTATAATGAGAAGATAAAACTAAGTCCACAATACAAATCCAAAAACTCAGGTAATGAACAAACTGAGTGAATAAACTGGGCTGGAGGGAAAAGATAATCAAAATAACAAATCTATACAAATAAATGAAAAAAGCAGAAGTGCACAATAACAAGGGATGAGACAGAAACACTCTCCTCATTCACCGAAGTTGATTATTGAACCATTTCAAAATTATACACAATGCATCAAATATATACATACACACCCTGCTATTTGAAATTAGTCCAGTTTCCAATGTTGCAGAGAAACCACACACTTTTTAAACCTTGAACAATTTGATATGTGTCAACTTTTCACTCTCATGTACACGCGCTGCTTTCCTGGGTTTGGAGTAATTTCAACACTACTCAACACCAACTGAGGGAGAAGTCAAAACAGAAACTTGCAGCAGGACCAATCGAAAGTCTTCTGAGAGATTTTACAGTCAGACCAGACAAAGATTGAACTCATCAGGTGCACGACATATAACAGAAATGTTTGGAGGATTCAATGTGAGGCGTTCACCCTAAAAAACACTGTTCAGCCTGTCGGGCATGGTGTTGGGTTTCTGTGTTGCATGTCATACAGAAACCCAACAGGGAGGTGAAGAAGCAAAGATTCTTTCCTGAATTTAATCAACCACAACGACAACCTGATTTTAAGAGAAACTCATCCGGAACAAAAACAGGAAGAAGATTAAGAAAACATCCAGCCAGTCGTTTTCCCCTGTGAAATTGATCTTATCTTCTTTCATAAAAAGCTAGCTCTCTCTGTCTTTGTAGAACAGGAATATTATCCTGACCCAAAAGGTCAGTCAGTTAGACTAATCTAACTGAATCCTTTGTGATCTATAAAGATGTTACCTCAGCAGCTCTGAACCAGCTCCATCATTCACCTCATCTGACTCAGAAACAAGAAGGAAGGAACGCTATGTCATTCTTTTCACAGTGGTCAGAAAAGGCTTTATTAACCATATGAATGCAGCAAGGATTGTGCTGAAATTAATTACCTGAAACTGCATTTTCAGCAATAAGCTGTTCTTTTCCCCCCCGAGGATGAAGGAGGCATGAAAGCTGAATTTTAGTTCTATTCTCATGATATGAGTTTTATGTGAGAATCCCTATTCCTGCATATTCCTTTTTAACACAGGCTGTAAAAGAATCGACTGTAATGTTAATCCCAGCTTTACTACCAGATGCAGACGGTAATGCAGTAGCAGTGAAGTGCCTGAGTCTTGGCTATGAATGCAGGCGCACTGCGACTACAGGATGAGGATCTTCTCAGCGATGATTAGGGTGATTTCTCCCAGGCTGAGGATGCACTGCATCTGCACATTGATCAGCGTGTGACAGGTGCAAAACAAAGCAGAACATGGTGCATTCCTCAGCTAACCCAGCCTGACCTCCAGCGCGAGTTAGAAAGTGGTCTTGCTACTGTCCCTCTATTAGTCCCTCTTTTAAAAATCTGCTGACAAGCCCCACATACTCAGCAGAAACACTCCCCCATGCCCTCCAAATTGGCTAAGGTGCAGAACAAACTTTGAGGTCTGCAGATCTCCCAGAAGTGAAATTTTTTCAAAGGAGTTTTGATAAGAAGTAAATTACATAATCCTTCTTGACAGATAAAAAAAAATACAAATCCAGTTCCTAATTCTTTCCTCAGGGGCCTGCAGTTACACTACTCTTTGACATAGTGTTTTATCTGTGTGTGTGTGTGTGTGTGTGTGTGTGTGTGTGTGTGTGTGTGTGTGTGTGTGTGTGTGTGTGTGTGTGTGTGTGTGTGTATTCTGTTAATGTGTGTAGAGGAACCTACCTGGTAAGCTGTTGTAGAGAAATAAATAGCTGTCAACATCTCCTTTGGGCTCCCTCCATGAAACTAGGAGTCTGCGGAAGCTGTGCACTTTGAAACGGAGCCTCCTCGGAGCTGGAACTGAAGAGTAAGACAACAGACACAAGGATGCAAAAAGAGACCTGTGTCTAATTCAAGGAAACTTTGTGACCTGAAAAGTTCCAAAGCATCATTAGACATGTCTTAAAAAGTATTTAGAAGGGATTTGAAAGCTGCAGAATAAGATGAAACAAGGAAACAGGAAGGAAGAAATTGGAATGAAACACAGATTGGGAGTTCACAGAGCTAAAGATGGAATGAATATATTTCTACACCCTGTCACTATACAGCCACACATGTTGAAGGAATGTTACGGCATATACTTGTGTAGCACTTTATTAAGTCCAGACGACCCCAAATCACTTCACACTACATTCAGTCATTCACACATTCATGCACACATTTACACACTGCTATAAGCTACATAGTAGCCTCAGCTGCCCTGAGGCAGTCTGACAGAGGCAGGGCTACCATGCACCGGGGCCTCTGGGCTCTCTGATCACCGCCAGCAGGCGAGGCAGGTGAAGTGTCAAGGACACAAAAACGACAAAGCTGGGGTTGAAACTGCAAACTCCCCCAGAACAAAGTAGCACATAATTGTCAGTTGGTTGGGGGAAAAAAATATGGATTAGATTTTTTGTGAATACACACCGGTAACTTTGTAGGAGCTGCTGCAAGTAGGAGAATCTGTAGAACAATTGCAGAGTCATGCACTCAAGTAATCTGCCCTTTATGGAAGATTGGCATAAAGAAATACTTTGCCGAATGAAAGTCATAAAAAGTTTAGCTTGCAGCGTCCCACAAACCATGTACGGGAGTAAACATGTTGTGAAAGCTGATCTGATTTGTTTTTTCCCTCTGTTGGAAACTTGATGTGTGCCAGCAAAAGATGTAAGACTGGAGTGGAAATTATACTTCAAGTTAGACAACGACAATATATGTACACGCAGAGATACAACGGATGCAACGGGACAATACCTGCAGAAGTGATTGAATTTATGTAAAGCATTCATAAATTTATGCTTCAGACAATGGATTTTATAAATGAATATGCCATGTTGCATGTGTTTTTAGTTGTTTTTTTCTCTCTCCATCCGTCCCAAACAGGCCTTCCCAGGTCTCTGCTTTCTGCATTTGTTAATTTTAAATTACATTCCAAGATGCATCTTCTGTATGTGTAGAAAGTCCTGATTCTGCTGCTTCTGCCTGTGGGACCCTCATTGGACCTCAGTCCACCACCTCTACAGACTCCTTGATAACATTGATTTTAGGTTTTCGTTCTGAGCCTGGAGTTCTGCATTTGGCAGCTAATATCTCGGGTTTCTGGGGCCAAGACTGGCCATGTGTGAAAGAGAAGGTGGAGCATTAATGCTGGATTTTCTGTATGCCTGCAATGGATAGCTGGACCTTGAAATTACTTTATTCCAAACTTCTGGGGCAAATGAACAAAATTGGTTAGTCTTAATTTTTTTTATTTAATCTCTATGAACATCCATCCATTTTCCTGCACCCTTATCCTGGCAGGGGTGCTGGTGCCTATCTCCAGCTGTTGGCAGGCGAGAGGCGGGGTCACCCTGGACAGGTCATCTCCATGAACAGTTCTTTTCAAATATACATTTTTTTGATAAATTTGTTTTATGGTATCTGAAACAGCAAAAGGCTTAAGATGCAGTGATGGTGGTGGTAACAGCATCCACCACACATCCGTTTCATGACAGAGGTTTGCAGTTGCCTAGAAAGTTGCTTTCATTTTGCATAAATGTGAAACTGTGCTGCCACCGTGTTCCTCTGGTTTGCGTCATGTTTTGTATTTTGCATTGTGGGTTTTGTTTTTTTCAGTTGTCGTTATTAAATTGGCCGCCTTTGTTTCTGCACCAGCCTGCCTGCCGGCGTTTGGGTCCTTTATTCAACATTCGACTGATAAAACTGCTACAAGAAGTCATTCTGGGTTCATGGGGTCCATCAGCAGTCCTGGCTGACAATTCAGCAGCTCAGGACTCATGGTCGATTATGTCGGCTTTCTTCCCACATCATACTCTGAGGCAGGTTGTGTCATTAGTGCCTTTACTGCCGGATGTCCAGAAGACATTTAGAAAAAAATTGCATGTTATTCTTATTAGTGAATAGAATACAATATATTAATATATTTATAGTAAAACGCCACTGTCTTAACAAAGCAAAAGCATGGATTTATTTCAATGTGTTGACATTATGAACGCATTAAAATACTCAAAATGAAAAAGACAAAACAGGGAAAAACATTTAAGCTGCACATTCTAAAAGTTACATCCAATACATATGAAACTGTATGTGGACCTGTGATAATTAACATTCTAGCACAGACCAGATTGAGGTACAAATATCTGCATAAGATCACAATGCATGTTTGATGTGTCTAGTTATTGATTCAGCCATTCAACAAAATTGGCTAAGCATGCAATTAAAGCTATTAATTATTTACAGTTAAGTGATAAATTAAATATTTTTTTATCATGTCCCATCACTGACCTTAAAAAAAGAACCAAGTCAATCAAAAGCAAGCCCAGCAGAAAATGTTACATTTTCAATAATTATCATAAATTGACAAATTGTAAAATTGACTGCGTTAGCATCTTATAGTTTTTGGAAAACATAAAATTTTCTTTAAAAAACAGATTATTTTTGTTCAAATATATAGAAAAAAATGTAAATGCATAATTTAACATAATGTCAGTGTTTGCTTAACTTTTTACTTATGGAGTTGCGCAACTCATGGCACTTAGGCACAAAAGCAAAGTCAATCAAGAGAATCACATCCCTGTATAATATTTCATGCTCTATTGTAATTTGCAAAAATGTCAATATAACATTTTAACTTTTACACTTTCCTTGCTGCGTTTCTTAAGTGACAACACTATGTCACCCATCCAATATTCTAAAGGCACAGGCTGAAGATGTAGAATTATACCATACAATAAAAATCTATGAATAATTTTCAGTGCATGATAGCGCTCAGAAGATTACTACCTTGGTATCACTTAATGTGTTTGATGGTAGGTGAAGTGAGTAGGTAGGATCTTTATAATTGGGTGAAAATTGCCTGGAGTGCCCCTACTTTTGCTTTGCATGTGAATGATCACACTCGCCTACTGAATTATGGAACAAACCTATAAGGAAAATAAATTGAGCTCACTATATGTCTGGATGTCGAGATCTATGAGCAGGATGATGATTGTATCGGCATAAAATTTTGATGAATGACTTTTGGAAATCACCCCAGGATGCCAACAGAACATGAGGGCCTCTGATTACCCTTCAACAATCTCTCACGTCTGTTCTTGTTTATCACCATATGGCCGTAAATATCATCCAACTGCTCCACATTTCACATTTTCTTTCTGGATAGGAGTGACCACATCTCATGCATTCAGTAGCGTTTCTCTGTGTCTCACAATATCACGTTCTGTGGACTTCATATTGTGTCTAATATCAAACGCAGCAGAAAATCTTGGCAGATTTTGGCATGTCAGTAAAGCTCTTTATGAACGGTGGTTAAACAAACGACTGCAAAAAGCATCATTAAGCTGAAAGTAGAAATTCATTGTTAACATTTTTTAAACAAATATATAAACAATAGATTATGTGGAGACTCCAAGAAGTAGATTTCTAATAACACCTTTGCAAATCCAAAAATCCTTTGTATGACCATTTATGCTTATGCTCCCTCAAATGGCTAAAAATTTAGCCAGCTTTACTTAAAACTACATTTACACAATGTTACCTTGATGAACCACTATTTCTGCTTTTCAGATGCTGTGATGGAGGTAAATAAAAGACTAACTGAAGCAAGGCAGCAGGAAAAAGTGAGTAATTTCTAAAGTACAAAATAAAAACCACAACAGAATTTATAAAGGAAAACAATAACAGAATAATTAATATTATAGCCATAAACCCAAACAGCAATTTCTTCAAGCACTCTGGGAAAAAAAGTTGACAAATTGTCAATGTGAAATTAATGCAAATTCATTCCTAATATATAGTTCACAAGCCTTCCTTCTTTAAGCCATCAGTTAAAGGATTTTCTAAAATTTGAGCTTGGGTTATCTCTCTTTCAGTGTGTAGACTAAAGATGTCATTCAGCTGTATGTACTGGAATTATGTGGGTTGACATGAAGCAAATACGGTTTGAGATTTCCAGTCTGAAAAGGGGGATGATTCCTGTCAGGATTACGAGCAGAGAGAGTTCAGAGGGAATCCTGACTGATGAGTAAATGCTCACCGGTGCATCACTCTCCCACCCTCCTCTCAGTCATTGTCCTCCACTTCAGCTGCAACAGAGAAAAATCCCATCTTCTGACTTGATTTCCTTTCCATTTTAAGTTGTTTTTTTTTCCTCAAGCATCTTCTCTCTTATTCTTTACTTCCACCTCACCCTTCACTCTTATTCTTCACTGCTCTTTGCAATCCATTCAACATTCATTCAAAAATCTTTTTTTGTTTATCTTTGAACTTGCTGACTTCTCAGTCTCCTCTTTACTATTCCTTAGCATCACCTTCCTTCTCATTTTAATCTCATCCCTTTCTTCTCCAACTTTTTTTTTTACAGCCGTTTCCTTCTCAACCTCGTCTCATATCAGTCACACTTTGATTTTCCTTCCTCTTTTATCCTCTCGCCAACATTTCTACTTAATTTTTTTTCCTTCCTTGCTTTAAGTCCCTGGCTACCCTCTCCTTGTCTCCCCAGATAAGAGTGGTACTGACTCCGCCGAGTATTCAGGCTGCAGGAGCTCTGCTAATGCTCAGGATTTATGGATGACAAATGCTCGCTCTGTCTCCGCAAGATAGCTATCCTGTATCGAACCTGAGGGAGGACGCCCGGGCGTGCTCACTCAACGTGGTGGCCGTCTCATTTGTATACAAACTACCGTACTCTGTTCACGGAGGAGACAGCACAAATCCACTCCGGCTTCTATCCACCTCTCCCCTCTTTTTATCTCCTCCACCGCTCTCATGGAACCCTTCTCTGTTTTATCACATCTTCAGGTTTAAACTGTCTGCCTCTCATCCCATTCTGCTATTTTTTCACATTTTATTTCACCCCCTCCATCACCACCTTACACTCCTGCTTGTGGTTCAGTGAATTAATGCCTTTTTGCACCCTTTCATCGCATCCTTGTGTAAGTAATGCCTTTTTCTTCCAGCAGTCATCTGGCCGCTGCACTGAGTGTGTAAGACTGAATACTAAGCTGCATGATTACACTGTTTCCCTATAAGTCCCGTTCAGCCGTTTGGTCAAGGTTGAGCAATAAATAATAATAGCAATAATAATAATAAAGAAGAAGAAGAACCAAGAAGATAATCAAAACTCTGCCATTACAGATTATGTGTTAAAACACATGCAAATGTTTATGTAGTTGATGTGTTCAAACAACTCACTCCATCGGAGTTTCAGTTAAAGAAACGAGTTCTACAGAAACTCGTGATCTAGATTCATGTACACACAGAGTGAAATATATGAAGCGTTTATTTCTGTTAATGCAATCAGCATAGGGCAGCTCATGCTTTGAATATTTTAATGACATAACCGAGGAACGTTACAATCTTCCAGGCAGTTTTCTAAATCCATTAAACGGTGGTTGGGAACAAATCACATCTGTGATCATGTGTGGATTAGTGTCTCTTGCATATTAAACATGTTTTTTTTTTTTGGTCTTGCTCATTCTTCAGTATTTTATAACTCAATCATGTGATTTAATGCATTAATCATGTTCGAAACCATAACCCTGGTACTGCAGATGACCTTTAGCTTTCATAGCCATATATAGGACAGATGCATGCTAAACTGACATAAGATGATGAAAGTGAATTGCCCTGTTAAAAGCTGAAGTAAACTAAAAGAAACAAGATCAATGGGGATGTTTTAACTCATAGTTGTTTTTGCTATGACCTGTGCAAGGAGAGTCCTTGCAGGGTGACTCACAAATGATCACTGCTGAACTAGCTGGCTGTTCACAGAGGGCTGCATCCAAATATGTCAGTGAAAGATTGAGCGGAAGAAAAGATGTGTGAGGAAAAAGTGTATGAGCAACAGAGTCAAATGCAGTCTTGGTAGGATTATAAAGAAAAACCCATTGAAGAGATTGGGGTAGATTATCAAGGTATTGAATGCAGCTGGAGTCAGAGCTTCGAGGACTCAGCCAGGACTCTGGGAATACGACTGTCTTCACACTCCTGGTGTGAAGAAATCCCTGAACCAAAGATAGGAAGGAGTTAATTTTGCGTTACAAAATTAAGGTCACAGAGTCTGTAAATACAGTGGAGAGCAGCCACGATGCTTGAGGTTCAGTGTGAAGTTTCCAGTTAGTGGTGATTTGGAGAGTTTTGGTGTTTTCATGCTTCCTGCTTGCTCACAACTTTCACGAAAACTTTAATTAAATTTTAGAGCAGGACTTTTCATCGGCTGACTCTTTCAAAATGAATTAATACTGGTTAAAGGACAATAGTATCCCTCTGTTCGAATAAGCCAACAAACTGCTAATCCTACAGAGAATCTATTAAATGATATTACTGTATAACAGCATTTTCACCAAGAAGATAAATTACATCAGACAAACTGAAGGCCTGGTGTTAAAGGAACCGCTGCTTTCCTAAAGCCTCGGTGGAAACACGGGATGATCATTTCTATTTTATGCTGCAATAAATGCAGCAATTCAAGCAAAAGGAGCCCTGATCAAATATTGAGTGGATACAATCTACAGTATGTCAACAGAAGGCTGACTTCTGTGTAATAAAATCTTTTATTTGGTTTTAGGTAATATTTAGATTTTCTGAAAAACTAAATGTTAGGTTTCCATTAGCAGTATGCCAGAATCATCATAATTACAGATGGGAACAAAGGATAACAGGGGAAGCTGTTCAAGCCTGCTTTTAAATTCACAGTGTTTTTATTTGCTCTACATGGATTTGTGGTGCATCTCTGAGCTAAAACCTGCACTGACATTTGTAGTTGAAGGTTGCTGCTTCAAAAATCGGATTATATGAAAGATACTAAAGGCTTATGAATATTCACACTATTCTTAATGTTCTCACAAACTCAGTAGTACAATATTTTTTTGAACATTTTCCACAAAACAAACAAGATTTTGTTTTGTCATTAATAAAAAAGTCTCAACCTCTCTATATGTCTCGCTGGGCAAGAAAAGTAGGTTTTGCCCTCCTGCAGTGCCATTTTCCATATACGGTAGGGACTATTATTTTCACCATTTGTCTCAAAGTGCAATTCAAAAATATGTTCTTGACAAACTTTGTCCAAGCTCATCAGATTTAAGACACATTCTCGTAGTGGTTCCTATACATTTACATCCGTTTTGTTATGTGGGGAAGAAAAAAAGCTAGGAGAAGAGAGTTGCGCTCAAATGCAATATCTGCTCAACTTTAACATCAGCACAATGTTTTACAAAAAGAATATTTATGTTCTGAAAAGCTTGTAGTCTATTTCATGCTTGTCACACAGCTGCTGTTTTAGCTGACGCTCCCTGTTTGCACCTTCATTGCTGTGTAATTTAGCTTATGCATGCATTCTGGATGTAGAGTGACCTGGATACGATAAAGGAAGCTGTGCACTCACCAGTCACACTTCTTTTATAGTCTGTAACTTTCTCCTAAAGGGCTTTCAAAGCATTCATCAGTTAATGCTGCTCATTTACAGTCACAGCAGGCCATGAGAATCATCAATACTCTCCGTCAGTATTAGAGGGCCGCGGTGCCTCTCCGCTAACTCGACGCTCTTTTTAGTGTGAGGCTGCAGATGATCGTGACAGGCTGAATTGCAGTCAGCAGAGGCAGATGAGAAGGTGACAGCAGCTGCGGCTCAGATAATTTGACAGTTTTTAAATTCAAAACAGGCTGTCCCATCTCATCACCGCTTTTGTTTATGAATAAATGATTTCCCATCATTGGCTTCTCCCCTTGGTCATTAGAAGTGAAACTACTGCCCAACACTCTCAGTAATACTAATGCACTCCACACACACACACACACACACACACACACACACACACACACACACACCACACACACACACACACACACACACACCACACACACACACACACACACACACACACACACACACACACACAAAGAAAGTGCAATATTTGTGCAAATATGCATTTTAACACATAATTTGTTTTGATATATCCAGAAGCTAAATATTGATCCGGGCTGCCAGCTAATCAACAAAATCAATCCCGGTAATTAACCATGCAAGTAAACACGCATAAAGCCATGAAGCAACAAACACCAACCCACGTCTCCAATAAAATCTTTATGATGCATGACTTATTCAGAGCTGAATGAATACACATTTTAAAAAGAGACTTATCTGACTGGGAATGAAGTTGGCTGAAAACAGGAACATAAGGTATTGGTCACTCATTTACCCTCTGGAGAAGAATAAACTGAGAGCCAAGTCTGCATTTTCTTTCAGCGGTCAGTCTAAAGTTTTAGAAATACATGTATTTAAATAAAATTGAGAAGCAGGTTGTTGAAAATTCTCCACAGCTTGATTTAAAAAAACCCCAAAAAGAACAGTCATAGCTGTTCCCATGGGTCAGACAGAAGAACACTGCAGCACAACAAAGGATATAAATTATGTCAAGTGTAACAAGTGTAAATTAAGCCATACTGAACTTAGATCAAATTCTTGATAGAAAATTGAGGTTCTCCTCCTTGGGCTGCCACCTTATCGTGGTGGAGGGGTTTGTGTGTCCCAATGATCCTGGGAGCTATGCTGTCTGGGGCTTTATGCCCCTGGTAGGGTCACCCAAGGCAGACAGGTCCTAGGTGAGGAACCAAACAAAGCACAGCCTGAAGATCCCTTCATGATGGACACAAATTTTGAATTTGGCGTTCCCTCGCCCGGACGCGGGTCACCGGGGTCCCACTCTGGAGCCAGGCCTGGAGGTGGGGCACGATGGCGAGCGCCTGGTGGCCGGGCTTTTAACCACGGAGCCCGGCCGGGCTCAGCCCGAAGAGGAGACGTGGATTCCCCTTCCAATGGGCTCACCACCTGTCGGAGGGGCCAAAGGGGTCGGGTGCTGTGTGTTACGGGCGGCGGTCAAGGGAGGGGACCCTGGCGGTCTGATCCCCGGCTGCAGAAGCTGGCTCTTGGGACGTGGAACGTCACCTCTCTGGTGGGGAAGGAGCCGGAGCTAGTGTGCGAGGCTGAGAGGTTTCGGCTAGAAATAGTCGGCCTCACCTCGACGCATGGCTCTGGTTCCGGAACCAGTCTCCTTGAGAGGGGCTGGACGTACTTCCACTCTGGAGTTGCCCACGGCGAGAGGCGCCGGGCAGGAGTGGGCATACTTGTTGCCCCCCATCTTGGCGCCTGCACGTTGGGGTTTACCCCGGTGAACGAGAGGGTAGCCTCCCTCCGCCTACGGGTGGGGGGACGGGTTCTGACTGTTGTCTGTGCTTACGGGCCGAACAGCAGTTCAGATTACCCACCCTTCTTGGAGTCCTTAGAGGGGGTACTGGAGAGTGCCCCTCCTGGGGACTCCCTTGTTCTGCTGGGGGACTTCAACGCTCACGTGGGCAATGACAGTGAGACCTGGAGGGGCGTGGTTGGGAGGAACGGCCCCCCTGATCTGAACTCGAGTGGTGTTCTGTTGTTGGACTTCTGTGCTCGTCACGGTCTGTCCATCACGAACACCATGTTCAAGCATAAGGGTGTCCATGCGTGCACTTGGCACCAGGACACCCTAGGCCGCAGTTCGATGATCGATTTTGTCGTCGTTTCATCGGATCTGCAGCCGTATGTCTTGGACACTCGGGTGAAGAGAGGGGCGGAGCTGTCCACTGACCACTACCTGGTGGTGAGTTGGCTCCGGTGGTGGGGGAGGAAGCCGGTCAGACCTGGCAGGCCCAAACGTGTAGTGAGGGTCTGCTGGGAACGTCTGGCGGAGTCCCCTGTGAGACGGAGCTTCAACTCCCACCTCCGGCAGAACTTCGAACACGTTCCGGGGGAGGTGGGGGACATTGAGTCTGAGTGGACCATGTTCCGTGCCTCCATGGCCGAGGCAGCTTATCGGAGCTGTGGCCGCAAGGTCGTTGGTGCCTGTCATGGCAGCAACCCCCGAACCCGTTGGTGGACACCTTCAGTGAGGGATGCTGTCAAGCTGAAGAAGGAGTCCTATGGGGTCTTTTTGGCCTGTTGGACTCCAGAAGCAGCTGATGGGTACCGGCGGGCGAAGCGGCATGCGGCTCGGGTGGTCGCTGAGGCCAAAACTCGGGCGTGGGAGGAGTTTGGAGAGGCCATGGAGAAAGACTTCCGTACGGCTTCGAGGCGATTCTGGTCCACCATCCGGCGTCTCAGGAGGGGGAAGCAGTGCAGCACCAACACTGTTTATAGTGGGGATGGTGTGCTGCTGACCTCGACTCGGGATGTTGTGGGTCGGTGGGCGGAATACTTCGAAGACCTCCTCAATCCCACCAACATGCCTTCTGTTGAAGAAGCTGAGCCTGTTGACTCTGGGTTGGGCTCTCCAATCTCTGGGGACGAAGTCGCCGAGGTGGTCAAAAAACTACTCGGTGGCAGGGCCCCGGGGGTGGATGAGATCCGCCCGGAGTTCCTTAAGGCTCTGGATGTTGTAGGGTTGTGTTGGCTCACGCGACTCTGCAATATCGCATGGACATCGGGGGCAGTTCCTTTGGATTGGCAGACCAGGGTGGTGGTCCCCCTATTTAAAAAGGGGGAACGGAGGGTGTGCTCCAATTACAGAGGGGTCACACTCTTAAGCCTCCCTGGTAAGGTCTATTCAGGGGTCCTGGAGAGGAGGGTCCGTCGGATAGTCGAACCTCGGATTCAGGAAGAGCAGTGTGGTTTTCGTCCTGGTCGTGGAACACTGGACCAGCTCTACACCCTCAGCAGGGTCCTGGAGGGTGCATGGAAGTTCGCCCAACCAGTCTACATGTGTTTTGTGGACTTGGAGAAGGCGTTCGACCGTGTCCCTCGAGGGGCCTTGTGGGGGGTTCTCCGGGAGTATGGGGTACCGGGCCCTTTGATACGGGCTGTCAGGTCCCTGTATGACCGGTGTCAGAGTCTGGTCCGCATTGCCGGCAGTAAGTCGGGCTCGTTTCCGGTGAGAGTTGGACTCCGCCAAGGCTGCCCTTTGTCACCGATTCTGTTCATTACTTTCATGGACAGAATTTCTAGGCGCAGCCGAGGTGTTGAGGGGATCCGTTTTGGTGGCCTTAGGATCGCATCTCTGCTTTTTGCGGATGATGTGGTCCTGATGGCTTCATCAGATCGTGATCTGCGGCTCTCGCTGAAACGGTTCGCGGCCGAGTGTGAAGCGGCCGGGATGAGGCTGAGTGCCTCCAAATCCGAGGCCATGGTCTTGAGCCGGAAAAGGGTAGAGTGCCTTCTCCGGGTCAGGGGGGTCGTCCTGCCTCAAGTGGAGGAGTTTAAGTATCTGGGGATCTTGTTCACGAATGAGGGAAGAAGGGAGCGGGAGATTGACAGGCGGATTGGGGCGGCGTCTGCCGTGAAGCGGGCGCTGTACCGGTCCGTCGTGGTGAAGAGAGAGCTGAGTCAAAAGGCGAAGCATTCGATTTACCGGTCGATCTACGTTCCCACCCTCATCTATGGTCATGAGCTTTGGGTCATGACCGAAAGAACAAGATCACGGATACAAGCGGCCGAAATGGGTTTCCTCCGCAGGGTGGCCGGGCTCTCCCTTAGAGATAGGGTGAGAAGCTCGGTCATCCGGGAGGGACTCAAAGTAGAGCCGCTGCTCCTCCACGTCCAGAGGAGCCAGTTGAGGTGGCTCGGGCATCTGGTTAGGATGCCTCCTGCCTCCACCGGGAGGAGGCCCCGAGGAAGACCCAGGACACGCTGGAGGGACTATGTCTCTCGGCTGGCCTGGGAATGCCTTGGGGTTCCCCCGGAGGAGCTGGAAGAAGTGGCTGGGGAGAGGGAAGTCTGGGCCTCCCTTCTGAAGCTGCTGCCCCCGCGACCCGATCCCGGATAAGCGGAAGAAAATGGATGGATGGATGGATGGATGGAAAATTGAGGTTATTAGACATTCAATACCAGTGTAACCAGTAGTGTTTCTTTAGGGGGGTTATACTTTAAATGTGTGGTATTATGTAAAATAGCCTTTTTTTAACATCATGTCATAATGCTATTCCCTCATTGGAAACATACCTGCAGTGTTGCTTTGACTCTTTCATGTAAGTTTGAGGAACACTTCACGATCTACTGTGCACTCCGCTGCTACGGCTTCACTGCAAACTGATGATTAACTAAAACATGCAGGTAGACCTTCAGACTCCATTCTTGCATTAGTTTGGTGTGGGCTGCTTTTGATGGCTTAATCAGTGGGATACATTCTCTTTTTGAACCAGACTCACTCTGTGAATGACTCGAATGACTCATTTTTTGTCTCATTACTATTGCTAACAAGTGATAACTGTGCTGGTGCAATTTTCTGTACCATTGTCCTATCCTGTAGCAATATTTATGTTAGTAGCACTCCACTGTGTTTGCCTTGAACATTTTGCTTCTTTCGAAAACTTGTTTGGCTCAAATATCTTCAGAGCTTTGCTTCATGGATCGGATTTTCTTCAACATGGTCGACGAATGCAACGCCTGCCAACAAGGTGCCAGTTCTTCAAACCATCTCCTGCAACATTCCACCGTCATTCATGAATAAGACATAAAGATTCTTGAGCTACTCCTCTTGAGGCACACTGTTGCCCCGAAGCCCTCAACATAACAATTCTTCTATGTTGCACTCCTCATCTGTGGCCAGGAGAGGCAGCTCAAATGAGCTTTCTCCATCGGCTGGCTGGACTTAGCCTCTGAGAGAAGGTGAGGGGCTCCATTATTCATTTGAGCTCAGAGTAAAGTCTCTGCAAGAGCAAGTCAGTTTAAGTAATTTGAGCAAGAATGCAAGTCGGCTGCTTCTGTTTGGAGGTTTTGTGGGTAAGATCCACTGGAAGAAGACCCCAAAGTTGACCTAGAACTCACTAATAGCACAATATTTTCCTTCTGTTCTGGGAATTACTCTGGTCCTCCACAATATGCTGGAGGGCATCAGCAGGGAGAGAGATGTCTAGGTATCTCTCCTGCACCCCACGTCACCTCCATGACCTGATGGCGAATAAAAATTATTCAGAAATATTAAACCAGACATCTGTGATGTTGATAGGAAACCTCCTGGCCTTCTGTTGAACGAAACCTGGAAACTCTCATGAAAAATTGAATAGAATAGAAATTTTTAAGGACATATGAAGAGTGTAAATGTTTTGTTCCTTTCCCTTAAATGTCTATTTGCAGGACGGTGTGGGCTACCTGCAGCCTTCAGTGGTATACTAAATATAGTGGGAAGTCTTCTTGTCAGCAGTCCTGCTGCGAGCATGATAGTTTGCTGATATTCTAGTTTCTCTCTGCGGTGGCTAAGCCTATCCTCAGCCTACATTCACAGACTGAAACAGGAGCTTGCTAATTTAAGCTGCAGGTGTAACATTCAGGCTTATCAGAAGTGTACAGAACGACACTACAGACTTTGCTGACATTGAGAAGAAGCTGAAATGCAGGTCAAACACAAACTAACTGCCCAAGTCATGAGCACATCTGCTGAAGCTGACAGCATTTACAAATGGTTAGAATGAAAGCATCTGCATCTTTGGATAAATATTTACTGTATGTCTGGGGAAACGTGAAGGACTCAGTCAGAAAGAGAAACATTTTAAAACGGTAAATATTGCTTTAGTGGCAGCTACTGGAGACACTACATGGCAGACGAACCGAAGAATGCACAGATGAAGAAGCAATCCAGATTCCGATTGTCTTGCTGTAGTTCCAGACCAGTGGCAGCATTTCCTTCCTCGTAATAAAACTTCCTGGGCTGGCGCAGCCCGTTGGAGGGAGATCCTGACAATATCAAGACATTTCAGTAGCATGTACAAACATCCTGAATGAGCAGAGCGCTCTCTAATCCTCCAGCTCAAATCCATGGTGACCAGATGTCGCAGCTTATAGAAGCAGACCCAGCAGACATTAATGACCTCCCTAATGAAGGGACAGAGCAGCACTTCCGCCAACAACTGGGAGGTCACTCCTGTTTAGTTGTGATTGACTAGGATCAAACTGCAGTCTTCCAACGCAACATGACAGAAATGCTCATCAGAGGTGAGAAATATGGAGTGCAGGAGAAAGAAAAGAAAGTAAAGAATAAACTAAAATGCTGCTCTGTTAACATTGATGCAAATAGTTTAAAAAAAGGAATATGTAGATTGAGTTTGAACCCTGTCCACACTAATTACGATTTTGGTGACTTAAACTGTGATTTTTAGACAAAAAAGTGGAAATTTAAAAACTCTATTTGTGGTGAATCCACAAATAGAGTCAGAATCAAAATTATTGCCTCCTTCTGGCGCAGCATCGGTAGTGCAGTCAGTTATATTATGTATAAGAATCAGTATGAAATACTCTCAGCATCAGTACTTAATATACTATTTTAGCAGAAAATATAAAAAATGTTTAAAATAATCTAATTGCTTTAAATCAAAAGATAACATTAAATCAATTATTCATACTGCTGCTGAAGTGAATGCATTGTAGCTATAATAATAGCTGTAATAATTGGACATTTTGATACGTAGACGCACAGAGAAAACACAGGTAAGTTTCCTGCTGATGTAAACATGGCAGCATCATGGCTAATGCAAAGGAGAAGCTTTAAAGCTGCAGTAGTTTGTAATGCAACTACTAATACAGAAAAGACAGGAAATGAAGAAAAAGACAGGACACATGAGGGGTAAAGGTGCAAACAGCCAAATGTGGCAATATTCTTGTAACGAGAAACAAGTGCAAAAGAGAAACAAGTGGGGAGGGGGCAGCACTACACCAATACATTATTCCAGCTCTTCTCTGGTGTTTCATTAAAATAATTTCAGACCACATGGACAGTATGGGAACCTTTAGTTTTTAAAACCTTGGTACAGATGATTTGTTTACTTTTTTTATTTTCCCCAAAAAAGGAGAGCTAAATATTTAAGAAAATTAACCTGATTAATGTAGATTGAGTGTGAGCACAACAATTTGCTCTTGACATTTTTTTAAAATGATTGTTTGCAGCAGAACAATAGTCGTATACAGCAGACCAACCCAATCCAGTCAGGAGCCAAACTCAAAAGAGAACCTTAAACACAGAAATTGTTCTAATCATTAATATTCATAAGTGATAAACTGATTAGAGAATGCATTTTCAATGTTTCAGTGAGAGATTCTTTAAATGAAACCTGCAGCTTTTCTGGTTATCACTCAGCATGAATGGAGATCCTGAAAGGGCGTACAAGCTGCTCACACACCCACATACTGTAAACTTGCACATAAATGCAAAGCGAGGAGAGCTAAATATTTAAGACTTCCTCTGCATCACATCTGTGTGATTACCGTCCACACACGACCCGTTGTTTTGATGGTAGACACCAAATGCAAATAAACTCTCCCGAGGTCTGATGAGTGACATAGTGTCACACACTATGACTCAGTCATGAGATTATTAAGGGTATCCAGGGAATTATGCCTGAAGGGAAATATTGAGCCTTTTCTTAGACCTGTTGCCATGAGAGGGCAGGCGGTGGAACAGGTCACTGAATTCAAGTATCTGGGAGCAATTGTAGATGACAAGCTGACCTTCCAGCCCAATGTGGACCGTGTGCGTAAAACGGGAAGATATCATCTATTTCTCTTATGAAAGATAAGGAGCTTCAACACAAGTAAACACAGCTGGTCTACTGGGGATTCATTGAAAGTGTTCCCCCTTTAGTATTGTTTTGATTAGGGAATCTTTTGGCTAAACATAGAAATAAGGTCAACCAGGTAGTCAAGCGGGCAGGTAAGATAATCATCACCAGCAAATGTGTCCTCTTGATTTGCATAAACAGAAAGAAGCAGTTCAGATTCAGCACATCCTCTGCAGTCCTCATTTAAGCTACTGCCATCTTGTAGAAGATGGATGGTCCCATTAACATAAACAAAAACGTATTTATCCCTTCAGCTGTGTTGATTCTGAACAAGCGATACCTTAAATAGTAACACAGTCACTAGAACATTCTTTTATTTTTTTTAAAAATGTAGTGATTTAAATACTGTTTTCTTTACAAGATTATATAGTTGGAGTTTTGTTTATTCTGGTTAATTCTGTGGGTTTTTTGTTTTATTTGTTTATCATCTAATAATTTTTTTTGCCATATGTCCAAGACATAGCTCCATATCAAAGGTGATGGACAATAAAGTTATCATATCTGAGCTCAGACAATAATTTCTGTAGTTATTGCAACTCGCTGTAAGTGAAAAACATCAGCACTGGATGTGAGTCATTGTGCACTTTGGGTGTTAAATGTTTAATTCCAATGAAGAATGAGTAATGCAGATTAAGGCTGTATTCCCACACACCATTTGCCAATATATGGGATTTTACTTAAGCCTTTATTCAGGTCAAGTTAAGTATAGATAAAATAGAGCATGGGAAAAAATCTTTCAGACTTCAGTCGCTCTCCTGCTGTGTAAATCAGTGCTCTTCAGGTCCTCTCCTCAGGAGCCACTATCCCCTAAATTCAGGATTCATCTAACACAACTGGACTCACTCATTAGATGTGTGTGTTTTGGCTGCTTTCATTTGTACGTTTAAAACTTTGCATCCATCTCTTCATCAATCCATTTATCAGTCCAAATGCACTCATCCACATAGGATATGAATTAATTTATTCATCTAAACTCATGTATGCATCCATCCGCCATTCTGCCCCTAATTATTTATTTTTCCTGACTTCCTTGCAGTCTGCCTGGTTTGCAGGTTGCATGTTTAAAACGTGACTTTAAAACAATTGAGAATTCAGAAAACGTGACAAAAATTTTGAAATAAAAAATGTGTTGGAACCCAGGTCAAGAGAGCAAAAACCGACCTCAGTAGGAAGAAACATTTTAACATGTCAGCTTCTTATTGACAAGCACAAATCCATCAGGATTTTTAACATTCTCTAATTAAAACGTTCACCCAGAAGAATCACTTCTCAGTTTAATCAACCTGGGCTTACGTGTCTAATTGCGAAGCACACTGAAGTGTGATGTGTTGTGCAGCAAATTGCTCTGAGAAATTACAACAGCATGAGGCGTGCAATCACAATATGTTTAATAAAAGGATGATTCTTTGACAGGAGGTGCCATGCTCCCCGGGTGAAAAGGTATAATGATACAAAGGCAGTATGATGATGAGTCTGATGGGATCTGATCATAGTCTGAGAGTCAAAGAGAGGGAGAGAGAAAAAGAGAGAGAGACAACAAAGGGATCTGTAAGGATCAAAACACGGGAGAGGAAACAGTAGAAAGGTGGGAGCGTGAAGTGGAGGGGGTCAATAAGGTGAAACTTGGTGGGAGGAAAACATGAGGAGCAAGGGGGCTTTACTGAACATGATCTAGAGGAGCTGAATGACTGGATATGGGGGGGGATGTTATTAGGATGGTGAGAAACAGACAGAGAAAAATGAGGAAGGGGTCCTTACCTTGACCCTGAGCCTTACTGGGGTCACAGGAAACAAAGACAAGTAAAACCAGTGGGGCCAGAAAGCACCACCTGACCTCTCCCATCAACAGCATCCTCAACATTAGCAGTCTAGACCTGCATGGTGAGAGAGAAGTTTGAGTTAGTTAGGCAACCAGGTAGAGATTGGATGAATTTAAAGGAGTCTGTATAAACTAGCAACAGAAGCAGCCTGAATGCCACCGAGACGTTTTGGACTCTGGGAGCTATTCAGTCCAATCCATTGATCTGGAATCAGTTATTCATGCCTTAAACTCCTGCTTTTCTACAATTACAGAGCAGAAGTCTGTAGTCTAGACTGACCACAGAGCAGTGGTTGACCCTCCTGGTCACACTGAGAAGACTGGGGCAGAAACAGTAGAGGACTTTTTGTGAAAGAAGAGAAGAGCTGAGAAATGAACAGAAGGCCCAACAGATGGAAGGGACAAAGTGGCGAAGAGGAGGACCGTAGTTTGACTGACAGTTCCAAGGGATCATTTGATGAGTCCTGTTGTCTGATGAAAAGAGCAAACACAACAGAACCTCTCCTCTTTTCCTCTATCTCCCCATTTCACCTTTCACTTTTTGTTCTCTACATCCACTCAGTCACCTGCCTCCTCCCCTCCCCCCAGCCTTTCTCTCATTATTACAGAAGAGATGGAAACAATAAAGACGCCTAATCATCTGACTCACGGGATCAACACAACCTGGCTGACAGTCACATGAATAAAAGAGCGCATGCACCAAAAACTATTTGGATCTGAACAAAGTTAAGTATAATCTTGAGCCAGTGGCAATGCTATGAATGATATGGCTACCTGTCCAGGGCGTCTTCTGTGATGGGGCTGCACAACGGCATCAAGGAAATAGCTTATTTGCATCTCCAATAAATGGAGATTTGGTGTCTAACTTGTCCAGCTTGTTGTATGAATAACTAAGTTGGTTACTTGACTGCATTCAACTAAAAGGGCTATTTCAATTTCTTAATGAATCTGGAACCCGTTGATCCTTCCAAATTTAATGCAAACTAAAACCAAAACCAAAAATTATGTTAGCCTAAACAAAGATCCGAGACATAAAGCCACCAGTCCGCAGACACAAAGTTTGATTTGAAGTTTATAACTCAGAATTGAATCATTTCAACTCCAAATCTATATGTATCTATAAACCACATTTTAAAAGACAAATGTTTAAAATGCTTCACAGTATTGAGGAAATACATAAGTTAGTATAACACAAAACAAAACAAAATAAAAAAAAACAATAAAAGCAGAAGCAAGACTGGAATGACTAAAATGAAAGCTCTGGGAAGGGCTTTGCTGATTTTAACTGGTAAAAACAGGGTTGAAATGTTGGAAGCACCTGTTTTTAAAAAAGTATGCAGGGATGGCATCAGAGGAAGAACCTGAAGATTTCATTGCACCAACTACTTTGCTTATGAGTTAAAGTGAAACAGGCTCAAGCTGATTGAAGACAGCCAAGCAGGGAGCATAGACAGACGGATCAATGACCTGGTGGACTGAACCTTATCAACAAAGAAGTGAAGGAAATTGTTACAAATGAGAGTCTGGGAATTAATGGTTGTGAACAGAACTTGTGGATTATGATCATTTGAGACTATAGTTTGAAGAAAATATTTGCTTTTCTCCATTTTAAAAGTGTTCCGTTAACATTCGCCAAACTTTTTCCATGTTTTTGGATCATGACCAGTTCAACAGCAATATATCTAGATTGCTCAGACTTGAAATTAATAATTGACTGTACAGATAATCCTCATAGTACAAGCTAGGATGTGAGAAAGCTTTGTGTGTTTTCTTTTCAAATAAAATCAGAAAATGAGCATTTTTCCCCCCTCTACAGCACTTCAATATGCTGAAAGTTTTAAAACAAAATAAGGAGATTATTTGTTTACTCAAAAATAATGTTAGTGCCGTTCCAGCTGTTCATCACTCTAGATCAAGCATTCAATCACAAGTATCTCTTATAAGTCATTACATATCAAAACAATCCATCTAGGAAGGAAAATCTAACTGTGTTAAAAGAACAGAAAATTGACAGCAGCTTTCATTGTTTTCAAAATGAAAACAATCAGACTTTATGAAGGGGAACATAAAAGGGACTGAGCAAAAATAGGCCTTTCTAAGCACCACAAAAACAAAGATTTGTTTTTGTTTGTTCTTTTTCATACCATTTTCTCTTCATGCAATTCTTAATGCAAGGCAAAACTGTTCCTCTCTGCCTTGTGTCATGTTCTTGGGTAGCAATGGCAGAGTTGCCACCCTGTAATTTGGTGAATATAAATACTAGATTTAAAAGGTCACTCTGATTGTTAGCTAATCAGTTTATTAGGGGAAAATGCTGTTGTCTAACACTGCATGCAGAACACAGTTTGCAATCGCTCTCTGAAATCGTTAGGAGGCATAAAAACAAAACAATAGCAGATGTGCAAGTGAATAGATTGAAGAGAGAGCGTGTGAAAGTCAGTGATGCAATGTTCTTTCAGGTGTATTTTTTAGTTATGTTTGGTTAAGATAAGATTATTTATGTATTGGTGTCATATTTTTGCCATTTCTAAATATCGCCTCCACCTTCTATCTATCTATCTACAGCATAAATAAACTTAGTTTTGGTTTTTGTTTTCAGAATGCCACCCTAAGATTAATAAAGGGCCCCCATGTGGTCAGTCTGTCTGAAAACTTTCTGGAGGGCCCCTGTCGGAAATCAACAACTACGTTCTTTCTGTGCAAAAATCATCTCCTCGTTTTAATAATAATAACTAAAAACCTCTTCTTTATCAAGTTTCAAATACATTTTCTAAATTGCCATTTGAACTGCCATCGGCGCACAGGTGCATCTCTGGTTTCCTTGTCAGCCGATCGCTCACTGATTCATAACAAAGTTTCCAAGCACAATTTGAGCCAAATAATCAGTCAGCATGCCAAATGCAACGCGGTTCAAAGACTCCTGCGTATATTAAAAGAAATAAAATCGCGCTCCTACCTCTGGACTCATGAATTCAAAGCGTCTTTCTTGTTTCTCTTTAAATCCCCAAAGGAGATCCTCTGAAAACCAAAAAATGTCTGAGAGCTGCCGCTGATTCCTCCTGAAGCGCTCCTCTCTCTCTCTCTCTCTCTCTCTCTCTCTCTCTCTCTCTCTCTCTCTCTCTCTCTCTCTCTCTCTCTCTCTCTCTCTCTCTCTCTCCCTCTCTCTCTCTCTCTCCCTCTTTTTCTCTCGCTCCTTTTGGGACGCGGTCAGTCTGGAGAGTGGGTGTTTCTCTCCTTGTTATTCAGACATCCCTCCCTTCGGCTGATCCTCCTCGTCCCGACCCTTTCCTTCGGTACATCTCAGGTAGAGAGACAAACATGAAGCAGTGGCGCTGCAGTGAGTCCTCCTCCAGGTGTCAGGTCGCTCTCAGACCCCCGGGCTCCTCCTCGGACACGGTGGGACCTGGTGGGGTGGGGGGGGGGGGGGGAGGGACGACTCAGTCCGTGAGCTGCGGCTTCAAAGGACCCAGCAGGTCACTTGTGATGCTCGCTTGTTTTGTGTGTTGTCTTGTAGAGGGAAAGTCTCAGGATGGCTCTGTGCGCTCGGAGCAGGTGCTGCGCTGCCAGCTTTGATTTTAAAGGAGCAATGACACTGCTTTTTAATCGGAACTGAAAACACACAGAGACACACCCGTAGGTGTTGATCCCCCCACCCCCACCAAGTTTACACTTTATTGTGCTTGCATCCACATTTTCAGGAACAAATAATCCTTGAGGCTTAGTTTTGGTAATTCTTCTCATTAAAGGAGAAACGTGCAGCAAAAAAAAAAAAAAAAAAAAAAAAAAAAAAAAAAAAGTCGACCAGTTATTTTTATTTGTTGACTTTGGAAAATCTTCAAAGTCTTATTTGAAATAAAATGGAACAACAATATAAGACAAATAACATTTCTTCTCACTCCAACGTGAATCAGATCAAATTATGGCCACAATAATTTATATATGCTTAATGCCAGAGTAATGAGTGATTTAGTTTTTTCTCAATTTTGAATTTTTTTTCATATTTGGAAGAATTAGGTAGCAGTGATATTAATCCTGCTACATTTACACTAATTCAATTTGTGTTGAATTTACCCTTTAAATGCAGCAACACTTTGCAAACTAATCTGTCTGATTGTTGTTTTTAAGAGTTATTTCTTCCTGTTAAGCCCATTTTGGGGACAGGATCCACACACCATGGATAATACTCAGCTTCAGCCAGTTCATTTTAATTTGTGGGACACCAAATCTGTCTTCTTCCCAAAAGCTGTGGCTGACATTCCCATGGTGTTTATAGCTGCATATAATTGCTTGAACAGATGAAATTGGCACCTTCAGGCATCTGGAAATTGTACCCAGGGATGATCCAGACTTAAGGAGATCCACAGTTCCTCCTGAAATCTTTGCCTTTTCTAAGATTTTACATAAATACTGCCTTGAGGTGTTTTCTCTTAGTAAATACACATCTTTGCCTCCATTTAAATCAAATTTTGTGACATTAACTGGAAGCTTACAAAGCCATCATCATTTGGGCTTCACAAATCTTTTAAAGGTGAACAAAATATTATTTTGAGAAAGTTAGAGTGTTATTTAATTTTCTAAATTTAAGAACAAAAAGAAATAATTTTGCCAAACCTAACTGACCTAAAACAAGAGAAGTTGAGTGTTATTTAATGCAAGACAGTGAATATAATTAGGGTTTCTGATTGGTTTTTTTTCATATGTAAATATTTGATTTCACCTACAAGTCTTACCACTAAAGGCTGATGAACTAAATGCTGCAGTTTATGGTGGATATATGAAGTATTATGCAAAAGTCCTAAACGTTTATTTAAACCTCTACTTTAAGGACATCATATTTGTAACACTTAAATGGTTTTGAATGAATTCAATCAAGTGGTTTTCTGAAAGCCTTTCAGCCTTTAGCATTGGTTTAGATTTCGATTTATTGATAAAACTATTATAAAGAAACATAAGAAGACAGATAGGAAAGTGAGAAGAACAGGGATGTGTTGAAAGGAGGGATCAACTCAAAGAAGCAACCTGACAAAAACAACTAAAACTTCTCCCTGGTAAGAATAAAATAAAGAACATAGATGTAGGTATGCATCAGTGTCATCATAGAGATTGTCTTTTATCATTAAAACGTAACTAAGAGTCCAAACCTTCAGATTTCATGCTGACACACAAAGAGAAGAAAAACTCAGGAGGACTAGAAACTGTGGGAGAACTTACAGAACAGGACAAAGGAGAAACGCCAGGGGAAGCAGTGACGAGTGAAAGTGTTTTACTACTGAGGAGGCTGATTGCTGGAAAACTTTACAGGTGAGTTCATTTGTTGTGAATGAATGTCAGCCGTGAGGGGAGCAGAACTGAGTGAGTGGGGGAAACAGAATATTATACACAGGAAGGAAAACACTGGAATCTATGGAACTGAGATTAAAAAGATAGAAACCAGAAAACAACCCGGCAGAGGAGCAGATACCAGCTGAAACATGACAAGCAGACACAGAAACATGAAGAGTCATCAAGATAGAGACCAGGCATGACAAAACCAAAAGCAATGACCATAAAAAATTCTGTCAAAATAATGTTTTTGGTGCTTACCAGCTTCTGCAGGTTGAGGTTTTCAATTACCCCATGAATTATTCCATGGATGCATAGTGAAAAGTTTGTGGTTGCAATAAGTTGCTTTTAAAATGTAATAGTTGTTTAAAGTCTGCGACAGACTGGCGACCTGTCCAGAGTGAACCCCGCCTCTCGCCCGGAACGTTGGCTGGAGAGGAACCAGCAACCCTCCCGACCCCACTAAGGGACAAGGGTGTCAAGAAAATGGATGGATGGATGGATAGTTGTTTAAAGTGTATTTTTACAAAAACCTTAGTAGAAATGAATGAAATCAGAGTGTTTGCACCAAAATGCAGCAGTATCCTGCCATGACTCTATCTGTGGTACCAAACAGCCAAACTCATATTTTTTAAATTATTTTAATCAACAGTGAATATTTTCTGGAAAAAAAAATCTACCAAAATGTACATTTGATGGTAGTTTTTATTCATTTTGTTTGTCCTTTGCCTATTCAATGTTCAAGTTATTTTAATGGTAAAAACAAAGTATGTTTGATCTGAGTGTACAAAAACAGACAGCACAGACTTCCCCTCGTTATTTTATAAACACAGAGAAAGTTTGTGAAACCCCAAAACGTCCCTTCAGATGTCCTTATATCACTGGATAGTTTGAGCATTTGTATCAGTTGGTCCTGCACAAGCAGCAGGATGTTGCTAATTGAAGAAGGAGACAAGAACGGGGATCAATATGCAGACAGACTCTGTCCAAAGCTCAAATGAGTCCCACTAACAAATCCTCTAAAGGCTGCTAATCCTATAAATTTAATTTGGATGGAACTATTCAAAATAATGGGAATTGACTTCAGTGAACTGAAGAAGTGCTGCAAAAAAAAGTTTCCTCTGTCGTAGTGCCAAGATTTATTGACCTTAGAGAAGTGGCAGGCGAATGCGGTGCTTTTCATTCAGGCTCTGGGCAAACTCCCTCAGGTTACTCCCTCTGAAAACAACTTACAGAGTTTAGTACATCAGAATAATGAGTCAATAACAATCTACCAAAACGTTTTCACATCTACAAAAACTCTGCATCACATAGAAGTTCTCGTTATATTTCCCAGGCTTCTTTGCTGTATTTTATTGTGCATTATTCTATATTCAGTGAAAAAACATAGCATCAATATAATACTGTTCCTGTCAGCTGGAGCCAGTCTTTTGTGCATTCAGATATTTGACCAATAAAGCTGATTCTGCTTCAGTTGAAGTCTCTCCATCCAGCTTTGTCCTGCTCAGGGTCAAAGGGCAGCTGGATCCTTTCCAACTAAAGTGAGAGGCAGAGAGCCACCCTGGAAAGGTCACCAGTCCCTCATAACGTCTCCTTCTGTTTTACTCTGTGTTTCAAGCTTATTTGAGTTGAAAACGGATGAAAGATCTTGTGTTGTGATGTTACAAACCTGCAGTAAATTGAACCATTATCTTATTGTTTTTACATCTGTGCACTAAAATTCTAAACTTTTCCCTTTAGAAGAAAATTAAAAATCACAATGAATCAGTGTTTTCCTCAGTGTGTGTGTGGGAAATACACGTTCTAGCTGTGTAACTCTGCCCGTCGCCCTGACTTTGCCCTGAGGGGTAACAAGTAGGAGTCATGGGAAAGAGAAATGTGCCAGTGGCTGACTGATTTAAACCGCTGAATACTTTTGTTCCAGGTGTGTCTCCTGAGCCCAAACATACACACATGCTTGACTTATTTAAACAACTGTCCATCTGCTGCAAGTACTACAATCAGGTGAGGAAGAATTGTGCTCCTCCCTCCGTCCTCTTCCTCTTTTCCTGTCCTCCTGTCATCATCTTTTTATTTATCAGCTGCTCGGTAGCAGTGGACCACACACTGATGCGGCTTCTCCTTTGAGCTCATCCAGCAGAATACACAGTTTGGTCAGATTCAGCTCTCTGCAACCTGCTGCAGCAGAGCAGCAAGGGGCTAAAATTGATTTAGAAAAAATAAAATCTTTATAATGTAGATATAATGCCAATTGTTGGTTTGAATTTCTACAACAGAATACTAAAATGACTTGTAATTTTTTACTAGCTCTAGGTTTTTCTTTCATTTGTTTGGAAACTTCAAACTTTTTTTTACAGCATTTTCCACAAATATCTATAGTAAAATCCTCATTTTGCAGAAGTTTTGTTTTCTTCTCTTTTAAAATATACAAACAATTTTTTTTTACAGCAACACATTTCCCATAGAAGATATTTACCAAAAACAATAATCTGTCTTTTTTCAAAAGGTCACAGAACATTTTCAACTCCAGGCAAGTTTTATTTAGCTGGGTTGAGGAATTTCTTATCATGTAGTAGGGATTCTAATCATTTTGAGAATTAAAATAAATCTTAAAACACTTATAGGTGTTTACACATATAAGGTTTGGAAATCAGAAAACTTCCTCCTGAACCCCATGAAGTCATTTTAAAGAATTGAAAGATCAGTGGAATAAACAGAAACAGGTAAAACAATTCATCTGCATCTATGGATGTCTATTCAGCTCAAATATTTAGAGTAACACCTTTTACTAACTCACCTGTTGCAATCTATTACCTGTGAAGTGGCTGAAAGAAGGACGAAAATTTTTTTATTATATATACTTTTGGCAATCTTTCAGTGATGTTTGATTATTCCCTTGAAATTTAACTTAAACTTAAAGAAAAGGGTTCAAAGTGATGCTTATTAAGTAAGAAAGAGACACAAGAGTTACATGATGTCTGAGTTAAGGTCTGGGTTTGGTTCCCACTGAAGCAGTAAGAAGATAAAAACAGGCTTCACGCATGCTAATATAAATATATTGAAAAGATGTTAAGATAAGCTGGGCTAACCACTGTGATTATTTTTTTAAATGTGCTAATTAAGTAACCATTCTATAATAATGACTTTAGTTTCTGAAACAGAGAGCTAAAACACGACAGAAAGTGGTAAACGTTGTTATAACTAAACACCATGTTCACATTTACCAGGATACTCAGTCAGATGTTACTCTTCACATTGAGTTCACATTAGGTGGATTCATACTCGCCACTGTTAAACTTTACTCACTGATAATTAATAAAATGTTGTGTTCACCAAACTTTGAGGTGGAGAAAGAGAACATTAAGGCAGTGAAGGGTAAAATGTTTCCAGAACAAATGAACACTGCTCATCAAGCATTTCTAATTACTCTTCAAACATAAATTCAACACTTTACAATGTATTTTTCCTGGATCTATTTGTTGTTGTTTTATTTCCCTTTATCCTTTTTTCCCTTCCTCCAGTCATTTTCTGCTCCCTTCATCCTACATAAAATGCGGTACTGCAGAATAAAGGCATGACTCACAGACTGAAAGTTGGTCCACACGTTATTTACTCCAATGAGATAGTTATGATTCACAAAGTCATTCCATGACATCTATTTATATATTTTAAAAAACACTATTGCTTCGTCTTACTTCTAAAGAAGTAGCCGAGAGCCTTTAAGGCTATTTATTTTTTAAGCTTTTATCTATATATAAAAAAAGTAAAAACAAAAATTAACAACTAAATTAAAAAGCGAATAAATAAATAAAATAGCAACATGGACAGTTTATTCATGCCATGTGATGTCGGCCCGATAACATTTTGAGTGCTAGTTGCATAAAAATCCAAAAGTAGTTTCTTTCTTACCTTTGGTATTTGCATAACTCTGTAATCAGAGACATAAGCCTTACTTTAGGGATGCCTCTGCACATGACCAATCATTTAAGGCTCTGAAGCAGGTCATCATTTTTGGAGTGATAAAATCAAACTGCAGCACAGTCTCTCGCACTTCCTCGGTCTTACTGTAATTATTGGGAACAAGCCATCATTGTTGCTCTGTCAAACAGAGAAAGCATCATTTCCTGAGCAGAGGAGGATTTCTCCCAGGAAACACCAGCCTAGTTAATAGGCTTCATAAGGACACTGCAGTGTGCAACACGACAGAGGAATAAATGTCAATTAAAAAAATAAAACAGAGCAATTAAATGATTTTTAACTAATTGATTAAAAACAGACAGTTATGTAAACACAGAAATACAAGAAGGAGTATTTATTTGAAAAGGACAAAAGTTGGAAATTTGACCTTTGCAAGTCAATTTTGAAGAAGTCAGCTGAGTTGAGTTTTTTTATTTGGTGTAAATTCGCAGTGTATTCTCAAGGGGTATTACGGGGCAAATGGATGTATTCACAGTTGATGAAAGTAATCAAATTAATCCAATGTAGACAGACTTCAGTTCAGTCATATACAGTCCAAATGGATGGTGTAACACAGTGCAGATAAATACAACTAATGATGTCAGTGCGATTTAAGGTTATTTGTGACTCAGGTGTCTGGATTTCTGCTGTCATGGGTCGCATTCCAGTTTGAGTCGTTTGCTGCTTCTTCCCTTATTTTCTGTCAAGCTTCTGTTCAACAAAGGCAGTAAGTGCCAAGAAAACTGTTATTTATGCAATTCCTTTGTAATAGAAAATGCATTTGAAGGTATTTTTTTCTGTCCTATGCCCAAAACATTTCTGCTGAACTATAAACTCTGATCTTACAGGGCTTTTTTCTTTTTCCAAAAATATGCAGGTGCACAAGCAGAACCATGCTTTGTTTCTCTCATTGTCTAAAACTAAAGACGAGCACAGATTAAAAATGGCACTCACACACACTTGAATGTGTGAACCTGCATTCAGGCACTTCTCTTGAGCTTTGTGTTAATAACAAGCTGCAGGTTAATATGAGGGCAGCTGAGAACAGAGCTGAATCACAGCCTACTGATTAGTCCGACTGGTCACAGTCATTAGTCCGCTTGTCATCTGGTATCTGGTGCGATGCCGAGTCCTGACCGAACACCTCTGGGGCGTTACGAAATATAAAGTGAGCAATTCAAGGGAAATATGTGTAAACCTGCAATGCCCAAGCAAAACAAACATTTGATAATAATATTGTTACATCTTAGCTTTTCTTCTTCTGCCTTCTGAAGCGCCGACTTATAACCTGAACCAAATGTAGACCAAAGCAAAGCAACGCTTCAAGTGGACCGACTAATACTTTGACCACTTCCAGAAATCCTCCAGCCCTTCAGTAATAAAAGGTCTACTCTGTAATGTCATTGCTGTCTGCACAGTGTGTGCTGGTTCAAACACGGAGAACAACCAGCCTTGTTTTATTGTCTGGAATAAACAGACATTCGCCCACATGTAAAACAGATTTAAGCTGGCTGAAAAAGCAGAATACAGCAGAATTATCTCAATCTGCTCCTGATGTCGTTAAATGTCACAGCAAAGACCTGCAAAAGCCAGTCAGCAGCACCTGATGTCTGAAAGTTTCTGTTCTGAACAAAAAGGGTTGAAATTGTAAAATGCTTTTTTAATTGACTAACATAGTTTCTCATTTGTGCAGAAGTAAAAACCAAAAATATAAAATAAAAAATTGCAAGTAACAACCTGAGTGGAAATAGAAATGATCTTTCTGAAAATAGATGGTAAAGATCAACAATGGCACAAAATCGATCAGAAAAATTCAACCTTCAGTTTGAGAACAATTACAAGGACAGAAAAATAACTTCATGTTAAGAAATAATCTTTTTTTTTGCTAACTCACTCTTGTCAGAATTACCAACCACTTTCCCCCCATAAAATAATGCAACCGAAGCGTTTTTCTGCTTCATCATTAGCTTTTTAGAAGTTCAGCAGAATGTTTGGAGACTTTTAATCACTGTGTGCTTCTTGGGAGGGAAATGCCATGACTCACAAGTAATTTTCCTTTATTTCCTCTATAAAAAGGGAAAGACAGAGGAACATTCCACTCAAGTAATGGAACTGCTGAGAGCATCCATTTTACTCAAAGAAACTGTTCGGACCGCACTGAAGACATCACTGCTAATACTCCCACCCAGAAACATCTTTTTGCATCGTTTCTAATCTGATGCACAAGCAGAAAATACTGTTTTGTTTATGCATCTGAGCTGCAGTTAAGTAAGAAATTTTAGTCACCCTTATTTTTATGTTTGCTTGATGCTTCTTGCTGAAGAGTTGCTGATTAATATAGTTCTTTGTCACTTTTGACTCTGCATTGCTGCAGTCATTGTGAAGTGATCTTTACCTAAAGCCTAAAAATCATCCCTAAAAAAACTTTCTCTAACTAATAAAAGTGGGTTTTTAAAGGAGGTTGAGCAGCTTACCAAACCTACAAAGCTTAAAGCCTTGGATCCCAGGAAATATTTGGCCGCTGAGCGTTCACATTTTTGTCTTGTCCTGAGCTGAAATCACCAAAAAACGCCGTAAGCGTACCTAAGAGAAATGCAGCCCATCAACAAGAGGAAGCACTAAAACATGTCCTCAACTCAACAGCACAAATCTGTCTTGTTCTCTTTCTTTTTTGACAATCAAAAGACGCTCTTATTTCCCCGGAGCGAGTACTCTGCAGACCTCTATATCATCAAAGCTGCTGGCACTGTGTGTCAAGAAGCTAATTAAACTGGTCCAGAGAATTTCCTTGGTATTACAATATGTGCTCTGTCATAATGTTACATATCGCACGATAAAACGCTATTAGAATATATTAATGGCCTGAAGCTATATCTTTTCATTAGGCCATACAGGGTGTGTTTTGACAGACGATGATTGTTAATCCTCAGAGAAATTTGCAAGTAATAACCTTAAGTTATTCTGCGTGTAAGAGCAGACGCAGAGGAAGGCGGATTGATGGACAAATCATCCACACAAAGAAAATCGTCCTTTTTACTGGTGACCCATCAGATAGAGGAGAAATTAAAGAAGAGGGACAAACTGTTTTTCTTGCCTCTGAAACGAAGCACCAATCAAACTGCCTTCAATGCAGCTAGCTTCTCTTAAGCCCCTTCAGGACCTGCACTGCTTTAATTATACAGATGGAAAATGAAAACTCAGCAGAGCAGCATTGATTCGGCATAATATCAGAGGAATACGACAGATCTTATTATTATCCTGTTGTGGGTGTTTTGGGTTTTTTGGGGGATTTTTTTGCGGTTACTGCCACGTGAGAGATTCCTTTGTTTTAATTGTTTGGTTCTTGCTTGTGCCACATGTACTGGGTTCACTTTAATTGGAACCACTGGGCTTTTTGAACCAGATTCAGCTACTTGCAGAAATATTCATAATCCTTGAGGGTTTTTCTCTTTATTTATTTTTTCTGTTTACACCATAAACTTCAGCATGGTTTCATTTTTCGTGGGAGTTGATGCCATTGTGCTAAATAAATCAGCACATAATAGTCGAGTGAAAACGATGGTTTTCAACATGTTTTACACTTAAAAAATTTGAAAAGGATGCTATGGGTTTGTGTTGTCAGTCATTGTGTCAGAGCCATCCTATACTATCTTTGAGTTTATCTGGACTAACTTTGCAAATTCATGGACTAAATGTTTTTTTTTTTCAATTCTTCTTTGCAAAATGATTCAGTCTGACTGAAAGGAAAGCATCCATGAACAGTAACGTCCAAATCTTAGCACAGATTCTCAGTCAGATTTCTGTCTTTACTTTAACTGAGCCATCCAAAAACGTTACATGTCCATTCCATTACAACTTTTGTTGTATGTTCATGGGGGGGTTTTGTCCTTCTGGAAGACGAACCTGTATTTAGCACTATTAAAACTCCCACTAACTCTGACCGGCTTCAACGTTCCTACTAAATGCAGTGGATCCCCACAGCATGATGCTGCTGCCATCATGTGTCACAGTGTGGATGGTGTGTTCAGGGTGATGTGGACAGTTAGTTCATTTGAATTTACGCCAGTTTTCTTCACAGTCTCTAATAAATACTGTCTTTGTCCCAGATGTCATTTCGGTGGTTTCACAGACGTCACGTGCTTTGTTTTCCAGCACTGAGCTGAGCTCTGAGGCTCAAAACTCAAAATACAGGCTGTAAACCTTTTTTTAAAAATGTTTTTATTTCTCCACAACTTTCTCCCTGACCTGCCAGCTGTGTACCATTGTCTTTGATGTTTGTTGTTCTTTAATGTTTTCTTAACAAACCTCTGGGAGATTTTTATACAATTTAGATTTTGTGAAGTATTTCCCCTGAAAACAAATCTAACTGTAGTTTCTAGATGAGTCACTTGACTTATTAAAATCTGTTGGTTGTGCTGGTTTTAATTTATCAAAGTCAACAGGGGTGAATTTATGTGTGTATTATTTGCTTGGAAAGAATACATAATTTGTGGTGTGGTTATATTGTGATGAAATGTGAAGAATTTCTCTGGGAACAAATAAGTATTTGTTACCAGCGATGCGTTCATGCCAGGTTTCTTTCTGGTTGTGCGTTTGCCCAGTTTGGAATATTTCCTATGAAAACAGTAAAACTGACAACAATAATTGAGATTTCTGTACAGATGTGTCTATTTCTTTCCAACACCAAGCCTGCCTGAATTTTGTGTCTATAAACAAGCACAGACACTGCAATCCAAATCTGCTGACGCCACTAAATAAATCTTTTACTTGTTCTGTATCGAATGGTAGCCTCTGCACTCTCTTTTCTATTTATCTCTCCCTAAAGCAAAAGGTGGAAAAAAAAACAATAGCAGACCAAACAGCATGGAAGTTTCTGCTTGGTGGCTTTTAATTTCCTGTGTGTATATCACATTATGTACACTGACTACAAATATGTACATCTGACTGGACTGATGGATGGAGGCAAAGAGACGGTCGCTTGCTGACCTTATCTATGGGAATTAAGGGAGAGATAAACAGACAGCTGGGTGAGTCAGTGGTCTAGTAGCTGCAGTACGGTCATTCAACAACAAATACACTGCTGACATTGCTTTAATGAGTCTGAGGTGTTCTCCTAACATCCACAAAGCAGATTGGTTTTGATGGAACCAGTAAAACGTTCTTTACAGCTGCAGAAAAACAAAACAAGAAACAAAACAAAAAAACACAATCATGTGTTCCCAAAGAGTTTATTGCTAAAGTGCAGCCAGTCTACTCCTTTGGACACCAGAAAGAATAAAAAGAAGACGCGGAATATTCTCCTGCAGCTCCCTGTTCCCCTCTCAGTGTTAAACGTTGCCTAAGAGATATTGTATGTGTTTCGTTATGATAAAAAAATTCTGCAAAAATTGCTCTCTTTCCAATCCACTTCTCACCTGAACTGAAGGACCACAAAGAAAGAGCCAGTATTACAGCTCAAATCCCACCTGTACGACATAAAGGGTATTTTGTAAAGATGACACAAAAGGCAGTGCACTGTGTACTGATGGGAACCCGTGTCTGTGAAAATGCTGCTTTAGTGTTGGAATGCAAATAAAGAGAACCGCATCATTAGAAGGTTGTTTTGCTTCTTTTAGTCGGCACAAAAGCAAATAGACTTTCTCATAGGTTTTTCAAAATTGCAGCCAGAACAAGAGTGACATTAATCCCAGATCTGGACTTTGTCTTCGGAGCCAAATCGAACACAGCGGAGGACAAGACCATGTCGTTGTTTTGAACTTGAACTAACAACTTGTCTGAATTCATCTAAACATGCAAGCAGAGATGGTATTTCATATTTATATATCCAATGAAAATATGACTCTCCTGCGTCTTGTAAAATAAGTCAAGACAAAAAGGACAGAAAGCCTCTGTCCAGTAAACCAACATCACAGTTGTGTGACTTTATTCATATGGTTTAAATGAATGTTTTCAACATCTAGATCACAGTTCAACATGAAAGCTTCTTGTTACGTCACCTCATTTAAACACTTACACATTCTGCTCAGACTTTTCAGGCTTTTACCTATTTTCATTTGTTTGGTGGTTAAAAAATAAAATAAAAAATCTGAGATGGTTCAATAAAGCTGTGGCTCTGGGTCACACTTTAATGGAGAAGATCTAGTTAAAAGTAAAAAGTGGCAAGTGTTATTTTTGTCTACAACTGGCTAATAATCTTCACTAAGCAGTTCAGAGCTTTTTCAGTCTCACTTTTTGAAGCATGTCAGAACATTTGAACACCAGCTTAGCGAGGTAAGTTAGGGTTTTAATGTCATGACGATGTCTCGATTCTTTTCGGGGTTTATTTCTGTGGTATGGATATGTGCACCAATGCAGGAAATATTAAAAAAAATGAATACAACTGTGACAAAAAGTAAAATCAGAAGCATATATGATGTAAAATTATTTTCAACAGCAAATATAGCCTTATTCTACTTTATGATGCAGATTGTAGCTCTCATAGTCACCAATAAGTATCAAACAACGCCTCTACGATATTGCCGCAGAGAATCCTAAATAAATGTGTTTTGCATCAGAGAGATTGGAAAGATCAGGCTTCAGAAAACATTTCAAAGGAGTCAGGCAGTTCAGAGGATTGTCTGTCTGTGCTGGAAAGAAAAGGTCAGTGAATTACATCAGCGCAAAACCAATGAGGATTTAAGAAGGATGGAAATATCTGGATTTTAACAATAGGAGACATGAAGTCGGTCATGAATCCACCGCCAAACATTTGGCTGTTTGTTCTTTTTTTATTTCTTCTAAATTAAAGAAAGCTAAAATGGCATGGGGGAAAATCTGCCACAGAGGACCGTGCGAGTTGGATTGTGTAGATCAACATTGCTCTCTTGTGGTACCAGAGTGTTGGTGCATCAAGAGGCTGAATGCGCAGTCGGGCATCGATGTCATAAAGGTCATAAAATATCACAAATGAGAGTGAAAAGAACTGCGAGGAGAAGTTTGTCACAGTAACTTTAAATTTCAGATGTAGCCATGTGAATCTGTGCCCTGGTTAAATGACTTCATTTATGATAGTTTTCTCTGTTTAATTGTAATTTGAGAAATCTGAGGCACAATGACACATGTTGGAAGGTGTTATGTGACATAAAAGTTTTTATGTTTGCATCCAAAACCAAAATGAACACCAAATGCAGTACAAGAATGCAGCCATGCAGTAAAGTAGTTTATTTGAAATGGAGGATATTGAGCTCAGTGGGTTATCATTTTTTATAATTTATAATTTTTGGGTTGTTTAGTTTTTAGGTGCTGGTTTAATTTTTATTTCTTAAATCCTGTAACATACTCAAAAGGGGATCAAATTATCACGTTTGAATATTGAAAATGCACAACAAGCAGAAATAATGAGACAATTCCAGAAATGAGGTTTTTATTAAACACTCAACCTTTCTGTACATTAAAACGTTGTAATGAAACAGGCGCTAATTATATTGTCTTAAAACATCGAACCTCTGGAAACAAAGGAAAACAAACCCAAGTGAATCGCCAGTGTCAAGAGTCCCTCTAGAGTAAAAATTCCCATAAAACAAAAACTAATAAAGACAATATAGACATTAAGTTACATTCTGTCAAGCTGCTTTCATGAAAAAGAAAAGAAAAACTAGCCATTTCCACACAGCAGGGTTAGGACAGGTGTTGTATTTGTTTATCTGTAGGTCAAGATGAAAATCAAAAATCACACACTGTTGTCAGTGGCGGCACTAATTTGGATTAAGAAGACACACAAAATCATCAAAATGTGTCATAAAATTCCCCAAAATGCTCTGAATTTTGACATTTTAATTTCATAAACTGTGGAAGAGGAACATCATCATCACTGTGTTTTTGGTTACATCTCGTTTAACCGCTGTGTGAAAACGGCTGCTGATTGTCGGTGGAAGTTTTAATGCAAAGAGTTGAGAAATCGGGTGATAACCAACCATAATTAGCAGCTAAAAACGGTCTTAAGGCAAACATTTCTAGATAAAAAGCCCGGGAACCTGCTTTAAGTCAACCCAACACCACAGTTCCCCCTTAAAATTATTATTAAGCTCTGCAAATTTCTACTTCCTGAAAACGCAGCAGTGAATCTCATCACCTTTTATCCACTTTGCAAACAAACCGTGATCAGACAAACCTGGTCCAACAACTATAATATTTTCAAGAACCTTTCGCCAGATTATTTTTGATTAGCACTCCAAATACATGAAAGACGCTTACATCAAACCTGGCAGATTAGACCTCAAATGAGAGACTGACGCCATCTCTCCAACAGAAAAATTAGGATCCGTCATGGTTTCACTCCCCGTTTTAAGAGAAAGACATGATGCATGTCAGTTTTCCTCACGGTTCTGTAGAGATGTTTCATTAGTTTTTCACGTTCAAGAGAATCAAACGCTGAAACGCTGAGTTCTGGGTTGTCTGATCAATCAGTTCTGTGACACTAAAGAAGAGCTTTGGATTAAAAGATAAAGCTACATATGAACATATTTACAGCATCCAGGCCTTCCTGTCAAAAACATCTAAACAGCTAAACAAACACATTAAAAGGCATATGACACAATAATTGCACAGCTTAGTGATATTAGAGGCATACAAATCTGAAGTATTTAATGTTCTTTAAGGTCTGAACCAAGTCTATCTATTGACACAGGCAGTGTGGTTTTTAGCTCAAACATGTAAACAAGTGTTGCTAAAGATTATGGCTGTACTGCATGAGCAATGAGAAACACTTAGCTACAGGTTTCTTCTAACTCAGTAAAGATTTTAGATAGTATGTACTGATGGCAGCATCTTTAAACACATTTTGGCACGGCCTAAAAGAATCCAGTAATATGTTGATGTTGTGGAGGTTGACCTTCTGACGCCACCACAGTCCAGAAGAGGATTCCCTATTCAGGTCCTTTCAAGTAGATCCCCCAAAAATATCAGAAAACCTGTCGGTGCTTCTTACAACAAAAAGAAAAAATAATTATCAAATGAGAAGTGGAAGTGGAACTATATAGCAAAGATAAAGTCTCACTAGTTTTTGTGCAATACAAAATGACAGAGTCATCACTGTGGGCATTTGAGGTTATACATAATACTTTGATTGAGGTCAATCATTTAATAGTTGAAAATATGCAGCTTAGTTTAACTTGCAAAACTTATTTTTTTTTAGTTTGTCACATAATAATACAATTTTTGCAAGAACACCACCTATTTTCTATAGTATTCTTCCCCAGTGTAATTATTGATGTCCTCACATTTAAATTGTCTTTGATCAACAAATGAAAAGCTTTATCAGTAATAAAAGATGCAAAAAATTTACATTATCATTTGTAAAAAAAAAAAAAAAGAAAAAAAAGAATGAGTAGTGACTGCTCAGACAACAGGTTTTTTTTTAAACAAATATGACTTTTTGGTGGTGTAAATAAAGAAATCTTCAGTTTTTTTATTTGTTTTCTTTTACTAATGCAAGCAGCACTTTTCCATTTTTATATATTTTTCCTAAACATTCTCACAAATTAAAAAGACCTATACATTTAACAAATGTGTCCTTTAAAATTATGTTTTTCTTAAAAAAAAAAAAAAAACCAAAAAAAAACAGCATGTAAAATGTGCATCTCCCTGTTCTGTTCAGTAGAGGGCAGTGTTGAACAGCAGAAGGAGTCTGGGGCAAAGGTCATGGAATATATTCTTGAAAGTACAAACCCATTTAGCGTCTACCCTGCTTCCCTTATGATTGCTTATCTCCACATTCTGATGAAAGGCGCTGCGTCGAGTCCTGTAACATTCATTTAAAACTCAGAATCAGCAAACAGATTCAGTTTGAGCACAAAACCAGGAATACAGTTTGATTTTTCTTTTTCTTTTCCCCCACACTTGAGGTTGATGGGATTCTTGCTCTTTCCCTTCTGAAGACAAAATTTAAAAAAAAGAAAAGAGGAACGGCCAGCAAGATGAGCCGTTTACACAAATCAGACATCTCAGTGTCCGTTAGATCAAACCAGATGGAATGAGAGCTTTGCTGCAGGTCCTTCACGTTTGTCTGGTGAACAAGTTCAAAGTCCTTGTTTTATTTCCTCACTTCAGTTCGACATGTTGGTATCTTTATTCCTGGTAGACCTTGTCAGACTGCCGCCTCCTCCATCACCTCCATGACGATGGTCCTGGGGCCGGTCAGGATCAGGTTGCTGACGGTCCGGTAGTCGTGGCAGAGGACGTTCAGGCCGTTCACAGACACCACAAACTGACACACCTGGAGGCGGACAGGAGAGCTGCTTCAGGCTCTTTCTAAGGTGATTTCACAGTTTTAGTTACTCTTTTAAAATGAAAATCTCTTTAGCAATTGTTTTTGCTAAATAAGTAGTTTAGCAAGAACACTTTTTGCAGTTATGAATACACATAAAACACAGGAATGCTTCAGAGATAAAATGAGAACTGGATAAAAAAAACCTGCAGACACATTATGTTTAGCATGTCAGTTTTCTGTTGAGCAAAAAAAAAATACTATAGAAAATATTCTTGGTTTTAGTTCTATGACTTTACTGAACATTGCATAAAGATCACAGTGGTTTTTGTAAAAATAACCAATATTTTTGGTATTGTTTAATAAAAATATAAATCAACATCTGAAACAATTGGTTGGTGGATTTTTTTCTTCCTTAGTTGCATGTTTGGTTTTTTTTGTATGATGATTGTTTTGATTAGACTTGAAACAGAAACAGTTTCAAATAGTTCCTTTGATTAAGGAAGTCATTAGTTAGCACAGTCAATAAAAACTTTATAAATTGACATTACATCAGAGGAGTAATCTTTAACAACAGAACAACACCACTTAGGACACTTTAAATCTTGTTAAACGGGTAGTAACCAGCAAAGCGTCTAACTGAGCAAACGTTTAGGCGTAGAGGGTCATTACTGTTATCAGCAGTAACGCTATAAAAGCACACGGCCACAGCCCAAACACACTTCTTACACACGTAAACCTTGAGACTCTTATCATTATTACCAAAGCTGCAACAGCGTGGCGACTGATAATAACATGACCTCATATTTTAACCCTTTTGAAATCTTAGATGTTTAAAAACAACAATATTGTTAGATTTCAATTTATAAAAAAGAGAGAGAAACATAAAACTTTTATTCTTATTTTGGCTGCCTTGTATAAAACTAGACCCTAAGCTACAATGCCGATAGTCCAAAGTGTAAAGACATATTAACTTGTAGTATATTACAAGTTAATATGTCTATTTAACTTGCAATAAGTTAAATAGACATATTAGTTTGTTCTGAGGATTACATGGGGTAAACATTTCATTCCTATGAGATTCCTCCAGATTCAGCTCAATTCAATTCTTTATTTATCCTAAAGTGAAAAGATTTACAGCAACATTTACTATCACCCAACTGTCTTCAAAGAGTTGTTAGGGACTCCATGATGACATTTCCTGGATGACAACCAATCTGCCTCGTTCCCTTTTGATGCTCTTTTTTAAATCTCTCGGCTACGCATCAGAACAAATGTCTGAAAGTAAGAATGCAAGAGAATAATTGTCCAAACATGAAATGTCTGAATCACAAAAACCATGAACAAAAAGAACAAATGAGACCAAACCTAGCACAGTTGCTCCAACATGCCGCCACCAGGAGCAGTGCAATTCTAGAAATATTGGATAATGGATGGATACTAGAGTCATGTAATTACATTTCCTGAAGTGTGAGTAGATAGCTGCATCTGTCTCTAGTCGTCAAAGATGGATATTATTTCCCAAAAGCCAGGCATGAGTTAAAATGTAGTCAGTGCAAAACCTCCAGTGTAAGACTGCTTATTGCAAAATCAAAAGGGGGGCTTAGTGTAGCATTTCACTGTAAACTAAAGACAAGTTTGGTTTTACTGATAAATCAGAGTGAAGGAAAGAAACGGCTGCAGAAGAAAGCGAGGTGATCAACCTCATATCTCTATGCATTATTAAGAAGCTTAAAAGCAACAAACCGTTTCCCTTAAGGCAATCCTTGAGGTTCTTCTTCACTGCTTCTTTCCACCAACCTGCCTAACTATCTCTGTACACATTCCTCTTGGACTCTCCCCGCTGCTCTTTTTCTTTCGAGCTCAGGGATTATTAGTGTTGGCAGAGGCCCAGCTGGACTCTACGGCTCATTGTACCAAGAGAGTTAAAAATCTGTTTTACAGAAAGAAGGGAAAGCAAACCGTGCTCAACAAAACTAAACAGGCCGTAGATGCAGTGAGGCCTTGTGGAAAAAGAGATTATGCAGAAAAACAAAGAGTGTAAGCAAAAATATCTAAATGCTACAGTGCAAACTAACAGGAGCCCTTGGTTACTGAGAAAGAAGGAGGTTTACACCAGTTTCAGGTTTATTTGGGCAAACACTGCAGATTTGAGGACAGCTGGAATAAAGACAAACCTACACTTACAAAGAGAACAATGTGACATTAAATCTCAGTCTTTATGATGTTGCATGAAATAAAATCTAAAAAAAAAAACAAACCCCAGTGTTTTCACTGAGTGATCCAAACACAAATCTCTGCCAGCAGTAGGGATTCTGCTGAGCACACTGGTTTCCTGGAGACCTTGAAGTGACAACAGGAATCCAGGAGAGTCTCAACAAGAGTGTTTACCAAAAATGTCAAACTGTAACTTTAACAGCCAGCCTGATCCCGCTCGTTCCCACAATCCAGCTCAGTAAATCCAATCTGTATTAAACACCGTGGCTCTTACGTCGTTGCTAAAACTGTTTCAGTTTGAACCGACTGCAGCAGCAATCTCGTACAAATTTGCAATCGGGACTCAGGCTACCCGTTCAGTACACACAGAAATCTCTTGTGAAACAGGCTCATGGGGAGAAAGACAAAGATGCAAACTTTGAGATCATAATCAGGCGGTTAAACATGAGGAAAGCCTGTTAATGATTTTACAACCTGCAGCCTGAGCTCGCCCTCTCCTCTGACCTCCGTCCTGAGCTGCAGTGCCATCACTTTACAAGCTCAGACGTTTCTCTCTTAGGAATCATTACACGTCACTAAAGTACTCAGGTCAGATGAAACTAGAGCAACCTTCAAGGAAATGCAGGCAAATAAACCCACCAGGCCGTGGCTGACGGATTGGCTTGAACACAATTATTTATATTTATACTTTATATTTCATAATGTTTACTATAGCATACTAAATGATATGTCTGCAACTGAAACTATGTGAAATGTTTCCTTTCACATGGCAGAAATACTGACTTGTAGAGAATAACTATATAATCACAACGGCGTTTCCAAATCACAGCAGTGTAGAAACACTTGTGGGATTCTTTTCAGCAGCGCGGCCTCTGTAACCTTCATACAGAATATTTCCAAGGTAATAACAGCGGCCAAAGAAGAACTGACAGTTTCCTCTTTCAGTGCTGCTACTAAGACTTCATCTTCAGCTCAGTTTAGCTCACGTGATCCATTTGTTTTTTTTTGTTCTTCTTCTCTTGTCTTGTTCCTTCATTTTTCATGTCGAGGCGTAGGTCCCCTCTGAATTCCCAGAATTCTTAGCTGTGGCTCTTGTTGACATATTTGCATGCCAGCTGAGGCAGCAGAGAAAACATTACCCTGTTTACATTTCATTTTTCTTGGTTTTCCCTTGGACCTGGCAAGTTCTTTGCTGTCCTTGCTGTCTTCCCTTTGCGGACAGAAGCCACAGAAACGGTTCCTCTTTTCTATTCCTGTCTAACGCCTCTCCTAAAACATCTACTTCTTAAATAACATTTAAAAAGCAAAAGCAATCAATGAAGGTAAGGGGTGAATGTAAGGGGTGAAAGTAAGGGGGTAAGATTTAGCGGGGGTACGCAGTACCTGCAAGAGCGGGGAGCTGCTGTCTGCTGTATAAAATCAACAGGTTCACTCTGCAGCAGTGAGTTCACTCACTAATCAGCCGTGACTGATTAGTTTTTCAAGAACAATCTAAAGCACGACTTAATCGGTTAATAAATAACCTTTTTCCCATTTCATATTGTTTCTGAACTGTTTGTGCTTTGCTAGAGCAGCGAAGCAGTATGTCGAGCTCGGCATTAGGTGACAAACTGAACGCCGCCAGGAGGCTGAGACCAGCAGGTCCTCCTCTGGGTCCTTATCAAAACGTTCGTAACTTTATTAAAGAACAACAACAACAAAATCAACAAAACGTGTTCAAATTAATTACCCAACAATAATAATCTCAGTGATTATTGTTTCAACAAAGTGTTGCGCAATTCTGTTCGTTTTGGTTCCATGCCAAAATAACGAGCATCATGTTCAGGGAGCACTTATTATTGATGCAAAATAAATATCAAGCCTGCAAACCTAATATCGTAACGGACTGAATGTTATGTTTTTAACATAATCCCTGGTCGGCTTGGAGAGCGCAGGAGGTTGCCATGGCAACATGTGTGCTTATATGACAGAGAGAGAGTAAAAATGTGCAAGTGGTTTTGAGTTGATCACCTGTTCGGGTTGTTTTACCTTTCTTTACCTTTGCTGTGGCTCTTTACAGCCGCTGTAGTTTCTGAACATTCAATAAACGACAAACTTGGATTAATTACCTCGTTCTTTGTAAGTATAAGTCATTTACAATAAACATCAAACACGGTAAATATGTTTCATTAAGTAACAAACAAATGGCTTCTACTGGTATAATTATGTGAAATTAAATTAATTGTCTAATATAAAAAATAGTTTGGTGCTGTCGGGCTCAGAGTCTGAGAGGCTTTTCCTTTATCAAACAATTTTGTTTTTTGCCTCTTATTTAGTGGAAATATTGATGTTGATGAGACTTTCTCCAAAATAATAACTATTTTCAACTTTGATAGCTCCACTGTTGTAAATAAGGCTCTAAAATTCACAAATGACATTGAAGAAAAATCCAGTCCAACATCTGGTTTGAGGTGATTCCTCTGGAAGCTGTTGGAAGAAAAATATCCCAACTTCAGAAGATGAGCTTTAACCTAACAGAGCTCTGTGGTTCCTCCCATCAGTACGAGAGTTAGGGTGAAGAGGCACCATGTTAGGAAGAGAAGTGGAAGCTGCAGGATCTTCAGAACAAACAGGTCATGATGCTAGGCCTCATGTCTGGACACAGGATCGATATAACCAGTTTAAAAGCTAAAATGAATAGTTATATGCCAGACATGGAAAACTGGGATGACTCCAAGCCATGATGTTAAGAATTTAGGTCTCATGACATCTCAAGGTGTCAACATTCAGCCAGAGGGCTGAAGGAAATACAGCTTTACTTTGTAACAATTCAAGAGCTACCCAGCTATTATCGCTTCGCAAAAAACATTAATCAGCACAGAAACTTAGAAACTTCAAAACACACAAAGAAGCAATATATATATATATATATATATATATATATATATAATATATACTATAGAAAATTATGTTTTAGTTTTCCCAAGTGAGAAAAATGCTTTTCATCATGGTGAGTTAGATAATAATTGTTACAAAACGTCTACCTTTATCTTTATGTGAGACAGAAATGTTTCTCAGTGATTTGAATACTTTTCTTTTAAATGCATTGAAGCAATCAAATTGCTAAATGTCAGGAGACTGTCCATGTTGAAAAAATATAAATGCAGATTCCAGTGCACATCTGCTAGTTAAACCATAATGGCTAGATAGTTAATGTACAGTTTAAAAAAAGCAACAACATAGATTTTTTCTTAGCCAATTATGCATCCACTACTGCTTAGTGTCCACATTCTCACCAATCTGTCCTTTGTGGTCATAACTTAGTTGAAGCACATCTTCTATCTATCTATCTATCTATCTATCTATCTATCTATCTATCTATCTATCTATCTATCTATCTATCTATCTATCTATCTATCTATTTTCTATCCATCTATCTCCATACATCTAGATCTTATTTGCAGCAGGTTTGATTTTGCAGTAAATGTTGGTTCTCTGTCGGGTCTAACCCCAGCGGATGTTTACCTTCATGCCAACTGCAGCAGCCGGTCCACCAGGATCCACCGCCTGGATGTGACAGGGTTTGCTTCCTCGCACCACGAAGCCCCAGCCCACAGCATCACCCACAATCTGAGAAATCAAAACCAAAGGGGGAATCTTTAAAATACCTCTGAGTGTTTCTGATTGCAAACGATTTGGAAATAATTTAAATTATCACATATCATCAGTGAATATTTGTCTTCTTGAAGCACAAAAGGAAGGACCAAAGTGTGAAAAATGTAGAACTGCTCTGTGTTTGTGCGATCGTACAGTGAAAGTCTTCTTTATAAAAGGCCCCCCTGGTGTCAGAAGCTCCTCTGGAGTCACTTGTCTTTTCACAACTGTTGAGAAAGTAACACCGAGACAAAACACATCGTTAGAGTGACAGTGAGACAAAATTATAGACCTGAACATCATGGACATGAATGAGTGAAAACACCTTCCTCCAAACTGAAACAATGAGCACATACACTTAAAACACAAATACAGAAATTATGCATCTGCTTAAAAATGTTTGTCTGCGTGTAGAAAATGGGAGAATAGGTCACATACTGACAGCCAAAGGCGCATTGCTTCCTAAAATGAGTCCTGCTGTCCCATTCTTTGACTTCCACTAATCAATGCACACATCCCTATAACTTTATATGCAGAAATATTTTATTATATATATTTTATTATATACGTATATATATTATTATTTATTTATTATATATATATTATATATTTATTAATATTACAAATTGACTGAGTTTTATTGAGTAAAAGATGTGAAACATTTTGGAAACAATACGTCATTTTGCTTCACTTTATGTTGTTCTGTCACACAAAAGACAGAGCAGATTTTGTTTGTAAAGTGACAAATGTCAGCAAATTAAAGGGTTTAGGAGTGAGAGTGGAGTAAATGTTTTCGAAAGGCGGTGTGTTTTTTTAGCTTTATACCCGTCATAATTGAGCAATGACTGATTCTTGATAACAAAATAAACTGATAAAACACTGTAAGCAGAAAACTGAGTTTTAGAGACCTGGATTCTCCCATTTACACATGAACAAGATGGTATATTTTATATAAATCTGAATGAACAGTGCAGCTGGTAGTGCCTCCATGCTGACCTACCGGATTTGGGGTTGCAGAGGACCGGTGGGCTGCTGCTGAGCGTTGGGCTGCTGCTGTAATAGCCGCTGCTGCCACAGCTGCTGCTCATGCTGCTTCGTCGAACTCCAACCGCCACCTTGATCTCCTTGGTGGGACTCACTAACACACAATTAAAAGGTCAAGAGGTTAAAAATGCAACTACATCACCTTGCCTACATGACGATTGTTCAAATTTAACTTTTAGAAATTTGGAATTAATTGGTATTGTAATATAAAATGTAAAAATCACAGAAACGTTGTTTGTTAACAAGCTATCTTACTCTGTCTTTTTAAATAAAACACCAAAAACATTTTCCATCTAAAATTTCTTTGAGATGACAATAATACAGCAAATCCAAAGCTGGCCTTCACACCTTCAAACATTCGCAAAATTTGTTGTGGTTATAAAAAAGGGGAAACTTGTTAGACACAGACCAGATTATAATGCAATAGAGGGAGGAATCAAATGATAAAATCCCAAGAAACGGGCTCTGAGGTCATGATGGGAGGCCAGTGACTGTGACGCTACACAGCAACACAATCAGGACTCCTCCTCTGTTATCTTTCAAAACCATGGACACCAGTATTACCGAGAGGGAGTGTGCCTCTGTTCTGGTATCTGAGTCAACAGGAGATAAGGCAAATTAGGTAAATATGTCACTGTTTACAACTGAATGATAGGGGTCATCGCCAACCTTTACACCTAGCTTGTTGTCTTGATATGGACACAAAAACATCTCCACAGTTAAAATTATATGAATTTACAGCTTCGCAGAAAATGTGACGACATCTTCCACATGTCCTCTCACAGGAGAGGTAGACCAGGTGTGCGTCAGACTTGGCTGGCATTAGTTCTGCGGCTCACTGGGTACCTGAGAGGAAGCTGGTGTTGCCTCCGTCCGACTGCTGCTTGCGGAGGCAGAAGGGGCTGTCGTGGCTCTCTGGGATGCCGCGGCCGCGTTCGTGGAGGAGCTCGATCAGCGCCGCCGTCGCCTGAAGTTCATCCGGAACTGGTACAACAGCGGCCCGTCCACAAAGTGATGCTTGTTAGTGACTGAAGCAAAGAAAAAGTGGAAAATGTATTTATTTTTCACACAACATGTAAAAACAAGCAAAAGAAAAATGAGTAAATTCATGACCTTCCTCTGATGCTTATGTTGAAAAACCCCAGAAAAATATGATAAACACATATTTTATTAGTCTGCCAACTAAAATGATCAGATAAGACCGTTTATGATTTGACACAGTTCAAGCAGTTAAACCACAGCTGCAAAATACAACCAGAGCAAACTTATGAAACCAAAACAGGAAACAAAACATTAAGAACAGAGAGCTCTCAGGGACTTGAACACTGCTGCTATCTACTCTCATCTTTTTATGCTAATAATGAAAACATTTCCAGCTAATTCAGGGCAGTTTCCATAAAGAGTTAAACACTCAATTTAAGGTTGATGGTGTTGAAATTTGATTTATATTCTACAGTGTTATTGACTTGGACATTTCATGGCATTCTTGTTCAGTCATGTTCCTGCATTTTCACATTTTTATCCTGTTTTCCACTTTGCTTCTTGGTAATGTTTTCATGGTTTCTGTGTCATGTATCATTAAGGCCTATATGTACTGTACTGTATGTACTGTAGAACAGAGAAATTTGTTCTTAGACACCAAGTTCTTTCTGTCCAGAACATTTCATACTTCACAAGAACTTTATTATCTCCTTATTAACCTAAGCATACTCATTAACAAGAGGAAAGCAGATTGTTCTCTGCAACATCAGCAGTCCTGTAATGCGTTTCCTTCAATTAATTAATTCAAATCCACTATTCGGACTACTTCATTATGCTAGGAAGTGCTTTTTGTGTGCAGCAGAAGAACTCGTCATGATCCTACAGAGATCATCTACGCCTGATATTTAATATTGTGGTTTTAGTTTGATCTTCATGGGGCTGAGATTACACGGACCCGTGCCTCTCAGAGTGATTTAGCATGTTTGTTTGTGCTGTGTCGCCACATTCTTCTGCCCTCCAGACACTCAGCTCTGCTAAGGAGCTGCAGGACAGGAAGTGAGTCACAGAAGAGAGAACAGATGGAGAAAAAGAAGGAGCAGGAATAACTTTTTCACATGATGCATCATCGGCCCGTTGTTAGGCCCGGGCTATGAAGGCAGCCCGAATGCCCACAGGTAATGCAACATTTTGTTCCTTTATCAAATCAGTTCCATTTTTAGAGACTCAATAATGTATGGAAGAGCATAGCATTTTGCATACAGACAAGGAGAAATTAAATTATATGTAGATAGCAATCTCTACACATTACCTTATCAACTAACAGTGTCTTCTAAATATTTAGAATTCAAATTAAAATTGTTTTATTTAATCTCAAAGGAAAATAAATGTTGCTGCATCTCATATCATTGAAGGTTCTTCAAAGAGTTGCTGTGTATAGTGATGGCTGTAGGCAGGAAGGACCTCCTGTAGGGGTCTGTGTTACAACGGCTCTGAAGAAGCTTCTGACTTGAAGGACAGTTCAATTTTCTATGACAGTCTCAGTAAGAGGATGGTCAGGGTTGTCAATGATTTTCTTGATTTTATGAAGAGCTCTCCTTTGCATCGTCATCTCCAGAGGCTCCACACAGTACTTCCCAGAACAGAAACAGCCTCCTTTAATCAGGCTGTTGAACCTTTTTAGGTCTGTGGCTCTGATCCTGCTGCCCCAGCAGATGACAGCAGAAGAGATGACGCTCTCAGCAACAGACTTATAGAAGATCTGCAGCGTCTTGGTGCAAACCTTGACAGAGTCTAAAATGGACAGATCAAAAAATACAGAGCCCTGTGGGGCTCCTGTGCTGCTGACCACCTAGTTCCTTCAGTCTCACAAACTATGTTCTGTACAGAAGAGTGCTGCATACTGTGCACATCTGAAGCAAAAACTGGCTACAATTTATTCTTCAGCCCTTAAGAGAGCTGAAGTAGAGGAGTGTGATATGTTCTACTTCTATATTTGTCAGAGGATTCATTTGAAAAGGAAAAAAACAGCACAGTATAGACACAGTATAGACTTTCAACAGGAGAGAAAAATCACTGAGAGAAATAGGGAAAAAAAGAAAATAAATTTTAATCCAATCATCCAATCAACAGTTATGTTTCCTGCTGTAACACAGTGTCTGATCTAATTAGATGCCATTTCCAAATCACATTGTCTTTCATTTGATGAAATTGTTTGACAGAATGTAAAACATTAATGCTCTCACACAAACTGCACAAAAGGAATTTAAACCAGCTGGTGGGCAAACAAGCTCACAGTCACAGAAGCCACTGAAGAACTTTGAAAGCCTTGCTCTTGAATCTAATAGAGACAGAAAACCTAAAGGCCCACTGGCACACTTTGGGAAAATGTTAAAACAGCAAAGTGTCTATTATGCCAGTAAACAGGCTGATCCTGAGGCAGGTGAGGATGACTTTAAACCAGAGAACAAATTTAAATGTGATCTAATGTGAGATAAAATATGCATCAGCGTTGACTAAGATGAGCAGAAGCAAGGTTTAGGAGAATGACTAACACAGTTTCCATATTTCAAACTTTTAGATACCACCTAGAGACTTTATTAACCTATCTTTTTATCTTCAGGTGTGATGTTTTAATAAAATATAGAAAATAAACCTGTTAAGACCTTGCTTTGAACAATGAACTTGTTCAAATAAAACAGATTGGCAAAGCTTTACATGCCAACAAGGCATTTTCTTTACAATCATGATTAAATTAAAGTTTTTAACAGTTGGTGATCCAGCATCTATAACAGTAACCAGCATCCAAGGGGGAAAAATATAGACTTTTAACCCCAGAGGTGAAGCTCTTACAGTCAGATGAAAAAGAAGACATACCCCCACCCCTCCCCACCCCCCACAAAAAAAACACCTTGCATTCAATTTAGTAATTTGAACCATAAGTCACCAAGTCAAGTACTGAAAACCCAAAAAGTGGTAGATGAAACTCAATACACTTTAACACATACTAAACATTTTCTATCAGGTAGAGACCAGAGTTGTGTAGTTGCTAATCATCGCTGTTTGGGAGTGGCCGAGTTTCTGCTGGTTTATCACTGAGACCCATTCTCATGCAACCATTTCCTTAAAGGAGCGGTATTATGAGCCTGGAAATTGTTTCCGGGCACATAGTGTCCTTTTGTACTACAATTAAGTAACTACGTTATCTCCAGTTGTAATAAAAATGTTGTATATATAAATCATAACTTAATTTTGCAATGTGATGCCTTAAAATTGGCGTCTGTCTCTTTAAGAAGCTCCTGCTGTTTCCTACACACCGCCTTAAGAACATCATGTGAGGCCAAGAATTTAGGCACCGCTGAATGTCCACCATGAGAGATGTACAAATTAAAGGATTTTTCAAATGCGCATTAAAGGAATTGAATCAATGCTATCCATGTTTTATGATGAGGGAATAAAATTATAACATGGCCTAAAGCTCAAACAAGTTGATTTCACATGATAAGATCATGTCAGGGTGAACATTACTTCTCCTCCTCACCATGCTGAATGATGCCATGTTCAAGCAGCCTCCGTCCCAACTGCTCGGCCTCCTCTCTGGTGGGCATCTCCGCCTCCTGCAGCAGCCAGTCGATGAACTCCGAAGCAACCAGGGCGCGCTCAAATGCCATCCCTTCTTCTTCTCTGGTTTGCATCAGGTTGTTCTCAGTGTTCATCAGCCTGTATTAGGAAAAAGGATAAAACTATGAAGAAACTAGGAAATACATCCACCAACCATAATGGCTAAGACGCTATTATTACCAATGTTTTGTTTCTCAGTTTAAGGTGGGGAAATACTTAAAGGGGGAAGTGAACATTTTTAATGGAGGTAAATTCTTACAGACAAAAAACAAAGATTTCATTTTCCCTTCCCTCTGAAATCCAAAGATATACAAACTACAAGTTATCTCTGTAACAGAATAAAAAGTGGAGATTTAAGAATGTTTATTTGTATTCAACAATTCAACAATTCAACAATTTAAATGTACTAAAATAAACAACATTAAATTTAACTAATCAAAGAAAATGTTCAGAAGAAGAAGGGGGAAATAAGCTAAACAGAAGTAAAATAAGGTAAAATTAGCTAAACCAAGCTAAAAGAAGCTAAAACTAAGCTAAACAAGATGAAAACAATAGCAACCTGAAGAATTAAGATAAACTAAACAAACATTGGTTAAACCAGAGGTTCCCAAACTCTGGGGCGCGCCCCCTAGGGGGGCGCCGTGCTATTGCAGGGGGGAGGGGGGCGAGAAGCCTCTGGGTGAAAAAAAAACAAACAAACAAAAAAAAAAAACATGGACGCTGTATGCGCTGGATTTTTACCTTAGAATGGCCAACTCTCTGTTATTCCTATGTTAATTTGATACAGTGGGGGCTTCTGCACTTCCTATATCTGTGTCCTCTGTCACTTATCAGCAGTTAAAACTGTTTAATCCGTTGTTAACATGTGGTAACATGTTTTTCTGAGCCGCTTTTAAACGCAACATGAGCGCTAGACGCTCGCGCTGTTTACACAGCTGTGCGGCAGTGAAGGAGACCTGATGCTGCTGGGCGGAGCTACAGGTGTGTTAGAATCATAGCAGCAAAACGCAAAACTTTTCACAGTTTTTCCCCCAAACTAACCGACTGAGTTGAGTAAAGCTGTTGGATGCAGGTAATGTTAGCTAAACGACGACTAGCTAATGTCAATACAGCACCTTAAGCTTAACAAGTAGCCTGTAGGCTACCGATGTTGTTGTCTATGTTCAGCTACATACATTAATTTTGTATAACATTCTCAACAGATTTTAAACCAAAGCTGTTAAAATAATAAATGCACTTTCCATTTAAAATGAATATGTGTGCCTGGAACTCCTCCAATGAGAGTTTTAGCTTCACCTGGTACAAATTAAGTAAACAAGTCATTTTAATCAGAATTAATTATTATTAAAATACTTGCAGCCCTATTATAAACATTAATTTTCTGCCCTCCACCCCCAGCCCCACCCCCCGGCAGGGACAGGGGGGCCCCAGAAAATGTTTAGATACCACAGGGGGGGCGCAGGAGAAAAAGTTTGGGAACCACTGGGTTAAACTGAGACACACTAAGCTTCCTTATAACAAGACAAAAGTAGTCCAGTAAGCAAAGATTAAGAAAAATTCTAAAATAACCTAAAAAATAATTCATTTGCATTTTAGAACCTCTGGACTCAAAACTATCCCTTCCCACATTGTAGCGTTCATGGTTCAAGGCCCAGCCCAGCAGGGACACAGACATGTTTCAGCTGAAATGCATGATAACAATCACTCCACTGCTCCAAGGTTACAGTGCTAAAAAACACATTTCTGTCATAACCTTCAAGGAACATGACTGAACAAAAAAAGGGTGAAGGCGATGCAAAAATGTATACATCTGCTAAATTAAAAAGGACTTTAGCAGTTGGTATAAAACACTTGCTCAAAATGCCATTTAAGCATTTTCCTTCTGGTGCTTACTTTAGATAATTACCAACTTTCTTTTGCCAGTCAATTAAATCAGCTTGAAGTAGAAGTGTGTGTTCCGAGTTGAACTGTGTGACTAAAAATAAAGTGACACACACACCTATGAAGACCAGAATGTCTGAACCTTTTCTCCTGCTGCTGTTTAGCAAGTACACCCATAAACTAATCATCTACCTGCTTAAATTACATAAGACATGCAAGTCATTGCAGACACATTGTGCTTTCGTTGAATCATTTGCACGTGTCAAAACATGTTCTAGTAAGAAACTGTAGCATTAAACTTTCTGCCTCTCTGCCTGTTGGCTATTATTTGCAGAGTCAAAGTAAATTTCTGCAACTGGTTTTAGCTCCTAAATATGAATTGCTGTATAAACATGTGTACACCTGCTCTGGCTGCAGGGAACAAAAAGCACCCAGAAACTGGTGACCAGTTAAGAGAGGAAAAAATAACCAGTGGTTTCTGCCTGTGTGACGACTGACAGGTAAAGTGTAAAAAGACATTGCATGTTTCACAGCTGTAGATGAAAAGCAACAAACACAGACCCAAAACATGACAGAACAAAAGAAATTAAAGTGAGCTTTGAATGAGTTGCCAACTTTCCATTTCCTGTTCTCAAAATTGAGTGATTTATCAGCCGTTTGTCGGGGTATTTAAGAAAAGTAGTTGCAATTTATAACTCAGCAGAAAATATATTCATTTTCCACAAGACAGATGGTTATGGGTATGGGGGCCTTTTGCACTAATCAGTAAATGCAGAAAGCTGGTTTAACTTGGGGAAAGGACTTAAATTGAGTCAAAGGAGGCCAGCTTCTGTGTTGTTGATTAGGCAGAGTAGGATCCTAATGAATCCAATTTGAACCAAATGAAACCGTACTCAGGTGCATCAACAAGCCTTCATTCTGCAAAAAGCTTCAAATTACCACAGGCACTTTGTTCTGTCCTTTTAGTTTGGTTCGATCCACTTTGTAATGACAATTCAGAGAAAGCCAGAGGCCCTGATGACGACGACAGACCAATGCCCTCATTACACATCGCGTGGGGACACAATTTATTTGCCAGATTTGGACCCAGAGCTGTGAAAAAAAGTAGAGCTGGAAGCATTCAGGGATTAACATGAAATTAGTACTTTTAAACTTAATGCAACAAAGCCTGTTTTTCCAAAAGTCAAAACACAAATTTCAATTCATTATCATGAAACCTGAAAGATTGAATGCTGTTTGATCCACATCAACCTTTAAACTCAACAGACTGTGTTATGCTAGCTCAAATGCATTAGCTCAAAGTGCTGCACTTTGTACTTAAATAGAAACTTAAGCAATGCAATGCATTATTCATCTCCTGAGACCTTAAATATTGTGCAAATACTGTGTTTGAATGGATAATGATAACAGAAAATGGGACACTTGGGCAACTCCGGCCTGCGGACGCCTTAGCTATTCATTCAACAACGCTCACTCCAACGCAGAGTGACGACTCTACAGCCATGCAAAAACTTTCAACAATGTCGGTGTCATGTTCAGGGTCACTGAGTAGGCGAGTGAAAGGTTTTAAAAGTTAAATATAAGGAGAAATGCTTCTATTCGCAGGAAAAGATCCAGATAAAGTTGTCAAACTAACTAAATTTGTGCAAACTTGACCCTTTTAAGAATAATTGAATAACTGAAATGCTCGATTATGTTCTACAAATATGTTCACAGAACTCTGACTCTCTCTCTACTTTTAGGATGTAGTTACTACCCATGATAATCGGTCATTTTAAGAACAAACAGCCTCCATCTGCGGTGGAACCATCAGTGGAGCATGTCAGTGAGTGCGGTTCACCGAGGTTAGCAAAAACTAACTAAATTGCAGCTTAAGGAATGTATTTTTTTTCTGAAGTTGTTTTTAGCCTTGACAACCAACAAACGACAATCCTCACTACGGCAAATTATTTTAGCAAGTGCCGTTCAAGTAAAGTGGACATGTGCGGATCTTCTTAAGTGAGGAAACGGTTGCTTAGTGATCACACGTGGCCAAAATTTGTCATGCAAGGCTGAACACATATATTTTGTCACCACGTTACATAACAGAGATGTCCATACCAAAAGCAGAAAAAAAGGAAAGAAAAAAAGGACACAAAGATATAAGGAAGTAGAAACCAGTGTGTTGAGAAAAAATGCTCATAGTCCTCTACACAAGATTTAGAAACTGCTGTCCAAACCAGATCTGCCTGCTGCCTGTGTTTGGATACTATGTTGATTTGAGATTTGACAGAATAAGAAATAAATGCATGTATGAGGACGACTTTTTTGTCCCAGTGGAAAGCTTTGTGGAAATGGTACTTAACAAAACTGTATGCTCACATAGTTTGCATACAGCAGAGTTTTTGCAGCTGCAGAAAAATGTTAATGCAGTCTTACTAAAACAAAAAAAAAAAAACGATGTAGCTGACAGGGTTAAAATGGGTGTCAAACAGGACTGAATCACCGTGTTCGTGTGTTTCGTTGCTCCCATTTGGTTTGTTGTCATAATACATGAAATGATTCTGATTTGTTTACATAAACAAACAAAAGCTTGACTTGTGAAAAAGAAAAAACTAAACTTTCCACAGACAAAACAAAAAAAACCAAAGTGGTTCATTCAAGCTGCAAGAAGTCAAGAGAGAGCAAGACTTCATAAAGCTTTGCTGTATGTTTGAAATGTTGGCAGTCTTCTTCAAGATCTCAGAGTCAAAATAGAGCTCTGCTTTCCCCTGGGAAAAAACAGTGAGAGACAAATGCAAACAACAGGAAGTAGGAAAACCCACATCACCGAAATGTGAAGCAAGTGTACAAACTGAAAGCTTTTTCTCCATGTCTACCAATGCTTTAATTGTAGCCTTAAAGTAATTTGAGTTACCAAACAAGCGTGTAAATGAGTATGAGAGTGGTGCTCTGCACTATGGCAATTGCATAAACATGCAGCTTTAAGACCGGACTTGACAGCTGTGTCCTCTTCCACTATTTCATTCTCTTATGCAATAGTGGAGTGTAAGTGTGTGAACATGTGTGTGTGTGTGTATTCCCAGAGACGCTAAAATAATAATAATAAAACAAAAACAGGTCTGTGATTAAAAGTGTGCGCCACTTCAGGTACAGGCACAAAAGCACGGCTTGCTTGTATTCTGAATGCGCTCGCAGCGATTTCCAAAATCAAAAATGTACAGTCGATACAAAGTTGATGACAAGTAGAGTTGTCCATGTTTACGGTGTTCTGTAAACAAAGCTCTTGCACGGACAAAACCAGTGCGTCATCGCTTGGTAAAGATGCTTCCAGTCATTTCTGCTGCCCCCCCTGACCCTCCAAACACTCCTTTCACTCTCCCCAAATTTGCAGGCTTTTATCTCGGCCAAGCTGAACTCTGTGTCCTAATTTAATGAGAACCATTTACAACAAAACTAATTCTCAGAAAAACATGAATGATGCTTTTTCTTCCTGATGTAGTCAATCAGCAGAGCACCAACAACAGTAGGGTAGACGAACAAAAAAAAAAACAGGTGCGGTATGAGTGGAGTGGTCATTCACTATCCATCAGATCATCTTCAAGAAGAAAACTCTTACATCTTGTAGCTCAAAATTTGATGTTTTAATAAGAAATGTTTGAGTACAAGCCCAAGTATCAGACTGGGCAAACAATCACAACATCTTTTAAGTGACAAGTTTAGGGAGTCACAAAATGTAACTCTTGGTTGTTTCCTCTACTGTCTGTGATATATACTTACATTTCTCTAAATTAATGGCCGTTATAGTTTATTTGTTTTGCAAATCATCTTTTCAGTTTTTTAAAAGATGAAAGACTTTCCCAATGAGAGGAAGACTGTAATGGCTGCTTCAGTTTCCTGTTTGTCTGGGTCATTTAGCTTAGCTTAGATTCAAAAGCTCTTTATGTAGGAGAAAGCTGTGCAGAAAGCAGCAGAAACACGAACCTTAAGTTTAACAACCTTCAAAGCAAAGTCTCTGAAGCACAAAAACAAGTTTTTGCTTCACACAATTAACATTTTGTTTGCTGGTCTCATCCAGGCTGGTACCTGTAACAACGCCTGACCAAGACTGAAAGTGTTGAATATCGATTGCTGATAATCAGACGATGCAAAATTTAGATCTTGGTTCTACCACGTCAGTCACCCGTATTTATGCAATCACTGATAGGAAATTGTTTATTTATTAAATATATCCTGTTCGATTAAATAAAAACTATACTACTAAAAGCATACTATGAGGCAGCTATTGATTGCTTTTTCCCTAAACTCTGTCAATAACTAAAATAACTGTGTTTTTTCTCATCAAATGCAGTACCATTTCAGGAGAAATGCATGCTAAACAGACTAAAGCCATGTGTCGTTTATCCCTTCGTTTTCACGTTTAACAGCATCAGACACAGTTGCATTAGCATGTACATGTGTTCTCATGTGTGTCCATACTTTTCATATAGCCTCTGTCCCCTCATGAAGACCTTGGCTTCGCTGTCCAGTGGAAATGTGCCGTCGTCCTTTCTGAAGCGGTACAAGAGCTTCATGTCTTTGAACTCCCGGTGCTCGTCACACACTGAAAGCACGCAAAGTGGGGAAAAAAATTAAAGTTAGAGTCTGAACAAGAAGCAGAGGAGTGTCTGAATCACAGGGTCTCTGTGATTCAGGAGTAGGGGAAGAACAAAGCAGCTGTAGTTGGACTGAGCCAAACAATCTTGACTTACAAGTCAGTCTACATTCAGATCCTCACCTATGCTCATAAGATACCAATCAGGACCTAAAAATAATTATATGTATTGAGATAACCCAGTATTCACTGGAGAGTCAGTAGGTAGATACCTGCATATCACCCCTTAATGCCATGATGCTCATGCAAGATGACTTTGTGTGATCACTTATAAAAACATTTCTTAAACGGTTGATATAAAACTATTCCTAATAAGAATTCTTCTATTCCTGTTGGTCTCTGTAGTTTGGTCAAATGTAAAGCAGATAGAGGAGCCACTGTTTTAAAGCCAAGTTGACTGAGAGAACATGGAGAATCATCCATTAGGACACACTGCTTGTTCCCAGAAAATGTCAAGTGAGGTGAAAAGACAAGACTGTGAAAAGACAAACTAGCCAGTAATACCCAAGATTAACTCACCCAACCTTTCTCTGGGATACACAACATTTCAGCCTCACCGTGGTGAACAATGCTCTGGTCCAAGAGTTTCTGCATGATCTTAATGGCCGTGTCCCGGTCTGAGGCTTCCTTATGTTCGATTAGCCAATCGATGAGCTCCTTGGCGACAAAGCAGTTCGGGTAGGTTCGAAGGTGGTGCCTCCGGTCCTTGATCACCTTCCCCTCATGGAGCCGCAGCCTGGAGACAAATGAGCAGCAGAGGAAATGTGATTGACGCTCGATTCCTAGAAAGTAAGACAAGAATCTTTCCGCTCTATTTTTAACAGTTGGTAATTCGTGATTTTGTTCTGACAGGCAGTTAAGTCGCGAGCTGGAGAACCTTATCTCTGATCTCTGGACATCATTACATTTCCTGTTTGGTTTGAGCAGCATTATGGTCACTAAATCCAACATCTCTATCAGCGCAAACAGAGAGTTAGTTGAAGAATAACCTGAACTCTAAAACTTTCATACCATTTGGCAGAGCACATGTCTTTTCTGGGCTCATGGTGGACGTATGGAGCTGAAATCTTGAAAAAATCATGACCTCATCATGCTTCAGCAGCTGCCCTAGGTTCCGGTTTCCCACCATCTCTGTGTCCTCTACCTGAACTGGAGTGTTGTGAAATCGGCTTTAGCCAGGCTTCCTGCAGCTAGCTCGATCCTCTCCATGCTGAGTCTGTGTGCAACTGGCCAGCATCACTCTGAATTGGCAATGACAGCCGGCCTAACTGTTCCGCCAAATCTGCATGATGGGCAAACAAACGTTGCTAACAATTCACAGACCTAAGATCTAATCCGGCGTTTCATCTGCCTTTCTTTCCACAACTTCTAAAAAGGTTCTGACTGTTATCCTTGAAAATTAACCTCCACTAAAGCTGGAACGTGAATTACTAAAGTTGGAAGTTTATCAGCACCTCAGTGAATGACTTCCTGACTACTAGTATCTTGATTTCTAATCAAATTGCTCTCAATGCTCCCCAATGCATTTTGCGACGGCGCTACAATGCCCCTATTCATGAAAGAACGAGCTGGTCACAAGACTTCCTGGATCCACTGCATGTCTCTGTAGGCCCTGATAACTTTCCTTAGGCCAACATGAGTAAGAGATGTATGTGCTGATACACTAGCACCAGTCCTATCACTGTTATCAGTTGAAAGGCATGTGTTGCAAGAGACTGGGCTCAAGACAAAAAAAATGAACAAATAAAGGTGTGGACTCTGCAAACTCCTCGTTTTTAATAGAAGCAGTTTCACAGCCATGTCTAATTCCTCACGATTTCTTAAAATACTTCAAACTAAGCTACGCACTCAAGCTAAGCTCACATTGAGCATCCATCCAACTGTCTAGTGTTTGCTTGTGTTGTACAGTGTAACAAAAGCTGCTTCATTCAACCAAAACAGAGCTCTGAGCTTCATGCAGAGATCAGCATTTTACCACGCTCACCGCAACAAAACAACATGATTGTACTGAGCAGGTAAAACTTTTATCCTTGACGCGAGTAACAGGATGTTAGCATCTGATTATTTGGATCTATAGCACATTTAAAGGGGAAAAATTATAATTTAAGTTGAATATCAATCATATTCCCACTTTAAAGACGGTGAGAAATGTATTTTAAGTACATCTGTTTAATTAGTTGGGGAGATCCTACTTTAAAATTTTAGTTTTACAGTAAAAATCATTACTACCCATATTAATGGAACTGAAAGCCTTTTGAAAATGTATACTTCATTTTTCAAAAGTTGATCAAGTTTCTGGGAAACTACTGCAGCTAAACACGATGAGAGGATGATAAGGGAAGCTGGCACAAAATATCACCAGAGCTCATTGTTAGAGAATTACACAAAAGAAAACCATCAATATTAAGTCTTAGAAAAAAAACAATTCTGTTCTACCATCAAAAACAAAAACATGGTGAACTCTATTAAGCTAACTGGAGCCATGTGCCTTGTTAGGATGAGTGCAATGAAGCTTTTCAGCAACAAAGACTACAAACCCACCTGTGCGATCATGAAAGCACTTTGTTCCACTGTTATGTATGGTAGAGGCTCTGTGATGCTGTGGGTTTGCTTCTCTTCTGAGGTCACTTGAAGCCTTGTAGAGTACATGGCATCCTATTTGGATTATTTAATATTAAAATCTACTGAACTCATTCTATTAGAGATGCAATCAGCCACAAATCTGAATCTGACAATTTGTCTTTGATTGACTATAAATCATCAGCTAACAGCATTTGATGTATTTTTTTAGTTTAACCTAAAACTCCTAAACAACATAGGAGCATGAGATACATAAATTGGGAAGATTGTGTAACTCCTAAAGAATCAGCAGCATGTCAATTCTATGTGTTCAGTCCTTAAAAACATAATTTTTAAACATTATAAGTGACAGATGATATCTCAAAGAAAATTAATGATCACTGCTTCTCTCAGCAGCATACTGATTCAAAATAAATTACTATAAAAAGGCACAAAATTGCTCTCCCTGAGAAAACAAATGGCTATACTGTTGGCAAGAGCGCATTGGAAAGATGGGATTATTCTCACCTCTGAAAACAAACAAACAAACAAATTCTAGATTATTATTATTTTGTATGTGTAAGATAAGTTGTGCAAAAAAGATTTTAGGTTGTTTTTTTTTAATCTTTGCCAAATGTGCCAGTACGGGCCAATGTATAGGGTTAAGGTGAGGGATGAGGCAGTCCATTAAAGATAAGCTTGAGTGAGTCAAGGTCTAATTTTATTTTTAAAGAGGGGCGAACAAGATCTTACACAGGCAGATGGAAACACGCAGTATGTCACGTCAAGCGTCCAGAACAGGGACCGCTATCCCAAGCAGCTCTGCATTCACTGACACCAGTGATGCAGCCAACTGGCAGCGTTAGCATACAGCTGTTGCCAGAAATCCTAACACACACATGCATGCTGCACACAACATACAGTTATAAACACAGAAACTCTCTCAGGAGCAAAAGAGGAGCACACTCCATTCGCTTTGTAGAATGTGCAGCAAAATATATATTAATCTCTGCAAGATTACACAACTCCTTAAGTGGGTGCCTCTGCAGAAAAAAAAAATAACACCACTTACACCCAGTTGGATAAAAACTTTTCACCAGCATGGCCTGTTTCCGTTTAGTTCAACTGGGGGGCTGAAATTCCAGGCATTGGTGCCATGCTTCCCTACTGAGCCTCTATTCATCGCTGAGGTCATGAGGCAGTGAAAGCCAGAGTTCTGGAGCCTCTCTTTATATACAGTAGGCCTGAGGTTTCAGACTGTCGACAACTCCACCAGGGGAACTCCTATATGATTCACTGACAGCAGCGGTAGGCAGGGATTATGGTATGTTACTGCAGCTCATAGGGAACTGTATCGGTGGAGCAACCAAAAAAAAAAAAAAAAAGGAGGGAGTTATGCAACCCTGCAGAAGGCAGCAATTACAAAGCTATGATTTCTATGGGTGTGCATGTATGGATGTCTTTGTTTGACTCGGCATGCTGCAGTAAGGCGCTGCTCAATCTGGCTGTAGTTGTAGTTGCATGTTATATAAAACGTTGTTTACCACAGGAGAGTGTCTTGTTCTGTCATGTCTTTTTTTTTTCTTTTTTTTTTTTTAAGTCTCTTTCCAGGAGAATGCAGGAGGAGAAAAGGACCTAAATTATTTCAAATGTGTTGAGGATTCACGCTGGAGGTACACAGTAGAGATTAATACACAAGTGTGTGTTGTTGGGTCAGGGGCTGAGAGACCCACCTCAGCTGCTCTCCGGTGACAAGCACCTCAGCCAGCCGCTCCAGTTCGGCTGCCTTCTTCTGCATGGTGGTCCCAATCCGGTCCATCGCTCTGCTGAAAACAAAAGGCGCCAGACCACAATGACATTGTGTTAGTCGAGACGAGCTTCGTTGTCTCAGTCCGGACTGCTGTGAGAAAGACATGTTGGCAAGGCTGAAAATTAAATGTCCGTCAGAGGCGGTTCAACTTGCAGAAAGAAAGTAACAAAGACATGCCTTCGGTTGATGGACGCTGCAGTCACACCTGGGGTTCTACTTACCCTTCAAGCACCATGGAGAGCGAATTGATGTGATTATTCCTCGAGTAAATTTTGAAATGATAATTATTCCATGTGAGGAGAAAACTGGGAGTCACAGCAGCCCCGTCAACAAATATCCACGTTTGACCTCAGAAAGCATCTCCTCCTCCCCACCCAAAATAAATAAAATAAAAAATAATCAGCTCATTAATGAATGCACTCCTGCGCCGCACCTTAGCAACGTCTCTTCTAAATTTTCAATCTGAGTTGTTTGGACGCGGTGCAACTGGAGCGGCTGTCTGAGCGCCGTCTGTTACTGACACTGTCACACCACAAGGCGTGAGCACAGACACACACACACACACACACACACACACACACACACACACACACGTTCCTCCCTGCACAGCGCACACAAAGCCCCCGCATTGGGAGGTCTCTGCTGACGTCACGGGGGGAGTTAACCGGAGAGGGCGGGGTCAGCTGAGCGTGCGCTCCATTCCGACACCGTGTGGGTAGAACAGGTTGGTGGGGCTTGGACAAAGTCATGTTTTCAAATAATGCAATCCAGAGAAAATAAAAGAAAAGAAAAGAAAAGAAAAAAAAATCCAAACACTTTTTTTTATGTTGATCTGATCGTTGGATGTAACTCATATTCCACACTAAGATAAATGGCATATTTATTTCTTTGCCACAAATAATAATAGTTAACACTAGTTAGAATTATTATTAATAAAACATTATTATTTATTATTATTATTATTATTATTATTATTATTATTATTATTAACAATAATAATAATAGTACTAGTAGTAGTAGTATGTATGTATTATGTATTTTATTGTTGCATATTTGATGATTCGACCACTGACTACTTTATTTATTTATATATTTATTTTTTCTTGACTTTTTCTTGTTTTCTCTGATTCCATTCAGCACTTCTTCAATTGTATGTAAGAAAAATTATAAAATATACATCTATATGATTTAAAATACAATTGTTATATTTAGGCACTAACGCAAATCCGCACTGGATTTGAGCATACTGGTCATGCGCAAAGCAACAGCTATTAAGTAACAACTTCGGACTTATTACTTAAGACTATTTAGTTGTTTCTTAACATAAGTGGTTCCTCCATTTAAATAATGTGTCACACACCATAGAAATATCCGATCATTTCATGCAGTTCATTCTATTTGGGTCATATTCCAGTAAAACACAGAGAACAACAATATCCCGGTACATGCAGGCTGCCTGCATGGTTTGCACAATATAGCAGAACATGCAGAGACATGCCTTTTGTCAAAAAAAACAAAACAAAAAACTGCTGACTGCTACTGTACCTGAACACAGACCCATAAAATGGAAAGCTTGTGTGATCAACCTTTCAAACTTTACACAAAGAATTAAAGCAAGTACATTGTTTGATTTTAGAGTGTAACATTTCTGTGCTGGTGAACGGGTTTACACTCTGTAAGGATGACGTTATCCGAGTTTTCATTATTATTGGCTGCTTTCATTCCAGTCAACTTGCACACGTGTTTAATCTGCAGGGTAACCTTCAATTTTGGTAATCTTCACTGATTTCAAGCAGAAATGTATTAACTGGAATAAATGTGAAAAAGTGAGGAATATATTAAAATATGTTGCTGATATGTGCTCTTAAAACATATTTGTCAAATGCTTAATTTACCACAGCTGTTGGTCTCTAGGTGGAGCCGTCATCTACCAATCAGATCATTGTTAGTTTGAGGATATTCAGCAGCTCCGCCAGGGATTTAACTGAAGAGCTACTTTGTTGCCTCAACGCTGTCTGATGACCTGCAAATCAAATACTTAGAGAAGGTTTTAGGTTCTTCTCTGAGTCATGTAAAGATACACAACATCCTGAATGTTGAAATTGCCAAATTCAATTTCCCTAGTTAGTATTCCCTTCGAGACAGACAAAGAAGCCTGTTGAAAAGAAGTTTGTTTTAAAGTACTGGGTCTCAACGTGGGCGGTACCGTCCACCTACTTGGCTTTTGCTGTTCCTCTTTAAATCTGGGTATATGTTTAGAAAGATGAGCAGAGAGATGTTGGAGTTGGGGAGATGATCCTTGCCAGTTATGATCCATGAAAAAAATGGTTTGAACTTTCTCTCCTTTCTCTGCACCCATTCAGTCTCTGCTTCACCTCCTCTAGGACTTTGAGGTCAGAGTTCACGGATTACTTGAGCTTTCGGGATGCAATTTAGCTGCTCCTAAATGTCATCCCCCTGAGAACTTTGTAAAAATAACACCTTGCTGCTAAGATTATGGTGTGTGATATTTGGTATTTAGGGCCTGAATAAGCCCCCAGTTCTTGCTACCTAAAGCAGAAGCAATAACATCCCCCAAAAATAGTTTGAGCCAAAATTATTCATAATCTACTGATGAAGTTTACGTGACAAACAATTTTTTGACCTGGTAGAGTAAATCTGTAGAAGAAAACTAATTAAACATTGATACAAATAATTCACTAGTTAAATTAAATACTGAGTGACACTATTGTCACAATTAAATACATTATTCCGTAAGTAATTATTACAAAGTATCAGATAGGATAAACTTACTATATAACTACACACAAGCAAACCTATTTAAGCATATGGTCGAATAATTCTTTTACTGCCCAATTACATATTTGAACGTTAAATTCATTAATAGAAAAAAATGAAATCAGTTGTTTTAGTTTCCTGTGTAAAATGTATCTGTGAGATCCCAGCGTCTCATTGGTTGGTCTGTGGAGCAAGTAACTGCGGACCAATCCGATTGCTGCGGCACATCAATATAAAAGAAATGCAGAGGTTATCATTCATGTGATTTTAAAATGGCTTCAATAATTACTCATCTAATATATTGCAATTCATATTATTATTACTTTGAGTATTATTATTACTTCACTCTCACATATTTTTTGTATGTGATTCCAGTCATATTTTGTTTTTCTTAGTGTCAGAAGTCATGTTTCAGAAATGGAGTTTACTGTATGAAGATCAATCATGTAAATATTAAATATTTGTATTTGAAAAATGTTATTTTGTGAAAGTGAGGTAAAAAGCATTCATTCACATTCATCCAGTTTTCCCTTGGTGTAACGTTCCGGCCGAAACATTACCCCGAATTGTTCGCCAGTTGAACATTTCGGGAGCGAGCGGGATTGAGCCCTGTGGCAGGTCGCCAGCGTGTCACAGGGGGAGAGACAGAGGACAAACAACCATGCGCACACATTCACACCTAGGGAGAATTTAGGGAGGAGCCCAATTAACCTGACGTTCATGCTTTTGGACAGTGGGAAGAGAACCCACGGAATGCACAGGGAGAGCATGCCAAACTCCATGCAGAGAGGTCCGGTCCGGGCCGGGAGTCGAACCGACAACCTTCTAGCTGCAAGGCAACAGCTCTACTAGCTGCGCCACTGTACACCCGGCTATAAATGTTCGATTAATGCTTTTAAGTCTTATAACAATTACGTCATGAGGGAACACTTGACGTAGCTCGGACCCTGTGACGTGTTTGACCCATTCCATTGTGTTCTATGTGAGAACACCGCCCTCTGCTGGGCTTGTTTTGTTCCTCCTACTAATGGACCTTCACTGGCGACATTCTGTAAAGTCCTCTCTGTTGTTCAGATTTTCTTGACTTTCTATTGTCCCTTTTCAACCGGCTCGACTTCAACAATCCGGCCCGGCTCGGTTCGGCTCGGGTCTATTTCGGAGTGACCGCGTTTCCAACGGCCCAACTCGGCTCTGCATCAGGATGCCGCCTCCTGGTGGCAGGAGGGTGTAGCGCCCCGCCACCAGGCGCCACTCGCTGCGCTTCGTTACCTGCGACCCAGAGGTCGTGATAGCGGAATGTTTCTGTATTTGACCGGTTATTTCTTTAAACGACAGGGAAATTTAAAGCCCGTTGGTCATTTGACAGGTTATAATTAACACCCTCATGCAGGACATGATGGACTTTACGCAGAGAGTTCATGCAGAGGCAACTAAAATCGATCAATTAAAGAATCTTTTCTGAATATCATCTGGACACTGAACTAAATGCGTCTTTCTGAATGGGAGCTGGCGGCGTGTCGAAGAGTTTTGGACCGGACTCTTTGGAGCGTCTGGTTAGGAAGCCCATTCAGAAATTGTTTCCGTTGTTTTAAATGGTTTATGTCAGTCTGTATTTTCCCCATCGATACGCTTCCCGACCGTCCTGCACCTTAGGGGGTTAAAAAAAAGACGCGCACATCGCGCAGAACAGAGCGACGAACTAGATGTGAATTATGGCATAAAAACAGAGAATCCGACGCTGAACAGTGAGAAAAATCAACACATGATGTGAAACACATGACGATTAGGCGGCGCAGCAGGTGATGAGTGAATATTACATAAACGATAAAAATGTAGGAACAGGAAAGAATCTAAAGTGGACATAGCAATAAACCAAGAGATGATGATACTAATCAAAGAAAACTAAATGGAAATGAATGAAGAACAGAATGCAAGAATAAACTATGAAACTAAAGTAAATACAGAGGAATAAAATGGTATGGCAAGACCTTTGGAGCAATAATTAATACAGAGGCCTGTATGGCAAGAATAAACACACTATTTCCAGATAAAAGGTAAAATAATATTGTTGAAGTGCCATGGGTTTGTTGAGACCACATCTAGCACTGAGAATAAATATATCTTACAGACCATAACAGTAAAGAACTGATCACTAATTTATGTTTTTAATTAGATTTGATATATTTATTTCTTCAATATTATTTTTCATGTCAGTGTTAATGTCATGAGGCTGACGACTCAATGACACTTTCAGTTTGACTCATTAGGATTTGATTAAGAACCAGATTTGTTCTTTGTCATTTCTGTCCAGTAAAACTATTAATCTATAATCAATAGACAGGTCTATATAAAGATATAATCCACGTTTCTGTCTCATATTTGTATGGCATTAAAAGGACCTGGAAATGTTGTTTTTCCACTGAAAGCTCTGGTTTGCACAATAAATGCCATGTGGGTGAAGTTTTATGGATGACGCTCTGATGTCCCATTCTCCTGAAGACAGCACAGAGCTGCACCACCTGAAACTGACAAACACTGAAGAGAAGAAGAGCTATGATTAATGTAGTTACAGTTCTATCCATGTTTTATTGTTGCAGAGCTCAGTCGTTTTGCAAATAGTTCAAAGTTTAAACTGGCATGTTGAACATTTTTTATCTGGTTGTTTTGTGGAACATTTAACAACTAGAAAATGACAGAATAAGAATATGTTTTCCACTCTGATTGGCTGCTGTTAGTTCTACCAATTTTAACTTGAATGTTTATATCATTTTTTGTAGATGCCTGTGAAAATAATTTCTATTCCCATGACTTTTTTGTTCACTGGGAAATTATTTTTGATGATATATACAGAAACAAGCATACAAATCAAAACATCTACAATAGTGATAGTAATATAATGATAAAATAATAGTCAGTGCAATGTAGCCTACAAATTTTTTTGTGGGGGGCGCTGAGGGACCTGGATAAGGGCTAGGGGGGCACTGGGCCTAAAAAGGTTGAGAAACACTGTTTTAAAGCATTTAAAGGGCTTTGAGAAAGGATTTTGAACACATTGGTGTAATTGCATAATGCCAATTTATAGGTGGTTGTGGCATTTACTTTCCATCTTCATATGGAATATGTTCATTTATTGATCATATTAAAATCCAATTAAAATAAAGAAGTCTGTGGTAGTGTTGTTCAAGGAGTGTTAATGCTTTTTATTAAGGCTAATTGTACAACAGTTTTGCTCTTACCCAAATTTTTGCCTTTACATGGATATAATTTTGTAGTCATGTCAGGCATCAGACCTTGGTCTCCAAGCCTTGAAAAGTAACCAACAAGTACAGTTTAACACCAAGTGCTTTGCTTAACCCTAACATTTGTTTGTTGTTTGTCTCCTGCTGGGAAAGTTGTTCTCTCTGCTAAATTACAGCATCCCAGAGAGAGGTTGGCGCTGGAGGCTGGAGTGTTTCTCAGTGTGCGTTTTATTTGTTAACCACTCATTGAATTTCCTGTGTGCTGCTGCACTTCGGGTTTTGTCACTCAGCATGAATCATGTTCAAGAAGTACACGTCTTCTATCTTGAAAATATGATGTTTGCAAGCTTTTAAAAATTGCATCCTACTGTTTTCTACGGTGCAGTGTGATGTAATTTTCCACCTTCATCTTTCCTGGTCTCTGCTTTTAGCATTTGCGCTTGTAGCAGGATAGAAGCTTCGGATGACTGAAGCATTTCTGCAGGCTGTTGCACAAATGTTTAACAACCTGCAGAGCCTGTTCCCTACAACAACAGATTTCTCTCAAAGATTATTCATCTTGGTTTGTATTGTGCACATATCTCATAAATTGGTGAAATAAAATATACATTTATAGACTCTCTTTTCTTCAAGTATAAACAAAGGGAGTTAAAATTTGTATTCCTGGCAGGTATTAGGTTGCAGGATGGCACAGCTGGATTTGCCATGACCTCGCTGCCAGAAGGTCATAGTGAGGTCATAGCCGTGTTTGAATCCTGATTTTGGTTCCCACATGCATAGAGTTTACATGTTCTCTCTCTGAGTACTCCGACTTCATCTTACAAACCAAAAGGCATCACTGTAAGGTTAACTTGCTATACTCCAAAATTGCCCGTGTGAGTGTGTGTGTGTTCATGTATTTTTTTTTATTTGCCATTTAGAGAGCTAGTTTTAATTCTTCCACACAGTAATACTTTTTTATGCTTTTAAGCATGTCTAAAATACATAAAACAAGTTTTAAAAAAAAGTTTAAACAAATACAAAAATTTAACGTGTTAGTTTTCTTTTGTATTCTACACTTTCTTTCAAAAAGCACCGTGTAAAGTGGAATGAACCTGAACTGTGCATTAAAATATTAAACGCACTTCAGATCACGTTAAAGCAAAGAAGGAAGTTTATATGTGTTCTTGGTGCCATCTAGTGGCCTACAGCATGAACTGGCTGTGCATGAAAATTGAAGATAAACTCAAAAGGGAAACTAAAGCGTGACACCACATCTAACTTCACTGAAAAAGTTAAAAGCCTCACCAGCTGAGATGGAAGAAACTCTGAAACAATTATTTTTTAATGAAAAAGGCATTTTACTGATATGTAAAAACAACACTGAAGGGAGTGAATAGGTTTTAAACTGTAATGGCTTTAGCAGTGACTTGCAATGTTAAAATCATATCACATCAATGCAATGTAATGTAAGTGGTGAAGCTCATGCGGTCTGAACCCTGAGAGCAGACTGAGAATCTGCTGCTCTTTACTGCAGGAAAGATTCTTCAGTTCTTCAGGTGAGGATCAGAGATTTCTTCTCTGAATAATTTAGATCTCAAAAATGCCAGCTCTAAGGAAGGCTTTCGATGTATACACGGCGGGAAAGGAGAGGGGACTGATGATAAATGCTGCCATTATTTCTTCATCACGTCAAAGCTCAAAGGTGATTTTAAAGGAAAGAGAAAAACACGCAGAAACAAAAGCAGGTCTATTAAAATTTATTAAATATCTTTACAATAATCACACAGCTCAAAGTCTCTGCTTGCTCTTCATCTTTTGCAACAGTCGGTTTAGACATGAAGTTTTTAAAAGACAAGCAACAAAATGTTAAGTTAGTAAAGTCAAATTATGGACAGTAAAATGTATGAAGACAAAACCATTTATTCTGCAAACCCAGCAAGCACGCATGTAGGATCAGGCTGTAGGCTGTGCAGAAGCTCAACAAATTTCTTATCTTTTATAATCAAGCTATGTTGTAACAAAACAAGAGGAAAAAACCAGCCAGAATATATGCATCTTAAAAAAATAAATACTAAGTTCTGCAAACCTAATGTTATATAGGAAATCAAAGAAAAGCAATCAATATTTACAACTGTGAGGGAAACAGAAGAATAGAGGCAGCAGATATTTTAGAGTTTCATTTTTCAGATTTAGGAAGAGAAGAGGATGTGCATTGATGTGAATTAAAAAGCCCTTAGAAGAGACTGGAGGTTAATGACCTTATCTGACACTAATGTAAGGTGCTTGTCTAGGAGTCGTTTGGTTTGCACATTATTTACATCAAGAAAATTAAAACTTTTGTTCTGCCAAGCAAAAATATGAAGAAACCGACGCAGACAAAAATACAAATATTAAAGAAGTTTATGATGAAACACAAAAAAAAATTCTGATCAAAATCACAATTGTCAGTAATGTTTGACAGAATTCATGAATTTAGGTATCAAAACCTGTAAAAGGAAAACTCTTGTACCTGAATTAAACTGGAAGCTATGAAAGCTATCGAGGCACAAATGTGAACCTGAAGGCATTCCGAGTAGAAAATTAGTAGATCAGAAAATATTTACACAAAAAAAAGCAACTGATCTCTCTGGAAAAAAATAATTAAATGGCAACACTTCTGCAAAGTCTGCAAGCCGTCTCTGCTTTCCAAGGAGAGCTTTGGTGTAATCGATATTTTATTACCATTTCCTCCCTACATAAACGTAACTTTATTAATAATCTCATCCAAACACAAAGCACAACTCAAGAGTGACATAATAAACCCATCAATTCTCTACAACAAGAATCGAACACATCCACTGCTGCTGCCAAGCTCAGCAGGTCCTGTTCAGAACCAGCGGGTGTCGCCCTCCCCCCACAGAGCTGTCAGTATGTGGAGGCAGGGACTGCGGGAGGACAGCCGGGCTTGATGTGCTTCAGGTGGCAGGAGTGGCAGAGGAGGTGGCCGTTCAGGGGGTAGCAGCGGTGACCCTCTTCATCGTTCAGCTCCATCTTGCAGTCCTGGTCAACGAATCAGAGCGAATCATCCTCCCACAATCAAAAGGATATCCAACTCCGTGTTCCACTTTCACTTTAATTATTTGATTCAGTGCCTATAAGAAAAGTATTCGCACCCTGGGATATTTAACCATTTTTTGTTTACTGATCATGACAAATCAGTCATGATCAACAAAACATCAGAGTAGCTAAAGGCGTCCTCTCTCTCTCTAGTCTCCTTCTTGCTCGATCACTCAGGTTGCGAGGACAACCTGGTGGACCATATTCCACCCGTTTCTTTGTGGATTCCAGGGGATGTTCTGGCTCTTCGAGATTTTTTTTGTAGCCATCCCCTGACCTATCCTTTTCAATATAACATTTTTTTCTCTGATTTTCTTGGAGCATTCCTTTGCCTTCATGCTGCAATTACAGCCAGGAATACTGATGAACCAGTGACTGGACCTTCCAGACTCGAGTGCTTTACATTGCAATGACAGTCATATAGTGAGACTATACTAGCACCAGTTGTCTGGACCTCTGTTGAATTAGGTCAGTCATGTTAAAGGGGGTGGATATTTATTCACTTGATATTAAATCTTATTATTTTCACATTTTGTAAAACTCGATTTTCAGTTTTATTTTTGTATTGTTTCTTAAAGTCAAATTTTGTGTATTGTGATTGATTTATAAAAGCACTAAAAGGATAAAACATCCAAGGGGATGAATACTTTTTACATGTTTATTTTCTTCAACCATTTAGTGTGAAGAGATTAATCATAAAGATTAACGAAGCAAAGACAAGGAACATTTGTTGAAGGCAGCTAAAAAAAGTAATGGAGTGGAAACAAAAGGAGATCAACAGAAACCACAGATTACCTCTAACCTGACAAATCCCATCTCCAGCAATTTAAGAAAGACCACAGCTGCATTACCCAGATTGTACTCTGATAAAATCAGAGCAAAGCTGCTGTCAATCAGACTATAGAAGGGGGAAAAAATCTTCTACATACCTGCTTGACTCAGCACTGCATAATTATGAAGACTGTAATTAAGATTAGGGATCTACTCATTAAACTTCCTTTAATGAGCTGCTCAGATTCCAAAGCTCAAAGTCACCAATCACACACTGTCAGGTGGAAAGCTTCATTTCCAGTTTGTGACTCACCTCACAGTGGTAGCATTCTACATGGTAGTCTTTGTCCATGGATACGACTCGGATGGTTTCATCAGAGCCCTGAAAAGAAATCAGAGCCGAGCTCAGCAGAGGCAGCTGAAAGGTCTAATTCCACTCTGCACTTTGATAAGAGGACACCAGAACTGGATTTTTTTAAGTGCAAATGTTGCTGCATTTTGTTCTGCTGTACCTTTCAGCTTCTGAAACCTAAAGCTAATATTTTCATGATATATAACAGATATTGTGCTTAACTGGTCAATTAAATATGCCCATCCTTTAAGGCAAATCAATACAGTATTATAACATGCTTCAGGTCTTTTATAATAATTTGAACTCAGTCGAGATTACTATGAAGAGTGATCAGATGAAATGCAAATAATCCACACATTAATGAAAGTTAACTTATGGCAAAAGGCTTTTTAATAATAAGCATTTCAACTCTGAATTAAATGTTAACGAGGATGGATACACAGACATTACGGTCTTCTGCTTTAAATCAGGCGTTTAAACCATGTTTACCTCCAACAAAACGTGATGCCACCATTACTTTACATCATAATGGCTTCTGAGGACAGGATATTACTGCTAAGTAAAACTGCACTCAAATTAAACATTAATTAAATCATAAGGGACTCAAAGGAGAGAATGATCTTAAAGCATTGGTGTGTCAAAGAAACCACAGTAACACAAACACCACTGTTTTCCTTTAACTCTGATGTAGAGTTTAAAGAAAACTACATTTCTGTCTCTAAACCTTTGGTTACAACTGTACAATATAAACATCATAAAAAAAGAAAAAGGTGTGGAAAAACTGCTCACCTCTGAGGGCAGGATTGGCTGGTTACAGGCTGCACATTTAGGAGCTAGGACCCTGGTGGAGAGAGAAACTTTGTTTTTTTTTAATTGAAAAAAAGTAACTTTGGATCTTTTTGCAGCAATTTCCAAAAAAGGACTCCTGTTCATATTTTTGAATTCTTTTAACTCATTGAACTCTGGGCATTTCTTCTCTGACTAGATTCAAAGATCCCAACACAGAGAGCGACTTGCCGGCTTTGCAGATGCACTGGCAGGAAGAGTGGGAGAAATGAAAAGCAAATGAAATTCTCCACACATGACAGGATCTCCGAGGATACAACGAGGCTCAGTTCAGCGAGAGCGATCGAGGCTGCAAACAAACACTCACTGTACACGTAATAAGGCTGATTCAATCAGGGAGGAGAGCATGTGGGAGCTTCCAACAGGCACGTGCTTACATGGCGCTGGACGAGCCGTCCACACAGAGCGCCAGCTGCAACCGGCGAGAAATACTGAAATACGCTCATGATCAGAGAGGGAGAATTTTGTGTCCGTTTTCTTGAGTTGTGAACACCTACAGGGACAGAGAGAACTTTTATTTTTGGACAAATATCAGCAGCAGACCTGGATTTTCCTGCTTTTGGACCTGAGCAGCTGAGCCCGTGCTGCTCTTTACACCTAGAGCTGAACAGTGATCTGTTCTCCCCCTCTCGTTCTCATGTGTCTGCCAAACGTGGCCTGGAGCACCCTCTGAGAGCTCCGTCGGGCCTTCACGGTCTCAGCCTTCATCGGCGGTATAATTATAACAAAGTTGACGGTTTGTGCTGGGACCCACGAGACCCCACATACTCGACACGGTGTCACATTCTAGTTATTCAGCCCAGAAAACTGAGGCCGGGCTCTCGTGTATCCAAGCTGCAGTGCAAAACTTTTCATTTCTCCTAAAAACCTTTTCCACATTACAACCGCATGCATGCCTTACTGTATTGTATTAAAATTTTATAACTGAGCAACAAAAATAATTGTGAAGAGAGTGGAAGAATTATTTTTTTAATAAAAATCTGAAAAGTGTGGTGTATTCAGCATCCCCCTCAAGTCGATACTTTATAAATTCACTTCTTTGATGCAGTTACAGAGTTATGGTATATTTCTAACAATTTTTTCCAGACATTTGAAAAATAGCTCAAACTAATTAGCCTCCTTTGCTCCGCCTCAGTCATTTATTGGTTTTATTATGTACCGACTCACCATTTAGTGGTGGATGTGTGAAACACAATTATATTTTTATATGATGTATACTTTGATCCGAGCCATTCCAATGTATCTCTGTCCGTCTGTTTGGGGTGATCCTTCCCACAAGCCTAAAACTTTTAGCGCCTTTCTGGAGACTTTATTCCACGAACATCTGTTATTTAGTTCTCTCCATCAACTCTGAGCAGCTTCCCAATAACTGGTGAAGAATAGGGTTTCCAAACTCACGACTGACCCTCCCTCCCAACTGCCCAGGCAGTCATTTTAAGATGTACTCTTTCCACCATTTGTGGTTAATGGATTGACCAGAGCTCAGTGGGATCTTCAAATATTCAGATATTGATTATAACCTCAACCTGCTTTAAACTCTCTGACCTTCTGATGTGTTTTATTGCTCTTCACAATGCCGTTTGTTTACTAAACAGCTGGATTTCAACTGGACTTCTGTTTCACATAGACGAGCTATATATTAAATAGGTAACTTCTGTAAAGGTCCAGCAGGGAATAATTTCAGAATTTTTTTTTAATAAATCATTTTGAAACCCAACATTTGTTTTCCTCGCATTTTACAGTCGTGTTGTTTTGTGTTAATCTTCCTATAAATCTGAATAAAATACACAAAAGCTTGTGGCTGCAATGCGACAAAATGTAGCAAAGTTTAAAGTACGCTACTATTTGTTCACCTGTGGTAGTCCTTGACACAGTAGATCTTGTTTTCCGTGTCCACAGTGAAGGGCACTCCATCGAGGCTCTCGTTGCAGATCACACAGCGGAAACAGCCGGGGTGGTACGACTTCCCCAGAGCCTGCAGGATCTGCAGACGGAGTCAGATTAAAACACTTCTGTCCACATCTTACAACTTTCTGTCAAACTGGTTGATTAGTTTGTGAAACTAGTTTGGCATCAAAACACGTTACTGTTGAATTGTACCACTATTTTTTTTTTTTTGTGCTTGTCCTTAACAGAATAAATTCAAGCTAAACTGTCTTAATAGATGAAGAAATCACACAGGCTATTTTTAAAGAAATACACAATATTTACATTAAAAAAAACAAGACTCAACGGTGTGTGTGTTAACACATAGACGTCTATATTGTTGAGAATATGGAGACATTATCTACTGATGTGCAACAGCTGCAGATTTATTTCCTTAGAAGTCCCTTATTTAACGACATCGTTCAAACCTCTATTTCCACTCTGTGTCCGCCTGCTGCTGTGTTCAGCTCAGACTGTGCAACCTGTCCTCACAGGTTTTACATCCACATGTGCACACACACACAGGGGAAAACACATCAGAGGTTTCTGTCTGGTTCTGAGTCACACACCCAGTCGGCCAAAGAGAGAAGAAACAGACACTTACCATGTCCATGATCAGATGTCCACATGCGTTACACTTATCAGCAGACTGCTGGAAACCAGAATACTGCAGGGGAGGAGGGGAGATGAAAATTTCCTTTGAATTTGGTGGCAGAGAATGAGATTTCAGTCTGTTTTAGTCTGAGATCTGATCAACCACATGCTGCCTGTGCGCCTCCGCCTGTTAAAATAAACTACAGCTTTGAACAGCTGGAAAGCATTCAACCAAAATATCATCTCTAAACACTTTTTCTCCTTTTGCATGAAATCCTGCATCAGTGAAGAGCGGCTTGTAGGTGGTCAGCCTGTGATCCTGATGAGCAGATAAAGCGTATCTGAATGGGATAGTACTGGCTAAAGTCATATTGTTTTTCATTATTATTATAAAAAGCCCAGGTTGCTTTAATGATGGCTTCCAGCTCATCTGCATTCTTGGATCATGTGTCCCTCTTCTTCCTCTTGACAACGCTGCACATATTTTCTGCAGGCTTGATGTCAGGCCAGTTTGCTGGCCAATCAAGCAGAGTGATAGAGTGATTATTGAACAAAGTATTGGCACTTTCGACTGCAGATGGTTGCCACGTCCTGCTGAAAAATAAAATCGGCATTTCTATGAAAATTGTCACCAGAAGAAATCATGAAGTGCTCAGTCTTGGACTTGATAAGTCATGATGGGCATCAGCAACACTAGCAGATGACTTAGTAAGTAAAGTTGATTTATAAAGCGCTTTTCACAGACATAAAAATCACAAATCGCTGTACAATAGAAATCAACCTTAAAACCATACAAAACATAACACCAACATAGGAAACACAATAAAATCAACAGATAAAAGCCTCTTGGCTCCCAAAACCATTACTGACTGCAGAAATGCACCATGGAGGTTCAAGCAGCTTGGAACCCGTACTCCTCCACTCTTCCTCCAGGCTCAGGAGATTGGTTTGTAATCCAGTACAAAATGGAAAAAAGGGAAAGATTTCAACTAAGAAAACGGACCAGTCTTTTTTCTCCTCAGTCAAGGTCATATGTTAATATTGGGTCTGGTTTAGAAGTGGCTCAACTCAAGGAATGTGTGTGTGCTGGCTTCTAAATCACAGACTATAGTCAGAGTAGAAACCTTCTGATTCTTTCCTCTGCCACATTTTTTTACTTCCACTTAACTTCCTATTAGTAAAGAGATCAGCAGTAAAAAGTCTTTTTACATGGTATTTTTTTCCCCAATCAAAAAACCTAAAGTCTTATTAAACTGAATTTGGGGTTTTCAAAAGCTATAAGCCCTATTCATGTAAACAAACAGAAATTAAACTAACAAATCACCCTACGTGTTAACAATACATCTGATAGATTAATTTTTTTTAAATTAAATTATTGAAATAAACTATTTTGGTCATACTTTATGATTTATTGGGAGCCATCGTTTTACAACAACCTCAACTTTTGGAAGTCGCCTTGTTTTTAATGTAATCCTCTCTGAGGTTTTTGCAAAGTGCTTGTTGTCATATTTGACCGGTGAAAATGGCCTGACTGCCCTCTAATCCATAAAGCAAAGCTAAACAGCTTCTCAAGTTACCAACCTCCTTCCAGCTGCGACCACAGGAGCAAACTGACATGAAGCGGCCGCATTAGGCGCTAGAAACAGGTCACAGGGTCAGAGTTGGAAGGTCATGCCTTTATTGTTAGTGGACACAGCACCCCACAAGGTCTTCTTGTTAACCTCCCTCAAAAAGAACACACACACTAATAGAGGGACTGAGAATATTGATTGTATATTGATCACCTACCAGGAAGTCCTCTTCACAGAAAACCTTCCCTCCAACATAGTAGAAAGCCTTCCCTCTTAGCCTTCGACCTGGAAAAACAAGAAAAAAAATCCTTCCATTTATCACCATAAGATTACCTAAAACCTCTTTGTTACCTGTGGAAACACACATTTAATTCATCATAAAGATGAGGAGAGAGTAAATTAAAGCAGACTAAGAAAAAGGAAAGTCGATGTCAAGATGTCAGAGTGGAAAATCCTGCATCATGAGCTACGATCTGAATCTGAAATTTAAAAAAAAAAAAATCTTTCCAGGACTTCGGCACAGGGAGCTTGGTGATTAATTACAGCCATTGGAAGGTAATGGGCCCTCTTGTAATATTCACCATATCCAAGGAGATAAATCAAAGGGTGGGGATTTATGGTGTGCTGGAGCCTTCATTTAATAATGCAGGGGGGGGGGGGGGGACAGCCTGCCGCGGTCGGGACGAGAAATGCATCTGGATCGAACACATGCGTGGAAAAAACTGATTGCATCCAATTACCAGACAGGTGCAAGAGATTAAGCACTCTGCTCTGTTTGATTTCACGGTGAGAACTGGCCAAAGCCCACAAAAACCCCCCTCTTTGTTCCATTCCACATGCTTGGTAGGTTTCCTGTCTGTCTGTGTATGGTCTGAATCTCACTTCTTGTGTCAATACACACACACACACTTGCAAAATCACTTGCAAGGAGTGATCCATCCATCTACCAGAATGACTCTTTCTTGCTTACTTCACATAGCTATTCTTGACCAGGTCCCACAGGAAGAGGTAACATTCCTCAAATTTTCTGAGTGGAGTGAGAGTGGGGAGGGGTAGGTGGGGTCGGTGGGGGGGTTTGGGAGGAGGCGACAGGAGAACCCTTTTTTTCCTGCTGTTTACCTGATTATCTGGATACACACGGCTACTCCCAGACTGACAGATTTATCACAATTAACTTGCAAAGCAGCACAACAAATTGTTAGTGTTTAACGGAGTTAAATACTAACTTTAGTATTATTAGTATTTAATACTAATTTATTTCATCCAAATATTTTTTAAGTGTTCAATTATTTACATGAGCTGACTTAATGAGAATAAGACATAACTACATTGAGTCATTCAGGTCATTTTTCAGGGTGTAAAACTTGGGTAATTATTGACCAAATGTCTCAGACCAAAGTCCTCTGTTAAAGTCAGTTTGGATAAGGGGAATGGAAGTAAGCATTGGGTCTTTCTCTTCTTCAAATTCCTGTCCGTTTTTTTTTTTACCCCAGTGAGTTAAAGAAGGAAAACTCCAAGCTTTTCTGAAAAGATAAGGGCTTAATTAAAGTCAGGCGTCAGGACTGATGGCTTGAAAAGCAGCAGAAATTGACTATGACTGTAGTTCTTTCATAAAAATGTAAAACACCTGTGGGACAGAACAAATCACAAAGCCATTTTTCTAATTAAAACCATTCCGTTAGCCCTCAAGACTAATCCCATTCATAAAAAAACGACATAATCAATTCAAAGTGACCGTGGGACGCCTCGAGCCGTCGCCCTGGTCCTCCCTCTTTCCCCTCGGCTAATTACTCAACTGAGACACCGCTCCCCTCCCCAAAATAAAGTCTTAAAGCTGAGATTCAGCCTCGCTCTCAATCATTCTCTTTTCTGGTATATACACTAATTTGTAGAAAACTGACCAAGAGGAATATTTGGAGGCCTTGGTGGGAGCGTGAATGAGACTGGTGGTCAGAGCAGTCGGTTTTCTGTGTATCAAATTTCAGAGTTTGTTTTCAGAGAGGACAGGGCTCAGCCTCTAACTGTGGCTGATTCTACCTCTTATTATCCACCCTGCAGCAAAGTGCAGCATCAGCTCTGGATAGTAATCAAAGAGAAATCAGCTGGTGAACAGAATCAGCTCTTTGACCGTCCCTCCCGATGACCGGCTGGACAAAAACTCCCAAATCCGATCCTTTTCCAGGTAAGAAACACAGGTTTCGCAGATCACAAAACGGGTTTGAACGATTCGGCTAATAGTGTAGAATAATTAAGTCCAGGTTTGCCCTTTAGCCATTTCCTGAATAGGAAGCTAAAATCAGAAGCCAACTTCAGCTTTGTTTCACTGCCAAGGAAAATAGATGGCGCTCATGTACTGGCCGCTTTGCAAAAGTCAGCCAATAGTGTGTCAAGTAGCATTATGGCTAGGTATTTCAGCTTCTCAAAATGAATTTTTTTTGAATATTTTGGACGTTCCATAAAAACAAAGAAATCCGTGAAGAGGCGGGTCTTCTGCAAATAATTTGGAGTCACATTCTATAGAAAAGTCTGCAAATACCCAGCCACAAGCAGCAGGGGTCGACTGTACCATCATTTTACTGCACTGTAATGCTGCAGAGTTTTCGTCCATGTAGATGGCTGCTAGTTTGTTCACTTCAATAAAATACTGGGTTGTGATTTGACTTTTGCCTTGTATCTTAAAATGACTCAGGTAGTCATTTAAAGCACATTTAAGCATTTTGAAACTTACTTTATTAAAATTTCAAATGTCGTGGAAAAGAACACAACAGTAGAAAAAAATCCTATTAGGAATATTCATAGCTAAAATGAATAATAAATGGCTGCTAATGAAAGCAAGAGCAAAGTTCTTAAAGAAAAAAAAATTAAGCTGCTAAAATCAGTGCTGGCACATTAAAGGTTCACAAAAGCCAGAGATGTTAAATCTTCAACAAAAATCTCTACCAGAAATGTTGGCGTTTTCTTCATCGTTCATGGCTGTGCATGGTGTGATTCATGCTCCAGCTGAATGGCCCCCCTGTCCACACACTGTCCTCCATCTATTTACACTTTGTTGGACCTACATGGGCCCCTACTCCTGCATTCCTCTCTGGACGAGATGTTTTTTTTCCCCGTGGCCACTTAAAGCGAGCACAACCCTAGTGCCCCCATATGCAGCGAGCTATGAGAGGTATGTAGTGTGTAAACTACGACCCTCCCTCCCCCCCGTCCTACCCCACCTAATGTCAGACATCAGCCTCAATCTGAGCCACAATGCCTTCGTTCTCTTTTATCTCCCGTTTCATACGCAGGACAGAGAGGCTGGGAAAAACAAGAGATGTTTATCACATGTTTCAGAGCATAACCATCCGAGGTCAAAGGAGCTGGAGAACAATGAGCCTCAGCAGGGGTTTGCCAAAACAGTGGCACAAATACTCGGCATACCCATGAGCTGATAACTGGAGCGGAGATTTTAATTTGCCGTCGTGAGGAGCCAGGTCGTATTTCAGTCATTCTGCTCTAGACATGAAGATTCTGGTCAGGAGAAATATTTTTGATTGGGATAATATCTAATACGAAGCATGAATTTAAAAATGAGATATAACGAGAAGACACCAATACACGGTTTTTGTTGCACTTCATAACTATTCAGCACTTACTGTTGTTCTATTGCATAAATTCCAAATAAAATACCACAAAGTTTATCATCGTGGCCTCAAAAAGTTCAAGTATTAATACATTTGCAAGACAGTCATATATTATTATTATGTTTTCTTCAAAAGACCTTCTTCTTGCAATGTTTTTCAGTCCAGGGAGGGAGTGCACAGAAACTTAGTGAGAATAGAGCAAAAATATAAAGAAAAACATCTCACTGGAGAATTTCTGATCAAGACTATTAGAAAATTAAAATTTCAAAGTAATTACAAATGTAAGCACACCGTGTAAGAGGGGAATGTCGTGTTACTTTTCTAGAAGCGACAAGTGATCTCAAGGTTTCTGAGTAGTAGCGAAGATATTTGTCAATCAGTGACTTTCAGTGTGAAGTTCTGAATTTTTTCATCCAAAAAGAAAAAGGTATTCAATTGACAGGTTGATAAATCAGGCAGGTAAATAGTTCAACTCTGTCTTTGTGTGGGCTCAAAGATAGACCGACACACCCGCAAACCAAACATCAGCAATACGTGATAGTAATCCCTCCATAATTGTGTGCATTTACGAAGGGAAGGAAGGTGCTACTTTCTTTGACAGATACAGGAGCTCAGTAGCCTGTTATTAAGGAGTCATAAGCTCTATGTAGGGGCCAAAGGGGTTTAAGTGAGAAGACAAAATCTTACAGTGAAGGCATGGTGTGTGTGGGTGTATGTACTTACTGCAGGCACTGCAGGTGAAGCAGGTGTCGTGGTAGAGGCTACCCATAGCCTGGCAGGCCTGGTTAGCTCCATAAACCGCCTTGTTGCACTTCACGCAAAGCCCTGGAACAAGAAACAGTGACATGGAGAGGGGCTTCACTACATATTTCAAGAAAATACAACCATACACAAACAGTAAAAAAAAAAAAAATGGTATCCTAAAACAAACACAATACACCACAGAATTAGCTTATCCAGACAAAAGTCAGGAAGTTGATCTAGTAAAAAGGGAAATATTTCCCAGTCTGTTTGCTTGACTTGGCTCTGAAACCTGGTCTTGTGTTAATAAAAGGAGTTGATAAAAATCAAAGTGTGCCTACTCTCACAACACACTCTGCTTGGCTGGCTCTACATAAAGACACTGGAGTGGAGTCTGTTTAATGATCACACGGACACTCAAGCCAAAGTATAGACAATCAAATGTGTAGATAAAGTAAGCCACATGTGGATGTCGAGAGCAATAAGACCGATCATAGCAGTGATGCGCCTTTGATCGAAGTAAAAACATCTCTCTTTTGACACAGAGTTTATATCCTAACCATGTTAGCCGTATTTTCATCTAAATATTACGTATTTGGTAATATCTACACAGGAAGTCATACAATGATAAAAGACAGGTAACAAAAGGTGAAAGAGAGGTAAAACCTGGATTTAGAACTGATCTTGATACAACAGCATTCAACACCAGAAACACAATAATCAAGTCAAAACAAGTGAGCCTTAATTTGGTCCGTCAAGGCAGGAAAAACAATAATCGTAATAATCAGAAGAATCTTATGATCAGTTGTTCTTGCTCAACTTTCTCTTAGCTTAGAGGACAAACCGGGCGATTAGTAGAGGTACACAACACATTGAATCATATCAATGTGTGCTATGTCGTAGCTCCAAATGACTGCCTGTCTTTTATGTCCTTAGAAACCAATATTTATATAAAGAAAGGGTTAGCAATATGCTTCTCACATTTTGCAGATCCTGGCCACCAGATGTGAGGATTTGTCTGAGTGAACCTTTGGTTCGACAAAGACATTTTTAACGGACTGGTCAGAAACAGTTCTAATAGGTAAAAGATCAAATCTGCACGTTCCTGCTCTATATTTATGCCTCTGAGCATCCACTACACAACCTGAGAACCAATACGATGACAGCTTATCACCACTAAGACGCAGTCAGATGGGTGTCAAATCAATCAGTAATGGCTATATGGCCTTCCAGTCATCAACCACTAACAACACAGGGGCTTATGGCACTGATGCAGGATGAAACCTTGAGACCTCGAGTTTCCCTTTTAGTTTAAGAATGTACGAACAAGGGCACTGAGTTATTTGTGTGTGTGTATGTTTTTTTTTATAGAAAAACTCCTGAGGGACTCTGAATTGGAGCCCAGCAGAGGAGGTCCGCCCAACTCTGCTCCTCCTAAATCACTGACAAAGACCCTTCTGTTTCCACTGTATCCAACAAACATCACATGGCTGACTCCTTCAAAAAAAACAGTTTCACTTAATAATCTGCAGAACCAATTTTCTTCTATAATTTAGTCAAATTTTGGTAGAAATTAGAGAATCATTTCAACAACAACAAAAAATGAATCTAGGGCTCCAATGGCTGGAGAGGAGATTTAGAGATAACAGAAGGATATTATTAGAAAGTAAAAGAATGCAGCACTTATGTAAGCCATTTGGTTTACATGCATAGTTATATACTCAACTACTAAAATAAGCACGTCTGGTCATGTAAATCCCTTTTTCTAAAAGCCCCAATGAGATAAGAAAACACATTTAGGACATTTAACACATTTTGGTTTAAGATTTGCATCTGAACAAAAATATACATTTCATTATCTTTTTTATTTCTGATTAGAAAGATACACTAAAAGTCAAAAGTTTTTTTTTTTTGTTTGTTTTTAAATGCATTAAAATTCCTGTCTCTGCATCAACCTTGTGCTGCTTGGGTCATTTACAAGCCTGCCTTTTAAATGGACTGCCTGGGTTAAACCTTGGGGGAAGGGAAGCAAAACACACAGCCGTACTTTTCATTCTACCTTCCTCACCTTTTCCAGCTGTCAAAACTCTCGATAGACGGCTGCTTACTGCCAAATATTCCACTAACAGGAAAAAAAAATGTTTTAAACAACTATTCATCCCATGGAACTCTCTTGAAAGTTTCTAACAGAATAACTAGACCAGAAAAATAATTTTTAGATGAAGTCTTACTCTCAGGTCAAACTTTAAATAATCAGCAAAAGATTTCCACTCTTTTTGGTGCTTTAAGCTCAATAAATACATGTCTTCGACCTTTGCTACAGCTAATTACTTTTCCATGAAGTTTCTATGGGAATACAGAGTCAGGGTGTCTGTGACTCACACTGCTGGGACTCAAAAGCCGCATATGGAGAAGCCAATTACAGCCTGCAGGTTGTCCATGTGTAAAAACTGGTGTAGTGCGCCCGTACTGTACATACCCACACATTTATTAGTTAATGACGAGGAAAAATTCTACGGTGCAGCAGCATAATCTCACACTCAAAAAACAAAAAATGTAACCCTCAATTTGAGAACATAATGGGGGAAGCATCCAATGTTGAAATGAAAAAGTAACATAATCACATGTTCTTTTTTAATTTAAAACTTCATTAAATCAGTTTCTATGAGATTTTATTTAGTAATCCACGCCAATTTATTTGGGACTGCTACCAGAAAAGAGCTTTTCCTGCCCGACCATCACAACCATAAACATGTGGAGTTTACGCCACTTTACTGGGACTTCCATTGAAATATGTATTTTGTACAGATGACAGACGCAACTTTTGGCAGGAAGCTCCTGGTGGGATTGGTGTGGAAAAAAAAGGGGAGAATATATTGGAAAACGTCTCATTGAGCGGAGGATCTGTGATGCTGCGGCCCGTTTGTCTAACAAAAGCCTTGGGAACTCTAATAGAGCGTTTATTACGTAAATAAAATTTTGTGTTGTATCTGGATGATGCAAAGAGATCAAAGATGAACTTCTGAATACCGCAAACCTGTGAATTAACATAGATGACAAGTTAATATTTTTGTACATTCATCAGGGTGAGATTAGAGTTATTAATTTCAGGGTTTTTACATATCTCCACTAGAATTAGGATATGTCTGTAGCAATTTTAGTGCTGATAGTTGCAATTGAAAGTGGGAATCCACTTTCAATCATGTAAAATATGCAGTAAAGTTTAATTCACGGATTCATTTTCTAACTTTCACCAGTGCGCACAGTGTGACTCTAAACTCTGAGCTGACACAGGATATTATATTCTGTCAGCTTCCGCAGGCCATATATTCACAAAGACGCTCACATGCGCATGTCCCCTCACACACACACACACACGGGACCGGGACCCCAAAAGGCACGCCAGAGAAGAAGCCAAAAATCCCTGGGAAGAGTTTAATATGGTGCTTTTTGACTCCACAGACAGATGGGATGAATTAATCCTTCATCTTAACACAACATTAAACCCTCCAGTGATTGTGTGTGTGCGCGTGTGTGTGTGTAAAACTCTGGTCCCACCACTTCTCCCCATCTTGGATGAACTTGCCTGTAAATCTAGCATTCTTTTATTCCCTTGGGGCCAAATACAAAAGACACATCCACAAACTTTGCCCCCAAAGCTCTCCAACTGTCCACTCATCCATTCATCTGCACACCAGGCACCCCTGAACTTGTCTAGGTACCACCACACCTCTCTTTTGTGTCTAAAAGCCTCATTTTAAAAATTCCTGCAGACATTCCTTCGCGTTTCCCCAGTGCAGCCATTTGGCACCGAACACCATTTCCCAGAACCTACATCTGCAGTTTTGCCGATCGGCAAAGAGTAGTCATGGGAAATGTGATGCATCTGCCTTCAGGACACTGCTTGGTGAAAGTTTTACCAGCAAAGGCTTTTTGGAAGCGCACAGTCTTACTAAAAAGAAAAAAGTAATTTAATAACCTACAGCTGCAGATGTGCTACTGCGGTATGGATCAACAATATACAAAATGTGTTTAAAGGTAGGAGAAATGGCATTTTCTTGTACATTTTCCTCACGGAATTAGGAAGATATTTCATGACGACAAGAAAAAAGGCCTCCACACGTTTTTTTTTTTTTTAATCTAGCATGAATGCATGACTCAGAATGAGCCACAGTGTGGTGGGAAACTCCAAATAGGAACAACTGCATGTGTGGGCTGTGTGGGATTGAGCATGTAGAACTGTGTATTTATATACACATTTAGTGTATTACTTATAATCTACACATTTCCCGGCTGCACATGGGTCATGTACTGTCCCACACGTCTGTAACATTCACGTCAAGAGGATATTTACGAGCCGTGTCGTGACAGTCCCATGCGCTGCAACTTCTTCCCTTACACACCAACACAAGGAGGAGGAGGGGGGGGGGGGGGGGGGCGAAGAAGGACTGTGAATTGCAATCGTGACATTCCAGCAGGAAATTCCTCTTGGACGGAGGAAACGATGATCGCTTTGCAGAGCTGCTTCATAGCGAATGCATCGCCTTTCATTTACTATCCGTTATACGTAGAACACTGTTGAAGTAGGGCACACTTATTTTACATTTGATCTTTTCTTATATCTCTTTCTGCAGATTAGAGCTTACAAACTATTCTTATGAAGGATACCCTTCTGAAAGCCCAATGACAGCGTCCCAAGTCATTTATACTTCCTTGAGCATTTGCACAAACTAAACTGATAAGAAGGGCAATGAGAGCGTTAATCAGAGAAGCAGCCAAGAGCTCGCAGGAGCTCTGGAGGAGCTGCAGACGGCCACAGCTGGGAGAATCTGTTGACACAGTCACACAATGGAGAAATCTGATCTTTGTGGAAAATTGACTAGAAGAAAGACGGACGTTGGAAAAAGCTAAAAGAAGTCTCGTTTCACAGACTTCTTTGTCTGGACGCGGCAAACACGATCATCGAATGAAACAACAACAAAGCTTTTTGGTAAATATGCAAATTGTTACGTGTGGTGGGAAAAAACTGAAAGTTAATTGAGATGATTGATAATGTTGAACCTGAGTAACATCTAAAACTAAGACTGAGGTTGTCCGTCCTTGTCTTAGATTAAACACATTTATGTGCTAGAATGGTCCAGTCAAAGTCCAGTTCTTAATCCAGTTGAGAATCTGGTGATATTTAGAGACTTTTCATTCAATCTAACAAAGACTGAGCTATTAGAAGGTGCGATGATTGTTGTCGGCAAATGTGCAGAGCTGGAAGAGACAAATCCCAAAAGACATGCAGAAGTGTTTGGAGTAAAATAAGGTTTTTACATGAGATTCATTCAAAGTGGCTGGTCAAACGCACACCACAGACACCACAAAAAAATCAAAAACCTTCCGTTTCACAAGTAAGTGCAACCTTTTGTTTCTCCATTGCATGAAGTCCCAAAGCATTGCGGGTCGCGTCTGTAAAATGACAGATTGTGGCAAAACTTCGACAGGTTTGCAAAACTTTTGCGAGGCACCGTGAGCAGAACATCACAGTTCTGCTGACGTTTCTCTGCACCCCAGGCAACAATGGTGGAACTCAACACGCGCTCAAGCAGGTATTAAAACGCTCAGTTTGGGAGAATTGAAAAATGTGCAAGCACAGGTCTATGGAAGTCATTAGCTAAAAACAGTGGAGGCCATTGTCAGTCAAAGTAAACACTGGGAAAAACACGATAACACACGAGCTCAAACACTGCAGTGAAGATATTTGTATGCTGAAGCTCTAATTGCTGTGTTACTATCTTTGTGTCAACGATGATAAAGTGATCTCTGGGAAGAGACAATAAGAAAGCATGCATCTGCCTGGCTTTGGCCATTTTTTACCGCCTGAAGGCTTTGTTTGGAGAAGACAAAGAAGGATTATTGTCTAACAGACTAAAATAAAAATTGTTCTGCCAGACAAGTTCAAGAATTTACCAGAGAAAAAACAGGAAATTGTGAAAACATGCAGGATATTTGTTTATGTGTGCGATGTGGCAGTCAGTGTGTGTATATTATGAAATATGAAATCAAAAACAAATAGGTTTGTGTCCGTGAGCGTGAGTGGGTGCTTCTGTCATTCAGATGGTGATAAACTGACAGAAACCGCCTTGATGGTGTTGGATAGTCTTACCAAAGTAGTCCGATTTTGGCTGGGCATCCATCTCTTTTTCCAGTTGTTTCGTAAGTGCCTCTAGTTTGATTTCAGCTGCAGAGGGCCCCTGCTCCAGCGGCTGTACGGCCTGAGCGGCAGAAGGTATCTGGACAGGTTTAGGGGAGGACGGACCTCCAGGACCATCACCGATGACCTGCATGACCTGCATGACCTGTACGCCGCCAGGCATTTGGCTCCGAGCCGGAAGCTGGTTCTTAGAGGCACACGGGGCTGCAGAGGTCACCTGGGCTTTAGGATGAGGCGTTTCCGGGACAAACGAAGTGGCTGGAGGACCATTGTGCTTCACCGATTGCAAGTAATGACTCACAGGCTGCTGCTGCTGCTGCACATGACAGTCAGCATCACCTGCGAAGGCCGTCAAAGGAAAGACAGGGATGCCCTCTGATGATGGAGCACCAATGGGCTCTCCAGTCCAAGCCCTGGCTGTCCCAGCAGAGCACAGTGGACTCTGATCGGTTGCCTGTGCAGGACTGACAGTGGAAACAGTGTGAAGGCGCTGAGGCTGATGGTGGGATGATGTACTGCTGCTCCCTGGGAGACTGGGGGGCAGCTTGCCCTCCCTGGATGGGCAGACAGGGTGCAGAGCACTGGTAGCTGGACTTCCACAACTCGGCACGGAAGAGTTACTGTGATGGGAGGAATGCGGCTCTAGGCGCTCGTCGTACGGCCTGCTGGCTGGAGCTTCCGCCTGGAAACACTGGTTGACCGGCGCGGCGCTCGGCACCGGGCCCGACAGGATCGGGGGCTTCGCCGCCGCTTCCCCCGGCTGCCTGTGGCTGTTGATAGGCGGTCTGTCCTTGGTGTAATGAGCGCCGCCGTGGTGGCCTCCGTTCATTTTAATCACCTGGTTGCTTTTTGCCATCTCCTCCTGCTGTTTCTGCATGTGTATTTTGGTCATTTTGGAGGCGAAAACCCTCCTGGTCTCTTCAAAGTCCGGGTTATTTCCCGCATCCCTCCTCATTCGAAACAAGCCATCTCTGGATGCTTCATACATGTTTAGGTCTTCGATAAACTTACTCGCTTCGAGTCCCAAATCCTCGTATTTATCCATTTTGTGTAAGAAAACCGAACCGCTTACTGTGATAAAAGTTACAAGAAGTTATATATATATGAATCAAAAACGTCCGTAGGAAGAGTGATACCTAAAGAGTTTGAAGTCTTGACACACAAAAACCAAGTCAAAAACTACTTTAAATTAATCCCAACCTCGTTGGGTTTCTAACTGAATCATCCGCGGGAAGAAAAGAGAAAAAGTTTCCCCCCTCCATCCACGGTGAATCCCGGTAGTTCAGCCTCGAAGAAGCCGCGGTCTGTCCGACTGAAGAGCCGAGCAGATCCCGGATCAGATACTCTGACTGGACAGGACGACCCCTCAGCCGTTTGCCCCCTCCGCCTCCGCCTCCGCCCTCCTTCTCCTCCTCCTCCCGTTTCACGGTCCCAGCGGGAAACATTCAGACAAAACTTTGTCCTCTGCGCTTCAAACGACGAAGAAGAAGAAGAAAAAAAAAAGTCCACCACGTTTGTTAAAGACACACAAACACTTGGTTAAGGTCAGGGCGGTTAACGGGTAGGACTCGTTAGCCGCTGTTACCGCTGTTGAAAGGAGCCATACGTGGCCACCGGACGACAGTTAGGACACAAAGCGCAGAACTGGGTTTTTAAAGGCGCAGTACTCGCATTAAACACGACTTACAAATATATCACTTTCCTTATCTGTCCTAACCGAATTAGCTTTACCGACAGACAAAAAGTCACATTGTAACTAAAAAAAAAATACCTTCTTTTTTTTTTCTTAAAGTTTCCCCAATGTAAAAATGTGTTGCGTTTATGTATTCAGTCGCCTGACACCCCTAAATAAAATTCAGGGCTTCACTTGCTTTCAGAAATCACGTCATAAACTTGTAATTAGAGTCCATCTCCTCGCAGAAGTTTGTTGAAACATTAGTGAACTAACAATACAAAGATATGATCACACCAAAATGTTTTAGGGATGAAGTTATAACCCAAGTACCTTTACGTTACCTCGGGACACTGTTTTATAACCTAAAGGCACGTTAGGCATGATGAGTTTACAAACTGCTATATTCATATATGCAAATATGTCACAAATAGCCTAGGCCTCAGCCAGTGGTTAGGTTAAAATGGTTTACATCACAAGCCTTGACTATCCATGTAAAGATGCAAAGACAGTAAAACTTTTAAGCGTGTGTGTGCAGACATCATCCTAAGAATTTGCAGGCTAGTTATCATTCAGAGGTTAATCAAACAATAAAATATATATTGTAATCACTGTATTTATATGTCATATAAACGTTTTCAATGAAACTATTAAAATGTTGAAAGGTGTTCAAATTGTGCTTTCACAAACATTGGATACTAGCTATTTATTGTAAACTGAATATTTTATGTATACAGAAATGTGAAAAATGAGAGAAACCACTTAAAACAACAAAAGTTGTACTTATTCTCAAATTTAACTGTAGATTTCTCAGACTACACACATTAACTCATAAATGTATATGCATCTCCCCAAAAAGGAGAAAATACATTTAGACAGATTAAATTGTCCAAATTGTTCTGCTAAGGATAATTTTGTAGCAGAAAAAATAAAAAGAAGCGACATTAATCCAGTTGTCAATAGACATGATTTACAGATTGATTACAAAACATAGGCAGTTAAAATTGCTCAAAGTATCAGGAGAAAAAAAATCCACAGCATTATATGTAAATCATGCACACTGAGGGCAGATGATTTATGTCTTTTGAAACCAACTGTTTTGTTAGTTTAATTATACAGGGTAAAGGTCATTGTCTGTGTCAAAACATTGTTGTGGATTTATTCCTCACATCCTGAAGATTTGGTAATTTAACAGGGGTGTGTACACCTTTAAGAGCCACTATATTTCAAGATACATTCACACAGTTTTGGTACTGAGGACTTGAAAATGCTGTAAAAAAAACAAAACTGCATGCCCTGTATAAATATAGATTCCGGTGCAAAACGGGTCACACCCATATGGATATTTCTGGACAACATGTGGGATATTGTCGCTTTAGAATTTTACAAGTTTGCATCTACTCAGTTTGTATTTACTTAGCTTTCTCCTAAATGCAGTTAAGGGAATAGCTACAATTTGCTTAGACAGTGACGTCAGGAACATCCTCAGAGGATCAAATGGTCCTCCTTGTGGTCAGCCTCCCGCTTAATGAGCTATAGCATTACTGTGCCCTCCTGTGGGAATGTATAAACCAGTCCAGAAACTAAACTGGCGCAGTGAAGGGTGACTGGGACTGCACTGCTGCATACCCCACCCTTTTTTTGTGTGTCTTTTAGAGTCTCTCAAGAGGAAAGGAAGTGATTTACTTTAACACACTAAAGATAACTCATGGTGCACAAGGCTACGGCTAGGATTTGAAGACAAAGTGAGTCACTGGCAGCACTTCCCTGTTCAAAGTTGTCATGGAAACTGCAGAGCTGACAAAAAGTGTTAAATGGTATGGCGGAGGCCGACGGTGACAAAATTAACTGTCAGAGGAAATGCATCACTGCAGCTTAGGCCTTATTTCTTAAAATGAGAAGAAATATTTTCAATTTTAACTTTTGTAGTCTGGGATTTTATGGCAGCTCTAAACAATCCAAAGTAAAGTTGCATAAACTAATGCGACTGATAAAGTGTTACATTGGTATACAAATTGCAACAATGACTTGAAATAAATCAGATGTTAGCTTAAAAAAAAGAAAGATTGTGTGTGGACTTTGTTTTTATTCCACAAAATCAATTCTGGACGTTGAAAGAAAACAAAAATCTGAAGTGATGGAAGATAAAGAGCCTCTATTCTTGGCCTTTCCATTTTGTGCTGTGACAGCATTTGGCTGAGCTTAGGTGTGCATATTTAACAGAGAGAATAGCTAAAACAGGTTTGGCTCTGGTTCTCTTATTCCTGGCCTTTCTTCCTGTTATTCTGTCCGTCCTGAAAGCTCTTCCTGTCACCTGATGGTGGGAGATAAATCACAGAAATATGAAAAGAGGCAAAAGGAATGTTCTGCTTTTTTCTCTCCCTCTTTCTCTCTGCAGTTTGTTTTGGGCAAATACAGTTTACAAAATGACACACAGGCGTATTTTGAGACGATGCCTATGTTAAAATGCTGATATTAGAAAATTCTTGTGTGGGATGCAAATTTTCAGCACACACCTACAAAAAAAAAAAAGAAAAAAAATCTTGTGGGTACTGAAAGGTTGTGAAAGACGAACGCTTGCATATATCAGATGACTGCTTACTCACACGGGCTTTAAAGATAGGCCAGTGGGTGGGCATGCAGATAGATTTCAGCGCCTCCGGCTTGTGGGCTCTTTGAGTGCAACGCTAATGGCCAAGTCATGGTGGCCCACTGCCACACAGACGCAGAGCTAATGAACAGGCGCCGCCGGTGATGGCGCACTGAGCAGCTATGGATAATCAAGATGTGATGGCAGAGTAAAAACAGATCCCCCCCATCACATCCCACCCCACACCAACCACTCACCTTTTGATGACAGCAGGGTTGGACAGGCAGAACCCAACAGCGCTTCTTAAAACCCCAACAGCAGCTCACGTACAAGAATATTTAGACACTTTGAACGTTTTTTTTCCCCCCCAGAAAATAACTCAAAATTGCGCAGAACAATGTCTAATGAGAATAATCTGATGGACAAACTTTTCACATCTGATGACATTTTTGTTTCAAAACCAATTATCAGAAAAATGTGTCCTCATCTGTGTTCATCCTTCGGACTCCCCTAAATAAAATTCAGTACAGGTAATTATTAAACAGAAGCCACTTGTTTTTAAATTTAGTCTCAGCATAAACCCAACAGTTTGGTAACGGTTCTCAGCTAACAGCAGCTGTAGGTTGTGCGCTCAACAAAACTGGTAGCAGGAAGAAAGCCATTCCCATAATGAAACATGGTGGTGATGGCAGCATCAAACTGTTGTGATCATTATTAATTTTTAATTGAAGGAAAGGGGAAGCTGTTCAGAGTTGATGGATGGAGTTAAATACAGAACAATCCTTAAAGAAAAACCTGTAGAGACTGTTAAAAGACTTGTGACTGGGTGGGAGGAGATCCCCCTTCCAGCAGCAGGTTAATGTCCCTAAACATAAAACCAGAGCTATGATGGAAACATTTAGATCAAAATAAACCCAAACCCAACTGAGAACCTCTGGGAAACCTTGAAAATAAATGTTCACAGACAACCTCCAATCCATCTAACTGACTTCAAGCTATTTTGCAAAGGAGGATGTGAAAAAACGTGAGGCTCTAGAAGTGCACTCCAGGTTGCTCAGAATAGCTTTTCAGCACTGATAAGGGATGTCTAAACTTGGCCGAGAAGCAGCCCAAACAGGGAGGTGTGAAATGGTGGCACAGAAGAGGTTATACATTTGATGAATGTGTGAAGGACGTCCGAGTTCGACACTTGGGCTCATAATTTATCAACAGAGGTTGAGTAAAACTGAAGGCTTTCTGAACCTATCCTGGTCAAGTTTGCAAAGATTACCCACACTCTGCTTGTTGAATGTTTTATTAAAAACCGTAAAATATAAATAAAATGTTCTTGGAGGATATTTGCCTTGATACTTTAACAGACCAACATACCTTCTCTCTCATATGATATAAAAATATCAACATTATTTGTCTATCTGTGGGTACAGCAGGAAGGCACCGCCTGCCAGGTGCTGAACACAATCTGGTAAACACCCATACATCATTCATTAATCAGGAAGTTGATGAGGGGAGTCCTGGTAGAGAGGATGGCTTTCTTGATGTCGCGCTCACTCAGACACTTCTGCCCGATGGGGCTCTCCATCACCAGCTGCTGGACCCGGGTGGAATCTTTGGACACCTGCAGAGGGATGGTCACCGTGCCACAGTGCTTGTTGTTTATCTGAGGGCAGGAAACAGAAGGTAGGAGATGAGAGAATGTTCCAGTTCTTCCTGTGAAAGGTTTTCATCATCTGGCAAACATTCTGTACGTTTGCCAGATGTATGTGAGATGGATCTGTACCTAAACTCTTTCTCGGAAAAAAACACCACCCTCTAAAATAACACACTCCATCTCTACGCCTGCCTATGCAGCGCACTCTTTCAAACACGTAGTTAGTGGTAGGTATGGGAAGGCCACTCGGTCATGTGTGCTCAGAGGCAAGTGCATGCGTGCGCATGGTGAATGTGATCACGTCTCTGGAAGTGCTTACAAATTAATGGTGTGTGGATGCATGGATGTTTCTGAGGCCCCTCAGCTCAGCCACGGCCTCTATTCTCCCTTGGGTTTGTCCCACGTATTTGGGACAGGCCCAAGTGCATGATTAGAAGAAAGAGGGCGCGAGGAATCCCACAACAGACGGTCGAGTCCAAGGGAAAACCAGCCTCATTATCTTCCGATGACTGGGAGTTCAAACGTGTGCGCTTACTCCAAGTTTGGAAAACGGGGGAATATCGGGAGATCTTCACCTCAGTCAGACCCACTCAGGGAAATAAAGGAAGTAAAATCTGATCTTATTAAAATCAATGCAGAGCGCAAGCTACCCATCTGATGAACCATAATCAAATATCACTGTGTCTAGATTGATTTTATACTGTTTAGAAATGAAAAACAGCAGAATATTATTTTCCTCCGCTTCCAGTGATGGTTATTGGTAGCTAAAAGCTTAAGTTAAAAAGACAAGAAAATTGAAAAATCAGTGTACACTGTTCAGACTAAGAGTCTTCAAACCTGTGGCTCCAGAGTCTCACACCCTTTGGTCAAAAAAGGCTACAGAACCAGGCAATGCATGATCATAAGTATAATCACAAATGGCATTACATTTAATGATATATGAATAACGGGATGTTCTTGTAAAGCAGATTTCTGCAAATGTTTTCTATGCTTTCTACAAAATCTTTTCACTTTTTTCTTCAATCACAGGCTGATAGTCCCACTTTCTCTTCAGAACCAAACATTTTTTCAGAGGAATGTCTTTTTTTGTTTATTTCTTCATCCACTCAACTCTGACCTATAAAAGACCCATTCTTGAAAAAAAAAAAAGATTTTGCCGAAGAGCTTTTAGCTGGAAGCAACTAAACTAAAGATTGATACATCTCTAAACTCCTGTGTAAAGTCTTTGCAACTTTTTTCTACTTTTTCCAAAATACTTTTTGTTTAGATATAATTTATCGGCCACAAATAGTTCCATTTAGGACCTAAAACAATTCCTTTTGTTTTCACACTGTGAACATGCTGCCATAGGTAGGTGCAAGAACTGGATAAAAAAAATAAGTGAAAAAGCAGCCAGGATGAAAATAACTTTTGCAGACCTTCAGAAAGTCAGAAGGGCTCATTTTATTTATTTTTTTATGGAAGTGTGCTGGCCAAATTACTCCTACAGAGTTCTGACTGATAATAAAAGCTCCAAATCTGAACATCCGACACACACATATATTCCTTCACAAGGCAAACCAAGAGTTCATTTTAATTTCCTTGACCAATTTGTCTATTCATGCTGAATCTCATTGCATTACCTGCTAATTTGCCTTTTCCTAAGGGAGTCTAAACTTAAACCTTCATTGAATCTAACCAGAAAACATGTTTGAAGCTTTAAAACTGGAAAATTTACACCATGTCGTGGACATCCTTTTTAAGCCTCATAAGGAAGACACACCCTTGTGATGTGACATATTTAGCTCTCCACAACATGAGTAGTAACTAAGCCACACACCCACAAAAATTTTCACTGTTTTTGAGTTCACAGTCAAACCAAAAACAAAAAACAAAAAAAAAAACACCGCAATTCTATTGCAGACATAATTACGATCAACACGTCTGCTTAGTTTAACTGCACCGCTGGCCCTGCTGGCACATAAACTGACACACACAGGTATTTGCATTAATGTAGTCATGTGCACACTCAGGCGAATTATAGTCTCTGCTGAAAATTACAGAGTCTGAATGTAATCATGAGCTGAAATGTTGGCAAGTTTGAGGGGAAAATGACTAAGGTTTTTGGTGTTCAAGAAAAAACTATATTTAGAATAGAAATTACTCAAAAATACACTTAAAGAGTTTGCTTGACCTCTTTATTTATTTAACTGGTTCTTGCAATGGCAATTAACTAGAGCAATTTAGTGTTTATGATGTCAAAATACATCAAACAGATTATATGTACCCAATTTGTAAATTGGACTATAAAAAGAGGTTTGTTAGCATCGGCGTTGCTCACAAACCTAAGCTAATGGGCTGTGGAGTTCATTTGGAGGTCCAAAATAACAAATGTATTTCAAAATTAGAGACTCAATCTTATAACATGAAATTTGTTTATAAGCTGGACTTTTAAAAAGTAGTTGACTGATACCTTTCAAAGTAAAAGCACCATTATTTAAGGAATTAGGTAACTGAAACATAGTGGCACATGAGTAGATGTGCTAAGCAGGTAATAAAAAATGCACAATGTTTGAATTTCAAAATAAAATACTCAGTAGGTTCCACATTATTAGTGTGAAGAAAATGGGTTTTCCTCACACTAAATTAAAACCCTTTCAGGAATTTTTCTAAGTATCACTCAGACAAAGTTTGCCACTTTTATTAAATGTTCCAGTTGCTAATACATCATCAGCGCATTAGTGAGTCGGTCTCTGACAGCGTTTATGCAATCCTACCAGCACAGACAGCTCCACAAATTCAGGGGTCTTCAGATACTCGGGGTCCACGTTTGGCCAGGGCTGCTGCAAGACATCGCCTCCCCGCAGTAGCAGGGGGCTCTGGGGGTTCATCACTGTGCAAAGACCTGCGGAGGAGAGAACACAGGAGGGCTTTCAGACTAAATATAGAAATGCTGAGGCGCAGGTAAGCAGCTGTTAAATACACCTTCACTACAGTTTGGGGGAAAATACAATAAGACGACATAAAAAGGCTGGAAACAGCTAAACGTTGTGCCCCGTGTTCCTACTTCCAGTTAAACCAGTGCATCACTCTGCAAGAATGATGCACACACTCAGAGGAAGGATGTGTACTTCCTCCATCCTGAACGGTGTGTGTGTGTGTGTGTGTGTGTGTGTGTGTGTGTGTGTGTGTGTGTGTGTGTGTGTGTGTGTGTGTGTTGTGTGTGTGTGTGTGTGTGTGTGTGTGTGTGTGTGTGTGTGTGTGTGTGTGTGCATGTGTGTAAAATTACACAAGCCACCCAGAGTGAAAGGCCCAGCACAGCTGAGTGCCGCAGAGGTCGTGTTGGTCTGTCCTGTTTATGAACTGTTTTAGGAGCTGAAATGCGTGAGCACAAACAAAGCTGAACACACGCTCCTTCCTTCCTTCCAGCCATCATCTGTCAGGTTTTCCAGACTCTGCCCATCAGCTGGACCCGTGTGCTTTTCCAGTGTGTTGAAAGCCCGTGTACGTACGTGTGTCAACAACAATAAAGGCTAGGACGCGGCCAAGTTTCCACATGAGGCACAAAAGGTAACACTAGATTTTCCACTCTATTGTTCGCTCACCACAAAAAGTCAAACAGAATCGACTACTAAACAGAGAGGTAAATCATTCCAGTTAAAATGTACTAAACAGACGTGGACACATCTCTTGGCACCGCTGGTAAAGAAATGTAAAGGTTTGTGAAATGATTGCTGTAGCGTAATCTCCATAGTTAGAACAATCCACCCTTTAACTTAAACACAGTTATTCAGAGAAAAAAAAACAATCCCTCAGTAAGAAAATGAATTATAAAATTACACATGACATAAATATTGCTCTTTCACAATAATTAAATGCGACTACACTTTTCTTCAATTCTTGATTTATTCTTGATTTTTTTAAGTAGTCAAGGTTTTCAAAACCTCTAACTCCTAACTTCTGGTTTCTCTGGGTTTTAAACTTGGACCCGTTTCTAATGTCCACTATCCTATGAGAGATCCTATAGAACCCTATAATGAAGAGGATGATAGGAAAGGTAAACAAATTTACAAAGTCCTCTCTTACAGAACAGCAAACAAAAAGGATGAATATATGGAAAAGCACAGTTAAACATAGAGGAGGATCTGTGATGCTGTGGGCCTTTTCCTCCAGAATAATAGAACTACACAAAACAAAATAAAAATGTAATGAGGACCTAAAATTGCAAGGCTGACTATTTCTACAATTGTTATTGTGAGATTAAGCTTCTGCAATAAAAGATGAATCTATATTAAGGGTTTTTGCACATCTTTCACTGAATGTGCCAATAACTGTGAATGGCACTGTAATAGTGTTAAAGTGGCTGTTAGAATATGTATTACTATGCTAGATGTGTTTATCAGATGTTACTTCCTCTGACATTATGCAAAATAACCTAATTTGACTATGAGCTTCCTTAACCAATGCTACCTTAAAATGTCATCTGTATTAAAGTGACAACCCTCCCACCCCCCTTTGGGAGATGTCAAATAAAAATACCCACCATGCTTTTCTGGCAATGGCATAATAGCCGATGTATAAATCATTCTTTTGAAATGCACACTCCACCACACATGTGAGCCATAATTAGCAGAAACAATGTCACTCACCTGCCCAAAGCTCAGAGGCCAAGTGAGGAGCCATGGGTGCCGTCATTATAACAAGGGCAGCCAGAGCTTCCTCAAACTCCACACTGTGCTGCAGGACTCGAACTGTTGCACTCTAATTACCCAGAAAAACATGTTAAAATGTGAGATACGTAGCATGTTTTGAACAGTAACCGAGACAGATTTGTTGAAGATAATGAAGGAGACGCTCACACTCAACGTGTTGGTAAGGCCCATTAGGCGAGAGAGGGCTGCGTTGAACAGAAAGTCTTTAGTGAAGTAAGCCGTCACCTGAAAATATGAACACAATAAGCTGAATAGACCAACAAAATCGGCACTTTGCATTTTATTAATAGACACAGGATGTGTGATATGGATGAAAGAACTGTAGGCTCAGTATTCCCATTCTGAGGAGAGGAACCAGTTTTAGAAACGCCTGAGAAGAAGCGTGATCAGTGTGGCTTTTCTGTGAGACGCATCAAAGGACGGCCTCAGCTTTAAGGCCTTTGAGCAAACAGCCTGATGTCCTTTAAAAGCTCCGAGTCCGACATGCAGAGGGAGGGGGACACAACCTGGCAGCCGAGGGGGAGCTATTTATAAAGTGTGAAAGGAGACACAGTGGATTTAAAATCAATTTTCGACCTCGTCTGCCGTTGCTCTTTACTCTAGGGTTTCAGGTTGCGACAGATTCATCAACACGACCAGGAAACATGTGATGAGTAATGTATTACTGAGGTGTGATCTGTTCTGAGAAACAACAGCCTGTCTGTGTCTGTGCTTACACTTTCTATAAGCATGTCATGTAAAACTTCTTCCTCCAGAACCACCAGACTAGATTTTTACAAAGTTTTCTACAAGCCTACCTCATCTTGTCAGACAGGTCCTGTTTCAGGGATTTGTTAGGCAATCATCAGCCGTGGGACTGTCTCATAAAAAAAATAACTTTTCTGTTCTAAAACTGCAGTGATCATGATTAATCCATGACCATTTTCCTTGCAATGATGAAATAATCATGTAAAAAAATTACATTTTCATTTACAGAGGTCATCTTTGTCTGACATTAAAATCAGTTTGATGATCTGTTTAAATGTGACACAAAAGCAAAAACAAAAAAAGCATCTTTCTGCTTTTACCTCTAATTCCACAAAACAATTATGTGAAATTGCCTTACATTTTAGCAATGAGGTATAAAGTTATTTCACTGCTTTTCAAGCATTTTGACTAACTTGTGTCAGGTCTGTTTCAATAGTTATAACCCTCTGACCAGCAAATATGGACCAGAATATCCTATACTAAATACAACTTAACCCAAAAATACATTTATGATCTGTGAATGTTGTATATTTGTTTGCAAAAATGATTAAAAAAAACTTTACTTTGATGCATTGCTTGGCATATCACGAAATATCCTAAAATCATTTTCTATTTATTCCTAAAATGTTGAGATGCTCTGGAAATTGAAGACTTTTTAAAAGATAATTTGAAGTTTAAATGTCACAGAATATCTGAATAAGTAACTTTCTGTAAAAAAAAAAAAAATCTGGGAATTCAAAAAAGAGCTCATTCCTGCCCCCTGCTGGTAAGAACTCATTCAATCTCAATTTTTAATGACGTGATTAAAAGTTTAAAACACAGGAACATTTTAGCTGACATTGTTAACAAAATTGGCTAACCAACACTAAAAAACACCCACCTCTTGAATTGCATAGTTCTTGTTTCCCCAGATCTTCTTGACTTCTTCAAGCTCTTTCTTTTTCAGCAGGGAGCGGTTTGGGACTTCACCGAGTTGTCGAGCTCCTCTTAGCTTTGTCACAAGCTGCCAAAGTCGAGTCTGCCAACGCAGAACCCCAGGAAGTGTATCATCTGTAACACGAGGACAGAAAGGATATTCTGACACGTCATGGTAAAGAAAAACCTAGGAACTCCAACAATTATGTTGTCAAAAAAAGATACTTTCTTCAAAAAAATACTCTCACAAAATCACTGTGTAATAACCTGACTCTTAATTTAAGTTTATTGATCACTTAATTTATCTGTGTCATTTTGCAGTAGTCATTTTGCAGACTCACTCTTGACGTTCCAGAGGATATCTTGTTCGGGAGGCGCAGCGTAAAGGATGTAGAGACGGACGGTGTCCAGACCGTACTGCTGCACCACCTCCTGTGGGTCCAGCCCGTTGTGTTTGGACTTGCTCATCTTCTCAAAGGTCACCTCGACTCCGCCACCGCTCAGAGTCACCGGCCCCTTCCCTGGATCATAAGACTTACTGTTTCAGGAATCTCATTTTTAAGAGCAACAACATCAAAGTCATCATGTTAACACATAAAATGTCATGGATTTATATCTATTGTTTGCTCATGCCATGTTTAGCAATATTGGATAAGAGTAAACTACAATGTTTTGAAAAAGCACTCAGACCCATTGAATGATTTTTTTGTGGTTTTATGTCTGACAAGCAAAGTACAGAGAGTTTTCAAATCTAAAAAAAAAACAAAAAAGCAAAAACATCCATTTTCTTTACACCCTTGTCCCTTGGTGGGGTAAGGAGGGTTGCTGGTGTCTATCTCCAGCTAGCGTTCCGGGTGAGAGGTGGGTTCACCCTGGACAGGCTGCCGGTCTGTCGCAGGGCAAACACAGAGATGCACAACCATGCAGACGCACACTCACACCAAGGGACAATTTGGAGAGGCCAATTAACCTGACAGTCATGTTTTTGGACTGTGGGAGGAAGCCGGAGTGCCCGGAGAGGACCCACGCATGCACAGGGAGAACATGTAAACTCCATGCAGAAGGACCGGGGCCAGGAATTGAACCCAGAACCTTCTTGCTGCAAGGCAACAGCTCTACCAACTGTGCCACTGTGCAGCCCAGCCTAACTTTGAAACCTAAAAAAAATTCAGTTGCTGTTCTGTGAAGGCCCTACAGGTTCCTTTGAGAACTAACAAAGCAACAATAAGATACTACTAATATCTCACAAGAAAGAGGAATTAGTTTTGTAATGTGACAAAATGTGATTAGGTTAAGAGACATGAACATCTGATCAGTTATTGTATAATCAGATAAGGGATTTCTGGTTATTCAATTTCTAAGCTGTAGACTGAATATCCTTGAATGAAATTATTTATGTAATATTTTAGGCTTAGTAACTTATTTTGTAAGTTTTGTAATCAGGTTACAATGTCACTAAGTTGGGAATAAGTACAGGGAAGTACAATTAAACAAAAAGGGTTTACTATTAAAAACATGTAAAAAACAGAAAAGAGTAAAAAAAAATACTGCTGTTTTATTTGCTGAACTCCATGAACAGAAGCTCTCTCCACCCATCTATTACAAACACGTCACATTAACAAACACGCAGCAGACCGAGGTGCAGAGTACCTGTGAACTGGATTTCCTCTTTCTTCAAATACTGCCCGGTGCCTGCCAGTTTAAATGTCTGACCTTTGATCAGACCTTGTACCAAAAGTTTTGAAAACGGCTCCCTGCAGAGCAGAAAGTTCATAAGCTGATGTGCAAATTAAATATACGTGCATGCCAGGAGAAGATATGCAAATGCAGTCCACCTGTGAGTCACAAGGCCTAGATCCCTGCAGAAATGGCAGAGGAAGCGGGCGTAATACAGGTGCATGACGGCGTGCTCCTTCCCGCCGATGTATATGTCCACTGGAAGCCAGTGATCGGCTAGCTGGCGCTCAAACGGTCTGCAGAGAGAAAGTTTATTCTTTAGTAACAAAGCTGAACTGAATGTCCTTATGTTCAGTCATAAGTTCTTAAAAAACTTACAGACAACTTTGTTGGTTACTCTCCCAGTCTGTGAAAACAATGATTCATTTGTCCTAATAAGTGATTTGGTTAAGCACTGTTTAATGTAAACATTCATCACTTATGAAATAAAATTGCGAAAAGAAATTATTTTTTGATTCTTCTACAAAGATATGCTAAAACAGAACAAACAGATTAGCTGGTAACCATAGAAACACTATTAATCATTGTATCAAGGTCATGTTTTCGTCCTATTTAGAGTTAGTGTTGGGTGCCTTCAAACTGTTCACCAGCCATTAGGGCTATTGAAAAAGAACAAAACCATGCTGCTAGGTTGTTTTGGATTGTTGTGTCCATCAAACCCAACACTGACCAGAGAAAGCAAAGTGGAGAGCTGCCTGAGGAGCTGAGAGTCATGTTAGGGTTTAAGGCTACAAAACCTCCACAGGACCTCTAAGAAGCTTCATGTTCCTGTGAACACAGCTTGGGACTGTAGCCAACCTCCCAGGATGTTTACTCAAGAGGAAATGCAACTCCCCGTAGATCAGACAGATTGGCAGAGAGAAATTCAAGGACCCAATCCATTTGAGCTGAACTCCGAGGTCAAGGCACATCACTTTCTGATCGTAACATCCGTCCGATTACAAAACACAGCAGTCTTTGTGGAAGAAGACCCACGAGAGCTCCACTATTATCAAAAGACACTGGAAATAAACACAATGGATGCCAACTACCCACAACATTTAGGGAAGAATATCTGGTTTGATGAGAAGAAACTGGATTCTTCAGACAAGTCAAATCAGCTCAACGTTTACAAAGTAAACATTGAGTTTATTGAAGCTTTCTCACTTTAGTTTAGGGGCTGAGTTGCTGCTTCTTGGAACAGAGAAGCCTTTATTTGAGCATTAAGTCCCCAAACTTCACACAATCATGGCTGAGAATAAATCAACGCTCTGTGAGCCCATTGAGTCTCGTTCGACTTGGATACGGAATAAAGAACGAGTGACGACTGAACCTTTTCAGCTTCAAGTCATTTCACAAATGGGTTTTAATGTTTTATTCGGATTGCTTTTTGATTGGCGCCAGCAAATTTGTGTGCGTCTGTAAGTCCAAACTCTGAGGAACAATACATTACATATTATATCTTAGAAGTATCTTCTATTGAGATAAAAGAGAAATCAGCGGTCCTGTGCAGCTACTCTAATATACCAATCATATGTAAATCAGCAGGTCTAAACAAGGAAATTGCTTGGCAGTTTGCTGAAGTGCAGCACTCAGGTGTTTGTGAACATAAAAGCAAAGAAGGACAGACTAGAGCAACAATTTTAGCCAAACAACTGTTGCTGCCCATCAATCGGCGAAAAAGTAGAAATAACATACACACGGAAATTCATGACGACTGTAAATCTTTCCAGAGGCAGATGTTCAAGTAAGATAGCACCAGGATCAGATTGCACAATGTGAAAAGTTATAACCAAAACCCCAACAGAAACACCTCAGACTGATTAGACCTAATTAGAAATCTTTATTTACAAAAACCACACAGGAAAATGTCTCGACTGTGAAGAGCAGATGACTTGGACCTGTGTGGCCTTGATAGGACGTAGGCAGCTGTCAGTGAACATGCTGACCATGAACTCTTCTGTATATACCAAAGTATTTAAAATAAGTCAAATGTAAGGCCACCTTTCCAACAGCTGAAGCTCAAGTCAGGTCATACGACAATGACACGGCCCTGAGGAGAGCAGCAAATCTATAACAGGATGGCAAAAAAAGAAAAAGGAATCCAGGTGTGACAATGCCCCAGTCAAAGCTTGGACTTAAATCTGGACTAAAATATGATTGAAACAATCAGAAAGCTCTGCATAAATGAATGGTCGCAATCTCCGATGAACTTAAATGGAGGACATTCATACAATGTAATAGTTTGACAAGCAGCAGAATCATTAAAAATGAAAGGGGAGTGAATTTGATGCTTAAATTTAACTAAAACATTTATTTTATGAATAACGCTGCTGAATTATTCACTGGAGGGTTAGGAAACTAGACATAATAATATGTCCATACATTTATTGCAATGCATTTGCATCCGAGCGTGGCCACAGACATTCCCAGGCTCGTCCTGCAGAGGGCAGGCTGATTCTGACACACAGACCATTCAGGGATCAGACTGATGCATCTTCAGCTTAACTGGCTTCACTCTCGCAGAGAAAAAGAAGCAAACATGTCAAGACTTGAGTCAAACTGTGTCGTTGGATCTTGACAGGTCTGCTGCATGCGGTAAGCCTGGCTCTAGTGATAATCAGGCGTAATGACGCTCTTTTAGGCAGGCTGCTATCTCACTGTGTCTTTTTTTAACACCAGTCATTTGTCTCCTTCACACCTCTCTGACTCTCACCTTCCCTCTGTGGCTGGTAGGGTCTCTCCATATGAAAAAAAAAAAAAAAGAAATTCCCAAAATGTGAAATTATTTAGCTTGCTTGCAGGAAACCGAACAGCGAAACTCAGCCAAACACATAACCCCCAAAAATGTCATCTGTTTCCACAAACTTTGAACATCTCTTATTTCTTTTCATCCTCCTTCCTCTCTGCGTGAAAGGCTCAGCGGGGTTGACTGAAATGCACAAATAGTGTAATTGCTTTTTCTGTTGTGCCATAATCTGCCCAGCTCTCTAAAGCAACAGAGAGAGCAGTCCGTTCTGTTGCAAAGCAGCTTTACCGCGAGGTCAGGGCAATGGGAAATTAATCTCTTTTGTTAAGCTCGGGGTATTGCCACCATCCCAGCAGGTGACGGCTGCGGTGCCGTAATCTCTGGCGGTAGAAAGCGAAACTTTCTACCGCCAGAGGTAGAAACTCGAGGTTGTGAGAAAAAGCAAAAGAAGTGTGTGAACATTTAAAGTAAAAAAAAAATAACTGAAAGACAGTTTACAGTGCATATTAATTTGCATGATGAAATTGATGAAATTCAATACAATAAAGTGTTTCAATATGTTTCACGTCAGAATTTCATCCTTCTGACAATTTAAGTTTCAAAGTTTAGTCCAGAATTCACTGTATCAAAATAAAAGTTCACTCAATTTATTACAGACATTTCCAGTATGACTAGGTTCTATGAACTCATGCAACCACTAATAGATAGGAGGATGAATTGACAAACGAATGGCTGAATGATAAATCGATGAATTACCAATGAATGAATGGATCATTACGAATAATCGGTTGCTGGAGGAATTTTTTTTTTCTGTGCCCAATTTGGAAAATACTTAAAATCTAAACATTACAAACTCAGGAACCCTGAACTATAAAAATATTCTTGTTTGAGTCAAGCTTGTGTGTGCATGCAGAGAAAACAGAGAATGCATTCAGATCCCAAACAGAAAGATGCATGGCGACCACATGGACGTTCATTTGTTAGGGGTGAGGAAATGGCACGAACCTGTCTCTGTTGTGAGGGTCTGCGTATCTGAAATAATACCAGGCCGAATCCACAAACGTGTCCATGGTGTCGGTCTCCCGCCTGGCAGGGCCCTTGCATCTATCAGGGGAGAAAAAAAAACAAAAACACAGAGAGTTGGCAGAAGTGGGGCATCAGTTAATATTAGTTGGACAAATTAGAGCGAACGAATGAGTCGTGTTTTGGGGCTCGGACAAACTCGTGTGTTTGATGTTCTAAAGCCGATTCCATCTGGCTTGAAGGGTCACGTCTCTGCAGAACAGCACGGCTGAAGGCCGACTGGCAGCACGGCTCTGTTCCCGTGCCCCGACTAACAGGCTGTGCTAACAGGACAGGCCTCAGTTCTCATTGGGTGTTTGAGTTGGAAATGCCGCCTCGTGGCTCCTTTCTGTCCAAGCCAAACAGCACTTTGGATGTACAACGTGAATCTGCCAGCAGCCCTTACACAGTGCAAGGAAGGACGCTGACAAAGACGTTCAGAGAGAAGAGCTTCTGAAGGGGCTTTTCTTTCTTCTTCTTTTTTGCTTTAAAATTAAAGCATTTCATGGAACAGTGCATGTCTGCCTTGTTAGTTTATAATGAGTCTCAGCTGATTTCAAATCGCAGTCCCCAGAAAGATAAACAGAAAAACAGCTCAGGGCTCCACCACAGAGTGAGGAGCGGCTGGTGCAGCTTCCTGCACCGTCTGTGTCACTGTCTGTCCAACATTTCCCGTCTCACAGCGAAACTTTTAAATCACTTTTTCACCAACAGACTCACTAGGAGACACAAACGCCTCGACCACCTACCATACCAGTCTATAATAAGGATGTAATGATGAGGTAAGAGCCGACGGTTGCCAGGCAACAAGGCGAAGGTGTAGCAAGGTTAATGTTTGGAAGCCAGGTGTTGTTTCATGGAAAGAAATCTCCGCAGTTTAACAAAGAATCAGTCATCAATGATAAAAAAAAGCAAAGTTCCTTAAATAAAAAAAATTACTAAAGTATGCATGAAGATGCATCTGTAAAGATCTTTCTTATTTTAAAGACCAAGTGATTACTACATTACAGATAAAGCGTTCTTGAAAAAGTAATTAATACCCTTTAACTTTAATAAAGCCATAAAACATCACTTAACAATTTGTTGTTTTTATGTAATAAAACAACACAAGTAAAAAGTCATTGTAAAGTGTATGGAAAATTATTCATAATTATTTGCGAATGAAAATCTGACAGCTGTGACGTACATTTGTGTTCAGTCCCCTTTACTCTGATACCCCTATATAAAATCCAGTGCAATCAGTTGCCTTTGAAATTGCACATCTGTCACTGCCACCCAGCTAAACAGACTGAGTAATGAGAACATTAATCAGGGAGGCAGCTAAAAATTCCACTGTTACTCTGGAGGAGCTGCAGAGATTCGCAGATCAAATGGGAGAACTTGTTAAAAATCTGGTTTTGATGGAAGTGCAGCAGAATGAAGGGCTTTGTTGAAAGAAAATCTACAACAGGAAACTAAAGCTGCACATCACCCTGAACATTTCATGTCATCCCCATAGAGAAACATAGTAATGGCAGAATCATGATGTGGGGAAACTATTCAGATTTTAAAGGAAATGGATGAAGCCAAACTATTGATAATCTTAGAAAAGAACAGTTCAGCTGCAGAAGAGTTAAGACTAATAAAGAGATTCACTTTCCAGCATGACAATGGCTGTAAACATACAGACAGAGTTAGACTGAAAGGCTTCAATCAAAGCACACTAATGTGTAGGAATGTCCCATTTATGGCCCAGAGATAAATATAGTTAAGAATGTTCTCAAATACTTTGTTGAATATGACTGAGTTTGAGAAATTTTCAAAGAACAAAAGATTCACCATCTCAAGATGTGCAAAGCTGGGAGAAAGATAACGCAAAAAGAAGCTTGACTCAGCAGTCTGCAGCACTGCTGCACATTTCATTTTTATTTGTAAAAAATTTGAAACCCATATTTCTATTAATATCTTTCGTTAGTCTATCACACACCACTTCAATAAAATAAATTAAAGTTTGGTGCTGTTGCGTGACAAAGTGAGAAATACTTTTCAAAGTCACAGTACTTGCCTCCCCAGAACAGATGACCAAGCAGAAAAGCTTTCTGTCTGCTGACACCAGTCCTCTAAGCTCTGAGAGGATCCCAACACCTAAACTAGCTAACTAAATCTGTGTGTCCATAAGTATTTAAAGAGTGCCTTTAGAGTACGAGCCAGAAAGAGCCAAAAGGCTCTCGAACAGATGCGGGAAAGGAGGCAGCTGCCCACTCTATAAAACTCCTCTTCCCAGAGAAAACAGAGCTCCATCTGTTGTGTGTCTGTGAGCCTGCCTACCCCAATGTGTTGGTGCTCTGCAGACCAGGTGGTCTTTCTGTTTACCTGTGGATCCATAAAGCTCTAACAAACACACACACACACGTATGCGCGCACACACGCATGCAGGCGCGCTCTCCTAATCAGGCGAAAGCTGAAGCAGGGTTCAGTTGGCAGGCTAATTTACAGATCTGCGGCGGGTCGGAGACGAGATGAGCGCACAGGAAATGACTTCCTCAAGGACAGATAAAACCGCTTCTTTCACCAACCCCGCTCGTCTGCGCCCCACTCAAACTTTAATTGGACACGGTCCATGAGTGAAGGGAAAAAATTTCAACAGACACTTAACAACTAAGGGGGAGACGGGTGGAGGGGAGATAACGGCGTCTTCGCCGATTATTACCATCAATCATCGCTGATGGGGAGCAATTCTAACAACTTTAGAGTAAACACAATCTGATGACTTGTGCCATCTGCGACTGAGTAGGCCTTTGTTTTAATCAACATGGAGCCCTGACGGTGATTAGTCGCATTCAGAGAGGAATTCCCATGTCAGCGAGGGACTTCGGAGGCGCCAGAGGAGTAGTCGTCGTGCATTTCCAAACACATACACCGAGTTGCTGAGTGGAGAACAAGCATATGTGTGTGTGTGTGTGTGTGTGTGTGTGTGTGTGTGTGTGTGTGTGTGTATGAGAGATGATGTCTATGTGCAGGGAGTTCATGCGTGTGCATGTTCTCCCTCTGTGTGCCGCTTTCGAGGCACAGCTGGCTTACGTAACCTCTGACATTGTCTCATGCGGCCCCTGCCACACATGCCACTCATTGCATAAGCCAGTCTGAACAAAAAGCATTAATCACACAATTTGCAGACTCTCTGTCAGCGCCCCGTGTTCTTGTAAAGCCGCCTGACAGCAGGCTCGTTTTGTCGGAGCCGGTCTCCTGAGGAAACACAGGAAATGCAGAGCAGAGACAGTCACCGGAGAGGGTTCACACATAATTCAATTCTGACTCACAGAACTCTGCATAATTTCCCCGATCGCTCATGTTGTGTAAAAAAAATAAACAAGACAGACTCCCTTAAACAATATCAAGCATCTAAATGGGGCTTCTGTGCGCTACTGCCTGTAATACTGATATGATAATTTATTTAAAACCTCTTTAGGGGGATGATTTACTGCTGAGTAAAGACATCAGGACATGAAGAGCCATCAGATTAAATTTATCCAGACAAGATATTAAAGATATTTGTAAGTAGAAAAAATAATTGACCTGCAAGTGACTGAATCTGAAGTGTGATATTTTACTGATTCACTGAGCCTTTTGTTCTGCAAAGCCTTGCAACCACACATATTTTTCACCTTGTTATGTGATAGAAACATACACTTCAATGAATGGTACAGTAAAATAATATTAGTTATGATTTATCAACAGAACTAGACAAAATCTGTGACATTAAAATGTGATTATGGCACTTTGAAGTGGATTGTGGATTTACTCCGTTCGAAAAGTAAAGTACATTTATTTTTCAGAAGTCATTTTAAGGAATCACTGGAAGGATTGAAAAAATAAGACTGGGATCAGATTAAGTCAAGCATAAATATCCTGCTAACATATTAAATATTTTGGATATCAAAGTTAGAATAAAAGAGCAATATTGATTCTCTGTCTATTTGTCTAGTTTATTTAGATGCTACAGCCTTTGTTTTGGTTCACACCAATTATTTTGCCTTCTTTACTCACCAGCGACTCACTTCAAATGAAGCATCTTCCACTCTTCGCCTAAGACTGGTGCATATCAGGCGCTCACATGAAGGCAGTTCACACAACACCAAGGACAGCAAACAATATTTGCATATCAAATAAGCCTCACACAGTCTGATGCGCTTCTCCCCTTTTTGTCTGTTCTCTATCGTATTAAGTGAAATAACGCAGCAATATAAACAAAAAACAATAGAAAAAGCCTCTGTCAACTGTGACATTGACCTCATCTTTTATATTAAAGAGTGGTGCATAGATTTGGGCTGATCATAAATGTCACCACTCTGATATATAAAAGACAAAATCAAGTTGTTGAGTGGAGCAAAACGTTATTTAGACCATTCTCTTTAGGAGATTAAAAATATGAATCTGAATATCAGCTTTCCCACCTGGGACACTTGCAGTTGACCCAATCATGAACAGCTCCCAAAGGCGACGCCCCTTTTCCTGTGAGAGGCGGCGTCTTCGGCAGAGTAACCGGTAACTCCTCCTCAGGGACGGCGACGGCGCCGCAGGAGTCGCAGTGCACCACTGGGATGGGCGTGCCCCAGTAACGCTGTCTGGATATCAGCCAGTCTCTGAGCTTGGAGCTGGTAAGATGGCCCCCGACTCCCTGCTCTCTGGCCTTCTGGGTAATGGACTGCAACGCCTGCTCCCTGGTGAAGTCTGAGAACTACACCAAGATCACAAAAAGATAATAAATAAACGATTTTGTCTTACTAAACAGTAAGACAAAATGAACTGGAGTGCTGTTCTAATGAACATCGTTATTATCATAATCATCGCTGCAGACCTTCTGAGAGTTAATCAGAGTTTGCGTTCCGTCTTTGTGGGTTTTCAGCACCGTGGTCCAATTCAGATACAGTGCTCTGGCCACAGACAGGTCTTCCTCACTCACTTCTGGAATTCCTGTCACAACAGAAGCAACATGAACATTTATTAGAAACAAGACCAAAAATACTTGGTGAAATCTTGTGTTTTCGCAGTGCAGTAATCAATAAATGGCTGTATATATACAGTAAAAGTTGTTACAAATTGTCTCGCACAACAGACTTCAATAGCAAAAAGGAGAAGCTGCCCCGAGAGTAATCACTTCAACACAAACACCCTCTGGTGCTTTTTGTCTTGCTTGGAACAAATGTAGAGTAAAATACATTTTTTCAGAAGATTAATAACAGCCTGTTCTACATGTAGCAGCCAGACAGCAAACACGAGCCCCAGAACCCACCGATCACAGCGTCCAGATAGTCATCAAACGCCTCCTTGTGGGAGATCACCACAGGAACCTCCTGGCCGGTGAACCGGTTGAGAGCAGTGATCTCTGTTAGGCAGTCTGGATAGGAGGATGAGGAGTTAGAAAGTTCTTGCTTCAAATATTCACACCTGTTCAAAACGCTAATTAACACAGCAACATCAACATTTTTATTCAAGATTTCCAAGAGTTGTCTCATGTTCTGCTGTGAAGTGTCTCAATGTGCAAATAGTGACAAAAAAATACTTAAAGGGTGTCCCACACGACATCTAATAAATGCTTGGAGTCAGACTAACCTCGCCCAGGCTGAAACGCTTGCTGTAGGAGCGAGCGGACTGAGCTGCTGCCATGCAGCAGCCTGTGGGAGGGCAGGATGGCCAGGTAAGCTGCTCCGTACACCATCTCTGGGGCAGAGCAGTAAGCTGACAGGGTCTCGCCTGTCTCCTTACCGTTGACCTGCAAAGTAAAAATAAGTAGAAGTAAATAAGATCTGCAAAGTCATATTTGGGAACCTTTCACCCCCGGTTGCTTTTCTAACTTCAATTTTTTTTTTTTCTACAATACTGCTGAAACGATTATACCAACCACAACTTGGAGAGAAAATAAGGGTTTATAAGTCACTCAGAATCAGTGATTCAATCTCTACCTCTTGTTCTTATTTTTAGATGCTTTTTATTTATAACATTTAATCATCTACCATCAGACTGTACCGCAACATTAAAAATCAGCCAGAGTATTGATGATCTCTGTCAGACCTTTGAGAGGTTTTCTGAGGTGCGTCTAGAACATGTAGCGCAGTCCACATCACACAAAACAAAACTGACCGTTTTGAGCATCTATACAACTTTTATGGGGGAAATATATGCTGTCCACTATCATGGAGATAAGATGTGGGTCCTGGGTTCAAGTTGGTGGAAACCTATTTTTAAAATGTGGCCTGCAGGCTCTGGTATGGATTGATCATGTGATAATACAAAGCAGGACTGGTCATGCTGGCTGTAGGCAGGAGGCACCAGTGATCTCACTTTACATCTGAAAGCAACTTATGATCTAGACCTCAATAAATACCATGCCATGATGAGATCGACGGCAAATAGACTCCCGGTGGAATACAGCTTTGAAGACCTATGGAGAAGCACACGCCTCCAAACTGTGCATAAACTGGTCGACTAAAGGAATTTGTGAGATTTTTTTTCTTTACTCAACCTTTTAATGAAAAACATTTTACACATTTACTGCTGCCCACCCTGACAGAAGAGGGTGGGCAGCGGTAATGAGACTGAGATCACAGTGCACTACGAAAGATAAATATTTTTCTGACAGGGCTGTGTGAAAGAAAAAAAAAAAAGTAATTGCAACATCACTGATGAAGATCGGTGCAACAATATTGTAACAAACTCAGATTTTCCTCAGTGCCGTTATTCTCATGTGTGTCTCCAGCCCCCTCTGTAATCTTTATTACTGTGATCTGTATCAGGAGAGAAGCATCTACCGCAATTCAACAGGACGGATATTGGATTGGCACAAAATGACGGGGCTCATGATGCCCGGAGTGTATTAACCAACAATTACAGCATTCCATCAAGACTTTGGAGTTATTAATATTGCACACACTGAGATTGTATGTAGCATAATCTTGTCAATGCTATGAAAAAACAACACCAATTATTTATCGGAAGATATCAGGTTCAATAAGTACTAATACTTATTAGTAACCTAATGCTTGACTCCCTGATGCACTATGGAGTTTTTGTGCAAGACGATGTAAAATCAGTCAGTTTAATAATGCAACATTAATTATTCATCCTTCCTCAGAAATCCTTCTAACACATACAGACAGAAAAACACAAAATGTCAATTTTCTTAATTTCTCCTAAAGTAAAGAGACAGGTTTAGGTAACACATTTTTGAGTAACATGCTTTGACAATCAGAGGCCTCTCAGTGGGCTCATTGTTTCCACTCAGCTTGAAATCACTTCTTCACGGAGAACGGCAAATATGACTTTCACAAATCCAACATAATTTATGACATTATCTGTTTGGGAAAATTGCCACCCATAAATGTGTGTAGCTGCTGAAAGCAAATAATAAAGACATCATTGTGTAGCCCTTTTTTTTAATGCATTTTCAGTCAAATACGTCAGTAAACAGAGATGTCAAAGACAAAGCTTAAAAATGAGCAATCAATTTGGGGAAAAGACACAGAAAATAGACGGAGAGATGAAAGCAGTGGTGGCAAAACCTCCTGGTGTGGAAACACAAGCTAAAAGATGACGAGAATTATGAGTTTCACCTTGAGTTTAAAATCAAAGTAGCATCCAGTGCACTTTCCAATCCAGTTCGCCTGCATAGCTTTAACCCCATACCACTCAGGAAGGTCTGCTAGAGCATCCAGGAGAGGCTGGGGGGGAAAAAAAGACAGAGACAAACATGTTTTCAACTTTGGAACAACTGTGAAAGCAGTAAATTTCCACCTCGCTGTGGCAAGGCAATATTCTCAGAACTACGCTGCTTAGTGTGGCCTCTTTCAAAGCATTGAAAAATTAATTGGACGAAGCGGCAAAAGCCTGCCACGTCACCAGAGCTGGACAGAAGGGGATTTTTAAAAACTCTTACTTCCACTGCTTCTACTTTCCTGGAAATGAACGAACTCTGTGGGATCGAGTGCACTGCCCACTTTCCCCCCCACACACATACCAACAGTTACTCTGCATGATTAAATGGATCTATGCATATGAATGAGGCTCGGGCCAAAAAGCCGCAGCTGGTCAGTGGAGAGAGATGTTATAATTCTCTATTTCCTTTTCAGTCTGTCACAATCCATTACCTGCAGTCTGGCTCCTGGAGCTTTCTCGCTGTGTGCTGCCTCATCACAGAGTTATTGATACAAACATAAACACTGGCTGGGGTCCTCAGTGGACACGAGTGCAGAGCCGAACGGCCATGTTTGCTCCAGATTGGGAAAACAGAGACATGCTATGTCTTCTCAGATGGCAAGCAATCTGAAAAGTGTGGCATGCACTGACATCCAGACCACGAGCACGGATTCAAAGCTGCATGTATTTTGGGACGTGTCTCTGTGTACGTCTGTAGACTGAAATTTCTGCCAATTTCTGCAAGCAAAATCAGAAAATCGGTCATATGGGGGGGAACCTGTGAAAATGTGTTTTCAAGTTTTGCTACTACTGCTCTTTTGGATTTAGATCTGGACTTTGACTGAGCAATTCCAACGCATCAATATACTTTGATCCAAATCATTTCATTGTAGTTACAGGTGTATTTTTAGCATAATTGCTCCGCTGGAAGGTGAACATCTGTCCCATCTGGCCTAACAACCTAATCCATTGACCTTTCTATCAATTCAAAAACAGAAGTATCCCAACAGCCTGATGCTGCCACCACCAACTGTCACCATGGAAATGGTTGATGGATTGTCCAACCTGAGCTGTGGGTCTCTGTGGCTCCTCAGGAGTTCCCACTGTCAGGTTATAAGGGTGGTCAGGTCTCATTGGATTAGAGCTCTATTAGACGCTTCAAGTAATGAAATACATTGTCGTTTGTGGATGGAAGCATTAAAAATATTGCTTTTAAAAGCTGAAGGACAATGCTTTTGTAAGGAACTATAAATATAATAAACCCAAATCAGTCAAACATCAGTGAAAACTCTGGCAGTCATTAAATAGTTACCAGAAACGAAAAATAAACTCCAGGAGGCATGACGGACAAGCAAAGATGGATTTCCAGTGAGAGGGAACAACTGTTTTTACTTCCCTCGACTCAAAAGTACTGATTTGCCACAGAAGCACAAATAACTGTAACATGTACAACAAGGACAGGAGTTACTATGGAAACTAAGAAAACTGTGAGAGAAAAAAAACATGGTATGGCAAAAACTAAGTATTACTCTATATCTCAAAGAGGGAGAAAGAGTCGTTCAGAGAAGAACGAAAGCATTGTAGTACAAAACTCAAGTTGCTTCTGGGCAATTTAGTGAAATGATGAAGCGTTTTCAGAAACTTGAACGAGCATGCCTCTAACGAATACTGTCAGAGAACTATAAAAATGGAGACTCACTCTCTCTGTCCAGAATTTCTCTGCCTACAAAGTGTGATTATGCATGAAATTGAAAAACTCTCCTGCAGCCAGCAGATAATTTAGCATCCTGCGCGCTGCACGTTATTTTTTCATCATTAACAGATCCATTGTGCAACGTGGAGCAACTTGATGGCTAAACTGACTGAACATTGTCTGAGGTTAATGTTGTCTAACGGACCCGGACACGTGCGTGGGGCCGAGCAGACGAAACGCAGGAAACCCGCAGTCCAATTACATCACTTTTCATTTGGCACGCTGCTGCTCGACATGCTCCTTCCTTTCATCTCCATCTGTCTTTCTCACTTCTTTCCCTTAACACCTCCTTGTTCCTTCCTTCCCACTTCTCTGCTCGTCAGAGAAAATTAGAAATGCAGGAACACATTGTCACAGTAGGCTGCTTCCACCTCCACTCGCTCCTCTAACACGGTCGCACGTGGCCAACTTCGACTACGCCAATCGGATAAAAACTGATGGTGGACTAAATGTCTTTAGATTAATCTGAAATGAAAAACCTGGCAGGCAATAAATCCAAAATGAGTAAAATTGATTTACTAATGGCTACAGTGAATTGAAGAAAAAAAAAACACTTGAACTGCTTCACACTTTGTCATGTTAAGACAGAGTTAATTGTATTTTACTAAGGTTTCATGTAATAGACCAGTGTTTCTCAACCTTTTTAGGCCCAGTGCCCCCCTAGCCCTTATCCAGGTCCCTCACCGCCCCCCACCAAAGAATTTGCAGGCTACTTTGCACTGACTATTATTTTATCATTAAAATTACTATCACTATTGTAGATGTTTTGATTTTTATGCTTATTTCTGTATTTATCATCAAAAATAATTTCCCAGAGAACAAAAAAGCCCTGGGAATAGAAATTATTTTCACAGGCGTCTACAAAAAATGCAATGAACATTCAAGTTAAAATTGGTAGAACTAACAGCAGCCAATCAGAGTGGAAAAAATATTCATATTTTTTAGTTGTTAAATATTCCACAAAACGACCAGATAAAGAATGTTCAACATGTCAGTTTATACTTTGAACTATTTGCAAAACGACTGAGCTCTGCAACATTAAAACATGGATAGAACTGTAACTACATTAATCATAGCTCTTCTTCTCTTCAGTGTTTCTATCGGTTTCAGGTGGTGCAGCTCTGTGGTGCCTTCAGGAGAATGGGACATCAGAGTGTCATCCATAAAATTTCACCCACATGGCATTTATTGTGCAAACCAGAGCTTTCAGTGGAAAAACAACATTTCCAGATCCTTTTAATGCCATACAAATATGAGACAACACATTTAATATAAACATTGATTATATCTTTATATAGACCTGTCTATTGATTATAGATTAATAGTTTTACTGGACAGAAATGACAAAGAACAAATCTGGTTCTTAATCAAATCCTAATGAGCCAAACTGAAAGAGCCATGGAGTCGTCAGCCTCATGACATTAACACTGACATGAAAAATAATATTGAAGAAATAAATATATCAAATCTAATTAAAAACATAAATTAGTGATCAGTTCTTTACTGTTATGGTCTGTAAGATATATTTATTCTCAGTGCTAGATGTGGTCTCAACACACCCATGGCACTTCAACAATATTATTTTACCTTCTATCTGGAAATAGTGTGTTTATTCTTGCCATACCCTCTTCTGTATTAATTATTGCTCGAAAGGTCTTGCCATACCAGTTTATTCCTCTGTATTTACTTTAGTTTCATAGTTTATTCTTGCATTTTGTTCTTCATTCATTTCCATTTAGTTTAATTTGATTAGTATCATCATTTCTTGGTTTATTGCTATGTCCACTTTAGTTTCTTTCCTGTTGCTAGATTTATTTTATAATTTATTGACGCTCACCATCAGCGTCAATAAATAATATTGATCACCTGCTGCTCTGTCTAATCATCTTGTGTTTCACATCATGTGTTGATTTTTTTTCATTGTTCAGCGTCGGATTCTCTGTTTTTATGCCATAATTCACATCTAGATCGATGCTACGTTTTGCCCAAGGTGCGCGTCCTTTTTTTTATTTTTTTACGCATGTGGTGCATGGTGGTCGGGAAGCGTATCGACGGGGAAAAGGCATTTATTCTGATTAATGAAATTTAAAAGTATTGTGTTGTTCCATCACCCCCGTTTCAAACCGGATCACCTGTTGCTCCGTTTAATCATCATGTGTTTCACAACATGTGTTGACCTTTTTCATTGTTCAGCGTCGGATCTCTGTTTTTATGCCATAATTCACATCTAGTTCGTCGCTCGGTTTTATGTCCCGCTTCTCCTGTTTCAGAGTTTTGCGCGATGTGCGCGTCTTTTTTTTAACCCCCTAAGGTGCAGGACGGTCGGGAAGCGTATCGATGGGGAAAATGCAGACTGACATAAACCATTTAAAACAACGGAAACAATTTCTGCATTCTGATTATTGAAATTTAAAAGTGCTGTGTTGTTCTATCACCCCCGTTTCATACCGGACCACTTATAGTGGAGGGATTTCTTTATTTAAATAGGTCCATTTTCAGAGGGACACACAGTGAGGGTATCGTGATTTTAGCTACCAGTAGCAGGAGAGGAGCTGCGCCAAGAAGCTAACAGAAGCTAAACACTGAATAGAAGAAGAGCTGCCATCCATACAGTTGCAGCCAAACATCATTTAATGTTACACAATACAGTTTTACCAAGTTGCTCACAGTCTAAACAGGCATTGTTATGCATTTAAGGTGTAAAGTTTACCTTCGACCAAACGCCCCCTAAGGCTTCCCAGCGCCCCCCTTTTATAAAAATGTCCGCCAGCGCCCCCTGCCGTCCTCTGAACGCCCCCTCAGGGCGGTACCGCCCATGTTGAGAACCAGTAGTTTAGACTATGAATGGATTCAATTCTCTTCATTTTTCTTTGTTCTGTGTGTAATGGAGACTGAAATTAAACACGCAATTTTTCTACCATAGTTGCTTCCTAACCAGACGCTCCAAAGAGTCCGGTCCAAAACTCTTCAACACGCCGCCACCTCCCGGTCAGAAAGACGCATTTAGTTCAGTGTCCAGATGATATTCAGAAAAGATTCTTTAATTGATCGATTTTAGTTGCCTCTGCGATGAACTCTCTGCGTAAAGTCCATCATGTTCTGCATGAGGGTGTTAATTATAACCTGTCAAATGACCAACGGGCTTTAAATTTCCCTGTCGTTTAAAGAAATAACCGGTCAAATACAGAAACATTCCGCTATCACGACCTCTGGGTCGCAGGTAACGAAGCGCAGCGAGTGGCGCCTGGTGGCGGGGCGCTACACCCTCCTGCCACCAGGAGGCGGCATCCTGATGCAGAGCCGAGTTGGGCCGTTGGAAACGCGGTCACTCCGAAATAGACCCGAGCCGAACCGAGCCGGGCCGGATTGTTGAAGTCGAGCCGGTTGAAAAGGGACAATAGAAAGTCAAGAAAATCTGAACAGAGAGGACTTTACAGAATGTCGCCAGTGAAGGTCCATTAGTAGGAGGAACAAAACAAGCCCAGCAGAGGGCGGTGTTCTCACATAGAACACAATGGAATGGGTCAAACACGTCACAGGGTTCGAGCTACGTCAAGTGTTCCCTCATGACGTAATTGTTATAAGACTTAAAAGCATTAATCGAACATTTGTAGCCGGGTGTACAGTGGCGCAGCTAGTAGAGCTGTTGCCTTGCAGCTAGAAGGTTGTCGGTTCGACTCCCGGCCCGGACCGGACCTCTCTGCATGGAGTTTGGCATGCTCTCCCTGTGCATTCCGTGGGTTCTCTTCCCACTGTCCAAAAGCATGAACGTCAGGTTAATTGGGCTCCTCCCTAAATTCTCCCTAGGTGTGAATGTGTGCGCATGGTTGTTTGTCCTCTGTCTCTCCCCCTGTGACACGCTGGCGACCTGCCACAGGGCTCAATCCCGCTCGCTCCCGAAATGTTCAACTGGCGAACAATTCGGGGTAATGTTTCGGCCGGAACGTTACACCAAGGGAAAACTGGATGAATGTGAATGAATGCTTTTTACCTCACTTTCACAAAATAACATCTTTCAAATACAAATATTTACATGATTGATTTTCATACAGTAATCTCCATTTCTGAAACATGACTTCTGACACTAAGAAAAACATATGACTGGAATCACATATAAAAAATATGTGAGAGTGAAGTAATAATAATACTCAAAGTAATAATAATATGAATTGCAATATATTAGATGAGTAATTATTGAAGCCATTTTAAAATCACATGAATGATAACCTCTGCATTTCTTTTATATTGATGTGCCGTAGCAATCTGATTGGTCCGCAGTTACTTGCTCCACAGACCAACCAATGAGACGCTGGGATCTCACACATACATTTTACACAGGAAACTAAAACAACTGATTTCATTTTTTTCTATTAATGAATTTAACGTTCAAATATGTAATTGGGCAGTAAAAGAATTATTCGACCATATGCTTAAATAGGTTTGCTTGTGTAGTTATATAGTAAGTTTATCCTATCTGATACTTTGTAATAATTACTTACGGAATAATTTATTAAATTGTGACAATAGTGTCACTCAGTATTTAATTTAACTAGTGAATTATTTGTATCAATTAGTTTTCTTCTACAGATTTACTCTACCAGGTCAAAAAATTGTTGTCACGTAAACTTCATCAGTAGATTATGAATAATTTTGGCTCAAACTATTTTTGGGGGATGTTATTGCTTCTGCTTTAGGTAGCAAGAACTGGGGGCTTATTCAGGCCCTAAATACCAAATATCACACACCATAATCATAGCAGCAAGTTGTTATTTTTACAAAGTTCTCAGGGGGATGACATTTAGGAGCAGCTAAATTGCATCCCGAAAGCTCAAGTAATCCGTGAACTCTGACCTCAAACTCCTAGAGGAGCTGAAGCAGAGACTGAATGGGTGCAGAGAAAGGAGAGAAAGTTCAAACCATTTTTTTCATGGATCATAACTGGCAAGGATCATCTCCCCAACTCCAACATCTCTCTGCTCATCTTTCTAAACATATACCCAGATTTAAAGAGGAACAGCAAAAGCCAAGTAGGTGGACGGTACCGCCCACGTTGAGACCCAGTACTTTAAAACAAACTTCTTTTCAACAGGCTTCTTTGTCTGTCTCGAAAGGAATACTAACTAGGGAAATTGAATTTGACAATTTCAACATTCAGGATGTTGTGTATCTTTACATGACTCAGAGAAGAATCTAAAACCTTCTCTAAGTATTTGATTTGCAGGTCATCAGACAGCGTTGAGGCAACAAAGTAGCTCTTCAGTTAAATCCTGGCGGAGCTGCTGAATATCCTCAAACTAACAATGATCTGATTGGTAGATGACGGCTCCACCTAGAGACCAACAGCTGTGGTAAATTAAGCATTTGACAAATATGTTTTAAGAGCACATATCAGCAACATATTTTAATATATTCCTCACTTTTTCACATTTATTCCAGTTAATACATTTCTGCTTGAAATCACTGAAGATTACCAAAATTGAAGGTTACCCTGCAGATTAAACACGTGTGCAAGTTGACTGGAATGAAAGCAGCCAATAATAATGAAAACTCGGATAACGTCATCCTTACAGAGTGTAAACCCGTTCACCAGCACAGAAATGTTACACTCTAAAATCAAACAATGTACTTGCTTTAATTCTTTGTGTAAAGTTTGAAAGGTTGATCACACAAGCTTTCCATTTTATGGGTCTGTGTTCAGGTACAGTAGCAGTCAGCAGTTTTTTGTTTTGTTTTTTTTGACAAAAGGCATGTCTCTGCATGTTCTGCTATATTGTGCAAACCATGCAGGCAGCCTGCATGTACCGGGATATTGTTGTTCTCTGTGTTTTACTGGAATATGACCCAAATAGAATGAACTGCATGAAATGATCGGATATTTCTATGGTGTGTGACACATTATTTAAATGGAGGAACCACTTATGTTAAGAAACAACTAAATAGTCTTAAGTAATAAGTCCGAAGTTGTTACTTAATAGCTGTTGCTTTGCGCATGACCAGTATGCTCAAATCCAGTGCGGATTTGCGTTAGTGCCTAAATATAACAATTGTATTTTAAATCATATAGATGTATATTTTATAATTTTTCTTACATACAATTGAAGAAGTGCTGAATGGAATCAGAGAAAACAAGAAAAAGTCAAGAAAAAATAAATATATTAAATAAATAAAGTAGTCAGTGGTCGAATCATCAAATATGCAACAATAAAATGGTTATTCAAGAAAATACATAATAAATACTACTACTACTACTATTATTAGTATATAATAATAATAATAATATAATAATGTTTTATTAATAATAATTCTAACTAGTATTAACTATTATTATTTGTGGCAAAGGAAAAAATATCCCATTTATCTTAGTGTGGAATATGAGTTACATCCAAAGATCAGAGCAACATTAAAAAAAGTGTTTGGAAAAAAACAACTTTTATTTTATTTGGTTTGGATTGTTTTATTTGAAAACATGACTTTGTCCAAGCCCCACCAACCTGTTCTACCCACACAGTGTCGGAATGGTCGCACCCTCAGCTGACCCCGCCCTCTCTCTGTCATTCATCCGTGAATGTCCGCCAGCGCCCCCTGGGGGGGCGGTACCGCCCACGTTGAGAGCCGCTATAATAGACTAAGAAGTGGATGACATTTAAGTTTGTGGACAAAATTTGGAAAAGTTTCTACAGTGGAATAATTCTTAATATTTTCTTACCCCTGTAAGGCTAAATATTTATTTTATAATTTAAACTACAGTAACATTACAGTCTAAAGTGAAATATGTTATGAAACCACAAAGCATAAAAAGACTCAATGTGAATCTTTCTTGTAGAAAAGGATACTTTTTATTTACTAGTAGGAAGGAGAATTGTTGGGTTTTGGTTCTTGGCTGTTCTTTGTCATTGTAACACAATTTTCTAAGAATTTTCTAATCATCTTAAAAAAGGAAAAAAGAAATCAAGGTTGTAGAGGAAGTCGCTTTTGTTTGATGTTGATTTTTTAGTAGATTTTTGTGACGCTAAGTAAAGCAACCAAAACCGATTGGCCCATTACAATGCAGGGCAATGTTTAACCCCTAACTTTCAACCCACTGAAGCCATTAGAAATAAAAAATTTCTCGTTTTGCATAATGCATTACGTCTTAAATAACTTCATCAATCATTCAACCAATTTGACGATTTTACCTTTTTACATGCCAGTTTGATAAGTTGATATGACCTTTATTATTTATGAAAAATATGCAAAACATGATTTATTTTCCCTATTACAGTTCTTAGGTGGGTAGGGGACATTTTTTGTGAATAATTAGCCACAACATGGACTTTAACGCATCATCAGTTTTTGTGACGCATCAGATTTAAAACCTACCTCTGGAGTCATAAAGTACAAGAATTTCCACTCTATGTCTCTTTATTTATGAATAAAATACAAAATGTTTAAGTTTTTCACCAAATATCGTGGGGTCAAATGTTGACTCCCACTCATTTCAGCTAATGTGGCTTCTGCAGCACATAACGTCTCACAGAGTAAATGCATGTGCTGCATGTAAAATACATTAACCAGTGCTCCCTGTGCCTGATTCGGCCCAGAGGGAGTTTTCGCTCCCTGCAGCAGGCCTGCTCACCCCTGTGCAGGAAGGTTAGGTTTCATCAGCCAGCCAGACCAACCCCAGGTCTGCTCCTGTATTTACCCCTTTGAACAGAGAGGCCGGGCTAAAGATGATGGTCTCCAGGGGTCTGATTACAGAAGCAGGGAGGGCAGGGCAGCAGCTGCTGCTACTGAAGTGTCAGCCATGATTGTTATCAGAGGGCTCCGCTGCTCGTTTTTACACACACACACACATTACAAATATGGCTCTCGCACATGAACCAGTCCAACCTTAGCGTAGTTTGTAGTCTTGATGAACCATTGTGTCAGTAGCTTCTGCTCCACCCGAGCGCCAGACCTCCAGGATCTACCACTTTCATCCACCTGCTCATCTGCCAGCACCGTCTGATCAACGGGGTCCCAGTTCACCACGGCCTGAATGCCGGACAAAAACAAGCACACACAGTCAGATCAAAACCCACACGGCTAAAAATGAAATGAGGACGCCTGATTTCTGCCTCAATAATAGAAAGGCTTCTGTTTTTCAGGTCAAAAAAAGGGACAACTCCACTGGTTTTGTTATTTCTCTATGAAGAAAACATTCCTACCTCTTTTTGATATGCCAGTCCAGCTTCAAAGAGCTTGATGAACAGATACTGTGTCCACTTGTAGTAGTCTGGGAGACAAGTGGTGATTTCCTATTGATGAAAGCCAAAAATCAGGTGCGCAATGCAAAGTGGAAGTCAGCAGAGAGCTACTTTCCTTTTTCCTCTAATCACAGAAGCAACAGCAATATTTCTGGATTTCTTTGTGCCTTAAAAGTCCTGCCTGGTCCATCAGCTTCCTATGATACTGAACGGATTTCTTCTCAGTTGTCTCATTCCTTTTGCACTACGTTTCATTTTTGCTTACCCAATTCTGAGCTGTGGATCTCAGCAGCATCTCCAAAGTAACATAAATATGAAATACAAATGCATAAAGGTTTGCGGTTGTAATGTGAAGAAGTACTTGAACACTTTTTCAGGTTCCATCTTCTTTGTGCGTGTAAATGTAGCATGAACATGGAAAGAGCAAACACGACTCGGTCTTTTGTAACATCTTGGCCGATCCTCTTCTATCTCCCACTTACTCTGTCCCAGTTGAAGCAGAGCCCAAGGCTATCCAGCTGCTCCCTCATGGACTCGATGTTACTGAACAGAAAAGCAGCAGAGGAAGAAGTTACACACAAAAATCAGACATTTACACTCTTTGTTTTCGATATACAAACCTTTTTGTCCACTCTTCGGGATCGAGACCTCGCTCTATGGCTGCGTTCTCGGCAGGAAGCCCAAAAGCGTCCCAACCCATCGGATTAAGCACCTGGGAATTCAGCTGTGTATTAATTGTCACTGTTGGGTAAATAATTAATTAAAGAATCAATCATAATTCAGCCCACATAAACCAACTGAAATTAATACTAATCTGGATAATGTTGGAAGATTTTATACCTGCATGTTATGTATCAAATATTTTTTCCCCAATACGCTTTTATTACACTCAGGCTAAACTTTGCAAAATCTCTCCATAGGAAGAAAATCTTTAGAAAACTGTCTCAATGACCAAAGCCTGTGATGCTGACCTTTGTGATAAAAACATGCTCTAAGCAACAATAGGACACATTCAAAGCCAGCCTGCCCGTCTTCTCTGGAAACCCCACAGTTTGCTCATGGCTCCAACCTCTCCACACATCATGTCAAACGAACCCTGAACACAATCATTTCTCACTTGAAGAAAAAGAACAGCTATGCTAGAACCCTGTTTGTTCTCTTTTAGCATTCAATAATACTTAAACACAATCATACCCAAAGCAGTTTACCATATAAGAGGTTCCTCCAAAGAGAAGAAGACACAATTGAAGACACCAGGAAGACTTTGTGCTTCATCAAATTGAACGACGGTGTTCTTCAAGGATGTGTATTTACTAATTTGCACTTTATCCAACAAAAAAAAATCACAGCATTACTGATCTCCATGAAAACAAGATTATTAAAGTTGTTCATTATCCTACTGCAATCTGAGCCACTAAAAATGGAGTTCAGCTTAAGAACAACAGCTTCTGCTGCAGACCATGACATGCTTTCACACACTGCCAGTGGCCATAATATAGGTAGGCTCAGCAGAAATCACTTTTACAGAGTCTACATCAGCGATTATCCCTTCTGGAGTCTCAGCAAGACACACCAAGCCAAAATAGAAGAAGGCAGAGCTGAATGGAATAACAGATTGATGGGCATTACATGCATTTTTAAAGCAAAGATTTGGTCGCATTTTACACCCTTATTTTATATTCCTGTCCTTCCGTAGTAATTTATCTTTTATCTATGTTTTTTTCATGTTATTCCACTTCGACTGAAGACATCACTTGCAAAAATGTTGTCTTTTGCTTACCCAAAGCCCCCCTGCCCTCCGTATTAATGTTTTCCCTGTCCAGAAGTGCTCCGTCTACACATTCGTGCTTTTGTCTCGCTCTTTGACACACACACTTAGGAAGTCTCTTTCACTCATTTCTCAAGCCCTTCGGCTGTATTTTCTGCTCACTGAGAGAAAAACGAGATGAAAGCGCAGGACTGGAAGGAGCCAGTAAAGTGGAGGAGAAGGAGAGTGACAATGAGTCGAAGGCTGGAGAGGATCATTGCGGGGACTCTAACGGGTCTGATGTTTCAGATGAATTGGTATCCTTGGTAACTGCTGGGCCCTCATTTGTAAAGCCGAGTGGTGGATGGTATAAGGCTGAGAGGCTGTCGGCTCACCAAGCTCCGGGGAAATACGAGCAGCGCACATGCCAAGGATAGCCTATGATAATAACAACAAAAAAAAAAAAACACATACTAAAACGATGAGAGCATCATTATGGTGATACAATGCAGGTCTGCTTATTTTCCATAAATAGCTGAAATGAGGCTCTATTTATGAATGTCTATTATGAAAAGGTTGCCAATTTTGTTTTTTTCCTTTATGGGTCATATTACACTTAAAGACTAAAGCCTATCCCGACCTTAACGTTGATCACAATTAGCTCTACTGTAGTATCGGATGACAGAGATCCAACCAGAACAGGAAACATACTGTAAACTCACAGCCTTCTGGACCACAAGGGTTCCAGGAGAGCTGGCAGACTCGTTTTGTGACTGCAGAGCGACAGTACTAAATAAAAGTGCTCACCCACGCAGCTCAATTCCATCTGTGTTAGCTTTGAAATGCAACTTCACACTCTTGTTTCCAGATGCCAACATTTCTACGCAAATTCTTACTGTGTCCTTGTTTCAGTGGACAAAAGTTATTTTACATCAATAGATGTTTTATTATATCGTAGCAACTAAAGAGCACGCTAAAATGCATCGAAGTCTGCGGTTTCAACAGGTTAAATCATTTCAAAATCCATGGAACCGAAACTGGCCAGAAAATTCTGATCTGTGCATCTCCAGACAACGTATAATTACACTATATTTATCTGTATAAACAGCGGCTAAATAAAAGACATTTTATTTGATCATCAGTTATCATCACATTATAATAGGACTTCAAACCATATTCAAAACATCAAAAACTGGTAGACATCACCTCAAAAACCCAGCAGAATATCAACAGGTGAGTGTATGTTTCTCAATTAAGACATTGGGGAGTTTTGAGCATACACCATAACGGTGTTTGCTTTTAGACAGATGCTCAGGGAAAGAGCAGTGCTGTGCAATGAGCAGCCAGCAATCAAGTGAAACCAAGTTTCCTTCAGGGAAATCCCACAGAGAAAAAGGGGATTCTCTCAGCAGGTGACGGATAAACGCACATTTGATGTAAACGGAGAAAAGCTTTTCAGAGCAGCTTTTTCACATAGCAATTTGTTGTCTGGCTAAAAGCAAGGTTGTTCAGATGAGCAATGATCGAAGCAGAAGTGTGTTCCTGCAAAACAGCCACCAACCTGACCTTGCAGTGGCTGGCCACAGCGCCATCGACAGCAGCCAGTAAGTGGAATCAAACGGAGAGCAAAGAGAGCTGTGGACTGAAGCACTTTGATCTTAACTAGTCTGGTCATTAAGACACCAGAGGGCTTTAGCTCAAGGGTATGGATCTGCCTTAATTTACACACCTACTGAAAACCAAAAGGAAATGAATACACAAGAGTAAAAGTAAAACTGCCACAGAAGTTCTGAGATCTTTCAGTTTCAACACCCTGCGGCTGGAGACAAAGAGGAAAACCGCTCAGTTTTCCTTTATGATAAAGCTGCAAATGGTAAAACTGAATTACAGAAATATTCAAACTCAGCTACACTAAAAAAAAAGAAGCCAAATTGACCATCTTCTGTAAATAAATACTTTCAGGCATGAAGACACAATATGATATGACACAAATATAAAATTAAAACAGAAATACAAAAATACAGCAATTGAAGGCTTAAATAATAAACATTTACATTCAAGATATGGGAATATGCGTACTTTCAACTCTGCAGTTTATGTCACGACTGTGCAAAACTAACTTTTAAATTATAAGAACAAATTAAAGCAGCAAATAACAGAAAATGTTGGAGATGTTAACTATTTCTCACTTAGTCACTAAATTGCTCTCATTGTTTTTTTCAGCGAGATGCCATCAGACCTGCCCTGGCTTCACTGACCGGCCAAAGAGCGGCAGATGAATTTCTCTTCATTGCTAATGAGTCAAACTCAAGACTCAAAGATTAATTTGAAGAAGTTGCATTTCATTCTTTAATTTTTATTTCTCTTTTATTTTGCCTGAATGAAGAATTCCTTTCACAGAATTTTAGTAGAATCACAACACCACAGGAATCAACCCAAAAGCTTTTATTTGCCGTTTGTAAAGAATACAACAACACAACCCAACACAACACACACACACACACACACACACACACACACACACACACACACACACACACACACACACACACACACACACACACACACACACACACACACACACAGCATCAAAGTTTGCTCTCCTGTTGTGTAGCTTTAAAAAACTCAAAAACAAAAAAATCTTAAAAATGACTTTTCTATTATTCTAACTAATCTGAAATAGCAAATATTTAGTCCGACTGAATGTCAGACAATAAAAAAAACACAGGCTATGCGTCTTTAAACAAAGTATCTGTAAATATCTGGTTTCAACTGCAAATACCTCATCTAAGATCTTTTCGAGAATTTGAATCTGAAAATAACCATAAACCTTGTGAGATCAATGATGAAAAAAATCTCTAGTCTGCAATTAAGCTGCTTTTCTCGTGAAACAGTGACTCAATATATATATATATTTTTTTTCATTTCCAGTTGCTTAGATCTGAGCTTCACCAGGAAGACACATCAACATTGGCTCTCCGCTCCTTGTGTGTCACAGGCAGAATATTTGTGCCCTGACAACATGAGATATCTCTGGCTGGCATTCAGCTGCGGCTGCTCGGAGCGCCTGGCGTGTTTCAGGGATGACCGTGGTAATAATAGTGAACACATGTGGACAAAAGCAGACATACCTGATGGCCTCTCATTCTCTGGAAGTGACCAATGGTGTCGCTGATGGTGTACACTCGCACATGCCCCATGTGAAGGCGCCCCGATGGGTATGGAAACATAGAGAGGACGTAAAACTTCTTCTTGACGGAATGCTGTGGGGGAAAAAAAAAAGAAACAAAGACAAGAGCAGCTTAAAGCTGGCCTGACTTTGAAGGATCTGTATGTGGATGAGACTGCATTAAGTAGCTGAGATGAGGACGCCAGTAATAACTCATCATATTCAGAGCGAGGGCCGCTGACTGTATTACCGTATGAGGCTCGCACAGCGGCTGATTATAGTGTCTAAACGGTGGCAGATAATGGATGGTTTACAATCACAACACGGTTTCTATGGCAGCACAGCGAGGACCACTTCCACCCAGCTATACGTGATTACAGAAAACCTGACTCATGAATTTTTCAATAAATTAATTAGAGCCAGCGCCCTGTCATAAATGCACTTAATCACTGTCAGCTTTGCCTAGACAGCCTCACGCTCGGAGCATTAGGACATATAATCAGCCTGTGACGAGCTACCGGGACCCAAACGCCGGTGAGGTTAGGGAAAAATTAACTAAATAAAATACATAAATGTGCAAACAGGTGGAAGATCTCGCCATAGTTACATCTGGTCAAAAAGATAGATCTTTTTCATATCAGATGTTTCATTTACCAGAAAAAAAAAAGAGGTGAAACAATTTCCATTAACTGTGGAGCGATTCTATTGAATGGCCCAGAAAGCCAGTGAGGCAGCATGCACAAGCCACATGTCATGTTTAATATTGTCAAGTGCTTTTCTTCTCAACTGCAGACCAAAATGTCAGCAGCATAAAAAAAAACCCTATCGATCGCTACAAGCTTGGTTTGTGACAGTTTTTTTTTATCGTCGGTAAGAAGTAGGTCATTTTAGAGGCACCATCTGTGTATTTACTGTGGTTTTAAAAAGTGAACACACACCTGCTAAAAGTTTTTCCGATTTAAAAGCTATTTTCACTTTCAACATGACATTAATAAACAAAAAACTGCGAATATGTTCCAAAAAAAATATTGAAAATAAAGAAGATAAATACAGCTGCTGTATATATTCTTTGACTAACACTTTGTTCGAGCATCATTTGATTCAGTTTGAAAATGTATACTATTTTGGTGGGAGTGTGTTAGCGTATCAGATTTTATATGTCCCCTTTATTCCTTAGAAAAGAGCTTTAAACTAGGACTTCATATCAGATTCAGTTCCAAAACGTTCATGTTATTCTTCATCTGAAGCCACTTTTATTAATTTAGTTGTAAGCTAGAGCTCACTGTGCAGCTAAACACAATTACTAACAGACAAGTGAAGTTTTTGAAGAGTAATGCAATTTTTTATTGCTTATTATATCATCTACTTTGAAGAATACTGTGTGACTGTGTGCGTGAATGGGAATGACTGATTTCATGTAAAACCTTTCCTGAAAAGGTCCTGAAAAGAACTATATAAGTCTGATGTCATTTTATCTACTGAAAATATACATAAAGGAGTAATAAAAATTAAAGCTCCGCGGAGCCTCGAGCGGCCCTCGCAGCTAGCGCTGCTTCGGCCTATAGCCACCGCGGGGTATCCAGCACCGCCACCTGCCTGCCACTGCGTACAGTCTTGCGGAGTTGAAGCGCCATCTGCCATTTCATACGCAGCGATGAGTTCGGCATCATTCCCTGGTCACACACACCAAATTTCATTCATATTGGTCAATGTAGGGAGGAGATATAGCTGATGTAATGACCTAGTGGGCGCAGTGGACTCAATTACATTTTAATACTGTTGGGCTCTTCAGCGGGGAACAAAGGTCATACGTCTCCAATTTGGTCCCAATCGGAAGGTGCTTGTGTGATTTAGAGACAATCGTGTGCATATGGCGAGGGACTAACATTTGGGCACACCCCCACGGGTCAGCCAGCATTGACCGAGTTCATCATCAGTTTGCAGATGATTAATTCCATAGGAATAACACATTAAAAGTAAAAAATACGGTAAAAAACTTGTTACTTTCTGTAGAAAGTGGGCGGGGCTAAGGTGACGTCACGAAATGATGACATAGGATTGTTAGGCATCCCACTAGGATCACTCATGTCAAGTTTGGTGCAGCCCAGCTAAAAATTGTGGAATCTAGAGCCAAACGTATCATGGTGGCGTGAGATCTTTGTCGCCGTTGTCCCACGGCCACGCCCTCTACTGAAAACTGTTGGCGTTTTAAAGCAAGTGAGACCAACTTGTTATATGTCATCCAACACAGAATCATCTTGATTATTTTGAGAGAGCCAGAGATGGAACTTTCCAAGGAAAAAAAAGTCACTTCCTGTTCTGAGGGGGCGGGGCTTAGATGACGTCAGACTATGATGACATAGGACCGTTGGGCATCCCATCAGGATGACTCATGGCAAGTTTAAAGCAGCTCAGGTCAAAAATATGGAATTTACAGCCAAACGTATGGTGGTGGCGTGAGTTCTCTTTCGCCGAGGTCCTACAGCCACGCCCTCTACTGAAAACTGTTGGTGCTTTAAAGCAAGTGAGACCAACTTGTTATCTGTCATCCAACACAGAATCATCTTGATTAGGTTGAGAGAGCCAGAGATGGAGCTTTCCAAGGAAAAAAAAGTCACTTCCTGTTCTGAGGGGGCGGGGCTTAGATGACGTCAGACTATGACGACATAGGATAGTTAGGCATCCCACCAGGATCACTCATGTCAAGTTTGGTGAAGCACGGCTCAAAATTGTAGAATCTATAGCCAAACTTATGGACACGGCGTTAAAGGTCTTTTCGCTACGCCGCCACGCCCACCTACTCTATCGAAAAAAAAAACAGGGTTGGAATCTGTAACACATCATGTTTTCTGTCTGTGGACAGAGTTTCATGTCAATTAAGTAAAAGTGGTCAGAATGGGACCGTTCAGAGTAAAACATGACACTTCCTGTTCTCAGGGGGCGTGGCCTAAGTGATGTCATCATTTGACCTTTGGGTCTTGTAGGGCATCCGATGGTGATCAATCACTGAAATTTTGGTGTCTCTGTGAGCTTTTGTGTAAGAGTTATAACAGTTTGTGTAAGAGTTATAACAGTTTTGTGTTTCCTGGCGATTCTGTGAACTTTGACCTCTGGTATGACCCTTTCAGCATGCACGAAAACTCACCATTTTGATAAATTTTATAACCCAATGCCTTATGAACGATCTGACCGAGTTTGAAGCTGATTGATCGAAATCCCTAGGAGGAGTTCGATCAAATTCGACGTCTAAAACCGCCAAAATCGGAATTTCAATCCAAAATGGCCGACTTCCTGTCATAGCTACAATATAACATTAAATTTGAATTCTGACTGACTTGTGGAGCTCTACAAGTGTACCAAATTTCAAGTCTCTACGATAAAGTTGATAAATTGGAAATGAATAGGTGAACTTTGACCCCTGGTATGACCCCTTCAGCATGCACGAAAACTCACTGTTTTGATAACTTTTGATCGGCCATCCCTTAGGAACGATCTGACTGAGTTTGAAGCCGATCGATCGAAATCCCTAGGAGGAGTTCGATCAAATGCAACGTCGGTAAACAGCCAAAATTGTGTCAAAATCGAAATTTCAATCCAAGATGGCCGACTTTCTGTCATACTTGCACTATGACATTAATTGTAAATTCTGAGCGTCTTGGGGAGTTCTACAATTGTACCGAATTTCAAGTCTCTACGATAAAGTAAGTGAATAGGAATGGGTCTTTTGAAAATTTCTAGGGGGCGCCCTTGAGCCATTTGTTGTGCGATTTTTGGGACGACCTTAAAATACGTAAATTTTCACCAGGCTCTATGCGCCCGCCAAGTTTGGTGAGTTTTTGAGTATGATAAAGCCTCCAAAAAGGCAATTCATTTGGTACCAGAAAAATAATAAGAAACAGTACAATTACAATAGGCCTTTGCAGCGCTTAGCTGCTCGGGCCTAATAAATTACTGCAGTATCACACACAACAGGTGGATCAGAAGTACTATAATCAAAAACAGTTTAAGCTGAAAGAGGCTGAATTATGAATTGAGACTGAAAGGTACTTAAAGAAATTATTAGGTCAGCGGTGTGCAGATGTATGTCATCAGGTTAATGCAACTTTTTGTAATATTTCCTTCTCTACACTTTGTCTGTTTCTCAGCTGAATTGAGCATGATATTCATATCACTGGAGATGTAAAATGTACAGTATTTATTGTGGTCTAAATTTCAGATAAAAGTCTGACATTTAACAGGGTTGTGTCCACTGTACAAACAGGTGTGACAGCAGGGAGGCTCAAGAAGAAGAAAATAACAAACACATCCAATGAATGTCTATTTTTGAAATGTGATTTAAACAAGCAAACATAATGTGGTTAAACAGATTTATTTGTATTCATTTGAAAGCCATTATACTGTATTAAAATTCAATTTAGCATAGAATTTAAATTTATTGAACAGTATTCAGAAAAAGAAAAGGTGAAAACAGCATTTAACAAGTACTTTAAAAGATTTTTAAAAATCAAATCAACTTTTTCTATGGCAAATAAAAATGAGTACTTTCAATTTATTCTGCATTTGCTCTCTTGCAAAATTAGCTCTAGAGCAGACTGTCAAAACACAGTTCACAGGATCTGTGGGTACTTTAGCAGAAATAGGCCCAGAGCACATTGTCTCATAAGAGAAAAGGACTGCAAAAATAAAAATAGTGTCATTTTCAAGAAAGATTTCTGTCCACAGCCCAAAAGGAGACTTTTTTCCCAACAACATTTAGAGGAATAGAACCTCAAACTGATTTAACTATAAATTATTTTTTTTAAATATGTTGTTTCAATGCAAACTAAAGCTTACCAAATTGACAATGACAATTATTTCTGATTAGTACTAAACAACAGGGTCAGGGCTACTAGTCACTTGATTCAGAGGGAATTATTCCACTGATATTCTTGTTAAAATAATGACTAAAAAGGAAGGTCTACATGAACAGACATGATAGTTTATCTGTACAAACTGTTCAGGAAAGCAAATGTTATTTTGTTGTAATTTGGCAACAAGATGACAAAAACCTGCTCACACGCAAGCCTCCCAGCCAGGATGTACCCAACATTTTATTCTTCCGCCAGAATCATGAAGTGAAAGAAATTTCTTGTTCTTGTCACTTTCCCCCCAAACAGCTGATGCTTTGTCTCACAACAGGAGATACATGCCTGTTTCACAGTGCAAATGAAACATATTTTGTTTCGGATTGTTTCTTAGTTGAGGACAAAAATATGTTCTAAAGACCTAATTTTAAGTTTTGGAAATGTGTTCATTGTTCATGAGGTTTAAAAAAAACAAGGAAGACCAAGTTTGCAGAAAAAAATGACCTTTTTCTGCAAACTGTGAAGTGTACGACTCACAGCTGTCAGTAGAGCTGTGAATCTCTGCAGCTCCTCCACAGCACCATAAACATCTTCCCTACAACTCTGATTAATGCTTTGAGGCCTTCACAGTACAGCTGGATTCATGCTAAGATGACCATATTCCTTAGGCAATTGTATTAGCTCTTTCAAAAAATCGAGTAAAGTGAGCAAAATGCAGAAACACACTGTTATATTTACATTTGTACCTTTAAAAATGTGAAAAGGACAATTTTCCTTTTACTTAAATCAAATAAAACAACAACAAAGTTTGTGGTTGCAATGTGACAAATTGTGAAATTGTGTCAGCTTTTCATCAAGATGAATAAAACATATTTACACACTTACTGCGTCGCGAACTTTCGCCACTGCTCCATAATCCGCGAGTGCCACCATTCTTCTACTTTGCGCCTGGTCTCGGGTCGATAGTCCTTTTCCCAAACACCCGTCTCACTGAACAGGGTGCGGATGCTGGGGGACAGGAAGCGGAGTGCCGAGCTCCACAGAGCATCCCTGCTTCGACAAGGCTGGACTGCACACAGAGGGACAGGAGTCAGCCTCCTCAAGGACGCCTGCATGATGCTGCCTTCAGAAGAATGAGGAAAGAAAAGACAGAGAACAAGAGGTCAGCTGGCAGACATGTTGTGAGTGTTGCCTGTAAAATAAAACCCCTGATACTTCTGAAGAGTGTTGAGTCAACTACTTGTTTGCAGGTGTGACACCCAGAACAGGTACAAAACTAATAGATCCTAATAATGGAAACAACCTAATAGAAACTAATAGATAAATAGAATTTGCAGTTTGTTAGAAAAAACAGAAGACAGTACAGTATAGTTATGGTTTGCAGGTTTACATTGATGCTACTTTAAGAGTTTAATGGTAATTATTGAAAAAAGTAATCAACATAAAAAGACCATTTTTATGACCGATTGATAATTCAAGCAATGTTGCTAAGGGAAGGAAGGAAGGTGTGACACAATGAAGGAAAAAATCACCATTTTCAGTGAGCCCAGGTGAAAAGCTTGCATTGATTAAGTCCTTGTCCTTTGTACATGATTATGGAAGTAAGCAAGCAAGGAAGGAAAGAAGGAAGGAAGGAAGAAAGAAGTAGACAAACCATGTCTCTTTATTTATTGAAGGCAAAATAAACTGTTTTTTCCACTGCTGCTCATGTCTGTAGGCGTCAAGTTGGAAATACTTCATATTAGCTTGCAGTTTCAATGTCAGTTGTCAGTCATAAAGAAGCACTCTTCACTCTCACACTTTTCTCCTGATTGGCTACTGACTGGTAGTCGGTGGGCCAAAAAAAAAAAAAAAGGAAAAAAAACTGTTTTGTTCTTCCTGTTTATTAAGTGCATGAAAAATAAAAACTTGTTTACATTATGTAAATGATTAAGCAAGCTGTTCTTTGATGCTCTTTGTTTTGACTTTATCAGATAAAGCCCAGGGACTTTTGCTTTGATGCGTAAACAGGACTAACCTTGTAAGCCCATCTTGTTCTATGAAATTCACAAATACTGGCTTTGTGAAAATACCCGAAGCCCTTTTCTCTCTTTTACTGGCAAATTCTTGTGCATTTAATAGTTAGACTAAAGCAGCGTTTACTCAAATAGCTCTTTATGTGTTATAGCTACTGGAAAGAAAAGTAAAAGCCTGATCTTTGCATCTGTAGTCATTTATATTTAGGAGGAAAAAGTTGAATGGAAAAATGGCAAAAATGCCAAAAACAAAAAAAACAAAAACGTAGTTGCATGGCATAGAAGTCAAAAATCCCTTCATCTCAAATCAGATTTACTTTCACATTATTTAAATCTACAGGCTTGAGGAGCAGATGATGGGTTTGCTCTTGCTTTGAGAAGACTGACAGCTCTCCTCCTCATTTCTCCACAGGATTGTTTTTTTTTCACGCTGCTGTTGTTGTGTAACAGTTGGCGGTTTTCACACCATGTCAGTCACACAACAGCGTGGGTTTTCTTTTTTTTTAGTGAAATGAGAGGTTTATTTGCTGTGATGTGATTATGGCTCTGCGTCACTGCGGCGCCCTGGACAGGCTGTTCTTCATCAGACTGATCAGAGGACCGAATGACAGGTTTCCATTTAAGCCAAATGAAAGCAGCCCTTGCCTGAAATCCAAAATATCATACACAATCCAGTTCAAACAAAGAGCTTTATGATGTGGGGAAAAAGAACAAAAAAAGGAAACAAAACAAATAGGTTAAAAATGACAAATAAGTTAAAAACACATTTATAAAACTAATAAAAAAAAAAAAGAAATAAAATGGAAGAAAAAAAATAAATCAAGTGTTGCAATTACGTAGTTACACCTTTGAACTCATATTTTGTCGGGGCAGCTATTGTTTCGGTTTTCTTGCTGCCTAAACTAAAATGAAATTCAGACATTCTTTAATGGGACACCTGACATTTGCATCCTTCTGCTAAAGCCATAGTTTGGAAAAAGGTTGCAAAGGATCATTTGAAACTCGCATTGCACCTTTTCAACATCAGTATGGAAACGGGTGGAAAGTGCTTTTTTTCAACAGCTTTGTGGATGGATGTGTTCTACAAGCAACAACAACCTTAAGTTTTCTCTCTTGAGAATACAGGTCAAGGAGCAAAGTCACAAGCCAGAAGCCTGTCCTCTCACTGAAACTCACAGATTTTTTATTTTCCAATTCTTGAGACAATGCTTTTATGTCTTTTAAGGTTTTAAATTAATTTTTGCCTTTTGTATGTCTTTTTACACTAAATGTGTGTATAATTCTCCCAGTGTTGTGTAACTTTCGGTGAATTTAGTACGTTTTTCATGTTATCGCTGTGGATGTACTGTACAGCACTTTGGTTGACATTTTGTCTAAAAAGATAAATAATTTTTTTCCAAAGAAATTAGCTGGGCCTGGCTAAAACCTAGATTTTTAGATTTTAACCTAAACTACAATTTTAAATGATAATTTTTAATGTATATATTAAATTATATAATTTTAAATGTAGGTCACAATGCCAACTACAAATTCAAAAATCAGTTTGATATGAACTTGATTTCTTCCACAACCATATAGGTCAGATGTGAACAAAAACATGGTTTCTAAGGCAACCCACAACAATATCCATACCCTCTCTCCTCCTCCTCCTCCTCCTCCTCCTCCTCCTCCTCCTCCACTGAACTTCAGAAGTGCTGCTAACCTGACCTGTGGAGGGAATAATCTCATAGCAGAGACGCCTGGATCTCAGACGGCAAGACCTTTAGAGCTGCGGACAATCAGTCCTCCCTGACAACAAGCTGAGATAAAGATGTAAATGAGATACATATACAAGAATTACAACCAATTATCTGAAGCTGTGGAGGAGAAGGTGATTCTACTGTTATGGGAATATATGACTACAAAAAAAAGAGAGCTATGAGTCAATAAATCCCCTTCTTTCATTCAAAAACAGAGTTAAACCTCCTTTCAGTAACATTATTTTTTAGACTTTTAAGAGGCCAGATGTTGCTTTCACTCAGATCTTATATAAATGGAATCTGACCAGCCTGAAGGGAGGACAACTCTCCTGAGGTTAAAACTCAGTTTTATTTCAACCAGGTGAGCATTAAAAAACACCCTCCAAACACCTGCTGGTGGGAATGTTTTTTTTTTTCTTCTCTCCTCCCACTAAAACTCCCTCGAGTATTAGCTCAACATCACAGCAAACGGCGCTGCAGCGTCAAACTGCAGCTGGGAGAGCCGAGCACTCGAGTCTGGGCACATCTCTGGATGAGTGGGCTGGAGCGAGAGATGAGATGATGTTTCTATGGTGACTGGGCACATCCATTCGGGAGTCTCCAGAGAAGAGGGACTGAAAACTTCTGCAAACACTCAGATCGCCAGTACATGTCGGGATCAGATTATCATATTGGCTTCCTGACAGCTGCTAACATCTTTTTTGCAGTTATCTGTTCCATAATAGCACGTTTCATTCCCGTAAAGAGCACCGATTTGTGTCCAAAGACATAATTTATATCAGGTAAAAAGTGGTTTTATATCTATAAAATTAATGGAAACACTGGACTATATTCAGCTGGGTCTTTTGTTGTTGTTGCTATATTCCCCTTGTTTTTTCATTATCAAAAGAAAATAACTTTAAAGACTGCATGTGTATGATAATTCACAATTAGTTTTGGCCTCTACTAAACATCCTGAAAAACCAATGCCATAATATTTTAATTATTTTTTTAAATAAATCATTATTTGCTTTTCTCAAAACATCAGAAGAATTTACCAAAACATCACAGTGTAACAAACACAAAACAAACTGGAAAAAAAATCTGCTCCTTGGGTTAATTATCAAATACACAATCAATCACAATGTCAGTTAAATAGGTGTTTTAATATTTCCCATATTTCTTTTTTTTTGTATGAGATTCTACCATGGACATAATCTTAATTAAGTACTATATCTGTATGTAGCCACATTTCCAGACGGTTTTCTGCAACAACCTCATAACATAAACTCTACAAAGACAGAAATTCAAAGTAAAGAACAGGAAAATGTTTCTTTTCCTTTCTCAAGCATAATGAAGGCCCAGCAAATAAACACTGCAGTAGTTTACAGAATGACATTCATGATGAAAAAAACAAATTGATTTTTTTTTAGCTATAAGGAAAATTGACCCCCAGGGCATACTGTCTCATACCTAATTTTTCAAATCAATTGCTTGTAAACAATAGCCTGATCTTTTCACTGATTGTTTTTTCTCACCTGCCCTTTCAACATTCTTTTTTTTAACTTTGATTCATACTGAAATGTTCAATTTATTTAAATTTTACAGTTATTCCTCTTGTCTCTGTTGTGTATTCTTACACATGGTCTTGCTTTTATGTGCCACCTATGTTGGCCTGGTTAAATAACAGTATTCTTATGCCTGAAGTTTAGGGTTTAAAGCTAAAACCAGGGGAAAACTCAACTTTTGATCCCAATAGGAAGATCAGTCAGATGATGTTTGTCTGCGTGATGCCATGATCGAAAATCTAGAGCTAATAGAAAATCATCATTCGCTATCATGGGACTCATTTACTGACAGACGAATCAAAACACTCCAAATCCCAAAAATGTACAACGCTGCAACATAAGCTTTCATTAAGGTCAAACTCTCAGTGCAACTATGGCACAAGACGATTTAAATCTCACAACAACTATACTGTATTAATTATGTTCTGTACCGCAGGTGCTTGTCAATCATAAAAAAGTTTTTTTAGTTTTTATTTTTTACATAAAAGAACATTTTGTTGGCTTCGCCACTACTTTCAGTCTGAAATATTGTTTATTTTGAACGCTTTTCTGTTCCAGGGTCATTTACCATTATCAAACATATTCTTTCTGCACAAAGCCAAACTGCAATTCATCTCCTATCACTTAGACAGGGGTAACTCGACCAGTTTACATATTTTTATCACTTGACTGAAATGTCGTTTTGTTGTTTCATTCCGTTTATAATCTGGTTTCAATGTGATAGGAAAGAAAATTGAGACGGTGTGAAATATTTGTCAAATATACGAATTAGACAACTTACCGCCTTATTTCAGATTCCTTTGATTCCGCGTTCTAGTCGCAGGAATATATAATCTACTATTCTTGTCCAAAATGTTACATTTCTCATTTAAAACCTACATAAATGATCTGTTTTTGCATCACGACTGCTCCAAGGGCGCCGCCATCTTGGATTCAATAATCTTTATTGACACAGCCCGAGCGTACAACAGTTTCTTTTTTTTCTTTTGTATTTCTTCTTTTTTTTTGCCCCAAGGACTTCACATAGTCATATAATACAAATAATATAGTTTCAGTATTCTTTAATAATTTTATTTATTTTCTCCAAAACTCAATTTAGTGAAATTTTAGTGCACGTCTTATATCATTTGAACGTGTATGAGTAATATTGTTTTTGTTCATTCCAATGAGTCAACACAAATTTGTTGCCTTGAAGCAACCAGAAACTTTGCCGGTTGCTGCAAAATCATTGAAGAATTTATAGTCTTCATTGAAACAGAAAAAGGTTTAAGTTGCTGTTTGTTTGATTTTGATAAACTACAATTACAAATACAAATATGAAAAGAAAAGTAAAATAGTTTTTGTCCAGACTGAAACATCACATGGCAATTTAATTTGATGCTTTTGCTGTTTTATTCCTTTTTATTCCTCACTGTCTGCTAATTTTACTTCCTTGGCTTGTGCATGTCATTTTGTGGGTTTGTAGGCTCATTAAAACTGTGTTTCCTCTTCAGCTGCTCAACTGTGCAGCAATTTGTGTAGCTAAGTGAGTTACAATGAAGCATCGAAGACCTCTCACCTCAAATGTCTGAAAAGTCTTTGTAACCAATTAGACATTTTTATTGTTTTTATTTTTTCAGATTTCTGCAGGTGTTTTATGATTTCTTTCATTCTAATTTTTATCTAATTTAAACCTGAATATTTTTAAAAAGTTCCAATGAAGAAGCTTTAAGTAATGTCTTATTCCTTTGAAACTTAAGTCTTTTTGGTTTGTTTTATGCGTGTTAATGTTGAATGAGATTAGAGTTTTATCTCAAACAGAATAAACCCTGCAAAAATATTCAAACACACTTTTTTGGATCTTCTGTTTACTTAATTACTTCAGAAAGCTCCAAACTTGATAATCTTTTTCTTTGTTTTTTTTTTTTTACTAGATCACATACAGTGACTGGTTGGGACTGGGACTTCCACAGGCAAAACGCTTTGTATTGATTACATATCCTAGCATTCTTCTCTTATTCCTCTTGGGATTTATTCCTTTGCTTGAAGAAAGCAATCATAGACAACATCAGAGGAGACAATAGAGAAACTAAACAAAGAGAAACAGAACAAAAATCAAAGCTCTTATAAGTCCAACAAAACCTCACAGAAATCAATTAAAAATTACTCAAACCCCCAGAGAGCAATAGTTGTTTCAAATATGTTTTTCTCATTATTCTGGTAATCTCAAACAAGTTAATCCACATGTAATTATGAAAGTATTATCATATCTGCACATGCTTTCCAAAAATTGCAGTAACTTAGAGTGCTGTGGGAAAAGTTTTTGCCCCCTTATGTTTTTAGATCATTTGACAATAACAAATCATCACAAACAAATTAGTATAGGATAACATGAGTGAGTCCATAATAAGAGTACAGCTTCTTTTATTAGGGGAAGAAAGTGATCCAAACTAATCTGTCCCTGTGGGAGAAGTCCCTCTCACACCTGATTACCGTGTGACCTGTAATCAATACATCATTTTATTAGAATCTGAAAACATGTAGAAGGCTAAGAGAGAACAACAAAAAAACTCATCTTCTGAAAAAGATTCAAGAATAAATGAACGATATTAACGTTAGTTGTTCCTGCCAGAGGTGGCACAATTAGGCTTGGGGGCAATTATTTTTTCAACATAGAGCCAAGTTGGTTTGGATAAATTTTCATCGGTCATCATTTGTTGCATCGTTTACTCATTTAAAACACTTGACAAAAAAGGGGGCACTTAAGATAAAACTTGTGTTTGGTGTTTTGCATTTGCAGCAAAAAGCAAATGTGGACGTTTGTTCTCGTCTTCATCACAAGTTTGATAGGGAGCCAACTTCTCATCACCGTGTTGCTTCTAAAAGCAACCCCCTGTGGTCGTGTTACCTTTGATCAGACAGAAACCGTTAAAGCTGTCTCACTGCAAGACAGAAGAGGAGCAAGTGGGAAGGAAAGGTCCTCTGCCTGACGTCAGTGAGCTAAACCTGGGGCTTTGCTCCGACTTGCCCTCGTATATCAGCGCAGAAATATGTGTTCGCCTGAGGCACAACAGGACATGGATACAGAGCCGAAATGAGACGGAAATGGGTTTCTGACACTGAGGAGATGCTAACCCACCAGATATAAACCAAATCATCAGATACAAACATTCATTTGATACTCAATTCTGCACTTAGTCTATCAATGGAAAACATACGGGACCATCATTTTTCAACAATTGCGTTCATGTCGCTGTTTCATTCAGAAAATAATCTCAGACATGATGCAAGAAACATTTATATTTATTTTTTTGCTATTATTGTTACCCACTGTGTCTGGTAATGTTTTAGGCTTTTAAAAGATTTTTCACTGTTTTTTGTTTACTCTTACTTTGGTGTATTTGCAACAAGAAGTCTGAATAACCAATTTCCAAATGAAAAAAACAACAACAAATACAAATAGGACACCACCTGAAATTGGAAATGTGAATTTAAAACTGATTTTATATATATAACAGATCTGCATGTAAAGTGTTGTAAACGTGCAGAGGTAAATTGTGCACCAGGATGTTTGATGTGACCAGCTTTGCATTAAAGACTGTGAACTTCTAGAGACTGAAATTGTTGCACCTTCTTGTTTGTAAAGTAACTCAATCTTAGCCAGATTGGAAGGAGAGCATCTGTGAACATTAACTTTCAAGTCTTGCCACAGATTCTCTATTGTATTTAGCTTGACTTTGATTACACCATTCTGTCACATGAATATGAGCTCATTCCAGTTTTTGGAGCCACTTTGGAGCTCAATCCATCTTCCCACCAAGGCTTCCTTGTCCCACCCCTATATTTTACTGCGCAAGGTGTGTTCAGAGTGCATTGTTGGGTTTCCACCACACATCCTGCAGATCTATCACAATAAATCCAAATGAAATACTAGGGCTTGCATTGTGACATTATGAAATGTGAAACATTCTGCACTTCAACACCTGCCACTGTCAAAACACTTGGATGTAAGTTAATGGGTACATGAGGAAAATGAAATGACTATGATAGTTAAGAGAATAAATTTAAAACTTTTGATCTTCAATCAAAGATCCCATTGTGCATTAAAGGTCACTTAATTGTTGGAAATAAACATAGTTTTAAAGTAACCTTAACTATTTTCTAAAATTGCAATATAAAAACGTAGGGGCAGATTCAAAACAACTAAAAATATTGTAATGTAATTATGGGAGTAAGAAAATAGTTGTTTTTAGCCTCAGGTTGAAAACATTTGCTTGTTTTACCACATTTTTTGACACTCGCTATATGCTGTGAAGATTCTCCTAATGTCAGTCAGTCACTATTTTTCTAATTGATGCTCTAGCGAGATGACATGTAAAGAAAAAATGATATTGTGTAGCAGGAACAGATGGAGGCTCAGGTTGTTTAAATGAGTTAAGGCAGTTAATAGCATAAAGTTTGACATAAAACCTGGAACAAGTTTGTCTCGGGATTCCTCATCCTTATGAATCTTTTTCATTGCTTTTTTATGGAACAAAATGAAAGACACTTTTATTTTTTTTTCTTCATTTGGATTACATTGGAAAGTAACATTGCTTTTTTGCAATGCAACATTGTGCTCATGTCAAGCTGGCCTACTTGTGTTTTTCAAACAAATCATGCCGAAAGCAACCAATTACCCCTCTGTTCCATTAGCGAACGCCTCCTGATTCCCGACATGACAAACAGCCGCTGGTAATCACCCCCTTTTCCCGATTGCATGTCAGCAGCAGAGCGGCAGATGACAAACAGCCTCCCAGAGCTACAGTGGCAGCAATGTTTTCGGTAGAACGCATATGAGGGCGGGCCTGTCGCTACCTGTCCAAGGTTGACCTTACGTGACCCAGAGTCTGATTCTCGATCCATATCTGCCCGACCGAGACTCCGGCCCAGGAAGCAATCTCACACCCTCTCAGTTCCCGGAGAGGGAAGACAGACAGGCTGAAGGGTCTCTGCCTGCTGTTGACCGCGTTACAGGGAAAGTGATAAGTGTGATTTTTGTTTCCCAGGCCCATTTCACATCAACGGGCTTGTGCACCCCTCGCTTATCTGCTCTCACTGGGACCGAAGGCAAAGAGAGGAGCATGATTGCACAAAAGGAGATGAGGAGCTTTGCAGTCGCAAACAAAATCTCAATCTGGGTGGATCTCTGGGGCCACATTGTGATTTATCCTGATGTTTCATCTGGCACAGCTGCACCTCGGATCTCGGATTAAAAGTGGAATCTCTGCAGCAGAATATGTTGCTGCGTCTCCCAGGAACCCCATCACACTTGAGTTATTTATTATTAATTTATGTCGCAATTGTGAAAGTTGATGACAAGACTCTGAAATGCTGAAAAATGTTATGTTAAATCACAATTTATCAAGCTAATGTGAATACTGAATAGTCTGATCAACCATTGGTGATACTAATGTTATCCTCTGAATGTAGTTTGTGCATTAAAACATTTATATTCACCTTGAAATAACGTTACTAAGGGTTTAATTGGATTTCTTTTATTTTTTTTCTTTTGCAACTTCATTAAAACCAAACACTTAAACCATTAACACACAACTGACTCCAATGTTCAGCCATGATTATGTTTCAGATTGGCTTGTTTTTGAACTGCCTTTCTGTGCTTGCATAAATGAACTCCTAATTAGTGTAATATTTATGCCCCGAGTGATTATTGTGAATGTAAGAGTGATGATTAACCAGCAGCCTAATACAACTCTCTGAAGAGGAAATCGTGCAGGATGGGTTTTAACCCCTTCATCTACTGATATCTATGAAATTTCGTCAAACTGCAATAACATCTCTAAATTACATGTATCAAAATGTATGAATATGTAAGGATTTTTGTCACACAACTATTTTTCACAGTGAAGCATCACCAAATATAAATCTCGTAAATATCAGTGAAAACAGAATTTTCACACTGATTACTGAGAAATGAGTAATACGTGACATGTTTTACTCTAATTGAGTAACATTTAGATTTATTTTGACATTGTTTAATTAAACCTTTTCAGAGTCACCTGCCTCATTTGTCATAAGATACAAATGGAAATGATCTAAATGTGTCAGGAGTAAGAAGCATCAAAAAGGAGTCGGATAATATATGTCCAAGTGAAATCCCTAAAATAGCGGGACTATTCCTTAATAAAGATGTTATGTAGCTCAGAGTGTAACACAACAAGCTCACAATGTTAAAAAAAATACTGAATAGTAACTGTCAGTAAAAAGGTATTACTTTCTAATTAAAAGCAAGCAAACCGACTAAAAGACTCAAACGAACGGAAACTTTCATCTTCAGGTGGGTTTTCTGCAGGAGTCACGTTTAGATCTCACGGGTAAAAGAAGGATGTTTCAGATTCACTTCACCTCCTTTTCACTCCGTAAAAAGATAAAACACAATTGCTGAGACATGTCAGTGGTACACTTTCTACACATTTAAAGAGGCTGATCGTGCTCAGCTCAATGAGTCGCTGCTTACTGTAGCTGCCACAACGCAAGTGTGAACTTGGGTATTTTAGCTTCACTGAGTTTAGAGGGGAAATCTTTAAACCCATTTAAAGCTCTCTGTCAGGATCTCTGCTTGACCCCTGATGTTGAGGTTGAACCGGACTACACATGTAAAATAAAAGGAATGCCCTCATGCATCAAGAATGGAGACTTCTGCACACATTAGACAGAAAGCGCTCTAACGTGTGGCCTATTAAAATTACATAACTTAATATTATTCCATCAATCTGCTTTAGCTTTCTAAATCACTCTAAACCTCTCGGAAACTAGACGACTTCTACTGATTTTAAATTAATATCTCTGCATTATTTGCTTTATTATAATCACCATTAATCATTCAAACAAACTCCGATATTATTTAATGAAAGTAAGAGGCCACCACTTTATTGCCTTGGTGATAAATTCTCTGTGCCTTGCAGTGCGACAGAAACCTCTGTAGATGTCAGATTCACCGGGCTCGGATGTAAAACAGGAGATTTAACACTCCTACTTCTCGAAATGCATGAACCCAACATCCTCATTCTCAACATCTAATTAAGGTGGTTGTGTGTTAGAGCCGGTGGGTCAGAGCACCAGCGTCTGACAAAATGTGGAGCTGATGAAGGCCAAGGAGGAGCGACTGCAGATCCTGCTCCCCTGAACACACAGGCACATTTTTAGAAAATGAATCTTTCATACACTTTCCTTCAGCAGGGGGAGACTTTTATCTTACTCCATTTGCATTTTTGTCACCAAAGCAATTTACATTTTTATAGCATAATTAATGAGCAAGGAAGTCATTTACATCTCCCTCCTCTGTTCGCCGCTACATTGTCTGGAGCATATCTGATGCGAAAGGGACCAGCGTTCGGGAGGCGTGTGGGAGGGTTCCAGAGAGACAGACAGATATCTGAATTTACAGAAAGAGAACCAAACAACTGGGTAATTGTTTTAAGGCAATAAAAAAAGGAGGCTGAGTGTGCTGTCATAATTAAACTGGGACAAGAGGACAAGGTCTTTCAGGTGTAAATTGAGGCCAGAGCATCTTTATCTTCAGCGGGCACTCACATCAAACACAGAGAGGCAGGACTCTGGAGCAAATTACACCATTTAAATAGCACAAAAGGAATCAGTTCGTCCAGGTAGCATTTAAATTCCCCAGCCTGCAAAAGATGAAACAGCATAATTCAACATGATTTGGCTCCTGGTCAATGACCCATTTCTGTCAATATCTCATAATAGTTATATATAAGTTGTTGGGAGGAAATAAACGCACTTATTTCCCGAGTGAAAACTTTAAACCTTTCAAAAAGGTTGAGATAAAACAGAAACACAACAGCATGAGGACAATAGAAGTGCTGCATGGTGATAGATTTGAGTTTGCGGTTACTTTATAAAGATTTTATTTATCTGTTTTAGGAAGAAATAACATTAAAGAGACATGCTGTGAAAAAGTGCATCGTATTTCCCGTACTTTGAATTTGAGTTGAACTAAATCCAGTTTGAAACATTAACTGCCAAAACTGACCAGGTGTTCAACCAAAGATCTAAATGTTTCAGTCAGCATTAGAGCAACCAGGTGACAAAGCCACGTGTTTATTGATGTGTCTGGCTTCCCCTCAGTGCACAATGTGGCGGATGAAGACAAGCACAGGCATAAACAAAGCTTGTGAGCAGAGAGCAGGTGAACACACAAGGGATTATAAACAGATGAGTTTTTTTTTTTTTTGGAAAATGCCAGGAAAAAAAAGCAAAGCATATGAAAGATGTATTTTTTAAAAATAACTGCAACCAAACGTATGGCTCTCAGATTTGCATCATATAACATGCAAAAACAAATGAGCACGGTCTTTTGAGGTCGCCTACATTTCAGCGCTCTCCAAAAATGTTTGCACATCTGTTAAACATAAATAAAAATCCTTAAAATAAACTCGTTTTTGACGCATTAGCATCATTTCATGGTGAAAATGTATATTTATTCAGTGGTGATTAAACTATAACTATTTTTATCAACACTGGTAGTAGCACACTTAATTTCACCAATGATAGCAAGGTTGTTTCAGATCTTTTAAATTAAATATTTCATTTTTTTAGGATGAATTGAGTGAAAGCTGCACACAGTTTTCCCTTAGAAACTTTCATGTACTTCTGAAGCTCAGCAAACCAAATTTATTCAGAATAAAGAAAGGGTCGGAGGTTAAGCTTCTCTGCATGGCACGCGGATTATCTTCTTATGTTTTGAGCAATTACTCAAATGAAACACCAGGAATATTCGTTGGTGTGACCTAATCAGAAAAGTCACCTCTGAATCTAGCATTTCTGCCATTGTTGTCAACTTCACAGAAACACTAAAGTGCCCTGCAAAAGTATTCATACCCAGCAGATGTTTTTACATTTTCCACACCACTCAGTGTTTCTTATTAGAATTTGGTGTGACGGATGATCAGAACGTAGCACTTGATTGTGATGTTGGGTGAAAATGATGCTTGATTTTTAACTCTCTTTCCTAGACTGAAATCAAATTCAGGGTAATAAATTCACCTCGCAAGTCACACATTACAATTTCCATATTGAAAAAATAGTGCCGGCAGTACCATGCTGCAGAGAAAAGCAACCCAAAGATGAATCTTTGGGTTATCCAACTACTCTAGTAGTTTTAGTAGTAGTTGTCCTACTAGATCTACTAGGTCTACAGCAGACTGGGTTAAAGTGTATGTGCTAATATGGCTCAATTAAAGTCCAAACCCGAATACATCTTTGAATCTGTGGCAAATTTAAAGTTCATGCTCGCAGATGCTCTCTATTTGGTTGGTCAAGACAATTTTACATATATTTTAGTCTCTAGCAGAAAAAAAAGTGTTCCTGTGACATATTGACTCAGATGGACGAGGTGCATGCCACACTTTGTAGATTTTTATTTGTAAAATATCCTGCAAAGCAAGCATTTTTGCTCCATTTTACAATTATTTTCTTACATTGGTGTACAAAATATGAAATGTGTTGATGTTTGCGGTGACAGGTAAAGTTTGAGGGGGTTTGAATTATTTGGTATTATTCTGGAGCGGCTTTGATAAATTGAGGACAAAACTGTGCACAGACGGACTTCAAGGACTTCTCTAACTAAGCTCTCCCCCCCCTCATATCCTATAAAAACTGGCTTGAGCTGATAAACTGGCTAATGTGGAGCAACAGTTCCATTGGCTCTGACAGCAGCAGACTGAGATGAATTGCCTTTCCTATCAGGAATTAAGGTCTTCTGCCGCCAGGAAGTTTCAAAAAGCAGGTCAGCGTCATTAAGCGGACGGCGTGCGCTGCGCTCGTCTCTGCCGTCCCTGCGCACTGGAGACTCTCCCCACACCAGTCCCCAGTGTTTTGGTGCTCAGTGCTCACACCTGAAGTGGCAGAGCCGAGCTCAGAGCGCGCAGAGCAGAGCTGGGCTTGGAGAGCCAGACAGCCTGGTGGTGGTGGGGGCGGGGGGAGGGAAAAGATCCATGCAGGAAGGAAAAGATGCGCGCATCTGGCGAGAGTTGGACGGGTTCGCGTTGTGAATGAATTTCTCCTCTGGGAGCTCCGTTTATTTTTTTATTATTTTTTTTTTTTAAAAAAAGAAATCACACGCGTCAAGCGTGTCTGCGCGCTGCCCCCTTCCTTCCCGCCCGCCGCCGTCCGAGGCTCCTCGTTCGACGCACCATGCGAGCCGGAGAGACGCGCCTTATTGTGCCATGTTGAACAGCTCCCCGACCCTCCTGCTGGCTCTGACCGCGGTGGTCGCACTTCTCCCGCCATGCCGAGGCTGGAGCGACGAGGACCTCCTCCTGCCGCCCGTCAACTCCTCCAACAGGTTCCTGGCCAACCTGGAGGTGGACGTGCGCTTCTCCAAGAGGTCCGTGGAGGAGAGCGACGCCTCGCCCGAAGCGTCCCCGCTGCAGAGCCTCGCTCCCGCGCAGTCCCAGTGCAACGTGACGGTCCACCGGCTGCTGCCCACCTCGCTGGTGGCCCGCTGGGACAGCAGCTTCGGCTTCCAGTGTGACGTGCTCGTCTACACCACCAACAACCACGGCAGGGCGTTCTTCTCCGCCTCCTTCAACCGGGCCATCTCACCCGTGGCGATCGAGCACCTCGGGGTCACCGGGGGTCAGCAGGAGATGAGGCTGTGCGTGGGCTGCGGGATGTCCCGGTACCGCCGCTTCGGCCAGGGCAGGTCGAGGGGACAGCAGAGCGGGGACCAGGTGGCTTTCTGCTGCGTGGATTTCAGCCTGGACGAGCTGAGGGGGGACAAAAGTTGGAGGCTGAACAGGAAGCCCATCGAGTCGACACTTGTGGCTTGTTTCATGACTCTGGTCATCATCGTGTGGAGTGTTGCTGCTCTCATATGGCCGGTACCGATCATTGCAGGGTTTCTGCCTAACGGTATGGAGCAGAGGAGACCCAGATAACTTGAGAAACCCGCGACACTAAAGGGCTATTCCGCTGCATTTAACGACCCCCCTGCCGTCATAAATCTGAAGAATAAGGATGGTCAAATTTCACCAAGATTATTTTAGATTTATTGCAGTCTATCAAATACAAGTTGGGAGTTGTGAAGCGTTTTTGAAATGTCATGAATGAGCAATTTTAAGGCTTGTTTTACATGAAAAGCCCTCAGAAATCAGACCAAGAGGATTATTTTAGATTATTCATCAAATGTAGAGTATGTAAAACATAGTTTCTGATTGGTTGATTCAGTTTTAAAAATATAAAGATAATAAACTATTTTGAGGTTTGTTTTGACATCACTAAGCTAATTTTCAAACTGGATTATGTTTGATAAATGATGCCACATAGACAGCTCAAACCAGGACATGACTATTGTAAGATAAATTTTATAAAATAGAAGCTGTGGTTTTGCAGTCCTAGTAGTTTCTCTGTTTATATAAAAAAAGATATTTCAGTATTCTACCTTTGCTCAGAGACCATCTAACCTGGACTCCAGTTTGAAGATTACAAAACCTGGACAATTAAATCCTATAGAGAGCAATCCTACACTGTTATATAGAGCTGTTGTAAGATGTTGTCTAATTTTTGTTTTATTAATTTACTTATTTTGCTTGAGCCCACTTTACATGACTTCCTTTCTGACATTTTATAGAACAATTTTACATCAATGGTTGCACTTTGTGTAATTTCTGATTCAAATTTTGATTTAAGGCTTTTTTTTCCATAAGACCAACTTATTTAGTTGAAAAGTACACCACTTAAGACAGCTCACATCTGAATAAAATATGAATAAACTATTTCATTTGATATGTGAGCCCAGTTGTAAAAGCAATGTTTAAAAACCTTGATTTTAAAGCTTCATTTTGGCTCATGATCACCTTTAATGAAGTTCATTATGAAATGAAACAACTAAAACCTGGAATTATTATACACTGACGACAGACGAGCCTGGACGAGTCCAGACTTTCTCTGTCTGTGTGATTCAATTTTCAAGTTGGAGCTCATGCAAATTATTTTTGGACCATAGACAAATAAGGTTTCATGTTCCAAAGATCACAACATATTATATTTCTAGATTCTATCTTTAGAGCAGCATAGTTGTGTACATGTTCAACTGTCTAGGAATGTAATCATGAAGCTGGATCTATAAGGTAAGATGCTACAAACTTGTTCTTCTGTAAAAGGTTTGACGAAAAGTTTCACTGATAACAAAGTATCTATCCTTTAATACAGAATAATGCTGTAAAAGTCTGAGCTCTCTTGGTTGTGTAATTTTCTAGCTGTGCTCTAGGGTGAAAATGGTACATTTGTGATTTTTCACCAATTGTATTTGATAGATGTAAAACAATCCAGTTCAAATCTGACCAGTCTAAGATTTTAAGTTTCCAACTAGGGCAGATCAAAGGTATTCCTGACTTGTTAAATGCAGTAAAATAGCCCAGCCAAGTGCAGTCGGACGCTGACTTCAGTGTGTTGAAAAAACAAACAAACTTTAATATATGAATATAGCCTGTGCTGCCTATACTATAACTGTAGCCATTCAGTAAATGAATGTGGAGACCCTCTGAGGTTTGGGTTGATTTTTTCCCTTTAGACTCCTCCTCTTTAAGGTAAAGTCTAATTATAATAGCCAGTAGTAATCTATACTGGGACCAACACCAATGTGTTTTGTACACCCTTATAAGCCTTCCTAGATAATGTCAGTGTAAACTGTGCCACCTTCTATCTTTAAACAGTGTTTGTATAGTTTTTAATCTTTTTAGACAGTTTTTGCCTTATAATACCAAGTTTAGGACTTTTGCACATAAACTGAACATTAAAGTGTGCTGTCACTGTGGGATACTTAAACTATAATCAAGCTCTGTAACATGTATTTATTATTTAATAAAATCATTATAAATACATGTAAGTTATAAAAAATGTTTAAATTAAGATATTGTTACATTTCTAAAAGTCTAATATATATATCTGTTTATTTGCATTAATGTTTCAAACTTTTAATTAAATAAATATTTAAATCCTTTAGCCTACTACAGTTTTCTCTGACTGTTTTTCTGTGTTTAAAATCAGTTTGTTCAAGGCTTAATTCTGTTATCATAATATGAATAATACATTTAATGTGTATTTTTTCAGCGTGCTCAGTTTGCTGTTTGGTAAATATGTTTATAGGAAAGCCATGGGATAGTAAGAAAAAGAGAAACTCATATATCACAAGATAGTTTCTGTATGCAGAAAGGTAGAATGTTATTTTTATTTTAAAGAAGAAAAATATCTTTTCATGACAACAGATTCATTGTTTTGTTCAAATGATGTCAAAAATCCCTTGGTTATCCTGTTTCTACAAAGGGAAAGAAGAAATATATAAATTTCATAGGTTTCTAAAACCCAATTTAAGTTTATTTTATTTTATTATTTGACTTTTTTCTTGCTTTTTGTGATGACATGCCCCTGTCTCTTCTCCTTGTCTTCATACTTTCACTTTTCTCCTACCTAGACGATTGGTTTTTGTTGTTTACCCAACATGCCATTCTACTTTTGTGACAGTCAGTTGAGTGTGCCAAGGTATAATGGTCTTTATCTGTGTGATCAATTCATAAATAGATTGTTCCCCCTCAGGGCTCACTGACTGTTTTCAAGTGTTGTCCAGTCATGTCATAGAGATGCAGCATTCCTGTAAAAGCAGAAGGAGGATGTTTTACTGTAAAGATAACATGTGGCTGAATCAATTCCATGGAATTAAATCAGGAAAAGGTACCAGCCTTAGTTCATGTTTTGTTTTTGCTAATATTTCTTATTAGAATTTTTACAAATAATGTGTAATTTTTTTAAGAAAGAAATTCACACCAAAAACTAAAAGTCCTGAGTTACTGAAACTTATTTCATAAAGTTAATCCAACTATTTCATTTGCTACAAAGTTTAGCAAAAATCATTTATATTTGTACACATTCTCTTTACGCAATCTGTATCACTAAACATTAGACGGATGGAGATCATTTGAGTCCGGTCCAATTGACCAATTCTGGATGTCTCTATGAAGTTTTTCTATTTTATTTGGATGTTTAACCATGACAACCATCAGCAGCTCAATGTCTCAACACAGGTGTAAAATCATTAAAGTCGGAATCTTTATTTATTTATAAAAAAAATATTTTTCCAAATAAAAATGATTGCCGAAATTGTCACCTTGGTCACTTCCTTACCTGTCTGGAGTCACATTCTCCTCCTGTTCCTGCCAGATATGTTCGGAAGGAAAACAAGCCTTATAAGGAACATCCTGTGCTCCACCTGGACTAGGAAGCAAATATTTGTGACTCCTGACAATAACAAAGCCATGAAACAAGCGCTCACTGCTTTCAATTAAGCTCAGGATCATCTTATTAAAATACTCAATATGTATTTTAATAAATCAGAAAGAACATCTCTGCAGATTTTATTTTTTATCTTGTCCGTCTCCATCGCTTCTGGTGAGTAAATGACATTTTAACAGCAGATAACTAAATTTAGCTAGCGGGCTTGCTTTGTAATTAATAAAGATGCTAATTAAATAAAAACGTAACAGAGGCCACCTTGATGCTTTGTAGCGCAAAGTGAACGATTTCATTTTCTGCATGTCCGGTTTTCTTTAAACTGTATATTACGTTTTGTGTTTGGTTTGTGTGTGAATCAGAGCACCTGGGGTGTGGGCCCGCCCACAGAGTCAGTCCTGCCCCCACCCACGACTGGAAGCTATTTCTTTCATTTTTACCTCAGAGTGGCCAACTTTCTATTAATCCTATCTCTATTTGATACGGTAGGGGCTCCCGCACCTTCCCCGTGTCTCCCGCTCCTTTTTAAGCCAGTAAAACTGTTTAAACCATTGTTAACATGTTGTAACGTGTTTTTCCGAGCTGTCTTTAAACGCAACATGAGTTCTAAGGCGGTCGAGCCGGTTTTACCTGTGCGGCACCGAGGCAGACCTGCTGCAGCAGCATGTGTTAGAATCATGACATCCAACCAGCAAAAGGCAAAAAACAAAAACAAAAAAATAACTCAGCAGAGTGAATTGAGTAATGCTGTTGGATGCAGGTAATGGGGCTGCTTGGTTCAAACCAAATTGCCAAGTTAGCATCCTCCTGCTAATTTGGAGAAATAAAGAGATAACGAAGTAACCCTTTTTGCATAATCCGTTTGTTCTTTGAGCTACTGGTGGAGATTCATCTCAGTATAGGGCAATATTATGGGGAAAATAGACAAGGGATACAGAGGGTGATATTAAATTGTCTACGATACAGACCCTCTTATCTGTGATGCCCTAAAACTATTATGGTATTAATAGAAAAAAGCGGGGAATTGCAAACCATCAGCAGAGAACATATATCAGACTGTTAAACATTCCACTCCTGTGTTTCAATAAAGGTGTCAAATCCATATTTTTTTTTAATTCATCTGCGAAATAAAACTCACCTTTTAGGGCTTACTTGGTTAATTTGTTCAAATTTGTTCATTCACTTATATGCCACACAGGATACAAAAACATGCCACTAAGTACACTGGGAAACAGTTCCCACTTCTTTGCTAGCTTAAAAATTCTCGTTTATTGATCTCTTGGAGGTTTGACAAAATTATTTAAATGTTAACACAACTTACGTGAGTTTATCTTTCACAAACTCACACATTTTGCTCCAAAATCCAAAACTCGCCAAAAAAATGAAAAGAGTATAAGGTAGTAGATACAACAAATTTTAGCTCAAATGTTTTACAGTGGAGCTGAAATGTTAAATTAATCCTGTTAAAACACAAAGTTGTCATAAAAAGTAATATTTTTCTCAATTCTCCTTCGTTCTCTATTTTTCTCATTAGAGAATTCAACCACATAATGTGTGACAACCATTTTCATTGTAGTATTGGTTGTCACAAATGAAATACTTGTGTTGGTGCTGACACTTTAGGCTTCAATTACACAAAAGATAGAATCAATTGACAACACTTTTGTTGTGATTTGAAGTTACACCACATTTGAAGTTACTTTGTGCAACAATAAATCCACAGAACAGTCCTGCCCTGTCATGACTCACAATAATGCACAAATATTGCAGAGCATTTTTAATATTTTGTTTTAAACTTATTTAATCCTCCTCTCTTTTTATGACAAATATATCATTTCCTCATGTTTTCTAGGAGGCCTGAACTTGACTGTATCTCCTTTAGATGGCAGCATCATCAACATCATCAACAGTAAAACCAGCAGCTGCAAAGTGTGCACATCTAACAATAACCAACGACAATGTTACAACAGCCTCACGTTGGTTAGCGAAACAGATCTGGAGTTTAATTGCACCAAACCTCAAGATGTTTTCACGGTGGAAATTGTTCATAAAATAGGTAAAACATATAATTTTATTTATTTTAGTTGATCTCAATTGTTGAAAAATGCAGATAATTTAGATTGAGATTTCTAGTATCAAGAGTAATTTCAACTATTGTAATTAATTACTTTGTCAACTATATTGGCAGAAGAGAAACGTTTTCTCTCCTACCATCACAGACAGAAATGTGAAGTGTTTATTAAAACTTTAAATTGAACCAAACGCTTAGTTTAGATGAGATTTTCAGGCACAAACAGATCTATCATTAGGGATCTATAATTCTGTGGGCCTGTTTTTCTTCCAAAATCGCTGAGGACCTGGATGGAGAACCTGTCACCATGAACTAAATTAAATACAAGAACATTTTGAGAAGAAAGAAAGAAAATCTGGTAGCATCTGCAAGGAAACAAGCAAGAAATGATCAAAATCTCTCTCTTGCTGCTACAACATTGTGAAATGTTATGAAAGAATAAATAGTTTCCTCTTGGTAAAAATGACCTGTACATATTTCCCACTTTAGTTAAAAACATTATTCTTCTTCTCTGTTGAACAAATTCTGTCAAATTAAGGGCGGAGCTTCTAGTGTGAGAAGTTGGCTCTGTAATAAAAGCTAAAATTACATGGATATATTTTTCTAGATTATAAAATTGTCTCTAAACTTTACATTTCTTTTCTCAGCATGTAACTTGGAGCTTTGTGGCCTCATCAATCCTGGATTCTCAGATTTATTGCCATTCGACCGCAAGTACATCTGGAAAATTGAGGCTGATTCACAAAAATCCTTCCAGATAAAATTTGCTAACACAAGGTTGAATCAGATTGTTCCAAGCAACAGCTGTGCCAATAAACAGACCTACACTCTCCGAGCAGCAGATGTTCTCCTAGGGAAATTCTGCTCATCTGGGACCATCAGTAGTGCAACGATCCAGAGTCAGGGCAGGTTCTCTCTGGACCTCCCAGCAGGACAGAAGCCAAGTTCTGACATGTTTTTAGTGTCAGCAGTGGAGAGAATACCAAGTTAGTATGATTATATTTTTCTTGTTTTATTTAAACATCTTTCTTTTGTGTATCTTCCACAGTACCAGCTATGTGTATTTTCCTTCTTTCACAGCCTTTGCCAAAATTTCAGTCACATTAGAAGAAGGCTCTTTGTCTTCATCGCTGCTGACACCAAACTACCCAGACAGTTTTCCCAACTCAGAGCTGATGGAGTGGTATTTTCACATCCCCAATCATTACAAGACAGCGGTTAAATTCCTGAACCTGAAGCAGCCGACTTGTTTAAAGGACAAAACGTATGTGGAGTTTAGAAACAAAGTGGCAAGTACCAAGAATGTTCTTCGTCATGATCAACACGTACAGAAACAGGGAAGTTTCTCAGTCAGGTTGAAGAATTGTCATATGGACACAGGACCTTCTGATGGACTCTCCATGAACCTCACAGTGACTGCTTTCCCAGGTTTGTGTACATTACTTCAATGTTATGATGCAAGGTGATTCTTTTTTTGCAGAAACATTCCATGTCCCCATGTTTTGCTTACAATTATTTTTTGTAAAATGTGCCAAATATTTACAACAAAGTATTTTTATTATACATTTATATGTTTGCCATTATTCAAATATAAATGAAATGCCTTTTAAATATTATTTTGTTCTTTACACACCTTTTTGGTGACTGACATGTTCAATTTCATTGTGTCCCCAGTGCAGTGCAATAGACTTCCTCATGAAGTTTAAACTATATATATATATTTATGTTTTTCTTCAATACGTTGATTGACTGGATTAAACCTTATTTTAATATGCAATTGAATCTACTTTTCTTATTTGATATTTTCTTCATATTTTACATGTCCCAGTACTAACTTATGATGTTATGATGTTTCCTTTTTGCCTTCAAAAAGTCTAAAAATCCATAAAAACCATTTAATGTAAGTGACATCAATTGGTTTTGAAGTGAATTCAACCACAGAAAACAAAATAAGCTTCAACTGTCACTATCTCTGTACTTTTTCTGTCTGAGTAAAGCTCAAAGTTCCACCCTGTTAGGATAGATTGTGAAAAATGTTTATTCAGTAGAATTTAAAAAACATAATGTTAGATTTAGTCATTAACGGTTTGTTGTTCTGTTGAAGGTTAACTAGCTAATGTTGGCCACATAAAGAGCTACAGGTAGATTAGTTAGAAAGTTCCACCCTGTTAGGTTCATGAACCAAATAAGGTAGAAATTAGGGTGGAAAGTAATAATTTTAAGTCAAATAAAACAAATTCAGATGATGGAATAGAGTTGCAGAGTAGTCTGAGGTATTATCAGATGTCTTTGCCATTTGTCTGTTTTCAGATTCAGATTCAGATCATTCAATATGAGACCATTTACGTTTCCTAACTCTTGCTGTGGCCTGAGTGACTGATTTCTGTTTTATACTGAGATAAAATGATAGAAAAAAAACATCTGAAATGTCAAAGTTACAGATATGCTCTGTTTTGGTTCTTTCTTAGCAGGGATCTTTTTGTTCTCTCTGCAAGATGAATCAGTTATTGATATAGATAAGTCATTGATTCATTTTCTATCCATTTTCTTCCTAACAAATGAAAACAGGAGCAATGAGGGGGGGAGGGAAGAGCACATTTTCCTGATGTTCAGAAGTTTTAAGCAAAGATGATGAAAGAAAGCAGTGATTAAATGTGGGATTTGTTCTCTTTTTCTTCCCACTCTTTTAGAATCTCAACGGTTTACCAGTGTTGGTGTGTTGGCAGCTGTGAACATCATTATCCTCATTGTGCTGTTGGTGTTTTTCATTGTGATAAGGTGAGTTCTTCAGCTTAGTTTTTCCTTATAAACCTTATGTGATCTGCTTGGATGCACTTGTTTAACTTTTTCACATTTTGTCATGATAAATCACAATATATTTGGGGGATTTTATTTGATGGATAGATAAAGTGTAGTACAAAGCTGTCATCTTGAAGAAATATGATAGATGGTTTTCAAATGTTTGCAGAAGAGCAGAATGTAGAAAAGTGTGATGCAGATTTGTAGTCACCTGTAAGCCTTTGTCAACTTTCCTCATTTAGTAGCTAATATTTTTGCTCATACTGCTTTACCAACTGGCTTCATTTCGGTCATGCTGGAGATTTAGCTCTGGGCTTTGGATGGGCTATTACAAAATATGAATATGCTTTCATCTAAACCATTTAATTGTAGCTCTAGTCATAGGTCGAGGGTCATGGAGAAAGAACTTTTGTCTCTTTCTCAACTATTTTGCTGCCTCTGACAGGATTTTCTTCTAGGTTTAAAATGCATTAGGCTGCTTCCATCTTCTCATCAACTCTAATCAGCCTCCTTGTTTCTGTTGGAGAAAAGCGGATGGTGTGTTCAGAGCGATGTGTGGTGTTAGTTTTACACATGGGTAAAAAAAAAACTGTTTTAGACTCATCTGACCAGACGGCTGTTCCACCAAAGTAGAATTAAAAAACCCAGGATAAGAGATGAAACCAGACTTGACATATTAACATAAGTTCATCTGGTTTTATCTGTTCCAAAGGCCAAACCAGGCTCAGGAGGTGCAGCTATGTTGAGCCAAGCTTAAGTAATTTGGGTGAATGTGCATCTACAGCTTTGTTCAAGAGACCATGAGATCAATTCATTAATGCTACACTATACAAATAATACATCACACCAAACACAAAGCCTTTTTTAATGGAGGATTATGAGGAATTGAAGCACTTACTAAAGAAAGAAAACTGCTGCTCAAATAACAAATAATAGTGGATTGATTTAATGCATAAGTTGCCCAAAAATACACATTTCCAAACCATCCTTAACTAAATGTTATAATGATACTTGTGATACTAACCCAATATACTAACCCAATTAAACAATTTAAAGTTGTTTATTTGAGTAAAATGAATGGAAGATGAAAACAATGCAAGACGGATTCATTAATGTTTCTCTTTTTTATCCCACATCTAATCAATATTTATACAAAAAAAAAACATGACAACGTTAAGATTTGATATAATTTGCATTATCTGGAAGTATATGATTAAAATGTTGACTACAATGTAACATTTTAGTACAAATGACTTGTACTAATAACTTAGGAGGTCCCTGCATATATCTCCCTAATTAGTTTTAACTGTCGTTACCTTCATGTGTGTGTTATGATCCGGCTTATTCCACTAGCCTGGTTTTGTGAAGCAGTTCCCTCAGAACATCATCTCTCTAAATGTTTACTCTGCCCCTCATTTTGACTTGTGGAAAACTTTCTACAAGTCAAAATTTTGAAAGCTAGGAATTATGGACTCTATACATCTCGGCCTTATGGAAGAGCAGCAAAAATAAAGTAATAGGAAGTTCTTAGATTCTTCTACCTGAGCTGTGGTAGAAGTTACTGCAGACTTACTGCTGGCCTCTGATTAATGTTCAGGTGGACTGCTATGTCCTGTCATGTATGCCATCTTCCATTTTCAATGCACATTGTCACACATGTTAACGGGATGGACCAAATAATGTTCTTTAGAGCCCAAAGTTCAAAGAGCACCTTTGATTTGCTTTTTTCAACAGAACGGTCTTATTAGCTGATACTATTTTGGTAACTTTTGCACCATCTTATGAGACCTTCTGCTCTTTAGGAATTTTTCCCTCAATCTGTGGGTTACTGGTTCGATTCCCGCTCTGTCTGCCTCTGTTACTTTTCTTGGGCAAGACACTTCATCCATCCACCTGCTGGTGGTGGTCAGAGTCCTGGTGGTGTCAGGGCATGGCAGCTGAGCTTCTGTCAGACTGCCTCAGAGCAGCTGTGGTTACTATCCAGTAGCTTCAGTGTGTGAGTGAATGGGTGAATGACTGAATGTAGTGTAAAGTGCTTTGGGGTCCTATAGACTTGATAAAGCTACCAGTACAAGTCATTTACCATTTACTGAAAGCACTGTAAGTAACACTCTATTAAGCATGGCTTATTAAGAATAGATTTGCACATCAATAACTATTTGCATATAAAGTTTAAATTATTTGTTGAATATTTAAATAATGATCATGTAGCTCTTTGTCCAGTATCCAGTTCCTCCACATTGAGAAGTATTGTGGTACCTGTGTGGAGAAAATAATCGCTACTCAGAGCAAATTAAATCTACTGTAGCGAAACAAATTCTCATGTGTAAAGAAGTTGGTTCTTATTAAGATGTGATTACTCAAATGTTGTTTGAGTAATCAAACAACATTTGGTCCGGCCAACTTAAGGTGTATTTACCGCCACCTACTGGACTAGTGAGACTGTTCTTTTGCCCTCCTTTGTGTTTCTTGTTTTTACCACATGTAGGATGAAAGCTGGGGTCAATTTGTCATGTTTGGCTTGTCCTCTCCAGAGTGTTTAGAGAAATGCTTTGGTCCGGCCATCACTTAAAAGTTTCTAGAGAGGCCATAGAATTAGAGAAAGTGGAAATTTGAGTTTTTGGTGTATTAACATGACTTCAGAAGAGATGAGAACAAATACATTTAGAAAATAGCTGCTGAAACAACAAAGAGACCAAGATTCTTTGACAAGACTATCTTTATCAGTGAAACACAAAGTTCTAGTAAAAACTCAGCTCTTAGAAAAACAAACTCAGTTTTTTCTTGTTTTTTTCTGTTAATAGCAATAAGAAAGGAGATCTTCATACAGAGGAGTCAGTCTACAATCGAGACAACACCAATCTCCAGACAAGACCCAAGAAACCATCAAATGATGAATCAGTGGTTTACTCACACCTTCTACTAAAGCAGTTAGATGATGTTTGACTTGTGTGAGTCGTAAGAGTTCCTCCCTGATGTAAAAAGGAAACCAATCAGTGACAAAGGTGGTGATGACAGCACCGTGTCGCTCTTCCAGTCTGAACAAGAACACTTGATTCCCAACAACTACATGGAGTTCATTGTGGACAACATTGATGATTCAGAGCAAAAAACCAAGGAGGAACATCCTCCGACTCAACAACCACAAGGACCGAAGGGAAACGACTGAGCAGATGATTCAGTTCAGTTTTTGGACCTTCTTGACCTTTTTTGATTTTACTTCCTCAACATGTGTCTCAATCTTGGCGTTTGTGTTTCTCTGAGTTTTTTGGGGGGGTTGTTATTTTTTTAGAACACCACTTGTGTTCTAAGTTGACAGGAGCTGTTAATGTGTTTTATCTCACATGACCAAACTTTACCTTTAATTTATTTTCATCTAGTCTAAATAGATCTCAAGTTACTCACAGGTGTGGAGTTTGTATTTTTTATTTTTATTTTTTTTGCTTATGAGATTGCATTAATCTTTAACCAAATGGTGGAGGTTGTTTTGTAAGATTTTTAATGTTCTGTCGTATAGCACTCCATTAACATTGTATGATCACTTTGCAGAGTATTGTACTTTTAAAACATAACTGGTTTTACCCTAGAAGTAGATTCCTGCTGCTTGTTAAAGGTCTGCAAAACTGTTCTTCGTGTTTTATTGGCGAATGGCAACCAACTTAAAGTGTATTTACCGCCACCTACTGGACTAGTGAGACTGTTCTTTTGCCCTCCTTTGTGTTTCTTGTTTTTACCACATGTAGGATGAAAGCTGGGGTCAATTTGTCATGTTTGTCTTGTGGATTGGTGAGGAGCCATCAGGACTCAAGGAAGCACTATATTAACTGCTCACCTTTAGGGCTGTGAGATTCTCCACTTGACTGGCTGGTACTTGTCTTGCTGTTTGGTTTGATTTGTATTAAGTTTTGTACTGGGAGTTGGTAGACTAGGTACGGTTGAGGTGCCCGGTACATTTTCATCACCAAGGTTTCTTTCTGTTAAACACCCCTAGATAAGCAGGTTGGCGCCACCCGTGTAATGTTTTGATTAATCTATTGGATCAGATTAGCAGGGTTTGCTTTTTCACTTGGAGTAGCTGGTAGTTCAGCCCTGTTCTGTTAATTTCTTTGATTTGCCACAACCTAACTGTACCTTTCTCCCCCACAATTTGTTCAAACGTTCAGGATTTTTGTTAAGAAAAATAAATCCTATTTTTACATATTTGCAAGGACTGTCATTCTATTGTGGTTGTTGTGATAATCCCCTCTCTAAACTACAGAGACTGAAATGCAAAGAGCAAGAAGGAACAGAGGGACATCTTTGAGGTCAGACTGAACTACACCCTTTGGTAGACAGGGGGCGCTCTCGCATTGTGGTATTTGGAACAACAATGTCGCACAGGAATGTGCCACAAACCTCACTCTCCAAAGCTCAGACCAGGGCTAGAGAGTAAAGCAGCGCAAGATTGTGAGAACATGAGAAGTGGAAAAAGAAAAACAATGAAAAGATACAAGCTCAAGTTATTTCATGTTTCCAGATTTTTTCTATCCCTCATAATTGAATGATGTACATTATTTTCATGCAACCTAAAGTTCAGATCCTAATACAGCTAGAAATTTAATGACAAATGAGGCTGAATATGCTGAAGTTGAGATTTGCGAAATTTAATGGATAATTTTAAGGCTTATTTTACAAAATCACAATGTAGACATTACTTTTGCATAGCTTTGCAACATATTCTACAAAATTTTGTGAAACCTATATTTAATATGTAAAACCACTACATATTATGTAAACAATTTTCTGATTGATTCAATTTGTCCAAAAAAACAATTTTTGAGGTTTGTTTTGACATCACTAAACTAATTTTCAAACTGGATCAAGTTTGATAAATTATGCCATATAGACAGCTCAAACCAGGACATGACTATTGTTCCCTAAAACAAATTTTATAAAATATGAGCTGTAGTTTTTGCAGTCCTAATTGTTTGTCTCTAAAGAAAGAGACATTTCAGTATTCCCACTTTGCACAGAGACCATCTAATCTGGGCTCCAGCTTGAAGATTACAAAACCTTCACAATTCAGTTCTATACATAATAATCCTACACTGTGGATAGACATCAAAGCATTACTCAGTTTCAGAAAATTAATAAAATATAGAGCTAACCTAAGGATTTTTTTTTTTTGCTTTAGACCACTTTAGAGGACTTCCATCCTGAAATTTGCATAGAACAATTTAAGCTCCCCCACCCCTCCTAAAATCAACTTATTTAGGGTCCAAGTTGAAAAGTACACCACTTAAACAACTTGCCTCTGAACAAAATATGTTTTTTGATATGTGAGCCCAGTTGAAAAAACAGAAAAAACTTAATTTTAAAGCTTCATTTTGGGTCAGGACCACCTTAAATAAAACAACTAAAACCTAGAATTATTGTACACTGATGAAAGATGAGTCCAGACTTTCTCTGTCTTCATGATTCAATTTTCAAGTAATTCATGCTAATTATTTTTGGACCATAAATAAACAAGGTTTTATGTTCCAAAGATCACAACATATTATGTTTCTAGATTCTATCTTTAGAGCAGCATAGTTGTCTTCCTGTTCAACTGTCTAGGTATGTAATCATAAAGTTAGATCTATAAGGTAAGAAGCTACAAACTTGTTCTTCTGTAAAATGTTTCACTGATAACAAAGTATCTGTCCTTTAGTGCAGAATAATGCTGTAAAGGTCTGAGCTTTCTTGGTGGTGTAATTTTCTAGCTGTAGTGCTCTAAAGTGCACCTATAAGGTGCTCTAAAGAGAAAAAAAATAATAATTTGTGATTTTTCACCAATTGTATTTGATAGATGTAAAACAATCCAGTTCAAATCTGACCAGTCTAAGATTTTAAGTTTCCAACTAGGGCAGATCAAAGGTATTCCTGACTTGTTAAATGCAGTAAAATAGCCCAGCCAAGTGCAGTCGGACGCTGACTTCAGTGTGTTGAAAAAACAAACAAACTTTAATATATGAATATAGCCTGTGCTGCCTATACTATAACTGTAGCCATTCAGTAAATGAATGTGGAGACCCTCTGAGGTTTGGGTTGATTTTTTCCCTTTAGACTCCTCCTCTTTAAGGTAAAGTCTAATTATAATAGCCAGTAGTAATCTATACTAGGACCAACACCAATGTGTTTTGTACACCCTTATAAGCCTTCCTAGATGTTTCAAACTTTTAATGAAATAAATATTATAAATCCTTTAGCCTACTACAGTTTTCTCTGACTGTTTTTCTGTGTTTAAAATCAGTTTGTTCAAGGCTTAATTCTGTTATTATAATAAGAATAATAAATTTAATGTGTATTTTTTCAGCATGCTCAGTTTGCTGTGTGGTACATATTTTTTATAGGAAAGCCATGGAATGGTAAGAAAAAGAGAAACGCAAATATCACAAGATAGTTTCTGTATGCAAAAAGATTTAACAAAGTGAGCATGCTACTGTTATTTTTCAAGAAAAGATGAAAAAAAATCTTTTCATGACAACAGATTTATTGTTCTGTTCAAATTATGTCAAAAATCACTTGGTTATCCTGTTTCTACAAAACAAAATAATTAAATATCAATTTCATAGGTTTCTAAAATTCAATTCAAGTTTATTTTTATTATTTGACTTTTTTCTTGCTTTTTGTGATGACATGCCCCTGTCTCTTCTCCCTGTCTTCATACTTTCACCTTTCTCCTACCTAGACGATTGGTTTGTTGTTGTTTACCCAACATGCCATTCTACTTTTGTGACAGTCAGTTGAGTGTGCCAAGGTATAAAGGTCTTTATCTGTGTTATCAATTTGTAAAACGTTGTTCCCCCTCAGGGCTCACTGACTGTTTTCAGTGTTGTTCATCATGTCATAGAGATGCAGCATTCCTGTAAAAGCAGAAGGAGGATGTTTAACATGTGGCTGAATCAATTCCAAGGAATAAAATCAGGAATAGTACCAGTTCATGTTCATGTTTTGTTTGCCTTATTTTTAGTGTTAGAATTTTAAAAATATATATATAATGTGGTGTTTTTTTAAGAAAGAATATCACACCAAAAACTTGAAGTCCTGAGAAACGGAAACTTATTTCATAAAGTTAATCCAACTATTTAATTTGCCACAAAGGTTAGCAAAATTAATCATTTATATTTGTATACATTTTCAAAGTTGACTGAAGGCCTTAATGTGTTTCATTTCACATGACCAAACTTTTCCTTCCTAGTATAAATAGATCTCAAATTACTCAGTGGGGTGGAGTTTGTTTCGCTGTCACTCCTGCTGTCATAGCACATTAATCTCAAACTGTGTTGATATAAAATATGTGCAGTACTTTTGATAGTGTCAACCCTGATATGCTTCCCATTAAACTCCATTGTTTATAGTAAGGCTCTTTCATTAATACATATTAAACACATTCAGGTTTGTGGTTGCAAGCAGACAAAGGTTTAAATGCATACTTGAGCTGCATGTCCTTTCTTGCCTTTGCAGGTTAGAGAGGCCCCTTCACTGTCCACTTTTAAAGCTCGTCTTAAAACCCATCTATTTTACTTGGCTTTCAACTCCAGCAGGATCTAGTTTTAAATTGTATGTTTGTTTGTTTTTAAACTGTAAGAGTTTTTTGTTTAATTTATTTATTATTGTTACGTTGTGTTTTAATGTACAGCACTTTGTATCAGTTATGGTTGTTTTAAAGTGCTTTATAAATAAAGTTGGTATGGTATGGTATGGTTTCTCTTCTTGAAGGACGTCTGCTGCAGTGAGCAGTGCAGCAGCAGAAGAAGACAAAGTGTCACCTGAAGCCCTCTAAGATCCATGTCTGAGGAGGAAAAACCTGAAATCCACAGTGAACAAACTGAGTTGCTGCTGCAGCTCCTCTCAGCTCTGAGCAAAGACTCAGGCACAGACTGTTTGGTCCCATGTGACGAAGTGAAGGCAGAATGTAAAAGGAAATCTTATAACAGGGAGAAAAAATGTTTTGCAGATGTCAAGCGCCTGTTTGTGTTGCTTTTTGGCTCAATTTTCTTTATCTTGCTTTATTATTGCTCCACTTTTTTTGCATTATGATGACGAATTTTCTTATTATTTAACACAATATGTAAGGCAAAGTCATATTTTTTGAATACCTCTCTTGTTGAAGCGCAGATCTAATCTTACGTTTTCCTTTTTGTTGGATACTGATTGCCTTCCAGGCACCAGAGGTCGGATCCTTTGGAGAATCTGTTGGATCTGAGAGCTGTTTCACAAAACTGGGATAGCGGATTAAGCCAGGATTTTCCAAATATACTATATAGACTCTCCAGGACCCCTAAATAGACCTAACCAAGGCAACGTAGAAGTGGAATCCCCCCAGGAGTTGGAACAGACTCTCTGGTCCCCTTTTTGAATTGGGGGTCTTCTACCACAGTGAGCAAATCCAGGTGAAAGGCCCCAGATGTCCACATGATTTTGCACAGTTACGTTAACCAGTTACAAACTGAACAATTACAAACAGTTACAAACTGTTGTTGTTCACCCACCTGGCACTCTTCCAGTACTTTTGTGACAGTCAGTTGTGTCAAATTATGACGGTCTGCTTGATCAGTTTGTGAAAAGACTGTTGCTCCTCAGGGTTGACTAACTGGTTTAAGAATGTTGCTCAACATTCATGCCAGAGTGACGCATCATTTCTGTAAAATGAGTAGGAAGGTGTTTCTCTGTAAAAACATGACTGAAACACTTCAGTAGAATTAAATCTGGAAGAGTACCAGGTTTAGTAGATGTTTCTGTGAGTTAATATTCCTTATCAGACTCCATCAAATGCTGGACTAAAGGCATTTAGTCCAGCATTTGATGGTGGTTGACTAAAGGTTGACTAAAGGCAACCCAATGTAGGCTATTTTGCCAACCAAGTTCTGACTTCATTATAAACCAGTGTTTCCCAACCTTTGTTGGCCCAGCGCCCCCCTAGCCCTTATCCAGGTCCCTCAGCGCCCCCCACCAAAGAATTTGTAGGCTACTGTGCACTGACTATTATTATAGATAAAAGATGTTCAACATGCCAGTTTAAACTTTGAACTATTTCCAAAACGACTGAGCTCTGCAACATTAAAACATGGATAGAATTGTAACTACATTAATCATAGCTCTTCTTCTCTTCAGTGTTTGTCAGTTTCTGGTGGTCCAGCTCTGTGGTGCCTTCAGGAGAATGGGACATCAGGGCATCATCCATAAAACTTCACCCACATGGCATTTATTGTGCAAACCAGAGCTTTCAGTGGAAAAACTAAAGTTCCAGGTCATTTTAATGCCATACAAATATGAGACAGAAACATGAATTGTATCTTTATATAGACCTGTCTATTGATTATAGATTAATAGTTTTACTGGACAGAAATGACAAAGAACAAATCTGGTTCTTAATCAAATCCTAATGAGTCAAACTGAAAGTGTCATGGAGTCGTCAGCCTCATGACATTAACACTGACATGGAAAAAAATATTGAAGAAATAAATATATCAAATCTAATTAAAAACATAAATTAGTGATCAGTTCTTTACTGTTATGGTCTGTAAGATATATTTATTCTCAGTGCTAGATGTGGTCTCAACAAACCCATGGCACTTCAACAATATTATTTTACCTTTTATCTGGAAATAGTGTGTTTATTCTTGCCATACAGGCCTCTGTATTAATTATTGCTCCAAATGTCTTGCCATACCATTTTATTCCTCTGTATTTACTTTAGTTTCATAGTTTATTCTTGCATTTTGTTCTTCATTCATTTCCATTTAGTTTCCTTTGATTAGTATCATCATCTCTTGGTTTATTGCTATGTCCACTTTAGTTTCTTTCCTGTTCCTACATTTTTATCGTTTATGTAATATTCACTCATCACCTGCTGCGCCGCCTAATCGTCATGTGTTTCACATCATGTGTTGATTTTTCTCACTGTTCAGCGTCGGATTCTCTGTTTTTATGCCATAATTCACATCTAGTTCGTCGCTCGGTTTTATGTCCCGCTTCTCCTGTTTCAGAGTTTTGCGCGATGTGCGCGTCTTTTTTTTAACCCCCTAAGGTGCAGGACGGTCGGGAAGCGTATCGATGGGGAAAATGCAGACTGACATAAACCATTTAAAACAACGGAAACAATTTCTGCATTCTGATTATTGAAATTTAAAAGTGCTGTGTTGTTCTATCACCCCCGTTTCATACCGGACCACTTATAGTGGAGGGATTTCTTTATTTAAATAGGTCCATTATTCAGAGGGACACACAGTGAGGGTATCGTGATTTTAGCTACCAGTAGCAGGAGAGGAGCTGCGCCAAGAAGCTAACAGAAGCTAAACACTGAATAGAAGAAGAGCTGCCATCCATACAGTTGCAGCCAAACATCATTTAATGTTACACAATACAGTTTTACCAAGTTGTTCACAGTCTAAACAGGCATTGTTATGCATTTAAGGTGTAAAGTTTACCTTCGACCAAACGCCCCCTAAGGCTTCCCAGCGCCCCCCTTTTATAAAAATGTCCGCCAGCGCCCCCTGCCGTCCTCTGAACGCCCCCTCAGGGCGGTACCGCCCATGTTGAGAACCAGTAGTTTAGACTATGAATGGATTCAATTCTCTTCATTTTTCTTTGTTCTGTGTGTAATGGAGACTGAAATTAAACACGCAATTTCTACCAAAGTTGTTGAATGGGCTTCCTAACCAGACGCTCCAAAGAGTCCGGTCCAAAACTCTTCGACACGCCGCCACCTCCCGGTCAGAAAGACGCATTTAGTTCAGTGTCCAGATGATATTCAGAAAAGATTCTTTAATTGATCGATTTTAGTTGCCTCTGCGATGAACTCTCTGCGTAAAGTCCATCATGTTCTGCATGAGGGTGTTAATTATAACCTGTCAAATGACCGACGGGCTTTAAATTTCCCTGTCGTTTAAAGAAATAACCGGTCAAATACAGAAACATTCAGCTATCACGACCTCTGGGTCGCAGGTAACGAAGCGCAGCGAGTGGCGCCTGGTGGCGGGGCGCTACACCCTCCTGCCACCAGGAGGCGGCATCCTGATGCAGAGCCGAGTTGGGCCGTTGAAAACGCGGTCACTCCGAAATAGACCCGAGCCGAACCGAGCCGGGCCGGATTGTTGAAGTCGAGCCGGTTGAAAAGGGACAATAGAAAGTCAAGAAAATCTGAACAACGGAGAGGACTTTACAGAATGTCGCCAGTGAAGGTCCATTAGTAGGAGGAACAAAACAAGCCCAGCAGAGGGCGGTGTTCTCACATAGAACACAATGGAATGGGTCAAACACGTCACAGGGTCCGAGCTACGTCAAGTGTTCCCTCATGACGTAATTGTTATAAGACTTAAAAGCATTAATCGAACATTTATAGCCGGGTGTACAGTGGCGCAGCTAGTAGAGCTGTTGCCTTGCAGCTAGAAGGTTGTCGGTTCGACTCCCGGCCCGGACCGGACCTCTCTGCATGGAGTTTGGCATGCTCTCCCTGTGCATTCCGTGGGTTCTCTTCCCACTGTCCAAAAGCATGAACGTCAGGTTAATTGGGCTCCTCCCTAAATTCTCCCTAGGTGTGAATGTGTGCGCATGGTTGTTTGTCCTCTGTCTCTCCCCCTGTGACACGCTGGCGACCTGCCACAGGGCTCAATCCCGCTCGCTCCCGAAATGTTCAACTGGCGAACAATTCGGGGTAATGTTTCGGCCGGAACGTTACACCAAGGGAAAACTGGATGAATGTGAATGAATGCTTTTTACTCACTTTCACAAAATAACATTTTTCAAATACAAATATTTACATGATTGATTTTCATACAGTAATCTCCATTTCTGAACATGACTTCTGACACTAAGAAAAAACAACATAAGACTGGAATCTACGGTGGCCGTGAGGTGCAAAGCAATTACAAATTACAAAAACACTACAACATTAACGAAAACACTACAACATTAACGCAAAGCAATTACAAATTACAAAATCACTACAACATTAACGAAAACACTACAACATTAACAAAAACACTACAACATTAACGAAAACACAACAACATTTACAAAACGGAAAAGGTAGGTCTCAGTGGAGACCTAAGAAATCGCTGATTGGACGACAGCTCATTAGAAAACGGAAAAGGTAGGTCCCAGTGGAGACCTAAGAAATCGCTGATTGGACTACAGCTCGGTTTACTTTTAAACCGGAAGTTATTCTGGCTTTACGTGTTTTTTTAAAACATGAATGTACTTGGTGATCCACACATAGACATAATATAAGGATAGACGCCTCATGCACCGCTCTCCCCTATTGTCGCTGACTAGATTTAGGGCGGCCATCTTGAAGCGGTAGACCACTCCACTTAGCCTTATGTGTTTAGCGGGCAAAATAACATATCAGCGCATTTAATCGATCATAACACACTTTTTTGTCACTGGAAACTATATTCAGAGATCTATCAAAGCTACATTTATAAATAATTGTATTATTTAAGTATGTTTTTAATACATAGTTCAGCATTTTTAAATATGATTAGTAGCTATAACAATAGAATAGGAATCGATATCAGAAATATTCTGATATCGATGTATGATGAGCATATTACAAAGCACACAGCCGTGAATAATTTATGGTGAACGGCTGTGTGTATAATTTATCATACTAATACATAGTTATACAACTATACAATCACAAATAAATAATGATTAATACTGAATAATATATATTGGATGCATGTTAATATGTATGTATGTATGTATATATATATATATATATATATATATATATTGCCTATATAAAAAAAATCTTAGATTGTAAACAAAGATCAAGACAAATATTTCACTCCACAACTGTCAGTTAACATCTAATTTGTTTTATAGAATTACACTTACATACAAATTAATTTGCACAAATTTCATTAAAAAATATATGTATATATACATACATATAAACATGCATTTAATATATATTATTCAGTATTAATCATTATTTATTTGTGCCATTATTAATTAATCATTATTTATTTGTGTTTGTATAGTTACATAAATATGTATTATGTAGTGACCATTTGTCCAAAAAACTTAAATTCAAAAATCAAAAAACTCAAAACTCAAAGGTGATCAAAACAAAAGGTGAATCAAACTCAAATAGTCACCTGATGCACATGGATTCTTGTTTATGCAGCAAAAAGAAATCAAAAGTCTAAATATGGTTCTTTGGTTTTATTTGCAGATCAGGCCAAAGGTTACAGGCTTCTGCTCCCACTCCTGTACCTGTTCACTGACTGTCAAAATGAAAACCGATGTGACTGATTAGCTGGTAAAAAACCTTGTGACCACCACATGCATAATAAGCTACTTAAGACCCACCTACTTATACCGTGAAATACCCCCATTCCAATCTGAAATTAATTAACTAATTAATTAATTACTAAACAAAAAACTTATTCTAAACAAAAATTAAAATAAAAATTCTAATGATAAATCAATTAGAAAATCAAACAAATGCTAAGAATAAACTAAACAATTTAAATTCTAAGATTTAACAAAACAATGGGAAGAATAGCTCCTACAGGTATATATATGTCTATCTTTGTTGTGAAATGTTGTTTGTGGAGCCTGACATCAATAATCCATTGATCTGAACAATAATATCCCTGTTGTTTTGATTAGCAAAGTAGGAGGGACTATCGCTCTAAGATGGCCGCCGTATTTCCTGCGCCGGAGCAGCCAATGCGGGGTCTACTCTTATATTATGTCTATGCTCACTCAAACGGAGCGTGCCAGAATAACTTCCGGTAAACCAAAAGTAAACCGAGCTGTAGTCCAATCAGCGATTTCCTACCTTTTCCGTTTTCTAACGAGCTGTAGTCCAATCAGCGATTTCTTAGGTCTCCACTGAGACCTACCTTTTCCGTTTTGTAAATGTTGTGTTTTCGTTAATGTTGTAGTGTTTTTGTTAATGTTGTAGTGTTTTCGTTAATGTTGTAGTGATTTTGTAATTTGTAATTGCTTTGCGTTAATGTTGTAGTGTTTTCGTTAATGTTGTAGTGTTTTCGTTAATGTTGTAGTGATTTTGTAATTTGTAATTGCTTTGCGTTAATGTTGTAGTGTTTTCGTTAATGTTGTAGTGTTTTTGTAATTTGTAATTGCTTTGCACCTCACGGCCACCGTAGGAATCACATATAAAAACTATAAGTAAGAGTGAAGTAATAATAATACTCAAAGTAATAATAACCAATATTATATACCCTGTCATCTCTGGGTGAGATCAAATCAACAGGATTGGGTTATGAATTTGTCTCAGCCAAGTGGGTCAGGTTTTCTACTCAAAAATGGGTTAAAGTGACCGATGTCTAACATTAAGACTAAGAGTTTTTGAAAAAGAATACCATGCAACCAGAATTACAAAACAACCAATCTCCGGATTACAAATTCTGATTTCATTTAGTTTAACTCTGTATTTGATATGAATAGAAATGTTAATGTCTGTCTGTATTATTAGGTTTTACAGTTTGTCTTGATTCTGGTTTCATTATTATTTTGTGTCAATTTCTTCTTTTGATTATATCTGTATTATTCCAGTTCTTTAGTTAAATTCTTCTTATTGTTTCTAGGTATGTTTATTTCTTATTTAGAGTTGTTTTTTGCTACTTTAGTTTATTTATTTATTTATTTATTTTATATACTCTCCCTCACCCCCTGTGCCTCTCTCCCTTCACACCTGCAATCAGTTTGCCATTCAGCCTGGTCTTTTGTTTAAGCAAAGTGGTAGATTGCTTAAGTAAAAAATACTTAAGCTCCTCTCTTTCAGTCACTCCTTGCTGGTTCCTTATATTTCTCCCTTTTTGACCCTGTTTCTCCTCATTTTTCCATGTTCACTATTCTTTGGATTTATTATTGTTTTTCTGCATCAAACTCTGACCCACCTGGAGAATCCTGGAAGCACTGTGAGGATGATGTTTGAATTCCAGTGTTTTTAACAGAATCCAACCTGGACTTCTAAAGGAAAACCAGGAGCTGTCAGAAGTGGACCACCACACATCCCAGTGGATACTGGACTACCTACTGGCTGCCCACTGGGGAAACAGGGCTGTGTCTCTGTAGGCCGGTCTGCAGTGCAAGGGCCCCGCAGGGAACTGTGCTGACACCGTTCTCTTTCACCTTCTACACTACAGATTTCTCCATCAACTATAGCCTGACATATACAGATGTTCTCTGAATTTTCCATATTCGGCCTCATCATTTGAGCCGCACTCAGGACTTTGTGGACTGGTGCCAGCAGAACCACTTCCTGATCAACATTGCTAAAACCAGGGAGCTGGTAATGGATTTCTACTAGCACCGTCCCACCTCACGGACACTGGTGAACATCCAGGGAGACTTTGAAATAGTGGACTCATTTAAGTTCCTGGCTGTTCACCTGAACAATGAACTGGACTGAACTCACAACACTGATGCATTTTACAGGAAGGGTCAGAACAGACTCTACCTGCTGAGAAGACTGAGGTTTTTCTGGACTGCTATCCTGAAGACGTTCTTCGGCTCTGTGGTAGCATCACTCATCTTCTACAGTATTTTCTGTGGGAGCAGCAGCTTAGCTTCATCTGAAAGGAAGGAGTTATATAAGCTCATCAACAGGAAGGTCAACTCTGTGATGGACAGAACTGGCCTGTCCCAGGTGGTGGGAGACAGAAAGATTATTATTATTATTATTATTCTAAACCTTGTTTTCTTAAATATTGCTTTTAACACATAAATTTTGTGTGAAACTTTGTTTCTGTTGCTGCTGTTACACCTGAATTTTCCTTTGGCGGTACACTAAAGACTGTTTCTATTTATTCTATCTTAATTTAATCTAAATAGGTTGAGTAGATGTTTAAATAATGTTTCTTGTAAATGTTTTAGCATTTCTTTATAATTCAGCACATTCTAAACATAACACAATATAATGTTTTGGGTGATATCTACTAATCCTTTATGAACAAATAACCTAACTACTTATTTAAATTTTCTCCAAAGTTTGGCAAAGCTATTTATTTATTTTACTATATATAATACTCTGTAGTTAGACATTTTTTATAGTTCAGAAACGTATTTGTATCAGGACTTTTCATCTATCTTGAAGCGATGTTTTTTTCATTTTCTTTCCTTTTCTTTCCAGAGAAAATGACACGCCACTATGGCCGCTTGGCCACGCCCTCAACTCACCTGTCTGAACTCTCCTGCATATGTTCACACGGAAGTCAACAAGTTGTGAGCGCCTTAAAAGGAACATCCTGTGCTTCACCTGGAAGAGGAAGCAAAAGAATATATGTGATTTCTGACAATGACATGAAACAAGAGCTCACTGCTTTCGATCAGGATCATCTTGACAGAGACGCAAGATGTACTTTAATAAATCAGGAAGAATCTCTTTGCGGATTTTACTTTTTCTCATCGTCCTCTCCATCGTTGACGCCAATAGTAAGTAGAAAAAAAACACATTAAGAGCAGATGTGAATTAAATTTAACTGGGATCGATCACTGGAATTTATTGTTACTCTAATGAATACTTAGAGGCAACCCCGAGGTTTTGTAAAGCAAACTGAACAATTTCCTGTTCTTTTTTCAGATGTGTTGTTTGGTTACGATTGTATGAAATATAACTTGGTTCAACTGCCTGCATATGCATCCAAATCAGACCGTAGTAATTCCGTTTTTAGCGTAGAACATTTGTGAGACAGCCATACGACATCTTCGTTAATAGCAAAAAGACACTGAGCACATTCTAGAAATGTACTGAAATTAGTCTTTTAACAATGAATCAGTTAAAACAGAGATAAATAGTATGCTAAGATTGACCTTGCAAGTCAAAGCTGAAGTATTATCAAATTCACAAAGAAATAAATGAAATAATTTAGTTCTGATCTTGCCATGACTTTTAGAAAACCCAACTGAGATAATTATTTGTTTCTTACGATGTTATGCGCTGGCATGGAAAATGGAGCAGTTTGGTCCCTTAGACCAAATGTCATTTACTGTCAAAGTTTTTCTTTAATAGTAAATTATAAACTATGCTTCAACTGTGTAGGATCAGAGTTCATCTGCTAGATCAGGGATCATCAGCCTGTATATTCAGAGCCACAAGCAGCACCACAAAACAGTGCAACAATTTTTTGTTTGTTTTGTTTTGATTTCATTATTTTGTCCTATGCCTCATGAAAACACCCCTAGAACTATCCTAGAACCATCACTGCTTTCAAGCTCACTTCTCGTTGCACTAAACTGGGGCATGAGAGAAGCACAGAAATTACTCTCCTCTATTTTCAACCTTGTCACCAGCACAAAGTATATAACAAGCCTTGACATAGTCACCTTCAACTGACTCAAACGCTAAACAATACCTGTATCTAGAAATCTCTGTCCTCTGTATAATTTAAAATTGTGACTGATATGTTTACATGTGAGATGCCCTCATTCTGATGACGTGACTGAATGCACAAGTTGTGTTTAATCGCTTCAGCAATTTATGAAAAGGATTATAAAATTCCTCCATTCTTATGTTTTCATACCACACTAATGTGCAATTCACTGAAGATAATATTGTTTGATAATTGAAACTACATGAAGAGAGTGAAAATCACCCCATTCTCCTACGACATGTTGCAGGTGAAAATATAACGTTAATAGGCTCCATGTGTATTATAGACAATGTTTAATATCTGTATTTTGGGGTTTGTTTACCTCTCCTCTCTGATTAAATTATTACTTTGTGATGTTTCCCAGTTGTCAAGATATCCAATATTATTGTTGATGGGGGCACCACCATAAACATCATCAACGTTAAAGGCATCGGTTGCAAAGTGTGTCAGAAATGCTTCAGCTGGTCCTGGAATTCCAAACACATGTTGCAGCCCAACAGTAAAAATGACATTCAGTTTAACTGTGAAAGACCTCAAGATTATTTCATGGTGGAAATTGAACGCAACATAGGTAAAACTACATATTTTCTGGTCACTTTTTTTGTTCTATTCAAATAGTGCTTTATTCATTTTGGTTCTTTATTTTTAAGTTGTTCTAACTATTAATCCATGATGTTTGGTTTCCCCAGGGCTTCGTTCCTGGGCTTTGAGCTTGATGTTTTAGGACATTAAAAATAATTTTAAAGCAATAAAAAGGGTCCTTTAGTCATCAAGTGTCCATTGTAGCCACTGATTGTGCAGAAAATTTGACTCTTTGAAATACACTGAAATATGCTGTAAAAAGGCTAAAATTATGTGCATATATTTTCAGAATTTAATTTCTCTCCAAAATATACATTTCTTTTCGCAGCATGCACCTCAGCGTCATGTGACAACATCTTCCAATCTGACGTCGGACTCTCAGTTTATTGGCTTTCAACCGCAGGTTCAAATGGAAAATTAAGGCTGATTCACAAAAATCGTTCCAGATAAACTTCGCTAACACAGGGTTGAGTCAGATTGCACCAAGCGACAGCTGTGCCAATAAACATACCTACACTCTCCATGCAGCAAATGTTCTCCTAGGGAAATACTGCTCTATTGGGACCATCAGTAGTGCAACCATTCAGAGTCAGGGCAGCTTCTCTCTGGACCTCCCAGCAGGACAGACGCTAAGCAGTGGCCAGTTTGATGTGTCACTAGTGGAGAGAATAAAAAGTTAGTAAGAATGCCTCTTTGTTTTTGTTTAATGTCTTTCTTTTCTGTATCTCCCACAGTAACATATTTTTGATATTTTCTTTCTTTCACAGTCTTTGCCAAAATTTCAGTCACATTAGAAGAAGGCTCTTTGTCCTCAACGCTGCTGACCCCAAACTATCCGGACAGTTTTCCCAACGCAGAGCTGATGGAGTGGCATTTTCAGGTCCCCAGTAATTACAAGACAGCGATTAATTTCTACAACCTGAAGCAGCCGACTTGTTTGAAGGACAACGTGGAGGTGACATACAGAAACAATGGGACAATTAGCCAGGTTGTTGGTATTGATAAAGTCCAGCCAGAACAGAATCAGAGAAGATTCTCACTCAAACTGAGGAATTGTCATATGGACACAGGACCTTCTAATCGATTCTCCATGAACCTCACAGTGACTTCTTCAGGTTTGTGTAGAACATTACTTCAAATGTTGTGATGCAGTGAATGTTGCATGTTTCAATGGGAATAAGAGATGGTTTGTTGTTTTAAAGGGGAAGTCTGGTATACTTGAACCCAGAGACTCATTTTAATTTTTCTGAAGTTGATACAGACTTTATTTAGTACTTGCATCTCCTGTCATCAGTGTTTTATCCATGATGAATATCAAACCTATAAATGTCACTGCTAAAATCGCAGATATTTGAGATTTAACAATTTCCGAACATTTTGAACCATTTAACTACCTGTGCAATTCAACTGATAACTGGTTAGGGGATACAAAGAAAAGCCATGTGCATACTTCAATTTTTTATGTCTTTCACAAGAATGGCCTAAATCAATCATTTTACTTCTTTCATTCAAAGGCTTAAAGGTGTTTGCTTTCTGCATCAGGTAGCTGATCTCAATAACATGACAATCACTGGAATAGATGTGGAAATTAATTTTTTTTACATGATTAATTACTGACTGGTTATCAGGACATGTGCAAAATTACAGGAGGAAACTAAAACTCTTAAATAATGATTTGTGTAAAGTAGGCATAACCTTTGCCACTTGAACTTTCCAAAATAAAAGCTCTTAATAAACATACTTAGTTATTAGCTGGTGAACAGCATTGTGTAATTATTAGCATCTGCTGAAGGTCAAATAACACCCAGAAGAGACATTTAAAGTTTTTCATAAAAGGCTAATTGTCTCAGTGATAAAACTGTACTAGGCGAAGTGTGTACTCAGCTGCTCACAAATGTTTTCCACCTGTTGAACTTTTTAACAGTGTTACTCTACATCCACAGTTTCCAGTGTATTTTATTGAACTTTATTATGATTCTAGAAACACCAAGACAGACATTTTTACATTTTACTGGAGCCTTTCTGTGAACAGCAATTTTCAAGTCTTTCCCAGATACTTAATAAGATTTAGTTCTGGATTTTGACTAGGCCATTCAAAGCCATTCATTTGTAGTTCTGAGTTGAATTTTAAGGTTGTTGGAGGTTCAGCCTCTGGTCTTGCAGCCTCCAGATTTTCTTTCTCCATTGTATTTAGCTCCATCCATCTTCCCATCAACTCTGACCAGGTTCCCTGATCCCCACATCATGATGCTGTCACAACACTTAGCCACAAAGTCAGACCACAGAAGTCTTCATCATGCTTGCTGTGTCCTTTACATGACTTAATGAGTGTCCTCATTAATGAAGCCTGAGTTCTGATTTCTGTTTTATACCAAGATAAAATGAAAGAAAAAAAACATCTGAATGCCAAAGTTACAGATGTAAGTAATTGATTCATTTTCTATTCATTTAATTCCTAATAGTTGGAAACATGAACAATTTTGAGCCAACAAAGAAAAATGAGAAGAAAGGTAACGCTTTCCTGAATTCATCAGGCGTTTTAAGCAAAGGTGCTGAAAGAAAATTGATTACATTTGGGATTTTTCCTCTTTTAGAGACTCATCTGCAGACCACACTTGGTGTTTTGGCTGCTCTGGTCGTCAGTGCTGCTGTAGTGCTGTTGGTGGTTTACACTGTGATGAGGTGAGTTCTTCAGCTTATTTATTTATTCATTGTAAACCTTATGTGATCTGTTTAGATGCACATTGCCTCACTTCTTTGTTTTGCACAGTTTGATAAATCACCATAAATTTTTGATCAGTCGTTTCTTTTATTTTTGTTCAGTCCTTTTTAGTGTTTCTGTTTATTTTTTGTTTCTAGTTATTCTTATTTTCTGTAGTTTTATTATGCTTCTTCAGTCTAGTTATTCTTTAGTGTTAGATTTAATTCCTAATCCCCTGTGTACTCTTCCTCGTCCCACAGTCCAGGTGTTTTGCTCAGCATTCAACCTCTTCAGTATTTAAGCACCTTATTCTCAGTCACTACTTACCGATTCCTTTCGTCCATTCCTGATACTTTGTCCCTCCACCCCATGTTTTCCTTGTGTTTCCTTAGTGTAGTGATGTTGAGATGAAACCTCGTGATACAATGAGGCATTTCATCCCATTGTTCGACTCATGAACCGATGCATCGCGGTGCTTCATTAGCTCTACTGCAATGTGAAGTGGACAATGGGAAAACAACGTGATGTGTGAAGCCTTATACTGAATAAACAAAGGTGTTTGTGATACAAATACATAAATTCTGATTATAGTCTCAATCTGTTTATAAGAAATAATGGCTGGATCAGAAAGAAAACCAGAAACAAATCGCTTTAGCCAGGCGAGATTAAAGCGTTGCATTGGGGTGGAAGTATAATAAAAACCCGAAAGAAATAATAACATCATTAACTTCTATAAAATAGAAAAGAGTTTAAAGACATTCTGCTTCTATTAAAACTTACCTTTTAGTTTAGGAAAAAAATCAGCTCTTTATTGTTTTTTTATCTGCAAAAAAAGGAAGAAGAAAAAAGAGCCCAGGATGGAGGTGTCAGTCTACAATTCAGGCGACACCAACATCCAGACAGGACTCAAGAACTCCCCAGAAGACTGCGAGGACGGTATTTACTGTGAAATTGACGAATCACTAATCTACTCTGACTTTTTACAAAAAGACGCTGCTTATAACATGTATGAGCCGTATGAACTTATGCCTGAGTCGAAAAGGAAACCAGTGAGTGACAAAAGTGGCGATGACAGCAATGCGACGCTCTTCCAGTCTCAACAAGGACACATGATTCCCAATAACTACATGGAGTTCAATGTAGACAACAACGTTAATGATTTGGAGCAAAAAAACAAGGATCGTCCTCCGGCTCTGCAACCATGAAGGCTGAAGGGAGGCGACTGAGCAGATGATTCAGTTCAACTTTCTGTTTTCCACTGGACCTTCTTGACCCTCTAGATTTTACTTCTTCGACATGTATATCAATCTTGGTGTTTTTGTTTTACTTAGGGTTTTTTGTTGTTTTTTTCCCAGTGATGTTTTTAAGACAACAAAGTTGACTAGCTATTATGTTATCTCACATGACCAAACTTTGTCTTTAATTTCTTTCAGATTGAACTAGTCTAAAAAGATCTCAAGTTGCCCACTGGGATTGTGTTTTACACTTGTGAAATTGTATTAATATGTTTTTAAACAAATGATAAAGGTTGTTCAGTAAAATTTTAAATTTTGTCTCATTGCAATAGAAGTGAGGACATTACTTTTACCACTGCATACCATGCTTTGCGAAAACATTAATGCGCCTTTAACATTGGAGAAGTGTTCTTGTTTCTTGGCTCAGATGATCACTCGATGCTTCATAAAATAGGTTTTTGGTTCTCAGCTTTACCCTGAATAAATTCATCTAATATCTGATGTAATTCTTTAAAAAGGAAGAAAACCTTTAGAAAAGTGTTGGAATATGTCAAAGAGTTTGCAAGAATGCACCAAGGTCTAATTATAATAGAAAACAGTATTTTAGAATGGGACCAACACCATTATGTACTTTCAGATAGACTTAAATGCTTTATGAACTGGATTAATGTAACGTTATTCCTAATAATTTTATTTGCAAACATAGACATGAATGTTGCTTCCATCTCTTCTTCCTGTCTTCACGCTCTCACCCACCTCTTTTCATGTTTCTGTGACCTGCCCTTCCTCCACTAATTTTCGTGACAATCAGTCACAAATGCCAGAAATACAGAAGAGGATTAGAGCCACTGAAACAAAGAAGAAAAGAAAAAAATCAGACTTTTCTCAGAATTCTGATATTAAAAACAGAATTTAATTTTTTCAGTGACTCTAATCTTCTTCCGTACCGAATTATTTTTTCTGTTTGTTCAGTTTGTAAAAAGATTGTTGTCCCTAAACTAACCATCTTGACAATATTTCCCAACATTCACGTCAGAATGAAACAGCATTTCTTTTACAGCAGTAGGAGGGATTTTACTGTAAAACCAACACAGGACTGAAATGATTTCATGGAAGGAAATCTGTTTTAGTGTGAGATTTAGTGATGTTAAATCTAGTGATGTTAAATTTAGTGATGTGCTTATATTCATTATTAGACTTCATCAAATGCCGAGTTAATATGAACCAAATTGTCAAGTTTTAGGTTTTGTTTCCTGTGCAATTCCCCTCTTGAAAGGGATGGTCTCTACAGTGAAGCTTTTAACTGGATTTTATAAACAAAGAGCCTTAATTTTAGCTGATCCATCTTTATTTTTGTATGATGGTCACCATAGTGATTCAACTACTCAGCTATATATAGCCATTAAGCACATAGGTGAAAAATCTCAAAAGAAACAGAAACACATCTGTAACATTCTGAAATTAACAAGATAAATACATTGTGAAATAAATAGATTTCCACCCCTTGAACCAGCTATATCCCAAAAATATAATAGCACATATTTTATAGTAAAATTCAACACCAATAAATAAATAAGCATATTTATTAACATTCCTTTAAATGTATTTCTATAGTCAAACATTCTAACATTTATTCTTTTATTTCTCTTTTTCATTTTTTACCAAAACAATAAACACCAAGTGTATTTCTTTTAAACTGACTCACTTGATTTCAATAGCATTAAAAAGTTAACTTGTCTCTGCCAAGACTTTCTTTGATAAGCATATGAACCCTTTTTACAGATCCAGAGGATTCCCATGGTAACGGTACATTTTTATCAATATACTGTCAAACTTGCACCTTGTGGAAATAAAAGCCAGAAAGATGCCATAGAAAACACATAATTATTGTTCAGTTATATAGCAGATTTTATTACAGACAGCACACAACACACAGACAAGCCATACTGAAATGTTCAAAGATATCTAAATATGTTAATATAAACACAAGTATTTTTATAATTCACATAAAAGTTCCAGTGAGTAGCTTATACTGCGCCATTTAATGATCTGTTCTTATAATGACCTGTAGAAACATAGGTCTAATGAAAACTGTAGCTTAAATCTGTTTCAGTTTAACGCTAATATCATCTGCATAGAGAGATATCAGAGTCTAAAGAGTGTCAGTAAAGCTCTCAGACGATGTTAAACTCACACACCGAGGCCTTTTCAGCTCTGCAGTTCTCATCGAACCACTTCCCATTGGCTGTGGCAGACAAGACGGCACAGTTCTGGGCGTGCCCTCCATCGGGCTGGTGGGTGATCTCAGTCTCCCAGTTCTTGAAGCGTACGCTGGAGCCCGTCTGGTCCACCCAGTGTCCGTCCATCACCATGTCGTTGACGCCCAGCCAGATGTGCTCCTCCGGCCCAATGCTCTGGCGAACGTAGCTGTGAAGCTGGTCGTTCTCGTCTGCCGTCAGCGGGGTGCTCAGGCTGCCTCCCTTGGCGATGCAGTCGTCGCTGGCTGCGTGGAAGGTCTTCTTCACTGGATCGGCCAGGAGACACTTTCCCAGGACCTTTATGCCTTTCAGACAAACTGTGAGGCAAATTAGAAAGAATTAATGATTCAGATGCTGATTCTGTCTACTAATCCAGATGCATGGCCTCACGTCCTATGGGATTGTATTTGACATTCATTGATAAAAACCTACCTGTCTGTAAGGCTTGGTGCTCTTTCAGCAGGTTCAGCTCCTGAACGATGTCATCAATCTGTTTCTGCAGCTTCTCAATCGCATCAGTTGTTACAGAGTCTGGATGAATGGGCACAAATATCAGCCTTAGCTTTACCTGATACCTACTACAGCAGAGCTTCACGTAAATTTAAAGTCTGTTTTCATCTGTTACCCTTTAAACTTTTCACACTTTGTCTTTCTACAGCCACAAACCTCAGTTGATTTTATTGAGATTTTATCGGACAGACGAATACTGTACTTTACTCTGATAAGTTTCACGGTAGAGCAGGCAACTACATTCAGATGTCAAGCATTAAATAGTCTGTGTGTTATTTCATCTTATCATACACCTGTCCACCTAAGCTAATATACCAGGTAATGAGAGCATTTCATAAAAGAAACAACCTAAAGTCCCACAATAACTTTGCAGTAGCTGCAAAGGTTTTCATTCACAGGTGGAAAAACCTTTAGACAAAACTGCTGTGAATAGTTGACTCTATAAATATTGCCTTTACAGAAGAGTAGCAGAAAGAAAGCAATAACTTTTAAACTTTGGCTCGAGCAATGGAGACACAGGAAACAGGAAAAAGGTGCTTTTGTCGATGAGACCAAAATCAGAGATTTTGATCTTCATGTAAAGCAGAACATTAATACTCATTATCACTCTGAACAAGTAATGCAAGCTGTGGTGGAGGCAGAGTGATGCAGGAACTGAGCAGGTAAATGAAGCTGGTTAGAGTTGATGGGAAGATGAATGAAGCCAATTCTGAAGGAAAATTTCTTAGAAGCTGCAAACAACACTAACAGGTTAAAACTGGAGTGGAGATTCGTCTTCCAGCAGTACAATGATAAAAGAACATACAGCAACACTGGAATGTTTAAGGAATTCAAGTGTTAAAATGGCCCAGTCAAAGTCCTGACAAACTTGATTTATAATTTGTGGCAAGACATAAAAACTGTTATTAAAATACAGATGCTCTCCACAAAATTTCATTTCAGTGGGGTAGAAATGCATGTTGCAATTTCCAAGTTTCATTTTCTCTCCACCTCTTACTTTTACCCTTTGTTGGTCAAACACATTAACTCTCTAATGAACACATTCAAGTTTGTGACTGCAACCAGACAAAATGTGGAGAAGTTTATAGGGTTTGCATACTTGCGCTGCATGTCCAAGTCTTACCTTTCTTTCCGTTTCTCTTCTTAGGAGTCGTCTGCTGCAGTGAGCAGTGCAGCAGCAGAAGAAGACAAAGTGTCACCTGAAGCCCTCTAAGATCCATGACTGAGGAGGGAAAACCTGAAATCCACAGTGAACAAACTGAGTTGCTGCTGCAGCTCCTCTCAGCTCTGAGCAAAGGCTCAGGCGCAGACTGTTTGGTCCCACGTGATGAAGTGAAGGCAGAATGTAAAAGGAAATCTTATAACAGGGAGAATAAATGTTTTACAGATGTCAAACGCCTGTTTGTGTTGCTTTTTGGCTCAGTTTTTTTTATTTTTCAGCTTTTTTTTACATTACGACAAAGGATTTTCTTGTTATTTAACAAGAATACACAATATGTAAGGCAAAGTCACATTTTTCTGAATGCGTCTCGTTGGAGCACAGATGTAATCTCTTGTTTTCCTTCCTGTTGCCTGCAGTGATTGGCTTCTAGGCGCCAGAGGTCGGATGCTTTGGAGATTTCTCGAAAGTCTACATCTGGATCTCTTCAGAGAGTGGACGAGGCGCAGCAAACACGTGGCAAAGCCTTACATAACGAAGAAACACTACTGTTAGGTTCAAATCTGATTAAGATGTAGGTTATTTTTATCACATCTACTTGATATTTAGTGAAATGCAAACAATGTTCAGTCATTTCTGCTCTGTTAATTCCAGACAAAAGGCAGTGAGTTAATGTAAAAATCTTCCTTTGACATGTACGATATACGGTGGAGGATTGAGTTTCTGCAATACAAGATGAAACTGCCTTAAAGTTTCTACTCACCTTTGTAAGGGCTTCTACTGAATGCAGAAGTTGCTGTATGGGTCATTTGCAAAGTTTTTCACTCCACTAGATCATCAAAACCACAAACCCTGACTCATTACATTTCCTCATCATGTTCTTTATTATTTAATTCTCAGTAGTAAAATTAAGCAAACATATCAAGAGTTCTATTATTCAGATACAATATTTACACAAATAAATAAATAGCGTAGCAATGTGGCCTCTGTCAGCAGAGTTTCAACACGACATTCATCAGTGAAAGCAACAAGTTCTCCACGATGTAGAAAAGTTCAGGCAAAGGCAGCTGGTAGGAACACAGTAAGAGTCGAGGTGAAACGCCTCTGATTGGGAGCTGCAGGCGGCGTCTCCCAAACGATGACAGCTTGTGGGTCAGATTCAGTTTTAACTCAAATGCATAGATTGTTTCTGATTGCCAGTCCAGCCTCCATCGGCTCAATATATTATGTAAATACAGATGGTGTTGGAGGTAGAGTCCTGATAAAATGAGGAGATTGTTGACACACAATGATGCAGACTGGATTCTGATTTGTTTTATAATCTTATAAATATATATTTGCTGTTTTTTTCCACCTCTCCGGTCTTTGAACTTATAATGCTGGGATACTGATCTTGTCTTGTCTTTTTGCTCATGCTTACAAAATGTTTTGCTCTTTAGAAAAGTGTCCTTGTTTCTTGGCTCAGATGATCAGTTGATCAGTTCATAAATACTAAGCCCTTTGCTTCACAGCTTTGCCCTGAATAAATTCATCTAATATCTGATTGAGTTCTTTAAAAACAAAGAATCGCCTTTAGAAAAACCTTGTACATGTCAAAAGGTTTGCAAGAACACACTCTATTTGCAAATCACAATCATCAACTTAAACATAGAAATCAAAGACGGACCAATACATTCACACATGGAGGTAAAAAGATTCAGGAAAAAATTAAGTGTGCTTCACAGGTCCTCTTCTTTCTAACTTTAACTGTCTGCAGATCATTAGGCTCCATTTACGTCGGACAAAACACTGAAAGAAAGAAGAATAGAAATATTAAAAAGATCTCAATGGAATAAAAAAATATCAGGAAAAACAGGAAAATCTATGTTTCTGCTCTTTTCTTCAAGATGCTTGTTGGGCGAGATAAATACTGACTTCTAACTAAACTGCAGAGACTCAAATGTAAAGAGCAGGAAGGAACAGAGGGACATGTTTGAGGTCTGACTGAACTACACCCTTTGGTTGACAGGGGGCGCTCTTGCATTGTGATATACAGAAACAACAACAATGTCACACAGGAATGTGCCACAAACCTCGCTGTCCAAAGCTCAGACCAGAGCTAGAGAGTAAAGCAGCGTAAGATTGTGAAGAGAACATGAGAAGTGGAGAAAGACAAAAAAACAACAATGAAAAGATTGCAGAGAAGAGACAGAAGACACAAACTGAGATTATTTCAAGTTTCCAGATCTTTTCCTGTACATTTCTATTTGTTCTTACTAAGACTGGGCCATACAGATTCATTTTGACTCATAACTATTTCAATCAAAAGAAAAGGCTAACAAGTAAAAAGAGGAGAAATGGAGAACATGTAGGACAAAGACAGGCCATTAATACAGGCGAAAAACATGAAGCTTACAGGAAATGGAAAAAGCAGAAAAGCCGACTGCAAAAGCAGATTTGTAGGAAACATCCAAGCATAACTTCAGAGTGACAAAAGCAGGAGAACCAGGAGCGGACCACGGGAACGAGTTGGGCTTGTTGGAACAAGCAGTGTCAACAGAACAACAAACAAAAGGAGATGGGATAAAGGACACACACTCACACACACACACAGACACACTGTGTGATTTCCCGCCCCTCTGAGATACACACTGTGATCATTTACTGTAACTTTTTTGAGTTTTTTAGCTTCTCAAGATCAGAGTCATATAACTGCAGCAAGGAAACATGGAAACGCTGGGAGTCTTTTCAAGGATGCATACAGTATCTTCCTGATGTGTTTGCAAGACTTGATCTTTTTTTTATACATTTCAGCCACTAATTGTACTTTATCTTAATAGGATTTTATGTGAGACCAACTCAAAGAAAACTGTGTAGTTTAATCTTGTAAAACAAACAGCTATACTGGAAAACTATCAGAGGTTTGTTAAAGAACATTAGTGAACAAACAGCAAGACGAAGTGCAGGAAAAACTGCAAACAGGTCAGAAAGAAAGCTGTGGAGAATAAAATAAACCCCAAACTTTGAAAATCTGATGTAGCTCTGTTCCGTCAATAATCCATAAAACTACAGCACAAATTAAAACCCTGCTACAAACATTGACCAACATATAAACCGGTGTCACAGGATGGGAAGGTTTATTTACCCAGTTATATCTGAGAATTATGACATGACTTGCAGATTAACATTCTCTCTGTCCAACATGGCTGAACTTGAGCTTTTATGACCAGACTGACTTCACATCAGCCTCTAAATGTGAAAACTGGTAGTGAGACGCCTTAAAAGTGTTAAAGTTGTAATTGCAGTCAAAATAGGGTTCCACCAAGTATTGACTCAGAAAGGTAAGGTATAAAAACAGACTCTTCAGACTGTTACTGCTAAAAACTCGTGAAAACCATATTTTTGTTTCCATTCATTTTGAAAGGTACTGCAGCTATATTTAACTATGTCCAGTGGATCAAATTTAACCCTGAAAATGGTGCACAGTTTTCTCTCCCGGAGCCTAGATGTTACTCTCCACAAGAATAATGGAACTTGCTGGTAACTTTCAGGAACTTTGTCTGAAACATTCACAAAGTTACTTTTTCAGAGTTTAGAAATTAGGGTATTTGATAATCAGAACTTACTGGGTATGTTTTTATTAGTAGGTTCTGGAAATGTATGTTCCTAAAAGTAACTACTAACTTAATGAAAAGTAAAGACTGTGTTATATAGCTAAATAAAACCCAAATGTGAAGCAAAATAAACTGTGGAACTGAGAACCTGTATTTAGTTCAACAACTGGAGATCTCAGATAAAACAGAGCTGGTCACTAATGGTCACAGGGTGGAATCAGAGGACAGAAACGCTCACCATTGAGGATGTAGTCCGTCAAGAGCCCAGGCACCTTGTCGCTGTCATCTCTCATAGCTTGCAGAACTGGAATAGATCAATAAATCAGTGCTGACTCAGCTAAATCAAGCCAAACATCAGAGAGGAGATGAGAAGGCTTACTCTTGGTCAGGATCTGGAGGTCTTCAATCGACGGAGGTAGTCCTTTTTCTCATAGGGAATGACTGTGGTCAAATACTGCGAACCACAGGAAAGGAGGGACAAGGTTAAGCAAAGCGTTTGTGTTGCTGGAAAAGTTGCATTTCCATAGCAAAGAAAAAGAAAAAGAGAAGAGAAGAACAGAAAAGTGAAAGCTTGTGGCTTTGTGAGGAGGAGAACCTGTCTGTCGCTGCAGCCACTGCCAAATGTTTGCCGGAAGCTGTTCTGAATAACAGAGGAGAGGCCGTCCATGCTGAAGCGCTAAGGAGGAAGGAAGAAACGTGAAGAAGAAACGAAAGAGGGAGTGGGGGGAAGTTGAATCAAATAAAGTATTTAGGAAGTACAGGAAAGTGTAGTTTCCCCCCCAAAATAATAGCAAAGTCCCGTCGTCAGAATGATTCGTTGAGATTATTTACTGATCCAGATGTTCTCTCCTGCGGGCCCTGAGCTGCTCCGGCTCCGCCCTTCAGCCTCTTCTTCTTCCTCAGGACTCCCTGTGCTCCTTCTGCCGGTTCTGCACGTCGATGAGCGCCGAGATGAAGCTGTTCTTCACCTCCTTCTCGAAGTCCAGCTCGTCTCTGACAGCCAGCTGCTGCACCAGCTCCTCAGAGAACCTCCTGATGTTCACCTCGGTCTCCGTCAGGCGCTCCAGCAGCTCGGCAGCGCACAGCGACCTCAGCCCTGGAGTCACCACACACACACACACACACACACAGTCTTACGCTGCTATCTAAGTGGGGACTTTCCATTGACTTCCATTCATTTCTAAAGCCTAAACCTAACCTAAACCTTACCTTTATCTTTTTCCTAACCCTAACCATCACATACCTAACCTAACCCTAACCAAAACTCAATTCACGCCTTGGTCCTAACTCTGACCCCTGACCCTAAAACAGGGTTTCTCCAAGTGGGAACCAGGCTTAGGTCCCCACTTGGCTACCATTGGTCCCCACATGGTAGGGTGTGTTAGGAAAATTGTCCCCACATGGTAGCATACACATGTACACACACACACACCACACTGAGCAAAAGCTGCTTCTGAGCGTTATTGCTCACTATAGGGGGTCACTCACTGTCCTCGAAGCCGGGACTGCTCCGCCGGATGTCCACGGACAGCATGGACAGGTCCGACTGGGAGGGATTCCTCTCTGCCTCCGCGTCGGGTGAGTCCTGCATCATTTCCTCGATCTCCTCGATGACCTGCGCAGAGGGGGGGGGGGGGGGGGGGGAAATAAATAAATAAATAAAATAAAACAACAATGCATCAGAGGGTCAAACATCTGACTCGCAGCGCGACGTGACCTCATTTTTTTTTTTTGCACCTGCTCCGCCGTGACGAGGGGCTCCTGGTCCACACAGGGGACAATGATGGAGTGCATCATGTCCAGCTGCTCCCTGAGCTCGTCCTCGTCGGACAGCTCCGCCGCATCGTCCGACTCTCTCTATCCGGGGACAGAAGGTTGTGATGGGGGGGTTGGGGAGGGGGGGGGGGATTTAATCAGGCACAATGAGAGAGAATTTCAGCTTTGTGAGATAGGCACGGGGAGGAGCTGATCTCCTCACCCCTCATCCACCGGCGGCGGAGTGGCTCACCGGTCCCTCCTCGAGGCTAAGCGTGGCGATGTAGAGGGTCCGCGTCCGGGACCGCCGCCGATCCACCGGCACGGCCGGCCGGCCGTAGGTACAGGCGAGGGCGTCCAAGATCCTGCAGGAGAGACGGGAGTGAACGACAGCTGCATGATGTCCCGCTCTTCAAACAGCTTTTCCGGCGGGATTTCTGAGCAATTTCCTTTTTCCACGATCTCGTCCAGGTTATGTAGCAGGAAGCGAGTGTAAACTCTGGGAAATGCGTCGCAACGATTATTTTAGTGGATCGCAGGATAAATTAGAATGAGCTCAATAATTTCCATTCTGATCGTTACTATTCTTTGAAAGGCAGTTTTGTTTACAGAGACGTCACAGTCCATTTTTAATTATGGTTTTAGTTGTGTGTGGTTTTTAGTTTTGTTTTTATTTGTTGTTTGTGGTCGTTGAGCTTTATTTTAAATATTTATTGTCCAGTTGGAGTGTAAAGTGTTCAACATTTATTGGTCTTTGAGAGGGCGAACTTGCATCATTATGCCATTTTTAAAAAATATTAGTTGACAATAGAATCAAAACAACAATATTATGATTTATTGCAACGATTTTCGAGACAATTTATCGTCTTGCAAAATTTGTTATTGTGACAGATCGTGCATCGCATTTAGAGTTTGACCTGGTGGTCAACTTCTAATTTTATCTTGAGGCGCATTTCCTGCAAAACTATTCTTAGTCCTCTGAATTTTATTACACTATATGAAACGAACATTTTTAACCATTTTATGCAACATATGAATATAGTTTGATCTAAACATAGTAGCTCAGATCTTTCACTAGAAGATGATTGTCCACCCAGTTTAAACTCAGTTCCTCCCATCTTCTAAACATTCTTGACCAACGTCTCTGTACTCGCTGAAGAAAAACATCCCCACATCATCATGCTGCCACTACCATGTTTCAGTATGAGGAAGTTCATGTGATCAGGGTGATGCGCAAGTGTTAGTTTTTCCATTTTGGTTTCATCTTCTCCACTATGTTTGCTGTGTCTTCTGTCTGGATGGTTTCTAGCAAACTGGGAACAAGACATTTTATGTTTTAGGGGGGAAAAAATTATGAATTATTGTCGTTGTTTGTTGGCTATAAATACTTATGGAAGTGCTTGTACACAGTAAAAATGCCAGTGTTGAATTAACACCCAAAACTGTCTATGTGTCCAAGTCAGCTTGTAGTGTTAAATTCAACACTACATAGTGTCACATTAGCATTACAACGGTGTTAGTGTTAAAATATGTTAAAAGTAACACCAGTGTAGTGTTGATCACAAAACACAATGTGGTGTAAATAATTGACCCACAAGGTGCCAATATTAATCAAATCCAATAGAAAATATTCAAAATACACAGAAATGTAAAGTTTAACTTTTCTTAAACCCATTTCAGTATATAGACCAATGTTAACAAAAATATGGGTGTCAATCTTTTAACACTTTCAAAAGTGTTACTTTAACACCTGCTAACTTGGACACATATAGACACTTCTGGGTGTTAATTCAACACCGGCATTTTTACTGTGTATGTGGAAAAACAATTATGTGTCATAATGTCTGAAAATCATAGTACCAAGTAGTGGTTGATGGTCTCACAGAACCTGATGATGACAATATCTCTGGGGTCTTCAATCCATCCAGCATTATTATCCTAAATAACACCCTGATATGATCTCAGTGTGTTTTTAACCAGCTTATTACACACGGTGGGGGGTAATAACACGGAGCCTGCTCCTGGCAGGCCAAACACAAACACTCACTCGTCTTTCTCCAGCAGCGTCTCCTCCGTGAACACACTCACTGGACCGATCCTCTCCGCCGTTACCTTTCCGAGGCATGCCGATAACCTCCCACCCGCTCCATTGACCTGTTCCTCCGTGGACCTGCGCACGCCGGATTCCTCCGGGGATCCGTCGCTGTCAGCCCGCCCTGGAGGATCAGCCTGATCCTGGAGGAGCCGGGCCGCCGCTTCCCCCGCGGCGGGGCTGACTCCCGCTCGGCCGAGCTGCGGCACCGGACCCGCGGTCGCGTCCGCCGAGTTCGGCCGGTCGTCGTCGAAATGCGCGATCGGTGCATCCATGGCCCGGACCATGCTAACCGCCCCGGGCAAATGATGGATTAATCGGGGCAGGACTGGCAGGCCTCATCCTCTGTGTGTCTGACGGGGGCAGCGGCAGCAGCGGCTGGGCCCACTAGTGGTGATACCCAGGATGGACCTGATGTGTGGAGACAGATCAAATATGTTGACAATAAATAAGTTTTTTGTGGTGGAGTCTGTGATCGTAATCATGTTCCCCCCCCCCCCCCCCCCCCCCTCAGTTCATCAATTTGTTGTTTGGTTTTACTATTAGGCACACAGGACTTGTTCATTGAACTATAGAAGTAAAAAAAAAAAATCATTCATGGTTATTTAAAATCAATCATGACATTAGGCGCAACAGAAATCCTAAAATTTGATAAATTATGCATATCAACATATCTTTGTCGTGTCACTAATGAGATATTATCTCTTTACCATGTTATATGTGAGGGAAAATGCGAAAAAATAAGTAATGTGTAAAAAAAATCACTATACAGAAACAAGTTAAAAAGGAAAGAATTTTCTCTAATGATTAACTACTACATTTTTAAAACAACAATAAATCAATCGATGAAAAACAAAAGAAAGAGTGACCTCTAGCGGCTGACGCCGGCATTTTCACGTCTTCAGCTGGGATCTGCGTTCTCGGTTGCTTATGACAACAGAATGTAAACAAACTGAAATAAAACAAGGCGATTCCCTTTGAATACGGTCGAACGAGAACAGACAAAGTCTTTTCTTTTACAATGAGCACTCCTTTATCGATGCTGAAGAAAACAAGGCGCTCTCCCCTGCAGGACTCTCTGATGGACGAACAGGGGTGAGATTATAATTCCATCTTCAGCTCCTGTGTGCTTCTGTGTAAAATATTCAAACAGATTATGTAGATACACTGAGTCACTTTTTGCCCTGCAGGGGTAATAGAAAAGTGCCATTCAAGAGGAACCTGCTGCAAGGTAGGCTGCAGTCAGAGACCACCAGCAGAGCTGATGCAGCAAGGGAGGAAGATTCCCTGAAGGAATATTACATTATTAATATATTACTGAAGCTGCAAATATCTATGTAAAAAAAAAGACCTTCAGTTAAATATAAATACTTAATGATGAGGAAAAAAGAGTATTCGTTATGACATTATGCAGTTTTAATACAATTTATTGCCTTTTTTGATCTGACATTAGCATAACTTTAACCACAAATCAAACACTAGGAATTGGCAACAAAAAAAACATTGACATTTAATGTAAGCTCCCAACAATGGAGTTTTACAATAATAAAAAATATATTTTACAGTATAAAAACAAATCTAAAAAAAACCATTGAGTTACCTGAGATTAAAAAAAGATTGGTTATTATGAATTATCAACTAAATAAAAACTTTGACAGGAAAAGCCCTTGAATAAGTTCATTTTTTATTGCAGCAACATAATCACACACTGGAAAATTGAGAAAAACAAAACCTATAATCTTAGTTCAAGATAAAAAATCTTTCAAGAAATAATAGTTTTAAACAAGTGATTATGGAAACCCCTGCTGTTAATAATGTGCATAACCACCTTTTGTCAATTAGATTAACTTAAGCATCTTTTCACAAGGCTGAAGCATACAAAGTATATTTTCAATAATTACCTCAGTTGCTTGTATTTTGTGGAGATTTTTGCTGGTGATTTTGTTAGGAGCCATTATTTCTTAACATGCCAATTTTTCATGATTGAAATAAAGGTTGCATTTTTCACAGCTTTTCATCAATACAATATTAATTTAAACAAGGTGTTTTTTACACATCATAAACCATTAAGATGCATATTTTAATGCCTCAGAAATAAAGGCAACACTGGTTGCTGACGACCCGCTAAGTCCCAGTCCTCCTCAGTCTCCCGCTGCGACCAACGTCGCCTCCACTTCAAAGTCCGAAGCAAGATTAAAACAAGGTGCCGCATTCGCTTTAATACCAGTGTAAATAATATCTGCTTCTGTTTAATTTCAGCTTTAGGAGATTTGTTTTGTATTTTAACGATCAGGTGCCCCAAGTGACCTCGAGCTCATGGCAGCCATGATGCATCGAATAACTATGTTGGAGAACATGCTGGGGAGTCAAGCTCTGGAAATGCACCAAAAGGTCAAAAAAGAAAAAAGAAAGAAAGAAACACACACAACTCCTCCAAATGAGTAGAAAACTTTAAAGACATCCACCAACAGGATGAACTCTCACAGAGTTTTCTGCTTTTATCCGAAGGATGAGATGATCTCTGTTTTGGAGGAGCAGCTGAGATCTCAGGAGGAGTCAGGTATTTGTGTGCAACAGGCTCAGACCTGTCCAGGTTGAGGATGTTTGTCTGAATTAAAGCGATTCGCTGTCTGCTATCTTTCCCCGTGTAGATTCAGAGGCTGTGCCGTGTCTGAGTAGCAGATATGAGCTGAAGAAAAGGTGCCAAGTGCTGCAAAATAAAGTGCAAGAAATGGAGGTAAGATTTACAGAAGCAACCATGTCACTTCATATGAGGACCAATACAAATAAAATACCAAGTCATCTCATAGTTGTGAAGTGGAAGAAAGAATAAAACATTTTATGAATAAAGATTCAATAAGTGTGGCATGAGTTTATATCTATTCCACTTAACTCTGAATTTCCTAAATGAAACCCAAAAGTAGCTAAAAGTTAACAATGCACTCCACACGTTTCCCCTTTTTTGAAGATTGGCAAGAAGAATGTTAAATTAAAGCTTCTCCCACAGTGAAGCAAGGTGTTGGCAGCGTCTGAGTTGCTAGAAAGCTGGATGGAGCTAAATACAGGTCAACCCAAGATGGAAACCTAGAAGCTGCAGAAGACTACAGGCTGGAACGGTCCAGTCAAAGTCCAGGCTTAAGTAGATGAAAAACATGAGCTATTTGGAAAGAATGAGCAGAAAATTCAGAAAATTCCTATAATCTCTAAAGAGTCACAGCTGTATTCTCTCATATGGCAGTGGGATGATACAAACACCCATATTTCTTTGTTCTGCCATTTTACAACTTTCTGCTTAGTTTGTCAGAATGAAGCAGGTTGAAAGCGACCTCCCTTTTTCCTCGTAGAGCTTTCTGGGTGACTATGGTCTGGTCTGGGTGGGAGACGAAAACACCAGCAACTCAGAAGAGAGTCCACAGAATACAAACTCTGGTATAGTTTGATCTTGCATTGCAGACTCTCGGCTCTCTTCTAATCAGCTCAAACGTTTACTTTCATCTTCATACTGACTGTGTTTCCTGTGCAGGACTTTCTCCTAACGGGGGCTTCCAAATGAACTTTGACCTTGTCCTTCGGAGGATCAGGGAGCTGAATGTCCTCGCAGGGGAAGGGGAGTCCTTCGTTCAATCAACAGGGACTGGAGCCAAGCTGGCGAAAAAAGATCCCATTCAGCTGAGACTCTACAGGAACGGCATCGTCATGTTCGACGGTCCGTTCCGCTCATACCAGGATCACAGCACCCAGGTCGGCTCTCTGCTCAAATCATTCTACACTTTACTGAGCTGGATGGTTCTTAATGTGTAGGGGTTTGTTGTTTTTTTTCTACTGATTTTTACAGCAATGCATGCAAGATCTAATGGATGGCTACTTTCCATCTGAGCTCCAACAGAGATTTCCAGACGGCGTACCTTTCGAGGTGCGTCTCTGCAGCACTTTCTCCATTTGCAAACGTGCGGGTGTCTCACAGGGAATCCCTCGTCCAGGTTCATGACCATCGAGACAACGAATTCACGGTCAGGACGCCATGGCACACGTTTCCTGGTGACGGACAAGCAGTCTGTGGGAAGGAATCAACGGATTCAGTCGGCTTTGTTCCAGGTTTGGTCAGAACTCGTCACAGTTGCGGCCTACAGTAGAGGATTGGGTCACCATCTTTTGTTTTGTTTGGTTGGTGTTTTGGTTCTGATTCTTAGACAGGAGGCTGACCACAGATCAGTTCCTCAACAAGCTGCCCAAGGTGGTAGTGAAGGCCGGCAACGTGATCAACATCAGGGGTTCCCTGAGGAGAACGCTGCAGGTGAGCAGCAGAGATCCATCATTTACGCTGACTAACCCAAACCTCTGCTTAACAAACACCGGTTCTCTCATCAGGGTCTCTCTGATGCTCCAAGCAGCAGCAGCAGCAGCAGCAGCAGCTCAGAGATTCTCATCGACACACCAGCGCTCACAGCGATGACGGAGAGGTAAACAAAGTGACTGTGAAATGAGGCCAAGCCTCTGCTCCGTTCAGATATTCTGCAGATCAGGATTTTATGAAGGAAGCCCATGTTTAAAAGGCTGAAGGGACTGGCTTCTGCACAGCTGTATTTGATGTCAAAGCCTGATTAAATTCTGATGACCGATGACAGAGATTCTGGAGATTACTGCAGGCTCTGATGTGGAAAAATGGGGCAGGCCAATCTGGAACATCTCGGGATTATGTTCGACGACAGAAGCAGCATCAGCAGCAGCAGCAGAAACACCTCGCTGCTGATAAACAGAAAAAGACTCAAGTTTTAATCTGTCATTTTCACAATATGTCCTCAGGACACAGAAGATCGACTCTGACGAACCTGCCCAAGCCGTCGTCACGCTCAAGCTGAAATCAGAGGATGGGAATCTCACCTATGTGATGAGAATGAGCCTCTCAGAAACGGTCGGCCAACTGCGAGCCTATCTGGACAAACACAGGTGGAAAAAGCATCCTCGTGAGCTTTTGACTTCTGTCCAGTTTAACTTTCATAAGCATGTGGTTTCTCGCTGCTCTGCAGAGGGACAGGTCAGCCGGGTTATGACATCATCAGTGCATGTCCACGCTGCAGCTTTGGTGATGACAATCGGACCCTCCAGTCCTGTGGACTCACAGGAAACGTCACTCTGAGGCTCCGTCAGCAGCAACAGCGACACCAGTAAAGAGTTTGAGCCTCTCTTCTTCCTTAAGGTTTCCTGCAAGCTTCAAGCATTTGGGATTAATAAATAAGAAACTGTATGCTAAACACACATGATGGTTAAAGCTACTATTTAAATTTCCACGAGTAAATTTCCAGGGGTCACTAAGACACCAAAGGCACTTCATGCCCAGAGGATCTGTGATTCTGGGCCTGGCTCTCTTGTTAGACACATGACTCTTTGTAATACCAGATTTGGTGGGCTCTGCCAGAAAAGTAAAGAGGTCATCACTTCGTCTTTCAACCGGGTGAAGATCTAAAACATTCAGTCGAATGTACACTAAAACATCTAAGATCAAAAATCAATCCAGTCTCAGACCACAAAACTTAAATCCTGCAGAAAAACTTGAGGGTTGAACTGAAGAGAGGAAAGGATTCAGGATTCTGGATGATCAGAGATCTCTCTCTGTACACTGCAACCTAGTAAAAACTACTCATCTGCAATTTTGAACATGCACTAAATAAATGTGATTATTAAGGCGTGGATTTTTCTCAATTTTGCAGCACAAGATTATGCTCCTGCAATAAAATATTCAACAGAGGTGACAGTAAATGCAATCAGTTCTGCATCTACTGCAAAAATGTTCCTTGGTATTTTTAGACTAGAGAGCTGTACACTGGAAGCACAAAGCAGATTAAGTGTTTACAGTTCTTATATAACGTGAAACAGACAGCCAGGACCGAACAACTGAGCCGTCCTGAGTCATCATTACAAGGAAGAAAATGGTTTAACCTGAATGGGTTCACATCTGCTGCTCTGATGTCTCACAAAGCTTAGATTGGCATGAGCCCAACACCAAACTGTGAACAAATCAGTTCTCAAGACCTTCTGCAGTCACAGTAAACAACAAAACCACCTCAACAAATTCAATGAAAAACAATGTCAAAAATCTTTATTTCTACAATATTTAGTTAAAAACATAAAACAACAGTATGAAAATAAGACGTCTTTTTCCCTTTTGCAAAACATTTGAGATGTTAAGGCATGCGGAGCCTGACGTTCCAAAGCGAAACCTTGTGCTGTTAAGTTTTAAGGTCCCATGAAATGAAGTATGGCTTGAGTGTCCCTGGTTAAAATCTTTTGTCGTATGTCTTTTTTCTTTTTTTTGCATATCTTTATTTTTAAAATCCCTTTCACCTCCTGTAAAGTGTCGAGTTTTTCCTAAATGGCTTACCCTATACTTGTTGGGATTTGGGGGTGATCTCGTCATCCCTGCTGATGATCACCACGGGATAACAACAAACACGTAGGAGAACCTGCTCCCATCTCAACATCCTATTACAAGTGACCAGAACAAAAATAACACTTCATGGGACCTTTACGAAATCTTCTGAACACATTAACACATTATTACATGAACAAGTTAGGCAGGCCCTCTAAACTCCCCCACCCCAAAAAAATTGTTCACACCAAGTTATCAAAACAAAAATAATAAATAACACAAAGGGTTAATACTGTTTCTTAGTCATTTATCAGTCAACTACTCTGCAAGTCAGCCATGATAGACGTTAAAACAGATCCTACAAAAATCTTTCCCAGACTAACAGTTTTTACTCCAAATCGTTAACCGCGAACAGAAAAGAGTCGGCGTTTCCTCGGCTGCTGTAATGTGTCCCTCTGTTTCCTACATTCAGAGTCAGGGAATGTATTGATTATTCTACTGGTTGGTACTCTGAGAGAAAGGTCATATTGGAAGACTTTCAGCTGCAAACAACCCTTCCGGTTGGTCTGAATCGAGTTAGCATTGTAGTTGCAATCAGGACAAAGGCACACGCTGGTGTTCAGTCAGAGCGGCTGCCCGCGGCGGGGAGGCGAGCTCGCCGACGTTCCCGCTTTAGACCAGAGAGTCTCTTTGGTAATAAAACCGCTGTAGGCCTGTTGGTGTGAGAAGCTGATTTGGTTTGAAACCCTTGAAGTCGTTACGTCCCGTATGTCACAGCACAGTCCGTCGTTACAGTGTTCACCATTAGAAACAATGATGCATCGGTAACGTTTCTTTGTCAATTCAGTTAAAAGCACAAAGTTAAAACATGTCCAGTTGATTGTCAACCACTAAAAGGATCATTCCCCCCTAAACAGGGAAATAAAGATTTAAATAAATTAGATTTCTGGGACTTCCAAACAAAGCGTCATCTACTCGAGTAAAACGAAGAATAAGACTGTTTGGTAACTGGTAACACAATGTCAACCTCGCCAAACCTCACACTAACACACACACACAATGCTTAAAGGATCAAGTAGTAGAGGTAAGTTATTTCTGTAAGCCCTTGGACTGAAATAGACGAACTAACCGAGGATGGGAGGCGTCTGAGCTACAGCTAGGCTTGGGACTCAATGTTCAGTCAGGTGAGAGAAGCTAAAGAGAAACCATTTTGGTTTGTCCACAATCTAGGAAATTAAAAACCTGGGCTTTCTTCAAACATTCAGTATCGAGGAAAGAAAGCCTGAGAGATGCCAGAGGAGAACAAGTGGTTGCTGCAGGTCTCCTCCGTCAGAGAGACGTCGCCGTTACTGAGTGATGCAGTTCTCCCCCATGTCCTGTGCGTAACGATCCAGAATGACGTTGCGCAGTTCCTCCACGTCCCGCCGGAGCTGCTGGGCCTCCACCAGCTTCTTCTGCAGCACGTCTGGTTCCATCCAGTCCTCGTGCTGCTCAGAAACTGCTGGAGGTGCTGGGAGAAAAAAAAACAAAAACAAAACAAAAAAAAAACTAGTTTACCTCCAAATGAAAAGTTGTAAACAAATGTTAGAATTTCAGCTGAGCTTACAAGTGAAATCAAGCAGCAGAGAGAGGTTGGGGTTCTGTCCCCGGGCTCTCTGGGTCAGGATGCTGCACAGCGAGCGCAGGTCGCCCAGACAGGAGGCGATCTCACAGTGCAGCCTCTGTGTGAGATGGGCCCCTGCCGGGTCGAGGACGGATGAGGCCTGGTTGGGGATCCTCTGGTCAGGATCGCTCATCTGCTCCTGCAGCGTCAGATTCTGCTCGATCAGCTCCTGGTTCTGGGCCGACAGCTACAGAAACAAAGAGTCGGACATGGAGACGTCAGGATCCGTCCGGGTAAAATGATTAGAAATGTGTAGGAATCAGAGCTGGATGAAAGAGGCATCAGCAGGTCAAAGAATTACAAACACAAGAAATCAGAAATAGGTCATAAGGTTCTTATACACGCATCTTAAATAATCTAAAAAAAAAAAAAAAAAAAGGTTCCACATTTTTTTGTCACTCATTTCCCAAAGTGAAACTCCTAGAAATTGATTATATATGGAGTTTTACTTTCTGAAATAATTGACAAAAATGTTAATGTTTTCCATGATAATGCAATGTAGGTAAATATATCCAAGAAGTTTAGTTTTTTTTTGCCCCCAAATCTAGGGGATAAACTTTTTTAATCCTCACCTCCTTCATGGCTGTGTGGAGCTCCAGGACATTCGTATCTTTAGCCAACACTTCTTCCCTAAGAGCCTGAGAACTGCTTTCTTCCTGAGAAATTTGCTCCTCCAAAGCCTACAGATACAGAGACAACACAATGTTAAAACAAGTGGAAGCACACAAAGACTCTGTCGTTTTGAAGAGAGCAATACCTGGATTTGGGATCCAAGCTGTTCCATCATTCGATGTTGCTTCTCAATAACCTGAAAGGAGAAAAACTTGTCAAAACTTTAATTGATAAACCCAAACAAAGTGGAGCCTGATTGTGAAATGGATGGAAAATGTCAGCAAAAGACTCAGATGGAATGGTTTAGATTGAAGAGTCTTAATGTGCTAAAATGGCCTAGTCAAAGTCCAGAACTATATTCAATTGAGAAACTGCCTTGAAAATTGATCTTCAATGGTGTAACTGTGGCAAAAAGTGGTTCCATCTAGTTTTGATTTTTCAGATTTTTATGCCAAAAAACACTTTTTCCACTACACAAACTGCGCAGTTTATTAAACAGAATCCATAATATGAGAAAATGTAAAAAATTAAATAAATAAAATATGTTCTAAATATTTTAGAAGGATAATGCCAGTCATCCCCACTCTCATGTGCCCAGCTCTACCAAAACACACACACACACACACACACACACACACACCTTTTTGAGCCTCTGCTGCTCCTCTCTCAAAGCGTCATTCTCTGCTCTAAGCTTCTCCATATCCAGACACGGGAGTCTGGCTCCGTCCTCTAGGCCCTGCTGCACCCGCTGCTGCATGCTGATGAAGGCAGTAAACAATTCTCATTATGCATTTTCACTGAAGTGGACACATAATTCACCTGCTGTTTTAGGGGGATGACGCATCTTGTACATACTCTGTAATGGTTTTCAGCAGGTCTCTCTCCCTGCGTTTCTGCTCCTCCATCTGAGCATCTTTTTCCTGGAGCTGTGAGCGCGTTTTCTCCAGAGTGGCTTCCAGTTCTCTAACCTTTTCTTCTAGCTGAGCCGTCTGCTGCTCGGCCTCCGATAGCTGTGAACAAAAGGGAACAAGTCATGTAGGTTCGCATTTATAGTCTACATACTAGGATTAATGTGCAGCAGCAATTTAGATTAGTTAAAGTGTTCTTACCTGCTTATTCTGACTCTGATAGTCCTCTAAGGTAGGCAGGTCAGCGAGGTAGCGCTCCAGAGTTTCAATACGCTGCTGGTTCTCCCTCTTCAGCTCTGACTCCTTTTGACATTTCTTCTTCAGGTTGTTGATGTGTTTGTCTCGACTGCGGATCTGCAGATTCAACCAGACGTGTAGCACAGAGTTATATGATCAGAAAAAGTGACTACAGTCATTTGGCGCACACTCTGAACATAAACAAGCTGAAAGCTTGAATAAAAGTCATTTCAGTAAAACGCTCCAGCGGCTTTCTTTCATCTTGCACTGATAAAATGAGGAAGTTGACAGAGCAGGTTGAAAGTTATGCTCAACATTAGAAATCTAGTCCTGCGGTGAAATTCGGGTGGGTTTCAAGCATCTACAGCTTTATAAACATCCATCCATTTACCCATTGAAGTAAAGGCGATGAAAACATATTGCTGCTAAAGAGGAAGGTCAAATTTGCAGTTCTCGGTTCAGTTTCCTCGTAATTCTGTGGTTCCTTTGATTGCAACACTAGTGTTAGGTAGACATGTCAGATAAACACCAACCCTTTCTTCCTGTTTCTTCATTTCCTCTGCGTGCCTCTCGCAGGCTTCCTTCAAACTCTCAGTGAGCCGCCGCGTCTCTGCCTCCACCGCGCCGAGCCGACACTCCGCCTCGGCCTTCTCCAGCGCAGCGCAGTCGGTGCGCTCGGCGAACTGAGCTCTAAGGAAAGCGTTTTCCCTCTGAGCCTCCTGCAACGCCACCACGTCATGTCAAGGAGTGAGAAACAACAAAGCAGCACATCATTTCATGATATGAAACAGAAGTGGCGTGTTCTGACCTGAAGACGCAGCATGAACATGTCGGCGTACGAAGCGCCTCGACCCAGCAGGGCGCCGTGAACCTGCAGTTCGCTTTCCCTCAGCCGCTGCTCCAGCTGGGCCATGTGCTGCTTCTGTCTGCATCGCAAACACATAAAACAATGAACAACAAAGCATGAAGTCGATATATAAAGATTCCCTTCGTTCATGTGCTTAAAAGGAATAGCAAGCCTGTTAGAAACGCTTACCTCTCAATGATGAGCTCCTTCTCCTTCAGCAGACTCTCGCTGGCTTTAACCAGAGCGTCCCACTTGCCCGACTCCGAGTGCAGCGGCGTCGAGTAGAGCGGGGGATACTGGCTCACTCCAGCATTCATCAACTAAATTGGAAAAAAAAAAAAAGTCAATGTCATTGAGTTAAAGCTGAAATATAAATCAGATGTCTGCAATAACTTACAAAGTCACATTTATAATCCTTTAATTTCACAAATGCTCAAAGCGTCTTCACATTATGTAACTGCAGCACAAGCTTCAGGCTATGGAAGTGATGAAACGTTGAGTAGAGAATAATGTAAAGAAACTGCACTTCTCAGGACATTTTTTTATTATTTATTTCATTAAAAAAAATTAAGACCCAAATTGGATTTTCAAAACCTTTGTCAAGAGACAGGTTGTCATGGCACCAGCACGTAGTTTATTCTCACCAGGTGCTGGAGGAATGTGTAAAGAGCATCAGGCTCAAACCTGAACAATGTAAAACCTTTAGAGAATCTGAAACACTTTTAAGGTCTTTGGAAAATATTTGACACCAAACTGTTATAAAGGAAGGTAGGATGGCCATATACATGCAAGTCCTCCAACATGTGATACTTTCAAAAGAATCCATCAAGACTGATAAAACCAGACTTAATTTCTTCGCTGTATGCTGTAGAGTTTCTTTAGGATCCCCTGAGTCATCCAATGTTTCAGAACTTAAATTTCCCCTTTTTTTCCCCAGAAAACCTTTTTTTCCAACTTTTACAAACAGCCAGATAATTTCACCAGTTTCCCATAACTTCAGATTTTAGCGTCTGCACAAATCAAGCAAAACATCTGACAGCTGGAAAACAAAGCCTTCCTAATACGCTTACCTGCATTTGTTCCACTTGTAGGCGTAAAGTCTCCAGCTGCTGTTTTTGCTGCCAGCTAGGAAGTTCACTGCATCTGTCGTAGCTTTTGGGACTCGTGTGCTCCCTGAACAGAGCTTGAGTCTGCAGATTGAGCGGGCTTGAATAAACCCCGGCGGATCCGGCCGCGCCCAGCTGACTCCCCCTCTGATTAGAGGTTTCTGCGATTCCAGGGAGGCCGGGCCGTGCTTCGGGCAGAACCTTGTAGCTCTGGTCCAAACCCGCCCTGTACGCCTCAGACATACAGTCTGCAGGGTCTCTAATCCCGGAGGTCTGTAACCTGAGCCTGACATCGGGACACAGCCCTCCCAACAGGGCCGACTGATTCAGAGTGGGCTCCACCGGGGGAGAGTCGAACCTCTGGCCCTCATCCAGCCTCGTGTGATCCGTGGGAAAAAGCGAGTGGTCCAGCCCGTTGACGAGGCTGCGGTAGCGGCTCAGGCAGTCCGGCTTGGGTCCCACGTGATCAACTCCTGCACCCGGCTGGGCGTCCAGGTTGGGCGAAGAGGCTGATTTAGAGATAGAGGAAGACTTGGATGTGGAGCCACTCGGGGTTCTGGAACCAGAAGACGACCTGTGACCCTCGGTCGAGGACAACACGTCGTCCGGGCCGAAAGAGCGCGGCTTTGAGGCCGAGGCGCCAGCCGTGGAGGGCATGACATGAGCAGTGGGGATGGGGATCTGACTGCGGATGGGCTGGAAGGAGGGGCTGCTGCTGGAACTGCAGAAATCTAAAAAAAAAAAAAAAAAATACAAGCAAAATTAAAAGAAAATGATATTAGGTATCAGATAAAAGGTTACTTTCTTTCCACTTAGTATAAAAGTAGACTGATATTCATGCTAAAATCCTTTTATTCACTAAAATAATCATTAGTTGCAGCCCTATTCCAAAGTACCAAGAAGTCTGCTGCAGATCAGTTTCTCTATTTTCAGACAGAAGTAGATGGAGAGGGGTTTATGGGTGCCCTACTTTGATGAGGTGTCACCTCTGAAAGAATTAACTGGCTCCGACTGACTCAACTCAGGGAATAGGCTTAGAATAGACTCACACCAAAGCTCTGAATGAATGCTCCACATTCGATCCAAAACAAATGCATCAGGTGTAAAAGTGGATAAAGAATGTGAATATTAAAGAGGGTCACTCTGCTAGGCATGCAAAATGTCTGTACAAGAAGCTCAGCCATCATGTTAATCACAAAAAGAACATCAGTTAGAAAGAAAGACATAGAAATTTAAAATGAGCCTTTAGTTCAGGATGACAAACCTGAGAGATCTGTTGAAGTCTGAAAGTCGGGGAGTCACTCCAACTCAGAAAGACAGTTTGCTGTGGCATTTTTTACCTAAAGCTGAACTGAGGTTACAGCAGCAGTAAAACGCGCTGAATCAAAACAGGAAACGGTCTTCTGCATTTCCAGGCACCACCGAAACCTTCTGCGACGCGCAGGCTGACAGCTGCATGGCGAACGGACCCTTCTCTCAAATCTGTATTGTCCCCAAAAAGCCAAACCGGCCTGGACCGAGCTCCGAGCCAATGCACACAAACAAGCGTACGCAGGAAAGGTTAGGGGTATTTATAGCTCACCTCTCATGTTACAGACTGATCGCTGGGCGCCGCTTATTTAAGCACCTTGCCTCCTCCGGACGCAACACCCATCACAACATGGAACATTTTAAACCACAACACCATCAGACCAGAACTTCAGCTCCGTAACAGAATCATAAAATGATCCAATGCATTTAAATATGATGGAAAAATTACAATTTCAGAAAAATAAATCTTAAAATGTATTAAGAAAAAGGCCTTCAAGCTATGTTGATTCACGACCGGCTAAAACAAGTTTAAACCGTTCCGTAACAAGAACTTTGTCGAGCGGTTTACTCAGCAGACATTCCTTCCTTTTGACAGTGTATAGTAACTCAAACTCAAAGCTTCTTCATGCTAGTTTACATTAAAGCTTCCTCTATGCGTTAAGAACAAGTCAAAATTTTGGATTTGATACAGTCATTTTACAGGGCAAAGATGCCAGAGTCATGACAAAGCCAGTAGCTGGTCCTTTAATGCATTATAGAGAGGGAAATACACAGTCCAGTCACATTAATGTGACCACCACGTACTTTCCACTTCAGAGTTAAATAACCAATCACAGAAGGCAGGTGGCAGCACAGTGCAGTTGAGCGTATATAAAGGGTGTGTGTGGGCTTCGGAAAACATTTCAATCGTTGGCGTAATGCAGAAACGAAGCGATTTATCCGACGTCCAAAAGGGCATGATCATTGGCTTTCGGGCCAAGGGTGGAAGCATTTCCGAAACGGCTGAGTTTGTGAACTGTTCGCGTGCCGCCGTGGTAAAAGTGTACCGTGCATGGCAAAATGGGACTGTCCAAAATCAACGACGTGGCAAATGTGGTGCACCACGGGCCATAGATGACAGAGGCGAACGACGGTTGCGGAGATGCGTTCGGGCAGATAGACGGGCTACCGTTGAGCAACTGACCACTAAAATGAACCAAGGGGCTACCACAAGTGTCTCCCAAACCACTATTCAGCGAACATTGCTGCGTCTGGGCCTCCGAAGCAGACGCCTGGTTCGTGCACCTATGCTGACTGGTGTTCATCGACGACGAAGGCTAGAATTTGCACGCCAGTACAGCAGCTGGACGTCCACTGAGTGGCGACAGGTAGCGTTTTCAGATGAATCGCGTTTTATGCTCCATCGGACAGATGGACGTTGGCGTATAAGGCGTGAAACCTCTGAAAGGAACCACCCTGCAACCATTGCAGGAACGGTCCAAGCTGGAGGCGGGAGCATTATGGTCTGGGGAATGTTTTCCTGGCATTCTCTGGGTTCACTGATTATTGTGGAAGGCACGATGGATCAATACAAGTACGCATCTGTCCTTGCGGACCATGTCCACCCCTACATGCGCATTGTTTTTCCTCAGGATGATGGCATCTTCCAGCAGGACAATGCGAGGTGCCATACAGCTGCCAGTGTACGTGCGTGGTTCGAAGAGCACCAGGATGAGTTTACCGTCCTCCCCTGGCCAGCAAACTCACCTGACTTAAACCCAATCGAGCATCTGTGGGACCATCTCGATCGAGTTGTTCGCGCCATGGATCCTCAACCGCGTAATCTAGCGCAGCTGGCCACGGCATTAGAGTCGGCATGGCTCAACATCCCAGAGAAGACCTTCAGGGACCTAAGTGACTCTCTTCCTGCACGTCTCGTAGCAGTTCGCTCTGCGAAAGGTGGTTATTCTGGCTTTTGACAGATGGTCACATTAATGTGACTGGACTGTGTAATAGAAAGGCACCAGGGGAACAGAGCAGAAACAGCATGAGCAAATGAGAAGTTGGTCTAAGTTGGGCAAACCTAAACCAGAGGTCAGCAACCTCAACAATTTATATTATACTATTCATTTCATGCATCAAAAACAAGAACTCATACCTGCTTCCAACTATAACTACAATCATCTGCCAATAGTGTGTCCTCAACTCAGATGCACCTTGAAGCAGAAATTAGGATAATTTTGTAATGCCAACAAATACAGAGCTACTATTAAAGAAATTGCGCAACAATTCTTGCTCCTTTGTTTGTAACGAGGTCATTTAATCTCTTTCCACACTAAAATGAAGAAAAGCCTAATTAACCAAATAAGGCAAACAGCTTGCACCCAAATGACATCACAGCACTGCACCCATGCACCTTTTATTCCCATTTTGTACAACAAACTCTATATAGAAAATTAATGACATGACAATTGAAAAACTTGAAATTTAAAAACGTTATTCCTCTCCAAATCATTTTATGGTTTAAGTTCTGGTGTTGGGTGGCCAGAACAGTAATTTGCAGACAATGCAAGTTCATTCTTGGAAAGTTGCCTTGCTAGGCCCAAGTTCAGATATCTGCTTACAACGGTTATTTTACAACTTTAGACATCTCAAAAGTAAGTACAAATATAATTCCTTTGGAAAACACACATTAATTATTCCCTGATACTTTTCCATGAAGGACGGCAGATGGATCAGAGATTTTTATTGTCCAGTGGTAGAAAGGATGGCGAGAAAATCCATCAAGTTCTGTCAGAAGTAGGACCACATCATTGGGTTAATGACCATTAGCACCAACTTTGTTAAGCGCTAACCTAACAGCCCCACTGTGCTTCTAATAAACCATGTCGTCTATTATTCTACTGTGTTTCCCGTGGAAACTGGAGCCTCCCCTCCCAGGTGGCCATTCATGACAAACCACATTTTAGAATAATATTTTTCCACCAGGTTCTAACAACAGAACCATGTCCAGAACAGTATTTCCATTTAAAAGCATAATGTGTGGCAAAACAAAAACAATGATCAGTTTCCACACCCAAGACAGGGGACTACTCCCTGTTCAGTTGCTGAGTAATGGCGTTCCAACAAGTCATCTTCTCAACACAGCAGTGAAGCAAAATCTTGGATGGGTGGTAGTTGGAACATTTATCCATTTCTATACAAAACCCTTTGGCGATAGATCACAAGCCTCTTCCCTCTCCATGAACAGCCCAGTAAACAAGACAACAGATAAAATCTATTTGATTTCTGCTACCTAAAAGTGTTGAGGGCATGCGTCTGGGCATGCTAGCATCTACAGTAATTATCAAGTACAAGAGCAGGCTGCTGTCTGTGCCAGACATTCTTCAAAACAATATTACACAACACGCCGCAGGGCTAAGGAAGAGCCATCAGAAGACATCACCTTCCATGCTGTCAGATGCTGAAGTGCCGATCCCGGTGTCCCCGCTGTCGGACGTTCCCGGCCGGCGGCCAAAACGGCTTTGGAACTTCTCTGAAACAGCTTGCGTCTGCCACTCCATGTCAGCGAACCGACCTAATGTGCGTTTGGGGGGAAAAAAGGGCACAAAGACAGCGGCGTGTTACATCAACACGCAACGAACTGATGCACCGTGTCAACATTTTCACAGCTGAGTGTCAACTTACCAGGGGATTTGGATTCAAAATATCTCTGTGAGGTCGTCATTCCATGAGACAATGTCACCTGATGAAAATATACATGCAAGAAGCAAGTATAAGTACAGCAATTTTCAAAATGTACCTTTGCTTTTAAGCGATTCCTATGAAAAAAAAATGCAATACAAAGTATTCCCAACTCTTGTCATGAACTCTTTTGTACATCTGTCATTATGTTCCAATCATGCAATTCAATGTCACTAGCGTGGAGGCCAACCCAAATGAGCACACAATTATGAAGTGCAAAGAAAATGCCAAACGCTTTCAAAGCGTAGCATCTGAAAAGTGTGGTGTGCATTTGTATTCAGCCGTTTCTATTATGGTACTCTTTAAATAAAAGCCTCATTAGCAAATACTGAGGCACATATGCGATTTGATTCAAGTATGAAACCACATATATTAAGTGAGAACCTCAAGGATTTGGTAAAGAATGTTAATGGAAAAACAGCATCACCAAAACTAAGGAACACATCAAAAAGGTCAAGGATTAAGTTGTGGGGATGTTCAAGTTTAGAAAAATAAGTTTGGGGTAATATGCATTGATCCAAAAAAAAAAACCATTGTGTAGTTCATCACTAGAAAAACTAGCCAAGAAGACCATGTTAACTTTGGAGGAGACCCAAAGACCCACAGCTCGAGTAGGAAAAGAAAAACTGGGTTACGAACTCCACAAATGTGTTGCTTCTGGAAAAGTGGTGACCAAAACTGACCCAAGAGTCGACAAAATGTTACAGGGATCAGGGGACATAATATTATTGCAACGTACTTTATTTTGGTTCTTTGAAAATATCATGTGATTCAGCTGCTGGTGTGTTTACCAAAAATGTCAACACGTACATTTAACACGAGGCTCTCAGGGTAAATCCTCCTTAAAAATATTAAACCTGGCCTCACACGGTGTAAATTAAGAACAAAGTGGTTTTGTAACAGGACTCAACAGCTGTTCACAGGACTTTCTGTTCTAAGTTACAACAAAAATAACAACATGGGCACATGTCTTATATAATAGCCCTCACAATAACTTGTTCTCTTTATTTGGCTGCGTGAAGCCGTACGTTGTTTCTGACGAGCGAATGTGACAAACAGAAAAATGAGCCGCCAGGAAGCTAAAACTAATTTTAATGAGTAGCTAATTCAAAAAGGAAATGCCTTGTTAACCAGTCAAAGAAAGCTCAGAGCTAACCACGAGTAACCGTAACTAAAACCGATGCTGTAATTTACTTAAATACATACTCTGCTCTTCCAGTTTAGGCAAAAAGCCGAACATATAAAAACATTTTTTGCCCCAGCGCAACATTTTTGGTGTTCTGGGGTGCGCAGCGCTCTTAACCTGATTAGTTAATCCGCCATAAATCCGTTTCCGTCGAGCGAGCTAACAGCTAACTCAGCACTGCGATTTACTTAGCGAAAGAAGTTCCTACAGCCTCACAATTGCCAAACAGCTTATGCGACTAAATTTACAGAAAAAATACGATATCTACACGCTTAAAAGCATGATAACTTACCCGACTCTCTACATAAAGAGAAACTGCATTGGTAAATCTCGGATAAAGGCTCGTAACTGATGCCGAATCTGTACCATCCACTGCTGCTGCTGCTGCTGCTGCCGTTGTTCCGCTAGCCAACGGTTCCTCTCCAAGACAACAACCCCCAAGACACAATGGCTGCTCGTTTAATGTCACAGCACCGCCCGCCCGCCCTTCAACCGTATTTATCTGTGAACGCGTTTTAGGGTGTACTTAAACTAAACGGTTACATTTCTATAATTGTATAATGATTACCCTTCTAAATGTGTAATTTGTTGCATCTTTCAATATTGCAGCTAACATTTCAAGGTAAGCAAACACGTATCTCTCGTTTGACCGAATTCTACTGTAAAACAAAACGAGCAAACCCAAGCAAGATGTGCTGAGAAATCTAAAGTAGCACGCAAATAAGCTATGCAAAGGTTTCAAACGCATTTATACCTATTGTGATTTCTAAACAATTTTTACAAAACTGACAGAGCTAAAAATACATTTCTGTTTATATGTTAAATATAATATTATGAAAATTCAATTAAAAAATATTTACCTACCAACAAGGAAAATAACTGGTATTGTAACTTGTAAGCAGGTGAAGGGTGTAATATTCTCGAGTAAAGGCACACAAAAACCAAGGGACTAAGAAGATTTTGAGGATATTAGAAATTCAATAAAATATTTATTAAATTTGATAAACAACATATTAGTCTCAGTAACATATTCAGTCTTTTTATGCCAGTATATACCAAATTGCCAGCTTGGGCTTAAGAAGTAGTGGCCACACAAGAAATGTTGCTATCTACTGCAGAGCATTCTATACCAATTGTGTTGATTTGCATTGTTCAAGGTGCGAAGTGACAATCATTTCTTGTCACTTGAACAATAGACGATTTAATGTAATCATCTACTGTCTGCTTAAAGTTTACCAAAAGACTAAAAGTTTATATAACCAGAAAATTAGGAGCTCTTAAGAGTTGTTTTGGGGTTTTCAGGGCTCCTCGTCTTTCATGTTTTTTTGCAAGAGACAACTGGCCCTAAAGGAGATTCGAACAAAATAAGTGGGAGTTAAGCCTAGAACAAAAGGAATAACATAAAATCAAAATAAATAATCACATTTCAGTATTTTTTTAACCACATTTCTCCATGATTCATGAAAAGTCTTAACAACATCAAAATTATATTCCGTGGTTTAAGTGTGTATAGGTACAAAAAAAAGAATATACGACAATGTATATAGGGACAAAATACTGTATTGGTACAAATTAAGAATTGGGGCGTGGGGGCTAACTGACCTTCACAAATAGTCAAGCCTTTTTTGTTTTAACTCAAGTGGGTTCCATCCTAGAATCCTTTTGTGACTTCAGGCCTACTTAATGTCCCTTCAGTTTGACCAAAATCCAGATAAAGCCTACCTATGTTGATTAGGTTGCACTGACCAACCATTGGCAAGCATATTCATAATATTGTTTTTTAATCACCCACTCACCTTTTTGACCTTACTTCATACAGCTCTGCTTTTACCGTGTAAAGATGAATTAATAGTTTCTTATGGTGTAAAGTATTGCACAAAAAAAACCAAAAAAAAAAAAACAGAAGTGATGCTGACAAATGCTGACGCTGCCTTGTTGGAGTTTATGACATCGACAGCACATCTGTAATATCCTATCACTTTGAGCTTAGATTTTAAGTGAATATTGTTATTAATTTACTTCCACATACAAAACTTTAAAGGGATAATAAAGATTTGATTGTAGTTTTTCCTTTATCTTACCATAAAAATGAGTGCCATATTTTTTGCTCTCTAGCGATTATTGAGACTGTCAGTTTGATGTGTGCTGGACTACAGGGGTGAATCTTTGATTTTGATGTATTCACCCAAGTTTAAATAAAAAGAGAGACGGTAATAATAATAGTAATAATAATAATAATAATAATACTGAGGCTGCACAGTGGCGCGGTTGCCTTGCAGCAAGAAGGCCCTGGGTTCGATTCCCGGCCCCAGCCCTCCTGCATGGAGCCTGCATGTTCTCCCTGTGCATGCGTGGGTTTTCTCCGGGTACTCCGGTTTCCTCCCACAGTCCAAAAACATGACTGTTAGGTTAATTGGTCTCTCCAAATTGTCCCTAGGTGTGCATGGTTGTTTGTCCTGTGTGTCTCTGTGTTGCCCTGCGACAGACTGGCGACCTGTCCAGAGTGAACCCCGCCTCTCGCCCGGAACGTCAGCTGGAGAGGAACCAGCAACCCTCCCGACCCCACTAAGGGACAAGGGTGTCAAGAAAATGGATGGATGGATAATAATAATAATAGTAATTATTATTATTATTACATAATAATAATAATAATTATTATTATTATCGTACATTTATTATTATAATTTTAACACATATGCTCGTTTTATTTGATTATCTTATGTCAGCCTTTTGACTTTTTATGATGAAAGAGATTTTAAATTGTTTGCTTTTTTATTTGTAATGTTTGTTTCAGATGTGTGAATTTGTATAGGGTGCTACTGGTGTATCAATTTTCTGCTGAAATTTTACGAATTCCCCCACTGAAAAATATGTCTATTTAAATTCGTTTTTATTTTGTGGCTCCTTCGGCTGTGGGATGCTTTTATTCTGAAAATCTCTCGGCCCGGATGTGTTTGGTCCGGCGGAAGTAGGTTGATTATGTCCAGTGGGAGGAGGTTTGTGTTCAACTTACAGAAGGTATTTGCCTGAATCCTGTCAACAAACTCACAGTGTCTGTTAGTGGTGTTTGTTCAATGGACAGTTTTTGACAGAAGTATTTTCATGACAAGCAAACCGGTGAGATTTATTTGGTTCTTGTACTTAGTCATGAAATCTTCGCGGATATTTACGAAGGTCTACATGAAGTAGACGTTTTGTTTAGCTAGCAACGTAGCGGCAATGCGCTAACACCAGCTGATAAATTAACGACATGGCTCTTAGAGGCCCGATTTAATCGGGACTCAAAAGGAGTCTGTGAAGCTAACAGTGCTGTAACCTTTAGATAAGTGCTTTTGTTGTGGCAAACAGAGGGTTGTCGTTGCTGCGGTGCTAACAATAGTTGCTCACAGCTAGTGTCTTCGGCTTACTGGAGTTCGTGAGAGGAGCTAAACGCTCCTCTCTTCAACACTGTGGTGAGCAAAGTCTAACCTGATCCTTATCTGATGTGCCTGTCTGTTTATCGAGAGACGCGTTTCGTGTTCTTCATGTTTATCGTGGATAACGTTTTCTGTCGCGATTCTACCAATGCCAAATTACAGTTGATCACAACAAACGGACGTAGATGCCGTCTGAGGTCTGACCCCAGAACCTTGATCTCTGCTTCGTGGTGAGGCCATGGCTGCTGTCAACATCACCAGGGAGATCCTGCACAGGCAGATCAGGGTAAGCGCACCAAACCCGAAACTCTGAAAAGTTTCTTTAGATGGATCATCTGAAATAAACTTTATTGTTGTTTCTTGTATGTTAATGAGATGTTGCTTTATGTTTTTAGGACAGGAGAGCGCCGAGCTTCCAAAGGTCTTTTCATGTGACTGACCCCTTCATTAAGAGACTTGGACTGGAAACTGAGCTCCAGGTCTTTAAAATCAAGCGCTTTCTATAGCTTGTTTTGTTCTTTCAGCTGAATCTGAGAAGGGAAGCATGGTTGAAAATTACAGCTGCATAATGTTAAAAAAAAATCATAAGTTGGTGGTATTATTCTTAAATATTTCAGCGATGATATTGATTGTAATAAATCCACCTTTCAATTGTGATTACAGTACATCCAGCTTACCTTTATATTTTGAATCCTAGGTGTTAACATCTGTGTCATTATCTAATATTACATACCATTTGCAATCTTGAAGTCAGGGATGCTACTGCTACATATAAAAGAAAGCCATGAAATTTGCAGCTCAGTTTACTGAGTTTGTTTCTTATTCAACCAGTGACATACATAGTACTGCACAACTTCTGTTTGTGAAAATGTTCTTTTAGTGTTGAAAGACATACAATTTTGAAGCCTTTCAAAATTGGGTCTTTGCATATCGAAAGTACTACGCCGGCTGTGTGTCGCCGTCTCCCTCATCCTGAGTTTTCATATTCTAGAGATGAACTTGGAAACATGGATTCATCACCACTTCATTTTTTTTCTGATGTTGTGCATTCTGTGGAGAAAGTAGCAGTCAGGAAATACTCCACTCTCAACAGTCTTTGACATTACTCATCGATGAGGTTACATTTACAGCATATTGTTCACAACCTAACGTATCTTATCGTGTCTTTTCACAATCAATGTCACCTTCCTCTACAGGGCCACACTGGCTGTGTGAACTGCTTGGAATGGAACGAAAAAGGAGAGTAAGTCTTCCAGGCTTGAAAATGTATCAGTATCTTGGGTGTTTTTTCTATTTCTCATTATCTATCTACATTTGGAGAAATTTTACTTTATCCACTGGCTGATCTATTAGGCTTGTACTGTATTTGCCTGCTTTTAAAATTCATCTTTGTACGAAGCCCAGTGATGCTTGTTCAGCGCTAAAACTGTGAAGCAAAAAAGACTTCACTGTTGTGTCAGTCGAGCAACTTCAGGCAGGCAAGGCAGAAAGGCAACAGTATTTATGCAATTTCTTTTGTTTGAATTTTTTTCAATCGTGAATTTGTCAATGAATGCAGCTTAATTTGTGTTTGTTGTTCTTTCGTGCTCAGCCTGCTGGCTTCGGGCTCAGACGATCAACATGCCATCATCTGGGATCCATTCAGACACAAGAAGCTTACAACTATGCACACGGGTCATGCTGCAAATATATTTTCTGTCAAGGTAGTGATACGGTGGAATAACGGGAAGGTTTTACTTTAAACAATTGAGACAATGGGGCCGCAGATCTAAACTTCAACTTGGATTGTTGTTTTTGTAAAATACTTCGTGTCCCGACCTTTAGTCTGCGTGTCCTTTGTGTTTACAGTTCCTGCCTCACACTGGGGACAGGATCTTGGTAACAGGCGCAGCTGACACAAAGGTCCATGTCCATGACCTGACCGTGAAGGAAACCATCCACATGTTCTCCGATCACACCAACAGAGTGAAGCGCATTGCCACAGCACCGATGTGGCCCAACACCTTCTGGAGCGCTGCAGAGGACGGCATCATCAGGTGAGAGCCCAGTTACTGGTTTTAGTTATTTTTAGTCAGAAATTTGGTTTTAGGTTGTAGTTAATCATCCATCCATATGTCCTTCAGTCCAGGGGTGCATCTGTTGTTTCATTAATTTTTCTTTGATTTACCTATTTACCCATTTCTCCATCTATCATTTTTCTTTCTAAAGTCTTAAATTGTTTAATACATGTGCAGGAATTTCTAGTAACCATTTGAATTTGTGCTCAAATCTGAGAACTTGGTTCAGATTCAACTCAAATGTTCCTGGACAGGAACGTTTGAGGTTCTTTCCACACGTTCCTGGATAGGAACGTGTGAAAGAACCTTTTGTTTTTTAGTAATCAACACATGCGAAACAGAAGTGGATCCTCAGATCTGTTAAAGTGAGCTCAGAGACAAGTTTTCTAGACGTTGATCATTTCCCATACAATACCCGTGTGATGTAAACACATCCGGTCCGACGTCAGAGTTGACGGTGTTTGAAAAAGATTAGATTTTCTTTTACCCCCGCTCCCCCAGGCAGTATGACCTGCGGGAGAACAGTAAACACTCTGAGGTTCTGATCGACCTGACGGAGTTCTGCGGTCAGCTGGCTGAAGCCAAGTGTCTCGCAGTCAATCCTCGGGACAACAACTACCTGGCGGTGGGAGCCAACGGGCCTTTTGTTCGTCTCTATGACATCAGAATGATTCACAACTACAGGTAGGTTGCTGCCAATGTTCTCCCAGATGCGAGACTTGTGTAGAACTGAAATAAAAGTTCAATTTGCTCCTCACTCAGGAAATCTTTGAGCCAGAACACATCAGCGGCTGTTCACACTTTCTGTGACAGGCAGAAGCCCATCCCTGATGGAGCCGGGCAGTACTATGTAGCAGGTGAGTGCAGGGCCAAATTGTCTCGTATTGAAATATTTGACTCAATGAATTGGAAAATCATTTAAAAGGTATTTAATATAAATAATGAAATTCAAAAACCGAAGCATGTGTATTCATTACATGTTGAGTGAAACATTTTAAACGTTTATTTTGAGTTGAACACTCTGCCTGTAGTGGAACATTGTTGCATTGTTGGAACGACGACATTCTCCTCTGTTCTCCAGGCCACCTGCCAGTGAAACTCAGGGATTACAACAACCGCCTGAGAGTCCTGGTGGCCACCTATGTTACCTTCAGCCCCGACGGCACAGAGCTGCTTGTTAACATGGGTGGGGAACAGGTGACGTCTCCCATAACAAACACACAAATCGCATCCCTGTTCTCTGTTATTCCCTCACTGATTAATTTGTGCCCTTCCTCCAGGTCTATCTTTTTGACTTGACGTTTAAGCAGAGGCCGTATACCTTTGTGCTTCCAAAAATGTGCCAGTCAACAACAGGTAGTGCTTTGTAGGCAGAGTAATGCCTCAGTTTGTCTCGTAAAAAGGAGGTGATCTGTCTAGAACGAGTCTTTGTAATTTCTGCTATTGTTGCCTTCCATTAGATGTCCAGAATGGAAAGACGACAAACGGCGTCTCTAATGGCATCCATTTACCGTCCGGCCACATTCGCTTTACAGAAAGCAAAACACAGTCCAGGTAGGATTCAGCTCTGTCTGCTTCAATACATGGTTAGCTTTACAGAAGCCTTACCTCTTGCTTTTTTGCCTCGTTGTTTTAGTTTTACCGAGCTTCCTCCTCACTTGGAGAAAATAAAGCAACAGGCCAATAACGCATTCGCCCTCCAGCAGTGGACACAGGCCATCCAGCTGTATAGCTTAGGCATTCACGAGGCCAGGGGCAACGCCATGCTGTATGGGAACCGGGCTGCAGCCTATATGAAGCGCAAATGGTTTGTGTTGCATCATTATAAATGCTACTATCTGTATGGTTTTAAAGTAGCAATGTAACATTTCTGTTTGTGCATGTATGTGAATTACAGGGATGGAGACCATTACGACGCCCTCAGGGACTGCGTGGAGGCTCTCGCCCTGAACCCGGGACATCTCAAAGCACATTTCAGGCTGGCACGGTGTCTGTTTGAGCTGAAGTATGTGGCCGAGGCCCTGGAGTGTTTGGACGATTTCAAAGGAAAGTTTCCTGAGCAAGCGCACAGCAGTGCCTGTGATGCCTTGGATAAAGACATCAAGGCTGCTCTTTACTCCAAGTCAGATTCAGGTGGGAAGATGGACACCTCTGGTTGACTGATTTGTAACCTGTAGATATTCTCCGTTTTTTGTTTCTGACATTTAAGCTGCTGTAGCAATAATCTACACAGCTTTACATTTATAGTAACCTGAAAAATAATGGAACTGGCTGATGTATGCGTATCTTTAGCATTCTAATTATTTATTAGGAAATATCTCAAAATATATCATGTTTTTGTCTTCACTTGCAGAAGATAAAAAGGGCAACAGCTCCATTCGTTTCCAGTCGTTCAGTCGGAAAGAGTCCATCCCTGAGGATGAGGTGGTGTTGAGGGAGCGCAGTTTTGACTACAAGCACAGATACTGTGGTCACTGCAACACCACCACTGACATCAAAGAGGCCAACTTCTTTGGGAGGTCAGTGTTCCACACTGTCATTCTGCTGTTCTCTCACTAGGGGGCAGTCTGCAGCTGTGTGTTTACTGTCAGCTCTGATCTCGCTGTTTGTCTCTGCCCATTTTTTAATAATGTAACAAGATAGGTGTCACCGATGCAGCAAAATATTAAATATTTATAAAATGTCTGTCCAGCTAAACTAATGGGAGTAAGTTTAGCTGATTTAAGTTTTGATTTAGTCTAGGTCATTTTCATTTAGTCTTCTAAAGCAGTTTGGTGGACGCCGGTGTGCCCATCATCTGGTACTGCAGAGAATGGATCAGCAATTAGTTTTTAAATGTATTATTGATGATGGTCACACCATGAAACATCCGTTATTTTGAAAAACCAGGATCCATCCATCTGTTTGTGTAGCTGGGTCATAGCACAAACCTCACTATAGTGGTTGCTGCTCCCACCGCCATGTTGCTCGCATTTCTGTAACCACTCCCAGAGATTTGGGAACAAGTAGCCGGTTCGCTGGACAACAGCGAATGTTGGAGACCGCTGATGTGTAATGGTTCAGATCAGTGGCTGATTGATTGGTGTTCTGGTTGTGTTTCAGGCTCTGTGCTGTGTGTTTAGGGTCATTATTTTGCTGGAAGGTGAATCTCAGTCTCAAGCAGCATGCTTGAGGCATTTTCTTTCTTTATTGCCCTATTTTAGCTCTGTCCATCTTCCTATTTCTGTTGCTGCAGAAGAAAGACATCCGAACAGATGCTGAACAGTCCTTTTAGGGAAGGACTTTTCTGACCTCTGAACGCAGAAGTTTCCACGGTTTAGAGCATCCGACTAAATGGGACTGAATATAAATCTCCATAGAGCTTTTCAGATTATTGGCACAAAAAAATGTAAAAATACTTGACATTTCTCTTACTTTGTGTTGACCCGTCTCTTCAATACTTGATAGTTTTTAAGGTTGTAAGTTTAAGAAAGTTTGGATACTTGTGCAAGATGCTGTATGTCTGTTATGTTCTCCTTTATGTAACCTTTCTCAGATGTCTTGTCAACAATCAGTCATTGTTGTGTGTTTGTAACACGGCCAGCAGGCAGAGACGGTGTGAACTGACTGAATGCATTAACAATTAGCTGAATATTTCAAATGTACTATGACTTTAGCGCAGATGGTTAATTAGTCCTGAGCTTTCAGACATTTAAACGTTTAGTCGGTGAACCTACAAGCGGCTGCACGTCCTAATGTGTCATGGCACGTTATGACTTGGCAATGATGAACTTCGTCCGGTTTTGTCGTTGCGTTTTGTTGTTGAGCTGAATAACCAAACGGATTGTGTCACTTCATTCTGAACCTCGCATACCAGAATATCCTGCTCTGTTACCTTTCATAAAATTACTGGAAGAAATTTGCATTCCTCCAAAGTTGTTCAATTGGAAAAGGGACTGCACTGGTTTCCAAGTAAAATCTTTAAATTTTACTTGGAAAATTTTGAAGATTGGCAACCTTCCCAAGAAGGCACAACAAACAAGTCTAAGCGGTTTTATTTCCTCTCCAGCAAGGGCCAGTACATCGTGAGCGGCTCGGATGATGGCTCGTTTTTCATCTGGGAAAAGGAAACGACTAACCTGGTGAGGATCCTTCAGGGAGATGAGTCAATAGTCAACTGCCTGCAGCCGCACCCAGGCTACTGCTTCCTGGCCACTAGCGGTATTGACCCTGTGGTTCGATTATGGAACCCCAGACCAGAGGTAAACTAACTATTTATATGTATCTTTTGAACACTGTTGATAAGCGAGCTGGAAATGTGTAGAATTGGATGGCTTTGGTTAAGAATAAGATTTATTTATCTTCCAGATTCCAGTGTTCTTTGCAAAGTTAAAGTTTATTGGTTTTTAAGAAGGCAAACTTACATTACTATTCCATTATCAATATGTCACTTGAAAATGACCACAAAGCAACAACGTTGTCGTCCAGCTTATGTTTAATCATGACGGGCCCGTTTTCTTTTCCGGCAGACCGACGGTGACAACGGGCGCGTGGTGGAGGACATGGAGGGAGCAGCTCAGGCGAATCAGCGGCGAATGAATGCCGATCCGCTAGAGGTAATGCTTCTGAACATGGGTTACCGCATCACAGGCCTGCGTGGCGTCGGCCCCGACGGTTCAGATGACGAGGACAGCTCTGAGGGGCCGGTGCAGTGCAGGACGAGCTAAACAGGCCGCCGTCCGTTCTGTAGAACGGCTTCAGGAAGCAGACGACTCTCCCAGATTCCGTTTTTAACACCTGAACCCCGCTTCCGGCTGCCGCGTTGCCTATCTGCACTATGCACCGCCTTCCCTTCGTCCCACATCGGGACCGGTGGCACTTTTTGAGAGAGGAATTGACAAAAAGGCAGCAGCTCCCTTCTCATGCTTTCTAAGTACCAACAGCGCCCGCTCCGCTGTGACGGCGGGCGGGGACGGCTTTCGAGGAGAGCGCCTTCCACGTCACTCCGCAGTTTCTCACAAGGAAGGAAGTGTGCAGCACTTATACCTTCTCAGGTTTTTGTCGGAGAGTCTCGCAACACAAGGACGAAGCGGCGTGGATTCCATTGACCTATTTTCAGGTCACAGAACAGACCTGCTGTCTTCTCCACGGATGGAGCGAAGCGTCCCGGCGTCCCGCTCCAGACGGAAGAGCCGCACGCGCACACACCAGTCGCTGATGGACTCGGATGGAGTTTGTGTTACAGGAAGTCATGGAACGAAGAGTAGCTCCTCACGTTGTGACGATTGTTGCTGAGATAAAATGTATTTATAGTTTGAACTGTCAGGAAAAACAAGAGTTTTCTTCTGCCAAAGTTTACCATCTGTGTTTTAAACAGCCAAGGATTAATGTTTAGGTTCTTGCTGTTTTATTCTGACCTAATTTGGTTCATTTAAGTTTAGAGCTTAGAAAAAATGCGTATAAAATGAATAGATTGTTGACAAGGGAGTATTTGTAACACAAATAACTTTCTAACATTTTTTTTCCTATTTCACTCTATTTGCATATAAGATGAAATTTCAAACTTTTTTTTAGGAATAAGCAGAAGATTTCTGTTATAACTTGGCTCAAATAGTCGTGACCATGGAGGTCCTGGCTGCATGGCTTCCCCGTTCGTCCACTGCTGCTGTCAGGTTTTCAGCTTGCATGAGGCTTCTCACGACGAAGCGGTGACGTTGATTAAAAAAAAAAATGCACAGCTACACCTCATCAGAAGTACAGCTCACTGAATTTCCTTTGACCCCAATTAAAATAACATGGCTTCCATGTGTTTTACTTTCATTTGCGTTTCTCAGTTTTTATTTTTCCTTTCTTCCAGGGGATCCTGTAATGAGCTTTGATGAAATTAAATTAAAATAAGATTATTGACTTCTTTGTCTTTTACATTTTTTGTTCCATTATTCCCACAAACATTTAATATTTGCACAAGTTGAAACAACAGTGCAGACAGAATGCTATCTAGGTTAGGAAGATGTAGCCCACTGTCTCGAGCTGCTGTATGCTCATTCATCACCGTGTGCTTTTCTCTGCGTTTTCGCTGACTATTGCACAACAAAATGTCCTAAAAACAGCAGAAATGAGAGACTCCGAAGAATAGTCCTTCTAAAAGGAACATTTGGATAAAATAATTTGAGTTGGAAAAACTTCTTCACTTGCTAATTTGAGTTATTTTGTGGTGCTATATTCTATGTTAAAATAGAGAATGCTTCAGGGGCCTACAGTCTTCTGACAGTGTGCTGTATGTCTCTAGTAAAGTAGAACTGATTTAGGTCTCTACGTGCATGCTCAATTAACCACACACAGACTGTATTGTTATTGTGATATTGTCCTATTAATCACACAGAGTAAAGCATTTACACTGAACCATGCGCATACAGAATGGTAATAATACCTGGTAGTAATACTTTTTGAACTCGTCACAGTTCAACCTTAAAACTGATGGTATTTTACTGAGACGTTCTGTGATACTCTAACACAAAGTATACAAGACCCTGTACTCTGATTGCCCAAAAATAAAACAAACTTGTGAAACCTTTAGAGGTTTTGTTAGTGAACAATAGTAAACAGCATCATGATGGAGCTCCATAGACCGGCCAGCGGTAGGAATTTAGAAATTTTAGACAATATTTCAAAAAAAATAATAATGGGAACTCATACTTAAAAGAATATTTTGGACATTAACACAATTGAATGATTACACTTGATTTTGATATTAACTATAAAGCACTTTCAAAGTTCTGAATGTGTGTAGATTCATGAAGCTGGACACCCATGAATCTACCAATTTATGGGTATCAAATTGAACAGGGCCCACTTTTCAGATTTTTATTTGCGCGGGGCCCAGGTGGACCCCATGTGGAGAAAAGGGGGGCAGAGTAGATGGGTCCCATGTGGGTTTGTCCGCGGGTTCCACGATGGCCCCACATGGGTTTGCCCATGTAGGGCCACAGCCCACGTGGGCCCTGCATGGACCCTACACTGTGGTGGCCCCACATGGGTTTGCCCATTAAGGGCCCACATAGACTTGTGGCCCTACATGGGCAAACCCATGTGGGGCCATCGTGGAACTCGCGGACAAACCCACATGGGACCCATATGTCAGCCCACCTTTGATACAAATGGAACCCCATACATCTAGGCACAATTTTAAGTTCGTAATAAAACACATTGCTTGTAACATAAATGTAGATGAGTTGAAGAAGTGTGAATACTTTTGCATGGCACTGCATGTACGGTCGGTCACTGAGTGCTTAGACGATCAGTTGAAGTTTTTATAAAAAAATTTTTTACACAATTCTAAACGAAGTTCAAACTGTCAGATTATATGCCACAACAGCCTGCCATACCCTTCCGTTTCCACGCTGCGTTTTGCGTCAGCGTCGTCCGGGTCTCCCTCTTGGGATCTCAGGCTGTGATGGCGGAGGTGGACGACGCCGACATCATGGTGAACTTCCAGGGTGATTTCCTAAAAAGCGGCAGGAAAAGCTGCCGCTACCCGTACTGCATTGTCTGGACGCCTATTCCCATTTTATCGTAAGAAGCTAATAATTCCCAATCCTGTTTTTCTAGCGGTGAACGCTGACTGCTATCCCCCCCCCCCCCTCACCCCTCTCGACATCCGGTCAAAGCAGATTAGTCCTGGTCGTGTGCTTTTGCGTTCATTTGCACAGATGCATCAGATGCATCAGATGCACAGATCGTGCTCAGTTGAACCTGAACTGACTCATTCTTTCGATCCATCCTGCAGGTGGGTGCTCCCCTTCATCGGTCACATGGGCATCTGCACCTCCTCGGGGGTCATACGAGACTTTGCGGGATCTTACTTTGTCTCGGTCAGTTACCCTTCACTTCTGATTCTTTCGATCATGTGACAAAGCATCAGCTGTAATGACAACTAGCATGTAGACTAAGGTTTTCTTGTATTTCTGTGGTTTAGTTGAAAGTTTTGGCTGTTGGTCCATATAAAATAATTAATTTCTCTTTCAGGAGGACAACATGGGGTTTGGTCGACCCACAAAGTAGGTTTGATAACTAAATTCTGGTGTTTTTATAGTTTCAAAACGCTGTTATTCAAATCAACACACCAAATGACTTATGTTGTAGGTACTGGAGGCTCGATGTGGATAAAGTCTGTGGTAACGGTGTAGCAACGTGGGACCAAGCTGTGCACGATGCATCTGAGGAATACAAATGCAGGCCGGTACGACTGCACACAATATGTTTTATTAATCATAATTCATGCTGCTGCAGAATTATTCAAGTCTTTTTTTTTTGTTTGCTTGTTTTGTTTCCTCCCACTTGTCCCATTGAAGCACAACCTGTGCATGGATAACTGTCATTCCCACGTTGCCATGGCTTTAAACCTGATGCGGTATGACAACAGCTCATCCTGGAACATGGTGAACCTCTGTGTGCTGTCCTTCATTCATGGGAAGCATGTGAGGTAAACTGTTCACACTCACTTCAGCCTCCGGTCCTAGAACTGCACTCATGTAACAGTATCACTTTGTTTTTGTCCCTGCATGGAGGGAACTTTTCCTTTGCAACCAAGTGGAACGCATAAAAAAATACAAGCAAACACAATCATGCTACGACATTTTCAAAAACATTAAAGAAAACTATTAAAGTTATTAATAAATTTATATATATATTTATTTATTTAAAACAATCACATTAAAATGAAAAAGAAATCTTTTGCTCCTTGATCCAGGCGGTCTGAATTGCAGCTCAAGTTCACCGTGAAGTGATTGACAAGGAGAGGGAAGAATGTCTTCTATCTTTTGTGTGACTGTTTTTGAAAATGTTTCTGTTAGATCAGATGATAAGATAAAATAAAACTTTCTTGTCCACAATGGTGGAAGGTTTTCTTTCTCTCTTCAACCGTAAAGTAAAACACATTCATACAGTCACAGTATCAACAATTTGTGCATAAAATTAAATACTTTGCATGCTATAGGCAGATGTTATCATTTAGTTTAAGTATTTTTATTCGGATATTTTTAGTGGCCCTATAATGCATTAAATTGTGTTTTTTGTCTCGTATAGACAGGTTTCCGAAACCAAAACTAAAATCAAATATGAGGATGGATTCTATCATTAATTTGTAGAAAATGGTTTTACAATCAATTTCTCCAGTAATTGATTTAATTACTGGAGAAAATGCAATCTTCGAAGCGTTTTTTTTCTGACTGGATTTCTTCCTAAATTCTATTCATACCTTCAAGTTGTCACATTACATAATAAAATCCTCCAACACCTGACCAGGTGGGTAATCTTCTCCCTTTAGCAGGCTAACAGTAAAAATTTGTTGTCCTATATAATGACTCCTGCAGTTGTTGCAACAGGATATACAATATGGGACAGAGAACACAGCCCAGAGGAGAGACAGCGGAGGAAAACCCCTCGTCTGACTTAGACTTAGCATCATTCACCCAGACGTTCTTGGATCCATCACCAAGAACATCTAAAACCCTGCCAAGAACAAGTTGGGCACAGGTTAAAATTAGTCAATAATTTAGGAGTCAAACTGTGAGACTGGATTAAATTTAAAGCAGGAGAAAAATATAAAAACAGCAAATGTGCGTGAAAACCAAGATGTGTTTAAAATGATCTTAAGAAGCATTAAGATTTTATTTTAAACCATTCTATCACGCTTGTAGGAAATTTATTCCTAAATTAGACATTTGAAAAGCTTATCGATAAGCTTTTCAAAAGCTTTCATGATGATGTAAGTTAGAGCCGAATGTCTCAGTGTTTGCAAACTTTCAGCACAGATTGCTTAGCGAGTTTTCGTAAAATCCGACTTATTTTCTCCAATGTCTCCAGGACATGTTAGATTGTAAATTAGTGTCTTTCAAAAGCATAGCTGCTAAGTTTTTTACTTGTTTCTCATGTTGCAGCACAAACTTCAACTTATTTGACTTGGACTCAGTGTGATACATTGGAAAACAACCAACAATGTTGGTTAAAGAGTTCAAACTTTTTTTTAAAAAAAATATTCTGAACAGCGTGTCAGGCTTTATATCCATTGTCTTTGAGCTCATACGTTGCTTAACAAACTTTCTCTGCAATTGTAGCTGTATGTTTTGAAGGGTTTGTCTGAACGTGCGTCCTACATTTAGACTGAAATGTCCAATTTGCTTTCAAAGTTCTTACTTTAACTGAACACATTCTTTTAAAGGAACAGCTTCACATCCTTCAGAGAGGCGCCGCTTGTTTGTTCTCCTTTCTAAAAATATAAAAGGCTGCAGCAGTCACAACTGTTGCTCCACCATCACAGAGGGACTTTGTTATTTCATGAGCTTTTTTAATATATCGTTTGATGGAAATAAAAGACTCATATTTATTCAGTTTCCCTGTTTGGCCTTCTGGCCCATTAACCCTTTATTCCTCCATTTTACCAGCAATCTGCATTTATTCCTTACATTTAAGACTTGTGAGTTCACTTGTAGTTATAGTTTTTTTTGCCTCCGTACCTACAAGTAAGAACTTTACTTCCTGTTTGCTTTTTAATGATTGAGTTGAAGGAGTGTAGCGTCGTATGATCTCTCACTTGATGACTATAACTAAAGTATGGAAGAAAAAAAAGAGGACGTTATTTTGCCAGATTGTATTAGTTCAAAATAAGCAGGTTGAATTAATTTTCTTTATTGACTCAAAATCACTTTTCCTTTTATTTCTTGTAGATAAAATCTTAACACCTTCTATGTTGAAAAAGCTGAGAGATTAGAAATAAAAAGTGACACAGAAGGATTAATAAAATGTGTGTGAATATGCGTAGCCCTGAACTTAAACATCAAACATAAGGCGTCTTGTCTTTAGACGCGTATACACCGTCTGGAAAAATGCCCCACTGCCGGAGTCCGGCTCCATTAAGAGACATATGGCACAGAGAGCCCCCCCCCCTCGTTACTCTCCGCTGACCCACATAGAGAACAATACAGCCACAGACACACACACACTCCCACAGCAAAGGAGTCTCGGGCAATTCATCAATGACGGCGGCGCTCCCCTCCGCGCCACCGCTGGAGGTCACCTCTCAGCTGGATGGTTTGGTGGGACGCAGCTCATGGAGCCTCTGGGGATTGAAATTGTTGTGTCCTTTAGAATCTACTAGAAGGGCATGTGTTGTAAGAGATGTTTGCAGGTGTTGTCTTTAACACACGGTCTCTCTTTCCCCTCAGCTGGGCAGCGGTCCTGAAGACCTGGCTCCCCTTCGTCATGCTCTGTGGGGTCCTCGCCACGTTCATCCTGACTCTGAACCTACAGTAATGCAGCGAGCGGCACCAGGAGAGGGGCTTTAGTGATGCTGTCTACACTGTCACTGACATGAGTGGTGTGTGTTTTGAAGGGACGTTTGCAAAATATCAAATGGAACGACTCGTTATGTTTAATTTAACAAGCTTGCTAGTTGTTTTTAAAGGATTTGTATCGTTTTTGAGGCTTTACCTTATCATTTGTATCCAGTGTTGCAGTTCCCAATAGCTGTATTAAATCACGTGTGCAATATCAAGAAATATATAAAACAACATAAAGGGGAGAAGGGGGGAGGGGGGAGGAAGAAAGGCACAGTTCTGCTCAGAACACAGCCAAAGGTTGCAGAAGTGTAATAATTTAAACTTGAATCACCAAACTGGCATCAGCACATAGTGCAATGTTCACCTAGTACAAAAGCAGCGGTAGCAAAATTAACAGCAAGAATTTGAGATCATAAAGTGAAGAAGTACATAGGAATTTATCCATTGAGTTGTGGGAAGTCAGGCGAAATCTTGCCTGTGAGCAGTAGCTTGGAGACCTACCAGACAGGCATTCTACCCAGGGATTTAAAAGCTTTCTGAGAGTGTATTTCCTCTACAGTAGTGAATGAAAGCTAGTGATAGAAATTGTAATTTGACACTCTGGTAGCATTCAGACAAATGTAATTTCCACTTCGGTTCTGTGCAACATTGTTTCTTGGATGTGCACAGGCATCTATCCGCATGTTTCTCCAAACAGCTCACCAGAATAGCCTACTTTATCTTATCGACCCATACAGTGGTTGTGCACGCCTCGCCTTTATACATATAGTCAGCTTGTGTTTGCTATGTCACTTTAATATAGTTGAGAAAACATTACAGCATCTGTCTGTAGTTATTTAGCACCCAACAAAATGTTTATCCCTAAAAGTCACTTCAAATTATTAGTAATGGATGGAGGTGAAAATGCTGATCTATAATCAAGACTGCAGTCAAGCACACGAGTGAAGTAAATATTACGAACAAAAAGCAGGGAAAATGTTTGGAGAGATTGGTCACAGATTAATCTGTGGACATTAGCACAGGTTTTGACAACAGATGCATAAAAAAAACAATGACTAAGATCTAGAGATGAAAAGGGTATTATATCTAAAATCAGTTGTTATTATTATGACAAACAATGGCCAATTTAGAAAGTATTTTCTTACCTGATAAACTTTATGCTGACAAACAGTACCCAGAGTCATCTGGATTTTTACCCCCTACTCAAGACATCTGTCTAACAGCATGAACTGTGCTGTGAGCCCATCCCTCATCTCTGGCTTGAAATCAGATCCCCAATATTTCATAATCCCTGGCCAAACAGTGTTTCAACTGGAGAGACTGTTTTTGGTTGAAATTGATCTTTTTTTACTTGTTTACTTCCAACCGTCTTTCCTACACAAATCATCTCAGCAAATGTGCTCACTCTGTCCATTTTTGTGTTGCCAATAAGAATCAACATTCATTCAGTATATTTCTGTTAATTTTTTAATGACGAAATCAGCCCTTGTCCTTAGTACTGTAGTAATACAGCAGACAGAAAATACACTGTTATTCATAAATACTCACCTCCTATTTTTAGGAGGGGAGTGGCTTCAAATGCTTTTCTCAAAAAGTGCTTTCAAAATCCTTTATCTGCTATGAAAAGCTGGTTATGATTTATTTAAGTCTCATATTTTCAATATTTATGGATCTTATCTAGCTCTAAAATGTGATATTTTCCCTTTATGGAACAAAGTTTTGTTTTGTTTTAGTAACGGTGCAATACAGGGTCCGCAAATCTTTTCTCACGCTCGTAATTTTTTAAAGGTTTTGTTAACTTACAATATGCTGGATGCTTTTTCTTGGGAGAAATAGTCACATTAAGGAGGTTCATTTTCTCCGTAATATGCCACAGGGGAGCAGCGAGATGCATTTTTCATGAGCGACAGTGATGAATCCGTTTCTGCGGCACCTAATGTTGACTCCGGTGATGAATCGCTATGAGATGGATTTGAAATCTTAATGCTGAAAGTTCTCATCCTCATCAGTTTTTTTGTGAATGAGATGTGAGTCGCTTCCAAAGATAGAATGATGTGGGGGGAAAAAACAACAACACTGTGTCCTCGTTTGAATTTGTCTAAATTATTTATTCATTTATTTGCAAGCAAATACTAAATGCTCTCTTAACTTTGTAACCTGGAATGTCACTGGAGTAAGACTCAGGACTATGAACAGATGTGCTTTGAAAGCTATCTACCTACTGATTAATAATTGTGTATATGTCTTTTGTATGTCTAGCAAGTAATTGTCGATATTCTTCCACTGTGTCCTCTGTCTGACGGTGGTGTAGGTCAGTGGCTGTGGGCTCTCTAATCTAATCGTCCCCTGTACCTTTAAGGGAACCACATACCTTTTTTTAGCAAGCAGATTCAGTTCGATAGGAGCAACCATCAATTTGTGGGAACCCTTATCCCCACAGTGGAGCAGATGAGAAGGCACTACTGCTGGAACAAGCAGCCTCTCCCACTAACTCAGCGTTAGAAGGAACAGGTCACATTTTTCTCTGCTGTCATTCTCATCTGCAACTTCTTTGTTTCCAACTCTGCAGACATGTGCATTTTGGCAGCTTGCGTTTTTTCTAGGAGTTCTCCTTTTGCTTGCACCCTCGCAGTGCTTGGTGTGTCCTTTTGGCTGTGAATGTTTTGCAGTCACCCACACGGTGAGGTGTGTCTCTAAGGATCTGCTTGCAGTGCCACAAAACATTCCAGGATATACCCGGAGTGTCGTCATCACAGGGAATAACATACATCAAGTCGGACCAGATTCGTTTACAGAACTGCAGAATGTCACTAACGTCATTTTAAGCAATAACAGGTGAGAATGTCGGTGTCATGTTTTTCAGTTGTGTAATTTAAAGCCATATTTGGTTGATGTAACTAACTTTGTTGGTGTGTGTATGTAATAAAGAACAGTGGTTTTATCTGTGGCCGTGTTTGATCCTTTAAAGAAGCTATATGTGTTATTCAGCATAAGAATGGCATCAAAATGTGTAAGAGCGGTTGTCACAGTGTTAGTCGTCTTCTCAGGATCACAGAGTTGGCCTCCCACACCTTTGCCGGTCTCACCAGTCTGCGCTCCTTGGACCTCAGTGGTAACCAGCTGGCGTTAATCCACCCTGAGGCGCTCAGCATACCTGGAAGCCCCCTTCAGGAGCTCAACCTGAGCCGCTCGCTGCACAACTTCACCGCCCTGACCGACCTGGCCACGGCTCTCCGCTGGGGCGGACTCTGGGGGCTCCGCCACCTTGATCTTTCGGAAACCTCCTGGCCCTTCTCCCACCCGGGATGTTCTCCCACGTTCCCAGTTTGCAGCAGCTCTTGCTCAGGAACAACTCCTTGGTGGCTGTCTATGCGGGTACCTTTTCCGGCATTGACCATCTGGAGATCCTGGACTTAACGCACAACAACTTTGAGGCATTCAGGGTCGACGCACTTCAAGAACTAGAGAGACTCGACAATGCTCAGATCTTTCTCGGTTACAACCCGTACACCTGCTCCTGTGAGAGCCGGGACTTTGTGACCTGGCTGAATAAAACCAGAGCCCGGGTAGATGCTGACGCAGTCAGATGTGCATCACCGGAGGCGTTAGCCGACACCCGGCTGCAAGGGCTCACCGTCCAGGCCATTGGTTGTGTAGTTCCGGTCCTGGCTGAGGTGGCTGACCTCACCTTGCAGACGTCGTACGTTTTCCTGGGGCTGGTGCTGGGCTTTGTCGGCATGGTTTTTCTCTTTGTGCTCTACCTGAATCGAAACGGCATGAAGAAGTGGATCATAGAAACGAGGGACGCATGCCGGGACGTTCTGGAGGGCTATCACTACCGGTACGAGATAGACTCTGACCCTCGGTTGGGTCACATCGCGGCCGGCGGTAGCAGGTCACAAAGGCATTTCGGACAAGCGCCGTCCCAACAGCTGCCAAATGACACGTGTATAGTCCAAACCCCGACAGAAACACAACTCAAACCAGTGGCAACCTCCCCTCCTGTAAACTCCTGATCTTGGAGTTTCATTGAAGGAATAAAAGATACAAGTGCATTTTTAAAATTAATTAGGATATCATCCAATGATTTATTTAGTTTGCAAATTCAGTTCAAAAAGTAAAAGTCACTTTCACTGCCAAGCGTGAAATGTGTTGAGGGGTTATTTGTTTAATTTTTTATAATTATGAAAAATATTGATGGGTTTCCACAATGGCTGCTTTGTCCTAGCATGTCAAAATGTGGAGAAGCAACAGGGATAACAAGCAGCACACTTTTTTGTAAAAAAAAAAAGAAAGTACATTTCATTTCGTATTTCATTTGAAAATCAAGGCCCCAGAAGGAAGGAGAAGAGAGGATTGCTGCATTGTTTCAATAATTCATGCAAAAGGAGCCCCAACATAGAGAGGATATACTGTACAGTACATGAAGAATCTTTATGAAACCAGGATTTTTGAATAAAAAATTATTTTTTTTTATTAATATGATGCAATTTTCCAATTTTCTGAAATTGACTTTTGGGTTTTAACTAGCCATAAATCATAACCATCAAAATTAAAATTAAAAGAAATAGGTGGTTGAAATCTAACACTTGGTGTGTAAAATACCTGTGGAGTTACACTCTTTCGGTTAAATTATTAAAGTAACCTAAAAAGTATATAGAGAGGTGTACTTTTAGAATCTCAGAATATTTATACTTGCTGTGTATCCTTTAAACTTCACCGTAAAAAGTGCCTTTGTGTTTTCTTAGGCACGTGAAAATAATGTGCAAATAGTTTTCTGCTTTTTAGATAAACGCTCTTGGTTTTAGTCATTGTTTCTTAGTTAGTCTTAGCATCATAACTCCACACATTTGGAAACTCCACTACTTATAGCGTTGATGGCTGCTCAGAAGCCTGGAGAATGCATGAAAAAGCATAAAGTATTAAAATATGTCTTGCATTATTAATACTGTTGCAAAGTTTCGAAACAAAAAGTTCTTGGATGGCATATTTTGTTGCATTTGTCTTTGCTGCTTCACGCATAGCACGACATGTTATATGAATCGCATATTTCTGCTTCAAATAAAACATTTGTTTATTTATATTTAGTTTCTACGCTCCCTTATTGTGACTGGAGTCCAGAATGGAGAACTACGGAAAACCATTTGTTTTCCTCCATGTGGCACGTTCCCACTATTTCTGCTCATAGAGTGCGTGATTAAGTGTCTGCATTCAGTGGAAATAGGACAAAATGAAAGATGTTGTTTAGAAACACACCTGCTGGCTCTGCAGCTGTGCACCCCTGTGAGCAAGCCAGGCCTGCCTTGGATGTGTGCGCATTAATTACAACAGTGGTTTCCAAAGTTGCTCCGCTCCTGACCTACAAAGTAGTAGTTGCTAAAGGCTTGTGACCCAGACGACTGAAGAGTACAAATGTTGATAATAACCTGCAGGATGGATAATTGCAACACTAATAGCCTCTTCAGAGCTTCCATCATATCTGGAACTGGTGTTTCTATCACCTTTATACAGTCCCTCATAAAAGTTTTCATACAACTTTATTTCCTGACATTTTTCACTTTAATCCATAATTTTTAGTCTGTGTTACTTTTATTTAGATTTTTCCTCTTTGCAAGCAAATGTAAGCAATTGTTCTGTGGTTTAAGTAGGTGGACAATCTCCATCCTGCCTAAAGAAAAACAAACCCAAAGCTATTGTTGTGCATGAATGCATTAAAATAAACCCTTCTCTCATGAAGGTGGAATACATTTCTGTTGTTTTTTTTTTCTTTTTCACTTACCAATGCTGGGTATTTTGAGATGAACTTGAAGCAAATGCAACTAACCCACTGATGTCTTTTAAAGGTACTCTAATCAGGGTTGAACAAAAGATTTACACATACTTTGCAGGTAGAAACTTTGGATGTTTCATACGGAAAGTGATGCAGCGTTTTCCTTCAATGCACACACAGAGTGACTGCCGAGTGTGTGTGTGTGTGTCCATGAAGTGGAGATGACATTAAGGTTGGCCTATCCATTTCCCATTGCTATAAACTTGACTATGTCACCTTTAACTCTCTAAACTAAAGGATTAACCAACGATTTCATTGCAATGACCAAAATTATATTATTTTGGTTTTGAAGGGATATTAAATGACTCCTTGTACCAAGGGTGTTAGAAAATGGATGGATGGATGAATTAATTGAATCTTTTTCTTCTCTTTTTCCCAGGAAAAGGAGATGACAAAAGAGAAAAATAACATTTTTCTGGCTATTTTGCAAATATGTGTTGACTTTAAACCATTATAATTTCGGACAGTGGTGGTTATGTACTACATCGTCTGCAACCACAACATGGGTCAAAAATGCTCATCTTGGATCTGTTTTGCATTTTTATAACAAATGTTCATGAGAACAATTTAGATAGTGTAAATAGAGGTTAAATATTTTTTTCTTTTGTTTCTTTTGTGAAATGCATTCTTGCGTTAACTTCCTTTTTTTTTTTTTTTTTCTTTTTTGTCATTTGACCTATTTTATTTTCTTGCTCTGTACCTAAACATCCGGCTCATGTGACGTCAGCACGCACCTGTGGGTGGGTCCCCTGCTGCGGTTTTAGCTGTAGCCGCAGGTGATAGCCAAGCACTGGGAGACGCTCGGCAGCTCCGCGGGGACTCGCTTTTTTTTTTTTTTCCTCTTTTTGACCAGAAGAGACTGTTCGGATGTGCTGGGTGAGCTGAGCTCGTTCGGTGGCGGCGCCGGACTCCGGGCTTCGACTTTACCGAGTTTCTCGCTGGTTGGGTGAAAACAGAAACTCACCTGGAAAGTCCCCCCGGTCCCGTCGACGCTCCGTCCCAGTTTGAGGCGCTAGCAGCAGCAGCAGCAGGAGCTGTGAGTCGGTGTGAGACTTCCGCGGTTCGTTCGCCAGCGAGCACAACCACAACTGTTTCTGCTTATGCGGTAAGCGGAAGCTTTGCAAGAGAAATGAGGAGCAGTTTGTTTAAACGGGGTTTGGACCTAAAGGGAACACTCCCAACAAACTAATGTGAAGGCAGCAATCAGCGCACCCTGTTGTTGTATTCATAGAGTTGTTTTTTTTTAACTACTTAATTTACTAGATCTCTGAGCGCTTTGTGCTTTAAACTCTGGATAAAATAACTGTTGCATACATAAAAGTGCAAAACGGTGGAAGAAGCATGCAAACAAGTGCTGAGCTAATAAAAATAGATATTTATTAGACAACCAGAATGAAATGTAGAACTAGGGGAACTAAATAGATGCATCTCTCGTATATAAATAATTTAAAATGCACACATAAACACTACAGTGTACCTAAACATTACAAGTAAACCATTCATTTTTATTTGTAATTAAAAGTAATTGTATAATATGCAATGCAATATAAGCAAGTATAAAAGTAAAAGGAGACTTTAGTTATTAAGATTAATTTAAAAGTACAGTAGAATCAAATAAAAATATTTCTTTAATCAGATAAAAAACAAAAATCTAATATGTAAGGTTCGATTGCAATGCGCCCTTCGACCACATTGCAATAAACAGATAAAACACAAAATGTTCTCATTTTTCAATAAATCTAAAGAGTTGCAAAAACAAAAAAACAGAAATGCAATACAGTCAAAAAAGTAAAACATTAAAATTGACAGAACTAAAATCTCTTAAGACAAATATAGATTGAATAAAGTGACATTTTACATGTAATGAAGTCAAAAATACCAAATATATTACATTAAGTTGATCACATTTCTAGTATGTATGAAAAATATAGGATATCAAAGACTAAATATTGTACAAAATGCATATTTAAGAACATTTAATGGCTTTGCCAAACATGGGTACAAAGTAAAACAAAACAAGCAAAAACATAAAAATGTTAAAATCCTATAACATTCTTTAACCATAAAACATACAGCTAGAACAATACATTGCTTATTCATGATGAAATCAAAGTTGATTGTATTCAAATCAGAATGCAGTGTTTAGATAAATAAACTTCTTTGGTTACGCAGAGTATCAACACATTTAGTATTTCTATTTGATCATGGCAAACATATATAATGAGATTGACGTTCTGCTCTAAGGATTCCTTTTCTGCAGGCCTGTTTCAGTTATTTAAAGGAGTAACGTCCACTAACCTGCTTGGCTCCTTCTTCCTCTGCAGGCCCCGGGCGTTTTGAGCCATGCCTGGCCACAGCTCAGGGGCTCCCCAGACGTCCCGCCACTCAAAGCACCACACCTCCCAGGGCAACCACAAACCAAGTCGAACTATATACAGGGAGAGCACGGGCTTACCTGACCTCAGGGAGCTTCATGGGGAACATTTCCGCGAGCACCGCAACGACCACCCTCGGCATTCGGAGAGCAAGAACGGCCCCAGTAGAAGATACCCGCGGAACGGGACGGCCCGGGTCTCAGAGACTATAGGATTTATTCCAGGGTCGGCTGACAGCGCGCCGGCCAGCAGGCCCTCATGTGGCTCCTGCCCGTCTATGGGCTGGAGCAGCTGCAAGGCCCTGCTCTGCCGTATGCTCAACTGTGGCTGTTGTGGCAGCCGAGAGCCCTCTCAGCCCATTAACGAGAGCTCAACAGACCACCCACACCAAATCAGGCGGTGAGCCTTCTAACGGCATGGCTCTGACCAACCCAACCTGCATTGTCTCCATGGAGCCCGGCAAGCCCACCAAGTCTGCCAGGCTGCCCACCAGCGAAAGTTTCCGTTACCAAGACGTCCGTTTTAGAGGCGAGATTGTAAATTATCCAGTGAATCCTTCCAAACGGACCCGTCCGCCCGCAAAAGGGAAAGCCAGAGACCAATCAGCAACACCAGCCTCTTGTCCAACGACTGTTACGACTTGGACGACCCGTGCGACAGCACCGACGTTGACTCTCTTATCACCAAGAAGCTCTTGGAGCTGTACGCCTTCCATCAGATCGAAGAGCTCGCCAAGTGTACATCCGATTCCTCCTTCTTCCGCAAGACGAACGAGATAAGCGACCTCATCTACAACATTGCCCAGAACTACAACCTGGAGGAGCAGGAGGCCGAGTGCAAGCTGGTGCACGGGGTCATCCGCATCAGCACGAGGAAGGCCAAGAAGAAGGCCAGCCACCAGTCGACGGGGCAGCGTCCCAACGGCAGGAACGACGGGACTCTGCCCGATAGCGGCAACGAGACCATGACCCAAACCTTCATGAGCAGCGATTGTAAGGAAATGGCAATGCATGTTTTTGTTGCTGTTATGTAAAAGTATGCTGCAAAGATTTATGATTCATTTAGGTATTTTGCAGCCCGGAGGTTGCAGAATACCAAATATTGGAAACATCTGACCTGTCGTCTCCCGGTGACTCATAGTCTGTTGGAACGTTGCAGCCTTTGTTTAGCTCAGAGTTGTAAGCCTCAACACACTAGGCATTTTGCAGGCAATGGCCTATTAACAATCAGATAATCTGGGGCAAGTTGAAACATGTACGGATGTTTTACCAAAACACTGAAGTAGCAGATGACCAGATTATTTCTACGTCTTAAACCCATAGTAACACTGGTGCTTGTCTTCATGGTGTCCATCTGGTTTCTCTTCACAGTTCCAGAGGTGAAAGTGTCTGAGCAAACGCCGTCAGACGAGCTGGCGAGGAAAATGAGGCAGTACGGCTCAAGAAGTGAGTACATTTGGGGAATTTTCCACCAGCGCACAGGCACTTATGTGACTTTTTTTTTTTTTTTTTTCCCTGTTTGTTTTTGGTGGGGGTGTTAAAAATACTGAAAGAATTAAAGCTATCAGGATCTAAAGTTACTCACTTACAGTTTTCAACTGTCCTGATCTCAGAGGGATAATTTCCCCCGGTCTGTGTGACCCATTGTGGCCACTGCAGCTGTAGGCATCGTCTCAACTTCTCCCTCTTATTTTTTCCCAGTAACACACCTCACCTTACATAGCAAAGTGCTGCATTCCTGCCCTTTTCTTCACATATTACAATTCTCGGCTGCTATTGAACGCCTACCTCATCTGCCTCGTTCTTTTTTTCCCCCCTCCAGCCCTGCAGTCATGCTACACAATCTGCTTAAGCAGCCGATTAAGCCACATTAAATACATGTCCCCTGATTTATTATGTCATTTTAGCAAACAACTCGGGTTACAAATGGATTACAGTGCAACAGGCACTACCCCCCCTCCCTCCTCACTCTTATGTAAAGAGGTTGCTAAAGGGACTGGGTGTCCTGTTACATGTCTTTGAATGAGGGTACAGCACATTGTGTTTCCATAACTTTCACAGTGAGGCCTGGGAATGGATCAGCGGCTTGGGCTAAACTCGGTGCCCCTTAACCCTTTGATGCTAATATACAGTGGCTGCTGAAGTGTTCATGCCTTTGAAACATGTACGTTTTGTCGCAACCACAAACCTCAGTGTGTTATCTGTGAGGAAAGTGGTCCATGGAAATGTCATGCTGTTGGGATGCAGGGAAGCTAAATGGATGCAGCTCAATGCAAATCCAATGTTCTAAATTTATAATCTGGTCCAGAATAGCGTTAAGAACAGGAGTGGGTCTGGGGGAGCTATACAGGTTCAAAACTCAGGTGGAGGACTGATTTCACAAATCTGCCCTGTATGCAAGAGTGTCCTGAATAAATGATTTGTTTGAAGGAAACAACACTAAAAAGTCCCATTTATGGTTTGCCACGTGCCTCTTGGAAGGATGTTGTCAAATGACGCCATTTATTTGTTCGGTTTAGATAAAGCTTTTATTCTGGCAGTGTTTGAGACGGTAGTGGGCTAATTTAGTAATGAATTGTAAAAAGATTCAGGGTTCAGTTATGACACTTGGGGGTTTTTTTGGCTTGTGGTCTTTAGACCAGTGGAGTTTGGTTGTGTTCAGTGTTGTGTAGGGTCTGATCACACATAAAATATAAAGTTATGTGTGATCAGCACAGGTAATGTAGATGTTATAGAAGCCCACCATCTGCATTCGGAGGCTTATGTAGATGTTGAGGAATGGTGGCCTCAGAATGGAGCCTTGAGGAGCCCGGATTTGTTATTGATTATCTAATGACACAAAGCCATTAGGTAAAATAAGATTGGAGCCAGTTTAGGACAATCTGACCGACTTTCCAATCGATCAGTCCGTTTCCTATGATTGGATGTATCAACTTCTATAGTGAGAAGTTTTGCATGCATTGCTTTTAAGAGGCTTATCATTCAAAAATGTTTATCAGTGTTATGTCAGTGCTGTGGTTAAAAAGATGTTTGATCACTGACATTTGCAGCCTCCTTTTATAATTCTCCATCTAAAGACAAGTATTTAATATTTACAACATTTGAGTCTCTTCACAGCTTAAGGACAATTGTTTTGGTTTTAACTTGTGGGGAATTAATGTACAAAGTCTTTGCAGAATCTGATGAAAAGTTTGAGGGAAATGTTGTGACACGTTGGTGAGCCTGTCAACAATAGTAAATAATGTCTGGGTCAGAGCAGCCAGAGCTACAGTGGAAGAGTTTGGATCAGATTCAAATGAACTTACCGTAATTAAAAGTGGTAAACAAGGTAATTGTAGGGTCTGTAATTAATCAGATTTTAATTGAAAATCCCATATGGACAAACTAAGCAACATTCTCTATTCAAAACCCAGTTTTGCTGCTAAATTTTTTAATGACCTCCACAACAAAGGTATTGTTTTAATCCGGTATTTAGTTTATTCGCCGTCAGATTGGGGCAAAGAGTTATTATAGCGACTCCATTTTCAAGTGTTTCAGGAAGTTCTGATCATTCATGTAAATCCTTTGAAGAAGAAATTTCCTCAGAAATGTGGAGTGTGGATGCTGATGTTATTATGTTATGTCTGAGTGCTGCTGTTTGTTTGTTTTTTGCTGATGTTTTGCATTAAGATGATGGAACTTTAATGATGGGCAAACTTTTTTTGTTATTGTTGTACAGTGTCCGCATAGGAGCGAATAATCTTTTTCAGCATCCCATCTGATATATATATCAGATATATATGAGATATGATATATATTAACCAAAATGTAATCTACAGTGGGCCAAGAGGAGCAACTTTGTTGCCCATCATTCTTTACTGATGTCTCTTGGGCGTCAGATTTATGGGGGTACGAGAAACACAGCAATGCAAAGGTTCCGCTTGAAACTTTTGCAATTTAAAAAAAAAAAATTCCATTAATTACGTAAAAAAATTTAACACGTTAAAAACTGTTGTTAATCAATCAAAATTAACACATTAAAGTCCTGGCAATAGTTTAGATCAAAGCACATTTGCTGGCCCAGCCAAAGTCCAAAATGAAATTGAAGTGAGAATTCATGGCACAACTTAATTTGCTCTTCGTCCAGTCTGATGAAGCTTGGACTGTTTTAGCTAGACGATCAAAAATCTCAAAACACAGAATAATAATGTCTGTGGTTGTACAACTTTGTGGAGTGGAATACTATTTGGTTTTTATACGTGGGATTGTTTTTGAACAAAGTGTCATTTCCCCTCTGCTTCACAGCTTTGCTCTACTCTAGAGCAAAGCTGTGAAAACCCAGAATACAACAAGTTGAAATTTGTGGTTTGAAAACAAGTGGAAAAGTTCAGGAAATCCACTTTGTGCATCTATTCATCTGTATTAATTTCTTTCTTCCCCCTACTTTCTCTTCTAGCATATTCCTCCGGCACTTCCTCAGCCTACTCTCCGTACCAGCATGACACCGGGACAAACTCCTCTGGAGCTCCTCTGCTGATTTGAAACGCTACGCAGAGAATCAAATGTCTATATGCTGACAAATCATGTAGCTTCCTTTCATTTATACTGTTACTGAGCAGAGCACCTTTATCCGACATGGGTATAGTTCTCCTTTCATTGGTCAAAAAGATTTTTTTTATCTTTCCTTTAAAAACGACCAGCAGAGGAGCTTTTTTTATTATTATTTTGTCATTTTCTCATGGCAGAGGGATGTAAGTGTTTTTGTTTTTGTTTTATCAACGCAGTGTTTTAGGTTTAGACAGTAATGGCTCAGCAGTGACGAGGCCAGAGCATGGAGGCTCACATCAGGACAGAACCGTCCTCAGTCTTGTCGTTGTTTTTGTTTGTACGAGCCGTTTTATTCTGCATGTACAGCTTAATGTCTCCTACCATTTCGCTCGAATGCTGAGGGACACTTTGGTCTGTTTCACCCGCAGACCGTATTGTCGAAAGCCATATTTTGATGTACATATTAAGTCAATGTTACTCTGTAACCGTTTGGATTTGTTGATTTTTTTTTTTTTATTCATGTTTTGAACAAAATAAAAAATTTCCGTCGTTTTTAAGCCTTTTGTTTTACTAAACGTGTTGCTGTGCTGCCTTTCCATTCATCAGCGACGCAGCAGAAAATGTAGATCAAACCGAAATCTGCTCGCAACAACTTCCTCGGTTCCAGCGTTTCTTTTCCTGCGTCGACGAATGTTTCTCTGAAGTTTTCTCCCTGGCCCACCTTTTCTTCATCTCTGGGATTGTTGTCAGGCTCACCTCCCCGAGGTCAGCGTTGCAGCAGGCAGGGTTTTTCCGCCCTCAGCAAAAGACGGAACTCGTTTGGCTGGTTCTGACTCAAGGGAAATAAAATCCAGGGGTTTGTCTTTGTCATTTATTGCAAAATGAAGACAGAGCACAGAAAACCAACCCGATTTCAGGAGTACGTCCCGATTCATTTTGGTGTCTAACAAGTACTTTTATTTCCGCTCTGAAAATTTTAGATTCTGGTGTGCTTTTACGACAGAGTTAAAAAAAAAAAAATTATCTAAGGCTAAATCTGTTAGCTGCTGGTATTTACGACCATTTTGCGTCTTGTGTTGTAAAACAGGACATCTGTCAGACTGCATAATAAAACTGTTCCTGAACATTCTTTTGATTTCCTTTGGAAGCAGATGAGAAGAGTTTTTGGTTGAGTCACGTAGAAGCAATGCTTGCTCCACAAAGCTTAAACACAACATGCAATTATCTCTGTTTTCTTTTGCCTGAATTCAAGCTTTTCAGGCTTTTTTTTCCCTCCCCCCTTTCTGTTTGTGTTGCAGTTTTCCTGCATAACCCCATTTCCTCTGGCTTACTGCCCCCGCCGGCACATTCCTGTTTTACCTGCACAGGTCGTCATGTAAAGACACACAGTTTCACAACCTGCATACCAAACGGTGAGATGAGTAAGGACTAAGCAGGCCTGTTCCTTAAAAATCACAGCATTCACACTGTTGGGATTTTTTTTACGACGGTGTTTTCCTGTCAACTGTAACATGTTGTTCTTTACTTTCTCGGGTTAAATCGAGAAGGGGGAAAATAAAGTTGACATTGTTCATAAGGAGAGTAAATTAAAGAGCGATTTTCAGGAAACTACTTGCCGGGACAAAAAAAAAAGATTCCATCATTTTCCATGAGAGGGAGACACAGGACCATTGTTAAAGTTCCTGCAATAAACACATGCATTATTGTGAAGTGGAAGAAAATTAGTAGCTTTTCAATATTTAGCAAATAGAAACTGAAAAGTGCACTTTGCATTCAGCCCCTGTTTGATATAATACCCTTAAATATGCAAATTTGGCAAGAGGAAAACCATAACTAGCTCCTTTTGTTGTTTTATCACAAGCCATGCAGGGGACACAGCAGACACAGAAGAAGCAGCTTTGGTCGGCAGAGGTCAAAATATTTGTGATAAACTAACGCAACACACTTAACCACAGAAAACATGTTACTGAGGCTTCAAAAGACTCGCAACTGGGGCAGAGTTTCACCATCGAGTCGGACGGATGATCCTAAACACTCGGCTGTGATAGAATGGTTTATAATAGAATAGAATAGAATGGTTTATAGAATGGTTCATGTGTTAGACTGGTGCTGTCAAAGTCTAGACCCAAGTCCAGTTAAGAATATGTTGCAAGACTTTAAAAACGTGGCGTGATGTTCACAGAACGTTTTTGAAACTTTTGAGCTGCTCTCCAGAGAAGAGTGCAGGAAACATACAGTCTAGTGCAAATGTTGGAGTTTTGTCCCCTCACACGGATTTCCAGATGTTTTGAAAGGATGCACAAATTCATGTCATGCTTTTTGGGCTTTTTTTATGAGCAACTAAAGTAAATGACCACATATTATTTTCCTTCCTCTTCATAATTATGCACTACTTTGTGTTGTTTTGTCACACTGAAATTTATGGTTATAGCATGTGGTTTCAAGTGGGGTGATTCATTTTGCAGGGTGATGCGCATGCTTTCAGTCTGAGAGATGGCAACACTGTTTTCCTAATCTTTCATCATTTCATATTTGTAATATCTTTACAATGTGACGCCTGTTCAACAGGCTGAAGCATGATACAGTATTTGCCCTGAATCTTACAGTTTTATTCTGTTGACAATTTTTCCAGATTGTCTATAGAGAAGCTAAAGAAGCGGTATGAAAATGTTCAGATTCGTGATTTTGGACAGACTTGGAAGAATTTTAAAACGTTTTTGTTGTGCAATAGTTGAGCTCGACATGTCAGAAATGGTGGATCTGAGAGTGAAAGGGTGAGGGTGTCATGGCAACCAGTGAGTGAGTGAGTGAATTCATGTACAAAAATATATTTATTTCAAGTCTTCATTGAAGCAAACAATATTTATATACAACAACGAAGCAACAGAAAAGGTCAAGTATACTGTGGAAAGACGGACGCTTTCTTTTTAGTGGAGGATTTCTGCTTAATCTGGACTAAAGTGACCTCAGCTTCTTGAAAAATGGAAGCAAATCCTAATCCCATGTAGAAAAATAACAGTTTCTCTTGCCGATTTTTGGGGGTGGTTTGCAGCATTTAAGCGGTGTTATAAAAATAATAATAATAATAATAATAATAATAATAATAATAATAGTAATAATAATAATAATAATAAAAACAACAACAAACAGATTATCACTCTGCATATTGGAGGACCACTACGGATTTTTGCATAAGAGCATGTCGACCAGCAGCTCCAGCAGGTTGGCCTGGCCAATCACAGGCCGGAAGAAGAGCTCGGCGATGAGGCTGGGTGTGATGCCCTGAAGCATGGAGGCTGTGAGGAGGATCCGAGCGAAGCGCTCCTGGTGGCCCGGATGCAGGAGCTGGACCACCTCTCTCAGAGCGTGCTGAGCTTCCTGCTGCAGCCCCTCTACAAACAGGCCTGCCTGTAACTCTGGCACATCTGTTGTTAAAATTAAAGGGAATATTTTTTAGGAATCATGTACTTTATTTTTTTTTTCTTTTTGCACACTTGGAAGTCACTAATTCCAGCCAGTGCCTACCTGGGTTAAATATCGTGGTCCCTTTCAGATATGCGTACTCCTTCGGGCTCAAGTCCAAGCTCCAAAACTTTTTCAGACAACACCTCAGCTTGCTGACGCCCGCCATGGTGGGCTGCTCCCTCTCCGTCTCTGGGCTCTCCTGGCGGTTCAGGAGGATCTTTTTCAGCATGCTGTCGGCCGGAACGTCCGTCACGTCGAAGTCCACATGCTCCTGGGCCAGACCCAGAATGAAGAGCGGCGCCCAGCAGCTTCTCAGGAGGGCGTACTGGTCACCCGGCGGCAGCTGCTTGAAGGCCGGTAAATTTCTCATGAAGTGCACGGTTTTGACCAGGACCGCGGAGGCCTCCTTGCAGACCTCCGAGGGTCTGACCAAGCACACTGTCCTTCGCACCTCGCAGTTGCACCTGTGAGGAGCCGAGCTGTGGTGGAAGGTGTCTTGGCTCGGTCCGCCTTTATCCATTTGGCTCAAGATGTTGTAGAGGATGGGATTCAAAGGCCTGTCGCCGCTGTTCGAGCAGTCGCACCTGCTGTCCATCGTTTCTGACCAGGATGTGCGGTCTCTTCGGTCTGCGCTCTGTCTCTCTCTCTATCTCTCTCTTTCTCTCTATCTCTCTCTCTCTCTCTCTCTGCCTGAGCTGTTGGGTGTTACTGCTTCCTCCTGTCTGCCTTTACTTATAAAGCCACCCCGCCGCCTCCCGCCTCCTTGTTGGACCTTGAAATGTCAATACACTCGATGTGAAAAACAACCATGTGCTCTGCCAGGTGACTGCTAGAACAACCCTGGGAAACAGATAAGCTTTTCTCAATGAAAAGTAGCTGCCGGAGTAACACATGGACATCGTGAAGGATTGGCCTTATCTGAAAGCCGGTGTCGTTAACCCAGGCAGTACCAAGCTACCAAGGACTGCAGAGGTAATCAGCCTCCCACTGTGTCACTGCACCCGCCACCTAACACCTGTGGGACTGGAAGGAGGCCAGAGCACCACAAAAAAAAAAGGGGCCAGTGACCTTTACATTATGTTCTCATTAGGTGCCCTTTTATCTAAATAAACATTTAATCTGGAAGCAACCGGGGGATTTTTTTTTTCAGACTTGTTTTGAGAAAGGTTGAAATCAGGAGTTGTTGCAGCTTCCAGTGGAAATGCTGTCAAGTCGAGTCAAATCTGAGCAGGCGTTAAATATTTCCACGGCTTTAAGAGAGCAAAGTGGCTAAAAAAACAAACTGCCAGAGCAGCAGAAATGGGTTGGGAAAGAAAACAGTTTTAACTGATTCCTTTCCCTCTTAAGGACATAACTTCAAATAATAAGAGAGAGCTCGTTAGCATGCCAAACGAGATGAAATTGTCCAGTAGTTTTTGAGGTGTTTTAATGTAAAATAAAGATGCTCACCATGCACCACATCTTTTTGTCAGCTGTGGATTTGACTCTTGGCCCTGGTCATTTTCTTTTCTATCGCCTCTCTTTCTTGATACTGTGCAGAGCAACAGCAGTGATACACAGAGCCAAAGGTGAACACAACTATTGCTATGTAATAATACAATAGTTGCCATTGTTAAAAGATTAAGGAAGAGTCCAAAGGTGGTAGAAATTCAGAATATAATGCTAAAAACTCCAGATGATACTGTATTTAAAAAATGACATCAGACAAAACTTTGACTGTTCCAAGTCAGTTACGATTCTTCAAATGATTCTCTTTCCTAATTGACTGATTTATAGGTCGAACACTTGATGTTTCCCTCGTATTATGCTGGAATTACGCTCCCCTCCACCAAAGGGAATGTTCTTGAGGGATTTTGCAAAATGCATGACTTTTCTTGTTGCTTTTACAGTACTGGCCTTTTCCTCTCTGAGTGGCATTTCAGCCCATGTTGGTATAAGTAGATATAGAGTCATTCTCTCATCAGCTTCACAAGATATTTTGCTTTTTTTTTGTTTGATTTACAAATTTCACACACACACACACACACACAAAAATGCATATTTCTGGGTTTCAAAGGTCCCACCTCTTTCCTGAACAGTATGAAGAACTGCTGAACAGATGAAGCCTTCAGGCTTCTGTAAGTTATAATGTTAATTCCCTATCAAATAAAGGCCGCTAGAGCCACTAAAACCTTTTAAAAAACTTGTAAATTTAAAGAATGTGATAAAAAAGGTATTTTTGAAGTTTTCAACAACCTGATCAAACATCACTGACCCTTGGTATCGTCATGTAATAATCCAGTGGGTCGTGTCGATGATCTTGGCTCCCACTGGGCGAATAGGTTTGTTGACTTTAGATAATATTAGTCTTTTACCTGCTAAGTGGTGAGTAGAAGCTGGTGTTAGACTATGTTCACATTTTCAAATCGACTGATGACCACTTTGTAATTAGACATTGTTTAGCAGCTTTTAATTTTTATTTTACATTTTTATATTTTTAATGCAAAATTAGCTAAATACAAAAATAATTATTAAATCAGGTATTGTTATTGTTATTGTTTGGACATTTAGCTTCAAGCAAAGTCAGCAAAGTTCAAGGTTTTTCTGACCTTGAACTTAATGAAACAACGTGGATCTTATTCTATCACACTATTTCCTTCCACTTTACGTTTATGTGCTTGCATACGACTCTCTGCAAACGTCCAGTTACTTCATCAAACCCTCTTTCGGCTGAAAAGTCGTTAATTTCCCTCGTGATTGAGGCCTTAATAAAACCATAACAGAAATTTTGTGTGGGAATGTGTGTGACTGGTATTTATCTGGTAATTTCCTTATTTTTAACAAACAACATCTCGAGTGATTATCATTGTCATTGTACATGTGTGAACAAGCTAAATAAATCAACTTTCCAACAACATTCTGATTTGAAAGAAGGGCGTTGGTTGTACGTAGCGTGGATGTTGTTATTCTAAAATAATCAAAACTGATCAATTAAAAAATGAGATCATGGAATTTCAATTTATGGTTTCTGTGACAGGCGATGCAATGTTCCACAATCCTAATTTATTATCCTGCCTGTGCCTGGCACCGAGGGGCGAATACGATAAGCAAATGACTTTATTACGATCTCACATAAATAAAATGGTAAAAGATGTGTGGGTTTTTTTCCCTCTCGGTTCGGACGTTTAGCTCCTCATGAAAAATGTTTATGACTTGGTTAAATGATACAAAAAAGTTTTTTTTTTACATTTGCTCGGAGTGTTACCCAGAAGCTTTAAAATGTTGCAGAGGGGAAGTTCCAGGAGAAAAGGTAAACTCTGGAGCAGCGAAGTCAAGGTCAGTCATGTAGTGTAAAACCGCAATAAAGAGATTAGACACCAGACACAACTGGCAGCACCAGTCACCGAGTGTTTGCCTTACTTCATTACTCTCTCTACTCATTCCTTGAAGGATTCCTCTAGAAAATATTTCACAACCTCATTTTTTTGTAATCTCCTTTTAACATGCTGTAGCCATCTATACCAGAAATAATCACCTGTGTGCGAAGGGAAACAAAAAAAACATAATCAGGAGGAATATGAGTGTTATTATTATTATTATTTTTTATTATTTTTAACAGGGTGACCTGTAATGCACCCCTGCAGCTCTTAGGCTCCATGGAGCATGATGACAGTTGTAAATTGCTGTGATAAGGCCTGTGTTTATAGAGGTTAGGAGCAGGCAGAGACGGGCACAGAGGACAGACACTTATCTCAGCCTGGACAGTAAAAATAAAATGTCCTTCAGTCTATAAGTGGATTGTTCTGGGAGGGAGGAAGCACTGCCTCATCAGGTTGGACATGATGTAATGCCAGTCTTCCAGAGATGATCCAAATCTTCACATCTGTGGTCATTTGAAATCAAAACAAACTTAAATAGGTCAAGAATTGGCACTGTTGCAACACAGTTCCACATTCGTGGATCTCTTCATTTACATATTTAAATATTTTAAATATATAAACTCCCTATAACTCAGCTTGCTCTTCTTCTAAAACTTGCCCCCCTGAGACCTGACTTGTGTTAACTTTGCTTCCTCCCGTTATTTTTCCCACTGGGTCGGTGAACTCCCGGCTCTGTGTGTGCACGACGAAGAGGAACATGACTCCATGCTTCACCTCACGGCAAACACGGACGATTCCTGGCTCTGTTTGGACAAGGTCATCAACACCAAGATCAGGTTGTGATTGTTGAACAAATGTTCTCAGAAATTAAAGCTGCATTTATACTCGTATTGCTCTGCCAGGTTTATGATCCACTTCTAAGCAAGGTTGTGTCACATTGCTTTGAACTCTGGGTAACCCGATGTGGGCGAGCGATGAGATCATCGGCGGTGACTTGACAAAAAAAAACAACCAAGTCAGTTTTATCGGCCGTTTTTATTACTATATATATATATATATATATATATATATATATATATATATATATATATATATATATATATATCACTAGCATGCTAGGACATACGGACATGTTAACCATACTCAGAAATTCAAATAATATAAATACTAAAAAGGAGCTAAAGGAAATACCTTTTAGAATGTTTTGCAAAATGTAATAAAAAAATGACCTTCTTATAGTGAGAAATAAGCTAGGATAACCTCACATTTGTTCTCACTTAAATGTCACACAGGTGGATCATGTCAGGTCCATATGATGAGAACATTGTTACTCAGCACTTGAAGGAGGTTTTATTTAGCAACCTGTACCATGTGAGCAAACTTGGAAATATCTAATAGACTGTCAGAATTAAGAAATCGCACAAGCATAATCTTTACAACAGCACAAATTAGGCTAAAAGCATCAAAAAGCAACATATTATGCCCTTATGAGGAATCCATTCACATCTATCAATCTGGAAAGTTTTACACAGCCATTTCCATGAAAACCAAATATCCGCCTTCCAGCAGGAAAGAAGCCCGGAACAGATGCAATGGAGATGCTATAGCTTATTTTAGAACATATTGCAATAAATTTAGATGTTGCAATGGCCCAGTCAAAGTCCACCTGAAAACGAATGCCCACGGATGACAGAGCAATAAGTCGTTCGAGTGGTCTCAACAGTTTTACAAGGCACTAAATACATACACGAGTACAAAATATTAGTGAGGAAGTCCAAAACTCAGAAGGCTGTCCTAGATCTATATATATAAGTGAGATAACAACTGAGAATGTACAGTAGACCTAATCTGAGACAAAGTGTACCACAGATAGCACTACAGTGTTTACTGAACACCAGACGGAATAATGAGCAGTGAGGAGTAGGTTAGACAGAAAGCAGACAGTAGATAGGCTGGAATCAGTTCCTAAGTTTGTAAACACCAGTGTTATAAGAGAAAGCTTGGAATTTATGATTAAATACAGGAAACAATATTCATAGAAATAAAGAAAAAAGTTAGAAAGCTAAACAATTTGGAATTACATAAAAATCTGATGCAATTCGAGCTTTTGAAAGCTCCTTTTCTGACAAGATACTTAGTTATGAAGACTTTTACTCAAGGCTTCTTGTTTAAAATGGACAGATATGAATTCTGTATAACTTTAGAAAAACGGGAAAGCTGTGGCTTTAACATGTTGCTTCTGTTCTTAAAAAAAACCCTTGTCAAAACAAAAGATTGTTTAGCATGCAACTGAAAATAAGGCAAAATGTCATTAGCCATTTATAATTTGATATATAATGTAGCAAATGCAATGACTATCTTCACATCTGTGAAGATAGTCACAGATGTGACTATGAATAAGTTTATACTTAAATTTGTTGAGCTTACATTCCTTTATTGGCAAAAGCAATGGTAAACATTGTTTTAAGAAGTACAGAAGTAATTAAGATTTTAAAGCTTTTATAACGTCAGATTAATATTCATGAATTGTTTTCGCCAATAACATTTTGTCTGGAAGCCTTGTGTGCCATATTTATTATACTATTCCTACTTTAGGAATCAGTGCATACTATAAATGTTCAGTGTGGTCAACAAAAAACTTAAACATCAAGCAATAATATTTCAATGTCCAGGTTATTTTTTTAGATAATTTTTGCCCTGTTCAGATGTTAATTAAACATTAGATTACAAAACCACTTTAATTTAGAATTAAAAATATATATATATTAAATATATACAGTATATATATATATATATATATATATATATATATATATATATATATATATATATATATATATATATATATATAATTACTTTTCATTTAGAAGAAGAATATCAGGAGTTTAAACTTTTTTCACTTTTCATTAAGGTACAATTATAGAAACATTTATAACAAAACATATTTCTTATCATTCCTCTCATAACCAGAATGACCATGGCTTCGGCTGAATAATCTGGGGTAAATGATGTCAGGGTTCAGACTACCCAGTTTAGTTTTACTGCCCATTACTAACAAAATATAATGATAAAGTCTGAGTTGAAGGCCAGAGCTGGAGTTAGCCTCTGGGTTAGTGAACTTTGACTGACCACATTTCTTTAATGTGAAACAGTAGGGGGGAAAAACACTTGTGAAAGATTGAAAACATCGCTATTAACCAGACCATTCTTTAAGCCTTTCCAAAACTATATTTGACTATTGCAGTAAGCGGAGCTTAGTGTCCAATCTTTAGCGTGAAGTTTATCTTAATATTAGCTTTGTGTAAAAAAACAAAGTTCAATCTGTGTAAGTAGTTTCCACACGCTGGCAGTTCCAGGCACTCAATAAGTGATCATCAGCGAGCGTGAAGACCTCTCTGAAGAAGAAATTTAGAAGTTTAGAAGAAAAGATGTCATGATTTCCTATATAAGTTTGTATCAATTGGAGATTTTCCAAATAGGCTGGACCTCTGTTTTTTTATTACAGCAGACATTAAATAAAAAAGGAAGACATCTTAAGACCAATATTCAGAGAAATGGATGTTCACCCCGAGATCAGATCATGATGTGCACAACTAAACTATAGAAGGGATAAAACTAAATAAAGAATTAAACATTGAGAGACAAGTTTCTTACTCCAAATAAAACCAAATCTGAAAAGTTCATTACAATACAGACTGATTAAACTTAGCTTAGTCTGGATGGGTCTCAAGGAGAAAGTCTCTTTGCTCTAAAAATAAAAAAAACAACAAAACAACAATCCATCAGTGAGACTAAAGTGCACAGAAACACATTCAGAGGAAATCAAATTCAGTTCATCAGTTCAACATGAACACCTCTTGCAGGGTGTCATGCAGGTGGGGAATGAATGTACTTGTTTACAGTCAGGTGACCAGGGCACCTCGCAGTCATCGTGCTGACCGTGAACTCGTCTGTACTGAGGTACGACTGAATCGATCGCGTTACATCATGTCCACCAGCTGAATCTTGACTAAAAATGGGTCAGACAGCAGGAGAACAACCCGGAGCAGATCTGCAAAACTCTGCAACAAGATGGTTAGAAAAAAGCAAGGAGTTTAAAGTCCTAGTCTAAATAGAGATTTCAGCTTTTATAAATGTTTCTAAAGGAAAAAAAAGTTTGCTTTTAGAGAATTGTCAATTTAACTTTCAACATACTTTGATATTTTAGTACAATAATTCCTCTTGTACCAGCTGTGCAGTCATTGATATCACAAAAAGTAGCATAAGAGATCCTGTGCTTTGTCACATTACAACCACAAACCTCAATATATTTTACTTGGGATTTTATGTGATATACTTACACAAAGTTACACCTGCTATGAAAAGAGCAAGGAAAATATGTGAAAAATTAAAAATATGTAAAAATTTGAAAAAAGGGTTGCTCATTTGTACCAAACACACTTTTAATCTAATATTTCTAAATGAAATCCAGTACAACCAGTCAACCTCACAAGTAGCCAAGAGGTCTATTGTAAATGTCGAGGAGCAGCAGAGATCTACAGCACAGGTGAGGGAATGTGTTGACGGGACAAATATTAGTTTTGCTTTCTGCAAGCCTGGCCTTTATGAAAGAGCAGCGAGAAGAAAGTCTTTATTGAAAGTAAACCATAGGAAGTCCAGCTTAAAATACCCACAGGCCATGTAGGAAACATTGTAAACATGTTAAAAATCACTTTGATAAAAATTGGAACAAATCTGAAATTTCTGGTGAATATTCAAAGGGCTGTGCATGGCAGAAACCTAACACTGCATATCACTGTGAAGGCACCGTCCCATCAAAGACATGCAGTGGTAGCAGCATCAATTTGTGGGGATACATACAGAAAAGTGAATCAGAGTTGATGGAAAGATGGGTAGAGCTAAACAGAATAGAATAGAATAGAATAACCTTTATTGTCTCTCAGTGGGAAATTCAGGTTTCTCCCAGTATGTTAGCGCTTGAACAATACATGAAAGGAGTTGCACCTTTCTGCAGAAACATGAAACATGGAGCTAGAGGTTAAGATCAAAACATTTCATGCATTAGAGTTGTCCAATCAAAGTCCAAATCTTAAGACGTGACAAAACATAAAACTTGGTGTTCCACGATAGCTTTGATCCAAGTTGACTGAACATCACCTGCTCAAGTTCAACTGTCCAAAGCTGGCAGAAAAATACTCCACAAACTTGCAACCACATCCGCAGCGCTATGTGGTTTTACAAACTGCTGACACACTTCTTTTCTTTACTGGAGAACATTTTTGAAAAACATACATCATTTTCGGTTTCACTATATGTCACAATGACTTGCCATAAAAGTCGGTTCGGTTCTTGCAGTAGCATAATTGTCTCAGTAGGTGGCGTAGGCTTGTGGCAGAGCCGCCACAGCAATAACGGAAGTGACGTTTCCTAATTCGTTCGAGAACGTAAACAGTCATGGCGGACTGCGAAGCGGAGCCTCCTGTGTATCTAGCTATCAGCAACATTCCCATAGCCTTCCACTCGGCGGACCTGAGAAATTATTTCAGCCAGTTTATAGAGAGCGGCGGCCTTCACTGCTTTCACTACCGACATCGACCGGAAGTCCTAAGAGAGCCCGAAGCCTCCGAACCTGCGGTGGAGCAAGACGGAGAGGAAGCTAGTTCCGTGTCCCCAGAACCCCACGAATCAACGCTGGGCAGCTGCGTGTCGAAGGCGGTGGCGGTGAGGTCGTGCTGTTGTATCGTTTCGGTCCACGCGGAACATGCTGAGAGGTTCATCAGGATGTACGCGGGGAACCACTGGATCGACTCGAAGGGAAACTGGCTGGCCAGACGCTGTGTTATCAGGAGAATAAGAGTCTCGCATGGCAAAGGTTAGTGAGTGATGCAGTATAAGAGATAGAATGACATGAAGGATCTGGTCATTTGATTACATTGTTGAAGTGGAGTATTGCTCGTTTTCTTGTGACAGGAAATAGGCATTAAATTCATAGTGCAGTAAATTGATTACTCTATGATCTCATCTCTTGTATTGTAGTACGTGACTTATGGCTCCAACTCTGTCTTTAAACCCATGAAACGTATCACTCCCCAAATCTGGATCTGTATGGGAGAAAGAAAATGTCCTTTTTTTCTACACCTAAAAGAAAATACTAATATGTTAGAATGTGTGAAATACAAAGGGCTCTCTAGTTGATGAGATGTCATATAGATGATATGTTTAATTTAGACATCAAAATAGTACTTTTTGTTTGTTGTATTGGGCGATTTGGGATTTTATTTGCTGATATAATCAGTAGATAAATGCACCTTGATGCTTTTTTTTTTTAAAAGGAGGATCATTTCACTGCTTTTTCTCCTCCTAACCTTCTTGGACCAGGATTTTTTTTTTAACTGAATCTGTGGTTCTTTGTGGCAAAGCATTGGCATTAGGGATGTGCCGATCAGGTTTTTTTCTCCCGATACCGATCACCCCTGAGGTCCGATCGCCGATTCCGATCCCTGATACCGATCACATAGTTATGATTTATTTATTTTTTATCATAAACACTACTGTTACATTATGTAGAGAAAGGAACCATGAATTCACCTTAATTTAGATAAAAACTTGTTTTTAATAACTTTTCCAAGAAGAAAACTAAACAAAACAGGCATTGTGCAAATTGAACTGCTATCAATAATACTATCTTTAACAGACTGATAACATATGAGGCTCTGAAGAGGCTAAATAATGCAAAGAGCCAAAATAAAACCTCTCAACATTGCCAAAAAATTCAAGTATAAAACTTAACATTCAAAGGCAGAAACAGATTCAATAAACAATCCATAGATACTGAATGAAAACTTCCTGTTAGCATAGCGGCTAGCTGGTTACTGCTAGTTCTGATTGGCTGTTTCTGACTGAGCGGAGTAACAGGGAGGAGATCGATTATTTTTTAAAGATTATCTGTCTCATGTTAGGACAGAGAAAGTTTTAATACGTATGTAAAATGTATTTTTTAGATGCTGCAGCTTTAAACAGGTTCGGTGTGAGTCGCTACCGGGTGGAGCAGAAGCGGCTCCGTGTCAAATATGACTAAATATTAAATATTACTACCTGTAGCGGAGCAGCGGTTCAACAGGAGAACCAGCGTCTTACATCGCAGCTCCAAGACTTAAATCATTTTCTAGGTTATTAGTTTATCTTTCTGACCGTCATGCTAATCCGGTGAGTGTTTGTAGCTGCGCTGCTTTACCTGCTGTCTGATCCTCCATGTCTTTTTACTGCACTGAGCCTCGATGTAGCCAAACTCCGTCATTGTTTTTATGTCTATTAGCTTCGTTGTGTTGATGCATTTTGACCTGCTTCTATATTCTGCCGCAACACGCAAACGTCCTCATTCACTCAGTGCTTATAGTTACACATCGCTTAGCATTTGTTGCTGCGCGTTTGCGCAGTGAAGGAAAGACGAGACCAGCTGGACAGACAGGCTGAGAAATGAGATGCAGGTGATCGGTATCGGTAACAGAGCCAATGATCGCCGATCCCGATCATCACCGATTTCACGGAAATCGGCCGATTACGATCGATTGATCGGCACAACTCTAATTGGCATTGCTGTTTTATGGAGTTCATTTTTTAAATATTGTTTTTTTTTTACAAACAATCACAGATCACAAACTGGAATGTAAATAGACTTTATTAGGTGAATATGTTTCTTAAGGGTTTAAAAATAGTGCCTGATCTAAGTTTGTCCTGATACCAAAAAAAACCCCAAAACAGAGCAACAATGAAATTTCTCTTTATTACTCAGACGAGTAATAAAGGGAACCCATGCAGATGATCAAACTCGTCTTTGTTAAAGTTTTGTTATTATTGTTTAATAACATTATTAAACAATTATTATTATTGTTGTTAGTCTGACAAAAGCATAAATGTTTGGGAAAAAGACAAAAGATGTGTAGATAAAGTCTGTGTTTGTGTTTGTCATTTCAGGTGAAGGTTCCTTCCCTTATAAAACCAAGTGCGAGCAGCGCCACCATGTGTCCCTCACCGAGCTCTTCACTGAAGCTGACCTCAGCAGGCTGCCTGAGCTGAACCCGCCTGCTCTGATGCAGAACGGCAACGTGGGCACGCCCATCAAAGTCTTCCTCCGACTCATCCAGTCCTGCCGCCTCCCTCCGCGCCTCATCCGGAAGCTGGGCCTCGCTTTCCCGAAGACCAGCTCCAGCCGTCGCTACGGAAACGTGCCTTTCCACTACCACAACACGTGCACCCTTCCCGCCACAGAGGAGACGGTGTTAACAGCCGCCGGACACGAGATATCGGGGCCAGGCTCTCTGAAGGCCCCGTCTTCAAAACCGAGACCGCTGGCTGAAGACGTACACGCAACGGAGGCCGACGACTCGCAGAATGAAGGGGAAGGGGAAGAAGGGGAGGACACACAGTCAAATGCAGATGATGTACGTTTTATTAAAGAATCTTTTTGTCAAGGTACATGATCGCCTTTTCATTTGGGTTTATAAAATGATGCCTGGTTGCAGGATGACGACCGCTGTGAAGAGTGGGAACGCCACGAGGCCCTGCACGACGACGTGACCAGCCAGGAGCGGAGCAAAGAGAGGCTTTATGAGGAAGAGGTTGAGCTAAAGTGGGAGAAAGGAGGTTCTGGTCTGGTTTTCTACACCGACGCTCAGTACTGGCAGGAGGAGGAGGGAGGTAAGACTGGAAGACGGCAAATATAATTCGATTTTTTCCAGATGATTTTCAAAGTTGGAAATATACAGTGCCTTGTAAAAGTTTTAATTCTTGAATTTCTCCACGTTCTGTTCCATGGCAGATTTTGTTTTGCCTGAAAATGTCTTGAGTGAAAAAAGTTGTTCAGTGGATCTAGTATTATTTTTTTTACTGTAATTATATAGCAAAAAAAAGTTAAATGTGTATTTTATCCTTTTTTTTTTCTTGTGGAAAAAAGTTTACTTTTATGAGACGCACATGAACACATTTTGTTCTCACAAAAATAGTTAGGGAAAAAAACTATGCATTTAACGTCTACCTTCCCTGTAAAAAAAACGTGGATCTGCTCTTTTTGTAGATTTTGACGAGCAAACGGCAGACGACTGGGACGTCGACATGAGCGTTTACTACGACAAAGGTATCAGAGTGGTTTCTATCACCTGTAATCGTCATCATGACCACAATAGATTAAACAGCATTCCTTTTATCCTGATGCAATAATGCTAACCGTTGCTCTCACAGATGGAGGCGACATGGACGCTCGTGACTACATAAAAATGCGCTATGAGAAGAGGCTGAGGGACGGTGTTGAAGACGGATCAGGGCACAATCAGTCGATTGGCAGCTTTGAGAGGTTTACTAAAGTAAGCAGGCTGATTTAGCTCGTATGTTCCTGTTCTCCTGTGTGTGAATATTGCTCACATCTCTATTATGTGATCAGGGCTTTGGCCGACGAGTGATGGAGCAGCAGGGCTGGAGGGACGGCGAAGGGCTGGGAAGCAGCCAGGTTGGGATTCCTGAAGCTCTGGAGAACGAGGGCCAACATCCACACTGCAAAAGAGGCTTTGGGTGAGTGTGAATACTTGAAAGAGTATCAATAAACTGTCAGGATTTAATTTAAGGATCATCTTAATTGTGGAAGAAACCAAATTCTGGATTTCTTTTACTGCAGATATCATGGGGAAAAGTTGGTGTTGCATCCTGTGAAGAAGGCCAGGACAGATTATCTCATCGGTACGGTGTACGACAAACCCAAAGACATAGATGAAGGCGACACCTTATGGAGGCGACAACCCAACACCAGCATGAAGTACAGAGGCTGGCAGCCAGGTGGCAGCATCGGATCAAAAAGATGACATCTTGCTCTATCTGCAAAATATATAGCTCCGATTTATTTATTAGATTTTTATAATAAAAAAATGCAAAAAAAATTATTTTGTGTCCCTTGTGTGCCTCACAATGACGCTGTTGCTCCACAAAGTAATTTAGCATATTAAATTGCAGCACTAAAACTATGAAACTGCCATTTACTAAAGAATAGCAAGAAGGAAGCCATTATCTGCAGTTTATCGTAATCCAAAGTAAACATGTCCCAGCAGGTCCTTTGCTCGGCTGACACTAACATTTTAGATTTTGGTCTACATCCTAATAGCGGTGTGGAGGAAAACAAACCCCCAGAGCTCATTAGGCCCACTTATAAATACGATAGTGGCAGCATTATGATGTGGGACTGTTTTTTTTTATTTTTATTTTTTTAGCAGGAATAAAAAATAGATTTAAAAAAACTGGTTAGATCTAATAAAGAGCAGTCCTTTGAGAAAACCTGCTAGTGGCCAACAAAATAGAGAAAAAAACACAATACAACCTGGGGTACAGTTTCACCTCCCAGGAAGAAAATCACTGCCCAGAGAGATAGAGCTGACAGAAATCAGACCTTTTGACAAGACTTAAAAATGATATCCATTTATAGGCTCTTCCTCCCTGGACATAGTCCAGGTGTAGGGGGAATTGCATAAAGTTTACTATTCAACAGAGTACCTTAACTTTAAAGATCACATTCCTCTTCTCTTTATACCGTTTTATCCCTCCAATTCTTCACCATAAATCTAATTTGGATGCGTGTTTTTTTAATTTCTAAATTGACTAAATACAGCGCACTTTTGAAATGCCTGCTGTGAATTCTTAATTAACTTTTTGTTTAATTGAAACTAGGATGAAATTTGAAAAAAAAAAAACAAATGTTTAAACAATTAGTATTAAAAAGTGTTACATTTTAAAGTCCGTAGGAATGGTGTGGATTAAGAAATGGCGACCTTTATTTTGAAAAGCCGCCCGAATAACCCGGATGTCATTCATAGCTTTAGCGCGATATCTAGCAGCTGAAGTTCGCGTGCTTATGTGATGTTATGTGGTTTAAACTTATTGTTTTATGTGTCGATTTTAAGCTCGTCTTAAATTTCAGTAAGTTATTTAGGTATCGCTTAATTGGAGGTTGTTCGTAAACCTTCCGCGGTCAGGTTATTTACTCAACTTATTTATCGAAGGAAGGTCCAGGACTTTTTTATTATTATTATTATTATTATTATTATTATTATTATTATTATTATTATTTTTAGTTTAGTTGTTAGTGCGAGGAAGCGGGTTTTTGTTACCAGAAGCAACAAACAGTAGTAGCTGCTCGGTAAGCGACCCAGCCTGATGCCGCCACATCTGCTGGTCCCAGTTACCGTGAGCTTCTGCACAGCCAGTCCGTAACACCTCGACACCATGTCCGCTCCGCCTGGACTCAAACCCTCCCTGCGCTTCGGCCAGGTGGTCATCGGCCCACCAGGTTCGGGCAAAACCACCTACTGCCAGGGGATGCAAGAGTTCCTGACCGGCCTGGGACGCAACGTGGTGGTGGTGAACATGGACCCGGCCAACGAAGGGATTCCTTATTCCTGTGCAGTGGACGTGTCGGAGCTGGTCACCCTGGACGATGTTATGGAGAACCTGAAACTCGGCCCTAATGGTGGACTTCTTTACTGCATGGAGTACGTGGAGGCCAACCTGGACTGGCTGGAGAGCAAGCTGACCCAATACAGTGACTGCTACGTCTTGTTTGACTGTCCTGGACAGGTGGAGCTTTACACCCACCAGAGTTCAGTGAAGAATATATTCTCACAGCTGGCCAAGTGGAATTTCAGAGTAAGATTATTTACCAGTAATAAATGATAAAAGTATATGGTCTGATAAGACCAAAACTAAACTCTTTGTATGTAACGGAAAACTTGAATTTAGGCCTCTGTCTCTTTAAGAAGCTCCTGTTCTTTCAGATTCTCTGCCTTCTATCACATCTAAGGCTTTAACAGTGTTTTTACCTTCACACTGAGAAGTAGCTTGTATGTTATGCTCAGCAGAAGCGCCGTTCTTTGAGGTGTTTGCTAATTGCTGCTGGTGCTAGTCTGAAGGAGCAGGAGGAGCCTTGTTGAAAAAGCAGCGTATCCCCATTTCACTCCAGTATTCCTGAGAAAAACCCCGTGCAGAAGTAGTCAGCTCTTTAGCAAACAGGCTCTACCTACATACATTAATGTCAATATTTAAGTCCAGCTGTTCTGTACAGGCCACAGAGCGTTGCCATAAATCACAAGTAAAAGAACTTCATTCAAAAATAATGTGTGTGTGTTGGAACTCTTAACGTTGCTACACATCATAGGATAAAACACACCCCGTGGTAAGACATGGTGATGCTTTTGTTTTGGTGGGGACTTGGAAGCTGGTCAATGGAGTTTAACTACAGCTGGTCATCTGTTGAAAAAAATATATGTTGCAAAAGACTGGTGCTGGTGTAGTTACTTTAAAAAGAATGGACAGAAATATCAGTCACCAGATTTGGAAGCTTGTAGAAACATAACACAAAGCAACTGTAAATATAATCACAGAGAAATGTATTTTTCCAGTGTGTTAGACCAAATATGAACTGATTCTCATTCTGTCACACTGTTTGTGTGTGTGTTTTTTGTTGTTGTTTTTTTAATGCTCAGCTCACAGCTGTGCACCTTGTAGACTCTCATTACTGCGCCGACCCGGCCAAGTTCATCTCGGTGCTGTGCACGTCTCTCTCCACCATGCTGCACGTGGAGCTTCCTCACGTCAACATCCTCTCCAAGATGGACTTGATTGAACAGTATGGAAAACTAGGTACGCAAAGTCTTCCTCGCATTATAACTCAAGAAGCAAGAAGAACTTCTCTCAAATGGCTTTACGCTCCGCTTTTTTGCTTTACAGCATTCAACCTTGACTTCTACACGGAGGTTATGGACCTGACCTATCTTCTCGATCACCTGGCCGCAGACCCCTTCTTCAAAAAGTTTCGCCATCTCAATGAAAAGTTAGCGGAAGTTATCCAGGACTACGGCCTCGTGTCCTTCGTGCCTCTCAATGTGCAGGTACCGCTGCAGCTTTCAGTCGTTTCACAAATGTGGCAAAAAAAGAAAAAAAAAAAAACTCTGTGAGCTTTAATGTCCCGGCTGCTCCGTCTAACTGGACCACGAAGGGATGACCCTTGAGTTGATAACATCCTACTCCATGTTTCATCCAAGCCGTCTTTCGCAGTTGTGATATTGGCTCCCATCAGCTTTAAAGTGTTTTGCTTCAGTAATAATCCAAAGTAAATTTTAAGAATGTCTGGCCAAGCAATTTTTGCCAGTGGTGTAAAGTCTTCAGTTTTGTTATAAAGTATTAGCTTCACAGTAACTTAATAGTAATGAGCTCCTTCACAGTCAAAAAGTCCAAAAGTACTTTTATATATTGTATGAAATGATCCACTCCTCCAGAGAAATCCAAACTCACTCATTGTGCATGTCCAGATAGGTTAGTGATAAACCTTTGAAGCTAAAGACTGGTAGCAGTCATGTGTAAAGAGACGGGAGTGTTGGAAATTTATTATGCTTCCTGCTGCAATTTTCCCTGACAGGACTTATTAACAAAGAATCATCTGGTTGTTTTCTTCTGATACAGAATCTTAGCATCTTAGGACTGTAAATGTTCATTTTACCTATTATTACAACAAGTGTTTTTTTTTTTTACACTTTTACTCCTCATGTTGCGAGTTTACAGCAAGTCTAATCTTTGACAATAGGTGAGAACGGAGCAAAACATCTTCTTTTTATCAGAACTCCGACTTTTTGTTGCTTCCTATGTATCTTAATTTATCTCACAAAGCTAAACTTGAGACTTAGACTGAGGAAGCCTGATCACTGTGTTCTCAAAAGGCATCAAAATCTCTCTAAATGTAAAAAAAAAAAATCTGCAGACGCCGAAACAACAAATAGAAACGTCCTCATACAAAGTATGACAAGGGTTTCAGTGAGAGTATTTTTAGGCACATGCTTTGTCAGGGGGATAGTTTCTCTGAATTTCTTTCGGGGAAGTCCCCAGATCACATGCTACTGCTTTTCCTCTCCTCAGGACAAGGACAGCATGATTCAGGTCTTACGGGCGGTGGACAAGGCCAACGGGTATTGCTTCGGAGACCTGGAGGAGAGGAATCTGCAGGCGATGATGTCAGCGGCTGTGGGGGCAGACTTCCAGTTCAGCTCGTATCCTTTCTCAGCCACCGCGGTGACTCATCTGGGTTCAGAGTCAAACTAAACACATTAAAGTTTAACATGCTCCGGCCGTTAGGTCATACCTCAGCAGAAGTGTCGGTTGTGTCAAAAATATTATGTAATAATAACACGCGCTGAACATTGGCGGGACTTTGTTGTGCTTTCCCTTGACATCTGACCCCCTAGGACTCTCGGAGTGCAAGAGCGGTATGTTGAAACCGGCGAGAAGACCGTGGAGGAGGAAATGATGGAACTGTAACATGAAAAGCTCAAATGAAGTGGACAGAACCAGAGGCATTTGTAACACCATTGGACCAGTTCTGGCAGCATTTGTGTTGGTTTTGGTAATGTAAAGGTTATAATAAAAATAAAATAATGAACAATTTTGAAACTTGTAAAAAACCTTTTGATTTTTATTTGTTAAAATCTTTTGTGCGTGCCATGTGTTCGGTAGCACCGCATAACACTCACAAACTAGAGCACAATTTAAAAGTATATGGTCTGATAAGACCAAAACAAAACTCTTTGTATGTAACGGAAAACTTGAATTTAGGCCTCTGTCTCTTTAAGAAGCTCATGTTCTTTCAGATTATCTGCCTTCTATCACATCTAAGGCTTTAACAGTGTTTTTACCTTCACACTGAGAAGTAGCTTGTATGTTAAGCTCAGCAGATGCGCCGTTCTTTCAGGTGTTTGCTAATTGCTGCTGGTGCTAGTCTGAAGGAGCAGGAGGAGCCTTGTTGAAAAAGCAGCGTGAGAGCAAAGCGTTTAGGCACCATGAATGGTTGCCACGGGAGATTCAAGGATTTCTCAAACATGCATGTCAGAATCAAAGTACTCCACTCTGCAGGTATGTTTTTGATGAGTGGTAACATTATAACATAATATAAAACCAAAAAATGTTGATTTTGTACAATATTGTCCCTTGAAATAAGTGTGGACTTCATTTCACAATACATCTGCAGACCTACGTTTTGCTTTTTACCCAAATAAAATGTAATAAATGCAAGATTAAGCAGTGGTGTCTTCAATATTCATAGTCCAACAGCTACAAATGCAATTCTTAGAAGCTGGAGTAATCTGAAAACAGCCGAACAGGAACGGAGTGAACAGTACTGGTTAACACAAACCAGCGCGAATCAAAACCGTCAGCACCGCATCAGATAAGCAGCAATAGCTGAAAGTTTCTGCTGTGTGTTGGCTCGGCTCTGGCCGGCAGATGGCACATGTGCCTGCAAAAACCTGCGCCCGGATCCCCAAAAGTCTGCTCCAGTTCTTTCCTCTTGCCAAAGCAGAAAAAATTAAGTCAGGCGGGGAGAGGAAGCCACATTAAATCTGTGTTTCTGCACAACTGGCCCTGTGTCTGGTCTTTGGGATGGAAGATATTCCCTTTTTTCTAAATCTGTCTTAAACTCTTTTCTATTAGCACAAGTTTCAATTGTGTCCTTTTCCATACGACGTCTGTTTTAACAAAATACATATCTATGAATTTTTGCACCACCATTAAACAGACAGTCCAAGACGCACATTAATCACTGGGTATAGTGTGTGTGTGTGTGTGTGTGTGTGTGTGTGTGTGTGTGTGTGTGTGTGTGTGGTGTGTGTGTGTGTGTGTGTGTGTGTGTGTGTGTGTGTGTGTGTGTGTGTGTGTGTGTGTGTGTGTGTGTGTGTGTGTGTGTGTGTGTGTGTGTGTGTGTGTGTGTGTGTGTGTGTGTGTGTGTGTGTGCCTTCCCGCTCTGCTGCAGTCAGACTAAAATAAAGCGTGATCCACTTCACGAGCCTCACACAAATGTGGGAAATCACATTAACCCTCTGTGGTGTGATGTGGCTGCAAATTATCTCTGGACAGCTTCCTGCCTGCAAAGCTCTGTGTGCATTAGGGGGGTGTGTCAGGCAGAATGTTAAATTGTGTTTCAGTGTTTGTACATGTGATCAAGTATGCCTCCTCATTGGTACTTCCTGCCTTTTTTTTCCCTCTATAAGCCCCCTAGAGGTAGATGTGTGGTGTGTTTGTGTGTGAAAAGAGAGAGCAAGAGAGACAGTTTTGTGTGTGTGTGTGTCTAGAGTGAGAAAAGAAACTGAAAGCCACTCTTGTCCCACTTACATGCCCAATCAGAATTTATATCAATACACAATCGAACAACTAGGCGTCTCATGACTTTTATTTTTTTTAATTATTCCTCCCCCCCAAAAAAGACCCTTTGATATCCTTATCTTCCACACTTTTCATTTCCATTCCACCCCTGCTCAATGCAGAGCGCACACACCCTGTGCTGCCAGAGGATAGGAAAGAAAGAAAAATAAATGTTTGCTTCATTTGCCTGTAGAGCACAGAGAGCTCTGATGGTTAATTCTTCTTTGTCGTTGTGAGACTTTGAAGCTGCCTACGTGTCTTATTTCAGATAGATAAAGTCTGTTTTAATTTTCTGTTTGGTTCAGTTCAATGGCAGCAGGCTGAGAAAGAGAGCAGGAGCCTGAGCGCCCATCCCCCCACGCTCAGCAGAGAGTGTGTTTCTGCTGGAGTGAGATACAGACCGAGAGAGAGAGAGAGAGAGAGAGAGAGAGAGAAAATGAGAGAGAGAGTGAGAGGAGAGGAGAGGAGAGGAGAGGAGAGAGAGAGAGGGGGTGGTAGAGGAGAGCAGAGCAGGCAGACAGGCAGGCAGGCAGGGGAGGGAACAGGAGGGAATGTGCATTGGTAGTCTCGCTTGCTGCAAGGCTTCCTCCTTCTGCTGTGGAAAAACCTGTGCGTGTTGCCTCTCTTTACGAAATACTCTTGAAAACAGTGCTGATAAAGAACTGCAGAAAAAAAAACACAGATTAATTGATTTTTTTTTACATTTTTTTAGTTCTCTGTATGAAAAATTAATTATTTTTACCACCAACAAACTGATTTCAATTTGTTTTTAGCATTTTGATGCAGGACTACAGATTGTCGATCTCTTACATTACCGCTTTATCGAAATGTTTAACGTAACTGTAAAAGGGATTAATCTTACCGTCAGTGTATACCAAGGGTTTAAAAACATTATGGTTTCAAAACTGCTTACATTTTTTAGTCATAATTTTTTTAAAGTTGAATATCCTTAAAATGAGTTATCAGAGAAAAAGAAAAAAAGGAAGTTAGATCATGCTGTTTGGAGCATTAAGGAAGAAAGCTGCTCCTCCCCAGGCTGTTGCTGTGTGTTGCTATTACCTTTCAGCTGGCTGAAAGGTAATACACGTTTTCCTCACTTCGATAAGACCAATTTGGCTGCACACACTTAGACCTTCCATCTGTACACACACAACCAAACACACTTGACTGGAAACCCTGTTCTGCAAAACATTATGTTAGCATATAACCTGTAGATAACATAAAGAACTAAAAAACACTGAACTCATGTTATTACATTGGGACAAATACATTGTTTTCACGCTTGTCTAAATCTAAATTGGTGCAATGGACTGGAAATGTTAGTTTGGTATTTTGAATGAACAACTTTTACACATCTCAAGTCATTTTGTACAAAATCCCTGTTCACTGAAAACAAACTCAACTGAGCATTGGCCAATCTTAATATGTGCAATTTTCAATTATTGTCTGGCAAATGCAGTTCAAGCTTCTACGAAAATGACCAACATTTGCTCTTTAACAACTGCTCTTTAATTTTGTGCTGAATAATTTGTTGAAAATCAAATATTACCTTGATGATCGTCAGTCCTATGCGGTGTAAAACATTATCTTCAATTTCACTGAGGGTCTACTTTCAAGAGTGATGTCTGCTTGTTAAACCAAGATACTATTTCTGACTTATGATTCTCCCAAAGCTGAGCCGCCCTGGGCAGAAAGCCATACTACCACATAAAACCTCACCACTAGTCATTTATATTCAGAAAACATTGGCATTCATCATCTTTCAAAGTTAACATTGTAATAATCTCTGTATTGTATTATTTAAGCAGCAGTATGGATACTTTTGCTTTTCAGCTTGAAATAAAAGTAGTTAGAAAATATGCTTTGTTTATTTTATGACACAGCGAAACCTTGTGTATCATATTTAAGCTTATACCAATACCGTGGGATTCTCATCCCAAAGCCATTCCTAACTTAAACATCTAAAACATAATGCAACACAAAAAGACCTCAAGACATCCAAAATGGCTACAAAAAAGATACAAAATGAGGCAGAAACATGACAAAATGTTGCACATTACCTAATATGGCATTCAAAACAAGAGCAACTTTAATGTCTCGTGATACAATGACAACTGCCTTCCCGATTACTCCAACAACCAACACAAGCCCAGTTGGTTTCATCTGAAAACTTTGGAGGACTGTAGAAATAATACGATGCGAAATGAGTTCACTGCGTGAAGAAGTCAGTGGAGAGACATGCAAAGTGAACAGATGCAACAGATGTGAAATGATGAAAACATGTGTAAGACAGACTGGTACTCACACTGGATCTGTGTGAATTTTAAGTGTTTCGTGCTTTTACACATCACTCACGTGCATTTTTTTTAGTGAGGTTCAACAGTTGCATCACTGTAAGGTTATATTTAAAACATGAATTACTTTACCCCCCCATGACAGACGATTCTAACAATTGTTTGAATAATTGATTTCAGATTATTAGAATCGATCATCTGCATGTAGGAAAAAGTTACATTTTTAAAAGTGAAGCACAACAGCCAAGATAAAAACATGAAAAATGACTAAAAACATAATATGAAACATACATATACATATATACACACCTGAGTATATAGTCTGAGACAAAGAGTTACTCATTGTATCTGAAATCATTGAAAATGAAACCAGAACTGTAATCTCTCCTCCAGGTTGCCAAAATACCATAGATGTCTTTTGTCTGTCTCCAAAAAATACTGTGAGTCCAATAGCTTTTAGGTGTTTAGCCCACCCAATGTTCCAACTTAAAAATAAATCCTGAACAGGATACAAAATTACTTCACTTTCAGAGTAGACATATTTTAGTCACTCTGCCTCACTCAGGTCTGGCATAGTTATAAGACTGAATATTTTTTATCTGAAAACATTTCTTGGAACGCCATAAGAGACTTAAAATGGCAAACACAAAGGTAGTTTTAAAAAAGGCCATTTCCACGTGGACATGTTTATGTATGTCTAACTTGTAAACTACTGTATTTGGAATATGTAAAAGAAATTCATGAGTTGGACCCGAATCCTCCTAAAATTTGCATCAATGCAAAGTCAAAAATAGTAGAGGACTACTTGGGAGCAATTTCTGGTGAATCGATGTATCTCTATTTATGCTCTCCATCCTAATAATATTTTTTTCCATTTGAATGGAATTTCATTGCCCTTCACACTTGCATCTTATACAGCTTTTACATCATACAAGATGATAGAGCTCATTTTGATGATGAAAAAGAAAAAGTGTAACCACAATGAATTTAATCAGTATTCCACTATGATTATTCAAATGTTTATCTTCTTAATGTCATTTGGAACTAGGAGCAACCAGACAGTACAGAAATAAATGTAAAAGGAGACGCAAAAAACGTAAAATTATGAAAACATGTAAGCCATGTTTTCCTAACACTCTGACACATAGCCTGAATGTGCATTCATTTGACAGTTTGGGGCCTTTAAATGATTGTTACACGTTTATATCATGTGTTCTCTTGATAGCTACACTTATAACGGATAGAAAACAGTTGGATGTTAAAGAATAATTTTAGTTTCCATTTATCTAATAAACGAGCCATACTTTTGTTGCAGAATGCCTTTATTTCCCCCCCTTTGCCGAGTCAAATTTGTGTTTCGTTTGCGCAAACATGAAGCTCGTCTTGAGAAGAAAATATTCCACCTATAGTTTACGTGACGATTTTAGAAGAAAAAAAGTCCTGTCCGGCCTTGAGGGGATCCGCTCCGTGTTTTGCAGCCACTCGTGCGGCTGGGTAAAATGGCTGTATGTAGCTGAGCCTCGTGTTGGTTGGGTTAGCTCCCTGCCTCTACCCGGGCTCGGTAACACAACTCCCACAACAATTTCTGTCGCTTCTCTACGCATTGTATGGAGCCTCCATCACCTCTCTAACCCTACCTACGGAGCTGAAACCGGGGGAGATGGCAGCCGGATTCGGTCCGGAATGAAGGGATAGGAATGATTCGACTCAAGGATTGATGGTTTTAAACAATTATTTATATTCAATGCTAGCTTTTGATTGTGACTGACTCGGCGAGAGAGAGAGAGAGAGAGAGAGAGGGACAGAGTTGGGGGGGGTATATCATGGCCGCTCAGGTCGCCACTCTTAACACTAGTCCGCCTTCTGAACTTAAAAAGCCGGATCGAGACCCGAAGGAAGATACGGTTCCGGGGGACAAGCAGTCCGACAAAAAGCAGCCGTGTTTGGACAGCGAATCGCCGGGCCGGGGGGATCTGCAGGACGGGGCCGACAGTGGAAATGCAGGGGGAGGAGGGGAACCAGAGATGAAGAACGGGAATGGGAACCCGCCCAGGGTTAGTAATAATACCCCGAATGACTCCGTGGGACCGGAGGGAAACAACCACCCCGGGTTCGTGCATCACCACGGTCCCACTTTCTCTCCGCCTTCGTACGGATACAGTCAGCACTACGCTCGGCCCGCTTTTCATCAATATGGCGGACAACAAAGCCCTGGCATGGCAGCTGCTGCGGGTCCGGGTGTGCAGTCGAGCAACATGATGGACCCGTATCAGCCCAATTCACACGACCATGGCTTCTCGAATCACCAGTTTAACAATTACAACCCGTTCCCGAACAGGACTCCACACCCGGGCCAGGCGTTCGGCATGAACTCCCCTCGCAGCGCCCAGGCGCCGACAGCTGGGGGCCAGCCAGCTAAGCAGCAGCCACCGCCGGGAGGACCCACGGCGATGACTGGATCTTACAGTAACCAGAGATATAACATCGGAAATCCCCAGCCAACATCCACACCGACGCTCAACAAGCTCCTGACCTCTCCCAGCTCAACACGGGGGTATCCAAACTACCCGTCTGGTGGCGACTACAGCAGCCAGGAAGGAGCTAGTAAGGGACCAGCAGATATGGGCAGCAGCGGTCAGTACCCGGGGAGCAACCCGGGCTGGCAACAAAGAACCCATCACCCGTCGCCCATGAGTCCGGGGAGTGCTGGGCAGCCTCTAGCCAGAAACCAGGTAAACCCGACCGTTTAACCGCTACAAGGGCTTTAGCATGTCTGCTTCCCTCCTCTGAGCTAGTTCACAACGTAGCAGGCCAGCCATTGTCTGATAGTAGTTCGCAAAGACTCTAAAATGGCTGCCTCTCGTGTGTATTTTTTCCACTCTTTACAACACACCACTTAATACATTTCGCTTTAATTCTACTTCTAAACGCACGTTTTAAGAGTAGAGTGGCGCTTGGTTTGGGTATAAGTTGAGGAAATTACGTTAAGGGAGCCAAGAAGGCCCGACTTTGAAAAGAGGGCGAAAATAGGAGCAACGGCTCGTTTTTTTTTCCTTCCCGTACATTTTTCTTCCCTTTCTACGTCAGATTTATAACACATTTGCTATCGGCGTAGCTAACCTGTACGACTATATGACAAACACTCGCACATTAGTGTGACATAGTTGTTCACAATCTGATGTTTGTGCTGCTTTCTTGCCCGTTGAGCTGTAATTTTGTGGCCATGACGGAGGGAATGTGTTGCGTGCCGAATGAGGGCTTCACGGCCAGTTAAATGGCCCTGTGTAAGTCCTGTTTAAAAATGTTTATTTGTCCCCCGGGATATCACGGAAGGCTGTAAATTCTAAGATTTTATTTTTTTTGATCACATATCGATTAGATGCGCTTCCTTGTTCTGTGGAGCTGCTGTTCTTTCTGTAAAACGGGCAGCTCTTGCCTTGTGAGTGACTGTGAGCTGCCTTTTCCAGATTGCAGTTTGCAGTGGGATTTGAATTGTGGAGGTAAAATCCTACTGTCAAAGCCAGGAGATAGTTGGTCTTGGGTTGACATGCGAGCTGAAATCTGATTGGCTCCTCATCCGCTGCTCATGGCCATTTATAATTACATGTGATGCAAGGCAACAGTTGCTGATAAGAACACACGGCGTTAGCTCATCGCAGGGTCATCAGGGGTATTTCTGCTTCACTCCTTCTCTCAGTTCCACTTTTTACTTTCAGTAAACATTGGCCAATGCTAAAGCAGCTGCGGGCAGAGAAAATGTTATATTCAAAGCTCTTAGTTGTTTATTACCAGAATTCAAATGTGTCATGGAGGCTCCAGTCCACATAACGATGTACTTGTTTGGGCCTCTTTAATAAAGAATGTGAGGCAGTTTCTACTCTAAGAGTGGGTGTGAACACAATTTCAAATGAAAATGTAATAGAATTTTTTTTTTCTTTTTCCAAATCATCACGTTAAGTATTAGGACAGTGATTACAGAAATAATAATTTCTGGGATAATTTCTGTCTCTCATCTCATTGGAATGTAAAGTCCCAAATGAACACTCTGTCTTTTTGGTGGTTAAAATAAACACAAGTTAATTGACTTGTAATAGTCCCTTTGCTCAGCCACACGGTTATTACCATATAATTGGGATTTTTCTTTTTACAGTTAAAGATAACAGAGATGATTATTTGTTAAAGCAAAATGGCATTTTCTGTGCTTTGCTATCAATTTAAATAGTAAAATACATTTCCGAGTTGAGGCAGAATCTTATTCAGGTGTTTGTGTAGTAAATCAGTCTTTCTAATGGAGGTGTTTTAAATCAATTACGGACTATTTGATTGTCGGATTGGTTGCGCTGATGGGACCGATGCCAATATGTAAAAAAATTACTAACATTAGCCGACAGGACATAATGTTACTGTGTTGTGTATTCTTAGTTCAAGCAGAATGAACCGATTTTTAGACCAAACTTGTAACTTACTGACTGTAGTTGATTCATGCTGTTCCCTTTGTTTGCACTTTATTGTTTTCTTTTGGTGACCCAAAATATTCAGAAACATCCAACTATTATGTGGAGTAGTCTTCTTTCGGCCGGCTGCATTTTGCAGCAACAGGAGGGGAAGGGGCAGTTCTGCATTGCATTCAAAAAACAAATCCCATTTATTCTGGAACTTTTTCTTGCACGTTTTTCAGAAAGCTTTTACACAATAGTGTCAATATGATGGGTCGTATTTGCACATTTTAAACAGTAACCTTTTAAATCCGTGTGTATTTTGATATCAGTAGATGGACAATGTCTTTTTTTGGGGGGAATATGCTGTGATGCATAAATGGGAATGATCTTGTTACTCCTTTACTTTCTGCTGCATCCAAAATTCCTACTTCAGTCAAAGGAACTTCCAGCCTTTTATTCTCTCTCTTTCACTTTACAGTCCTTACAAGGGAAAAAAAAAACCCTGAATCTGTTGAAGTTGGAATTGGCCGGTCGGGACCCCAAAAGCAAACCTTAAGGGACCCCAAAAGCAAACCTTAAATCGGTTTTGACCTTGTAAAAGAGTGATAGATGCATCGCTCCACAAGTCTGGTCCTGAACGTTGTTTTGGCAGTTATGTGACTGCTGTGTCTGGCATGCCACACAAGTTTGACTTTGTGTGTCTGCAGAATCCCCCCCCCCCCCCCCTACCCCAAGCCAATCAGAAAGCAGTTTGCCATCTCTCACCCACCAAGGGAGTTTCCTGTCTGCTTTATGCAGATTAGCCATGTGCTATGCCTATTTATTTCACCTCATTAATGGGGATTTACAGTTTGCGCACAGGGCACTTTGTATTCTTTTTGAAAAAGAGAGCGTTGCAGGGCGAGCACGCTCGTTTTGGGACAAATCGAAACGGCATTAAGGGTCGTTTTTTTTGGTTATTAGGGAAATCTTTTGGATGGAGAGGTTATAGTGGTGTGTGAGCTCTTGCAGAGTTTTCACTCTCCTTTCGCCGTTGTTAAAACACTTCCCTCATTTCTGGTGTCATTCATCCAAAGCCAAACCGCCTTCTCTTGGGGGGGTTTGGGGGGAGAAAAACCCCCCTTCTTGGACCAGGCTCAAAACAGGAGCACAGCTGGGATATGTTTAGTATTGGGCAGACTGCCCTCCATTCGAAAGCAGATATATATAGCTCTGTTGACTTCCGAAACTATGGCAGAGTGAAGTGAAAAAAAAAAAAAAAAATCTGGGTAATGACCGTGGGAAGTAAGGTGAAGAAAAGCACAGTTTGCCCATTCACTGAAACGGCTTTATTACCTCAGCACTGCAGTCATGCATGTTTTGGAGCATTTGAAATGAAGCAATACCGTAATTACACAGATTTAAGAGAGAGTGTTTGTAGGTTTTTGGTGCTTATTTCCTGTTTTTGTCTCATTAAACAAGTTTTTTTTTTTGGCATTTTCAGCCTCCTGGTCCTATGGATCCAATGGGGAAAATGAGAGGTCAGCCATATGGAGCAGGCAGTCCGTACAGCCAGCAGTCTCAACAGGTGCCTCCTACAGGTCCTCAGTCAGGGCCTGGGTACCCTGGCCAGGGTTACGGCACACCAGGTCCACAGCGATACCCAGTAGGCATGCCAGGTCGTACACCAGGAAGCATGGGTGCCATGCCCTACGGTCCACAGGTAATCGCATCTTATTCAGAGTTTTATATTTTTGTCATTATCTATTTGTGTTTGTTCATGTTTATTTCGGTAACGGGCAGCATATAGACAGTGTTGCTAAGTAACTGTGGCTTTGGCCTTTTAGTCAATGTCCAATTCTCAGATGTAGTCCCTGATTGTGCTTTTCTATTAAAATAAGGAAACTCAAATAAATGTCAGACAAAAACTAGCACGCTTTTGAACAAAGATTATTTGATCACAGTCTTAGGAGGCAAAAATCAAAACTACTTAAAACAAAGTCAACTAAATCAACTTAGACCAATAACACTTGGGAAACTTGGAAAAATTTAATCCAGATATGAATCCCTATTTGTTTCTGTTCAATTCAATCCATTAAAGTAGATCTGACAGATTTCAAATGACCCTGAGCTTTATGGGTAAAACATGACCATGTGAAGCATCTCTCATAGATCTGCTGTCATTTTGTAAACATAATCACAGACAGGTCAATGTGCATGCTTAAACACCTAAATTCAGTTAATTTTAAGTGTGAAAAAAACAAAACAATAATGTGAGCAAAAATCCAAAATATATTTGAATTTCAATTTTATGTGTGTTGCTATCTTATTTGTTTTGTAATTAAGAGTTTCCAATGCTCTCTTGATAGTTTGAGATCAGGCAGAGTCTTTGACAGAAACACACAATGGATTTATATTCCTAAAAAACATGCAACAAATTTAAATAAGTTTTATTATATTAAAATGATTCATTTTGAGAAGATCAGAAGTCATCAAACATTGGCACGTGGTGATTCTATGGTTTTTGTTTTATTATTATTTTTTTTTAATAAAAAGTGTTTGCCTTGTATTTGGAGGTAAACATGGGATGTCCAGCCACATAAAAATTTTCTTATAAAATGTTTAAGCTTTTTTGCAACAGCTCCAGTGTTTTTCAGCGACACCGAGCTGTCATATCACTGTGCATCTGAAGGCTAACATCTGGATTCTGAATAGATAACCAAAAGTAGATGTGACCTAAAATCGTTCCCAGTGGAGTTCTGCGTTGTCTAAAATTGAGACGTGCATATATTTTCATTTCAGATGGGCTCTTATGGCCAGCAGGGACCAGGGGGCTACGGCTCTCAGGGTCAGGCGCCGTATTACAACCAGCCTGGTCAGGCTCCGCATCAGAGCCAGCAGCAATCCCTTTACTCCCAGCCCCAACCCGGTCAGCCTGGGCGGCAGTCGCCTTACCCCGGGCAGCCCCACCCTCCGTCTTCAGCTCCACACAACCAAGGGGGACCACCGTATCAACAGCCCCACATGCCCCCACAGTCCCAGGGTCCCCTGCCTGGCCCGTCCCAAGGCGCCCCCCAGTCTCAGCCACCTTACTCTCAGGCGCCTGCCACGCAGCCCAGCCAGTCTCCGTACGGCCAGCAGCAGGGGCCTCCCACTCAGACCGCACAGCAGCCAAGTTCCCAGGCTCCCCCCGGATCCCAAGGCCAACCCAGCTACCCAGGGTCCTCACAAGGCCCCCAGCAGGCCCCTCCGCAGCAGCAACAGCAGGCTCAGTCCCACCCACAGCAGCCACCGGGACACGGCCAGCATCCGCAGGGGCCGCCTGCAGCTTACCCGCCAAACGCTCAGCAGCAGCAAGCACAGCAGTCACCTTATCAGCGCTTTCCTCCTCCACAACAGCAGGTACAGTTGCCTTGGATTGTGCTCATCCTTTTCTGTATATGTGCTTCTATTAAGTGTGTGTATGTGTGTGTGTTTAGGAGATATCCCAGGACTCGTTTCAGTCCAATGCTCCTGCATCCTCTCAGCCCAAATCTGGTCCAGAGGATGGTCAAGGCCGTCCATCCAGCCTTCCGGTCAGTAATGCTTGTTAAATAACTTTTTTTTTCCCCCTATCAAGACAGTTTGTAGCTGTGTAAATGCAGCTTTATTACACTTTTACATTTCAGTACGAATCAAGAATTGCATCTTTAAATGGATGCAATTAGTTTTAAAAGCTTTGTTTTATAGATTCCTTTGATTATTGCTATAAAATAAAAAAATGTTATTTTTTATTTGTGTTTGTTTTGCTTCTGGATGATGCTGGTGGAAATTATTCTGTGACATTAGGGGTTCTGTTTGATCGTTGCAGCACTGGGATTATTATTATTATTTTTTGCTGTAATCTGTCTATTATTTGGGGAAATTGATGTAATTTATGTTCAAAGCATTTTTGTTCCCCGGAGCATAGAGACCAAACATTCTATGTATGTGTCACAAAGGAAGACGTGCCTGATTCAGACTTCATGGCTGATTTCTGGATTTTGTGACTAGAACTGGTTTTATTGGATTCTAATTTGAAAATTAATAATGCATTTGTTTTTCTTTTGGTGCAGAGAGTAGTTATTTAGTTTAGATGAAGTGTGATCACTTTGTGTGTGAATAAGACGCTGAATGCATTAAACAGTTTTAATCTCTCCTTACTACAGCATTTAGTCTCTTATGAGTGTTTAAACTGAAAAGCTGCCAACATTTCCAAGTGCAGTATAAATTGAAAGCATATGAAGATGAAACAGACACACTTAGGTGTTGTCAAAGTATTGCTCTCTCTCGCTGTCTGGCATGCCGATGGCGATCGTGTGCTCAGAAATCCTAAATGTTCAGTTTGAGGTTTCTGTCCGTTGGCGGCTCAGGGTCTTCATTTCCAGAGAAATCTTAGCGGTTCACATAAGTTATTGTTAGGCCTGTCGCGATAAACAATAAATCGATTAATTGTGCGATAAAAAAACTTATCACGATAATTTTAATTATCACGATTAGTGTGATAAGTGCTGAAATGCGCTGTTTCAGCTGTTTGGGATTCCCCTAGGTAATTTCCCATCAGAAAGCAGGAGGAGAATCCGCGCTTTCTGATTGGCTGCCTGTCACATTCAGCTTAAGCTCCCAGTCGGGGAAAATCCCTGATTTAGATCAGAGCTACGAATGCCTTTGGAAACTCCCCCACCCGCTTTGCCTTGTGAATTTCTGTTCGCACCCCCCCCTCAACAAAATTTCTTAAGGCGATGTTATCGCTTATCGCCAATAATTCTTTAGGCAATTAATCCACCAGCAAAATCTGTTATCGCGACAGGCCTAGTTATTGTTGATCATTTTGCTGTTTGTATTTGACTGCATGAATTTCACATCGACCAGATATGGTTAAAGCTGCAGCTTACTGCTTGTTTGTATCTTCCGTGTACTTATAAACGGCAGTAAAAAAAATAGACACTGTGACCCTGCAAACACGATTTCGTAATATTTTGACTAATTGACCAGTCTTTGGTTGTATCTGTTCGTCTCTCCAGGCATTGTCAGCATCGCTATCAATATGCTTTGGGAACCAATTCATTTTGATATTTCTGTTCATTTTCTTTGAGCTCTTTGTGCTTCCAGAAAGCACAAATATACACAAGTTCAGGTACAGGCTGACCTGGTGTCAGTCAGTAATCTTTGACCTGGAGGCTAGATGAAGTAAAATCACATCAGTAACTAATCACTAAGTTAATCTGACTTTGACGCTGAAGCTTCTGCTCGTTCGAATCTCAAGACTCACTCCGGTGTGCATTTATTTGCGTTTATAGAAGCCATATATCGCACGGGTGTTTTAAGGAGTCTCTTTTGTTTATTGAAGTCACGTGGAGAAGAGGCTGTCTCTACATGCTGACTCTGCTTGCTCAACATCCTACAAACCTTAGTCACCATGACAACCCCTGGCAATAATGCACACTCACTTTCTCTCTGTAAAAGATAAATAAGGACAAAGGCCTCCAGGGATGTTTGTGTGAGCATGTGTAGTATTTGAATCTATGTCACTCACGTGTTAACACGGAGGAGTTGTTGCGTCACGCTATCTCAGCTGATGCACAAAGAAATCAGTTCGGTCCTGACTGTAAATCAGAACGGCTCTGACATTTTTGTTTTCTCTGTCTCTCTCTAACTGGCCGTCTTGTCGTTTCCAGGACCTGTCCGGGTCGATCGACGACCTGCCAACGGGCACGGAGGGCGCCCTGAGTCCTGGCGTGAGCACGTCCGGCGTGTCGAGCAGCCAGGGAGAGCAAAGTAACCCCGCCCAGTCGCCCTTCTCGCCGCACACGTCCCCCCACCTGCCAGGCATCCGAGGCCCCTCGCCTTCTCCAGCTGGTTCCCCCGCCAGCGCCAGCACACCCCGCACAGGCCCACTGTCACCCGCCAACTTGCCAGGTGAGCTGATGGCTTTTTCAGGCAGATGAGGAGGATATTTAATAGAATCCTGACGTCTTACTCTTGATTACATTTTTGAATTACAGTCTGAGGGTGTTTCAACCTTTCTGGTTGGTGTTTAGATGTAAATCTGAGTTTCAAGACAATTTGCTTTTTAAAGTGATTTTCCATATGCGGTTCCACGTTGCCAGACTTTTGTGTAATTTTCCAAATCGACTGCGAACAAGAAAGTTCTTTCAAGGAACTTTTTTCAGCCATTTGATTCTAACCTGAGAGACATAAAAAAAATCTTCACAACTCAACTGATCTATAAGTTGAACTTCAGTGTATGCCTTTATAAATATTAAATTTGAAATGGGATATTTTATCCCTTTACTGGGAATTCATTCCAAAGCATAAGTTAAATGTTAAACTATTATTTGCTCCTATCTGAACTGTTGGTACAAAAACTGTCCAACCCCACTGGTTTTCCAACTTTGGAGACGAATAAAAAGTTAGATTCCATAACTTTAGCTGAAGCCTTGAGAAAGTGTCCTGGCCTCAGCTCTCTGCCGGGTTCTGTTTTTCCTAAATACATTTTCAGATACTCTTCATCTGCTCTAGATAGATACACTTGTTTTCACTTTGCTCAAGGACGCGGTTCTCCCAGTCTGATACAAGGACCGGACAGAAAATGATTGGAAAGAAAACTGCTGAAAGACAGTATCTGGAGAGCTAAGACAAATTAAAAAGATTCTCAAAGCAGTCTGGCTTAGAAAATAAGAACAAGACATGGGAGTTTAAATTTTTTATACAGCTCTTCATTTCATTTTTCCATCTCTTTTAAAAGGAGCAATTGTAATTTTTTTATTACTTTATAAACACAATGCCCTCACATTAAACTAAAAGCTTGTGACAAACAACAAGAGAATTAGCACGACTAGTAAGCATCTGACGGTGTGAAAACGGTGAGTGACATTATTTTTGCAGCTGTTCCGATGCGTCACCCAAGGTGTACTTTTTAGTTAGCTATCTAGGAAAGTAACGTTCGTCCCTTTCTGAACAATGATACAAGTTCAGCGTCTCGCAGATGAAGCCTGGTTTATGTGAGGCTGAACATTTCGATAGACTTTTGTCACATCTTTTAACCATTTGTATAACATCCATAGAGAGGGAGGCACTGATCAGAAGTTTGTAGCAGATTTTCTATCTGTCATTTGCAAAGTTTTGACTTGCCTGTACAGATTTAGTTTTTGCTGGAAATAAATAGGAAAACTGTCCAACCCCACTGGGTTGGACAGTTTTCTTTATTTTCTTTATTATAAAGAAAATAAAAATATTTTCTTTATATTAAGAGCAGAGAGGTCATAGCATGTGTTAAAGAAGTTTTACTCCCTATTCTAAAAGACAAAAATGTATGTGGTTGACATTTTGAACTCTAATTTATATAATTATTAGCTTTGCTAGCATTAGCACTAGAGGTGTGCCGATCGATCGGTCACCGATCAGAATCGGCCGATTTCCGTGAAATCGGTGATGATCGGGATCGGCCGATCATTGGCTCTGTTACCGATACCGATCACCTGCATCTCATTTCCCAGCCTCTCTGTCCAGCTGGTCTCCTCTTTCTGTCACTCTGCGCAAACGCGCAGCAACAAATCCTAAGCGATGTGTAACTATAACGCACTGAGTGAATGAGGACGTTTGCGTGTTGCGGCGGAAAATAGAAGCAGGTCAAAATGCATCAACACGACAAAGCTAATAGACATAAAAACAATGACGGAGTTTGGCTACATCTAGGCTCAGTGCAGTAAAAAGACATGGAGGATCAGACAGCAGGTAAAGCAGCACAGCTACAAACACTCACCGGATTAGCATGACGGTCAGGAAGCTAAACTAATAACCCGCAAAATGATTTAAGTCTTGGAGCTGCGATGTAAGACGCTGGTTCTCCTGTTGAACCGCTGCTCCGCTACAGGTAGTAATATTTAATATTTAGTAATATTTGACACGGAGCCGCTTCTGCTCCACCCGGTAGTGACTCTCACACCGAACCTGTTTAAAGCTGAAACAGCATCTAACCTAAAAAATACATTTTACATACGTATTAAAACTTTCTCTGTCCTAACATGAGACAGATAATCTCTAAAAAAAATAATCGATCTCCTCCCTGTTACTCCGCTCAGTCAGAAAGAGCCAATCAGAACTAGCAGTAACCAGTTAGCCGCCATGCTAACAGGAAGTTTTCATTCAGTAACTCTGGATTGTTTATTGTAATGGATCCTGTTTTTGCCTTTGAATGTTAAGTTTTATACTTGAATTTTTTGTCAATTATGAGAGGTTTTATTTTTGGCTCTTTGCATTATTTAACTTCTTTAGAGCCTTCATATGTTATCAGTCTGTTAAAGATAGTATTATTGATAGCAGTTCAATTTGCACAATGCCTGTTTTGTTTAGTTTTCTTCTTGGAAAAGTTATTAAAAACAAGTTTTTGTCTAAATTAAGGTGAATTCATGGATCCTTTTTCTACATAATGTAACAGTAGTGTTTATGATAAAAAATAAATAAATCATAATTATGTGATCGGCATCGGGGATCGGAATCGGCGATCGGCCCTCAGGGGTGATCGGTATTGGGAGAAAAAAACCTGATCGGCACATCCCTAATTAGCACCCTTCACAAAAAACTTCAAGGATTTAAGGCACATTTTTTTCCACCGTGTTTTGTGACAGGACTGATGTGGTGAGCCGGGGGTTAAAGTCAACCTACCGCTGTCATGTCTCTAACTAGCCTAGCTAGGTAGGCTCTGCCTCTGTCAGCTTGGGATCGACGTATTAGCAAATCACGCTGTGCAAATAATTTACCGAGAGAAGAGTAAGAAGGAGAGATTTATGTTTAATTTGAAAATATTGTTTTGGTCAGCAACAGGATGGATACACTGTGTTTGTCCACCACTATTGTTATAAAAAAGCAACTAGTGTGGGGAGACGACCCAATGCAGATTTTCTGAGTGCCGCTGACGTCATGCTTAGGTGTGTATGACGTTTCTGAAAGCCACGCGGCAGATTGTGGTCTCGCCATGTAATTTCAGAAACACCAGAAGCAGATCGGAGGCGGTTCGTCTCTGCAGGTTTATGGTGGGAATGTTTTGTGACGGTGCATTACTAGAGAGAGTCGATCCTTATCTTGACTCCGAAATTTCCAAACGGCTGCCAGCATTTCCAACTCCAGCTTGTTCTGTGACTACAGTTAAAAACGAATAGTAATAAACTCAGCCTGTCCCAACATGCACTTGCATATCTGTGCCTACTCTGATTTTCTAAGCCGCTCACTGATTCTGGAACTGGTGAACTTTGGGCCTTCTTCACTCAGCAGCGACTTCCACACAGAAGAGTGTTGCTCTTATCCCAATCTTGTAGCATTTGTTAATGTATATTGATATACATTAACAAAAGATTGACGACAAACACAAATGCTCCGTCAATCCAGATTTAATGTCATAAACTGGAATCTGCTTTTTGGAGAATACGGGTCTGGCTGTGTGAATCAACCCCTCGCTCCCCGATTAAACTTAAATTGACTCAATCTTCTGGTTTTTGTTCAGGGACCCAGATGCCTCCCAGGCCATCCAGCGTTCACTCAGATGGGACGCTGCACCCTGCAATGAGCCAGTCTCCAATGGCGCAGGACAGAGGTTTGTTGCTGTCTTAATTAAATGCGTGCAGTAAACTTAGCTCGTCAAAAATAGTTTCTGTTGCTTCTCGTTTTCACCAGCATATTTTCCTCTTCCTTTTTTTGTTTCAGGGTTCATGCAGCGAAACCCTCAGATGCCTCCCTACGTCTCCCCCCAGTCGGCCTCTGCACTGTCACCTCGCCAGTCCTCTGGAGGACAGATGCATCCTGGGATGGCGCCTTATCAGCAGAACAACTCCATGGGTGGCTATGGGCAGCAGGGAGGACAGTACTGGTCCCCAAGGTTGGTGCTTTAAAAATGTGCAACAGCCCTTGGAGATTGCCTGCACAGGGTTGATATTTATAAATGATAAATGTGGTCTTATTTTAAATCTTTCTGGTGAAACTAGCTAGACTTTGCTCAGGCCAACCTATAGAAACGATTTTCTTGTCTCCATGTCTGAAACCATGCTATTGGTGGTCCTTCGCTCTGCTTTCACAGCTATAAATAGCCGCCATAGAGTCAGAGAGTCAGCTGATGTTGCACAGCCTCCTGTCAGTGGAGCTCCAACTGTGACGAAGGCTTGTTGCTCTGCTAGCAGATTGTTAAATAAACTCGTTTATTTTGGTATAATTAAAAGCTCCTAATTGTGATTTAAACATCCATGTGTTGCATTTAATATGCAAATGCATTCACACCATTAGAACTTGTGACCATCAACTGTATTTTTATTTTTTAACAAAAATATCTGGAGTGGTGTGTGAGATATGTTGTCAGGCCCCTTTACTCTAATGCCCCTCAATGCAATTAAGTCCAAGCAGTTTCCTTCAGAAATGAACTAATTTCTTAGTAAATGGGGCCCACTTGTGCCTGGTTTAATCTCAGTTTTATCAACATTTCTACACATTCTTGCATAGTGAGCTGCACCACTATTTCATATGTGTAACATGTAGGATCAATGCAGATGTTTTTGTCATCTTACTGAAAACTATCAGATATATCTCAGTTTGAGTCTGGAATAATATTGAATACAGCTATTCTGATGAGGCCTCTGTAGTTGGTTACATAATATTAGTGAACATATTTTCACCTCTTTGCCAAAAATGAGGTGAATTTTTTTTGTAGCTACTGTAGAATTCAGGCTAATAATCTACTTGAACATTTCTTTACTTACTCTTTACTGTAGGTTATCCTCGCCAACCAGCCTATGGGAACATGCCCAATGCCAACTACCCTGGCCCAGGCATGGGCTCCATGAACCCCATGGCGGGCCAGGCGGGAGGCCCGCCGTATGCTGGCATGCCTCCAGGAAGAATGCCTCCAAATCAAATGGGGGCTCGTCCCTACGGCCCCAATATGGGCCCCAGCATGGGTCCAAACATGCCTCCGAACATGGGCAACATGCCGCCCCAGGTCAGTTCAGGAATGTGCCCACCTCCAGGGATGAACAGAAAGCCCCAGGATCCTGCAGCCATGCAGCACCCCTCCAGCAACTCCATGCTCAACAGGTTGGTTTACAGTTGGTGTTCATCTGCACACCGAGCACAGTCCAGGGTTAAACATCCTGGGCATTTTCTGTAGACTACAGATGATGTAGCCTTCTTTTAAAACACAGACTTAAGCCATGAATTTGGAATTTACACTTCTCATTTCCTGTAGATTGCCTAAAATAATTGTAGAAGTCTGGAAATGTGAAACTTTCTAATGCAAATTCTTGTCATTTCTAAATGCGACTGACAAAACCGTTTTCTACTTTACTAACGCACAAGACTGTCTTCCCCTGGATGGTAAACCATATTGCTCCTTCCATAAACGGGGACTGTGCTCACACCTGAACTGTTAACGCTGTATTCTCTTTGGTTTTCGATTTGCAGAATGCCTGGGTACCCCAACATGTCGCAAGGCATGATGAGCTCCGGTCCACCGTACGGCCCACCGATGAACAGCATGCCTGGAATGATGAACACTCCAGGTGGATCGCCTTATCCCATGGGGCCAAACATGGCTAATAACACAACTGGTAATATAACACATACAGATATGGTTTTTGTTTTATTTAGTCATTTGTGTTGACATGGGAACTTTGTGGATAATTGGAACCCTTTCCTCATCTGCAGGTATGGCTCCTAGCCCAGAAATGAACAATAAGATGAATAACAAAGTAGATGGTGGCGCAACGCCAAAACCAGAATCAAAATCAAAGGTGCTGCTTTTGCAACTGTTGTGCATTTCAATGTTTATTGGTAGCTGCAGGACCTTTACAGGGTTTTTAAAATGGTTTTGAATTTCTTTCGGGGATCAAACAGAAGTCCAACTCATCCACGACCACGTGTGAAAAGATAACACGCCTCTACGAGCTGGGACCAGAGCCAGAGAGGAAGCTTTGGGTGGACCGTTACTTGGCCTTTGTGGATGAGAAAGCAATGGGCATGACCAACCTGCCCGCCGTGGGGCGCAAGCCTCTCGACCTCTTCCGGCTCTACATCTCCGTTAAAGAGATCGGAGGAATGATGCAGGTGAACAAATGACGAGCTAAAAATCCCACCTGTCCTTTTGTCTTTACGCTCTTCTTTTTTTCCTAATTGCTGTGTGCCTTTTCTTTGCGATAGGTGAACAAAAATAAGAAGTGGCGTGATCTAGCCACCACTCTGAATGTGGGTACGTCCAGCAGCGCTGCCAGTTCTTTGAAGAAACAGTACATCCAGTGTCTGTACGCCTTCGAGTGTAAAATAGAGCGTGGTGAAGATCCTCCTCCTGAGATCTTCACAGACAACAAAAAGAACCAGGCCGCTAAAGTCCAGCCGCCCTCTCCAGGTTAGAACTCCCCTCATTTTTTCAGATAAAACATGGCTCGCCTCGTAAGAAAAAAAAAAAAAAAGACTTGATGTCCTAATTAAAACCTTGTACCTTATCTGTCTGCTCCTCTCTTCTTTCAAACTGAAGCGTCCCTCTGCTCCACAGCTGGGTCAGGGTCCCTTCAGGGTCCACAAACACCCCAGTCCACCAGCAGCTCAATGGCTGAGGGGGGCGACCTTAAGCCCCCCACGCCGGCATCCACTCCTCATACCCAAATGCCCCCCATGCCACCTGGCCCTAGGTCAGTATCTTTAAAAGTAGAGCCAGGCTCACAATGGGCTGATAGTTGGGCTAATTTCTGTTGGTGCTTTCTTTCTCAGGAGCAGCGTAAATCTGCAAGACCCTTCTCGGACGGAAGCGACCCCGCTTTTCCCAGAAAGAACTTGACTCCCAACTCCACCTATCAGCCCGGAATGAACACAGCAGACCTGCCAGGCCGAATGGGCCCCTACGAACCCAACAAGGACCCCTTCAGTAACATGCGGAAAGGTGGAAGTCCTCCGACTTTCTGAAGCATGACGGCCATTTACCAGTCATCAGGTTTTAATCTGCTGTAATTGTGACTGTATTTTTAGTCGGGGAGCAGTTTCTGCCTGCTAGCCAGGCCCCTAACAACGTTGTGGGTGACCAGCAGCAGCAGCAGCCGCCACAACAACAGCCTCCATTCAACAGAGGACCGCCTGGGGCCATGGGCACAATGCCAATGGGGCCCAGACAACAGTATCCCTTTGGACCAGGCTATGACAGGAGGTAGGATCCATTAAAGATGGCATTTTGAGGAATATTGATTAATGGAAACTATTATTTCTGATTAAAAAAATTTTTTTTAATCCTTTCCATTTAGTGCAGAATTACACATTGGATATATTTATTTATTTATTTATTTTAGAGATGCACAGATGACAATTGCTGATACCAATTTTAGATGATTCCTCTTTCTCTTTATAAACAATGGCCCTCCTGCCATTGGGGATGATAATCTAGTTTGCCAGAGATTATGTCACAATTTGTGTGTGTGAAAGCAGTAGATATATAAAACACAGTTTCACAGTTTTAATACAGAGACTGATTAGACATTTTACACAGACATTAACATCCCTTACTAGCGATTTGCCCAGCTAGCCAAGTCTTAGCTTGCGCTCCTTAAAACTTCCTTTAATTATGAAATCTTCAAAAAGCCTGCCAGTATTTCAATCTAGGATAATTTGCAGACCAATGAGATATAAAAGAAAAAAAAAACAGAAACTCTGATGTACTTGTTGAGCATTTCTGCCGTCTGCAAAAGATGTTGCTCTTTCACAGCCTGAACAAGCTGCAAAGCATATCTTAAACATGCCCATCTAGAAAATAGTTTACTTCTGAAATAGCTTCTTACACCTCTGTGATCTTCTCACTTGTTACTGAGAATGGTAAACTGACTATTTTTCTTCAGTACAGGGTTCCACACTGTTGGTGAGACCTGGAAGTACTTGCACTTGAAATCGGATGTTTATGGACGTGCAAACTTTTCTTTCACAAACTGACAATAATTCAGCATTTGGTTTAAGACAGATCTGCTTCCCAAAATTATTTTTATTTGCTAAACATCACAATAAACAGCTTCTGTACATTAAGATAGCTATGCCATTGCACAATATCAGAAAACCGGATGACGGCAAGGCTTTGTAAGGGTTTGTTTGGATAAATATATTCACACCTCATTTCAAGGAAACTCCTCCAACAAATTGTTTCTTTGTGCGCCATCATTTAAAAGAACTGAGAACCTCCTCAAGTCTGCTTCACCTTTGGGTACAATTTCCAGATGTCTTGAAGTACAACATTCATCTGTTGAAATTATTAGGATTTTACGTATAACCGGCGTGGAAAAATCCAGACATCGTACTTTTTAGAAAAGAGATGGATTGTGTGTCCCATGGATGAACAAAAGACCTTTTTTATGGCAGTATTTAACAGAAATATTGCTTTTTTAGTGTTGTAATGTTGTGCAGCTGTACTTGCAATTTAAAATAAAGAACTCTAATAATACATGCATTCTTATTTGATTTTGCACATTTGCTGAGTGAATTGACAGATCTTAAAGCATCTCTAAATATGTTGTTGTATATCGACAACAACCTGAAACGCTTTAGAGAAGAACCATAAAATGTTAGACTGGTGTTTGTTCCAGGGTTAGTGTCCAGGCTAACGTTTTGCTTTTCTGCTTCTCACCATTTAATATGTGCACAAACAAATATTTAGGTAAACTAAAAATCTTCCACATCCATTGTCCTGCTTTTTCTAGACCAGAGCCAGGAATGGGTCCAGAGGGCAACATGGGATCTGGACCTCCTCAGCCAAACCCGATGATGCCTGCCAACACCGACACGGGGATGTATTCTCCAAATCGCTTCCCACCACAACAGCCACGGTAAATTTAAAGAACACTTGAGGCGAGACGCTTGGCAGACTTTCTGGCCTCGAACTAGCTATTATTGAGAACTGATATTTTTTCATGTACAAGAAAACTTTTGAAACTTAATGCATTCACTTCAAAGTCATAGATGAGAAATCCATGTGTGATAGAAACAGAAATACTTAAGTTTATTGTTTGATCTTTTTTTTTAATGGTCCCACGATAGTAACATGATGCAGCTAAAAAGTACTTTATTAATCTAAAAAAAAAAACAAATATTGTTATAATGCAGATACTTTTAACATGAAATTTCCAATAGTCCTTGAATACAGTCTAGATAATGCAGAAAACTCCTCATTTTGTATTTGAATGTGTTGAAGAAAAATGTTGCACACTGTTTAAAGGTGTGGCCCAAATTCGACCACAATTGTACTGAAATCTAAATAGTTAACAAAATAAAACTATGTGGGTGTATTTTGTGTTGAAATCCAGTGTGTAAGTGTACGACCAATATCCTCACTTATCAAACTGACAATGCATGATGTTTACAGACTTGATTCCTATGGAAATCAGTATCCTGGACAAGGAACGCCCCCTACTGGTTCCTACCCAAATCAGCAGCCTGGAATGTACCCACAACAGGTATAATGTCCATCTGCAATAGATAATCTCTGACTATTGTCCATATGATGTAATCAAATAAATTAAAAGTACAGTAGCAAAGCTTATTATTTAAAAAAAAAATAAAAATCTCATTATTTGTAGGGTTATAAGCGTCCTGTGGAGGGAGGGTACCCCCCATCAAAGCGCCATGAGGCAGAGTACAGCAGTTCTTTCCCTGGTGGACAGCAAGGACCACAGCAGCAGCAACAGGGTGGCACTGCTGCTCCATCATCAGGACAGCAGGAGCCGTACAATCAGTACAGCGGCAGCGGGCCCTACCCTGGCCCTGACCGCCGTCCACCTGGCCCCAGCAATCAGTTCCCATTTCCCTTTGTTCGAGAACGGATGCAGGGAGCAACTGGGCCCAACGCTCAGCCTAACATGCCTCCTCAGATGATGCAGTCGGGGCCCGAGGGCCCTCAAGGGGGCATGTGGCAGGGACCTCGAGACATAAACTATCCGAATTACCCTAGACAAGGTGGACCTGGGGGCCCAACGCAGGGACCCGGCTACCATGGTATGAACCGCCCTGACGAAATGATGCAATCAGACCAGCGAATGAATCACGACGGCCAGTGGGGGGCCCAGATGGGCCCTCGGCAACCTCCCTACGGTCCAGCCGGGCCTGGACAGCCCATGCCTCGTTCAGTCCAGTCCAACTACCAGCCCCCTCAGGGCGTGCAGAACCACATTCCACAGGTGTCGAGCCCCGCCTCCATACCCCGCCCCATGGAGGCTCGGACATCACCGAGCAAATCTCCTTACACGCACGGGTTGATGAAGATGCAGAAGGCCGGCCCCCCGGTACCTGCATCCCACATTGTGCCCCCTCCAGTGCAGTCGCCTCTAATAAGGCGAGACATGCCTTTCCCCCCGGGTTCTGTCGAAGGAACACTTCCTGTCCTTAAGCCACGACGGAGACTCACCATGAAAGATATCGGTATGACGATGTTCAAACACTTTGCTTTAATGTATTTTTAAAGAATAATTTTATTAAATATAATACTTTCTCCAAATGTTGTAGGAACCCCGGAAGCCTGGAGAGTCATGATGTCCTTAAAGTCTGGTTTATTGGCTGAAAGTACATGGGCCTTAGATACCATCAATATTCTGCTGTATGATGACGGCAGCATAGCAACCTTCGATCTCAACACGGTAAGACTTATCATTCCCTTTACAATAAACATGGGTTGAGTGAAATTCATGATTCTTGTGCAGTCAGAAAATTTTATTCTAGATCTCAGTAACTGATAAAATAAATTAAGAGCATAAAGAAATTGTTTCCATAATTTTATCATTATTATCTAAATGCTGCCTTCTACTATTTGTTTACTCCAATCTCTATTCTTTCTTTCATTATTTTGTTACTCCAACATCCTTCCATTTAGCCATATCTTTGTTCCTTGCACATATTTAAAGCCTATTTAAAATAAATAACTGAATTTTACTTGAAGGAAAGCCTGGAAATTCAGAACTTATACCTTGAGTGAAATTACCACGGTTAAACAATATATATATGTATTTTTTCAAATATAGCATTTGTGTAAAGTTATTTAATTGCAAAAAATGCAACACTTTGGTTTAACTACTAAATAGTGTTTAAATTATGGCAGTTGTGGCTTTTTAGCACTTAGTGTTGTTTTGATTTCAATGGGCAAGCAAAAAAATCCCGTTAAAGTTTTTCTTTAGTGACTCTGGTCACACCACCACTTACTCTGACTTCTCATTGAAAAGACTTTAAATCTTAATAAAAGAAGTCTGCTGAGGTTTTGAGGTTCATCTTTTCATAAGCTAATTGGCTAACGTCTACTTAAGGATTGTTTTGTTAAGTATGTGGCTATCTACATTAATTTTTCTGGTCCTTGTTTTAAATGCAGTTACCTGGGCTGCTGGAGTTGGTCGTGGAGTATTTCAGGCGCTGCCTGATAGAAATCTTCGGTATTCTGCGGGAGTATGAAGTTGGGGACCCTGGCCAGAGGACTCTGCTCGATCCCGATGCCTTGAAACGAGACCTGGACAACCTGGAAGAAGAGCAACCGCGGTTTGAGGACATGGAACAAGAGGAGACGGACGACGAAGAGAAGGAGGAACATGAAATGGAGCGGTCGGTTCCCGTGAAGGAGGAGGAAGACCAAGAGCCATGCTCACAAAGCCGAGATGAGAAGACACAAGAAGAGAGGAGGAGCAAGGGTTCTTCGTCTGAACAGACGGGCTCGGTGCAATCTTTGCCTGCCCATGAGAAGCCCAAACAGGCCAGCAAGTTTGACAAATTTCCAGTTAAAGTGGTACGAAAAAGAGACCCGTTTGTGGCTGGCCAGTTAAGTAATCATGGTAAAGTTCAAGAGTTTGACAGCGGGCTACTGCACTGGAGCGCGGGAGGGGGCGACTCTACAGAACACATCCAGACCCTCTTTGAGCCGCGCAAGAACTTCTTAGAGCCACGACAACGGATACCCGTGCCTTCAGCTCTACTGAAACGTCGGCCGCTGGATGAAGACATACGGGGGAGTTCTTTGCCAGCTGAGGAAGACAGAATGAAGCACCAAGATGAAGAAGAAAGGCCAAAACGGAGCAGTGTGTCTGAAAAATCAACAGACTCTGAGAAAGCTGGCTTAACAGTTGGCAATGACGAGGAGCAACAGTCTGATTCAGAGATGAAGCTGGCTGAGAAAGGGCCTAAAAGTCACCAAGAGAATAATAGACCCATTCTGGCTTCTGGAAGTATTTTCAACCAACAGGCACAGCAGACTGGCACCATCCTAGAAGATGAGCCTCACAGTAAAGACGAAGGGCCGCTCGTCACGCTGTCCGACTGGCAGGACTCACTGGCGCGTCGCTGTATTTGTGTCTCGAATATTGTCCGCAGCCTCTCCTTCGTGCCAGGAAATGACCACGAGATGTCCAAACATCCCGGACTGCTGCTCATACTCGGGCACCTGATACTGCTCCATCACTGGCACCCTGAGCGCAAGCAGGCCCTCTCACCTACGAGAAGGACGAGGATTCAGATGAGGGAGTGGGTCAGAAGGATGAGTGGTGGTGGGACTGCTTGGAAATCTTGAGAGAGAACACGCTGGTCACTATGGCAAACATTTCAGGTCAACTTGACCTTTCCACCTACCCTGAAAGCATTTGCTTACCCCTGCTGGACGGTCTTTTCCACTGGGCGGTGTGCCCCTCGGCAGAGGCCCAGGACCCCTTCCCAACCCTGGGCCCCCATAGTGCTTTGTCACCTCAGAGATTGGTCCTGGAGACTCTTAGCAAACTGAGCATTCAAGATAACAATGTGGACCTCATCCTGGCCACTCCCCCCTTCAGTCGGTTGGAGAAGCTGTATGGGAACTTGGTGCGGTTAATCGGAGACAGGAAGGTTGCAGTTTGCAGGGAGATGGCCGTCGTCTTACTGGCCAACCTGGCTCAGGGTGACACTATGGCAGCCCGAGCAATCGCTGTCCAGAAGGGCAGTGTGGGCAACTTGCTCGGCTTCCTGGAGGACTCTCTCGCTGCCACCCAGCTACAACAAAGCCAGAGCTCTCTGCTGCACCTACAAGGGATGCCCTTTGAGCCCACCAGCCCGGACATGATGCGGCGAGCTGCCCGGGCTCTGCACGCCTTAGCCAAGGTGGAGGAGAACCACTCGGAGTTTACACTACACGAGTCGCGACTCCTCGACCTTTCCGTGTCTCCCCTAATGAACTCGCTGGTTTCTCACGTAATCTGTGATGTACTCTTTTTGATCGGCCAGTCATGACAGCTGTAGGGAGCTCTGGCTCCACTTGTTTGAGGGGTTTCTTCTCCAGTCCCCACTCCTCCCTGGAAAAAGAAAAGAAAAAAAAAATCTGGCTTGTGTGTGTAAAACTGGGCAAGGACAGTTCATGTGACTGGCTTTAATTTATAAAAAAAATAACTAAAAAATCCTTCAGATTCCATTCAGCGTGCCCTTCACAGGCCAACCCTACTTAAGAGAGGGCGATCACGGAGCTGCTGTGGACTGCGAACCGGAGAGACGCCGACTAAGGGACACTGCTCGCAAGCCTGAACGCCAACCGGATGACACGGAGCCGAGAGAGCGCCATTGTTGGGAGACTGTTCTGCACTTGGGGAGGGGGTGTGGGTGAGAGTACTTTTTAATAAAGATAAATAAATGATTAAATAAATAAATAGCTGAAAAACAAAAACTGTAACCAAAGTTGCTGTCTCGTTTACAGTGAGTTTGGGAGACGCAGTGTGCCCTAGCTCTCCCCTTGAGGGGCACAGTGAGTCTGTAACTGAGGTGAAACAGACTGACAAGTGACCTACTGGTTGTAGATGCTGTAGTTGGATCCTCACCAGTCAGCCCGACAGTAGACCGTGCTGTCAATAAAACACCTTCACCGGGGAGGCCTGTGCAGTGTGCAGTAGATTGTAGGACATTTTCTGTGCCGTACTGCTCTTTGAGTGTAAGCATTCTGTAAACTATGTTTCACACAGAAGCTGATGAGCTAGAGTTTCGAGGTCATTTTAGTTTGGTGTTGAACAGAAAATGGCTTTCTTCCCCAAAGTATCAAGAACCTACAACACCCTTACCTCCTCTTATCCCTTGATTGTATGAATACCCTTATGAAAAGAAATCACCTCTTAGGACTGGTTTTCAACTTCAGATACAGCTTTGCTGTGGTGTATATATAATGTTGTACATTATACTTCCTTCCTCTCTGTCTGTCTCTGTCTGTGTCACTATTCTCACACTCGCTATCAGTGAGAGACGGAGGCAGACTCTTCGGTTTGCCAGCGACCTCCGGTCCCCACTGATTACACCCACTCCTCTGGTCTCCTCCACAGCTCCGTAGTATGGCAGACACGGCTCAAACTTGTTATATTCTGGTACAAGCAAGAATAAACTAGATGAAGTACACATTTGACAAATTTTCTCCAGTCATGAATTCTGCATATTTGTATTTCAGACTATGTAGCTAAGACAAACATGTAAATTCCTCCCTTTCCCCTTTTTTTGGCTCAAGGAATATCATTTATTCAGTATGAAATCTTTATACTATATGTTCCACGTGGTAAGAATAAATGTACATCAAATCTTCCTAAGCTGTTTCATTGTTTTATTCAATTGAGATTTCATAGTTCTGCACAAAATATGTTTGACTTTTCTAGTCTTTGTTATGCTGTCAAGGTTTGGATTAAATTTTATGGCATGCAAAACCTGCTAAAATTCAAGCATCTGACTTTAGAAGAGCATGTAAAAGCTTCAAATTGAATCTGTTATTTTTTTAATTTTCATGTACAGCTTCTAGTCAGTCATAGGTTTAGTGTTTTTCACATAACTCATAACTGCAATAATGTAAAAGTAAAGATTTTTTTTTAGCTCAGGGTGTTTGTCATCACACTCCATTGTTTTATAATGTAGATTCGATTAAACAAAGATCTCGTTTAAGTTCGCACAACTAGTATACATTTAAAATAGTTTTAAAAATGAAATATTAAAAAAAAAGTTTCTTGTCATTCGAATAGGTCCCAAAGCAGAAATACAATGTTTCTGTTCGTAGCAATACAAATTATTTACTATGCGGCAATTAGGAGGTCATAACTCTTTGGCGCCTCTTGCTGGAGAAGATACTGAACTGCGAGGATAGCTCGCAAATTTCCGCGCTATTTTGGGTTTCACAACAACCAAAATAAAAGTCCAAATGTCTAGTTGTTAAGGCGAGACTCATTTTGAGAAAAATAAATAAATGTAGGAAAACTAGCACTTCCAGACTTCCCTTCGTGTGCCCTACAACGTGAACCTCTTCCGGTTCACACACAGGTGACGCAAACAAAAGGACAAAAACCGCGAGGTTTTTTTCGTCTGGTTCCTCTTTCGATTACAGTTTGCCATTTTATTTATACCATTTGCTTTTAAGTCTAGTGTTTGAAAGTGATAAATTAGAAGAATCACTGAGTGATGAATACTGAGAACAACTGTCGACCAGATACCTGTGACACAGCTTTTAAGCTTTTATTTTGAAGTTCTATTGCGTGCCGGAAGTTACAGTGCCTCTGGAAAAGAGGCATCCTGCTGCAGTATGAGGACAAAGATTATTAGCTAAGCGACAAACAATTAGAGGTCCTACATGAATGTCGAAATGGTTGCATTTGTTCCGACCATATGTTTTGGTGGGATAAATAATTAAAACCTATAACTAGCTTATTTGGCGGACACTGTTCAGTCCTCAGTGATGTCTCATAGTAAACATGGGGGCGGTGAATGGTTTGTAGCAGTGCGGATGGCTGTCGGAACCGGTTTGTCCACAGTTTGTCCGTTTCATCAATGACTATGGATGTCAAAGCAGTGGTAGAGTTCGCCACAGTGACCAGAGGTCTCTCTCTGGTTTTGCAGGTAAGGTGGAAGTCATTTAAAGTTAAATGTAGTTGGATATCTGTCACGTTTAGCCGTAGTTGAACGAACTAATTCGAGGTACAGCAGTCAACACGCAGTGGCGGAGTTTCCTTCGGTGAGAAAGACCCAGAAAGATGGAGCTGGAATCCCTTCTGAGTTCTCAATGACTTCACACAGGTTTTCAGCTTGAACTAGATCTAATAAAGCAGTGATTCTTGAAAATAGGGACTAAATGGGTTTTAATTTTCCCATAATTGTTTTTGTTATTTCTCAACCTTTATGTGTGCAAATATGACAAATAATGTTTTGGAAATGTAAAGATGCTAAGATGCAGGCTCCCAGTTGCAATTTTTTTTTTAAATTACATTTTTAGTCGACCGGACCTATAATGTTGTCATCACTATCTGACAAAAATAAATAAAACATATTTTTTAATGACCCTATTAGTGATATTTTTTATACATTTTACAGACAAATGCTTCTCAAGAAACAAAATAAATATTATTTAAAACAAAAAACAACAAAAAGTCCATCTGACAGAGTTGACACAGAATGGAAGGTGGTGACAAACTAGTGAGTAAAAAGAAAACCTTGGTATATGTGCAGTAATGCAATTTATGTAAAATACATTAACATGAATTATTTGCACATTTAAGTGAGATTTGACAACAATTTAACTGAAAGAGTCAGAAAAATTCTGATGGAGTTGACATCTAACGGAGGTGACAAAAAGCCAAACTACCTCAATTTATATGATGTTATTCTGAAGGAGGCCATATTGTAGCTCATCAGGTCCATGAAATCTTCACAACATACCACAATTAAGCTTTTATTTTACAAAATTCCATCAAAGTTTTGTAAATTGTCAGTTATGGTGTTGACACATCATGGTTGTGACAAACAGTTTAGGAATAAGACAGAAGAAAAAACTAAAGAATAACATAAGCTAACTAGCCCTCTTAGCAAAGGAAGAGAAAGGAAGTGGTCATGGGGTCCTCAGAAGTTCTGGTTTCCCCCAATAATGCCTGATTTTATTTACATTTTCATGTTTGATGGTGTTGACAAAAACTAGGGACAAATTTCAATGGAGTTGCAAAATATATAAAAATGATTTTTAATTCAACGTATTGATACCTTTATAAGTATTTATATGACTACTTATATTTAATTGTCATAATATATAATTTTAGTATTTCTTTAATTATTTTAAACTATTATAATGTATTGAGTTCTGCTCCTGGACAAAGGCTTTTACAGGCATCATCCATCGACTACAATGTTTAAAATAAGAAAATATTCAGCAAATACCTGGAAAATATACATTGTTGTGCTCACATGACCCAGGTTAGTTTGGTCAGATGTTTGAAAAAATTATATTTTGTGTATATTTTATTCAAATTTTGTGCTTTATCCATAAGACCTGTTTTGTCCTTATTCTCAAGAATCACTGATAGTCAAAATTCAATAAAATCTGGGAATTAGTCAGTCTGCTAAATACCACATCAGCAATGTAAACTACATATGTATAATTTTTTAGCAAGCTTAGAGGATTTAAAAATGAGAAAAGGAGTGGGCGCGTGCTAAGGGCATCTCTTCCGTACTGAATGGGCTACTAAGAAAACCGTGTGATACACAACCGACATTTAAACATGCCATCCATCCCCTGACGTATTAACGCCCTGGGTGGTGAACCAGGCTTCTCAATCTGCCACGGTCGACATGTGATTACTGTTTGGCTGTACAATATAGTAACAGAGTGGATGTATTGCTCTTCAGGCTGTCCTGAACGCTGCCATCCCGGACCATGAAGCCGATGCCTTCAGGCCCCCTCGGACAGAAGAGCCCTTGTACCTGGACCCTGTGGTGGACTGGCTGTTTGGTGGCCTCGCTCACTGGGATGCTGAGCATTTTCTCTTCATTGCAGAGAGAGGATACCTCTACGAGCACAACTTTGCCTTTTTCCCACTTTTCCCCATCGTTTTGCGGGGCCTCGCTGAGACTCTGCTGTGGCCCCTCAGCAGTTGGCTCAGTGTGAGGGGCCGGTTGCTTCTGGCTGTTGCTCTCGGGAACACCGCCCTCTTCCTGTTGAGTGTGGTTGCCCTGTACGCCCTCAGCAGAGCGGTTCTTCAGGACAGACGCCTCGCTCTGCTCTCCAGCCTGCTGTACTGCTTTACGCCCGCCAATGTGTTCATGACCGCTGGATACTCAGAGAGCCTGTTTGCTGCTCTCACGTTCGGTGGCCTGTTCCTCCTGGAGAAAGGCTTCACCCTCAGGGCCTGCCTGGCCCTCAGCATCGCCACGGCAGCGCGGTCCAACGGACTGGTTAACATAGGCTTTCTTCTGTACCTCCCGTCACTGAATGCCATTTCCCAGATTCGTGTGTATCGGGCGACAACTAAAGGGCGCAGTAAAGTCCTGCACTATATCTGGGTCATCCTCCGGCTCCTGCTCACGTCCCTCTTTGGAACTGCAGTCATTGCGCTCCCCTTCTGTGCTTTCCAGTACTACGGCTACAGGACGTTTTGCACGCCGTCCACCTCCCTGGAGCAGATCCATCCGGCTCTTTTGTCCCTGGGGGAGCGGAGGGGCTACCGGGTGCCGGATGAAAATGGTCCGCCGCCCCTCTGGTGCATGAGACCCCTCCCTTTGCTTTATTCGCACATTCAGGACGTGTACTGGGACGTGGGCTTCCTCCGTTACTTTGAGCTGAAGCAGATACCAAATTTTATTCTGGCTATGCCCATGGCTACGCTCGCCATTATGGCCGCCTATGCATATTTTCAGGCTAACCCAGAGCTGTGTTTGAGGCTCGGACTTTGGGGGACGGGACTGGAGAAACCGACACCGGGCTTCTTTAACCCCAAAGCCTTTGTGTACATCGTTCACTCAACTGTGCTCCTCGTTTTTGGAACCCTGTGCATGCATGTGCAGGTGAGAAAATCATAACTTCTTGTTGCTTTTTGCATTCTGATGGATATTAACGCCAATTCTTCTTCAATGGGCTTTTTCAGGTTCTCACCAGATTCATGGCCTCCTCGTCTCCGGTGCCCTTCTGGATAAGCGCTCACCTCCTCCTCCTCAACGAGCCGCTTCTTCACCGAAGGAAGACCTCCAACCCCAATGTGCAGCTGCAGACTGATCCCAAAAACAGCTTCATGCAGACACCCCAGAACCCCATCCTTGCACTGCTGCCACATTTCAAAGCCTGTTCTCCCACCACTCAGAGCGTTCTGGGTTATTTCCTCTCGTACTGGATACTGGGCCTCGCCTTCCATTGCAATTTCTTGCCTTGGACTTGATTTAATACAGTAGTGTGAAGACAAATTGGGATATTTCTGTGTAGGACTGGTGTGTAAATACACTTATTTTTGAGGGTGCTGGGGCATATCAATAGGAATCTTTTTAACTTTTTAATATAAAACGATAATGGTAGTTTGCCTTGGAAACAATGGACGCATAAAATATTTTTATGAATGTCTGAAAAAAAAATCTCTAGGACAAAGTTGAAATGTTTTCTCATATTTACATTGTCACTCAGTTTGAGACTCTCCGAGATTACAAAAAAAAAATCCATATATTTTGTGCTTGATTCGCACTATTGCACATTGTAGTATAGGGTGGTTGCATGGTTGTACTTGGAGAACATTATTACTGAAACTTGCATCAGAATCCAAATAATTTCATCTTCCCTCACAGGTTCTGCACGTTTAAAGCAAATACTCAACCTTAGCAGCGTTTTTAAAAACTGATGTCAAAAATAAAAGCTTGGTTTATTTTTCTCAGATATTTTTTTTCTTAGAATTGTAACTCTTTGAGGCACTGATGAAAATCTTTGAAATGTGTTTGTCACAAAATAACATTTACCAAAGGTGGCACTGGCAAGTTGGCTTTGAGGTTATTAAAACATTCTTTACAAATGAGATTAATATTTGGTCATCCTTGTAGAGTTTAACCTTTAAGATGCATGATAAAGTGACATTTGGAGGCATTTCTTTAATACCGCTTAAAGGTAAACGATCACTTTTTATACTCTGGAAGTGAACAAAGCAGCTAGTCTTTCTAGTTGCAACTGTAATGCTCATCCTAAATCTTATCACTCTTCAGCAGCAGTGGACTGTTGGACCCTTGACTGTACTGAATGTTTTTCCCTGCAGGCAAGATGTTGCTTCTTTTGGTTTCTCTCCTATGACTGAGCTCTTTTTTGTTGCCCAAACTTTGCTTTGCTCTAGATAAATTGCCCAAACTGTGATATTGTATTGCTTCAGTTTCCTGTTCTCAGCTGACAAGAGCAGGCGCCCCGATGTTATCGTCTGTTGCTGCAGTCCATCTGCTTTAAGGATTACAAATGGTATATCTGCATATCTTTGTAAGTAAAATTTTATTTGTACAGTACATTTCAAGATGAAAATCACAAAGTGCTTCAACAAACACAGAATATCAAAAAAATAAAATGCACAAAGGAAAAACAAAATCGGATTTAAAAAGGTGTATTTAGCTGGCCTTCGAAGGAAGTCACAGAGAACTGATGCGAGTCAGAGGAAGGGAGTTCCAGACTTTAAGAGCAATAGGAGAGAAAAACTGTCCGCTTGGTAGTGACAAAGTTTTATTTGAGCTGTTGCCTTTCTGTCACCTCAAACTAGTTTCCCCCATTCTCCGTTAACCTCTGAACTCAAAACGGCATTTTCATGTACGCAACTGTCGCTCACTGGGTGTCTCCTCCGTTTTGTGCTGTTCTCTGTAAACCTTAGAGAACAAAGGCCCGATGGAGCAGCAAGTTTCTGAAATACCATAACACAACAATGCCATGTTCAAAGTCTCCATTTTGATGGTTGGTTTTAACTTCAGCAAGTCGTCTTCACCATGTCTAGATGACTTAAGTGTGTTATTTTGCTGCTATGAGTTTGGCAGCGATGCATTAAGTTACAACTCTTGGATCAACAGAGTTGTTCTAAGGCAACAGAACAACTCTTAGGCATTATGGTGCCTAATAATGCAATAATAAGGTAAGGTAAAACTATTAATCCCATAGGGAAATTAAGGTTGTCTGTTGCTCACACATTAATCCACATACACACAGCATTAAAAAATTGTACAACCTTTTGTACTATTAGGTTTTAACTAATAGTACAACTCACATGTATCGTGTGAGCTCCATATTTGGATGTACTATTAAACCTAAGGTGCTGCATGTTGCTCCAACCACTCTGTGCTCAAATGTATTCACAGTAGTCATAAGATGATTTCATAAATACCAGCTAAGGGCAGGGCAGAGGGCGGTCCACTGCCCCCAGCCATGAGCTGGGACTTTTAGGTTCAGATGACCAGCTCCTAGATTCTTGTTCCAGTTCCACTATAAGGTCAATCTAGCCACCCAATCTAGCCATTGTATTTAATCATCTGACACTACTGTGGTGTGAGTTCTCTGTAACTCCTTGCAGACATCCCAGATGGAAAGACAGTCTCCGAACAAGTCTCTCTACCAAAAAATAAATAATTCAGTCTCCTTTATTCCCTAGAATAAAAAACACTAGGATTTATTAATGGTGTTCCAACAATTAATGTGTCTGACCTGTAAAGGAAATGCACCCACCTGAACTGGCGCTCCAGCATAAGAATGTCTAGGTCTGCTTTCTTGATTTGGCGGTCCAAATATATGATTTCTTTATCCGTTTTCTCAATAGTCTTAAGGAGTTGATGCCTGTATAACTCTGCTACTGGTAACTAGGAAATAAATTGATAAATATTCATTTTTAACAGCTTTAAATGCAGAATAAATGCAAGTCTTTACTGTTAAGAACCCACTGTGTCGAGCCGTGCTGTGGAGGTCGGAGGAAGCCCGTCCTGGGAGTGGCCAGCCTTTCTCTGTCAAAGGACAACGATGTACGACTCGTAAAAGAATCTACCGATGGTAGTAACTAGAAAGAATACTAGTCTCTGCTTCGGTATGAATCTCTGCTTCCTTCTTGGTGGCAGCAGACAAGAACATCATCCTCCTGTGATGTGAGGAAGAAATCATCTTTCAGTAACCTTTAACCTCATGAAGCAAAAGCAGAGTTTGGTGTACTTACGACTGTAGGTTCTTCCCCTGTTGCAGCGACTGAAGGCTCAACAATGTAAACGACACCATCTGTAACTGTTGGGAAGAGAAAGGTAGATGAATAACCGCATTTAACTGCATGTGCGGCTAAATGTATGTGGTTGTGTAGTCCTAATAAGTACCTGTGTCTTGGTTGGCGCCAGGTTCAGGTGAGCTGTCTGCAGAGATGCCTTTGGAAACGGGTCAGGGGGAGCTGTGAGTGATGGCCAGCCCCTCCGCCTCTGTCAGGGGTGGGATTAGTAGCTCAGTGTCGATTTTCCGGGCCGCAGCTCGTTTTCTGTTAGCTGAATGCAGCTCAGAGTGAATCGTTTTAAAAAATTATACAGGTATCTGCAAATTAATGGCTCCGACATAAATATGAACTGTTTTAAAATTGTGTCAAATTATAACAGGTAATATACTGGGTGTTAAAAGTGCATTAGAAAAGTATTCATCCATTTTTTTCACATTCTGCCACATAACCACAACATTTTGGGTATTTAATCAGCTTTTTAAATGGCAGACTAAATAGTGCATAATTATGAAATGGAAAGAAAATTATACACAGTTGAGTTTTTATATATATATATATATATATAAAAAAAAATTCCCTTCTCACCCTCTGCGGGTGGTCTCTTTCATCCTCTACCAGAGGCCTGGGAGCTTGAGGGTTCTGCGCAGTATCTTGGCTGTGCCTAGTACTGCACATTTCTGGACTGAGATGTCTGATGTTGTTCCTGGGATCTGTTTTAGCCACTGCTCCAGTTTGGGGGTTTCTGCCCCGAGGGCCCCGATGACCACAGGCACCACTGTGGTCTTCACCTTCCAGTTCTTTTCCAGTTCCTCCCTGAGGCCCTGGTATTTCTCCAGTTTCTCATGCTCCTTTTTCCTGATGTTGTAGTCACTTGGTATAGCTACATCCACCACAACGGCTTTCCTCTGTTCTTTATCCACCACCACAATGTCTGGTTGGTTCGCCATTACATATTATATATATATATATATTATATATATATATATATATATATATATATATATATATATAAATGAAAAGATGGCTTTATTCAGACATTGAAAAAAACTTCTTCCAATTCTTTGAAGGGCTGCAAATAATGATTATTTTTTAAATCAATTATTCTATTTATTATGATGTATTAGGAAAACATTCAACAATGCTAATAAGCAAATAATTCAATAACTTTTTTGGATAAGATACTTTTATAACCTAAAATGCAATAACAGCATCCCTTTAGCATACGTTTGATCATTTGTAGGAAAAGGTGCATCTGAAGCTAAAAGTTAATAATCTATTGATTATTTTTTGATATTTGGATAGCACAAAATACAGTTTTGGCTGAATGACTTCACTGAATATGTTGTTCTTTCAGCAAATTACCTTTTTTTAAGTTTGCGTGCTCCAGTTAACAATTAATCGATTATTATAGATAATTACTTAGTTAAATGATTACTCATGATTGTTTACAAATCTTTATGCAAATAACCATTTTTTTTTATTTTTTTTATTTTGCGAACAACACACAGATGGACTCTTAATAATTATCAGGCCTCTGAGGGTCATTTGCTGCAGTGGATTTTATTTATCGGGGTAAAGGAAGTTGAGAACAGAAATTCACACAGCACTTTTGAGATTTTTTATTTATGAAACATTTTTGAAAACCCTGAATCATTTTTTTTTCATTTCACAATCCCAATAAAAAACATTGAGAAAACACTACTTCTGCAAGTCACTGTATATTAAGTATTATAATGAGGGAAAGAATTATTCGTCTATAATATGTTGAATTAACTGCTGAATTATCTCCACAGGTATTATTCCTGGCTTACCTGTCCGAATCATATTTTTATACTTCATTTTCAGTTGCATCCAGGTCCGTTTTTCCCCTGAGTTACACCTAAATGAAACCCAAATTTTATCCACTTTCCTCACTTATCAACCACATTTTTAAAAAAATACAGATAAATGGCGTGGTGCGTTCAAACTCACGCATCGACTCGGGCAGCAACGCTCTTCCATACATCCTGTCTCGCTTTAGCTACTGCTGCCTTGTTGCTCTTTTTACTGAATATGCGAGCCTGAAGGAGGACCCTCTGCTCTAGCGGCGTGAAATAAATATGCGCTTTGCTTCAGAATTCGCAGGTTGACCCAGAGTTTGTTGAATTTCTTCCATACTCCTATTGTCCTTAAAATTGAACGTAGTACGTTCGTCATCTTTACGTTCTCGCCACCATAGATGTAAAGGAGTAGACGCTCACTCTTATGTCGTGAGCGGAAGGTTCTAGATAGGCAGGAAAATGCATGTTTTCGGTTTTTTAAAAAAAAGAAAATGGAGGGAATAATCGAGCCGAAATTAACAGTGTGAAAATCTAAATATGATAGGAACAATATCTTCCATAACTTCCATGAATTTGATTTGGACTGAAATGTGAAATATAGGCTTAAGGAGCTAGTAAAGAAGATGGGGAGGAGAAAGAATGATTTTTTTTCCTACTTACAAACAGAGGAGTTTAGTGCACTGATGTTTACTGGCGTATTTCTACATAAAATCCAGTCACTTAATTAGTAAACATTCCACCTGGATATTTTTAAACCTGACTAAATACAATTGTATAGTCCAGCCAGTTTACCATAAATATGGGGACACGGCAAACTTGTGGAAAAAGCGCATTAGTGAAATGCAAGCAAAATCAAACTTTCAGCAAATTTAACCCCCCCAAAAACATCACCCTCATACTGAACCATAGTAGTGGTGGTGGCAGCATCATGCTGTGGTAATGCTCTTCACCAACAGGGAATAGGGACATCAAGGCTTATCTTGCAAGTTCTGCAAAAAAAAAAAAGCCTTTTACAGGCTGCAAAAATAAACTGGGCCATTTTACAGCAGGATAACCCTAACTATAAAGGCAGAGCTACAATTTTCTATTTTTTTACTTGTAAAAATACGTTAAAATTAATGTTTCCTTTCGCTTTACAAATACGCGCTACCTTCTGTTGATCCATCAGAAATATGGTATCTTACAGTCACCCAACTTTAACAATGTAGCCCTTTTTAACAAAAAAATATATATGTATGCCACTCAAAATATGGCGGCAACGTTAGCGCACAAACCTGACGCTCGTGCTGCGTCTACTTTCCGATGTCTATGCTCGCTATGACGCACGTCGGCTGGTAGTAAAGGAAAAAGGAGAACCAGTCCAGTTAACCTGACCTACCGCTTCTGTCTACATAAAATTCGCGTTTGCTTCACAAAATGTGTCGCCGATATATACACACACGGATTTAATTTAACAGCCAAACATGTCGGTTTGTTCGTCGTCAGCCCGCGAATATTTTCAGCTGGTAAAACTGAGCTACGAAGAAGAAGAATACCTTTGTTGCTACGCTAGCTAGCTGGACTTAGCTTCAGGATGGACAGCTGAGCGGTGCTATCAGGAGCAACAAATAAATGTCCTGTAAATGAATCCTGAGAATACCGTCTCCTGAGTGTAAAGGAGGGGTTTGGGTGCCTTTTTTTTCCCTCTCTCTCTCTTTTTTTTTTTTTTTTTGCTACCTCCGAACCGCGTAGACGATGAAGAACTGCGAGTACCAGCAGATCGACCCACGGGCGCTCTCCGTTTCGCCGCTGTCGGCTCAAAACCCCGCCGAGAAGAAGGCGCAGCGCCCGCGGAGAAAATGGGAAGCTTTCCCGGGGAAAAACCGGTTTTTCTGCGACGGACGGCTCATCCTGGCCAGACAGAACGGCGTCCTTCCTCTGACACTGGGCCTTATTGTTGTCACTAGTGGCCTTTTCTTTGCTTTCGAGTTGAGTAACTTGTAGACTGCTCTACGACTATAAATAAAACACGAGCAGTTCTTTTTGTGTGCGTGTGTTGCTGTAATGAAGCTTGTTTTATTTCCAACAGTTGCCCCTTCCTGGTGGAGCATCTGACCGTCTGTATACCTGTGATAGGAGCGGTGCTCTTCTTGTTTGTGGTCGCCTCCCTGCTAAGAACCAGCTTTACAGATCCAGGCATTTTACCCAGAGCCACGGCAGACGAAGCTGCAGACATAGAGAGGCAGATAGGTAAGACCCCCCCACCAAACGCCCCCAGCTTGATCACAGAGGGGCAGATGGAGCCAAAGAGCTTTGCCATATGGAGGACACGTTTGTTGTGGAAACACAGACCAAGACCTAAGCAGCTTACTGTGCTGTGTCATGGCAGGAGGAGCCGATAGCTACACACACACACACACACACACACACCTTGATCTGATCATGCCGGAGGACACGTGTTGTTAAAAGGCCACATGTTTTATTCACAGATACCTCAGGATCCTCAACGTATCGCCCGCCTCCTCGAACCAAGGAGATCCTTATCAACCAGCAGGTGGTAAAGCTGAAGTACTGCTTCACTTGCAAGATGTTCCGGCCTCCACGGACCTCCCACTGCAGTCTGTGTGACAACTGTGTTGGTAAGAATAGTTCTGGAGTATCACCGCTTATTCTTTTGCTTTTTTAAAAAAACAAAAACTAAACTAACTCAATTGTTGCCTAAAGTCTTAGGTCATCATTGAAATGTTTGGGACTGCCTATATGTTTTTTTTATCAGAATGAAATCGGTTTTATCACTCTCATTAAATCCAAATCATCCCAGTTGCTGTTAACCATTTGCTTTCATGAGAACTGGTGTTGAGGTCAGTTCCCTAACAAAGTGGGGAAATTTTAGCTGTGTATTTCGCAAACTGATTTTTTTTTTCAATGTGACCAAGTTACAGGAAGTGACTGTGTCCTATGTTGTGTACAGCAAAACCCCACCAGCCTCTGCTCATCACAGGACTCGACTCTTAACTGCTGACACTTTCCATCCTGCTGTATGCTACCAGTGATCGTCTAGTGATTAGTGATTCATTTATGGATTATTTTGTTGCTGGATTTCAGTTTTCCGATTTGCAAAGTTGTGGCTTCAAAACTCCGATTTTTTTTTTTCCTGTAAGCTATAAGTAACAAAAAGCAACATTTATTTTTTTATCTGGATGAATTGAAAATGTAAGCGTGTTCACAATAACTTCTTTGTAACGTAAAAAAACAAAACTGTTTTCCTCAAAAACAGGAGAGAATTATAGAGCTGTCTTTGTATTAGAGCGATAAATCAGAAGCTAGTCCAACTTTTCCCACATCAGTTTTTCTTTAGGATTTATGAGGAAAAAGCTGATTTTACTGTTTTGTGTTGCACTGTTCAATCACACATCTGTACAGAAGAGCTGTTCTTTGATCAATGGTTAATTCTTGACATGGTACTGCACATGCGAGAGAGACGAGTCCGTTACACAGCTCTGCAGTCAGATAAGATTTTACAATTTAAAGCATAGAAAACATACACAGTCCAGTCACATTAATGTGACCACCACGTACTTTCCACTTCAGAGTTAAATAACCAATCACAGAAGGCAGGTGGCAGCACAGTGCAGTTGAGCGTATATAAAGGGTGTGTGTGGGCTTCGGAAAACATTTCAATCGTTGGCGTAATGCAGAAACGAAGCGATTTATCCGACGTCCAAAAGGGCATGATCATTGGCTTTCGGGCCAAGGGTGGAAGCATTTCCGAAACGGCTGAGTTTGTGAACTGTTCGCGTGCCGCCGTGGTAAAAGTGTACCGTGCATGGCAAAATGGGACTGTCCAAAATCAACGACGTGGCAAATGTGGTGCACCACGGGCCATAGATGACAGAGGCGAACGACGGTTGCGGAGATGCGTTCGGGCAGATAGACGGGCTACCGTTGAGCAACTGACCACTAAAATGAACCAAGGGGCTACCACAAGTGTCTCCCAAACCACTATTCAGCGAACATTGCTGCGTCTGGGCCTCCGAAGCAGACGCCTGGTTCGTGCACCTATGCTGACTGGTGTTCATCGACGACGAAGGCTAGAATTTGCACTCCAGTACAGCAGCTGGACGTCCACTGAGTGGCGACAGGTAGCGTTTTCAGATGAATCGCGTTTTATGCTCCATCGGACAGATGGACGTTGGCGTATAAGGCGTGAAACCTCTGAAAGGAACCACCCTGCAACCATTGCAGGAACGGTCCAAGCTGGAGGCGGGAGCATTATGGTCTGGGGAATGTTTTCCTGGCATTCTCTGGGTTCACTGATTATTGTGGAAGGCACGATGGATCAATACAAGTACGCATCTGTCCTTGCGGACCATGTCCACCCCTACATGCGCATTGTTTTTCCTCAGGATGATGGCATCTTCCAGCAGGACAATGCGAGGTGCCATACAGCTGCAAGTGTACGTGCGTGGTTCGAAGAGCACCAGGATGAGTTTACCGTCCTCCCCTGGCCAGCAAACTCACCTGACTTAAACCCAATCGAGCATCTGTGGGACCATCTCGATCGAGTTGTTCGCGCCATGGATCCTCAACCGCGTAATCTAGCGCAGCTGGCCACGGCATTAGAGTCGGCATGGCTCAACATCCCAGAGAAGACCTTCAGGGACCTAAGTGACTCTCTTCCTGCACGTCTCGTAGCAGTTCGCTCTGCGAAAGGTGGTTATTCTGGCTTTTGACAGATGGTCACATTAATGTGACTGGACTGTGTAATTACAAAGTCTTAGAGTTGTATGATCTACAATAATGGTAAACAGCGCCCTCTGTGGGGCGCCGCTAACCCAAACTCTAATTAATATGGACTGTGAGATTTCCGAAAACCATAATTTCTTCTTATCAAGATATGTTGATTCTTTATAGGATAAAATAGAGCAACATTCCTGTAATGTTTTCACCTTCACTCTAGTTTTATTGGTAGCATAAACGATCAGTTGGACTGCTTCTGCGGAAAATCGTTTCCTTTTATGAGGTGTTTGTTCCTCATTTTGCATTTTTTGTGGTTTCTCACCGACACTGAAAATATGAGTCTTCTTTCCTCAGTAACAACTTCCACTCTAAAAACCCCGTCATAATTAGCATGTTTTTCCAGATGATGGTTCATTTAAGAGTTTTACTTCCCAGCATTTTCTTTCTTTTTTTGTTGATCTCTTTACAAGCTACCGTCATGCTGCCGATATTTGACATATTTTCCATTTTTCTGTTCCTTCAGAGCGATTTGATCACCACTGCCCATGGGTGGGGAACTGTGTCGGGAAACGCAACTACCGCTATTTCTACAGCTTCATCATCTCGCTGTCTTTTCTGACATCTTTTATATTTGCCTGCGTCATCACACATATCACCCTCCGTAAGTGGCCGCATCGCTTAAAAGGAAGGAGATGGATCGTTTGTCATGAGGCAAGATAAGTTTTCAGATTTTTAATTTTCTTTTCTTTACAGGTTCTCAAGCAAGCAAAGGCATCGTTCAAGCCATTCAGGAGAGTCCTGCAAGATATCCTTTGTTTTTTTTTTTTATTTTGAAAAGTCACTGTGCTGAGGCTGATCTGACTAAATTTGGTGCCAATTTGGCATTTACTACAGCACTTAATGCTGCACTCTCTTTTTAGAAGCAGCCTGCCCAGCAAAAGTGCTTTTAAACAGAGGATTTGCTGTTTTATGGCTGTTTCAGATGATTTTAGTGGAAAATAATAAGTATTTCCAGATAATTGAGATTCAGTTTTGATTATTTTACCTACTGCAAGCAGGAGTGAGTTTGTGTTTGTCTGCTTGCCTTTTCAATTTGAGTATTTATCTACCGGTAATTAAAGGATAGTACATTTCAATATTATTTCACTGTTTTATTTCAGTAATTAAATTCAGAAAGTGAATCCCATATACTGTCCTAATATAATACGTATGTTCCTGAAACTAATTTTTTTTCATGATATTCTTATTTATTCACATTAACCTGTGTAAAAGCTGATGAGCTGCCTTGATCTAAGTCTTTTCCCATCTCGTGTGGTGATAAGTGATACTCACCCTTTGTGACTGAGGTTAACACTTTTGCCTTGACTCTTCCCTGTGCACTGTGGTGGAATTGGTGATTTGCTTTTTCTCCATCTGGTCTATTTTGGGCCTCTCAGGCTTCCACACCTACTTAGTAGCCTCCAATCTCACCACCAATGAAGACGTGAGTATTCCAGTCTGTAAAATGACGGCGCTGGGTTGGGCTTGGGCGTTTACTACTTGCTGATCAACAGATCAAGGGGTCGTGGTCGGGTAAGAGGGGAGCGGAGGAGTCCGGAAACCCCTACACTTACAGCAACATCATCACCAACTGCTGTGCTACGTTATGCGGCCCAATGCCTCCCAGGTGCGTAATTATTCGTCACGCTTTCAATCCTTCTCCTTGTTGGAACCTGGCGTCACGTTCCGCTTTGTTTCCAGCCTGATTGATCGAAGGGGGTTCCTCCCTCCCGACGAGGCGATCCCGGCCGCCGCGGCCTCAGAGATGGAGCTGCCTCCCTTCACGCCCAAGAGCGATGCGAACATGGTATGACGAAAGCGCTTGCGGTCCCGACCCTCCCCGGTCCCGAGTGCCCCCCCTCCCCCCCCTCCCTCATGTTGCTGTGTGGTTGTTAGCCCCTCCCACCCTGTGCGTCCCCCTCCGTCAGCCTCCAGACCTCCAGCTTCAATCCTTCGATTAGCGTCAACCACCAGCAGTTACATTTCTGCTACCGTTGTTAAGAACTGTGCACCATGATTGTGTTTTTTTTTTTTCTTTCTTTCTGTTATTGAAAAATGAGAGTCTCAACGAAACTTCACCAGAGTTCGGTTGAAATAACTGATCGCATCAGGTTCAAGTTTTCAAAGTAGAGTTGATCGGATAAGTGCATCCGGATGGGGGCAGAGAACTTTTTAGTTTGACTTTTTACAACCGAGACTGAAATCATTTAAGATTAAAATCGAGCTGGCCAGACTGCAGCAACTATGTTAACTGTTTTTATTTATTTGCCTTAACGAACATGTTTCTCTGCCATGCTCCATGTTATTAAACTACTGACTTTATTTTTGCATGTTTTGATAGGAATATTCAACCAGTTTTCATTATCAGGGCCTTTAAGTGGACATCTGTTGGGCTATCAGCACTTTATTAGGAATCATTACTCGTATGCCTGAAGTATATTTCTCTGAGTATTTTCAGCATAACAAATGTTTTATTATTTGCTTTGTCCATTGGTTTATTTTTATCGTCATGTTCATAAAAATGAGTTGCTTTATTTGTTAAATAAATGTTATTTTTGTATTTTGAGTTTTGGTCTGCTTTGAGTTTAGTCTTGTTTTTGAACATTTTACATTTGAAGCTGTTTTTAACCTTTCATCAGGAGCCTGCTCTCCAAAACCCATTCAGATACACATTTTGTATAACTTTTACTTAGAGTTATGGTAAAAAAGAAAGTACACCCCTTTCAAATGGTTGTGTTTTTCTGTATGTTGTACACTTTGAAGCAGAAGTTTGCATACACTCATTTTTAGCTTATTTAGTCTTATTTGTTGGATTTCTAAGTGTCAATATGTTGAATCATCACGTCATGCAACGTAAAAGTTGTCCAAAAGATGTAATATTTGGTTGAATATTATCTCAGGCTCTGCTTGCAGTTTTTACCGTTTGGAGGGACCTTTTTTTTCAATGCTTGAAATGACAGACGATTGAGGAAATAATATTTGCAATGTCTGGTTTTCTCTTTCTTTTTTCACCCCTACTTTTAATTGCACCTTTATGTTTCCCAGAGGGGAATAATTTGTTATTCCAAAGACGTTTAAAACTACACACACAGACTCAGATGTGTACTTACTGATCAGTAGATAAATGTCTGTTTGCAGACACCAGGGTAGGAACAGACTTTTTCACTGGGCCAGTTATCGGAAAGGGTAAAGTTCATATAAATTGTTTTCCTGGCACTGAAGCACAGTTTTTCAATATGGCTCAAAATTGAGCCATTTTAAACTTGATGTTAGCTTGTTTTATTTATTATGATACTCCACCCAGTTACTCGCCTCATTAGCTTGAAAGCGTCATCTCAACTCATTGTTTTTGTTTTGTGTAAGCTTCAAAAAAATTTCTGAAGACTTTTCAGATCCTCCATGTGGGCAGCTGCTGAATATTGGAAGGTGTCAGTTTTGCAGCAGAGTCTCCTTGTTTGGTCAGCAACTTCTCAGTCTATCATGGTGTTAGTCTGTGGGTGAGAGTTTGAATTCTGGACAGACTGATCATAAGCACACCAAAATTATTTTAGCAACGTATAAAGCAGGGCAACATAAAACTTAGAAAATCCATTAAGGCTAGAAACATCTGTGGCAGAAAACATTTTAATCAGACTGTCCAACTCTAAAGTCTATTTAAGTACGATGGAGTTAATGTGTGAATTTGCACGCTTGTGGGCTAGAAAAACAAATTAGCAATAAAATTTAAACTTAATTTAAGATTTGTGTTTTGAAATCTACATCGTTCCTCTAGAAAAAGAACATTAAAAACCCCAAATCAATGTGAATTTCATTCAAATGAGTGTATGTAAACTTCTCACTTCAACTCAACATTTTAGGGTTATTTGGGACAACGTATAATTCACAAACTTTTCCATAGTGCCTTCCTTCATTTTTAATAACAGTGGATTCTGTAATTATGTAGTTTCCTACACTAAATTCAATTCTACTTTAGGAGGCGGTGAACACTTGAACTGACATAGAGTGTACTTTCTTTGTTCTTTTTTACCATGACTGTAACTGTGCGACACATGACAAATCTCACCCTCTGTGTTGTGTACTGTATCCGTTCCACCCTGCCAGGAGGAGAACTGTCAGGAATTTTCTTTGTCCTGCACAGCCTGAAGGTAGACAGTGCTGCAGGTAGACAGTCGATGGTAAGAGTAGGGCGTCGATGTCGAGCCAACATCTCATCACTTTCCATTTACTGCGTCAGCTCCTCTGTACCGCTTACATTCTGCACTACTAACTGTGCCAGATGCAGCCTGTGCAGATTTTGTGATGGGTGTCTGATGATGGTGTGGATCACTCATGGTTGTGGGTTTTGCATGCTTCACAACAGCCAATCACGTTTGCCATCATTAACGTTTGCTCGCTCACCTCACCTGACTCGCTCGCTGCAGGATCAGCCTTGTTCTTACGGCTGATGATCTAGTCGAATGAAACTCCCTGGTGCATGTAACGACCATGTCCACTCTTCAAACCGGAAGCACCGGCTCAGTCGGCTTATCAGCACAAACCACGTCTCTAGCAAAGTTTTCTAAAATGCAACAACACTTAAATCTGTATGCACATGTAGTTTGAATCCTACCTTGTAAGGAACATTTATTTATTTTAGCTGCTTCACTAATCAGCTTGATTACTTTTTTACCCCAATATATGAACAAAGACGTGGCAACAAAACACATCGATCCGAGATGTGCTCAGATCCGTTTTCTGTCCTGCTTATGTAGCTTTTTCTCTTCCAGAGCACAGATGTAGGTCACTTTTTTTCATGGATCCTGTTGAGTTTTGTGCTCTTGAGTTGAAGGTTTCAATTTTTTGAAAAATTTCTCTTCACTCCAATGGATATTATCACTTTAGTCACAAGATTTCTGTAGATAATAATAATAAAAAAAACTCTTACATTTGGTAATCTTAACTTTTAAGTATCTCAAACCTTTGAATGTGAATTCTTAAAATTACTGATCCACCTCAATAAATTAGAAATCATAGGACGTTTTATTTACTTTGGTAATTAACCTTTAAAATATCTACCTCTCATATGGATTTATTATGACTAATTATTATGATTGTTGCTTGCAGCCAACAGAAACCCTAAATATTAGTCATTAAAACATTATACCACATAGGACCAATAAAAAGACTAATCAGTTTTTGATGTAGAAATGTTACGTTCACAATCCCAATAAAGGTTGCTGTTAGCGTAAGCGACAAAATGTCATTCAGGAAGAAGTCGGCTGTTCACAGAGCTCTGCATCAAAGCATAGTAATGGGAAGTTGAGTGGAAGGAAAACGTTTGGTAGAAAAATCTGCACGAGCAAATCTCACAAAAGAGTTTGATGTAGTTCAGGGAGACACTGAAGATGATCTGTAGGATTTTTATGCTAAACTTTAAACATGGGTTTTCATCATCTTTAAGTCATAATCAACCAACAGAAAGAAGTCTTTAAAAATATAACTACCACGAATTTGTATCTATATATAACTTAATTTCACTTTTTGAATTTAATTACTGAAATAAATTAAGTTTGGTTTAATTTACAGAGAGGCATCAATGAATTTAACTAATTTATTGTGTTTTTGTTACACTATTCACGACGAGCTCAAAAGAGTTTCAATGTCTTCCGATCACGACCAGTGAACCTCTTTTCTAAAATGTTTCAGAAATAGTGCTACTAGTTACACAGCATGTTCTGTCCTTCTGTTCTAGAGATAGTTTGGAAGCCTAACATTAAATTTGCCTAAAGCCTCTACAAGACGTTGGTCAGAAGAAACCAAAACCAAAATAGTTTCTTTGTGTTTCCGCCTAATTCCAGCAGAAACACAAAGTAACTGTTCAAATAGTTACATTGACACTAATTTCAGATAAAGATTTCTGCACTTTAGATAACTTTCCAATTCTCTGGGATCATGGTTTGTGCATGGTTGCCCTCTAATGTCACTCCATACGTTCAATTCACTTCCTCCATTGCTTCTTCATGTGTGTCCTTTTTGCAAGCCTTGCCCCGAGGCTTTGTCTCGCTGCTCTCGCTGTCAAGACGGTTTCCAAATTAATCTTGCTTGATTCGAACTCTTGACATCACAACTTTCCTGTTCAAAGTCTGCCTTTGTGCTTGATTTGCCCTGTGTTTCTCTCTCCTCGCAGTGCACTCAGAGCACGAAGGACGTGCTGGAGAGGATGCTCCACTCCTCTGACTTTCATGGCCTGTGTCCTTCGGGGAACCCCAAGACCTCGCCTCTGGTCCAGGAGATTTCCAGCAGCGCCCCAGCAACCACAGAGCCCTCCCTCTCCTCCGGCTGCTCACGGCAGCTCGCCCGCCAGGCTGTGGTTGACCCCTGCCCCCTGTTGCCCCCTGTCGCTTTCAGCAAAAGCGACAGGAGAGACTCGCTGCACTCGATCAACCCGGCCTTCCGCCTGGCTTCTCCCTCGCCCACGCTAAGCCGCAGCGCGCTGGTTCTGGGCGACGGGCCTGACATTGGTTTCATCCCTCAGCACTAAGGGTGCCTTGGTCACCATCAGGGCAGACATGGAGTCATGGCAGGGACTGTGCGCTCCTCAGGCTGCACACATCGCTGCTGTTTATCGTCAGGCAGTGGTTTTGGACACAAAGACACTTAGTCAGAGACTCGGTGCATGTTGGAATTTGGTGTCGCAAAAATGTCCTCGTGAGGGGTTACGGTTAGTTTAAGTCACTAGTGTCCAGTTGTACACATCCTTCAAAATGGAGGGGAATCTTAGTAACACTTGAGAGCACAATATAGAGATATTTTTTCACATCTTTTTTAGGACGCTCGAAATGTCCCAGCACTCCTTCTGCTGACAACCTCAGTGTTTGAGTTCTAATACAATATGCAAAAGTGGGCAGGCTTTTTGAGTTTGGATGTTTTGTGTATAAGAAGCCAGAAACAAATGTTGGACTTTGCTCAGTTTTCCAGAGAGTGAACCATTTTAACAACAAAAAGCCTCACGGATCGTCATCTACGTTGTCCCGTCTATGTATGAAGGGTTGATTATAGGCGGACAAGGATTTCATACTTGTTGGAATTTTGCAAATCCTTTTGCAAGAAACAAAAGTTTTTGGAAAAGGATTTCCTTTAAAAGATACATTTTATTGTTTTTTTGTTGTTTTTTTCCCTCCGGTGTCCTTGGGCTTTGTGAAGCTAAAGCTGAATAATGATGTTAAAATGACATAGTTGGTTCAGATGTCCCATGTGGAACAGGATGAAATGTTTTAGTAATTCTTTGTTTCCTCTGTGTCTAAAAATTGGATGGGAAACAAAGTATTGAATCATGTTTGCAACTTTTTCTTTTTTTTGGAACTCATTCGGAAGTATTTGTTGCTGACATGATGTTTAGTGTTTTCTGTCTTCACGCGTTTTTATCATTTTGCCTGCAGCACATATTCAACACAAAACATGAAACTATCTTAATACACAGCAAAATGCACAAGGTGTAGAGCACCACTAGGGGGCAGGATGTGAACAGCAAATTCAGCTCAATCTTTAGTAACGTGAACATCAATCAAAGTCAAATGCCTTTTCCACTTTATTTATTTATATATATTTTTTGTATTTGAGCTTTCAACATGTTTGTATGTCGTGAGTTTGTGAGGATTCACTTTGGCGTAGCTCATGAATCGGTCTGCGGTGAGGCCTGTAGGTTGCCTAGATGGTTACAAGCAGTGCTTGTACGAACAAACTTGTTTGTAGTTTGCAGTGCAGCAGTACAACTGTATCACATGACCAATAAACGTCCATGTTTGTTGAAGGTTTATTCATTTAAAAAAAAAAAAAAAAACTGCTCCCAGTTACAAACACCAAAACAAATGGACAAAACTTGCGCAGGAGGAAAGCTGGGTATCATGCAGAGTTCATTCTTTATGACCCTGGAAACGGCGAGAAGGCGCATGCTGTCCACATGTGCTCAGAGTGTTCCTGTCAGATGTGGACAGTGTGAAGCACTAAATGCTCGACACAGATCCAAAGACCAGCAATGCATTCGACCTGGAAAGTCCTAGAACAGAACATGAAGTCATGATGTGCAGGAATACAAAGATGCATCCACCTGCTCCAGGATGCTGGAATGCAGGATGCAGACTGACCTCTTGCATGCCAGGATGAATTATTTCCTCTTTGCGTTTTCTTCCTTGCCGAGCCGGTCGTATTTGCAAGGCTGCTGTTTACCTGCAGGCGTTTTAATAAAACCTATTTGCACTCAGTGTTGGGCTTATGGAGCAGGAAGAACAGAAAGAAGCAGATGTGTTTCGCTCCAAATGACGTCTCGCATTTGGATTGAGATAAAAGATACCCACCTCTCAAGGTACTCTCTCAACATATTTCAGTCTGCTTTGAAACATGATAAGAATAATGGATTTTTTTCCTACTCCTCTGAACACAGTAAATCATTTAACTTCAAAGGACTCAAGCATGTCAGCATGACAACCTGTGTATTTCAAGCAAACAAAACACAGATGGCCAAACCTTTGGCTCAACGTCTCGTCGAAAGAATAAAAGCCAAAGAGTCGTCGCGACCTCAGCAGATGTGTCGGATCTTAAACGGAACCAGTCGTCGCTCAAGGGACCTCAGTTATGGTTTTAAAGGGGATGAGAAAAAGATGAGCGTAAGGATCGTGTTTTACAAGGACAGAGACCAGTTACGAGGGCTTTTGAAGGGGGTTGATCTGACGGCAGTCTTGACTCAAAGATGGCCAGTTCTTATTGGCTGCTGCAGATTATTTTTTAAGAAAGAAAAAAAAGATGAATATGCACATTTGAGCACATTTATTGAATGGAAACATTGTTTTATGCGGAATCCCTATGATGCCTCATTGGCACCTCATCTGTTCCTAAAAAAAGGAGGAAATTAAAGTTCGAATGACATTGGGGAGTGAACAGGATGCAAGATAAAAATCTAAGAAAAATGTTCAAAATGTAAACATGACACTTATAGCAATAGCTACAGCGAGCGCATTAGATAAAAATGTTTTAGCAACATTTCTGAAAGCACCATTGAGTTTTTCCTGCTGCCAGAGAAAATGGCAAAGTCTTCAAAGCTTTATTAAAGAACTGAGTTTATTTAGTGGTTATCAGGTCTCCATCGTAAGAGTTAGATGCTGACTACATGATAATGTTTGAAGACATTGCAAAAAGAAAAAAAACAAAGAAGGAAAAAAAAAACGTTTTCTGTCCTTCCATCAAATGTAAATAGTTGGCTGGTTACTACTGGAAAGCTCTGTGTTTACGCTACATGAGATTAAGACTGATTATTTTAGTGTTAATCGCTCCAGGTGGTTTTTGCTGCAAAGCAAAGTCAGTTTGTGGAAAAGCTGTTAAACATGGTGAGGGATCTGTGGTGCTGTGGGCTTGTTCTCCTCCAAAGGCCCAAGAAACTTTGTCTGGAGATTTTAAAGACAGATCCTAAGAACTCTAGCAATAAACTAAAAATGGGTCATAATTGTGTATTTCAGCAGATTAGTGATGCAAAGCAAATTAAGATTTCATGGCGAAATATATTTCTGGAAAAGTCATATGTTTTTTGTAAAATGTGCTCCAATCAAAGGCTGTGTTTTTCTGGTCATTTATTGTGATGTCACTCCACCCGTTCGTCACGGGCCGCCGTCCACCACATGCATGACTCACTGCACCTCTTTCCTCTTACGCCCAGACCTGTTGGGCTCTGCTGTCATGTGTGGAGCCGTGTGTGTCACAACCTCACAAGTCTTTTTCTCGTGGCTCTCTGGTCTGAGCCGAGCCGAGCAGAAGAGAAGTGAAGTGAAGCTCTTCACTGAGCCAAACAGGTGACTCAGAGTCAGAGCTTGCTGTCAGCATCACTGCTGTGCTAAAAGTGTGTCTCTCTGCCGGCCAGCCGGGCTGGATATAATTAACCCTGTGCTGAGCTGAACAAACTAGCCTGCCGAGTGTCGCCACTGAAACCAAATAGTGAAATGTCAACTTAGTGCCTGGCCAAAGATTTCACAGTTCTTCAACTTTGTCGTATTTAGTCGGCAACAAATGATGTTTTTGATCTGGGTTGTCTGTGACAGACCAACACAAAGTAGTGCATAAAATGTACATATGTACTTACCTTTTTTTTTAACACAATAAATCTGAAAAGTGTGGCGGGTATTTTTGTTTTCACTCCAGTCCCTCTCAAACTGTTCCCTCTTATAAAATTTTTATATGTAAAATACTTAGTGGACCAGGAGACATCGTTTTTGCACTTTGCAATTGTGCTCTGTACATGTTGGAGATTCATTACATAAAATGCCCATTAACATGTGTGACATGACAAAATCAGAAAGGTTTGGAAATGTTCAGCGTTCCAGAACTGTGTTTGATAAAACAAGCCCTGTTGCGCTTAGAAATGCTGCGTTTTTTTATTTTGCCTAACAAAACCCACCAAAAACCTTTAAAACATGCCAAAGTTCTGCAGCTCTCGCCTCTGGAAGCTGATGGACAAAAAACACAGGAAAAATGTCCTCTCAAACCAAAAAAACGGCTGCAGAGCGTGCGTGTTTGTTTGCTCTGTACTGATCCTCATATTTGTACAATGGTTTTCGTGGAATTTGGTTTTGGGTGTGACCCGGGTGGATCTGATTATCTGTGTGTTTGGGCACGGTGGCTTGTGTCAGCCTCACCTGGGAGCTGTTTGGAGATGGCAGCGGGGTCAGGTCGCTCCAGGGTCACCTCTCAAACAATGCAGCTACAAAGAAATCTGTGAGCGGTGATCATTAATCCAACCCGGTTTCATCACGACTTTTCTGGCTTTTTATTGCAAAAAAATACCAATTTACTGTTTGCAAAGCAGAAAGCTGTGGTTTTGATGCTTTGAGAGCCCCTGGTCACATAAAAAGCTGACTTTTCTACCCTGATGTATGAAAAGACTTTACTTTATATCATATGAATCCCATAGACCAGAGATAAATGAGAGAAAGTGGGACACTGAAGCTCTTGCAAACGGAAAGATGTTGGTTCTGTGTGGCGAAGTGGAAAAAAAAAGGGCTCGCCATGGAAACGTGAACATGTGCCAGGGAATTGGATTAGAGTACCAGGGTACCAACGGAGCAGGCTTTAACACAGCAGCCATTATCAGCAGAGGTTGCATGATACGGCTCAATTAATCAGAAGGAAATGCTTTGGTTGCTCATGACATAATTTCCCTGTGATAGTAACACTCTCTTATCAACTGAAACATGTTTTCCTTTTACTTGCCTCCACTTAATATAGACACCTTACCACAAGCTGCTAAAGTGCAAATTTGATCATGTTGCAAACACAAACCTCAGTGTTTTGTTGGATGATTTTAGACAACATTCCAACAACTGAACATCCAGTTAGGAAGGTGAATATTTTTTCAAATCTTCTGACAAATAACATCTGAGAAGCTCGGCACATTGTTGTATTTTCATCTCAAAAGTCGGTGCTTAGGAGATCCACCTTTGGCTGCAGTCATAATAGTAAATTTTTTGGGGGGAGATCCTCTTTTCCAGAGACTAGAGAGACTCATCCTTCTGAAATTGCTTAAGTTCAGTCAGAATGAACGGAAAACATCTGCAAACATCAATTTTAATGCCACGTATTCTCTATTGGACCTGTGGACTGTTTGCCATAACAACTACTCCCATTTTAAGAAGATTGATTAAGCACTGTGTGATCTTGTTTTTTAAGCTCACCGTTCTATAAACTCCATAATATCTCCCTGATCTGTCTGCTGGTCCTCATCATTCTGTTATAGTGAGATTAAGACATTTTGATTTTTTTTTTTTAAGTTTTTGATCATGCTGCTTTCTCAAAAAAAATTTCGTTTTTAAAAAATAATTTTATTTCAAAGCAAAAAAAAAAAATACTTGTAAACCTAAAGCAAATGTTTAAACATCCACCTATAGTATGACGCACCTTCATATATTGCAGTAAAAAGATGGAGCCATACATTAAATTAACACTTTAACGCCGAGACGGCATCGCTGCCATACTGCCTTCTGAGTCTCTTGAGCGCAAACAGATGATTGCGCAATAAACCGCAGGGATCACTGAACCTAATGTACGTGGTCATGGCCCAGTTTTGTAACGACAATAAAGTCAGGGGGGGGTGGGGGTGGGGGGGGGTGGGGGGGGGGGGTGAAAAGGTCAGACACATAGATAGCGGATGCTGAGTCACTGAAAAAAGGCGCGACCAGACATAGTCCCGACATGCCCCAGCGACGTACGGGGCCAGTTCGGCTTTAAGGAACGAAGCCGCAACGCTTATTACGCTCGACGCTCTGTTATTCAAACAACAAAGGGAGTACGATGCAAAAACTGACTGGTGGAGACAGGTAGTAAATTGGGCAGCAGTTAGATGAAGTATTTCGTTTGTCTCTCCACTGTTAACTCAGAAAGGCTTTTGGCCACATGTGCAGCATTTTACTCCTGTCTGCTTTCAGTTACAGCGCGCATAAATCTGACCCCTTTCGCTCCAAGAGCCCCATAGGCCTATAAAAAAAAAACCCCAAAACAAAACATTTAGACACCTATTTTATCAATATCCATAAGCGTTTATTAGTCTGGTACGTTTGTTCTTCCTCAGATAGTAAACAAAGAAAAAAGAAAATCCGGTTGCCGGGACTTCGTGACCTGAAGCGACAGCTAGGATTCCTTCCAGGTGAGGTCTGGATGGCGATCCAAAGAGAGTGCTGTCTGCGGGATTTTATTTTATTTTTTATGAACAGAGTTTGACCCTGCAGATGTGTTAGATAAACGCCGCTGTTTCAGATGTCAGGCGCTTTCGGTTAGTCCAGTTGTGTTGCATTCCGCAGGCGTCCAAACAGCTGACACAACTGCTACCTGGCAGGTGACTGCTTTTTTCTCTCTCACACCATCTAAAAGTTAAGGAAAACGGTGAGCTTCTGAAAAGAGACGGCAAAACGGGTTTCTAGGAATACAAATCAGGTCTTGCTGCTAAGTAGGCCTGCCTCTTCAATTCTGGTAAATGCTCCAGGAAGTGAACAAAGAAAGACAAATCTCTTATGACATAAAATGTCCTCGGCAGAGAAATGTGTCGAGGGAAAATGCAGAATATGCTTATTTCATTTGCGCTTCTGTGGTTGGATTTGTGATTTCAGAAACATCTGCACAATGCGAGCGCCTCAGTTCGCATCTTTACACTTAACGTTTTGGTTTGCATCGCTTGCAAACTTTATTGCATTCCGGCCAAAAACTTCTAGGTGTTTGCAGTGACGCTGGAAGAAAAATCTTTTAGTGGCTAAATCAGATTTGAGAGGTGGTGGAGGTTCTCCTTTCAGCATCACAATGGCTCTAAAGGCAGAAGCCATATCTCTCGGTACAATCCGCCGTGTACTTTACTGTAAAGGCTGTGTGGTGTAAATTTCCTTGCCTGTACCCACCCACTGGAGTCCGCCGAGACGTCCCGGCGGACCTGAAATTTCTGGATGCTAAATACTTCCGGTCAGAGTGTGGCACCAAACACGGCAGACAAAGAAAACAGCAGGTCGGATTACAAGCAAGGAGAAGGAAAAACAAGAAGGGACACTTGTTTTAAGTAACACTGAAAGGAGAGACGTGTTGTTTTCACAGTGTGGATTGTTTACCTCTCGAGTACGAGGTTGCAAAAACTGCAATGACGCTCGGTGACAAATCATCGTATCTTTCCTTCTCAGTTCTGTTCTTTCTCCTCTGTGTAGACATCCCAGCGTGACTGGGTCGCAGCGTGAACAGTGGCTCATGCTCGCTAGTGACAAAAGATGGTTGATAAAAAGAAGAAGAAAAAAAAGTCGTACTGCACTTTCCAAATCTGTACTTCATTTAGGGGTATCAGGGTAAGGTATGAGACACAACTCTTTCAGATTTTTATTGATACACACTCCCCCAACAACTTGAAAACCATGTTTTCCTTTAACTTTACAGCTCTGAGCTACTCCTTATGTCGGCCCTGTCACATGAAATCCCAATTAAGAAACACAGCGAAACGCGAAAAGAGTCAAAGCAACACAAATCCTTCAGCAAGACACTCCACCGTGAGGTTTCTGTTTCTCGGTAAATTGTGTCTCAAAGAGACAGTATTTATTTTTGCTTTAAACGTGTTGAGAAGGGAGTGTTACACATCTGCTGGTGTGGATTTAGAGCCAACATGATTTAAGCCCCAGACATACAGAAGAAGGCCTGGGTATTTTATTACCAGGCCTAAACAAACGCCTCCTTACATACAGGCTCCTCTATAGGTAGGGAGCAAGTCACATGTATGGGGGTATTCCAGACACGTGACCGATGGGATTTGTGACGGAAACAATTCTCCGTTTAAAGTCATCAGATTATGCGCCAAACAAGCCGTAGAAGGCATTTCTGAAAGGTTTTTGTAGTTTATTTAAGCATTCCACACGGACAAGTTTTTTGTAGCTACACCCATTCAGATTGTAAAGCGAGACAAGCCTTACATAATACATAGTCTATATTTGACCACTGAGCTCCAGAGAACTCCAGCTATGCAACAACCGCCCCTCTTCTAGGTTACTGGGTGGGGGGTTGGAGACCAGTGGAGCTCACATGGATACATGCAAGAAGGAACTGAGGTCTATTACTAAAAATACTCTCAAACCCAAATGGGGGCAGTTGACCATACAGCCCCTAGCTAAAAGTATTCATATCCCTTTGGCTTGGATTTCATGGGGATAGACTAATACAAAGTAGTGTATGACTGTGAAGTGGAATGAAAGGAATGCCTGGGTTTCAACATATTTTAAAAAATATATTGAGTAAGAGAAGAGTGTGTAATGCCTGTGTACCCGGCCCCTCGGGTCAACACTTCTGTAAACCACTTTGCAGCACAACAACAACAACAACTGCAGGTCTTTTAGCTTATTTATGCATAGGGAGTTGTGTTTTTGATGTTCTCCATTGTCGGATAGCTCCAGTGCAGTCAAAAAAGCTGGTCTTTGACTGGGCCGTTCTAACACATGAATGAATATCCTTTGCTTCAGGACCGACCTGTCTTCGCCACACCCACCTTTCCTGTCACGTCTGAAAAGGTTCCCAACTCACGGTGAAGGAAAGCCTCACCGCATCATGACGGTGGTGGGGATGGCGGTTGTAGGGGAACTGGACTCCTTATAATTTTCTTCCTCCTATGGCTTTCTTTTTGCCATCCACCCATAAAGGCAAGATTGATGGAACCAGTCAAAAAATATTTATCCCATCTGAGCTAGGAATTCTTTCATCTGTCCATTCTGATTGACAGCCATTTTAGTTTGCTTTTCTTGACTGGTCTTGTCTCTTCCTTGGTTTTCATGCTGCTGTTCGTTTACAAATGTTGTCATATGTGGCCCTGGCTCCAGTACTGACAGCTGGATTTCAGCTGGGTGATTTACTTATTAGATGACGTCTGAAGGCAGCTGTTTGAATAGGATTTTATTTAGTAGCAGTTGAATAAATGACGGTGATAAAAAGGTAAAGTCCATTTTTTATTGATTTATTTTACTTTTTGCGAACCTTGCGTCCCTTCACTGTCACTTTGCATTTAACTGGTTACTGCTGACTGATATATTACATAAGATCCCAATAAAATAAGAGGCAGTTTGTGGATGTAATGTGATAAAGTGTACTTTTGCAAGCCACTGTATTTTATAACTCCAGGTTTTATCAGTTAAGATACTGGCATCATGGTTATTATCTCAACAACCAGGCAACAGGAGTTGTTTTCTTTAATCTACTTCAGCAATTGCCAATCACCAAATTTGCCAGCTTTTAGCTCAATTCTCTACTTTAATCTTATTTGACGGTGCCCTAGAAGGCGTTCACACAGGTTGCGACGCTTCTACGCAATGATACCACTTGAGTCTCTGCCATATTTTGGTGTTTTTATGTTTTTCGGCATCTCCCTTATCTGTGCTCCAAAGCACTCCTGTGATAAATCAAGCAGGAAGAGACGGGAGTCTGACGTCAGCAGCACGACTGCTTGCGTAATCTTGGCCCTCAAGTCCCATAGATTTGTCATATGGAGCAATCTGGCAAAGTAAACGGACTCTTATCACACTCTTATTCTCTCTATGGATGGTTGGATCCATCATGTCCAGCCTGAAGGCTCTGCTCGGCCTCCGTCTGCCATGTTGGGCAGTCAGAGTTGAAAACAATAGAGATTCACATCAACTCGAATCAGTAAATGCTACATTTGTATTTCAGCTGTTCAAAAGCTTCACGTGACGCACTATAACTGTAGCAAACACTCAGTTTCCTTCAGTAGCACGTCCGTCGGTGTCAAAATACGAGGGAGAGTGGGGGGGGGGGAATTAGTTTCCTGGGGGGAATAATTCACTGAAATTGCAGGAACGTTGACAGACGGGTAAGAAAATTACCTCCACAACTCATCCAGTGTGACAAACGGAGTGGTATCACAATTCATCACGGTGACACCTAAGCGCTCATTGTTTGTCAGTGTCAGTTTCCAGCCACGCTTTTACAACCTGCTGTGACGTTTGCTCGTGTCTGCGCGGCTGAGAGAAGGAAGGCTGCGCCGCTGCACTTCCTCTCGCTGCTCAACAGCAGAAAAATGCAACACTAATGTCTGCTGTCTTACTTCTTAACTAACTAGACGGAACAACTAAGGTCATTTAAAACTATTTACCAGGGATTGACGTCTTAAATTTGTTTGCTCACGGGCATCTCCGGTAAGAAAGTTGGTCTAATGTACAGTTTATTGAAGGTGTGTTTAAATACGGGCTTCCTCACCGCACCTACAAGGCTCACAGTCTTAGTTGTTCTAGTTCCAGCAGGATGTCAACCTGAGGGATAAACAGAGCATCCAGCAGATTGCAGTACCCGCTTAAATGGAGGAATGTGGGGGCGGTAAAGGATAGTTCAGGATTTCAAAGGTGAGGTTTTGTTCTAAGGTTTCAAGTCGTCCATTTGTGAGATTAATTGGTCACAGAGGCTGAAGACAAAAAGGCCCCAAGATCCAAATGGTAAATGGCCTGTACTGGTGTTTTATCTAGTCTAGAGGACTTCAAAACGGGGAGTCATTCACCCATTCATGCAAACATTCATGCTGCTGGTGGAGGTATGCTGCACTGTAGGCAAGGCAGAGCAGGCAAGGTGAGTGAAGTGCCTTGCTCAAGGACACAAAACCTGAGATGAGCTGAATGGGGCTTTGAGTCGGAAACCCAGATTACAGGACAAACTCCTACCTCCTGAGCGCCCACACAGACTTTTACAGTACCAAAGCAACGTTACATTTTGTGACAAAACCTTAGTCAAAAATATAGAAAACTCACAAAATTGTGTATTTTTCTTTTTCTTTTCGAAGATTATGATTTAAAAAAAAATCATGTTACAACAACAAGTAGATTACTGCCTTGGGGTTTTCATTTCGTAAGAAATCTAGATTTGGCATTTCTGGGCACTGAAGCTAGCAGCTAATCCAAACCTTCTTCAAACAACTCCAAACTCAAAAACATCCCAGCAGGCAATGGATGACTGTTTTCTTAACCTTTAAACCATCGTCACGTGGTAGTTTTACTCAGAGGTCAATAACTATTTATACAGGAAATCGAAGCAGAACTCGGCGCTCCACCAACAACCTTTCTCTGAGAAAGTCTTACGACTGCAAACACAGAAGAGAAATGAGTAAAATAAATGCAATGTGGTGTAAAAATCAACAAGTTTTCATTTAGACCAATGTTTCTAATTTTTTATGCTGCCTTATTTCCTATTTTTGACACTCACTCTGACCAGAAACGTTATGCATGTTCCTTTCTCTGTACGGGAAGATCCCAGGGGGAACACTCCCTTTCCTGTGCCAAAAAAAGTTTTGTAAAACAGAGTTATTATGTATTTGACACTAGAGTTGATTCACAATTATAGAAATCCACTTTGGTCGTGGCCCCGTCAAAGACTAGCTGTCAGCTTCAGCTTTTAATCTGGATTCACATTAAATGAATTTGCAGAGAGTTATACACAAACTGCTTATTTCAACAGTACGTCACTTTAAACCCTAATATTTAAACATGAACCATTATTGTTTTTTTTTTTTTTGCCAATTGAATAAACATCTTGCCTCTACATCAACCTCGCTCCCTCTTACACGAAGCTGTGAGGGAACGTGAGAATGTCAAAGGGGCTGACATTTATCTGCAGCCCGCCGCCCCCACCACCAAACGCTTTTAAAAAAACTTTTCCCATCCCTGCTCAGGTAAGAGACGGCTCTTCTCCCAGAATGCACGAGTACCGCGAGGTTGGTTATTTATAGTCGCATGACGCATGATGTGTCTCATGTGTGCTCGGCAGGGCCCTCGGCTGGAGACGCCGCTTCCTGGCTCTTCAGCGGCCGTGGATGTTGTTGCCACAGAAACAGCGCGGTGTTGACATCACAGTGCTTCAAGAGATCTGCTATGGAGACCAAAAAGCCAAAGCCTGATGATCACCGCCTGAGTCCTCAGAGGTTTGTGAGAAGCTGTTAGCCTCCAGCTGTGGACACAAGCTGAAACATGCATGAAACACAGAAGAAGACAAAAAACACACACACACACACACACACACACACACACACACACACACACACACACACACACCACAACGCATACGCCCTTGTGTTTTGGAGAGAAGATAATGACGTGAACTGGCGCATGTGATTGTGTCTGTTTAATGGCTGCATTGCTGAAACAACATGAGATGAACTTTGGTCTGTTGTAAACATTTTACGGGTGTGTAAACATGCAGTGTGGAAATGTATGATGAGCTGATGGGGGGGGGGGTATTTTTAATTATTACCTTAAAAAAGGAGAAATTCCCCACCTCTGCTGTATGCTGGAATAAACAGAAACAATCCAAAGGCCCATCTCATCACTGAGGGAGTAATGTCTGCTATTGTGAGTAATGTCTATGATTGAGTCAGGTCCATCATTATAAGACATTTAGGGTATTTAAGCCCGTAATGGGCTCCATTTAAGACGAGATGAGGCGTAAAGACAAAGGCAAGTCTGACCGCAGGCCAGTCACAGAAGACCAGAGACTCTGGACACTCAAGAAACGTGCAGACAGCCCGCCTCAAACCAGTGTCACACTTACAGTTCCTGGGAGAAAAGCTCACAAACATTCTGTTTACACTCCAGGAATGTCTTTGTAAAAAGGCACCAAAACAAATAAAATGCAACCTGCCGCACAGAAAAAGAGGCAGAGTGGAGAAAACCGGGAGGGAAAAGAAAAGGTTATCTGATTGGGAGCAACACAGAGCAAATAAAATTAGTAGGCGTTTGTGTGGGGAGTTTGTTTTGATGAATGGACACATCAAAGTCTAAAAGGTCACAGGTTTCTACTGTACTTGTTAAGACATCCAAATGCTCCCATAGGAGATGTAAGCTGAGCCTCATGACAGAAAAAGAACATTGGAACAATAAGAACATATCCGTTATTTTTCTCTTTTAACAAGTGGGTGAAAAGAGGAAAACTCAAACAAAACCTCTTGCCAGCAGCCAGCGCTCTTCAGCTCATTCTGGGGATCCAAACATGTTCTCTGGCCAGACGGGATGCGCAGCTCCTCCACTGGGTTCTGGTCACCATCTCCTTCTAGCTGGACACAAATCTGAGTTCAGGACATATATTAATGTAAAAACTGCTGGTGGATCCTTTCAGTGTGGAGTAAAGTCCAGATCCATTCAGACTATTTGGCTGAGAGTTAACTGTACCAAAGTTAGGCAAGAACAGTCTCAAAAACTTAACAGTGTTTTATTAACCTTTGAACCATTGTCACATTTTCATTAAGCAGTTATTCAAACAAAAGCTGATAAATATTTGTGTGGGAAACTCAAATCCTCCAGTTCTTTTGTTAATCACTTTGTGCTTCTCTGTGAATGACCGTCCTATGCAAAATATTACAGCATCTCTATGAACTACTCGACTTTTCAAAGGTTCAAGCAATTTCAAGACAGTAGATGTTTGCTTTTGGCCTTTTCTGACTCTGGATTTGTAAATATACTAACTGCTTCTATTTTTTTATTTTTTAACAGAACTTCATTTCTAAAAATCCCAAATGATCTCTTTAGTACGTGGCTTCTGGCCAGCCCTTATCATAAGCAGAAGTACAGTTTATATTTGCCGCAGGGTCGGCATGAGGCATCATTAAATTTGTGGCTGCAGAAGGTCCCGTCCTGACGTCAATCCCCCGCGACAGCAGCGGTCGTACATCACACTCGCAAATAACTTCAAAGTTGAACATTCTGTTGACAGAGGCACAGCTTAAGGCCAAATTAATAATGTCAGCTTCTTGTGTGTGAGTTTCAAGAGCGTCTCATGCATACTCTAACTGTTCATGAGTAGAGAAGTAAAAAAAAACAACAAAAAAAAACATTAAAAAATTATAATCATAGATTTTATTGTGATTCTGATTCTGATGAATTTCCATACCATCTAACATAAAAATCCTATTGCTTGACAGCCCAAACATCTGGAGTTATCACATTTGAATTCATCTTAAAGTAAAATCATCTTTATTTTTTTTTTAAATACACTTTTTACTAAGCGACGTTGTTTTTTGATTTTTTGTTTTTTTTTCTCCAGGGTTTTTTAAGCTGTTGCTCATTAGGCTTCGCATTCTGCCAATAATTTAAACAAACCTTAAAATACTTTCTTTCATTGCACTCGAGATGCAAAAAGAAGGCGAAACGACACAAACCTTGTCTACAGCAAGTAAATTATTAACCACTCACGCTTCACTCAGTATATAATCAAAATAAACGAACTTGAGTCACTAATTAGCTGTTCTTTTCAAATCACAGAATGCAAAAATGTTTCATCATGGAGCGTGTGAGAACCCCCTCAGCTCCCCTTTATCACCTGCTCAGGGCCTCAAATAACTTTGAGCCGCCTCTGCTCCGAGCAGCTGCAGTCTCATCCCAGTCCTTACGTTTTGTTTTTTTTTTTTTTATATCAGTCTCAGTCAGACTCGGGCTCAGCTGTAAAAGTCTGGACCTGAGGTAATGCTCCTCCGGATCCCTGATGATCGGAGGGGAAAAACTGTGCCAGCATGCAGCTGCTGCAGAGCCGAGGAGGAGGAGCAGAAAGCTGTCACCGAGCGTCAGATGGAGGGTGTTCCCTGCATGCAAGGACGTCCATAATCAATGACCAAACGCAGCAGCCAATCACTGCGGCCCATGCTAATAAGGAGGCTCTCTAAGCCTCCAGGATCTTCCTTATGAATCGGCGCTTTGCACGCTGACCGGATTTCAGCGGCACACAGGGCAGGAGGAAGCTGCTGATCTCGGTCAATCCTAAAACTTTTATTTCTCCCCACCGCCTCCAGTTTTTGAACCAGACCTGCTCCAGCCGCTGACCCCCAGAGGAATACGCGGTGATCTTGGTGATTTTGGAAGACAATTCTCTGGTTGTTAATTATTATATATTTTTTACTTTTTTTTATTTTTTTATTTTCCATCATTTTCTCTCTTTGTTTTTGTTTGTTTTGTTTGTTTTTCATTTAATTCGGGGGGGGGGGGGGAAAAAAAAGTTGGGACTGAAATGTCTGGAGCTTTGGATCAGACTCGGAGGTTCTGTGTGTTGTCGTGGGATCAGGTGCAGCGTTTGGACTCGATCCTTGGGGAGGCTGTCCCCATCCACGGCCGAGGAAACTTCCCCACTCTGTCCGTACAACCCCGACACATCGTCCAGGTATGGAAACCCGAAACTCCCAACTCTCTGCACCTTTTATTTTAATTTCGAGCAGAGGCAATGAAGATCCGTTTAGTTAAGTTTACAAACGACTAATTTAGTCCACTGAAAAAACAAACCAACAAACAAAAATAATCTGATATTAAAGCCTGCAAACTGAATATATTTGGCCGGAACTTCACATTTAAATGAATAATTTATAATAACTTAGTTATTTCCTTTGAAAGTCCTCAACGACCCCTGGTGGTCTTTTATCACTCTTAGACACACCCAGAACTTAATTTTCTCTCTCTCTCCCTCGCTCTTTTTAAAAAAACAAACTCTTTTTCATCTCAAGATCCTCAATTTAGGTAAATTTAATTTAATAGAGATTAATTAGATTTATTCCATGAGAACGAGTAAAATCCACCAAAAATGTATTAAATGTATGGAGCCAGTATTTACATATTCTCTCTGTAAATGTCATCTGCATGGCCTATATGATCTAGAATAGTGAGGTCGGATCACGTTTCGCCTCTCCTGATACTTAGGTTTGCGTTTAGCTGGAAAAGAAACTGCAGAGTTAGAATTTCAAGATGAACGGGACACCCCCCCCCCCCAACACACACACACGCACCACCCCTTCATTTTTCCATCTCATTTTGCACTCTGATATATTCAAGATGAGCCCAAGAACTTTGTGAAGCCCAGAGGTCCGTGCCTGTGGTTGTGGAAAGATGAATGGTCCATTGAAGAACGCGGGGAGGCTTAACTGGGGGGGTTTGATTCACACAGGAGTGTGTTTGCTCTGGATTTGTGGAATCCCTGTATAATTTTTTCTTCTTCTTTCTTTCTCAAATCTACCATCTGCTGCATAGATTAGTTTAAAAGGAGGCTGAATGTTGATGACTGGTTTCGGTGTGTGTTTTATCAGTCATGATGATGTGCTGCTCCAGTTCCTCTGACATAACAGGGAACGACATGAATGGATGCATGGACCTTTGTCCCAGTGCAGTGGCACTGCTATAATATCAAATTCACTATCATAAACCTGCATTTTCTCCCTATTTTAGACTTTTCATCAGTCTGTGACTTTTTTTTTTCTTTTTCCAAGTTTATTTTGTTCAGTAAATTTTCAGTCACTTATGCTTCACAGCGTGTGTTTCTGATCATTAGCAGGCAAATATTCAAGTCGAAACGAGTTTTGTTTTTCAGTATTTTATCTGTTGATTATTGATCAAAGGCAGAATTGACCAATTCCAATCCCTGCTAAGCTCAGATGTTCATTTCTGCTGTGTAAAACAATAGACTTTGTCTTCCATGTTTTAGATGTGTCCTTTTTCCAACATATCTGAAATGGCTGAATTATCTCTTCAATAGGCCATTAAGTTGTTCATTGTCCTCAGCGTCAAAAACCAATCCACTCAAGAGCCTCACAAAAATACATGTGCATTTCTGCATTCTTATATAAAAATTGGTATAATGAAATCATCTGCACTCAAGGCATCTCCTGATTGAACAAAAGAGGGGAAAATGAGTTCTAACATCATAAATAATCCATATCATGTTAGGTTGGAATTGGAGATTAAATATTCTTATTATTAGTGTCCATCTCTTTTATCCTGAGGACTAATTAGCATAACAAAATATTTTATTTGTAATTGAATCCTACAGAAAAATGATGTGGATCAATGACAGGATTGATCCTAAATATCAAAACAAAAGTTCTTCATCTTGATCTGATATTTACTACAAACAGAGCAATTGATCAGTGTCTTTACTGACAAAAAATATAGAATTTCTTACTTTTTGAACACTTGATAAGCGAGAAAAAAAATGGATTTTTTTTTTCTAATTATATGACTTGGCTCTCCCTTGTTGGAATCGACCAAAGGAAAAACTGACTGATTTCATTTACTGGACGTCTCGGGTTTTGCAAAACAAATCCACTTCAGTTTCACACTTTTTTTTTTTTGAGCTAGAGAGCTTGAGAGCTTTATAATCCTAACCTGGAGTATTCTAAAGTTTAGCCACGAGGTTAATACCTCTGCTTGAACTTCTTTTGAGGGGTAGGAGGGTAATCACATATCTGCATCCAAGCATCTCTGAGAGGTGAGTTGCTAAGTGCAGGATCGCTTGGACACGATTAGAGCTTGAAGCGCTGAAAAGGAGAAAAAGAAAACACTTTTTCATTGGTTCTGACTGGAGTTTGGACCCAGCTCATTCTGCTTTATGGCTGAAAGACTGTAAGCATCTCACTGGCAAATTGCTGCTGTCGCAAGTTTTGTCCTGCTCATTATCCTGCACCAGGGGGGTTGCCCCTGCTTTAAAATGTGTTTGTCTCCAGGCTGACCCAGCGTGTATAAATAGAGCCGTCATGTTATCTGATCACCATGGGAGAGAGCGTTAACACACACTAATCTGACAGGGCCGGTGCCGTGGAGGATTGAGGATTGCGTGTGAGCATGCAGTAGCTAATTTGTGCTGCAGGTGTTTATTTCTTCATGGTTTTGCAGCAGTTGTTTGCCCAGCAGAGCCACAGTCTGACATGTCCAGTCAGTGATGCACGGGGTGTTGGTACAAACCTCTGATCCCTCGTACAGATGCAGAACGGAAGTGGATGCCTTTTAATTTGAAACCTAAACTATATTATTGCAGTTTAAGCACATAATCTGAATGCATCCTTATTGCTCTTTTCAAAGCAGCGAAGTTGGCTGACTCTCGATAGTTTCTGCTCAGAGACGAACAAATTGCAGGATGACCAGAGCGTGTCCTGGTGCTCCCCTTTGGTGGCAGGTTAGGATTATAAATCTTATCTGTGTGACTTTGATAAGGCAGCCTGACCCAGGTGGATGTAGCCCTGGAGAGTTTCCATCCCTGCGTTGTTTTTTTTTTTGTTTTGCTTTTTGGTTTTTTGCAGCACTTCGGTTTGATTCAGACTGAGTTTGAGGGTAATGAGGTGGACTTTTGTGAGCATGAGGTATTGATCTTGCCTTCATAATCTATTGATTTCCTCTGGGTTGCTGTGGGGGTTACTTAAACAAGTCTTTGGAATAACTGTAGTGGAATTCCAGGTTTTGGTCAATAGAGATTCACCAATCAAGCTGATGACGATTTCTGGTTTTCTTTGGACCTGCCGATTCCCAACAGTTTATAATTTTTTTTGTTGTTGAATGCAACAGATTAAGAATTTTGGAGATAATTTGTAGTTACGAATCAATCTCTAATGAATCCGTGAACCATAAATGGTATAAGTTGTTTGTTTTGATTTAATTAACATGCGAGGGTAAAAAATATCTGCTTTTTCAGCATTAGGCCAAACTAAGCCAGTCAAGATACAGTTTTCTGGTTAATATCTGACTGTATCTGATACTGAAGTCTCATAAATTGTTGACCATCTTCCAGAGCAGAGGGGTTGTGACGTCATCAGTAGAGAGTCTTCTGTATTATGCTGTTATATAATTTTGATAAGATGTATTGACTTTATTGTCCTTTCTATCTTTTACATCATAAGCCAGCTGCTGGAATGCACTTTATCTCGGTAGAGTTGTGGTTTACATTTCAATAAACTGAAAAACTGTTTTGAGGTTGGCGTAACAGTCTTGTGTTAATAATTAGTTCTCCTCTGATAATAAAGATAATGTTGAGTTGATGATTCTAAGCTAAAAAAACCTGAAATGACTAGTATTTCTTAAAGAAATTAATAAATGCTACATTTATGTTTCTAAATGTGATTGAATACAATTATGTTAATTGGGCAGTCCTAGTTTAATTTATGCTCTATTAGAGACGCACTAATCAGAATTTTGTGGACAATTTTGGATTACCAATTCTTCTGAATCTTCAGCCAGCCAAAAAACAATTTTAGCTGATTCTCGTTTCTCTTCAAAAAGAAGATGAAACCATTGTTTATTTTTTTTAATCTATTTTTAATTTATTCTTGATATTAAGTCAAATACATCTGTGAGATGGTTTTCCTCTTAATAAAAAGACAGAAAAAACAGCATTATATCAAGGATTAGTGTAGCAACCACTACAAAAGCCGACGTCTTCAGGTGTATTTACAGAGAATTCAGCTTCTTCCCTTAACTCTGAGATTTAAGAAAAAAGCTGCCAACATTTTCACCATCTTCCTTAAGTTGGAGGTTAAAAGTGAAACAGAATGAAACAGCGCAATTTTGCTGTGCTCCGTTTAGCCTTCCTGTTGTCTGATGAAAGTCTAGCTCTCTCTCACTGTCCTGCAGCTTAAACAAAGCACATCTCTTTATAAATACAATTAACATTAAAATTCCTTCTTAAAAACCTGTTTTTTGTTTTCACTTGACATAGTTTTTATGCACACTACTGACAATGGCAATGACTAACTTTGACTTTGTCATCACAATAAGGGACACAGTATTTTGTGGAGAACTTAAAATGAATGAAAACACAGTAAAACTGGTTCTATCCTTCTACTTCACACAACAAATGAAAATCTGTTTACTATTGCTTCTTGGCCTAAATGGTTTGTTATGTATGGTTTTCTTTTAAGTGATTTTTAAAAAATTTTAAATGAATGACGTATTTGGTAAAGGTCACTCATCATGTGCTGTTTTTGTCCAGGTGGTGAGAGCGAGGCTCGAGGAGAGAGGAGTGTGTGTGAAGGACGTGAGGTTGAATGGCTCAGCGGCCAGCCATGTGCTCCATCAGGAAAACGGCCTTGGCTACAAGGACCTGGACCTGATCTTTGGGGTGTCGCTAAAGGATGACCAGGCCTTCCGCCTAGTGAAAGACGTCGTCCTGGACTGCCTGTTGGACTTCTTGCCGGCCGGGGTCTCTAAGGAGCGCATCACGGCGCTGACCCTCAAGGAGGCTTATGTGCAAAAACTGGTAAAAGTCTGCAACGACACGGACCGCTGGAGCCTCATCTCGCTGTCCAACAACACGGGCAAGAACGTGGAGCTTAAGTTTGTGGACTCTTTGAGGCGGCAGTTTGAATTCAGCGTGGACTCCTTCCAGATTTGTCTGGACTCGCTGCTCCTGTTTGACCGGTGCTCGGAGACCCCCATGTCGGAGAGCTTTCACCCCACCGTGATCGGGGAGAGCGTCTACGGCGACTTCCAGGAAGCTATGGACCATCTGTGCCGGGGGACCATAGCGACGCGGAGCCCCGAGGAAATCAGGGGCGGTGGCTTGCTGAAGTACTGCCACCTTCTGGTGAGGGGCTTCACGCCCTCCTCCGAAGCAGACATGAAGCAGATGCAGCGCTACATGTGCTCCCGCTTTTTCATTGACTTTCCCGACATAGGTGAGCAGCAGAGGAAGCTGGAGGCCTACCTGCAGAACCACTTCGCCGGCATGGAGCACAAACGCTACGAGTGCCTGATGACGCTGCACCACGTTGTGAACGAGAGTACTGTGTGTCTAATGAGCCACGAGCGGCGTCAGACGCTCAGCCTCATCTCCATGCTGGCGCTGAAGGTCCTCGCCGAACAGAACGCCATCCCGACCGTGACAAACGTCACGTGTTACTACCAGCCGGCGCCTTACGTGCAGGACATCAACTTCAGCAATTATTACATCGCGCACGTGCAAGCGCCGCAGATCACGCACTGCAGTAATTCGTATCAGATGTGGCTGCCCTGCAGCTGAGCCCCCCCCCCCCCCTCCCCCCCCCAGACCCCCTTGTCTCCATCATCGCCCCGTCAAAGGAACAGGGAAACGAAATCTTGGTTTGCCAAATGTGACTTGATTCAAACAATCCTGTACTGCTGGATGTCTGATTGAGCTGACAAATAATTTCTCCTCACATTTTTTTTTTTTTTTTTTTCTGTTCAGATGCAAAAAAAAAAAACATCTGTAAGATTGCTGGTCATTTCTGAGATGTAGCTTTAATATCATATTTAAATATAAAAAGGAAACAAGTCTTTATATGTTTCAGAAATACGTGTTTCGATGGAATGAAACATTGACGCTGGTGTTATTTTCTTACATTTAAAAAAAAAAAGGAAAGAAAAAAAGCATTTACTTACTGGACCAAAGATGTATTTTTTTTTTCTTTTTGTGTTCTGAATTAAGCGATGCTTTAATTCCTAGTGCCTAAAAAGAACCACAAAATGTTTGAAAACATTGTAAAGTGACAACTGTGAATTCAGTGTTTTCTAGATTCTGTCTCTTTTCAGAAACATGAGCATTCATTTTTGTGAGAATAAAAAAAATGGAAAACCCAGATTTTTTTTTGCATTGTGGTTATTTGATGTTTGTCCTATAATGATTGACGTGTCAGTTGGTGGGGGTATGGTCATTATTAGTTTACAGTTTGTTGTCTGAGCTACTTCAACACTCTCAATGAAGTCACCTTACATATATTAAGGCATACCAAAGTTTTTTTTATCATGGTGATTCCATCGTTTAATGTCCCTTTGTGGACCTGTCAGAGGAAAAACTGCTAAAGTGACAAAGATTTTTCTTTTTAGCTACACACAGTGAGACCTGTTGTTCTGAATCTCCACTCTGCTGGCTGAAAGAGGATCTCAATACTTTACTTTAGAGAGTTTGTAAAAAACATCAAGTCGTAACATGGAGGGTACATAACCCCATAAATCACTCTTAATAAAGAGATAATTCAGTAAATGGAGTTTTATTAAAGGGAGTCAGTTATTGTTATCTCCATCAGATAACTAGTAGTATAAATAGCTTTAGTCCTGATTAATTTGTCCTGAAGAATTAAGTTACCGGCTTGTCTGAGAGAAACCAGAACAAAATTCGACCTGCTAAAAACACAGAAGTCTCAACACTAACAGTAGTTCATGTGAGCAGTATGTTTTAGTCTTTAAACCATTGCCTGGCATTGAAGTAAAGCGAATTAAAATGCAAGATCATTGTGTTAACTTAAACCAAAGGTCACCAACTTTTACCATCTAAAGAGCCACTGTTGTTCTCTCTCTGATCAAATAACATTTAATTGTACTGAGGTTAAACTAAAGCTTTATTCAAGAAAATAAAACCATTTGACAAAATGACATAATTATAAAGAAGGAGAAATAAATTATCTAAATTGTTTCTTAGCCAAGAGAATTTTTTTTTCTGAAATCATTAGTCATGCTGTTGTGAAACTTTAGATACACCATTAAAACACAACTACAAAAAAACAACTAACATCTCTTCTTTTAACCTTAATTTAAATACAAGTCTTAGCTCAAGATCACTTTGGACAAAAGTTATGAAGAGCCATATACAATTTCAGAGTCAAAGGCTAAAGAGTCCTGATTTAGGACTTTATGTGATTGCATTGTTTTTTATTTTCTATTTTCACTTTGCATTCAATTTCTCTTAGACAGCTATTTTTTCACTTGTTCCCCTCTCAGCCCATGTTTCAGTCAGGAAGATAATTGGTAGCACACTGCCTCAAACACCCACTTTCTTGTGCAAATAGCCATCAACTTCTGCATAAGCAACCGCCCTATCCAAAGGTAATTGTGGCTTAATTGTCTATGAAATAGCCATTGCATTAGTCACTATGATGTTTTGAGAATAGAGTTGGTTTAGGATGGAAGAGACCTGCTTTGTCTTGCCCCTCTTTTTGAATTGTTTTTAGTTTTAGCCTCCTGGTCTGGCTAATCTGAATTGTCAAGAAAGTTAAGTTTTGAAGGTAAAACTATCTTAAAGAACAACATACTTGTCTGCAATTTAGCTATCTAATATCAGCGTGACATCCTCATCTAAATAATCCTCAGAGGAGAAAAAAAATATAACTCCTTTTTTCTATATCTTTGGCTTTTATTTTAGTTTTATTCTCGCATTTCTATCATTTTAATTGAGTTTTTTCTCAATTATAGGGTAACCATAGTATTCCCACAGTATTTTTTCATGCTGTGGGAATCTCATGCTGATCCATGCCTACTTGTCTTTTGACCTTAATAAATACCTTCTTTTCATTAAATGTGAGAAGTCTCGACTCTAAACCAGACTTGTATAACTCCATCTTTATTTGTTTGTTCCGTACCGTCCCGGTGAATGGGTTCCTGTTTGTCGTAGTGGCAACAAGCTGGTTCATTTCCACTAACCCGGCCCATTGAAAACCATCGACCGATATGCGGAGTGAGTTGCGTTTGTTAAACTGGAGTTGAGGATCCATTACAATCTGAGGACATGAACTATAAGGAGGCTTTTCTAAAGCACAATGGCTTCTCTCTCCTCTGTGATAGCAAACCTTTTTAACAAAGGCTGGCTTGTTCTCAATCCATGTTACCACTGGTAACCCGGCCCTGTTTGCTTGACCGAGACTACCTATATCCCTGTCATTTTGTCTTAGTCAAAATAAGAACAAGTATTTTTTTAAGACAGACAAACTGGGAGTGACACATCTCGTCGGCAGAATTTAGATCGTTGCACGGCTGCGCTGCTCATATTTTGACCAATAATTACATCTACTCTGAAATCTGAGAGCAAAGAACAGCATGTTTTTCCATATGTGACATCCCCTCCTCTCACACACACATTCAGACTTTGATCATGCTGAATCCACCATATCGATGTTGAAAGGCAGAATTGAAAATGCGGTGTTATTGAAGGCTATATATACGCATAGCCAGATCCCAGACTAAATCTGTTAAATGCAGGGTATTGGTCCTGGTCACAGCATCGGTGCCCTAGAGGAGCCGTCCCAGAGCCAAAGTAAAGTACAGTAAGCCTTCGAATGTACGACTGTGACATTCTTTTACTTTTGTGATACTCTGTTGCACGCAATGCCAGATTAAGTTGGGAAAAGAGCTGGAAAGCCCCTTTTCACAGGTGTGTGCATAAGCCTTTTAAAAACGCACAGCCACCACCTTTGGAGTGCTAGCTGGCTGTCATTAAATTGTTCTTTTTAAGAATTTGGGTAAATTGTGAGGCAAAACTGTTGCTAATGATGGTTTAATATGCACTTTAATGCTTCAGAAAAAAAAGATCCTCTGTTATTCAAGTGTAAAGCAACTAAATCCCAATGCGCCACACCTGACAAAATCCTGAATATGAAAATGCAGGAAAATAAACCCTAAGTTTGAGTAGATTTATTCTTTCAAGAGGAAAAAAACACCACACTTCGTAATCATTAGATTTGTCTCTGGGACTAAATTTCTTAATATCTGCAAAATTCCTATAAAATAAATGGAGCTGATGGGTATAAATAAGTATGACATAACGCAGATGCTTTTTTAATTTAGCCACTCTTTTAGTTAAGAAAGACAGGAGAACATAATTCTCTTAAGAACATACAAGCCACTCATATGTACAATTAAGGCAGCAATTTAAAGCAAAAAGCAAACAAAACTCAGTGAAGATCAAAATGCGTCTTGCCACCATGAACAATGAGATGGGAAATAATTCACACCACTAATCAACAACAACAACAAAGAATGAGTTCTTGGACTCAGACGGTCTCCTAAACAGTGATTAGATGCTGTTCACATGCCAACCAAATGTTGGTTTACGATGGTTTACTAGATACCGCTGACCCTTGAGCTCTCATCAAATGATGATAAGATTATCCTTATAATAGACAATAACCTGTATCGTCTCTCAGTTGGGAGATCCAGGCGTACCAGCAGCAAAGTGACAGACGTCACAAAAATAAAAGTACAACAAAAAAACTAATGTTAAATGTACAGTAATGGCAAAAAAAACACCATAAGAAAATATGTAGCACTTTATTTGACCGGGTGTGCATAAGACTGACATGACACTATCAAAAATGACATAACACCCGTTAAGAACACGAAGGAGTCTTTATGAATCTTTATGACTGGTGAATATTGACACTTTAATGCAAAGTTGGCACTTTTAATTGACTTTTAATGCAACTTTTCAAGCAACTTTGCATTAAAATTATCATTATTTACATAATTATGTTTCATGATAGCACTTATAAACCTTATCATGTTCTTATCGGGTGTTATGTCATATTTATGACAGCGTCATTTCTGTCTTATGAACATCCTTTGAGATAAAGTGTTACCGAAAATACTGTGCAATTCTTAAAAGTGACATATTCCAATTCAATTCAAGAAATGTGCAAAATGTAAAAAATACTGATGTAAATTTCTGCATTAGAAAAACAACAGAAAATTTACAAGTAAAGAAAAACAGTGCAAACAGCAGAAAAAAATATTATTTGAAATGATAAAAACTGCTTCAATATCAATAGTTGCCAGCTTGATAAATGCACCCAGATAAAATATGTGCTGGTGAAGTTAATCGATGCAATAAAAGCAGAATCTATTTTAAGGTTTTCACTTGTCTTCACTGATCAGACCAAACAGTGTTAATGATACAAACCTTCAGCTGAAAAGGACTTTTCAAAAAAAAAAAAAAGTTAAGACTTCTGTTACTCTTCAGAACAAAGTGAGACTTCGTCCTTTAATTTTCGTCTTTGTTCTGCACTTTCCTGCCAATGTTGTGCATAAATGCTTGAATGACTGAAATGCTGGTTGCTGTCAGCCACAGAGTAACGAGGCTAAAACATGTATTTGTACAACTGTTCTCCCTGTGAGTCAGCCGTCTTATATTTATTGTAAAAAGCTCTTTGAGCCTTGCTATAAACACCAGAAACTGTTAAACCAGCACGGGGCATTTAGTTTTGTCACATTCAATTTTATGGATATGAAAGAATTTAGTAAAACTGTAAATAACTTGGAAGGAAAGCAAATGTAGCCTCTGCAGACCTGTGAATATTACAATAAACCATCTGTTTCTCTGTGTTTTTAATTTATTTATTTTTTTAGGGTGTGATTTATGCAAATACGCTTAAATAATTAGTTAAAGATGTTTTATGTAACCATTTCCCAGACACCTGCGTCTCTTGTGGCTTGGCTACTCTGTCATAACCAATTAAAATCCAATAAGATGTGCTTTTTTTTCTGGTGACATAACGATGGAAAGAAATCTAAACATTTCTGAAAATTGCTTCAACCTGTTATGAATCCAGCAATTTTTTATTTTCTTTTTTTGTACACAAGGAGAGACGATACACCTCCAGTCTTGGGAGCAGCAGTGTTTAATGATGGCTTGCTGTGGTTTCTGAAAAAAAAAAACTGCCTCATCCAGATGACAGAAATGGAAATTACAGCCAGCAATAGCAGTCTGAGAAGCCTGAGATGTTTAATTTAGACTCGCATGAATGTGAAGTTTTCTGCGGTTGCGTGAAATCCGAACAGTAATACAGACACTTTAGATTTTAGCCACAACAGAATCTGCCCTGGTTTGCATTTAACATTTCTCTCTGACCAGAAAAATATCAAATCACCCGAAAGAGTAAAAAGTTCCACTCATCCAATATATGTGGCTGGTTAAGCTGGTTCAAGTCAAACTTTGAACCCTCCTTGTGATCCTGATCATGCTCGCCTGAGTCAGGATGCGATGATGTTTTAAATTAAGCAGGACTCTGAGAGCACATGACTCTGTGGATGTGACATCATCCGGAGGGTGCAGAGCGGAAACACATGTCTGCACTAAAGACTGAGGGTGATTGGAGCAGACTGACAGCGAGGCTGTACCCAAATGTGTTTTGTGTGTGTGTGTGTGTGTGTGTGTGTGTGTGTGTGTGTGTGTGTGTGTGTGTTTGCTGGGGTGAACCGCTGAGGAATGTCTACAAGTTCATCACAAATTCAAACATGAGAAAAAGCTTCTGAAGAGTTGGAGCACAGCAGCCTTCTTGGGGTAATTAAAGGATTCAGGAAAAATCAGCAATGACCCTTAATCGAGCCAAAAACATGAGCTTGTACAAACTTAAATAATATTCTTTTGTAACATAAAAGTACTGGATTGGGGCTGTATCTCCAACAGCGTCACTGTCAACACCGGAGCTCCACAAGGATGTGTGCTCGGTCCGCTACTGTTCTCTATACACCTAGAATCGTGTGGTCACTCACGGACTGCACCAGCACTATTGTTCAACTGATTTAAATTAAATTCATTTTATTTGAATAAAACCAATTCACAATGAATGTGATCTCAATTCACTTTACAATAAAAACTGATCCAGATCATGTTCAAAAAAGCAGAAAGTAAACGCAGCTAAATGTTTCATTTCTATGGCAGGCACATAAGAACTGATCTGGTTGCTTCCAAAGACGGGACAACCAGTGGTTGGTTTTAGGGGATCAGGTTGGTTTCAGGGGTTTTTCTCCCACCCCATCCAACATGTGAAGATATAATTCGAAAACTGCATTTCATATCTGTTCTGAAAATCTTTATTTTATTTATTTGAATGATTTTAAACATTTAATTATGATATATAAGATTGAAGAGAAGGAATCAGGCGATTTTTACCTGATACTTTAAATATTTAGTAATTAGTTTTGCTTCTTTACCACTAATGATATTTTATATTTTACAATTGTTTTCACTTTTTGCGCAGCCTTTACACAAAGCCAGGATGCATTTCACTGTGCTTTGCACTTATTTAACCACACATGGAGATCTACAGGTGTTATATTCAGACTGAAAAGAGGTGTGTATCATCAGACATTCCTGGCTGTTCATGGGAAGGAAGTGATGTCATGGCGTGCAGATGGAGCATCCCAAAAAAGACGGGGCAGCAGAGAATAGATCGGCCTCTCTCGCTCTCTGCTCGGAACAGGGAGGGGTAAAAAGGGGTATTAAGTGTTAGCAACCAAAAAAGTTTGCACAGACTCTGAAACTTGACTGACTTTAAAGATCAGGGGGCACTGGGTGTCACGGCAGATGGAAACTGCTGCCGGGGAGGCAGAAGTGTGAGAGACACTTGCACACAGCGCTGAGGATTCTTGGCATTGCAACCCACTGACAAACAATCCTAACTTTATCCTGCGAGCCGGGCCAACTGAATGGCGGCAGTGTGCAGAGTTTACCCATCGAGGGGGGCTGCAGCTCGCCCCAACCTAACTCTGTTCCCATCCGAATGCTGTGATGTCTGAGGCTGGACTGTCAACTGCACTTATCACCATTTATGTAAAATTTTTCCTGAAAATACCCCCCTCCCCAAAAATAATCTGCAGAATTTGGGGGGCTAGAAAACAAACCCGCCAGTGCTTGTTAGACTCAGTTGGCATCGCGATTCCAGCACAGCATCTAAAGTTTGCTTTAGAGATTTACGGTCTAACACATGCTGATAATTACTACCAGATACGCGGGGATTTTCTGCAAGCCCTTATTTACTTTCTATAAACTTAATCAACGGCAATTACAAACATTTTAATGCAAAATCAGCATGTGTTTAATTTGGCCAAAGTCACTGGCGCTGAAACATCCCAACAACATCCATATCAAACCAAGTCGCCTGTTGTTTTAACATCATACATGAACTCACACGGACGGGTGGGGAAATTTGAAAAGATATGTATATTTTTAAAAACCATGATTATTTGAAATGTTAGTTACTTTAAAATAAACGTAACTAACCCCCTTTTTTTTTAAATCATACTTTGATTATTCAAGGTTAGTCAAACCGTCCAGGAATGTCTCATTAGTAATCCATGACTTCTTGTTTCCTAAAGTATAAACATGACGTAACCTGGATCCTGATTTCTCTTAGCCACTCTTTGTGATGTGGAAGACAAGACAACAATTTAAGTCATCTGGGAACAGCTGCTCGCCTGAATTCGTCCATATCTATCCATAGAATGAGCAATAACTGAAATGCTTAAACTTGGAAACAACAGTTGGAGAAGGAACCACATTCTTGCCACCATGCAGTGAGGAAGTCAAGAAAAAAATGTGGCAATAATTAGCTTTGATGTCAATGAACATCTGTGTTTTTGACCAAACGTTGTTGACTCCAGGATTTTGCCATTACTATACCAGAAAGTACTGCACTGCTTGGATGATTCCAACTTCTCAGCTCTGGAAGAAATGAAGAGCTGCACTGCACTGAACCCCATTGAAAACCTCATGGTTGTTCCACCAAATACTGATTTCTGAACTCTTCTTGAGTTAAAACATTAGTATTGTTGTTTCTGAATGAACATGAGCTTGTTTTCTTTGCATTATTTGAGGTCTGAAAGCGCTGCATCCATTTTGTTATTTTGACTATTCCTCATTTTCTGCAAATAAATGCAAAATTTTTGCTTGGAATTTCAGAAACCTGTCAGTAGTTTGTAGAATAAAAGAACAATGTTCATTTTACTCAAACACATACCTATATACATGTACAAAGTAAAATAAGAGAAACTGGTCATTTTAAATGGTTTCTTAATTTTCTCCAGCGCTATAGGAAACCTTCTAAGCAACATGACTCAGACATTTGATCCTGGCTTGTGGGAAACAGTGCAACCGTCTCAGTTTAAGATTAACAGGATGCTGATGTGAAACTACTTCAGAGAGCTCTTGTCAGGAATTATGGGCTCGTATAAACTCAGAGCTTGTTTAAAAGTTTTGATGGAGACTTTACTTATCAAAATGTCAATTAAAAATGGGAAATTGTACTGTAAACTTTATACTTGCTTTCAGGGGCGGATCTAGAAAAATATTTATGGGGTGGCAAGAGGGGGGCAGGGACTTTTTCAGGGGTGGCAGTATATGTATATATAAACAATCCAAAATATTGTTTTTAACTTGCTTTGTTTCAAAATCAGCTTCATGTAGCACCAAGGCTTAAATACAATTTCTTAATGTAGTATAGTTAATTATTTTCATGTCTTTCATACTCCTGCTAATTGATATGCATTACTGATATGTATATCAATTGACATGCATTGTGTCCAGAAAACCATTTTATCCCAATACAGGACAAGGAGAAATCTGTCACAAAAATATTAGTAGCGCCATCATTTGTTATTCGATATATCTATTAAATACGACTTAAAATAAAGATTAGAAAAGTGATGTTTGATAAATTCTCCATGATATAGATCTATAAACAGTTTAGTTTCTGTTAGTTCTGTCAAGATACAAGAAAAAGCGAATATCTACTTATATTGGTCAATCGTTTTATTTTAAATACGCTGTAGGAGCCGTAGTTTGAGGACTGTTATAAATATCACCATGTTTTGACAACACAGGGGATTAACTAAATTTTTGTCACTTGTTTTTGGAAATTGCAGCGGCTGCAATGCGTCACAATAAAGGTACAATAAAGCTGATAAACAGGTGAAGAACCAAACAACCACTTCTGATTGTTTGGCAAGCCAAACATCCAATTAAAGTTCCACCAAGCCACTACTGAGGCCCTGGGGTCAAGTTTCTAGACACAGGCAAATCATGATTCAATGTCCAAACATATTAATTGATCTTGGTGAGTTATTTTCCTCTTTCACCAAACAATTACAGAGATAAAAACTTTAATTTGTTCTCATGCTACCACTCTTAAAAACCATCGGCCCCAAACCCAAATTCCTGCTGGTCCTTCAGGCCCCTGGACTTATAGAAAGTGGACTGACCCACATTACTTTCTGTCTAAATTTAGAAAATAAACAAGAAAATAATAAAAAAAATTAAATAAATAAAATCAACAATTTTCAACCTACTAATAAACTCTGTAAATAATACAAATATAGAAATTTAAGAGTAGAGTAACAAAATTCAAATGGATAAAGAAATAAAGAAAAAATAGCTCTAACCACTTTTACTCCGCCTTTTCTCACTGTGTATGTCGGCTTTACGCGGAGCCGTTGCCAGGGCAACCGACAAACAACAGCTCAAGGAGCGGATAGAGCAGAAATTACCGATCAGGGAAATCAACACCAAAAAACAAACATTTTCCACACAAAAAAAGTATCAAAAACACCAAAACAGAAAATCAGTCTATTACATAATGTCTATATTGTGATTATTAATAAGTTTCGCCTGAGCACAGCGGTGGTTGATTAGCTGATTTAACCAGCTGCTCTACTGATGACTTGGTGGCGGGTTGACCTGTTTTAGTGCCAACGGAACCAAAACACACCGAACTGCGCAGCTCATGTTACTGTTATCAAAGTCAATGCAGGCCAGCAACAGTTAGGCCAGTATAACTGACCCACTGCTCACGTGTTCAGTGTTTTCTTTAAATTAAAACGATTCCCTCACGTGTGAAATCTGAAGCCCTACCATTATCTATGGTTGAATTAACTGCTAAACATCGCGCCCGTTGTTCTGATTCTTTGCTGATTGTAGTATTTTCCTGACCACCGATATTAATGACTCAATGGACAGAAATGGCGCACGTGTGGCTTACGATAAATCACATAAGTCCAGTCCAATAACATCCATCAATGCTGCTGGTCTCGCTCTGTCCTTCTCTCGCACTTCCCGCTACTCAGCAATGTGTATCTGGTTACATTGTGTTGCATTCAATGTTGTCGGGGAAAAAAGAGTTTCATGGGCTTAATGTCCGATTTGCCATAACTATTTATTGGATTCATTGTCCTAGCTGGGGGGGCAACAGGGGTGGCAAGGCTCTCGTTTGGGGTGGCAGCTGCCACCCCGCTAGCTCCGCCCCTGCTTGCTTTGCCAAAAGAGACCACAACATGATTCGATGTAGACGATCATGTTTAGCAAATTCTTCAAGGAAAACTGTGAAACTTTTCCAGAAGTGGGTTTAAGTGACGCTACAATCCCGGGCTTACCTTCTCACCCCCATGTAGCTCATCAATAAGACTTCTACGTTCCTGAAACAGGACAGGAAGCGTAATGTTGAGAAAAGGGTTTGGGTCGTGCTCTTCACCAACACTAGGGGAGTGTTGGAGATCTCCGAGAGGCTTCCAGGAGTCTGGTGACTCACGCAGGAGGATCCTGGTCCAATTTGATGGAGGTTTGTTTAGTCAGGGCTCAGAAATATTTTTGGCTTTTCCACATCTATATATTGTTCTCTGGCTGCTTGGCTGTCCAGCTCCCACAATCATTTTCCAGCTGCAGGGGACTGGGAATAGTGGCTACCAGTTCTCTGAACATGATCTGGTTATAATAACAGCATGGTTTGGTGCTGATATTAATCTGAGCAAAGCCTTTATATCTTGATGTTACGCCAGAATTGTTGGAGTACTTTGGAGGAGGGAATTTTCCCGAAATCAAAACCAACTTGTCTTTATGCAGTTTAATAAAAAAAGAAAATCGGGTCTTGTCAAAACAAATAAATCTGCTGCTTTGTTTTGCCAGTTTTGACTTCAGAGACATGAGTGTTTTCCTCCAAAACATGATAATCCTTATAATGTTTCAATGTCAATCATAAAGGAGCCGTCAAAACATTATGGGACCATCAAACAAGCTTCTTATTCATATTTTTCCTTTGATTTGAGCTGTAAACACAAATAAGATGGTTATAAGAGTTGGTTGACTAAAACTAGAGTCTCAACATATTTTAATTAGGTTTAATTGTTGATGTTTTTAACACTATTATGCAATAGAAGTATACAATTAAATTTTAACTTTTGGAAAATACTGCATTTAAGATTCCCTGATTAAGCAATGTAAAGGAGTGAAACAAAAGATTTTTGAGTTAATTACGTGAGAGCATTTCCAAGTTATAAATCACACTTCAGAAAGTTATGAGAAAATTGGATCTGAGTGTTTCCTGCTGTTTGGTTGATCATGTTAATTCCGAAATAATCCATCAGCTCCCACAGTGAGAAATAAAGCTGAGCAGCTCAATTTCTCATGAAATAATTTTGTCTGTCTACCAAGAGGTCTAAAGTTTGTCAGAAGCAGTGGCGCCTCCAGGGGAACCCCAAGAAAGAGAGGGAGGAAAAAACCAACACTTTTTCATGTGAAAATATTAGAGTTCCTATTTATCTTTCTTTATTACATTCTTCTGAGATATTTCAGTTGATAGACATTTCGAGCTATGGAGGAGTGTTGTCTTTGGCTGGTATGTTGTGTGCTTCAAATTCCATATTTTCAAGACAATGAAACATAAAACAGAACAAACGGATTTGGAGGAATCTCATTTGTTAACTTGAGCGACCCCCACATTTAACGGCAACTTTCAGATTTCCATATTCTGAAATATTCGTATTTGGACACCTCACCGTAATGAAACGAAGCTTCAGTTTGTGAAGTGGATTTGGTGAGTCAGCTTATACCGACCGTTATTGTTTTCCCAATTTTGCTGAATTTCCCCCCAAAGTTCTGGCTTGATTGAAGGAATGTTCATCGCTGTTTACAGCAGTGAATGAAAAGCTTTTCTGTTTAGGCCTTTGCGTCACAGTGTTTCACATTTCTGCCACATTATGTCTCAGTGTCGGGGGTATGCAAAACAAAGTTAGGAAATTGAAGCTGACAGAGTTACAGATCCAAAATGAGAAGCATAAGCAGACTTTGTTAATCTGGCTGCCCAAACAAACTTAGTATTTATCATGAAAACTGTTGTTTAGCAAAGAACCCAATGGATAACAACCTGAAGCAGACAACGAGGACAACAACAGATCTGCCCTGATCCCAGCAGAGCTTCTCAAAATGTTGTGGAAATGTTAAATGTGATCGAAAACAATCTCAGTACATCTACGAAAAAGTTTCATTACATTAATTTCAAGCTGAATTTGCTTAGCATGTTCCAATCAAGATTATTTTTTACTCCCTTTTAATTTGCCTTGTTGATAATTTGACTTGTAGCAAATTTTATTGCAGCTGCAGTTCAGTGTGTGATGGATGGATTACATGATGGCTGGGGACAGAGCTCCCCCAACACAGAATATTCAACCCTCATGCGGTCAGTGCGCGGTCCAAGGATGTCACACTGATCCTGTGTGCGCTTTCACAGTTCTTTTCTTGTGTGGTTTCGGAAATTGACGGTCTAACGTGACAACTCCTTAATGTCCCACCGTCCGACCGTGACATTCGCCACACTCCTCCTGAGCTAATGCGCTAATACCGTGGGAGGTTTAAGAAAAGCGTGCTAAGCAGGCTACATGAAAGAGACAGGAAGGGAGGTCCAGCTCCCAATACTGTCTATCACAATCTCACTGTGAACATCACTGCTCAGAGGAATAAGCCTTTTGATTTGTTAGATCAACAAAATAATGCTTGTGGTTGGGAGTTTTAGAAGCTTTGCAAAAGAAAAAGGGATTGTGATTTTATTAGATTTATATTGGAGTATGGAGATGAGCAGTTTGCTCCGTATCACTATGACACAAATAGTACAAAACAAGCATCAGCAGTTGAGTTTAATCATGGACTCTGATGCTGATAATGTCAATGTCAATGTCAAATTTATTTATATAGCACTTTACAGCAGCATAACTGCACCAAAGTGCTGCACAAGAACAACAACACACATAACAAACAGAGCACAAAACAATACATCAATTAAATGCCAAAGAGTAAAAATAAGTTTTAAGAAGCGATTTAAAATGATCCAGGCTGTGAGCAGATCTGATCTGGAAAGGCAAGTTATTCCATAAGACAGGAGCAGCAACAGAAAAAGCTCGATCTCCTTTCCTCTTTAGTCGACTACGAGGAACTGTCAGTAATAACTGATTATTTGATCGTAAGGTTCTGGGACCAAACCGGAGATTTAAAAGGTCCTGAAGATAAGGGGGGGCCAAGCCATTTAAAACTTTAAAAGTTAACAGAAGAATCTTAAAATCAATTCGATAAAAGACAGGCAGCCAGTGTAAAGATGCCAGAGTTGGGCTTATATGGTCATGCTTCCTGGTTCCTGTGAGAAGCCGTGCTGCTGCGTTCTGGAGCATTTGAAGTCACTGAATCTGCGATTTATCCATCCCTCTATATAAAGAGTTGCAGTAAAACAAAAACAAACAAAAAAACCCATTCCTCACATCTGATATATGATGACTTGTCACTGTGATGGATTTAGTGCAACTTGATGAAGAACAGATCAACATGAATTTATTTTAGTGTTAACATAAAGCTTAGAAGGGCCTTAAACCTGTCAGCCAGCTCTGTAGGACATGATTGTCCCAGTGTTTGCTGTCGTCAGAGATGCAGAACAGTGATAAAACACTGCTAACGTTTACAGTGGCAGCCAACTCGGACCTTTGGTACTTTGCCAAAGTGATGTAACACAGTAACCTGGTTTCCATGGCTCAGTGGAGACTGCAACATTAATGATTTGATTGGATCAAAATACTTTTCTTCATCTTTGTAATCTTTTTGTTTTCATCCTTCCGCTTGGTCGAGGCCGACCTCCAGAAGCCTGCATTAGCCCATCTTCTTTAATATTCAGGTTCCAGCATATCAAGGCGACAGTGTTGCTTTGGTGCTGGAACAGCGCGTGTGTTTAAAAGATTACATCATCTCATGGTCTGTGTGCAGGAAGCTTGAGAAGGAATCTCAAAGTATCCTCTCCAGGCCGGAGATTCCTCCTCTGCTCTGAGACCCTGTGACTTCCTGGACCTACAAGTGGGGCTTGTGCGCTGTCAGTGAACCAAGAACGACACAAATACACTCATCAGCCGTTCCCACCTCCCCCAGAATACACTCCATATATTCCCTGTCTTCAACGCACACACACTGGAGATCTCCAAGCAGAGATGACACCCACGGTTCAACATGTCAGCTCAAGCTCAGGAGGACTCCTTTGTTTACTTATTTTTGTTTGATGGAGCTTTTGGACAAGGTTCCTTTTCCTCTGGGCTGCTGAAGTCTCGTGTGGTGGCCATAAATATTCCGCAGGCTTGAAACGAGCACAGATGTTTGTACGGCCAAGCCTTGCTTTTACTGTTTTCTTTTTCTGAAATGATTCATGATTTCACAGTTTTAGTTCCTCCCACTGGGATCCCAGTACAAGAGGAGGGCGCACAGCAAAGTGGAGACAATAGCCGACAATGTGAGGTTTTTCTGAAGGAAGACATCACAGCTTTCACATACAAGGTACATGTGCATGTGAACATTACAGAGTTCACATGCACTCATAAAGGACATGAGTGTAACTAAAGTTTAGATTTTAGATAGAGGAAATAACACAAATACAACTTTGATGAGCCTTTTTTTATGAAGTAACTAGATTCACATGTTCCCCTGTTGTCTTCGGGTCAGAATGACCCGAGAAACACAGCCAAATCTACCACAGCCACAAAATGAGGACAACAAATACACTCAATTGTGGATTGATTAAGAAACTCTGCATTTTTTGGAGTCAGTTCTAGCCAATCATAGAGTCAAGGATCATCACTTCATATTGTTGTATCTCAGCACAAATATTCTGGATGTTCCAAAACTCTCCCCGGTCCTGGAAGGACACCAAAACAGCCGCAATTATAGGAAAAAAAAAACAATCTGTTGAAATGTTCAAGAACAACCGAGGAAACATGGAAAAAAGAATAACATGAACTAGACAAGGAATATGATTGTCACTGTCCAGAATAAAGCCGGCGTTATACTCCAAGAACGAATCTATTCCTCCAGAGCTGGCACCTTAAAGCTTGACTAAAATTCACAAAGCATTGAGGATTCAAACAGGGAGTCATGCTGTTTGAACATGAACAACATGAATCCTGTCAACATAACATGTAAATTTCAGTAAATTCAATTGTCAATAAAGTTTCTCTTTGTCTCTTTATATTTTATTCAACAGTTAGGAGAAGCCTAATTGCTTAAATATATTTCCCCCCTCGTAACATCTCCTTCAGATAGCATAGTCCAAGTCTTTATTGTTTCCCGATGTTTGACTTTATTGCTGCAATATTTTTGAGGGACCGTTAAATGCCCGAGACAGTTATTGGCCCCTTTGGTAAAGAAATAATGAGACGAGACATTGGTAAACTCCCGCAGAGTTTTACAGAGGAACTCTGTTCGTTTTCAGATGAGAAGTTTACAAATATTGAAATTCATCACCCAAAAATGTAAGCTGCAAAGCACCACTGCAAATAGGCAGCTAAATTCTCTAAACAAGAGAGATTTCAGCCTTGATTTCAGTGTTTCGGCTGTTTTGCACTTTTCTGGAAGCTTGCTCCGGATTTGTGGTGCATATACTTCTTCCTGGTTTGAACGATTTCCTACTTTCTTTCGATCTGTCACATCAAATTTCCAGCAAAACAATTTGAAATTTGAGACAGTACTGGATGCAAGAACAACAAGCTCTGACTCCTGTTTTATCTGCAGACTGTGAAAGAATAAAGCCGCTGACAGAGGTAGGGGAAAGGTGCCTGACACGTCTCAACGTTTGAACTATAGTGCACTCAGTGGATTACTGTGCAGTTGAAAAGGAAATCAGACTAAGAGGGGATTTGCACACTAACACAATTCATCCTATTGGCACAGGAACACAGCTTCATTAATTAGCCAAGTTTGACCTGATGATCATGTTTGCAAACAGCTACATTATTCAAGTTGTTTGTCTTCAGGGACATTAAAGCACAAAGCAATACTTGATAAACCCCTGGCCACGTTCTGATAGATTTTTTCTATCAGAATGCCTTTTCTTTTTCTTTTAGAAATACAGGGAAGGTGTTAGTCTTTTCACCGTTTGTCAGAAAATTGAAAACGCAGCACAAACGGAAAGCTCAGAGATCGAAATCGCAGCCTTGAGAAGAACCACAGGATCCTCATGCAGACGAGCCATTTAAATAACTCCTTTCTGTGTCCCGTGTGTTAGAATCCCATTTGTCAAGTCTGGATTAAATGTGGCAAAAGTTTCTCAATTCTTCTCTATTGTTTTTGTCTTTAACCTTTGTTGCCTTCAATCACTTTCTTTGTCTCCTTTTCCTTTGTTTTCCAGATCTGCAGCTCAGGTGCGGCACAGTAAGATGGATCTCCAGTTGTCAGGATGGGGTTAAATGTCTTGTGTTTAATTCAGGCTTAGTTTACTCAGTCATTTAGCTATTTTGGTTGGTACCCCAGTTATTTTGGTCAAAGGTAGTCTACAACTGCGGCACCACCAAACAAGCTCTCAATATGGCACATTTGGCAAGTGTGTGTGTGTATGCCGGCGTGTGTGCTCGTGTGTGGCAGTAAATAGAGATTTAGACACAGCTGAACGTGAAAGGAGGCTCTTAAAGTCTTTGGGTGGTCCGGCTTCTCAGCCTTTTTTTCTGGAAGTGGCGACACCAAACAGTGGTCATTATTAGCAGACGAACCACCCTACCAGGCTGGGATTACCTTGCAGCCAGCTGCACATGTGAACGTCTAAACAATCCTCCCACCATGTTTTGACATGCTCTATTATAGGTTCTGCATTTCGCACCAGATCCAGAGAGAGAGAGCGAGAGAGGAAAAAATGACATCTAAATGAAATCATTCATTTGCTCGTCTGATGTCATCCAAAAATTGCCATAATTGCCGAGCTCTGGCGTCTCTGGTCTGTGACTGGAAGAGACGACAGCGCTGGGAGAGGTGTAGGCTGGAAGGATGTTCTTTGCTGGATCTATCTTAAGTCTGGCTATACAATCATGGGAACACTTTCTTTTCTCCGCTCGACCGACAGAGCACACCTTTAACACCCCGCTGGAGCTGCAAACACAGGGAAGCGGTGTGGTCGGATGCAGGAGGCTAATGCTAGGCTTTCAGAGCCAGCAGCAGCAGCAGCAGCAGCAGGGGCTTAGAGTGCAGCAGCATGTGGGAACACACAGGTGTACTTATGTAACTAAGTAAAGCCTGAGAGGCACAAATGTAGGCGCAGTGAGACACACCGAAAAGAACAAGTAGAAAGATGACAAGAATGGGTCTTTTACTTTTTTTTATTTACATCGTCTACTTTTTCATTCAGTTTTAGTCCAGTGCTCATGTAATCAAGCTCTGTTTCTACAAAGTGCTTTGCAGAATAAAAAACAGACTCTTCACCCAATTTAATCCTTCTACTAAGAATAAAACAAATGAGAAAATCAAACACACTAACCTTTAATAAAACACATTTAAATGAAATGTTAAATATTCAAAGTGAATATTAAATACTGGGTTAAAACGTAACAAGGTGATGTACAACTGATAGGGAAAGCAAATAAAATTCGGACTAAATGTCAATTATAAGGCTCAATAAAGGCACAGATAATACTGGCAAGCAATGTATTGGTAAAAAATAGTCAACAGTGTGTAACTAGGACACAAGCAGAAATGTCAACCCTAAACATTACTGAACTCAGTAAAGGAAAGAAAAGTCATGTTTTTTAAGAAAAGGGGGAAACAAATCCAAAAGTTTGATTCTCAACATTTAAAATCAATCATTAGCAAACTCTGCATGCAAAATCCAGTCTGCTTTTGCTGCCCCTTTTTAAGGACTCAACAGTGGAGATTTCAGCATGAACTTTTATGATTTTTGCGGCGTGCTTATGTGCAATAATCTGTCTGTGAAACCTGTTTGCACGTCTAACAGTTAGGTTTCTTGCAAATTTGAGATGAATACTGCTCTCTTTGTCTGAGGTAAACCAGCCTGTTTTCTAGCCAGCTCCTTCAGCCAGCTCTCTTACATGGATACTTACCTCCTCCTGGCCTCTGCTCCAGCCACTACTTCCTCCCCATTTAGCTTGTGGTAAATACAGTTTCACTTTACCTGTTGACTGGTGTCTTATTTTTGGTTCTGTGAAGACTTATCCCAACAACAGCACCACTGTAACCAGTGTTAATGGGCTGAAGCAAGTGGACATGTTTGTTTTTAAATCTTTTGTTTTAAAAGGGGAAAAAAAAGTCTATTGGTCTTTTTATTTTTGTGTTGGCACAGATAGTTATGCATTCAAATTAATGTTAGAAGATGTGGACTTTACAAATTTTCAGACTAATCTCAGTCAAGCTGAACAAACAAATAATAGTAATAATTTTAGCATCTTCAAACCTTGATTAGCATGTTCAATGCTGAAGTTGATTTCAGTACAAATAGAAAAAAACCCTAATAAATGTGACAAAGAGGGAAAGCCTCTTTGCAAAAAGAACATGGCAGCAGTTCAGATGTTTGCCAACCCGAGTCACAAAACATCTGGAGCAATACGCTTTGTCCTGATGTGACCAAGTAAATCACAATGTTTGGAGACAGCCAAACACAGTATGTCAACACAGACGGATCACTCAGCCGCTAAGCACGGTGGTGGAGGGGTTATGATGTGGACTCGTTTGACCTGTGCGGCTTGGAGTCCTCAAGTTGAACACGACCCCCTCCATGGATCAAATATGAGAGCATCTGAACTGGGTCAAGTCAGGCAGAAAATGACTACTTCAAGTTACTTTTTCCAAAACACGGATCTACAAACTATTGATTAATGGGTTGTGCAAGTATTTTCATTGGAATTTGACAGGCTTTGAAACCTTCTTTTCCCAAGCCAGCAGCTAACTGCCAGTTGAAGAAAAAAAAAAAAGACATTAAAATAGTTGGATTGCATCTGAGCTGAACAATGGCTGCCAGATCTCGGCATGACTCATCTGCACTGCCTGAATCAGTTTGGAAAATGGTTAAATCACGATATTGTGGTTTCTTTATGGCCATGTTTTTGTACTCTGGAGTCTGGATATTCACACAAAGCTAAACTGTTCGCAGCGATGCGAATAATTTTGAACCTTTATCGCGTTAGAGCTTTTGTTGTTATTAAAGTGGTAACGCAGTCATTTTGTGTTGTTGTTTTTTTTATTGAGTTGCTCTCGAAGGCAGTGAGGACAACTACAATGGTGTCATGAGCTGTTTGCATTTGAAATAAGCTTCTCCTCTTGTGCCTGTTCTCTATCTCACTCAGTGGAGCACCAAAGGAGGTGTGACTGTAAATATGCCGACTCTATGAAAAACATTAGGGATGACGGAAGCTTGAAATGAAAATGAAAACAAAATGACGCAAAGCCAAGAATTTGTAAAATTGTTTGATTATTTAAAATTTGCAGAGCGATGAGGATTTTAATCATTTTACGAGCTACTGCCCAGTGGATGCTGCAAACAAAACCACCGTTTGCATAAAATAATCTGAAAAGTTATTATTGTAGCTGCAATAGTTGCTTGCACATCTATTTAGGGAGCAAATCCTGAATCAAACCATTGCTTGCCTACAGGATTACATGCTGCAAGTGGACTTGCAGTGGCGAATAATCCCTTTTGTTATCCAAAAGACAGACATAAACAAGAAATGGGCAGCAACAGTTCAGCTGTTTTGGGCTCTAAGCTGCACCTGGCTGGCACCTTTGTAGCTCTGTCATCTACAAGCTCCCCACATTACGCGTCTCCATCGATTGAATTACTTGGAGGAAGCTCACTTCCTATCTGTAGTCACGGTCACACGAAACCAGGAAATGCTTTTCTAAAGGAGTATAAAGTGTAAGCTTCTTTGCTTAGCCTAAATAACACGTGATTTTAATGATGATGAAAGGGATTCTGGTTCATTTGCAACTCAACATTGAACGCAAAGGTTTAAAGTACAAGTATTACAGAATGAGTTCCAAGCCCAACCTGACAAATCCTTAGACAAAATATTTCCAACAATAATCATCAGTTTTAAGTGGAAATATAACCAACAAATGATAAAACAGCTAAGCCTGTTTTTTTTTTTCTCTTTTTAATAACGACAAGCTCGGACAGTCTGTAATCTGGGACCAGGTCAAAGGTCACGGCAGGAGCACAGCTTCTGATGCATGTAGGATTGGTTCATGAAGTTATAGGATGTCGCAGGTTGATCTTGATCGCTGGTTCTTCCTCTTAACCTGCTTCCCCTCTTACCTCACAGTGATCCGCCCCACTTCCCGAGCTGGCCGGCACCGAGTCTGCCTCCCAGACGGAGGGAGGAAGAGGCAGAGGGGGCGGAGGGGGCTGGATGGCGCTCAGCCTGTTGTGTAAGAGCAGTGTAAAGAGATAATACGCTTTGCTCAAGACAAGCTCTTTGTCTGTACTTTCACCTGCGGTCATTAACACAGTTATCTTCAAATCCTTGTGCTACAGACAAAAGTGCCACAGTTTGTGCTCGGATAAATGGACCGAGCTTCAAATGTAAAGCTCTTATGACTGAAAGCTTTAAAAAAAATGCTTACTATTACGATTTTGTCCAAATAGTTAACAGTTTCTTATTTTTTTTTAAAGAAGGGTAGATCAATATCCTTTCTACTGTAAGTTTTGATATAGATCCAGAATTATTCACATCTTGCCGATCAAATCTAGGTCTCAGGTTTGGGTGGATAAAGTTTCATACCTGCAAGAAATTATGAGTGAAAACAGCCAGCAAGCTATAAAATATCACCACATTGTTTTCAGATGTACCAACTCACCCTGGGCAAAGCACTTTCACATTCTCAACATATTTGTTTTATTTCCCCCAGTAGCAGGATTAACAGTAACTTTGAGCAGAAAGGTGCTTGAGTGGTTATTAAGAACACATTTTCTGATCATCATCCAGCACTAAGTTAAAGTTTCCAGATTGTGCTTTGTTAATCTCATTTTCTCTAACTCTCAGATGAAACCACAAATTTACATGCGACTTTTTTCTACTGTCTGGAGTTAAATCAGACCAGTTCGGTGATTCTAGCTGACCTAAAACAAAAATAAATTTGGCCTGATTTAACTTGAGGCAGTGAGACGAAAGGTACGTGTGTCTAAGTCTCTTTGGTTTAATTTTCAGTTTGCACAGACTCCTAAGTGTCTATTGTTTCCAACGTTCCGACACGTATCCATTTATATGCTTATTTGGATCTTCGATCTCCCCAAATTGACTAGAAATTGTTTGATTCCTGATTTAATATTGGAGCCTGATTTAAACAGGATTGATGTCTGCGAAAATCAGAGCTGATTTTTAATGGTCCCTCAATGAGATCAAAACATCAGTGTAGTTGCGGGATGAGTCATAAACAGAAGAAGTTTGGAATCAGGAGCAGATTTGCTGGATCTGATTGCTCAAAACAGCAACAACAGCAACAAAAGAACAGAGCTTTGCCTGATGAGTCACCGAGTCTTTAATGGTCATTTAAAAACACCAGTTTCTGTTTTACAAATTGGGTTTCAGGTTTTGTTCAGTCCTGAGGAAAAGCATGGAGCCTCGCAACAGGCCGACAATTGTTGTTTTCCACTGAAAGAACAACCTGAATCATTTCATCGTGAACAGCTTGGTGACATACGACTGTGTGAAACCTTGGGAACGAAGCATCTTGATCTCAAATCAACACTAGTAAAGCGTCTGAAGTGAGACGAGTAGTTTGAGATGATGGGAGTTTGATCTGAAACTCAGAACTACTGAAGCTCGGAAATGGTTTTATTGGCCTGGACACTTATCCTCGAATGCTCTCACGATAATCTTTCCAGGTATCATTTCTGCTCAAACAGCAGTCTGAATAGTTACATTGTCATCTAAAGTTGCAGAAAGATATATTCAATACGCTTTTAAGCCACGATTTCCTTAATCCAAACTGGTTAGTGTACGACAGCGCCGGTAACGGTGGTTACCAAGAGGCCATAGGAGCAGCTAGAGCTGTGTGGTTTTCATCAAACCGATGTTTCTTACTCACATATCTTTCTGAGGCAAATCAGGCAAACATATGTGGCATGATTCATGTCTCATTTGCTCTTATTACAAGCTGTAACGCCAACGAGAAATGTCCAAAACCCATCCGAGACAAATCTGCATGTAATCCCTGCCAATCTGTTCATTTTGCACACAATGACCAAGCAGGTTTGTTGCTGTTTCACTATTTCCCCTACAAACATTGCAAGACCCACAGGGCTCACAGCTGACTAACGGAGGCCCTATGTTTCAGAAGTTTATCATGTTGCCTTGAATGCACTCTAGAACTGATTCACATCTAAACTATCAGCAGATGGAAAACTCATCTGTAAAAAAAAAAAAAAAAAGGTGTGAAAATATGAGTGGCTCTGGTATTTGAACAACCGAAAAAGAGCAAATATATCAACCAAGAACTGGCTGAACTCAACAAGCTACTGTACAACAGAGAGATATAAATATGCGAGTCTAAAGAACAGCTGTCCACACTGCCTTCTACAGGTGGAAGCAGTTATGGAACTGTTGAGTCTGCATCTGAAAATGACTCCTTAGTCTAGAGCTCCCTCTTGTGGCTCAGTTACAACGACATGTTTATTTTATTTTACTTTACTGTATGTGTTACTTTTAATTACACATTTTTTAGCCCTCTTTTGTCCTTTCTCTCTAAAGACAAGAAATGAATTTCCCTCAAGATAAGACAAAAACAAGACAAAAACAAACCAAAAATGATCCCCGAAGTTGTCCATGTGAGCCACACAGGTTCATGTTTCTGCGCCAGACTGCTCTTTCGCGCAGCAGCTGCTTTTGGCGCAGATGTGCAAATACTTTCCAAGTGGACTGCAACCAGGATAGCCGTCAGGTTTGCAAAGATTAATCATTACACACTGACCTTGTAAGAGTGTGGGACCCTGAAGCACAACTCGAAAGAGTATGAAACATTTCATATCCAGAGACTTTTAAAACAAAGTAGCTTGAAGCCTTTAATTTCCTGTTTTAAAGGCGGGACTTTAGCGCACCAAGCGCAACTTTATGAGCTTTTCTCTGAAGGAATCACCTTGAGGCTTGTGTCGCCGCGGCTCTCTGCGCCTCCCCTATACGCCAGCCTCTATATTTAGGCTGCTTGTTGTGGCGCTGGTCAGCTGGGACCTTCAGCAGGACACGCCTCTGGATTGAATGGAGCGCACCGTGCGTAAAGTCCAGACCGCAGCAGATCCAAACTTTGTCGCTTCTTTTGGGTGTCGATTGGTTTTGGTATCGGCATTAGTGCGTCGGAGACCATAAATGCAGCGATGACTCGAGAGGAGGACCTGATCCGGATCGCCAAAAAGCTAGACAAGATGGTGTCTAGAAATAACACGGTGAGGCTGTATTTTGACACCCGGTGGCGCTTTGTCACCTCGTGCTGCAGCAGGGAAGGCCCAGAAAGGACTCCCGCATAAAACTGAAGTTTACTCTGAAGAGGAGTTTGGTCTTAGTTTAACTCGATGGGGAGTCAGAGTGGAGTTGTGAGTGGAACAAACGCGTGTCTTGTTCTGTAACAAACGATCGACAGGTGTTTGCGGGCTTGCATCTGTTTTTTTTTTTTTTTTTTTTTTTTTTGTGCAGCCCCCTCGGTGTGTAGCTGCACGGCTTAAGCTTGGACAGTTTGACTTGACACTTTTTTTCTTCTTTTACATATCATTCCCCGATCGTCTCATTTCGGTCTGTGCAACGGAAAGTAAACAGCGCGGCCTGTTGATTTACAGCAGCCCCGTAGTGCCTGAGTGTTGTGTCTGCTTCTGCTAAAAAAAAAAAAAAAAAAAAGATAAAGTTTCTTGGCGCTCTTATAGTCTTGCAGAGACGTTTAGCAAGTCTCAGCACGGCTGACTTAACCCTCAGTAGTTAAGTTAGCTATGCATTTTCTCACATTGTTTGCTGAGACTGTACAGAAGTGAAAGTGTTTTTACCCACCAAGCAAAAAAAAAAAAATCTCTTTAAATGGCGCCCGGTTGAGTGCATGCAGATCTCTGTTTACTCTGCCATTGCATGTTTGCAGTGCATTCAATGAGTATCGCAGGGTTAAAGCAACTGTGATGTTTTCTGTGAATGCAGGACGGTGCCATCGACCTGCTGAAGGAGTTGAAAGGCTTCAATATGACACTGAAGCTTCTCCAGGTAAACTATGACTGCTGATCATCCAAAAGTCTGGCAACAACATGGAGGCCTGAGGAAGTTCAAAAGCTCTTTTTTTTGTTGTTGTTGCTGCAGGAAACAAGAATTGGCATATCTGTGAACAACATCAGGAAGCACTGCAGAGACGAAGAAGTCATCTCTTTGGCAAAAGTCCTCATTAAAGAATGGAAGAGACTTCTGGGTGAGAACATCTAACCTTGACATGCAGTTTCTGGACTAACTAAATCCTTAATATGCAGGTCTGTAATAATTACAGTATTACAGATAAGTTACTAATACTCCAGCAAAGGAAAGTCATCTATTACAACGACTTATACTATTTTAGTGGATACAGCAGAAGTCAAAATGTTAAATCAATATTACACAAGGCCAATAAAAATAACTTCTAAACTATTTGGAAATATCAACCTGCTGGTTATAATACGAATCATAAATACTTGGTTGGAACTCCTTTTGTATGAATTACTGCATCAGTGCAGCTCGACGTGGAGGCGATCAGTCTGAGGTTTCTAGAAGCCCAAGGTTGCTGCAGCCTGTGCCGATACTTGATCACTTTTACCTGAAAACCAGGCTTAGGATTACATAGCAACAGTCTAGTTTGTTGTGTCCAAAGCCCAGGTAAGACACTTTAAACCCTTTTGACACTGCATTAGTTGTAGGCCGTGTTCTGTAGACGTCTGTCCTTGGTGGCTCTTGAAGCTTTACTCTGGCCCTCATTCCCTCTGAATCTTCTCAAAACTCTCGAGTGGACTTTGCTTCTCAAACCTCTGTGGTTATCCCTGTTGCTTTTGCTCTTTTTTTGTTTGGGTGCCACACTTTTTCTTCCACTCAGCTTCTACTTAATGTGCTTGTGTTCAGCATTCTGGGATCAGTAGTCCCCAATGACTCTGGGCGGCTTCCCCTCCCTGTGGAGGGTGTTGTTGACCGCCTGCTGGACATCTGTCAAGTCAGCTGTCTTCCCCATGATGCTACATAGCATTTCTGTATTGAGTTTTTTTGGGGGGTTTGTATTTGTCTTATATAAGCTTCTAATTTTCATTTTTTAAATAGTTGGTTTTCATTTACTGTGAGCCATAATATTTAAAACAAACATAAGTAAATCATTGACGTTTATTGCTCCATGTTTAATAAATCAGTATAATATTTAAGTTATTGCCATTTTCTGACATTCGCCTGCATTCTGAGGCTGAATTATCTCCCTTTCTGTCTCCTTCTAACTCTGCCAGACTCTGGAAATTCTCACTCTGAGAAAGTTGACGACCTGAAGAACGGTTTGGACGCCAGGAAACCCGCAGCAGCTACAAACAGCTCCTCCTCGGAGCCACAGAGCAGGTCAGTCTGATGACATCTATAAACACAAGCTGCATTATACTGATATTGCAACATATGGACTGGATGTACATTATGACAGAAGGTTCTGTCAGAACCTTCTGTACAATCTGTGTTTTTATCAAACCCAAGATGGGCAAATTATTTTCTCTGGTGGAATAAAAAGAACGCAGCCATGGAGACAGTCATCAGATTTTGTTCATAGCTAAATATATAACAATCCACGGAAACAAAAGCAAACACTTCATTCCCAATCTGCACAGTTAAAATGATCTGATTGGTGGGAACCAATGCGCCATCTAGTGGTAACCGAGAAGCAGAACAGCTGTCTTGAACAAACTGAATACGGTCAACATATCGAATTTTAAATACATATTTAAAAGTAACATTTCACACATTCAGCTAATTATTTGGTTCAATAAAGCTATTAATAGAAAAAAAGATCACAATAATACATTTTACTTATAAGTACCTTTCAAGATTCGTAAGATTGCTTCATACCAACAACAACATTAAAACAACGCATCGTGAACAAAGGTAGAACATGACACAAAGAGAAAAACATAAAATACAAGTCAGTGTTTGTGTGATGCTTGAGAAGGTGGAGTGTGCCATGCTGGCCTGAACAGGTGAGTTTTGAAAAGTCTTTTATTCAGTCAAAAGTTGAACAATTTGTTCACTTCTCATTTGTCCTCAACATCAGGAAAGTTCAAACTTTTCCCTGAATTGTAAAGTTGACTATATTCAGTTGATAATTAAAAACTCAAACATTAGTTGTATATTTATTTCTGTTTTTTTGTTTGCCAGAGATCAACTAAGCATTATTCTACTGAAAAGGACAACAAAAATCAGATTTTTGTAGAAAATGGTTTTGTAATTTGTGCTGGATCAGACAAGTGAAAAGGATCTGAAATTGTTGTCTCATTAAAAGAAAGAAAATATTATTATTTCCAACATTTTGAATTTGTTTCTTATTGACTGTTCTCAACAACAATAGGACAAGCCACTTTTTCTTCAGAAATTGTTGCTCCAACTTATTAATTGCCCGTTGTGGTCAGGCCAATTTGTAACATTCTCCGATTGAATGTCTACAAATATCAATTTCCTGCCCTAAAGTTCATCTGGATGTGCGTTCATGTATAATACGGGAGGCAAATTGACACAATATTTACTATATCTCAGTTATACTTAGTTAAAAATATTCCCTCAAGACACATTCTTCACACTCCTCCACCATTAGTCCCTTATTCCCTCAGGTGTTTTGAAAGCTGCAGAAACCTGGAACAGCTCCGCAGCTGTGAGACCAACCATGAAAACCTTGGGCTCCACAGATAAGAGGCGAAACTCAAAAGAAAAACTCCAAATCACAAGGACAGAGTGAGACCTGAAAAGTCTCAGATGTTTTAGTTCCCAGCCTTTTACCAGGGCTTCAAGATTACTGAAGGTATTTAAGTTTCTCTAGAAATAATCACCTGCAGGGAAGCTACTTTACACAACAAATGCTGTAGTTTCTCTGTTTAAAGTGCTTTTCAAAAAGTTAATTATGTTAACTTCTATTTGTGATTTTATAGTTGAGTGAATACTTTGAGAAACAATTTTCTTTTTTAAATTACTCACAGGGAGAAAATGAGGAGACTTCCAAAAGCAATTGGTTGTACCAGATTTTATTTAGGGGTACCAAACTAAAGAGGACTCAATATAAGTGCACTTTTTAGATTTTTTTAATTTATTTTTTAGATCTTTATTTGCAAAAAGTCATGTCTGTTATGCCTCATTTTTGCAGTTATGTATTTTATTTTAGTCTGTCACATAAAATCCAGCTTTAACACGACAATACTTCTGCAAAGCAACTACACAGGAGGACAGCAACCCTTCCCGAGTATGAAATACTCCAAAGTGGAGGGGAAAAACAACAAAACAAACTTTACCTCTTAAGAGGTAAAATATGTGTTTCTTTTAGTCACAGGAGGCTGGAGGCCAAACTGAAACATGAATCAGATTCTGACAAGAGCAGGAATGAAAAACAGAACGACAACCACATAAACAAAAAGAGGCATGCGGACGATCCCGGGGTGGATGGCAGACACCTCGAAGGGCACCAAAGTCAGAAACACCTTCAAGAAATCAGAGCAGAGAAACAAACACCTGCGGCGAATCCCAAACCGGAAACGGATAACAAGAAACAGAGGCACGCGCCAGACCCGCAGAGTGGAAAACATGAGTCGGACCCAGTCAAGCACAGGTCGCTGGAGGATTCAAAGCAGTCGAGAAGCGCAGAGCTGATAGAGAGAGAGAAACCTCCCGAGGAGCCCAGGAGACACGCAGACGACGGGAAGCAGGACAAAAGCAGAGCGGGAAGCAGACACGAGTGGCCTGTCGGCTCACCTCAGCGAGGGAAGCCCGCCGAAGCTCACAAGCTGACCTTTGAAAGGTGAGGAGCCGCTGGCCCCAAACACTGACACTTGCAGCTCACAAAGGACTCCCAAAACTTCAGGCTGCACTATTAATTTCAGGAGAGGAGTGCTGGACAGCAGCGTTCTGTACCCCACCCGCTTCCCCTCGCCCCCTCGGCCCGCTCGGCCTCCTCTGCCCGTCAAACGTCCGTCTCTGGACTCGAAGAAAGACACCAGGTCAGGACCCCGTGTCTGAGCCGCCCGCGCGCTAACCTGCCGACGCTGCTAACCGCATGACTCGACAGGCTCGTGGCTCCTCACACGTCCCGACACCAGGCCTCACAGTTGTACACATAAAGCGCCCCACCCAAGGAAGGTACGTCAGGGTTAAGGACCTAAAGGAGCGTAAGGCGCGCTGAAGTTTATGGGAAAGCATCGTCGGCACGCCGCCCCCTCCGAGATGGGGTTTTGGCGCCCCCTCTGGTGCTGCGCCCCTATGCGTTGCATGCGCTGCATACCCACTTTTTGGCGCCACTGCCTGGAGGCTCTGCTGTGCGTGGTGCATGCCGCCGTGTGTGTGTTTATATATATATATACAGTATATATGCTCGGACAGAGCCTGTTTATTGCGCCTGTTGTGGTACCGGGGCTCACGTCTGTGCTGTTGTTGTGATGTGCGATCAGGAAGGACGGTAAAGAGTCTTCCTCTCGACACCCTCACTCTCAACCGGCCTCTCCGCCGCCAAAACGACCCGCGGCGGAAGTCAAGAAAGAGAGGTCAGGCCTGCACGTGACGCATGTTTTTTTTTTTTTTTTTTTTTTTTTTTTTTTTAAATATTTGTTTCACTGTGCAAAAATAAGCCAAAACTGGTTTTCAACATCAGGAAGGTTCCACCGGACCCAAATGCTCCGATTGCTCCTCTTCCCTTCCACCTCCATCCTCCTCCACCGAGGTTAGGCTCTGCATGCCTGCCTGTGTGTGATATACTTGCTGCTTCAACGCCTTGAACTTTTTCACATTTCACAAACCCACATTTATTTTAGCGCTTGTACGTGAAAGACGTCAAGCCTGAATATGTTTCATGGATTCGTTTGGATCACAATGACTGCTGTAATCGGAGAAAAGAAAGAGGAAAAATGGGAGATGAATAGAAAATCTTGCCTCCATTTGAAGCTATCAATGTCAGAACCAGTTGTTAGGAGGAAAAATGGGCAAATTGGCTGTAAGGGAAACGGTTACCACAGGCAAGTTTTACAAGCCTCCTCTAACCAGGCAGGGCAAGTCTTGTCTTGACGGATTCTAGTCCTTTCTGTTTGTCTCAATATAGCTCCTCCTGGGTCTCTGCTTTCCCAGATGGTACAACCAATCAGAGGCCTGTTAATTGGACAGCTGCTTCACAAAACAATGTGGTTCAATAATTTTTATCCACATCCTGAAGCTCAGGGAGAAGATCCCGACTACAACCCGTCACTTCAGACACCAGAAGTCATGATTGGGCCGTTTTCATTCTGCCGTTTTTCTTAGCCATTAAATTGAGTAGAAGACAGATTTACACTCAAGGTTTAACACAGTTCATAGTCAATATTAAAACTCTGACTTAATTTTCTAATTTTGCAAAATGCAATGATTTATTAACGATGCATTTTCGACACGTATTGTCAGGCATTCAGACCCAACGTATTTAGCAAGGTGAGCTTCGTCAAAAGGCGTGAAAAAGTCGAATCTAATGCATCCGCCTGCACGTCACAGATCAACACGTCACACGTAGCGGAAAAACCCCAGCATTGGGGTTGTAATGTGGCGAAATTGTGAAAACGTTCAAGGGGTACGAGTGGTGCAGAAATCCGTCACGTCGTCCTCGTTCCGAAGTGGCTGAAAAGTGTTTGTCTCGTTTAGAAAAGAGCCTCCTGATCCCAACGCGCCCCTTCCTCCGCTCCCGCTCCACCTACACCCCCCCGCTGCTCCTCCGAAGCGCCCCTCTGTGGACGGGGGCAAGGACAGAGAGAGGTCTGGGCCAGATGTTACTGCCTTCAAGTACCAGAGTGAAACAATCAAGGACGATACAGTACAGTTCAACAGAGTTTCCCTCTTTGTGAGTTGAATCCTTGTGTTGTTTGCAGCAGCAGGAAGCCGTCCTCAGACTCAAAGCCTCTGCCGCAGAAAAAGTCCGCAGATTGCGTGAAGAAGGACAGGTGTGCTTTCTGTCAAACCCCGATGCGTATTTGTGACAATATTGGTCCGATCTAATCTGTGATTTCAGATTTATCGCTTGTTTCTTGTTATAGATTGAAAGCCATTTCCAGAATGAATTTATCTGCCTGCAGGTATTCTGTAGTTGAAGCGATTCTTTACAGCTATTTTAATTTAACAGGAAAGATTCAGATGATGGCAAAACATCTAAGAAACTCTCAGATGACACCAAGAGAGAAAGGTTGGAAGCTCATTAACTGTGCATGTCAAAGTGAATGTGGGGAGTTCCTACTTTGCCGAATTATTATTATTATTAGCAACTTAAAGTTTACAACCGGAATTAGTTCAAAATCTCACATTTTCTTGTCAGGAAAGATTCTTCTGACTCTAAACCACCCTCTACCAAAAAGCCCACCATCGAGGCCAAAAAAGAAAAGCACAGGTGTGCAGGAGTGTGTGCAGAATCAAATGTGCACTTTTGCACAGAAAGGTGTGTCTAATTGTCGATGTTTTTGCGGCAGGAAGGATTCCAGTGAACTGAAGCCGAGCCAACCTGCGAAAGGCCATTCCACTGACTCCAAATCCGTCAGGTACGAAACGCATTCAAACGTAAATCTAACATAAGGAAAGTACGTCGAAACGATGGATTCGGATCCATCCCGTATTCACTCTAAACTGTTTCTGCGTAGACGCGAGTCCGCCGATTCAAAGAGAAGCAGCTCACCTCCAGCAAAGAAGATATCAAGTGAAAGGTAAACATTGTGGTTTGTAATTTGTGGACGCTGTGCATGCTAATGTCTCGCGCTAATTGATTAGGTGATCAAATGAAGGGGTGACAAAAGTCTGGAGTTGTTTAGGATTTTCCATCCATTTCATACTGTCACATACTGCATGACGTCCTGTAATATTCAGATGGATTAAAGGATAAGAAGTTTAAACAAGCATCATTCAAAGACCACTTCAATAGAGCACAGTAAAGTTCAGAGTTCTTACAGGGATTTAAAACATTTGCACAATGATGTGTTTCTCAGGAGAGAGTCTTTAGGCTCGAAGCCTCTTGGACAGCCACAGAGGAAACCGTCTACTGACAGCCTGGAAAGGTACTTAGCTGTTGGGATAGAAACTGTTAAAAAAGACGCTGGTCATGTGTAACTTTATTTTAAATGGGGAAAAAAAAAGTGAGCGATTTCATTTTATGAAATATCCTATGTTTCAAAAAACATCAATAAATCGGTAATTTCCAGAGCTTTTAAATACTAAAGCATCCCTCCTGCCCCCCAACAGGAAGGGTAAAATCGAAGCGCCCAGAACTCCCACCACCCCGACCAGTCCGCTGTCACCCAGCTTCAGCTCTCCGGGGGGTCCTCTGTCCCCTCACCTGGCTACTGGAGACTCCGTTAGAGACAAGTGCATTGAGATGCTGGCAGCTGCCCTGCGGACAGACAGTGAGGCTCAAACCTCTCTGTAGACTACTGAAGCCTCAGAGGCGATGACTGCGCTGACTAATTCGCTCTGCGTTTCACAGATGACTACAAAGACTTTGGAGCAAACTGCGACGGCATGGCAGCAGAGATTGAGGATCATATCCTTTGCTTACGTCTCATCACCGCTGGTTCTTATTTTACTAATTGGTGGTAGATGAAAATGTAGATCTTACTGTTTGACCTTGACTGCTTGAGTTCACATATCTACCAGGAGATCAGGGCCACAGACATGAAGTACAAGAACCGAGTCCGGAGCCGCATCAGCAACCTGAAGGACCCCAAGAACCCGGGACTTCGCAGAAACGTCCTGGCCGGCAGCATCGAGTTGAGCCGCATCGCCAGCATGTCTGCTGAGGTAGTTCGCTGTCACGCAGTGACCGCTTCCAGTATCCCCCTCTTTAGATTTCGTCCTCGCTCTAGGCCACATGTTCTCCTGCTCGCTGTGTTGTGTCCAGGAAATGGCCAGTGATGAGCTGAAGCAGCTGAGGAACGTCCTAACCCAGGAGGCTATCAGGGAGCACCAGATGGCCAAAACCGGTGGGACCACCACAGACCTGCTGCAGTGTGGCAAATGCAAGAAGAAGAACTGCACCTACAACCAGGTAAACGGGGCTGCTCTTATAACTTAAACGGGCCGCCACAAAGGAAACGGAGGCAAGATGACATAATGATAACGAGTCGCTGTCGCTTCCTCTTCCATGATTCCATTAAAAGAGGAACCGAGCTTTGGCTTTCTGTTTGGTGTTGCACCTAAATGTTTCACATCATCAAACAAATGTTAGCAACAAACAAAAAGCCTGATTTAATCTAAAGTGATGTCTTTAAATAATGATCTTCCATATTTAGGGGAGGAAAAAAAAACTATCCAACACCTACCTGACCATGGGAGAAAAGGCTAATAACTGACCGACTATGACATTCATAACATGATCAAGCATTTGGAATAACTTGTCTTTCACTTTGTTGTGGAGGAAGTGAAAGACTTCCTTGTATGTTGGCAGAATTATTCTAACTCAGCTAGGGGGTGCACATTTTCAAAACCTTCATTTGAAAATGAAAGGTTTTGTATTTTTGGAGCTGTTGAGAGGTGAGCTCTCTTGAGCTCAGTTAACCTGAAGACCAGGACTTTCTTCTGACGGAGAACAGACTGCATGCTCACATCACTTACAGCTCGTTGTTCTAAATGCAGCAGAGAAGTTTGATGTCTATGACGCCTTTTTCCAAAATATGTTTGTTCTGGGATGAGATTTTTGCTCCTGTCCACCTGTCTGGGTTTTGGTTGTTTTATTCTCCGTAGCCCTTTTTTCTGTTTTTCTGGTCCCTGGTGTGTCTGGTTCCTGTCATGATTCTGAATGTTGTGTTTGGATCTATTCTGGTTTTTGTGTTGCTATTCCTTGTGTATAATTTTTTTTCCCCTGGTTGCATTGTTTGCATATAGATTTGTTATTGATCTGTTTTCCTTGGCTCATCAGTTTGCTTCATGCGCAGCTCTTTTGGAGTCTGTTGATTATACTCACCTGGTTTCCACTTCTCTCATCACTCCTCATCTGTATTTATACGTTTGTTCACTTTGTTACTCTCCAGATTCTTTTCTAAGTTTTCGTTCCACTTTATTTTAGGTGATCATTTATTGCTTTACTCCTTTCAGGTGCAGACCCGCAGCGCTGATGAGCCGATGACCACATTTGTCCTCTGCAATGAGTGTGGCAACCGCTGGAAGGTAGGCCTTTAATCTGATTTGCAAACTTTTCCACTTACAAAAAAAACTAAAACATGTTCAAAATTGTTTCTCTTTCTGTTTTGCTTTTAAATTTCAGTTCTGCTGATACCTTCAGAGGTGAAGCTATTATTTTCAGAGACCCTGTATTGCAACTGGATGAGAAAAAGTTAGCGAACCACTGTAGATGATGAATTCAACAAAAAACGCTGTTCTTGCAATTTTTACTTGAGATTTTTTTAGATTTATGAGCATGGATAAATAAAGTTGGAATACAGTGGATTGGACTACGGCTTAATCATAAAATCCACATGGTTGTAAATGAATAGTAAGTAGGATCTTGGACCTAATTAACACGACACGTTAATCTCTTTAACATGCCATGCAACACAATAGCCGTTTATTTTGTATATACATATATCTTCCAATAAAACCACATAAATAAAAACTCTCTGAAGCATCATTTAAGAAAAAAAATGATTGTAAATTGCCATTGCTGTGTTTGATGTGTACAAACTGCATGTCAACTTCCTCTTTTTTAGCATCATTTTAACCCTTAATGTATATGCATTTATAGTGTTTTTTTTTTTTGCTCATGCAACAGAGTCATTAGATTTCACAAGAAATGTAACAGAGGCCTAGAAATACGTTTTTTAGTTTTTATTTTCCGCCAAAAAGTCAGGTAAATGTAACTGAATAAATACTTAAAGCAAAAATAAAAGCTACATCATTTTGGCCAAACAATTCATTCATCTGAATTAATTGGACTCTGCTTTGGGAAGTTGCCTCTGGTTTGCTCATCTTTTTCACGTTGGTTAAAGTCGTGATACCTGGAATTTTTTTTTTCCAACCTCACTTACATTTTCTGCTATATGCAAGAGTATATATTTTTCTGTTCCTTTAGTCCCAGGAAAGAACAGTAGGTGGCGATAGTTCCCAGGAACCTAAAACACAAACCTGCTGCAGACACAGCCACTCAAAAAAATACATTAATCTTTTACCACTGTGCTACAAATGATAAAATTCGTGTCTCATTTAAGACCAGGTGGGTAAATAAAGCAAATAGAAGTGCTGGTGAAATTCAGTCACATTTTCAAAGAGAGGATAGAGAAAGCATCTTCCTTTTCAAGCTTCAGTAATCTGCTAACTATGCTCAATCTGTCCTGGAAAACCTGTGGACGGTACTTATGCAACACTTGTTACTGCATTATATATATATATATAATTTTTTTTGTTAAACAGAAAAAAGGACAGGTTTCCAGGCTGCCCTATGTGAGTATCCACAATCTATTTTAACGTGATTAGAAACACATTAATTTGCTTTTTCTGCATCATTTCTGCCATTAAAAAACCCTTTGCTGATCAGCAGGCTAAGACGCCATAAACACTGACTCGGCTGTGTGCCAGTGCTTATGCTTTAAACTTTGAAACTTTAAATCTTCTGGAAAATGCTGTGTGAATTTCAGCTCGACTTGACAGGAAAAAAAACAAAACAAAACCTACAGCTGACTCCATTAACTAGCATTCAATTCTGAATATACTTACAGAAACAGATGATATTATTGACAAAGCCCAAATGTGTTCCCTATTATAATTTGTTAATGGATTCTGCAACATAATTCCCCACATTTTGAGGCAGCTGCTCGGCTCTCTGACCTCTTTTTGTTCGGAACAGTTGGTGATTTCCGATCAGAAAAGGATAATTTATTCTCCTAGGAATAAACATTATTTTCCTTCCCATTCTTTTCCCTGATATAATCCTCATATTGAAAATATTTTCATTTTCAGCACTTTAACATTCAGAAACAACACAAACCTCCCCCATATATATTAGCCCTATTAAAATGTCTATTTCTACAGCTCTAGCTAAAAATATATTTTTATATCGCTGCAATCAAAAATCTTTGAGAAAGGGATGCCTGTAAATTACTTCAAAAAAATAAAATGAATCTTTTAGTCACTCATTTTGTGATACCGCAAGGCTCCATTCTTGGACCTCTTCTCATTCTTGTTGGTATTTGAAGGCAAACGGGGAGAAAAATAAACAAAACAACTCATTTTAAAAAAAAGGAAAGTAGAGACGCATGAAGAGAAACTGTTGGACTTTACAAAAACTCCCAGCACAAATACTAGGAGGAGAGATTCCTGATACAAGAACGGGTGAGTTTAAATAATGAATGTGAAACAGTTGCTACGGCTGCAGGGAGGGAGGAGAAGACAGAGTAGCAAAGCAGCACAAGGAAAAGACTGAGATGAATAAAAACATGATGGTACGTAACACTACGACAGATTATCTGTCACAGCAACAAACTTAAATAGAGTGCTCAGAAGCTGACATGGAGAGGCGTGAGTGACTAATTTAAAAGGATTTCACATAAATAGGCACTAAAGAGGACAAATTAAAACTAGCCAAAAATTAGATCATTTCCAGATCGCTACCAAACTAAATGTAAACTAAAACGTCTGTGGTGCACTTAAGAAATGCAGGGTATGTACATTTATTTGCAATTAAATCGAATTAGAAGTTCTTTCTCCAAATTAAACACAAAATGTCACTTTTAATGACTACTGTGTTGTCAAATTTATTCAATCTCTTCATGACAAGCAACTTTAGTGACGCATCCTTTTGTACCTGCTGCCAATGTGACTTTTAGCCAGACTCTGCCCAGAACTCTCCATTTCTTAATTCCCAGTCAGTGTTTGGATTTGCTGGTAAGTTTGTCATGTTGCAGGATTCAGTTCGACTTTCAGGGTCTCACATTTTTCTCAATCTCTGTCACATACGCATGGTCGAATTCAAGATCGATAATAAGACGGTGGTGATCTTACCTGGTCTTGATGCAGCAAAGCTTCCCTAAACCTCAAGACGTCCACTTCTGTGCCTCACAGCTTGTATGAGGTTGTGTTAAACGTGACATCTGTTTAATATAAAGCAACCAAATAATTCAGTTTTAGAGTCATCTGTCTGACGACCAATGTTGTGACAGTCCTGGCCTTTGTCTAAATTTTCTTTGGCAAACATTAGTCTGACCTTTGTGATTTTCTTAGAGAGGAAATGTTTCCTCATTACACACCTCACAGGTGACCCATGTCCTGTCTCGTTCTGATTGGACATGAACTTTCACGCCAGCCGGCCATGGACTTAGTACTGACCATTTATATCCTGCTATTGGATCAGTTTGCATGAATTCACCACACTGTCAAAGCCGTTTATAATACGCTTCATGCTTTCAGTATGTTGTTTCAGCATCGCTTTACAAGAGAACATTAAAGTCTGGGTCATTCTTAATGAAACTGGGGTGATTAAAAGACGATGATATATAATCACGGATTATTCTATTATACCAGCAGTAATTTTAGCTAAGAGATTAATTCCGAGGGTGCTCTATTAAAACTGTTTGAATGAAAAATAATGTTTCTCCTTCCCAAATGTTGTGGAGACAAAGTGTCAGACTCCTCTTTTTCTCCTGCTCCCATAATGGATCTTTAAAGCAGCCGCTCCCTGCCTGCCCAAGCCATTAGCGCTTTGAGAAATTTCTCACTCATCAAAACTGTTTTTCCCTTTTTGAAATCTCGACAGTGCTGCACTGCAGCAGGCTGATGGAGTTCACCAACCTTTCTCTTTTGCTGAGAAACTTTTGATGCGAAAACTCGGATCAGACTTTCTAAAGAGGCCTTCATTGGTGTTAAACACATCCTCTATCTAATAGTGGGTCGGCGCCCATCTTCTGCATTAAAAAAACAGTCCTGGCTCATTGATGCTTGGACCTTGAAGTTGTGCTGTGGTTTCCAGTATTAAAGTGTTGCCAACAACAACTCTGGTCTTCTCTGCCAATGCTTACTCAGCACTTCCTATTGATGCTCAACTAGATTGAGATCTGGGGAATTCAGAGGCCAAGTCAACACCTCAAAAAAAGAGTACTGAAAAAAAAGTTTTTTTTTTGCAAAAAGCTTTTTTTCTTTTCTTTTCTTTTTTTTTTTTTTTTTTTTTTTTACAAAAAAACAGGGAATATCCCATTAGCAAAAAGATGTACATTTTCTGCAACAATAGTTAGTTAGTTTGTACGTGTACAAGTGATATCAACATTGGATGGCAAAACATAACATTTCCCAGCAGCAGAACTTTGCCCAAAGAATCGTCAATTGTGCCTTCCTCTCTAAGTGCATCTTGGTGCAGTTTGCGAAAAAAAACACCAAAAAACATTATCATTCAAAATACAAAAATCAATTTCCATTATCGGTTCGGTTGAAACCACTTACTTGCCACCTTTCACCTGTCCTCCACTCAACTCGGCTACCATGAAACCATGGTTGTTTGAGCATGTTTCTATTAATCCTTCACAATATCGACTCATACACCACAACACTCTCTGAGCTCCACTGTCGTCTCATGCAGACAGTCTCGCTGGCGAGACAGGTTTTGTTGATTCACCCTTCTTCTGTTCGGATAAATTACAGTAAATAACCTTTATTTCACTTTTCTGGTCTTGACTAGACTTGTCTCACGCATTATATTTTTTTTCATAATCACAGCAGTACATTCAAAGCAGTCACTCTCCATCATGCTGCAGTGACAGGAGCTCACCAGAAGCTTCGTCTCCTTTCCCTTTGGACGTTTGTGTCGTCAAGCTTTTAACGCTGTAGTCTTCAGTGTTTGAGTGGAGTTGGGGAGTCTTTTACAGCACAATAGGGTCTTCCTCCTTCGCTCCCATTGTGATAACTCCTGCTTTCATTCCAATTATTTATTGTTTAATTCCTTTGATGTATGCAAATGAAGAATGGTGTCGTTTGAGGATTCGCAGTTTGTTGGATGTTTAGAGTGAGTCATGTCTGCCTAGAACAGGAGCCATGGGAGCCTTGTTCCTGGTATGGTATCACATGCATGGATGCTTGATGCCGGGTGAAATGACCTGCAGGAGCAAGAGGCTCTGCAGAGTGCTGGGAAATATGCGATGGCAGTGCTCCATGACTTCACCCGAAAGTAAGGTTTACGAGAGAAGTTTTTACAGCAGAGACATCTAAGAATAGAATAGAAATATCTTTTATTGTTCCACACTGGGGAAATTCATATGTGCCAGCAGCAAAGTAAATGGAAGCATGCAGATTCAACCGAGGTAAAAAAATATGAAAACACAGTAAGAACAAGGCACTGTACAATAAGGGCACATTTATAAAATAATAATAATAATAATAATGTACAGGGATTAAAGATAGTAAATTCAGAGCAAAATAAATGTGGGACTGCAGAGGGTAATTTAATGAAAAGTACAAGATGTGCCTACATGCACACATACAAAAAACAAACAAACTGGTGATTTACAAGAAACTAAAACGACAAATAATAGTAAACAAATATTACTGTATTATTCTACTTGTAAGAGGCGACTATCTCAGAGTCCGATCCCTCGTTCTTCCTCGGTGTCAGTGATGTTGGGTCTGGATCGGCTTTAGTGGAAATCCACCGCCAGCTCCTTGGCTTCCTCCACGTTGGTCAGGAAATGCTTCAACTGTCACAAAGTATCTCTCTCCCGGAACGTTAGCTGGAGATTGGCACCAGCACCTCCCGACCCCATTAAGGGACAAGGGTGTAAGAAAATGGATGGATGGATGTCACAAAGTACTGAGTCCACTGTCTGTGTCTCTTCGACTACTAAATGCTTTGAGGTGACATGTAATAATAATGTAATAATAACACAATAATGCTTATATTTAACATAAGGATGTGTGCTAACGCGTAGTTTTCTCTAAAGCATTTTTAAAACCAGTATTTTTATAGCATGCCTCTACTTTTAGAGCATCATAGTGCAATTAGAGTCAAATTCTTACTATTGGTACAGTACTGAACATTTCCACTGGCCAGAAAAAAACAAAACGGGGAATCCCCCCCCCCCCCCCCCCCGAAAAAAAAAACAAAACAACAAGTGTATTACATATTGTTATGCATGTCTATTTTGCACACAAAGCAGTGAACTTAATTATCCCCGACCAGGAAGTTCGTATTTTTAAAAATGTTAATCAGATCAATATATAACCATAAATTATCATGTAAATACCTCTGACTAACAGCCTTAAATGTCACATCCATTTCAGGCAGTCTTCATCAGGACTATCAAGTATAATGAGACCAACGCTACTGTTATGGAGATTAATGTCCCTTCTCCTCACCTTCTCGAGATGATTTAATGAACCTGGAGGAGGATAGAAACCTGGGGAAAATGCTTAACACAGCAGAATGAAGGAGGGCAACTTTATGGAAAAAACTTACAGAAATCTGCAAAACTGCTGAAACACTGATTTCCACTATGACTTAAAATGTTTTTATTTAGAGTGTTTAATAACAACTTGTACACTGTAAATTGCAGTCAGTCTTTCAGCCAGTCATCACTTTTACTATTTTTGCCACTACAATATAACGTTTTGCTAGTTTGTCGTTTTATTTTCTGATTGAACTGACCTGTTGGAATGTGTTTCCACTTATTATAAAAGTCAATTAACAATTAATATTTCCACCCATGGTGCATGTTGTTTTATCTCCAATGTTACTCAGATTGGAAGAACATACTGTCATCCCAAACACAGAGTCATCAGCCTTACGGAGCTCTACTTCTACATCTAGATAATTTCAGCCACGTTGAGCCAAAACAAGTTGATTTGAAGGTCCATTAGAGCCTGGCTTTATTCTCAGAAAACACTTTCCCCTCTCTGCTCCCTTCTTGGCTGGGAATTGAAGGCAGGATGAAAAGGTCTGACAGGATTATTCATCCTCATTTCTCCCTTCCTGGCTGACTAATGCCACTGTAGTGTTTCTAACTCTGTTCGTCTCTGAGTGAGGACCTAATTAGGCTTCAGTTTGTTGCAACAAGAAAGGGAAAATATCAGCTTCAAAAGTTTGGCTCAGCAATATGCTTTTGTTGTTTCTAATACAACAATCTCTTTGTTTTTTTTGTTTTTTTTAAAATCTCATTATGATGCAGACTTGATGTGTTTGTATAGCTGGAAATGGTTTCTGTATTTTTTCCCCCACAGTGATTTGTGATGTCATATTGTTTTCTGGGCCATTAACTAATTAAACATTTTCCATTTTTTTGGATTTTCCTTTTTAATCTTATGTTTTATGTCTACTATAAGCGCACAAGTAGATCATTTCAACTTAAAGCTAACTTTTAGGTTAAATGTAGCTATTACCGCTAAAATTTTAACAGTATTTAACATATTTCTCCATATATAATTGGAGGTCTGACTTTGGATGCCAAATCATCAGAAAGCAGATATTTGTTGGATTTTATGGTAATTTATAGAAAGAAGCTTCCAGCTTTGCTTGCTCTTCTTGTTTTTATAATATCTAATAAGCTGAAGACATTTCCTCAGTTTGATTGCTCTTAATTGCCCCCTAGAAACATGCAGCTTATTTTGTGAGTTTATGGATAAAGTATAATTCTACTGTAATTTCTCAAAGCTGGTCATATTGGTCCCTTTATGAACACAAAAATGTAATTACAAGCGGCTGATTGTCGGTGCATAATTAACTGTAACTTCAGCATGTCAACATTTACTCCTTCCACAAACTTTTCCTGTGCAGGGAGTCTGAATCCAGTCCCCCGTTTTTACTCTAAAATCTTTTGTCAGACAATGGGATTGCATAACTGAGGCCAGATATTGGTTACTTATTCAGTATGCAAAGAGAATGGTTTAAATCTCATTGAACGCAGCTATTATTCACTTTCTTGTCATCATCAGTGAAACGTTGCATAAACTGGATGTCACCATGCCATTTCTTTGAGCTGTAAATATCAGTGACCATCAGAAAATGGACAAATAGGTTTGAGTCAGGGGTTATAAAAAGCTGATTATGAAAAACTGATTTTGTTCATCAAAATTTAAAATTTGCCTTACTTCTCTTCAGGCTGTATTTTTTTGTGACTCTATAGTCGAGTCCACTACTCCTCCTTTGGTTCATTCAACTAGAAATAGCAACCCTGACTAAATTTCAACTTTTCTGTTCTCGTCTTGACTGAGTGGGAGCTCAGTAAGAGGTACAGCTGCAGACAGTCTGCCCACCTTCTACGTTTTGCATTAAATTCAGTCAAATGTTTAAATCTCCTTCAAACACTCCTGCCACAATGGGGATTTTGACAAACAGCACACGGACATGGTTTCACTGCATTTGAGCCTTTTTGCTGAAACAGATTTCAGACATAATTTTCCGGATGCCTCAGCGAGGGGCAGCAGACCTCTCAGAGAACAGAGAAAGGCATTACAGGAGCGCCATGCTTTCGCTGGGAGGTTTCTATGGCAACCACATTTTTCCCAACGTCATCTTTTTTTTTTTTTCTCTCTCAGATTGGTCGTTGAGGTCTCTTGACTCCTACAATAAGTAAATGGTCTCCATACTAGCCAATTTAAATGCACTTCTCTGTTCACTGTCTTTGAACATCTGCTGTCAGACGCGTCTGTTTTTCATCACCTGCCGGTTTCCATCACCTCTCATCACGCAGGCAGTCTGTCCATCTTCCTGTTCCTGTCAGATTTCCTGCCATATTTCATCTCCTGCCCTCATTCTCTCAACCTCTTACTCTTCCGACTTCAACAGCGCTTGAGCAGGATGTCGAGCGGTCGGTTGTTTACCTTCATTTACATGCGTCCTCGCTGCTGCAGCAGCAGGCAGTACAGAGGTGGTCCTGCAGCTTTATTATCAAGTTTGTTTACAGATAATACTTTACACGACCCGGCGCACTTAAAAAAAATCAAAACCAACCAATACAGATTAAAAAATATGATTTAAACACCTAGGAAATATCCCACTCGAATGAAAACATCAAATCAAATAATGTAATATAAACATTTATTCATGATAAATATGTATGCCTGAAGTGTGGGAGGAATGAAATGCTTTCAGTTTGTTGTCAAAACAAAATATTGTGATGAAAACGGTTTCCAGAAAAGAAAAGAATGGTGGAAGAAATGTGGAGCTGACTTATAACTTACTAAAGATTGACATAGCAATAAGTGATCACAATATGTAGTATTTATGCATTAATGGTAAAAGCGGTAATAACAAAGTGTTTAAAAGTGTACTAGTCTTTTTTGGTAAATAAAAAAAAACAGTCAGACCCTCATAAATAGATATTTTGCTCGAAATAACATTTTATCAAAGAGAAAATGTCAGACAACTTCTACAAAATAAAATGCTAAATCACGTCAGCTTTTAAAAAGAATCACAAAAAGAGAAATCATAATTCTTATGGGAATAACTTCCCCCAATATACTTCAAATATGAAAGAAGAAAGTTAAAGAAAAAGTACTTCTTGGTATATATCTGTGTTTTAATCCATTTCTATTATTTTTATGGTCTAATATTTTTATTGCTTTTGCTTTCATCATTGTATATAGTAACCTTTTGAAAGGCATGGTGTATTTGTACGTTTGTGCTGACATTTAAATAATCTTACAACTTGATAAGGACCAGCTTAATCTTACCACAATCCCTTGAAATGAGTGTTTACTTCCCTCTAGTATTAAGCAGAGTTTGCACTTCAGAGACTCAGCAATTGGATTTACACTGATAGGTGGACTTTGGGTAAATATCTGTATTAGGATTTTACTCCTAACACAGATTCTTACATCAGATATTTGAGCTTTTCTTTCTGTCTAATGTTAAAAATTCCATGTATCATTGTCGTTCCACTTCACAATTATACAATAATTTATGCTACAGTCGTTGGACTGTATATTCACAATCTTCTAAGAGATAAGAGTAATATTAAGTCTATCTCTTATTCTATTTGAAATAGGACAATTTTTAAAGTCAGAACCATTTTCCACGGCGCCACAGAGTCATCTGTAATTTTCCATCTTGTTTTCCTGCTGTGACTTTCAAAGAAAAAACTGATGAGATTCTGCCGCTCTCCATCATGTGGGTAATTGCATCTGATCTTTGCCTCTTTAGGTGTTACATAAACCTGTCCACACTCCCTGTTTTCTCATGCAGGCAGCATTCTTTAACTGCTGGTTGAGGTAATGATAGGGTTTTGACATTTTATGCAAGCCTTTGTCTGCCTCTGTACATGTGCATGCAAATATCAGAGCGTTTACGAGGGTAAGCAGCCAGGCCTGCTCGGCTCCGGACTCTCTTCCGTCTCATTTCACACCTGCATGACACCCAGCGCTTCCACCTTCACTTTGAATCAGTGCAGGTCTGCAGTGACCCTGAAGAAAATCGTGCAGTAACACAACAAAAGATAGAGACTGTGAAATGATACAAAACAATAGATAATTAAAGTAATGTAACCGCCGAGTGAGCATGTTTTTGTTTGATTTTGTTTCTATATATATATATATATATACGCACACACATACATATGAAGTATGAGTTGATAGTCTGAAAATCTCAAGCTCCTCTGTCTTCTTCTTGTGGTTGGTTCTACTGGCATCTGCAGAAATGCACTGCTCCCAGTCAAAAATAACCAATCACGGCCAGGGGGAGGGTCTTAACGCAGTTAATCAGACTTGTGTATGAATATTCAAACAAATGTTTTCCGTGTTCTCGGTCTCTGGGATTTTTTCGGACTACATGAAACACAAAAGAATTTCAATCATCTGGATTGTTGCCATGATGCTGCCCTGCCTTATGCGTTGAGTCTCCGCCACAGGGAGGGGGTGAACTATGTAGCAAAATTTAGAGAAGTTTTTTTAGATCTGCTCATTTGTTTTTAACTTAAATAACTTTTTTTGTTTCCATAACAGTAGGAAAGTGTGCTGTTTTTATTTAATCTCACTTGAAATGAATGTAAATTTGTTTTGCAGTGATACAGTTTCACATAGAAAGTGATACCAAGTTCAGCACAGTTCATAGAATTTATGTTATTCTCATATTCATCAAATCTCAAACACCAGTAAAGCCACTGCAGGTCAAGAAGGACGTCTCAGCTTTGCACAGGGTTCAGACCATCAGCAGTTCATTTATCCTTCAAGTGAAATCTGTTTTTACCTCATTCAAACTTTTAAATCTTTACAAAAAACCGGTAACATCCTTGAACTCTCAGTGTGCTGAACTCGTTTTCGTCATGCCTTTTATTACTCAATTGGTCTTTTTTGTTTATATATTTTTTTAAATATTCCTCCCACATCCCACGTTGATATTTCAACCATTCAGCTTCGACGACATCAATAACTCTTCTGCAGGTTTTGTCCCGAAGGATAGATTTGTGACCTCTTGTTTCTCCAAGGTCTTTTCTTTCTAACATTTTATTATGTTTATGAATTTTTTTTCACATAAAGTTTGAATGTGACAAGCTTTCAGCCAAATAAAGTGGTTAGGAGACAGAGTGTTGCATCAACACTAACGATGGTTGTTGTATTAGTTCTGGATCAGCCAATTAAAAAGGTGTAGAATTTTCAGAGTGACAAGATAATTACCATACTGACTGGCTTATCAGAAATTCTGGAAAAGGATTAGGATTCCCTCCAACATCAGTGTGTGACCAAGCTGGGGCCCAGCATGTTTCTCCAAGGTCTGTCGTTATCTACGGTCCTTGCATTCAATAATTTGGCCCGTGATTTTTAAATAAATAAATCAACAGTTATATTGTCGATTTCTTCAAGATTCTTTCATACTTTTAAAAGACAACAAATTATAATTAATAGTGGAATAACCAGTGTGGCACTGGCTAAAAGAATTTGGCAAGTTTTAATGCTCAAATATCAAATATGAGCTTTACTGCCAAACCCACCAACACATTTTACTTGTTTTTGAAATTAGTTTTTTCCCCACACAATATTTTATTGACCAAACATAAACTGCCTTACTTTCTGTGCAATTTACCACTACGTGGTGTTTTTAACCATTTTGTGTCACTGTAATTCTGTGATATCAGTTTAAAATGAACTATGACTTGATTTTGAAAAAAATAAAAGTAAACCCAGCATATTTCTTCTCCATTTTTTAAAACACATAGCTGTTGTTTTTCTTGCTGCAATTGAAAATAATAATAATAAAAAAACTAAATCTAAATATTTCTTTTCTTCTTATACCTTGTGTCATAGATTTCGATCAGCTAAGCACGGGGTCCACAAAGACATTTTACCCACAGGGCTACTGCTTCAGCTTACAGCATTCACACTGCATTTCCACAGGAAGTGGAGTTTCTCTAGCTTCTCCTTGTATTTTCATTGTTTAGGTCAAGACCGAGGTTCTGCCACGCAGAACAACCCAAGAAGAATGACTCAGTTCCTTCAAAGGAAGAGCTGCTTCGAGAAGAAAAGCGTAAACATCAGTCATTGCAGTATGGAGGATGTCTCTGCCTCCCACTTGCTTTGTTTGTTCCCTTCATTCAGGCATCGTTAATGACATCATTGCTCTTCAAACACATACAATGATTTAGACACATTAAAGCACTTCGGCTTTGGCTCTGAGGGCTGTGAGGATTTGTGGAGATTCACCAGCAGACTAAACGTTTGTAGCAGGAACAGCATTTTTCATTTGGCAGTCACTGCCTCTCTCTTGTCTTATCTGAGCCGTTTGCCCCCACCAGACGCAAATCAGGGAACTAATCAAGTCCTAGACCCACAGATATCACTGTTGCATAACTAATTGTCAGCTGAAGCTCTGACGGCAAACGGAACCGCTGGCTGTTATCGCCGAACGCTGATGAGAAAGAGCTTAAAAAGCAAACACCAGAGGAAATAACGTCCTCTGAGATTTCCATTTAGCAGCAAGAGAGAGCGAAGAGCAGCCAGTCACAGCTATCATGCCAGAGGAGCTTCCTCTGCGAAGATTTCACAGTTTATTCAAGGAGTGAGATATTAAATCAACGTAAAGAGATGGAGAACACTCACTGGTTTTGGGAAGCGTGACTAGGATTCCAAAACACACCTGCAGTGAATATCCTTTAAAAGGAATAACATCTGACAGTGTCCTTCCTTTAATGGTAAATAAACTAATTGTTTAATATATTTTTCAAAAGAGGCTAAAACCTAAATGTCAGAGAGTCACTGTATCACATCCCAGTTTAAGCTGATTTCTGTTACTCGGCTTCTTCAGAGGCAAAACGGTCAATAAATGCAATTAGAGCGATGACACATAAACAATAACAGTCCAATTTCTTCTAAATAATTACTGTAGAGCTCAGGACTCAGTAAATAACCGACTTACAGCCTGATGTTTCTGGTTGATCAGATAAATATCAATGTTGTCTCTGAGCCTATCAGAATCAAAACAGTCCTGCTGAGGTGAAGAAAGCTCAGCCATTTCCCTAACATAGGCAAAACAATAGACACATATTTTTTTTATTAAAATAAAACTACATAACTGCGAATTAAAATGATGCAGTTCTGCCACTGCAACTGGTTGTTGATGACTGAGCAGCAGGTCAAACCAGGAATAATGTTGTTGCACTAAGGGCAACGCTGTGCAGGCATGAACCAGAGATGCAGTGAGAGCTGCTTTTTAACATATCTGATCTATTCCTTCAGCTTTAAATCAAGCAGATAAATAGACCAGAGGAAGTGAAGCTTTGCTCTCAACCTCCAGGTGTTTTACTTATATTTGTTCACACAAAAACCTTCTACAGTTTTGGCATAGAGTTGTCAAACCACGGATGTCATGGCTGGCAATCTGAGCAGGCAGCTTTATTAAAAGAGCTAATTTTAGCTTGTTTTTCTGAAGTTATAACAAGGAATCTGTGTACTAAAATGTAAAATATCCACTTGCAAATGGATATGCAAATATGGGAAATAGAAAAGATAAATGTGACTGTAAAAGTACATTTAAACAGCAGAAGAAATCATCGTTGTTTAATGTTTTTTGTTTAAATAAAGTGAAAGGATTGTATTCTGTCATGAAGCAGGTTTTTAGTCTTTTTTGAGTGATTCTATGGAGAAAAGCAAGAACAAGTTTCTTAATCTTAAATCAGATAAATTGTTGCTGGGAAAATGCTCATACATAAAATGTAGTTGGCACAATGCAGAATTTTCAGTGTTTTGTTTTTAGGTTTTTAACATTTTGCCAGTTTTTCAGCCGTTCTGGCTGCTGTCAGGCAGAGAGGTAGCAAAGGCCCAAATGGACACGCCGACTCTCCTCTGGAACATTTTAGTTGAATGTCAAGCTGAGCGTAACAAAGCATTTTCTCACTTTGTCATCTCCATCCTTTCCTGCGGGGGGTGGTGGTGGGGGGGGGGGGGAGGGTAGGTCAGAAGCCCCTGATGCATAGGCAATTGTAGAAAAGTGAGATACTCTGTGGACGGATCATCTTCCCATTTAGCTCCATGTCTGCATCACATATCAACGCACACTCACCCTCAAGACCAGCTTGGAGTAAAACAGCTCGCATTAACACGCACGTCTGCAGAAGAAACATGAAAACAAACCTGGCATAAAAGCTCATTTCCAGAACATCAATGTGTAGCTCCAACTTAACATCTACAGAGCAATTGTTATTCACAGTGACTGTGTTAAATGATCAGAGTCCTGCGGTCGCTGACCTCCAAATGCAACCAGCCAGTTGTTTCTGCAGGGGGATCCTACTGATGCCAAATGGAATAACAAAGGCTGTGTTAACATCTTCAGAGCTGAAGACAGCAGCAGGAGTTCTGCGCTGAAAACTGTGGACACTTCAAGGCAATGCGACATGACAGCTAGCAGATGCTCAGCTCTCCAATGGGCTTTAGCTCTGACAGACAAGTGACTTACAGCACTGTCAGTAAACATGTTCTTTTGTTTCTTCTCTCTTTCATGCACAAAGGTTTCTGAAGCAGAAGAGTAGATAATTCAACATGTGTCCCCTCATTTTATTGTTTCTTGTTCTAGGAAAGAGATAGCCCACGTAGAGGGACATAACTTATTTTGAGAACCTGGAAAAGTCTGACGTTGCTATTAAAACTTATTCACTCACAATACCAAAAACATAAATAATACAACAGTTTCTTTAAGCTAATCACTCAATCTATTGAGGAATACACTCACGCTGGGATTGACACAACTGTACGGGTCCAATCTGTCTATCTTGTTTCATCACTAAAAATTGAATGCCAATCTTCATTACGCAACAATCTAGCAACATGCAGACTTAAAAGAGCGCAGCGTCTCCTGCCATGAGGGACATGGTTCAGAGATGCAGCGTAATCCTTCCCAAGGTTTTCATTGGGTTGATGACTGATGCGGGTAATCACGCTGCCTGTGCAGACTAATGATGAGTGATTTTCTCTAAGGGAAAAGGAGAAAAATAATAATATATAAAAAAAACACCACCTCAGCTGTCTGTTTTTGTCTTTTAACGCAGGAGCCATATCTCGTTCTTTTACATTTCCTCTGTAGGTCTCAGAACTCTGCAGGGAGACAGATGTAGAGGATTGTAAAGGTTCTGTCATCACAGTGAGCGTTCACCCCGCTGTCATAACGTTCCAGGTTGTTTTTTTTTTTTTTCGGAGCTCCCTCTTTGCGGAACAGATTGTTCTCTAAAATAAATACCTATTTCATCACATCTGCAGCAACAGAGCAGGCGAAGAACTTTTTGCATGCAGACATTGATAAGCACAATGAGATAAGCACACCGTGTGAGCTGGCTTACTTTGACTCCTGTCACTGCTGCTATCAGGTCGTGAGTGTTTGTGAGATTGAAAAAAAAATGAATGAATAAGTCAGAATTTTCTGCACAGAGTTTGAGCGATATGCTTAACCCATGAACAAAGGAAGGACCCCTCTTTAAATATCCGCTGTGAATTTTGGCAAATGCCGTGAGAAATTCATATCACAGCTCGTCGAGAGTGCAGCAAAAATTAGATTTCTGAGCGACTAATGTTCTGGGAACATTTTCCAGTGTTGACCTTTCTGCCACAGGTCTAGTCTAGTCGTGATGCAAGTGGAGCAGCTGCTCCAATATAGTTCAAAGAGGTGGAGCAGAATTATGCTAAAATAAACAAAAACCTGATAACTCCTTGTAACAAGAAAAATTTGAAACGTCTTTAGGATTTTTCCCTCCTTCGTTATGGAAAATAATTATACAAAAATAAATCCATCTCATAGATATCTACCATTAAAATTCACCTTGTTATTTAATGCGTATTTTGATATTTCCCCACTTTAGATACACTTGTCTACTCTGAGCATCTTTTAAAAAAAGTCAAAACACAAATTCTAAAAGAATTGATTGGGTTTTTCTGACTTTGTCAGGTCAACCAGCTGAATTTCTAAAACAGGTAACACAAGATCAGTCAGAATTTTGACATACTTACAGAGATTCAGGCAAAACTCCAAACCTAACATTTTACTCTTGACATTTATTCTCTTCACATTCCTTAAACAACAATCCAAGATGTGTCCTCTAACCTCAGTCTGATAAAAGGATAACTGTGGCCAGATTAATCAGAATCAAATGAAGCGAGATTGGTTCAAAGAGCACAGGACACTGTTCGCACACACAGATTGGCCACCAGAGTCCAGACTTTAACTCTTGGAGTGTAGATTTTGTCGCAACAGAGGGAATTAGTTTTTCTTCTCCCTGGCAGAGTCTGCCAATGCATCTCAAATTCTTAAAATCAACTTTCGGTAACGATCAAAGTTAAATAAGTCACAACATTTTGGTATTTTTTTGTCAGTATCTTAGAGGATGTACTGTCATGTCTACCCTATTTGTTTCATTGTTAATTTGTTTTCTTATAAAACACTTAAACCCCAGCTGTATTATTCCGTATCTGCTTAGCATTTTTATGAAGCACAAAGAAATGTGGCATTTATGAATTAACGTCTCAGCATTCCCTGTTTCTGCGCTTCGTGCTGCAGCAAATCTGATTTCATCTTCAGCTGAATCAGGCTGCCGTACATTTTCTGATCACAGAGGTAAGAGCAACATATTTCCACCATTGCTTACAAACTGATGCAACTGTTATTAAAATGTTGCTATAATGACGCAATAATAGTCAGTTTTAATATCTCGTTTTCTGCTGCGTCTGCACTGATGATGGTTTGTTTATCTAAATACAATGAGTGCCTGGAGTGGCTCCAACAGGAGGACAGCATGGTCTTTTGTCTGATTAACTGCGCTAACACAAATCTGACCGCTTGGGGGCGCCAATGGACTGAACTTTCAACCAGTTGTTTTTAGATTTGTCATTCCAGTTAAGACACCGGATACATAACACTATGCTTTCTGAGTACTGTGATCTTTTCTGATACATTTTGTATTTTACAAAATGTATCTATTTGGTGATTTAAGATTAAACATGCAATTTCATCACTGCCAAGACAAAGGGAAGGGAATGAGCGATTCGGGAGTTCAATTAAATTGTTTTCAAAATGCTGTCCCAGTAGACCTAACTAAATATACATTCACACCCTTTGTTGTCCTAGTTATTCTTGATTAAAATTTGACAAAACTTTGCCGAATAAGCAGCACAAAGCTGGTGGTTTTGTTTTAAGGATTTGGTGAGGAGACATTTGCTTCTCAGTTTGAAAAAAAAATAAAAGAATCCAACATCACAACATAATGGTGAGAAAGTTATGCTGACCCTTAATTATATGTTGACCTGCTTCCTCTGTTATATTTTACATAATGCAGCTGTGCTGTGTCGGTGGCAAATTAGGGACACAATGCAGTCTGTTAATGTTACTTACTTTATATTAGCACACAGTAAAAATGCCGGTGTTGAATTAACACCCAAAAGTGTCTATATGTGTCCAAGTCAGCTGGTGTTGAAGTAACACTTTTGAAAGTGTTAAAAGATTGACACCCATATTTTTGTTAAATTAACGTTGGTCTATAACACTGAAATGGGTTTAAGAAAAGTTAAACTTTCCATTTCTGTGTATTGTTTTGAATATTTTCCACTGGATTTGATCGATATCGACACCTTGTGGGTCAATTATTTACTTTTTTAACACCACATTATGTTTTGTGATCAACACTACACTGGTGTTACTTTTAATATATTTTAACACCAGCACCGTTGTAAATGCTAATGTGACACTCTGTAGTGTTGAATTTAACACCAGCTGACTTGGACACATATAGACACTTTTGTGTGTTAATTAAACACTGGCAATTTTACTGTGCATGCTTCTATTATTTGAGTATTAATCAAACTTGTCTTTATTTAAAAATAAAGACTAATTATTACTTTTTTTCTGTATCATATCGCTCATTCTAATTTTTCTAAACTCCAACAGTTCATGTCACGTCTTTCCTTTGTTTTGAGTCTCAGTTCAAGTCATTAAAAGTTGCTTAATCTGCAGGCCAGACAGATGTAACAGTGAAAAACAACAGCTTGAAATGAATCCTCTTTAAGACGTGCATGTTAATAGAAATCTTGTCAGACTGTCAGCAGCTCGACAAAATGTCAAACGTGTCAAATTACATTAAAGCCAAAGTGTAGGAGCAAGACGACTGCAAGCAGAAGGACATGACTATTGACCGTCAGGCCTGGAGCTAGCTCAGTCTAACACTATTAATAGCAGCCAAGAGAAGTTTACAGCATATTTCTGGGTGGAGTAGAGTCCTTATTTTAATACCAAACATTAATAAAATAAAAATAAATAGCTTGGTTTGTGGTGTAAATGAAATGTTCCTCCTGCTGGACATCAACCAGAGATTTTCCTTGATGTTTCTTGCATCATCTATTCACAGTCTGTGGTTGGTGCAGAGAGAAAGGCTCTGTTGTCGCTCACCACCTTTTTCTTCTTACCGTCGCTGATTTATAAAGGTCATTTACCAGAGGGTGGCAATTAAGAGCATGACAGACATAAACAGAGGATGATAATAATCTGTCTGAGGTATAGAAAAGCTGGCGGCACGGCCACCAGCAGAAAACCTGATGAGGTAGCGGACAACAAAAATAAAATCATGTTTTATCTTTTTACCAAAGTTTTAGAAACACTTAATATTAACGTGACAGCAAATTGAGGTTGTTTTCTTTGCCAACTTGGATGTTTATCTTCCGCCATCTGGTCATTCCTAAAGCAGAAGAAAAGCTAAAGAAAGGGAAAACAACCTAAAACATGTGGTTGCTTTATTTGAAACCTCTTGACAACTTTATCAGAGACTGGTGTGTGGTTAAACATGGAGTCTGGTTGCAAATCAGGTGAAATCTGGATGCATTGGTGTTTTATTGATTTGATTTTTGAGTTTCAGTCTGATTTTTTTTAATTATTATTTTTGCTTGTTAATCATGATTTGCATTGCCCATGTTAATATAGTCACATTTGTGCATTTTATATGCTGTCTGATGAGGGTTATTTGACAAATTAACAGAAAGCAATGTTTTTTTTGTTTTTGTAAGGTTTTATGAAAATGCAATATTAAATATAACATAAAATTATACAAGTGTTATGTTACAAAACTTGTGTAACACTTGCATACAAGTGTTGCACAAAAATGACAAATATACCCATATTCTAAACATTGCAATAATCAGCCAATACATGTGAAAATACATTTCAGTTACTCTGTGGGAGGAACAAGCGTGCACGTTTTCTGTCCAATAGCATTTCAAGACTGTGCAATAGGGTTAAAAGCCAAAGTCTGTGTATAAAATAAATAATAATAAAAAACTGCATTTTCTGTTTGAAAACAAGATGTAGCTATGTTGCAACATGATAACATTTGGTCATACAGGCCACAATTCTGCATTTAAAAAATTATTTTATTGGTACGATATAATTTTCAAATTTTAAATGTCACGCTTTCATTAGCTGTAAGCTGATATTCATCATAATGAAAAGAAATAAAGTCTAGAAAACATCAGTCTGTGTGTAAATAATTTCTATAAAGATGTAATACTTTATTTGAAGGGTGGTGAATAAGACTGACATGACACTGTCATAAACATGACATAACACCCTGTGGTGAATGTGAATAAGCCTTCATGGATATTTATGACTGTTGTCATAAATATCCATAACAGTCATGATATGACTGTTATGACTGTCATAAAGCGTCATTCGGTAAATTATGACACTTTTAATACAAAGTTGACATTATTCAAAATGTCTTTGTTGTGGAAACTTAACGTTAACCAAGAAATAATTACTGGTATAAATTTGTTATAAAATTATTATTGATTGTACTTTAAAAATTAGGCAACTTTATGTTATTAAAGGTAAAGTTTAAACAGTAACTGTATCTGACATACAGTCAGATTCAAATACATTGAATCTGACTGTATGTCAGCTCTTGCTCTTCAAAACTGTAAACTCTGCAAAAATTGATGAAGGAAAGTTTCTGTACTCCACTGAAACAGGTCTTTGGTCAGTATAAACTGTCTCCATCACAGTTGCCTCCAGGCCCTTTGTTCCAAATTGACATGAACCGTCTATATGATAAATGTGAGGGCATCATGCTGGCCCTAATCTTCCTGCTATCACTGTTCTGTGCTGAGCTGATGGCGGCCCTGTAAAAGCAGAGATTGGTAAAGGTCATTTTGTATAAATGCAGCTGAAAGACAGCAGACACAGAGACGGGAGACAAGAGAAGCCGTCTGAGCCTGAAATTGTCTGACAGATTTCTATAACACTGCTCACATCAGCGCTGGGGTCTCAGCAGGCGACCATGATCACATCCAGGTTTCGGATACGATGGGCAAAAAGACAAAAGAGACACATGCTCAGTGACTAAGTTTCTGGTAGGTAAGGATTTAGATACATCCTGGAAATGGACACTTCAGGTTACAATACATTAATTTATCACTTCGTACAGATTAGTTAAAATATTTTTCCAGATGAATTCATAAAATATAAAATGTTTTATTCATTTAACTCTGCTAATCTCGGATCAAAAGCATAAATATCAAATTAACACATTTATATTAGTACAATTCAATTACAATTTGATGAGGCAGGACCATGATCATTTCTCAGTAGTGCCTTGAAAATGCATGCAATTGGCTGATAATTCCTAGGACCCCAAACCTTAAATATTATACAGCCCTGGCATCACTCTTCTGCTTTAGTGAGGTAATTTCAAGGCACTGACTATCTGGTGAGAACAGCCCATCCTCTAATGAAGCCCCATTAACACAAGCTACAGGCCATGAAAGCCACGTAAATATTGGAAGCAGCCAGAGCTCTGATCCACTCGCCTCGGTGCAGCCATGTTTGATCAGGCTGTTCGGCTTCAACACAGAGACATTTCCTCAGCGGTTGCTGGTTTTGGCGACCTGCTTTCTGGAAGCTGGGATCAGAAGCTCTAATAAGAAAATAAACAGTGAACTGTTGGCGACTATAGAAGTCAAACATGAACAAATTCATCAAATGGATTTCAAATAGATAATTCAGGAAATGTTGTACATTCTCAGAGCACTAATATTAACGAATTTGTTGCCATTTGTTAGTAAATTACAACAAATTCTTAGTTTATTAGTTAAATGTACATGAACTATGATAAAAACCAACAGAGTAACTTTTATTGAAATCTAAAGCATGGCTTCTTAAGTCTAAGACAAACATGGACATTCTGTGTTCAGAGTGACATATGAGTTGATTAAATACATGTAGCTACTTTTAAATCCATGTAATACTCAGAGCCTTTAGCTGTACATCTCTCCTAAATGAAGCCAATAAATTGCTGCCCTTAACTCGTTGTGTTCTGTGTTTTTCACTCCTAATGAAAGTACTGCTGAGTGAGTGCTGCAGTGTGGGATTTTCTTCTGGCTCCCAGTCGCAGCAGTTCTGTTGGAGGTTTCTTTCTGTTAGAAGGGACTCATTTCTCTCCACTGTCGCACCATGCTTGCTCAGAATGGGACAAACGTTATACAATGTGCTCAGCTCCCTTGGATATACAACTTTCCACCAATTCATGTTGTACATTGAATTGTGGTTGACCTGAATGAATGAGAATGTGTGTGAGGGAATTTGAATATACAATTGGATTTATTTGATTCTATGCTTTTGGGTATGAATCAGATCAGTTTGTTTCGCATTGAGATTACATTTGCTGTGAGAAGGTGATATGAACAAAATAAAACTACAAAAGGAAATAAATGAAGATTTTGTTGATGTTGTTTTTTCTCCTCTCCTCTCCTCTCCTCTCCTCTCCTCTCCTTCCTCTCCTCTCCTCTCCTCTCCCTCCCTCCTCTCCTCTCCTCTCCTCTCCTCTCCTCTCCTCTCCTCTCCTCTCCTCTCTCTCCTCCCTGTCCTCTCTCTCCTCTCCTTCTCTCCTCTCCTCTCCTCTCCTCTCTCTCAGACGCGCTCTGCCAGTGGGAGCGCGGCACAGACGCACGGAGCGAGCGGGCAGGAGAGACACAAGTCCAACATCCTCTGAGCGCCATATCTCTGATCTGTTTTCTGGAGCGCTCCTGAACACCTGCCGTGGAGGGAAGAAGAAGAAGAAAGAAAGAAAAAGCAGCTCCGACTTATTAACGCGTTTAAACTCTCAACCAAATTGTGATGGAGTTCCCTACAGTTCCTTCAGAGGACCTTCAGGAGGTCTACTCTGGGTCTCCAACTCCTTATTTAAATGCCACATTCTTAGAGGATCTGCTGACTGAACCGTCTAAAAGCAACGAAACCAGCGGGGGTCGCAGCCAGAGACACCTCGGGTCTCATCATCGCAGTCTGCATCACGGCTCTCTACTCTCTGGTCTGCGTGGTGGGACTGCTGGGAAACGTGCTTGTTATGTACGGAGTGATCCGGTAAGACTCACATGCCACCGTTTCATAAATGGTGTTGAGGGGGGATGTAAAAGATGGTTTGGTTGTTGTTTGATTGACTGATATAATTTTTCACACATTTACTTATAGAAAAAAGATGACGTTTGATTGCACAAATGGTGCAAAAATAATTGCTTGCATTTACCAATTTAATGGATTTTGTGAAGATTGGTGTAAAATCCGCATGATTTAGTTTTCCCAGTTTCAATGTGAGGCTGTGACAAACAATTTATGTAAATATTTGCATTATGTAAATATCACTGCAGTAGACATCTACTCAAAAAAGTTTAATTGCTGCCCAAAAAGAATAGTAATTGAAGGACCCAAATGCAGCAAGGCAAAGATGGTAGGTAGAACTGAAGTTTAAATAAAATAAAGAGCACAAAAAAATAAATAAATAACATATATAAAATATAACTAATCACAGGGAACACAGGGAGCCAGAGTAGAGCAAAAAAAGAGAGACAAGAACAAAAGCCAGCAGAGAGAACCAGAGTGACTGAGAATTAAGTTGTATTCTATATATATGTATGTATGTATGTGTGTATATATCTATTATCTATATCTATCTATCTATCTATCTATCTATCTATCTATCTATCTATCTATCTATCTATCTATCTATCTATCTATCTATCTATCTATATCTATTATATATATATATTATATATATATATATATATATATATTATATATATATATATAATTGTTAATTATATATCTAATTATATACCCTGCCGGAATGGAATAATTAGCTGGCCAATAGAAGAGATAAAGGCCACGGATGTTATGACTCGGAAGTTACTAACCATGCATGGAGGGTTCCACCCCAAATCCAGCACCCTGAGACTGTACACAAACCGTAAGGAAGGAGGCAGAGGACTAGTGAGTGTGAGAGCCACTGTCCAGGATGAAACATTCAAGATCCATAAATACATCAAGGACAAATCCTCAACGGACGATATGCTCAGCGAATGTCTCAGGCAATGGGGAACAGAGGATGAGGTGCTAGAGGTTCCATCATGGGAGAACAAGCCCCTACATGGGATGTACCACCGACAAATAACTGAAGTGGCTGATATCAGGAAATCCTACCAATGGCTGGACAAAGCTGGACTCAAGGACAGCACAGAGGCTCTCATCCTGGCTGCACAGGAACAGGCCCTAAACACCAGAGCAATAGAGGCTCAGATCTACCACACCAGACAAGACCCAAGGTGTAGGTTGTGCAAGGAGGCCCCTGAGACAGTCCAGCACATAACAGCAGGGTGCAAGATGCTGGCAGGGAAAGCGTACATGGAACGGCATAACCAGGTGGCGGGCATAGTGTACAGGAACATCTGTGCAGAATATGGACTGGAAGCCCCGAGATCGAAGTGGGGAACACCCCCAAAGGTGGTGGAGAATGACCGAGCTAAGATCCTGTGGGACTTCCAGATCCAGACAGACAAGATGGTAATGGCGAACAAACCGGACATTGTGGTGGTGGATAAAGAACAGAGGAAAGCCGTTGTGGTGGATGTAGCTATACCAAGTGACTACAACATCAGGAAAAAGGAGCATGAGAAACTGGAGAAATACCAGGGCCTCAGGGAGGAACTGGAAAAGAACTGGAAGGTGAAGACCACAGTGGTGCCTGTGGTCATCGGGGCCCTCGGGGCAGAAACCCCCAAACTGGAGCAGTGGCTAAAACAGATCCCAGGAACAACATCAGACATCTCAGTCCAGAAATGTGCAGTACTAGGCACAGCCAAGATACTGCGCAGAACCCTCAAGCTCCCAGGCCTCTGGTAGAGGACCCGAGTTCAGAGGATGAAAAGAGACCACCCGCAGAGGGTGAGAAGGGAATTTTTATATATATATATATATATACAGTATATATATATATATATATATATATATATATATATATATATATATATATACTGGGGAGATTGATTACTGAACAAGGAACAGATGGCTGATTAGAAATGGGTTGCAGGTGTGAAGGTAGAGAACAGAAGGTAGACAGAGGAGGGAGAGAGTGATAGTAAACAGCGAGGAAGAATACACAAACAGGGTGTTAAGAAGCAATAAAATTTTCTGTAATGTTTAAGTTCTAGAATGGGTGTATGTGATCCTTTTGTTTGTGAAATGTTTATCTTTTTGAATGTGTCCTTGTAACGGCCATCTTGGAACCTAAGGAGGAGGCCCTCCTCAAACCCAGCTCTTTTATAGAAGGAGCCATGTTTGCTGGAGTTTGTCCGGCTGGACAGTTAATTGAGAAGGCGGGGACAACAGTATTGGGAGTCAGTTGCCGCGGATACGCGTCTTTTTTACATGTCTGATTTGGCGCGACGTAGCAGCAAGACTCCGCCTCCCACAGTCTCACTTTCAACTGCGAAGCTTTGGATTTGAGTTTCGGATGAGTTTTTTTTAGACTATAAGTGTGTTAGTTAGAGTTCGTGAGAGTGTTTGTAGTAGTTTTGTTAGTCTGTGTGTCAAAATCAGCGATGCTATATGACTGCAAAGCAGCTCTGACGCACAGGAGCAGACGAGCCTCCTCCGTGTTTCACGTTGGGCGCAGGTAAATCTGCTCCCCCTGCAGGCCAAAGGTTTTTTTTCTCTGCAGCTGAAGTTCCAGCAAGGCCCATAATGTGAGACTGTGTCAGAAACTGTTTTGATGAGGCACAACTGATTTGTCTGCAGACCTATCGGGAAACCCATTTTGTAGACAGTTGTAAGAAAAAAACACTTGAAACATTTTGATATTGGAAGGAATTTGTGGTGGAAACATTGTGACATATTTGTTAATTGTAAAATAAACACATGAGACTTTGTGATGTTGGAGAAAAGCTGTGGTGGAGCCATTGTGCCATATTTACTAAATAATTGTAAAAAACCTCCTGGGAAATTTCACACAATTTAATGTAAAACATGTATTTAATTGTGTTTTTTGCAACATCTTTACACATGTTTTTAAAATATACACTATAAATTATCATTATTGGTTAGAAAAATATGTTCAACATTTTTGTGAATTTTATACTAAAAATAGCAATATTTTTTCTACTCGGATTTTGGTTTTTTTGTGATTGTTGGTCCACTGTGATAATGCATTTTGTCAAAATGAAACAAACACTGTAAAATGATAAAGCTGAGGTTGTGCTGAAAATAATGATACCAAATAAGGCAAGGTAAATAGTTTTTATGGTGAAAATATAAGGGTAAATTCAAAATTTAGACCCCCTGACTCCCAAGAGATAAAGAGACTGCTGGCTGGAGCTTGAGAGACTGAAAGCTAGGAAACTTATGGAAAAGATGCCATTTTGTCTTGTGAGTGAACTATGCTGTGCTGAAGGAGGCCTAATAAATCACCTTTGTTTATGGTACAGCCAACTTTGCTGAGTTTTCCTTCCACACACACCTCTCAGTGTAACACAGGGGAACTGCAAAACCAAATCTAATTAACAATTAATTGGACATAATGAAGAAATAAACATAACAACCCAGAATCACTAAGAAGAACAGAACCAAGGTGAAACTTCAATCGAAGTAAATATACCCACAAAGCATTCAACAAAAATACTGTGATTTCAATTTTTTTAAAGTGGCTTTGAACTAGAGAACAGAAACATTGGCTGATATTGACGATACTGAATATTTTGGTTTTGACATTGGATTTGAAGCTTGTCATTTTAGCTCCCTCCAAAGATTAAATGTTGAAATCTAGTCAGGAATCTGTGTGAATAACACTAACATTGCTTTCAGTCAGACCATGTTTTCCCCTCTCATCTTCTTAGGCTGTAACATAACATCCAGGCACAAAATCTAATTAGCAACCATCTTCTGTCATGTTTTATAGAAATGGATATGTAAACATTTGTTAATTTGGCAAAAACACTAAAACACACAAGTTTAAGAAAGGAAATCTGACAAGATGTTTCCCTTTTGGATTATTCAGTTTGTATCAACTCATTTCAGGATTAAGCTCATTCTTAGTGTGTACAGAAGCTTCCGGGCATTTAGTGTACTTTAGCTAGAAATCTTATTTCATTAGACACTGTTTAGCTTTGCTTCTGGATCGGTTTGTCAGCAACATGAATCACTGCATTGACTGCGATCCGGCTTTGAACACTTTGTGTCAACTGATGCCACCTATGAAACCGCCATGTTTGCCAGCTGAGGCCTATTCACTGCTACTGTGAGTAAGGGTCTGACATAATTCTCTGCTTCTCTTCCAACTCCACCAGCTACACCAAGATGAAGACCGCCACGAACATTTACATCTTCAACCTGGCTCTGGCTGACGCTCTGGCCACCAGCACCCTCCCCTTCCAGAGTGCCAAGTACCTGATGAGCACGTGGCCCTTCGGGGAGCTGCTGTGCAAGGCGGTCATTGCCATTGACTATTACAACATGTTCACCAGCATCTTCACCCTCACCATGATGAGCGTGGACCGCTACATCGCTGTTTGCCATCCTGTCAAGGCCTTGGACTTCCGGACGCCTGCTAAAGCCAAGCTCATCAACGTCTGCATCTGGATCCTGTCCTCGGCCGTCGGAGTGCCGGTGATGATCATGGCGGCTACCAAGGTGATGGACAAAGGTGGGTTCATATTTACAAAGGCTGATTTACTGGAATTTTTTTTTACCGCTTGTAAGTGTTGACTCCAGGCAGCAATCACACCAGGAAGAGTGATTTCTGCTCGGTTTGTTAATTCAAATCAGCTTCTATGCTTGACCTCCTATTAAAACTAATTGCTTAACTCCTCAGGAAACACCGCCTGCACGCTTAGATTTCCCAAGCCGGAGTGGTACTGGGACACCGTGATGAAAATCTGCGTGTTTATCTTTGCCTTCGTGGTGCCAGTCCTCGTCATCACCATCTGCTACGGCCTGATGATCCTACGGCTGAAGAGCGTCCGGCTGCTGTCCGGCTCCAAGGAGAAGGACAGGAACCTGCGGCGCATCACGCGCATGGTTCTGGTGGTCGTGGCGGCTTTCATCGTCTGCTGGACCCCCATCCACATCTTCATCATCGTCAAGACCATGGTGGAGATCAACCACAAGAACCTCCTGGTGGTAGCCAGCTGGCATCTGTGCATCGCCTTGGGCTACGCCAACAGCAGCCTGAACCCCATGCTGTACGCCTTTCTGGATGAAAACTTCAAGCGGTGCTTCAATGACTTCTGCCTGCCGTACCGCTCCCGCTCGGAGCAGAGCAGCTTCTCCAGAGCGCGCATCAGCGCCAGGGAGCCCGTGTCTGTTTGCGTGCCTGCGGGGGTGCAAAGAGCGCCGGGCTGACAGAGCGCGGATCAGTCAGAGGGAGAAACGGGTCAGGATGGACTGCAGACTGATGACACACAGTTCTCCACCACTGGAGTCTGAGGTTTTGACCTTTGACTGAACCGTGGATGGGGTCCATGTTGTGACCACTTACCTAAAATATGATTAAAACATTTTATTTGGAATATACGAGTGCCTGTAGATAAGAAATCTAGATGTGTTCCCCTGAGCTTTGCATAAAAAAAATCCTATTTAATCCACACAGGATTGTCTGACTAGATTAAAAAAATCAAGTAACTGGCCCTGCTTTTTTTGACTTAAAGAATCATTTTCAGCTTAAATAGTTGGGAGCTCTACATTTCACAGAGAAGATTCAGGTGTGAGTTGTTTTAAAGAGTATTTTTATGGTCAGTTTGAGGCCAGTGATGGCGCATGGTTAGACGAATCGGTGTAATAGTCACTCTCCCACAGATTACACAGATTCTCCCACCTGCCTTTGATAATAGGCTTCCTGTTAGAACAACAGAGAGGATTTTGTTGAAGATACTCGTTGTGACCATGGCTCAAAGAAACACATAGTTTTGAAGTTAAATGTCATACATGATCCAATTAAGGATGTCTAAAAATTACATTATAATCCTAAAAATTGTAGCAGCCTGTAAAAAAGAAGGACTTGAAAGTCATCATTTTGACAGCATCTCTCTTTTTATTAACTCAAAAACATCATGAATTTAGTAGATGGCAAAGAACATTTTTTGTCAAAAGCTGTAAAGTAGAAAAAGCAGTAGATTTTTGGAACTATGAATTGCTTAATTGCAGATTGTATTTATTAGGTTCTCCATTCAAAACAAGCAAATTTAATGAAAAAAGTTTGAATTAAGAAACAAAAACTGAAAATAAATTAGAACATCTCTATTACTTTCAGGTTTTCTACATACAATTTCCTACCAAAATGTAAAACAATGGCTATTTATTTATTATTTATTTATTTATTCATTTCTTTCTTTATTTCTTTTATATTTCAATGGTTTGGTTTTTTGTAACATTTTATACAGTCCAGGGATGCAATGATGGATATCATTGACCCAATATTAACATTTGGGTCAATGATATCCAATACTAATACTGCTGTATTTTCCAATGTTATATATATATTTCCCTGCTCTTTAGATACTGTAAAAAAAAAACCTCACCACCTACACTGATTTTCTGTTTTAGATATACATCTCCCATAATCCTGTGCTGTCACTGTCACTCTGCCATGAAACACAAAGACCAACAAGATAGAAATAAACGCCAGTCATTTATAAGATAAAAAAGGACTAACTTTGGCTGATACCGATGTATAAGGCGCTGATTTATTGTGCATCCCAAACGCAAACCCAGACTGGTTCAGGTCACATAACAAACACTGAAAAAGTTCAGAGAGCCAGTTATTGTCATGACACATCTTTGATTTCATGCAATTCTACAAGTGAATGTTGGATAATATATATAATATATATATTATATATATATATATATATATATATATATATTATATATATATATATATATATATATATATATATATTATATACATATATATATATATATATATTATATATATATATTTTTGCATTACTGGATGTATTTTACTCTATCACACAGAAGCATTGCCTTCATGAATGAGTAGCAATCGCCTTTCACCTCTGCTCAGCTGAATAATTGTCGTACAAAGATGAGTGACTTACTTTTTTTTAAGGCGTACTGGGGCTGAGGGTAGTTTAGTGCCAATAATGATGAGAGAAGACATAATTGGGTGGTTGTCATATTTATCATTACACACTGTATGAAATGTACTGTAAAGATAGGGATTTCTAATGACCTATATATAGTATTAGTATTTATTTTGTTTTTTTTGTTTGATTATGTTTCTGCACAAATGAGCTAGAGTTGGTTGAACAAAGTGTTGTGTAAATAACACTGTAAATATTGATTCTGTAGTGAAAAATTATATATTCTGTCGCACTTTGACATTTTTTTTTGTGCCCAGAATTGAGAGAAGAGCTTTTCACAAAAAGCAACACTTTTTTTAGTTGGTTGACTATTTCTCTGTGGAAATAAATCTTGTCCTGTCGGACTTATGCTATTTATTTTCTCTTAAATGTTGCCACATTTGTGAGAAAAATGTATTTGTTGGTTGTGCAGCAGAGGTTGGTAATTTTGGTAGGAAAAGCAAAAGCTGACCCCATAGGTGTTCAGCGGGTCAGAGGTCAAGTGTGGAGGAAATCTGAAGGTGGTTTCTGATCAACACCTCTCCGTATGAGTTTGTGGAACCGTTTAAGGTGAAAGAAATGGTTTTTTTTAGCAATATAAAATCTATTGCCAAAAAGCATTATTCTAACAAACACACACACAAAAAAAATGTTGTTCTAAATGTATAAATGTCCAACACAGTCATTCAATGGGTCTTCATCAGTAATATCGGTAAAGATATTATTACTTTACTCTAAAATAACAAATTCTTCTAAAGAGGAAAACTATTCTTAGTTTTTAAGAATTCAGCAGATGTTCACACACATGCTAGATTGTACAAATATTGCATTTACTGCTTTTATCGTTGCTGAGATAACTGCTATAGTTTCTTTCTGGTGTGTTTTATTTTGACTGCCAGCAGTTCAATTCTGCACTTCCTTTTCCGCGACCTTTACGTCTTTCTATGCTGTTAACAGAAGTGTGAGACGTGAGAGCTTCTTGTGTAATTGGTGGAATATGTTGTCGATCATCATTTGGGTGACTTGTGGCACCTGGTTACAGCTGAAGCTAATATTTGAAGTCTGTGCAAATGTACGTGAATAAATAAAACATGGCTGCATAAGACTGTGTTGTTAGTGAGATTTTTGGACTCAAAAAGAGAAATGCGATTAATTATTTCAGATCCTCTTGTATCCTTTTAACTCTGACCGGCTCCTCTGTCCATATTGAAGAAAATCTCCCCCACATCCTTTCCCATAATGCTGCCACCGCCATGCTTCACAGTGAGGGGGTTGTGTTAAGAGAGAACATTGATTTCCGTTCTGCATGATGAGCTGATAAGTTCAATTATGGTCTTTAGTGAGGTAAAGCAATTAGATATAAAACTATTAGTGTTTCTGACTCAAATGTGAGATTCAGAAATAGCTTTAATTAGATGTTTTTGATTTTCTTCCCATCTTAAATTTGAACATTACAGACTAATTGGGAGTTGACAAGTAAAGTAAATCCCCAGCATAACCATTTTCTCACATAAAGACAAAATAATAACAGAGGGATTTTAATGGACATGTTCATCATGGTTAGCATGCCATTTTGAAGATGTACCAGATGCAGGGTTACAAACCACAGTGGACGTAGTGGCATATTGAAATTAAGCAATTCATGTAATACTGATGAGAACCGCTGAGTAAGTGCCATCTCACCCAGAACCTAATATGCACCAGAAGAGACATTTACGATTATTTGATACACTGATGTGGGCTTGGTGCTCTCTGCAGCAGATGCTTGCAACATGAAGGATCAGAATATCAAGCCCCGCTCAAAATGTTGACTGAAAAGCTGAAAAACAAAAAGCTGTGAAGCATCAATTTTCGTTGCAGGAGAGCCGAGACTGGATGTTGAATATGCACGCCATCTGCTAGCAGTCGAAACAGGCTGCCTGGAAATGAGAGATTTGTTAGGGAGTGAAGCCTGACCCATATAGTTTTATTTTGCTGACAAAACAAGAATTGCAACTCAACCCTTTGACTGCTGTTGTGATTCACTACCAGCAGAATGCACCTTGTTATTCCTCCCGTTGGTGGGCGACAGCTTTATTAGGACCTCGAGGTGGATTATTGAGTAAATGAGACAGTGTGAAAATCTGTAAAAACTTTTAAAACTAACGTTTAAAATAAACCACAGGGATAATTTTTTAAAATAGAAAATGGTGGGTAGATTTGACAAGATGTTTAGTCTGTTTCTGGACCGAAGCCCAATGATGTCTGTTCACATCGACTGAGGCTGGCACTCAGACAAAATTATGCGGCAGTTACAGCTTTATCTGAGTTGATGAAAAATAACTTAGTTCAGTGATTCAAACAGATAAAGTTATGCACATTTACTTTAATGCCTGTGTCTGATGACAATTTTAATTTGGGTTTGTCTGAAAATGACAATATTATGTAAGATAAAATGGATTTTAATGGAAGAGAAGAATAGAATAGAGATAACCTTTACCATCTGGTGTACCAGCAGTAAAGTGACGGCTGATGGGAGCAAACAAATTCAGATAAAGGCGAGAAATATAAAAACAAAAAATAAGAATGTACGGAGTTGCCTTGCAGCAAGAAGGTTCTGGGTTCGATTCCCAGCCCCAGTCTTTCTGCATGGAGTTTCCGTGTTCTCCCTGCGCATGCATGGGTTTTCTCCAGGTACTCCGGTTTCCTCCCACAGTCCAAAAACATGACTGTCAGGTTAATTGGCCTCTCCAAATTGCCCCTAGGTGTGCATGATTGTTTGTCCTGTGTGTCTCTGTGTTGCCCTGTGACAGACTGGCGACCTGTCCAGGGCAACGCCGCCTCTCGCCCGGATCGTTAGCTGGAGAGGCACCAGCAACCCTCCCGACCCCACCAAGGGACAAGGGTGTCAAGAAAATGGATGGATGGATGGATGTACAGAAAGAAAAAGTACAGCATGGAGTTTCTGTTTTAGTGAATTAAATGAACTTTCTTGTGATGTTCTGATGCCTGCATGTGCTACATTATTCCTTCCTCTTAATTTGAGCACTTTTATAAATCATTCAATCAAAAATGACAAGAAACGGATCTATTTGATAAACGAGTGTACAGTATATGAAAAAATAAATCAAATAAACAGTGCCTCTCCCTTTATGGCCACCCATCACTTCAGCTGCTCTACTTTCTTCATTCTCTCCCACTTGCAAATCTTTTTTTTTTTTTTTTTTTTTTTTTTTTACCAAATCATACATTATAACTCAGACTGTCGCGCAGCAGCTGGATAAAAACAAATGGTTTTTATTCCAACCTGCCCGTCATGGACCTCTGAAGCTAATTATCACCCAATCGATACGGGAGAGACACAGAGGTCCATCAGAGGGATGAGTCACGCCACGTCCTTGTTTCACAGCTGCGGCCTCCAGAGGAACCTTCAACCCACGGGATGAACGACCACAATCTATCAGGCAAATCACCGGTAATTACAGGCGCAGTCTGCAGGCGGTGGAGGACCCGCGGTTTAACAGCAAAAGAGATATTTATTTGCAAATGATCCCCATTTGTTTTCCGGCGCCTCTGCTCGCACGTTTTTTTTTTTTTTCCCTCAGAAAAAAAAAGACAATTTACGCGACACGACGACAGCATTTAGAGTATTTCTGTCGCTTAGTACATTAGACACTGACTAATGCACGAGTAAAAGCAGTGGCATTTGTTGCTTCAATGTACTGACAGGCGGCTATTTGTTTGTCAGACAGGAAGCGTGACTGTATAAACAGTTTAAAACCCGGCGTCCTGTAAAGCGCCCTCGGATAACAAATGAGCCCGCGGACCACGCGTTGAATTCCCACCTGCAAAGTAAAAGTCGGAAAAACAATGGAGTCAAGAGTAGTCCAGCCTACGTGGTTGGTGGGGGGAGGGGGAGAAAAGAAAAGATGCGTGGGTTAAATGTTTGCTCGTACGAACAGAAACACTCACTCACACCCGCACTATCGGTCATTTCATCACAGCAGTGATAGAAAAATGAGGAGAGGCTCAACAAGTGGTTCAGGGGCAGCTGGGTGTCAGACTGTTGGTTTCTGTCAACCTTTTTTTTCCCCCTGTGTGGCTTAAATATAACACAGAATGTATATAATCTGTGCAAACGTATTCATTCTATTCCAGTTTTTCCCACATGTTGTCGCTTTACAACCTCAAACAGGCAGATGATTAAAAATAGTTGTGATGGACTGATAAAAAAGTAGAGCAAAGTTGTGAAGTGGAACAAAAATGATAGATTTATGAACTCCAAAACAGTGACAAATTGTCTTGGAGTAAAAATTGCATTGAGCCCCCTGTGCTCTGATACCCCTAAATAACAACATTAAAACAATACATAAAAAAACTGCCGATAGCCAGTAAAGACTTGAGCTCAGAGCATTTAAAATGGCCCAGTCAAATCCAAATATGACTTTGTGGCAACACTCAACATTTGAAGGTTAGTAATGTTCTCCTGCCAATCTGACTTAACTGAAAAAAAAAAAATCCATGTGTAACTGAATAGATAGAGATACTTGCTTTTCATCTCTGCCTCTGTTTCTAATTATTAGGTTAATTCTGAGGGAAACTGGTTGCACTGGATTTCATGCAGGGGTCTCAGAGTAAGTGGGCAGGATTAAAAACGCATGCCTCACATTTTAGATTTTCACTCATAGTAAAAAAATAAAAGGAAAACTCTTCCTTTTCACTTCACAATCGTGTGTCACTTTGTTTTTATGTTCCAAATCCATTAAATCCAATAAAACGCATGAAGGTCTGTCATTCTGGTGTAAGGAAACTCTATCCAGGCCTCTCGATACCAAATACATTTTCCAATTGATTTATTCTATTAAATAATCCTGGGTTTCTTAATTGAAACCTTCTTAAGAAGATACTTTCAACCTAATTCTTAATGACATGTTAATGAAGAAACCAGAGCCACCAAAGAAAAAAGAAACAATTCCTAAGTGATGGGGAAAAAGGTTGCAAGTTGCACTATTTTGTCGAACACGTCGTGAAAGCAGCCGCAGCCCGTGAAGAGGAAACTCTACACCTGCAGCCCGGAGTCACATCCTGTAGTGGATCAGCTGGCTGCTCTGATTAATGTGGCCTTTGTCTGTTATTAGGAGCGAAGGAGCAGCAGTGCAGGCGCCGGAGACGTCTTGGTCTCTCCTGCGATTAGCTTAACAAGAAGAAGATTAGAGCCCACACTCGTGAAGGCAAATCCAGTTTCAGTCGGTGTGAATGAAAGGAACTAATCACAGGATTCCATTGCTCCCATTCAGCACAAATGTCTGTCTTTGTGCTGGGAAATTGTGAGAGGCTCTTTCTCTTTTTTTTTTTCACTGAATGTTTCTGCTTTTTAAAAATTTGTGAAATCATTCAACCTTGACACTTGTTAACCTTCGCAGCTCGAATCGGTCAAAACCTGTTTTTTTTTTGTTTTTTTTTTAAACTTTTACTTTCAACTTTCAATTTTTTTTGAGTTGTTCTGCCATTCAGACAGAAAGTTAATTAACTAAAATTGCATTCCAAAAAGAAAATCCTCCAGTAAAAATATTTGAGGGACGTGCTCTTAAGAATCGCTGAAGGTCTTTAACGATCCATATAAAGAGGAAATTGCAGCATGTTTCATATAAGCCCCAGAAATCAATGCCATCTTGGTAAAACTCAGATTGTGCAAACATTAAGATCTTTAGTGCAATCCGGCCTCTTATAATTCCTGACATTTCTTCCAGAGAACAACAACATGCAACCAAACAAGTGATGCACTTAGATGAGCGAAGTGCTTATAAGCGCTACATTAACATGTCGATAGTCTCTGATCAGCAGTGAATCCTCAGTCCATTTGGTCAGAGGAGACCAATGATCACACATGCATCTCAGCTTCACAAATTAAACACAGATGAATGTGGCGTCATTTACGTCCTCTCTGTTCATTTAAATTCATGACTGCGTTTGTCTGGAATGCGGCTATTTGCATTCATGATTGGCATAAAGTGAATGAGATGCAAACTCCTGAGCATCCAGGGAACAAGATTTACATATTTCTCTTTAGAGGCTCAACAGGACAGTGTCCATCTGACAGCAATGGCCCTGGAATCAGTGATGTAGGCGTATTCTAACGGAAATTTGAAGTGCATGTGGAAAGTTTAGAGAAAAGGGCTTGTTAATGAAAAAATAAGGGATCTAAATATTCTATTCACAATTAATTTTTAAGAGCCAGCAGTTCACTCTGTCGGATGAGGAAAGGTCACACTCCATAACTCTCCAGGGATGATCGGTTATGTTCAGGGATCTCCATTCATTTTTACTTTATTTCTGTAGCCGTTCCTCTACGTTCGGTATCCTGTGTCCCATTTGAATGCTTGGTAAACTGATGCACTGACAGCTGTTTTTTTAAAAAAGTTTTTTAATCTTTTAGTTGAATCTCGGGTGATGCTAAGTGGTGTTGACCTGCATGAATAAGGCTACATATATTTTTAATCGGTGTGGTTATGATAGAATATTCAGAAATGTTCTCAGATCACTGCGCCTTTCAAGCAACATTTCCAATCTGCTGCAAAATAACTTGCAACCAGTTCACCCATTCATAAGTTTTTTTTATCATCCTCCCTCACTTACCTCCACTCCTGTCACTTTCTGTCACTCTTTATCCCACTTATTCACGTTGTTTTCCAATTAACCTTTAATAAGACTCATTAAACCCACTTCAGTCCTCAAAGCTTTCAGAGCAAAAAACACAAAAAGTCTCAATGTGATATCAAACAGATTATTGTGTTGTCCATTTCAATATTATAGCAAATTAATCCTTCACCTCTTTCCGTAGCTCTAACGATATCAATTTGATCTCTCGTCCTTCAAGCACTTTTCTTTTCCCCAATGCACCTTTCAGGGATGGAGGATACAGGGACAGATGGATCTCTCGTCTCTGGAGTTCGAACCTCCCCTTGATCCTGGGTTTTCTTCTCCCAAGCCACATCAGTGGAGATGGCAAACTACAGAGTCATCAGACTCTCAATAGTCTGATGACTCGCCCTTTCACTTTGGCTAAGCCAGTAAACTTGCATCAGTAGCTGGGAAAGTCTGGGTTACATTTGATGTTATGGCTCTTGAGTGCTGTGGACATTTATTCTAATTTTCTCTGACTGCTGTGCTCTCCAAACATTTTCCATCTTCTTTCTATAACTGTTGTGATGCTTCGTGTAGTTTCTGCCCAGAGCACATTGGTAAAGCTGTCCTCACATTGAGATGCAGCCAGATCCACAGATGAAGTACCAACCATTTCATCCATTTGCAGTTTTGGTCATTTTGCTCACTTTTTCATACAATTCAGATTGAGTTTTTGGCAAGTGTGGCCAAGGAGCTCCACTTTCTATTTAAAGTGGAATTTTGTTAATTTGCTTACAACATAAAAAAAGAAAAAAAAATACTCTTCAAGGCTAAAAACGATTTATTAAAGTCCTAAAACCTGAAGCCACAACTTTAATATATCAAGTTCTGGTATGTGTAATTTACAGACCGACTTAATGAAAAAATAACTTGCTGCAAATCAAAAACAGATCTTAAAAAATAATCACCTTTATTTTTTGCAGGACCCAGAATGTTACTACATTTTCAAACAGTCACAACTATCGTGTGTGTTTGTGTGTGTGTGCACTGAATAAAACGAACAGTTAATACACATCTTGAACATGTAGAATATGAATGTCCCGTCTAAACCGGATTATTGCTTAAAGAAAATACTTTAAAAGACTAACCTTTAGAAACATCAAACAGCTTCTCACTTCCTTCTCAAACAGTTGCTTTCATCAATGCACTAAATACCTTCAGTCATACAGAATGACTAAATGAAAAATAAAAAAAAAAAACAACAAAAAAACATTTAAAAAAATAGTCTCTCATTTTACATGATCTACCATGCAAGTCTTATGAACATTTCACCCACATTAAGAACAAAGCAGTTCTGCTAAAAGGCCAGGCCTCACCTCCTCTGCATCCTGGACGTCGCTCTCCCTCAGCACTGACAGCCGAAAAAACTCTCAATATTCAATCTGAGCATCCTGAACGTGTCCCCCTCCACCCCACAGCAATAATTACCAAAACTATCCACATCACAGTGTCAGAGGCACATCAGCTCTCCTGTTTATCTTTAACCAGGAGGGCCGTGTGCTGCCCTCCACTGGAAGCCTGGAGAACTTCACGATTCTCCAGCTGCTTTCCAGTCATCTTCACGGGGCTCCACTCGTCTTCCTCCTCTCCTGTGCCGAGCTGCAGGTTGGTTCCCATGCCCCAGGCATACACAGATCCTAGAGAGAGAGAGAGAATAAAACCAGCAGTGAGAACTCAACTAGAACATTTGAACTTGTAGTCAAGCACAGAATAATAAAATTTGCTCAATTTTTAAAAGTGCAACAAAACTGCATTTGACCCAAATTTAAGTGTTAAGGTAATTTTAGCCATTTAGGTCATTACATTTATATGTTAGATGATTTTGCAATTCGTAACATCAGCAAAATATTGATTTTGTTTCACTCTCTCTTGTCTCTCAAAGCGACATTGCAAAGGATCCACTGGCTTTTTACACTAAGAAAATTGAACAGCCTAGAAAATGACGCCCATAGAGACACTTTAGTACCTTTTAAAAATTCAGAACTACAATCAATTAACGCAGCACCAAGGACTAAAGCAGAACAAATTGACAGATTAAACAAAAAAATAAAGCTCACAAAGAAATATCAAGGTAAGAGACATTAAGCACAGACACACTGCAGCTGTTAATGAGTTGGCATAGCAACACACAATTTGTGAAGTTTTGTTTTTAAAGTCTGACAGCAACTCGGTGGAAGCTGGTAAACCTGGAAGAGTTGCTTCTGTGAAGGATACAAATTGTCTATGAATGATTTTTTAAAATACTTTTACTTGCCAGTTTTGTTTTTGTCATAAATACAACAAAATGACAAAACTAAACTGTATGTCCATATTTACCTATCATTATTTAGAATGGCTACATCTGGTGACCAGAAATGCTGAAATGTCCTTTTAAATGTATCAAAACCGAAAACTGACTATTTTCGTGTACATATTTAAATTAAATTTAGTGAGTAAAAAATCAGATTATAGTTGTGACTTGATTATGATTGTTGGGTAAAACTAATCATTGTTTCATCATTTTATTTGAGTTTTATCTAAATATGTTCAGTTACCTAACTGGCTCTGACCAGTTATTCTGGTCAGAATAAAAGGTTCTTTCTTTATCTATGATGTAATTTCCCACTCAAGGGGTCCATCTGTTCTGTTATCTCAGCACTGTTCCACTGAAGAAGGTCATCATAATAAAAGCCAATTCCCAAGCAGAGTTGAGCAGAGCTCACCAATCTTTGATCCTGAGAAGGTTAGAGGTTGTGAATCTCTCCCTTTGCAAAGGAAGGCATAAAAACCTCATTGGTCATGTGTCTCGTTCTTTACAGGTCTTGAGCTAATTTTAAAAACCCCAACAAAGATAAGCTTATTTATTTTTCTTTCATTTTCTGTTAGATCCTAAACAGTTTCTTCAATCAAGGACATATGCTGAACCTCTTTCTGCTGCGACAAATCTTTGTTCTTACTTGACTGGATATTGAGGAAAAACTTGAAGATGTACTTGTTAAGATAGATGTGATTCAGGGAACTTTAAACCCAACACTCATGTGAAACTCAGAGTCCAAATCCAGTTTGCTTCTCACCTTCTCTGGTAACAGCGTAGCTGACAGAAGCTCCACATGACACTCCTTTCGCCGGCTCTATCCCTGCCACAGGAGTCGGCTCACTCTTCTCTTCAGCTCCTTCGCCAAGACCGAGGCGGCCGTACTCGGCTCTGCCCAGACTATAAACCTGCCCTTAAAGCACAAATGTCAAAAAAGATCTGGTTTGCCTCCCGTTTCTATTTTATTTAACATAAATTATGAATACAATAGTATTCATAAGACAGTCATGTGTGGTCTGCCAACCTTCAGCGTCGAGGCAGAGAGTGTGATGCTGTCCTCCAGAGAAATCCACCCAGGCAGTGGTGGAGTTCCTGAAGCACGTTAGTTTGACAGGGGCAAAACACATGGAGGTGTTTTGAGTGCCTGGACAAGATTGTGTAGAAAAACATACGCATTTATTATGGAGACATGTACTGACACCTTTTACTGCCAAAGTGAATTAACTCAACAAAGCGGTGAATGGAAAGAAATGAGGCCAGCGTTAATAGATTGATAATCTCTCCAAATATTGAACCAACAGCCGCTCTTACCCAGCTGATGGTAGTTTGAGAGACCAAATCCATAAACGTATCCTTCTTTAGAAACAGCAAAGGTAAAATACGCTCCGCAGAAGGCATCCATGAAGCGAACTTTCCTACTAAGTTTCACCATCTGCGGGATCAGCAGTCGTCCTAAAAGGCCGAGACACAGTTCACAAAAAACATATAAAAAAAATATACCAACATTTTGCCATCCATCATTTTTTTTGACAAGTGGAGGACATGAAGTTACCCACCAAGCCCTTTCCTGCCTCCTCTGTTTGAAAAATGTTCTGGTACTCTCCCCAGCTGGCCCTGCTCCGCTGAGCCCGACGTGAAAAGGTTTCCATCCAGCGTCAACAACACTATATGATCGTTGCCTATTAATGCATACACAGCTGATTAAAATGAAAACAAACAAAACAAACAAAAATCTGCTGGCTCACACAGAGAAAGCGTGAAGCAACTTGACAATGAAGCAAAGTATTTCATACCTGAGGCAATTTTCACAACAGGTTCTGTGAGGGGAATTTTCACAGGAACAGGACATGTTTTCATGGGCTCCAGAAGACCAATAACACCATTGTTGTCCTGAAAAAAATGGATCAAACACACACAAGTTAAGCACTTTCCAAAAAACATAGCAGGAGAGAAAATAGAGGAGCAGAAGAAAAGCATACAACCTAAAAGATGGGCTACAAACGAGAGCGGACGAAAAAATGAAAGGCTAGAGTATGCTCTAGCCGTTATATTTTAAGTCTATTTTTTAACCTATGGGTTAAAAATATAGACGTTAAAATATAACAAAATTCAGCAACACAGAAATACTTCTTAAAATGATTTATGTCAAATATAAACAAGTATGTTTTGGTTACCAATAATCAAATGATCCACAAATATCAAGCACATTTTTCTTGATCACATTTTCAAAAAGATCAAACAAGCAGAAAATGAAAACTCCCACTGTTTTTATCTAATGCTGCTCTCTATCACACAAATCTTGTTTACTTTTCCACTGCGATATATTTTGACTTGTGACATCATACAAGGATTTTAAAGACATATGAGAAGTTGATCCAAGTAGAAAAACATAAAAAGTTGAACCCTGAATGAGCCGCAGATGTACACCGATCCATCCTCTGTGAGCGCAGCGGTGTGGCTGTCCCCTGCAGACACCTGGACCACCTTCTCAATCAGCGTCATCTTCCCAGGAACCGCCTCGGACCCTTCCTCTGACGTGTCCCGACCCAGAGCGCCCTCATCGTTACAGCCAAACGTGTAGACCTAAAAGCAGTCAACCCCACCGCCCCGAAAAAAATCATCACTTGAGAAATTTTAACTTTTTAATTCTTCATTTTACAGACAGAAATAGACAAACGTTGACTCACATGACCAGTTTCACTCAGACACACTGTGTGCATGCCTCCGGCCACCACCTGCACCATCTCCTCTGGTAGAGACAGGAGGGCTGGCTTCTTCCTCTCAGTGATGTTCTCACCTAAGCCCAACTGTCCAACATCACCTTGGCCCAAAACCAGAACCTGGCCCATCTCTTTACAATGACTCCTGTGTGAAACCACAACTAACACACACACAAGTACAAAAACATGAACTGAATTATAAATCATTATTAATTTACGTATAGAAAATGGACTCAGACATAGCTTTGCAAGAAGATGCTGCTTACGAGAAACAAAACTAGAGTAAATATAATGATTAACACCCAGTTATTGGCAGTAGTACACATTTTAAAATGTTTTGCAAATAACTCAAATGAACAAATAAAAGTCTGCAGAGTAACAAAAGCAAAATAGATTTTGTGTTGAAAATAATGCTTTTCTTGATGAAAAAGAAAACAAAAAAACACTTTTGACCCAGGACATTTACAGTGACAGGTTGTGTCAGGGAGTCCAGTCCAGCATGTAAAGTATAAAAAAAAATGTTTGAAGCACCTAGTTTCAACCTTGGTGGCCCCGTGACATTTCGTACGTTATAATCCTTAAAGATGTACAGCTTTTCTAAGAAGTCGCAGGAAACCAGCATAGTTCTGAAGTTTATGATTTACCTTTTGTTTTCTTGGCCGGTTCACCGCTGTCTGCAGTCTTCCTCTTGCTGGTCATCTTTTTGGCAGGCATGGCAACAATGCATTCACACTACAGAAAACAGAGGCACAGTGAAAACAGCATTAGACAGGATTTTCATTTTAGTTTCAGACAAAATCATTCGTCTAATAAAAAACAAAAAGTCTTAAAAGCAAGGTTGTGTGAGACAGAAGTGTGGTAGGTGATTAAAGGCAGAATAAAGCTCAAAAGTTTATGACTTAATGAGAAGTGTGGCAGGACATGACCTGCTGACTGACAACAGCACAAGCGGCCCTTATTTCATTGGCCGGTGGCTGATGGGGGTTCAGCAGCTGTGAGGAAGGAGATCGTTTTACACTGGAAACAGCTGTACTTTCTCCACCTCTGCTACCAGACACAAAGCAACATTCAACGTGAGCATGCAGAGTGAACCACTGCAGAGCAACTCTCTCCTGGGCTTCATTACATCCACACAAAATGACTGTGTATGCGCGACGACTTGCCAGTCTATGTTGCCATTTAGCAAACCCGGACAGTTTATATTCAGTTGCGTGACCTAACACTTTCCACATGTGTGCTACAGTTAGCTTTACATAAATGTATCTGCTAACAATAAATATATACGATGTGTATATAGAGATTCCACCTGTTAAAGTAACAGATAAAGCAGTCGTTAATGGTTCTATATAAAAGTGAGACATTTGCTTAAAAATTAATATGAAGCTGGGTTGAGTATTCAGAAGCCAACGCAAGCTAGCTAACCGTTAGCGTCACACTTGGTAATGAATGAACAGCGGTTACACACTATGGTAACTTACAAGCGCGCACATTAGTAACGATGGATTTATTCCTCTGTTGCTAGCTATATCCTCACAAGTATTGGGTAAATATTTTACTAACCTTAAAACTTGCAACAGTTTGTACTTTGGGCAGAGGTGAACGTTCACAGCCTGTTCCCGGTTTCCACACGCGAGATGTACGTAAGACGTCAAGTTCTTTGGAACCTTGAGAGAGAGCACGTTTTCTTAAAGAGACAGTGACGAGTTGAACTTGCCGAACAAATGCCGAGTAGCCACTTTCATACGCAAGTAGTTCCAGTGACATGATAACGCTACTTGTCTATTTAAATATTTTATTTTAATTTTTTTTTTCAGAATTATACAGAACCCGTCTGGTGACATAGAAGAAAGAAAACAAGTCTTGGGAACGACGTGTTTTATTCGTAGGCACGACTTAACATCTCCAGATAGTGAGTCGTGCCCACGAATTAAACAAATAGTGGTCACAAGTCATTAACATTTTTTTCTTCTAAAACTGTCTACCTACAATTAAATATTTCAGATGTTCAAACAAATTATGGCATCAAACAAATACTTAATAAAATATAAGTGGTTGGGCGGAGGGGGGGATATGCAAACTAACTCAGTCCAATGTCAAAAAAAGGAAAGGAATAAATGGAATAATACTATTTCTCTTTGCTCTTCAGATAAGCAGTGTGCATGAAAATGAAATGTGCCCTACTGCTCAGAAAACATCCATCCATCCATCCATTTTCTTGACACCTTGTCCCTTGGTGGGGTCGGGAGGGTTGCTGGTTCCTCTCCAGCTGACGTTCCGGGCGAGAGGCGGGGTTCACTCTGGACAGGTCGCCAGTCTGTCGCAGTGCTCAGAAACAATTTGGCAGAGATGATTAAATTAGTAAATGAAAGGTTGAATGTCAGATTAAAATAATACTAAGATTATAATTATAACAAACTCTCCAGAGCTTTAAAATGATCCATCCATAACCTTAAAGTGATTAAAACTTAATCTGTAATCTTTTCTCAATTTTCTTTGAAAATAAACAAAAATAACAACCCATTAAAATACAATGCCAACCACACAAGCAATAAAATAGCAAAGATGTGTAAAAAGACTTATTTTGTCACCTCAGCAACACATTGACTGGCAATCAGCTGTTAATGGAAGTGAATTTATTTAATGGTAGACAAAAATCCTGCTAATAATCTGATTTTAGATTTATTTTTTTCAGATAAGACTAAGATTGAACTTTTTAGTGGCAAAAACTCTAAGAGGGCGCGACACAAAGGTGACAGCAGGTAATTATTTCGTAATTTGATATTTCTACCCCTAAATAAATCTGTTCACATTTAAGATGGCATAAGTGGGTTTACAAGTAGTAAAATATAACTTTCTTTTAAGGCTTTGCACATCCTTACAGAACCCCTCGACTGCAGGGGGCGCTGTTAGACAGTCAGAAAAAGTAAGAAAAAAAAGAGAGCCAGGCACAGGTTCACTTCAGATGAGGTTCAGAGAATAATAGCATTATTTATTCAGATACAGATGTGACTATTTACAGTTAAAAAGAAAACTCATCGGCTCATTTAATTCAACATCCAATTAAAAATGAACTTATCATTATTGTCTTGTTTTTTTTACAGGAAAAGAAAGATGTTTCATGTTCCCATTCTTGTAGCATTTAATCACAAACTAATGTTTTGTACTTAAAAAAATAGCAACCTATAATACCTTTATATTTAAAATTTATTTCCAAATAAAAGGAAGACAAGATATACAGAAGCATCAGTTAAACCTATATGAACCTATACACAGCATAGAGAACCCTGTAAGCTACTGGCCAGACAAAAATACATTAAAACACACCTGCAGCTTCAAAATTCTCCAACCAAAATTGACTCCCTGTTGACCAGTTATTCATTTTCTGACTTTTTTTGTTGTTGTTGTATAAATCCCTGATCTACGCTCACAGCAACTCATAGTTAAGCTCTTATTACAGACACTATGAGAATGACCTTATTTAAAACGGCTACAGAATGAATTGCTTGCTCAATCGTTAAAGGGAAGTACAAAAACTCATAAAAAAAAGTAGAAATGAAGAGAGGTCGTCCAGATCCAATGGCACTGGACGTCCAGTTGGCTCATGCAGAGGATTGCAAAAATCAGTTTCCTTTAGTCCTTCAGGCATTGCTTATGTTGGCACGCATGAAAACGTAGATGGCCTCCCTGACCTGCACTTTTTTTTTCCCTGCAGCTAGATTGACGCTAAATTGGCCACCTTACATCACAACCACAAGTACAGGCAAAGCCAAATAATAAAAATAAAAAACAGCTCAAATATAAGCTCTCACTACTCATGTGATTACAATTACAAAATAAAATGTCTTGTGCATTACAGAGTATTTTATCATAAGATCTTTCCCCAGTTGCATTCTAAGATGTAACAACAGCAGTCCGTACATAACTAATAGAAAACACAAAATCCCAGAGATGCCAAGTCCTAAAGCGGAAAACGTCCAAATCTTCACATTCTGGTGCTTCAGTCTCTGTTATCTATTTTTACTGTGTGAAGTATGATAAGGTCCTCATCATTATTACTGTTTTTATTGTATGCCGTTACATTAACAAGATGAGTTAGTGTTTCCATATACAACAAAGAGAAGAAAAAAGGCAACACAGAATGAGGCCGCGTTAAAGGTTTTAACTAGATCCAAGTCTCTGAATGGTGCCACACGCAGCAGCAACAGAGTGAGAGTAAGCGCTGCGGTCGTAGCTCCTCTGTCGCCTCACTCCTTCGTTGGCACGTTGGGTCTCTCACGCTCCCCGCAACCCCACGCCATCTAGGAGAAATACTGCATCTGGACCTCGCCTGCCACCGCCTCGGGTCAGGCAGAAAGCGATGTGGTGAGAGGGTGATGGAAGGCAAGCGGCGGGCATTCTTGTTGTGAGTCACTTCCAGGCTCTTCCCTGATTACACAGTACAGCAAAGTCTGGATATGGGGGGTGCGGGAGGGGGAAGAAAAGGGGCAATCTGCGCACGGAGTCGCCTCTGTTCACAGAAATCCTAAGTGCTTCACTATCCGAGAGCGTGGACGCTAAGGCCGATGAAACCTACACAAAACAGACATAGAGTTGAAATAAAGTCATCACCCTGATATATATTTTTTACTGGTGGTGCATATTGCTTGAGAAGTGAATTAGTATGATTTTATTACCAAGTCTAAACAATCACTGAGTATTAACACCTCTTAAACTTTCCTCTTTTGTCACATTAACCATAAACTTCTAGGTAGTCTGGTTTTCATGCAGGAAAGGTGAGAGAAAAGTAACTGTTGAAAGAAAGTCCAGTTTGCAGACGCAATGTAGAGGAAACAGCAATATGTTAAAGAAGGTCAAATTAGATCATATTGAACTTTTTAGTCATATATGGTGATAAACGTAGTGCACAAAAAAACTCTGGAAACACCAGAAACCTGACGGTAGCATAATTGTGCATCACTCTATGCAATCAATCGTATTTCCTATGGTATTCAGATTTACTGAGTGTTATAAAGTTAATATTTAACCCATAATTGTACCTTGTGTAAATTCTACTCTCTTCATGAACTTCCATTTCAGTGCTTTTATAGTCGTTGAGCTCCTTCCGGATGGCGGCCTACAAAAACCAACAGGAGAGGTTAAAACAGCAAACTTTAGAAGAAAAATACTGATTGTCACTCGCAGTTTCATGAACATTATCAATTAGGTGTATTTCTCACATAAAGTAATCTCTGTTTTAGCTTTACAATAAGCAATACCTTGTCTGCAGGAGTCAGCTTGGTCCATGGCTTGTCTGCCCTCCGGTCGTAGTCCTGGGCCTCTGTGACTTCCACATACTCGTGGAAACGCAGGATCTTTCTCGCCTGCAGCTCTGCGACTGTGGGTCTTTGACTCAGCTGCGACAGAAGGATGATTTTTGTTACTGCTTCACATCCATCAAAAGCAAAATATGACACCTGGGTGTTTGTTGTTGACGTGCTTGTTCACCTTTCTGGTCAGACGCCGTTTGATCTCCCTGACCTCCGCTTGCCGATCAGCTTGATTTTTGGCTAAAAAAGAAAAAAACAATAACAACAAAAAAAAAACAGGGACAGAGCTTATTTTAGACTTGGATGTGAAAGCTTTGTTTGATGTGCAGGAAAGGCAGAGAAGAAAGAAGTTTCCAAAATTAGATCTCGCAACTGAATTGAGAAACCTTTTGAAAGCAAAAATCTATACAGGAGACAGCTTTGTTGAACACGCTGAAACATGCAGTACAATTTGGCGTCACTGAAACAAATAATTCAGAAGTAAAACCATCACAGCACTGAGATATGAGTAAATATTAGAGTATCATTGCTGCTAATTTAAAGTGACAGGGAGTGATAGTTAATACTGACGCTGAAGGATGTTCCTTTGCTCAAGCTCCTCAGCAGTCGGTCTCTGGCTGAGCCGCCTGAATGCGAAAGAACAAACAAAAACAAAAAAAAATCATTATTTTCACTGTGTTTTATCCACTTTTCAGTCAGGAAATAAGTAGGTCAATGATCTAAGAATCTATTTCTGTATCTTTTTCTTAATTTTCTTTTTTAGAAAATCAGATTTGACACACACACACACACACACACACACACACAAAACAAACAACAAAAAAACGATGACTGTGAATTTACCGTGTGAGTGCGGTGCCAATCTGTGTACGAATGGCCTCCCACTGCTCCCTGCTCTGCCAGGTCAGGCCTGTCTGACCCGGAGGCTGATCCTCTCTGCTGCTTCTCTCCTGTGTGAACCTGTCCCTGTCCGGGGCGCAGGGACGGCTGCTCAGCTTTAGAGCCAGAGTGTCCTTCCTCTTGACCCTACTGGCCAGGGCACCTGCAGGACAGAAATGGAGAAGAAGAGAGAAAGGCAGTGGCTGTGATGGAGTACCAGACTACTGCATAGCTTCACATAGCAAAAAAAACCAAACAGACAGGGTTCGTACTGCGCAGGAACTTTGTAAAATAATCACTTAAATTATTTCTCTATTGATAGAGACTGAGCTTACTGAGTGGAGGCTCGTCCTCTTCATCAGAGTCTTCCTCTTTATGTGCCACCTGATCATCTGAATCGCTGTCCTCCCTGTCATGCTGTCCTCGCTCGTCCTCTTCCTCGTCTTCCTCCTCCTCACTGCTGTTTTCCCCAGGAAAACCACAAACACCAGCATCCCCGACCAGGCAGCGGCGACTCCGTGGCTCCAGCTCCGGCTGGGGGATTTCACCGTCGTATTCCTCCTCTTCCTCATCATCTTCTTCCTCTTCTTCCTCCGAGTAGTCATCTTCAGACCTGACAGGAAGGAAACATTTCAGAGTGGATAGTTACACGAATGTTGAACTTTCTTTATTAAGCTAATAACGTTTTTACGGCAAAATTATGATCAGTGCAACTCTAGTTGTGACATGAGCAGAGAAACAAATCTTGTGATTTTAAAGCAACATTTGTCATTAAACTGAAGTCTGAACTGTCACGAACTCTTTAGTCTGTGTAAAATACGAAGGCATAAGTCTGTGTCTGAGACTTATTTTGAAGTAAGAAAGGAAGTAGTTTGTTGCTATCGGTGGAGTTGATTAATAAAGACTGATGGTCAGGTTAGCAACATTCATAAATAAAGATTAAAGAAACACTAAACACTTTTAAATAATTTATATGACAGCATTTTTGTTATCCAGAAGTAACAGTAACAGCCTGACAGACAAGATATAAATAGTTTGAACGCACTGGGAGAATACTGCAGCTGTCTAACCATTAGCACCTACTGACAACGGGGTTAGCATCTGTTTTCCAGCTTACTGTCACTGCTAAGGGCTATTTTACAGTCCTTAAAGGGCAGGTGTTGTGTTTTTTTCAAGCATAAAGTGCCATTTTATAGCACAATCAAGAAACTGTGTTAGCTTCAGTTGTTTTAAAAGTGCTCAATATATCAAACATGACTAAGAAGAAATTTTCCTTCGTAAGTTGACTTAATAAAATTGTGCCTGTCTCTTTAAGAAGCTCCTACTCTTTCTGACACTTTGCCTTCAGCAGGATGTCACAACAATGTTTCTCATTATGCTGTTAGCTGCTCTTAGAAGTAGTTAGTATGAGTTCAGTAGTAGTCTAGTAGTCCCACCAGATGTTTGCTAATTGCTGCTGCTGCTAAACAACATACCAGATTCTGCATCCAAACAATCCGTTTCAATTTTAATATTTCGAACATTGCAAACTGCTGAGCTGTGCAGCTCCAGCGTAACACGACACATGAGAAAATGTCACGTAAAATGCTGGAAAAACTCACAGCTTTAGAGGCTGAATGCTGACGGGGAGAGGTCGGCCGCGATCCGCTTGATACTCCGGAGGGGTTTCGAAAAGCAGCGCGTGTGCCCGCTGCACCCCGTCCGGATGAGGCTGCGCCGGGCCAGGACTGGACAGCGCTCGCTGGATCATGATGTGCAGCGGGACGGGGGCGGGGCGCTGGGGCGACTCCACGGTTGGGCTCGGTGGGTCGAACAGCATCGGTATGGGCTGGGGAAGAGGGTGCGGGTAGGAGTGCTGATGGTGGAGGTGGTGGGTGTGCATGTGCTGGCGGGGCGGAGAGGGCGGTATGTGGGTCGGCAGGGGTGGGGAAGGAGGAGGAGGGGGCAGCTGGAAGCCCACAGGGAGGATGCCGTGGTCCTCCACAGAGTGCGGGGACGGAATGACGGGATGGCTTGGAGTGGGGTCCTCCGTGTTGCGCTTAGTGACCGGGGTTGTCCTCTTTGGAGGCATCGGAGGGGAGGGCTTAGCCGGATGGAGACTCGCACCCCTGTGGCTTGACTGAAGTCGCCTGCAAGTGACAAAAAAAACAAAACGAAATGCCTAATCGAGTTGTTTCAAACATAGAGAGACTGCTGGGGAATATGCATAATGGCGAGCTGCTAGCAAGTTTTTCTTTCTCAGTGCAGTTTGCCCCGTGACATGTGTGCACAAATGTCAGTCACACATATGCAGTCATTAAACACACACGAACAAGCACTTTTATTACATGTGTGACTGAGCATCAGAGCACATATGCAGTGTGTGCCAGAGATACACACGCTGCCTGGGCAGAGCAGAGTGCAGCCCCAGGTCAGAGAGACAAACGAGATGCATACATGCTCTTTGCAGCCAGACCCTAAACAACCCATCAATGCTCATATAATTTGCCTCATACTGTGCACAAGAGGCTCTTAAACACAAAGCTTCAGCTGTTTGCATGCACAGCTATGTGGTTCCTGCAGTGCCTTGCAAAAGTATGTATAGTCCTTGAAGTTCTTCACATTTTGTCACACCACAGCCACAAACTTGAATGTTTTTTTTTTCCATTTTATGTGATAGACCAACTTAAAGTTGCATAAAATTGTGAAATGGAAGAAAATGCTATGTGGTTTTTGAAATCCGGATCATTCTAACACAAATGTGGTTTGATCTAAACCTCAGTTTGAAGGCTTTTGTTGCCTCTTACAGACTAGGATTTCTTTTGTTTGGCTCCATCCGTCTTCGGATCATGTCTGAGCAGTTTTGGTGTGCAGCCGCACAGCGTGACACGGCCAACATCACCATCATGTCATCCTGGCGACTGTGTGTTCAGGTTCACGTGGAGTGCTGCTCAGTTTAGTTTGAAAGCTAGTTTGTTTTTTTATAGGTTTTGCACATTTACATTTTTGAAACCAAGATTTTCAAAGCCTAGGATATATAAGTATATATATAGCCCAGGCTAAAATATATATAATATATATCGATATATATTATATATTTTATAAACTAACCCTGATTTTAACTTCTCCACAGTTTTTTCTCTGATCTGTCCTGCTGTGTTTCTCAGTTTGTATGACGCCTGTACAGAAAGGCTGGACTTTGAGATGAAATCAAACCCGAAGACGACTCAATTTATTCATTAGGTGATTTTGTGAAAAAGAAATTGTAATAATAACTGAAAACCAGCTATTCTTTTTCTTCCACGTCTCAAATGTCAGTTGTTTTATGTGTCTACCACATAAAATCTCTCCAAAACGCATTGAATTTTGTGGTTTTAATGTTACAAAATGTAAAAAAAAAAAACTTTGCGTGGCACTGTTATAGCTCTGCAAACTCTTCAGAACAGCTGGGAAAGCATAGCTGCTCTATGGAGGCAAAGTGAAAGAACAGAGGAGACACAACATGCAGCTGACTGTGCTTTTAGTGAAAAACATCTCGTCCTCTACCATTGTCTCCACTCTACATTCCCATCCCTCCATAATCTTTTTTTCCCCATTTCCTCTGTGCGTAACACGGGTGGATTATAACACATGATGTCATATTATGCAAAAAAAACCAAACATTTGATGCAGTGCAGTCAACAGCTGAAACCTGCTGAAGGCTCGTCCTCATTCACACGTATAGCCTCTAAAAACAGGTCAACCTCACTCACACAGAAGCTCCCTCATTTAAGCACAAAGCAGGGCTCAGTATCGCCTTATCGTAAGCATGCGACTCTTATTTAGTGCATCCAAAGAAAGGAATTCAATGGCAATCGAGAGGTTAAAAGGCAGAGCAGCAGAAAAAAACAACAACATGTTGGCAGCAAAGAGGGGGACGAGACACGATGCGGAAGGAAGACTCTGGACTGGCGGCGTCCTGGTGACAGAAGCGTCTCCTCTTTACCTGAGCGCAGGCCTCCGGCCCGCCGGCACAGGTAGACGGGCAGAGACAGGTAGACATCATAGTCGCACTCTCGCTTCCAGCAGGACCAGTAGAGGGGAAGCTGAGCGTTTTCTCCCCCCTGCAGGGCGGATACTAGTAGGGAGGAGACGGAGGCCTTTCAGCGAAGTGTTTGTTACATAAAAGAAGCTGCGTGGCGGGGCTGTTGAAGCGCTTCATTAGGGAGTTATATTGCTGTGACGCACAGCAGATGGGAATCCTTAAAGGTCGTTAATTAAACATGTGCAGCCAAACTGTAGGTTGCTTTGCTTTAGTTTTACACTTCTAAAAATCACAAAGGCAAAAAATGATTAGCCTCCCTTCATTTTTGTGCTTTTTTTAATCACATGACATTTCAGATCATCTGAAAAATTTATATTAGGCATATATATTGCAAAAACCAGTTTCTAAATTACAATATTTTCCAAAACTTGCTTTTTGGGGTTACAAGTGCACTTACAATCTACTGAAAGACATTATCCACTAATGGAGAAAACATGGATCAGTGATGAACCTTCCCAGGAGAATTGTGTACGTTTTTCTAAATTACTCCAAGCTCACATCAAAAACTCACACAGGAGGTAAAAAAGAAACCAAAACAACATCTAAAGCTCTGCAGGCCTCAGGCACAGATAAGGTCAGGGTTCACGAGACGACAATAAGAAAAAGACTGGACAAAAATGGTAACCAAGGAGGGGCTCAGGGCATAAGACCTATATTTGGGGTTGTTGACAACAACAACCCCAAATATCTTGATGATTTGTTGATAGAATGACATTTTGTTGACTGATAAGACTAAAGTGGAAGGTGTCAAACTAATATTGCATTTCAGAAAAATAACGTCATATCTATAGAGAGAGAGTCCAATATGCAGTTTTGGTGCTTTGGTGCAGTTATGGCTTAACATAACTGATGTTAAATAGAGATAGAAAATCCTGAAGGACAAATTTCTTCTATAAGCTTGAGAACTTCAGCTCAAAGCAGAGCTCTGAAAGAAGAAAAAAAAGAAGCTTTTAAAACGTCTTTGCTTAAATCAGATAAAGACGCTGCTGCATGACCTTCAGTTGAATGCTCCAAAAATCTTCCAATAATGCTGAATTGTTGAGAAAAAAGAGTCGACCAAAATTCCTCCAAAATGATTTAAAAGCCTAACTATCAGTTATTGTTTGTTAGTTTTTGCCACCAGGGGGTGACGCAACCGGTTTTTAAAGTCAGCAGGCAAAAATACCTTTTCCTCATGGCTTAGGTAGGTTTTTTTTATTGTCTAATAAATAAAATCACCATTTGAAATATGTGTGTAGTATTTCATCAGATTATCTTTCAGTTTTATTACATTCGCTTTACTGTGTTAGTGATGATTTTGGTTGGACATAATTTATGACTCCTTTTGACTGGAAGGGGGAATAAATGATGAGCAGGACATGTCGCGTCTCACAGCCCTATAAAGAACCCGACTGTCTCTTTAAAGCAAACCATGCACTTCATTAGCAACGTGGATGGCTTGTTTCGCTGACTTTAAGAACATGAAGTACACTCATTTATCAAGACACTGCAATATCAACAGATGTGCTGTTCAGACAAGAGCGAATCATAATGGAGAGTCTTCGCCTAGAGGGAATTAAAGCAAGATCCCAGATGAGAGGAAAACCTCACTGTAAACAACAACTACACTGTCTGTGCCGAAGCACAGCCACGGGAGCCTCTGTTATCTTCACAGTGTAAAATGCATAAAATGTTGACACTGAAGGAGCCCAGGCATGATAAATAACTAGCTGGGGGAAAAAAAAGCTTCTCAAGCTGATCAAATAACATCATTAGTGCAATGTCTGAATGTGAGTGAGTGGAATTTCTCAAGGCCAAAACTCTCCGCTGTCATTTCCTGTAGAAAAACTGCTCGCAAAGTGAGGACTCATTAAGAAGTTCGTGCATTTCGGTGACTAAGATCTGCTTACTTTGCAGCACTTACCCAGCATGGCTGCGTTGTTCCGGTTTACGGGCTTGGGTGGAGGCAGAGGAGGCTGCTTGGTGCCCTGAGAAGAGGGCGCAGGCTGATGCGTGCTGGTTCCCGCAGAAGACACGGATCGAGCGGGTTTGGAAGTCCCGGCGGAGGGGGACGAGTAAAGGGTCGCGGGGTGGTTGGACGGCGTCCGAGGCGGGCCCTCGTTTCCGGGCTCTGGGGTGGAACTCATCAGCCACTTGGGAGGCATGACCGACTGCTTTAGGCGGCAGAGGTTCACGAAGAGTGTCCTGCAACGCCTCCAGTTCAGGTACAAAATGGCTGTCTGACTCTACCAACAGAGAAGACCAGAGAAGTTTTATTTAATGAAGCTAAAATCGAGTGAGAAAAACTACAACACTGATATTTAAAAATATCAAACAAACGAGACCTGAGTTATAAGCACACCTCTCCAACTTCATGATGATTCATTTCAAAAGTCAGTTTTGAAATCAATTAACTATGTAATCACACCTATCCAGAGGTTTACCTTCTAAAATAATTCAAGATTTTCTTCTTTTGATTTAGCCAGCTACAAGATTATGTTTTTCTTAATATCAAAACCCCGTGCTACTTCTCATCTCTTTCTGCTTACACCAGTGAGGCAAGTGTAAGTCGATATTCTTTGAGTTGCGTGATTTTATCTCGACACGTTTTCAATGTTTTTGAGGATTTTGTTTAGAAGTAAGAAAGGACAAAGTTCTTGAGATGCCATTGTGGACTGTGGTTTGGACTGTGGTTAGAAGAAGCATCCGCTACTTGTAAATTGCTTGTGTGGCAGCATTTATAGTTAAAATTAACAGGAACTGTGTCACAGTCAAAAAAAGAAACATTTTCACTGCAGGAACGGCAAATAGGGCACAAATAGTGATAAAACTAACATCAACTTCTGAGCTTCTCACTCATTTAAACTAAAGGCTGTTTCACAGTTGTGCATTGAGTATTATAGGGCAGGTCACAATGTGAAATGTGATCATATTATCTTGAGTGAAGCCTGGTGCAAAAACCATCCATTATTAAATCTTTATTTAGATCTTCCAACCTTGTTAATATTGACTTTTTTATGATGATTCTCAATACATTTTAAAACAGGTTTTCATTTTCAACTGAATATTGACTTCAACTTTTAGATGATGTGTACATTTCTTTCTATGATTGTAATATTATGCAATGAATGGTGCTTTGAACTTCCCAACAATATTTTAGTATAGTATTTTTTTAGTACTAATGTTACTGAGTTCAGTTAAGCTATCACTACCATAGATTAAAAAAAAAACAAAAAAACAGTAATAAATAACTCCACTAACTCCCAGCATTTTTTCATCTGTCCAGCAGGGGGCTTCTTCTGTGTCTGTAAAAAGTCTTAAGTTTAGAAAAAAAAGAGAGAAAAGAGGCAACAATGTTTCATGCTTACAGTTATCTCAGTAAACCTCATCCTAATTAGTTTATGGGTTTTGTTACACTCTGTTGGAAGCCATATTGATCTTTTAGATAATTATATTCAATTCAAAATAAAATGGAGGATAATAATTAGGGTTAACATTTGGGATGAGGCTTTATTATTGTTTTGTTATAATGGCTCTAATGGGTACATGTGAGATAATGCAATGTGCAAATCATGTCAGAAAGCTAAATGGTGAAATCAGGTTTCACTTGATCACTGCCTTTTATCTGGAAATTCTAAAAGTAGTTAAATTCAATTCAAGTGTATAGCTTGTTATTTTTTCTTATATGGTATACCATAGTACTTGGGTTATGTTAAGCTTGTGGCATAATACTGGCATGAAATGAACTAAAAAAAGGTTATTTCCTAGTTGCAATTACTGTGTCAATAATTCATCCCCGGGCAGAAATGAACCATTATATGAGCCACTGGCAGGAAACTTATTAAAAGCAGAAGATTATAAAAGACCTTGCTGCAAAGCTCTGAATGCCTCAGCTAGAGAGACTGAGTGAGCAACTCTCTGCCGCTGCACCACTCGAAGGACTGTCTGTGGCAGCTCTTGTTTGAGAACGGCATTATCTGGGATCAGCTGTGAAGGTAAACAGCGTGGGCAGCTGCAATTACGGCCAAAAAAAGCCCACCTCCCTCTGACCACCCCTCTGCTGCTACTGCTGCTCCCACGCCATTCCTCAAAGTCGCAGCTCCAAAGTACAAAGCTGTTTGTGAACAGATGAACCTCTATCAGCACGACGTCACCGAGCCAAAGAGGAAATCATCCAGAGGAAAGCAGGAAGTAGAAATGAAGCACAGCGGAGGCAGAGAGAGAGAAAAAACGAGGACAGAAAGCAGGATATGTGATAAAGATAGAAAGAGAGTAGGAGAGGGAGAGAAAGGGTCGTCAGAGAAAGAGAGAGAGAAAAGGAAAATACAAGGTGAGATTTAAGAACAGGCTGGAAGAGGCACATGAAGGTGTGCAAAAATCCTTCACATCCAACAGATTTAATTTCGACACCTTCATCTGTAATTCTTCACATTATTTATTAATTTTTTTCATCTGTTTATCATTAATTCCTTCTTATTTCCCAGAAATGCCACATGTATCGGTGCTACACAGCGTCACGCAAAAGACTTTTCACCTCTTGAACTTTTTCACATTCTGCCTTGTCGCAAAGATTAACATCTTTTACTAAGACTCCATGTGACGGACCAGCAAAAAGCAATACGGTTCAAATAATAATCTGAAAAAACTCATGTTCATCTGATGCTCCTAAATAGAATCTGGTGCAGTCACCTGCTTTGACAAGTAACCTAATTAGCGAATGGAGTCGACCTGTGTGTAATTTAATCTCAGTATAAATACAGCTGTTTGGAGAAAGGCTCAGAAGTTTGTTAAAGGACATCATTGAACAAAAAGCATCGCGGAGATCGAGGAACACAGCAGACAGGAGAGTTAGAATATCAAAAACTAACCCAAGGTCTGGAGATTTTTGCAAAGCGCTACGTAATCCACCACGTGAAACTGCAAACCTTCCACCAGGTAGAAAGATCCACAGAGGGTCAGTCCCTCAAACGGACAACGATCAGTTTCTAACTCCACAAATATGACCCTTGGGAAAGGCTTGTTTACATCGTGTTTACAGTTTGAAACAAAAAAGGGTCACAGTAGACAAGTTGTGAACATTGCTCTGGTCATCAACACACCACCTTTTCTTTTCTTAAGCTCGTCAAAACCGATGGCAAATGGAGATAAAGACAAGGCAATTCCAGAAGAAAACAGTTTAGAGGCGTCAATGACTTGAGACTAGGGTAGAGGTTTAGCTTCCAGCATGACCTTCATCCTAAACATACAGCCAAAGCTAAAGTGCAATCATTCAGATCGAAGCCTGTTCGTGTGTTAGAATGACCCAGCCAAAGTCTAGATCCAACAGCAATGCTCAATCCGTAACACAATGACAATGGTTACTGATTGTTGTCCTTCAACAAAAGAAGAACAACTACTGTTATTATTTTCCATGTCTGTTTTTGGGAGCAATCAGTTGGTTTTTGTCTTTTTGGAGAGCCAACAACGTGAGCATTAAGGAGCAACAATGGCTGTAGTGATCATGACAGATTAATGAGGAGAGGAGACGGGAGGACGATCTGTTCTCTCATGTTCCTGAATAAGAAGCATAGCTGGAGCAAGCCTCCAGGGAGCCGACAGGAGGCTGTCTATATCTGGGAGGACAGCATTGTGCGGCGAGGAGTGACGGAAAGATGGAGGGGGAAAAAAATATAGAACCGAACATTCGCTTTATGCCTTCAACAACATGTCAGCAGGGTCAGGCGGGGAAACACGAGCATTATCTTCGACTTTCACGATGACAGCTCATGTTCTGACTGTAGACCTTCAGAGTCGGAGGGGCCTTACCTCTGCGGGTCCTTCCCTCCTCTGCGGAGGCATGTCGAGGAAGCGTCGGCTTCCACTCTGCTTCTGCCGGCCGCCTCCTGCCGTCCTCCGACGGGGCCTTCTGCAGCCCCGGCCTTCTCTGCCCGTCGTCAGGGTGGAGTCTGCCCCCGCGCCTGCCTTCGTCCTTCTGAGCGTGGATCTGTCCCTGCCAGGCCAGGTTGGACTTCCATTCACCCTCCCCATGCACGTGTGGCCCCATGCCCCCGCTTCTCCACCCCTCCTCATGCAGTCCGGTGCCCCTGGAGCACAAAGCTCCGCGGCGGTCTCCGTCTGAGGGAGAGCGGCCCCTGTGGTCCTCCGGCTGGGCGAGCCTCCCAGGGTGCATCCTAAAGTCCGACTCTCCTGGGAGTTTGACCTGGTTACCTGGGCTCCTTCCACTACTGATGACTCCACCACCTCCTCTTCCTCCTCCTCCTCCACTGACTGGAAGCGTGTGGCCGTTTTTAACGTAGGACTGTTTCACATTTTGCGCCTCTCCATCTGTAAAAGGTTGGTCGTAAAACACAAGACAAGTAACAGGTTAAAAATAGGATCTGACCTTCCAAACCAAAGACAGTGTAACATAGAGAAAAGATGAATGACGATCTTCACAGCTGTCCAATGATTTAGATAACCATCATTGTAGGCAATAATGCACCAGGTTTGCATCGTCTTCTTTCTATGTGACTGTTTTGTCCAGCTCTGACCAAAATACACTGTTCCAATTAAACTCCGTAACATTTAGCAAACTCCAATCATTTGTATTTTTCTGGCAGTAGGATGGAAAAGGCTTTTTTTTTATCTGGCATGTTTGCAAACACCTGGTTGGCACTAGAGAGCATCTCATGGTCGTTATGGAAACTTGGTGTCACAATGACGCAACTGTTTCCTGCAGTTGCCATCCTGCTCATTGTATCTGGCGGCAAGGTAAATATTATTTAACCAAATGCTAAAACCTGGTCTTTGCCTTGTGGACTGAATATGATAAGCCCCTGAAATGTTTTCCTTACTAAAGACCAGGTTAGCTATTTGGATTTTGTTCTTAGTAGCAAAGAACATAGATGAGTTGCCTCTTAGAGGAGAACTGCTTGTCACTTTGAGGGTAAAACACCTGAGGGCAACAAGTTAGGAAGTGTTATCATGTCTACCTGTCAAATTAATAGCTCAGTACAGGTATAATGTCAAACAACATGGCCACCTAGTTAGCTAAAAATGTGTCACTGCTATTGAAAAGTGAGGAAACGACAGCCACCTATTCTTGTTCTAATTTGTAAATGTAATCAAATACAAGATTGTGCTTTTTCTTTAAAAATTTTTTGTCTAAAATAAATCCTGAATTTATTTGGAAGATTTTACATATTTGTAGTGTAAATCTGTAAAATCCCATATACATATTTTATCCATTTGATCTGTAGCAATTTGAGAGTAGCAAGTAAGAGTGTGTAAGAAAAAAATAAATAAAAAACCCAGCAATTAAATAGATATTCAGTATTTGTTGTTGTGATGCAGAAGCAGCTGTAGGTTTAATAAATGGGCTTCTGATTGGCGGGGCCAGCAGAAAGCTCACTCACACACACACGCACACACACACACACCCTTCTCGAAGCTATTTTGCTGCAGGCCACAATCCGTTCCACTTTTCCAGAGCTCTGGAGAGTGGCATGTAATTTTAAACTTATATTACATACGATGAAAAACAGAGAGTAAATTTCCTCGTCTTAAAGTGCATTTCAGACAACCTGATGGATGTCGTTTCTGCCACAACGTGCTTGCGACCTAATCGTAGTATCTGTGTCGGTGTGATGGCCTCAGGGCAGCTTCTGTCAGAGACAGATACTGCTGCTCAAAGAGATCAAATGAATCACAGAGGACTTCTTACCATTATCTAGGACCTCCTTCAGCAGGCCCTGCTCTATGAGCTCCTGTCGGGTACGTCTAGTCGACATCTTTCTCTCCAGTTCTGCCGTCAACAAACACAATTCAAAGCAAGTTTTCATCTCCTGATGTCTAGGCGGAAAAACTTCAGGAAAACTGAAGAACACGCTAGCATTAAAGGAGAAACGCACACGCTTATTGGGTTGAAAGTCTAATGTAATTGATACGATCAGTAAGAAAAGGACGGGTGGAGACCACTAGGAGTCCAAACAAACTAGGCCACACAAACCTTCGGATGTTTCTTTGAACTTTTCGCTGCTTTTCTTCTTCCGCCACTTCCAGGGTTTGAAGATCTTGCCAATGGTAGAAAACTTGCCTTTACGCTTTGGGGGAGGGGTAGTGTCCCCTGTGCTGCCCCCCTCTCCCACCATTGTGCTGTGGTGCTGCTCCGTTTCATCATCTGAAAACAAGAAGTGGGAAAATGTTACACTTTAAGACACACCGCAACACAGAACAAGAGAGCTGGAATGTCAGAGCAGAGCTTCGTCAACAAGAAGAGATGTGCAGAGAAATCCAAGTGACCGGAGTCTGCTGAAAAATAGACTAGGCAGCCGGAAACTCAGAAATTCAGTTTATTTCCAATCAATAAACGCATCACAGAGGACAGAGACAAATTCACGGAGTCTTCAGTGTGGAGAGTCAAAGACTCAAAGTAAGCGATTTTCAATACGGGTGAGTTTCTTAAAAATGAAGTCAGATGAAGGAGAGGTATAAGAAGAAGCTACTTAACAAAAAACTGTTTTCTGCACCATATGTCTGTGGTTCAACCAGGCTAATAGAGAGCGTGATGTCTTAGCAGACAACGGGGAGGCTGAAGAGAGTACATACAGCGAAGTTGCTCTGTTTTATCGTTTCTATTTTCCAACAGTTGTTTATCCTGAAACCTGTTGGTTTTAAAAACATTGGCAGCCTCTTAGAAAGCCCAGAGATACAGTGATGGTCTTCTCAAAAATGTGCATAATTAAAACTAGTCATTAGCATACCAATCAGAATATTCCACTGGTTTCTGAACATGAATCACCATTAACTTGGGTTTGATGCGATGCCTTGCTGTAAAAAAGCAAAATGAGCTACCAGCTGCTGATTCACTGCTGTCCCTACCTCACAGTTCTTATTTCATTGATTCTTACAAAACCTTCTTATAAATACTATTAGATCAGTCCCCATACAGTACCAGCAGCTGGAATGGTAGCCATGAGAACCACCAATGTCAAAAACTAAAAGTTAAGTTCAAACCTTCAATGCTGCAAAGCTTTTTTCTGTTTTATAATAAAAACCCGTTTCACATCGACTGCTCTCTCACACGCAGCTTGGTGAAGTTGCCTTCATTCGTATATTAAATAAGAAATAAATCCAGATTGTTTTCAGTGTGGTTCTTCTCCAATCCAAAACATGAGGAACCAGAGTTGGCTAACGTCACTAGCAGCAGCTCACAGCTTTACTGCAGACGACTGATCAATGCGCCTCTATGTGCTGGATGTCATGTTTCTGGTTTCCTATCTGAGCTCCAGTGCCTTTGTAAAAACAAGCTGCCTCATCATGGCTGGTATTATGTTTCGCTTTTACTTCTCGGGCACTGAGTGTGCTTTGGCAGGGTGATGCTGAGAGCTGGAGGACTCCTCCACAGAGCTACCGTTAACAGGAGGGCTCTGGCTCTGGCTTTTAGCCAGCCTTTTTCACTGTCAAGTGCTCACATTCCTTAGCTGGATGGAACCTCGTGCTTTATCAGCCCTACAACCCTCAGTGCAAAAGAGGGGCTGCATGCTGGACGCGGCCTTAGGCAGCACAAAAACACTGCCACAATACAGCTAGCATTGAGGAAACAAGAGCTTTTTTTTTTAAAGGAACCGCTGATTACTACGGGATGTCAATGAGGCCGGGAGCACTCCATCAAATGGCATTCTGCAGTAATGGCTAAATATTCTGGGATGCATGACTGGCAGCTCCACTGACAAGAGTGCTGAGCTCATCAGAGAGAGAGAGCGCTTCGAACATCAGGTCTGTGTGAAAAAAGCTGCAGCTGCCGCATTCAGCAGACAAAATATTTACCACTGGAAAGAGAAGAGAGTCGAGCTTAAAACTCCCAGCGAGATGCACACCAGGATGCCTTGGCGCTGGAAGCGCCTCGCAGTCTGATCCCCACAACAATGCGCTCTCGCAAAAATACTAATGCAAGTTATTTGGTAAATGACTAAACACCACAGAAGCGGAATAACAACATTAATCTTTTCCGACAAGCAAATCTACATTTCAAACACAGTGGGGTCGGGGTCGTCTAGGAATATCTCCCAGCCCTCGTTCAGAGTTTTAGCGTCGTCCTATGAAACACGGTGATGTGATGAATGACTGCTGACACAGGACTGACCCCCGTCTTAGAGCAGAGCGAGCGACTCCTTCAGCACTTTTCTTCAGTGCTTAAAGTAAAGCTTACCGTTACGAAGGTATAACCAAAAGGTTCTGGTTTCAGAAATGTTTCTCCAAACCATGAAAGTGGTTTAAGGCCCTTTTAACGAGGTGCCAGACAAAGTGGCAGAATGGCAAGAGTTTCCTGTCCCAACGGAGGACCTGTAGCTGGCCTCTGCTGGCCAGCTGGCTGCAATGAAAGCTAATACACTTCCCCTGAGCAAACAGTGGACTAATTAACCACCTAACACCAGCTTGCTACACTTGAATTACTCTACAAAACCAGAAGAGCAAAAATATATATTCCACACCAAAAAGTTTTAGATTCAGTAATGGCATAATCCTACATCAACCAGCAGAACGAACGGAATCGGTCAGAATGAGAATCTGTAGGTGAGAACTCGTAGAAATCCAGAAATCAGTGTAGCCTTTCTAAAACCGGATCCTAATCTACCTGGAAGGGGGCTGCTGAGCGTCCAGCTTCCACGGTGACGGGACCTGAAGCAGCAGGCCATGGGGAGGCAGGCAACATTCAGAAATACAGGATGTCCAGCTCTCCTGTGCGTGTCTCAGAAGTCAAATCTAAAAGGAGGAGAATCCAGATGAGGCATGTTCCCGTGGAAAAACTAAAAAGCAGAGAAGATCCTGGTTCCAGGGGCAGGGAAATCCGCTTATCTCGGCGAGATGAGAACATGAGGATTCGGAGCAGCTGCCAGAACGTCCAACTTAAGCATTGCTAAGGACGGCTTCTCTGTGATCCAGCTTGGATGGTGTTTCTCACACAGAGCAGACTGTTCTGTCAGAAACGCCTCTGATACAGAGGCTCAGCTGAGCCAGTGGAGCAGGATAAGAGCTCTGACTGTGCCGGGCCTGCGCACACACGGTGCAGATGACGATTGTGGAGGCTTCAGCCCATCCAGCAAGGCTTCCGTTTGAAAAAATAAAAAATAAAATAAAAGATCTCTGACAAGGCTCATTGAAATGTGTCGATCCAACGCCGCAAAACTAAAATTATCCTTTGGACCCACACAAAATGTTTGAAAAAACAAAAAAACAAACAAAACTTCAAGTTGTTTCTGTTGCAGTGAGAAGTGATTCAGAGCTTGCAGCCGTCTGTTCCAGTGAGTTTGGAAATGGTAGTGGACGGGATAAAAAGTGCTACAAAGAGGGGAAAAAGTACAGGCGCGATTGGTGGTGGTGGTGGTGGGGGGTACTGGAAACGCAGTCACACAATCAGGGTGGAGTGCCATTTCCTCCCCGAGAACAAAGACAGCCTCTTCCCCTTAAACTCCACACAGTCCACGACAGAGACTGCAGAAGAAAGCTGCCAATAAATCTTGTGAAGCCAAGAAAAAAAAAGGAGAGAAACATAAAGTGTACTTTAATGAATGATAATAGAATCGGTTCTATATTCAGAGGCTCTGACGAGATGAGGCCGACCGGTCAGAAAACACGTGGGAGTCCAAGCATGTGTGGGCGGTTCCTCCGACATGCCATCCTAATGCTCTGTCGAGCATCTCCTGGAGAGGCCGCATTACCCTGGACAGCTGACCGTGCGCCTGGAGGAGCCTGCTTTTTACCGAGTTTGTACGAATGGCTTACATAAGACACCCACGTCCACTCATAGAGTCCTCTGGTTGGGAAATACCCCCAACCTTACGAGAACTCTTATCCTGGGCAGGGCAGATTATCAAATTTAATCTTCTTAATTGAGCACAGTGGCTATAATCACGGCGACTGGTTCTTGTGGAAATTCATTCACGACTTTAACAGCAAGACACAAATAAGAGAACAGTATGTTAGTTATATGCACAAAACAGTTGGGAAAAAAACTGTTCATCTTACCAACTTTACCTTAATTTAACCCAAAGAAGTATTTTAAGTTACAATCTACTGTACAAGTTCACCATTAAGACTAAAATAAACTAAATACAGATACGTAGTCCAGTTTAAGATTAATCTTCAGTATGACATGAAGATTAGTGGGATAACAGTAAATAATACGAAAATGCAGTTCTGCTAAGTTCAGAAAAAAATTATTTTAGACATTTTCACACTCTTTCTTTTATGAAAACTAACATTTAACCCAACTCAAACCCTCGTCACCTGTTATTTTTACGGCAGAAAATGCTACTTCCTGTTCTAAGTGTTAATAACTTCATGTCTTACTCTCCTGGCTGCTATCGCAGCTTTACAGAAAGCACCTCAGTGTATATGGCCCCTGAAAACCTCGAGCCAACCAGGTATTGCTCTAGTTTATTCTGGAAATGCTGAAATACCCCAGTGGTCACTTGGGTTACGGTTCACAACCTCCCACCATTATATGAAATCAGCAAAACACTTTTGTCCCCCGCATCTAAAAATGCTTACAACTACCCATTTTATTACCTCAAACACAGTAGAAACCGTGCCAAGGAAAAATAAATGGCGTTCCCGGATTAGAAGCTTTCCAAAAGCCGGTCTATTTATTTCAGCTTCCAAGTGCAATTTATATTCAATACTTTAGGTATGCTCTACAAAAAAAATGCAAAAAATTTAGAGTTAAGTTTTGCAACAAAACATCTTTAAACAGGTGAATTCATAAATACTGAACATCAAAGAAGCAGGAGAAATTTTGAGAGATATAATTATTCAATTATGCAGAACCGGAGTTGAACCAGCTTTCCAGCTGTTAAGAAAGACATTAGTCTGTAGACTAGGATTAAACATTCGAGCAAACGGCTCAGCAGTAAAGTAGTTTACAGTTTTCCAAACACTGGGATTTAAATGGGTCCAGAATCCTGTTTGGATCAACAGGTTTTAATGCTTTATGGAATGCCAGAGTAGAAAGACGTAGAAAAACAAACTGGACTCTTGGTAAGGCAGGAGGTGAAAAGTGCATTGAATTCAAAACGATACAAGAGGGAAAAATCCCCCACAAAAAACCTGTTTTAAATTCACAGCGCAAACAATTTCCTGTGCCCCTGTAACAGGAAGTAAATGGCCAGCACGTGCATGATGTGTAAAAACACAGCTGAGATTCATGCACATGATCACATGATTTATCATTGCTTGTGGTGGTCAAAGTGAAGGATAGGAACAGAAAGAGAGAGAGAGAGAAAGAGGGAGAGAGAGAGCAGGCTATGCAAAGTTGATTACACAATATTCAGCCCCCTTCTCTCCAAGATGTTTAAAGTCTTTGAAAGCACTATCAAATAAGGGAACAGATTTAAACTCTGCGTGTGTGTAGGAGGGGGAGTAAATCCTGTACTTTGACAAAGAGAGCCAGAGTAACATCAGAAACTCACCGCCAGAGTTCTGCTGTTGTGGGTCCTGAGCTGGGATCTCCACACGAAGGCTTTGTCCCATGATCCAGCCCCGAGGGGCCTCTACCTGTTCTGCACCCAGCACCGACTCGACACAGATCAGCCGCTGCACCTGCCTTCCTACTCCTTCAAAAACAGCACCGTCTCTTTCATCCACTTTTATTCTATGCCGTTCACTTCGGTCCTTTCCCCACCACTCTCTCCCTCCTGCTTAAGACTTTCCCTCCCTCTAGGAGCTGGACTCCCTCTCCCCCACACTCAAGGACCCTCCCTGCTTGGCTCACAGCATAGATCAGCAATCACTGAAGGATGCCTGCCATTCCTGGGAGAAAGACAGGTTGTGTCTTTAATTTGGCATGCGTCCCTTGGTGGTGCATGGTGCATTGTTTCGATTGTATTGTAGATATACAAGGAAAGAGGCCTGAATGAACCAGAAGACAACTGGAAAACAAAGCTTAAGAGCCAACATAGAAATACTTGAGTTAAACCACAAGCTTAGATCACAATCTATTTGAATGAAATAGTTGAGGCTCAATGTTGTTTTTCTACTTCCTTGAAGACACAGTAAAAAGCTGCTTATATGCATCTACATGCAATATGCATGTAAACACACTGCCTTGGTAAAAATATCCATATTTCTGTTTTTTTCACCATCATGAAGAAACAACAAGCACTGCTGCATTTTACAGCTACTTTATATGATAGAGCAACAAAAACACAATTAATGTTTAATGAAGGCAAAAAATGGAAGTTAGTAAATTTGCAAATAAAAATCAACAAAATGTGGTAGGCATTACTCTAATACGCCTAAATAAGACTAAATAATGCCAACACTGTACATTTCCAACCAACAGCATGAAAGCAGCTGTTCTGTGAAGGCCTCTGAGGTTCATTCAAGAACATTAATGAACAAACAGCCTCAGGAAGACCAGGGAAAGAGCTCTGAAGAAGTTTAATGCTTCGTTGGGTTACAAAATAACATCACAAGCTTTGAACATATTACAGAGCGCCGCTCAATCCCTCATTTAAAAAATGGAGGAATGGTGCAAGTGGTAAACTACAAGATTTACTGGTAGCTCTCCGCCAACAATGACAAACTTGGAAGGGAGGAGAACAAGCAGAGAAGCAGCCAAGAAGCCAATGAAAACTCAGGAGGAGCTGCAGAGAGCCGCAGCTCAGGTGGGGCAATCTGCTCACAGGACAACTACACAATCGGCACGCCACAAATCTGACCTTTATGGAAGAGTGACAAGAGGAAAGACACGGTTGAAAGAAAGTCATTAGAGGTAGAGATTGATGGTAGATTGTGACAAGTCATACAGAAGATGCAGAAAAGGTGCTGCATCTTCAGGTGTGAAGGTGCTAATTGAGAGCAAAATGATTGATTTAGACTACATGCAAAATGTCAAGAAGCTGAGGAGAATATGAATGTAGCTAATCACAGGGTAATACTGTAAGAAAACCAAGTTGAAAGTTACTTTTTATCAACAAAATGGTCCCAACATGCAGCTGGAGCTGCAGTAAAATGATTTATGTCAAATAATATGCATTGTTAGAATGGCCTGGTGAAAAATCTAGATGATAATCTGTGGTAATATAGTAAAAAATGCTGCTCCACCCATCCCAAATTCCAAATTACTTTTGGAAAGAAGAATGGTAAAAAAATAAAAAATAATTAAATAAATCTAAATGTGCAAAGCTGATAGAAACAATAAAGGCTTTCAGCTGTAATTGCAGCAGAAGGTGGTTATACAAAATGATGACTCAGTAAGGTTGAAAACAAAATTGTGTATTTAAAAAATAAAAATAAAACAATACACACCAAGCTATCAAATTTCTATTTGTTCAAAAAATTAAAACCAAAAATAATTTTATTTCCGAAACCAATAAAAACACAGTTAAGATTGTGGTAAAATGTGACAAAATGTAAAGAAAAATTCAGGGGTATGAATGCTTAAGGATCCAATTGTTGCTTTTGTTCAGAACTTGTAGAGAGACTTTATTAACTGTTCAGCTCTCCTCCTGCCTCCAGACACTATTCTATACAATTCTCCAAGTCTTTTATCACATTTCTAACAGGCCTGAGGGAATTAACATGACTGAAGCACATTTGCCAAGAAAAGCATTCTGGTTTGGGGCAAACGCAAAAAAAAAAAAAGTGAAGAAGGAAGAAAACATGAACCAGATAAAATGAGGAGCAGGAGCTGGACTTTCTGAATCAGGGGCTTTGATTCGTTTTGAGGTCCGCCTGACTTCAGAAACTCTCGTCCAGCTGCCTCTCAGATGGGTCCAGTTCACCGAGCTGTGTCATTCTGCCTGGACAGATCTGAGGTTTCAGAGCCACTTCTCAAGCTGAGAGCTAATGTGTTCAGCAGCGCTTCCCTGTGCCCCACATTCACCCTCCACACCGGGCCAGCATCCAGGGAAGAACCGAGCCAATCCGCATGAGCCCAGAACCCGGCGCTGGCCTGACCTGGATAACAGACTGGGCCAGGCGAATTTCACAAAGGCGAGGAAGTGATGGACGTAGGAGCACACAGTCGCCAAACCGCCGCCGTCAGAGTTAGCGATGGGCCAGAAAAAGCACAGAACTGCTTCATCACTTCATCGCCGGCCTTTTCCACCAAAACACAACTTCAAAAGATTTCACCCATCATAACGACACAACGGGGAGTTAAAACAAGGCGTAACGTCATGATCACCTGCCTAATAAGGTGCTGGTCCTACTTTCGCAGCCAGAGCAGTCCTTACCCACACGACCCCTGTAATGCGGCATCTTGCATCAAGACACTAGCAGCAGATTATTTAGATCCTGTAAGCTGTAAGGGGGGGGGGCATTCATGGAACAACTTGTTCAAAGACGCTGAACTGGAGTGAGAACTGGAGAATTTGGAGGCTAAATTAACACCTGAGACACATTACTGTAAACTAGTATCTGTCTTTAAACTAGTAAAATTTTTACCTGAAAATATAGTTTTGTTAAAATTATGCAGACGGCCCACAACAATACTTGGGCAGGTGTTACAAGTCAAAGTAACATTCAGGTGGACAGAAGGATCGAAGGCTTCCCAGGAGAACATCTAACATCACACTGCCTTTGTCTGCTTCCTTCCTTCCCCAAATCCTAATGCCACGTATTTTCCAAGATAGGTAAAGCACAAGCACATGGCCATCCATCTATGATGTACGGGAAAAACAACATGATTCCTCAGACCTGAGCACCTTCTTTCATAATGCTCATAACGCTGCAACAGCCAGATCCTTCAGCAAATCCAGCTTCTGCAGCTCATATGTAAGATTCGCCCACGTCGCCCGATTCCACCCCTCATCTGCATCAACGGCGCCGTCGCCAGTTCGAGCTTAGATCACTTGGGATAGGTGCTGACTTTCTGGTTTCTTACACATTTTAGAACTAAATAGTTACTTTCTGTAAAACATTATCTACCCACTTACATCTAGCACGATGAAGATAATGAGCGTTATTCACTTCGCTGTGGTCATAGTGTTATTAATGATCAGAGTACATTGTAGTACCTTCAGATGCACAAAAAAGGCAAAAAGCAAACGACTTATAATTTGGTGCATAAAGAGGGATCTCTGAACATTTTACAGATTCAGTAACTTAGCGCACTTACATTCAGAAAAAAACATTTCCTAGTCAAATGCAGCAGGTTACAAAGTGGAATATGTCATTTCATAGGACTTCAATCTAATAATATATCCAATTTAATAAAGAAACAGTTAATTTAATTTAGCAAAGGCAGCTCAGAACACACTGTGACATTCAAGAAGCCGAGGATCACAGAAAGAAATGTAAAGAACAAGAACTAACATGAATTCAAGCCAAACTGCTTCATCAAGAAAACTTTTCATGGCATTTAATCTAAACATTTAAATGTACAGCTCTAAATATACAAAAGGAACTATCCTTCCCCTGCTATCAAACTAAAATGGTTCACTGCGTTTAACACAAAACACTTATATTGTGAAATGTAACCACAGGATGTCCTGACTGAAAACCGCCGCTCATTACAGAACGCAGGCGCTTAGCAATGTTAAACCTTTTTGGGTGAGTTATTTTTAGCGAAAAGGAACCAAGGTGTGAATTAAAAGCAACCACCGCAAATAATCAGGCTGAGCACTTCCTTTCCCTGCAATGCTGCTGCTGCGGTTACCAGAAAAGGAAGAATCAGCGTCTCCATTTGAATAGCAAAGTGCCTAAAACAGACAGATGAAAAAAAATTACTTTTCTCCAAAACACTTCCAGCACCTAAACACACATCCTGACGAAGGAGAAACCGATCCTCAGCCTGGCTCTGATGTCATGAGGAGGAAGTGTCCCTCCGACTCTGAGCGGCTCATAAAATGTGGAAAAGTTCGACAAACCCATAAACACTGTGGATCCAAAGCTTTATTTTTTTCTTTTTTCCTACACAGCATCACAACTGCACTTAACCGACCACAAGCAGCCAGTTGATACTCACCACGATTTTCCATTACAGAGAAAGAGGCACGCCGATCACCGGTTCCTGAAAAACAAATCAGCAACAACTTCAGACGTGAGCTGAGGCTTTCAGTCAGTTACATTTTCAGCAAACCCTGATTTATTGTTTCGTATTAAAACATCTGTGCATTCAATGACATTTTACCCTAAGATAAATATATGAAATATATCAAAATAAATATACGACAGGGGTCTCAAATGTAACTTTATATATGGTCAATCTAAGGGTGTTTTGTGAGTAAAAACAAGTTAGTACATACACTGCAGAATGTCATGGGCGCTGCTGGGGAAGTAAGGCAGAGTTGTTGCATTTTTTTCATTTTTCCCACATGATAATGATGGCAGCTCCACCCATCCTAACTCATCTGCAAGGAAAGAAAAGATCAAAGTTAGTCATGACATCAAAATATAGCCAAGTAAGGATCTAAAGAAAATTGGCCCTGCAAAGGCAAATCCTAACCCTAAAGGTAAATAAATGAATGAATAAATCACAGAAAAGCTTTCTGGATATTGAAAAAAACAGAAGAAAAAAAGCACAGAAGAATGTGATCACATATTTGGAGTGGAGATTTGTAACAGTTTGTTTTTGCTAGACGTTTGTTTTTCCATTTGTAATTGCTTCTGTATCAAGGTTGTTACTGTGAGATTATTTCATGGGTGCATGTAATTTCATCTTTCTTTAAAACCCTGAAGTGATTATAGTTTGCATGGACAAAACTCAAAATTTAACAAGATAGTATTTAATATTGTAATTGTTTGCTAGGAAAACTATCAAATAACCTTTTAACTTAAGGCTTTTTATGGTAGTTAGAAGTATATTTCCATAATAATCTAGTTTGGGATACAAGAGAAAAATACTCATTCCGCTTATAACGTGACATAATTAATCAATTCTTTTACCAAAAATGTTTGAGGAAACGTAAAGACTTGTAAGCATCACGAGGCGTCGCATGTCGCATTGGGATTTCATCAAGTTTCTTACAACAACTTAATTTGTCTTCTCTACAAAACTAACTCCATAAAACTAACTTGAGATTTGGGTTCAACGTTTTTTAATTCCCTAAGAATACGTGTATCGGCAATGTCTGGACAGACAAGACTACACAATAATAAAGCATCTGAAAATGATTGTTGTTTTTGAAAATATATAGAACTTTTTATATAGTTAAAAAGGTTCCATATACACAAATATACAAATCATAACTGAATGTACAATAAAATTAGTGTTTAGGAAATATTTTCTAGCAGTGTGTGACCTTCCCCGACTCCATGCTGGCGTGTGGCGACAGTCGCATCATTTCACTGGATTATCTTTCAGACCCAAAAATGTATAGAAGTGCGTTAAAGACATAGTAGCAACAGCTCAATGGAACAGCATGTCAAAATTTCACATTTCACAACGTGTGAACGATCCCCAGCAGCTCCGTCTGCAGGAACATTTAGTTCACGCAGATTACAGGAGATAGTCCACAGCAGAAAGCTGCTCCTGTTCTGTTGCATCACACTGATGGCAGTGAGAAACACTCACATTTCTGTTTTTAGGATTAATTCCACTATTCACAAGTGAGAACATTACACTGCTAGTAATTCAGTCATTAAACACTTTTAGCAGCCAAGTGGGTACTTTATAACTTCAGACCAACTGTTGCATGGAGTGTCACTCATCCACAGCTGAAAAACCAGCTGAACATTTTGGAATTTTGAGCCGGAAAAGCAGGTAGAAAACGACAAAAGTTGATTAATTAAATATATTTGTGAGGCTCGCCAAAACTGTTAATTGAAAACAATAATAAAAACTACACAATGAGTCCATTCCCCTCTGAATATTTCAGATAACAACAGGCCTTGTCTGGCCTGAGTCGATCCATTCGGACCTGCTTCGCAGACTTTTCGTTTACCGACGAACGAGCAAATTGCTGGAGTCGCCGGGTTTTGGGATGTCTGGAAGTGTCACAGCAGAGATGCTCTGATTCACATCTTTGGGCTTTCGATCTCTTTCTGTCCAGGAACATTTTGAATTTGAAAATGTTTAAAGCTATTTGGAAATCTCAGAGTTGAGGTAAAAGGTCCACGTTCTCTAGAGAATACACCTAGAGACTGATGTCTTTCCACTTGGTAACGCTAAGTGCTCTAATCGCCAATAAAATATGCTAGTAACATATTTTCCTCTACTCCTATTTGAAATAATGATGGAAGTTGGCCACAAATTACTCTGTTACGTCTTTAAGTTTACCAAGAGACTTTTGAAAAGTGCTCCTTTGGTATGAAATTTGTGTTGGGGAAAGAAGGCTGCGGAGTGAACAACATGGAACCAGGCCGACTGTCCAGGTCTCACATCCTTGTTAAACAGGCTGCAGTAACCATGTAGACTGCTCTCCAGAGTATCCATCATCTCCTTCCCTCTCTCTGCTGTGATTTCACATTGTCTTTAAACGGGAGACTTTTTTCAGAATAACACGACTCGCACAGATTTCCTTATTTCATCACAGAAAATCGCAATTCACCTTTGTTGTTGTAGTATCTCATATTTACTGTTAATTTTGAGACAATAAGTGTTAATGAAAAGTTTTAACTGGTCAGGTAGATTGTTATAACCAATAGTCAATACAAATACTATAAAACCACAGAGAAGGTTGGGCTGAGAAATTTCTGACAGTCGCTTACTTTATTCACTTTTTACAATTTCTTAAATAATAAATTAACACATGAAATGTTCAAGTGGCGACCTGTCCAGGGTCTCTCCTCTTGCCCAGTGACAGCTAGAGCTAGGCACCACTAACCTGTAAGGATAAGCTCGTATCTAGACGATGGATGGATGGATCAGAAACTATTTCTTAAGCAGAAACCATGACTTCAATCTGCAACAGGGGTTAAACATCAGAAAAGGACAAGAACTGTCATTTCACATAACAATTTCAGCAGAGTTAAAAAAAAAAAGGAAATAGGCTCAAATTCACTTTGTTGTACTTAGAACATGGCAACGTAAACAGCATTGATGGATGTAGCAGTTGAACAGCAGCTGTTTGTTTCCAGGTCTAATAAAAAGAGAAGTGGAATTGAAAATACTGAATCCTCCACAATTATTGGCACCTCTGGTAAAGATGTGTTTGTCACAAAATCTCACATTAAATTAGAGATTGTTTCGCCTCCTGCTCACTGTGCGCCTTTTGTCACAGCCGCAGTCATCTTAAACTTTCTGAAATCATTTCCTATGAAAAAATAAATAAAATCGCTGTCACTCATCTGGCATGTTGTCTGGTCTATCCAATTTTGACATGCAGCTAAGAGAAACGGGCCAAACGTTGGTGAGTAGCTTTAACACCCCGACATTTATTTGTGAAGGTCAACAGATATCTGCTTTATTTGATCGACGTATTCTCAGAAACGGACGAAGGTGATGCATCACACATAGCAGAAAGCAAAGAAAATCATGGATTACTTGAATCTTCCAAAAAATAAATCTATTTTTAAAAAATGTCTAAAGGTTTTACTATGTGTTTTTTATAGAAATGTTAAACGATTGTTCCACTAGAAACAAAAAAAATAATTATACACACCATACTTGTATATGGACCGTTCATAGTGTTTTCATATTGAGTAACTGTATTCAAATTAAATTTAGAAAGTATTTTGTCTGAAGTTTTTGCTAAGAGACAGCAAAAATATGAATATGTTTCACAAGGGGTGCCAATAAATGTGCAGTGTGTTGTATTTATAAATCATACCATTTGCATCAATAATAAACAAATATACTTGTATATACACTAAGTTTAACAGTATGTAGTATATTAGTAAATACTAGTGCATACACAAGTATTTATGCATGTTATGCATTGGATCCAGGTCCAAACCTCAGAGCCAATATAGGAAAATCCTTCAGAATCTCTGACAACATTGCAGCAGAAGTTCACTGTAAAGTTTCTTCCTTGGAGTCTGATGGTTCTCTATATTATCCTACATTTGAGCAAATTACTGGTCTAACCAAATTGCAGCCATGTTGCCTTGTGGGATAATTTTATTTTCAGTGCACAGATGAGACAAAAGTCCCCTTAGACTCTGCTTCTAGCCTGTTAGCACATGAGGCCATTGGATAAAGCTATTACAGCAATCAATGCTCCGCGTCCCACCACAGACGACCGCTGCATCTGCCAAATGAATGTAACCGTCTGTGATAATTCAAAGCTCAAGATCACAACTCTAGATTTTGGTTTTCTCTATTTCTCTAAAAGGTCAGCTTACTGGGAGGGTCAAAGGTGGACTTCCCTATTAAAAGAAGAAGAACCCATCAAAGAGGCCTGCATCCTGAAAACACATGCACTGATTATTAATTATAGTCCTCATCACCTAATAAACAGGCTCCAACATACAGTAATTTGTGACTTTTGTTTAGTTTCCACACCATGACTTTCTCTTGTTATTTTTAGGAAACAATGTGCAGAGAATGTGCAGATGCAGGAGAAAGCAAAGCAGTGTGTTACTAAATGTTTATACAGTCAGAAACATTTGTTTCTGATCTATGTAATTGAAAGAACTTTAAATCAATGAAAAGGGTATTAGGAAATTTTGTAATTCATAAAAAACCTTCGTCAAGCTTTGTCACGGTAACTGCTGCCTGTCAGCAATTGACTACCTGGGGACCAAAGTGTCCAACTATTATCAGGCGTCAGCTGCCCAGGCTGCATCAGTTGGAGCTGCTTCAAGCACTCAGCATGCGAGGTGAGTGAACCTTCATCAGCACATCTGGACAGTGCAGTGAGAGATAATGCCGCTGTTCCATGTTAGATCAAAATAGCCATCTGCAATCCTGCAGCAATTACCACTTATAGACTGTGCTGTATGTACGGAAGGATGGATGGATTTCTCTATGCCACTGAAATGCCATGCAGATGTGCAATAGCACGATAGGGGAATTAGAATGAAAAGCCAATATTCTTTTTTACCATAAGGGAAGCTGGTAACAGGCAGATGCTTTTGTGGGCTTACAATTGCATTTTTTATTTTTTTTATTTTTTTACACTCCCGCCCATCGCCTGCCACAGCCTTGGCTGGATGACTCAAAATAATCGAGGAGAGTGGTGAATGTTTCACAGCAAGAACAAAAAATATCCCTGGAGTCTGACAGTAAAAGCAGATTAAAGGCAGTGAGGGGGTAGAACTACAAATATAAGGCAGGTTTTCTGAACAATTCGCTCTCCTTTGATACATTAAATAAGCAAAAACCGGTGCAAACTCACTGCATGTGAGCCAGAACACAGACAGAAAAAAAAAAAAAAAAGCCAGTCACAGTCTAATTAAATATTAGCGATCCACTTACACTTTCTGCCACACTCAGTCAGAAACAGAAGGAAAAAGGGATGTTGATAGCCTACTTCCCCTCTGAGAGGCGAACCGTCAGCCTGCCCTCCATCACGCAGATTACTTCTATATCAAAGTCACGGGACTATCCAAACTGTTTCTCCTTACAAAACTCGCTCTCAGAGGACTTTTAACTTCACAGCAACTCCTTTATTAGGCCAGGACAAACAGATCGAAGAAGACATCGCCAGCTAATGACACCAGCTCCCAATTAAGGCTTAATTATTCTAACACAGAGAATAAATGAGCCAGCCTCTTGTCCAAACATTATCAGTCACTACCCATGCTCTTATTGACTGCACTCCAGCAGAACAGAGTGAAGGGTCTCGCTTTAAAAAACAAAAAACTTACATTATATGCATTCACATCCTCTACAGACGATCCGAGGGGGGATTCTGGCTTTTTTTTTTTTTCCTTCCTCTCCAGCAACCAGGTATGAGAAAGCGTAGCCGCTTCACACCACGCAGAGGTTTGGGCTGTGTAATCTTCTGCGCAGTGCACACACCCTCACTGGCGAGTCTTACTAGTTCTGATTCAATTATGTGGGGAGTGGAAACGGCAGCAGCTGGCTAGGTTATATGCCATCTTTAAATAGCAGTTTGCTCCTAACTCCAGGGCTCAGGCTAAAGAAGAAGAAGAAGAAAAAAAGCCCAGAACACCAAGCCAGATGAAAACACACATTAAGTTCACACTTGAAGACCTTTCCATGTGTTCCCTGATGTAAATCCCTCTGAGAAGTAATGGAAAACTAACTTAGCAACAGACAAAGTTACCTGAGAAAAGGTGAGCAAAAGGTCTCCTTAAAGGCTGGACAGCATCAAGAGTCCACCAAGTCAAGAGCTGCATGAATACATCCAGCAGCAAGTTTCCTCACCTGGCTCCAAAATGGACGGACAAGGCCGTCTGTTCCCAATCCGTGCTGGGCGAGCGTCACCAGCGAGCCTGCCCCAGAAAAGCGCCGCTCACCGCAGGGACTAGTGGCCCACTTTTACAAGGAGCCCAAAACGCTTCTCGCCTTTGCTCAACTTTTCCTCCTCAGTGTCCCTCCAACCGGTGTTGTAGCAGGACGGCGAGGCAGAAACACATCTCAACCGGGCCCGGGTTTACGTGAGATTGTCGCAACGTTTAAATCTGGAGTAAAAATGCCACCGTGCTGCGTCATTCACTCGAGAAAATGTGTAACACGGTCAAACTGTTTCGATTTAAAACGGAAATGGAACAACAGACTCTGCTGCTGCTTGAGATGCACCGATCAATCAGCTGAGATGGCTGTGGGTCAATTTTCAAATAATCGGCTCTGATCCTTGGTAAGCAGGTCAAATACTAAAAAAAATACAAATAAATTATTTTTCTATTGATCAAATGCAATAAACAAAAAAATTTGGACCACTTTTCATCTACAAACACATTGCTGCACTTGCGATTATAAATACACACTAATGTCAGGTTAGGTAAAGGTTCAGGAAGCTTTACAATACAAACAACCACTTTTGCGATGCCTCTGGTTAATTCAATTTATCTACAGCTGCAAAACAATTCAAGTTATTACATACCAATTACTTTCTTTTATGGTTAATTTTATTACTATTTTCAGGTTTTAGAACACAACAAATGAACTTGTTCTTAAATGTACGGTACGTAGTTCGCTGTTGAATAGCAAATATTTTTCATTATGTCATTGATGCGATTCAAAGTTTGAGCATTTTTGCATATATTACATTAAAAACATGCAAAAAAACCAAAACAAAACAAACTAAGACAAGCCTTTTTCTCACTCATGTATTTTCAAACCCTGCTCCTTTCTGTGCCGTTTTTGTGCAAAGTTAATCAGAGCCACAGTGGACGGCCTGAAGAGTCTCACATGGGACAGGTGCAGAAATGGGAATCGTTTTGTAGTCATTTCATTTTCAGTTGAATTTAAAAGTACTTCTTTTGAATGACGCTGGAGCGTTTTTTCCCCCTTTGCATTATAGTCCTTTGGGGGAAAACTACATCAGAAATGTCAGAACTCAGAAAACCTGCAACCAGAGAACCTCCAAGAAGAGTCTGATTGGTGCCTCTCTACTGCTAAAATAATCAAGCATGTTGATTATTGTAGTTGTGTTAATGCTATCTACACTATGTATTCTTGTTTTGGTGTTAACAACTTAAAAATAACAAAAAATGTCATAGCCAAGTTGCAAATAAATCCACATTTTTCCTCCATTCTCACTTTCAAGTCTGTGCTTCCCGGATTCGCCGCGACTTGGCCATTCAAACCTTCATTCGGTAGGAACGTCTTCTGCAGCCAGACTGCATCCAACAGGCTGAACATTACACGTGTGCCCATCGCTGAGCAAACTGTGCAGTAAAACCCAACTGTTTATACGCGTACTGTACTTTGCAGTCCGTTCCCGTTCCCTGCCCAGTGACAGCTCTCTGAAGAAGCAGAGCAGGAGTGGGGGTGGAATGGAGACATTTAGCTGAGAGCTTCTGGAGGAATCTCCAGCCCCGATCAGCCTCATCCGCGCCGGTCTGACAGAATCAATCAAACCCAGCTGACAGCTTAACCATCGTGGTTGGCTCTTAATGGCCCATTAAAGAGAGGACTTTCAATGGGAAGTGGGAAGAGCTGCATCACAAGGCAGCTTTTTATTTTTCTTGGGAGAGCAAATTAAGTTGGAGAGCTATTAGGCTTTAGGTAGAGGAGAGAGGAGGAAATGCATGCATGCTGCTGCTGCACAGGAGACCTGGATCAGAGGTCTCACATGTCACCAAACTACCTGTTTCACCCAGAAATGAACGCACACGTGCAACACGCACACACACACACACACAAACAAACAAACACAAAAAGTGCCAATAGTGACTCAGTTGCTTTGATTTTTCAGAGGAATTTATCGCTTGCAAATTGGGGATGTGATTCTAATAATCTACAGTGAAATAATGGGCAATTTCTATTAACTCCCTTGATAAATGTATACAATTCTGGTCCATCATCGACGAGCTTATTTGACAGGATGCAATTCTTTAAGAACACTTCAATATCAGTAAAAGAAGCATTATTTAGATACAGAACCAAATGCATTTTTTTCTTTACAAAAAAATATTTACCCCACAAATCTACGTCCTTTGTGGCTCTTTTTCAATCTCCATCTCCGGAGCCACGAAGCAAATTACCTGAGATACGGGCTCGGTGTAACGCGTGAAAGGCATCAGATCCAGCGGCAGTGACTCCCGGACGTGTGGGAGCGTGTGGTGTGTGTGTGTGTGTGTGTGTGTGGGTGTGTGTGTGTGTGTGTGTGTGTGTGTGTGTGTGTGTGTGTGTGTGTGTGTGTGGTGTGTGTGTGATGCTCTGTGATCCTGCGCCGGTGGACTGAAGAAGCAGCTCAGAGGTAAGACAGACAGGTGTTGTGTCGAGTTGTGTTCCCTCGTCATAATGAGTTTCCCCAATTAGCGGCGCTTCTACACGGCGTTTTACGGGCGCGGTTTAACTCCGTGGTTCGTTCAGGAGCAGCTCGTTCACTGGGCAATCTTCACCACAAAAAATAATAAACAAATAAATAAATTCAGTAATCAAATATCATCAAAGTCTTATGAAACACTTCGTGATAAACGGCTATTAAGAGTGACAGTTTGAAGGTACTTTTTATGTACGGTCGTATAATTGCCATAAACTTTGTTTTTCTTTCCTTTTGTTATTTTCTCAGTGGAATCTATTTGAGAGACTTTAGTCTGTGTCTCTGGTCTTTACGTTTTCCAGGCACTGGAAAAGGTCAATATGCGAGACTGTTTGGGTTCTTCTGAAGCTCTGGGTTCAAAAGATTCACTCTTCAAACTGAATTACTGAAATGAATAAACTGTTTCAATAAAATGCTAATTTAATTAGATTTACATGTAATGCTCATTAGCAACCTGTCTTTGTGTTAACTTGAGATGCTGCTGTCCATAGTACTTTGTCTAGTTCATTTCAATACATTATTAAAACAATGCAATAAAATAAGCATGAGACAACGTTCGTTTTTTGTTCAATTTTAGCCCATAAAACATTAAAATGACTAATAAATGGTTATAAATGGATCATAAACACCGTAGTGAAATATTGCAGTTTAAAGAAGTTGATCAGTGTTGTTACTTTCCTACGAATAGCGTAGTGAACGAGGCGTACTTGAACACACCATTGTCTCCGTGGCCGTAAAACGCTGCGTAGAGGCGCAACACATGCAGCGCGGGACTTGTAGATAAGACACAGCTCGAAGCTGGAGCTGGACTCGACTCAACACTGCGGTGAAGTCAGCCAGTACGAAGAATACATCAACTTCCGGTAAAAACACACTGAAACAAAAGCGGGCGTTTGCTCAAAACCACGATACCAACTTGTCCAGCGCATTCTCTTATTCGCAGAACACGACCTTTTCAACCAGCGTCTCTCCACGACGCGTGTCAAGTCAGTACAACCAAACAATCAGAGAACGGAGCACCGTTTCCCTGCACTGCTCACATTGCGAGGCCTATGCGTTTGAAAAATGATGAGTGCCACAAACAAAGTCCCCGAGGCTGCACATATCGACACACACCCTGCCAACATCCTGCAGAACACACACACACACACACGCACGCATCCCTTTGTTGCGCTTCAGCGGCGCATCAGTGACGACGGAAGCCAGAAAGCGACACCCGGGATCTGCAGCATCGCATTGCAGACGCGAACCCCAAATCTTGCTGCCCATCGGCCAACTTGAAGCATCGCAACTTGTAGGAGGTCATTGTCTGCGGAGAAGACCAAACTCACCCGGCATGTTTGCTCCTCCAGGGTTCATTCATCCTCCCCTCCAGGTTCCCCTTCTCTCCTCCTCTCTGAAAATAGTTACGGCGGATTTAAAAATAGCACTTCGGTCATTTACCTCACACTTTCTCCCCCCCACCCCTTCCCGATCCCCCGTCTCTTCTTCCGACACCCGGTCCAAACATTTCAGGCTCTTCCCGGAAACCATCCCCGCTCGGGCATCTCGGTACTGGTAGTTTTCCGTGGAGCCCGCAGCTGATCGGGCCGCGGTGCAAACGCGACCCCCACTTTGTGCTGGGAGGACTTCAGTACCCACCAGGCATTGCAGTGCATTGATCCGGGGGGAGCATACCGTTATACCAGCTCATCGTGTGGGGAGAAAGAATGTTTACTAGCTCCTCTCCCGTTTTCCACAATGAATTCCGTTATTTGACCCCTCCTGCTTCTTGAAACCACCATTCAAACTCCTCAGTACGCCGATAAAGAATGCACATTTCTACAAATTAGAACATACTTAGAAAGTTTAATTTGCGTATGTGATTGCGAAAAGTACAACTCTTATAAAAAAAATCCCTCCCCGCACACACACAAAGTGATAAATGTTATGACCTGCGCAGTCAATCTCTGTAAGAAGGTTAAGCAACAAAAGGCTTATCCAAGCATATTACTGTAAAGTTGAGTGGAAGGAAAAAAGTGTGGTTGAAAAAGACGCGCAAGCAACAGGGAGAACAGCTAAGTTGAACTTGTTTGAATTTAATTTCTTAAATGTATGTACTTTTTATGATAGTCACTGATAGTTATTCATCCATATGTATTCATATAGCAAGTCATTGACAAGTTTATTGTTTTTTTATAAGATGAACCTTGAGTAGTAGATAGATAGATAGATAGATAGATAGATAGATAGATAGATAGATAGATAGATAGATAGATAGATAGATAGAAATTTTAAACATGAGTCAAAGAAAATCTTTCTCTACAAAAAAGAAGAAAACACGCAATCAAATAATTTGTCTCCTGAGAAATCTCAAGGCCAATCCAAAAGCTTTGACTGATTGTCTGCTCTTCCCTTGATTTGTTAGTTATTATTGATGAAGTCATGGTGAGCTTTTCTTGTTTCCATTTGTTTGCATCATCCTCACGCTCTGTCTTCTCCTGACATTTCTCCTGCAATCAGATTGAGGCTGTTCTCCAACCACCTGCAGAACATCCTTACTCTTCTCTGCACTTAGCATGAGCTTATCTTGTCTCTCCGTTATCTCGATTACTGTTTAGTGGACTTTCAGATAACTTGAATTATACAAGAAAGCTTGCAAAACTCTTTTTACAGCCTCTGCCTGGTTTTTAGCAATGAAACAGGGAAGATGCTGACTGCTGTTAGTCTTATAGGAAGTCTTTAAGGATTAAAAGTCTGAGATTGTTTCACACTTGCTGCCTCAATAAATGTTAACTTACAATACAAAACTATGAATTTGTCTAGAGCAATACAGACAAATATTAATTTAAGCTGTCATGTCTTAACCAAGAGTTAATCTAAGTTATTCCTTTAACCTTTAAGCTAACCACAGCTGTGAATCAGACCAACAGCATTTTGCTAACTATATTTGTTCAATTTGAGACTATGGTAGCCACACGCCCTCTACTGGTGAACCACCGTATTGGCATAGTTCTTTTTCCAACTCAATGGATTTATCTGAGTCGCTTTTTTCCCTGCTGATTATCGTTAAAACAGTTTATATCTATAAATACAGAGACAGGTTGAAAAATGTGGATCTGCACAAAGGACATATTCATGATTATTTGAAGCCAGGAAAACCTCCAGCACAAGGAAGCATTTGAACCCACGGGGAAAAACCTAAACTAATAAAGTCAATCTCTTCTTTGTGACCCTTGTGAATGTTTGACATTAAACATTAAACAGTAGAAGAATCGGACGCCTTCTGCCTTCTGTTTATTTCCATGCAGTGTTTGAGGGTTAGGATAAGTTGTTAGTTCATAGATGTAAAGTACTTTTAATTGTGTATTCTTGTAATCTTTTGAAAAGGTCTTCATCAATATTTCTTTGTGTTTTGGTTGCACATTTGCCACCTTTCCACTTATTTTCAATCCATTTCCTGATTGTTTTCAAGGAAATGTAACTTTTCTTTTTGTTACATCATTTAAATCTGACATTATGAATCATTAAATTAAACCAGAGGATGAAACAAATCTTAAATCAGATACCAATCCATTACCAGCCTGCCGCAAAGAAGCAGTTTGTTTATAGCTATGTTTTAAATCCAGAAATAATTAAAACTAAGGTGAAGTTGAAAATACCACTTTAACGTCAATAAGGTGGTTCCCAGATAGATTGTTGTGCTGAATGGTTTAGGAAGTTACTTTTAGATGCAGATATTGTTTAGATTTTGTGAAGCATTCATGTTTGTTTGTACTATTGCACAGTACGCCATCAGCTGAACCCAGTGTGATAGGATACTAATGTCTGTTTTCATGAGGCCAGGTCAAAGGTGACTGAGGTGTCGAAGCATGACCTCAAACAGGTCGTTCCCATTTAAAAGCCCTTCAACGTTGCTGAATTTAAACAATGTTGCAAATAGTCGGACAAAGTTCCTGCATAGTGACGCAAAAGACGATGGCAACTGTTGTTGCCATGGGTGGAGCAACTAGTTAATAGGTTTGTTATCAAATTCCATTAGATTAAATCTCACCCAGTTTCTGTGTTATAGGCTTCCAGACTGATCATTACCCGAACTGTCACAATCTGAGTTCAAATTCTCATAGAATAGAAATCCATAAATCTGGTGGATAAACCTGATACTTTGGAAGCTTATCTTACTCCAAAGTTGTCGGGAATGATAAAGAGCAATTTCAGTGCATGACTGGCAGTAAACATTGAAACAATACTAACCTGGAAATGAGTAGGTGACAATGCAGCAGTAATAACTGGCTACTTATGTTAATGTACAATTTCATCTTCATTTCCTTCTTTAATTGTGACTTTTTCTGTTTTAATGAGGAAAGCAGGAAATGTCTTGTTTTATCACGGCTTTGCTTAGTTTGTTTAGTTTCCTGGTGCTGAGTGGTTTTGTCCGTTTCTGTGCAGCAATTCCTGCTCAGCTTTCCCACTTCCAAGGTACTAATGTATTTGGCAGTGGGGATGGTGGTAGGAATCCGCCCCACAGTCGGTGGGTTGCCGGACTGCTCTTCTTACATCTTTAGCGTATGAATGTGTTCGAGCCATTTACCATCGAGCATCCGGCTCATCCAGGAAATCACTGTCACCATCTCTGTCATGTAAACTCCTGGTTTTCTCTCAGTTTCTGGACAGAATCTCCTGTCTGCTCTTATCCACCAAGATCCTTCCCAAACCGCCGGAGTTTCTTTCATTTCTTTTGGTAATAATCTTCTTCTTTTTCGGCTGTTCCTGCATCGTAATGCTTTTAAAGCAAGAACTATAAAACAGCATACATCTTTCCAGTGTACTGATACACTGCAACCTAAATAAAGCGAGCATGTTAAAGGGATAATACAGGTATACTAATTCCTCTGTTAATGTACAGAATCATTATGTTTCATAATCAGTTTCGTAATCTATCAAAATTCGGTTCCAAGAATAATTTCTTTTCTTCCCTTCAGTAATATTTGTTGCAAATTTAAAGATACAAATTGATTTCTCTATATTTTTAAAATAGTTAATTAGCAGAAATTTAGGGTCAATTATTTGTGGATAAAGGTTGCAATTCAGTTTAGCACAATCACTATTTAAAGTTATAAGTAATTTCATGAGAACGCACTAGAATGGATTATTTTAGTGTTCTGAATTTCTAAATTAGCAAAGCAAAATCATTCACTGTGGATGAACTTTTATATATACTGACAGGTATTTAGACAGGCTACTTTCTACCTCAACACATCGAGGTTTTCAGAACATAAATATCAAGTCTGGACCTCTGTCTACGCAGCTTAAGATTTTACTACGATGAAATTTAACAGGCCCAGAAGGAGTGTTTAGGAGTGATCTAAAGAAAGGAATGTTTGTATCTAAAAGATCAAATCTAACGAATTTGTGTAAAAGAGCTGAAATGAAAAGCACAACATGCTAACATCTCTGTTGTGTTGCAGATAATCAGAAACATTGATTCTTGTAAGTGTGAAAAACTCAAAAGGTTCTTTTGGCCTGAGTGACTTCAGTTTTATTTTGGATGTCTAGTTTATGTTAATTTGGTCGGAAATGTCTTAAAGGAAACATTTTTTCAACAATAGTCTACACGGCCGTATTTATTCGTATTATATAACAACCAGGCCACCGATTCTAATCTGAAACATGACGGTGCTGTAAACAGTTGAAAGAATATGTAGAAATTCATGTAATCTGCAATATCTAAATTAGGATCCTATGCTCTGTTTATCAAGAAACATTTATCAACTGACTCTGTGAACTCTGGTATCTCACAGTAAAACAGATAAGGGGAACATAAATCGCTGAACAAAAATTTCCCTTGCTTCGCCACAGGCACAAGATCTCAGAGTAACAATCTGATGTTAATACTGAATTATAACGCGCAGCATTTTAGGACCGTTCTGTTATTAACTATGTTGAGCTTTGTACTATCTCACCCACTCAACATTAACAGTTAACTTGTTTCAGCAAGAAAACTACAAAACAAATCAAGTTACTTATTTAAAGTAATATACAAACATGGTGATCACAAGGTTTCAATTGTTAATTGGACTTCAACACATGCTTGCACACTCTAAAACCTTTTGCACAAGACCTTAATGATGGCAGCAGCTCTTTTATTTCACCAATGATGCTCCTGAAACTCAGATTGATTATTGAAAGAGTCCAAACAGATCAGTTTTATTTCCTTAGCCTAATACAAGATTTGACCCATGTTTTTCCACCTGGAAGTAGAAATCTAAACCTCAGGTCTTTTGCGACGTCCAACGAGTTTCCTTCCAGGTCTGCCTTGTATCTACTTCCTATAAACTTTGACCAGCTTTCCGATCCCTGCCAAAGAAACACATTCCCACTGCATGACGCTGCCACCACCATGTTGTGTTATGAAGATGGCGTTTAGGGTGATGTACGGTATTAATTTCAATGCCAGAGCGTTTTGTGTCCTCCGTACAGCATGTAGCAAACTTTTTAAAAAAGGTCATATTATAATGGCTTTCTTTCAAAAACACTTTCTTCCTTTGTGGGGGTGCAACGGTCCTACAACTTTATTCTTGGCCTGTGACAAATGTTTTAAAAATGGCAAAAATGAATGGGCATCAATACATTAACAAGTATGCAACAAACACTCTGACAAGGTGATGTAAATGTTTTTATTATTTTGTAGGCCAAATCTTCCTAAAGACGTTTTAAAGGCACTCATTTAAAAGGTAAAGCTTTTGACGCAAACAGGAGGCTATTTTAAGAGAGGGAACACACTGTCATCCTCTGTGATCAATGCCTGCCGGCTGTCACTTCAATAAAAGCCTTCTGAGAACATGTGAAGGCGGCGCACTAAAAGCATTTAGGAAATGTTTACCAGTCACTTTGGGCTGTTTCTCTTGTGGCGACGCCTTTGCAAACTGCAGAATTCACTCAACTCTCCAAACTGCAGTACTGCTCTCAATGTAAATAAATCTTAATATGGACATTCAATATGAGCGTTGTTTGTATGTGCATGCACAAACAATGTTTTTGTTAGCTTCCGGTGCTTGGATGTCTTGGCAGACAAGTTCAACAAGAACGTGGCGTCTTTTCTTTTTTTGGCGATTTGAAACGGTAGAGAGAAAAATATTGAAGTGGTGGAGAAAATGTTTTACCCTTCAGCCTGCCTGCTCTTGCAGTCCCTCACCTTTTAAAACGTTTTTCTATCTTACTTTGCAAATCAAACATTGACAGCTGAATGATATAATTCTTAGCCATTATATATTGGAGCATTTATGTATTTACATAGGGACATACTGTCCCTATGTTTTTATGCTAGGATAAACATAGGGAAACTGTATTTTCACTTTCAGATAGGCTATTGAAATTTGTTTCACGCTCTGAAACACGAGAGGGACAAAACAAAACCCAAACAGAAACAGACTTCATCTAAATGAGGATTAAAAAGTGTTTTGTCCAAATACACTCCATTGAAAATTCCTATCTAAAAAGAACCAACCGTGTCAATGTCCTCATAACCCAAATAATCCATTTACAGCTTCATGTGAACGACATTTCAGAAACATAGGAAAAATCCTGCATTGACTGATGTGATTGTCTTTTCTAACTTAAATCATTGGTGTAATGAAAGCCCACAGGTGGCATCAGCAGAAGCAGCTGAAGCATTAGACAGCTCCCACCTGTTCCTGCAACTTTAAAGGGCTTTTCTGTGTCTCTGCTGTCCCAGCACCATGGACAGAGTTAGGCTCCTGAGGCGAAATGAGGCGCTCGCGTTTCGTCACTTTGGACAATCATTTATTATTTTTTAAGATGTGCATATCTTCTTCAACCTCATAACACATTTTACAACACAATCAGTTCTTCTGATAGTGTTATCAGTGTGACTGGCTCTTGTCAACTGAGAGAAAAAAAAAGAAAAGAAAAAGAAAACCACAACAAACAGCTTGAACCTACCAGTTACCACAGAAAGACTTCCCTCAACGTCGTCGTGCCAGGATGACCAACCAGTGATGCAGAGCATTGTCATGGCCGCTTAAAGCGTTGCGAAACACAGTCTGCATGCGAACTCTCTAATTGTTTTCTGCATTGAAAGCAGCCAGCCTGTGGCTTTGTTCAGGCCTGTCAGGGAAGCATGGATGTCTGCAGGGGGTCTCTACAAAGAAAAGCTCAAGTATGTAAAGAATGACCTGAAATGTAGTCAAGCAAGGCAACCTACTTCTTAAAAATAGATGCTCTTAAACAGTCAGCTGCTGTTGTTTGTCTTTGCAGCTTGATCAGTCAGAATAAAAAAACAAGAAAAGCATAACGTCTCGGTTCACGACGGCTGTTTCTGTTTTGAGCCGACCTCCGTCGGCCTCGCTTGCATATTCAGGTGCACTCGCGTTGTGTGCAATGGCAAGCAATCAAAGAAAAACACAGGGTGACGGGGTATTTCTGTGCTTCCCCGACTTATACATCGCAGCATTCTTTCCACAGATCCCTGTGATAACACGGCCCTGAGTAGAAGGTAAACTCATTACTGATGTGAAGCGGTAAATTCCTGAGCCATTCACCCATGCAAGGTCTTCTTTTGAACCCAGAAAAGTGTTTGCTTGACACACAATTGAATCACACATGTTCTTCTAATAGGATTTTATGTTCCTTTGAATTTCTCCTCTCACGAGTTACTTTATTTACTTTGGCACAGAAAACAAAATTGTAGATTTTTTTTGTGTGTGTCTAACTTTGTTTTTATTGATCTTTTAATGGTGCTTTACAGATATACGTTTGATTTACCAAAACAAACAAGAATAAATTCCCTTAAGCAATCAGTCGTATGATAAAGGCTAATTCAGAACTGACATATTATATTCAATCAATCAATCAGTTTCTTCCTCCGATTTAACAGATTTCATATATATAATCATTAAATTATATAAAATAAATTGGTTACATTGAAGTAAAAATCCATGCATGTCCCCATATTTCCATGCTGGTATTGGAACTTGCGTTCTCTTTCTTAGGGCCTGTGACTCAGTCGCTTCTGTTCCCTCATCCAGAGTTAAAAATAACCCGGCTGCATCTCCACCTCTCCTGATCCTCCACTTCTGTTTCCGACGCGTACCTGTAGACCTGGGGCACGTACTTCCAACTTTCGATTTGTACAGGCACAAACAGAACAACACGCGGCCTTCCCGGATCGAACACATCCCTTAGCGACCTCTCTGCTGGAGGAGTGGAATTTGTTCAGGTGCTCGCTTTCTGCTCCCTCTTTCTTTCTCTTGCGCTCTCACTGCTTCTGCAGCTTCCCCCGTTCATCATGCGTTCTCCCTCTTAGCCTGCGACGACTGTTCTCCGCCTGCGTGCCCTGCGTCTACTTCCCGCTTTGAGTTATTGGCTGCCGTTCTGAAAGAGAGGAGAGGTCAGAGAGTCAAACAGTGATAAGTCCAAGGGGAAAAAAAAAGATGTTGCTTATTTGTTTTGTTCTTTTTGTTGATGGTTTCTCAATCTCACCTCAAGATGTGGAGCATGTCAAGCTGAGGCTTCTTCACAGACCGGATCTCATTACTGCAAACAAGGAAACAGAAATGTCAGCCAAGCTCAAACTGCAATTCTCCCCTCTTCACAGGTCCACTAAGGGTCCAGTCATCCAGTCAAAACTGCATCATTTCTGAGTTTTAAAACATCAATGTATCACAATTCGTCTGCACCACATACAGTGCCTAACAAAGTCTATCACACACTCTCCATACTCCATGAATCTTTCCTTTACAGGAGAAGATGATGTCCTCAGATGAAAGCAAATGAAACCTTTTGGTTTACAGTAACAATGGTATGTTTGTGGAATGAAAACTAACGCTGCACCTTGCTCTGAAAGTGAGGCAGCATTATGACAGAGTTTCTTGTCTTGAGCCAAGACAGGGAAGCAGGTCAGAGCTGATGACCGATGGATGATTTGATGACCAATGGAGGTAAATACAAAGGAAGCCAGGAAGAAAACCTGGAAAAGGCTTGAAACTCAGCCAGAGGAATCGCTTTCCAGCCACTCATGGACGCCTGCCACACCTTAAAGATTTTGAAAAACATGTTGCATCATTTTTCTACCTGGTGCTGTTCTATCATGTAAGATCCCAATAAAGCACATTGAAGTTTGTGGCTGCAACACACACACAAAAAACTATTGGTAAATGTTTAAATGTTGGAAGAACCTTTGCAAGGCCCTGAACGACTCCGCTCACTGTCTCCTTGGTTTCAAGGTGCGTACAGTACAGTAAAGTACATTCATTTCTGGAGAATGTGACTAAAGGTTTCAGAGCCTCCCACGCACAAGCTTCCTCGGGGCAAATCCAGATCAACCTTTTGCAGACTCTGAGTCTGCACCCAGTCCTTCAGGCCTGAGCGGGACTGTTTTGATGCTCACACCTGTAGACATGTAGAACGCGTGAGGCACTTTTTGGCTAAATATAGCACCAGCTTCTGTTTGCACCCTACCACTCCCTGTCCTCCTTTCTGCTAACTACCTGTGCAGTCTGTTTCCTTCCAGCTGGTGAGTGCGTGGAGACCCGACTCACCGGAAATGACAGAAATCGGTGCAGGTCTTGTCGTCGAGCCGGGCACAGGTGCAGCGCCCAGCAGACCTTTTACGCCGCAGCAAGCCTCCGCCTAGGCCATAAACTGTTGTCTTACTGCGGATTGAAAGACAACCTGGGTCACATAAACATTCTGCAGACTTTGTTCTCTGTTACTTTGCAGGTGCCTTGTTTAATGGTACAGCAATAATTATAGGAGGGTCAGTCGGATAACGATAGGAGGGTCAGTCGGAGGTTTCTAGGCTCAGAGTTGGAAGCACTAGAATGTTTTAGTATTGAATCCAAGTAGTTCAGGGCGTTGTTGTGAGTCTTTGGAAGTCTAGATAAAAAAAAACTGCTGTGTCTATTGAATGTGTCCTCTGTCACCCACCTGGGTGTGTTGACCCAGATGATGTCCAGGTGACAGAAGTAGTGGCACTCGGTGTCCAGCAGCTCGCTGCAGGAGCAGCGCTTGGTCCTCACCCGGTGAGTCCCCACGCCGTCGACGGCTTCTGGTTCTGCCTGTTTCACAACCGGGAGACCCAAGCCTGAAGAGTTCAGACGAAACCAGAGGAGCTGAGCAAACACAGCTAAAAGATCATTCACATTTCACTACAGGGTAGTTTTATTACATTTAATTTTGAGTTGTTTTACCATAAACGTTCAATGGATTAGAGCTTTTTTTAAAAATTTCTCTCTCTAAATATTGCAGTGAACGACTTTGTGAAAAATAATATTAACATTTCTGCCTCCTGTTCAATTTTAAAAATGCATTGGGAAAAAAAGTATGAATTTCATAAAAAATAGAAATGTATTGAGATTGAAACATGTCAATATTTAAAATCAAAAACCTGTTAAGGTGTTATTTTGGTTTTTGATTCTGTGGCATGCGTTTCAGATTCTTTAAGAAGTTATTGTAATTTAAAAGTTATATTTTGAGATCACATTTCTCATGTTTTGATCTATAAAGCTTTTACTGTTAAAGGTGTGGTGGAAAGAAGATGAGTTTGCAAAAATGAAAAAAAAAATGCTGCATCATGATGTCGCAATGTCTTGTGAGTGCTTTAAAATTTGATTGCTTTTAGCAAAATTTTTAGCATACCATAAATACATGTTTTGATTTGTCTTTTCTCAATTAAGCTTGCTCTAAAAAAGTCTGATTTGGGAAAAATGTTTTTTTTTGGAAAATCAGAAGAGCAGCTGCAAATGAACATCAACACATCTATATTGTTAGCAGGACTAGGTAAAAATTCGCGTGACAGGTGGACGGAGCCTGGTGCTGCAAGGTTCGAGACCTTGTCCTGTTAGGATAATACCGAGTTAAATGGACGGTGGAGTCCGGCCACGACAGGTGCTTAAATTCCGTAACAAAAGTATGTTTTTATCTTTTTTAATCTTTTTTTTTTAAAATCTCTTTCTCTTTCTTACTGTTTATTCAATGTCACATGCTGTTTTTATTTTATTTTTATTATTTTTTAATTATGTAAAGCACCTTGAAATGCCTTGCTGCTGAAATGTGCTATACAAATAAAATTAGATTGATTGATTGATTGATTGTTGACTGATATTATTTTATGCAAAATGTATACCAAAACTGAATTAGAATAATTTCTAAATGAAACCAAGTTTTGAATATAAAATGTAAGAAGATGAAGAAGAAGAAAACTTACCGTCCTGAACCGAGGCCCAAAGAGTGACCAGAAGGAGAAGGCTGCTGTGAGTGGGCATGGCTGATGCGTTGTGGATGAGCCTCTGGAGGGAGAAACTACCGTCTGCTCACTTGCTGCTGCTGCTGCTGCTGATCTGCTTGTTTTACTGCTGCTGTCTGAACTTTATACTCCTCCTCCTCCACTCCCGCCTCCTCCTATGGCGGCCACATTCGACCCCTGGGCATTCAAACCTGCATCACATTCCAGGAATGTCTGCGGCTTTGAAACCTCTGAGTGGCACAGATAAATGTCAGCTGTCCAGTGACGTTTACGACTGTAGGCGGATTCTGATTGAGGAATTATCTTGGCAGGGGGATAATGGGGAAATTAACATGAGATTATTGTACAGTGATGATATGATCTCAAAACCATGTGGCGGCACCGTGGCCGATGGAAGCACGTGGAGGAAGAGATTAGAGGAAAGAAGCAGGACGTTTTGTAACAGAAAAACGTCAAATTACTTGTTTTTTTCTGAGGACAAGACTCTGAAGAATTCATTTCTTTTCTAATGAGTTTATATATATATATTTAAAACCTATATTAGTTAAATTGAAAATCTTAAAAACAATTAAAATATATGTGGTTGTTTCAGGTGCAACTTACACATCTTTATCTTATTACAGTTTGTTCATTATATTTTGCAGCTGCAGTTATTACATTTTATTTTGTCATAATTTAAATAAATGTTATTATTGTAAACAACATCGACTGGACACTGCTTACTGGGAAACATTACACAAGCTAAAGCAATAATAAACCTAATAAATGTTTAACTATTTTCTAACTTGTTACCTTTGATAAAAACTGATTTCGTGATGATTTAATGTCTAAATAAAATGCTTCATAAAGGTGTTTTCACTCGCACAGTTTCTTCTGTTTTTGTCTTTTCATCTGTTTCAGACAAAGATAATCTGAAGAAATGTGAATAAGTGTTTCCAAATTAGGGTTTCACTGATTACACAACAACAACAAAAACCCTTTCCAAACCAACTGCGGCCTGTGTGAGAAGATAGTTAATCAAGTATTACTGATGACAGGCAATAAGTCTTACATAAATGTGCAGAAAATTTCCCTTACTCTAAACTAAACAAAAATATTGGTTTAGTTTGGAAACAGCGAGAGTTAGAAAGGCCACACCAAAACCCTTGTCTTGATTTTTTATTTGCTGGTGTGTTTTTTTTAATAGAGTGTAAAATTCATGCTTCAGTCAATGAAGGGGAATTATATAAGCCTTGGAACAGTAACTTGGCTCCATATCAACAAATCATTATTACTGTTTATGTTTAGCGAAAATGTTACTACTTTATTTGAAATTTGTGAAAGTTTTTAACCAGATGTAGCAGAATGCACAGTCAAGACATTTCCACTGTTTGTAGTGCATTTTTTGGTCAACAATAGTTTTTGCCTTTAAAACCATTTTTTTCCCAGTCTGTCTTTTATTGTTAAATCAGTAACACTGACTTCAAGGCAAGATAGGTCTGCAGTGCTTTAGATGTTGTTCTTTTTTTATTTTTATTTTAAATATAATCTCATTTATAAATTGTTCATCCAGTATTTTTGATTGGTTGGAAACTTCATCATTTTCTTTATTTGTGAAAAACTGTTCTCATTGTGATTGGTTTGAGCTTTAACTCCCTTTTTGAAGTTTTTTTAAAAGTCTTTCACTCTACTTCATGTTGCCAGATTGTATAGGTCTGCTAGCAGGAAGAACTGGATGTTGCAAAGGAATTATAATTCAGCTTTACAACAACTGTAGTAAATCGTCAGTGACAAGCCTCGTTTCCATTAATGTATCAAATAATTAAAAAGTTACCTACAAAGATCTTTCACTGGTACAAGAAAAAAACTATTTGATGATATGAGACATAGCAACAAAACTAAAACAAGAAGAAATCTGTAAGCAGCGTTGCAAAAAAGATCCCTTCAGGAATGAGATCTAATGATGCAACTTTAAGCACGTCAGTAATCCTGACTAAATGTTTATTTCTTCCTTTTCCTTCTCATTAAAATAAGATATTTTTTATTGGAACAAATTGACAACAATAAAGCATTTTTTTCTATCGTTAATATCAGTATTTTCATGATTGCATTATTGTCTATTTTGTGAAATAAAATAATATTTTACCTCTCTCAAGGAAATAATTGAGATGATGTAACTTATTCTTAAAGATGTTATTGATCAGTCTATTCCAAGCATATCACAGTGACCTGCTTAATACTCTAAAAAGATGAATATGTCTAAATATTCTGACTTCATGGGCAACAATTTGCTCATGGAACAGAAAAAATGAAGAAGAGGTAAAGTCTGTCAATTAGGAAAGTCCAAAAGTCAATTTAACAGGTGATTTAACTACATTTACCTAAACCAGTCCCTCCATCCACAGTAGACGGTGACAAACAAGACGACTAATCCCTGCAGGGATCATGGATCCTGGTCGTGTCCCACACATGACCTTCTGGGACAGTTCAGCCATGGCATGTTCATGCTGATAGGCAAATACCAGCCCTCACACATGGAAACACAGGGAATAAATGTACAGATGTGACGTGTAGATACATCCACAATGATACTCTTTTCCCAAAAGATAAGCACATGGGTTTTCCTGAGGAGAATGGGTGAAGAGTTGAACTTGTAACCCGAAGCAGAGCAAATTTCTTTTCTGTACGGAAGAGACAAAATCCATTCATCCATCCATCCATTTTCTTTACATCCTTGTCCCTTAGTGAGGTCGGGAGGGTTGCTGGTGCCTCTCCAGCTAACGTTCCGGATGAGAGGCGGGGCAACACAGAGACACACAGGACAAACAACCATGCACACACACACTCACACCTAGGGGCAATTTGGAGAGGCCAATTAACCTAACAGTCATGCTTTTGGACTGTGGGAGGAAGCCAGAGTACCCGGAGAAAACCCACACATGCACAGGGAGAACATGCAAACTCCATGCAGAAAGACCCAGGGCCAGGAATCGAAGCCAGAATCTTCTTGCTGCAAGGCAACAGCTCTACCAACTGCACCACTGTGCAGCCCAAAGAGAGAAAATGTTCAATTAAACCTTTTAGCAGAGCTAAATGAGAGACGTATCCGCATTAGTGACTCAGGAGAGAAACAGTTCAAAGGAGAACCACAAGTATAATCTGTGGAAATGATGTAGGTAATGGCACCAGTAGCTCTTCCAATGGCAATGTGCAGGAAAGAGACGATGCCAAACAGAAAAACAAGGCCAAAATAATCAGCCATAGAAGAGGAGAATGCTAGCAGCATTTTACACATCAAAATGCAGAAACACTTCAGAGGAAAAAGCTGCAAATACTAAGTGACTAGTGAAGCAGTTGGTTACCATGGAGAATCTGAGCATTCACTGATGGAGAGACATGGCTGATCGAAGACTGAGAGAATGAGAGCATCAATAGATGCTGCTATTTGATCTGTCACGTGAAATGGAAAATATTACTTAATCAAACTTCTGTAGCTAAGTTGAAACAATTTAGTTTTGTTACATATTTCTTACTGCCCATGAAATGACAATTAAATGACTAGTTGCTATGTAATCCTAAATTCTGATAAAAAAAACAAAACAAAACATAAACCTCATTTTTGTTTATCAAATGCTAAAATGTTTGTTTGGTATTTTTAAAATGAATTATAAAAAACACATGCTAACACATACTCAAGTGTTTTATTGAGAAGCAAAATGCAATATCTATTTTTGTGTTTCTAGAATGTAAAACATTTCCACTCATTTGTTGTCTAAGAAAGCCATAGATTGCTTTATGGTGGCAGAATAAGCAATAAAAAATTATGACTTAGATAATATAAATGTACATTGGTACTGGATTTGATCAGCAAAATTTTAAATGTTACCATGGCACTCTTAATCTGAGTCACACTGAAAAGCATCAGTAAAAGTGTCTAAATATTGAGTTGTTGTTATCTAAGCTGCTTTGTAAAACATCTGTCAACGAGTTTTCTTATCCTGCTGCAGACCTACAATTTGACTTGCCCTTTTAACTTATCTCTTACTACTGAAGTAATTCCCTATAATTCATTTTACATGACTTTTCTATCCTTTAAATTGTTATTAATAGTGATTTGGCAACTATTTATTGATCATTTATAAGGGGAATTCTTAAATATCATCAGCCTCTCATTAACTCACCCTCTCGGCTGTGTGATCTTTGCACTGTACTTTTGTTTGGATGACCTGATCAGTCATCAGATCATCTTTGACCTTTCATCAATAAACTTAAATAAGGTGCCTATGCAAGCTTTTCATAACCTCTACCTCTGCCCTACTGCGCTGCTAAACGCCGTTCCTCGTGACGTAGGCGAATCAGAAGCACTGCTGCTGATGGTTTTGTGTGAAAAGTTAATAGTTAAGTGACTTGCTCAAACTCCCGGGCTTCATGTTTGTAACGCTAAACACAATGTGCACACTTGAATTTGGATGACCCAGCATGACAAGCGATATTTTAGGCGTGGCAGTCCTGATGTTTCTCAAGCAGACCCTGTGAATGTGTATCCCAATAAAAACCCGAACTTTGTTGAAACTTATTTACAGAGGGATCCGACAGCTGACCCACTTGGCCCAGAAACTTTGCATTTTATAACAGGTTATTTAACCTGGTGTGGGCTCTGATTTGATAAGCTGGTTTTTGGTAATGGATGTGTCACCTGTTTATCTCAGAACTGAAACTAATTGGAGCACAATGTGGCTCTGGTGAGCCTGCTTATGTGAGGTACTAGAGAAAGATCTGAGTTAAGAGATATCAGGCTGATCCTCATGTTTTACATCAGTCTGTAAACCTGCAAATAGAAAAACAAAAACCATTTTATTTGCAGTTTCCCCCCCAAAAAAACCTTAAAACTGAAATTAAAAAAATATTGCTTTGATTTATTGATTACAATATATCTATCATTACTGTGGTTAATTTTTTTAAACTCTCAAAATAGAAGAAAGCAAAATGTGAGTACATCATTTGTCCAAAAAAAAAGATTAATTGTTAGCATAGTTGTCAGGCTAAAAGTGTTCTTAATGTGAGAGGTGGGGGTGCCCACATTGTCAACAATAAGGACACTCGGAATTTTGTTTCCTTCAAAAAAGGTTTTAAGGGGAATATAATTTTTAGCATATCCTGGACTTTATTTTCCAGATTTCATTAATAAGTGGAAAATATTATTTTTATCAAAAAGGTTGCGGATCTCTGTCCTATACCCAATTAACCACATTAAATGAACGAGACTTCACATAGTATGTGAAGTAGCTAATCAGAAGAAGGTTCTTTGAGTACAGACCAATCAGCGGATGGCAGGAAGTTTACTGTGTCAAATCCAGCTTTCTTTTGTCACACTTAAATATTTCAGATAGACTAATTTTAACTTGCAAAGGATAACACGAGTCATAACAATTGAAGAAACCTGGTTGGTTAAAAAAAAAAACAAATTTGATCGTCTGTAAAATTAAGTAATTAATTCTATTTTTTGTGGTTTAATTTTCCCCAAAGACCTGAAAAAGCAAAGAAATTGAAGATTAGATTCTGACATCCCTTACATCGATCAGTTAGGATAGACGCTTTGGGAATGAACCACAATACAACCCTTTTGAACAAAAGGAGAGAACATGAAGAATGTTGAATCTTCCCAGGACAGGTCGATCTATCGAAGGAACTTGATGACACAATGTCACAACGACAACTCAAATGTTAGATCAAAGGAGTTTGCAGTTAAACCAGGAGATAAACGTGCTTTCCACACATGACCAGGTTGGTGTGAGTAGCCTTTTTTTTCTCTTATTTTATTGAATCATTGTTTGAAAACTGCTTTTTTTCTTTTTTTTTACATTTACTTGAGTTACCTTTTGCCTGATCATAGAATCTGATTTTACTGTATAAATTGAAACATTTGGGTTTGGCAAAGAAACATGCAAAGTGGTAAATCTTTTTTCCACAGCACTATATGCTACATATTCTGTTCTTAAAATCCCAGTGGATTAATAATTCTAACCGTCTAATAAACCACAATCAATTTAGTGAAACAAATTACTACATTGTCCACAGATTGTCTGATCCTTTATTGTGTTTTTGTTTACAACTTTTAAAGTGAAGTTTGCAGCAAAAATGATCAGAGATGTTTGAAATATTTTTGTCCAATCTTCTTTCTGTATTTAAACACTTGTCTCAAAATTGACCGTGAGAAATAAAAAAAAGGCACAATCTCATTGAAGCCCAGTGCATTTTTTTTTTGTTTTGTTTTATTATTGTTAATATTATTAGTTTTTTTTAGCAACTACAAATTTTGCTGTGAAATCTGCAGGGCACTTGATCCTCTGGTACCAGCCAAATTCATTCATATCTCATCTTTACCACCAGTTCAAGATATAAGAACATGATGAAGAAGTCAAACAGATGTAACAAAAAAGTGTTTTCTCCCCACCCCTAATAACAAAAATAAAAATAATAAGGATCAATGTCATCAAATAAAAATAAATTAAGGAGCATTCTCCCTTGTACAGACACATAATCTGAAGCATTCAGTAATAAAAATAAAAAGTCAGTGCATTTCTTTTGACACGTGTCAGCTGCTCCTTAGGTTCTCCCATGATTTGACTAGTTACCTTGGCGATAAAGCAATGGCCCTCAGAACAAAAAACACCAAATATTAACCCTCCATAACAACATAAAAAATAATAAAACTGAATTCACAGCCTTCTCTTTGTGTACGTTTACATTTAAAATAAGACAGAAATGGACAGAAAAGGCACAAGAAACTACAATTTGAGTAATACTGAACAACCTAAAAGGAAATTGTCTTTCTTTTTCTAAATAATAATAATGAAATATTTTGGTCATTTACAAATATATTATTCATAATTATTTATTTTTATTTTTTTAAGCATTTTCAAATAGACATTGAGATTAGCAGTATCTAATTAGATACAGGATATATATATATATATATATATATATATATTTGTATATATTTATAGAGATTTACAGGAACAATATTTTCACACAGAAAAAGTGCATTTTTATAACAAACCTGAATATTGCCAAAGACCAAACATTTAAGTTAACAATAGTATTGAAATCTGTATAAAACAAAACAAAGCAATAATAATAATAATAATAATAATAATAATAGAAAAACAAGACTAGTGTAGCAACCAATAAACCAAAATTGGATGCGAGGTGCATCAAGGTGTCGACACTGCTAAGTGCTCTGTTCTGTTGTGGCCGAGTCTTCTTCACCATCTCCCTCCACCGCATCACCGCTTGACGCCGGATCGTCCCGGTCTGGTCTGATTCCTATGGCACGATAAGCTACTGGGGCTGCTGTTCCGAGGCTAGGCGCTCCAGTTTGACTGTCTCTAACGCCACCTTCCCTGGTCTCTGTGGCAGACCCACGGGGGCGGACGGAGCTGTGTGAGCTGCCATATTGCTTTGAGTCTGTGGTCTCCAACTTGAGTTTGGAAAAAAGTAAGTTCTGTGCTAAGAGAGTGGTGGCTGGCTCCTGCTGCCTGGTGCTCCCACCCGGCGTCTCCAGGAGTCCTTAGCCCTTGAGTCCTTGGGGTCCCGCCCCAGTATGATTCAAATCGGGACAGCGATGGCCCCTCCAGCGGGGGGGACGTTGGAGATGAGGGAGTAGTCGGGTGGGACCTCGGTCTGGCCTGTACCATTTGGATCCCACCGATGGGTATCATCAGGCAGGGGACCTTTGCTTGCTGGGAGTGCATGGGCAGATGGCTGAAGATGTTGTCTGTTGCCTGGAGGCCAGGATAAGCCTCGCAGGTGGCGAGACGGAAAGCCGGCGGGAACAAACTCGCTTCTGACAATGTTGGCCTTTCTCCTGCAGCGCCACTTTTCTCCTGCAGGGGGAGCAAACACTTTAATTTTGAACACCAACTCTGACAGAACACAAAGGGCTGCAAAGAGTGAAAAAGAAAAAAAAAGAATCAAGATGGATTATTCCCCTGAATAAAAATATAAGTCTAAATGTCAGATTATTTTACAACAATGTGTTCTGTTTGCGAAGCCTTTAAATTCAGACCTATGAATCAGCAAAAAAAGGGGCTACTAAACTCGAGGTATTAATCCATCTTGTGTCAGAAGATCTTAAAAAAAACAATTCATAAACTTTTCAACATTTTCTAATGCTACAACCACAAATGTCAGAACATTTTCTTTAAATTTTCATGATTAGATAGAAAATAGTACATCATTTTCAAAGCTCTATCACTGAAAATGTGGCGTAACTCTTTTTAGAAGCACATTTTACAGCAAGCTCAATCATAATATCTGTGACAAACAAAGTTTTAACCTTGAGACAGATTTTCAATTTGAACTAGCTCTGGATATTTGCTGGGTCCTTCTGATTCTTGAACATGGTTTTATCTGAACCAGTCGACTGTAGCTCTGGCTGAATGTTTTGGGTTGTCGTCCTGCTGGAAATCTCAACTCTTTGACAGATTCTAACAGGTTTCTTTTCCAGGATCGCCCTTATTTTAGCTTCATCCATCTTCTGGTCCAAACTGAGCAGATGCACTGTACCAGCTGAAAACAAAAAGGCACCACCACAACATGATTCTGCCACCACCATGCTTCACTGTGGGTATGCCATATTTGGGATGATGAGTAGTGTTTTACTCCACACTCTCTTACTCATCAGTAAATTAAATGTTGGGCCTTTTCTGACCAGAACACCTTGTTCTATGTTTAGTATGACTAACCTCCACTCTTCACTTAAAGGATGTGGTGGATGCGAGTGTTGTAATTTAGTTTACTTCCACGTTATTTTATCAAGATGGTCAAAAAGTCTAATTTTGGTCTCAGCTGACCAGAGCACAATGTTCCCCACATGTTTGTTGAGGCAAAGTTTCAAGTAACACATAAAGTTTTTTTTTCTTTAGTTAGTTTTATCCTGTCCTCGTGTTTCACTTTTACCTAAAAGTCAAATTTAGCTGAGTTGTGAATCACTGTAGCTCCTCCACAGCTACCCTTGCTCTCTTGGCTGCTTATTTCCTTACCTTTGTCAAGTATGTGCTACTTTATATTAGTATATCACATAAAATGAAATACCAACTACCTACAAAGACTCAATCTTTCATTTATTTTGGAAGACAGCACACAATATGCAATGTGTTCCTGGTCAGATGAAAGAACCTGGTGGAGAATTAGTGAAAAGGCAGTCTAAAAAAATCTTATTTTTAACATATTTTCAAGAGCACTTTGAGTAATCAAAGTGCTTTTTTATAAATAGGAAAATCTGGCTGTTTAGAGTCAAAATCAACACATGTAAAGTTTTTGTTCAGTACTAGAGTAAATTAAAATAAAAAGTACTTACCAGTTTAACATGACCTCCCTTCGTGCCTGGGCTCTCCCAGGGCAGGTATCCGGGGGTCCTATGCAGCGCCCCCAGTGGTGATGGAGAGGTTGGAACTTGAGACGGCCGGTAGCAGCTGGGTGAAACGGGACGAAGAGGAGAATGTGCTCTGACGGGAGACGGCCTCCTCTCAGGGGAGGGCGAGATGTGTCTGCCAGGCGAGGATAACTCGGTCCGCGGGGAAAGGCTGCGGATCGGCGAGGGCAGCTCCAGGCGGGGGGAGAGGCTGCGGCTGGGGGAGCAGCTCTCGCTGCTGGGGGAGAAGGCCCTTGGAGAGCCCTTCCAACCTTGCCTCGAGAACAGCGCCCTCCTCCTGCCCGGAGAGGCCACCCGTCTGCTGGGCCAGACTCCCCTCGGGGCGTGCTCCGGATCGGGGGTGCCCTGCTGCGAGCGGCGTGCGCAGCTGGAGCGCCCTCCCGTCGACGGATGAGTGTCCGATGAACAGGAGGACGGCGGGTCTTCGTGGGATGTGGACCCCTCTTCCTCCTCGTCCTCGTCCTCCTCTTCCTCATCATCGTTGTCATCCTCATCGTCAGACTCCTCCACGTCAGAGAACTGATGCTCCCCCTGCTCCTCTGAGCCGAGGACGCGCTCGTCACTGCCTGATGTTTGAGCAGAAGGAGAGAAGCACAAGAAACTTTCAATCATTTCCTGTCGCATTCAAACAAACTTTAAAACGTCTATTCAGAAAATCGTGACATCGACTCAAAAAGCCTTTACAGAACAACCTCGGATAAAAAAATAAAAAATAAATTAACGGCCGATGAAGGCTCAGTTCACCTTCCACCAAACAAACCCTTGTTATAAATAGACTAGGAATAAAAAAGGCTGGAATTCAACTGAAAAGCTCTTTTCAAAAACTATTTCTGCAGCTTTGTGAATGGAGGAGTCAGTACGTCCTTGGTCACACTCAGCCCGGACCGTCAGCAAGAGGGAGGCGCAGAAGACAAAGCCAGGGAGGAGACAGTGAGGCGCTCGACTCAAAGCCAGGTGGAAACAAGTCGGCTTGGTTCAGCCGCACTCCGGCGACACGAGGTGTAGCGGACAGACTCCTGCGATGACCGCACCGGAAGAATGGGACTGGCTCTTCATTCTTCATTTATTTATCTCACACTTCTCCCCATCCCTTATGCAACATCAAGGGGCCAGAGACTAGAACATGCTGTTGCATAAGCTGTCAGGGCCGAGCAGCTTCTATCCTTCGCATGCGGGAGTTCATGTAGCTGTGCACAGGTGGTTTTGTGGGGTGGAAGCGGAAACATGAAGGACGTCTTCCCGTCCCCACTGAAGTACCTGTCTCCTCGCTCTCTGGCTCGTCCAGAGACGTATCAGACACTCCCACTGCGTGGCATTTTTTCCCATGCGCCTTTGACTTCATGTGTTTGGTAAGGTTTCCTGGAAGAGAGCGAAAAAATGTTTTTAACAGCTGGGCTAAATACGCTGTCATGGAGAAAACCCAGGCCACACAAGTCACGTTGGTTATTCGTGTCTTAGCTTTACCTTTGGTTTTGAAGGCAAAGTTGCAGTGTTTACAGATGTATGGGCGGACATCGGTGTGCGTTCTGATATGCTTTTTCAGCATGCTGGGTTTCTTGCAGCGAATGCCACACTCTCCACATATGTACTTTCCCCGACCGCGACCTCGCACATAGACGTACTCCTCATTGGACCTGTAGCTAGGGTAACCAGAGGAGAAACAAAAGACTCAGATTTAAAAAAAAAAATGAAAGAAAGAAAACTTTTTTTTTTGAAGAAAACATTTGAGTTACAAAAATTAAGAAAATTGGTTCCAAAGTTCCTGCTTTCCTCATGCAAAATGCTGGCAAAATAACTCAAAACAGCGACGTCAAGAAAATTCTTATTCTTGAACAAAATTATGATTCTTTGACCAATTCTGGCTTAGTTTCAGGGATCGAAGCTCACAGGAAGCCAAATATTTTCTGGTAGAGAAAACGTATTGTGAAACGCTCTGGCTGCTGTGCTCAGATCAGATGGGGGTCTCTGTGAAGAGAGCAGCTGAAACACCAGTCGTTATATTTTATGATGTTCAAAGCAAAGTTCATTAAATGGAACAAGCTTTTTCCTCATGTTTGCCTTCACAAAATTAACCTGGAAGCACCATGAAAGTCAGCTTGCAACATGAAATATTTTACAGGCTGAACTGCTAAATTCAAACAGACTTTAAACTAGAATTTTGTATAAAACGATTCTCAGACAATAAATCAGATTGAACTTTTCCTTTGAATGACAAAAATAATCTATATTTGTTACCAGAATAATGAGACAGATATTTTTTTAGAGAACTTTCTTTTTGTGTAATTTGTACGGGTGAACCAAACTTGTGGAGGTCCATAATTGTCTGATGCCTTGGTTACCTTGGTAACATGAGGTTACCAAGGTGTTGAAGGAGTTGCCTTAAAATACATCCAGAGGCGTGGTGTCAGATTAACTGAAAAGTGAATTAATCCAGAACAAAGCCTTACAAATCATTATTTAAGATTTTCTTTGTTTAAAAATTAACATTAAAATAATCTTTAACTATTTAGCAAACAGAAACACTTTTGATGCTCCAAGCTGAGCCGACACAGGAAAGATTTAGCTTGATTTCATGTCAGACAGTGAGAAACAAAGGTTGAGAGTTTTTTCTATTGTTTATGTGTGTGTGATAAAGCTGAGCATGGTCTTAGGTGACCCATCATAAGAACATAATGACAGCTTTGCTCTAACAGTGGACTTAACCCCTTGTTGAAATGGCCAATTAAGGTCACCCTGTAGAAGCTCCTGTTGGGACTAAATATCTGTCGATGTGAAGAACATCATTGGTGACCGAGTCAAGTTTGACACAATCACCACATTAATGTACGCCTTGTAATGCAAGGCAAGCTCATTCATAGCATTGATTTTCCAACTTTATTTTAGTATTAGATTTCAACTAATGCCTAATCTTAAATGACTCAGGTGGCTATACAAATCTGGATCATCTTTTGGAGTATAGATAATGGGAAATGACCAAAAGTGGATCCTCAAATAACCCTGTTTCAATGACCATCTTATGTCAGGCAGAGAGGAAATGTCTTAGCCAAACACATTCAGAACCATGAGTCAGGGACCCAGATGTGTCAGGTTACTGGACGCTCAGCACAGGACAATATCAAACACTAAAAGTTATAGCATGCCAGGTTAAGAAAGAAAATCAGACTGAAAGTAAGAATAGAAGCTTTTTAAAAGTTTGGGGGATTTTAAACTTAGGCCATTTATGACCTAAAGATGAATGATAAACAGATAATACAACATTTCTACAACATTTTCTATGTTGTATTATTAACTTTACTGGACATAATTTTATTATGTCCAGTAAAACAGGATAAAATGCTTATGCTTATGAACATTTCATTAATTGAAGCTCAAAACTCACTTTGGGCCAGTATTAGTCTTGTGTCTGCAAAATTGTGGCAAGTAATTGTATATTTCTCAAAAACAAACAAAAACAAGCCAAAAAGCCCGTTGTTCTCTAAATTTGTGATTATTTCACTGTGACGTTATTCATATTAAAAACCCAAATAAATTATACGTAACATAAACTTTAAATCATGGAGTCAAGTGAGATAGTTCTAATGCTTTCATCACTGTGAATGACCCTGATGGAAAAAAATAAAAAAAAAATTGATCACAGCAGCTAAAACAACAATGACGGATGTGGTAGCTCACATTCACACAGCACACACACACACACACACACACACACACACACACACACACACACACACACACACACACACACACACACACACACACACACACACACACACACCACACAACACACACACACACACACACACAGGAAATACAGAAACAAGGCTTTCTTTATGGAGGTGGGTTGGGGAAGCCCCACCAAATGCCCAGTTGCACCAACTCCCTTGGTCTCACCCTCCGCTACACTCCGGGATCGCAAAGAATACCAGCTATTCTGCTCCAAATCGGCTTGTCCTGCCAACAACAGCAGCAGCTAAAGAGAGGGAAGGGAAGCCTGGCTTCAGCCAACAACCTAAAATAGACACTGCATATAAAAATCAAGCAACACATTTAGGTCTAGTCTATAAAAAAATGTTTATGCACAATTTCAATGTTTGCCAAAAGACTATTTGAGGACACAGCAGACCACACATCTTTTATATCTGAACAGATTGTAGTCTATGAAAAACTCCTTCTCCCGTCTCGCTGCATAAGAAGAGATGTACAATTCATTCTGGGCCGTAAACACCCAGTGGGCACCAACTGTGTTTAATTACGGGATCTCTACCACATCTACAAAACTCCCCGTTGTTCAACAGAACTAGCCGGAGCAGACCATAACAAACTGCTGGGCAACGGCGAAACACTGTCAGCGGCGGCATTGAGCTGGATTCATTGAGGAGCTGGCTGCTGCGTAAAACTTCTTAATAAACAGTTAAAAATATCTGCTCATACCTCAGGAGAAAGCACTGCAAATGTTGCACTCCGTCGACTGAGATTTAAATCTTCAGCCTATGATAGAGTCAACAGACAGTCTGGTTTTTATAACAAAATATATTACTTAAGGAATACACAAACTTTTAATCTATGAGATTTTAAGAAATCTTAGTTACATTATTGATTAATATTGTGCGTTTAGTCAAAACATCCACGTTTCTTGGAGCTATTTAAAATTTTTAATGTTACAACCGCAGATCCCTATGAATTGTAATTTGATTTTATGTGATAGACAAACACATATTAGCGCATAATTGTGTAGTAAAAGAAAAATCTAAAATGTTTTTCAGTGATTTTCAGCCCAGGTCAGAAAGACACACTGTCCTGCAAGTTGTAGACATTTCCCTGCTTCAGCACAGCTGCTTTAAATTTATGGCTGATTAACAAGGTTTTGCTGAACTGCAATCATCTGAATCATGTCTGTTAAATCAGAGACGTGTAATAAATGGGTAGTTTCCCTTACAGACAAGGGTTGGCAAACTCTGAATTATTGCATTTATTTGCATTTAGCCTCTTTTACACTGATTCACAAAAACAAAATATCTACCTTCCAGCAGTACAAAACCCAATGGCAAAGATCATACTCAGCTGAGAAGGGGCAAGAACACTTTTGAGACAATTATTTCAGAAGAAAATGTTAAAATGCAGAAAAGTTAAAGGGTGTCAATGCTTTTTCTAACTCCACATGTTATATAGTGAATAGTAAACAACAGGTCAAACCTACATTTGCCTTTTGTCCTGGCAGCTACGGCTAATAACACTAAAAACATATTTTAAGTAGAAGGTTTAAACTACGTGGGCTTTTCTTTTTGACAGACATCTCTGAAGGTGTAGGACTAAATCTGACAAGCCACTGTGACAAAAAAAAGATGGTTAAAAGATGAATAATTATGCTGTCACACATTGCACACAGGGAGGAATTCAAAGTGTCAACAACTTTAGAAAGAAATAAATAACTGGTCCTAACAGAGCAAGGAAACAAAACATTCTGCTGTGTTCGTAGCTTTAGCTTCAGCATGTACTGCATGAAAGCGAAGAAGGACATCATGTATCTATATGCACGACAGAGACAACTTGGAGCAGGAAATGCATGATACAGGCAGCATGAGCAGCGAGTGGGTGCAATGTGGACAGACAACAGGAGGAGGGAGGAAAACAGTGGGGTCTTTATGGCAGAAGATGCACTTCTTCTAGTGTGTGTAACGTGTGGCTGGAAATCATAAAGAGTGTGAATTAGTGCCTTATCTCCTGTTAAGCAGACACCTGCTTCACTCTCAATCTGTCCTGCACACAAAGCAGAAGCCTCACTGTCTGTCCACACATCTCAAAATCCAGTCAGAATTGTTTCTTTAATGTCTCATTTCATACCAATGTAAATTATTGCCAGAAAATAAATCAATATGGGAATGATTTACATCTGTCTACCACTTGAGTAGACATGAGTACACATCTTACTGAGTTATATGCTTCTTCCTCTGCTTTAGTATGAATGTGTCACTATGAAATCAGGGGGGGAAACATCCAGCTTTAAAACACAGGCACTATGAGTACCAAACTAAGGACCAGTATGCACACTCATTCTTAGAAGCCCACTTCTTGTGTTCTTCTGACTCAGGACGCCACACACTGCAGATGATTACACATTCATAGGCAAGGAAATAAGGACCCAAGGAGTGATGGTGCAGAACAACCGATGGTAAGACACAGAGACTGACAGGTTTACATCCACTCATCATTGTGCTTGATGGCATTTTAAAATCATTCCTTTTCCAGACTGGAAAGAGGATACACCATTTAAGTTCAATGATTTATTAAAAAAAAAAAAAAAAAACAACAACAACAACAACGTGGTGTTTAACTTGTTTTTGAATATTTGACCAACCCTCATCCAGCATCTGCCATTCAATGTTAATGTTGGTCTTCTCTATCTACTGCAAAGCCAGTTTTGATGTGCATCTGAATGGAGCACCAAGTTTCAATCAAAGAGTGAAGTAAAGTTGAAGAATTTAGAAGTATGTCTTTCATTATTACAATATTTTTGTGTGTCACAATCAGTTCACAAGTACAATTCATAACCAGTTACATAAAATTGAGTTCAATCCAACTTCAACTCCTGTGTACAGTTAAGCCCAAAATCATACCACTGGCATATTTACATTTACATACTTTTCAATCAACCAAATAGATAGTTTCACACAGGAGAGACAGGAATCTATGGAACCAAAAAGGTTTATTTATTTTAGTAGAAATTGCAAAAAATACATATGCCCTTTTTTAGTAGTCAAAAAATATTTACTGGCATTATAGCAATTAAAACCTTTAATGAATAATTGCCAAGCAGCTTTCTGAATGTTGTCACAGGGATTTTTGATAATTAATCTTTGGTTAAAAGCTGAGAGTCTTTGAGGTAGGAAGGCCTCTTTACCATCACCCTAATCTTTAGTTCCCTCCACAGATTCTCTACCAGATTCAAGTCAGGCAGGGCTGGCCCAAAATGTAAATATTATCTTCAGCAAGAAGAAGGATGTTGGTAAAGAAAAAGAAAAAAAAGATAATGTAGCACTTTAAAACTAAATCTGCCAGGGATATGAATGATTTTGGAGTGAACTGTTAATACGGAGAGTTTAGGCCTACATTCAGTTTTGTCTGAATATTTGTATTGACTGTCATGGATAAAAATATCATGCACTCTACACTCCCACACATACACACACTCAAAGCAGATGCACTGACGCGCAGCTCTCACACCAAATCGACACATCTTAGAAGCAGAAATTCACGCCAGCAGTTAGAGCAAAAAGCTTGACTAAAGGTACAAACGAGCCGCAGTGCCTCCCTTTTGCTCAACTAAGCTCAATATGATCCATTTTTTTTCTTTGTGGTTTGCCTTTTTCAGGAGGAACTTTTGTAATGATGAATGACCATCTTTCCAAATATATACTAAAGACGGTTGCACCTACCCTCCTTCAAAGATTCGGACCAAACTAGTTTGGCCTTGTTTGGAGGTGGAAGGACCCTCCTCTTCTCTCGTCTCTTTGATATCCTCCTTTTCATGCGTCTCCTCATCCTTCATCTCAGGCAGGGTGCTGGGTGGGGTGTCTTGTACCTACATTCAAGTCAAATAACTTTAAATACTACAAGGTCAATTTTAAAGAGCATAACACAGTTCTAGTTCTCAAGAAATAAATACCACAATATTTACATTATACAGTATATTGCAAAAAAGTATAAACCTTTTCTCTTTTGTCTCCTCACAGCAGAGAGTCATTGTTTCTATGTCAAGTCTCAAGTGTCCAAGGGCCTAGTCCAAGTCAAGTCTCCAGTCTCTGTTTTCATTGACTGAAATAAGAAATCCATAACATCAAGCACATCTTTAAATCTGCGTTATTGTAAATTAGGATTCAAAACATGTACCAATTGTTCTTCGGCCTAAATGTCTACATGAACATTTAATACTAATTTTAAGTATTTTTTTTAAAACAATTACATATTAATTTATTACCATTCATAACAACATGTATTTATAATGACCAGGTAAACATCTGTTTATCCCTTTCTATTCTTTTTCTTCCTATTGTTCACACTTTTATTATATATTCCACTAAAGAGTTTAGAGCGTTTCCTTCACCTCGCTTTGAGATGCATATTTTTTTAATAATAGTGGGGAAATAAAACATTTTCTACATCCACATTTAAAACCTTTGTTCTCAATTCAAAATAGTAAACATGTTCAAATGTCCTGTACAAATTATAAAACAACAAAAAGGTCATGGTGCTGGAAGCAATTGAAACAGAAATCAAATCTTCTGTTTGATTTCTGCTTTCCTTTTATTTAGGTTTTTGCAGCCAGACATGTCCTTTGTATTGTTGTTTATTGTTAACAGGGAAAGAACGTTGGGGGTAAGTTAAGTTTATTTTGTTCTGAAACTACCTACAGTTATTTAATACAGCTTCCAGTTGGAGAAACATTAATGTGGTCATAACAGCCAGCATGAACAGCGACAGGCTTCCTTTCAATCTTTATTATATGACTTTATTAAAGTGCCACTAATTCTTAACTCTCACACCACACTCGCTGTTTACTGCAAATGCCGCAGCAGAACAGCAGAGATTATTTTACAAACGTATCTACTAGTTTTCCTTTTAATTTCTAAACAGGTTACATCCAAAGCCAATTGTTTGCATTGGATGGAATTTATAAAAAGACACCAAAGTAAAGGGAATACTTGTCATTTTTCAGATTTTAATTGTAAAAAGAAAACCTTGAAAATCATGTCTGTCACTGGTCTGTCGTATGATGTCCAAATGAAATGCATTGAAGATTTTGTCTATGACTAAATGTAAAAAACGTCAGGAGTTATAAATCTGCTTTCAAGGTGTTGCATTGCGTGTGTTTGTGTTTACCTCTGACACATGTGGAGTTGTGCTGCTTTCAGGGACTGGTTCACCTCTGGCTGGTGCTGAAGCAGTGGCCATGGTGTACGTCTCAGAGCTGTGCTTCTGTTTAGAGCACAGCAGAGACAGGGCCACCTTAGTGCTGACGCCTGGCAGATTAGGGTTGTGTGCGCTGACACTCCATGTAGAATAAACTGAGGTACGCGGGTCTCTCTCAGCAGACGGGTTGGGTTTGACATACTTCAGGTAGCACCAGTTTACTGAGGTGGAAGTGTGTAGGCTGGGGTACGAAGGGGGGCTTGGCTTCTCAGCCCCCGCTTCTGGAGTTGGCACCTCTTTCTTTTTTGGATTCATCTTCTCCATTGATTTCTCCTTGCTTTCCTTTTCTTCTCTGTTATATTTCCATGGGAGTTGTTCCTGCACCTCTTCTAATTTGACACTTGTGCCTTCTGTTCGATTTGGTCGCTGTTTCTCTCTGTCATCTGGTGTCCTCTCTATGTTTTTGGTTTCTTCTTGGCCTACCTTGGGTTCTGCATCTTCTTCCTCTTCAACACTCTTCTGTCGTTCCTCCTCCTCTTCTTTTACTCTTTTCTGGTGACGCTTAGCCTCAGTGCTGAGCTCTAGACTAGCGGCAGGTGAAAGCATGCGTTTGCTTCCTCCAGGTCCCAGAGAACCATACTCATCCTCAGACACTGAGGACAGCTCTTTCGAAAGGGACAGAGGGAGAAGGCTCTGGATGGATGGAGATGGAACTTTCAGATAGGATCCTTGCAGCTTTTCTCGTTCTGTTTGGGCCATGACGATCATAGCCGTGCAAGAAGTTGATTCCTGTGAGGAAGTGGAGGCCAGAATCCGGGAGAGTGTGGTATACATGGCACTGGCAAAGGTAGGTCTATGAGTCTGGAGGCGCACTGGCACTACAAGTGATACCACTGGCGTAAGCTGTGCCAGGCATGTGGTAATGACCGGTTGTTGGTGGTATGAGATGGTTACAAGAGAGTGATGGGTCAGAGCTGATGACATGGAGGAGATGGGAGGCCTGGTCTCTGTGCCAAGACTTGGCAGAAAAGGAAAGTATGGAGGCTGACTGCTTCTAACCCTTGAGGAACTAGGGAGAGGAACGAGGGGCGGGAGATGATGTAGTGGTATTCTCAACCGTTCTGGCAAGTGTATCTGGCTTGAATGGGTCTGTATGGGAGATCCAGAGAGTGAATGTAAGAAGCCTCTGTGAATGACTTGGGGGGGCAGAACCTCAGTTTCGGATGTAGTTATGGGGAGTAGTTGTGAAAGTGCACCTCTTTGAAAAATGTGTTGTCCTCTGTGTTGCAAAGGGAGCACATCATGAGAGGATGAGGACATTTGAGAATGCATTAACTGCATGGGCTTCCCTGTGGCATCCAGACAGAAGTGGGGACTGACTTCAGCAGGGTAGACATAAGGCATGTTGGGGTGAGAAGGACCGGGCATTGGACTGTGACTAATGTTACCCACCATCTCCTGCTCTGTTTCACCTAAAGTGGCCTGTTTTACGAGAAGAAACTTTCTCCTCTCTTTCCAGGAGGACGTTGACTGCTGAGAGGAAAGAGATCCGTAATCAAAGGATTTACTTCTTGTCTCTGAGATCTGTTCAGTTTGTTGGGGCCTAGGAGGGGCCTGCTCTGAGGCTGAACGCCTCATCTCCTTGTGGCTTTGGTTGTGTTGGTGAGAAGCAGATGGGACTGTCAGCATCTGGGAGCCTTGGCTGCCGGAGCCCCAGACAACAAGCTCTGAACGTGTCGTGTCCTCAAAAGAAGCAGAGAGGCTTGAGACATTGCTTTCTTGACTAGGGCTGCGAGGAAGAGACGGAGACTCAAAGCTGGACTCCCCAGAAGACTGAGCTGCTTCTGCTAAGCGGAGTCGTTTCTTCTTTGGTGGCAGCTTTTCTGCAGGTAGTTGAGCCAGAGTCTGGCTCCGCTGGGGCCACTGGAACTCCTCTGTTTTCTCGAGTTCCTACAAAAGAACTACAAATTAACAAAGTCTCCTGGGTAAGCAAATATGTACAAAAGTCTTAAAAAGTGCAGTTCAATTTGTGTAATTAGACTAGACTAAGGAGGAAAGTCTTGCATACCTTGGATGAAGATGCTTTCACTGGGGGTGAAACAGATGGCATGTCGGAATCAAGCTCCAAAGTAACAAATATCTCCGGCACTTGGATGTTTGGCTGACGGATGAGGCGGGATGTGGAGGGAGAGGGTTTTGGCTCAGGTTGTTGTGGCTGCGGATTCTCTCTGAAGTCTGGCTCCTGGCTTTCCATCGATATACTTTCTTGTTTTTCAAAAGAACTGGTGTGTTGGATGACAGAAACACCCTTCCTGTCCCGTTGCTGCTGTTGGTTTGGCTCATTATGTAAAGTAACACCTAGAGACAATGACCAGGCAAAAAGCATACAAGATGGTATCAACTTCAATGGCTCCAGGGTTATTAAAATAGAAAAAAATAGCTGTGTTTTACACTACTGTGTCATGTAACAGAACCTTTCCTTTCTGTTTTTTTTAAGTTTGAAATAAAGATGTACATGTAAATATTAAAATGTTGGTCTTGTATTTGACGGGTCAAAGATGGGTCAAATACAAACCAATGCAATTCTAGGTGTTTAGAGCCAGTACTCTGCATCTTTTAGATTTGGCCAACAGACTTGCATAAGAGATGACATAATTTTTAACTAAATTTTTCTTCTGTTATCAAGTTCTGCAGGAGCTTCCTAGTCATCAGTTCATCAAAACTAAGTCTGTTTAAAGCAGGTCACATCTAAAAGATGCAGCACTTTGCCTCTAGAGAACAGAATTATCAGTAATCCAACACAAGGATGCATAAACAAACCTGAGAGGCTCTGGCTGTGCTCTGGTCTGCTTGGCACTGGAATGAGACCTTCAGAGCTGCCTGATATGGGAACAGTTCCAGGACTGGGGGATCCTCCTCAAGGCTCTCCTCTTTCCTCCTCTTCCTCACAGCCATGGCCAGTGCTCGGAACTTGGAGTGCATCAGTGGGGGACGATTCTCTCTGCATGGGCTACATGCATCAATGCCCTCTTGTTTTGGTCCTGCACATACTCTTCTGTGACCCTCGTAGTCCTCACTGTGCTTAAAGCCAACACCACAAGATCTACATTCGAAGATGCTTTGACTTTTTTGCAGATGATGTGGTTGCTTGCCTGAATGCGCTCCTCTGGCTGAGGAAGATGAGGATGCAGGGCTGCTCTCCTCCAACACTGACTCAGCTCCCAGGGGTACCTCTATGGCAGGCTGGCGTCTGAGCATACGTTGTGCACCTCTCATCTCTGCAACCACTGCTTGCTGCTCATCAAATGACTGGCTAAGGCGGTAACTTCTTGGAGACATGGTGCCCGAAGTGAGGGACTCTACTTGGCTTGTAGTTGATGGCAATGAGTGGCTTCTGAGAAGAGGCACTGCTGAAAGTTCCTGTGTACTCAATGGATCTGCCTCAGAGTTTTGGGGTGCCTCAAACCGCTGGGACCTGCAGCTTCTATTTTTGGGTCAAATGTGTAGGGATCTTTAGGGATAATAAATTTGGGTGACTCCATACTACTTTTCCTGGAGATGGAGGAGCGTCTAGGCTTTACGCTGTCAATCTCACTGGTGTCTACTACCGCTTCATTAATGGTAATGAGCTTGGTAATGTGTTCAATAACTTGAGTTTTGGGTACAGCAAAGGGAATGCTTTTGTCCTCGCTTCCTGATGATGAGGAATGTGAAGTAGGAAGCTGGTGCTGGTGGGGACTGCGCTGCTGTCCTCCAAGTCTTCCATACTTCCCTAAAATAATTTCTGCATAGGTTTTGGCACTGGAACTTGGCGGGCTGACTTGGGACAGGTCGGTACTGCCTGATCCAGAAAAGTAGCCAGACTCTGTGCTGCCCTTACTACCCGGGCCTAATGATGAAGATGATGTGGAGAGGGAGGAGGAGGGAGGGTCATCTGGTGAAGCCATGGGGCCCCGTTTCCTAAGTCTCAATGCCAGTCTTTGCTTGACTGCCTGAGAATCCTCAGGCCTTTGGCTCTCCTCAGAGCCTCCAAGCCGTTCTTTAGCCCCTTTCCTCTGCTGTCGAAGCATCTCTTTAGAAGAAGATTTTCTGCGCTGGCCAGTCTCATCTTCGGATTCTGTGCTTTCTCCCTCTGTGTGCTCTTCGGGGTCTTCTCCAATACTGCTACCCTCTGGTCCACTCAAACTGGGCTCATCTCGGCTGGAGGACAGACCTACTTTAATGCGATGGGCGTGGGACTTGCGGTGCTTGTACAAATTGCTCTTGGTCTTGAAAGAAAAGCCACACGGAGCACAAGGATAGGGTCTTTCTCCTGTGTGGGAGCGTATGTGTTTCTCGAGAACACTTGGCTTGGCACATGGACGACCACAATATGAACACACATATTTCCCTGGCTTTTGAGGTTTCTTCTCCCCCTTTTTGGGTGAGCTGACAACTTCTAAAGCCTCATGACTGGAGTGAGATGCCCCCCCGTGACTATGCTCACCCTGGGTGGAGGACATAGTGGTGAGGGATGAGGATGAGGAGGACGTTGCAGGGAAAAAACTGGCTCCAGAAGTACCAGGGGTTTCTGAATGCTGCCATGCTGCTGCTTGCTGCTGCTGTAACCGAAGCAGGTCGGTACGTTTGGGTTGACGATTTTGCAAGCGCCCCAAAGCTCTATGTACAGGACGAGGATTAGGAGGCTGCTGGGGTTGCTGAGGTGGACAAAACCCTAATGAAGACTCAGCTGTTGCATGCTGCGACTCTTGCCTTCCAGAGCGCTCCCCATTGGCCGGACGGCTGGGCTCAGCCTCCATAGAGTGGGGAGGAGACCTCACAAACACGTAACAAAGGGCTCTGTGAGCCTCATTGGTTTAATCGCATGGCAAAATAAGGTCAGAGGCGATGGAACATCGAGAGATTGAACTGTAAATCAAAAATGAGGACTTTTTTCAGAGTGGGCCGAGAGTTAATCCAAAGTTCCAAATGAGGCATCATTAAAAGATGCCCTGGAGCTGCATTGATGCAGGTAAACATGAAAGCTCTATCTGTGCAAAGCAGCTAAACTTCTCTCCAGCCACAGCCATTCTAGCAGTCCTCCTAGGGTGATGGCCACATCTTCTTTGCTGATTGTTGAGAGTGACAGCTGCTCAGCTTCTGGGTGGATCTAAAGAAAATAAAAAAATAAAGAAGAAATTGGTCACAAAAGAGGATATATATTAATGCTGTGTATTTTTTAGATGTACTAACATCAATACTTTTGTCCTCTTAATAATCTTATCTGTAGTTCTAACATGGCTTGCCAGTTGCCAAGGATAGAGATGTCTAGCCTATTGACCAATGGAGAGAGACACTAGACCCTACAGTGCTGATCATTCCTTCTCAGGGTCAATTCACAGTGGGAACATGTAATCTCCATGGAAGGACCCTGGCTGGAAATTAAGTCTGGGACTCTAACTCTCTGTTAAGTATGGTAGATAATCTATTCAATGAGCCTGTTTTTGTGCTAAATGACATTGGAACCTCGTCACCGAGATAACAGCCTGGTGCATCTGTCAATTCCATGATACAAGACCTATGGATAACTTGTGAAGTGGGCTGAAGAAAAGAAACAATGATCTAGAACAGGGATGTCCAAGTCCAGTCCTAAAGAGCTACTCTCCCACAACTTTTAGATGTATCCCTTCTCAAAACACCTGAATCAAATTAATGTTTAGTTGCCAGATCTCCACAGAGCTGAATTACATACTGATGAGGGAAATCAACCATTTGAGTCAGATATACGGGGGAAGGGAATTATAGAATTGGACTGTACAACACAGTTATTTTTCTAAAGCAATGTATGAGTGTCATTTATTCAAAATTTCATTTGTAAAACAGTATCAAGAAGTCCTATTTAGTTTGATAGATAGAGCAAAAGTAATCCTAAGCCAGTCAAGTCAATATTTCTGTAATGTAGTGTTTCAAAACATCATAGTGATCTGGACAAATGTAACATGGCATATAAATATTTATGAATCTTCATAGAAGTTATAGAAAACCTTATTACAAAACAATCTAATTTTGAACTGTTGCTTACAGAAGGTACTTTAAGTTCATGGTATCACATCTGACCAAAGAGCAGTCCACACTGCAGGGGTCAGAGAAGCCTGAGGTCCACCAGGCAGCATCCACAGCATGGACACTTGCAGTCACGCAGCCAAGGCTCCCAGTATGAGAGCAAGAAGTCAAAACAAATGTTCCAAATTCTACCTATGCTTATCTGATCTGGCAGCAAAGCAGAGAGAGGTAAATGGTGTGGATTGTTTTCCAGGCTTAAAACTGCTGTGTTTCAGTGTCAGCTCCCCCCAAAGCTTACTGCCACCAGGCTACGTCAGGATCCCAGGAAAACCTTTTATCAAGACGGATCTATTGTAATATTTCCCACTTAGACCCTACTAGAAAGCTGTGTTTATGAGGAGCTAAGAATAGCTGATCACAGAGACTCAGAGATGAGGCTGGAGTGAAATCTTATTCTTTATCAAGATCTATGTTCTGTAATATTTCCCCCCATCCCCAAATTGCTACAAAGGCTGTACTCAGGCTCAACTCAAGACACAGGATTCTTGTACTGCAGCCAGTAAAAGCACACTGGGGGTAACGGACAGAGCCAATCATAACATTTTCAGTCAGCAGCCATGCTTGACTGCTGACAGACTCTCAGCACGGGCTCATCCAGAGTATCATTCACTATCTATGACATTGACACCGTCTTCAACTCCCTAACCCTGTCACACTCTGGAGATGAGCGCTCGGTAAAAGGAGGACGCCCTGTGTGTTCCTCCTCATAGCTGCATATCTCTGCAGCGGGGGGAAACAGGCAGACGGAGCAAACGCAGACAAAAATCTGCACGGGTTTTCTGGAAAATATTAGAGAGAAGCAGGTGATGGAGGGAAAGAAACAGAGGTGGGATGTGTTGAGATGGTGGCTAAATAATCAGACCCAAGAGATGACTGCGGCTTACGGTGCCGGCGGTGTCAGTGCGGTAATGACAGCTTTTTATAATGACAAAAACACAGCGCAGTCAGCCTTCATTAGAGACGGTAAAAAAATGGGAAAAAAAAGGAAAAGAGTCACCTTTCCTTTTGGCAACAACTTGACAGATTCTTGCCTCGGTCTCCACGTTTTCCCACATTTCGGATGCGGGCCAATCATCTGTCCAGCTTGTGTTTCTTTAAAGCAGAGAAGTCTTTCATTACAGCGGATTTCCAGCAACAACACTGGGCCATTACGCAGCACAACAAACCGAAACACCATTAAATTTCACTTCTGCTTTCTTTTTCCCCTCCTCCACAGTTTGATGGCTGCTGCAGCTGTTTCTATCCTGGGATGTTTGAACCAGCAGGGACACGTTATTCCATTGGACTACGAGAACTGCATCGGGAAGAAGTTGACGTAAAATAAAAAAATATAAATATAAAGGGGATTATTAAGTATACACTACAAGTTAGCAAAAACAGCAGATAACCATTAGCAAAGTGAGCAAACCGGGAAATGGGCAGTGTTGCATGTCTAGAGAGGGAAACAGATTTTTGGACATCAGTCCTGAATAGTTGATTCAGGAGAATTGATGCTTCTAAATAGAAAATGTTTTAAAAGAATTGTGGAGAGCTGTGCCTAAAGCGTCCGTCACCGACCAGATGCGGCTGGTGTGGGCTGTTTAACACAACATAAGGTGTGCTTTCCAATTCTGGCATGAACATAATCAGTGGTGCCTTTTATGCTGCCCCTTTAGGCAAATCCACTCTCTGCAGTTATTCTCCTGAACAGCAGACATCACCACAAAGATCTGCCTGTTTTCTATAAGTGATAGAAGAAACTATAGGAAACATACTCCCAGTAAACAACACAGATTGACTTTATAAGACCTATTTGAAGTAGATTTTAAAGCCTATAGCATTTTCCCAAAAAAACATTCTTCCTGTAGTTGTATTCTACCAAACATATGCTGCTTTCAGCCCTCCACCATGCTCTCTCTTCCTTTCGAGCCACTGCAAATCAATTGGTTGGAACAAATTCATCCTTCAGACAAATGTTTGACAGAATATAGAGACTGTGACTAGACTGATTTTAGCACATTAACATAGTTTAACCTAATCACTGCAGCACAGATAATCTACAACAAAATGCATCTGTTCATATGATGATTTGATATATTGTTGTATATCTTTTGCAAAGCTTGCCAGTATTGTCCAGGGCTCACACAAAGAAAAGGAAAAGTGTTGGTAGAGAAACCAAGTGGGTGAAAATGAGAAAAAAAAAATGATGGTCCGGATATAAATAGAGGAGAGAAGACAAAGAGAATACCACACACTCGTTCTCGACATCCTCTGTAACAAATGTCTCGGTTCACATAGTTGTTATCAGAGGTCAGGTTTAGTGATCTCAGGACTGGCTGTTGACGCAGCCCTTAAACAGGGCAATTAGAAGATTTTTAAGACGGTTTGGGAAGAGCACTGCTTTCATTATTCATCGCAGTCTAGACTGCGAGGTCGGAGTGAGGAAGCACAGTCAGAGCCGTGCCAGGAGGATGAGCGAAAGGAATGCCAGAGACAGCCTACTTTAAGACAAAGCACACACGCCCATATATGTGCGCACACACAGTGTAGAGCAGAGGTGCGACCAGCACGAAATGCACAGAAAGTCCTCGAATCTATCTCGGTAAACCTGATTAGTCGATGCCCTGAGGTGACTTACCCTGATTTCAGTCAGGGGGTTTCCTTTCTCACAGATCTCATTCCACAGAGGAGACATCCTAACAATGGTTCCTGTTAAACGCACAACAACACTACAACGTGCCGCCTTCGACGATTCGCTTATGGCTAAAAATGAGATTAGACTGTGACACACAAGTCTTCTGTTGCTGGTGCTGGTGGGGAAAGGGCGTTCCTGCGTCTATTTTTAGGCCTAGGTGTGAGGGGGAAGAATAATCCAGCTGCTCCACAGATTTAAATCTATTCCATGTTAATTCGGAGTTACAGCGTCCAAGTTCGTTAAGCGATCTGTTGTGCAAACTAGTTTCCGGTGTCTCCGCTCGAAATGTGACTAATGACTCGTCTGCAGAGACGGGAAGACGGAGCGAAAGGGGGAACGTGCGCAGGGTGAGCATGCATGCTCAAAGCTCCGTCTGCAGAAACGGGCTGTGATGCAGTCACCCAAGGGAGCCCCTGACACACGGAGGAGCTCACACTTCATCTCCCTTCTACGCGTGTGTCATCATGCACGTCAAACGCTGTCTCCCGCCATCATGTTTACTGGATCCAGCAAGGCTCCTCGCCCGTCTCGAGCTGTAAAATCCCAAAAAGCATTTAGGCTCTGCTCAGGCTCTAGATTAACATTGCAGCAGTTTTACAATTAAATTTGTTAAAAATGATTTTTTGAAGATGTGTGACACAGACTTAACTTGGAGTCGGTTCAAACTGAGATTAGCAGGTCAGACCTCAAAGAAAACTGGAAAGGGTCAGGAAAAGCCAGAGAGGTACATCTCTCATAGCTGTATTGCTTAACAATATGTCTTCCTATTTAATTTTATGTACACAACATTAAATAGTTTTAATAATGCGTTCAAAGAGCAGTCACTTCATAATAAAAGTACAAATCAACCGATCAAGATTTTCCAAATATATACTGCTTTCTGGTTTCCTTTGTTGTCTTTCTTCTTTACTCAGCATTTATTTTCTTTCTAAATACTAAAACACATGAAGGGGAAAGTCTGTTGCAGGTTTTTTGACAGATGTACTCGTTTTAAATCCAAAATTAAATGGAAGACTTACATCCAACTTATGCATCAAAGCCTGTTTCCCAAAACTCTGCTTGATTTTTATAACATGCAAAAATTCCATCAAGCATACATGCAGTTGAGTGGAGTGTTTAGATTCAGGGAAATGGTTAGTGTTCTTAGTTTTAATGGATTTATTGATTAGGGGACATAAAAAAATAGATTTTTTTTTCATTATTTGATCGATTGAAATATCCAATCAAGAAGAAACCAGAGCTGTGTTTCTGGTGGGCCTATTGTTGCACATTTAAAGGTTTGATCAATAAATTTGAAACTAAAACATTTTTGTGTTGTTTATTTATTTTTTTAATAAATCAGCAAAATAAACAAGCTGCACAAACACACTCGGCTTCTCTTCCTCCCCTACTGGCGGTAGCCTGCTGCAAGTTCCCATGGAAACCATTCCTACTCTGAAGCAACGGGCAGATGGAGAGGGAGCTGGAGGTCTAAATTTATCTCCCAGCATCCTCTCCGACTACAGACGCACACTGGCAGCAGGAAGTAAGGTGGGGAACCGCTTTGCCTCGGTGTGCGACGGCAAGCTGGCGTGACCCCTGACCTAGGCCTCTCCCTCTGAGCAACGACAGAACCACAGTGCCAAGTAAGCAATTCCGTGCTCAATACTGTACAGGTGGTTCTGCAGCATTCCCAAGCTGAAAAGGCAGTCGGAAAGTTAAATCACACCCACTCTGCACAGAGCTCTCGGTCAAACCCAGACACTGAAACCCAAACGGTTCCACAGAAACAAAACCAGGCCAGAAAACCCCAAACACTGAGACTCGCACCCACCCAGGGTTATTGCTGTGTCTGACAAACCCCACATACCAGAGCCCTCGCTCACATGCGTTCGGCTCTAGTCTGGGATCGCGCCGTGTTTGCTGTGCCTCTGAGGCCAGAAGACGCAGAGGGGGATTTCGCAGAGCTCCGACGAGAATGGCACCTTTCGACCGTCGCCGGGCTCGCTCTGAATAATAACACAACTCTGTGCAGTCGCAGTAAACAGGTCTCATTCAGGAAGAAGCGGAGAGTGGGTAAAAAACACGAGAGGCTCTCCATTGCCACTTTGTTGACATACACACAGAATTAAAAGTGGTAGGTTTGCCGTCCTCTCATTTGCGGATGCGGTTGCCTTAAAACATAATTGAGAAAAGTTGCAAATACCCAAAGTAAAAAATGAAAGTGCCATCTTCCAAACACTAAATGTCTTTGGACATCTTTTTTTAAGGCTAGTTCAAGTTGGCCAAAAGCTTTATTTTCCACTAAATAAAGGAGTTAAAAATCAGACTTGTTAGTCCATTTTTCTCCAATCCAGTGACCTTGGATCCACACACAGACATCAGCACACAACTTTTGGTTGACATCTCTTCACCTTCCACTCCCCAGCCACAAATGTTGTATTCTCAAATCAATATTAAACAAAACTTTGCTCCGGGGATTAAAAACATTAGGGAAACACACAAATCTATCACATAACACATGCATAGTTCCAGAACTTTCCCTAAAATTATAGCAGGCTATAATTTGCACCCATGCCTAGTAAAAGAAACAGTAACCTGGTGACTCCCTTTTTGAAAAGCTGCACTGAGATCACTGCTGAAACTGAATTATTCTAATCAACTTTTGTACAAACCTACAATTTCTACTCCCGTTAGTTTTTTTTTTGTTGTTTTTTTTCTTTCTTTTGGAAAATATGAGCAGTTGCAGTTTCAAGATGGATTATGCAAATATGAAAAAAAAAAAGAAATAGAATGAGAGGGATGCAGAGTGAGACAGAGAGTTTAGATTACCTGACAGCGCAGACCGGTCTTCCCCCTCAGAGACGCTTCACAGGCTCTGTGAGACAAGCAGGGAGAGCCAGAGAGTGAGAGCGGATATGACTGCTTGAGTGGGTGTGTTGCTGAGAGAGAAGGAGAGAGAGGCAAAAAAAAGGAGTGATGGAGAAAGACGGGGAGAGGAAGACACTGAATGAATGTTTCTACTGTATAAATATGCAGGGAGGAGGAAGATGTCTCAGCAAGAAGAAGGAGCTTCGTGTGAGAGTGATGCCGAGGGTCTGAGATAAAAAAAAAAAATCCCCTCATTTCTAAATTACTGCAGTACTATTATCATTTACCATTAGCACTCATACGGGGCAGGATCGTCTACGAACACATTTCACAGCTGCTGCCAACAGACAAGATTACGAACAGGTTCTCTCGCGGGGTTTTCCCCTGCAACACACGACGAGGAAGGCGCTGCCTCGCGAGTCATCATCGCCTCCTTATCAGCAAACCCGTCCTACTCTGTGGCAGTGAAACGAAAGCAAAAACTCTCATGATCCCCTTCAAAAGTGACAAAACATTCATCATGCGTGCAAAAAAAAAAAAAAAAAAAGAAAGGCTCCCAGTCTCATCCAGCGCAACGCATCTGTAAATGAATTCCAGAGCGGGATCGGTTCAGACGATTACACAGGAGCCCCCGGGCCGGGGCCCACCAGCTCTGCGTGGCCACGGCGGGCCAGAGAGAGAGAGAGAGAGAGAGCGAGAGAGCGAAGAGAGAGAGAGAGAGAGAGAGAGAGAGAGAGAGAGAGAGAGAGAGAGAGAGAGAGAGAGAGAAAAGGAGAGGGAGAATTGAGAATGAGCGGAGGTCCTGCTGTTCCATAGAGATTTGCCTCACTGGCAGAGAGCGCAGGAAGTGTGAGTCACACGTTCTAAAATAAACACGCTCAGCACAGTGTCGAGCCGGCACTCGAGATGAGCGGATGGCTGGGCCTCTGATCAGAAGGCAGGCAGAGGGGAGCATGAATCCATGCAGGCCGGCAACACGTGGTGGCCGGGTGGGACTCGCAGCCAGGAGATGCGGATGAGTCAGGAGGAGGAGATGAGCCTCTCCTGCTCTAATTGTGTCCTTTTTCATGCTCGTCCGCCTCCTTGTTTGCTTTCCCTTTCTGAACGCCCCATTTTCCTGCTTTCCTTCACCCCTTCCCCGAGTGATTCTTGTATTAACCACATGCGTCTTCTATTCTTACATCTGTGCTTTGTGTTTCCCTCTGCTTTATTTTGCCACAGTCAATAGGAGTGTTGTTCAGAACTTGGTGATTACCCTCCCGGCACAGTGCAGCTGACGGCTGTAGATGGGGTTGTGCCGGCTTGATGCTGCCGGCTTTGCAGGCCCAGGCGCCGTATTGTGTCTGCCTGAATGTGCTCATTGTCACCCTTTACAGCACACACCTTCCATGCCGTACTCCCCTGTCAGGGACCTTCAGCCATCCGTCATCCCTTTGTCCACTGTTCCTCAGACCGAGGGTTTCTGAGGGGAAGATGTTGGGAGGTGGAGGAGGGGGGCGGGGGGGGGGGGGGGGGGGGTGACAGGACTGCCACTGTGGCGCTGATTGACAGGAAAGTTGCTCAGCACAGATGTTACGAACACCGAGACCAGGCCTGGACATTTGATATTGATGTGAGTTTGCCCCAAAGCTCACACAGCAACCGGAAATGGATCGATAAGGATCACGGCTCCGATAACAACATGACTGTTGGATCTGATATCAGGTTTATTTTAAAGCTGATTTTACCTGGAACATTTCAGTCTGCCAGGGTTGCACATAAAATGTATACAGATGTTTTAAGAATGGGTGGTCCTTTCATCGTGCCATCACACTTTTGCAGTTTTAGTCAACCCAACATTTTTGGAGGAGAAAATATTCCCGTCTACCACAATTTGTTGAGTAATAACCGCGAGCCAATTCGGATCCACCAGTCCTATGCTTCATACCACTTTGACAACCAGCAATTTAATTTAATTCTCTGTCTCCTATACGTAGTCTGCTGTGAGGAAATGTGGTTACAAAGATTTAGTTTTGCCCACTGATCATAATCTTTGACGCAGTGCTGGTCTGTGTTACACTTTTCAGTTATACTTTAAAAGTTTGTGTATTTCGCACAAACGTTTTGTAGCCTCACCTTTTCAAAATCAAAAACAAATAATTTATTGAGATGTTTGGCGCCTTTCCAGTGTCTCACATCTTTTAACTCATTCATGATCATCAATTCATGGCAGAAAAGATTGTTACATAGGAGCAGAGTCTCTGCATGCACCAACCTTTTAGACCCTTTTAACTCCTAACATGTAATTGTTTTGAGGATGACAGCAAAGAGGTTAACCAACATTTACAGTCCCATCAAGCTACAAAGTTGATAGCAAATGCTTTGTTATTAAAAAGTAGCAGTCCCTTACACCCCTCTTTAATGTCACCAACAGATTTAGCAGCTCTGTAACACATTTTTTATTTTTTTTTATAATCTAAAAGGGTCACTCTCGTGAATGCCACATTTAATTATAAAATATTAATTCCACTGAAACATTAAACGCTACTATTATTTTAAAATATTAATATTATGGGCACAAACAGATGCTGTTCAGTAGACACTATGTGTGGGTTTCTTTCTTATTCACTGAAAACAGCAAACAGAAAATAAATGTTACAAACAAAACGTTCCAGACAGGAAAGCTTCGGCAGATATTTAAACACTGATATCGGACTTGGATATACTCCTTGAGTGGAGCATCTTTAACAGGGGAAGTGATGTTCAAAATGTGAAGTGCAGCGATTGTGAAGGTGTGAAAATACTGAGTACATTATTCTATAAGCGTTGGCAGTCCAGACTTACAGTGTATGCAAAGCTGTTTGCCTTTACAGTAAATGGAAACAAGGACTCCCCTGTGGTGCAATCGCATGAGGAAATTTCATTACTTCTCCACACATGTTATAATGTAGGTAGAAGCAACACCTAAAATGTAAACATCATGCTTTATAAGAAACTTTGTGCTGTTTTGGAGCAGCCGCAGACTATAATTTGGACCAAATGAGTGGTTTACGCATTTACAGACAACCGTGCACATGACATATTTTTGGACTTTCACCCTGTAAATTGCAGACACTGGCAGTGAAGTGGGAAAATATGTCAGCATTCAGAAAGAACTCTCTCTGTCGTGAGGCTGGATTATTTCAGACGTGTGGTTTTCCAATAAACTGACCCATTCTCTTCATAAGACTGTGGTGTTATGATAGGAATGAGATCCATTTAAAGAGGGACCCTACCCAGTGCGTACAAAGGCTCGGCAGTACTATACCTGTTTGTATTTACCAAAAAAGGAAAGAAAAAAAAAACAACCCTAAAAATAAGAAAACTCTAAATTTGGAGAGAAGCGGCTATTAATCATTTGGGAACAGGATGTTAGACCCCTGGGTCCGCTCACTCCTCACGGAAATGTACATTTACTCCATCATCTGTCTTGTCTCCTGACAAAAATCATTGTGGCATATTTTACTGACTTTAATCTCTATTGTTTTTACGTTTAAATACAGAATCACAATCAGCAGCAGAAGTATTGAGGCTTTTCACAAACATTCGTGTAATTCTGCAGCTGTCGGTTTTCATTATTCCAACGCAGCTCTGAATTAGTGAAAGATGTGAATACAGCGACTGCTGGATCTCGGTTTGCTTCAAGTTGGTTACTGGGAGTTTGCCAATAACAGTGGAAAATTTAGAGAAGTTAGTTAAAAAAAATCACTTAGACTTATTTACTAAATTTAGCACAATGCAATGTACAGCAAACTGCACCTTTTTAACAGATATGTTGAAGTTATGATTAAATTCTAAAGAAAAGAGCCTGTTGTTTTCCTTCAGTCTCTTCTCACTAACTAATTTGACTTTATGCTGTGGACCGTCGTCCATTTGAAAAACCTATTTGAGGCCAAGCTTTAACTTTAAACATAACATTCTGCCATATTTCTAATGGCTTCTTCCTCTCTGAGTGGTTGTCAAACCCAATGTGTGAATAATGACTCTCTTTTACCATTTTCAGCCAATATCGTCTGGGTTCACAGAACTGTCTCCTTGAAAGGCATAGCAGCTCGACACTCTGATATCCTTTATGCTTAAAGAGTATTGGAGGCCTTTTTGTCACATCTTTGCTTAAGTCTACGTTTAAGAATTGCACGGATTGATTTGACTAAATGGAGAATTTTGGAGGGTCTACTTTTAACTCTAAAGAGGCCGAATTAAAGAAAGAAGGAAAAGTTTAAACAGAGATTCCTGTCATAGACACTTGATCCCCTTTTGGACAGTTCCATACTCGGCACGAGTGGTATGCAAACGAAATAAAAGAGTGACAAAGCACTCGGGGGGGTGGGGGGTGGGGGATAATTATAGAAAGAGGAACTGATATTTTCACATTTTCACAAGCTGTCCTTGTTGTGCTCACAGGTTTCACTGATGCGTGGACGTCGAGACCACAGAGCACGCTCTCCCACGCAGCTTACTGTACACGTCGTTCACAGTCGGCTGCTTTGTATTTAGCTTTTCCTCTGTCACGGTGCGAACAAAAGAATGTGCTTGCTGCAACACCGTGATGAGAGAACTGCGTTCACTTCACTGAGCAAATATGGATGGAAAGACACAAAAGCTCTGTTGGCGTGAGCTGTATTTTGAAAATATTCAGTATCATTCAATCTTTCACTATGAATTAATTTTTCGTGCAGGTTGTCTCAAACAGATAACAGAGTTTAAAATAACAAAGCATTCTCCGTAATTGAAACCATGCCTTCTCATGCTGGTCACGGACTCCCGTCTTTGTCTTACAGCAGCAATCACTTTTGCACAGTTATTTTTATTTTTTGCTGAAGTTAAAGTTTTTCTGTGAAGTCACCCTTGTGGATTCCTCCCACGTGATGGGAAAACCAGCGATAGTTCCTCTTTTTTTTCTCCTTTTCTTTCTTTTTTGCAGCTGTTCTGAGCAAAAGCCACAAACAGGTTCACCCTTCTGGCTTCGTGCACGACTGTGGCGCCGTGACTTATCGCCACATCTCGGTAACCCGCCGCGATGTTATTCGAGCTGTCGCTGCTTGAACTGCGGCCTGGACAAACACAGATGCAACGGCGGGTCAACAGGTGAGAGCCTGGCCCCAGAGCGTTCAAATACGACCACCGAGCCCACAGAACATATCAACACGGCCTCCTTCTGATTGCAGAGTTTACTCAAAACCGGACTGGTCCGAGTAATTGCTACCTGCAATAACAAACAACTCAATTTAAAATAGTGTTTGTGTAAAGTTTACTCTGCCTCCTCCACGTCAAGCCCCCCACTGCCCGTTGTGCTCGGTGCCACGCTGCATTAGCGGCCCGTCAGCAGAGGCTCTCCTGGAGCATCAATGCCTCGTCAGCTCTCTCTTCGAAGCCGATTCATAAATACACACAGCACTCGCCGTTTTGTTTATGCACGCGCTTGACTGGAAGTGGAGGTGAGTGTGAATACAAAGAGAAAGGAGGAGTGAGAGAAAAAGTAACAGCACAAGAGGGAAAACAAATTGCATACGTACAAGAGAAACTCTGCGACATGACAGAAAAGTTTCACTAATAAAAACACATGATCTATGCAATGGCTCTCACTTGCTTTCTAAAACAGCATCGGGCGAAGGATCATTTATACACAGTTGTCAAGATAAAAACACACTGCCCATAATAATACAGTTCTGTACAAATGTGAACCTTAAGCTAGGTTCACAGGGCGGGGCAGTAAAACAACAATGATGTCTATTGTGACCAACAGGTGATCAATTTTAATAGAAAATCTGTTTGAAAGAATGTTGATCATTTCACTGAACGCCAATCCAGAACTGCAAGGCATTCTGGTGATGTAGCATGGTAAGTTAAGCAACCAACCAAGCAGCCCAGCTGATACCGCTCACTGTCTGTTTAGCCAGCAACAAACTGCAGCAGTTTCAAGTTGCATGCTTCACTTTTTAGGAATATGGATTTCACCTAAAACTCCTTTTGCACTTAGGTTGACTATGAAAGAGAGTATTAGTTTCTCTCTTTCTTTTATTAGTTTCTGTTGCTCATTGTCTGCCTGGCTGTGTGACCTTCCTAAGTGCTGTGCTTCTGATGTCACCAGACAGCTGCATACCTCATTAAATATGGCAATCAAGATAGGTCTAAACATGAGAACATTTTCTTTTTTTTCTGCACACAACTAGTGACGCTAAAATATGTAATAAGCTAAATTATCAACAAGTGATATCAAAGCAGAGGCTAATGCCAATGTTAGCCAAAGGCTTTAGCAAACTGCACAACGCAGAAATATTCCCAGATGATGTAAAGTTACTGAAGACATAATATTTAGAAACAAGTGATGGCTGAAACTGTGGTTAAGGTGTCATATCAACAGAACATTATAGCTTTTGAAAACATGTTGTGAAAGCACAGTAGGAATGTGCTGCAGAAACTCTTGTTGGGAAGAAATATTTGTCGGTGTTAAGAAAAACAGGTACATGCAAAACCACATGCTGGGATTTGAGCCAGCATAAGCTGTAAGGCTTCAAACCTGAAGCCAATAAAGGGAATTTTCCAGGCTATTTGGTGGGTACATCACCAAATAGGTATTTGGTGATTACTACATGCTATTTTACTGGAGCAGTCAGTGACGGCCCAATATAACAGAAGGTGGGTAGCTAATAGATAATTATAGGACCTAAATAATCACACTGTGGTCACCTTATTTTTACATCGACAGTTCTCACTTGCAGAGACAGTTTTACTGTACTGTAAACGCGAGGTTTATGATGTCCCGATTAGAGCCAAATTTTGCTGTGTGCTTATAATAACACAATCTTAATGACAGCCAAACATAAACCACCTTGTTTCTGCACCACAACTCAAGTCTGCTTGAATTGCATTACACAAGACAGTAGAGTGGAGATTATTTGTGACTGTACAACTTTTCATGTCTCTATTAAAAGCATGGATTGAAAACCCCAATGTGCCGGCACTGTAACTAAAATATGGCCCAAGCTACTGGAACCAACTGGCCTAATTTGAGTTCGCAGACACACAGAAATGTGTCAACAACTGATCCATTTGTTTCATTCGACAAAGAGACAGGACCACACTTAACTATGCTGATTTATTTCTAGATGTTAACAAGAATTATTGTCACTGCAAACACAGACAGTTACAGAGGGTGATAAAAATCCCAGTGTTTTAAACACATTCTCCAGGGAATTATATGCTGGCCACCAAAGCCATAATGTGAAATGATAAACTGTGCTCTTGGTTATCAAGCACAAAATGTAATTTGACCTATATTAGAAATTGTGCCATGCCTTTGTCCAGTTGTAATTGTCTTGAAAAGATCTGATCTAGGAGAATTAAAAACTCCCTGAACCACAGGCACTCCCTCTGCTCCTTCCTCTGGTACCATCCCACTCATCCTGAGAGCTGCATCGTCCTGCCTGCAAGCCTGATCATTTGAAGAGAGAAAGAAGAAAAAGGTTTTGCTGAAAATAGATGCTGTCTGAAAAGTGTACGGCATCCATAAAGGCAGAAGACAAAGAGAAAAAGAAAACATTGAGAATAATAAAAAGATATGGAGAGGAATCAACACATTAAGGTAGGATAGGTGGCCGAGTAAATTGATTTCCTGCTTCTTCGTGTTAAACTAGCTGTAAAGTAATGCAATCCATGCATTACTGGTTTCTATAGTAATCCATATAATTCATTACACCTCTGTTACCTCTAGAAGTCTAGAAATAATCCCCCTTAAAGAAGTGCAGGTCACTAGACAAAATAGCAATGTGAAAGACACTAGGTAGGTACATAATTAATGCTTCTAATGATTGTCAATTAACTATCCCAGGCACGAGAAAACTTAAAATATATATAAGAAATTACATTTGAGACAACATAAGATATAAAAAAAACTTTAGAATGTAACCAAACATTCAGCTACAGTGTCACTGTTTACATTTACCCCCTTTTTCTATAATTAATAATCACCTCACCATATTTCCATGTAAATTCAATGCTCAATGTACAAGTAGGGAACTAATTCTTAGCTAATTACTTAGAAAACAGAGCCAAATTTCCAGCAGCTTCAAGCAGTTGGCATTTCAAGGTGACTGAATCTGCTGCCTGTGCCTCCGGCGTTCATTAGGCAAGAGGTACAGTACGCCCTGGGCGGGTCGCCAATCCATCACAGACTTTGACACAATAATGGATGAATTAGAGTATGAATCAGAAAAGAAATACACAAAGAGTGAAAGAGCTCATTTCATCTCCATTAAAATCCCATTTTAAAAAAATGCAATAAATGTATTTCTGTACAAGTGGTCAACATGTGTGGATGATGGGCTTCAGCTGATCAGCTGATTCAGGTCTCAAGAGAAAGCATACACCTAAAAACTGATCAACGTCTGGGTGGATGCCGTTACAAAAACACTGCTGTTTGTCCATGTAAGGCGAGAGAATATTCAAATGACTAAAAGTGTCTGGATCTGTATTTTTGTCAAAATTTGCGTTACGAGTGCTTTCAAATTAGATTGAGTGATAAATTAATAATTTCCAGGAAAGATTTTCACAAGGCACAGTAGCCTTGATGATGAATGTGGTTAAACAAGTTTTTGACTCGGCTGTTCTGCGGCGATGTGCCAATTTTAGTTATCCAGTTTCTAGAGAAAACAGATCCCTTCACACATTATAGAATATTTCTATAATAGTTTAGAAGAAGTTCACCTTGCTGTCAAATTCCAAACAAAATGATCAGAAACAAAATTGATGCATAATAATTAATATGAATACATATCATTTTGCATTTCTGTTTTCCCCCGTTTCTGGCTTTCTGAAACTTACTACCAAATTAAATTACAAAGGGCAATATTTCTTTGTGGTTAGAGCCAACAAAATCTTGACACATTTTAACATTTTACAGATGCAATGTGCATGCATGCGTACATCCATGCTTAGAAGCATATCTTCTCTCGTCCCAGAAAGGATAATAGCTTATGTCAGACCACTAATGCTCCTCCTTAGGAGGTCTGGCTATGCAAAACTTACAAGTAATGAGGTCAGAAAATGCAACACCTTTGTCCAAATCTAATTTAATACAGCCCGACTCTCGAAAGAATTTTTCTAAGCTATAGAAACTCATTTAGAGAACTGTGAAAAGCTGACAAAGAAGTCATAAGGCTGAACCTGCAAACATTTAAACAAATGGAAAGATGTGCCCTCCAGTGAGAAGTCAAAGCAAGAGGAGAAAGTATATTTGGAATATGTCAAAAATCTAATCTGGCGCCTCACTCCTGTTCATTATTGATGCTGAATACGGGCTGCAAATCCTTCAGCTGTGCACATCGTCACAGATTACAAGTATTAGAACAAATGCGGCAAAGGGGGAGTTAAACAACAAGCTATGTGCAGTGTGTGTGTGTGTGTGTGTGTACTTGCAGGCACACACATACTGTAATTGCGGCAAAACTCTGTAAACACAGAAAATTCTCTGAACACACACCAACTTATTTACAAGCAAAATCTCTTAGACCAAAACTCGAAAACCACCAGATTTTGTGTTGCTCGTTGTGGTTTGGCAGGTTGTCAATGGATGCCTGAACGGAGAACTGTGAAAACAGTGTTTACTGGTATATTTAGACATGAGAATCGGCATGTCTTGCGTTTAAAAAGTTAGACAGTTTTTCAGTAAAACATTTTTGGTGTTTTATTTTTAATATGCTAAAACAGATCAGAATCAAATTAACTCTTTCATGCATGAATTATAATCCTTTGTGTCAGGATTTCTTTCCAAATTGTTTGGATTTTCTTAAGGTATAAAAAAAAGTAGGAAAAATTTTTTATATTAAAATATTTTATTTTTTAGGTGATCAATTGTAATTTTCTCCAAATACAAAGTTATTTCAAAAATACATCAGTAGTATTGATCTTTAGGATTTATCTGATGTCACAATATCTCTTTTACCTGCAAGAGTCGTCTAAGAAGGGACCGGGTCGGTTGACATGCTTTTTTGACTGTCGGCCATATTAGATTTAATAAAAATAATTTCTTGCATTTGCAGCTGATGGCCAGTAGTTGATAGAGTATTTTATGATGCATTAGTGTCCACTTCAGTGATCTGTGTGCATTTATAACATAAAAATCCACAAGAAGCAAAAGAAAATGACTTTTAGACAGATGTCCACTGTAGTGACCACTATGCATGAAAGGGTTAATGGCTCATTACACAGCTTTGCCAAACTTGAGGGTATGCTGATGATGCAGTCTAATGATTTTAGGTGTGTAGGAGCAGGGATGGATCTACAAGTTGCGGGGCAGTAGACCCCTGTGCCAAACCAAAGTATAAAAGGTGTGGCAAACCAGAGACAAAACTAAATATAGCAGTCTGTTCAGAGTGAAAAACTGTACAGAGGATAATCTGATAACAGAGAAGTTACACAGAAGGGTAATAAACTGCATTACAGGGATTGATGAGGTGAAACCCGCTGTTTCATCTCTTGAGCAACCGACGTCTGACTTGTGTTTTGGAGATGCTGATAACATGACGGACCGGGCGAGGGAAAACACAGGCTACGGCCAATGAAAGAAATACTGTTACAACAGGGACAGCTCGCTCTCACAAGACCGTCCATCCCACAGGCTGACAAAGACACATTATGCTTTTCCACTGACAGAAAAAGGAAAAACAGAACAAAACAAAAAAAATTGCAGCAGCATTAACTGCAACAACTTAATTCAGGATTTACAATCTTACTGTAAAGCTGGTCACAAGGCCGATATTGAAAACATGCTTCTTCACACCAAGGCAACAATGGCTTTGTGTGTTTCACGCTCTTTTGCTTGGAACGAATTGATTTCTCCACTTTACACCCGTCAACACTCCTGTCCTCTCACAACACAGTCCTCGCAGGGCTCCTCTCTCTCATCTCCCGCCGCTGTGTAATTTGGGCACTCCCACTGTAATGGACACCCTACTCAGGGGCAATGAGTGGGAATCCAGCGTCGCCGCTGCTCCGACTCAACAATGCTCAGAAAGAATCCCAATGAGAGCTATACCCACACTGAGGCTCTCTGAAGATGGAGAAGAAGAAACGAGGAGTCTTTCGGGTATCAGAGAACAGAAAGAAAAGCCCACTTCGCTGCCAGGTGTACACCAGCCTGTAGTGTCCTTGTGGCTGCAGTTGTCAGAGTGAAAAATCCCGTCTTGGCTGGAGCCAGAGAAGAGCTCCGCATGTCCTTCCACTGCACCATCCCCCTGGCCCAGCAAGCTGTCAATCAGCTGACACCAGGGCGAAGGCAGGGTCCTCGGAGGACAAAGGCAGCGCCATTAAGCATATTAAAGTTGCAGAGTGTTGATGAAAAACTGAATACAGTGACTAAGCTGGCCTTTTCTCCCTCGTGGCGTGCTGACAGTGCAACACAGGGAACAGGGAGGAGGCGGCAGACTACCTGCATACAAACACACCGACTGCTGATCGAGGCGGCTGACAAAGACAGGATTACATAATTAAAGCAATCTAACTAATCGGAGTGAGAAGAAGAACTTCTTACAGGAAGCTTCATATGCAATATCACTCCATAGCTATTGTTAGAGCAGCTATTGCTAACTGATGGCACAATTCATTTCACCCATCTCAATAAATTTTACTGCCTCGTGTCGCCATCTAATACTGAGACATGTTACAGAGCAGTAAAGCCTGCTCTGTTTAAATAGGTGCAGGTTCTATTAAAGAAGAGTAAACATCACTCCAGTAATAGAGGAGAGGATAACAGCAAGGGAAGGTTTAGGAAGAAACGAACAATTACTGGTCTGTTGTTACATCCATGCAGTCATTTTTCTATAATACATCTTCTATTCATGAGACATTCGTCCATTCATTCATTTTCCGTTCATGCAGTATGTCCATCCATCTCTTCATCCAATCATGGATCCATTTGTCAATTCATTCTAAAATGTCTGGTTTTCACTGGCTCCTTGTTGAAACCACTATAAAATGTGGAGAACTTCTTATTCATACACGTCGATTGCACAATCTCAACATTTGATTCTGAGAAAATAAATATATATATTAAAAAAAAGGCTATGCATGTAAACTCTGACCAGGTTCTGCTAAACACATCGTTCACTGGAGTGAAAGTTGTTGAAGATTCATTCAAAGTTTGTCACTTTCCCGGGGCCTGAAGCACAGTCGTCCCACCTGAAAAATGATTTTTTTTTTGCCAGCAAAGATGATTAGAGGATTTTTAATTGTGCTACTGTTCAGTCCAAACAAAGTGTTGCATTTTATTGCAGGCAGATTGAATTTTAGGAGCCTTTTTCTCATCAGCAAAGTTAAATCTGAAAATCCAGTGGATAGGTTTTGGGCTTCATCCATTACCATGGGGAGTTCAAAAACAAAGTAAGAGGAAACATGAAAGCTACAAGAAAAAAAATTAGCAGGAAACTAAAATCAAAGATTTAATTTGTTGTTTTTTTCCACACAAACTTTAACTATTTACCTTCTCTTAGTTTATCCTCAGCACCTTATCCATCTTTGAAAATCAAAGATGAAAGCCTGGCCTTCAACATCTAGCAGCAGAGGATAAACAGTTAGCCCCACGATGAGAGGCAAACTTTGCCCCTATCATCCCCATCATCTGTTTATTTTCTCAATTACGCTCCGTGAGTCTGTGTCAGCAGCTTCAGGGGTTTTGCTCTTGCAAGAGGCGGGGGTGAGGGAGGAGTAGAGGGGGTCCTCTCCAGGGGTGCAAAAGTTTGCAGAGAATGCATGTTGCAGACAGTGTATGTATGTGTGAGACTGTGGCACTTAAAAATAATTTTAAACATGTTCTTTTCAAAGTGTCTTTAACAGATTATCTGCATTTTCTGCAGATCAATAATCACTGAAGTCAAGGATTTCTATTTTTTTTATGTCAAACGTTTATATATTGTATAAAATTGCTTGCTTTTCAGACAACTTTAAGATTTAAACAATAAGAACTTCAATAAGAATTGATGGTCAATAATTCTACACTTCAACATATTTTTAGCTGTAAATCTCAAACATCTGTAAAAAAAAGTCTCCTTTAAAGTCTAGTGTTTGCAGGGCGGCTACCGGGCTTTCAGGCACAACAAAGGCACTGTTGTGTCAAATCTTTAACATTTCTCTGAGAAATGAAAGTGTTCTTCAGTACCAATAATCCATTGCAAAAGTTTGACTCAGACAGAAAACACTCCAACAACTAGAAAAAAAACGTCTGCACTTTGAGTAAGGAGTGGCTGCGGTGAAATTATCACACTAACTTCTCTTTAGTAATGGTTTTACTTTCATTCATGTTTTCTATTGTTGGTTTTCTACCACCATAGACACTTGGTTAGATTTTGATACTGTTGAGGTTTTGTTTGTAGTTCACTAAATTCAGTGTGAGCAAAAGGATTGATTGTTTAAAATTGGCAAGATATACATGAATTACAATGGGAAAAAAAATATCTTCTTACAGTTGGACTAACTAAACTGACCGATCAAAATATCCAGTTTCAGTCTTGAACTGTCTGAAATTTGATTTTATCATTTTCCAAGTCCAGATAATTATACATTATTGAATTAATTACTGAAAATTGGGTATGGACATAAAGCTTTAAATTTCACATTTTCAGCCCGTAAACAGCTTCATAGTTCCTAAGTTGTCCTAAACTAAATGCTTCCTTCACCGTTTCTTTTTTTTAATCTGGACTGAGTTTGATCATATGGGGCTCAAAATTTCAAAAAATGTTTGACTGAACGGAATAATTTTACTCTCGACAGTGATTATTAAAACCTTGTTTGAAATGTGTGAAACCTTTTGTAAAAACACAAAATGAAAGAAATTCAAAAACTCTTTTCAACACATGGATTAACTTAAATCAGACAAAGATAAGGAACCTCAATATATGGACCAGTCAACTCTGGACTGCATTGAACAGTTTGTAACTGACTGTAATTTTAAAATGAAATAAAAAGTAGAGATCTGCGGATTTCTAAAAAAAAAAAAGAATCCTTCTTCTGAAACGTGTACTGTATCATATCATCTTGTCTTGTGAACTGGATGTATTTACTCTCTTGACATTAACAGTCTTGAAAAATAATTGATGGCTCAGATTAGCTATGAGTTATTACACTTCCTGCAATCAATACATGAGGCCTGACTGCCTGACTCCTGCAATCTACGTCTTGTTTCTCCTCCAACTCAATTTCTTGCTTTCAAATACCCTATTTGGACACTAAAGTTTAAAACCATCATATTGCTAAGCGTATAATTTAGAACTTCATCATTCCCCAGTAATGTTACTTTAATGGTCTTGTGTGCACAAGATGACTTCAGACTCTTCAAAAAAAATCAGACCACAAACATTTTCATCAGGATGTTACATCAGAACATGACAGCTAGTCTGATTCTTAAAGCACAGGGGCAGCCTGTGTCCTTTCCAACCCGAGCCTCTGCAGGAAACGTGTCTGTAGGAATGCTCATGCAAATATTGACCTTCAATTAGATGAAACAGACACCCAAACTCAGGGCCCGGAATATGAAGCGATCAGCAGAAACGCTGGTCACATAAACAGCCACAGAACATGCTGTACACACAGTGTACAGATTGTGCTCAAACACATCATGTATAAATGCACCTTCCTTTCAGTGAACATACATCAAAATAGGAGACAAGTGCAAAACCCAAAGGCTTACTGAGTGCAGCCCTCCAACCTCAGACAGGATGTCAGCAGAGCATCAGGAGCAACACGAAACCACAACAATGATCACACATTTCTTTTGTAGCAAAAATGGATGAAAATCTGTGGAGTTTGTCTGCTTTTTCAGGGAGCAAATAAAAAGAACAAGAGCTTCCACGCTGATGACAGTCAACCATACAGCTCCGTGGCTAACAGCATAAAAAAAAGAGGTGATAGGCTACACGGTGGCGCAGGTGGTAGCACCGTTGCCTTGCAGCATAAAGGTCACAGGTTGGATTCCCAGCCTGGGGTCTTTCTGCATGTTCTCCCTGTGCATGCGTGGGTTCTCTCTGGGTACTCCGGCTTCCTCCCACAGTCCAAAAACATGACTGTCAGGTTAATTGATCTCTCTAGATTCTCCTTAGGTGTGAGTGTGTGTGTGCATGGTTGTTTGTACTGTCTGTCTCTGTGTTGCCCTGCGATGGACTGGCAACCTGTCCTGGGTGACCCTGCCTCTTGCCCAAAAACAGCTGGAGATAGACACCAGCGACCCTCCAAACCGCAATGGGATAAGGATGAAAGACAATGTTGGGCCACACTTTCTACAAGAGCCAAAAACATATGAATATACTTAGCAAAATTAGTTATACCTCTTGTACAGCTCCAATGATTATCATTGTTTTAAGGCTTTCCCTTCATTTACTGATTGCACAGGGCTCTATTTATGGGTATCAGATTAAAGGGCACTGAATACAAATGCATGCCACACTTTTCAGAGTTTCTATTCTCAGAGCTAATTATAATTCACCCTCACTTTACAGTTATTACCTATTGCGTGTTGACACATCAAATTGCAATGAAATATGCAAAAGTCAGTAGCTGTAATGAGACAAAATGCCTTTAAAAAGGGATGAAAAATACCACCTGTGCCGGGCAGTGTACATGCAAGTCCAAGCATTAAGGATAAAACTTGAATGCCATAATATCCAGTGAGTCAACAGATCAGACTGCAGTCTCGCCCCTGAAAAAATAACAAGAAGCTGGCCTCTGAGCTCCCTGTAAGCCTCCACACTTCAGAGCCCGAAGGCCCCACAGGTAAGAGACTGTTCCTCAAGGCTGAACATGGCACGCAGCAGACTGCCAGTACCAAGAGTCAGACAAAACAAATCTGGATTTTATTGAAGGCTGCTCCACGGATTTCTCAGGGCTTTTAAAAACGCACAGCCGAAGGAGGGGGCGGTGAGCTGCTGGTGGTGCTGGTTTTGGATCCGTGGGGTTAGTTCAGCCTCCCTGCCTCAGCGACAGAAGCTCAGCTGGGGTGGGGAGGGGGATTGCACCGGAGCATCGCCTGCCGCCTTGATTTGCTCGGCAGATCCGTGGCAAGGTTGGGAGGATTTCTACTCCGAAAGCTCTCTTAGCCTCCCGCAGTGCAGAAATCCCCTCCAATCCTCACTTGCAGTTTCTGCAGGGGTATCGTAACACGCTGAAACATACAACTCCTTCAGAGAGAGAGAGAAAGAGAGAGAGAAGTGGAGTGGAGCTGGATTTTGTAGAAGCTAAACAAAAATAAACATCTTTAAATTTAAACAATACAATCAGAACTGCTGCCTCTTTCTCTCCTTCGCTAAGCAGTTCTGCAGGCACCGCCACCGCCGTGTTAATGCTATAAAACCAAACAGATGAAGATCCTAATGGATGATGCAGCCAGGGGATTTCAGGGAAGTTAGACCAAAGGTAAACAGCTACCCTCTTTGCAGGTGTTTGCTTAATGAGCACAGATTAAGGTTGTGAAGAAGCATCTGGAGACTGTGATCTGCACAGAGACGCTGTCTGTCAAAGGGCGTGGTCCGAGAGGTGCCAAGGGACCCAGAGCAGGAATGCTTGAGATTTAGAAGAGGAAGTGATATCCTGTTCTGAAAACTAATACCTCCTCTGCATCATCAGGCAGAACAAAAGACTGCATCTTCCATGACAACGTGCAGCCCTGCAAGGTTACACAGCTTTACTAAAGTTTTAACACCATTTTGAACCTGTCTATATTTTGCTTTTTCTAATGTTACAGGAAAACTACTTTTGAGGTGCAGCTCACAGGAGTTTCATCAACAGAAATTAAATCCAGTTAAAACAACTTCATGAAGCAATTACCTAATAACCACCTGGAACCAAGTTATTTGTGGAACCAATTCCAGCTGAAAGTCTTCAGGGTATGTCTCCACTGCTAAATCTTTCTTTAATTGATCTTTGTAAAATATTTGAAGCTCAGCCTAAGCAAATAAATCATGTTGAGCTGATAGCCTCTCTGGGCGGCAATTTTCAAGTCTTGTCACAAATTCTCAATTTGGTTCATTCTGCCTTAGGGTTGTTGACCTGCTTGAGGGTATATGTGAACCCCAAACTTAAGTTTTTTGTAGAGTCTTAGTTTCCCCCCCACATTTAAAATTTTGCCCATAATCCAAAAAGTACTTTTTTTATATTATAGGTAATAAACTCCTTGGAACAGTCACATGTGCTTCACTCATGGTTGGGTGACAACCGTGACTTTTTATAGCTTTACTTTAACAGTGGCTGTGTTCTTGATATTCTTCCATAAAGACCAGATTTGTGTTATGCATGACAAATAGAGGTCATGTAGGTAATTGTTGTGGATCCCTGTTGCTCCTTCAAAGTTACCCTTGGTCTCTTGGCTGCCTCTTGTTTCATTCCATTCCTTGGCCTGTCAGCATCCATGTCTTGATCGGTTTGAAATACTCATTTCCATTTTGGGACGATGGATTGAACAGTGCTGTGTTAGAACGCTTGGGATGTTGTTTTATCACCTAATGTCTGGTTTGTTCTTTAAAGTCATCATGATGCATACCGCACTTTATTTATTGTTTTTATTTATAGACAACACACATCAGTTTCCTTCCACTTCAAAGTTATGCACCATTTTATGCTGGTGTATAATATAAAACCACAATGAAAATGAATAAATAAATAAAATTGTGTTAATTTCATTCAAAAGGCAGTATAATTGGCTCTTTCAAAGAAACATTCTGAAACCTTTTAAAAACTTTGACTTTTTGTGTTCTCGTGAGCTCCCCCCACCCCCAAGCTTTGCAAATCTCACAAGTGATATCGTGACCTATCCCTTGCCAAACATACCTGCGGTGTTCAGGGCAGAGGCTGACAATCGCACAACAACAAAAACAGTTTCACAACGCCAGCCAATGTGCAAAAACGTGCCCTCAGTGTTGGCGTAAGAAGAAAACAGAGAGATTACAAGACATACACAAGAGAACAATGCAAAATATAAATCAGGCAACAATTGCATAACTTATGGGCTGGTGAAAAAGTTGGCATTGCTCTGATGTAATAAACATGTGGCCCGTTGTGGAGAACGAGTGCCATCACAAACGGCAAACTCGCTAACATTCCAGCCAGGTACCGACTGTGCAGGACTAGGTAATGATTAACTCTTACGAAGGGAGTGTGTGTGAATGAACAGCCATCCGTTTTTTTTTTTTTTTTATGAGCTCCTCTATCCTGCAGAACATGCGCTGCTACGTACATCATTGTGTGCATTCGTCGTTACATAACCCCGGGCAAATACGCATGGTAGCAGGCCAGGCATCCGAGCTGTAACACACATCCAGACACCGGCCCATGGCACACACACACACACACACACACACACACACACACACACACACGCACACACACACACACACACACACACACACACACACACACACACACACACGCACACACACACACACACTGAAACTTAATCTGCAGTTCAAGAGGCAGCCAACACCCTGGGCTGAGCAATAGACGAACAGAAAACTGAACCCCCCCTCCTCCACCTCCGACAACTACACACACCCTGACACAATTTGATACAAATATCCTACACACAAACCTCCATCGGTCTTAATAAAGCACCAGCTCGGAGCACCCTGCATACCTAGGAATAAGATTATTAGGCTAGTGGGACACTTGTGCGGCTGCCAGAATGGCACTCCTGGCCTCCGCTCTGCACTGTGTGCTCATGTAAATCTGTATCCAATGTCTTGTTCCTGGTTCAGTCCGGTCTCCCAGCACAACAGCGGATCTATTCTTCAACAACGCTTTACCGAAAAGGATTAATCAGCGACAGCATGGACATCAAAAGGTTTCGGCCTGCCACCAAGAGGGATTTTATGACTTAGGTGTGTGTCACTGTTTTCTTTTATATAATTATATATATATATATATATATATATATATATATATATATATATATATATATATATATATATATATATATATATATATATATATATATATATATATATATATATATATATACAGTATATATATATATATATATATATATATACCTCTAGCCCCATCCCATGATGGGGCTAGAGGTTCCATCATGGGAGAACAAGCCCCTACATGGGATGTACCACCGACAAATAACTGAAGTGGCTGATATCAGGAAATCCTACCAATGGCTGGACAAAGCTGGACTCAAGGACAGCACAGAGGCTCTCATCCTGGCTGCACAGGAACAGGCCCTAAACACCAGAGCAATAGAGTCTCAGATCTACCACACCAGACAAGACCCAAGGTGTAGGTTGTGCAAGGAGGCCCCTGAGACAGTCCAGCACATAACAGCAGGGTGCAAGATGCTGGCAGGGAAAGCGTACATGGAACGACATAACCAGGTGGCGGGCATAGTGTACAGGAACATCTGTGCAGAATATGGACTGGAAGCCCCGAGATCGAAGTGGGAAACACCCCCAAAGGTGGTGGAGAATGACCGAGCTAAGATCCTGTGGGACTCCCAGATCCAGACAGACAAGATGGTAATGGCGAACCAACCGGACATTGTGGTGGTGGATAAAGAACAGAGGAAAGCCGTTGTGGTGGATGTAGCTATACCAAGTGACTACAACATCAGGAAAAAGGAGCATGAGAAACTGGAGAAATACCAGGGCCTCAGGGAGGAACTGGAAAAGAACTGGAAGGTGAAGACCACAGTGGTGCCTGTGGTCATCGGGGCCCTCGGGGCAGTCACCCCCAAACTGGAGCAGTGGCTAAAACAGATCCCAGGAACAACATCAGACATCTCAGTCCAGAAATGTGCAGTACTAGGCACAGCCAAGATACTGCGCAGAACCCTCAAGCTCCCAGGCCTCTGGTAGAGGACCCGAGTTCAGAGGATGAAAGAGAGAGAGAGAGAGAGAGAGAGAGACCACCCGCAGAGGGTGAGAAGGGAATATGTTTTTATATATATAAAAGATATAGAAATATATATATTGCCATATATATGCCATCATTCTTACTGAACCTCTGACACCGAATGAAAACTTCAACAGGCTCACACATGCCATATAGCACTTTGAAGAATGTGTGGAGCAAATAGAGAACAGCAGAATATGAATATTACATGTTATAAGAGAGAATATACGTCTACATGAGGAATTCAGACAAATAAGAACAACAGATGAGTTGCTGACTCTTTGCTCCAGTCTGATCATTAGTAGCTTTTTTACAGTCATAGTGGGAGTCATGTCTGACTATCTGCTCCAAATACAGCCCTATCCTTCCCAGACTTCCCTCCCAGTTTAAATTTTTTGCATTTGAGTCATCAGGCTTCACATCCAACCCCCATTTACTATTCAAGGCTTTGAAAAAAAGTACTCATACATTTTTAAAAAATATTTCCAAGAAACACTTCTGTTCTGCAAAATACACCTGAATGCATTTTGGGGGGGTATTTCGGACATTTCTCCATATCTAGGGACTAAACATGCTCATTCTCTTTTGTAAAATAAAATAAAATCATGTAGACTGAACAGAGAGGCTCTGTAAGGATATATGTTCAAGTCTTCCCTCACATGATTTGGTTCCAAATGATCTTCCCATCGACTCTGACTAGCTTCTCTCTCCCTGCTGATGAAAAACTACCATACAGAATGATGCAGCCACCGCTGTGTTTCATAATGGGACGGTGTGTGCAGTTTTAGTTTTTCACCACGCAATATTTACATGTAGGCAAAAAAGTCTAAAGGGGAGTTTTTATGTATTTTCCAAACACATAGTGGCATTTTATAGCACAGTCAAGTAACTGTGTTACCTTCAGTTGTTAAAAAAGATTCTGTATCTATCAACAATGACTTAAAAAGAAAATTGACTTTGTAATCTTATGGCTTGAAATTGGCCTCTGTCTCTTTAAGAAGCTGCTCCTCTTTCCGACTTTCCGCCTTCAGCACATGATCGCGACAATGCTCCTCCAGCATGTCATTTGCTACTGTTCTTAGAAGCGTTACACTGAGAAGTAGTTTAAGTACAATAAGTTCTGCTGACTTGCAGTCCCAGCAGGTGTTTGCTAATTGCTGCTGCCACTAGTCTGTTGGAGCTGAGTGAGGAAGGCGCGGCTGAGGAGTGATCTGTGTGAGACGAAGTTCAATTGAAGACTGCAGCTCTGAGGAGGAGCTGTGTGGAAATAGACGGCACTTTGTGGAAACAAGCGTTCAGGCAGCCCCCGAAATACTTTACAGAAAATTCGAGGATTTTGCAAACATCCAGGGAAGAATCAAACAACACTCCAGGTAAGTTTTCTGATGAGGGAATGACATTAAAACATGACATAAAACCCAAAAAATGCCTCATGTGGTTCATGTGGGTCCACATGTTTGTCACGTCTTCTACGTTGCTTTCATTTCTTCTATTCACATTAAATTCCAGATTTGTTTGATTTTTGATTGCATGACTAACAGCTGTCCTGCCAAGGACATCTCTGGATCTGGATCTCTGCAGCTCCTCCAGAGTTCCCCTCCTGGATGTTTCTCTAATTAATGCAGCCACAATAGGTTTAGAATGCCTCTAGCAAACAGTTTCAGACTGAACAGTGACTACTGCTGCAAGACACTTTACAAGACCTGTTTTGATCTGTAGCTACTAGTGGGAGTGGGAAAAAAGTCAAATAATAACAAATGGGCATGTCTGGCTGAATCATGCACTAATCAGTAATGACAGACTTCTGTTTTCATTAAGCTACACCTGAGAAATTGCATTGTGCAAGTTTCTGCAGCAGTAAATACCAGTGCAGTTTGTAATGAAACTGTCGCTGCCAAGCTGTTGACTGACAGGTTCTTATGAACGATCACGTTTAGTCCCAGCTTTTAAGGTTAGCAGTTGTTCTTACAGAGCATCCCGCTTTTATTTCAGTCACGCTACAAAGTAGTAAAACAAAGTAGAAAACTTTTAACTTCCATTTCTGTCAGCCATGAAAATAATAGCAGCAGCTGCTGGGTCAAAGTATACGAGCAGGATCCATTCAGGCTATTACACAATCTTTCCTATTTGCATGGAAATAGAGAAGTGGACCCACCCCACCCTCCGCCCGGGACTCCCAAGTGTCTTTTTCAGCCAGCAGCACAAGTAGTGCTGGCCCAGGCCAAAGAAGAGCACTGCAAGACTGCTGCTTAGTGCTGATTCAATAATAAATAATTACATGTTGGTTTCTCTCCATTCGTGGCCCTTCACCGTTGCACTCAGTATGTTTTGGTCTGTGGGTTAAAGTGTGACAGTATGGGACACGAAGGGAGGAAATGACATGACAGCATCACTGGTGGTTGTATTAGTTTCGCTTTTAAAAGGTACGAGCTTGTGACATTGTTCCAAGTAAAAATTGGATTTAAATTGTACTTTTTTTACATAAACTTAGACAAATACTTTGAGTAGTTAACTTGGTGAACTACAGAATTAGAGATACAAAAAATAATAATTGACATTTTAAGTCTAAAGGTTGTGCTTTAGAACAGAGTTGCAAGATTTTTGTTTCCCCATCAGTGACCAAAAGATGAACTGATAACCTAAATAAAACATATCCAAATCATAGCTCTACCACCACTGTGCTTCACAGATGGGAGAGGGTTCTTATATAGAAAGGAGTCTTATTCTGATCTCCAAGCTGTTATGAGTTACACCAACATAATTACATCTGATTTGTCCGTCTTCCAGCTAACCTTGCTAGATCACATAATCTTTGGCTTTCTCTTTGGTCCTCCAACCTGGAAACCCACTGTTTGTCACTGTCCTGTGTGTGAAAAATGAAAAACTGACAAAGCCAAAGTCAAAGACACTCCTAGTCATCCTTGAAGTTAGCCTGTGTTCACTTGTGACCGCACAAATTATGATGCATCATTCTCTAGAAGTAAACATTACTCTTCCACCATTCCTTGGAAGTCTTAGTTTCCCTTTTTTTAATCCTAATCTCATACTCAGTGTGCCCACAGGAGTATCTAAACTCTTTGGAAATGTCTCAGTAATTCTTTTCTGCCAAATAAACGTCAACACCCCACCCCATCTCTAAGGGAGAACATATTTTGTTTGCATTCTGATAAGTGAACCATCAATATGACAAGTAGCTGTGCATTCAAGCTTTTCAAATAAAACAATCACCTACAGGTCACATCTGAAAACTATGAACTAACTTTACCATCAAATTATTTCACAATATCAGACGGTCGATTGTGGTATTATCCAGTGCCGGCCCAAGTTATAACTGAACTAAGCTTCTGCTTAGGATCCCGAAATCAACAGGGAACCACTTGAATTATGGTTTACAAATAGATTATCCTTGTGGTAATCATGCAAAACAAAAACACATAAACTTGTTTTTTTTCTGAGTAAAACATTTTGTTGTTGGACAGGTATATATTTTCGAAATAGACTAAATGTTTTTCTGCTCCAGGGTTTTAGATTCTTAACATCCCCTCAGTATATACCACGTTAATACTGCCACTCTATCTGTATAAACCAGTGCTAATAACCATATATAATTAGTTATTTTTCAACTATATGCTAAAAACTTATTTCATTTATACATAATTTGGGTGGCACATAACTTTACTTTCTAGTTAAAAATCACAACAACGGTAGAGATGGGTGTCCAAAAAAGTGGAACTTCATAAGGAAATAAATGCAACTTGGTTACACACAGGGAGATTATTTCTAACAATTGCGGCTTGCAGCTAATGAAAAGCCCAAATCAAAAATATTACATAACACCAATGAGATTTTTTCTGGAGAAACGTCAAGCTAATGTCATGTTAAGGCTTACAAAAGCAGAGAAAAGAGTGCTGTCTTTACAGTTGTTGGTAACTCTGTGCACAAGTAGTATATACGTCACTAAAGGTCGTTGCTAAAAAGGTTGAATGTTCAAAGGGTTCTGTATCAAAGAACATGGAAAGTTGAGTGGAAGCAAAACAGCGTGGGAGAAAAAAGTGTGGTCACAGTCGTGGCAGGACGCTTGACCACATCTATGTGAGGGTTGGTTGGGAAGAAGAGACTTTTCAAAAGGTTAGGAGAGATTCACAAGGTGTGGACTGTGGCTGAAGTCATGAGCAAAGAGCCATCACACAGGCAGGAGACACGCTGCAACTGCATTCCAGGTGCTAAGCCTTGAACAAGGGACAATGTCAGGATAGTCTTACCTGGAGAAAACGGACAGGATCTGTATTACTTTTATTATGAAAGTAAACTCTAGTGCAAATTAAGACTTTGGATTAAAAGTGGAGAGGCACAGAATCCACTTGGCTTTACATTCAACTTCAATGTGTAAAATTCCTATAAATAAATGCAACTTGATATACTCTAAACCCAATAGAGAACCAATGGAGTCTTGTCATGAGCAAAATGAGAGATAACAGACCTAATGATGCTCCTACCAAAGCTTCCTTAGCAATTCAGCAGAGCCACAGGGTGTCAACTCCATCAATGCAAAAGGAAAACCCACCAAACACACATGTTTTTTAGTAGGCAGACATCTCAAGATATAAAATCTTTTTTTACTAATAACTATAACATTTTCTGAAAAATTGCTATTTCGGGGTTTCATTAGCAGTAGATAAGCAAGTAAATATAACCATGTGTATCGAATCCAAATCACTTTTTGGACACAAGGAACTTTTCAATGACATTGTAATTTATTTAGATGCTCAATAAACAAATTATCCTAAAAAAAGGTCATATGTCTTTTTCACTGCTTTTAAAATGTGTTTGCAAATCTGTTCCCACAGGGCTTTATTTGTGGGGAAAAGTCTTGAAAATCCTCCCTGGAGCTTCATTTGCATGTTCAACAAGTCCAGCAAAAGTAACACCGTTATCCAAAGAGAAACCAAAACAAAAGGCTTAGCCCATCTACACTACAAGGGCAGACCAGCAGAGTGGAAGCATGATGTCATCCTTTACAAATCCACAAAGTGACGGTACAGCCCTCTTTGGACAACCTCGCAGGCTGGACCATCTGGATCTGCTTCATCACACGCGCAGACACACGATCCGCTGCTTTCCTCAGCTGGGATCTCAAGAAGACCGAGCAGGGTGAGTGAAGGTCCACGATGAGACAGACCTGTGCTGTCATCTGTACCCTGAGCCGCTACCCAAGCTGCCCCAAAATCCAGCTGACCTGCCCCTGTCTGCTGCTAAACTCGTCTGCATGCAGCATCTGTTAAAACAACCAATCGACAAAACGAACCCGCTACGATCAGACCACGCAGCTCAACTTTAACACACAATCAAGCAGAGGAAAGTAAACGGTGGATCTGGGATCTGCTCTCAACTTCTCACCCCTCTCTTGTCTCTCTCTCTCTCTCTCTCTCTCCTCTCTCTCCTTTTTCTCTCTCTCTCTCTCTCTCTCTCTCTCTCTCTCTCTCCTCTCCTCTCTCTTCTCTCTCTCTCTTCTCTCTCTCTCCCCACCAGCACAACCGAAACCAACTCACGCACAGGCAGAGAGACATTTAGGTTCATATTTACCAGCTCGCTATAGCCTACGGTGTGTGCGCTGCAGCCATCTATCCCGAAGCGAAAGGGCCAGAAGTCCGCATTTCCTGGGTTGAGATGCGCCGGACGCGGCGGCTGTGGGGCGCCGCTGTGGACGCAGAGTCGCGTTGCTGTTGGTTGCGCTGGGGCGTGAGGCCCCCGCTGCCGCTGCCGCTGCCGCTGCCGCTGCCGCCGCTGCCGCCGCTGCCGCCGCTGCCGCTGTGTCAGACCGGACGGCGATGCCACGTTCAGCTGATCGCCACAACAAAACAACATCTCGCCCTACGCATCACACACTCCGCGCTCCCCGCACGGCAGCTCCCGCTGTGCGCCGCCCTCCTGTCAGCCTCCACCAGTGGACTGGCGCGCCTCATGAATAACCATGAGCTGTCGGCGGAGGCCATTGGCTGGCAGCAGCCACTTCCTGGTTCAGACTATTGTAATTAGCAGGGAGAACTCGGAGTTGTGGGCTCAAGAGTTTTCACACTATAGCTGGGTTTGAGGAGGACTCGAGGCGTTTTAGTTTACACCTGTGGTTTTACAGCGTACACGCGTTTTGTTTGTGAACACGACTTGAGAAATTGGAGCTAAAACGGCAGTGGATCAAATTATAAGTGATCGATTCTTCTGGAGGACTGAGATTCCTCTCACTCTCAAACAATCCTTCCCTCCCCCATATAATGTTGGTAGAGCTGAACAATAAACGTTGAATAAATCATCATTGCAATATTAGTGCGTGATATTAACACCAAAGGTCTCTGCTTTTAAATGCAGTCACTTTTTGTTTCTATATTGCAAGTATTATGAAATTGCTCCTTGCCTACTAGTTATAATTCCAGGAGGAGTTTCACCAAATGAGGTGTCCTGAATTGACATGATGATGATATTTTAAAATAGGAGGAACATGTGTATTTATATATACAGGTGATCAGTATTCAACATTCACCTGTGTTTGGCGTGATTTTTAAACACTTTTGAGGATATTGTGTTTCATAAATGCGACATTTGAGACAAGAGTTGCTCTTGGTCACTTCACAGTGCATACTTCCACATTTGTCTCTTACTTTCCAACTTAAATCATTGTGTGCCAGTTTAGTTTTTCTTTATGATGTGTTTTTAGAAATTATGAAACTTAATTGTCATGAAAATGTTAAGATCCTACATAACTGAATTGATTTGTACGACTAAAAACTAAACTAAGATAATATTAAGCAACTTTCTGAAATCCTTCACTCACACATCTCCAACAGATAACTGTAGATTTTTCTGAAAATGTCTTATTTGCACAATATTCATACTGATTATTACTATATGTGATATAATACCAATTATGTAAAAAAAACCTATATTTTTTACTTCATGGGGCAGGAAACAGAGCCTTCTGCAGAGGAAGCTTCGTTTCCTACTTTGACAATTGACAAATTAAAATGATTTTCTATACTTTGCTCATAGTTTTATGTATAGAAACGTAATTACATTTACAATAAGAATGCTACTTGGACTTGCTTTGGTTTAATTAGGCATCATAATCTCTCATACATTAAAAGTCAACTGGCCCAATTAGGGGTCCCAAACAAAATGTGTGGTATTAGTGTGTCTTAAACTAGAAAATGTTTGGAATTATGAGCATTTTTATGAATATTTCTCTCCATTATTCATAAAAATAACTGAGAGAGTAAAATCTCAATTATTTAACAAGGGAGTAAAATCTCGAATGCCATGTTTTTACATTATCGGTATGAAAAGAATTAAGGGAAAGTGATAAAATGTGGGCACAAAACCAACAACGGTCAATGAGTAATTCATTTATGTGTTTTTATGTTCATTTTTGTCCTCAATAGTGGGGCTTTTACTCTCAGGACATTTCTATAAACAGCCTAATAAAAATAATTAGATTATTTTGTGGCTTTTTGGGGCCCATAGCTGACACTCCAGTTGCACCGTTTTAATATTTTCAGCAGAGTAACATGAGTGGAAAGACTTTCCGCACATCTCTCACCTCATTGTGTCTCATTTTGACCCATTCCTTTGTCCTTCTAAAACCTGAGGGATACGGAAAGTGGTGTTGAGGGTCAGGTATAGCAAAGGTCACCGAGACATGCGGCCTTGACTGGTGTTGAGCAGATCAAACGGATCCCTGAGGCCCAGCAGGCAGCAAAGGACAGGGGCAGCCAGCACACCTCAAAGATCTCCTATGAGATGAGCAGTAACCTAAAATCCAGCGTGACATTTATCATACAAGAACCTGATGTAGGATAAATCATGTGCGTGAGGATTTATGTGCTTAGTGCAACTTTTCTGCCTCCCATTTTCTGAGCTGTCTCCGCATCTGCATCCAGCACTCTTTAACTCTTTTGTTCTCAGTGCGGAGAGCAGCGCTGCAGCAGAGAGGAAGGGGAAGAAGAGGAGAGGAAAGGAAAGGAGGAGAGGGGCGGGGTGCGGAAAAAGAGGGGAGGGCAGAGGAGCAAAGAAATACAAGCGGGAGGAAGCGAGAGACAGAGGAGGAGACGGCGAAAAGAGCGCAGAGCCAAGCCGTGGTGTGAACGCTCCGCGTTGCTACAATATGACTCTGACAGGCTTATGTAACCAGACTGGCCTGGCATTTGGCTCACAGCAGACGCCGGCTGCGCTGACTGTTATATAACTGCATTAGCTGCTGCTCTGAGCTGAGCAGAGAGCATGCGCACTGGGGAGCTCTACTGACACACACACACACACACACACACACACACACACACACACACACACACACACACACACACACACACACACACACAGAGAGAGAGAGAGAGAGAATACACACAAACAAACATTCAGGCTACACTGCAAAACAATCTGGAGAACAACTGCAAAAAAGACAAAAAGACCTTGCAAGGTTTTCAGTAGATAATAACAATGCAGGGCTTTGTAAAAGAATCACAAAGAATACATCTGCAGCTTATGTAGGTATTCAGCCCTCTTTATTCTGATGTACCTAAATGAAATCCAACAAAACCAGTTGCTGTTAGTAGTCTCTTAGTTGAAAGATTTTTTTATGCAACTTAAACTCAGTATAAATTGAGTACTTCTTATCAGTACTATGGAGAGATTCAGGGAAGCAGGCGAAGGCTCAGAGTATCTCTGGAGGAGCTGCAGAGATCCACAGCTCAGTAGGGAAAATCTGTCAACAAGACAACTATGAGTTGTGCTTTCCACAAAGCTGGCATTTACAGAAGATGAGAAATAGAATAAAATAAACCTTTGGGTTTTGACAAAAAAATTATATATATATATATATATATATCAGAAAATCCTACCAATGGCTGGACAAACTGGACTCAAGGACAGCACAGAGGCTCTCATCCTGGCTGCACAGGAACAGGCCCTAAACACCAGAGCAATAGAGGCTCAGATCTACCACACCAGACAAGACCCAAGGTGTAGGTTGTGCAAGGAGGCCCCTGAGACAGTCCAGCACATAACAGCAGGGTGCAAGATGCTGGCAGGGAAAGCGTACATGGAACGACATAACCAGGTGGCGGCCATAGTGTACAGGAACATCTGTGCAGAATATGGACTGGAAGCCCCGAGATTGAAGTGGGAAACACCCCCAAAGGTGGTGGAGAATGACCGAGCTAAGATCCTGTGGGACTTCCAGATCCAGACAGACAAGATGGTAATGGCGAACCAACCGGACATTGTGGTGGTGGATAAAGAACAGAGGAAAGCCGTTGTGGTGGATGTAGCTATACCAAGTGACTACAACATCAGGAAAAAGGAGCATGAGAAACTGGAGAAATACCAGGGCCTCAGGGAGGAACTGGAAAAGAACTGGAAGGTGAAGACCACAGTGGTGCCTGTGGTCATCGGGGCCCTCGGGGCAGAAACCCCCAAACTGGAGCAGTGGCTAAAACAGATCCCAGGAACAACATCAGACATCTCAGTCCAGAAATGTGCAGTACTAGGCACAGCCAAGATACTGCGCAGAACCCTCAAGCTCCCAGGCCTCTGGTAGAGGACCCGAGTTCAGAGGATGAAAGAGAGAGAGAGAGAGAGAGAGAGAGAGAGAGAAAGACCACCCACGGAGGGTGAGAAGGAAATTATTATTATATCATTGAAAGTTCTGCTTCTCACTTTGCCCCAAATATGTGGAAGAAAGAGTCTGGTCAGATAAGAATAAAACAGATTTTCTGAAACACCATGGCATGTGTTAAACATGGTTGTGGTGTCTTTCCGCTTTTCCTCAGCAAAGACAGGGAAGCGAGTCAGAGTTGATGGGAAGAAAAGTGGACCTAATTATAGAGCAATCTTGGAAGAAAACCTGTTGGAGGAGGTGAAAGAGGAACTGAGGATGTTCACTTTTATCATACAAACTTTCTTCCGCTTCATTGTTTTTCCCAACTCTGCATTTGCCTATCACAGACACCCAGTTAAGACCACTGATGGTTGTGGTTGCAAAGTGAAAAACGTCAAGAGGCAGGAAGACTTTTGCGAGGTTTCGCGCAAACGTATACAATATCAGCTTGTTGCCACATCGCATTTACTGCAGAAAAAAACTCCACCATCGGTCTTGTCAACCATCAACATCTGTGCATCCCATCATCCAGCAACAAGTTTCCCATCATGGAAAGCCTAATTGGGGCTTAATGTTGGGTGAATGTTTCCAGTGCACATGCAATATGCCAGCAGGGCCCAAACCCAATTAACTCCCCTGCATGCAGAATATAATTTAATGGGGCCTGGTTTCAACTCTTTAAACCTAATTACACCTCAGACAGGCATCTCAAGTCGGTGTGGCCAGGGAAACACGCTCCCTTCCCAAAACGACATGCACCTAGAGCAGCGTCACAGCAGCGCTTCGGCTCATTTATCTCAGCATTAAGTCAGAAACAAAGATATTACAGTAATCTATCTGTTTTACTGTAGAGGAGGGGTTTATTCCTGACAAATGCAACATGCAGATAACGCTGACATTTACGAGCTAATGTGAGAAAATGAAAGCGGGGATTAAGGTCAGACCGAACCCTGCAAGTGATAACAATTGTCTTAGTCAATCTGCAATTAAAAATCCCAGGAAGCCTAACCAAGCGCGGCTGCACAGTCACACTAAGTGGCTCATAATCGACACATTACAGCCTCTGATCTCTTATTACAGCGACAAATTGCATCCGAGGACATGAGAGGAAACGAAGGCAGGATTTATGACGCTGCAACCAGCAGCCAAAGACCGAGAGCACCTTAAATCTATCCCTGCGAGAGAAAAAAAAACAGTTTGAGTTTCCGTTTGTGTGCACCTGAAGTTAACAGAGAGGAATAAAAGAGAGATTTATGATGCCCGGCTAATTTTGTTCTCAGACGCTGCTGGCTGCGTTCACGGGCGAGCCACATTTTTCAGACGCCCGAGTTCCAGGCAGAGTTCTTCAGTCTTATGAAACTCTGTCGGATCCTTCTGAAACTCTAACCAGAAGTTAAAAACAATTAAGATAAAAAAAATTAAAAAAATCAACCAAGATTTCAAAGAAACGCTGCATGTCTGCTCCTGCTGAGGAGCTGCATTAAATCTTAATAGTAGCCAGTTTGCTACAGATGCCTGGGAGCAGAGACGGTGGCTGCACAAGACTCAGCAGGCCCCTTTTCAAGGCGAGTCTGGTGGGTGAATGTATCGCCATGCTGTGCGGCACGTTGCTCAGTCCAGAGAAGGGCATCTGAGTTCACAAGCACGACATGTTTCACCACCATGTTTCATCATGACACAACCACGTAGTTTGACCCATTTTTTTTTTGTCTTTGTCTCACAATGCACATTTAGGTTAAGTATCGGATATTTTTCTTGCAGTTCTATTTTTTCTTGTGGGTTTTTATTTTTTTAGCTTACATTAGAAATGTATGGAACAAAGATGCATGGATTGTAAGCTCTAAGAGAGCGACTGTAGCAGAGAAACGTGCTGCTGTTTTTCTTATAAAGTGGTGTAGATTTCTACAGGAAATAAAAAGATTACAGGACTATCATATAAATTCACATCTAACCATTTCATTTGGTTTTTATTCAACTCAAATTTATAAATAAACATGATTTTTTTATGCGCTTCTAAACGTGGAAAAAATGGTATTTCAATCATTCTGCATTTTTAGAAGAAATAAAAACTGATATTTCTGTGTCAAGAGAAAGAGATCCTGAATCATTGCTCTGTCAGAATCATGTTTTCTACAATAAGATATTATCATCTGGATGCATGTTTGAGGAATTCAGGAAAAAAATCAATTAAATTTACTTAGCATTATGAACGTCTTCATGTTACATTAACATTCGGGGGACTTTTTCAGTCTAGTTTGGTGCAAATTAAACCACCTTTGACCTTGGAGCTCCACAGATCCCCACAAATGTTTGTTCTGCAGCGACACAACAAATAACTGCTGGATATTTTTAGCACTTCTTATGAAAGTAAAAAAAAACAAAAAAAAACAAATACACTGAGTGTTTAGGTTCAATTTTGAGGGGCAGTTCCAGGCAAAGTGTTACAGCGGTCATGGGTGCCCAAAGTGTGGCATGCAGGCTATTTGTGGCCCTTCGGAAAGACTTTGTGTGACCACGACCACAACTTAAGTATGTCGCAAACTTGGCCAACCGGCACAGGTGTTTGCACTGAAATACAGCCAGTATTTTAGAAGAAATGTCCCTTTCTGTCGTTGAACTGTAATTGTTTCTTAATCAACTGCAAGAGCACACTTTTGTGTAATCGTTTATCGCCTCTTAGGATTAAAGATAAAATCAGGTTTTGGTCGCAACCAAGCTGTGACACAACAGATAAAACCAGGAATGTAATTGATAGGCTGAGAGAGAGGTGGAGCAGCGTGAGGGTGCAAGTCCAGTGGATGTGGCATGGCTTAGAGTCACGAGCAGCCAAAACCAACACATTCTGTCTCCCACGTAAGCATGAAGGAATCGCCTCGCACTCTACAACCCGAGGCTCTGGTACAGAAGCAGCGGAAGGAGGACAAGTCGCTTGGTAACAAAAAAGGGACAAAACTCAGTTAAGAACTAGAAATCATTTATATTTAGTCAAACCTTCTCAGTGAGACAAATCAAATCCAGAAAATCATATTGTTCTGGTGGGAGAACAATGTTAAAGCTGCTTTAAAAAAATCTAAAAAGGAGCAAAATGCTTTGTGTGTATTCATTTGACCTTAGTACTGTCCACGATGCTCCTCTGGGAGAACAGAACATGATGTAACATTCCTATATTACTCAAAGTTATTGGGTCTTTATGAGATTCATCAGCCAAGGAACAAGAAACACACTTTATCCTCACTGAAAGAAACCTGTACCTTTATTAGATGTGATTTTTAATGCATTACATACAAGTTTAAAATCACATGACAGACAGACCAGTGCCTGAGGACATGCAATGGCTCACCACAATGTTCAGGTAAGGCATAATAGCACATATTCCTTCTGATATACAAAGAGGCACTTGATAGTTTTATAAAACTGAACTGGAAACAGAAAATTACCCAAAATAACATTCTTAAAGGGGATGAAATGTAAAATTGTAGAAGAAAAAAAAACAGATCACTCATTTCACAATACATATTTCATATGTTTATGAAGACATTTTTTTAAAAATACATATAAAAAAATAATAAAATGTTTGGGACTGAACAAAAAAATGCTTTTGATGTGCAAAATATACTAATAATATTCTCTTTTCCATATGAATGAGGTAACTACATAATGCACAATTATTGTACCAGCATTACAACCATCCAATCAATATGAAAGTCAATACAATTTAACAGTAATTCAATCACTTCTGAAATGCATTACTTCTGTTTGTACAACATTTAAAACTCCTATGTTTCTGCTCATGTCTCTTGGCCCACATATGGCATTTATACATACTGGTATATAACAGCAAAAATGCTGCAGCTGCTGGGACCATTTTTGTCTGCCCACTGCATGGTGCTGATTAGCTGAGGATCAATAAAAGTTTCCCAGCTGAAACAGACTGCAATAAAAAAGGTAAAAGATTGTTGCCTGTGGCTGTCCGAGCCTGAACGCTGTCAGACGGGGAGGAAAACCTTAGCACCGGGAATAAACAGTCTCAAATTAGAGCAGACGAGGAAGAGCTAAGATTAGACCGGCGCTTGGTCGGCAGCTTAAGATGTAGTGACGTGGCTATGCATACAGCTGAGCAGCATCAGGGAAGCCCTGTTATGATCTGCAGGGTGTGGCTTATTAGTCTTATCTAACGCTCACACTCGCCTCGCTGTGGGGCTCCTGAGCAGGGCTCCCCTTATTTCATCCTCTGCAGTGAGGCAGTACCGATAATCGGGGGTTTTCCAGACCTGGCCAATCAGGTGTCTGATCGGAAAGGCTATTAATAGAGAATCTATGAGGTACCGAAAGTGCCTTGTTGCTGAGTGTTTACAAGAGTGCAGAGAGACATTAGTATATAAACGAAAAAGAACAGAGGGTTGCCCATCACATTAAGAAAAAGCCGACGACATTACTGAACAAGCTGTAAATCAGCATAAACTTTCATAATTCTGTAATGATTATTTCCAGCAGAACCGTTCAGACAACATAACACAAAAACAGGTGACACACAATATGAACCCCCCCCTGCCAAAAAAAACAAAAATGATTTTCAAAGTCTTCATTTCACCCTTTTTAGACCCTTTTTTTAGCATCCTTCAAACTGTTCTAGTGTGCAAGGAGAAAGCAGGAAGGACAAATAAGTCAAGGACATCGAGTGCTTAGTTGAAATCCCTGTCAGGGAAGATAAGAGGGGCGATGAGGGTCCAGAGGTAGAGCCCGAGGCCCAGCCAGCTAGAGCACATCTTCACCCACACAGCTGGCATCGTGCTCTGCATGGCTTGTGTGGTGGTGTCTGGTCTGACGGGGCACACACAAGAAACGCACAAGTTAATAAATAACTCAGAATGTTACACTTGTATCTGAAGTTTTTTTTTGAGGAAAATGTCCAGGGGTGGGTGAAAGTCTTTTTAAATGAATAAAAATATTCAATCTGATATTGCTGTTGATGTAAGGCGCCATCTGGTGGTTCCACACAGAATGGAGAAAAACTTAAAGGTAAACCAAATGGGTTCAAAATATTTAGGTTTCATTGTGACTTCAAATGTCAACCCAATCTATAAATGTCCATCCAGCAGAATGTACAAAACCAATAGCTAACTGCGACATTTTCACATCTTTGCTTCACTTGACTGCATCGCATTTGACCACCTGCTTACATCACCTAACGACACTTACTGGTACCAGTTGGTCAGCGTCATCATTATGTAGAGCGAGGCCAGGCAGAGGTGGAAGTGGAAAAAGGAGTAGCTATAAGTGACGTTCTCCTCCTCGTTGTCGACAGCCCTGCGCAAGCCGTCCTCCCCCACGACTCCCTCGCCACCGGACCCTGTGCCCTCCTCTGTCTGCATCAGCTTGTTCACCTGAGCGTTGCTGGATGAGCGGATACTGAAGGGCGCAAAAGAGGATGAAACCGGTAAAGTAAAAAATGTTGGGATTTTTTTTAAGACTTGAAAGGCATATAAACCATTTTGATCATTAAATGATCAGTTTGAGGCTGGCTGCCATCCAAAGCCAAGTAATATGGTATAACTTGTATAAAGTATCTATACACCTTGAACATATTAATATTTGCCCAACTCCAGTGTATTTTAATGGGATTATTTTGTGATGTACCCACTTTATCAGCTGCTTAATTTCTGATCTGACTGCTGAATTCCTTGGTCTTCATGACACTGATTATCCATCAACCTTCTGTACAAAACCTCTTGAGTTCTTCATAGATCAGATGGATTTATACTGAGCTTAAATTACACAAAGGGAGACAATACACAGACTGGAGTTTGTGATGTCACTCCAAACTGGGCTCAATATAACAGCATGCAAAAAAAGCATGTTAAAAACCTTGTCTAAATGTCTTTCCACTTCACAATACTGTGTTTAAAATGTCCAACAACGCAAGGTGAAGTACCTTAGTCCTTTCATCAGAAATCACTTGAACAATGACGACATATCAGACCTGTTGTAAGATTTATGACACAACAAGCATCACTGCATGCAAGTTTCACTTCCGCTAAATTAAAGCAGCCTTTATTTAAAGCAAATTGGACACTAATCTATACTGCCCTCTTGTGGCCATCAGACAAAACAACATGGCTTGAAGTTGCAAACTGCATACTGATCCATTGAGCATCCTTCCCTGATGGAGAATTGCTAGCAAGATGTCCGTTATACAGACGTTTTCACGTTTAAAGAAAGAAACTTTACAAAAATATGTATGTTATTTTAAAGAAGCCTTAAGTTAATGTTGGAGCAGCGCTGTAATGAGCGTCGTAGTATGTTGTTTGCATTTATGGCCTTCAGACTCCCAATGAAGTTTGATCATGGTAAACAAATTAAAATGAGGTCCAGTCATGTCTACCTGGCGTAGAGAGTACAGAAGAGGAAGATGACCAAACCAACGATGCCCTGAGCATCCCACCACTGCACCTGTCCTGAGCCTGGGCTGGCAGTTGGTTGGGTGGTGGTGTTGGCGTGCGAGACCAGACTCAACAAGCTTGGGTTACATTTCCGATCTAGAGAAAATAAACGTACGCAGCTGTTAGAAATCCACCGCACTTCATAAAAGCTCCCAAAAACTTTCAAAGAACTCAAAGTAAAGCTGTGGTGCATGATATGGACTGTCTGTTGCACAAATACATCCACGTTTTTTTAAATGATCCGAATCTCCTGCACATTTTTCCAAATCATTATTCTAAATCTGAGCATGGTATTTTTAACACCTGCAGTAATTCTCTTTATTATGCAATAACATTTTCTTTACATTCTCTGAACAATCTCTTTTCTCACTTTGCTCTATAGTTTTACTTATGAGTAAATTTACATTCTTCAACTTGCCTCTCACTTTGGTACTCCTGACATTCCCAATATTCACAATATGTTGATACTATTCTACTCTTCTATTAATTTGCCACTGTACTCCACAGACATTTTTTAACTAAAATTTAAGTTTGATTATTATCATTAATTATTTTCAGTAGGATATCCTGCAACAGGTCTGGAAAGAATGCAGAGAACTAAGTTCATCACAAGATACTCCATTCTTGTTTTTCCACTGACAAACTACAGACCACACACAAAAAAAAACACACTAAAATTAGCTACAACTGTTTAGCGGTCAGGCATTATGCTACATTTAGAACTCACCATCGTAATTGAAAAGCTGCGGCACGTTAACAAGCACATGTAGGAAACAATGATCGTTAACATGACATTAAAAAAGAAGGAGGAGGGATTGAGACTTTGGTTAGCACTCACTTGGATTGTTGGTCATCGCTGACCAAGTGACATACATGGTGTAAAGAGAAATGAGGGATGCCTGGAGGAGACCAGAGTGTGGCTGAGCTTCCTGTAATAAACAAAACACAAACATTAAAGGTGGCCAAAGTAAGCAAAGTGGGTAGCATTAGCAATTCACTGCTTTGATATGAAGGTTTTTATGGAAAGAGTTGCTTATTCTGATAAATAAATAAAATCTACAGGCAAAACTGGAAACACGAGTTTCCTGAAAACAACGCATCTAAACACAAGACGGACAGTTAACAGATCTCTCCTACAATCCAAGATACGATGAGAAACTTCACCTGTATCTTTGGTAAGATGGACACAACAGAAATGATGAGGCAGAAGATGAAGTTGAGGCTGATGAAGACTTTGTGTTCAGTGCAGTCGTCTGGCTGCGTGTAGTAAATGTAGAAAAGCACCACAGCAGAGAAAGCCAGAGCATAGTGAAGGGCAGTGAAGGACAAGAGACCTGAAATGAAGAGAAACAAGGTGAGGCACAATCAAGCCTAATTTGGGAGTGTATAGACGCTGTAGCTCTCAACAGTCTTTAGTGAAGTAAATAAATATATTAAATTAGACTGATAAATCAAATCTAAATCTTTTCCACATGTGAGACATACATCCTACAGAGCTAAAATCTACAAGATCAATGTTCGATTTTATTTGGGAAAAGTTGACAAATATTTATCATGGCATCATTTTTTTTTTATTTAAAGACCTTCTGGATAATTAAAAAAAACACATAAAATCAGGCTGAATAGCTGAAGATACAATTGAAATTATCATATTTATTTATTTATAATGCGAGAAGCTTTCAGTCTTTCTAACAAGTCTTCATGTTGGGTTAGTCTTAGTCAATATTTGTTTCCGTCATTATTGTTTGCACAGTCTACATGTCAGAAGCCACAACAGACATTGTACCTTCCTACTATAACTTTTGTATGCACATTAGATAGTTCATCTTTTGCGCTTAGATGTTTTAGACCAGGGTGCCCAAACGTTTTGAGAGCAAGATCTACTTTTTCTCTCACCAGCTGCCTGAGATCTACCTCATGACACAAAGACACAAAAATAGCAAATTAAACTCTATTGACTTATATTATATGTGAATATACATCAGTTATAGCAGAAATAATAAAGTAACAGAAAACCTAATGCAGTTTCTTCCTCAGTGAGATTCTGACACTGGGAGCAGCTTACTGGTTTCTCAGGTTTTGCTGGTTCCACACCTGATGCCAGCAGGTGTCAGTCAGTCATGGTAGATCTGAAATTTGGTTTGATGACCTCAGTATGAGAAACTACAGACTGATGGGAGGAACCAAAGAGCTCAGTAAAGGTAAAGAAAAATCTTCTGAAGTCAGGATATAATTAATTTAATTTCACAAAAATATTGCAGTAGAATTTGTTAAAACTTAATTAGATATATTTGTCCTTTTGATGTTTGTTGTGACCTATCGTCACGAACGAACGAGGTCATTAGTCCAAGTTTGTTGTTTATTGAACGTTCAGAAACTACAGCGGCTGTAATGAGCCACAGCAAAGGTAAACGAAGGAACAACAACCCGAAAAGATGATCAACTCAAAATCATCTCTCTCTAGTTGCCAGGGCAACTGCCTGCGCCCCGCAATCCGAGCAAAGATTACATTAAAAACACAACATTCAGTCCGTTACAATATCAGGTTTCCAGGCTTGATATTTATTTCTCCATTATTAATAAGCCTCTCATGAACACAGCAGTGGTTGAGTAGCTAATTTAAACTCCTGCTCTGCTCGTCAGTCGGTCTTTGAGTCGCCATTTTTTTCCTCTTTATCTTTTGTTGATGGAGCCGAAACACACTGAATTGCGCAACACCTTGTTGAAACAATAATTACTGAGATTATTAATTTTAACATGTTTTGTTGACTTTTTATAATTATTAATTTTTAATGAAGCTACAAATGTTTAGGATCTTAGTGAATATTTTTGATAAGCCTATCAGAAGAGGAAGTGCTGGCCTCAGCGTCCTGGCGGCAATCAGTTTGTCACCAGCCGAGATCGACCGGTTGATCGCGATCAACGTATTGGACACCTGTTTTAGACATTTGATATGACTCCTGCAGGAACCTTGTGGTCAGGATGAGCATTTATCTTTTATATGCCCCAATAATTACTAATAAGGGACTCCCTAGAACCTGTCAGCTTTTGTTGCATCTCCTCACCTCCACAAGTTTGAGGTCACCTTTTGTATTATTGATTAATGTGGTTGAACGCTACAGCATGTTCACATACATCCTCTACTGCTGATTTCTATAACGTCTACACTGCATACTGGAAATTTAGATTTTAGCCCCAGTTTTCGTTTAAAAATATTTATGTTTCACAACTTTAATACAAGGCGTAGAGTTGACTATAACAACTTTAAACTCTGTTTGGATTTTGTTGTTGTCGTTTTTTTTGTTTTCCAAAAACTTCACCTGCAAACCAGCATTTGTTCTGGGTTTCCTCAGCATTTTCAACCCAGATCTTATTCCACGAGTGAGCGAAGTCAATCAGGAGAATGAGCTGGATCAAAATGAAGATGAAGGATCCTATTAATCCAAAGTAAAACCATACTGTGGAAGACAAAGGAAAATGACTCGTAAGTTTACCATTCAGGTTTTAAACCTTAACCTATGAGTTCGGAAATTTGATCAACGGGAAATATAGAAATTAGTCCTCACCAGAATTAAATGCTGCATCCGGAATAAAAAACGCTCCCACTGTGATCCCAACTAGTATCAGAAATTTGAAGAACCAAAATCTGGAGAAGAAAAATTTAATTTACAACTGCACGATGAGGACGACAAAAAAGTACTGCAGCTGTGACCGGATGTGTCCAGGAAAAAGCCAACAGGGCTCTCACCCATTTTGAATCACTGCTCTTGGGTCTCTGCTGTTCCGGACGCGAATCATTATGGCCGAGAACAGAAAGAAGAAGCAGGCCATGGCAAAGCACATGCGATACACAGACTTGTACCCCACAATAACATCACACTTGACCTGGTTTTCGATACCGGGTATGGTCGCTCCTCCCTGGCAAAATCCTGGAATCTAAACAAGGAAAATGAAACACATGAAGTTTAATCTCTCACAGATGCACAAACTGCCTCTCTCAGTACATAGATCTTTATATTTAGGAGTGTCAACAAAAATAAAACACCTGGAAGTGCAAAAGTATTCATACCCCTTGACATTTTTTTAACTTCACAGCCACAAACTTTAATAATTTTTTTACCAGGATATTATATGACAGACTAACACTAAGGAACAGATAACTGTGCAACACATATGCATAAAGACTCCTTTACTGATATCCCAAAACAAAATCCACTGTCTATTATCTATACAGCATGAGCTGTAGATTTGTATGATTTGACACGTGATGCACTTTATGAAAGTGTGTAATCCCCATCGTTATATTCTTTTCCTTCTCATTACAACATGTTGGCTGTGGGAGCTCACTTTGCGGAGTTGTGTTTCCATTCCAGGTAGGATCATGATGACAGACACCATAGTTCCCAGAAGCAGGAAGAAAGAGAAAACCAGCCGTGTCACTGTGGAGTTATTGGAGGATGGACAGCAGCCACACACAAGACATGGCGCCGAGCCACACAGACATGAGGCCTGGAGATAAATGGAGACAAGGTAAAACACTAATAGGGTTTAAATTATATATATTTTAAATGAATAAAATCCCTCAACAACAACTGCCTTAATGCGGGTCAAGGTCAAGAAGATATCATAAACCTGTTGTGTTCTATTGGAAATATTGACCTAGTAAATAATTAAACAAGATCGTCATTTACCAGCACATTACAAGTGCAAACTCACACCGACGTAATAAAATACAGCGAATATTTCTGTAAATTTAGGCCAACAAAACTCGATCGCACTAGCTTCTCGGCTTGTTTTCACACACTTAATCCTGTTCAAATAAGGCTTTCACAATTTCAACCATCCACTTATCCAACGTCTTAAAAACTGGCTAAGCTAAGGCCGCTGGTTGCTGTTCATTTAAGAGAAATACATTAGCTTACAGCTGGCCGCGTTACACTGTAACATTAAATGTCAGGTTACGTGTAGGCACAGGTAAACATGTTGAACTGTTTTCGCTCAGTTCGGACCCTTATTCAGTCAAACAGACGAGTAGCCTCTCAAACAAAATCTGCCTGAATGTTTCAGAGCAGTAAAGTAGGGCTAACATACTTAACTTACTAATTAATTATTATATGTGGAAGATTAATGTTAGCCTTAGCTTTCAGGTAGATAGGTCATGTTAGCGCAAATCCATTTTGAAGAAACTTGTACAAAAAGCTGTTGTTTAAAATGTGAGATAACGCTTTATCATAAACAGATACTCACACAGCTGGCCAAGGAGCACAAAGCCATACAGGCCCCCATTTCCTCACGCTAAAGAGTCGAAACGTTTCGGGTTGTGCCTTCTTCCTCTGAACTGCCTGCACAAAACTACACACTAACCGGAAGATACTTGTTTTTCAAAATAAAAGTGCTAACGGGTTATAAGTCAAACGTCCAGCACTATAGTATCCAAGGTTTTCGCCAAAAGAGCCAAAATCGTACTGCAAGGCCGAAAAATGTATTTGTTTATTTATTTTTTTATTTATAAATGCATTTCTTGCAAATTTATATTTTATCTGTTCAATAAAATAAAATAAAATAAAATATGTTTAAGTACGTTAAACATGATTCTCACACAGGGTTTCTGGGTTAAAAATATTTTTAATTGGTTTGCAAGATTTTTTTTCAGTGAACAAGAGGGCTCTGTAAATCTTTGTAGATCCAAAGCATCTTTAAGAAGTGTTGCTAAAAGATGGGCATAGTACTTCCAAATTGAAAAATTTCGTGAGGTTTTTCCATGTATCTCAATAGCTTGTTGTGAAATATGTGAAGTTTTATGTGTTTTTGTTTTGAAGAAAAATGCACCACAACCCTGTAATATAAACAGAAACTTTCTGCAAGAAGGAAAGAAATAAAAAAACACATCCAAACTATTTGGACTATTTCTGAGTTATTACCACGGGGTAATACATTTTGATTGTGTCTCTATTGTGTCGATGATCTGAATGGTTTAAGGGGCCCTTTTCATGTACAGTTCCATCTCATCCTTGCACAGACACAAACATGAAGTGAATAAATCAATTTTCAACCAGTGCTTTGCACCAAAGAGTTAAAAATAAACACGTTTTCACGAGGCTGTTTAAATGTGTAAACATTTGGAATTTTTTAATTTGACATTTGTGACTGTACACAGAATAAACCAGCAAATATTGCAGTAAGCATATTGGGTTCTGTACTATATTTACAGCTGATGTGCATGTCTTTATTCTGCTGAAGTAAGACTAAGAAGAGCCCTTTCAGTGTCCTTATGTCCACAGACAGAGTGTGAACACAGCAAGTCTGAAACCGGCCATCTGTCCTTTCCTCTAAACGTCCCAGGAGCTCAGAGTCTGTTGCTCAATGGTGCTAATGAAGACAAGTCTGTCAGGTACTGGCACAACCCCCCTGAGAATTATAACAGTTGAGCTGACAGGCTTTGGTTATTCTTTAGATGTTTGTTGGAGAGGTTCAGAGGGTACCCTCTTCGTCCAGTTTAGAGTTGGAAAGGCACTGGAGGGAGAGGAAGAGGAGGGGTACACCTTGTCAGTCCCTCAAAGGGCCAACAGGGAGAAAAAACACAAAGAATATGCAAATTCATCAGAAAGGTCTACAGCCTGAGGCGGTAGTGAATCCAAACCATCATTGCAAAATACAGTGTACAAACAATGCCAACGGTTGCTGTGTACAACCACCCAGTATCAGTGCCTGTGCATTTGCACTCTTGACTGCAAGTCCTCTGTAATCACCTCTTCCCTTTGACAGTGGCAGATACACTAGGCTGGCTGCAGCTGACATTACTTGTAGTTTGTGGAATGCAGTATTCAAGATTCCAGCTTGCCTCTCATGCGCTCCTGCACTTTGATCACCTATTTCAGGGATATTCCTATTTTCTTCCCTTTTCCTGTAACGAAGGACATATATAGTGCAAAAAAGTTTCTTTTTTTTAGCTTCTTAAGGTTTGTTGCTGCCGGGATTAGGAATTGTGACTTTTCATTAGATTTTGATCTCTATTTTTTCCCTATCAAAGCTGGAGTACCTGAAAACAACACACACATTAAATTCATGATGATTGAAAATGATTAAAATTCATGGAGAAAGATTCCCAGGCTGCAATTTGAACTCAGGACTCTTCTTGCTGCAAAACCACAGCACTATTGATTGTGCAACTGTGCAGTCCTTATACACTTATATCAGCAAATTATAATTATTTTTTTAATATACCGTGGAATATATTTATATTTCGTTACTTATATTACAATTAATTTACTATGGCCCACAGTCTAAGATATACCTTACTTTGATTAAGTATTTATAATATAATTTCTTTAACAATTATGTGACTAGCTGCTGCTGTACATGTGTAAACATAAACCAGTATAACTGACTCTCTATTTACCATTGAATGTTGGAGGATTGTGTTTAACTTTTAGAAAAAATATTTGAGCCATTTTTTTCCTCCCTCTTCACGATGCCTGCCTGCCTGGCCTCTTCGACTTCCTGCTGGCGCGCTCGCCTTTGCAACGGCCGCGGCGATTGGCTAATTTGGACCAATGAGACACCCCTGTCTATTCTGACGTTGACAACACAGAAGGTTTGTGCGCGAAGGTGCAGATGTTGGCGGTTTGAATAGAGGCACAAAGGTAGCAAAAGGTCCGCTCTTCAAGCCGAGCTGCACTTGACGGTGAGAACAATTGCTCTCATTGAGTTGTTTTCTCTGAGTCTCTGAGCGCCCAGGAAAGCTTTGACTGCGATAAAAGTCGTTGTTAGCTGTTTATTCAGTGTTTAGGGCTTTGAACAGAGTAGGTAAAGTCACTTTTTGGACTAAGTAATAACTGTTATGGCCGTTGTTCACCAGCAGTCTTTCAGGATATGACAAAAAGTACTTTGGAAATTGCTTAAAACATTTTTTTTAATGTAATTGATTGTTAGTATCTAACCACATACAGTAGGCAAATGAGCTAATTGACAAAAACGTTGTTTTTGTTACTCTGTTATGTAAGCTCGAAATATGTTTTTTACACATGTAGTTACACTATTTTGTTCAGATAATTGATTTTTTTGTTGCCTTATAAATTATCCTATTTTCAGTCTCAAATCGACATATTTTAGGTATTGCAAATCCTGCCTCCAGTTGTTTTTTTTCCCTTTCTTTTTTAAGTAAACACAACAAAGACTAGTGCTGCAGTTGTGTTGCCCCTCCCCGCCATTTTTTGCACAAATGAGTGTGCAGCCTCCAGCTGTGGGGACTCAGCTTTTAACCTGGCTTTCTCTGCGCGGCAACTACATGCAAACATTTAGCTCAGGCTGTGGTGTTAAGGAGGTAGATAACATGTTTTGACTGGTGTTTAATTTTATGCAGCGACTGTAAGGTGTGACACAATATGCATAAACAACTTTTAGTAGTCTGTTCAAATACATGTGCATATGTAAGGAATCCAAAGTAATTGTCCCAGTAGACAATTACTTTGGATAACCAGTAGACGTTATTAATTAAATATTTATTTTTAGTTGAATATGTCATCATCATTCACCTACAAAGTTCCCGATACAAATGATTAACATTAGTACTTGAGTTGTCTGATGATTTGCTTGTGATCACCTAAGTGTTTATAGTGATCAAGGGTCTCACTATCACCAGTTAGCCTTGTCACTTAGTATAACATTTAAAACAAAACCAGTGGATTGTAATATTTTGGATAACTAAATAACATGCAATAATTTGTGTAATAAATAAATAACACCAAGTATTCTTCTGAGTACTACTAAAAGCAACCTAGGCATTACAAGTGCAGCACTGAACTCAGAACAGTTGCAGATATGAGTCCAAAGTTAGAAAGGCTTGCATGCCTTGCAGTAAGATAAGAGCTTTCTGATTAAGCTTTATTTCAAGTGAAATGTGTGTTGTCCCAAATGCTTAGCTCCAAATTAATTGTAATATTTTAACTTTCAGGTTTTTTTGTCTTCTGCAGGAGTTTAAAAGACAATCTTTCCGTAAAATGGCAAATTGTGATGGTAAGTGTGATCGACTGGAATGCACTTGTTTGGCATTTTTTTTCTGACCAGAATTTTCTAAAACATTTCTGTTTCCTTCAGTTTGGATGTCAGATCTGAATTTGGAAAACAAAGCAAATTAGTTCATACAGTTTTGATAATGCGTGGTTTTGGAAAGTAAAACAAAATTTGAAGTTGATGTTTGTGATTGAAAAACACGAGTTATAATTTGACTACAATCCAGTATTTAATGAGATTCATGTCTTTACAGACATTCAAGTGAAAGAGCTGAACAAGCGCGCGTCGGGTCAGGCGTTTGAGGTCATCCTGATGCCCTCAACCCCTGATGCCAAAGTGGAGTTCCCGCTGTCGCCCAACAGGAAAAGGGAAATGTCTCTTGATGAAATTAAGAAGAAATTGGAAGCTGCAGAGGGAAGACGCAGGGTATCGTAAAGCACAAATGGCTAATAGTACATCAAATAAACTTGGCTATTACACTGTGGTGACTTATGAGGAAGGACCTTCTCTTGTCTTCCTGTTTAGAGCCAAGAAGCCGAAGTTCTGAAACATTTGGCGGAGAAACGAGAGCACGAGAAGGAGGTCATCCAGAAGGCCATCGAGGAAAGCTGCAACTTCAGCAAGCAGGCGCAGGAGAAACTCACTCAGAAGATGGAGGCGAACAAAGAGAACCGCTCCGCCCGGATGGCAGCTCTCAACGAGAAATTCAAGGAGAAGGTCATATCCTGACCCTTGCAGCTGCTTTCTTCTCACCTGTAATTCCATGTAAAACTTGCAAACTGACGTGATTGTTTTTGTTTTGAAATGTTTAATAGGACAAGAAGCTTCAGGAGGTGCGGAAGAACAAGGAGGCCATAAAAGAAACCGAGAAGTAACCTGTTTCTGCTCTTAGGAGAGATATAAGCTAACTGTCTGACGACCTCCTAAGATCTGAATGATGCTGGTTGTAATTATGCTTTAGACTTCTCTGGTTAGTTTTATATGTTGTCTGACTTTTCTTTTTTTTCTTTTTTCTGGAGTTCTGTTTGGCAGCTGACTATTCTGTATTTTTTTTTCATAAAAGCAACAAGTTAGTTGTTATATTTACCAATGTCAAAAAAAAACTTAACAGACTCTTCCAGACTGTTGATAATGCTGTATATCTGAACTGACTGGGTTCAACTAACCAGATTCAATTCCAGTATTTTGGTTTGTGTGGGACTGTTGCTGTCTTTGACCTCACAAATTTTGGATGAAATTTTATTTTTGTATTTTCTACCTTTTTTGGAACAGCAAACTATGGTGTAACATCTTAATGAAAGCTGAAAACTGTTACTTAACTGTTAATAAAGACTTTGACAATACTGACACCCTGTGGCCGCCATACGTTATTAAAGTTAAATTAATTTGTCTCCAGAATAGGGAGAGAAAATCTTGTAAGGAATTATTTTGTTGTATTTTTAAAATAATTAGAACCAAATAATTTTGTCCTTCTTTCACGCTTAAATTTGACTTGATAGTCAGACTTAATATGTGTGTAGAAGCACATTTGCATCAATGAAAAAAGCTTTATCTCATAAAAATGTTTGTAAACAAGATTTTAACATACATACATACATACATCAATATTCTAAACAGAGTTGTATGTAAACAGTTCAGTTTTTTTGCAATTACTGGTGAGTTGCATCCTATCATGATCATTAATTTTAACTTTACACCGCTTTATAAAAAATTGACTGGACGTAATGAGAATTTATTTAAGTTGGACAAAACAAACTAGAACAATAAAGTGTTTAGATTTTCAGCACCTGATGGCTGAAGCAAACTTCAGTCAAACTAAGCTAAACTCCAGGCTAACTTTAAGTACTTCTGGCAGATCATTAGTTTAATATGTCAATCGCAGTGTGTTTACTGAACTGTGTGGTTACCTGAATGTGTCTCCCCTGATAAAGTTCTATGATCTTAGTGAAGCTAAGTTGTTTACCCCATGTATTACTGTATTGCTAAATGTATTATTTACATTGAGGTAAAACCTGAATGGCACGTTCTGCAGTGTTGGGAAGGTAAGGAAGAGTCTAGCGTGGGTTTTATATGTTTGTTTACGTCTGTTAGGTTTTAGCACAGGCTTGCAGCCAGAGACACGCCTGTCCCAAAAATTGGATCGATTCCATGAGATTCCATCTGTTGCATAATTTTGCTACATTTAATAAAAGCTGTTTCAGTTTATTTACATCTTCAGCAATTTAACTTTTTTCTTCTTGTCAGTCTTCTGATGTGTAATGTGTTCAGTTTTACAACATCCCACACATTTATTTCTACTCCTGACAAAAACTTTTTTAAAAATGTTCCAATATTTCAAATCAATTTCTCTCTTCAAGTACTTGTTTTCTTAGACCACATGGTGACGGCTCTGCAGAGATGAAGCGAAAATAGAACTTCAAAATCGGCGTCACTGTTGCTTGTCCGCTATGATGTTTACTATTGCCAACTGATCAGCTCGACTTCTGTGCCTCTTACGATGACATCAACACAAATTCATACTTACAAATGAAAGATGCAAAATCCTGCTGCTTCAGACCGTATTTAATTTCACACAGTTGTTGAAGAGTTTGGCAGTATACTTTTATATATATATATATATATACATATATATGTGTTCACATGGTGTGTTTGTTATATATATATATAGAGATATATATATATCTCTATATATATATATATATGTTCACATGGTGTGTTTGTTATATATATATATATGTGTGTGTTCACATGGTGTGTTTGTTATATATATATATAGAGATATATATATATCTCTATATATATATATATGTTCACATGGTGTGTTTGTTATATATATATATATGTGTGTGTTCACATGGTGTGTTTGTTATATATATATATATATATATGTTCACATGGTGTGTTTGTTATATATATATATCTATATCTATAGATATCTATATATTTTATATCTATATATATAGATATATATAGATATATATATATCATATATATATATATCTATATATAGATATATATATAGATATCTATAGATATAGATATATATATATATGTGTGTGTTCACATGGTGTGTTTGCAGAAGTGGGGATAGTTTTGCTGTGTTACTTCACCAACCTTCACTCTGCAATGTCTTCAAAGAAACAGTCATCATCAAACCAGAGCAATGCCTCATGAGGTGACAAAACTTGTTTTGCAGCCCATATTCCCCAAAGTTAGATCATCTGGTGGACAGGCACCAGAAAGAACATGTGTTCACTGTTCACTGGACACCAAGTGTGTAAGAAATATACACTGTGGAGGATTATTTAAATCCAGAAACAATGGGGATTTGTCAGTGAGAGGGACAGCAACAAAGGAAGCGTTGTTACTAATGCAAAACAAGGAAGATCGCAGACCATAAAAGTGATTTCACCACGGCAACCAAGGAGAGAAATTGCTTGTTTTGCTTATATTCACTGCCTTGATGCATTGAGGTTACAACCTCAATGCATTTTATACACTGAGGTTATACATTAATGTGATAATAAATTAATAATATAGATAGATAGATAGATAGATAGATAGATAGATAGATAGATAGATAGATAGATAGATAGATAGATAGATAGATAGATAGATAGATAGATAGCTAGATAGATAGATAGATAGATAGATACTTACAGTAACTTTAAGCATGTATTATCAAGAAAGAGAGAGAGAGAGAGCTGAATGAGTTGACTTGAATTAGTAGAAGTGGTGTTCATTTAACCTTTGTTGTTGTGGGTGTTGGTTTCCAAGCAACAGTGAAAAAAAGACCAATCGCAGCGGCTGCAGGTGAGACGTCCGCACGTGGAAACAGGAACAATGGCATGTGTAAAGTTCAGGGTTATGTAAAAACCTTAATGGTGATGCCACTATAAGAAAACCATAATCTACACATATAGAGCGGTAAGGAACAAGAATCACATTTTATATTTATAGATGACTGTTTAGCTGCATAAAATATCGACAAACGTCTTTAAATGTGACAAACAGGAAACAGACCAGCTGATTAAGATACATACACTGACAGCTCAGTCCTCCCGGCACCCATTATGTATGTGACAGAAATGCGTGTGTCAGTGGAAGAATTTGTGTTATCAGTGCGTTGTCCCACACAGCCAAAACGGAAGGCGTGATTGGTCGACACGGTGACTTCTAATGCCAGAAAGAGCAGCAGCGTCCACGCTGATTGGTCAGAGGAGCTGTCCGTCAGAGCGCGTTGGTTTCCTCCTCAGCAGCGGAGCTGCAGCCGCTGCTGCTGTAGTGACGGTTATCTCCTGCCAGTCCGGCCCATCAAATAATGATCTCCATGCTCTGCACGGCTCTAATTGTTTCATCTGACAGCTCGTACTGACTCTGCCCCGGACAGGTAGGTGCTTTCTGTACGCGCTCAGCTGATCTGTGAAAATGAACGGCATCTCGCTGCTGTAATATAGATGGCACGCCGTAAGAGAAGCGCCTCGAAGGCAGGGTTTTTTATTTATTTTTTTCCGCCTTTCAGCGGATATCTATTAAGCTCAGTGAAGGTTTCGTGCGATCGGAGATAACAGCAAGCGGAAGGTTCATTTTAGGTGCAGCTGCGGGTTTATTTTCAATTTCCCTACATTAGAAAAACCGCCCCGCCGATCAGGTGCATATGAGCCTCTAATACAGTTCCCACCAGCAACAGGCCCATTTAGGCCCGGTTTTAATTCGCACACAGAGACACACAAACCCGTCTTATTTTTATCAGTCGACGTTGTTTTTCGTCTTCGTCTATAAATATTTTAAAGGATGTCAGGGCTTCACTGGACTCCGAAGGGCGTGGACCTGGGATGGAGCTATGTTACGTAACCCTCCATTCATCTCTCACGCCTCTCCTCCTCATCCTCAGCACATGTTCATCCCACAGTTTCTGATCGGCCTCAGCTCTCTGCCCTCCCCACAGCGCAGGAAAAGAAAGTACAGGAGATCATATATGATCCAGGGATCGTGGCACTGATTACCTGATTACATGTGTTCCTAATATACAGATCTATATCTATCTATCTATCTATCTATCTATCTATCTATCTATCATCTATCTATCTATCTATCTATCTATCTATCTATCTGACTAATATATATCTATATCTATATAGATAGATATCTATCTATCTATCTATCATCTATCTATCTATCTATCTATCTATCTATCTATCTATCTATCTATCTATCTATCTATCTATCTATCTGTCTAGATATATATCTATATAAATCTATTATCTATCTATCATCTATCTATCTATCTATCTATCTATCTATCTATCTATCTATCTATCTATCTATCTATCTATCTATCTATCTATCTAGATATATATCTATATCTAGATAGATAGATATAAATATCTATCTATCTATCTATCTATCTATCTATCTATCTATCTATCTATCTATCTATCTATATCTATCTATCTATCTATCTATCTATCTTATCTATCTATTACTATCTTATCTATCTATTACTATTATGATATATCTATATTGTGTGTGTGTGTGTGTGTGTTTATGTACTGTGGACTTTTAATGAATAAAACGAATGAGAAAATATCCTTTGTTGTTCCACTTTATACACACTCAGGTGTACCAGCAGCAAGTTAAAGGTAAACTGGAGTATTCATATTCAAACTAGCATAAAATACAAGAAAATAGGTCACATTTTCATCATAATAAAAAACTAATAATACTGTACTGTTTCTAAAAATACCACTCTCAGATCAAAATTTACTTTCTACTGAGTAGGGATGTGCATTTTTGTGCCTAGAAAACAACAACAGACTATGAGAAGAAGTGAAAAGCTTGTAAGCACTTGTAATTACATCAGACAAGTATTAATACAGGAGCTGATGATTATCTAAACAGGAAATGGACGTCGAAGCGGTCACTGCAGCTTTCTTAGCATTGAGATTTGAAGATTTGTTTCACCTCTCTTATCGTCTTGTGTACCGTGGAAAGATAAATAGGGGTGCTCATCTAGTGTAGTTTCTAAAATGTGGTTGATTTTAAACGTTCTAATTGTTGCTCTGACGATATGCAAATTTAGGCAAATCCCTATTTCTTGACTTACGGAGACGAGCAAGTTTTTTCATTTTATTCTACTTTGAAGAAGGGAAATGTCATATTGTGATGCAGGGGAACAAATCCTTAAATACCAATATTAAGTAATTGCATTGCAATAAGGCCTGTAGATGTGGATGCCGCTCTAACGTTGTACATGACTCAATATCGGTGAATTCAAACACTGACACAAGAAGTAAAACTTAAAGGTGTGGATTGACTCCAGCCCTCTAATAGAAAGAAACAGACGTAAACAAAAATGTTAATTCCTTATAAGATCCCTGCTTATCTATGTGGCATGGCAGATCACAGGACAGGCAGGTTTTGTGTCAAACCTGTCTGACAACAATCAGCTTACATAAGTATGAAGAAGTTTGAAATAATTAGGAATTTATTTCCAAATGGTGCTTTTTAAATACCACGTTTGATATCATAGAAGATTAGAATATTATGATCAGGCCAATAACAACACAGAAGTTTGTTTGGACTTAATGCTACGTGCTTAATGTTTATTTTCAAAAGGAACATTTAATGTAGCAACACGCCTCATTGGAACACATTTTTTAATTTACTGTGATTTGCATGGCCTTACAGTGACACAGTGGGAGAAAGCTCAACAATGAGGACTATGCCAACTTCCTTTACTGCAACAGTTCATTATTAAACAGAGTCTCACAGTTTATGAAGCAATTAGAAAAAACAGAGTAAGTAGTCAGGTGGGTCTCTAGAATTTCACAAACATAGGAAATAACAATGAGCTGACTAAGCACTGTTAATTTCTAAACTTATATGGTTTGATTGCTTTTCTGTTTCCAAATAAGTAAAAATGAAAATTTAATTACTGCTCTTTTACATTGTGCACATTTTGGAAATGAATGCCACCAGTAATGTACAACAAGAAACACTGGCTGTTTATAGCTTCAAAATATTCAAATAAAATAAAAAAGTTATATTTTCTGATCCGAAAGAGATTACTCAAGAGCCAAGTGACACAGAGAAAACATGTGTAACTACAGACTTTTTATAGTTCAACTAAAAGCGACTTTCTTATCTTTACTCAGGTCAGCTTGCACTTGGTCTGTGGTAAACTGAGAACAGTCACACAGTCAATCTGCTGTCGTTTCTACACCGATGGCTTCTATAAAAACAAATCTTATGCAAACACACTCAGTAGTTATGAATGTAAGGGAAAATTTATGGATTGGAAAATGCACATGACCAAACCGAAGAGCAGCCTTCAACACTAATGCAACACCTGCATGTAAATAAGGGCAATATGGGATCAGCCCAGTTCAACTTGACAGGTTCGGTAGTAAAATAACAACAAAAATGATGTTTTAGGTTCTAAATCAGTTTCAAAACAATTTATTGAACATTGAAGATGTCAGTTTTAGTTAAAATACAGCCTGTGTAGATGAACGTTGCTTGGTGACAAGAGACAAGAAGGTCTAATTGGTTAACTTTTTTTTATTTCTTAAACAAAAAAGACAGTAATACAATGCATTTTCACAAAAAACTAATACATCAGTGTATTAAAGAGAACTATCCCTCTGAATGTTTTAATTTACTTTATAAACTTTGTGACATTGACATTGCTCTAATGGATACCAAAATTGTGCTTCAAGGAATCTTAAATCAGTGCAAAAATAATTGAGTTCACGTTTAAAAAGTGTGGCTATTGTAGTTTTTAACTGGTTCCAATGTCAAAAAACCTGAAAAAAATTATGGAATATTTATAAAATCTCTCTTCAAGTTCAGATTTGAAAAGCCTATGCAGCTATAGTGCATACATAACTTAGAAGTTTTAAAGCCCTTTACCAAAGGACTTTAAAGATCAATTTAAAGATCTGAAGCAGATGGTAACTTTTGTAGCAGCTAGAAGTTAACCAGTTGTAGTTTTTTTCACAGTAAAAAACTTCCGTTTTGTCTGCTACTCTTTTTTTTGTCAGGAACCAAATTCTTCCACACAAACGGTTAAAAGGACAGAAAACATCTTCAGTGCTTGTGCAACTTAATGTTGCTGGCTAGCCTGACTCTGTCAACACAACTGACCAATAACTCAAAGGCTGGCTCCTCTCCTACTTCAAAATGACATTGATGCAGGGCATCAAGTAAAAGCACTCACCAACGGCCAGTAATAATAGCCTGGACAAGAAGAGCATACCACACAGCGCCTTACGAGAAAAATTTGACCTAGACAAGAAGTATTATGTCATTTTCATGTTGCAACTTGAGTTAATTAGCAAATTAACTTTACTTAATATTTCTGTGCTCTGCATAAAGGCACAAATACACACAGATAGAAACGTCCTCTTTGTCAGATTCAAATGTTCATTGCCTCTTTTCTCATTCCCTTCCAGTCTCCTGGTTGCAATGGCCACAGTAGTGATGGAGCAGATTGGCCGGCTTTTCATCAACGCCCAGCAGCTCCGGCAGATCCCTCAGCTGCTCGAGTCAGCCTTTCCGACGCTGCCTTGCACTGTGAAGATTTCTGATGTCCCAAGGGTGTTCCGCGAGCGCCACATCCTCACGGGCTACAGGCAGACGGACCAAAGCTGGCGGTACTACTTTCTTACCCTCTTCCAGAGGCACAATGAGACCCTCAATGTGTGGACCCACCTGCTGGCGGCCCTCATCATCTTGGTGAAGTGCCAGGAGATCTCAGAAACGGTGGATTTTCTGCGCGATCCTCATGCCCAGCCCCTCTTCATCGTCCTCCTGTCAGCCTTCACCTACCTCTCCTTTAGTGCTCTTGCCCACCTCCTCTCTGCCAAATCAGAGCTCTCCTACTACACCTTCTACTTCCTCGACTACGTCGGGGTCTCCGTCTACCAATACGGGAGTGCTCTGGCACACTACTACTACGCTATAGAGAAGGAGTGGCACAGTTCGGTGCAGGGCTTCTTTCTGCACACTGCTGCCTTTTTGGCTTGGCTCACTTGCTTCGGGTGCTGCTACGGCAAATACGCAAGGCACGACCTGCCCAAGTTTGCCCACAAGCTCCTCCAAGTGGTGCCGTCGGCATTGGCTTACTGCTTAGACATCAGCCCCTTGGTCCACCGCATCTACAGCTGCTACTGGGAAGGCTGCTCTGACCCAATAGTGTGGTACCACGTCTACCACGTGATCTTCTTCCTAATCAGCGCCTACTTCTTTTGCTGCCCACACCCAGAGAGTCTGCTCCCTGGGAAGTGTGACTTCTTTGGGCAGGGCCACCAGATCTTCCACGTCCTGGTGGTGGTGTGCACCCTGATGCAGATCGAAGCGCTGCGAACTGACTTCACAGAGCGCCGCCCGCTCTACGAGCGTCTCCACGGAGACCTCGCCCACGACGCCGTAGCGCTCTTCATCTTCACCACCTGCTGCTGCGCTCTCACCGCGTTTTACGTGCGTAACCGTGTGCGTGCCTCCCTCTACGAGAAGAAGGAATGAGGACGGAGTACGTCCAAAAGCGAGGAGGGTTAATTTATTTTACTCTGTAGTGACGGTTTTAAAATAACATGTTTTTGTCTATGAGAAATATTGGTTTGTGACAGTGACTTTTGCTTATTTCTTCTGCCAAACCACAGTAAAGTAACGTGACTGAGGATGTGACACACAGTAAGGGAAGCTGGGACTGTGTTGGTAGCCATGCAAACTCTACTCAGCTGTTTTACTTTAACATGCCAAAACTGTTATTTTATACAGGTGAGTAGATACATTGAAGAGTGTTTCAAAATGCCCTTTGAACTTTGTTCTGTATAAGCTACCTGCCTTAATCAGATTGTAGCATTTTAAGTTATGCAAACAGTTCAATCAAAATTCATAGGCTGGAATCTAATAATTCCAAGCCAAAGTCATTTTTCCTGCAGATTTTACCCAACCTTTTAGTATCAAAACAGGTATATTTGTCTTTAATGGATAGTCTTGACTTTTTTGAAGTGAGGCTATATAAAGTTATTATAAGTAATAGTTTTCTTACCTGACTGACCATGAGTTTGTGGAAGAAAAAAAAGAATCTTCAGCGCAGTGGTGGGGTAACAGCTGGTCAGATGGGAGGCCATGCAATGAAACAGGTTTAGAAATCTTGTAGTACTTTTAGTTTAAACTAAAAATACTACCATGGAGAAAAAGTGTCCCTGGAAAAATGTGGATTAAGAGATTCAGTGGATGACATAGAGAATTCAAGCAACGCTGATTTTTGAAACTGAATCTCAAAAAATGGATCAATCCTCTTTAAGTCAAATATAATATTCTTGATATACATATATACTGATGTTCCATGCTAGTCTGAGCTGAGCAGCGATTTGCTTCTCATGCTGGTCATCAACTAGTCAGAAGCAGATCTATGGTGACTTCATAGGAGGGCTGCAAATATCAGAAAAACACGCTGAAGTTCCCATTAATGATTTATGATTAATCCACATATTCCTGGATTTCTTTATAAATTTCCTTATTTATGATGTTCCCCCACCACTTACAAGCTTTAGCATATTTAGCAGCTGAAGGTATAAATCACAGAGAGGCACAGAGGATGAAGGTTACAGAAACTATTATCTAAAATAACTTCATAGAACCTCTGTTAAAAAAAGAGAAAACAATCTGTATAGTTTCTTTAGCATAATTGAGGACATTTTAGTAAGCTACCTGAAAGCCACTTCTTGTATTTAAATAAGCCAATATTATTTATTTGGTGACCTTCTTTGAAAATGAGACTGGTACTCTGCATTGGTTCAGTGATGGATCACTGGTGTCTTTTTCGTTGTGTAACAAATATAATTCCTGTTTTTTTTTTTTTTCTTATCTAAGGGCTGAAGTGTCAGCTTTCGCCTCACATCCCATGATGTCAGTGCTTTGCGTGCATGTTTTTAATTAGTGATGGTGATGAGAGTTGAGCCACAAATGCCAAGTCTGAGTTGGAATGTTGAAGTTTTAGATTTTTTTTTTTCTCTTTTGTTTCTGTCTTTTTTATGTGCCTCTACGCATGTCCTTTGGTACATACTGTGGATGTTAAGTGTGTGAATGTCAACAAAGCTTAGCCTTGCACTTTTTTTCTTACCTTGTAAATAAGTTGTACTTCTCTCTAGAGAGCATTCTCATTTTTACTACATCTCTCACACAATTCAGAACAGGTTTTGTTTTCTAATGGAGAATATCGCATTCATATTTTTTTTTGCCAGACTTTAATGGTACTAATACATTGTTTCATACTGCTGTTTTGTTACTTTGAAGAAGACCTTTATTGTCTTCAGAGTCCTTGGTTGACTTTTGTCACGAGACTTTCTCACATGCTTTACAGCAAATGTCACTTGGATTTTTGTCATAAAATCTCAAAATGTCAGAAATGATCAATATTCATCACCTCGCTCTCTGTTCACAACCGTGTTTAATGTGCCAATCAATCTGTTATTACCTCGGTGATGACGGTACTACTGAGAGATGACTAATCTGAATTTTTTTTTTGTCTTGGCCTACGATGCTGTTATTGGTGAAGTTTAAGCATCACAGTCCAAAACTGTGAAAGCCGAACGTTAACTATGGCATTTTCTAACTTGGTCTCATTATGCACTGCCTGAATCAACATTGTACATACTGTAACTGACAGTGCTGGCTATGTTTACATGCATGAAAACTGTATTTCTTCTGGTTTTGCGTGGCTTCTCTGAGATGATGTGATGCAAAACAACAACAAACAAAAAACAAATTTGAGGAGAAAGACTGGACTCCAGTTCAGTTGCAGCGAAAAGGCGAACGAGTGAACAGCGGGATTCATGTTGTCTTCATGCAGTCTAATGCTTTACTGAAAGGTGTCTTTATAGGCAAATGATTTCCTGTTGGTAAATGATGTCTGTAAACATCTCACCAGCCCTACTTATATAGTAGCATAAGGACCAAAGCAGCGACTAGGCATTTAACTGTATGTCCTCTGTGAATTATTAAAAAGGAGAGGGAACAGCTGTGGAGCTAATAGCAGCATGGATAATCTCATAGATTATCCTAGTTGTATGGTGACAAACTGTTCAGAATATGGCCAGTATTCTCTGTTCATGTGTGTGTAAACATAGCCTCGGATGACACTTAAAGTTTCTCTTTATTCTTTTCAAAAAAAAAATAAGCAGGGTCAGAGGAATCAGAATGGTTTCTGTCTCTAACAATATCTGTAACTGTACTAATATGATGTGCTATTTAAAAAAAATAAAGTGTTACTGTAACTCAAAGAGTAATGTTTTTTTATGTTCTCCCCACCTAATAAATTTGACACGGCATAAATTTATGCTTTTTAAAGAAATTAAAACAACTTAAATATGTACAGTTAAGTTATATAGGTAGAATTAAATTTCGAATAATTTTCTTACTTATTGTTTCCCATTTAAAATTAGACGTGACTTTCTCTATACCCTTCACAACAAGGAGTGAAAAAAGTTGCATTATGGCAATCAAAACATATTAATTGCTGACTAGCATTTTGCATGTTTCTGCTGGTATCTTGAAAGTTTCTATTTGGTGATTAACTTAAATTCTTTCAGGTTGGAAAGCCTCCTTGCTATCACCCTAATCTTCAGCTCTCTCCACAAATTCGTAATCAGTTAAATAAAAAACAAACAAACTGGATTTCGCGGATGGATCATGTTGATGTGAAAGCCTCACCACTGAAAAATAAACCTTCATAGATTTCCCATATATAAAGATTGTTTCTACACAATAATTACTGGCTGTACAGAGCTGAAGTTTTACAATCTGTTTTGCAATCATGTTTGGTGCACAACCCTGATTCAAAAATAGGACATTGTGGCCAATGCGGCAAGTCTTACATACACCCTTAATTGCACAAGATGAACTCAAAACATACATAAGTTCCTGCACTGTTGTATTGTAACACTCAAAAATATTGCTGTTTTTTTAATTTTTATTTTTTTTATTTTAGTAAATCATTGAAATTGTGAGTCAATGTTAAAGTGTTGGTCATGAATCAGTTTGAAAGCACGTGTTCAGTTTGAACACGTTTGAAAGCAGTTCAAACGTGTTCATGAACATGGCCGTCCACCTACAGATAGGAAAGAAGCCAAAAAAATCCAGTACAAGATCCAGGCCCAGGAGGGAGAAGAAGAAGAAGAAGAAGAAGATGATGATGATGAAGCCATGACTGGATGATGTTGGATGAACTGGAGGAGTGTCCAGGAAGGAGGTGAGTATACCATCAGACGTGGAGGCCAGCAGGTGGTGCTGTTTTGTGTTAATGGTGGCCTCTCACTAGTCTCTTTGTCTTCATGCTGTCATGATAGCTGAGAATACAGATTAACCAGTGAATGGATGGTCCAGACACAGCTGTCTTTATACTACGGTTGAGACACAGTCACTGCACTCAGGTGATCTCCATTCCACTCATTGTGAGGCTATGAGCTCCAATTGGCTGAACCATTGTTGAATTAGGCCAGCCACTTTAAAAGGGGGGAAGAGATATTTATGCAAGGACCAAATTTAATTTATATGTCTTTACTTATCATCATTTTGTAAAAATCTGTTTTTACTTTGACTTTGAATTTATTATTATTATTATTTTTCCCCCTGAAAAAAATTTAACAAATTTTGTTAATCATGACTGATTTTTGTAAGCGCCAAAAAGACTAAATCAGGGGGGTGAGTATTTTTTCACATTTGTGGTTGGCATAAGTAGAATATAAAGAATGTCAACAAACTGTAACTGTTCACCGTTTTTCAAAGGAAACATGCATTTGCTATCGACTGCAATCACAAGATTTTAACAAAAAGTGCTTTTGTACAGAGATTATTGTTTGAGTGTAGACTCATTAGCCTCAACCTGCAACATCAGTGTTTTCAATGTCAGAGAGATACATCACTTTATGGTTCATATATACTTACATATATATCTCACAGTGCCTTGAAAGCATAGTGTTTAACCCATAACTCCATCAGTATTTATGTGCTCTATCAAATGCATTACAGGCTGTTAATTTTATTTTCAGACGTTAAGCTGTATCTATTAAGTGTTCAATACCTATTACACAACTCAGGATCGCTTCTGCACCAGTAGAGGGCAGCCTTGTCATTTGATAAGAGCCCCGTTTTATAGCAGTATAAAACGTGACACTATTAGGCAGGGTATTAGGGGAATGAAATTACTAATAACGGGTTAATTCACAACCTCTTCACAAATACCTTTGAGGGGATTTTTAAATAAGTCGTTCATGACAATGAAATTTTAGTTAGACTAAAAACGTGATCTATTACTCTGATCAATGGGCTGAAATATAATGACAGTAGTGATGTAATCTGAGCTAATTACTTTATAAAAAAATAACATTACAATTCCTTTTATTCAACTCAATCAGCTCTAAATGGCTGCTGTAAAAAGAGCAACTCGTCATTTGGGGTTTCTCTCTATAGATGAGCTCCAACCTTTTGGAAATGTTTTTTATCCCCCCCCCAAACCCCCCCAAAAAAAAGAAAAAGAAAAGAAAAAAAGGTGACATTTAAGCAGGTATAATTCCAATAGGGGGCACAAGAGATCCTCATGTATTTCTAAATGTAACCCTGCTAGTTATTGATGTGCCTAAGCACTTTACAAAGCACATGGGGGTGAGTTTAGATACGTTTGTTGTGACCACTCACACAATTCATTACAAGTCCATTTATATCTTTGATTAAACCGCAACTTATCACAAACTGTTCCCCTCCTTAAAAAGAAAAATCAACCTTCGGAGGAAATAAATAGTTGAGTCATTTGCATAAAGAAGAACATTGACAGTAAATCAATCCTAACCCTGATCCTGGAGCAATATCTGGAGCATCATCTAGCCCACACTGCAGTTTGTGGGTGGCACATATAAAAATGTGTGTATGCATGCTCTGTATGTTAAAGAGAGGTTGAGATGATTCTGATTATTTTTATTTATATTTACATGGATTTCTTATTACATTTTGGAGGATTGTGTGGGTTTACAGATCACTTTGCCTTTAATTTGTATTCATGAGGAGTCCTGTTTATGATGATCAACTTGACTTTATGCTCTCCACGTATACATAATACATATTTTTTTCCTCTGCATGGAGGTGATTTCCTATTTTGTGTTAATGAGAACAAGGTAGTTATGGACAAGAATCATTGAATTTTAAGCTCAGAAATGGGCTCTTGGTACCTCTGTGTTAGATTTGATTAATTCACAGTAATACACACTCAGACGGTCCTAAATCAAATGGCAGAGATAGTGATAATTGCCTTACAGGCTGCTTCCTGTCCTCTAACTATCAATTTCGTTCTCAGACTCTATCAATTTTCAGAGGTCTGTTTCTGGAGCCGCTGAGCATCCCCCTCTTTTGTCCTCGCACGTCTCCTTTCCTCTCCTGGCAGCTAGCTGCTTTACACAAGGACTGCTCGTCTCCATTTCTTTTCTTAATGCTTCATTTGCTTTGTGCGTGTTATGTTGGGGTCATGGAGGAAGTATTGGTACATGTCTACGTTGTGTTTTGTACCTAAAGGTTTGACTTGTTCAACAGCCTTGCTCACTGCCATTACACTACTTTCTATTTTTGGCAGGTGAAGACATTTTTTCATCCCTTTTATGTTGGGCAAGTATCTTCTGGGATTTTATCTACTTTCCACCTACCGTATTTCTGTTTTGTAAAGTTGAGCTAATTCCAATTTCTCACCAAAACTGAAAATAAAGAATAAACCAAAAGCATTTTTTCAGCATCCGTCCCTACATGGTCGATAATTGTTTATAGTGGGAGCAGAGGTAAAGTCACATGTATGTGTGTCACTCTGTAACAGGGCTCAGTATTATTTTAAAACCAAAAGCAAAAGGATTATAAAGTTTACATTTTAAGTTTAAATTGTCTTTAGCGGCTTATAAAATCAATCAGTGCTGGTTGGGCAGTTAGCATGGCTAGCATGACAAAAACTGCCTCCTCACGTAATGTGGGAAATGTATATCTTTACATTAACAGAAATCTACCAACATTTTCTAATTCCAACATGTTTCAAGAGATGAAAAGCTAAAAAGGATCCAGATGCAACTTCGTGAAATCAATTCAGACTTCCTGTCATTTGCTGAAAGTCTTGCTTTCTCTCACAGGCAGCCATGTCTCAACATGATACTACATCTCATTTTGACTCTCAGTAAGAGTGGCAACATCAAAGCGTGTTGTTGTCAGCATGACCTGAAAGTGGTTAGAATGGTGCATTAAGGGGGAAAAAATGGCTTCTTGAACTGCTACTACCTGCTCAATCAATCTGAAGATTAGGAAGCTCTGGTCACCATCAGATTTCTCAGGGCACCTAAGTCATAAATTCAAATTAGTTAGTATTTTTTTTAGATTGGAGTGACCAAAGGACCAAAGGACTTCAGTTTAGTCTCAACTCCATTAAGACTGACTGGGAACTTCTGCTAGTTCAAGTAATCTGGATTTGTAATGTCACCAAAAATAATATACCGCACATAAAATATTAACTACTCATGTAGATGTATCAGAACCTTATTACAATAATAAAATATTCTAATTTTTCCACTATAATTTTTTTTTAACGGAGAAAAGGCAAACCATACAGCTGAGCGTGGTAGGAACAAACAAGGTAAATGACGGACTAAATGCACAAAGTAAGCAACAAAAGGAGGCAGCGAGAGAACAATGTGAGCCCAGAGCTTGAGCCCACTGGGGGAGAAGCGAAAGCAGCAAAGAACCAGAGGGACTAATCAGATGTCAATGGGAAGCAGCTGGGTGACGAAAAGTAAGATGATGAAGAGAACATGAGCTGAGAATAAGGCAGACAAGATGAAGGAAAAGGAAACTAAACAGAGCAGAGGAACAGAAACTGTGGCATTTAAAGAAACCTGAAACTAATATTCACAGTAGACAAAAACAAACAAAACAGAAAAGAAAAAAGCAACAATGAATAATGATAATATTTTAATACAGGGAATAAATCAATGGCAAGATATATGGAAACAAACAGCAAATCAACCATCAATACAGAAATGTTACTAAATATATACAAGCACAGTTCATTTGCCATTTTATCGTATTAGCTTCACATCACAACAAAACAGAAATGACTCATTAAAATATGCTTCCTTGCCTCTTTTTGTATATCTAATTATATATAAATCATGCTGTCACACATGCAGCAATGTTAAGCGTAAAGTGAGAAAAGTGACTGAAATAGAAAACTCGTCTAGAACGTTGAATTAAAACTGAAGAAAAGTGAGATGACATTTAGGACTCTACTGTCTCAATCAGAAAGGATTTTGAAAAACGTGTTTCTCCTCTTGTTGACATTTAAATAAATACTTCGTGAATAACACCCATGTGTAGAAGATCAATGCTGCTCGCATGATGTGCTTTTAAACATGAAGGTAGAAGAGAGTTAAAGAGCTCAGCCATAAGACTTAAGAAATAAGGAGGAACAGCTGCCAGGTTGAGGTTTTATTGTAAGAATTTAAACAAATTAAAATATATTATATAAATTAGAAAAACAATTTTGGTGCATTCTATAATGTTAGGGAGCCTAGAAAATGTTTTAACTGATTTATTTTATCTTCAGATGGAGAAATACTGAATTCATTCATAGCTGCCTGTTTGGTGGAGGTTTAAATGAAACTGGTCAGCTGAGATTTACAAAAAAAAACAACTGTGGCCTATGATGCTTCTTTCTCTTACTGGTGGTACTCCTGTAAAAAAAAAGCCCTAAAGTAAATACATCTTCAATTAAAATAGAATATTTTATTAAAAATATCTTTAACTGTATGGACCTAATCTGAAATCATTCTTTGATTATGTTAATAAATTGTTTTCCCTTTTTTTTCATTCGCCCTAACAATGCTATCTATTAGTCAAAGGTATCCTAAACATTATATTGTTTTGATGCAAATAACAGCGAGGAGCTATTTTCTTCCTGATTTCAACATACGCTCTCATTTGGAAATGAGAAAAACAGAAAGTCACGTATTACTGGACAACAATTTGGCAATTCAGTTTACAAAAAACAGGTTCAGTTTGTTGTTCTTTAAATTTTGAACCTGATATAACAAAACGTAGTCACGATTCTTTAAAAAAACACAAGTAAAATATCCCTTCAATTTCTAAACAGAAATCTCAAATAAAGATGCTAACTTTGGGGTTATTAGCCAACCTTGTTATATTTGCATAATTTCTTCCTGTCCACTATCCTAATTTAATAACAAACACAAAAATGCAACAGAAAACTAGTTTGGTTCAACATAACTTTCCCCCACTAAGAGTATTTGTGGTGTCCTTTGACAGAATGGCGGCCTGGGCAGGAATCCATATGGCCCTTTTCAAAAAACCAACAACACTGGATGAAGCAATAAATCCTACAAATGTCATCTTGGTGTAATCAACCAGCCATCCTGAAGTGTGTGTGGATTTTTTTTGAAGTTTTTATCTTGTCCACATACATATTAAACCGTCTCTGAGTGTCCCCATCTCACTAATGGAAAAATGCTGAGCTCGCAGCTGAATGAAATACACAGAAGACGGAACATGATGCAAAATATTGCATCTTTTCAATGGCATAGAAAACCAGTAAAACAGGCCATCTATTGTATGTAGGAAGGACATTTTAAAGGACATGTAAATAGTAAGATAGTGGAGAAAATTATGCACTGCAGAAAATGAGCTGCGGAAAGCCAATATCATTTCTGGTCTAGTACACTTGGACATCTGCATCCTGACATAAATCTCACTATTTGCAAATGGTTACTTTTGTCGCTTAAGACTCAAGTGTTCACTGTTATTTTTCTTTCTTTATTACCACGGATCATGTTATTATTTCCCCCAATAATATTTAGCAACACACTTTGAGTTTTTACAGAGTTAGTTCTTGTGCAACTCCCAGAAGTGTCTCTCTTCAGCCATCATTCTGTGCATTGTTGATAAAACAGCATCAGACCAATGAAGGGCAAAGAAAGTAAAGGCATAAAATCTAGATAAAATAGACTGCAGAGTCATTTCTGAGGCTGATGATCCCATATGCTGGAAATATGCGACTGCTTTTGACAAAAAATTATGAAACAATGATTCTGCGCTAATACTACTTACAAAGTAGACCAAGCATAAAAAACTTAGCTTGCATTTTCAGTTTTACAGACAGCGGACTGCCCTCTGAATCTATTGTCAACCTAATATATTCCGTCTTGTCTAAAAGAGACTCTTTTTACCTCCTCTTCATCTTTGCAGTTGCCTTGATACTGCTTGCTCCACCAATCAGGTTGCCCACTGATGGGACCTATTCATCATGAGCTGGTTGAAGAGATACTGCGGGCTGGCAGAGGTGAGGAGAAGGCACGTGTGTCCTATCTGAAGGTCTCTCTTTCTTGCCAATGCCCGTAACCACTCAAGGATAATGAATTCTCCCATCCTCCCCCTTTAACCTCCCTGTACGGCCAGGTTACAAATCCCCAACAACATTATACGGGAGATAACCAGAAAGTGGGCAAAGTTTCAGATAGGCGGACGGTGTGTTTGTCTCCCAGCAGGACTGTGCAAGTGCAGCTCAGGGGAATCGACTTGTTTTTCCAGGTGCTACTGTTTGAATAAGCAGACGAGGAATAAGCAGACAACACCATCCTGCTTCTGCTGCATTACCTTGGACTACTGTAAGTATCAGGACTGTTTCGGTCTTGCATCATCTTACGTCTCTGGTAGCAACACTTGGTTTTGTTAGTAATAAACCGAGAGCTTGCTGCTTTTTTTTTTTTGCTTTTTTTCTCTCTTTCAGGAGTGTTTAGAGAGTTTGGCATTGATGTAATGATCGATGAACAAAACATTTTCTACTGATTGCTGTCAGAGTCCCAGAAAATACCTGTGATTAGCGCCGGTTCTGTGACGAGCTGCACACAGACGCATTGAAAGGAACCGCATATTTTCAAGTACCCAGCTTGCAAAGCTGAATTATAGACTCTGCACAGTATTTTACAATAACAGCTTAAAAGAGAGACTATATTCACTGATGCAACTTTTTCTCTGTCTTTGCCACATGACCTGCTTTGTGCTGAACTCAGATAGTAACAGCAACGAGTATTTAGCTGTCTTTTACAAAAAATGTGTTTTGAAATTAATCTAGCAACCTTTCTGGTGTCTCTAATACAAAATTATGACATGAAAAGCCTTATTATTCTCACTGATCTGCTTTTACCCCAAAGCATTCACAGGCACCTCAGTCCATGTGCAGCAGGCCTTCCCAGCTGCAATCTGACCATGAGCTGTTCATCTGTCTATGCCCAGAACACAAAAGCCCTTGCTTGCTGACATTGCTTAACATTGTTGTCGTAGGCTCTGAAGTGGACGATAAGGTTAAAAAACAAAACTGATTTTGGGAGAAAAAAAAACTAAATTAAGAAACTGTACATAAATGCATTTAATTAATAAAGAAGAGTAACTTTTTCAGTGTCTTTTTTTTGGAACGATTGTTGGAATTGTATCAAATAAAATCAGGAATTTATAAAAGGTATATAATTTGAAGTTTTAAACATACAAATCAATAGATTGATTATCTAGTGATTATAAATACATAATCAATAGACAGATATTATTCCTCTCTCCTCAAGTTCCCATTACATTGACGTGCTCGTAGCTAAATATACAAATTGCATTATGACATCATTTAGCCACTTCCAGCCAAGTCGGCCGCCGCTTTGCTTCCTGGAGACACTGATCCCCAGAGCACGCTGAAACACTCGTCACCAAATCTGACAACATTCAAAGGAAGGTTTATAAAGTACAAAAGCATCTTTTTCTTTCTGTTTTGTCTGCACATAAAACTGGAACGTCTCATCAAAACAGAGAGGAAGCAGGCTAGGATCAGAAAAGTGAAAACATCAAAACATCAGCACTGAACGGTGCCATTTGTACATGTCAAATCAGAAATATGTTGAAAATTTGTCAGAACACTATAGCAACTTTTTTGACCTTTATCGTAACATCTTTAGTTAAATTGAAACATTTGAAAAGAGCAACAACAAAAACATCTATCTTGTTGAAATGTTAAACAGAATGTGCGATGATAGTCTCAGAGCTACAGGATATAAAATAACCATAAACTTATACATTTCTTTACTTTCCACAAGTAGTCTGTCTGTTCCTTCTCTGAGAAGCCATTACCTAAAGATTCTCGTCTTCCTTCTCCTCCTCCGCAGATTTTTTTTTCTTTTTTCAAAAGCCTCCAGATGGCTCAGGCTCTTTTTGTTGGGGCCCATCAGCATGCTTCCCGCGCTGATCTCTGCTTGCTGATACACACTATTTGATTACCCGTGCACCTGCAGCGCTGGTTTCAATTTTCAGACAGAAGGGTTTGAGTGAGCTTTTCACACTTGTTTCAATAGAAAATGAGAAGTCATTTCAAGCCTCCCTTCAGTCAAAACCGTCGATGTCGTTACAGTTTCCCATAAAGGAAATCTCAGTTGAAAAATGTTCTCATGATAGATTGATTAAAGTTACTTTTGATCCTTCTTCTCTCAGTCAGTCTTTTCCCACTCAACACAGAAAAATGCCTGTACGTAAATTTTAGGGATTTATGTTTTTTTTCTCTCTGGATGTAATTCTCGGATTTTGCAATTGAATAGGCAGAGTCATTGTGACTTTTTCAAGGTTTACGTCAATGCAGAGGATTTTATAGAGAAACTGTTAAATACATTTCTGCTAAGGTAGCGATGTGATAAAAGGGGCATGTTGCTGTGGAATTTATCACCTCCGTTTCTCAGTAGACTTCCTGTTGCTCAAAGTCCAGAAAATGTTGAAATTGGCAACACTGCCCAAGGGCCTTATTACGTTACAGGCTCGACCTGCTTACTCAGCAACTATTCAAGCAACCCGGAGAGATTTTGTGTTTTTAATGTTTCAATAAATCAAGATCTGAACTTTTCAAGGATACGTTGCATTGTTTTGACTGAGCTTGAAACTGCTCCCATCAATAACTGTATGTTTTCATTTTTACATAAGCAATGCATCAAATGTCTCAGCAGCTGCACAGTATGGAGTACCTCTCGTTTCAAAGAAGTCACCAACTGTTTCGGGATGAGGCATTGTTTTTAAACCAAAAATAGATCATTACTGGGGATGACGCATTAAATACGAAACTAAATAACCAACAAATAAATGAAATAACATATTTAATATACACTGGTTGCATTCAAATGTGGACTAATGCTAAGCTATGTCATGTCGTATAAAATATTCTTTAATGATTCTTAATTTATCAAGACATTTTTTTTTGTGTGCATCCAGTATAGAACTTGTTTATAACCAGAACAAAAATAAATCAACACTTCAGTGTGAGCTCAGGAATTCCACTTACTTTTATTTCACTCGCAAATAATTGCTTAAGCAGAAGCAACACACAAACATACATCTAGCAAGCAACTGGTAAGTCAAATAATCTACAAAGATCTACTTAGGGATTTTAGTTTTTGGTGAGGAAAATACTGTCATAAATGTTTAAAATGTATCAAGAGTTTGTCAGTCTCATAAATTAACTTATTTTGTCCTGATCCTAAGCCCTAATCCTTAATTTTATCTTAAAAAGGTAGAAAATAAATGCAGATTTTGCTGGAATGAGCCTTTATCTGTCAGTGTGCTGCACCAGAATGGCCACAATAGCAAAGAAAATGGTGTTTTGATGAAAACAGATGTTGGTTGTGCAGCTCTCGTGGAGCCAGCTTGCAGCATGTTTCAGTCTATGTGGGTTTTAAAGGTTTTCTCGTTGCCTCTGCAGCAGCAGTTCTGTCTTATAAAGGTCACCCAAGACAAACAGGTGGTTCTGTTCCCTTCAGGTTGAAGCCAGTAAAATTCAGGTAGGAGTCTGAAAACTCATGCTTACGAGGGACAGATCAAACCAATCAGGATCAGACTAGGGGTTATATTGGTAACGCCATTAAGGGGAGGATTTCATTACTACAGTCAGATATACGAGAGATTTCTCATGATAGCTGTCATAAGACTGAGGCTGTTTCACCTTGTAACCATTTCATATGTGTAATTTTTTTACTGACACATTCAAAGTGTGATATCTTTGTGAAACCTACTGAAATTGTAATTGTTTTTAGCTTTTTCAGTTTCTAATGATGCAAAAGAAGAAAAAAAACAAAACAACCCCTCTTCTTTCCACAAAAAAACCCAACAAAACAAAACAAAACAAAACAGTACCACTGATAAGAAGTCTTGGTTGGTTTTATGAGGATCTGGCAAGGAGCAATTCCAATAGGTTAAAGTTAACAAAAAGAGAAGGCCTCTCTGCACAGGGTTCTCACTAAAATGCATGTCTGTGGTTCAGTGACATGAAAATAAAACATACAGAAACGGATCAAAATAAAAATGACTTGTATATTTTTTATAGCCTCTGAAGTGATGCCCGTTTTCTAAATCTTTTTTTAACACATTACCAAGACAAACAGTGAGTTGAGGCTTTTAAAATCTAAAGAGTTCTTATGGCCTGTCACTGCGAAATGGACAGTGAGAGATGGCCGTCATCCTTGAAAATGACAAGAAAAGGGCTTTTAAGAAGATGAGTGGTTGATGTGACAAAGGTATTTCTGGCTAAGTGCCCCTTCTTTGCCCAGCAAGGACAGGGGAAAGAACACTGAAAATCCTCCATGCAACATCAGTTCTGCTTTGTTATATTTTAAAAATATAAGATTGTATAAGAACTTACAAAAAAAGTTAGAACCTATCTGCAGTCAAAGTGAAGAGAGGAGTTTTTTTCCTGTCAGAAATTGTCATACAGTATTTTTTAAAGCATGTTTCTTCTGTGCTTAGCTTAAAATCTTGTGAGAATTTGATAATATTTTAGTCATTTATATAGAACAGTCAAAGTCAGAAACGTTAAAGCATACAGTTAAGCCAAATGTTATTCATACCTCCAGAGAATTTAAGCTTAAAGTAGAGGAAACCTTGAATTAAAATGATCTTAAACCTAAAGCATATGAATAATTGTAGGCTAAAAGTTACTGTAGAAACCTGAAACATAAAATTGATTTTTATGTAATGTAACAGTTAACAATTGTGCCGTTTAAGTTTCTTGCATAATACATTGTACTAATGCTGTGTAATGTTTATTGAACTAAACATTACACAATATTAATGAGAGTAACTAAGATGTGCATATTTAATTCTCAACAATTAGTTAATAGTAAAATATTCAGTAAGTGTTCAAAAGATGAAAAAAATCCCCAACTCACCTTAAAACTATGAAAGCAATATTCCAGGAGGTTCCTGGAAGCGACATTGTACATGGAAGAAGTCCTGAAAAAGCTCATCATGACTGGAGTCTGAAGGTCTGCGTTTGTCAGCCATTCTGTGTGAGACATTCTTGAAAACAGCTGCAGAGTTATCATCACAAGTCAAGTTGTCAGATAAATCCAAAAGCTATTGTTGGTTTTTATTTTAACCTTCCGAAGTCAGTGGTCATCTTTTCCATTTTGTCTGAGTTGGCATTAATGTTGAGTACGAGCAACAATGCTCGTCTTAATTGACTTTTAAAGGCAATCTGAAAATGTACAGTCAGTTATTGTTTGTTGATTCTGTGTTGAGCTCTGATGCATCAATCTACCTTTAGGTTTTATCAGCTATAACTATCTCTAAGCCACATTCTACTGTGTGGATTCAAATTTGATCTAAGTGATAAAAGAACAAAATGTTTGATCTCCTGTAATTAAAAAAATAATCACCAGGAATCCCCCATCTGTCACTAAGACTGAACCAATATCTGAAAACAAATACTCAGAGATTCTGACTGATGGGTCCCTCATGTGCAGCAGTGGATTAAAAAGCTGAAGTCAAAGCTTGTTTTCTTCTTAAAGGCTGGTATTTCAATTTAAGTCTAAAACTAACAACTTTCTGCCGCATTTGTGCATATATTTTATGGTTAAATATCTTTTTTAATGGAAACTACATGCCTGTATTATTGTTTTGTGTATTTGGTTTGCACTGCTACTTCAATAATTTTGAATTATTCAAATTGTCTGAATTACTCGAGTGCCAAAAAGAAATCAGTAGCAGAGCAGGTTAAAAAACACAACTTTCTTCTCCTAGAAAACAGAGTGATGATCATTGGTTGGAAAGCAGAGCTCTTCTTATCAGTGTGTTGTTGTTTCCAACCTTTCCAAGATCATTCAGTGTATAACTATGACAAATCAATAACTATTAATTTCAAAATATTTTCAAATTAAGAGCTTGATATTGTTATTCATGCTTATTTATTCTTTATAGACACATGAGTGAATAAAATAGTGATTAATTACTTTCAGCTAGTCGGGACTCTTAATGGGAACAAATAGAAGAGCTCAAATCACTCTTGCTTGTGCACTGCTTACCTGGTTATTTTAACATCTTGACTTTAATTTTCAGGTTCAAGATATTTCTCCAATGGCAACAGAAAAGGGACAAGCTCGGAGTTACCGGTTGCTATGGTAACCACCGTTTGTCAGGAGCAGCCCAACATAACTTATAGCAATAAATGTCAGGAGATATAACTTTTCAACATGACAGAATGAATTTGAAGAATACATACATTTTGACACACTTCATATATATTTATATATATATATTAGTAATGAGATGGAGGGATCCATGCCCCATTTTTCTAAGGATGCGAAGTCTATCTTGACAAAATCTAAATAGAAGTGTCTGAGAGAAAGCCAGAAACACTTGGGATCAGTGGCTGGGGTTCAGATGTCCTAGTGCTGTGAATTAGTCTGATAGACGGCGCTCAGCCTGACAGAGCGACACAGTGACTGAATCACTGAAAAGAAGGTTAAGGTTGATTAAAAAAAAAATCTTGACTGTCACACTATTTCTGATTAAGGTTTTTTTCCTTCCTTTCTGCTGTGTGGGAAAAGTACTTTCACACTTGGTTAGAGAGAGTTTTTAGTGATGCCAAGAAAGTAAAAATATGTGAAATCCCAATTAACCTTCAACAAGCCCTATAAAAGAAACTATGGAAGAACTTCTACGACAGGACGTTTTGTTAGATTGTTCTTAACATTGCGAACACTGTGTTTTGTAAATGAATGAATGAAACTGTTATAAATAATGACTCTCTTTTAGACTACGTGTTAAAAAAATTATTGAATGGTAAGTGGTACTTTGTTTTGTTTTTTTTCAGACCAGCATAAGACATTTTTGAGCAGGCGAAGATGCAAACCTGAGGCAGAAATACATTAATAAATCCAATTATGTTTTGTGATTAAGAATTTCTTTCCTTATTGCTGCACGCTTCCCAGTGTGTTCATGTAATCATCTAGTTATGCTGATGTGGATGTCTACACGTTCCTGTATATGCACAAAGAAGTGACTATAAAAGGCGTCTGAAACTGGACAGAGGTGTAAGGCTCCCTCCAGTAAGCCTGGCAGCACTACCCAAAGGTCTGCAGTGGAAAACTGCAGAAATGAGGAGCAAATCCTGCTTAAGTCTTTCAGGAATAGTTTTGTTTCAATGGCAATTTGTTTTTATCTTACTATGCAATGATAGCACATTCGCCAAACCTGCTTTTGAGTAATGGTTTGAGAACATATCAATGTGCACTTGTGGATTTACTGTGGCGGTAATGACTGCCATCTTCCCTGATCCTCTGCGTGACATTTTAATGATAACAACATTATAGATGACAGTGGGTTTTTCTTTCTTGAAGTATGAATATTACCTTCATCGGCCATTTTCAAAAACATATTTATCATTTCTCTCGTCTTTCACCTATCAGAATGTAAATCACATTTCCCAGTCATAAATGATAACTTACATTTCTGCTCACTTGTCTTTACTTTGTTGTGTATTTCCTCTGTTGGTAGTATATTTCATCCTTTTTTGTCAGTCTACATTTAACTTTTTACCCTTTACATTCTTTCCATTGTGTTGTGTCCCTTCCTCAGACAAAGACAACCATGTTCAGCTGGCATATTTTGTAGGAGTTTTATTAAATTCTATAAATGGTCATGTATCAAGATCTTGAGTCATTAAAATTTCAAAGTATTTCTCGTCAAATGAAGGTCTCTTTAGTGAAATGCTATTTCAAGCTTTTAGTGTAGGCCCTGTTATTAAAGTGAGGGTTTTACATTTGAGACCATGTGTGTTTGAGGCTCTTTAGTGAGACAGGATGTATTTATGATGTACATAAAAACTGTACATTGAACCAACCAACAACATTTAGAAAAGCGTAGAAGAAGCCCCCCCCACTTGAACTGTCAGATTAGTTTAGTTTAGCCTTGTGTGTAATTGAATTTCTGTTCAATCTTTAATTAATAATTTTCATGAAGACCAACACTGTTGGTCTTCAATGTTGGGGCTCAGCTGATTTCCTATATATCAAAATTCATTAGTATAACTGTGAGCCCCACTCTTTATAAAAACCATTAACACAATAAAGTCAAATATTCATAAACGCAAATGTTGTCTTTCGGCTCATAAACGACAAAACAGACAAGTGCTGCATAATTACTCATGTAAACGCATAAAACGGCCTAGCTGGACTGTTTTTGCAGTAAGCTTCAAGATTAGCCGTACTTCCAGACTTCCAACTTCCAAGTCCAAATAAAACAGCTGATTTTGTGAAAGGCAGATGACTTGCTCACTTCAAATACATTCTTGCTTTGAAGAGTATGGAGGTTTTCAAGTTGGGAGGTGGGGGGAACTCAAAGTCCTTTATAAGAGTAAGCCCCTTTAAACAGACCACAGCGTATTTCAAGTTCTGTGTAGAGCAACTCTTTCATTTAACCAAGTACCCAGCCACATGCACTTGTGAGTCATCTTCTTCTGCAACTGTAATGAAAGCTGGCTCAACAACTGAACTGGAGCATCATATCAGAAATCAGGCTGCTGTGAAACAGAATGTGGCAACAGTGTTAAGTAAGCTAGCTGCTGTCTTCAAAAGATTAATGTCTGTAGAATATCTTTTCATCTTATGTCTTATATCTACAGCATTCCCCCAAATGTGCTTTTTGGGCAAGAAAAAAGTTAAAACAAACATAGTTTTCTCTCTCTCGCTACATGTATTCTGAATTGGTTTCTGGTGGGGTGAAATGGCTTCTGCTAATTAACGTCTGAACTATTAACCATGTTAACACAGTTCAGTAATTGTAATAATTGTAGTGCAACCTGAAGGATCCACAGTGGAACCCCGGAGCTTTTCTGTAGCAACTCCTCTGTCTGTGGAAATGTTGGTCTAAATGTGTTTAATTTGATCTGTTGCATCCGTCTGATCAGTGTGTTTACCTGTATCATGTCTCTATCAAGTCTGATTTGCTCATGTCACATCATTCTGACTCAGTGTGGTTTACCAGGCCCAGAGTTACGAGCAAAAGCCAAACAGTTGGTTCATTTAAGCTTTACTACAGATTAATAAAGTAAAGAAATAATAGTTGTATAAGGAAAAGCTGTTATTGCAATACCACGGATTATGCTCTAGTCAGATTTTGTTTTAAGAAAACGAGAGCCAGGACAAAGACGGACAAATGTAAGAAAAATACTTAAAACTGTAAAAAATGACACTGTCGACCTGGATTTTATTTATAACAATAAAGGTTGGCATTTGCAAAATGGACTTTTGTGCCTGTGTTTTTGAAATCTCTGAACATCCAGTTCTCCTATAAATGCACCATAAAGACTATCAAAAATTTCAGTAAAAAAACCCATAACACTTTGCATGTTGATGGGAGTAAAAAAACAAATTTTTTTTGCAAAACAAATGGGTTAGAGCCGACAGAACCTGATTTAGGTATGCTTGAGCCCCATGATAAAAATGTGTAAAAAGGTTTAAAATACATTAATCTTTTACTTCAGCAACATAGAAAAAGAAAAACACATTTAAAATATTGTGTTTTTTTATGTCTGGTGCTAAATTGCAGTTTCTATTGCTGCTCTAAATAGAAACATGTGGAAACACAGCAGCATCGTTTATGGTGTGTTTTGTTTATTGCTTCTCTTCAAGCTTAATCCATGGCTGGATTTCCTGGTGCTGTTTTATGTCCACTTTAATCACCCAGGTCTTTTCATAGGATTAAAGAGGACATAAAGAAAACAGAGTAAAAAGTTTGATTTTACAAACGACAGCATTCCCTGTTGCCCACATTAAAGTGAACGTATAAAGGCTAAAGTGGAGATTAAATGTGAAATGGTGAAAAATGGTTGAGATAAGATAATCAATGAGTGGGACAAACCTCGCAACAGTGACACTGGGTCCTTTTAACTTTGCTTACCTTCTGGTTCCTTAATGACACAGACAGAACAGGCACTGCACGATAATTGATGAGCCAATCAACAAGTAATTGCAACCAGTACATTAAATACGAATGGACCGTTACAGTCATGCAGATAAATCAATGCTAGCAGAAAGTTTAAGCCCATATGGTATCACTGATGTAAACTGTAAGGTCTGAACTCCAAGATGCTATGTTTATTTTGTGAATGCTGCAGAGTAAACAGCAAACTACAGATGTTAACTGAGAATTAAGTTTGCCTTGATGTCAAAAACTGCAAAACAAAAATAAATAAATACAAATACAATTTTTCAGAATAATCTGTAGATAAAATGGGTTCCAAACCCATCATTTTAACAAGCCATTACCAAGTAGTGTTGTGCCTGTACTTTGTGCTAATGTTTTGAACCGTAGCTCAAAACCCTTTGAAATGTCATCTTTGTTGGAAGCCTCCAGTGTCCACAGTTAAAGAGCTATTAGCCTGGAGCTGGCATATTTTCCTCTGCTTACTCAGTCAGTTTGGGAAACGCAGCAGTCGGAAGGCTCTGGTCATTGTGAGGTCTGATGTAATTTTGGCTCATGCATTTATTTTGGTTAGAAAATGAAAACAAAATGATGAATTTGCTCTTGATGAGAACATCTTTCTCCAACAGTATTGTTATATTTGAAATCTGGATGCTGTAGAGCATTTGTGACTGTGGAACGACTCACTCTGCGTCTATCTCTCTGCGGCCGCTGCCTAAAATCTCAGTTGATGGCAGCACAGATGGCGCTATAGTCGGCACACATATACACAGTCAACATAAACGCATTAAACCAAGTGATAGAGAAAAAGAGCAGATGCTATATTAATTTTCTCTCTGTTAATCCAATTCTCTGCGGCATGCCACGCTTTCCCGTTTGCCTCCCGAAAGCCCGCTGAATTGGTATTCTTCTTCAGGCACAACTTCCTGCGGTAAATATTTATGGAGGGGACTGGCATGAGGTGATAAGGAGAAAGGGTTCGTTCACGATAAAACAGAAGTATTTAAACAGAATATTTAATGACAACACTCGTTTCTATACGACACAATAACATTTTAGAGCTTTAAAAGGCGTTTCTAGAAGATTTTTGGTAAAGGTCAAAGAGGCTTTCTGAAAACTTTTCTTCGCCCTGGAGCAACGTGCTGTGTAGTGACTGTTTTTGTCGCGGCGCTACAATCATAAATGAAACCGTAAAATGCCGTACAGCGCTCTGTGGGCTGCAAGATTAAAATAGAAAACTATTTGTCCACACAACAGAAAAATAAAAACTACGCTTGAGGTATAGAAACATCAAACTCCTAAATCCAGCTAATCACATTTCTTTGCTAGCAGAATGTACAATTTAGATATTGACTCTCTTGAACATCCAAGTTCAAAGGGCCTCGATAAGCCTTTCAGTAATATTTTCTTTCTAATGCAACAGCTGGACACAAACTCACTAAGTAGAAAGGCTGTAAAATCACGTCTTAAAGCTGAGCTAAATTGCTACTTAACACCTACATCTAGGTTTTTTTGTTTTGTTTTATAGAATATCTTTAAGAGTCATAACCTAAGTACACAATCTGCTTTGCACAGAAATATATTTATAGCAGAATCTAATATTATTTCTAATATTATTATTTTCTTGCTTGTTGAAAAAAAGTAAAATTAGAATAAACACAGACTTTAACTTTTGACACATGGAGTGATAGATTTGTTTCCCCACTTTTAAAAATGAGGTGTGTGATGGCAAGCTACACAGGGTAAGATCCACATCTTATCATAAGTTGGCTTTCACTTTAGTTTGTTTTGTAGTTTAAGTATTCTTTATATTTTCTTCCACCTTCCAATGTTTATATGGAGTGCAGACATATTAGCAATACAAGGTTGAAATTCAATTATGTTGTATTAATATAGTTTTCTTTGTTAGAGTTACCTGGGTGTTTGGCTCCCCTCCCTGGTGACAAAAGGTGTGGCAAAGGGCTGAGGTTCCTGAAGTACTGCTGAAGGCCTCATTGGACTGAACCACCTGTGTCATGCTGCGAGGTTATTTGGGTTTATTTCATTGTTTGTGTTAGTTGTCAGGTGGCAGCCATATTTTGTTTTCCCCTATTGAGTCCAAATGGTTTAGCTAAACCAGTATTTAAATCCCTTTATGTGTCATTTCAGTGAGGTCAGTTTGTTGTCTTGTCGGTTATGTCTTGAGTCTAGTAATTTGTGTTGACCTCTTTTATTGGCATGCCTGTTTAATTTTTATGTTAACCTTTGTTCATACTTTTGGGTAAATAAAACCCCAAATTTTTTTAATTCAACACCTGTGTTCTGCACTTGGTACTGTTTGGTCCCTGACATGGTGCAATAGATCCACCTGATTCAATATTCAGGTGTCTGTGGTCACACTTTGGACTAATCATTTATCACTTGGCACATTTTTTAATGAATCATTTTATTACTGTCCAAATGTTATTGTTTTCAGCTGTGATTAACTTTTATTTGGTACTTTTTTGCCAAATTATTTTAGTTTGGGATGACTTCGTTTTCTCTATATGGTTTTCTCCAGTAGATGTGTTTTGTCCGAGTCTCTACTTGTAACACATTAATTGTACTTTTTTTTGCCGTCTGTTGCTTATCCAAGATAAAACATATTGTTTTAAATAATTTGAAAACTAGTTTGATTAATCCGCAAAATAAATGACTTCGTATCCACCAATGGGGTGCAGTCTTCGGTAGTTTACATTTCATTTATGTGTCTATTGTCAACAGCGACAATCTCAGATGACCCAGACTGGTCTCTCTATAAGACTGGAGCTGTTGTGTATTTTACTTATTGAGTATTTTATTTAATAATTCTTTATTAAATTAAGTGGATGGAAATGTGTTACAGTGTATTCCCAGCCTTTATTTCCTTAATTTAAAGTGTTCATTGAGTTGAACTGGGGTTAGATAACATTGTGTTCTCCCTCTCCATCACCCTCAGCTCTGGATTCAGAGGACTGTGTTGAGGCCCCTTTGCACTCCATGCTTACTTAATTGCCAGATAGCACGATGCTCAATAAAACCAATGAGTTGTTGTACTAAAATGCATAACCTGAGTGTTTCACAGCTGCCTTTTTGAGATGAAAATGTTCTCAACATTTGTTGTACTTTGTTATTTCACATGTATAAAAGATTAATTAATGAAAAAGTGTGTTTTTCTTGTCCAATGACCTTTAGAGTTAGATCAGTCAAAACTTGGAAATAATTCAGCATATTGTATGTCTCCTAAATTTCTAAGCTGTGGTAAGAGGTGACCAAAAAAAATAAAAAAAATAAAAAAATCAGAGTAACTCCTTGGTTATCAAAGTGTCTGCAACAGCAGGTACCTGGTGTCTCCATGGTAACCTCTGCTGTACACGCTGATCAATGTTGGCATTCCTCACAAGTTCAAATAATCACTTTGGGGTGCAGCTCAGGATTGCACTGGACGGTCGGCTCACGCAACAAAAACCACCTCTTTGTTACCTTCCATTGTAAGGTGTCAGCACCACTGGTATTGATTCAGCAACATTTAACAGCACAAACATGCAGCTGCGTTGTGCTTCCTGCAGGTCAGTGTTACTCTGTGCTTGGCTAACAGCTCTGCTGCTGACCCTTCGTCTCTAAGCTCGCTGCTTTCTGCGTGTCCTCTGTGGTTAGCTGGGCCGTCTCCTTGTGGCTGTAGGGATGACTATGCCGCTTCACCTCGACAACAAACCATGTACTATCTTATACACATCACTGCAACATGCAGAGTCCGTGGAGTCAAACATAAACACAGTTTTCTTGATACAAAAAAGAGACAGTTTTTACTCGTTATACACTCTGGCTCGCTAAGACTAATAAAAAAGCAAAGGCAAGCAATCTTTAATGAGTAAACATTTCCTCTTATATCCCTTCAAAAAATAAAAGAAAAAACTCAAAGGTTACATAGACTTACTGCTTGCAAGAGCATGATATTCATGTTTAAAACTGTCGTTGTGATTGTAGTTGTAGCAAAAAGATTATATCAGGTTTTATATTGTTTTCGTAAATTAACTACTGCAAATAATGGAAACATAATAATGCACAATTAATCACTTGGCAGGAGTGTTATTGTTGTTTTGATTCGCTTTTAGACGAATCCAACAGGCAAATCACACAAAATGAATTTAAATATACATATAATTGGCATGTTGGCTGCTTTTTTTTCTTCTTTTTACTGGGACATGAGTGGAGAAACCAACTGAGAAATAGTTTAACCATTGGAAATGTTGAGTATGAGACAGGATGAGCTTTTAAATCTTTTCAAAGGCGATACTTGGCAGCGAGGACCCCACTGTGACAGATGGCAGAGGGAGGTGGGGGAATAGAGGAGTACGGCAGATCAGACCTGACTCATGATTGAAGCACTGGAGGATGAGGGTTTTTGGAACTCGGGACGAAAACTGGGTGATGCAAGAAGGGATTTCAGGATTGAACCGAAACATGAATCATCTAACTTTAACGACACTTTGGAGGGTCCCGACCCAGGAGAGCTTTTCAAGGGGTTTGAACAAGTTTGCAAAAACATGAAGCGTTCCATTATAAGGCTCTCAGTGAAGGACGCTGTTACGCTTAATTTCGCTCTCATGTTGAGCTTTGTGATGAGATGGATTCATTGCATCGCATCTTGAACCTGGGTCGTTCTTATTTGCATGCAATTAAGAATTTAGCCGAGCAAAGGACATGACTCTCTTATGCTGCTTATGCTTGTGGGGGACTAATTGCAAATGTTGTGAAGCTGTCTGAAGCCTATTGCTGGATTTATTAACCCTTTTGTTGTGTTGTTTTGTGGTTATTGTAAATAGGTTTTGCTGGGAAGAAGCATGCACACACAACTCTGATGAAAGCAACCGAGTCATCGGCGATTTGAATCGCAGAACTGCACAGCTATAAATGTGAAGAAGTGAAAATCTAAAAATCTGATTTGGAATCTAATATCAAATAAATAATTATATAGTAGTAAGCTAACATGCTTTTACTATTTTTTTTATGTTACTTCAGCAGATTTTATTTTATTGTGAGAGAATTTTGTTGATTACAATACAGTATTAGAACAAAATAAGCATGATTTTAAATTGGAAGGACGTTTTCAATTCAGAGGTTCGGTAGAGAACATTAACAACATCATGAAGAAGAAAGAATACGGTAGGCAGGCCAAGAATATGCTGTGAAGAAGTTAATTTATTTAGATTATAGAACAATATAAAAACTTTTTTTTTACCAGGCTATGCCCATGGTAATTCTGGAAGAGCAGCAGAGCTTCACAGATCAGCTCCTGTTGACAGGACAGTTTTTGTACTATTTTGCATTGATCTTACACATGAAATTTCAATAAAACAAATAGTTTGTTGCATGGCAACATGTGAAAGTGATAATGTTTGCAAGACAATCTCCTTATCTAAAATCAAAGAAGTCCAACTTTCCAATCTCCCTGTTTTGAACTGGATTCTCTCCCTCTCGGCATGATGCTTGTGACCCAGGAGGAATCTTAATGAGTTTACTGCTTCGCCTGTTTCCTAACATCCAACACTTACCGCCATCTGTTGTGCTTAAGTACAACCCGCCCTCAAGTCCAAATCTCATCACCTGATTTTCAAGTTATGCTGCTCTGCTCCATTCTCTTATCCCCTCGTCCTCCTTGGGGAGTCGGTGCCTTTGGAGTCGGGCTTTGTGGATGGAAAGGGTTCAATCTTTATGGAACGCTGGGTATTCAATCTTGTCTTTCCTCTGCACCTCCTTGATGATCTCTGCAGTCCTCTTTAGCTTTATCTTTCAGAGAGAAGCAACTATCTGCATCATCTCCCTCCCTCTGTAAATTGTTTTTCCACACCTCCAGTGACTTGTTACACACTATCGTGATTTACTGAGTGATGCTTCAGTGATGTTTGTATCTCTTTGTTTAATCAAAAAGAAACTAACACAGGGGGATAAGTATTAATGTCTTTTTCTCCACCTATGAGGAGCTGCTGTTTTTGTTTCGAGACAAAAGATGGGCAGACCTGTCTTGTTTTTACAATCTGATGTGAAATGTTTATGTATTCTTGTGGCGTAACATGTTGTATTAATAAAACAACATCATAACATATAGTATTAACCTGCCAGCATTAAATAACGGTAAAAGGCTTTTACATTATTGCGCTGTTTATTGAAGAACGTTGCTACTTTACAAGCTATCTGATGTTTATTCATGTTCTTACCAAGCCTCTAATGTCCCCTGGTGCACAGGCCATGCTCTAGTTCAGTGTTTATATTGAAAATGTGTGGGTTTTACAGCTGCATTTACTAGTAAGAGTATTAAATAAATGTAATGCAGATGAAAGAGACTTGTGTACAGCCAGCGAAGCAGAAAACCAGCGCTGTTTTATTTCAGAGCAAAGTTCAACTTGCTTTTTAAGGACACATTGACATGGCCAAATTTCTCAAGAAGGCACAGAATGAAATATGAGAAAAGCAAATTGTAAATTATTAGAGTGAATTTCTGCCATATGTTGGATTAAACAAGTACTCAACACATCAATATCAATATTTTTAACAAGACCATAAATGTGAAATTTCCCCCAGATGTTGACAAGAACCCAAATAATCAACACATACGAAAACATTGGGGAAATGTACTTCATAATTGAAGTTGTGTTATAAAGTTACACATTGCTTAGTATTTGTTGCTTCGTGTTTGCACAATGTGAAGGAAAGAGGAGACCAACTGCACAGACAGCCTGCGAAATGAGATGCAGGTGATTGTTTTTTGTGATTGGCAACAAGAGACCGTGATCGGCGATCACCGATCATACACTGTTTCACAAAAATCGGCCAATTTTGATTGGTTGGCCGATCGATCGACACTCCTCTAATCACAAATTATAAACCTGAATTGGAAACTACTTTCAAACATTTCTGGGCATTCACACTTGTTTCTGGTTTACTTCTGTTCACTTCAGTTTCCTGAGGGGTTCTTCAATTATGTCAGACTACTGTGTGCAGCCCTCAGCGATACCTGAGTGCCTTATCGCTTTGACCAACTCTGTTTCAGTTGATGCCAAAAACTTAGACAAACCAGGATATTTTGAGTAGTTCTAGTTTCAGGATTGTGAAAGATGTTTGTTGTCAGTTTGCTGTTTGTTGTGACGCCTCCTTTTAATTTTCTGCTTACAGATGCTTGGCAATAAAAGCCTCGTCTGCCCTTCAAGTCTGTTCTTCCCACCAGAGATCTGGGCTGTGGAGGTGAGGAAGACCAATGTCGAAACATTTGACAAAATGGAACATCCCTTTTTTAAATAACATCACTAGAATAATTAGCTCTTTTGTTAATTCTGTTGTTGGAGCATCGATGTGAAATGAGAAGCGACAGCTTTAAGCAATTTGAAAGCAGATGACAGTCTGTGGTTGTGTTTTTTATTAGAAGATTTCTACAAAAAAGTACATCAGTTCATCTTTGGTAATAGCTCCTTCAAGTCTCCTCTCTTCTCAGTTCTTTCCTCTTTTAAATCTATCCTAGGAATTGAGAAATCCCTCTAGATGCTGTGCTGGAATCGATTTCCAGGTCACAGACACACACACACACGGAAAAGAGCAAACAAGGTCACATAAAGCAGAGACACTGGAGGAGTTCTAAATCTCTGACAGTCAAAGTAGAGCTATCAGGGTTTCTTTATTCCCTTAACACTCTTTCTTGGCTTTAATAAAAAATATTTCAGGGTCAGGGGAAAATATTAATGAACTTCCTAATGTAATAATTACCATTTCAGCAAAATTAATTAGAAGAAATATATCATTTCTGTCATGAATCATGGTTGTGAGTAGGAAGGAAGGTTTTTTTTTTTACGAGCAGAAAAATAAGGAGTATCATGAAAAATTTAATTAACAAGCTCACAAAAATCCAGTCAGGATGACAAGCTGGCAACTAGTGGGTGCAGATAGTAAACGGGATGCTATGAGTATGACCAGCTGATGGATGAAAAAAGTACATGCCCAATTTACATAATGGGATTACTGGATGAGTGACAAGTGTCCTGAGTACTAATGAATGGCAGGTATGCTGGAACTGAAGCCTGAAGAAAACTAATGAAAGGGAATGACAAAAATGGACTAGACGAACTGAATTGGTATCAAATGCAAAAGCAAACACAAACTAGATAAAAAAGCAAAAAAAAAAAAAACAAAACAAAACATTTGATTTGAGGTGCAATTGCCACTTTACTAATTTGCACCCTGCTCTGTATGAAGTCCTTGGCATTTAACCATTTCTCAGTTTTGTACTGTAAACAAAACAATGTGCACATTGTGGTTCTGCAACTTTTGGACACATCTCTGCTTCAACAATACTGAATCTAAGCAATTAGTTTTTTGTAGGACACTGTAAAAGTTCATGTGACTGTGGTTTGTTGGACCACAGTCACACTTTAAAGTTTCAGTCCTCCATCCCTCAAGGAATGTAGTACGAAACCCCTGTTGTATTTGACTTACAAGCATTTTTGTGATATTTTCATAATCTGAAGATATGCAGTGGTAAAGTGCATCAAACTAAGCATTATTTAAGCTAAGTCATACCACAGTAAATAGAAATATAACGCTAACTATTATGTGACGCTCATACGTCGTCACATATTAGCTCCACTAATTTTCTGAAAAACAAATAAAATATTGGCTATTTACCAACCCTGTAAATGTTATTGATGCAAAGGATTGAATGTATTCAAGAAACAAAGCAATAATCTTCTGGAAAACTGACAGCTGTAGTGTCAACCTTCTCCTGGACACAGTCTCAGGATCCTGCATACAAACTTCACTGGTGATTTAGAGACAGCAGATGGGATCCATCGATTGCGCTCCCCAGAACCCAACATTTGGCTGGAACTATACTTTCTCATTTTCTCTTTTTTACCACCATACTTTACTCACACACATTTTACACATAACTTCGGCAGTCTGCTTCAACTGGAGTTGTTTCTTCTTCCATTTCATCATGTCTGAGGTCACAGTAGACTGAGATGCAGCACAACTCGCTGTTTCACAGTAGTGTAAAAGTTTGTTACAACATCTGAGTCTTTTAGTGGCTCGTCAAAGTTTTGCCTTCTTATAAAAAATTACTGTGCTTAATTACATACATATGTAATACATTTTTTAGGGATATGTAGGAAGAAAGGAACTGTGAGAGTGTAACCGATAAAATATTAGAAACTTAATCATTTAGAAAACATCACATTAAAAATATAAACTATATGGGCAACACTTACAGACACAATGCATTGCTTTATTTCCTATGTGAGAAAATACAATGGAGGGACAGAGAGAAACACAGGGACAATAACAGCTTTAATGAACTCAAGGAAAATATGTGTTTGCTGTCTTTACCAGGAGCTCTTTTCCTCCTGATTTTGTTGTCTTATTGTTTATGAACCTACTTGATTATTTTTTTAATCTGTGAAGGGTCATCTATATTTAAGCTTTTGCCTACATACTGCACCTACTGCAGGTAGTAAACTGAATAATAAATCAAATAAATTTAACAGTATGACCACACAAGTTTAATGATGTAGCATCCTTCGTTTAGAGTACACAATTCAAACTGACATGTAAAAAGGCAATAAAAACAGCAGGAGCATTTGAGAAGTCTTGCTCCGTTGTTTGTGTGGTTGTTTGTGTAGATTATAGTGTGGTACTTTTAGCTGGCAGATATTTGGAATAAACTCATGTTTTAACCTTAACAAAGTACAGCTGTTATTTTGTCATTTTATATTTCAGGAAATGTAGCCAATGTAGCCTGACCTCATCTAACAGCGAGTTAAATTGACTCAGAAGTCAAGACTAATCTTTTTTTTTTAACTTCTTGTCTTTACTTTTGGTGCCCTCCACACTAAACCCCATTTCGACTAATCTGAACTACCCCATCAAACTCTTTTTTTGTTGTTGTTTTCAGGTTTACAGTTCACTATAAAATTTTTCTGAATTACTATCACATTTTTGTTCATTTATCATATTGTAGATGATCATGTGTGAAATTAGCATAACACAGAAGACATGATGTCTTCTGTTTAACAAGACAGAGACATAAACTGTATTTCATAATATCTAAAAGCCCCAGAAAGCTGCGATGGCTCAAATACTTTAACATGTTCATTAACAGAAAACAAAACTTACCATCAAGGGATCTGGCATGAGTTTTTCTTTGTTGTTGTATTGTTTTTTAAACTTTTATTGAAAAATTTGAAAATTTATTTTCTTTGAAGCCATGCAATTGAAATATATTCAGGTCCTCTGTAGATAAATTTGGGCTCTCCTCTTTAATAAAAATATTCATTCTGTTTCAACACAATAGCTGACAAAATCAACAATTGTGTAAATTAACTACATGTCTGTGTTTTATTATTATTATTGTCTGCTCTTTTAATAAAGTAAACTCACCCACAAAAGCTGCATATTTGAACTAGCTGCAACGGCAGGACAGTCCAATCTATTTTCTGATTAATATTAATAAATAAATATCTTCACACAGACAGAGGGAAATGCGAAAGAAGCATAATTACTTTGTTGTGAGACAGTAGATTAATGTTAATTTTTTACCTGGAATCTGAACACACCCCCCCCCCCCCCACACACACACACACACACAATGTAATAATAAAAAGTTTTATTAAAAAGTGATGCAGAGACTTTATAGATGAAGTTTCATAATATGTTATTAATTTTTTCAACATCAGATCTACTTATAACTTGGTTTCATATAGTCCAGGATACTTTGCAGGATAAATAAAAAAAGTGGAGTGACATCATCTTTAATGTGGCTATTTAAGCCTTTTGCGATATTTTCACCTCTGCCATAGATCTCAATGATACAAGTTTAGTATTTTAATTGCTAACTGGTGTCTGGATAAAAAAAAAGCTTTTAAAGTCCGACAAATACGTCAGGTTACAGCAAGCAGAGGTTTTGTTACGCTTTATTATCAACCAGAAGTGGAGTCAGGTGGTGTGTCAGATACAAATCACTAAGGCAATACTTACTGCAGACAGCACAGAAAGCAATTTTACCTTGGGTGGTGGAGATAGAGGAATTGTAGGAGTTAAAAAGATGAGGGATAGTGGAGGAAGGTCGTGTGCTAAGAATAGTGGGAAGAAAATGATGGGGTGTCTGTAGAGAGGGAGATTTAAAAGAATGCTGAGAGACGGTTTGACATGCTCTGACAGAAAACGTTGCTTAGAGGAGATGGAAGTGAGGAGCCATGGTTGTATGAGACCTCATCTTCAGCAGAAACTGTGCAAATTCAAGACAGAGGAGCTGATATAAAATCTTTATGACAGCAGGTGTCATTCCTGTAGAAGCATCATTGACAGAACAAAGAACGCCACCTATCTTCAGGGAATATGTACTTCTGTTAATGTAGGAGGAAAAAAAATAGATAAGCCTCATTTTCCTTTTAAGCATTGCCTCACTAATGCAAACAGGTTGCTATTTATTTTTCAATCCCTCGCCTGGCAGTGCAGAGTTAAATGATTCAGGTGCCCAAACCGTGATCGAGAAAACGCCTCTTGCCAAAGAAGTTTGCACAGGTGTACAGCCAGCTGGCAGCGACTACAGTTAATGTGCTTAAAGGCAGAGAATTCAAGTAGGTATTCAAAAAGAATAATTTCCCCCTATATCAGCTTGAGACTAACAGCTTCAAGCCAAACTCAAGTTTCAGATAATATCTGCTGGTAGCTTGTGTGGGAACTTCTCTAAAGGTAGATTAATGTTTTTGGACTTATCTGAATATGCAGAGAAAAACATCTAAACTATATTTTTAATTTATGTGGACTGAAAGCCAAAATAACATGAGTCTGTAGTCAATAAGTTTATGGCCACAGTGTTTCCATCTTCATAAGACTACTTTCAGCAATAATTATGCACCATGTCACAAGCTCCAATCATCTGAACATAGCATGTGAACACTGAACTTCAGTGGAGTCACCAGATCTCAATACAACATAACACTTTGAGATGCGGTAGAACAGGAGATTCATTATGGATCTACAGTCAACACATTTCCAGTAGCTGTGTCAGACTATCAGGTCAGTATGGGCCAATACCTTGGTAAAAACTTACGCATTGGCAATTAGCTAAACTACTAGTGAGGCAGTTCTGATGGCAAAAAGGGGGTCAAGATTAGTAAAAGCCTGGTAAATGTGTGATATAATGACCAATTTGTCATTATATCTTTATGCTTAACATCACTGCAAGTGTATGTATTATATATATATACATACACTTGCAATGATGTTAAGATAAAGATATATCTTAAATAAATCATACACTTATATTATTATAGATATAATATAATACACTTGCAGTGATGTTAAGCATAAAGATATATCTTAACTAATATATATATATATATATATATATATATATATATAATATAATATATATATATATATATATTATATATATATATATATATATATATGTTCTGTTACATTGCAAAATGTAACATGAGTTTCATGAACAATCACAGTTCATATTGGTTTAATCTTTTAGTACAAGTGTGATTAGGGTATTATGACGATAATCTTGGAGTGCCATCCAGATGGTTTGAGCATTCAGCATGTTAAATGAATTACTGCATTACTTCGGTTTTTGAAAACAACAGCTTCCTTAGATTCATCATGGTTTGTTATTAAAGACTTAAATCCCCCTAAATGCAATGCTCGATAGTACTGGCATACCCTACATTGTGCTTTTATTTTACCCAGGAGGGCAAATGGATGCAAATTCAGATGAACTTTTGACCCAGCATGCTTAAGTTTCAACAGTGATGAATACAGATAAAGAATTTGCATGCCTACGGCAAACTGTAAATGCAAAAGACACATGAGATGGGCATCATCTGAAATCTTTATAGCAATTGCAATCAGGCCAATGCACACAGTTGTCAATGATTCGGGTTTGACACGAGGAAGAAATATATTGAGTTGAGAAATATATATACACATCTCAGGGTCTGTGTTTGAAAACTGAAGTCCTTTGTTTATTAAAAACTTGCACATTTATTGCACCAAGGACGATTAAACATGGAAGCTGTGGTGCAGAATAAAAAACCAAAATGCAAATGTGACTCTGCTAATATTACAACCTCCAAAGACCAAATACATGGGCAGAGAGACGAGATCTGCTGTTTTTTCTCCATGGTTGCAGATGTGGGGCAGGGGGAACACAAGCCAAACACAAAATGTGGAGAGTGACACTTGATTTTCACGCATAATGAGACTCAGGTGGATACTTAAAGTGTGTGGGAAACAGGGGAAATTAACATGTTGCAGATCATATCAGCATTATTAGCTTGGAGAGATTTTTGAACAGCTACTTGTAAACCTGTGGCAAACACATGCAAACAGGGAAAATTAAAGGTCAGGCTGCTGACAATTCGCTTGCTCCTTCTGCACGTGTATTTTATTATTATTTATTTTTCCAAGCAAGCACCTGTCACTCCTTGTCTGCACATTCACGTATCATTTCATAAATCAGCGTCTGGGTTTACCATTTTGTCATGTTATGGAAGGCAATGAGCCTTTATATGTGTCTGTATTATGTTCGCTGTGCTACGCTGTGATGTACTATTGTTTCTGGGAAAGTTGCCAAGACAACAGGACTGAAGCTGAAGTCTAAGACAAGGTTATATAAGAGCAAATCTCTGTCTGAGCTGTGTCAATACCAGGATGTAAACCGACACACAAGGCACTCAAAACCGAACCAGAGTCTCTGTTTGTGTTCTTAATGCCATATTGTGGAAGTCTCACTCAAAGCATTCAAATTTAAAAAGGTTGAGCTGGATATGTCAAGAAAACCCCGCGAAACTAGAAAAGTCCTGGATACGACTCTTCATTTCAAAGACTGCATCTCGTAAGGATTTTAATTTATTTAAGGTTTTGTGATTAACTGGTTTGTTATTAACTGGTTTGTTATTAACTGGTTTGTTATGAGGCTTTGCCAATTTGCTGTGCGGACAATTAAAAACAAAGGATTGTCTTTGTTAAAAATTAAAAGCAAAATGAATCAGAAGAATAAACCAACAAAAACAATAATGCATAACAAAGAGGACTGTCATTCCGGAAAGGGGAATATAGCTGTCTATAGTTTTGATCAAAAGGCGCTAGCTGAGTCACTGACTGTTTGTAATAACAAATTAATCCACTGCAGAGGAAAGTTACTTTTCATTTAGATAAAGAAGGAAGAAGACAGAATCTCATTGTCTACAGCTTGGTTACCCACACGGGAAGACATTTGGTTAATAATCAAATTCTATATGTTTATTTATTTGTAAATGTGCTTTTTATTGATCCCTTCCACTCTAATTAAATCACTAATTATTTTTTAATGCATAATGCTGTTAAAACTATTTACAGATCTCTTCAGTTTTTATTCTTTTGCCACATTTAACTGTTTCAAATAATCAATTAATTTCCAATATGGACAAAAATTACATACATGTAGCAGATGTCTTTGCCTTGATCTGAACTAATCTGTGGGTAGAGCTAAACTCTTACAGGAGATGTTGTCTCTCAAGTTTGAGACAACATCTCCTGTATGTTCCTGTATGTAGACAACATCTCCTGTACTTGTCTCTCAAGTTTGTTTCTGATTGTAAACATACAGTACGAGTCTTAAATTGAACTTTCTAGTTTTTACCACCAAACAGACAATTCCAATGCCACACGTTGTTGCAGCTGTTGCCAAGCTGATGTATGTGCATATCTTGGAGCTTTCTCTTGCATCATCTTGGTGTGTTGCCAGGTTTGCAAAATAAGAGGGAATGCTACTGTTTGCTTTAATCCTCTGACTCCTTTCAAAGAATGCGGCTCATGAAGGATTGTTGGGTTTTAACAGGCTCACCCAGGGTAACCGGCTTCTCAAATCCCTCCAGAAGTGATATGTGTCTGTACCCATGAGCTCTTTTGTGTTTTTTTTGTCTTAAGTCTAGCTAATGTGCACAAAAGTAGATGGTGAGATTTAAAACAGGGTGAGCAGAATTAAGATCCCATCTGACTTTGATAAAGTGAAGGCTGTTTAAGAGTAAACTTGTATATTTATACAAGTCAGTCTCTTTGAAGGTCTTGTTTTCCAACCATTAATGAGGATGGCGTCTCTTAGCCAGGTACACACTGAAAGACAGCTTCACTCCTGACTCATCTCCATGTGTTCACTCTCGTTTTTCTTTTTTCTTTTGGCGTTGTGAAGTACATCGATGACAAGAAGTCCTTTGATGCACTTAAATCCAATACCAGACATAGTTGAGACATATTTAAATACTCTAATCTGCAGACCTTGATGCAACTTTTTTCTCTTTGTTGGATATCAAAATAATAAACAAAAGCCCATAATCATTCTTTGAAAATCATGGATTCTTTTCGTTCCCCTTCACCATTGTGCTATACTTAGTGATGGCCTTTCACATGACATAAATTGAAATGCACTGGAATGCGTGGTTGTAATGTTTTGGGAGGTAAAAAGGGATGATTAATAACTTTTCAACACATTGTATGCCTTACTGTATTTAAAACAAAAAAACAGACTTTACATTCTTTAACTTTCTTTATAACCCTCTACACTTACTTTTGTACTGGATATGGAAACACAAACAAATTTCTCCAGTGTGGCGAACAAGGAGAGGGCATATTAGTGACCTGTGACAGTGACAGCACATTCAATCAAGGGCAAAGGCCAGGAGAAAATAAAGCGTCTGCAGAAATTTTTACTCCTTTGATACTTGACTTTCTACTCTTCAAGGGAGGACAACAGCTTTTCCTCTTTGAAGAGGGAGAGAGAAAAAAAACACAAATATGAACCACTGTCAATATATTTTACTGTGGATAAAATATAGTGTGAAACCACAGACTTCGATGCTGCAAGGACCGTGTATGTCGAAAGCGAAAAGATCAGAGGAGGGAATTCAAATTGTATTTCCAAAGGGATTGTCACTGTGCAAACGTGGCTCCTTCAACACTCTTCCTTCCCGGTGTCGTTTCGCCTGGAGCCCATAAATCTGCTCCAGAATCCTCCCAAACATTGGAGTCACTGTTGCCATGGAGGCCACCTCAATATCAAGTTTCCCCTCCTCTCCTAATATTGTTACAGGCCGTATGAACAGCACCATTTCATTACGGGCCCCCTAAACCAGATTAAAGCGGTCCTGCTGTGGAGCAACCGGGGGCCTCAGACAGCTGTTAGAGAGGGAATGACTGGTACAAAAAAGCCATTTACATGTTCTGAGATCCTTCTTTATTAGATTTCCCCAGATGTTGTGATCATGAACATAAGGTGTATCGTGTCTCCCGCTCTCCAGTGCAGTATAATAGGACTTTATTTATAGCTCTGCTACACCTTCATGTGAATGATCATCTGAATTATCGAGCTGTTGTCACGTTGAGTAAATTGTTACTAACCTCCTTTTAATTGGCATCCTTTTGCTTGCAAAACATTTATATCATTTGAACATTTTTAGCTTTTTTTTTTAACAGGGCAACCTTAAATTTAAATGTTTTTTTTTGTTTTTGTTCCCAAGTGGAATGCATATGTTATGCAATACACCAGCACAGATTACTGAGACTAGAAAGTAGAGATCCACATCTCAAGTAGGAGTGTGTTTTGACAGGCCAGGAGATTAGCAAAGCTCTCCACAGATCTGTCCATTGAAGCGTGGTATGAAGAAAGACACAGATGAGAAACAGCTATAAGAAGTCCGGATCAGAGCTTGGTAATCAGCCTTACAGGGAGCGAAGTCAACATGTGCAAGAAGATGTTCAGAGATGAAATTGGCCCTATATACCTTGCATGGCAAAAGTCTTCCAGCAGGACAACAAACCTAAAGCCAAGTCTACAAAAATGGAATCATTTAGATCAAACCATATTCAGGTTCAGAACTAGCATTTTTTTAAGGAACTCTGAAATAAACAACACATTTATACTGTACTTTTAAGAGAAAACTTAGGCCTAAGCGTCTCCCCACACTTTAAACTATTTAACTTCCTTCATATGTAAGGATATTCATGCAAGGATGAAGCTCCTACTCTTAAAACTATCAAGTTACACTGAATGGTTTTATGCTGGCCTCTTATTTTTTTGTTTGTTTGTGGGTGAGAGAAGAAAAGAGGCACAGAAAAGCTGCAGCTTGGAACTCCTTTCATCACCCTGTAGGTAAGTAAATGAAAGAACAGAGATTTATTTAATTTATGTAACTGAAGATTTTGTCAGCTATCAGGCTGAAACGTAATCAAGTACATCATTCATTTCAATACAAATTCAATTAAACATACTTTATTTATCCCAAAGGGGAATTAAATACTGCTGTAGCTCATATTGATTCAATATTTTTCTAAGAGTTGCTGTAGATGTTAGTGCCTCTGGGCTTGAATGATCTCCTGTAGCAGTCTGAGGAAGCCTCTGACTGAAGGCACTCAGTCTTCAGGATGCTTAGGGTGGGATTTGTGAATGATGTCATGGCACAGTTGTAGTTCAGAGCTGCTTCTGGTTGAAGTTGAACTCGCAACAACACTGTTCATGTGTCAGGATGGTCCTGTCAAAGTGGATCCCTAAATCCAATTGAGAACCTGAGTCAAAAACTGCTGTTCACAGACATTGTTCTGACAGAACCTGAGCTTTTTTTTTTTTTGGGGGGGGGGGGGGGGGGGGGGGGAACAATGGGCAAGTAAAGCTGGGAGAGATTCCCCCAAAAGGATTACAGTCGCAAAGAAATGGTCCAAAAAGTGCTGACTCTGGAAAAAATTATTTGTAAGTAAAACAAAGAATAATTTTTCTTCCACTACCTAGTCATGTGCTGCTTTGTGTCACATAAAATTCCGATGAAATACACAGAACTGGCTGTAAAATGACAAAATGTGGAAAAGGTTCAGGGGTTAAAAAACAATGGGGGAGACGCAGACATGGAGGGAAGCTGAGGAAGGCTGTCGTGTTTATACAAAACTCAGCAGATACTCAAGGCACGGTAATGTCCTCCTGATGCTGCTGATCTGTGTCTCCGAGGGGCTTTGCTTTAGTGAGCACTGACAAACAAAAGCTTAGCACTCAAATATTGCCAAAAAGAGCTCCCACACACCAAACAATGTCTTAGTCTGTGCTACACACTGCTGCATGGGCAAATATGCCACCGCTATGCACAACGCTGGCATTGAAGTGGGCGTGCAAAGCACAATCCACTAGAGAATGCCTTTTTTTACGGTATTCAACATCCACCCGGATGAAAACGGAGGTGACAATTTCAGTTTAGAGAGGTTTGCTCAGATTAAGCCTCCCTTTCTTGGTTGCTTTATTCTAAAGCTCATGCATTTTTTGTGGGTGTGAGAGACTGCAGAACGAACAACACATGGAAAGCTTTCATCTTACCACCAACTGGACTCAAGTGAAGTGTGAAACTCCCTGCGGTTAAAAAGGAAAAAAAAACCCTGAAAACATCAATCAGCCTCTTTCATTGTTTGCTTTAGGTCTCCTTCAATTTAGAAAGGAATCAATGTTGTGCTCTCTTAGTTAACAGAGTTTTACTTACGCTGTAGGAGGCTGAGTTTTCTGGCTAATCAGTATTGCCTCTAAGCCTCTCGTGTTTACTGCAGCAAAATGCACAGACATTACCAAGGCATGTTTCAAACTCTTCACCTCAACAGTCCATAAAATACTTCTTCCTCTTAAAGTGAAGTCTGCAGAATTCATTTATCCGCACTTTTCATTGCTGCAACTTCTAATAGTTTGTAAATATGCCTAAAGTTTGAGTTGTTGGCCCGCATAGATTAAATAACTCGAGCTACTTTTCTATTTTGAGTCAATTGCTAATGATTCCAGGGATCTTTTTTTGTGTTTTGATGGTTTTCCACGTCAGTAATGCATATCTTTCCCAGTAGCGCCACATCAGGAGAAAGTAAAAATGCTGCTCTATGATTTCACATAAAGAGACGGATCAGCCGCAGAAACCTTTCAGCACTCTGCAGGAAACTTTAGAGTGATTGCAAAGTATATGAACCTGCGAGTAGCTTTTTTATTGGTTCCTTTTGAAAACGGGCAGCAGGGGGCGCTAGTAGGCCAGGAACCAATTACTTTCTTGTGAGCTCTGAACACCTGCTCTGGGTTTTCTCCTCTGATGTGCTGCATGAGCTCCTCTGCAACACACACACACCTACACACACACACACATACACACACACACACACACACACACACACACACACACCGCGCGCACCTACACACACCACACACACACACACACACACACACACACACACACACAAACACACACACACACACACACACACACACACACACACACAACACACACACACACACACACACACACACACAAAAGACAGCTCCTTTCCCTCTTTTTTTGTTTTCTTGCAAAGTGCACACACTGCATAATATACAAAAAAGACAAGAAGGAAAAAAACCTGAACACTCTTCGCTTTGACACATCCAGTAAGCTCACCAGATCCTCGGCCTCTCCGTCGATCCTCCAAATATCCCCACTTTTATACTCAGCACTGCTATTTATTTTAAATTGAACAGGGAACAATGCATGAAATATGTGCTTTCTGACTTGGCTGCATAAAAACAGGTTTTAAACAGCATCTGATTAACGTGACTAAAACTTCATTTTCGGGGGTTTTGTAAGAAAAGCCCCTTTTATAAAAACACCCTGCAGTGCCATTGTAGAGTTTAATGTTACGCTTCTCTTTCTAAAGGTTAATGCAGCAGATTTCATTATGTGCATGAAAGTGCCTCAGTGTGACCCACCTCTTATGACAAGGATATCAGGTTTGGTTCGATTCTCCTCCTTTCTCCCCTTCTCTTATTCTGTTCCTCTGCTCTTTGCATGTTTCTGTAAAGAGCCGTGTTGCCGCTCAGTTCTCTCTGTTACTCACCGATGCATCACAGTCATGCTTTTCTTTTCTTTCTAACTAATTTCCTGTCAAATTTTGTATTTTAGTTAATGGAATGCATTTTAATGTGTTCAATTTTCAAGCAAAAATTAGCCTCTTAAAAATTATCTAAAGATTTTTTTTGGCAGCTTTAAAATGCTGCATTGAAATTTGATGTCAGCCCCAAGTTGTATTGGCTTTTACTTTTTGTTTTCTCTCATCATCACCTTTGATGACATCATTTGTAAGCCACACCTCTGGCTTTTCCAATTGACTTTCGCCATCTTGAACCAGCTGGGATGACGCATTGTTCAAAAAGCTGATTGTTTTAATTTCAAGTAAAGAGTCCAGCTCTTTCATTCCTCAGTCAGGATATGAAGGTGCCACAGGCAAATCGAAAAAGGTTAAATATCAGGAAATGTTGATTGGTTTCAGCATTTCAATTAAAAGTGGAACTTGTGTATTAAATTCAGAATATATTTCAAGTATCTGTTTTTGGAAATTGCAGCTTACAGCCAATATAAATAAGATAAATCAATCCAATGGAAGAATTTTCAAAAGAGAGATCTCTCTCACGCTGATAGAATACACAATCATGGGTCAGACTGCTGATTTTACAGCTTTAAACCATGCAGCATTAAGACCCTTCACATTAAGTGTAAGCTGGCAGTTCATTGTGTGTTTGGAAGTTTAATAATGGAAAACTTGGTGGAAGAAAAGAATGTGGTGGAAAGAGTTGTACAAGTAACATAAAATACAACTTTGAGAAGATTGTAAAGTAATCCATCCATCCATCCATCCATCCATCCATCCATCCATCCATCCATCCATCCATCGTCGCTTGTCCTTATATTTTGCACAACTGTCCACAGTTTTCTTCATGACTGCATAGGAAATACCATAAGATTTCTGTATTAAAGTATTTTTTATTGGGCTTTTGTAATATTAAAATTTTCTGGGAATCAAAATTTTTTTCAGCTGTACACAAAAGCTGAACAAAAAAATTACAAGATATAAACACTTGATATAAACACAAAAAGGTATATTTACATACATATATATCCTTTTGTAATGAATGATATGAGTCATTTATATAAAATGTATATGGAATAAACGTTTCAAAACCAAATTATTGCAATAAATCAACATTTTGATGACATTCTAAGCATACCCTATTTTCTGGTATGCACTCCACTACTGTTTTCCACATGCTTTGAACTCTGCAATGCGGCTTAAGTGCAGCGTTTTACCAATCGGTTTCGAAATGCTTGAGAGCCAAGTGGCCTTGAGACAAAAGTGACACTGAGAGCAACAACAAAAGAGACACAAAAGAAGAAGTTCAATTCTAGCACTTTAACAGTTTTAATGCACAGGAGGAAGATGAAGATTGCAATCAGTAACTTTTCCCTTTTTTTAAGCAGCCAATTTTACAGGCACTGGTATCAGTATGTATTTCATTAAAAGTTAAAAAAAGTCTTTATGTGTGAATAACTAATCTTAAAACATGGACACTTGTGACTTGCAGACAAGTGCTGCATATGCGTGCGCCCTTCAAAATCAGTGGGTCAGACTCATTCTCACTGGCATATGAAACTCACTTGCATATTATGCAAGTGAGTTCAACAGAACTTACTTGCAAAGAGTGTCTGTTACATTTGTCTTACTTTTGAACCAAAAGAGAACAGAAAACTGCAAAGCAAGTTCATTAGAAAAACAGCAAAAAGCAGTGGTGTGAATATTTTTGGTCAGAATCATCATGTCATTCATGTCCATTGAAAGCGATAAAAAGTAAAAATAAAGCAAACAAACAAAAGTGGCTATTGTTTTCAGCCCCACGAACAGCTATCATCTGTGTGCTTTGGTTCGGATGTTTGGAGTCATATTGTGCTGATGCACTTTGTCCATTTGGATCTAAAGCGCCAGCGTGTTCTTTCGCGCCTCCGGTTTGCACTGCTGAAGTGCCATCGACGACTCAGAACGGCAGCTTTATGAAGCAGGAAATTTGTTCCTTTCTTCTCATTGGATGTAAAGAGAAAAGAATAGGTAACATTATGAGACATGTCTCATTAAAAAGGAGGGGGGCTAATGGCACCTCTTTAACGCCGAGCCTCGGCTGCCTCTGCAGACATCAGTGCTCTTCTCCGCTGATTGCCCCTGCAGCCTCAGCATCACTTAACTTCACATTAAATTGGCCCGCGCTCTGTCTAGTTTGAGCAGGGGTAAGAGCGGAGGGAGCAGCTAGTCAGCGCATTAATGGAAGCAGAAGGACCTTTTCACTTCTCCCTTTGTTACCGAGAAGAAATGAGACCCACTAATGTCTGTGGATGTAGAGACCCACATTCATTAATGCTCCTGTGCAGAAGGAATTAAGAAACCAAAAAGGAGAGCAATATTTTCTTCCTGTTGCTCTTTCTGTGCGCTGTCAGTTTTGTCATGCATGTTTTTAACAGACCAGACATGTCTAACATGCCCAGTGAAAGGGAATAATGTAGAATGAGAACAGAGCTTAGTATGAGGTGTTAAAAGAAAAAAAAGCTCCCAGGTACAAATGAAGACAGTTCTTCAAAATGTTTCTCTAGTGCTTTTGATTGTTGAATTTGCATTTTCCATCTGACGAAATCCCAAATTGTTGGCATTGTGGTGAGATCACACAATGTCTACGCCATCTAATCTTCTTTAAAATATCACATTCACATCAGTAGATGTAACCTTGGTCCAAAATCTGTTAATAAGATCCCAATTTTATTTCCTCTGGAATAAATAACACTTTGGCACGAGCAGCAACTCTACATGAAACTCGCAATCGCTTTGAAGATCTCTTGCCGATATTAAATTAAAATAAGAGTAATTTTTGAAAAGAAGTGACTGAGAATAAAGGAGTGAATATGGATGTCTCAGGATTATTTTCTAGCACACCTTTGGGTGTAAACCTGACAGTAAAGTCAGAGCTCCCACAGTGATGGAGGCTTAATCCTGTTATCTGTCTCATTTACACATACTTCCAGGGTCTCTGTATTTGCAGAGCTCCTGCAGGCCTCTATCAACGCTTACAGTTTTCCTCTCCATGTGACGAGAAGCTGAGAAGTTGGGCTTCCTACGTCGTGTTAGTTATCTTGTGATCAGGGGAAAGTAACATGTACAGGACAAGACTTCATTCACTTGATTATTTTTCTTTCTCAATTTGAACATCCCACACGGGCAATTGAACCTTGTGTTACAGCAAAACTCAGATGGAGTCTATGCTCCTTTAATATAGTCCAAAATGACGTTGACACAGAGAGGTGTTATAAACTCATGCAGAAATCCCCACACAGCTGTGGGCACACAACTCCATAAATATGGAGAAAATGAGAGTGGAGCTGAAGGAAGAGAAAATGGAGTAGATATGGAGGGACATAGCCTTTGGGGACTGTTTTTCCATCTGCCAAGCAGACAAGCATCCATTCAGCGTTGTTTTATTTTTTACATTTTTTCACCAATTGTTATCAGCCTTGTCCCGGGGCAGCACACTGGGTTAGCTAACTACCCAATATGGGGGCATATTGTACGTTCAGACAGCACATTGTTTTTGCCCTAACAATGAATATGCTAACAGCTTCCTTTCTGGAAACAACAAAAAAAAAGTAGTTTGGATTAAAAAAAAGTGAATCTTGAGGATGGATTTTGTGAGTGCCCTACGCTCTGTGCGATAATCTGCCCTGTGGCTGAAAAAGCAATTTCTCAACCGTTTCCCCCCAGAAACACGTCCATTGTTTGTGTGTCTCCTGACCCTAAGGTAGCTACAAGCACATTCATATCAATTTGTGTCACTTCATTACACTCCGGCCATTGTCTAACACCACGACTGCTAAATCTTTTTCTCTTTCTTTTCCCTTTGCTCCGAGCTCGAGATTAAAGCGCTAACGACCACTCCCTGTTCTCATTAGGAAGCCTGCACAGATACACTTTTCATCGGACTCTGTCACGTTCCTCAACCGTTCAGTGCAGATTCTCAATTGTATTGGGGCAAAATTATTCATACCCTTGGCAGATTTAAGTTTAATGTGATTGTTTAATTTTACTAAAATGTTTTTGTTTGTTTTTTTGACTAGAAGTCACAGTAACATTACAAGGAGTCCATTCTGCCAGGGAATTTGTGAAGTAAGATGCAGATTAGGGTGATAATCCCCAAAATTAAAGACATTATAAGCCATCAAAATACCAGTGGTATCATGCAAAAAGCTTGTCAACAGTAATAAAGGCCTTTGTTGATATGAGTATTTGGGTGGGTGTTAGGATGTTTTAAAAAATTACTATTCCTCTAAAAGAAAGGGGGATTTAAATGATTAAGAATGAAATTATTCAAATTAAAAATTAAAGGTGTGGAAAACTGGAGGGGTGTGGAGGGGGGGGGGTAGTCTGAAAACTGGCCTTGATCTAATAAGACAGACTGTCATTTTATATATTTTTTATATAAAAAATATGTGTTTTTAATTCATATGAATCATATAATTGTCATATCATGTCTGGTTATTTCCATTATTCCCCCCAGCCTAGTTTAATCTTTCAGTTTGTTGAGTACTAAATTTTAGGATTTGCTTTGCATTTAGTATATTTTCCTGATCTAGTTTATTCCTCCTGGTTCTGCTCAGTTTTAATGTCATATTTAGATCTTGTGTTTAGTTATTTGCTTATTTTCATAGTTCCCCTGTTTTCTCTCTTTCTCTTTCTCTCATCTCTCAGCTGTAGCCTATTACTAATCAGGTTCAATCAGAATCAACTCACCTGTATTTAAGCTCCTCGTTGTCCGTCAGTCACTGCTGGATTCCGCTGCTGTTTACTCCCCTCTGCCCTTTGCAACACATGCTCTCGTCTCTTTAAAACTTACCATCATCAGATATGTGCATTTAAGTCTTCACTTTGCACCAAACATGACAATAATTTAGACTGAGGCTGCAACATTAGGTATAACCGGTACGCTGATGAGTTTTTGTAGACGTAAAGAGCAAATGAAAAATTCAAATTCCCAGAACATTTGACTATTTATTACATAACACCAATAGAAATAACTTAATGGCAGCCTGTTGAATAGCAGTCATTTGCTGTACAGCAGATGCAGTTAATACTTGGTCAGGTTTCGTTTTGCATGACTTACTGCGTCACTGCAGTGTGGCACTCAGGTGATCAGTCTTTATGCCTGCTGAGGTGTTCAGGAATCCCAGGTTGCTATAACAGCAGCCTTCACCTCGTCTCCATTATTGGATCTGGTGTCTCACCTTCCTCTTGACAATAGTCCATAAATTATCTAAAGGGTTTAGGTCAGGCAAAATGCTGACCACTGAAGCACACTGAAACTATGGTCTTTAAAGCAGGTATTGATGCTTCTGGCCATGGAGGCAAAGCCTGCCAGAAAATGAAGTCTGGTTCTCCAGGAAGCTTGTCAGCATGAATTGTTCTAGACATTCAGTTAAAACTTCCACAGATGTTGTACTTGATAAAACAGTGATCCATTTTTCAGCGTTGTTTCCCAATGGAAACAATGAGCTTTGTGGATTATCCTGCTTGTGAAGTGTGTCAGAGTGAAAAAAAAAAACTGTCAGATCATCTTCCTCATGACTGTAGCATGACCATAACAGAAAATGCCTATATTTAAAATTATTTTTAAGATTTTGTAATAGTCTTTAGAATTGAGAATTTTTTTATTGTTTTCATTACCTTTTAGTTATACTCTTTCAAATTAACAGAAAAAAATATGTGGCACTGCGATGAATCTATTCTAATATTCAATAAATAAAAACGTGTGCTCTGATTAGGGCTGCATTTCTGAATGAAAAACTTTTCTTATTAGACTGATATCTATATGACAGCCAATAATATCTATATATGATGGTCTAAATTTCTCCACCCACTCTTTCTAAACAGCATTTGGAAAAAAATTAACCTCCGACAGGCATTTAGACAAACAACAATTTCACTGGAAGAACAATAAGAGGTGTTAAAATATTTAGCAGAGCCATCAGACACTCTGTGCCCGGGTGATTACAATTTGAAATACGCATTTAAACTCACCAAGTATAAATATTTGAACATAACGTCCTTGCATGTATTATCGTTGCATAACTCGCAGCATGCCATGAGTGCTGGAAGGAAGATATACTATACACTTTTTATTTGGTGCCTATGCAAACTTATAAAAAACGATGAGAGTTTCAGCTCTCTATTTTGCTTGGCTGGGGTTTGTAATGAATCACAACTCAGTGACCTCTGCCTTGAATCAATACAAAGCGCCACGCCAGCACTATCTTTGCCTTATTACAATACGGGTAGAGTCATTGGAAATGAGTTTCCAGCAAGCGTCCCTCTAGTTCTTTAAAAATGCATGGGATTAAGAGGGAATGGTGAGCTGTAGTATCAATCAAGCTCAACCATGTGAGTTAAAAGGAGAGAGCGGATTGGAAAATTGACGCGTGACAGTGTGCATGTTACTGAACCCTTGCTGCTCGGGCATTTTCTTTCTCTTAATACAAGAATGGGGACAAACTGTCTGCAGCTATGGGGGAAAAAAGCAATGAGGCATTTGAGAAAATCATCACTGGACGGTAAGGTCATTTTCTGATGCGATCAGAGCAAACTTTTTAAGCTCAGGCTTCAGTTCAACTGTATGTTGAAATATACTGCAACACGCGTAATGGAAATTCATTCCTTGCCCAAAAGGCTTTGAAACATTACTGCAGGAGGATTTAAATCCAGATAAATCTATGGTTGTAAGTTTTCCAACATTTTTTTATATATTTTTTTTTCCTATGCTGTCAGTAAACTTCACTTGGCCAGTCAGAAGGCAGCACAGCTCCTCGTGATAAAAGCCAAACCCCTGGTGGATTCATGTCAGTGATGTGAATTTGCTCAAATGGGCTTCCTGTGTTATCTGCAGCACCAGCTGACACCAAATACATAAAACACAGTCATGTATCCTCTCTGCATCAGACCCCGTATCTGTGACAAAACAGAAATGAAAATGCCCTGCCACATCTTTAGCGGCTGATAGATAAGGTCTGCAGGCATAGTGGGGTCTATTTTTATAATGTAATAAAGAAGGTGTGAAAACAGTGCAGCAATACAGACTCTAAATGGTCCTCAAAAGTTTATTTTCCCCCCCCCAATACCACAGTTTTTTTTGTGCACTCCCAGCTCCTTCTTTAGCGTCTTCAACAAATCTCCACTAGCATGACTCTCTCGACCTGTGTCCTTGACCTAATCCCATCCAGGCCTGCCGATGAATGGCTTCAAATCATCTCGCTGCTGAATGTATGAATCTTTAATGTCTCGATCAGTTCTGGTTCTGTCCTGACTCACTCAAGCTGGCTTGTCACCACAATCCCCATAAAACTGGGCCTTGGGTTCAAGACCTTCTCTAATTTTCCACAATGCTAGAAATGAAGCTCGTCCCATCAGTAATTATCTGTTTTAAATCTTACAGTCTGGTTTTAGTTAATATCACAACACCAAAAAATCTTTCTTTCTCTCTTGCTACTTCTGAAGCCTCAACTTTCTCTGTGACCCCAAATAAACCTTTTTTACTGCCAGTTTCAACTTCCTGTGTCTTACGGCAGCAATACTAAGGTTGTCAAGTTTCTCTAATTATATTGAGAGCAGAATCAAAATAACATGGATTGTGTCAATTTGAAGACTTAAAATATTTTCATCAGTCTCTGACAGATACATTTCAGTGAAGAATATTTTTAAAATCTGATGTCATGTAGGTAATTATGGTAAGATAGCAGCGTTATGTGGCTTGAAACCTCAAAACAACAACTTGCAGACTTTGACAAAAGCATTGTGCAGCATTTTTATAATGTAATGTAATGCTAATAATGGGTTTTGCCTTAATTAATTATAAACACAAATGTTTGAAAACTTATTCAAAGAGTCTTCCTCCATTGGATTCTCCACTAAATTTACCCTCCACTTTTAAGGGCAGGTAAATATATCTTCTGCTCTCATTTATTCAGGTGGGATTCCACATGGGAATAATCTTGACATTTCTCTAAAGGTCAGAGCAACAAAGCCTTTACCAGCCTTTAAAGACGTTTTTTGCCTTCTGGTGTCCATCTGCCTGGCAGAAGAGATCCAAAAACTTTGACAAGAAATAAGAAACTCGAAACAAAAGAAAGCACTTCAGAGCGGCAAAACATGTTCTCTCAAGACTTCTGCGTGAGCTTTTAAATGCAAAGCTGCTCAGCTAACATCAAGAGTGAAGATAACATTTTCTGTGATGGTAAATAACGACAGAAGAAATGCATAAATTGGTAGAACCATTGCAATCTAGTTTATAGGAAGAAGAAATTTCCTTTCAAAATGAGCAGATGGATGGAAGGATGGTATCTGAGGAGACACGGAGAGAGATGATTAATGATGCTGATTGACGCATTTCTGCATCATTTTAATTAATAATGCTTCCTATAACATGGAAACTCTAATATGATTTGTTGTTGTACATTAATTATGTTTATTTGTTATGAATGAGTCATGACTAATGGCAACGATGGTGTATTATTAATGCAACTCTTCTTTCACAGTAATGAGCATGAAATAATCCGGTTGGGTGAGTTTCTATTTTTAAGTATTCTGTTGAAATCTAAAGCTTTTACAGCTTTTACGTTGTACAGATGATGGTTTGGTGCATGGGGCTTGAGGATGTTGCTGTCAAAATCCACTGTTGTTGGAGCTCTGGTTTTCCTTGGTGTTGGTGTCATGATCATTTCCTTGTTGTTTAATTGGTCATTTCATTTCATTATTGTCACTAAGGTGTTCCCATATTAATGAAATCTTTTGTGTTTTAGCTTCTTGCTTTGTGTTGATTTGTTAATCTGGTTGCTCTCAGGCTTTGTCCCCTTTGGTTTTGTAGATTCTTTGATTAGTCTCTCTCCCTCAGTTTCCCTGCTTGCCTTGCCACAGCTGTTCCTCATCAACTCTGCTCAGTTCATCTGTCACCTTTGACATTTCCACCCCTGCCTCAAGATTACAAAAATACAGTTTTTTTATATTACTGCACTTTTCCATTTGTCTGCCTTCTTTCCATGACCTGCAGTGCTATCCATTGTATGTTCGTCTCTGTTCATCATCGTTCAAGTTCACCGTAGTCTTTCTCTGCAATTGGGTTGATTGTAACCAAAAACATTACAGGCACAGCATTTCTGGTTAAACGGTGAGAGATATTTGGTTATTTAAAGGCCTGTTTCCAAAAATGTGTAAATTCTCTCTAATGCGGTGCTTTTATTTTCCCTCTGTGTGCTTTTGTTAACAAAATGCTCAAGATGCTTATAATTAAAAACGGTTAGAGCGAGTTCAAAGGCATAACATGTTGGACGAGATACCTGGATGATTATTAGTTCAATAATAAGCAAAATAAATATTAGCTTAGTTCAACAGCAAGAGACACATTCTAATTTATTTTTTTTATAATACGTAGTTTAACATTTTCATTTATCTCACATATCATATGGTTCACCCTCTATAATACATAATGTCACAGTTTGTTAGTTATTTCTTGATAAAAATCAATGCATCCCTAGTTTGACCCTTAGATTTTACAGTCAACATATGTAAATGTTCTTAGTTAAATCAGGATCTTTTTCCCTGAATGCATTATTTTGGATTGGTGACCTTTCAGCCGATGTTTGGCATGTTTGTCCTGGGGTTAGTTCGCACACTGGGAAAGAAATGTTTGAACCATTGAACCTGGAACCAGGAAACTGTTCCCTAGAATGAACCAGATATATGGAAGTTCATGGTTCTTTTTCTGATTTTTGTCTGATTTCTTTCATCCACAGATATCTGAAACATGTAGCTACCCATCAGAACCTTAAATAGCATAGTAGTATAGTATGATAGTGTGTGTAAATTTGCAAATAATGCAAGAAAAAGAAAGTATCTACTAATGTAATTGTGTTCTGTCACCGAATGACACAGCATTTCACTGAGCATGTCTTGATTATCAAAATAGATTACAAATTGTATTAATCAAAAAATATAATTTCCATAGATAGTAATATATTGACTACAAAGAACACCATGCCACAAAGTGCACAAAGATGGTGGCTGAAAATCTGAGATGCTCCTTAAAAATCACAAAAACACAAATTTTATGTGACACATTATTGTCTGTGGGGACTGTTTGCTGGCAGAATGCTTCTTGCCAGTGGGAAATATTAATATACCCAAGTGTTCATGTGTGCATTAATGAGATAGGAGTGTGATTAATAGGTATGAAGAGTGTAGAATTGACTCTGAAGGCAGCAGATCATTTGTATTCCTCTGGTGCACCCAGAGCTTCTGTCATAGTAATGCTGAACTCGACCTCCGTCGGTTTTAGAGTGATTGCTTCTTTAAATCAACCAACAGCTGAGCGGACCACCAGCAGTCAGACCATGAGTAGAGGGACCAAATGACTGACGGCATGATGAAACCTCATCTTGTCAATCCCTTTGATGGTCTGCCTTTGCCCTCTGCACTGAGCTTGGGAACATGATTTGGAATATCAGTTTCTTGAAAAGAAACATTCAAGGTGAAGTGTCACTTTTATTTAAATTTTTTATCTTTTATTTTTTTTTAGAAATGGGCTTTACATATTTCAGGTCATTTTTATTTTCCCTTTGCACACAAAGGGAAAATAAAAATGCTCAGTGCTCAATGAACATGTAACTGGTAAAATATTTATATTTTCATGCTGCCATGTCAAAAGCAGCTAGAGGCACCAGAGTTTCATTCATTTAGGTCACTCGTTCTGAGACCCCAGTAAACGTAAAAAAAAGTGAAAACGGTGGCATCGAGGTTGGGGAATGGATGACCTCTATGTTTAAACATTTTTTTTTAAGTAAAGTGGAAACAACAAAAGAAAAACCAGCAGACTTTAACAGTGTCAACTCAAATCAATTTTATTCAGTTTTCTTCATCTCACAAATCAAATATTAATTTCAAAGGATTTCATTATCATGAAATCAAATAACATCCTCTGCTTGGATGCTGAACAAGTTCCATTAATGGATATAATCCACCATGACAGGTTGAAAGACAGTCTTATCCAGCCAAGACAGAGATTCTGTTTCTGCCTTGTTTCCTCTTCATGCGTTGATCATATTAAAGATGTGCATTCCTGCAAACAATATTATTTAAATTCACATTTGAATATATATAAGACCCCCATTTCTCAAACATATTGTGTATGCATAGATGCTATTCATACATTAAACATGACTTTACTCATACAATGTTAAGTACTGTAGCTCAATATGTGACTAACATTTAACAGTTGTGTACACAGCCAGAGTTGCCGACTTTTAAGAACAGCTTGCATTGTGCATACAGGAGGAGTCGGTGTTAAAACCAGGCTATTGTTTTTTTTTTATATGCGTTTTAATTACCATTTGAGAAATAAACAGAAAATGAGCCCAAATAAGTACATATTTTCCAGTCAAAATCGTTTGACTAATCTGCATGGTCAGTGTTTCATGATTTATTTCATAAGACTGAAATTTTTTAAGGTGCATATCTTTATTTGATTTCCTCACTGTGAAATTCCTCCTGGAATGCCTCGATGTGTTTCCTGAACGCTGACTGAGCTGGCACACATAACACAGTGAGATTAACTACAAATGGAGAAAACATGTAACAGGAAAATAAAAAACTGTCCAAGGAGTCGCTTTTCTGCTCCAAAGATGCTTCAAGGACTCATTTGGGAGGTCAAGAAAACAAACCAGCAAAACATCTAATATTCTGCAGGCTTCATTTACCATTTTGTCAGTGTTCATGATTCATCAAAAAGAAAAAAACAGAATAAATGTCATCCATGGGAGAGTCAAAGGCCAAAAGTCACTGCCGACCAATAACATTTGCAAAAAAAATAATGAGGATTGCCGGAATTTTGGAGAAAATAGTTTTCTATGAGGACTCATGGAAAACTGAGGACTCGCAAGAGAAAAGTAAAATGTTTTAGAAGGTTTTCTTCCCACCACACCTGGTGCAACAGTATCACCCAGTGGCGCAAAAAGTGGGTATGCAGGGTATGCAGTGCATAGGGGCGCAGCACCAGAGGGGGCGCCAAAACCCCGTCTACAGGGGGCGATCATCGCAACTTCACCCTGATGTTCACGGGGGGGGGGGGGGGGGGGGGGGGGGGGGGGGGGGGGGGGCGCCGATTTATGTTTTCGCATCCACCTGAAAAATGTGTAGTTGCGCCACTGGTAGCACCGCTTTTCAGAGAAAGCGTTCTGCCAAGAATGAAAAATGCAGATGATAATATGATCATCAGAGGGATCAGAGGGCACTGTCTCTGAAATCAGCCTTCAGTCTACCTGGACAACTTTTTGTGACTGGTAGAAATAAGAATTTTCTGCTAGAGTAAACTTTATAACGAGAATCTCCGGTTATCACATTGCTTTGGAGTGGACTAGTCAAAGTCCAGCCTAAAATGCGACTAAGATGATATAACATTGGCATACCCTTAAATATTTAACACAAGCTCAAAAATTCTTTAACACTTTGATTTATAACACTGAAGCACCAACAATGTGAAAGAGAATGAGAACTTGTTGTTCCACCAGGTTTTTAGATCTAGAGGGCAATTGCAACTTTTTACAAAGCCAGGTTATGTTTATAGATTTTTTTTCCTTTTATGGATTAAAAAGACACATGAAATTGATTTGTGCCTGGTATAAAATTTTGTATGTTGATCTAATATATATATATATATATATATATATATATATATATATATATATATATATTATATATATACATATATATATGGTGTTGGTAGTGAATGCTTAGAGATGTACAACATCAATAGGACTCTAAGAGCCTTCATTGCAAACTCGATGGGGCTGTGGAAAACCACCCTTGAAGCCAACTGCAAACCACTTGCACAAGTGTCCATCAAATGTGGCATATACCAAGGAGATGCTCTGTTCCCACTGCTGTTCTGCATAGGCCTGAACCCCTCAGCCAAATCATCAACAACACTGGCTACGGATACCGACTGAAGAATGGGGCCACAATCAGTCACCTCCTCTACATGGATGACATCAAGCTGTATGCTAAGAGTGAGCGAGACATCGACTCACTGATCCACACCACCAGGATATACAGCACTGACATTGGGATGTCATTCGGACTAGAAAAGTGTGGTCGGATGGTTACAAAGAGAGGGAAGGTCGTCCGCACAGAAGGGGTTTCACTCCCAGAAGGAACAATAACAGACATAGAGCACAGTTACAAGTACCTGGGAATACCACAAACAAATGGCAACCTCGACGAGGTCACAAGGAAAGGAGCCACAGCAAAATACCTCCAACGAATAAGGCAAGTCCTGAGAAGCCAACTCAATGGCAAGAACAAGATCCGTGCAATAAACAGCTATGCCTTACCAGTAATCAGATACCCTGCCGGAATAATTAGCTGGCCAATAGAAGAGATAAAGGCCACGGATGTTAAGACTCGGAAGTTACTAACCATGCATGGAGGGTTCCACCCCAAATCCAGCACCTGAGACTGTACACGAGCCGTAAGGAAGGAGGCAGAGGACTAGCGAGTGTGAGAGCCACTGTCCAGGATGAAACATCCAAGATTCATAAATACATCAAGGACAAAGCCTCAACGGACGATATGCTCAGGGAATGTCTCAGGCAATGGGGAACACAGGATGAGGGGCTAGAGGTTCCATCATGGGAGAACAAGCCCCTACATGGGATGTACCACCGACAAATGACTGAAGTGGCTGATATCAGGAAATCCTACCAATGGCTGGACAAAGCTGGACTCAAGGACAGCACAGAGGCTCTCATCCTGGCTGCACAGGAACAGGCCCTAAACACCAGAGCAATAGAGGCTCAGATCTACCACACCAGACAAGACCCAAGGTGTAGGTTGTGCAAGGAGGCCCCTGAGACAGTCCAGCACATAACAGCAGGGTGCAAGATGCTGGCAGGGAAAGCGTACATGGAACGACATAACCAGGTGGCGGGCATAGTGTACAGGAACATCTGTGCAGAATATGGACTGGAAGCCCCGAGATTGAAGTGGGAAACACCCCCAAAGGTGGTGGAGAATGACCGAGCTAAGATCCTGTGGGACTTCCAGATCCAGACAGACAAGATGGTAATGGCGAACCAACGGACATTGTGGTGGTGGATAAAGAACAGAGGAAAGCCGTTGTGGTGGATGTAGCCATACCAAGTGACTACAACATCAGGAAAAAGGAGCATGAGAAACTGGAGAAATACCAGGGCCTCAGGGAGGAACTGGAAAAGAACTGGAAGGTGAAGACCACAGTGGTGCCTGTGGTCATCGGGGCCCTCGGGGCAGTCACCCCCAATCTGGAGCAGTGGCTAAAACAGATCCCAGGAACAACATCAGACATCTCAGTCCAGAAATGTGCAGTACTAGGCACAGCCAAGATACTGCGCAGAACCCTCAAGCTCCCAGGCTCTGGTAGAGGACCCGAGTTCAGAGGATGAAAGAGACCACCCGCAGAGGGTGAGAAGGGAATTTTTATATATACATATATATATATATATACATGATGAAACAGTAATAACTCAAGAAATCTGTAAGAGGACAAACTTTTTCACAGTACTATGCGATGGCATACTCTGCCAGGTGGCTGATTCAGTTGATCTGACAACGCAAACATGACTCAAACGTCACACCTCACAACCTTCATTAAACCAGTCACTATATTTGTCAATCAGCGGAAACATTTTTTGCAAAAAGGAATTGAAAGAAAAACACCCACAATGCTGATAACAGTAATTATTGCAAGCAGGTTAACAAAGGAAAACTTCTTCTGCATCGGGTGAGTAAGCAGTGCAATCACTGAACTAAAAACAACAAAAAGGCTGGAATGATTCGGCGTAAAGAGAAAAAACTGGAAGAGTTGCGGCAGACGAGTTCGTGCATTTATGATCAGTGTTTGAAATTAAGTCACATTTGCCATTCTGTTTAAGTTCAGTTCGCTAACAATGTTTTGCACCAATTATGTGAGGAGAAACATCCGACATCAAGAGTGACAATACTCATCCCAGGCTTTATTAATATCTCTGCAGAAAGCTATCGCGTTGCATGGAATATCAGTTTCTCCACCTCTCCTTCCCCTCGCTCTGTCACTTACTGGAGCGTACACCTCCCACTGCTTTTAGATTAACCTTGTATTTCCTCTTTCACTGTTCAAGTCAAGCTTTCATATCATCCAGCCTAGCATGTCGTTGACTCTTTCAACTGATAAATGTAATTCACAGCTTCCAGTCTTTCTAATTCAGCAGTGCTGCACATGCCACGCCAAGTGAATAAATTAGATTCAACATCAGAGTCTTACAGTGTGTGTGTGTGTGGGGGGGGGGGACCCTCAACAGAACAAGGTTTGTAAAACGGTCTTCGATCGGCTCCTGTCTCCTATGAGGTCTCTTCAGTCTCGTTCTGATATCTAATTTGATAAATATTTGGGTTTCACTGAATCATTCATCATTCCTGCCTCTTTTGTTTTTTAAGCTGCTGTTTGTGGCAGGTGGACTTTCCAAAGAACTTCTCAAAGGGGCAAAGTCACAGTTTTCTCCATGTGATTCATGCTGAATTGAAATTGGTGCTTGTTTCTTAAGTAAAACCTCCTCAGTCTGAAATATGGAGACAACTACGACCAGATAGACGGGAATGAATCGACACACACAATAAATGCAAACAAATTAAAAGTAAAAAAAAAGGTGTGTTTCACTGTTCAGGCTAAAATAAATACTGTGAAGGTGTGACAGGATGCCAATCAATGCTATTTTATCTTACTGTAGTGAAAGTCCTGAAGATACATTCCACAATGTGCTATGATATATTTCCATTGGCCCTTCCATACTGATCTATCTAACTACGCTCCAGGATGATGAAATATAAGCCATTAAAGAGATTGATTTTCTTGTAAATGTCATCTAAAATTAAAAGCGATTCACTGGACATTACGACTGAAATTTATTCTTTCTTTAGCAGCTTTGTAACTTTTAAGTCTGAGAATGGTTAGTAACTCTTAAGCATTAGCTGCAAACTATGAGAGGGTTTCACATTAAAAACTTCCCCATTCCTGCGGAGATGGGACGACCTGTTCCTTATACCCTGTCATTTGTTCAACTGGGTAAAGTCTTCTGTCACCGATAATTAGGCCTCAGAGAGCCGTATAAAGACCTGCAAAGGGGAATGATTGAACAGATTGCCAGAATCCCTCAAAGCATTCACAAAACACATGAGGGTTGTGTGTGTGTGTGTGTGGTGTGTGTGTGTGTGTGTGTGTGTGTGTGTGTGTTGTGTGTGTGTGTGTGTGTGTGTGTGTGTGTGTGTGTGTGTGTGTGTGTGTGTGTGTGTGTGTGTGTGTGTGTGCGCATGTGTGTCTGTGTGAGAGCACAGATAGACAGACTGGCAGACAAAAAAAAAAAACGAAGGAGGCAGACATGGTCCAATATGATTCTGCTTTTTTTCCGCCGCCAACCTTCTGTCTGTTTTCCACTCTGATGAATTTCCCACTGATAAAACAATTAGACTGAGAGACCTAACAGTGGTTTCAGAGGCATTACTTATGCTTGGCACTAGCATGTTTTCCACTGCTTCACTGCATGTCTCTGTGAGATGGTCTTTAATTACGAAAGCATGCAAAAGGTCGGGTGCCCCTGTTTGTGCTAAGAGGGTGGAAAATTAGTTTTTTTCCAAAGAGAAAGGAGTTCAAATGAAGTAAGCCTGTGGTGATTTAGTGCAAGAGGAGGAAAAGTAAGAAGAAGAATGACATATTAAAAACAAATCTGACTTCTCTTGTCTTAAGGTTAATGTCTTGAGTAGAATCAACCAACTGAGTCGTGTTCATAAGGCGATCTAGACTAATTGAGAGAAAGCTTCCATGATTCCCCTGAAAATGTGGAACTGCAACCTACAAGAAGAGGTGGTGACTCAGTGGGACTGACGTTTATCCAGCACATTTCAGTCTGAAACATTAGAGGCAAAGTTAGCATCTCAAAATATTTGTTGGGCTCCCCACACCATCCTTAAATTATTGTTGGCTCAGCCATTAGGAAAACATTTTCCATGAAAGACTTATGTAGGTTGTTGTCTTAATATAGTGCATCCCGGTACCATATTTTCATGCAATGCAGAAGCACCAGGCCATAAAGATTATTAAAATACATATTCTACATCATACCAGGCTGCATTCTTCAATCGCTCTGTGATTTAGTTCTAATTCTCACATGTCCATTGATGGTGTTCTCAGCTGTGGACAAAGGCCAACACAAACACTCTGAGTGATCTGCTGTCCCACACACAACAAACTGTGGAGAACTTTGAATTCTGACACCATTTTATGAAAAACAACAACAACAAAACACCATTAACATCTTCACTAAGTACAGCTACAGTGGGGTTGTGTGTAGGATTTGACTGTACGCGCCATGTGTTGACTTCCCATGTGTATCATGTCAGGATTCGTACCTTGAACCAGTTCTGGTCGATACAGACCCGAAACAGCCTGTAGGAGCTGTGGCTTTGGATCTGATCAGACCCAGTCAAGGCATCCAAATATTGCACTTTCTTGTTTTAAGACATTAAAGTTGGGGGGAAAAGTTGTGCATTAAAGTTGTGCATTGCTGAAGAGCTAATCAATATTAGTGTTCTGGGAGGTCAAATAAATGTCTAAATGTCATAAATGTCTAACACCATTAAAATGCTAGGGAGATGGGCAATATTGTGAAATGGGGTTTTAGTTTCCAGTCTGTTGTGGTTACTAGAGCTTTTATTTTTGCTTTACTTTCTTTGACCACTGAGGACCCTGACGTCTCCTTATCTGATGAAATAAAGACTTTTTGTTAAAGTTACCTAGAATTGGAGAAAAGTTTAATTTAAAAACAGGGAGTATTGCAAGTTATGATCCTTGCCAATGGGAGTATTACTAAATGATAACCCAGACTTTTGTTTCAAGTCATTTTAAGTTAGTTTGGGATGTTAACAAAGTAAGTTTTGCCTGGCTCAACTTTGGTTTAAATACTTAAATGGTAAAACTCCTGTACAAACTTATATTGCTGTGTTTTAAGCTCAAATAATTAGAACTCACAGAGTGTATGTATTTTTATGAGGGATTGTGTCTAAACCCCCTGTTGTCTCAGGATGATTGCTCGGGTCAGTGGAAACCTATCATTTTCGAAGAGCAGTGTACTTAGACCCATTTCCTCCTAATGACAGCAGCCCCAGGCTCTTCCAGGCACACTGACTCCCGAGTGACAAAGAATATGATCCAAGACTCCCGTTGTTCTCGGGGACAGGTCTTATTTGTCTCAGGAAAGGGCATCAGAAATGGCCAAGCCAATTGTGTTTCCAGACTTGTTTTCCCCACTGGATGTATGGCAAGCATTAAACTGCCATTAGCAGCCATGCCCACTATCACGGCCAGACTTTTACATGCCGTTTTAGCCTACATAAGAAATGCCATCGGGGAAATTCAAGTAAGACCTGAGATGGGTGAAACTAATGTACAAAGCCAGAGCTCCCTGGTCTTCACAACAGCAGCAATGTGCATGGAAACAGGCTGCAGTGGGAGCACAACAGGAAGCGATGAAAAAGTAATTTTCATCCTCGGTCCCCTTTTGCTGGGAGTGCCACTGCAGCTCCGAGTGGCCCCTGGCACATTGATTCAGAGATGAAGGGGAGGCTCCGCAGCGGCGTGATCTTAAACGCGATGACACAGGACTCTTTGGCTGGCTCTTTGGACAGGTGCATGCTGGGTGATTTATGTGCACGTCCTCCTGCGGGTCCCCAGGAGCAAATATTGACGGTTTATTTCTCCGAGCTCAAGGCAACAGGGAGGCAGCAATTTCTTTATGTTTTTTCTTTTTTTCCCTCTTAGACCTCAGATAAATTGAACCCCGCAAGATGCAAACACACCTGACAGGGAGCAATTTTTTCCCCCCAACTTACCCATCAGCCCCCACCCAACTTCAGAGAACAGAGAAGTGGGGGAAAAAAGCAACTTAATAGCAAACATTATTGATTTGTCATTTCTCTTCATGGACATCTTTACACAATAGGGATATTTCAACTACGTAGGTGCTTTAGCATTACTTCCCAGTCAGGGCAGACCACCTACTGTCAAACCTCTTAGACATTTCTGCATATAATTGCACTTACACACTTTCAATGCCCTGCGTCTGAATAAACTTGTACTCAGAAAAACTATGCAAAGCCTATTGCAGCATGAATGTGCTATGTTGAATAACAGTAAAGTTTGTTTGTCTTAATGTAGCAACATAAGTCTAACACAATTAATTAGCTAGTAAAGGTCACCTAAAATAATAAAGAACAATAAAAGAATAATAAGAAAACTAATAAACTAAGGAAAAAATATGAGAGGAACAAATAAGAACAAAAGTGAAAGCTTAAAAACTCAAATAAAAATCACAGTTCGTTTGAGAATATGTGTTCTACAGGAGCTAATGTGTGTTGTGATGAATTGGGAATGAGTCCAAGCTGGATGTTGAAGCAACCAGTCCAAAACTCAGAGAATAAGGCTGTGTTGCACATTAATGGACAATTGATTCTTAATGTTTTATTAATCAGCCAACACAGTACTGAACTGAAATGAGTTCTGAATGACCAATATTCTAATAAACTGTGGAGCATGTAGAGTTCAGCGTGCCCGGCGGTCAGAGGTGTGTGGTGGCAACTCTTGATCTAGCAGCTGGAGTTAGCATCTGCTTGGACTGGCACACTGAATGCCTGCAGAGCTGTCGCTTCATTGCCGACTTCTCGGGGAGTGGAGAAAAAAGAAAACTTTTCTTCTAGGAGAATCAATTCAGATTCTTTCTGCCGGAGCTAAGACAGACAATTTCAGGCAGCTAGTCTCCTTTTTTGACCGTGGTACGGGTCACCGGTTGCACAGACAGCTGGCCTTTTTTCATTTTGAATCCAAGATTCTTCTTCGAAGATGTAGTCTTTTACTCAGCCAGAGAGATCAAGACGTTCATGGACATGTCTCACCAATGCAGCAGCTGCTGATGGGGAACACCCACCTCCTTCCAAAGGAGCACATCATGAAAATGGGTTAATGCAATGCATTCTGGGTTTCAGTTTTCACCAGTCCAGTCCAGTCTCCACGTCTCCCCAAAAGATTTCTTGATATTTCCGTCTTTGCTTTCAGAACAGAAGTACATTTTTGTCATGTTGTGATTATCTTTCAGTTACTATTTTTTTAAAACATGTTTTTTTTTTTACATTTCAGAATCTAATGCAGTCGTTAAAGTTACTTAGTCACTGATTATTTTAAAGCTTTCTATAAATAAATGATTTACCAGCAATAATTGTTCAATGGTGGGGGGGAAGCTTTCACACATATTGACAGACATGTAGACAAGATCTGTTTAATACTTGTGTATATTTATGAACACTATTTGAATGAGATAAGAAATTCTTGTGACAAGACATTAAAGGACAAAGCCAAAGATTTTTTAGGCAATCTATATGAAAGCATTTAATTTGGGTGAAAGGTCAACTCTCACAGAACGCAAAAATGTAATTTTAACGGCTCTTTTGTAACTGACTTTCAGATATTACATAAATCATATGCAGTCAGTTTTGATTGCAGAGTTTCCTACAAGTTTAGACAGTTAAAACCGATCATGTTTCAAAGTCTAACCTTGACGTTTCAGTCAGGGACAAAGATATACCACACACTTAAGAATCCAACAAGTTTAACCCACCATTGCTCAGTCCAGAGGGTCCTGTTTCTCTCCTCTTTAATTTGCTGCTTACTTGGAAATGGACTGCACAGGTTTTTCCTCGGTAACGTTCGCTCCTGGGGGAAATTGTGTTTAGTGTTATCGGTGGGAGATGCACTGGCTCAGTCAGCTAGAACAAACAATTATTGTACAAAGGGCAAGGAAGGGACGTCCAGATGAAACAGCAACCCCTGTTTACTGAGCTGACCCCCCTCCTATAACAGAGTCATATAATGAGGATAATACATTATTGATTGGTGAAGATAGGGGAGGTCTCCTCCATGTTCAATAATGTCTATAAATATTTTACTTCCTTTAGTCTCTTTTCTGGCGGAGCGTGTGCTAGTACTTAAAAATTGGTTGTGTTCTCGGATTTGTAGACAATCAGTGAGAGAAACTAAATAACTTAACACAGTAGTGTGCACCTCCTCTGGCTCTTAGAACAAATGCTTCCTGCCTCTCTTGCCACAGGGGGGAAGTCAGAAACAAACTGGAATGCTGTTGCAACAGTGCAGTTAAACCAGCTTTGTTTTGTCTCTTGTCTGAGAGTCTGCACATAATAAATGAGTCTATTTTGTTATCCTGGTACCAATCTATGCACAAATCAATTCAGCTGCTCAGGAATGAAAAAAGCTGCTTCTTTTTTTCCTAGCATAATTGAATAAAATATGCCAAATTACACTTCAGTTTCACTTTTATCAGCAATACAAAATGATTTTCTTTGTTTATGGCTCATCAGCAGGATTCTTTTTTTTTTTTGCCCGGCTTTCATCTTAAACCAAGTGCTCGAAATGCATGGCCACCCTCATTGCTTATGTTGAAGGTTATTTCTGGTTCAAAGTTGTTTTTTCCCTCCATGCTGTTGCCAAGTGATGTTCAAGAGATAATTATACATTTTGTTCTTATAAAGGTGTACCAAACAATGTTCCCTGTTGTGATTGTCTTAGTCTTTTTTTAATTTTTTTTTTGCTTTGCAGATGAAGTTCAACCAAGTCGCATCTCCATCAAAGCTAATCCAGCAAACCAAAGGATTAAAATATGCTCTTCAACCACTGTTATTCTTCATTTTACCCAGTTATTGCGTTGAAAACAACAACTACACTGCTCTGATATTTATGTAGTTTCATCAAGTTTTTTTTGTTTTTTTTTTCAGAAGACTTTGATTTGCAAGGCCTGTGATGGAGTAACAGGTCTCTCATCCAAAGACTTAAGTGCAAAAAGTACAAAGACACTTAAAAAAAACCTGAAATAAAAAGAATAGCTCATACACACACACACCACAATCTTCAAGGCCGAGTTTCACACTGAACTTGTAACTTAAACAAACCTGACCTAATTTTTAATGCCTTCCAATGTTTCCCTGTGGCCACGATTTATTAATTATTACCTCAAATCCAATATCTTTCAGGCACCCATTCAGCATATAGGATAAACAGACAAGCCTGAATAGAAAACAAAACAAAAACAAGAAACAAAGGAGGGTAAAAATAAATGTACTCATTTTTACCAATGAGCACTGAGCATTTTATCTGCTCATTGGTAATAATATGAGCACTTTATTTATACAAATTCATGTTCATGGTCAGAAAAATAAAGCTTCATTTCAAGTTATACATTTACAGAAGGATGCCAACTTAACAGGGTCAGATCCTGTCTGTCAAACTGCAAACATGCTGTCAGTACAAACACATGAAGACCAGGAAAAGAGAACTATTTTTCTGTATTTAAAATTTTTTTTGTACAACATTTCTTGTGAATTGAATTTAAAGCCTTTTTATTTTAGCAGTTTCGTGGGACATGTAGGGGGGAAATTCCTTTCAAAATGATGCACAATGCCACTTTGATTTGGGGTTGGAGTTTTCTTGCTTGATTGAGCCACTTGTTCAGCTGCCCGCATTACAGCATTTATAGATGATGAACTCTGCTTCATTCATGCAATCAAAACTAATTTATCACCCAGCTAAACAGCAAGCACTGATTGGAGGAAAGTGACACAGGTGAGTGATTTAGATCGGTTGTAGTTGAATAATAGTGGCAACATTGGTTCACTGACGACGAAATAAATGTGAACATGCCAGCAAAGTAGAAAATAAGTAATGTTGTTTTAGAGTTTTTAGAGTTATTGAACTACAGCAGTTTAGGTCCACACAATCTTTAGTTGAAAACAAGCTTTTAAAAAACAGAAATAATGTCCGTAAAGTGAGCTTCTTCTGCTTCCTCCAGGTTACTGGTCCATAAAGCAAAATGCAAGAAACTTTCAAAGAATGCACTGTGATTTTGTTTTTTTCTGTTTCCTAAATGCACCGATGTCTCCTGGGTAGAACTCAATATTTAAGTGAGTCATCTTTTTTTTGTTAAACTGTCTATAAATAAACATTTTGTAGTCTAACTGGCCTACAAAACTAAAGGAGGAAACACCGAATAGGTCTAAAGTTTTTACATGCACTTCACTTTTCTGAAGGGCTTTCTCTCTTTTTTCTTATCTCTCACCTTTTCAGAGACACATTTGTTTATGTTTATGTTTACTTTTGTTATCCCTTCTTCACGGCTAATTCAAACTTATTTAATGTTGCTAATAACGTCGGTGATTGACAGCAGTGATTGACAGCAGTGACTGGCAGGCAATATTCCATGGAGGATTGACATAATGACAAAACTGGACAAGGCAAAGAGACCCAACAAACTAAGCAAGCTGAATTTAAACACTTGAATTTAATGATGATCATCGTTCTAGAATTTTAACATTTATTTATTTATTGAGAATGAGAATGCTGTTGAAATTGATTTAATGATATAATCTGAGATACATTCAGATTTTAAGTAGTCTAACACATTTACATTTTATTTGGCAAGTTAACTTAAAAGTACAATATAATAATCTTGCTGTTTTCTTTTATTATCATTGTCACTTTATTGTTTGTTCACATTTTATATATTAGTAAAAGGATTTTCTAGGCACTGGTGACCTTTATCAGATAGTGATCCAAAAGGAAGGGTTAAGAGAGTCACAGGGAGAGAAACGCAGCAAAGTTACTGAGAATGGGAGTTGAACTCGGGACACCAATGTCAAGGTCTGAAGATTCTGTTTATTTTATATGTGTATGATGTCTAATTTTGTTGTTTCTACCCGCCTCTCTGAGACATGTTCAGAGCTCTTCCAAAGGTGGGAGCTGATGCTCTGTCCCCCCCATATGAAAATGACTTGCTTCGAACTTTAAGAGAAGCATTTCAACAAACTATTTTTTTTTGCTCTTCAAATGTCCTTTCAAAAATGTAAATTGTTAATTTGTCATACAGACATGTCTAATATCTAAATCACATTTATGAAAGTTGATGAGAAATGGGATACACACAGATCACCATGCCTCATAGAAACTTTTACTTTGAAAGTCTACATGATGTCATTGGAATAAAAATTGCAAAGTGACCGCAAAGCCTTGCATAATGGCCAAATTCTCTCTGTTTTCTTTTCCTTTGGTTTGAGACGCAACATAGATTTCCGGCATGTCGAAGAGAACTGAAGCCGATTTGACTTCAAAGCAGAGTTATTTAAGATTTGAATTGTTCCGTATCAATAAATTAAACAATGCGTTGAATAGCACGGGCAAAGATTTTAGTAGCCAATGCAGAAGATGAAAGGAAAGGCATCCTCACAGACAGAGAAACGCCAACCTTGAAAGAGAGAGAGGGAACAGAGAGGGTTTGGGAAAACATAAACACGATAAACACTAATTAGCTACTCTAATTGAAGTGCACTCTTAAAGTAATTACTAGGCAGAGGAAGCAGTATTTATGCTCATAAATAATCCTGACAGCACAGGGAGCCTCTGAAAGAGAGAAACTTCCCTTTCTATCTGTTGCATCTGGAGAAGCAGGAACTCCCTCGCTCTAAATATCCATCAATCACAGATATTATCAGTCAAAGTTCACTGATAATGGTTTGTATGACGGTTCATTTGTAAAAATCTAAGTGTCATGAACTGGTGCAGCTTGTTAATTCTGCTACAATCAAAGCTCATCTTGATGTCATCAACAACATTAGGTGTTGACGTTAGCAACACCTAATGTTAGCAATGGGTTTCATTTTTTATCATGGCTAATTAATTTAATGTTTTGGCTATCTTACTCAGTTGCACATCCCTTAGTCAGAGTATGTTCTTTCTGATAACTGCAAAGTATTTAATGTTTTAATGTTGTTCTATGCAGTAAATGATCATTATTACACTATATTATTATCAATAATCTTAACACCTTTTGATATTTATGTGAATCTCAGTGGTGTCCCCTGCGGCAGGACGATAGAGGATAATTCTTTTTCAATCTAGAATATTTAGATTTGATCTAATAAAAATCCAGAAGAGTGATTTTAATGAATTTGTAACTAAGTCACTAACTCAACTAAGCTCTCAATACATGTGCCGTGTGAAACTTTATTTTCTCTGAAGACAACTTCATGCAGCAGGCAAAGCAGTATTTTGGTGTCCACTGTAATTGTTGCTCTAACTCATTAAGCTTTTAAATAAGTAAATACCAGTGTCGGGTAGACCAGTGTTGTTTTGTTGAGTCAGTAATGTTGGAGCAGCACTGTAGGTTGCAAGAGCTCTTGTTAGGAAAATAATATTTGTTTTTTTTTTCTCATGGTAAAATTTCTAGAGGATAGTGGACTATTGAACTGGGACTTATTAGTGTAAGCCTCATATAAAATAACTTGAACTGGTGTCCAGAACAAAGAGTATTTTTGAACCGGCCATGTCTAGCTTTAGGTTTTCCAGAACAGTCTTTACATTTTAGGCATTTGGTCAAACGACTTTGGCTGTATGCAGATTCTCCAAAAAACTAATGTTGCACAAATGGAAATACATTTAAAAACAATCAAATTTTGCACAAAGTTCTTTCACCTGAATGCGTACAGTACTGTCAGCCATCTTTGGTGTGGTGCAAAGACGTGTTCATTAGTAGATTAACCTTTTTGTACAGTTTTTTTACATGACAAACTTAATCTGAGAATATCTGAACAGCAATTAACAGAAAAGAGGTGACATTTTCCTTAAAAGGTAAAAGCTTGGCAACTGCTGTGTTTTTATGTCTGTGTGTGTCTGTGGATAGTTCAGGTTCTTGCACACACACACACATTTCTTTTTCTGTGGAGACTGGTTATTAATAAAGATGTACACGCCTGACTACTCACTTTAAACTTAGCTATAACACCTTCTTCTTCTTCACTCTAAACGTTACAGATAATTGAAGGCACACAATCCATTAAATGACTTTTAACTTTGATCTTTGATCGCTGTAGAGGTAAGTGTTGCTGAAATTACAGCACAGACTTCTCATTACGTTATGTGTGAACATTTTGTCAGCTAACATGTTGAAATAAAATATGGATTTTTATCAGAAAGAAATGCCAGGCTTCTAGTACTGCACATTTTCTGTCAAATTTTCATACCGAGTTTGCGTTCATAAAACAAACATAAAAGCATGCGAAAGAGAACCGCCTTTGTAAAGCTTTACCACATTAAGCTAAGTTTTATTTGAGGGGGAAGAAACTGAAGTATATGAGCTGGAAAAGGCTGTAAATGCTGTGATGATAATCAATATTCAGGATGTCATGATGAATATAAATAAAGACAAACGTTAATAAAAAGATGAATGTTCAGAATGTTTAGATGCTGAAATATATGAACAAAAATAATCCATTTTTAAATGGTTCCTTTTTTTTCTTTTAAGAATTAGACTTAAATTAGTTTCTTTGTTTGTTGCAAATATTTGTAACTGTGTCTCGGAGCACTTTGGCTCAAAAACTGATTTGTCACAGGTAGAGGTACTGATTGCATTTTACTTTTGTATTCTAAACGAGGATGTGGGAAACGAAAGTACCGTACCGCTTTGTGACCTAATTTTCCCAACGGCAACACAAATCCACCAAACAAAGCTGAAAATCTTGGTTCATGTTTAACCTTAGCCACAATCATAAAAAGAGAAACTGTAATGACTTTGCTGGGAAAACATTACTTTCCTGTGTACCTCTCTATATATTTATCTAAGAAGCCCTTCTTAGCTGTGTCAGAAGACAAATAACCTACATTGTTGCTCAGTTCGATTTGCTTGATGACGTATTGCACCGAAAGGAACCTAATTCCTGCTCGTGCCTCGGGGCTAAGGAGTGTGGACGCCTTTTACTTAGAGCAGATGTGGACATTCATTGCTGAATCTTGTTAATGTTATTTATTTTTATTATGTTAATGAGATGAAACACTAGGGCGATGGTTCAGTGGGCCAGAAATCAGGGGGGAATGTCTGACAACATATTTCCATCTCCCTCTAATGAATCCATTCATCAACAGCATACAATGATATAATTTTAGCATCCAGGGTGGAAAAACAATCTCTGTTGCTATTCTCCAACTTTAACAAATTACATAATTTGGTTTGATATAGTTTATTTTTTGTTCCAAATTTAATTGTTTTGGGCAAAGAAAAGGGGGGAAAAGAGAGCAGAGCAGACCAGTAAAAACAACTTTGTTTTATACGTCTGTAATAAGTTATTTATACTGACAGCTCCTCTCAGCACAGACAGATATAATCAAGTGGTTTGATTGTCCCGTTTGGGCAGAAATGACTACTGTCAAATAAAAAAGACCAACAAGAGGGGGAAATAACAGATCAATCAAAAAGCAGCAGAGCTTTTTCCTCACATATTATCTTCTTGTTGTTAAGACAGCCAGCCCACCAAGACTCTTTGGTGCAACATGTCATTTTGCTTGCTCCTTGTAAAACAGAGATGTATATTTTATCTATAAACTGACTTAAAAGTCAACATAATAGCAGCTCTGTAAATTACATGGGCCAAATCTTTCAAAGCAAGAATTCATTTCTGTCTGAGCCTTCAGAGAAGAATTAAGCAGTGCAAACTCAAACTCCAAAAAAAAAAAAAAAAAAAAAAAAACCATTGAAATGTGGCACCATCTGAATAATAAAAACACAAAAGTGGCTCAGAAAGTAGCACAAACAAGAAGAATGAGCAAGAAATATACTGGAAACAGAGAGTCTGTGATTCACAGAGTTCAAATGTAAAAATGTGTGCTTTCCTCTGTTCATTCCTTACAAGCACATTTAAAAGGTTTACAACTTGAGAGGCAGAAAAAGACCCGACCTGAGCAAAACCCAACAAGAAATATGTTTACAAAATCTATAATTTTATCTTCGTTCTATCAGATTTCTTAATATTTCCCTTGGCAACATTTTTTCAACTTTTACAGCTCCTATAATAGTTAACTTTGTGCTGTATCTGTATAGACATAACTTTCACCATCAACAATAAGGATTTGCTGTATGTCCAGTGATGATACTTTGGGATTTTCCAGAAATGTTTAGCATCTTGTGATCTGCTTTGAGCATGAACTTGTTTGGATCATCAGATATTGGGCATGTTGAGATGAATTAATTTTCCACTTGACATTTACCGTGGAACGGTTGATTTCAGTTTATTTTCAAACCTTTCTTTTTTCACCTTTTTTTTCCTTTCCACCAGAAATTGCCAATTTAGAATTTTAAAATAGTACTTTATTTACTCTTTCACTATTTACTGCTTTACTATTGAAACATTCACATCTGTGTATTCTTTTTTTCATATGACTTTTTTTTACTGATAACATCATTTCCTAAAGGTTGTCTCTTCTTAATGCTCCACCTTCAGGTGATTTCACCAATAGAACCTCACAGTTTGCGTTCGTTGTTTCTTGAAATAACAGAAAAGGACCTTGTGTGATGTTCACGAAACACAGCTGGCTGTCTCAGCGTTTTCTGTTGAGAAACTGATAAAAGAAAATTCAAAAAGAGCCGCGGTTTAAGGAAAACTTTCATCTCATTTTTAGAAAAGCAGGCTTGGAGCCATTGTTATCATTTTTAGTAGTACTGAAATTGTCAAATCAAAGAGAAAAGTGAAGTGAACATTGCATTTTTTTCACTTCATTTACACTGACATTAGCATGCCAGACTGAAGAGTCTTCTTGAACCCAGAATAAAGCAATTAGAAACCTCTCCAGTGTGTCTGGAAGAGAGCTGTGTAGTGACAGTGAGTCATCTGAGGCACTGCTGGCTCTCCTTCTTTTCTCTACATTGTCTTTATGTTAATTGACACTTGACAAAGTACAGTAACATCGCCTTCATAATTTCTTGGAAGACTTGGCCTGTCTTGACATACTTACAAATGAACTGCTTGTCAAGTTGACAAAAAGCTACTGATTTCTGTTTAACCGATTTACATTCTCTGGCTCCGTTTGGCCCTGATCTCTTGTGAACAACCAAATTAAATTGTCTAATTTAAATTGTTCTCATGGCTGCAGAAAACAGCGCGATGCCTCCTCTGTGGGTTAGCCTCTAGGAAATAGCCTTTTATAAAGTTGTCACTACTGAGCCTGTGAAAACTGTTTTTGTCCTTATCAAAACTGTGGATGACTGTGTTGGTAGGAAAATGCATTGCTGACGAGTTCTGTAAGTCGGGGGGGGAAGAAAAATTGAAAGCATTCCAGACTGTGTGATTACGCTCTTTTTTATCTGAAACAAAATTAATATTTTCCTTTATTACACATAGGTTAATATTTACTACATATCTTCAAAGTGTTTTTAATTAGCTCCACTATCTAAACAAAAAAATACAAAGAGGAAAAAATCTGAGATAATCACTGTGGTATTAAGCAGCGCTTAAGATGTCTGATGAGAAAATGGATGCGAATCACTGACAGCTTGGAATGCAAAGCTTTCCTCTCATTCTAAAAGCGTAAAAACTTGATCTGCTTGACTTCACGTAACAATGACAAACTGTTAGATATTAGACCTCCATCTGTAGTTTTTATGAATGTGAAATGATATCAGCAACATAGATGTGGGTGATACAGAATTTATGATTTGTTTAGAATCTGTTTTTTTCTGGTTGATCTTAAGACAGAAATTAACAAAAGCTGCATGCATTCAATTGACAAAATTATGTAGAGGTCAAATAAGACAATGGAGGAGCGTTGGTGCTTTTCTTTCTTTCTTAATTTTTTTTATGGAAATGATGTGTAGTGGCGGGATTGTATAAACTGAACTGAAATAATTTACATATCAATCCCATGATGCTTTGTTTGAACTCTATTAGCAGCAACATTACATTTTGGATGTGAACTCTCTCTTGTAGAGCAAATACAGAAAAAACACATGAGGCAGCATCAATTTTACCTTCCTAAAGTTGATAATCGCGTCATACAATTCCCTTCGTATTTCTAAAATTGGAGAAACACCTGGCAAAATGCACAATATCAACCAGATGATCAATCTTCCTTGTCATGTCTACTGTTAGAAACAAGTAAAATAGGTTAAAAAACAAAAAAGATAACCTACTTCACTACTGATTTGTTGTTGTCTATGCTTATAAGTCACAGAGTTTATTAGCTGTGCGATGTGAACGTTTTCTGCTGTGGGTTGAGGATGTGTACAGCAGTGAAAAGACAGATGTCATGATCTAATGTAATGTCAAGTTTTCCAGAATGAAGACTTTTCACAGTTTCACCATCTGACATCTTAACAGAGCAGGTAAAGAAAATACAGTAGATCATGCCTTTACTTTGGCAATATAATTCCTCGGCTTCACTTTCCATCTTAATGCCATTTGCTTTTTCAGTCAAAGAAAATGTATTCAAAGCAATGGGTAAATAATTCACTGAAATGAGCAAAGAAAAAAAAATCTATTCAACCTGCTGATGAGAATGCAGTCCTGAGTGCTGCTTGTCAGTGCTTAAGAAAAAACATGATGAAACCCTCTTCCATTTATTGCCTGCTTTCTCCTTTCATCAGGATAACAACACCTGTGCATCAGCTCTCCGTCCATTTTGCAAAGGTTTAATATTTACTATATAAGGGTCTTTTTCATGGTGACTGTATCAGTGTGAGCTAACCATTTAGGATTCATCCGGTTTTTATTCTCGCTGCTGTTTGAGGCAGCTGTCCATGGAGTCAGTGTGAAACCTAAATGCAATCTCAGCACAGCACTTTGGAGGTGTACAAAATGGAAAATCTACTGTCTAACAAGCAATTATGATGTTTTTCTCTGAGCTTCTCATCTGATTTATCTGTGACGCTTTCTTCTTGAATTTTTGATTCATCTCCCATTGGTGCCATTTTTACTGGATTTTCAAATCTTTGTGCAGCACACTGAGCCTCAGATGGACAAATTATTACAAACCAGTACTGAAAAAAGTGGAAGTGGAATCTATCCAAGTTTAAAGTATTTTTTTAAATCCATAGTGAATTTTCCAACTTAAATTTGCACAACACTTAGAAAAATGTATTATATTCAAGGAAACACCAGAAATTTGTTTTAATTTCTAACTTGTTAGTCTAATTAAAGTTTTAAAATAAATAAAAAAAATGTGGGTATTAATGTTCATCAGATATTTTCCTACATTTATTAGTTGTGAGTAGAAGATAAGATGATAAGATAAATGAAGTTGCTCTTTGTAGACATGCTTTAAAAATATTTGCAGTTTGAATTTTTATTAGGAGGATCAATTTCCCCCAAAGGCAATTTCTAATGATAATCGAGAGTATAACGTGCATTTTTTTAAATAATATATTTTGTAAGTAGCAATACCATAATTGGACAGCATTATTTTTTTTGTTTTGTAACTTATTTTCTGAAATCTCTTGATTCCGCCTCTTATTGCTGCTCTGCTTACCTGCTTACCCATATTTTGATAGGTTTCCCTTTGTTTGTGTGCTAGCTTTAATCATCTCCACGACTTTTACTCTTCATGTCAAGATGCTTTTTGTTATCCATTGTTCTCTCACAAACCTCCGAGGCCATCAAACGATGGGCTGGATTCATATTTGGACCAAATTACAAGTGGGATTATTTACTAATTTGGTCAATTTCAGCAGCAGTTGGTTGTACTGATTGATTGAGGATTGATGAGGAATGAATTTATGTTCAAAAATTGATTGTTTTAACAATATGACAGTAAAGCATTTGTTTTGCTTTGTCTAAAGGACGTAACATAATTCATTGATATGATCTGTGGAGGAAATATTACAAGTATTTCCAAATACCAAATGAAAAGCCCAAGTGCCAAAAAAAATCCCTCAAACGTAAGTCCAAGCAGTAAAATTTTCTTTATTGTGATGTTTTTTTTACTGAATATTGAATAAAATATTTTCCTCCATCATACAGAATATGCATTAAACATGCATGATTGCTAACAGAAAATAGCTATTACTCTGAAACATGCACAGATTTTTTTTCCCAGCGTAAATGAATAAACCTGTCGCACACCACCAGCTTTTAACTAAGCTCGTCCCTGAGCACAGATAAGAGCTCACTCTTATCAAAGAATGTTGCATGTCCCACCAGTCATGTTGGCCACATGAGGAGCATGTGATTGAACTCTCCTGGGTGCATGCAAGGTGTGACAGGCATGGAGAGCCAGGGTCTAGAAGCCACCCTGCAGTTCTGAGACAAGCAGGGTCAGCAGGTTAATGAAAACATCAAACAGCTTCCTGAAGAAGCCAGTTCAACACAGAGCTGCAGGGATGATCAAGGCTCCCTCTGGACTAGCTTTGAAAAAAATAAAAAAAATCCAAACACAATAATCTGTGATTTAAGTCCAGACAAACAGGCTATTTTCAGGGAGAAAAGCAAATTTCATCTCCTCACACTAAATGGAAATCAGCCAAATGGAATAACCTCGGCTTCAAATAGAATTTATTTATTTTTTAAACGTTGTTGGTGGCATTTCCATTCAAATGGTGTCGTCTTAGTTCCATTTTTCATTTTTATTCACATTTTTCAGTTCATTATGTTCACAACCTTTTTTTTTTTTCAAAATGGGCACTTTCAGAAAGTTTAACTAAAAATAAAAAGTCTCAATTCCCCATTGGCTGTTTAAATTGTGCTCCTAAAATGTCATCCAAGCAGTTTGCATAAAAGAAAAAAAAATTCTGTGACTGAAGTGACACTTTCTCTCCTCAGTCTAATGTATGACTGAGTGAACATATAGTCATCTGCCTGCAAAGTGCATTTGCAGTAACAGCTTTATGTGTGCTGCTGCTGCTGCTGTATGAGCTCCATTATGAAGTTTCCCGTGAAAGAAAAGAGGCAATTTAAGGGCAAATCTGCTTAAAGGAAGCCGTAGCTGAATGTTTTTCCCCCACTTCTGTGTTGTACGTTACGACTGTTTTATTGTTATTGTTTGTGCCACTCTTGCAAATTCCACATGTAGGTGCATTCGTTTCATACTTACAAATGTTTCTCACTAGTGCAATTTTTGTCAGATTGTCCTCATTTTACTGAAAAAATGCTTCTAAAACAACTTTAACGCCTCAGTTCTGAACTAATCAAAATGAAACCTTCAGTGTTATTCATCTCAAAGTAGCTTTTCATAAAAAACCGTGAATAGCTGATGAATACAACAAAAACATTTTGAAATGTCACATGAGTTACTGTGAGACACCATAGAGTTTTACATGACTTAAGGGCCGCTAATCTTTGCTGAATTGTTTTAATTCTGGCACATTGAAAGTGCTTCCTCAGTGGTTTTGGCCTTTGACCCTCCCATAGATGCAATTTCTGGTCAGCCTCTTTCCTATTGTTGAATAATGAATATTAACTGTAAGTCACACAAGTGATGCCAGCAGTATCTTAGATGAAGTTTCACTATTTTTCCGGATTTTTATTTTGCTTTCTGACACGTTCTAACAAAGTCAACCTAGCAGGTCCATCTCTGACCAAAACATCGAGGTTTTGGACGAACCAAGTCAACGACTTAGATCACAATGCTGCGGCATCATGACCTTCAGCAGAAGAGTGGGTCATATTTCAAGGACTTGCTAAGTAAAGACTAATTTTCTGTCATTGCAAATGTTTTGATAGTAATTGTGGCCACCGACGTTGTAATAACCTGTTTAATTTTCTGATTTTCTTGATCACTTCCAAGAAAACCAGCTTCAGGATGCTATTTTTGATATGAGGATGTAAGAAAGGAGAGATGCAGCTTTTTATTTTGAATAGATTTTACTGTGTAAAAACTAATGAACAGACACAAACCAGTTCCTGTTGCATGAATTTAACTGGTTAACAGACATTATTTTAACTCTACATCCAAAAGACTAATTTTACATGCAATATCCTTTTTCATAAATAAATATATTTATGCAGTATTTTTCTTCATTTCCATTTTGGTTTTGTTTTTCTCCACTGAAGGCGTAAAAAATGCTGAATGTGCCTCATTAAGGCCTTTTTTTTAACCGTCCCCTTTTTTTATACGACTTGAACTTTACAAGTTGCCAAACTAAGCTAAAATCTCTCTAATAGGTGTGTTCTATAGGAGCTCTGTGCTGAATTAATTTCACAATTCAAAAGCATTTCTAGTTGCAATTGAATCAATGCCTTTGATTGTAAGCAGTGGTCACAGCGCGCCTCACAGACACATCTGTGGATGAATGCAGAATCAGAGTGAATAGAGGCTGTTTTGTTGATGCTATGAAGCTGTTCTTGATTAAAAGCAGCAGGTTGTGACATGAAAGATAAAACTTAGTAGTCCTGAGATAATGTGTTTTCCTCGTGTTTGTTTTTTTCATTAAGACTTGCATGTTATCTGCTTTCTTTTGAGGGGTACCGCTGTTAAAAATTTGGTCAGATGCAATCTACAGAGCATTAGTGACTGGTTTATCAAGTCCCTTATGAACATAACTAGAAAGATGTTGAATATGTTTCCTTTTTTTTTCAAACTCAACAATGAGAAAAAAAGATTACAACAAAATAGAACCCACTTCTGACTGTCTAAGGAGTTGGGGCATCATTAAAGCATGGATTATCACTTTTGCCTCGTTCTTGCGCCCTTGGGAACAATTTCCAGTCACCTTCAGCACTTATTGGTCACTCCAGATTGTATCATTTCATTCAACTAAGTGGAAGTTAGCTTAGTTCAGAGCAATACGTCGAAGGAGAACGGGGAGTTATGCGAGCACAGAAACCCACCTGTAAAGCATGAATCAATCCTGGGGCACAATTGTGCGACACTTTGCTTTTTCTTAATTATTCCTATTAGCAGCTGAGGTCTTCAAAGCATTCATCATTGTCTTTGGAAATCGACTCAGCAGATTGTGAAGGGTGACTTCTAGTAGCACACAGAGGCCATTCTCAAGCCCTGGCAAGAGACGGAAGCAAAACCACGGCCTTAAGAGCTCAGTGTAACTCTTGGAATCATGAGCAGTTACTATGAATAAAGCATGAAAGAGTAATCAATAACCTCGTTGTCATCTTGGAGTGCCTCCCCCACTCTTGGTCAATATGAAGTGTTAGTTAATACAGACAAAGCTGACACACCTGATACCACCTCCGAGACGTTGTTTGCTTTATGGAGAGAGAGGATGAAAAAATGCAAGACGTCTCTTTCTTCCCGTGCTGGTCAATGATCCTCATTCATCTGAAAAGCAGCGATCAATAGCAGCTTTCAGTTTCCATAGAGCAAAACTGACTGCGAGATGTATTTTGTTAATTAGGTGGAGGGACAAAAAAAAAGACAATAAAAGATGCAATCATGGTTTGCTCATCCTTTTTTCTTCTCTCCTTACTCTCTTTATGTTACATCAAAGACTTAATGATGAACTGACAGCATAGGTTCAGTGGGAATACAGATAAATATTTCATAATGATGATACAAGATGAGAAGACGTGGTTGTATTGAACTGAAAATGGTCAAAAAATATCAAAACTGGTCACTTTAGTTCTTTGATATAGAGGGCTCAGTATGTGTGAACATATACTGAGCGGGAAACAAAACAAACAGCAGTGGTTTGCAGGTTTTTTTGCTTTCGATGCATCCTGTAATGGTCAGAAGAATTTCAGAAGTATCTCATGTTGTTTGAACCATTTATATAAGACTTGATTCATTAGGTCATTTTTCAAATGATTAATAAAGTACATGCTCTATAGTGGATATTTTTTAAACAATTCAACAAGCAGCTGTTAAAATGATCAATACTTCTTAAACATATTTTCAGACAAATGGAAATGACTAATTATAACTTCAATTTTTTCTAACTTTAGCAGCAATTTATTGGCTGTTCTCATCATAATAACAGTGGCATTGACAATAAATTTGGATTTGCAGGAACTTGTGATATTTCATTTCAGCACTGTCGCTTTGCAGAAAAAAGGTTCCGAGTTTGAATTTAGACCTGAGGTCTTTCAGTCTGGAATATGCATGTTCTCTCTGTGCGTGCATTGATTCCCTCTGTGTAGCTTAAGATGATTGTTAAATGTTTTGGTCTTTTTAAATCTTCCTTAAGTGTGAATATCCGAATTCAAGGTGTTTCTGTGTCACCTTGACCACCTGTACAGGGTCTGCCCTGCCTTTAGGTTGCAGAAATGTCTTTGGGCTGCAGAGCATTCAAGGCGATGTAGAAGATAATCACGTTACCTGATCATCAGCCCATGTGGTAGAGCTGTGTATCCTTTGATGCAGAGCATTATGTTAACCCGATCAGTGTTTTACTTTGTGTTTGATCCATCTCAAGGGCCATTGCAAAGCCCTTCCAAACATTACCACTTCCCTTTGGTCATGAGTGAATTTTTAAACAAAACTTTAGTTCATTTGTTAGTAAAGGTTGCTGTTGGTGTCACTTTCTAGTGTCTGCTCTCTTTGTTCAGGCAATGGAGTAAAAAAAATGTTAAAAATCTGATGCAAACCTAGACAATATTCTAGCGTTATCACTTTCAAAAGACAGCAGAAATATATCAATTACTATTCACATCTTTGATAATGGGCCAGTGTTATTTCCTTACTTTTGTCATGGCAGGGCTTTCAGGAGCGGTGTTTGCATCTCATATAGCAGCAAGGTGACTTCTGTCGTGTGATTTTGTGCTGAATTCAACACTGATAAGACAAGAGAGGGGCGTAGAGTTACTACCCCAGAGATACAGGACACACAGGCTCCGTTGAAGTGTGGAGTCAAATGTCTTTTCTTATTTTTGCACAAGAAAAAGTCTGTTTATGATTTTCAGAAAAAAAAATAAAATAAATCATTGACATATTAAAAAAGCATACAGTTTTAAAAGTTTATAAAAGTTACCTACTGCAGCTTTAATTCTCAGTTGTTTTTTTTTAACCTTTGTATGAAAATGCATGTTCCCACCGACCCCAACTTGCTGCTTTGATACCTGAAGTTCCTGTTCTATCGTGTTCTGTGCAAATAATCATCATCTGCATCAAAACCCTAAGAATGAACTTTTCTCGTAGGACCATTATTCTGTTTTGCAGTCGGTGTCACTGTGACCGATTGTTTGCTTGACGCTGCGATATTGATCCGTTCCTTCAGCTGAAGTACAGCAGTTTATATGACTGCTGATAAAACCTCAGTTAGAAAATCCTAACTATGTGCCTTCAACTTGTAGATAGAGAATTAGCTTCCCATAAAAGGGTTTCAGTTAAATAAAGTTGAAAAATATTACATATTAGATATTGACAGCCTTATGTAGTTCCAGTCTTCATCTACGCCCCATTGATGCCTCTGAAATCAAAGCTGAAGGGAGCTCCAGCTCGCCCATATATCATTGTGCCGAGAGAATGCATTCTTCACGGTAAAGTTTGATTTTGTGGCTGCTCTGGCTGGATGTAATTTTCTGCAGCGCAGCAGGAGGAGACGACTGGTACAATGGCCTCTCTCAGGCAGAACATGTTCGTCCGTGCCAGACAGCAAGAATATTACTCAAAATTGCCAGTAGTACATCATAAGTGTGTTAGAGGGAACAGTGCTGACAGAATCTCTCGGAGCATTCTTTGTTCAGAGTAAAACGCCCTGTGCTTCCAACACTGGGTTTTAGATGGAAAAAAAAGTGAAAGATTTTATTTATTTCAAGCACTGCGTTTGTTTGTTTTGCATGAGTGAAAACTTGCATTGCATTTATATAATAAAAACTGCACTGACAACCTGTTATTACAGAAATTAATTACGAAAAAGAAATTGGCAGTCAAAGTAGTTTAGCAAAATATGTTTTCAATTAAAGTATTTGCTGAAATTACAGGTGCTGACAGCAGTCGGACACCCGTTCATTAATTGTTTTTGTTTGTTTTGATGGTTTCTGCTGCAGACAAACCAAAAATGGCTTCACAAAAATTACTTTCTGAAAACAGAAAGTAAAACAGAAAATTACTTTCTGAGAAGCTTAAAATACGTTTTTTCTTATTGCTGTGGTAGATTTTGTGTTGCTATTACACGCAGAAATGTGGTTTATTTAGTTATGGCAAAGCTACTCTAAAAACAAAACCAAACAGACTATATTGTTTCTTTCTCAGTTTTTGAGCACAAGGTGTTATCGTCTGTACCAAGGCACAATTTGGGAGTGTATTCAACCTCCCCGCTGGGTTCTGCCATTTTCACCATAATACTGATCAGTAGAGTCAAAGTGCTTTCACACCTATAAGTAAAGTGACACGTTTGATAGCACTGGCCCCCAAAGAGGCAAGTTGTGCTGACAGGCTTAACCTAGGATCCACTGATATCTTCTTGGGTCAAGTTTTCTACATTTTAAGTTCTTTGGTTTCATGATAGTCTACATTTTTTTAAGGTTTTAGAGAATCTGTGTCCTGTTTTGTTGTGATTAACACACTTCTCATATAGTTTTCAGATGAACAAACTTTAGTTTCAATTGTAGGAGTCACTAGTTGACGACTTGTACATCCTCCTAGATCGGATCAAGGCAGAGTTTCTTTGGTTGTCCATGTGGATGCCAACCTTCCGAGCTGAGACCCCAGGCTTGGTTACTGATTTATTTATTTTGTTTTAGATTCAGCAGCACATTTTCTTGGTTGTCACCTATAACCAGACTCACTTCTTCCTTTGTTGCTTGTTCAAACAGTGTGAAGCCGAGATTCTACCAGAGCTTACGAATGCAGAATTTGCTCTGTTTGAAGTTGGTCTGCTAGCATTCAGCTCCATAAGGAGCAACTGGGATCATATTGCCGTTGGCTTAGACTGGTTAACGTTGCTGAGGTTCTGGTTACCAATTCAGATGGTTGAGTTTTTTATCCCACTGTCAAGTTGCTCCGTTCTTCATCCACCACGCTGGCAGCGCCCAATTTTCTGCACTACAGCTCCAAGACAAGAAAATCCAAAAGAAGCTACATGGCAAATGATGATTAAGCTTGAGCTTTAGAAAATAGTTCTTGACATGCATCTTGAGATATTGATGTTAGTTGTCGGAAAGGCAGGAAGTCATCCATGACACTATGAAAGCAATTTCTCCAACTTCTGTAGCTTCAGAGTGTCAGTGTGGTTGAATCATTCCAGCAATAACCAGCCTCTTATTTGCACAGAAGAGTCGGCAACAAATAGATGTGAAGCACTTACACATCAACAAATTAAATCCTGCAACATGCATTTCATTGGGTCCAACTCTGGATTCAGTCGCTTTGCACAGGCACTGAAACTAAATGAGTGTCTCAGCCAACACATCAAAAGGTACTTACTTTTTTTAAATATTCTTCACATTTAGATCAACTAAATTCTGAAATTCCCAAGACATAAAAGTCAGTACGTTGCGTCATCTATCTCTGAACTTTATCACTCACTGATTTTGATAGAGCTATGCATTAGTCCTGACGTGCCCGTTCTGTCTAACTGAAATGGACATGCACAGCAACTTCCTTTTTCTTAGACTCAACCAAGTGTTGCAACATTTGTAAAAACCTGTGATCAAAAGTCAATCTTTTGACTCATTTCACATAAAAGGCTCTGCTAATGCATTATATAGTGCATCGGTCTGTAGCGCTTTTAGCGATTCTTCTCAGTTTCTCTAGTTAATTATTGATCTAAGCAGTGTTTAGATCAGTGAATAATTAACATGCCAGTGTTGTGGTTGTCAGACCCAGAGCAAACTCAGCAAGGAGTCAAAATAGTATTGAGAGAGGTGTTAAATTATGCAGCGTTGCACTCACAATCATTTAGGAGTGCCCTGACCAGCTTCCATAGTGCCAGTGAACACACAGTTCATTCCTGGCATCAAAAGGCGAAAAAATGAATCACAATTCAAAATAGTATTATTTATTTAAAACAAATTCTGACTTTGTATAAGAGAGATGGAATTAAATGAGGAACATTATTTCTTAATTCTAGAACCTATTCATGGATTTCAGTTTACATCAAGTCACCAATTATTTTCGGTATTTTATCTATTAACCGTGGAAGTGTATTTGGAAATGTGTTTTCAATAAACTGCTATTTATTTTTCACTTAAGTTTGTTTACAAATAAGTCAGATGCGGTCTGGATGCTAAAGGCGGTGCTTCGACCGTCATCGCCGACTCCTAATTTATTTTCCGTCAGATTGTGCTCATCACTGTTATAGCAGTCCTAACACTTGGGACGTGTAACACAATCAATTTGTGTGTATTTTTATCCCTACTTGACTTCCAAAACGTAGAACTTTTTATGCGTTTTAAAGCTATTTTCTCCTTTAGGGTTGAAATAGTAAAAAAAAAACATTGTGCATTCTGGAAGAGAAGTAAATAAACACATGGTTTCAGGCTGTTTTCTGGTGCCAGGCCTCAGGGTTGTTGGCTGTACAGATGTCAGAGTCAAAGTGAGGCAAGCAGACCATCGGTCCGGTCATCTAACTCGGCACACAGACATATGGACTGCCTGTCAGGTGCAATTATTAACTGGATATTTCCCAGCGACAGCAGCGCGGCACAACATGGTACCCAGAGCAAGGATAATCAAATCATTACGGCATAAGTAATGGTTGGCCATACACCACTGCATCCCTTGATTCAACTTTTAATCCTGCTGCAGTGGCTCTGAGGGGAAAACAACAGGATCCATTGATACTGATAACTCTCAACATCCAGAACAATGTTTTTCCCCCTCTTCGCTGGGACATACAATTTATTTTGTCTTATGGGTGCAAAATGCACCTCAATAGGATAAAAATTTACACACAATGTACAATTAAGCAACACACTCAGGCATACTTAAGTCTGTGGATGTCCGTGTACATTCAAAGAGGATCCACATGTAGTGGGGGAAAATCTTACAATTTTCCCACTACGCTTTATAAAAGGACATTTATACAGTGTGCATGTAATCGGTGTCTCACAGTAACTACTTGGTGGGAAACATTGTTCACACCAGTTTTGGAGAAATCATTTTAAATATGTTTTGTATATATTATACATTATCATCTTTGCACAAGTTGACAATTGGTAGACTTTCACAATGTTCTGGTAATTAGAACATGTGATAAAAAACTAAGTACACTAAAGGTTGTTCAAAGAACACAAAGCATTATCGTTAAAATAGAAAAGAGGGCACAACCATACAGACATAAAAACAATTAAAGCTCCGCGGAGCCTCGAGCGGCCCTCGCAGCTAGCGCTGCTTCGGCCTATAGCCACCGCGGGGTATCCAGCACCGCCACCTGCATGCCACCGTAGACGTTCTCACCCAGTTGAAGCGCGAGTTCACCAAGTCATACTCAGTGGTGAGTCTGACATCCTTCCCTGGTCAGACACCCCAAATTTCATTCATATCTGTCAATGTAGAGAGGAGATATAGCTGATGTAATGACCTAGTGGGCGCAGTGGAGTCAAATTACATTTCAATTCTTTTGGGCTCTTCAGCGGGGTACAAAGGTCACACGTATCCGGTTTGGTACCAATCGGAAGGTGCATGTGTGATTTAGAGACAACCGTGTGCATATGGCGAGGGACTTACATTTGGCCACGCCCCCTCTGGTCAGCCAGCATTGACCGAGTCCATCATCAGTTGGCCGATGATTAAATCCAGATGAATAACACAATAAAATTAAGAAATACTGTAAAAAAGATGTTACTTCCTGTATAAAGTGGGCGGGGCTAAGATGACGTCACACTATGATGACATAGGATCTTTGGGCATCCCACCAGGATCACTCATGTAGAGTTTGGTGCAGCTCGGCTCAAAATTGTGGATTCTACAGTCAAACGTATGGTGGTGGCGTGAGCTCTGTTTCGCCGCGGTCCCATGGCCACACCCTCTACTGAAAGCTGTTGGCGCTTTAATGCAAGTGAGACCAACTTGTTATCTGTAATCCAACACAGAACCATCTTGATTAAGTCAAGTTAGCCAGAGATGTAGCTTTCCAATTAATAAAAAGCACTTCCTGTAGAACGTGGGCGGGGCCAAGGTGACGTCATCATCTGAGCATGACAATCTGATGAGAGTGGGTCTGTAGTCAGATATAGGAAGTGTTATGCAGCTGTGAACTTCTATGTGGAACTTAGCTCACTTTAATATTTTATGGCGAATAGTCAAAGTTTGGGACTAAGCCACGCCCACATGCTTTGATGTACAAGAATTTGTGTGATAACTTTTGACCTTTGATGTCTCAACTCTCTGCTGACTGAGTTTGAAGTGTGTGTCTGCAAAGCTGTAGGAGGAGTTCGATCAGATGCGACGCCTCTGACAAACAGGAAATGGCGAGTTTAATCCAAAATGGCCGACTTCCTGTTGGGTTTGGACTATGGCTCCAAGAGACTTTTTTGTAGGGCCTGACAAGATGCACACATGTACCAAGTTTCACATTTTTAGGTGAAAGCATGGCTTGGGGCTGATCATTTAAAATATTCTAGGGGGCGCTGTAGAGAAATTAGGCCACGCCCACCAAATATTACACTGGATTCCTGTTGGGGGATAGAGTAGCATCGATCCCAGTGAGTTTGGTGAAGCTGGGCTGAGACATGTGGAATCTAAAGCCAAACGTATGGCGGCGGCGTGACGTCTGACTTCAACGCGTTACCATAGACACGCCCTCTACTGGAAAGTCTTGGCGCTTTAAAGCAAGTGAGACCAAATTGTTATCTGTCATCCACCACAGAATCATCTTGATTAGGTTGAGAGAGCCAGAGATGGAGCTTTCCAAGAAAAAAAAGTCACTTCCTGTTCTCAGGTGGCGTGGCCTAAGTGTTGTCATCATGTGACCATTGATTCTTATAGGGGACCCGATGGTGATCAATCACTGAAAGTTTGGTCCCAATGTCTGCTTTTGTGTAAGAGTTATCACAGTTTTTTGTTTCATGGCGAATAGGTGAACTTTGACCCCTGGTATGACCCCTTCAGCATGCACGAAAACTCACCGTTTTGATAACTTTTATAACTCAATGCCTTATGAACGATCTGACCGAGTTTGAAGTCAATCGATCGAAATCCCTAGGAGGAGTTCGATCAAATGTAACGTCTAAAAACGGCCAAAATGGGTCAAAATCGGGACTTCAATCCAAAATGGCCGACTTCCTGTAATACTTGCAACATAACATTAAATGTAAATTATGTGTGTCTTGTCGAGCTCTACAAGTGTACCAAATTTGAAATCTGTAGGATAAAGTAGTTGAATAGGAAATCCTCTAGGGGGCGCCGTTGAGCCGTTTCTTTAGCGATTTTTGGGGCGACCTTAAAATACGTAATTTTCACGCAGACTTGACGCGACCGCCAAGTTTGGTGAGTTTTTGAGAATGATAAAGCCCCCAAAAAGCCAATTCATTTGACGGAAGAATAATAATAAACAGTACAATTACAATAGGCCTTCGCAGCGCTTAGCTGCTCGGGCCTAACTAGACATTTTGGAAGCACCAGCGTTCAATATGAGGATTCTCACTTGAAAACATAACACAGGTGTAAGAGCAGAAAATTTTAATGAAATACCTCCCCCCCCAAAAAAAGAAGTACTCAGAAGTGATTAAGGCATTAATCTATGAACACAGGAGAAAGTTAAAAGACTGAGGGTAAAGCTAAATTTTGGATTTGTGTAAAACAGCATGCCAAAAATCAGCTCCAAGCTGCTGTTTGAGGGTAAATATACAGAGGGGGCTGATTAGTAGAGTGGAAACAGGTGTGCAGCAAGCTAGAGGGGAGAGAGGGTGGTGTTTGGTTTCATAATGAGGCAGCAGGTTGGCCAAAGGCCTGATGAAAGCAGAGAAAGCTGAAAGAAAAACAAAACGTGTGAACTGATCTGTTGTAAGAGACATTACATTTAGAAACATGAGTAATTTTAAGACACCATAGTTTTGCATATGAACAAAATCTCGTATGCGCCTGCCTTCTACTGAACGCAACACAAAATTCGGCTCGGTTTCTACACATCTCCAGATTTCAGAGCTGTATTAGGAGGGATCCTTCTTGTTCAAGTTGACAAGACTTGAAGATGCAACGTGTTTCACATTGCTTTGCAGCCCACTTTAGAATAGGAATGAAAGGGGGATGATTTCTGGAAAAATTAAAGGAATGACCGAATGATTTTCAGCTTGAAATTGTATTTATTTATGGCAAACATTTCTTAATTGAATAATAACCGTAAATTGTCAAATTTTCTTTCTTTAGATATTGAGTTTTTGCCTGATCTCTCTCTCTGCACTTTATTACAGATAAATACATCATACAGGGTCAATGATGTTCATTTGTCTGGTGTTGTGGGAACATTTTGCCAATGATTATCAAAGTGTACACAGTCTGAAAAGAAGATTAATAAGACATACATTAATAAGTGGTAACTCTCCATGGTGCATAAGAAGGTGATGCACTTCAGTAATCTTAAGAAAAAAAAACTAAATGCAAAATAACGCAAGTTTAAACATGTTTTGTGGTTGCCCACACCAAATAAGATGAACTGTTCTGTAACTGACTGAAGTTTATTAGCATTAGTATTTCAAATCAAAAATATTACTCTGTAGTAATCATAAATGAATTGTGTTTACTACATGAATTAGCAGAGGCAGGCTTTTGGCAGCCTTTTCACCTGAGCTCTCATGTATTAACCTGGTTCTGCAAGATTAATTCAAATCAATTTTAATTAATGTTAATCAGTACTATGCGCTTTTTTTGTTCTTCTAGAAGGGAGTGCATTGAATCAATGAACTTAATGAAGTGTATGCTTCAGAGTTTGACCATCAGCGTCTGCCGTTGCACAACATCTGCTTACAGCACACAGCTGTACTTAAGGTTGACTTCACAGTGATGATTTATGATTAAATTTCCCTATTGAGAGTAGATTTTCCTCACTGAAGGATTATTATTTCAGTATTTAAAGCCGAGTGCTGAGATTTAACAGCTATCGGATCAGACAACGTTTTAACATAAGCTGTGAGGTTGGGCCTCAGTGTATGAAACTTATTTTTCAAGTACAACTTACAACAAACAACAAAGATGCGCTGAATTTCTTGAGTTTTTAATAGTTAAAGCACATCTGATTGCAGTCAGCCCTGCTAAAAAAAATATAAAAATCCTCTCCTCTAATAGTCGAGTATTCTTGGAATTTCATTTTATTGCAATACGGTTTATCAATAATTTGTTCAAGCATGTCTTGCTCTGCAAATAGAGTGATGATTGCTTGTGCAGACTTCTAATTGCCTTGCAAATGAGAGGAGAATAACCAATACATCAGCTTAGAACCAATAATCTGTTTGCTCATAAAAACACCAGGCCCACTCAGAGTCTAAACCACTCTGTCAAACTCCGAAAAGATTTAAAAACACTGGTAGATATTTAGTAATTAAAGTTTAATTACTGTTGTAGCTTTTCTTAATTTCCTCTCTGGTTGCAGATATGCGTTGACTATTTGATCCACAAATAGCTCAGAACAAACGACAAGGTAGCATTTGTAACCCATACCACATGGTGTGATCACCTGACTGATATATTTTTGGTCTCTGTTTTGCTGTGAAAACATCGAGGCCAGGAGAGTTTGAAGGCCAAGTCAGCATCTCAAACAAAATGTTATGCAACCTAATTCGGTTCTGAGTCAGTTGTGGTTTGTGTTTCAGCACATTAGGTGCTATTAAGGCCACATCCATCAGGTAATACATTTCCTATGAAAACGTGTACGTTTCGTAGGAACCAATTCAATGTACTGCAGTGTTTAATTAGATGTCTACAGGTGAAAGTGAAATTTAAATAGATAGCATGACCCAATGTTTCTGTGCAGAACAGTTTGTAAGGATAGCCTTGTATTTCACAGGTAAGCAAAGAAGATGCAGCTAAAAGAAAGCAGAATTCATCAGACCAGTTCACCTTCTTCTGTTTCTCCATGTCCAGTTCTGTGATAATGTGGCCATTTTTGTGCTGGTTTGCATACCTGTATTTAACAAACTGCATCACTGTGTTTTCTGAAACTCCTTCTCTCAGAACTAGATTAGATTTCTTATGAAATTTGAGGTTTATTATTTCATCAACAACACAAACAAGACTTAATTTGCACCCCACGATTATCACTGTTGCCAGGACGTGATCCTATTACTGGTTTTCTATTCTTCCTACACTGAAACCTTTTGATAGATTCTGATAGCTGCAAACAGTAAACCACCAGCAGGAGCTTTGTGTGGCGCTAGCAGTGTCTACTATGAAATGTTGAAATGTTACAACCAACAACGCCACCTGGGATCTTGGCCCCAGGACTATTCAGCTTCTAACATCTACAAAATGGCCACGCCAGGTTCGGACAACAAAGAGAGGTGGATCATAACTTTTAAAAATTTATAATTTATTCTTTCCAAAAGTTTAAAATAGGCCTACGATGATAGAATACATATATATATATATTTTAAATGAGACAGTTTACAAACTCCATCAAACACATACGTCAGTTTTTCAGCGGCAACTTGTTTTCAAACCCAATTAGAGAAGAAATTATAAAGAAAACAAAACAAAACAAAAACAAACACTGCAACAAAAGAAAAACGAACATGCAAAACAGCAAAAGAAACAAAATGAGCAAAGCAACGAACAATCTAAACAACAAAACAAATCATGCAAGTAATTGACAAATTAAACCTACATGCAAACAAAAAACAAAAGAATGCAAATTATAAATAAACATTGAAAAGTAGAGGGACTCACCATAAGCGGTTGAACCCTGGCCAGAATAAAGAATAAATCAATTGGGTAAATGACACCCAGCTGAAAAGACAAAGCAAAAAGCTTGGGCAAAACAACGGCGTGGGTGTGGCTGCGCTCTCCTTGCGCCACGGACAATTACGGAGTGGGTGCGCGCGCACCAGGAAGCGGCAGGAGGACGGAGGGGCAAACCACCGCCAAGTCCCGAACCCCTCAGGATCTCAGTTAGGACCTCCACGCCCACAACGCGTGCCTAACCACACACACTTCCAGACCAGAACGGGACCACAATCCTGAAGACCATTATTTGAGGCTTGAGGAAGAACAGGATCACAGGAGCTCACACAACGGCATCTCCACACCTCAAACAATTGTATGTGAGCGCGCACCGCACACACCTGGCTTTAAAGGCTACATTGGTGCCGCCCACCACTCACCTTAAAGGTGAATCCGCACCAACATACCACATTCTTCCCCCCCTTTCTTTGTCGACGGCCCGACGACAACAAAACACTACCCACCTAGAAACGCATAGTAGTTTAAACCCTACACCAATCAGGAAGATGACCCATCAAGCGCTCTGGGAAGATGATGTACATTGGAATGCTTCCCAGCAGTCACACGAGTAGTTCGACGCAAGACTGAACAGTTGGTACCTCTTGCTGCTTCCTCTATGACTTGATTACCATTTCCTCCTACTGTTACAGTCTCTGAGGGAGCAATGCCAGCCTGGCTAGAAGGGCCTGGGTCAGATGGAACCACAGAAGTTGGAAGAGAAGAAGTTGATGGAGCCACAACCCAGACATCACCATCAATAGAAGCGTTGCTGTCTAAATCGACCTGAGGAGATGGTTCAGTCTTATATGATTGAGGCATGGGACCTGAGATGACTTGAGCTTTAAGCATGTCCCGATGCACATTGCGATGTGCACGCAAATTAGAAACAGGAGCAATGGTGTAAACTGGGCTGTCTCCGACAGGAACCTTCAGCACTTGAAATGGGTCCGAATGCCAGATGTCCTGAATTTTATGGCGTCCCCTGAAATTATGATCTCGTAGGTAGACCACCTGGCCAATCTGCAAAGGGGCTTCCCTAACCTTAAGATCATGTTTTGCCTTCCTGCGACTAGCATTCGCAACCAGTCGATCATGAGCGACGGAAAAAGCCATTTTGAGCCTTGAACAATGCTCTGCAACCCAGTTTTGCACTGACCCAGAAAGTGGGTCAGGTACTCGACCGAGGGCAAAGTCCACTGGAAGATTCGGCTCCCGCCCAAACATCAGGAAGAAGGGCGACTCCCCAGTGCTTTGATGGGGTGTGGTGTTGTATGAGAAGAGCACTTGAGGAAGACATACAGCCCAATCCTGTTTTTGAGACTGTGGGAGGGTTCTAAGAAGGTTATGTAGAGTGCGATTGAACCGTTCGCATTGACCATTCCCAGCAGGGTGGTATGCCGTGGTTCGAGACTTCCCGACACCGTACAGCCAACAAAGCTGCTGGAAAATGGCACTCTCAAAACACCTTCCCTGATCTGAATGTATGCGGCTGGGCACGCCAAACTTATAAAACCACTCCTGGGTAATTACTTTAGCCACAGTGGAAGCTCGTTGATCACGGGTGGGAACAGCTATAGTGTACTTGGTGAACACATCTGTCATAACAAGGACATTCTCAACCCCATTACGAGACGGCTCAAGCAACGTGAAATCAATAGCCAGTATTTCGTTGGGGCAAGAGGCGAGCAAATGTCCCATAAAACTATGGGATGCTGGCGCAGAGTCCTTAGCCACCTGACACCTTTCGCACTGCTGCACCCACTGCTTGACATCAGAAGACATCCCTGGCCAAAAGCATCGCTGGCGCACCAGTTCAAGGGTTCTCTCAATACCCTGGTGGCCATGCTCCTGATGAAGCTGTTCAAGAACTTGCTCCTTAAGCGCTATAGGCAGGAGTAATTGGAGGTTTTCTTCCCCACCATCAGGCCGCAAGAACCGACGGTACAGTACTCCTTCTCTCTCTCTCAATCGATCCCACTGCTGAAGGAGTGTCAGTGTCTGTCTAGACAGGCCACGGCGTTCTGTTGCAGTAGGTCGTGTCCGCCTTTGCCAGAAAACCAGGACCTCCTTCAAGCAAGGGTCGTTCGCCTGCAGAATACAAATTTCAGACAATGAGCGTTCTGGCAAAGCACAAATCGAGGCTTGGCTGGCACAGTGTGGGCTTACAATATGCTGGAGGGCCAATGGGACAGAGCTGCCTGGCAGCAATTGAGTGGCTAGCTCGGAAGATGTTAAATACTGTCTAGATAGGGCATCCGCATTCCCATTACTACGTCCAGATCTATACTTTATTTCAAAATCAAATGCAGCAAGTTCGGCAACCCACCTGTGCTCAAGCGCTCCGAGCTTAGCAGACTGAAGATAACTCAGTGGGTTATTATCTGTGAACACCCGACACTTCTGCCCGAGCAAGTATTCCCTAAACTTTTCAGTCATGGCCCACTTGAGCGCAAGAAGTTCCAATTTCATGGAACTGTAATTTGTCATATTGCGCTCAGTGGGCCGAAGACCACGACTGGCATAGGCAATGGGTCTGATGCCACCCTCCGTCTCCTGTGACAGTACTGCCCCTAGACCATTGTAGCTTGCATCAGTCTCCAAAATAAAAGGTTTGGAGAAATCAGCATATGCAAGCACTGGAGCAGAAACTAGCTTGGCCTTTAAGGCTTCAAAGCTTTCTGCACACTGAGGAGTCCAACTCCCATCTAAAGTTTTTCCAGAAGCTTTTTTATGCTTAGTTCCAGCAACATCCGCCACTAACTTATGTAAAGGGGCAGCTAATTTGGCAAAACCCTCAACAAACCGCCGGTAATAACTAGCAAAACCTAAAAAGGATCGCAGTTCAGTGACATGTTGAGGGCGCCTCACTCAGCCACCACCTCAATCTTTGAGGGGTCTGTAGAAACACCCTCATGGGAGATGACATGACCCAAATATTTGACCTGGGGCTGGAAGAATGAGCATTTCTCCAACTTGGCCTTCAGGCCTTCCTGTTGGAGGCGACCCAAAACAAGCTCCAGTCTGTCCAGGTGTTGCTGAACCGAAGAAGAGTACACAACAATATCGTCAAGATATAACAATAATGACTGACATTGTTGGTCTCCAAACAGCCTCTGCATTAGGCGCTGGAATGTACTCGGAGCGTTGCACAACCCAAATGGCATTCGATTAAATTCGAAGAGGCCAAATGGTGTGCAAAAGGCAGTCTTTTGCTTGTCCTGCTCTGCTACTGGAACCTGATTATATCCACTTGCCAGGTCGATGGTTGAAAACCAACGAGCCCCCGACAATGCATCGAGGCTCTCCTCAATGCGTGGCAAGGGAAAGGCATCCTTCCTAGTCTTGCCATTTAGAAGGCGATAGTCAACGCAAAGGCGAAGGCTACCGTCCTTCTTACGAACCAGGACAATAGGAGAGGCATAGGGACTACTGCTCTCCCGGATCACTTGTGCCTCAAGAAGTTGGTTAATATGGGCTTTCACAGTCTCATATTCTGAAGGGGGAATTCGTCGATAGCGCTGTCGAACAGGCACCTCATCCAACAATGGGATTTCATGAGTGATCAAATTGGTGCACCCAAGGTCACCATCATGCCTTGAAAAAACCGTGTTATATTTCTGCAACAAAGACCTAACCTTTACCTGCTCCTCAGGGTTGAGTGCAGAGAGGTCCACTACACCCACTCTGTCCTCCAGCTCACCGGCTGCCTGGGCAGACACTGTAGCTGTTATGCAGTCAACTTCGGTGACCCCTGCTGGTAAACTCACCACCTCCGCCCTACTAAGGGTTCCAAGGCTGGTCCGAGGATAAAGAAAGGCCTCCATGGTCCCAACATTGACCACTGGGATGTAGACTGTTCCTTTATCAACCTTCACCAAACATGGAGAGACTAGCAATCCAGCTGGAAGGCCAGTTTCAGCAGGCTCAAAGAGAACAACTTGGCCAGCAAACTGCCAGGGAGAGGTGCTTGCAACCAACTTCATAGTGCCACCAGATATCCGCACAACTCGCGGACCTCGCAGTTTTGCCGTCCCCGTTAATGTTTCTGGCTGATGAGCAGCTGCTTGATGGCATCTCTGTAAAGCTGCAATAACTGGGCCTGGTGCCTGCACCACCACAGGAAGCTCAAAAAGGGAGTGGCCATGGGCACCAAACAGCTCTCTGTAACAACGGCGAATTACATTCATTCCCAGGATACCGGGAACTGAAGACCCCAGTGAAGGGGGATCCCTTACAACAAGTATTCCACAGTGATCTAATACTTTATGACATAGAGCCACATCTAGCTCCAAATATCCAATGTATGGTATTTCAAGCCCATTGGCTGCCCGCAACTGCAACCAATGGCAGGATAGAAGCCTATCGGTGCCCCATGGTTCAAAATGTTGCCTAAAAAAACTTTCTGTGATGGTGGAGACCATTGACCCAGTATCTAACAAGCAAGGGACCATTACTCCACCCATGTTAACCTCTATAGAGGGACAAGAGGCCATCAAACCAGAAAATCCACCTGTCCGTGAGCCCAAAAACACCCCTCCTGAACTTTGGCTCCCCAGTTCAGGGGGTTCTAGTTTCCCTGTGAAGCTGCAGCATGAGAACTCCCAGAAGCAGAGTGGGGCCGACCAGAAAAGGGGACTCGCTCCCCGTCACACTCACTGGCATAATGGCCTAACTGATTACACCTCCGACATTTAATACTACTACGAGGGGGCCTAGCGGCTTGGTGTGGAGCCTGAAGGGAAGCCACTATCTTAGTCAACTGACTAAGTTGTTCTTGTTGTTTTTTAAGCAACTCCATCACTTCACTAAGCTCTGGTATTGACACAGCGGACGTACATGCGCTACCTCGGACCTCATATTGGAGGCCATGAATAGATGGAAGGGAGAAACTGCGTTCCCGATGAACGGTTGGCAGCCCCTCCCGCTCCCATATAAGGGCCTCAGCTCGTACCTGCAACAACGTAGCAGCTGGTCTACCACGAACAAATCGCTTCAACTCCCTACGTAGTGCACTGTCCGTCACATACTCTATAAACTGGTCACGTAGCAGAACTGCAGCATTAGGCATTCCGCCAGGCGTACTCTGTTCGACCTGTTCCATAAGAGACATTAAAGCAAGTGAAAACTCCTGTAAGGTTTCTCCTTCTTGTTGTTTCCTAGAGAAGAAAGCTTGCTGTAAGGTTACATATGGTTGCATGCAGCCATACAATTCCTGAAGAATGTCCAAAATCCGAGTTGGATCCTGCCGATCCTCGTTCGGGCGAAATTTAATCTCACTCTTAGCCTCACCTTCCAAATGATCAAAAATAAATAATGCTTTCTCCCCTGTGGAAAGATGACGGGCCCGCATACAAGCCTGAACCTCCTCTATCCAGTCATTTAAAGACAGACCCGTCCTACCGTTAAAAAAGGGACACTTGCGATCACGAGGCATAACTATTACGCGCTCAGTAGAAATAGTTGGGGCTGATGAACTGCTGCCCATAGCAGTGCCTGAAGCCTGGCCGCTCGGTCCAGCCTGGTCTAGAGCTCCCTCCCGGCGAAGCCGTTCATTGTCAGCCTTAAGCTGAGACAATTGATCTCTTAGCCGCTGAACTTCCTCCTCCATACTAGCCACCAGTATACACGCTCTCAATACGGAAGAAAATTTTAATTTCTACTAATTTTATATTTGGTCCTAAAAAGAAAAGCCGTTGTTTTGTCCACTAAAACTGTCCACCACAGAACAACCCACTGTCATAGATGCAGAAAGAACAAAAAAAACAAAACAAAAAAAAAAAAATCAATGCAAAGAGAAAAAAAAAGCGAAAACAAAAAAAAACATTGACAATACAAAAATAATCACACCTCTACTTAATGTCCATCCTGCCAACAACGCCAAATGTGGCGCTAGCAGTGTCTACTATGAAATGTTGAAATGTTACAACCAACAACGCCACCTGGGATCTTGGCCCCAGGACTATTCAGCTTCTAACATCTACAAAATGGCCACGCCAGGTTCGGACAACAAAGAGAGGTGGATCATAACTTTTAAAAATTTATAATTTATTCTTTCCAAAAGTTTAAAATAGGCCTACGATGATAGAATACATATATATATATATATATTTTAAATGAGACAGTTTACAAACTCCATCAAACACATACGTCAGTTTTTCAGCGGCAACTTGTTTTCAAACCCAATTAGAGAAGAAATTATAAAGAAAACAAAACAAAACAAAAACAAACACTGCAACAAAAGAAAAACGAACATGCAAAACAGCAAAAGAAACAAAATGAGCAAAGCAACGAACAATCTAAACAACAAAACAAATCATGCAAGTAATTGACAAATTAAACCTACATGCAAACAAAAAACAAAAGAATGCAAATTATAAATAAACATTGAAAAGTAGAGGGACTCACCATAAGCGGTTGAACCCTGGCCAGAATAAAGAATAAATCAATTGGGTAAATGACACCCAGCTGAAAAGACAAAGCAAAAAGCTTGGACAAAACAACGGCGTGGGTGTGGCTGCGCTCTCCTTGCGCCACGGACAATTACGGAGTGGGTGCGCGCGCACCAGGAAGCGGCAGGAGGACGGAGGGGCAAACCACCGCCAAGTCCCGAACCCCTCAGGATCTCAGTTAGGACCTCCACGCCCACAACGCGTGCCTAACCACACACACTTCCAGACCAGAACGGGACCACAATCCTGAAGACCATTATTTGAGGCTTGAGGAAGAACAGGATCACAGGAGCTCACACAACGGCATCTCCACACCTCAAACAATTGTATGTGAGCGCGCACCGCACACACCTGGCTTTAAAGGCTACATTGGTGCCGCCCACCACTCACCTTAAAGGTGAATCCGCACCAACATACCACATTCGGATTTGGAGATTCAGTTCTATAGCCAGAAGAAGCTAGCAAGTGCCTTTGCAAATAAAAGCTGTTAAGATACGTAAACTTGGCAGTTTTTCTTCATACTGATTTGACTGATCAAGGTACAGTTCACCTGTGAGTATGCGTGACACGTCAACAAGGCAGTAACAGGAAGTTGTATCAGGAGAAAGTCAATGTAACTCTTATTATGTTTTACTTAAATGTAAACCTGTGGACCTGTGATAGGAATGTTGAGAGATTTATCTTGTCTTTATTAAAATGATTATTTTCTGGATTGAACCGTTGTACCAATGCTGCTTTGCAGCAAGTGAATCCTGGGTTCAAATCCCTGTGTGGGTTTTTCTTTATGGAGTTTGCATGCTTGGGTTATCTCCAGGTACTCCAGCTTTCTCACACACTCAAAAAATATGACTATTAGGTCAATTGGTATTTCCCAAATTGCTCTGTGATAGACTGGTGATCTATCCAGCATGTACCCCATGTTTCGCCCAATGGCCTGTGGAGATGGGCACAAGTTTGTATTGTTTCATTTAGCCATAAGTATTTTTTTGTTTTGTTCGATTTTTCCAGATTACAAAGTAAAACTTTAGAAAACAACAAGCAACCTGGTGTAAATTATAAAAGTTCAAAATTGTGAATCGGTAAGATAAAATACTTGTTTTTCTAAAACAAGTAGACTTCATAATTGATTGCATAACAATGTGGGTGGCCAATTTACTAAAAGAACAAGATGCAATTAAATCGGATTAAAACATTTTGTTTTATGACGTAAAGCTGGATACATAATGCATGAATAAATCAGCTAAACATTGATCAGGGGAAGTGATTAAGTCTAATTACTATGTAAGGACTTCTGCAGAATGTCACCGAGTCAATTTAAATGGAACTAGTTGACACCTTCTTAAAGGCAACAGATATAGCAGGTTTATGATTGAGTCAGCGGGAATGCACTTTACCGAAGCAGCGGTTTCTTTACATTAACCTCATTTCGAGAAACTGTAGAACAATTTCACGAAGCGTCAGCCACTTTGATTTTTTTCTGCTAATATGAAAGTAAAATGATGTTACGGAGAATTTAAAATAATTCAAAAGATATATATACACTTACATGTCACTTTCGAGAAAATATGCTTAATTACTTAACAAAGTGGAGGCTACACAATGCATTTTAACAGCAAAACATGTTAACAGCTGATATTTTGGCTGTATACCACAATATACCTCCACTCTGAATAATGAATGTTAAAACATTGTAAGTCAGTGTGGTGTTTTAAGAAATGAGAGGGGAAATGAGTAAAATATCTGCATTTTCTTTCTTTGCTTGCTTTTGGAAAAGCTCTGCAGGATTCAGGATCCATCCGTGGAAAGAAAATACTCCCGCTCAGTCTCCTGGTGAGAGCAAATCCATGTGACAGGTAACGGCATTCTAGCACTTCCCACTCAAAATAAACAATAAGGGGAATCCAAGCTCTTTTGCATATTCTCTGGGGACTGCATACATTTGTATTGACATCGTAAGAAACAGAAATATAGCCTCATGCACCTGAAGATGCTTCATGGGATATTTTTTTTTAGGATCTGTGGGATTTGTTTTCCCTTAAGTAAAACGTGCACAGAGAACACTAAATTATGGCACACTCTGATGTATGCTCAAGTTTGTCTGCAATTCATTATTCATTTTGATTCATCGATCAAAGTCTGAAAAAAAGCCTGGTTCCCTGCTTCCATCCATCTGAGGAGAGAGAGTCTGTTTTAAATGGAGCTGACATTTGTCACCGGCTGCTGCAACTGATTAACTTGACGAGCTCTCCGGGAAAAGTGTTCCTCACCCAGAACAAATTTCTAGGTGTGGTTTTCTTCTCTTTTTTTTCTTTCAGTCAGGTAAAAATGCTGCACAGGCACCATCTGCCGCTACAGCATGTCAGGTCCTCTGCGCAACTTGAAATATTAAGAAAGGGACTCAATGTCTCCAGACATGGATACCTGAAAGTAAGCGAGGGTTGTTTACAACCAGATTTAACAAGGCGCAGGGAGAGAAATACATGATTCATGCAAGCTGGAGTATTTTCATTTTTTACTACGCAGTTGTGTAGAAATTTCAGATTGACGTTAGTTTCTGAGAGTTGGGAGAATTTTTTCAACATCAGCGCAGACACATTCTGTATAAGATGTCAGGCAAGATTTCCTTATTATTGTCCTGCTTCAGAATTTCAGGCTTCTTTCATAGCTAGATGAACAGAGGACAGAAACTTATTTATTTAGATTGTGATAGAAGTATAAAATCACACACATGAACAAGGAATGCAAGGGACACACATTTTTGTACTGCAATAATCTTAACATACTCATAAAAGAGTAGGAAGAAGTAAGAAACTTACAAACTCTGACCCCATAAACTCATACCATAGTCTCAGATGGATACTTTATTTTTACTTTCAAACATATATCTATCCATCCAAACACATATGTCATTTCTTTCCATCCTACCATCAATTGTGAAATATTTTTGCTTTCAATTTTGTTTTACACAAATTAATCTATCGATTTTTGCTTGGTTTTTATTTTATGACTTTAACTTCTCGGACAGCACAGTAGAGAAAAAAAAACCCTCTTCAAAACAGACACACAAACTACTTTATTTCAGCGACTTGATAACCTCCCACCAATGGGAAAATCTTCAGGATTGCAGCCCTCCTTATAGCGCATGTGACTCTGTGGGGAGTGCAGTTTATACATACTATGTTTTTAAGCTAAATGGGAGATATTGTAATTCTACTGCAGGTTTTGATTTGTCTAATGGCGAAGATTTCGTTAGGAGCACAGCATGTGTTTTGCGTGACAATTTTCTCTAGACAGTAGCAGATAATGGATGACTCCGGAGTGGCTTAGATGAGATCAGTGGGGAAGAAGCTCAGTGGGAGACGGAGGGGAAAAAAAGGCTACCTTACTTTCACTCGATATGTTCAGCATGCATCCACAGGAGGTGGATGATTGATTCATCAAGCCGGCAGAATCGATAGAAACCTGCTTGAGTTGTCACTCATTGAATCAAAGTCAGATTTAAAACGGCAAATATCTGGAAGAAAGAAATTAAGTTAATGAAATTAAGTTTAGAAGTAAAAAACAAATCTCAAACAAAATCAAAGATACGTACACATATTTGCTGTTGATCAAATCACAGTGCATTTCTAAATGTTTAACTGATCAATTAAAGCTGGATATATTCTACAAAATATATCCAAACTGATTTACTTTCTTCCGTTGAGTGAGTGAATAAAGAAGATGTGTCATCTAGAGAGGATTCCTGAGATTCATGAAGAGACTGAGAGAAAAGAAAAACTTTTCACATCAAAGCTTGACTTTAATGGCACTGAAAAAAGTTAACAGAAATCAAGATCAAAGCAAACCATTTTCTTTTTTTACAACTATCCATTCTGGTGTTTTTCATTATTTCTCGCTTAAAAGACTCTAGATTAGAAGAAAAGAAAACTATTATTTATCTGCAAGCAAGCAATGAAGGAAAGTTAATCACTATCCATTGATTTTACTGACACAATCTAGTGTTACCACAAGTTAGCTTTTCATTCAGATAAACCTCCCAAAAGGATCAATAGCAGCTCAATGTTGTGTGTGTGATGAAGTTATTTTGTGATAATAATGGGTGTCACTTTAAAGCGAGTTCTTCTTGTCTTGTTGTCTATGTTGCATATGTTTGTACTTTTATTATTACTATTCAGGGAGTCTTGAGGCAAAACCAGTGTGTTTTCCAGAGGCTACCAGGCTGGAAATTGTTTTCCTTTTGCAAGAAAGAAGTGTTTTTTTTAAATCCTCCCAGCATGTAGTTCCTCTTCTGGAGTAATGGGAAAGGGCAACATGTGAAGATGAATCACTGGTGCACAGTCCAGAGACAGAGCGCTGGGCACCGAGGTCAAAACGACGACCAGCTGATACACAAAAATATCAGTTCCAACCCAGCAGAGCTGAGGGGTGCCCACTGTTTGTGAAAAGAATATTCTACCCTGCATCTGTCTTGCATACAGACATTAATTGATACTAGTGGTCTGAAACAAAATCCCTTTATCACGAGTTGGGGAGGCTAAAACAAGGATAGTTCAGTTTGGCCTGAAGGCACAGGCTATTAAAGCATAAAATATGGGGTAATGTAAATTCAGCTGTCTTCAAAATAAAATATGCATCTTAAAAACACACATATCTTGAAAATGTTTCAATTTAGTGCTGCAAGAAATATATGTATTTTTATTTATTTATGACAAAATAGACTTCTGACAGAAAAATAAAATGTATTTTTTTCCATTTTAATATTGTAACAAAAATGTAAAAAAGTGTGGTAGCCATATGGAATAAAGTCACCCTGCATGTCAATCAGTCTCACCATGAATCCATCAGATGAGATCAGAAAGTTTCAGTCTTGTTAGTGAACATTGCTGATCACACCAGACAAACCAGAGATAAAATATGGAACATTTATAGCAGAGTAGGGTTGTAAAATGAGATCCAGAGCTTTAAACATCCTCAGACGAGTTCAATCCATCATCTAAAGTTTGGCACGATTTCAAATCTGCCAAGACATCGTGAGAGGAAAACATTAATCAGACAAAGCAGCCAAGATGCCAAGGGTAATTGTAGTTATTTTGCACCTGAGAGGCACAGCTCAGGTGAATGTTCCATTGATAGAACTATTATAGATGTACTCCACAAATCACACCTGTATGGAAGAACAGCTTTAAGAAAGCTACTGTTGAGCCACAAGAACTCCCATTTGCAGTTTTTTCACAACCGTAGTTGGGAGACAGCAATCATGTTGCACGAAATGTTCTGGTGAAAAGAGTTCTGTATTGAACCTTTTGACCTGCGTACAAAATTATTTATTTGAGGTGAAAGAATACTGTTCATGTTTGGAGCATTGTGCTGTGGGGACGACTTTTCTAAGACAACTTTTGCACCTGAGACCCACAGCTCAGGGATCTTTTTTGTTTCGCAAAGGAGATAATTTGGGTAATTTGTGAGATTAGTTTCTTTGCCCAGAGCTGGTAGACATACCGTCTAAAAAGCTAATGATACAACTGAAGTGAAAGGTGGTTTTGCAAAGTAGTTCTACAGGAGAGCAGATGAATGCATGTGCATGGTAAACATATTTGAAATATTTATTTTTTTAAGAGCTGCAAAACGCGACACTATTTGTCTTCCACTTTACAGTTATTCTGTGATTTTTTTTGGTCTCTAACATAAACTCTCAAAAAATACATTACTTTTGAGATTATGCAACAAAACACGAATATTTTGAATGACAAGTATTAAATTAAAAATTAAAATACAACTTTTAAAATCTCTTTTTTGCATATAAACTGTCAGATAAAATTTGCATATAAATATTAGAGGAGAAAACCACACAATGCCACAAGTAGTGGCAATGCTTGGTGACGCCTTCATTTTAAGACTGCAAGATTATCCCCATACTTGTCCTGCTGCGGAATTTATAATCTGCCAAGAAAGCTTTCCTTACAGTATAGCACGTACTGTGTCCATCACCCACACAGATTTATACAGACATGCAGACTGAGTTATACAATAACTGTTTTGTGACATTTGGATTGAAACCTGTCTTGTGGGTGATAAGTTTAATAAATACACTTAAGGTTTTAAAAATCTTTTTTTGTTGTGATAAATCTAATCCATGGAGGTATCGGAGTGATTTTGCACCCTAAACAGACCTAGAAGTTAGATATTTTAATTCACACCTTCCTCAAAACTTATTCCTCATACAGTATATACCTGCAAAATGAATGGATAAGCATAAAGATGCCTATCAAATGGACCAATTAAAGTTTGGGATTGAAAAAACATGGTCTGTAGTACAGTTGTCTTATAAAAGTAATGTTACAGTAACTGTGGGAGTTTGGGTTTCAGTTGTTTTTGTTTAGTGATCGTGTTCTTATTCATTTGTGCACCTCTCCCCTCCTCTTTGACCAATGTTGTCAAATCGTGCCATATGAGTTGACTGCCGGTCAGTTTGCTTGTAATTGATGTTCACTGGACTCCTCATGATCGTGTAGGAAGTGAGAGGTTATAAAGAAACTGACAGGAAAACAACAAACTAGATCAGAAAATGCAACATTTGAATTTCAAAAAGGTATTTTAACTTTAGCCACTGCACTGCACTTTCCCTCACCGTTTACATTGCTAGCCCTCAGCAGTAACGATGCAAATTCACAGCTCCCCTGTTTTCCTTCATTTGCTGAGAAATCACAAAGCAAACGCATCACACAGGGGTTTCTAGCCCCCTCCCAGCTGACCATGGTTAAATGGTGTTTTTGCTCTGCTGAACACTAATCCCTTTGTCAGATAAGGACCATTATAGGAAGCCCAGTATTGTATGAACAGACATTGAACCCGTATGAGGCAGACAGTCCTGCTCTGCAAGGCTCTGCATGTTTTTAATACCTCTGCACGTCCCTCGTGTAACACAGTGGGTCATTCCTCACTCATAGCATTCAAAGGTGAAATTCGATTGATGAAAGGTTGTGGGAAAAATAACAAAAAATAAAAAGAAGCATCTGTTGTTGCTGAACACAAAGGCTTCAGCACGTAAAGCAAATAAGAAATCTACTTCACAGCGAGGGCAATTTCCTCTTATTTTACAACGAACTAGCAGAAATCTGTAAATGTGAGCATTTCAAACATGGCCTCAGTAAATGGGCAATTGTAAAAGAGTACAGGCCATTATATGTGCTATTATCCTTTACATCTGTACATAAGACTTCAGCATGAAATCAAGTTTGCTCCCATAAAAGCCATTTAGAATTCAGCCAATCTGTCACCAGGTCTCCCCAGCACAGAAAGCCGCTTGGAAATGAGCTGCCAAACAGATGCACTTTATTTGTGCAGAAGCATCAGGCGTTGTGATTTTTCTAACTGTGAAAATGAGGAGCTGGATGTTCACAGCCCACAGGGAGGGAAATTTAACTTGGAAATGACTCGTATAGTGAAGCTCATAATCATATGTGGGTTTTTTGCAGCACATTTCAGAAATATAAGCTTCACGGCGAGTAAAGGGTTCCTTCACAAACAATCTGGAGAGATGTAGAATTTGATTGAGGTATTTTCAGGCCTGAATATGTACGGGGAAACAAGGTGAAGAGAATAAATTAAAATTAAAAGGACCTATTCGTTCGGCTGTTCCGACAAACAAAGCCTGACAACTGTAGAAATACGTGCAGTGTACATTTTTGAGTTACCATGCAATTCTGTCATTTTTATTAAAATGTTAGTTAAAAGCCCCCAAACTCTTCAATGTAGTTATTTTCTCTCTTCTAGGTCTGTGAACATTTACCTCTCTGCACAATACACAGAATGTAAATTAGGTTTAAAATATATAAAAAGAAATCTTCAGAAAGAAAACACATTTATCTTCTATATGCATTGAACTTTCTTCTCACTAGTCATATTAATGTGAATCTTCTGTGAATCTCTTAAATGAGGCTATGACTGCTAAGCCATTGTTCCCTTGCAACAACCAGATAACATGAAATAATGAAACGTTCACAGACTGACCACCCGGGGCACTGTGGCAGAACAAACATCAACACAACAATTTGTTTCCTTCCCTCCTCCTGCTGCTGCGTCTCTTCTTCAGCTCCAGACTCCTTATTAACGCCATCGAGGGTCAATTCTGTTGATCTTTCAAAGAGCTAACATCTTTTGCATGGCATGCGGACGAATCTGGGGAGCATAATGTCAAGGGAATAGGCGCTGAGATTGCAGCAAGTGCTTAGAACGACTGCTTCCCTCCAAACATCACACACTCGCTCACTCAGGCAGCTTCTCTGCCCCTCCTATCGCTTGTACGCCAGCACTTCTATTTCTGTATGTTTGTGCCGAGTGCTGTCTGAGGTGGATGTTGTTGAGGAAAGCAAATGTTCGCACTAATTAGGTTTTTGGAAGTTGAATGTAAATCTATTAACCTGTTTCTTTACACAGGAAGAACATTAATGCAGAAGTTAATTGAGTGCTGCTTTATTTACATTTGGCGCCTCGCTAACCGGAGTGAGTGTGCGCTTTGTGTGTGTCAGCGTTGGAAGTGACTGATGGCCTATTCAGGGCGTGCCACGCATTCACACAGCGTCAGATTGTATTAGGAGTCTGCACTGAGCAAACCTCTGCAGAATAAGAATGCATGACAAACGTTAAAAGTGATGGATAGCAATTGATAAAGGGACTTTTAAAGGTTGAAGATTTAATATTTTATTATACTCCCCCCCACACACACACACACACACGACACGCATACACACGCATATGGTAAGTAAATGTGTAATACCTGAGCCAAGAGTTTTCTTCAATCCCTGTCTCTAATTGATTTTATATCCATATTTTAAAAACTTTATGCTCTTTTAAATGATTAAAAGCAAAACCGAAAGAAAGAAACCTGGCTCGTGTTTTTAAGCCCACCCACCTTCAAGAGAATAGAGTTGGTGTGTGGCAAATTTTTGTTGCTAGTTAGCAACTACTGGCCTCTTCACATCTTTTAGCAGCAGGCATGTACATTCAGACAGAAAGTGCAGGACTACTGAGGTTACGGCTGCAGCACACTGTGACAGTACAAGGCCTTGGTTGAAATGCCGTAGCATGTTTTACACTGATGCAATGCTCAGACCTTTATCCTCTTTTTGACACTATGCAGTACTGCTCTGTTTCACTGCTTAGCATTAAGAGCGCACATTTAAATCAGTCTGTGCTGTTTAAATGTCAGCGGCTCAAACAAAGATGCAGTCAGAGATAGATTTTCTTTGCCATTTTATCTATAGCCTCTGGTGTCTTGACATAAAACAACAACCCTCTCCTTGCTGAAGAATTGAATGTCATCTATGGATAATCCGTTAAAGTGAGTTTGCATTGAAACGGCTTTCAAATGCTTTTTCCGCAACACAACACAGCATTATTGGAAGCAACATTTTTATGCTACTTTTGGAAAAACAGACAAAGAGTTCTGAGTTTAATCTTTCAACCAGAAATGTAATAGAGGCATAGTCGCTCTATGCACTGTACTTTGGGATTCAAATTCTTCTGCCCAATGACTCGGATTATGTGCCATTCATTCATTTTATCATGAATGGATGATAAAATAATTTGAAATCTAGATCATTGTGCGAGTCAAATCTCCTTTCAGTAGCCTCTCTAAATCGACATACCACGCTAAATCTCTGTTCCATCACTTTTAACGTTTGTCATATAAAAAGAAAGATGCCGCTGATCTTCCAAGAAAATTTATTTTTACTTGCCAAACTGTGTTCTACTTTTGAAGAGTGCAAGGTGGATCAGAACAGATCAAGTCAATTTAAAATAACTAAAACAGCATATGCCCGAAATCTTTTGGTGTCATGAATCATTTGTCACAACATTCAAACCTTTTCTCACCTGCTGAGCTTCCAAACTTTTTGTGAAAAGGCTACAAGGAAATTGTGCAACTTACCCCCAAAGCAAATGCTAGAGACATTTCTGTTTGTGCATGCCATCTCATCAGAACGCCTCCAGGATATTTCACCTCTCATGCACATGTTGGAATAAAACAGCCCTGGAAATTCATGACTCAGGAAAACCAAGAGATGTGTTAATGGGTCTGGACTGGAAAATTAGGCTTGATGTCAGTCATGACATAAAACAATAAACAGAAACATGCAGAAATGTGCTAAATATGACAACAAAAAAAACATACCTTTGTTATGATGCCATATTGCTAGCAAACAGTGATTTTTACTTGAGCGGGTAGAGCGGTGAAGCCACACACTTGAAAAGCAGAAACTGGAGTTTTGCATTTGAAAAGCATAGCTGCCTTTGAAGATGACTCTCTAGTCCCACTTCATCCTAGTTTCATTGCAGTCAGGCTTGACGAATGCAGCGACAGTCTCCTTTGGTCATCTAAACTCCAGGACCTCACTTACCAAATCACTTCTGTTTCACTCCACCCTCACTGACTCTTAGTTCTGCAGCACATCCAGCTAAAAACTCCCCTGTCATCTAAACATGCCTCAGTAAAATAGCCTCTTCTCCACCTCTACACAGTGCAACAATTCTTGATCTTAAAACTAGTTTTAGAAGTACTTAAATTACTGACAGTCCTTTTAAAGTTTGAATTTTTTTTTATTATTACCTCTTCAAGAGCCAAAGATCTGGAAAAAAAGCTAAGATGATGTTGCTGGCAGGAATTAATCTGACCTATGAAGGTACTGGGCTGTCAAGCTGTGACAGTTCAACGCCAACAATAATTCAGTCAGCTTAAAATGCATGAAGTTATGTTTAAAATTTGCCATCTATATATTTTTTAACTAAGTTCACTGGTCTAACTTGAACTATTTTTTTATTAATTTCTCACGTTTTATCAAAATAAAGTTTCTTAAATTATAATTAGCATATTGACAATGCCCTTGCCCAGGAGTTTTATTTTCTCCTCTTCTTTTTGATTACATAACATGACTGAGTTCATAAAATACCTCCTTTTGACTTTAAAGTGATTTTTTAAGCTACATCTTTAAAACTGCTGTCAGAGCAGCTGGGACTTCCCTCTACAGTCCAAAATCCTGCGTATTAGCAGACTTGTCTCCCTACTTTACCTTCAGGTATGAGTTTTTGTGTGCATGGCCTCCTGTGACTCTACACAGACTAGTGTGTAAAGACAAAGAGGGCTGATGTGGAAAGATTGTGTTGTCTGAACAACTTTAGTTTGATTAAAGAATATAATTCCTTAACTATTTTTCATTTTTAACTGTGTTTAACCTTGTAAGTCGCAATAGTTATATTCAAGATATTCGGCATATTCGGTCATGAATATGCAGATATTCATGACCGATATTAATACATTTAAAGTGTAACATTTTTATACTTTAAATGTATAAAAAAATTCAAAGGATACAAAAAGAAAAATGAAAAACAAGCACCTTAAGGCAGAATATACAAGCACTGTGTTGCAACCACAGTCTAATTAAACAGGGCAGTTCTAGTTGCATTCAGATAAACATTCTAATTTCTACTTGGGTTCTGACCAGCATTATACCTCTGAAATGCGTAATAATAAACTACTTTATATTATTTAGTGATGCAGTAGTTCCATTTCCTCAGAGTAGATATCTGTAATGTCACCTCCCTAATTCAAACAGTTTTAACACAGCATGGTGATTATTGGCTACTCATTCGCTACGGAAACCTACTTTAGAACAAACTTGGTTGATTCATTGTTAGAAGTACAGATGCATAATAATAACCATACACATCTTCAATGATAATTACAGAAGAAAAAAGTCTGACAAATTAAACAAAAATGTCAAGTTCTTTGGGCTCTTCAAACCACCTCAGCTTCTGCCCAAACTTGAAAAGGCTTTCTTCCTCCAAAGAGACGCAGGAACAACTCATCTCAGTGACATCTTTTTATTCCTCTTTTCTTTTGTCTTTAAATTACTTCAGTTTACAATACAAGACCAACATGATTTTGCTTGAGTGGTCAGAGTAGACACAGAGAGGTCACCAAACAGGTTGAAAACCTACAAACAAAATAAATTACAAATCACAATAAGCTAATTAAGCAGTTTACCAGGTAATATTACTAATCTATTTTTAAGTTAACAATGAGTGAATACGTAAACAAACTACATTCCAAACATAAAGAACTCATCTCGTCAATAAGGTTAATTTGGTCTTGTGAATGCAGATTAAATTATTTGAACATAATGTCCAGATCCTACCAGTGGTGTCTTTGTGAAAGCTTGAAGCTGAGGTTCTTTGTCTGTAGATATCATTCCAAGCACAGGTGTGTCAAGTTACCTTATGTTTCTTAGGTTTCTGATGGGCCTGAGAAGGGATGGGTGCGCTTGATTTCCTGTGAGCCTCGTACCAGTTGGGTGGAGATGGTAATGCACTCACAAATACCCCATTTGCTGTTTTAACTTGACAAAAAATGTGAATGTTTTTTTTTTTTTCCAGCAGGAGTTTTTCTACTCTAAAACCCAGAACCAGACCCAACACACAGCTTTACTGCCTCTTGTCCAGCTAAATCCCACTTTAATATTTCCTTATTTCTTTGCAATGCAAATGCAGCCAAGTAATTTTTTTCCCTACGAAGCTCAGGGAAAAAAGACAAAAAATAAAAAACATATTGTTTTGTTGCAGTTGCCTTCACAGTATATGCTTTACTTCAGGTAATATAAACAGAGTATTAAGCAAAAATATTAAAACCTGTGTTGGTAATAAGGGATTAGTCTAGCTCCAGAGAAATCATGCTGCTTGATATTTCCCGTAACCTTTTTCACCAAAAATAATCTCGGATTATGAAATTTAATCTTAACAGTGATTTTTTTCCCCCCTCTCAGCTAAAATAAATTATTTTACTTCTTCAGCTCATCAATATAAAATGAACTGAAATGGGATTTTGCCACCTGTGAATGAGGCCAGTAGATTTGCAGCATCCTTTTAAAGCACGGAGACCTGGAAAGAGGCAATCCTTTCTCCTATGTTTTAGCGTTCCTGTGATTATTCCTGGCTCGGTTGCTGTCAGCATCTGTGTCCTAAGCTTAATCAGTTCAAGTGAAGATGAATCCATTTCTGTGAAAGCTTCGTGTGATCACTCATTTGGGTTATTACTAGCTAAGCTTTCATTTTGTTTTTCATTTACTTGATGCCAAATTAAAAGGAGTTTTATCATGCTGCCTCTGTTGCTTAATATCTAGTATAGAAAAACCGAGCAGGTATTATTTTTTATTTTTTTTAGCAGGAATGAAACGGCATCCCGATTATCTGAATGCTATCGTCAGAAATATTTTAGAGGTGGTAATAGAAAGGAGAAGGAAAAATCCTTCAGCTACAAACAGCTGATTCTAGCCTGGGATCCCCAAATCTGTAAGAATCAGCGGGGACACGTGATTGTCACTGCAAAGAGATGTTCAAAATTAGCTTGATAAATGTTCCACATGATGACAAGCATACTTTATTACTGAATTTTGAATGCATCAAATGTTGTTGGTTTTTTTTTGTTTGTTTGTTTTTGTTGCACAGATCTGTTTTCACAAATGATTCTGTTTTATGAATCATTAGGGGAGCTGGGGACACCAAATGGCTGGGGCCAGCTCTGATCATATTTTGTTATGTAAAATTATGCAACGTTTTACCGGCATTATACTCTTTTCAAACATTACAAACCTTGAGTATAATGGAAGTATATTGGCTGGTCATGAAGTACCATTATATAAAGCCTCAAAGGTGCCACATGGCACTGACAGAAACATAAAGTATTAGCACTGCCAAACAATGCAACCTGTTGTTTTTTTATTTTTATAATAACATAATAACAGACATGTAGACTATCTTTGCCATTTATGATGATAAAAGATAACCTTTGTGTAGTTTGTCACCAGAGGATGAGACTTCAGAGTGTCTAGGGGTGCATGTTCTGTTCAGAACCTTAGATATATGAAAAAAGGTTGCCAATCTTTGCATCTGGGTTTGGAAAGAAAAAAAATATTCTGTTTTTTGCCAAAGTCAAGTCAGCCGGACTTATCTTCTCTGAAACCTAAGAATTCCCTGCTGTAAATCTGAAGTTACAAGCCACATAATCTCAAAGCTGTTCCCAAAAGCAGTCAAAGAAATGTTCTAAAAAAGCCCCTGAAGGAGATGGAGGAGGTGAAAATATTGCTCTTTAGAGGAAGATTTTAGATTTGATTCAGCTTTGTATGACTGGGAAATATATTTGCTGCACACCAAACTTTTAAGAGAATAGTAGATATACCGAGAAGTTTTAGAAAACCAGATGGCACGAAGGGCTGTAATAATACAGAGATGGGAAAGGGGCAGGTTTGTTGACCAGGCTCCTTTCAAAGTAAACATCCCCTGATTTCTATCCGGATTTCCCCTGTAATCCTGTCTTTCAATTTAATGCTTCAATCCCATGTTCAATGAGGTAAACAACATAGCCTGTCACAATTTCCACTCAGGAGCCTTGAGACACCCACACTGGCAATGTTCTCACATATTTGGATGTGTGACACATTCATATGGTCTGCAAAGAAATATCTTCCATTTTTTCCTGGATACATTTTGAGTCAAACGACCTGTATAGGTCGTTTGACTCAAAATGTTCCACTCAAAATTGTTCCATATAAAATGTCATATTCTTATGTCTCAACAATGATTCCCGTCCAAAATATAGACATTTCGAGCTATAATAGCAAACAGCAGATGTAGGTGCTGACGGATTCTACATTTATTTCAAATAATTGTAAATACTGCAGGAATAAACTAAACCAAGTTTAACTTAGCAATTGAAAGTTTCCTTTAGTTTTTCTTTTTCACTGCGGAATTTTTTTAATGTTTATTCACACAATCACTAATTTGTTTATGTGAAAGTTGAACAAGTATCTAGTAGGAATATAACAGGATTTTGATTAAACTTCTCATCTAAAGAACCTTGTGAAGTGCTTCCCATTACTGTCAGCTTGTATGTTCATCTGGTGAAATTACTGCAAAATATTCATATTGTCCCCAGATAGGGGTGTGTCTTTTAAGTGTGATATACTGTATTATTATTTTGTTTCTTATTTGAAGGGTCAATTGAAAGTCAGCGTTCAGTTTTCCTGTTGTTTTAAGGAAAATGGTTATTAAAAATCCTCCTGGGTGAGAATAGCATTGAAGAGACTCTGCCCTGGTTTAGCTCGGCCGACTAAATATCTAAGTAGCAAACAAAACGCCTCTTAAGCCTGATGGCATATCATCAGGTTGACTTCTATTTGACTCATTTATTTCATTGCAAATGCAGTAGAGAAACCTTTGCCTACTAAACATGTCACTGTTTTCACTTTGAAGCTACATGGATATTTGTACATATTTACACTTTATGTTATATGAGGACTTTGTGACTTTATTAGAAAGTATTTGTAGTTTATTTAGTAAAATAAATAGTTTCATAAGCATCTTTTGTTCATTTTGGTGAGCTGATTACACCAAAATGTCACAAAATTTACTCATTTTCTAACTCTTTCTGGGTATGGTTGATATAAGCTGCAGAATTGTCACCGGTTACTCCGGTTGATGAAGACAATATGTTCAGTGAAATCTGTCTGGTAGATCTGTCAGCATACAACATAAGGTCATATGGTGCAGCAATGTTTTGAGGTATAAGTGCAAAAATGATGTAGCCAAGACAAAAAACATTGTGCTTAGAGTGAAAAGAAAAAGAAAAAATAAGGGTACCGTAAGTTTCAAATTAGACTCAAAGTTCAACTTAAAGGCTGGGGTGTGAGCCAGAGTTCTTTATAATCATGTATGATAATTTTGGTTCAATTAATATACAACGATCAGAAGATATATCCTTGTTTTCAGTTAATTTTCTTTCTCTGAGTGGACATCATTTAACCTCTATGTGACGACTGATTTGAAATAGGTTCCAACTTCTGCAAAAGTTGCCGTTTTTTCCACTTGAGCACCTGCTCCACAAAATGTAAGTTTATTTATTTATTTAAGAACAGCAGAAAGCCTGCAACTCTCTGCACCTAAAAGCAGTGAAGGACAGACGGACGTGCCTCTGGAGGGTTGCAGCCGTCCCTGGCAGACAGACATAAAGCATTAAGCTAGAGCAGTAATACACCCCACACAGAGGTAGGTGTTGGTGAAGCGTAGGAGCGGTAGCCCGCAGGCCAGATGCACACAGGGTGAGACGTAGGGCAACTGTAGTTGAAGTCTGAGAGACAAAACAGTTGTGCCCCTCAGACCAATACTGAATCTTTTATGCCATGCAGCAGAGCACAATATCTTGAAAAACCAGGGCCATGCTGACAGGACTAGCAGAAACCCTAGGTTTTAGTTGACAGGCATAGTTTAAAATATGCAGAGTTAGGATTCATACGCATACACCTCTCTTAAAGTAAGCATTGCATACTGTCACAAATGCTCGCTGTGGGAGAAAAAAGTGCATTTTCAGTCAGAATGATTCATACACAAAGTGGTTGTTATTCTAATTCACCAGAAAGGGGTTCTCAGGACAGTAGCATTGATGCAGCGTTTATCAGCCTCTACTATTTGCTTTCAGTAATAAAAAATTGCAGGTATAGTTCCAAAAAGGACTCAGATGTTCTTCCTGGAATGGGGGTGGCTCTGGACTCAAGCACATCGAGAAAGGACACACTGCTTCAGTGACATATTTGGAATGGGAAATAATAGGGGATTTTAAATTACTCACATCTGTTCAGTTCGAGCTGGATTCACCTTTCATTTCAGATCTTTTTTTCTCCTTCCTGTGCAATTGCTTCAAAACCAAATAAAAGCTTTGATGCTTTTTAGTCTGGCATTCAAACTGAAGTATGCTATAAGCGACGAAGGCTTTCAACTAAACGCTGAGTGCTGTATGTCTGTAAAAAGGACCGTAGAAAAAATAAGAGGAAAAGGAGATGGTTTAGTAAAGTTAGTAAAATATGAAGCCTTAATTTATATTAGCTTTGAATTACTATCTATTAGCTTTGAGCAATATTGTTTAAGTGGTTTAATCTATTGTAGACTTTTAGATAAACATTACTGTAATCATTAATGTTATACCTGGTAATTATGTGTACAAAAAAAAGAACCTTAAGACATGCTTATGTTTTATTGCCCCACAACCAAAAAAATTTTTCTTTCTCCTGTATTGTCAGTGAGGCAATAACTATTACCTCAACCCATTCGGGGACACACATCAACACACATGAAGCAACCAAGCCTCAGGACAACGTAGCGTGACTGATTAAAATAAGTTCAGCTAAGGTTAAACTATAATGTCCCTAAACGGCAATTTGGTTTGCAGACACTGGTCCCTGGCATCTGAAATAAAAACACATCAGATGAAAAAAGGGGGCACCATCAGCAAGACCTACTTTAAAATGAATTTAACATTCCATATCAAATTTGTTATTTGAAGATCATTATGGAGAACAATGTCAGAACATCTTATTGAAATGAATGGCAGCAGACACAATGGACTGTCCTCCATAAAACCTTTAGAGGCTTTCTACATGCATAACAATTGTTTTGGAGGCATTTTTATTGTCTCACTATCCCAATTGTAGATATGTGAAGTTTGCTACTCTTCTGATATTTCAATTTTAACTGCGAGCTTTGCTCGCTAAAATTTAAGTTAAAATTTAAGCTAAAATTTCACTGTTTTGCAATGAACACTCGAGGTGGACTGATAATGAGGATTGATAATGTTGTGGTAAAGGTCTTATGCCCACTGTTAAGTATATTAGCAAATGGGTGATGTTTTGAGTATACTTCTCTTCAAAAAGACAGTGCAACATTATATTTTTAAACCACATAGCTTAAAAACTATTTGAAATTCCAGAAGATTTCAAATAGTTATCTGGTGGTCATTTCCAGAAAACTAAGAATGGGTGGGTTTTGGGTTTTCGGATTATTCTAAATATATGACCAAATCAACACAGAACTATTTCACCAGATACCAAAACATTCAATCGTCATCTCAGGCTAAGTCCTAACAAAATGTGCAGAGTGAGGTGGAGGAAGGAGAATAAAAAACGGGATTCAGGACTCTGAACGACCTAGAGAAATTGTTCAAGAGGAATAATCGCAGCTGTCCCTTTGGGATTGGAGAAATGGTATTAAACAGAGTACATACAGCAGGTGTACCTGTAGTTGTGCCATTGATGATTTTGTGTTTTTTTAAAAAAAACTACTGCTCAAACTAAAATATATATTTTAATCATTTTTCTATATTCCACATTTGTTAGAATATTCCTCCATTTTCAAGGGATTTTTTCACAAGTTGAGCAGGGTTGTTGAGAAAAGTCAAAGCAATTTATACTGAAACAAAACTGTCCAAAACACTCAGAATTTGGTTTTAGGTTACATAACAAGCCGCATACATTTGAGTCAGTCTTCTAGTCTCACCTAGATGAAGCAAATTAAACAGGATTGAGTTTAAAACTGGGAAGAAACTAAGGATTTGACATTTCACCAAACAACAGCATTTCTTTTTGTGTGTCTTACTCTTCTTGCTTTATTCATGAATTATCCGACCAAAGCGAAAAAAGAAATAAAATAAAAAATCCCAGCCCAGATGCCTACCTTTCATCTGGCTTCTCTCTTGTTTGAACGAAGATATTTGTATTGCTTGAATTAAGTTCGGATGTAATGTCGTCGAAAATTCCATTAAAAGTTCCCATCTAAGCCGATGAGCTACAGCCAAATAGGAAAAGTAATACAATGCCACAAAAAGACTTTGAAAATAGACAGAGGCATAATAAGAAAGGAGATCGCATATTATAAAGTCAGACAGGTCTTATGTCTGTAATATTAATATGGACAGTAATAGTGTGCAGGGGTTTCAGTGACGGCTGCTGCTATAGATAGCCATTTCAGTTTGGAAAAATGTTCTGCACCATTCCTTCAACTCTCTCTTTCATCAGAAGACAGGCCTTAACACAGGAGTTAAGCTGCTGTCAGCTCGAGCTCACACATACAAGACATATCCCAGAGGTCAAACGCTGCTCGCTATTACCTGTCAGACAGCACCAAGGACAATCGGTATAAGAGGAGATGGAAATCTTCTGAGTGATCCAGATAATCCAACATCAGGAAACAAAGTTAAGAACATGAACCAGTTAAAGCCTCTATTTAAATACATGTTGTATTTTAGAACAATTAGACAAAGGAACTTGATATTAAATGGCAAGCTGCCTGTCAAAAATCGTCCTATCACAGTTTTAGATAATTGGCTGATCTAATCATGTCACAAAATCCTCTGGTTGACAAACACAAATCTATCGGTGCTCCTTCGATCAAAACCGCTATCATAATTGACTTGCCATTCAAATAACCGAAGCTGTCTATTATCACTACACGTGTTGTTGTTTGATAAAGAGTATAATTTGAACACATAAGATGTGCTTTTATTACAAAATTCCTCACTTTCCTGAAAATATTTACTCACAAAACAGAGTCGTCACCTGCAGCAGGGACTAAAAAGGTCACGCTGCCCTCCAACATGCGTGCCAGAATCCTATCTATTCCCTGTGGTATTCACAGTGAATTTAAATCCTTAGAAATAGATAAATACCTTTCTTTCCTGTTCTACCCTCTGGTCCCATCATTTTGGCTGTCTTATCTCTGCCAGGAGCGGCACTATGTCCCTCCAGTTTATGCCTTCCATCTTTTGCTTCTGACCTCCAGGCAAATCTGACATTCGCCTAAAGGCGAGGAGAATAGTGGAGCATGATGCTCCACTATTCTCCTCAGATGAATACACACCCATGGTGGACCTGTCTTACACCTTGTTTGTTTGTTTTAAGAAAGGTTCAGAGCTTGAATACTATTGAAAAGTGAATTCACTTTAGTATATTAAACTAAAAAGTGAAGCTCGGACTTAGTATAGATCCTTTGCACACAGACACAATGAAATATCTCAAGCATAAGTTTATGTTTTCTATTTATGATTATGGTCTAAAGCCAATGAAGAACTGAAATTCAATGTTTACATCAAACCAGTTAAAAAATGATGAACACATTAGCTCAGAATGTGGGGCGTCCTCTCAGCTCCTGACTGCTCTCCGGTCTGGGAGAAGGAGTTTGTACTTTTAGCAGATTCATCCTCCAGATCAGCTTCTAAAAATTTCAGTTATTTGATTAAATAAAACCAATGCAGACCAGGAAGTTGTGAGATTATATACATTCAGACCACTGCAGACGAATAGCTCATAATTTAAGTGCAATCAATCAATTTTACTCTTTATATGCAGTTATATGTGTGGGGTTTTTTGTTTGTTTTTTTCACACTGCAGGAAAAAGTAACATATTCTTGTCTATGTGATGTGTGATGACATATTATGGCTTCTCTGTTCAGCTTGTCAAATGTTATTTCAACCAAAAGAAAATAAAACGCAATCGAATATGTCATGACTTTCATTTATAAAAAAACCTATGGGTAATAATAGATTAAAACTGGATTTTTTTAACACCGAATGTTTTGAATTACAAACATCGATAAAGTTTAGCGTTCCTCTGACTGAGAGATCTGGAGGACGACTCTTCTCTGTCCTGCACCAACAGCTAACTTCAAACCAGACCCGGCCCAATTGGAACCATTGCTGAGAGCAAAACGGTATGAAATAGGACAGAAAACTCGAGATTTAGCATAAAGGGTCAGTATACCGTTTATTGACTTTTTTCATGTCTCCAGCCATTGTGATGCTTTACTGCAAGGTAAATTCAGGATCATCTGTGGGTTTTCAGAGACACTGAGCTGGTTCTCCTCTTAATTTAGCATATCCCTATCACAGCCTGATGCAAATGTTATCTGTGGCAGAGCAGGTTGAGTCTCTCTGTCATATCCCATATAAAATACCAGCCTGCCATCACTGCTATTTGATTCACAAAAAAAGAGAGAAATGGATCTGTCTTCATACAGATTCTTCTCTATTTTTACATACTGGAAGGTTCCCTTTACCATGCAGGTCTTTACAAAATTATTTGGTAACACTTTGACAGGGTGTGCATAAGACTGACATGACACTGTCATAAACATGACATAACACCTGTCATGAACATGAAGAAGTCTTTATGAATGTTTATGACAGTTGTCATGAAGCGTCATTCGGTAAATAATGACACTTTTAATGCAAAGTTGCTCTAAAAATTGCCTTGAAAGTCCATTAACAGTAAGAACTTTGCTTTAAAATGTAATTTACAAAATAATGCAACGTTTTTCACTTTTAATGGACTTTCAAAGCTACTTTCAAGGCAACTTTTCATTAAAAGTGTCGTTATTTACTGAATGACGCTTTATGACAACACTAACCCTACATGTCAGTGTTGTGTTCAAGACCGCCTAAGCCGAGACCAAGACAAGACCAAGACCAGAGTGTATCGAGACCGAGACAAGACCAAGACTTTTAGGGTCCGAGACCAAGTCAAGACCAAGACCGAGGGAAGTCGAGACCAAGTCAAGACCAAGACCAGCGCCGCGTTCTACATGATATGATAAAATGTGAAATATGATCAAAATTACTTCTCAAATTGATCTCAAAGATCCATATTCCCATAAAAATATATTAAATACACCTTTAGAAAACTTTATGATAAAAAGTGTAGAGGAAAATAATAAGAGGAAGATCATATCCAATTTATATAAACACCTACTGATGCACTTCTCTGATGATTCTATAGATGTGAAGCAAAAGTGGGAACTAGAAATTAATATTGTTGTTAAAGATGGGGAATGGGAGGAGATTTGTAAAAGAGGTTTTAAAATCACCCACAGTCCAGGCTGGAAGGAATTCGACTGGAAATTAAGAATGAGATTCTTCAAAACACCTCTTAGTATTTCAAAATATGACAGAAAGGCTACAAATTTGTGCTGGAGGAAATGTAATCAGATTGGGAATCACACGCACATCTTTTGGGACTGCCCAGTACTGATTCCATTCTGGCAGGGGGTTCAGACAGAAATTCAAAAAATATTTAAGTTCACGTTACCCACTGCATTACATATTGGGCTTGACCCCAGGAGTAAATTTGGGGAAAAGAGAAGTCCAGTTATTACAGATTCTCCTACTGGTTGCAAGGAAAATGATAACTCTGTCATGGCTCAAACCTTTACCTCCCACCCTTCAACAATGGCAAGAAAGACTGAAAAATGTGTATGTAAAGGAAAGGATAACGGCAAAACTTCATGTAAGAATGGACACTTTTCTGAGTGTATGGACTCCAGCTATTTCCCACTTTGGATGGCCACAAAGATAAAGTTGCCATGGGTCGAAAAAAGCTGTCGGTCCCCTTTGCACGTCTCTCTTCTGATGGAGGACATTGGATATGTGCACCACCCTTTCTTGTGAGCCCATGGGGCCCCCTTTTAGGAATGCCAATTGCTGAAATGGATTTAAATGTTTGCTGAGGTTTTTTTTTTTTTGTTTTGTTTTGTTTTGTTTTTTTTTTGTTTCTTTTTTCTTTTCTGTGTTACTATGTACTTCAATGTATATATACATATCTACATATGTTGGTTTAACAGTATTCTTAAATAAAGAATGTTCAAAAACTATATATATTAAATACATAATAAATGTAACCAATATTAAATTGAACAAACTCTTTGCTTCCATCTCCGTGCTACGATCTGGTCTCGTGCCACCCCTAAAAAGATAATACCCTGGGTGTTTACCCATGTTGTTCATGTCAGAAACCACGACTGTCTGCACCATTAAACATAGCAATTGAGGCAAAGCTCAACTGAACACTGACCAAGGAGCAACAAGCAATAATGAATCTATGTAGCTGAACATAGACAACAACTTAGCCTATAAGCTACTTGTTAACAAGCTTAAGGTGATGTATTGATATTAGCTAGCTAGTCATCTTTTAGCTAACTTTACCTGCATCAAACAGCTTCACTAAACAGTCTGTTAGTTTGGGGGGAAAACTGTGAAAAGTTCTTTGGTTTGTTACCATGATTCTAACACACATGTGCAGCTCTGTACAGCAACAGCTGGTCTCCTTCGCTACCCCACAGGTGTAAACCCAGCGTTGTAGCATCATGTTGCGTTTAAAGGCGGCTCGAAAAACAGGTTACCACATGCTAACAACGTATTAAAGTTTTAACTGCTGATAAAAGTGACAGAGGACACAGATATGGGAAGTGTAAAAGACCCTACTGTATCAAATTGACAGAAGAATAACAAGAGAATTGGCCGTTGTAAAGTAAAAACCCAGTGCATACAGCGATCATGTTTATTCGTTTTTCTTTCTCATCCAGATGGCTTCCCGCACCCTCTCGCCCCCTGCAATGACATGGCGCCCCCTCTAGGGGGCGCGCCCCACAGTTTGGGAACCTCTGATGTATGCTATTCTGACAGCGTGTGGTAATCTGATAGAACAACGGCTCTCAGCGACACTCCAGTCCTGTCTAATAAGTAAAGACCCGTGCAGAAGATTCGTACTGCTCCTGAATGTCGCATCACCACGTTGCAGACTTTCAGACACAGCGTTGTCTCATATGTGCAACAAGTCAGTCAACATCTCCGCACAATAATTCAGCGCAGTGAGTGACAACATTTTTTCATCATAAATGCTTATGCGTCTCTATACAACTAGCTTTGCTAACGTCACATCAACGGAGCTTAACCTTCTTTGAGATACTTTTCTAAGTGATGAAAACAGTTAGACGTTGTCCCACCGTCTGTGAAAGCGAAGCGCTGCTGACCATCGGGTTTATTATGATTTATGCAGCTTTATTCTATTACTGACTATTAGATCTTCTGCGCTGAGGGAAAACCACTGCGCATGTCTCAGAGCGCCGCATGTGACTGAAAGGTGAGGGAGGGGGGAGTAGCATAAACACGTAATTGGCAAGTCACGTTATTGGTTGTGTTTTTATCGGTGCGTTTTGCATCCACTGAAAACAAAGATGTTAACCAATAAACTGGACAGTTTGCTGCATGTTTAGTGATATTTTCACAGTCGCGATCTCGACCGGTCTTGAAATAAAATACCGAGTCCTCAGCAACCGAGACCGAGACAAGACCGAGACCAAATGCGGTCGAGTCCGAGACGAGACCGAGACCATCAAGAAATGGTCTCGAAACCGGACTCGAGACCAACACCGGATCCGAGTACCACAACACTGCTACATGTTTATAACAGGTGTTATGTCATGTCAGTCTTATGCACACCCCGTCAAGTAAAGTGTTTCCAATTATTTTAATCAATCTTCTAACTGTAGAATGTAATTGTGTAAGACACACTAGTACATCAAAACTGTTCATCAGGTAATTGCATCAATTCAGGCTTCTGGAGCTGAACATTTGGCTTCAGAAGACCAAAAGTTAATATACAAAATGAATCAACTTAGTAATGTCACTGTCACATCAATAAAACATAAGAAGTTTTGACATAAATCACTATTTTGTTATTTATTAGATTAATACCCTGTAGGTATTGTTTATTTCTAAAACATGATAGAACGTATCATCAGAACCAGTGAACAAAGAAAAAATAAAACATTCAGTTCAGTGTGTGGGATTATTTTAAATGTCTAAATTAAAATTTTCCCTGTCCAGACACTAGTTCATCTTTGATGCTTTTATTAATCTGTTATAGATTATTGTGGCAAAATAGTACAGTGTTAGATGAGTAAAGATTAAAGATTTTTCTTGGCAAAAACATGAGCACAGCCAACATTTTGTCAAAGGGATTAGGAAAACATTTGCTGTTCATTAGTGTCTATCTAATTTTCTTCTACTTTAATGTGCATCTTAATTTCTCCACAGGAATCAATAAACCATATGTGCAAATATCAACTTGTGCTCATTTCAATGCACTCTACCATTAAGCAGTTATACTCACCAGAAACAAATAAATCATTGTCTTTAGTTAATGAATCCATTAGAATGTAACAAGAAAGGCTGCGAGCCCCTTGGTCACATGTGAGAAAGCATGATTACAACCTTCGCTCATCTGATTTTGTGTTGTACTAAAATCATCTGCCTTTATTATAATTGGGGTAATGGTACAGCAGTGATGTCTTACAAGACAATAATGGAGACCTTTAGTCAATAGTTATTGATTTGAGACTTGTCCTATTAATGTGTGAAGCTAAACCTGGCAGTGTTTGAGAAAGCCAAGGCAGCCGGTTATTTTCAGAGACAGATGGGTAGATAAATAGAGAGTACACCCTCATGTATGTTACTCTTTACTGAAAGATGTGGTCAGCTCTATATCTTAAGCTGTCACTGTACGTTATTGACAGAAAGCAAAAATAACTGGGTCCTCTGTGTTTTACTGCAAGGGAGACATCCCGATGTCCATTTATTCTTTTTAATTTTTACCAAGAGTGATTACACCTACAGAAAGGCTGTTTTTGTTGGCGAACAGATGGTTACATTTCAAAATGACCAAGTTTAACTAAAAATATCCCTTCAAATTACACGCAATATGGTTTTATAGAAGATATAAAACTGGCAGCAAGAAAGAAGCAAGACTACCTTTGATTGAAGTGGTGATTGTGTGATCGCAAATTTATCCTCGGTGCCCCTCCCCAAGGACAGATCAATACTATCACAAGGTCAATACAGAAATAATGGAGGAATCTCACTTCTTAGATTCACTGACTTAAACACATATTTTAAATGGTAATATGGAACAACTTGCTGTTAATGTTGTCATAAAAATACAATAACAAAAAATGTACATGCAAATTACATAAGTAGATAGTAGCTTAGATTTATTATTTCTCACAACACCACTGATTTAAATAGAAATGTGTTTTACAAAGACTTTGAGGAAGCAGAGTAACAAAATTTTTCACACTTCCTTTCCTCCACTTACTTTCTACTCAGAAAAAAGTCTGAAGATACTCAAAAAGCAAAACAATTTTTATTATACGTATTATGTATGCATTATATGCATTGGTAAAAAAAAAATCTCACTTCATAAATTTGAATGAAATTCCTCACATCTGTTCCAACCATTTTCAAATATAACCTGTCAGCCGAAGATGAAATTATGTTTGGAGCATTACTTGCATTTGCATACGAATACATCATGTGTTTTGGGGCAAAAGCAGTGAAGAGAACTTTCATTTAATGATTGCAGTCTGACATACTGTGAATTTCTTTGCAACTGACTAATCCTGAACTATGTGATTGTTGGGAGTACACATGGTTGTCAGACCATGGAGGCCATGATTAGCTCCTATTTTTCACTGTTCTAGTCCATTCAAGGAAATTTTGCCACAGTTTTTAAGGATGAATGGCAAACCTTTAAAGCAATACTGACAAAACTAAGTATGGCAAGACATGTTGAGCATTAATAAGCAACAAAAAATAAAAAATAAAGACATAAATAAGAATGATGTGACCAAAGCACAAACACAAATGAAACTCAGAACTCCTCTCTCATAAACAAGAATCTAAGTCTAAACTGAAGCCATGGAAGGAGGTGTAGTTCTCTGAGACAGTGCAGGGGAGCCAAGATGAGGGTGGTGATGAAGATGGAGCAGAAGGTGTCCTTGAGAAAGATGAGGATGATGGTTTAGGAGGTGAGGATGCTAAAGGTGGGAGTATCTATGGAGTAAACAGATGGTAGCTATGTAGTGGAAAACTAAAATAGTCAGTAGTCAGCACTTTGTGTTGAATGAGATCTTTCACTGGTGGGGCTGTTGGCATGAAAACTGCTGCTGAGTCAGCATGTAACAGGTTCTGAGGTCATGTGGAGTGGGCTTTGAGGTTCTAAGGCAACGTGGTTCATAACTCGGAAGTGGATGATGAGTAAACGGAGGGAGTTGTATCCGAGGAGTTGGTGGCTTGTGAAATACTTCCACAAAGGCTGCCTGATGGCCCAGACACAGCCCTTACTTGAACTGGTCTTATACAGGACGATTTCTGTTTAACAAAGGGACCGAAGCAGTGTGTTGGTTGGATGAATAAGGAAAAGCCATGGTGGTATCATCTGTTGAATAGACATGGGAAAACAGTCATGGTGGGTGGAATACAGTAACTACTTCAGCAAACTACAAACTGGTCAATTTGGGATCCAGGGTTTCTTCTACGATGTACTCAGCAAAGAAAAGGAATCTCACCTTCACGTCCCCCCACATGCCAAATGGTGCCAGAAAGAAACCATTACAGAACTTACAGAACTTTTAAAACCATGATCTCACGTGATCCTTATAGAGCTTGGATAAATAAAAGGTTAACACATTGTATTCAGGAAAAGTTCAGTCATTCATGGCTGGACCTAAGGTTGTATTGGGTCAGTCACTTCAAAGAGAATGAATATTTATGCAATCTCTTTATGTTATATTCAAATGTGTTTATTAAGCTGTCGTGTGTTGTGGTAATAAAGAGTCCTGCCGAGTTTGATGTCTTGGTTTAATAATAGCCATTAACCGATAGCATACAGGGCAGTAACACATGTAGACTAGAACCCCCAGTTTCCGAAGAGAGAGAGTGACAACGCTCATCCCTCATGCATGTGCAGAACCAGAACTACGGAATCTGTAAAGGACCAATATTACTGTGTGTAAAGTCAATATTCTACATAAGCTTTCAGATTGTAGAATTCAGTTATCACTGCGATATTAGAGGGTTTTTTGGTCAAATTTCTTGTCAAAAATGCCAGATTTTGTTGATCATGACTGATTTGTAAAAGTATTTAATAAATAATGAAATGTCCTAGGGGTTGTGTACTTTTTATGGGTGCAATAGTTTTGCTTTAACACAATCATCGGATGAGCAACATGACACATATGTAGTTGTTAACCCCAGGCCCACAAGGAGGTGCAGAAACTGTCGACTAGTAAACACAGAAATAATAGAGAGGTCCCTTCAGAAGACAGCTTTGACAGCAGACAAGATAAGGATATGATTTGCAACAAAAACCAGAGGAAGGACACACTGATAGATGTTGTTGGGTCATTATTGTCCTCTCCCTGTTTTATGGCAAAGACTCTTCTTCCACAAACAGGCAGTTTGAAAATGTTGTAGGAAGACTGTATTTTGAATGTTATGTCACTGACTTATCATTCTTCCTCATCCATCAAGATGTACCTGCCTGTTCTCTATTCTGTTCCCACAATCTTGGGCCACCTGAATGAGTGTGGAAGGCTTCTTCTTCTTCATCTAAACACTAGATTATTGAACCAACATGAGTACAAGTTGTAAACTTTAATAATAAGTAATTTTCAGCAGCTCTGCTTGATCTTTTTAAATATATGCTTTAATCTATTATCCAGACAGCAGATATGTAGTTCTGAGCTATCGTGGGACTCAGGCTTGCTGCATAGGAAGGAACTAAAGTAACATAGTGTCTTGTTCCTGACTGATGGTAGGAAACATGGGAGATGGTGGAGAGAAGCTCTCTATATAGTAACTTGCCAGTTCGCTTATGTTTTGACCTGCGCTAATGGTCATGAAATTTGAGCTACGTTCAAGAGAACAATAGTCATAATACAAACAACTAAACTAAGCTGGAGTGTGGGCTGGGCTCAGCCGTAGAGATTCAATGAGGAGAACTGGGATCTGGGAGCGCAGAAACAAGTCACTTCATTGAAAGGAGTCAGTTGAGTTGGTTCGAGTTTCCCAACCTGGGTGTGTGAGTTCCTGTGGTCAATGGGAGGAATAGTTGTCCTGAAATCGTGAGGCTCTGAGTTTCGATTCCAGCTTTCTGTCAAGGCACTTAACCCCAAGTTTAGAGCATGTCATGCTGGGAGGATCCAGGAACCAATGAAGCAACTATATATCATTTCTGGCCCAGGAATTCCTTGGGAATGAACTGGAAGCTCTCACTAAAGAGAGAGAGAGAGCAGTAAATGCTACACCTCCCACCCAATTTTCAGATAAACAGATGACGATGGATAAACCACTTCAGCTTTAAGCTCATAGCCAACCAAATCAATGCATGTTTTGTACTTGGATTTCTTTGAAGCAGAGGTAGACATTAAAATCATAGGACTCTGAAAAAATTTAGGTGTCAGCAAGTTCAGACCATGAGAGGTCTTTGACTCGTCAATAATAGATGAAGTTTAATGACCTCCTTGCTGCAGCTTCTGGCTGTGTTTGACTTGTAGAGAGATAATGACTGTAAAAGAGAGGTGGGGGTAGCATCCCATTACTGAGCTGAGAAAGTCCACTTTTATGATTCTCACTAACTACCACCTCCTTGTTTAGTTCCTGTATAGACCACATATTTCTTTTGTACTCTATAAAATAGTTATGATGCCAACGATGGTTTAAGGCCCAAATTTCTTGTTATGTACATGTAGGTTAGATTATTCTGACAATTAATTGAATAATCGTATTAAAAAACTGGCACATTATACAGATCTTTTACTTATCCTCTAAAGCTTATTTTATACAATATTAGAAATGCAAAAGAACATTTACATAGTCTAATGCTTAATTTCCTTTTCTTAAATAAGAATAAAAAATGTATTGCCTGAAATGTAGCATTCCTATTGATGATTTGTAGCACAGGATGCATGTGCAGCTAAGAAATACTAAAATCAAAATGTGAAAAGCTCAGCCCCTTCTGCTTGACTTAACATCAATACAATGTAGGTTGCTATGTTGACTAGTTTTCAATTAAATGATTATGTTATATATATTAAAAAAAAAATCCCTTCTCACCCTCTGCGGGTGGTCTCTCTCTTTCATCCTCTGAGCTCGGGTCCTCTACCAGAGGCCTGGGAGCTTGAGGGTTCTGCACAGTATCTTGGCTGTGCCTAGTACTGCACATTTCTGGACTGAGATGTCTGATGTTGTTTCTGGGATCTGTTTTAGCCACTGCTCCAGTTTGGGGGTGACTGCCCCGAGGGCCCCGATGACCACAGGCACCACTGTGGTCTTCACCTTCCAGTTCTTTTCCAGTTCCTCCCTGAGGCCCTGGTATTTCTCCAGTTTCTCATGCTCCTTTTTCCTGATGTTGTAATCACTTGGTATTGCTACATCCACCACAACGGCTTTCCTCTGTTCTTTATCCACCACCACAATGTCCGGTTGGTTCGCCATTACCATCTTGTCTGTCTGGATCTGGAAGTCCCACAGGATCTTAGGTCGGTCATTCTCCACCACCTTTGGGGGTGTTTCCCACTTTGATCTCTGGGCTTCCCTCTCTTTGTAACCATCCGACCACACTTTTCTAGTCCGAATGACATCCCAATGTCAGTGCTGTATATCCTGGTGGTGTGGATCAGTGAGTCGATGTCTCGCTCACTCTTAGCGTACAGCTTGATGTCATCCATGTAGAGGAGGTGACTGATTGTGGCCCCATTCTTCAGTCGGTATCCGTAGCCAGTCTTGTTGATGATTTGGCTGAGGGGGTTCAGGGCTATGCAGAACAGCAGTGGGGACAGAGCATCTCCTTGGTATATGCCACATTTGATGGACACTTGTGCAAGTGGTTTGCAGTTGGCTTCAAGGGTGGATTTCCACAGCCCCATCGAGTTTGCAATGAAGGCTCTTAGAGTCCTATTGATGTTGTATATCTCTAAGCATTCAATGATCCAAGTGTGTGGCATTGAGTCATAGGCTTTCTTGTAATCTATCCAAGCGGTGCACAGGTTGGTGTGTCGGGCTTTGCAGTCTCGGGCGACTGTGTGGTCTACAAGGAGTTGGTGTTTGGCTCCTCTGCTATTTAAGCCGATGCCCTTCTGTGCCGTACTCATATATATATATATATATATATATATATATATATATATATATATATATATATATATATATATATATATATACAGTCCAGTCACATTAATGTGACCACCACGTACTTTCCACTTCAGAGTTAAATAACCAATCACAGAAGGCAGGTGGCAGCACAGTGCAGTTGAGCGTATATAAAGGGTGTGTGTGGGCTTCGGAAAACATTTCAATCGTTGGCGTAATGCAGAAACGAAGCGATTTATCCGACGTCCAAAAGGGCATGATCATTGGCTTTCGGGCCAAGGGTGGAAGCATTTCCGAAACGGCTGAGTTTGTGAACTGTTCGCGTGCCGCCGTGGTAAAAGTGTACCGTGCATGGCAAAATGGGACTGTCCAAAATCAACGACGTGGCAAATGTGGTGCACCACGGGCCATAGATGACAGAGGCGAACGACGGTTGCGGAGATGCGTTCGGGCAGATAGACGGGCTACCGTTGAGCAACTGACCACTAAAATGAACCAAGGGGCTACCACAAGTGTCTCCCAAACCACTATTCAGCGAACATTGCTGCGTCTGGGCCTCCGAAGCAGACGCCTGGTTCGTGCACCTATGCTGACTGGTGTTCATCGACGACGAAGGCTAGAATTTGCACGCCAGTACAGCAGCTGGACGTCCACTGAGTGGCGACAGGCAGCGTTTTCAGATGAATCGCGTTTTATGCTCCATCGGACAGATGGACGTTGGCGTATAAGGCGTGAAACCTCTGAAAGGAACCACCCTGCAACCATTGCAGGAACGGTCCAAGCTGGAGGCGGGAGCATTATGGTCTGGGGAATGTTTTCCTGGCATTCTCTGGGTTCACTGATTATTGTGGAAGGCACGATGGATCAATACAAGTACGCATCTGTCCTTGCGGACCATGTCCACCCCTACATGCGCATTGTTTTTCCTCAGGATGATGGCATCTTCCAGCAGGACAATGCGAGGTGCCATACAGCTGCCAGTGTACGTGCGTGGTTCGAAGAGCACCAGGATGAGTTTACCGTCCTCCCCTGGCCAGCAAACTCACCTGACTTAAACCCAATCGAGCATCTGTGGGACCATCTCGATCGAGTTGTTCGCGCCATGGATCCTCAACCGCGTAATCTAGCGCAGCTGGCCACGGCATTAGAGTCGGCATGGCTCAACATCCCAGAGAAGACCTTCAGGGACCTAAGTGACTCTCTTCCTGCACGTCTCGTAGCAGTTCGCTCTGCGAAAGGTGGTTATTCTGGCTTTTGACAGATGGTCACATTAATGTGACTGGACTGTGTATATATATACATACACACAAGATATTTGCTGCATACTTTCATAAATTCATCGCTTCTTCAATGCACAAGTGGTTTATTTCTGAATTTTACTGACGAAAAAAGAAGTAAAGCTTACATTTTCTCTTTTCAGTTAGACATAGAAAATGTTTCATCACTACAACCCTATTCTTGATTATTAGTGACATGTGCAGGGTATTTTGAATCCAGTAAACAAGATATTCACATAACTTTTCCATCCTTCACAGCCCAGTAGCAAGCTGTGATTTACTGTAAATACCTAACATAGTCACAGCAAAATATTATGGTGATATCTTTGCTTCAACACGTAAGTGACAGCTTTATTGCTGTTTGATTTCCTTATGAGGAAATCTAGTCAGACAGCTCTTTCAAGCAGTCGTCTCACATATGCAGTGTGAAAATGCCTTCTGGAGATGGAATGACTTTATTTTTATTGTAAGCATTTTTTTTTAAAGCAGGCGGTTTGATTTGTCACACAAACAGAAACAAAACGTTGGAACTAATCGTACACTTGCACAAAGCCTGCACTTAAAATGTGCTGTTTAGACCAAACGCTGAGCATTTCTGTGCACTTTTGTTACCCATGACATTTAAACTTTCTTTGAAATTATGAAAAACTTCTAAACTTTCTTTGAAACTCAGAATTCTTTCGAGGTCTTTTCTTTCTGCATATATTAGGCAAATAAGACCCAATTTCCATTCCTGATTGATTTTGCCACCAGTGTCTCCTGTTTGTGTGTACATCCGATAAGGCAAGAGGTTGTTAAACATGTCTGACATTAGTGAGGTGGTATGGGCACAGATTGAGGTGAGCCAATATAAACAGATCTCTGCTAATGGCTTCTTCCCACAGTCTGCTATGTGCTGAAGCACAGAGATAGCTGCAGACCCTCCTCCTGGAGAGTTGCTCCAAGGAAATTAGAGGCGAATAAATGATGAGAGGCTTTAAAGTTTGTCAGCTCATCCAATATGACAATGGGACCATTATTCATTGCTTCAAATGACTGCCAAACTGTTCCCAAATTTGGTTTGCTGTTGCCGGTTAGGTTTATTTTTCTGTTCAAAAGTGAATATAAGGCAGAAGCAGCAATATCTTGGAATGCTTATGGCTTTTACGGTACAAATTGTGTATTTATTGAATTTAATGGCTGGATAAAGGAAGAAGGCCAGAGTGTTCAATCTCTTTCTACTGAAAGATAATAGTTGTTCTACCATTTAATGGTTCTGCGAAATCAACTTGTGAAATGTTGTTCATTCCCAAGAATAATCAATTTCTATTTTATTTATTAGTATCTGTAAGACAGATACTGTGTGACAATTCAGAGCATGAGGAAAAATAAGGTCAAGTTGTAGAAGTAATCCAATCATCTTACTTTTCTAAATATTTTTTCAATCATCTGCCTAGCACTGCAACTTTGAATATTGCGTCCACCGTCAACTACATCATCCAGACTACAAACGTTTGACCACAAAGATTTTTGAATGAGATCCTTTCAACATACCAAGGAGTTTCACAGGTGTGGACTTTAAAATCAAGCCACCATGCTCAACATCAGCACCATTACTGCAGAAGATCTGATTTGTTCCAGCTCTATACATGAGTATCTCTTGATATTTGCTGCATCGTAATTTTTTTAAAACCAAAATACAAGACTGACAAGTTTATAAAAAATGTTTTTAATAAGTGACAGACTAACAAAGTCAGATCATTTGTACAGATAAACTATGCAGGCTTTTGCTTCTTATCACAAAACACAATCCCAAGGCTTTTCTTCGTCAGCCTGACAGGCGCATTCTGCCTGAGAAATATTTGAAGTAGTAAAGCTGAGCATGGGTGCAATTTGGAAGTGTGTGCACCTCTCCAACATTCAAGGCTCTGGTTGTTGCAACGTAAAGATATCTTCAAACTCACAGCACTGCCCTCACCCTCATCACAGGAAACAGCTACAATCCCATTATGTCCCATTATGTCATCCCTGCAGCAATTTCTTGAATGAAGTCATAGAAACTCTCATAATCTGTTACATTAAATGGAGAGGCCACTGAACCCAGAATACTTTATCAGCATCTTGCAATGATGCTGTCTAATTTTTGACATCTTTGGATGGTTTTCATCTTGTTGCTCAAAATCACATTTAGCGTTTAAAGGTGCAATTAAGAATAATCAGCCAAAGGCAAAATTTCCTGTCTGTTGCTTTTACCACTTAAAGAACGACCGATATAGATTTGTGCTAAAAATGAGAAATGAGACAGTTCCATGTAAAGAGTATCTTTTATTTTTATTTTTGAAAAATGATGTTGAAATAAGTTTCGGCTTAGCCTTGCACAACATAAAGCTTGTTTGAGAACCCTTATGCATTTGAGACACAACTGCAACGATTGGAGGAAACGTGGAGGTGAATTTACTGGAGTGAAAAAAGACATTAGAAAAAATATTGGACAGTATTGCAAATTAAGAGGCTCGACCACTGCCAAGTGGCATAGTATGCTGTCAGTCTCTGTGGACGCTTCACCGACAGCTGAACATGTCTGATAAGAAGTGTGCCAAGGCACAGCAGCAAAAAGAGAGGTACCAAGTGTTAAATGGATGAGGAAACGAAGAGGGAAGCAGCAGTACGAGAAAGATGCTTATATGATAAAAAACAAAAGTTCATCCAATGTTAACTTAAATAACGCTGTTGTTTCAGAACAAAAGTATTATTCTCTAGTTATACTAATATACTAAATACCCATTATATTCCAATCTGGTTATGAAAATAATTGTGTGGCAAAGTTTATGAGAAGGTAAGATATAAACAGCCTTCAAAAATTCAGCAGAAATTATTAAAATGCGGCTTTGGAGATTAAAATACAATTGTCTATTTCATCACAAAGGTGCACAAGAAAAACTTCTGCTTATTTACTTCTCTTTTATCTTTTCCAAGGCAACATGTAGCTAAATACTTTATGTAACAAGTTAAATTTTTACACTTACAAAAAACTTTTTGGGTCAGAGAATCTGAGGTACACTTAAGTATTTGTGAGCCTGGCAGGGCACACACTAAACAAGCTAAGCTTTCAAGCTTTACTCCCTGATGGGTTGCCCCAGCAGGCAGTTGATTTTAATAACAGTTCAAGCTACAAAATATATTAAGAAAAAAAAAGCAGAACAGACATATTTATAGCAGAATTCACATCTATGACAGAACAGAACAATGTTGCCCACTCACATCCAAATCTAAGTGATGGATATCTGATCCTCAAGATTCCTCAGATTTATTTTTTTGACCATTTGGAAGTTGTTTTCAAAACAGTTTTTAGATTTTCTCCTTTATTTCTTTTTAAGCCTACATAAAATGAAGAACAAAAGAGCAAATCTAGAATATGTTTGAAAGGCAGAAGAAACAAGCATCTTAAACTGAGGGGTTTTTTTCACTGATAAAACTTGAAGCCTAATGAAAAACCACATGGATGCATGAGAAAAATATACAAACTGCACAGAAGCTAGGATCTTCTTAAAGCCATGGTCAATAGTATTCCTTTTGCCTCTTTAAATGTTTTTTATTATATTTTTCAATAATGACAACATACATACATTATTATTATTATTATTATTATTATTATTATTATTATTATTATTATATTATTATTATTATTATTATAAACATATAAACTCAGTGTACATACATTTCTCAGCCAGTTTATTAGGTACATGGTTGATTACTAGTGAACACTTTGGATTCTTTTGATACAAACTATTTCTTCATGACAATGTTCTTGAACAGAACTGTGGGTGAACCCACTTTATTTCATGAGAGAAATTCCACACATGGATTGTATCAGGATTTTTCCCACTTGGAAGGACACAGATCTTCTTTTTTTTCTGGACAAATAATCTTCCAGATGTAAAAAAATAATAACAAATGGGATTATGAGAGAAAATAGTGATGCACAAGTTTTCCACTGTTCCCTTTCATCTGTAATTTATCATTTTTCTAAGACAATAAGTAGTTTGATGCACTTCTTGTGACAAAATCTTTATCCATCCGTAACTCATCACTTTAAAGCAAATACACTCAAACTCACCAGCTACTGTTGTTGAACAAGCTGCTACAAGTTTCTTCAGAAATAGAAAGTGTCATTGCATGCTAGGTCTTAGTCTCTACAATCACACATCTTGCTTTGAAGTTCTTGGTGTGTAATAAGCCTGTTCCTTCAGGTGCAGTATTACAGCAACAGTTTTCTACATAGGAAGTGTTTTTTGTTATAAAGCAAGATGGCTCTTTTATTCAAGAGTAACAATTTCTAACAAAAGAGAACGATAATTTACATTTATTTGGTTGTGGTTGACATGCTATTTAGATTGATAAAGTATTTTTTATAAATATTTTAGTGCATTATGATGGAAATAGAATAAGAAAAATATATTTTTTGTTTTCATCAACCTGAATGGAAGCGTCTTGTCCTTGTTCTACTATAGTCAATTCACAATGATCAACATATTTTAGAATAACAAAAGCGAACAAACTGAATGCTAAAGGAACTTCATCATTAGCATATTAGGAAATGAACAGTGCTGCCATATGTGTCAACAAGTGCAGTGTTTGCTTTTACAACTGTCACCATACGAGGGGAAGCACTGTGAAAATGATGAATAATGAAAGGATTAATTATTTTTCTTACCCATACCACCAAGGGAGTGGTGCCATATGGAGTTTTCAGAGAGTGAACTAAACTCGCAGATGTTCCAGCATCTGGTTGATCCTTTTGGCATTTGCCAAAACAGAATCTATCACCTAGGGGGAACCGAACACACTCTTTTCCACTTTGGCACTTCAAAAGTCTAGCACTTTAGTCTGCACATGAGCAAAGTAAACACCCGCCAGGCCCGCCTTCAGCTCACAGCAGATGACACGCGTTGTGTTAAACGTAGTCTTTTCTTCACAGCATCAAGTAAAGCATCATTTACTTCAAGTACGCTTGAGACAGAAGTGACCTCAGGAAGTAAACATACATGTAAACCTATTAAATGTAGGCTGTGTAGGACAATGGAGGAACAGATCATTTTCCTAGTTTAATGTGAAGAAGATATTTTTGCAACAGATTTACTGCAAGATGTGAAACAAGAGGAAGAAATTGGCAAAAGAAAGGAATATTGTTTGATATTTCCTCTTTTTTTTGCTTCTTTTAAAATAAAAGTGAGACAGAAACAGATCTGTCCATTTGATTTGATCATTTTCATCTCTAAATGTACGCATTATCTCCAGAGAGAAAAACATAATCAAAGCGTAATCACGCTCAGGTGACAGGATGTCGTTCTGACAGATGTTTGTGACAGTTTCCACAGAATACATTAAAACAACCATATCAAATATTTTCATGCATAGGAAATTCCCCAATTCTCCTTCATCTTTTACTTATCTGTAGGGTGCTTAGAGCATTTGACATGCCTTGGGTAACTTTGGCTGCAAAGAACAGCCTGGATTAGAGAGAAATCCTCTTTTCCATCACATCGCTTAGACTTAATCTCAAACCATTTTCTCGAGCTGAAATCACATCTTGAACACAGCAGACTATGACCTCTTTGCGTTTGCATATAGATTTTTTCCCCATCACTTCAGAAACCCTCTCTTTCTGAAAGTGAAGAAGTACAGTGCTTTCCATCGGTTGTAGCCTGCCGACATCAATAAGTTTACTTAGTGGCTTACTTACACCCCGCTGTGTTTCGATGCAAACTGTCCTCTTTCTGTGATTCTGTAACTAAGCCGAAGTGACAATTCAGAAATACAAACTGTCAGCCTTACCGCACAAACAAAACTCTGGATAATGTCTGAACAGAAAACTGAATACAAAGAACAAGTCAAATGTCGCAAGCATTCATGTTCCTGAAGTTGGTGACATAGTACGCTAGTTTAACTTTATTGTGTTTTGAGATTTGGTGTTGTCACTAACAGAGATCACATACTTTATAACCACACCTGGTGAGAGATGACAGGATACAGGATTCAGGACAGACGGTGGGCCTGGGCTTTTCTTCTGTTACACTCATTCTTTCATAAAATGAATGATGTAAACAGTTTTTAAGTTTAACTCAGAAGTATTTTAGTTAATGTTTTCTGTGTATTTTTTGCTATGCTCCTGGTGAGTGCTTGGTTGATTTGTTTGACCTTGTTTGTGGGCTTTTATATGAATAACTCTCAAAATAGAAATATTTTTATCTTAACAGACAACAATACGGTCTTCGAACTGGATCACCAAATCTTCTAAATCAACGATTCAAGAATTGTATTAGATGTGGACAATATTTAATTATTAAATACAATTTCATTACTGTTATGTGCAGTATTATTGTTATGTTTATTTAACTAAGGCCTTTTTCCATAGAGTAAATTTTAATTCTAACTTTCTAGCGTATCTAAAACTGTCATGCAAAGTGAGGCAAAAAAAGCAAAAAAAAAAAACTAACATGTGAACTGAAAACTAAATATACAATGAATCAGAAATTATAAAACATTAAAAAAATCAGATGAAACCTACAAGAAATGTGGGGACAAAATGCTAAATTTGGAATTCCTTAACATTTGTCAGTCTGGACAAATAATAGTTCTGACAGTTAAAGGAAACTGGGACGTCTGTCTTATTTGAGATCAAGGTCTGGAAAAAGTACATTGCTGTCATTCCTCTGTGACTTTCTTGTAAAATATACACACTTGCGCTAAATGGTCTCTAGATGCTCTCAGAAGAAACCTTGCCAGTTTTGTCAGTTTAGGAAAGCATTTTATTTTTCTTTTGAAGTTTATTTTCACACAGGATTGTATTTTCCGACTATTGGCCGGTGCGGTACTCTGCTGTTTTTCCATCAGTGGACTTTGAGCCTGATTTGAAGAAGGAATCTTCTTCTCAGTATAATAATTATGTTATTCATTTTTTCTTCTTTTTCTCCATCACTACTTTATTACTAATCATTAGTACTCTCTATCGTTCCCTTCCAACAATCTCGGGACACAGTGTTTACTTTAGTCTGCCTGTTCTTGCTGTTGGTAGCCTTGAAACCGGCCGACTGCCGTGAGATTTGGGTTGGGTGTCACCGGATCCTAATCCCAATGCGGAGCTCTACGGCACTATCAAGTCAGTGTAGTAGATGGAGAAAAAAATCTTGTAAATGAAAAGCTCAAAATAAAAATAAAATAAACACAAGATAAACATTGTTATGAGTGTAAAAGACTCAGAATAAAAAAAACATAACTTAGTGAAATACACAAAAAGACTTCACATAACTCAAAGTACTTGGAGTTTCTGCAGAATTAGTTCAAATACCTGATCAGAAGTTGTTTGGCGAACAGAGTTGGTCGTTAAGAGTAGCATGAAAACAGGACATTATTGCCTGCTGTATATAGTTACAACCTTCTGCAGCTCTTTTTTATTCTCATTGACACAAAATATATCAATTAGTCCTTCCCCTTGGTAAGCCCACACTGACATCCACACCTGATGTTTAATTATAATTAAGTCTTTAAACATTTGACAGAGATTATTCTTTGGACGAGTTGTTGGGAAGTGGTTTTAATGTGTTTGCAGTCAAAATGAAAAGTCATTCCTCTTACTGACAACAATAGCGTGATATAAATGTTCTTTGTGGTTTTTTAGAGGGAGGAAAAAAAACCTACAAAAGTGTTGGCTCAATAGGTAATTTATCTAAAGCTACAGTTTTGTTCCCAATCTGACCTTCTTAGTACAAAGCAGTTTTAAGCTAAATATGAAAATCCTAACATGAGCCACATATGTTCATGCAGGGAACCTGGTTTTGTTCTGTGGGAGGTTTGTTTTCCTGGAAGACACCTGTTCACTCAGACTAGTCGTGTTTTCGTGAAACAGCCTATAGCTCAAATCAGCCTTATATTCATTTATTCACAGTGTTTCATCTGACCTCACATGATTCCTGGAACAGTCAAAGTGTTTAAGTACTGATATGTTTTTATTCAATAGTTTCTCCCACAATATTGTGCTCAATCTAAAGCAACCTCTCTTCTGTATGGGTAATTTTTATGTAAATGCACTTTTACTTACCAGCACTATATGCTGTCAGTGGCATATTGGTTTAATTATTATTATTTTTGTCAGAGTGTAATTAAATTTAAATCAGAGTAGTAATTTTAAGTGCTCTTTAGTCTGACAACGTTCTTGTCAAACGTTTGTACATTACTGCAATGCAAATCACCCTGTACTCATCAAATCCACTTCCCCTGCAATACTCCATGAAATCGGATAGCTGTGCAGCACAGAAAAATTACTAAAATTATTTTGGGTTTCACTGTAATATTTGGTCTGTTCAGAGAGATTGCAGGTCCAGTCCATTTGTTTGCTCTGCTTGAACCATTCTTCCCCTTTTCATCTCATTTTTGTAATGATGAAATGCGGACAGAAAATAATACAGTCTGGACTCTGGTGAAGGTGACGGAGGGGAAGACTCCAGAGTCGATGATGAAGAGAGGAATAATGGTCCTGGCTCTTATTGGGATGAGAGGCACCCGGCAGGGGACAAGCAGTGCTCTGCCAGTGGCTTTATGGACACAGAAGAGTGTAATTGATATTAAAGCCATGATATCAGCTTAAAAATTCAGACATTAAATCCTGGAGTGAGAAACAGGTGACATAATTAATTGAATCTGCTGTAGCTATGGTGGAGCAGAAATCACAAGGAAAAGGGTCATCCAAAATAAAAATAAAATAGGCAGAGCCTGCAACAGAAAATAAGAGCTTTCTGATTTATCTCCAGCAAATTAGTGATAAAAAATTAAGTGGTGTTTGCTTAAAGATGTAGTTTGATCCCAGTTTGATGCTACTGGAAGATGGAAGATTTGTAATAAATGTAAAACTCTTAGAATGAGATCCTCTTTTAAGTTTTCTGATCACCCTAGGAGTCCTACCATGTGCTTTGGGGGGGATTTATTTCCTTTAAAGAGAAATTCAGTACAGTAAGACTAGAAACTTATTTTACTCAGACAAAATTTTCATTAAACATATATATATGTATATATATGTTTCATGATGTTTAATATATATATATTAATGTCTGATGACCCTACACTTGTAAAACTTCTGCGTAGTGTAACTTCTGAACTCTTGTGTGGTCACTGAAAGATTAAAAGTGCTATTTTTTTTTTACATTTAATCATATGGAGTTATTTCATCATGTCTCCCCAAATGATGAAATTTCTTCTTAAGAGCAATAATTTTTCTTCAGTGTGAGAAGTTCTCATGTGAACGCCGTTTTTATTTAACTGCATCATACGCAGTGAGTGGAAATGTGACTTATTAGCATGTCTCACCTGTTACTTTTAATGAGTGTGTAATTAATTGAAATTGAACAAAATTGGAAGAGAATTTTAGGTGCTTCTTTTCTGTCAAAATGTTTATACTTTACTGCGGCACAAATGCATCAATGCAAATGGTTGGAGCGGAAAAAATGACTTGGTGTTCATCAAAAATGGATCTCCTGCAGAACTCTGTGAAATCTGAAAGAGAAACCTTGCACCTGTACCTGTGCAACGTGAGGCAAAGACGACAATTATGTTGATTGTCTCTGGCATTTTTGGTCTGTTCAGTAACAACAATTTACTCAGTTTTACTCATTCTCTATGTTTTCTTCTAATCTGTCCATTTTCATAAACATCAAATATGGGCGGAATAAAATGTTCTATTGAACAGAATAAAACGGTGCTATAATACCGTTTACTGTACAGCTGTACAGTATAACTAATACATTTAGAATATATTTTATATTTTATCTTCACAATCATACACTTTATATGTGCGTGCACTGATTAACTTTCACATTTAGTTAAAAAAAAAGACTTGAGACGGCTGTAACAAGTAAGACAGAAAATGAGTTTGTCTTTTTTTGCTCCACAGGGGAGTTTTAAATCAGATGCAGAACAATCTAACACCATTTGTTGTGAATGCCAGTTGATTATGAATAAGATTGATCAATTCATCTTGTATTGTGTCCTACTGTTGTGTTATGAAAAACCTTAAGTGGCACTTTACCTTAACTTTACCTTTTCTTTTATGAAAAGGCACTCTTTTGTATGCACTGACTTAACTCTTTATTGTGTACCGATCTGCAGCTGTGCTGGGTTTATTAACCACTCTCAAGGTACCAGTTTCAGCAGAAAAGTTGGCAACTTGTACAAAATGGGAGAACGATCCAAAATGAAATTTAAAATGATTATGTGTGGCGCAGTAAAAACTCTTCACTTTAACCAAAGGACTGCTGAGAGTTGTGATGGAAACTAAAAAGAAATCGCTCATATTTTTCCTATTTCAGCTTCTTGGCTGTTCGTTAAATTCTAAGCAGAATTCTCCTTATTACATTATTAGAAATGAAAGTGGCTCAAATGACACATAAGTTTGGGGGGTTAGTGTTAGGGTATTATTTTAAGTAGAACAGGAAGTGAATCAGGAAGCTTTCAGGTTCCTCCTGTGGAAGGCACTCCAACTAAACTGATTTTGTTTTGCAAAGTGCCTTGAGATAACATTGTTCTGAATGAGCTCTATGTACAATTGTTAGAGTGCAATTAAAAATAAACTCTATAATGTTGCCTGATCCATATGCAATTAGCAATTTCCTCTCAGCAAGTTAAAAAAAAGCTCTGTATTTGGACATTTAATTGATTAATTTTCTTTTGCGTAAGTACTTTTTACTTCAGAAGATTTATTCTGAGGTAAAAAATGTATACACGTAATTTCTGACAAGCCTCACAGACCACAGTTGTGCTTGCAAAGAATGTGTTTATCATCAGAACCTGCTGCAGCTGTAAAGTCGGGGAATTTATACTGCAGCGATGTGTGGATTGTATTTTTCATTGTCATTGCAATGTATGGCAAACGGACTCTTTTGGTATTTTAGTGACACATAAATATATAATGTCGTAGCTTTACTCAGGACATCATCCTGCAAAGCGCCTATGGAAAGGTTACACTTGTAGACAGAAAGCATTTCTGTCCCAGCAGGAGCTAATCTCAGAAAAGTCCTTAGTGGGTTTGTAGAGATTAGTAATTCATAGGCAGCTGTACTGTATAACTAAACAAATGTTTTACTTCACCATCTGATATCTTGAAATTGGCCTTTCTAACTTTAGGAAGCTCCTGCTCTTTCAAACACTTCACCTTCAGTACATGATCAGAATAATGCTTTTCCATTATCCCATTTAAGATCCATTCTTTGCAGCATTGCACGAGACGTAGCTTGTGTTATACGCTCCGCAGACGTGCAGTTCCACCAGGTGTTTGCTAGTCTGGAGGTGCTATGTGGGAAAGGTGCGGGTCGGGGAGCTCTGTGAGACTGAAGCTCCAAGGAGGAGCTTTGGTGGCGCATTGTATGAGTAAGTATTTAGGCACAACCGAATGGCTGCCAGAGGAAACTCAACGATTTATCAAACATGCATGAAAGAATCAAAGCATCACTCCAGGAACGTCTTTGAAGAGAGAATAATATTATAACATGACATGAAGCCCTCACAGTTGATTTTACACAATGCCCTCGTTTTATGTGTAGTGATCTAAAGCCATGAGGCTGCATGATGTGTAGTTACTTAAAAAGTTTTTCCACACTAAAACACTTTCATCTCCTTTTTTATTCTCTTTATTCTTTTCGTCTTTTCTTCTCCCTGCTTATATAACAGTCATATTGTCTTTCCATCCTTGGGCGACAATTTTACATTACCACTTTGAGTTGGTTGAAAGCACACTGTATTACGCTCTCAGCTTTTCCAACTTGCTGCTTTACAGCGGCTTACACAAATATCATCAGCATTTGGCTGCTTGTAATAATAGACTTCAATTCACTGCTGGCTCCCTCTCAGTCAGCCTAACAGCAAAGCCTAGTCAGCTGGACATCCTGGATACTAATGTCTCTTCTGTCCAATGACAGGGCGAAGCATCAGTGAACACATACACACTAGAATTTCTTCTCACTTCTCACTGACCTGCAACTAAAGGTATATAAAGTAAAGTTGTATTCTTACAACACAACAAATATGGTCAGGGACACAAATTTTAAAACTTTGCTATCTTCTTACTTATTTGTAAGACTTAGCTTTTTTAAGTTTCTAACTTAATTGGCCTTTTATTCACAAAAAATTACAATAATATCTCACACTTAGATTTAAACAAATTAATTGCAAAGCTTATCTTAGGGATGATTTTTTAAAATTTCTGGTAAATCAACATTTCGGTAAGCTTGTTGTAACAAATTCACTCCAGTTTTGGAACTTTGAATTTATTTTTTAAAAAAAGCACTTTCTGCCAAATATTTTGTCAATACATTTAATTGGATTCAATTCAGACAATTCTAAAGTTTTTATGTACATTGGCAACTGATTATCAAAAAATTAATCTGTATATTGAGACATGCATGCACTTTACTGAACAAAGTCATATATTTCAACTGAGGAAAGATATGTATAAAAGGTAAAGAACACTTTGTTTGCTTGAGAGTAAAACCGGATTGACGACGATTACATTTATTGGTGAAGGTCATAAGACGCCAGAAGTAAAGTGAAGTCTTAAAACGGTACCTTATTCAGAGTAATGGTTTTCACACCATGACTGTGTTTTTCACTACTAAAATATCAAAATTTCCAAACCTAGCTTCTTTTATGGTAAGAAGGTAGTAGCCCTCTTCCTGTGAGACAGTGAGCAGAAACAGGTTTGATTGGGGCAAATGCTTTAAGGGCCACACAGCAGGAAAACACTGCTTGGTCCAGCACTTTCTTTCTTTGACCTGTTGCAGATGAATGACTGACGTAAAGGCTTAGCAGTTTTGAAGTTATTTCTTTTTAAAACATCCATATACCTTGAACTCAGCAATCACTCCAAGCTAAACATATGAACAAGTAGAAGAAAACACATTTTTATAAAAGCTGTGTTCAATTCACATTATACCATTCAGTTCAAATTCTGATGTCTTTTATTGTGTTTACTTGTCAGTAAGTGTGAAGGACTCGTCTTATTTTTCATGTTTTCAGATGGATAGAATTTGAAATACATAGCACAATTTCAATAAGCTTGAATGCTCATAAATATTGTTGCAGCTTTTAGGTAGAGGGGTATTACTCACCATGATGCTAAATGACATATACAGGTGCAGCTTTGCTTGAGTGGCCTCAGGCCAGTGAGAAAATACTTCAGCTGCTTTCAGGTAAATCCCAGAACTTTGTGGTGAAAGCTCAGTGAGTTGATTGCTACATCATGGTCCGAAGAGACAGGTGTGTATTTCTCAAAACATTGAATCAACTAATAATTTAAAGCTAATATATTAAGACATATATTCTTTCACAATGGAAATGATGCTACATAAAGGTCAAAGCAGGAGGCATGAAAGGTGCCCACATGCACAGAAAACATATTGGTGTGTTTAGAGAAACCACACGAGTTGATCGAGGTTTCTTGAATCGTTTCTGGCTTGCCTGTGTGGAGCCATGAAGAGTAAAGGGTCGCTTTCATGCCCATTGTGTAGCTGTAAAGTCATGGGTCATTGGTTCTAGGAGTGTCATTTGCCAGAACATTCAGCGACGCTGTCGGTCGACTTCTTGAGCCCCAGGGACAGCGCTGAGCAGAGGAACTCATCTTTGTGCAGAGGCTATAAATAAAATCATTGGACTTGTGATATTGTTTTAAACCTCTAGGCTGCTTGCTCATCCAGCTGCTGTGAAGGACAATTTTCTGGCTGTGACAGGTGTTACAAGATTGTTTTGTACCCTGTAGCATTGTAGAAGAAGCTCCGTAGACATGGGCAGCAGACCAACAGCATGCTGGGACCAAAACAGTGGCTCCCATCAGGATTGTCATCTCATCTGATATCACAGAGTCTGTTGAACTAAGCGCCACTAAAGGGCGACCCCACAGCACTAATCCAAAAGTCTGGAACACAGTGATAAAGTACTCTAGCTAGACACAGTTCCCCTGACACCACAGCACCAAGATTGAGGCCAGTAACCCACCGGTTCCTGGCTTTGGGGTTTAGTCTTCTCACGGCACCTAACTGATTGTAACAATACTTTAAATATCACAAAGTCATCAAAACATATTAACAAGTGTGACACACATTCATAAATTTGATATTGCCGTCACAATGGCACTTCAGTATGGTGTTCATTGTCTTTGGTAAATGTGATAAAGTCACCTTCCTATGCATCAGATGCTTGAAATATACTAAAATTGATCTGCTCTCTAAGTCAGAATGAGGCAAATATTATTGATCTAAAATGCCATAGATGGATGGCGTTAACATCATGTTCCTCCTCTATAACTGGCTGTGTCTCCTGTGATGTTAAGTTAGACACAGCAATTTTAATTGCACTCAATGAATCTTCTACGCTGTTTGACTCGATCAAAGCTCACCAAAACCAACCCATGGATTACTGACATTTTCTATCTTTCACTTCTTTTTCTACAAGACTGCTCTTCGGTTTTCACAACGGGTTCTCTGACGGTCTTTGTCTTTCAGGTAGGCAGTGCTTTACTGAGAGCCTCATCAAAAATCAACACATCCATTCTCTGTCGACCTCATTTACTGTTGAAAGATATTATTCTGATTGCTGTCAAACGTCTAAGAAAAAAAAAAGAAAAACTCCATCCAAGTGCAAACCAAGCAAGGTTTTATTTTTGATACAAAACACAGACAGGAATGGGATTTATTTTAGAAAATCTGGGATTTTATAATGTGCGTGCTCCATATTTGGAAGCATTCCTCCTTTGTGAGGTACTGGAACACCTGGGAACTCAACTTCAGAATAGAGCATACCCCTTGAGGACGAGAAATGAGGGATTGAACAGATGGATATCCTCTCATGCTGCAGCATCCGAAGCAGATGGAGTGGCTACATCAACTCAAACGCTGAGAGAGAGAACGGTGGGGCTGGGTTTGTGTAATTGCACTTAAAGATTTTGAGGCCATTTGTTTGCATACAAGATAATTTCTATCAATCTATTCATTAAGCTCAGATTTTTGGATGTCTAATATGCTTTCAGCAAAGGATAATTTTATATTTCTTTAAGGTTTTGGTTCAAAACTGACTAATATTTGAATTTCATCTGGATTAGGATTGTTGTGATCTGTTTTTTTTTTGTGTATTTATTTTGAGTTTTTTTCTGTGTTTATACATCTGTTCCCCTGAGTCCGTTTTCCCTGTTGATTGATCCCAGCTGTGTCTCATTTTTTTGATTACCTTCCGACTGTATTTAGTCGCACTTGTTGTCTTTGTCTGTTGTCGGATCCTCTTCGTGTCACGTTCTTGCTGCCCGTTGTTCCGTTCTGTTGGATTTGTTATTAAAACCATCATCATCACCTTCTTCCTGGGTCTGCCTGCGTCCTCCCTCACCACCTCCTCCACAAATCATTACAGTAGGATCTGACCACATAAACAGTGAGAGACGCATGATGCGGCCCACACCTGACGGTGGAAACCCCAGCGGGTGTTGCGGTCTCCCTGGAGGGGTTTTGTGGAGGGGCTCTTCTGCATCTGGGACCGCTATGGGGATCACAGCTGGCGATCCACCCGCCGGGGGTCAGACCCCATCGTTATCGCTGCCTTGAGCTGCCGGAGGTCCCGGCTCCTGGGCCAAGCCGGCCCGTCACCACTGCCCTGAGCTGCTGGAGAAAACCAACAAGCAGAAGGGATGAACAGTATAAAAGGGGTAGACAGAGCACAAAACCATGTCAACCAGACATTAGACACTCAAAAAATAAGAACCTGGTCAACGTGAAAACTAAAAACCGTCACAAATCGTCAAACAAAACCAAAATCAATGAATGAATGACTTAAAGTACAACTCAAATCCTTATGACAGAAGTTTTACCAGCAATGTTGTTTATCTCATTCTATTTGTAATATGGCTTAGTTTGGAATGCAACACCAGTTTACATCTAACTTCATTTCATTCCTCCTGTAATTTTGCTCCAAGTTGTAGTCTTTCAAAACAAAGATGAAGTCATTTCAGTATTGTGCGAAAAGCTTTTGCATAAGGAAACTTTGTATTTTAACTTTTCTCTTTCGAGGTCACAGTGATCATCCCCACTTGCCACCGACCCGTCATGCCTGCTCTAAAATTACAAACAAGGTTGCAATAATAGGTTAGTTTCCTGTTGTCCATCCTTCCCTCCGGGAAATAACAGTGTAACTATGTCGCAATCAGGACTCTGCGATGTCCTGCTCGTTCATAGTCTGTGTGGCAGCACTTCTTTTCTCCAGCAGAAATTGAGTTCAAGCCCTCGAACTGTGAGCAACAATCGTTGCAATCTCTTATATGTTATTTCTTTCAGAAATGAGGCGTTGTGGCAATTGACGGGGTGTTAATGGATCAAATCAGATGTCTGAGAACAGCGACTTCTCTTGCATAGATCCTACCAGCTATGAAACACCCACTCAATAGCCTTTAATATATGCTGACACTTTCAGCTTTCTCAGAAACATTTCCCAACCAGTGCAGGTAAGAGAATGGCAGAGTTCAAGCTATTTAATATGACTTCTTTGCACATTTCCACATAAATACCATGAATGCTTTTCTATGACAGTAGCAAGGCTGTTAGTTGTGTTGGATATGTTCAGGAACTTTACATCTTCCTACAGCTTTGACTGCCAATGGCATGATTTAAAAAGAAAAGTTCAAAACTCTTCTAAAATACTGAGTCCAATCCCACAGATGCAAGGGAATGTGGCTGCAGAGCAGGGGTGGTTCTATGCATCCAGCAGAAGATGTAGCCCTAATGCAATTTAAATGCAATGTAAATGGAAGCTTTTCTTGGCCTGGAGTGAAGTAACTTTCTCTTTGCACATCACACAAAAAATCAACCTTCCTGAATTGCAATACATTTTTATATTTATTCAAAAGATGAAGTCAAACAGAGAAAAGATGGAGTCTGAAATTTGAAAAAATTAGCTATGCAAGTTCAAAGTTTCACTTCAAGCTAGCCAAAAAAAAGTGGGTAAACTTCTGACATAATAAAAGTTATACAGAATAAATTTCCATCCTAAGCTTGAAGTATGATCCTGAGATATTATGCCAAATCTGCTAAAACATCCTACACTCTGGGGTGCAAAAAATGTCAAGAGCTTTTCTTTTGCAAAAACAGCAAAATATTTTGCAAGATATTTTTGTTATGAACAAAAGTAACCCTAGTCAGAGGGGCTACATGCAAAGTCTGTGGGAGGAATGGTTAGTTCAACATCCCCAGTCAACACTAACTGCTAAACAACTAGTAGCTCAGTGTTCCAACATCCGCAAACAGCAACTGCTGTCACAACTTGAGATTGACGAGGTACAAAACAAATGCTACAGAAAGGGGGGGGAGCCAGGACCCCAGGTCAGAGGGGAGTTAACTACAACTACCCGCCCAGAGACTGGGATGGTTATGTAGCCCCAGTAATGAACGAACCATCAAAGCTGAACGAGGCAGCAACTGACCTGAGAGAGAGAATCGTGGCCGTAATGAACACCAGACAACCAATTACAACGGCTGAGTGAAGCACCATCAGAAAGTCTAATTGAAGATGTAAATGCGGCACTGAGAATGAATGGCAAGAACAAGATCCGTGCAATAAACAGCAAAGCCTTATCAGTAATCAGATACCCTGCCGGAATAATTAGCTGGCCAATGGAAGAGACAAAGGCCACGGATGTTAAAACTCGGAAGTTACTAACCATGCATGGAAGGTTCCACCCCAAATCCAGCACCCTGAGACTGTACACGAGCCGTAAGGAAGGAGGCAGAGGACTAGTGAGTGTGAGAGCCACTGTCCAGGATGAAACATCCAAGATCCATAAATACATTAAGGACAAAGCCTCAACGGACGATATGCTCAGCGAATATCTCAGGCAATGGGGAACAGAGGATGAGGGGCTAGAGGTTCCATCATGGGAGAACAAGCCCCTACATGGGATGTACCACCGACAAATAACTGAAGTGGCTGATATCAGGAAATCCTACCAATAGCTGGACAAAGCTGGACTCAAGGACAGCACAGAGGCTCTCATCCTGGCTGCACAGGAACAGGCCCTAAACACCAGAGCAATAGAGGCTCAGATCTACCACACCAGACAAGACCCAAGGTGTAGGTTGTGCAAGGAGGCCCCTGAGACAGTCCAGCACATAACAGCAGGGTGCAAGATGCTGGCAGGGAAAGCGTACATGGAACGACATAACCAGGTGGCGGGCATAGTGTACAGGAACATCTGTGCAGAATATGGACTGGAAGCCCCGAGATCAAAGTGGGAAACACCCCCAAAGGTGGTGGAGAATGACCGAGCTAAGATCCTGTGGGACTTCCAGATCCAGACAGACAAGATGGTAATGGCAAACCAACCGGACATTGAGATGGTGGATAAAGAACAGAGGAAAGCCGTTGTGGTGGATGTAGCAATACCAAGTGATTACAACATCAGGAAAAAGGAGCATGAGAAACTGGAGAAATACCAGGGCCTCAGGGAGGAACTGGAAAAGAACTGGAAGGTGAAGACCACAGTGGTGCCTGTGGTCATCGGGGCCCTCGGGGCAGTCACCCCCAAACTGGAGCAGTGGCTAAAACAGATCCCAGGAACAACATCAGATATCTCAGTCCAGAAATGTGCAGTACTAGGCACAGCCAAGATACTGCGCAGAACCCTCAAGCTCCCAGGCCTCTGGTAGAGGATGAAAGAGACCACCCACGGAGGGAGAGAAGGGAATTTTGATAGATAGATAGATAGATAGATAGATAGATAGAAGATAGATAGATAGATAGATAGATAGATAGATAGATAGATAGATAGATAGATAGATAGATAGATAGATAGATAGATAGATAGATAGATAGATAGATAGATAGATAGATAGATAGATAGATAGATAGATAGATAGATAGATATCAAAATCACGGTTTTTCTAGCAAGCTCAGATTTTCCATAATGATTTATAGAAATTCAAATTTTCCCTCTGCTCTGAATAAACTTGAACTAATGATTTTGGCAAATTGGGCTGTCTAGGGTGCAGAAATCAAGAAGCTAATAGCTCTCATTATGATTTTCAAAACAGTGCAATAAAAGTGCTAATACACATTCATCAGAATTAAATATTTCCCATATTTAAAAAATCCTTTACAGTTTAATTGCAATAAAAAAATCATAGATAGCATAGATATTGCAATTAAACTGTAAAAAAATCCTTTACAGTTTAATTGCAATATCTATGCTGTTAAAGCCCAGTGAATCAAACAGGACTAATACAATGTCTGCTAGAACAGCGCAGGAAAGCAGGTACCCTATGAGGGACTTGGCCACTGCTAGACTTGCTAAACAAGATTTGCTAAGTTCTGCTAAATTAGAGCTGCTTGCTCTAATTTTTATTGTGTACAAAAATGAAATACAATGCAATTGTGCAATAGAAACATTTATTGTGTCCTGTGGTGCCTGAGCATCTAATGATCAATCTGGTTGCATTGCTGCCTGAACAGGTTTAACATGAAACACTAGCATCCACCCCTTATTTGGGTTTAACTAAAAGTGACAAAGCTTTCACAAGAAATAAGCCTATTAGTTTCTCAAAGACTGAGAAGGGAATCAGAAAAGTATTACTTTTTAGAAACAATATAATCAGCACAGTAAAGAAATGTGCCCGTCAGGGCTGCACTCAAAAGAGACACTGATTTATCGACAAATATGTGAGGGGTGTATGATTTCCCACCACTTTCCTCCTGACTCAGGGGTCATTGACAATGACTTATGTTAGAGAAGGAAAAAAACTGTATTGTAAGGAAAATACAAAAAGTGTCAAATCTCTGCAGCTTCCTTCTGGAACCACTGAAGCCAATCATTTTTGGAACATTTTTTTAAAAAAATACCTTGACGTGAGTGAGTTGAGACATTGTAATTAAAAAATTTATTTTTTTCATAAATTAAAATCTTTGCTTATAATGCAGCACTGACAGGCTTATCAACAACTCTGACCCTGGAAGAATGCTATTATATTGTTTCATCTGTCAAGCATGCAAACCTTGGAAAGTCCAACTTTCTTGTGTTTTTGTTCTGAGAGACTATAAAACAAGAAAATTTATCTGAACGTGTTTGATCATATTCTGTTCAAAGTTACTAAAACTATAAGGTCAGCCTAGTTTAGAACCTTGGGAAATGCCTTGGTGTTTCCTGTCTGGTTTTTCCTCTATATTTACTAGACCTGGGGGTTTCCTCAGGGAATATAGTTTAGCAGACTTTAAAGAGGTTTCAAGAACTGACATTACAGTAAATATGGGATTTGTAAAACCATCTCTCCTTTTGTCTCAGTTGCTTGTTCCCCAAATCCTCTTCATGGATAGAAAAAAGCTGATACTTATGCTATAAAAACTGACCTCTTTATATAACTAAAACACTCACACATACAAATAAAACTTGCTCATGTGACTCAAAAATTATTTCAAACATACATGAGGAAACACCTCTTGAAATATGTTTAACACTGTAGTTATTGAGTCTAAATCAGCTACTTGTCAGTTTTAAAATAAGTGTTTGTTTCTTAATCATGGCTAAATATAAAATAACTCAATAACCTCAAACGCTAAATAGAGAAATTAGCATTTCCTGCAAAAATGCAGTGTGAATGCTATAAGCTGAAAATGTTTTGCAAAAACTGTAGGAGTATTTGAAATCAATTGCAGAAGACATGAAGAAATGTAAGAAATGGGTAAGAATACTGCAAAATGCAAAAAGAAAAACCATAGAAGAGGATGGGAAACTTTCAGGTAATGGGAAACTTTTCACCCAAAGACTATGAGAAACGTGTCCAGAACACTGTTTAATGACTTAAACTATTCATTCATTAGAAGCAAAGATGAGCTAAAAAGCGAAAACTAGCTGAAGTACTAATGATAGCCTTTAGATTAGGATGAGCATCTTGATCTACAGTAACATAATCTATGCATTGCGGGGGGAAAAAAAAGATGTAAAAGCTTAAATTAGCAGAAAAGCTAAACCATGTTAATATAATAAGGAAAGAAGGAAGGCGAGAGTTGTACAGTGAAGATGACTAAAAGTTCATTGTTACAACCATAACACTGTTTTTTTCTTTCCTTTCATTTTTATTTTTACTCTAAGTTTAAAAGAAAAAGAGCAGAATATTTGGTACACTATTTTACAATTCAGCCACTGGAGATAAGCACTAGCTCCCTCGTGACCCTCCAAGAACAATAGAGTCTGACAGTGGAGGGGAGGATATTGCATTTTTCAACAAATGCAGAGTCAAACACCCACCATGGCATCCTATATAAACCTTCAGTCAGGTCCTTTTTCCACAATGATAAGAATCCATACTACCGGATTAACTTTCTACAAAGAAATCCAGCCTTTTTATTTTAAAAGCATATGTACATTATCTGAATTTCTGAAGGCTTCATGTGTCCATTAGAGGTTAGTGAAAGAGCTTTTCTATTTTAGGCTGCTATTGTTGATGCAGTCTTTAAAATAAAATCAAATGCAGACGCACATGCAGTTTTTATGATTATTTTGAGTACATGTACTGAAGTAAAGCTTGCTGTTTATACATTTCAATTTATGTTGTTAGAAAGATAAAATAAACCTGTGTGTAATTATTTATACGCCGTCCTCGTGTATTTGATCTTCTACTTTTTATAGTCTAAGAAATCACACAGTATTTATCTAGGTGTCTGGCTGAGAACAGCTGCTTTCTTGTCCTCTGTTGCTTTTTTATATAAAACATAAAGGTTAAGCAGACTTTAAGACATTTGAAATGTTTTGCATTAAAGATGAACCAACAACTTGTCCATTGGCTGGAATCCAAGTATAATTCCTTATTGATTATATTATTAAGCATCAGTTTGCAGGTCAGAACCTAAATCAGTTTGGCATTTTTTTGCAGTTCTAAAACCTCTTATATCTTGTTGATTTTTTTATGGATTAGAAGAATTTGACATTTATGTAATTTTAGGCTGTTTTTAGTTAATTACTTTAAAATTTTTCAGTTAAAGTGCATTAATGTTAGGCAGTGTATTTTCACCCTATCCAGAAAGTTGCATAAAACTACTTTGTTGTTAGTTTGTATTTCTGAAAGGAAAATTTACACAAATATCTTCCAGAAGTCAGAATTTACCAGAATCAGAAATCAGCATCTCTTGTTTGTAATGACCTTCTCTTGATAGTTGAACAGAAATATAATCTCTCAATGACCATGTTAAATATGCTGTAAAAAAAATTTTCCTACATTCGTTTTCCAGATCCTTATTGTGGTTGGTACATGTATAAATGCAGGAAAGCCATCCTGACAGCAGTCCAGAGATAAATCCCACTCATTTCCTGTGTTGACAGTCTGAGCCAGCTTCCCTGACTCGGTAAAATTAACGGCGTAGAACGTTATTTTCCCATCCAATATGCTGCCATCAATCACGCCGTGTAGCTTCATCACTTTAAAAAAAATTATGTGTCACTGTTTTCCACAAAGGCAAAACCACAAATTTAATCACGAGGAAAGAAAATAATGATGAAATGTTTGAGCATAAACTATGAAAGCTTGGAATGCCTGTCTGTACATGATGCAAAATGTAGTGCGCGCTAATCATTAATACATAACTAAGATGCTTCTAGTCCTTTGGAGCTCAAGCTGAATGGGGTTCAAAAACAGACTCTCAGGTGACAACCCTCTGTGCAGTAATAGCTCACATTTAGAGGTTTCCTCTAATCAACTCACTGACAAGACATGTGAAATGTCTGCAGCTTTGAGAGCTCTGACTGGCAGTCCTAAACTGATTAAGTACTTTTATAGAGAGCTATTCATCGTCATCTGTTACATAAAGTGTCAAAGCCAAATTATTAATAGTTTGGAAAAGCAGAATCCTGGCAAAGGATTCAAGAGCTGCTCATCTATCCCGCAAAGATGAAAGCAGAATATATTTTCACTTAGACATTTTTCAAAGGAGAACAAAACAAAAGAAGAAGCTTTGCGTGTCAAATTGCGGCACATTAAATTTTTTTACGAATGTGGTATTCAGTTCATGAGACGATGAATACGGAAATTTACCATTACCATTACTATTTGTGAATAAGAGTCTCAGATATATACAACAGGGTATCAAACGTATATATTTAGGGCCTATATCATTAGCTTGCAGGGCTTTGTGAGGCTGACCTCACTTTGACGAGAAGCATTATGGCCTTTTAATACCTTGTCATATCTCTTGTAATTAGAGGTAAAAATTGCCCATTAAGTAACGTGTATTTATCATAGTACAAAGCCACACACAGATCCCAAGGCTCATGTTGCCTGATAGGCTGAGAAGAGGGCATATAACTACAGCCTGTTACTACTTCTCTGTGAAGTACAGCGTTTTATTGCACAGCGAGAAATTGCAAGTGCCAGGGAACAGAAGTGAGTGACATCAAGGAGGATGGTATGGTTAGGGAGCATGTAAAGCGCATCCTCATTTCCCTTCCAGGCCGATGCTCTGCCACTCCCTGATCACAGAGCAGCAGAGGCTGATGGGACCTCGGACGGGCTGTGGGGGAATGAGGGAGTTAGGGGTGTGCGTGATTTGAGGGCATCGAGAAGCGGAACTGACAGAGACGGATTCACTGTGGCCCAAGCATGGAATTGCTTTTCCCTTCCTCTGGAACCGGGCTGGAGGTGTCTGCAGCTGCAAACAATCTCTAAGTAGCAGCTTTCAACAAAAGCCCACAGAGTCTGAGCCACCAGAGATCAGAGGCAGGTGAGAAAAACAGGGAACTGCTGAGGGCGAGTGAAAACAGGTGATGGAGAACGACTAAATATCAGCGTGGCTGATCAGAAAGTGTTGGGTCAACAGAAAATAGTTCTCGTGACATATTGTGCGTTCTATATTAGGTGAAGTTTTGCACATGTGGAGCATGCATTATGCATGTTTTACACTCTGTGTCATCTAATTCTTGGTAGTGTGAGCGCTACAGAAGGTTTGAGGGTGTGCTGTGTCAAGTTGCACCACTAATTAGGCTGGTGTTGAAGAACCACGGGACCGAAAAATAAAAAAGACAAGGTAGTGTTTCATTTTCTGTTTGAGATGTAGATGAGGGTGTCTATTCAAATTTACACCTTAACTTGAGAACTTAATTTTAGGAAGCTAAATCAGACCACCCGGTGGTTTTCATTGGAGCAGAAACTATTTCTATATTTTACACAAAGTGGATTCTCAGAAACAAATTAAATGCACTTTCACTACAAAGAGAGGCACATAAGACAGACATTTCAATGAACAGCATCTTTAGAAAGCATCTGTAATAGTAAAAAATTTAAATTAAATAAAAAAAATCTAAACCAAGAGTGACAAATAGGTTTTCCTAATGAACCAAAATATGAGAGTTAACATTTGTTCTCGGGAGATCACATGAGAGTTCCTGTTGCTTCAACCCTAATGATGCATATCTGCAAGGACATGAGGCATTGCAGCAATGAAAACTTTATTACACAGTCTGCACTTTATATTCCACATGAGTTTTTCACATGCGTACCATGATACTTACTCATTCTGCTTATGACTGGGTCATTTACAAAGTCAAAAGAGAGGAGAGAAACACCGGGAAGGACAGCAGTAGTAATCTGGATTCTTTGTAGGCCCAGCATTTTTTTATACCAATCTATTCTTCTATTTATTATCAAATCTGATGAGCCATTTGCCTCTCACATGAAAACAGAATGATTATGGGTTTCTGCTGACATTATTCAAGAGAAAGAGCTAATAGAAATTCATAAATTATATGAAATAAATGAGAATGTAAAAATATATTTAAATTCAAACAGGTAAAACAATGGCTTGTAAACATCTGTTGTGTTGTCAGTGGCTGTTATTTGTCTCTGATGTGACAGTCTAACGCTAAGCTCTTTACATTTTTGGAGATGTTTGAATCTTGGGATATTATTTTATAGCCTAACTCTCCTTCACACCTCTGTAACTTTATCTCTAACTTTTGTCATGTGTTGGTTGAACAGCTGGATTTATACTGACAGTAATTTTCTCACAGGTGCACATTATCTACTAATTATGTAAATCGGGCCTCATTTAAATTCAAAACACACATTTCAGAATTTTATTTGTAACCCAAATAATTAAATTCTTTATCATTTCACTCTCACGTCAGAGCTATGCATTATTATTTAGTTCTCTATCACATAAAATCGTGAATTAAAATACATTAACGTGTGTTTGTGACAACTTGTGAAAAAGTTCAGGAACTATGATTGTTTTTCAAAATACTGTGGATTATGCCCCATACCGAGTCCAGACCACCCAGGGGAATGTGAGAATCAGAGCTGATAGAAAGGTGAACTCCTTGAGACCCGATTTAAATCAACACTTCAGATCAGACGAGGTGTACTTTACAGCATGTACCTAGACTTTTCAAAAGAGCCGCCTTCATGCCCCCGGAAACCGTCAAATAAAATCGTATATGTGCTCCAGCTCGGGAGGAGATGATCAGATTAGTACACCAAGTTATGGGCAGTCTGAACTGAACTATTGAGTATGTCAGAGATGTTTTTGCTGTCAGCCAAAAGGAGTTTTTTTATAGTGGGACTGTGAGCAGGCGTTCATGTGGAAAAGACAGCATGCATTATGCTGTGTCTGAGTCTCAGTTTCAAGTAAGAATAGTTGTTTTTCCATATACTGAACTCATTCTCTTACACTGAAAAACCACCAGAATAAGCCTTATTGGTGAACATCAGTCTAAGAGAGAGGCAAGCACTGATGATAAATAAGTAATAATTAAAATCAAGAGTCTATTCACAACATTGCATGAGGTGTTTAGGCAGCGCAGCATTATTTGCTAAAGATAGTTTCATACGTTTGATCACATGTCACTTTTAAACATCTATCTAAATGGTAGATTCATCTCTATTCAGTTTATTTGATACATTTGTCTCCATTCAGAGAGAAAACATGTTTTTGCCTGAACAAGCCTTATTAGTTGTGGAGGTCATCAAGGATCCATCATGGGGCCAGCTTTACACAATAGTTGCCTTCATGGGTAAAATCTATTAGGAAAATAGACTTCAGGAAAATACATTATTGGTGACGTTGGCAAAAACAACAATATTAGTTATTCTGCTTTGGTTTTTTTGCAATCCATGAAGAGCCTAAATAAATGATCTTTAAATAATTAGCTAATATTTAAAGCAGTCCAAGCAGTTTCTTAAAATGTTGATACAGCAGACATATGGAAAAAGATGTTAATTTCCTGTACAATCTTCCATTACGACAATATTTTATTCCACTGTTATGTAAAAATATTACTGGTACTGTTAAGTCCTCACGACCTATCAAGAATCTTTCAGTCACTGTAAAATGAGTAGGTATTTGCATTTCCTGGAGCACCGGCTCTTCAGGATGGTGTTTGTATTTAATGTCTTTAAGTCTCCCACAGTAGCACTAAAATCTCAATGAAATGCCTCATCTGTGTTCCTGAAATGGCAATAAACGGATGTGTTGTCTGATTCAACCTGAAGGTTGGCCAAACCAGCTGTTCAGTCTTCCGGGGTTTGCACTGTTGTCACAACATCTTCCACCGTCAATCCAGTTTCCTGCAACCATTCAGATTTCCAGAAAGCTTCAAATTTGTTAGAAACAGTCTATACTGCACATAAAGTTGAAAGATTATGCTCAGAGCAAATTATTTTGAAACACAACACATAGGCACAAGGAAGTGTGCACTGGCGCCAATTAAATCTGCCCCACTGTATCACATAAGCCCTGTTTTACATAGCGAACCTTCAACACAAAGTACTTAAATTACTGCTGAAACCTTCACCTTCTTCTAACTCAGCTGGTTCTTGATTAGAACATGCCTCTCTCTGCTTCTTCCTTGTTTATTAACTCAAACCAGTCGATCCACCCATCCTTTGTTTATACTCCCTTATCCTACCAGGGTCATGGATTGGGGTTGATACCGATGTCCTCTAGTCAATCACAGGTTGATAACATAGTCGTTACACCGTTTTGTGACTTTACAACCCTACATGCACTGTGTCTGTGCTTAATTTGTCACTGTTTGTTAGGTGTGCTGCAGTATATTCAAAATAGGGGGGAAGGAAACAAAAAAATGTCTATTAAAAAAAACACAATAGGAGCAATGATGCTGTTAGTTTGTGATCATATGTAGAAATGCTCAGCTGTTTGCAGCATATCAGAACGTCTCATGACACACAGGTGTTGTCTGTTGTCTCATTTGTCTTTCAAATGTTAACCCCTTTTTATTTACTACCAGCAGAGTAAATTTCACACCATTTACTCACGTGAATGCTGTTTAGGTCTGCTGACATCACAGTCATACATTAATAAACAAAACAATTTAAGGATTTATTGCAAATGAAAGCTTTTGTAGGATTCTATGATATGCTGATATTTACGTAGTGAGTGCTAGTCTAGAAAAATGATGTACATACTTCTTTGGTTTTTCACTAGCCTGGTACAGAGCTTCGCACAGAGAGTCGGGGCTCTCAACTATGAGAAAGGATTGCTTTCTGGAGGCCTGGACTGTGTGTGAGGCTTTACATTTTGACCAGTTGCTAACATTTGCCCATGATGTATGTAATGCCCCAGTTGGATGCTGAAAAGCCTTCCGAAAATTGCTTGCGTTGCAAACAATGATCCGAACGAGGCAACTGTCAATGCTAATTCAATATGTGACCAACACTTCTGACTGAATGGCTTCTTGCACTTCTTCTGCTGCCATTGCTAAAACTGCAGGGAGACTACAATTCTAAAACAGCTCAGAAAATGTGTTTCATCGTTCACAACGTCTCGTTCTGTTCACTGATCGGCCCGGTAGAAAACTGACCGGCGACAATCCGAGTCAAGGAGAGAAAGGCCAGGCTGTGCTGGAAGCAAGAATTGTTTAAGTGGCATTATACAAGAAGGCAATGGCCAGGCTAGTTTTTCACAGAAGATAATTAAATGGGACGCAAACTGTAAACATGAGTGGTTTTTTTATTTATATATTTTCTTCAGGAACTGTAACAATTTGCAGTTCTTGACATGTGGGTGCAGTATGTGACTGTGCTACACTGCATTGTTTCCATTGATTTCTATAGCATGGCAACACAATGCATGTAAATGACTTTTGAATCTGTAGATTAAACTGAACTGACTAAAAACACCTGTATTTTTTGAGTGCTTTGAGATTAAATTTGTTATAAAAAGAAGACTTAATTGAAGACCAAATTAAATTTCATAGTAATGGCTTCTTCCTTGCTGAGTTGCCTTTCACAACATTTTGGTACAGCGGGGCTGATTTCACTATTAAATAATGTCACTACCTTACCTGTTTCAGCCAGAGACTTAACAAGATCTTTTGTTCTGGGGCAGAGGCATTCATTTGCACCCAAACACGTGCAACTTTGGGACACAGACCCTGTCTCTCTCCTGAATGGTATCATTAATTGGACTGTGATCTTTTTTGCTTTTTCATATTTTAATAAAATAATTTGTATCAAAAAGGAAAAGCAGGAGAAAAGCTACCATATAGGAGGAACAAAAAGAGGGTCGCGTTACAAAGGATTATCCATACAGCAAAGCATTGCATCTGGCCTATTATGATAATTACAGCCAGTTTGTTGTTCCTTTTGAGACATGTGTCAAACTCAATGCAATATGCATCACGGTCCAGTGTTTTCCTGTTTTTCTACTCATTCCAGCAGATTAACATCAAACACAGAGGTAGGAGTGCCAGGGAGCATCAGTGAGCACAGCCGTTAAACGACAATGTTTAGGCACAGAGGCTCAGTGCCGTTATTATTCTCACCTAGATGAGCGTGACTTTGCTTTTCTGCTCCTCAGTAAGCAAAAGGAGCAGCTCTTTAATCAATGTGACATCTCAAACATGTATCCAGTGCCGGCATATCTATAATAAACCACAGTGCCGGAGCTAAATTAGCAATCCACAATATTTCCCAAGTTTATCGAGATGCTGTGACAGCTGCAGAAATGGCTGGTTTGTAGTATGTCATGTAAAAGTGGCCTTCACCAGGAATTCTACTTTTTTTGCTCTTTGATTGACAAAGAAACATCCAATACAAGTCTCCACAGCACATGTCGCGACCCCGTCACCCTTTGCGAACAGTGCGGCAGACAGCTGATGAGACAGCAGGGGAAAAAAACTCTGCTCCGCGAACACCGGAGCAGCTGTCAGAGAAACCGCACTTCCACCTCATCGTTGCCTGACACAGAGCAGGTAAGAGAATAAAACAAGAGAAGGTGCTGTGGTAAAGAGAGAGAGAGAGAGAGAGAGAGAGAGAGTGAGCGAGTGAGCAAAAACAGAAAACACATGCAGATGGAAGGAGGGAAAGTAGGAGGGAAAAAAGTCGAAAAATTGCAAGTGCATGGTGGAAATTTTGAGAAATAAAGAAAATGAGACGGACAAAAGCTGGAAAAAATAGTGCTTTGAATGACTCTGTGGTCTTGCTTTCTGGTAGAAGTCTCCAAAGACTTGTTTTTCTAGTAGAAGGGGTATTCTTCAGATGCAGATAGACCTGAGCAATGAAATATTAAAGAGTTCATGTCTGCATGCTGGTAGGGTGGGGGGCTCGGCCTACATGACACGACAGCATAATCCCCTATACTCTCTGGTTCAGGCACAGTATTAAATGGAAAAGCCAAGGAGAGAGATAAAGAGGAGTCGTTCTCTCTGCCATCTAATTAGGTTTGAAGGTTGTGAAAGAGCAGAGCGTGACACTGACGGTTGCTCTCTCTGGGAAAGAGACAAGACTCTTAAATCTCTGGACCAATTTGTAGCAAAGTCAGTCAGTCTGACTGTCTGAATGATTTTCGGGGGCATCAGAGGATAGCTGTGACAGAACACAACTATCCTCCTCCCATTTATTAAATAAAGAGTTAATGCATCAAGGTCCTGTACAACTGCGTACTTTTTGTTGACTTCAACAAAAAGTCATGTGTCTGTTTTAGCATTTTGGTTTCTAGACATTTATTTTTCTTTCCTAAAAATCAATGTGCCCTGGGTCTTTTAGGCACTGTTTACCCTCAGCCGATTTTCTGCAAAACCACAACCTTGCTGTTGCGATCCGACTGCGCATTTACTCGTATCCATTGATCGGAGTCTCTGATGCAGGAACTTTTTGAAACCAAGTCACAAGAGTGAAACGTTTTGGAAACAACGCCCACAGAAGTGTGAAGTGTGCCACAGGTGTGAAACCGGAAATGCAAAGAACACATGGCTGCAGGGTTTATTACACACATCCACAGGCAGATAATAACAAAAACAATGGCAGATAGAATTGCACTACATGTACTACTTATCCTGTTCAGTCAGCATAACCTCTGATATTTGTGTGCTAAAGGAGCACTTGGGTCATCGGAGATAGGTTACTGTTTTCTAAATGAGGTGGGAGCTAGTGAGACAGAAGTTCACTAAAAGTGGATGCGCATTTCGTCAACATGCAAAAATCACAGCGCCGTAGAGTGGCCAGGTATGACAATTACACCTGATTCGAGGTGTCTTGGAGGTATTACCTAAATGTTGAACCTTTCCCCGATCATCATCTAAAAATACAGACAAATATCATCAGTAAATATAGCAGAGCCGAGTCCCTCTGATTGGTCAAAAGATCTTTACTTAAACTAATCAGAAAATATGTCAGTCACTTCAAGAATTGAGCTTGAAGGAATCATCATCTGCATAAAATCATTAAGGAGATTAAAGCCTTGTTTTGTTAAACGGGAAGTTCTTTGAAGTTATTATCAGTAAGATTACCTTTGCCTGTTGAAAAGACATCTTTGTTGAAATAATAATTTTCACACATTTACAAGATGTGGAAAGCACTGGAGTACACCCCTTTGAAACTGTTGCACAACTGTCACAAAATTCAAATATCTGCTCTGTACCTGGAGATAGTAGAGCTAACAAGTCATAGCTGGTCTCGAAGACTGATATGACTGGCAGGCTCGACCAACAGAACTTCACATATTGTCTGGCTGAGAAAACATTGTCAGGCATCTGATAATTTAGCATTGTCTCCCACTGATTGAGTATTACTTTCAGTATTTTAACTCAATATCAAATCTGACTTACTGTAAGCTAAGTCAGATTGCACAGGTTCAGCTATCCTGTTAGCTTCCACAAGAACAAGAACTTTAGTTTTTCAACAAGTTCATGAGGACTTGAAGTCTTTCTACTAGTTGGAATGGTTGAGGGAACTATTATAGATGATTTCACAGAACTTAGCGCTGAAAAAGCTGCGCTAACCTTTTAAGTGTCAATCCTAACAGAATTGAGCCCAGAAATCAACAGGTGACCAGAATTTACTTGTTTTCAAGTAAAGTACTTGTTTTCACATCAAACTGATGTTTTCACGTCAGTTTTCAAAAATCCAATTAGGTTTTTGAGTTTCTGATTGGAAAATGAAAAATCTGACCTGTTGTTCAGTGAACATACATAAAGATTTTTTTTCAGCATCTTTTAAGTATTTGAAACTGAACTCAAAGGAAACAAATGCAAACAAATTTTTGACTCCCTCCCCCGGTTTAGAGCAAGAATATTAGTGAGTCAGAAACTGCAGCAGACTTACAAGTGAAAGCCAGCAGTTCCAGTGAGTTTTTTGAAAAGCAACTGAGCACAACATGTCACCGGATCATATCATTAAAATGGAAAAGACATTTTCTAAACAAATGAAATTTATAGTCTAGCGCAACCTATGTGTTTTGAACTCTTCGTGGCACATTTTTGACTGATGCAACTACGAAACTACTTGCGCTCCAGAAAATCTTTGTTTTAATTATTAGTAAATTAATTTACAACAGCTTCTGCCTCTTCTCTTCTTTAAACATTAATTACCAACAACTACTTGTGACAAAAAGACTTGAAAGAAACTGAATACTGAATTGTGTCTTTATTTCAGCTTTTAAACATTAATTTTGCATAAATCAGTGTAAGGGTTTTGCTTTGTGTATTTAGCCTGTAAACCCATTATGTTAATGTTTTTAGCTGTTTTTAGTGCCTTATATTATGTTATCACTCGCGTGCTATTTTTTGAATGCTGAAAAATGCCAGTCAAAGAAGACATGCTTCATACATGAAAGAGCAAAGAGTTAAAGTTTTCCTGCTTCTTGCATTTTGCATCTGTGTCAAGCTGGGTGTGCCATGGGAATTTTGGTTTTGTGTGCACTTCAAGACAGCCAAGAGCTACGAATGTTTTCATGCAACCAGAGGTTGGATAAACATACTGAGTAGCTGTACATTTTGAGATGTCTGTCCAATAAATCTGTAGACAACATGTCATAAAAATTTAATGTTTACAACTTTATTCATTGAAAGACTTTATGTGCAAGAGGTTTTCTTTATTTATGTCACCGAATGATCAGGGATTGTACAATAATGTAATTTGCACCATGTTTTTTCTCTATATAGCTGCTTTATGAGATATAGGAGTTAGACCACCTGAGCTGCTGGTCATTTTTATACCATTTTTGTCTTCTGTCAGTAAAACCAACCTCAGCTTTCAACAGATGGTGTTGGAGAATCCAAAACAATTAAAATGGGACGATATAAGTCTAAATGTACTTATAAAATGTTATTTAATCATGAGATGATCCATGCAGGTGACCATTGTAGGAACACATTATTGCATGCTGTTTGAGAATGTGCACACTTCGGTTTGCACACGTTTCCTTTGGACAAAGATCCTTGTGATTTGGCCCCTGAATGTAAAATTGCATTTTTGGTGTGTGGGCGTGTGCGTGTGTGTGTGTGTGTGTGCGTGATTTGAACTGAGAAGCTGGAAATTTCAAGTTTTGATGAAAAGTAAAATATGAGCTCAACAACAGATAAAAAATCTAGTAGGAACTACAAAAGACAAATGTTTTATTTTGTTGAGCTGTTGAGAAGCAGAAGCCCACATCGTCAGTGGTTGAAATAAACTGACAAAAAAGAAGATGATTCATTTTGCAATCACTATAGTTGAAGAGCTTCACTTTACATAATGGAAGGCTGGGCACAGAAAGCTCAAATTACACAGAAAGTACAGGAAACAGACTAAAGAATATATAATACATTCATTTGGAATAAAATAACAAAAACTGAAGCTTCACGGTCACTTGATTCAACAGCAACCCAATTTCTTGGTTCCAACCTTTTTGTTGTGACCTTCTGTTCCAAAGAGAACATAGCAAAAATATCTAGATTTCCAAAAAATGTACATGTATGCACATTTTTTGTTTGAATTTGTCTCTTTATTGTCCCCATGTGTATTGTACATCAAACGCTGCCCTCAATAAAACAAAGAAGACTGATTGTGGCTCTTTTCGAGCGCGTGTCTGTTCTCCGCGAGTTTAGGCGCCGCGACGAAATGAGGACACTAAATGACACTGCACAGGTGTTCAAGAATGTTTGAAAAGGGGGCTGAGCTGCAGCTCATATCATTGTTGAGGATGCAAACAACAGTTTTTGGGGCAGATTGAGGAACTGGTTGTCAGCACACTGATGCTCTGGGGATGGAAGGAGTTTGCCTGATGTAAAAAAAGATGAGAGAACCTGACGAAGATGGAAATGTTCTCGTTGAGGCTAACTATCAGTGGTGGAAGGGTTCTTACAACTGCATCCCACCACAGCGAATGCTGGAGGAGAGGTGAAACAAGTGAGAAGTGATGAAAAAGGATGGAAAAGGAAACTGAAAATAGAAAAGAGCAAGACTGAGAGATCTAGAAATACAGGTTATTAAGGAGAACACAGATTTCAACACTTTCAAACAACATAGAGTGCTCAGTTTTATACTAGCATGTATTTACTGCTTTCTAACACAAGAGCTTTCTAAAGAACTCCACGAGTTTATTTTCTTTAATAACAGACTTGTCTACAGTTGTCATTTTTACGTGAAAATATGTTTGTTTTTCTTGGCAATAAAGAAAACATTACCTTTTCTAATTAGATTCATAAATCAAAAATAAAAAAAAACTTGTTTTTCGTTTGTCAGGGATCCCAATGAAATGTGATTGATTTTGGTCGCTGCCTGTGGCCCCATTTTTCTGCTCCAAATAAACCGAAGGATAAATCCAGTTGCTAAGCCAGTCCCTCAAAGGGCTGACCTTTTGAGAAGCTCATCTCTCATATTTATGGCAGTTCCAAGAAGCTTTATTGCCATAACCTAGAAATTGTTCATGTTGACACAGAATCATTTACAAGCGTCTCCTCGGAAACCCTCGAGGCTCAACATTGCTGTATGTGTACTAACAACAGGAGATTATCCTTGGAGCACAAAGACTTGAGGCTCTGCTTCACCTGAGACTGGATTGTTACCACAGAAGAGTTGATGAAATCCTATTTTCAGCATAAACACTTATATTTTACTTTTAAAACTCCCTACTTCTTCATCCCTTCACAATTTTCTTTTTTGCATTACAGTCAGCTCAAAACAAGCTAAAAGTGTTTTTTGCCTTTGTCTCTAACCAGTTTCACCAAACCTGCTTAAGAAGATGATCCACAGAGTATGGAGCCACCCTAATGGTTCACTGTGGGGACGAGGTGATCAAATATGAGTTTTTTCACACATGCGGACAATAACATTCAAGTATCACTCAGCTTAATGTGGAAAATACTTTTTTTTAAAATGTATTTCTGTTTTTCTTGAATTTTGTTCATATTTGTTCTTCACTTTCCTCTAAAAAACTCATTGTGTATAACTGACTTTGCCTCACTTCAGAAACACACGTTTAATTCAACTGTTTCCTTTTCTTAGCCGCAATTATGCAATATGTCATGGCGACCTCACGCAGTCTTGTTGAAACCCATAAACTTGGCTGTACTATGTCAAAATAATAAAAAAAGAAATGTTAAGGGTTCTGAACATTTTATCCAGGCTCTGTATGTGTTATTAACAGCAAAACGTGTGTGTCCTAAAGAGGAAAGGGCTGAATGAGTCGCTGGAGGAGTTCTGGTTATCTGTCTCAGGCCCCCATGTTTGCCTCAGTGATCCCAGCTCGTACCATCAGGAAGCGCACTTTCTCTCCTTGTTAACGTGAGCCACGACTTTCACTGAACTGGAAGCACACCGCAGAGATAAGGGCTCCGATCAGGCTGGCTGCGGTGGTGGAACCAGTGAGAAAACATGGTGGACGGAGCCATCTGGACAGCTTTTCTCCAGCCTCGCTCTGCTGAGCACAAAGCTGGGGCCACCTGTCTCATCGGCTGCACAATCCAGCAGAAGCCTAGTATCACCAGGATCGCAAGACAAGATAATATGGGTGTGCATGTGTTCCCTTTCACCTTGTGTGTGCGTGAGAAAGAGAGAGAGAGAGAGGCAGTGAGAGAGAGAGAGAAAGAGAAAGAGAGAGAGAGAGGGAGAGGGGAGAAAATGAGCAGAAGAGAAGAGTTTCCTAAAAGCCTGAAACATTATTGTTTTATGTCAGATGATATGCATATTATCTTCCAACTTATTGACTGTGGCTTGGACAAGGTCACACACAGCCAAAAGCATCTGGGACAATATTCTCCCAGAGAATATGGACATTATCTGTTTTCATTAGTAAAACATTTGGCATAAAAGAAGGAACATTTAGAAAGCGTAAGCACTCTGTTCTGAAGGAGAACACAAAAACCACCATCAAGTCAGCATTTTAGCGTAGTAATTCCATATCATTGTACTAATGCAATGAGTATTGCATGAGAAGATTGGCATCTTTCATCCCCGGGCACATTTTATTTGTATATTGGTGTAAATTACAATGGAGAAAAGCACACTTTCTTTGCAATCAGACATGTATTCAGTGAGAATATGAAGGAGAGGAAAAAAAGGAGAGATCAGATAGAAAGCAATCATGCGGTTATGCATGATGCTTGTATCTGTAAATAATAGATTTGTGTTACTGTCTTCCAAAATCACAAGGTGAGCTTTTAAAATGAAGGCAGCAGTTTACTTGATAACATCTAAAAAAGAATATGAACATCATATAGCAGACATGCAAAACTTGAGAGGTTTTTCTTGTCCAGTAAAAACTAGTTTAATCAAGACAGACTAAATAAAATAGTATTTCTGCTCCTATGTTTATGTTTGGAAGACACTTTTCCAAAGTGACTCACAAATGAGGAAATAGCTTTAATTAATAGTAAAGCTAATAATATCAAAGTTATTTTAAGCTACTTCAAAGGAAGGCCTCTAGTCATGTTCTGTCAGAGATCTTATGGGTGAAAGTGTAGAAATAGAAGAAGTTTACAATGAGATGGTGCAGAAGAGGCGAAGGGGAAGTAAAGGGTAGGTGCTGGGGAAGAAAAGGCTCTCTGAACATCTGGATAGTCATGAGTTTTTAAAGACATGGAAGCTCTTGTTCTGGTAACTCAGCTTTTCTGCTGTTCAGAAAAGCTGAGTTACCAGATGTTACAAAAAAAAGCATTCTAACATCTGGATTTTTTTATTGGCATACAATGTGACAGTGGGCATGCACCAAGTGGGCCAATATGTCATTTATTTCCAATACATTTTAATCAGACAGTTAACATTGATATCCCACAAATGTTTCTTTTAAGATCTCAGTCAGGAGGTCAGAAAGTGGCTGGAAAACTCAGTTTCATTAAATATCAAAGTTGGTGCGAAATCGGTCTTACCTTTCAGCCCCTCACACCGGGAACTTGCCTACAAAACCCTTGCCTGTCCTTAATAAGCGATCACACTTAAATGGATGTACTCATGAACAGTCAAGCAGTGTATGATCTGAACAGAAAAAAGAGATTTGCTCTTAAATCAATGGTTATGGGTTTGCCAGGAGTAGGTCTAGACGACCAGTCGAATACAGAAAAGATCAATCGTGAAATATAAATGATCAGAGATTACTTGCTGATTAATACACTGAATTTATCATATTGTGTGGATACAAAAACTATAATCGTTGCTCAAGACAACATTTTTATCTTGGCTCCCAAACAACTTTGCTATGTTTATATTGGTCACATGGTCATAAAGGGTGTTGGACCCTTTCGATGTTCCTGGCTGAGCCACTTTTTGAAATGGTGTACACATCTACCTCATTCTCTCATTGCCTCGTTGTGTGACCAAGGTGTCCCCCAACGATGTCAATGTTAGATACTTCTGTCGCCACTTTATTGTGTGCTGTTAGCAGGTCTTGGCGGTTTGTGTTGATCCATTTGTATATCAGGGAAAATCAAAAGAGTTTAAGTGTTTTCTACCACTATGTAACATGCACAACTAAGAATATTTGCAATTCTGTTGCCCCAATGTTGTTGCTGTAATATGAGGTTGCAATATGACTTTATAATGCATAGTTTCAACATAAAACATTGCAAACAGTATCAGTTTCAGGTTAAATCTCCGATTTCAAAGATTTGCTTTGTTTTTGCTCATATCACCAGCAATACTTCAAAAGCATGTACTAAATAAAAAAATAAGAATATATCCACAGGTATTTATAAGAATAAAAGGGTAAAAGTAAGGTTTTTGTTTTTGAGTCAGTTATGCCTAGTGGTCATTATATTTCATGACATTTCTTTAAAGTAAGCAATCCCACCACCTCTGGCTGGCGCTGCACAGTCAAAATAAAATGATATGAAGCCAATCTGCTAATTTATCAAAATATGTAAACATAAATTAAATAGTCAGGATGCTTTCTGCAGGTGCACAGGAAGAAGTTTACAAATGCTAAAAGAGGCTGAAAGAAAAAGAACAAGTTTTAAAAAGTCACTTTTTGTCTCTGAAGACATTCATGCTTCCTTTTATTGATACGAAAAACAAAAACTTACTTTAAGTAGCCTCCCCTCCCCTCCCTAATTGTTTGTTTCTGAAGGCTAATCAATCCATAGCCAATCTAGGAATAAACCCAAATGGCCCACTTTGTCTTTAAACCTAACAGCCGGGGGTCTCACCCTCTAATTAATCTGACTTGTCCCTCAGCTAAGTACTGGATCAGTTTGTAGGACTGCTGCATTATTCAGCGTAGCCGTGGGTGGCAGAAGAAGTCGGTGGGCTGGAGTCACATTACTCCGCAAAGCCGCAGAGATGAAATGAAATTAATAGAAGAGGAGTTGAGGGCAGGGAGGGGGAGCATTATGATGAAATAGGAGAAAAGGGAAGCAATAAGGTAAAGTGAAAAAGACAGAAGCCGAGATCAAATGGTCCCAAGTCTATGATTTCGATCGTAGATGCTTGCCATTATGATCACATTGTGGTGTCCTTCGAACTGTGCGAAAAGTTTTAAAATGTGTTGACAAGATTTCATCACTGAGGCTGTCCATAAGTTAGTGTGATCCTCATCAATCACACGAAGAAGGTAAAACAAGAGACATAAACGTTAAGCACTATACTATATCTCACTGGCCACACCCAGGCAATGGCCATTCTCACTCGTTGCATCCTTGGGCAAGATACTTCACCCACCTTGCCTGCTGGTGGTGGTCAGACGGTCTGGTGGCACTGATGCAGAGCAGCCTGTCTTCTGTCGGCCTACCCCAAGGCAGCTGTAGTGACTTCTGTGTGTGTGTGTGTGGTGACTGACTGAATGTAGTGTGAAGCACCTTAATTAGTCGTTTGGACTTGATAAAGTGCTTTACATGTACAGGCCATTCTGATGACTGACAATGAAACAAGAAGCAGTTTGAAACACCTAAAATATAACTAAAAATTTTAATAAAAATTATTCCAACAGTCAAACATGGAAGTGGCAGCGTGACGGTATGTGGCGGCTTCATTGCGTTACCACCTGAGTGAACTAACACAGGTTACGAAACAAGAAGAATGCCTGGCCGTCATCTCTTAAACTCAAACACGCTTCGATTTTTGAAGTATTGAAATTATCCAAAGAGCATCAACAAGTTCACCTCTGGATGGCTAACAAGAAGTAAAAAAATAGTTTTCGACCAAGTTGAATCTACACTCTTAAGTTCAGTTTAGATCACAAATCTTTCATGAAGAAAACCCTTATAAAAGACATACTGCTAGAAATTGAAAACACTTGATGACATGTGGACAATCTGGATATCTAAGTATCGTAATTGAAAACTGTTTTTATTTATGTCCCTTACTATATTTGTCTCATGCTAAAATGTATTTAAAAGAGAAAAAAGTCTGACAGGAGGAATATACTTTTTAGAAAGTATTAATCACTGAAGTTGGGTTCTATACAATTAACTTTAACATTTCCATTGTTTTTGAAGAAAGGAGGAATATCTTAAAACCGAAGCTCAGTCTTGTCTAACTCTCTTGTTCTGATGACAAATCAGTCATAAAAAACAGAGTAAGTTTTTTTAAGCATTTTAAACAGATCAACTGACAGCCAAGTATCATTTTCCCCCCTTTGCTCTTTTATTGTTGATCATTGTCCATCACAGGGAACTCTTTTATGACTCTGATATACATCTGTTCCCCCACTATCATTTCCCTTAAATAAACCAATTTTCTCCACAAATACAATGGTCAAAACACAGTAGTCATGTATGCTTCTTACAGATAAAAACATGGAAATTCAGTGATGCTGTGCTGGCAGTCGCAGCCATAACCGGAGAGCTTAGGAATGGTTTAAGTACAATACACACACACGCGGTGGGTAAAATAACTCATGTGTAAGCTGAAATCAATCAAATGAAATGCAAAGCAGAATAATTTGTACGTGCTTTGATGAGTGCAGAGATCGACACTCAAAGTTTGATGTCAAGCAACATGAGAAAAAAAGAAATGATCACAAAATCATTTACAGCACATTCAGCTTTATGGTTGTGCAGTGGTTACTTACTGAACGTCTTTACGCAGAGCAGACATATAACATATTATTCATATAGTATTCACAGAACAATATACATCTGTATGTACATATTCCTTCCACTCAATGAAAAAAGTGTCCAGGCACTTTCTCCAGCAATCCTGGAGCCTGATCATTGACCGTTGCTCTTTAGCTTCCCATCAAAACTCAAGTTGTGTCTGTGTGTGTGTGCGTGTGTGTGTGTGTGTGAACAATTCCTCCTCGCACAGTATGTTGCTTCAAATGACTGGGAGCTGCAAACTATCAGCAGAGTTTGCCTGTAGCTGCCATTTTTCAGCTTCATTGGGCATCTGACTGTCTCCATGTTTATCAAGGAAGGTGCTGAAGCCGAGCCTTCGCCGCCCACCATGCAGACCTCTTCAACAGGAGCCTCAGGAAGGATGGGTGAGCATAACGTGTTTAAAGTGGTGATAATAGAAAGCACTTTATATTCAGTGGTTCTTGAAAAGGAGGTATATAATTTATAAGGCATGGGTTGGTTTGAAACTGACGATGATTAGCCTGAGAAAATATGCCTTCGTAGCTTAGGATGAAGATGAAAATGTCTATCACGATCTAATTGTTTTTGTTGGGCTTGTAGCTAAACCATGACATATGTGGTCATTATAGCTCCACCTGTAACATGTATAGTAATATTTTAATTTGATTTATTTTATTTAAAGAACACAGGAGTGTCCTGGTAGGTACTTGTTTTTCAAATTAACCTCCAATTTAAAGTCAGCTTAAAAAAAATTATTTAAGTTAAGTTATTTAAAACAGTGCAGGCCTTTAAATTCCTGCAACCTATCATATTTAATTGTTTTTGTCTGTCAGGTACAAACACCTGGTGCCTCAAACGGGGCATTTCGTTCTAGTCATGCATAAATTCAAACCAGGATTTTTAGGATTATTTATCACAAAAAGTATTACTGGCAAGACAAACTGATAAGTAATGGTTTAAGGTAGTAGTGGTAGCAAGTAATTTTAACAAGATCTTGCTACATCATCTCTACCAATCGATCCCGATGCTTATTTCTACACTGAACAGAGATTTTATAAAACTAGATTTTAGTCGTATAAATCATCTTTTCTCATTTTTAAAATTCAAAGAGACACATTTTCATTGTTGCTTCATCATTTGTTCATCACGTTTTTAATTCTTTGACATTTTAACCAGGCTCCGTTTGGAAACCACAGGTCCAGTTAAAACTAAAAATAACACTAAACCTGCTGAATTAAAAACAAATGGCATCCTAATAAGATGTAAAATCTACAGCACTTAAAATTATCTGATGCTTGTCCTTAAGAAATTGAAACATCAAATGACTTCCGTACTTATTAAAACCTGAAAAGGAATTTGAGAAAATGAAATATTTATCCTGACATTTTAAGCATGTGTAGAAACTTTTTCTTCTTGTCTTTTTAGATGAAATAAAACAACAACTTGTGCGATAAATTAAACAGGAAACCAGCCCATGCCTACAATAAATGAGATTTTTTTTTCTCTCTCTCTAATTCTGAATTTCCCGACATTGGCTCAGCTCATTAGGTGCCTCCCATATTCCAACCTGTACCAGGCACAGACAGATCCAGTAGTCAGCAACACTGACCTGTAGGAAAGATTTTTAAAAATCTGGCAGGTGGTAATCATACATCAGCTGCTCAGGCCAGATATTATTATTCCTCCTCTATACTATACCATATTCTTACCAAAAATAGGATGTGAATCCGCTAGTAGGCTCAGTAACAAGTACTGGTGCACGATGTGTTGTTTTTCCGCTGCACAATCTTGATGCACCTTTTTTATTATACAGGACATATTCAATTTACATCACTAACGACAACTAATTCCATGTCAAAGAAATTCTCAAAATCCCACTTCTGAAATGCTCCAATTGAAAATGATTTAGTTTGTTTTGATAGTTTACAGACTAACCAAATGCTTCAGACAACAAAATAGTGAAACCTGTTAACACTGCACTGGTAAGACACATCACCACGGTATTAATGGGAACATCAGTTTTCACATCAGCACTACAGCAGCTCAGCACAGTTTCCCACTGATCCTTCTTCTTTTAAAACACAAACAATCACTTAGATGATGCAGTTTGTAACTGTATGCTTGCTGACATACGTCAGGATGTAGCAGAAGAAACAAAGCGAAAGGATTCAAGTCGGTCAGTCAGTGGGATTGGCACTGTGAGAGTAATGAGACATGAATCTCTCGTCGTGGCACCAGAACTCCTGCTGCGCCGCCTGGAAATGCCCGGCTATAGCACACATGGTAATCCAGCACGGACGTAATGGCAAAAACACATCACACCGCAATACTATACAGTTACTGCCTCAATACTGCTGAATTCTGCCTGCTGACTCTCAGTCCCAGTTCTGAACAAGGTTTCTTCCAGCAGAATAATCTTTTTTTTTTAATTGATCTGTAGATTTGAACAAAAAAAAAATTGTAACCATTATACAATAAGGCAGTTCATGGTATTGTACATAAGTCATGCCACAATCACAATGGATTGTTGTTGCAGAGTGACTCAGAAAAAAAATAATTTACCCAACTTTGGGTAACTCAGCTGCAGCTTTGGAATAACCATCCAGTCTCCTTCCTGTTTAGATGAAATGTTGAAGCACAGCCATGGCGAGCCTTCCTTAGCGTAGGGTCTGGATGTTGTTTTAGCACAAGAGGTTCAGTTCAAGAGGCAAAGTGGACCAGTGAAACAAAAAAATTATCAAAAGAGATAAACATCACCAACAAGGAGGAAATAACAACTTTACATTAAAGGTTAAATGTTTGAACCTTTTCTTTTTTCCTTTTTTTTTTCTTTCGTTTTTTAGCTTTCCTTCCTGGTTAGTTCAAAGCCGAGTCTAGAGGTCCAAACTTTAAGGAAGAGGGGAGGTCACAGGTTGGCCCCAAAGCACATCTTCAGCGCAGGGTGGAAACTGCTGGCGCCGTCGTAAACATTTAGCTGCTATCTGTCTTCAAAGCAGTCCAAGTACTCCAGGACAAGGTCATAGCAGAATCGATACTGGTCCTGAAGAAAAACACAGCCAAAGATGAAAACTCAACATTTTCCCCTATAAAAAAAAAATTCACAGATTCTTTTTTTTTTTTTTTTTACCAAGGACTCCACCATGTTGGGTTTGCAGTTACGTAGAGTTTTGACAGAATAAAAGACGTCCACCATGTTCTGGTACTGGATCATCTCCAGGAGTATGTTGCAGGCACAGAAGGTCCCACTACGACCACCACCATTCCTATGGGAAGGAATAAAACTGGTTTTAATGATGGCAACATTTCCTACAATTAGTAGGAAATGTTGAAAAACTCTTTAAAAACTAAATTACCATTAAAAACTCTAGTTGGTGATGATACTTTGAAAAACTGTGTCTTAGAATGACCACCATACAAAATATTTCAGTCAAGAGCAGAAGGAAGTCAAAGTAAACCAAAGAAACATTTTGTACAACAAAAAGCAGCATTTTGGATTATTCTTCCTCTTCAGTCACCAGCCATAAATCAGCTGACACAACTTAATGTTTAACTACGACATCATCTAGTGTGTCTGTCTAACTTGTTACCAGTTGTCAGATTTCCCGTTTCTACATTTTAAAATGGCAGAAGAGCTGGGTGGAATAAACAGGACAACAAAAATACTAACACAAGGCTTTGCTGCCTGAAGCAGTTTTAATGAGCATCTACTTGGCTGAAAGTGTCAATATGCAGTGATAATCAGGATGAGATGAAGTGAGAATCAATAAAGGTCTAGAGGAAGCTGTGTTGTGCACCGAACTTCAAATAACATTTTAATGCTATTTAAAACAGTTCTGAAAATGCTCTCTGCTTGTAAAAAATATGACAATCTTGACTTTTTTGAGCTTGTCCAGTGGTTTGTGTAGTAGGCTGCAACAGCATTGTTTAATCCCTAGGGTATAAAAGATGGATGGATGGGAGCTTTAAATTATAGCTTCATTTATATATATTTAGACGTATTTATACATATGCCTGATCGCACAAGACCTCAATGTTATGTCAAAACTATTGTGAATAACTCATGTGCTGGTGGGCGTGTGGAGGAAGAGCTTAGTGATATTTGTTTTTCTTAAAACGTCACTCGTGATACTCATATCATCAAATCCCCAGTTGTGTGGGAAAATCATTGCCACAAAACAAAATATTCAAATCTGCAAATTGGATACATACTAATTTGACATCGGTTTTGCTCTGAACCGCAATAGTTTGTGTTACATTTTGCATTCTCTTACATTTATTTCAACGCATATTTCTGCTGGACCACATAAAGAGGCCAATTTAGCAGTTCCCAGAACACATTTACAACTCACTGCTTCCCCCGCAAAGGTCCAAAACATTGGGAGAGCCTCTCTTTTCCTGTGGTTTATGGCAAGCGCTCCGATTTCAGCTGCATTCTTTCTGAATCCAACTTCAATAGGTTTAGCAGTGGTGTAACTGATAGCACAAAAGAAAGCATCAATGTGGCTAATACTTTTACTAAATTCCCACAGGGGTTGAATATAAAGCTCAAATGCCCCAGTTTTGTGCACGTACACATCTGCTCCCTGTTTGACCCATTATACACTTGTGTGCTGCAATCATAATCATGACAACCAAAGCACAACCATACGCTGCAGACACAATCACAGTGACAGGCCGTGTCATCCCACCGACACAGTCGTAATCACAGCTACAGTATGAATTAGTCTGCGTGAGACATGGATGAATCAACTCTGTGAGTTTCGTATCTAAATGCAGAGATTCACAGTTGTTGCCTGAGCGCGCACAGCTTAGGGCAAATGCTGAGGCCACAGACAGGACCATTTAAAGACACACACAGCATGCAGGACTGCATCAATCCTGTGTGAATCAAAGGGAAACGAAAAAGGGCTGCGAGATTACAGAGATGTGAGGGACAGCTAAAACATGATGGAAGAAAATGCAAAGCTTTAGGAAATAAACTCTCTTCTCTGATCCACTCACTCAAATATTTCTGGTAAAAGAATAACAACATTCTTAAAATACTACTAATTGTCCTGATAGTCCTCTGAATTGGGAGAAAGGACAAGTTAGATATAGTTCAGTCTATTTTGGCCTCCAATATATCATATCAGTAAGTAATTGCTGGATCGCCATAAAATTCAGCTTAGCTCTGTCCTGATGGTCCCTGAGGGATTTTTCCCTGGAGGTTCCCTTCAGATCAAGGTGGCATTTGCAGTATTCCGATGAATTGGTGTGAGATTTTCTAAGCTTTAAATTTTCCTCTAAGGATAAACATCCAATCTGATCAATAAAACTAATTAACCTGCATGCTCCAGCACTGAGTATTTAGAATTTTAAGTTTTATTCTTTCAGCAGTTTGTAAAACTGGTGACATTGTCAGTGCCTATTCAAATCCCTTGAACTTGCTCAACTTAAGTCACATTAAAACTCCAAACTTCAATGCATTGCATTTAAATTTTATGAGTTTGATCAACACAAAATAAGTTTCATTTAATTGTGGAGTGGAAAGAAATTGCTAAATGGTTTAAAAAAATGAACAAAAAAAACCTGAAAGATGTTGAGGGCATTTGCATTCATCCGCCAATACTTTGTAGAATCACCATTAAAGTTGCGAGTCTTCTGGGTCTGTCTTTAAAAAAAATACATCTACAGAATGAAATTCTGCCCTAAATAGTTCAAACTCAGACTAGATGCTGACCATCTTTGAATATCAATTTTCATCTCTTTCTACAAACTCTCGATTGGATTTAGGCTGCAGACACTAAATGGGCTACATGCTAATGCATGAATATATTTGACCTAAACCAGGAATCTCAAACTCTCAGTCCCCATGGGCCAGTATCTTACAAAATTTAAATGGGTATATCCTTAAACACAAACAAGGCAAATAGATAACATATTATCTATTTGCCTCGATGAATCACTGATTCATCAAGGCAATGATGAATCAAACAATGATGAATCATTCCCAATTCATCAAAGTTTTTATCTTTTTTAATCATTTTCTTTTTCAAAATCTCTTTCTCTTACTGTTTATTCAATGTCACGTCCTGTTTTTATTTTTTCTTTAATTATGTAAAGTACCTTGAAATGCCTTGCTGCTGAAATGTGCTATACAAATAAAATTTGATTGATTGATTGATTGATTGTTTTAATCGAAAAGGTTGAGCTGAGGTCTCACCTAAGCCAGACATAATCTTCGCCATGTTTGTTTTCTCTAACTAACTTCTAAAGCCTTTAAAGATGATCTGCATTCATGCTAAAAATGAAATAACACAAGTAGGTTATTTCTAAAGGCAGCTTGGTCCAGTAGATTTCATTTGAGGGTATCAGCAGTGGTGCAAAAACAAATAGGAAACACTTGGTATAAAAATATTATTTGTGGAAAAAAGTAAAATGTTTCATTTCCATGTTCTTCCAGCAAGTGGAATGCCAACACTTAATTTTGTGGTTTCAAAACTGTGAAAAGATTCAAAGGGAATCAGTACTGCCATCAGATTTGTCAGATCCTTACCACCAGGGTGAGGCAATGCAGACCTACATTTTATGGTCTCTTAATTAGCTTTATTTGTCTGTAAGTACAGTGCAGCCTTATTGTACAGTACAAATAGATTTCTCTCCCCCCAGTAAACAAGGCTTTTAAATATTTAACTCAGTTCTGGGAGTCAATAATGGAGTTTTTCGGAAGCTACATCTGATCTGGGTGTTTTTTTTCTGCATGTGTTTATAACACTTCACACACAAAAAAAACATGCACTTGATACAGTACTTCGTGCATTAACTAGAAATACGTCCTCTTTCCAAAGCATACTTTCCAAGTAGCGGCATGAGAAACACTACAAGAAGCCATAAATTGAGAAACAACAGCGCCGAGTGGCATGTCTGGTGAAATACTGTCCTGGTCATCAGAAATGAAAGGCAATATCTATAAAGTACTGGAGGACAATCCACTTCCTCTCTCCTGGGACAGATGCAGTGAACAGTGGGTGTGGGCAACTCTGCAGCGTATACAAGCAATATTAAGGTAATCAATCGTCGTCAGTGCTTTGGCAGTGCTGGATTTAGTGTAGTGAGAGCCATCGCATTCTGTATTAAGGCATAATTGATTTGATCTGAATAATCTCCCTCCTGGTTGTTGTGTGTAACGCTGTGTGACAGCACTGAGTGATGTGCTTTCGGATGAGGGGGAGAGGGGGCGGCGGGTACGGACGTGTGACGGGTCGGCAATGAGCTAGACAACCCATTCATATTCATCAGTAGGGTTTTCACTTCGGGGGCTCGGTGCGACGGGGGCTTGTAGACGTAGCACACCGCTCCATACAGTACCACAGCACGGAGCATTACACCAAAATTAGATTTTCCACATTATAAAACGCTGCCATGCTGAATCGTGTTGCTTCTTCATTGCACCAAATGACAGAGCAGGCTTGACACAGCCTCTGTCTCTCATCAAACAGATTTGCTTATGATGTACTGTTATTTTGTGATGCGCCCCTCTGAGTAGACGCCTTTGGTTTTAAATGTCAGTCTTCACAAGCAGCCATTTGCTGCGTTAGAGCCTTTCAGAAAGGAACAGAATGTTTTTCTTCCTTGCCTCTCTGTTCTTTGACTTAAAATAAATGCATTATAGATGTTCTGAAATGATAACTCACAGGCAGTGCACAACAGTGCGTCCCTCTCCGCACTCCCTCTGCCACTTGTGCACTTGAGCCAGCAGGTTCAGGAAAGCCTTCTTGGAGTCAGGAACGTCGCGATACGCTGACCAGCGCAGGAACTGGAACTGACACACCACCAGCTGGCCCTCCTGGAGCTTCAGCGGCACAGATAAGATGAAAAACACGTCAGATTTCACACATGAGCCACTATTGTTACCCACTTCTCACAGCTCCCAGAAGGTTTTTTGAACCAGGTATTGAAATATGAAATACCTTTCTACAGTGGTCAGGCCTTTAAATATAAAACCTAACAAAAACAGGTGGTAAGGAAGGAAGCAGGAAGGAAGGAAGGCAGGAAGGGACATAGATGAATAAATGAAAAAAGTGGATGGTGATACAATTTTAACGGATAAATGTTTTGACAAATGATGGAAACTTGGATGGATGATTACAAGAACAATGGACCCTGGAATTCATCGACAGATCAACAAACATATAGACTGTATGGAAACATTAAAAAATGGACAGGAATTGATATGTATATGTGGGGATGGATGCACAAAATGATAAAACATACAATTTTTATTTGTCATTATGTTACTAGAATAAACTAGATAAAAAAGGGATAAAACCAGGATGAATGGATAGACAGAAGGATGGATAGAAGCAGGACAGCTCAGACAGGATGGATGGATAAATGACTTTAGACAACAAGTCAGGGAATAAAGTCTGGAAATGTAAACATCTTTCTATACTCCATTTTCTTCTCCTAAAATCAAATCCAAACGTGGAAAATCTTTGAAGTGAATTCTGTGTAAATCAGAGAGTTGTGAGCGCTCTGCAAGCTGCCTGCAGGCACCCTCAGCTGTGCTCACTAAGCCTGACTGTCAGACATACGTGTCTGTAGGTGTAAGTGAGGCCCGTGTTCTGTGACAAAGAGGTCCCTGCGTATTCATAACCCTATCCCGTAGAATCTAACCTAACACTTAAGGACCAGTGGAGACCTGTAACTCATGCAAATTGGGCTTGCAAAAGACACTCACGATACATGGAGGAATAGCCTGAGCAGAGGTGGGGATTTACACAGACTGCATTTGCACTATTTTTCTTCACACAGATTTGTGCTTACAATGCACTTCCTCTGTCTTTTCCTCCCTGCTCTTGGATGCCACTTGTCTGGAACAAGACATCTACCCAATACGGCATAGAGCGATGGGCTAAAAGTGGTTGAGGTATGTGTTATTTCTGTCTCATTTGATTCTGCCTGTGCCGTGTTAAGTTGCCCTCTCCCTGACTGTGATGTGCACCGAGTGGAAAAAAAGGTGCCACAGGTAGAGAGGGGAATGACAAGGGCAGCCGACTGAGGAGGTAAGGGTGCCAATCAACAGAGGAAGTTGTCGCAGAGCTTATAATGGCACAGGGGAGAACACCCTGCATACAGATCCTCTATAATTTAGCCCGACATTGATCCTGAGAAGAATGCAAGCATGTGCTTATGCAAAGCTCTGTGCATAAAACATGTCTGCATAGACAGACTTAACACAATGCATTGTGTGGAGTTAAAATGGCTTTTGGATGGGGGAGTGGAGCAAACACTGTGTTCTACTTTGTAAGCACAGACCTATCACTACCTTTATTTGGTTTGCAATAGAAATCTTTTGTACTTTCACACATATGAAAACATGTGACAAGATTTCTGAACCAACTGAAGGAAAATCTGCTCAACCATTCTGATGATAAACACTGAATCTTTTGATGTGCTCAAGAAACACACAAGAAATGATAACATATAGAAATGGAAAAGGGGAGAAAATGACTTTTTATTCTATGCATGTTGATGAACTTTTCTTGCATCTGTTCCATGGAAAGAACATTATTGATAAGATTTTATTGTATGAAAAGTGGGATCCTTTTCCAGAATACTGAATATTAAACCCTTTTTATTTGACATGTATAGTGCCTTGTATCATATCCTGTAATTTTTTTAAAATATTGTCACAATCACAGTCTCAAATTTCAATGCGTCTCATTTGAACTTTTTATTTAACTACCATGTAATTGTCAAGTAAAATGAAAATGACACATTACATTGAATATTTAAAAAAAAATAAAGTCTGAATATTGTGGAGTGTCTTTGTATTCAGATCACAATTCTCCGATACCCCTAAATAGAATTTGGAGCAACCAACTGCCTTAAAAAGTTAGGGCTACAGCAAGGATTGTGGAAAAAAAGTATGACGGCCATATGAGACCTGAAAAACCTTTCGACTTTTTGTGGAGATCGACTAAGGCTGTTGATGACATGGAAAGCATAATCTGCATGGTGGTGGTAGTGTCATGCTGTGGGAATGACTTTATTCTAAACAGTCTGGGAAGAAGGTCAGATTGGATGGAGCTAAATAGAGCAAGCCCAAAAGAAAATCTGTTGTATGCTGTGAAAGTCTTAACAGACATTGAGCTATTTTGCAAAGAATGGACATAAATTTCAGGGTATAGTTGTGCAAAGCTCCTGTAAACACATACCCACAAAGAAAGGGAAGAAATCACAAGAAATCATATGAAAGTTTGGAGTTGTGCTGTGAGAAAATATGAAAAAGATGAAAGGATGATTAGTTTTGAAATCATAAAAAGAACACACAGCATTTAAAGAACTGTGTACTGTACTGTACCAAACTCCTTAGTCATCCTTCATCATTTTCAAGATGACAAGTTTTTAAAATGGTCTTTAACAATATTTCTTTAGTTGTCTGAGGTGCTTTCAGAGAAAATTATTAATCATTAAAAACATTAGCGGCCGATCTAAAAGTGCTCATTTTCAAACACATTATGCCCAGAAAAACAAATAATAATGACTTAGATAGAGAAGAAGAAGCATTTAGTCAGGGATATTAGATTTCACCCTTTACCTATTTTTTCAAGTGCAATTTACCGGGCAGCTTCAACCTACGTTGGTCAAACGTCACATCTAAATTCCCTGTGAAGATCACAGCTAATGCAACTCTAATAAGGTTTGGTGAGACAACATGTCCTGTGCAGCTCTCTTTGGTGTCACAATAACTCACCCTTGTGACGTTCTTGACCCGAAACAGACGAGTAATGACATCCTCATCCGCTGACATGGACAGGAACTCCACTTCCATAGGTCCGTACTGCTGCAAACCGGGCTCGGGCCAGTACTGCACACATGGCTACGTAGAGGACAAGGGTCACAGAGAGAGATTAGTTCATTAGCATCCGACTGTGGTCTGTGCAGCTGTAATAAATAATATGCAAAGAGTAAACACTCTTGAATAGTCAAAGCATCTGTGTGCACAGTTAAAATGAGGAACCTCACAGATACTAAGCATTTTATATCAGTAATGATTAAACTAGTGCTACTGCCTTTATACTAAAATAGGCATGCAGCTGCTGTAATGGTGTTAACTGGAACAGAGAAGCAGCCTGATAGGTAATGCAAGGTGTTAGAATGTGACCAGAAGTGATATAGTCTAATCCAGGGTTCCCTAAACTTTTTCCTGTGAGGGCCACATAACTTTTCCCTTCTCTGGTGGGGGGCCGGAGTCAGTTTGTAACAGAAAAAGTGTGACAATTGTAGGAGTGACTAAATGTAAAAATGTATTGTTTTCCAGAAAGCACAATCAAATATCATTCTCTGGGTTCTTTACAGAACAAAAGTCAGGAAATAAATAATAACACTACTAATGAAATAAATAATAACCAAATAACCCTCTCTGGGTTCTTCACAGAAAAATCCAGGAAGGATTATAGTCTGTATTTTCCGAACTATGAGCCGCACTGGACTATAAGCCACAACCCCAAAGTAAAAAAAAAAAAAAAAAAACGGGAAACAAGCACATATAAGCCACAGATATCTCTGCCCCTCCAGGTTTTCCACAATGATGTTGCAGTAGCAGAGGGGGGTGGACACTCAAAATTTGAGTCATAACAGGTCAATTAAATATCACATTTATTACGGTTGAAAAAGAAAAGTTGCCAAGTTTAGATTTAACTGAACTGATTACAGTAGTTTCCGAACGGTAACTGCAACAGTAAAAGTGCTGATCCTTCGTGGCATTTGCTAAATGAAAATGGCGCCTTCTTCTTCTTCTTTAGATTTCAACAGCAGCTTGCATCCATTATTGTTGCACTACTGCCTTCTACTGGATCCTAATATCTATACCTCAAATTCTCATAATGATCTCGGTATTATTTAAAAAAGAAATAAATAAAAATCTTCTTTATGCCCTCAATGCTATTTAACTGACCAACAACATTCTCAAATTTCAATTATCTATTAAAACCTAATTCCGTTTTAATGGGGGCTTTCTTCTTTTATTTCCAATTTTGACTACTAATGATTCACTTCCTGCTAGAGAGCCCCCTGGTGGTTGAAGAAATATCCAAATATAAACAGCTTATAGTTCGGAAAATACGGTATATGAAAAAAAATCTAAATGCTCTCTGATATTGTTCAGGGAGCCGGACCAAATGTGGAGGCGGGCCAGATCCGGCCCGCGGGCCGTAGTTTGGGGACCACTGATCTAATCCAAAGTCACAAATAAGCTCTATAAGAGATTTCACAGCAGCATCCTCCGATGAACAAATAGCTCTGTTTTCAGGCAAAGGTCAAAAAGCCTCTGTTGTACCCAAGGAAATGAAATAAACAAGTTCAAATGATAAAGAATTAAATGCAGTGTTGAACAGGGGTACCTCCGAATTTCTTTTTCTATTAGACTTTCTAGTATATGTTGCTAACAAACCTGTTGAACATGCAACACAAACTATTAACTAATTTTATATAAGATAGTTTCTGATTTGAGAAATTATTGCAAAAATATGTATATTTAGCTTTGACTGCATTCCCAAACTTTAAAAGTGGAAATTAGTACCAGACATCGACTGCTCTGAGTTCAGGGCAGCTAAGCCGAAACTCGTTGATTAAGAGATGTGACAATCTGAATTGTGTGGCTTGTTTTCAATCTCTGGTTTTTGCATACCTTAGACCTGATGTTAGTCAGTTTTGAATTTTTGTTTCAGACCTCTGCAGAAACATAACAGATCTGCACTGAAAACATTTTAATTTAACTTCCTTGCTTTGAGCGACTTTTTATTACACCATGTGTGAGACAGCACATGAAAAACAGGGTGTTACTATTACAATATAACAAAGACAACTGACTACATAATTGGCACCTAATTAGCAGTTTTAGCAGGGCTAGCCCAATTACTATAACATAAAACTCCATGAACATTTCATGGAGATTGCAGACCTTACCTCTGAGACTTACAACTCTCAAATATTTCATGACAGGCTAAGGGTGAAAACTCACAGGTATAAAACGGAGCACATTTGTTTTACTCCATTCGGCCTCCCTTTCATCTGCAGAAAGTCTTGCTGTTTAGACAAACCACAGGCTTGTATTGATATGTTATATAAGTAGCTTCTTGCATCTCTGTCCTTCCTCAGATTTCACTTTAAAGAGCTCACTGACATTGAAAATGGTTAACGTTATGTCTTCTTCACTCAATAACAGCAATAACAGCGTTCACATATTAGATAATTGTCAGTGAAATCCTGCAGCACCACATGAAATCTACTAATTGGGGGGTGGGGGGGACATGAGTTTTGAGTTTCTATCCAGTCAGACACTCAAGACTGCCTGGATAGCAAAGAGACAAACTTTGAATTATGTTTAATTGTGATTAAACAAAAGGCTGAGTAAACTGTTATGACCAGAAATTATTGAATCTCCAAATTCAATTCTTCAACACTCAGAAACAAAATCATCACTGGAAGATGCAATTTTCTTCATTTGTCATCAAAGGATCCCTGAATAATTATTTGCATATTTTACACGTCTTCAATATACGAGTAAATAGAAAACAGGTACTGTCCTTATCCTTAATAAATTGCTGAGCCATGCTGTTACTTGACACCGTTGGCCGCTGCTTTTGCTTCCAGCACAACGCTGAAGAAAATATGCTAAATTATTCTTCTTCATTTCTTTTTGATCAGTTGCAGAAAGTATTGTCTAGGTTAAAAATATTTGTCTTCTCTGAGGTACATCTCATAAATAATCATAATATGTTCAATGTTATTCAGCCAAAGCGACTCCTCACGCTCCCCCCATACAAAACTGTGTAACATTGCTTATTCATTTCTTATTCAGTACCTGCCACATAAACAGGTTCAGACAACCCCATTTTTGTCTCTGCACAACAGTTTATTGATCATTAGGTGCTGTGTGTGTTTGTCAGTCTCCTATTATTCATGACAGCATGAAAAAGAAACATGGCAGAGCATATAAAGTCCAACTGGTTTTTGTGTCGTTGCATATCCCGTCCTCACTTTTATAAATCCTAAGATTACATCGGTTCAGAACTTTGATCTCAGCTCCTACATAACTATCACAAACATGTTATTCCCCCCCCCAACTGAGAAATATAAAGAATAAAGTCTTTCTTTTTCTTTCATCATTAATCAAGGTTAAATTACTTGCTTTCATTTTATTGAATCTGTGCTTGATTACAGTAATGATCCCTGTTTTTTTTTTTTTTTTTACAAACAAGGACACGGCTCAACTTATTCAAAAGCAGAATAAAATAACCTTAAAGAAAACCTAAGATATGTCATTAAATTTTATATTTTTTATGCCTTAAGCAGAATTTACAGGTGTATATGTATACTTGTATACATATATACACTGTATATATGTATACGTGTATACATATATACACCTGTATATATGTATACGTGTATACATATAAGTATATATATATATATATATATATTAATATTATATATATATATATATATATATAATTACTGTATATATATATATAGAATAATATCAGTCTGTATATGCTGAAAGTTGGCAGGCGCTCATGGAAAAGCGCCTGAATTGAGTCAGGAATTTGTATTGTTGGTTAAATTAGGAAATAATCTATCTATCTATCTATATATATATATATATATATATATATATATATATATATATATATATATATATATATCTATATATATATTCCTTAACACCTGAGCTTAGCTCCCATGCTATGACCCACTGACATAGTAATTTATGACATAGTAATTTATGTCAAATTGAGCCCTGACTAAGAACTTTTTATGGATTTTTTATTGGCCTTGTTCGATGTTCAGATTTCATAATTAGGTAGTTCATTGACGTTGACAGAAATCATCACCTCCAACGCATCACTACATCACTCTGTATAGAATCTAGAGTATATGATTTTTTGCTGTTTCTACCGTAATGCTCAAATTGAACTCTTGCAGCACACATAATGAAATGTGCTGGCATGAAAAAAATGGGGCAGGCAACAAGGAGGACTCTGAGATTTCGACGTGGGATATTGCCTGCCGGTTTTTCAGGGCTGTATCTAGAGAACTGAAGTGTAGAAGTGTGATGGGTGTTATCTAGTCATGCCTTGAGATCAACATGGTGGGGGATCAAAGACTGACAAAAAAGGCATGAAGTAACATACAGAAATAGCAACAGGTAAGAAATGCAGTTCAAACATTTTGAGCCTGAAAGCAAAATCCTGCAAAAGCAAACAGAGACTTGTGTGTTTTAGTGAAGTGAAATGTTTTGCTTATCTCAGTTCTACCCTTTGTGCCAAATAAATCACTTGGAACGAAAAAGAACAAAAACCCCTTTCCCCCCTCACCCAGGCCGAATTCGACTGGTTGAGCTGGTTGAGCATGACGACTGCTGTGCACCCGTAGTCGAAAACCAGCCTCCAAAAATCCGCTGTGGTGCCCGGTAAAGGATGAGGGGTCACGATGAAGGCAGCCTGCCGATGGAAGCTGTCAGCAAGAGCTGCATTGATGTAATTGTTACTCTCCCCCTCTGTGGTGACCAAGAAGGCCAGGGCGCGGTCTGGTGGCAGGACATCCATGCTGCGGTTCTTCTCTCGGTTCCTGGGCAACAGAGCGATGCTGCACTCTTCCACATCCAGGTGGGGGGTCACAGAGTTCAGCGTCTGCAAATGGAAATGTTAAAGATGGGAGCTGAGCATAAAAGGAAATCAGAGGAGCATTTAAGAAGTGAACCATGTGAGACGCAACAGGAATCGAGGAGCAAGTCAGATGGGAAGAGCGAAAACACACGTTAACTAAAATGTGCATTTCAAAGGCTCACGAGGTTTAGTACTAATATCTGATCCCTTCACGTCACTTTTACTTTTATTTGCCAAAGATGCAATAATTTACTGTTTTCATAGAAAATAAATATAGCTAACAGTGGGGAAGATCCAAATCTGATAAAACTCTTTTTCAGATATAAGGTGTGAAAAAAAAACTTATTAAAATATAGTCTTGACCAATAAATCTACCAAAAAAAATCTTGCCAATAAGTGGAAGTTTCATTGTTTAAGGTAGGATGGGTATATATTTATGATTACTGTAGTGAAGCCTACAGACGAATTGTAAATTCATCCATTCATCCATGAAATACAATAAAAGAAGCGGAAAACTTGTTAAGCCTTTGGAATTAGAACAATGTCACATTTTAAAGCTTGAAATACATTTTCTGCTAAAAGCTGAGCGGAAGGAGAGTTTGAATGACCTGAACGCTGCCTAGACTTATTTTCATTCCCACAAATATCTGTATTGCTGCCAATATCTAATAGAATAATGGATAAGCTGGGCAAACTGCCTTTCTAAAGATAAACATGATGAAGTCGGAGAAGAAAAATTACAGAGGCATTGCTGCAAACCAGTTCTCAGTGATGAACTCTCGCTCTCATTTTTTTCTAATTACTTTAGACAAAGTGAGAAAATATTTGGATCATTAATGCACAGCATCAATAATAGATCTATGAGCCGCTGATCTCGGTACCGTTTGCAGTCTGAGAGGCAGAGCGCGCTGGGTGGTGAGCAGGCTTTTAAAGTCAACGCCAGACAGACGAGCGCGCAAGATCAAAGAGAGAGACGTTAACATTTTCCTTCATGAAGAAGGAACAGTTTGTAATCAGAGTGCTGCACCACCTACAGTGACATTCCTTAATCATAAACAATCCATCCATCATCGCTCCAGCGGCGTGCGTACTGTATGAGGACAGAACAAAATGAAATTAAAGACGGAGCATAATCCTGTTCCTGTGACGCTTTGAAATGCTAAACGTGGAATCGTGGGTAGAGCGCCGCAGCAGACGGAGGTGGCTGAGGTGGGTAGGACATGTGGGAACGCAGCTGGCTCGCCACGTTCTTAATCAACATCTAATAAAATGTTCTGCAAGTGTGTTCCTGTAAACTGGGGGAGGCTCTTGATGTCAGTCGCACGCAATTAAAAGTGAAACGTACATCTTTTTAACACAAACACACGCACGCACACATCCAATAAGTCTTTTCGTTTTTGCATTCTACTGATGTCAAAATGTGTCATAAAGCGCATATTTAGAAAAAAAACAAAAAATGAATGACGTAACTCATTCCATTTGTTCAGGGTAAAACATCAGGCTCACCTGAAACTCCTCCCTCAGCGGAGAGGAATTGCTCTGAGAATCCACCCGCAGCATCTCTTTGTACGTAACCGCAAACTCGTTTACCAAGATGGCCGTCTCTCCACACAGACAGGCCTCTAAAATGGCATCATGGATAAAAATATACTGCTCCTGAAATGACAACGAGGTCAAGCAATTTATCGTTGTTCATTGCATGTGCACAAGTGTTATTTCAGAAAATGCATCAGGGTTACAATGAAGTGATGGTATACAGGCGAAACACGGCAAAAGTATTTTCTTTTTCGGGGCTGGATCCAAACTCATTCCACTTCTTTGAAGGTTTTATGGGTTTTTATTTGTTTTTTTGTTGTTGTTGTAAAAACTGATGGTAACACTTCACCAATACACACCGCTTTGTGCTGCTGCAGCATAAAAACCTCAGTCATTTACAAATTCGCCTCACAACCGCCACAGCCAAGGAGATATATATACAGTCATATTCAACAAATTAAATTATGCCTTCCAAAGAGCATTGTTTGTCATACTTAAAATGACTTTTTTTCTAATTAACAACCTTTATGAAACATACTTTTCGATGAGACCATCTTTCTTTATTGAAAGTAGTTTGTTTTTATTGATCTGATGTAATATTTTAGTCTTAAATATTTTTCAGCTGGAAGCAGAAAATCATCATAAATAACAGTAAGAGATGTTTGGAAACATACATTGGTGTATAATTAATCTATATAATGCCACTTAGTGACCTGAGTTAGTGAAATAAAGAAACTTTTGAACAATGTCTCAGGTCTTTGAATATCACTCGTTATCATTAGTGCAAATTCAATAAAAACCAACTATTGTACTGAAAGATCTTTGTTGGCACATAGCTGTCCGAATAAATTATATCTAATTTGCAATGTCACCATCTAAATGTATGCCCATATATTCAAATAATAAGCTCTGGTTAGCTTAACATCAAGCGTACACAAAATAAAGTAAATCATTGTTTGACATATAGGCATAGTATGTTTGAATAAACACTCAAACAACATAAAGTGATTTTTAGTAAACCTTGCCTCAATGCTAGTGTTGCTAGTGGGATGTAAACAAAACATGCAGAGGGGAATTTATGGTGAGACTGAAATGAAACTATGTCAATGTTGTATTCACATTGCATTGGACAGATATTTAATTTCCTGAACCATGGTGAAGACAGCTCATGTACCCACTCACTGCACAGTGACAGACTGCTTATTTCATTTAAAAATATGGCAATGACCTTTATACAAGTAGCAGAATGGGACTCTATGAATGTAATACAACTGTACTAGTAGACGTTTTTTTTTTTTTAATCAGTATGTCCAGCTTTGTGAGCTGCTGAATATGCAGAATGGATGCACATTAAAATACAAGACGGGTGACTCTGTCTGAATGTGAAAAGAGGTTTTCCCTCGCTGCACATTTGTTCTGACCTCTGTCTGGATCATGTTGATGCGTCGCGAGCAGAGGGTTTTCACACAGTTGTAGATATCCACCACACCTTCGCACTCGGCCATGTCCAACATGACATCCAGCACAATGTAGCAGCCGGTGCGTCCTGCCCCAGCACTGAAAGACAAAGGCCAGCGTTAGCTGAGAAATCCTCGCAACCTACTGGGTTAATAACTAGCTCAGGTTTAGAAAAAAAAGAGCTACTGAATTTCTCTCAGATACTGCTAGACTTCTAGAAATAAAAAAAAAATCACTTTTTCAGTCAGAAATATCCTGTCAGGAGCGACGATGAAAAAGTAATCCAGGCATTTGTTACTTCAGGGCTGGACTTGTGTTTACAATAAGGAAGTCCACAAACTGCAGATAAAGGTCAAAACACTGCAGTAAGAGTTCTGATGAAATTAAATTTAATCAAAAATCTGATTTTATTTCTCCTTATTTACCTTCCCTTCATTTGCTCCCTGTTAAATCTATATTAAACTTTAAAGCCTTTGGATGGTCTGATTGGTCCAGATTTTGCTAACAGCACTTTGCTCTCAGACTGCAGCTTTTCTGATGGTTCTTAGAGTTTCAAAAAGTAGAATGTGAGGCAGATCCTTCAGTTCTCAGGGTCCAGCTTTCAGTTTTAGTCTCTCTCAAACACTACTTTTACTTCTTCTGCTACTTTGTTCCACAACTATTTGCAGTAATTTCTCCTGAAAAAATTCTGTTTTCTCTCAGTTATATTTCTCTCCATAGAAGCTACATCTGACCTGGCATTCTGCTCATCTGTGGTTCCTTCCTGGAGGGTGACATCGGCCGAGCTGCCATCAACAAAACATTCTCCTTTTCCTGCAATTAACTTTTTACTTTTCTTTAACTAAGAAAGGACTCCTACATCAGCTGTTCTTTCCTTTCTTGTGCATCTGCTCTGTTTTCTCAAACCTCTGGTCAGTCATGACAAGATGGCCACTTGTACTGAGTTCTGCTGGAGGTTTTTCCTGCTAACGGGGATATTTTTCTCTCCACTGTTACTACGTGCATGCTCAGAAATAATTAGAAATTGTTAGAGAGATTGCTGTAAAGATGGCATAATCCAAGCGATTCTCCACTGTTGCTGGGTGGTGAATGAATGCTGAAAGTCAGTGATTAAAAGCATCTACTCCTCCAAGTAGTTTAGAAGCTAAAACAGTAAGCTGTATTTTCAATAGCAGCACTATTTCTTTAGACAGCTAATTCTATTTTCTACTCAAAAAATCTAAGCTAAATGCATTGTTGCGTCCTTACATAAAAAGCCACCTAATCAACAGCAGAAAGGTTTTATTTTCTTTCATGTGAAACATATCATCATGAGGTTTGTATCATATGGACAATGTCCAAATACCTATTTGCATTCCAGCTTATGCATGTGTGTGAAAAATGTCTACAAAAGAGGAAATCATGTACTGAAGCACCAGAGGTTATTTACCAGGTAAAATGTTATTCTGCTGGCACCAAATGATTGCATCGCATCTCGTAGCAATGTTGGTTATTTGCATACTAAAGTGCAATAAATGCCCATAATGATGCTCAAGTGACTTTTTGTGCAAGAACAAGTGTATAAAATCGACTGATTTGACTCTGTGGGTGTGCTGTGGTTAAAAGTAAATACATACAGAATATTATTTTTCCTCATCTTAGTCTGCTGGAACGTCAAGATCACCAATATGGATATTTACGACTGTGGCTTCAAACCGGAGGAATCATTGTAGGTTATGAGACAAAAATTAATAGGACCTACATTGTTACATAATTTACCTGCACTGATAGTTATTCACTAAAAAATATTGTGTTCTTAATAAATATTTTTTTGATAAGAAAAAAAAACAAACAAAAGTTATGGAATTGAGGTCTTTGACTCTTTGATGTGACATCTGAAATATTCCTGACTGGTTAGGTGAGCCAGCTCAGTCCAAACAAACCACAGCGTTGTTAGCAGAGGAGGTGGATGAAAGGAGGTTATTCGTAAACTATAATCCGTCACGGACTGCAGATCTCGTCTGCTTTGCATGACACTCCGGGGGCCCTCAGCAGCACTTTAAGCATAACACGTCTGCACCCACAAAATAGGGATGAATACTAGTTCAGGTCCTTTCTTTTTAGCTGCAGCCAGGCTCATTAGCAGCAGCAGCCTTTGTAGCTAAAATAGGTATTTGTCCTTTTATGTACCATCAACTGCCTTATTTGTTTCAGTATATATTTTAGAAATTGCAATATAATCTCTGGATGGGGAATTTTACTTAGGACTTCTAGATTTCTACAAGTCTTTCAGTTGCTGCACACAGTTTGATGCACCTTTATATGTGACTGTAAAGCACATTTCCACACAACTATCCCACTACTTGAAGTCTAATACTGATTAAAAAAAACTCCCACCTTGAATACAAAAAAAATAAATATATATATATATATATATATATATATATATATATATATATATATATATATATATATATATATATATATATATATATATATATATACATTGTGGTGGTGGATAAAGAACAGAGGATAGCCGTTGTGGTGGATGTAGCTATACCAAGTGACTACAACATCAGGAAAAAGGAGCATGAGAAACTGGAGAAATACCAGGGCCTCAGGGAGGAACTGGAAAAGAACTGGAAGGTGAAGACCACAGTGGTGCCTGTGGTCATCGGGGCCCTCGGGGCAGTCACCCCCAAACTGGAGCAGTGGCTAAAACAGATCCCAGGAACAACATCAGACATCTCAGTCCAGAAATGTGCAGTACTAGGCACAGCCAAGATACTGCGCAGAACCCTCAAGCTCCCAGGCCTCTGGTAGAGGACCCGAGTTCAGAGGATGAAAAGAGACCACCCGCAGAGGGTGAGAAGGGAATTTTTATAATTCACCCTTTAACTGTTAGTAATAATTTTAAGCTTAACAAATATGTTTGATGTGAAGCTATTGAGTCACAAAAAATAGTAGTCAAATTAGACATCAACCATTTGATGATGCAAATACTTTGAGACATTTCACCTTTTTTTTCTCTCCATCCTTTCAGCCTCTTTGTCACAAGCAGCACCCAAAGTAATCAAGCTACTAAGGGTGATAAATAATCAGGCTATTATGATCTTGGACAGGAAGCCTATCAGATCAATTCGATATATTTTTATATCACATCCTGTTCAGAAACAGTATATTATGAAATCCGTTTCCAAATGTTTATATAAGGTAAGACGACACAGGTGCTTATTGACCTTTGTTTCCACTCGGGGTTTCTGTTTCATTAAAACAGAGCATCTGGTGGGAATTGTAAAGTGACTTTAGGTAAAAATTTTCAGTGACAAATAATATATGAGGGTAGAGCAGTGCAGCATATTGGGAAGAAATAAAAATCTGATATGTGATAATGCTTGTGAATGCTGCGACAACAATATGACTTGTGACAAACAAATAAGCAAACAGTATGAATGTCTTCCTACTTTGGGTTTATGGCAAGTTTAAACCTTTAAAAAATGAATTGTCTATCCAGCTACTGGAAAATAAAATTCCTATTTCAAGCTCATTCACACCAGCTGCTTAGGCACAGAAGAAATAGCTTCTTAATGATTTTACCACCTTACCCTCCTCTTTAGCCTGTAAAAGATTTTATTGTGTTGCAATAAACAACTACTGTACCCAAATATATACCAGACACAGAAAGAATGAACATCCTGAAATAATTAGCCAATTTATTGCAGTTCAGGCAGTTCCACTGCGTATTTATATTGGATACGACTATAGTGACTATAAAATTGTGATATTTTGTCCTGCCTTGCATGAGACCACAAAATGTGGAATTCCGAACGGCAAACTCAAAATACGACATAATCTTAAAGTACAATTAAGCAGAAATAGTAAAGATATTGTCATTTAAACCATCAACTTTGTTTTCTTTCATTTGATGGGGTCATCTTTTACCATCAATGATTGTGTCTTGGATTGTTGGAGGTTTTTACATTGTTTTGTTTATCTCAAACCAACCCAAACTATGAGAGCAGGCATGAAAGAAAATGTTGAAGTGTGGGAAACTTGAATACTACTAAACCGAAGAAGTAAATTAATAGATTGGATTTTTGCTTTGTATGTGTTCACATAATGCATTTAGTTTGTAGATTTCCCTCTTTCTCTCCCTTCTTCCAACATGTTGATTCACCTCTTGCACATTTAAGCACTCACATTTAACTACCAAACTAAAGCTTAGCCTAAATTTAATTTAAATGTTTTTCAACCAAGATCTGGCAAAAGACAGGAAAAAGCACAAAAGGAGTTTGGCAAATTGGAGAATCAGGAAAAAGAAAGCAAGTCATAGAAGGCTATGAAAACTGCTTAAAAGTGAAAATTGTTGGATTGAACAAGTTTTTTACTGCCATTATCAAGCTAAATAGCAGTAAAAACAAACCTGTGATACATCTAAACTTAAACATATCATATGAAAATACAGCTGTTATCTGGGAGTGATGTATGCATTTAAACGTAGTGGGAGGGCCGCCCTACCTGCAGTGGACCACCACGGGGCCAGCATCAGGAGGCGTGGAGGCTTTCACCCTTCGTATAAAAGCCAACAGTCCAGTGGCATGATAGGGCACGCCATGTTCAGGCCAGGATGTAAAGTGGAACTGACGGACCTCATGCTTGGTTGAGTATCCTCTCTGTCAACAGGAAGAGAGTTTGTTTTTATGAACAGGCGCCTAAACAGTGAAAAAAATGAATAGCTACTCCCCCATTTTATGTCATCACTCCATTCAATCAGAGGAATGTACAGATTTTACTAAGCTTCATGGAAACTGTAAAAATGATATTAAAATTATTACTCAATTCTAGACCTAACCTCATCAGACACTCTGACTCACTTTTAGTCTAGAAAATAAAATCCCTTCTTTGTAGCATAGCCTTGTTGGTCAGACAGTATACAGGCATAAAGAAGCAACATGAATGAGATTTTTTTTTCTTTTACAGTTGTATCATCCTTACTGCCTGTAAACTAAACAGGACTACTAAAGAAAACTAAAGAATGACTAAAGAGACATCAGTGTGCATTTCTTTATAAACTCTGTCCTTGTTGCTTATGTACTCATTATCCATAACAGCTTTCCATTGATCATTTTCTATGACTAAGCCTGGTTTTAGTTTTAGAAATAATTTTAGTCCAAGATAAGCAATCATTTAAGTAAAACTGTTTTTTTAAAAAAAAAAAAAAAAAAAACAGGATCAAGCTTCATGTTTATTCTACTGAGGTGATTTCATATTAACACAACTCTTGTTTCCTAGATGTTAATATTAACCTCATACAAACAGATTCCAGATGTTGAGGGATGCTTACAAAGATGAAGCAGAACCATATGAAAGATAGTCTTCCTCGTAAAAGTGCAACTTTCATTCAGTTAAATTGTGACACATTATTTATGGAAATTGTAAAAAAAAAAAAAAAAAAAAAAAAAAAAGACATGGTGTCCAGTATGAACACCCATGAGTACCATCAGACCGGCAGTGGGAGGAAAACACTGTCAACTCCTACATTTTGTGTTCTGTTATTCATATGGTTTCCATGCCTATTATATTCCATGCCCCAACTCTGCAACATGCTATAATATAGATAATAGAATAATAGACATGCTCCCATCGGTTTGGGAATTTCAGGCCTCCATGTTAGCAGGGTTTTTTTTTTGTGTTTACCACAAAATATTTAAATAGAGCATTATTCGCCGTTGATGGCTAAACCTCAGCATCTGACTTTACCTTACGGATGGTTGAGGGTCTCTGCAGTTTTCTACTGTCACACAGCAATTTTGTCCTTTGTTCAGAGATGACAAATTGATGCAAATGTTCTTTTCTCTCTTTTTTTGAAAACATAACCCCCACCCCCCCAAAAAAACTCAAAAAGCTTTGAAAAAACCAAAAAAAATAAAACAGAAAACTGTCACCAGTTTCCAAATTCATCCTGATTTAAATAAGCACGCGTGTGTGCCCAAGTGAGAGTGAATGTGACGGTGTGATGATAATCCTGTGTTTGTGCCACAATCTTTCCAGCCTCACTCTGAGCCTTTCCAATGAGAGATCTCCCCTGGAGATTGACAGGATGGAGGCCGTCAGGGGCACCGCACTGTAGCAGCGATGATGGAAACACGCCGGGGGTAGGCGCATAGCTGCTGGTGTTAATTCCTCTCAGATTAAAATGTGGACCTTGCATCCATCAGCACAAAGTCCCGCCAAGCATCTAATCCCTTCTATTCATGTTCTACCTTTAATTTTACTTTTCGCTCTGCTAGGTAACATGGGGAGCTTGTTGTGGGATTCAACAAAGAGCACTAGATTTTTGCCATGAAAAAGCTGCAAGGGACGTTATGACAAAAACAAAATGACAGGGTTATGGGAAATCTAAGCTGGACATTGACTCACCCTCTCCAAGGCAAAGGTGCGAACTGTGTACTCAGCCAGAGTTTCTGTCTTAAGGAGAGTGATTTTGATGTCCCCGTACATCTCGCTGTCATCAGGCCAGTATTTACAGCACTTCACCTGTTTAAAAACAAGCACCGCAACATTTCAGACCTTAAACCACCTGGTCTTTCTGTTCTGTTACACATTTGTGAGAAAGTGCGAGAAAATTTGAAATATAAATCCTTCTTTTTCATATATTTTGTCCTAAAATATATTAAAAAAAAACAAACAAAAAAAAACAGTTTATAATCCTAACACTTTTGTGTCCTTAAAGAAACATAAAAATACACATATTTACTTAATGCTACCTAAAGCGTAATGCTAAAGTTTGGTCTAATGATTGTATTTTATGGTAGTTTGACCAGATTTAACTAAATATATATTAACAGAAAATGTAGTTCCTCAGTTACCCATGAAATGCTGCACTACTTATTTCTTTGCCCCTGTTTTATCTTGCAAGGCAAAGAGGAGAAAAAGCTAAATAACAACATAATACCAGGAAACAAAGTGAAAAAAGTGCATCATTTTATGTTAACATCACCCAACACAATGGAGGCATTATTTGGATTCAGCCACACAGACCACTTCTCATTTATTGATTGTTTCTGGCGAGGTAAAGATGGAGAACCAAATTGCACAAGGGGTTCTGCTGGAAAAATGGTGTCATTTTAACCATTTGCTTTGATGATGTTTCCTTTGCTCTGACTGATAAAGAGGAGGTAGTACTTGAGTTCATAGTGCATGTGAAGTGAAACATAATAGTTCTACATCAATATGCCCTGCACATACAAGGACAGACACGCTGTCACATATTTTATTTTGCACTTTTTATAAAACTGCACAGAAACAGACAAACCAAGTACATTGTCTTTTGTAGTGATCATTGAATCAGGTTATAAGGAAATTTTATGCCTCCAGTATTACCTCATATGATACGTATATATTGTCCAGGAAAAATGTCAGACATGAATTCTCCTTTATGTGTAGTTTTAATTACCAACTTTTACAAAAGTTTACTGTGTGAGGGTACTGAACAAAGATCAGGTTGTTTGGGCAGACTGAAGAGAAGTTTGATCTTTTTCATAACATCAAGCTGACAAATTACGATCACAGCGGAAATGGCTCTTTTTAAAGTTTTATCTAAAAAAACTGTTGTTGGCTGCTTGGTTCTTATCAGTGGTCCCCAATCGTTTCCATGTTAGTCTCAAATCCTGCTTTCCCCATCCCGTCTGTAATACATATTTTCCACTTTATATCCGGCCCCCTTCGGCCCAGCATTATTTTACTCCGGCCCTGGAACAGTTTTGTGTTTGGTTGTCCGGTCCATCTCCCTCCGTACGCGCTTCATAGGGAGGAAGCTGAGAAAAAGAATAACCTCAGACAGTGGCACAAAAAGTGGGTATGCAGCATATGCAACTCATAGGGGCGCAGCACTAGAGGGGGCGCCAAAACCCCGTCTGGAGGGGGCGACGAGCCGATGATGTTTTCCCGTACACTTCAGGGCGCCTTACGCTCCTTCACCTCGCGCACTTAACGAGGTAAATGTAGCGAGTTTTACCCTTCATGTATTGTCGCCCGGGGGGTGCCATTGAGCATAGCTCCTTCACCCTGACGTTTCCTAGGGGGGGGGGGCGATTTATGTTTTCGCAGCCACCTGAATAATGTGTAGTTGCGTCACTGACCTCAGATTTATCTTTAACCTCAAAAAGTGTTAGCTACCATATCACATCTTTATAGACTAATCAGATGAGCAATAGTTTCACTTGTATCCAAATACAAGTGACATTACAGTTCAAATAAAAACCATCACTAATGAACAGACAAAAAAACAATTGCTTGACTATTTTTTACAGTTAACCTTATATTAAACTTTTATAATATATCATAATTCATAAATGAACAGCATGTTTAAGAGCTTGGTCTACAGCTGCAAAAAAAGAAGGCAAATTAGCATAATATATAACAGCTTTCAGCATTCTGTGAGGCATATGCCCATCAAAGACATAAAAGCTTCTTATTTAGACACCAAACAGTTCCCTTTTAATGGTTTCAGTACTTCTCTCAACAGAGACAGAAGGGGGATAAGAGGAGAGTGCACATAGCATACCCTGCCAACCTCCACCAGCTTAGTGATCATGACGATGCTGAAGCAGTTTTCCTGCCACACCATCCTCCAGAAATCGTACAGCGTCTCCTGCTTTGGTCCTAGTGGGAAGGGAGGGAATAACAAACAGAAACACAAAATAAGATCCGTACAAGCCTGTCTTATCAACTTTAGATGTCTTGCTAGTTGTGAGTTTGTGCATAATTGTGACCCAATTGCCCTTTTCTGGATAACAGAGTTCTGCCTCTTAAAATTACGTGGTAAATAATGGTTTTTGGCGACGGGTAACTAAAGCAACAGCAGCAGCTGATGATGGAAGTTCGGCAGACCAAAAGTCATTCATTGTCATCAAAGGAGGAGACATTTAGGAAGCGATGCACAGCATGGAAACTGGAAAAGAAACACTGAAAGAGACAAAAGCAAAGCTGAAATCGTTTGTCTCTCTTGCAAGTTTTATCTGCTTCTCTGAGTCTACCAGGAGGGGGTTGCTGGTGGAAGATAAGCAGATGAGCAGATCCTCCCAGACCTCTGAATGGGAGCTGCACAGAAAGCAACAATCCAAAGGGTGGAAAACCAGCAGGGAAAAGTTTGTCAACACTTTCCCCACCAAACGACTCCCATATAGGGGTAGTTCTATATTTGGCTAGCAAATGTTACACTGGGAATTTGTTTCATAAAATACAGCTCAAATCCAGGGTTTCAATAACATTTTGATTAAGACCCAACGCATAATTGTGAAGTGAAGGGGAGATAAACTATGCTTTCAAAATATTTTCCAAATAAAATCCTCTAAGATGTGTTGTGAAGTGTTAAGGAGGCAGGTTTCCTCGCCTCAGCTATGGATATCTGTAGCTCCTCCAGAGTAAACAAGGCTGTCTTGACTGTTTCGCCGATTATTTACTTGCCTGCCTCACCAGTAAAAGTTAATGGTCACATCATGCAAAGTTAGCAGCTCAGCTTTCCTTTTTTTTCCATTCTTAGATAATGGATTGTACAGAGCTAAGGGAGATTGTAACAGCTTGAAAAGTTGTTCCAAAATCTAATCTTATTAAAAATTCTTGGGCTTCATGATCATTTTTGTTCTTTAATGTTTTAAAAACTAATCTCTGAAGCCTTCAGAGACAAGCCGGATTTATACTAATATTAAATTAGACACAGTTGAATTTTCAAAAATAATTAAATGACTTCCATTATTTGCACTGGATTTTATTTATGTGTACAAAACTAAAAAGATTTGGGCAGAAATCCTCACTTTGTAGATTCGACTTTGTGAAAACATAATTTTCCTTCCATTTCACAATTACACGGCAATTTGTGTTGATCGTTCACAAAACCTTCCACTAAAATTCACGTTTTTAATTGTAACGTTACATCTTGTCTTCCATAGGGAGGGTAAAATCTAAGGATGTAGAAAATCATATAATCTAGTTTGTCTTTAGATTACGTCTTTATTGGTTTTGTTTGTCTTTATTGATTTCACACAGGTAGTGGCAATTGTGTGGATGAAATGAATCCTTGGGTAGAGCATAATCAAACTGCTAAACTACAATAATGATAAAAAAATATCTCTTCACCATTACTGAATCCACACACGCATACATCCACAGAAATATACACTCTAGCCTTGTGGGAATACTCACCCTGAGTGGCGATGAAGTGGTTGGATCGATGGTAGCCCTGAAAGAGAGAAGAGAGATGACATGCTGAGTAAGCCATCTGATCCTCAGACACAGCTGTAAGGGTGGGGGTCTGTGTCTGTCTTCCCCCTTTTCTTCCTTCCCTCCTTCCCTCTCACTCCCCTCCTTTGAAAATGACCCCTTCTGCAACAAGCTTACTTTATAATTATCTAGCATTTCTACTGATGAATCCAGATGCTGTTGCTCTCAGCAAGTGCACAAAGTGAAGCTTGGGCATCTTAAAAAGTAGGACTCCTGGGACATCTTAGAAAAAAAAGAGAGGTAAGTGAATGAACAATGACTGAATCCTGCAGCTATTCACTGGAGATATGAAAAAGCCAAGACCTCAAACTTTTTTAGTTTAGATGCCCAATTTACCAAAGAATGTCCTTCATGACACAGTATGCTAGAATAAGGAGGGGAGGAAAAGAAATCAATGAAGGTTCACTGTGTTCACTGTGTTCTCTACCTGGGCTGCTGAATTGAGCACGTTGACTTGTATATAAATAAATTCCCCCAATGTGACAGGGCAATCTAATGCAACAGCAGAATAATAGCAACTAGAACCTTCTTCAAAAGTGAACTTAACCATAAGCCTCAAAACAGTCTGAAAGCTTTACATGAAAAAAAGCAACATCCTTTGATGTAGATAATAGATGTTTTCACACAGTGTACATGGGGTGAATATGAATGAACAATGACTTGTCACCTTTACAGCCTTGAGCCAAACAAACATGACAAAAACCACATGAATTATAAACACTTTGAGGGAGCGCAAACTGTTCAAAGACATTCCTTTTGGGGAAAAAATAAAATAAAATAATGTACAGGTAAGCTAACCTCTGCGATTCTATGAAAATGGCGTCCAGAAAACCACTCTGATGCTGTGGTTCACTGTTGATTAAGAGGAGCAGCTGAAGGGATAATTGATGCTGAAATTACACGACTATCATGAGTCTGCAGAGTGAAGAAGGTGGGTCAAAAATAATCGGCATGAACTCCAGCTCGAGCCCACCAGCTCTCATCAAGTCCGCCTCGTGCAGCAGTCCATGCAGATAATGCTTTTTTTTTCCCCTTTTTTTTATATTTTTGCGGCGGGCATTCTCCTAAAATATCGAGTCTGTTCATGTTGCTGATGTACTGCGGCTCCGAATCGCATCTGGCCATTTAAACTGAGGGAAATGTTTAAAATGGAGATGGATGACTGTTGCTGCAAGGCCCGCTATCCACAATTCCTCAGGCTCTGGCCAAACTTGATCATCGGGAATACAACCACTCCTCTTCTTCAGACAGTTGCCATAGTAACTAAACTTCCTGATTCTTGGCCACTTAAAAAAAAACAACTAAGAAAGACAGCAGGGTCCTCTATCCAGAGAGGACACATCTCCTTGTGTTCGTTTTAAATCCTTAACTAAAAAGGGTTTTTTTGTTGTTTTTGATCAAATGTGCACCTGAAACGCTCCGACCTTCGAGCACTTGTGGATAGAGGACAGCTGAAAGCGAGCGGAGAGGGGACAGGAGAAATAAAGTGATGGGAGGCAGAAGAATGAGCAGTGAAGTACTTACTTCCCTGTTAATCCGAATCTACAGGGTCCGAGGTCGAGGAGGTGGGATGGGGAGTAGAAAAAGAAGACACACAGGCTAGTTAATGAAAGAAGCTTAGGAGTTACAGACAAGTGGGAGGTCTGTGAGTATGCAGAGATGTTTGTGCAAAAAGCAACTCTAAATTTTATGTTAACACACATACATAGTGTTTATTAATAACATTAAATTATGGGGGTCTAATGACGTCTATGCTGACAGGTGCTTATTTAAGGTAAGGTTTGTGAAATGTATTCACTTCTTTGTTTATTTTTCCTGTTAAGGATTCTTTCTGAACTATGTTTCTCATTTATAATAGGCTGCTAAATGAAACATTATCTTAACACAATGGCAGCAGTTTTTGCATTTCATTCAAGTCATACGGGAGCCCAACAACCAAAAGCACTAAACTAATAGTCCCAAGAAAAAACATTACAGTAAATTGTTAAAAAAATCAATTCAATCGATTGAATTCAGATTCAGATTTATAGATGCACCAACAAGTCAGCTGGCGACTGAAACAGCCACTAAGGGATGTTTCAAAATAAGATCAGGGAAAAGAGTTAAGAGGCATTTTAATAGATATCTCGATTCTAAGGTTTTATTTATATAAACATTCTAATTTTCCAAACTCAGCTTGCCAATTTTTAGTTTAAAAATGTGTTTGTTAATAATTCATAAGGAAGCAAGTAAGCAAGGAAGGAAGGGAGGAAAGAAGGGAGGGAGGGAGGGAGAGAGAGAGAGAGAGAGAAAACCGAGAGAGAGAGAGAGGGAGGGAGGGAGGGACAGAGGGAGGGAATGAGGGAGGGAGGGAGGGAGGAGGAAGGAAGAAGAAGGAAGGAAGGAAGGAAGGAAGGAAGGAAGGAAGGAAGGAAAGGAAGGAAGGAATATACTTTTAAGCAGGAAGAGACATATTCAGTGGGCAACAGGAAGGCTGAATGTTTTAAAACAGTTATTCTTGTTTATCCTTTTGGTGAATCAGCTTCTCAAAAAATGTTGGATTCATAAATGCTGAAAACCTTTTGGAAATCCAATAGTTAAAGGAAATAGCTACTTTGTTGAGGACATGCACAGAATAATCGCTGTAATTAGTGTGTTTAGTTTAAAAAAATAATACTAATACCTTGTTTTAGTATCATGGTTATCATTCCATTTTGTGATTTTTTTTCTCTCGTAATATTAATAATAATGGGCGATAGAGACAGAAATGAGAATATGTTAAATGCTGGTAAATATGACTCAGAGTGAAATTTGAAAAAAAAAATGTTATGAGGAGATCAGAGCTTTACAAACCAAGTATCAAAAACCAACAACAAAACTGTCATCAGTGCATTAAAACCAAATGCAGTCCCATGCCATCAGACTGATTCTGAAACAACACATTTCAACTAAATATCATAATTACAATCAGTAAGTGAATAATGAAAAAATACCAGTCAGTAAAACAGCTAATTAAGGAAACACACGGAATAAAACCTTGATTTAGTCTCATATTCCGAGTAGGTAAACCGGTTTTTGGTAGATGGCAATCAAATTGATCTTTCGGCAGATGATCATTGTAATGAGGAACCCAGAGGAAGTACTGGAGTGAGTTTTAACCATCTTGTAGAAGCATGGAGCATTTTTTCTTTAATTTCCTTTTAATTATGAAAAAATGATAATGTGGTAAAAGCTGCACAAGAACAATATGAAGGTAACAATACTGCAAGATCTAAAGCCCTTGCTTAGTCTTCAGCAATCAGTAGGATAAAACCTTCCTCTACCAAAGCAAGTCATAAACTTTGACTAAAAGCTTCTGCATTGCAGCCAAACTTAAAGCTCCTGGAGTCTTTGTACTGAGATTCAGATAAAGGCTAAAGCTCTGATCTCAGTCTTATGACACAGATCGAAAACTACTTTTGCTACTACAATATTACTCACATCTATCTATCTATCTATCTATCTATCTATCTATCTATCTATCTATCTATCTATCTATCTATCTATTACTATCTATCTATCTATCTATCTATCTATCTATCTATCTATCTATCTATCTATCTATCTATCTATCTATCACTGTGCAATGCCTGCAGTGTATCAACAAAACGCAGCAAAATCATGTCCACCAAGTCAAGTGCCAGGCTTCAATTGTTGTTATATGTAAGTGAAGGAGAAGTCCTGCTGTGAAATCTTTTCAGAAATGAGCTGCTACAGGAGACCTGTTTCAAAAGTCAACATGACGGAGAGCAGAGCTGCCCCTGCCAGACTACAGCAATGTTTTAAAGTCTCTGTAAGCAAATTGTGCTTTGTGTTTGAGTCTTTCCAAAAGAAAAAAAAAGAAGAAAATATCTTGCACATGTTTCACAGACTACTTCCATGGAACAAGGACATGTTGAAACTGTGACTTGTGTTAGAGTAAGCTAATGACAGAAGCTTTGTTAATAGTCAAGTTGGTTTATATTTTTGTGTGTGCCAGTTTTAGAAATGCAACATCAGAGAACCATTTCAAGAAAATCATCTTAGCACAATATGGGGAAGCTTTTTTTCCCCCTCCATTCTTAATCTCATGTTGCAATATCAAAATATGTCTCCATACTCATTAGATTTGAGTGACTCAAGTCACGTCTATTTTTGACAATGCAAAACAATGCAAATAATAATAAAAGAGAACAAATATCCTAAAAAAAATCTCATAAGCATCCACAGGAAGCATTTCTTGAAGTCGTCAGATTCCTGTAAAAACCAGCCGAGACTGGTCATGACATTTTCACACAGCATGACTGTCAATAAGTTGAGCTGCAAAGATTTTTGAACCTATAAATAATTTAGTACCGAATACAAGAAATAACAATGCCACTAATGAAAAATGTCAGCACTTAGCACTTGATGATGCCTTTCGTGTTCAAGTTTCAGGTCTTATTGTTAGAAGGCTGCAGGATACAACACTACTATGACACAACCTTTCTCCATATGAGTTCATTTTTAGGAGCTTTACGCTGCAGCTGATTAAAACTGGGAATTTTAAAAGAAAGAGAAACTGAGGTCAAAATTAGATATCACCCCTATGCTCACATATAGCAGTGGTATTTTCTGAAATGATAAAAAATTATTGTATATGAACAGTTATTTGACCACAGATTCAGGAACACCATATGCTATCCAGTCTATACTGTATTCATCATAGTAATAATCAAATCTACTTGTCACCTAAAACATGGACATCTATTGGACCCAGTGAAAATGCACACCTTGCAGATTTATAATGCTTTTGGCTTCATTGGCACATTTAAATGTTTCAGTTCACTGCATGGATTTAAACATAGGTCAAAGATAACATTTGTATTTTGTATTTACATGGGTAAATACAAAAAAAACACTTTTTATGTTGTTAAAGGAGAGAAGCTTTTCTAACCTGACCTTAGTGAGTCATTTACGTTGATCTGGAGGAATTTCTACCCACTCTTCCTTCTCAAAGCAGCATCTCAATCAAATTTAAGTGTATTCTTTCAGGAGGCTACTTCACGGACAGTCAGACGTTTGTCTTCAAGATTTCTGATGAAGAGCATTATTTCTAGTTCAATCAGCTACGGCAAGCCGTCAATGTTCTGAAGTAGCAAAGGCCAACACACTACCACCACTATTCAACTGAAAGTATAAGACCTTTTTGTGAAATGCGCTAGTTTTATGCCAGCAGCAACAAGATAAGAAGTTTCCCTTTCGTCCTGCTGGTCTATCAAATATTTACATAAAAATTTAGAGAAACTTCAAGATACTAAATATGAGAACAACATTTGTGTTGTTTTTGATCAACACTGGTGGTAGCTTTGGATCTTTTTCCGCTGGAAACATCTTTGCCCAGTTAATTTCTTGTTGAACCTGGAGAACTGACCTTAACTGAGGCAGGTGACGCACTGGGTTCACGTGAGCCTCCAGGATTAACTTTTGATGGGTTTTGGGAAAAACTTTAGAAAGCCTGCTACTGGAAACGTTTGCTACTGTACCATGTTTTCTTTTATTGTGAATGTTTTATCTCTTCGTCTATTTACTGTCATTAAATTGCCTTAGTTTGGGGAATGCCATGTTGCTTTTTTAATCTATTTTATGTTAGCTTACTGGTTCTATCAACTCGATTTCTTAAATAGGAACCTCCCTGGGTGTGCAGGTAAAATTCAACTCAGAATTTGATTAAGCACTAATTGATGCTTAATGACAGGAATAATAATCATAATAATCTTTTTAATAAAATAATTTAAAATAATCATATTTTCCCACATAAACGAGTTGGGTTGGAGAGCATTTTTCCGAAATAATATAATTTTTTGAAAACCATGTTTTCTATTTCTTTGTCTGGGATAAAACTTGTTTGATGATAATCAACATGTAAGTGAGACAAAAAACAACAAAGAAATAGGAAGAAAAAACTCCCTAGTTAGAGAGAGAAACTAACTCCACAGAATAAATAAATAATCATTTCAGCTAAAAAACATCAACCAATGATTTATTCATTTTGCTCTGCACCATTTGTATTTTAGCTCTAAACCAGAGTGACACAATATGACAAATTGAAATCATCCTTGCATCGGTGCAATATTGCAATTGTAAACCACTGCTGTAATATCTAGTAGCATATCACATATCTGTTGCTGTGCATGTAAATTCTGCCAGCGCCGATGATGGAAGTGGGCATGATGGTGAAGCTCAGAAATAGTGGTGCAGAGTTTATTATATAGTAAAAAAGTCTGGAAATTGTAGGTTATTCACAATCGATACTTTCGTCACAATAATTAGTAATGATATTGTGAATCCCTACACTAAACTGTGTAGAAAGGTGTGGCTATTATATGAGCTTTAATGAACTTTAATCATAGGCTTCTGGATTCAGTCACATTATCAAAGAACAGAAAATCAGGAGCTTTGATCGTCATTAGAAACCAACGTCTTGCAGCAACAATCAATAACTTCTAATTCTTTCACAACAAGTAAATTCCTCCAAACTCACAACATTAACAGATGTTTAATACATAAAGATGGATGCCACCCCACAAGAGTCAAGACTTCAACTTTCTTTAAATCTACTAACAGCCCATCAGGTTTAGAGTTTGTGTTTATTTTGCCCTCAAAATATAAATACAGTAACATGTTCACGGTGTTTTAACAAAGATGACAGAAATACAATGCTCAGGAAATTTAACCAATCAGATCTGCTAAGGTACCCTACCTCTATTGGAAACAGAGTGGGCCAAGAATGAAAGCTGTCTGGGTTCCTGGGAAAGATCCCTGCAGCTGAAATGTGCCGAAAGCAAACAATCGAACCTTACAGTAAGGAAACATAGAGCTCGCACATTCCCCGCTTTGATCAGAAAGCACAAGTGTTTTTCAGAAGAAATAAGAACTTTTCCATTTAACCTCCACTGAAATAATCAAAAGGTGTCAAAAATATGTTCCTCTGTGGCAGGAGGAGATAAATTCGGAGAGCTGGGTCAGGGCAGTCGGAGAGTACCATCTCTGACACTGAGACTGTAGTGGCTGCAAAGAGGTGTTTTTCTGCTAATGCCTGCACCTCTGCTCCCTAAACACTAATGGAGACCCTTACAATAGTTACAATTGAAGCCAGGTTTTCAGCACCATCTCATTGTGACAGCCGCTGTAGAAGCACATCAGAGTTGACCTTTCTAGACAGTCAAATAACAAAGAGGGAATACACGTTAAAACCAGTGTCAGGCAGTTTGATGGTACAACTGGGAGGAACCCAAAAATCAGATCATCAAATCCAGATGTGTAGCCGGCTATTTTGTTTTTTTATAAATGGCATTTTTCAAATAAATATCTGTTACAATCATTCCTGACGGAGATGGGATCTGCTAACCTTGTATCATCTGCAAACAGAAGTGGGAGTACAACAGACTGCCTCGAGATCTCAGAGTGTTATATTTACACACTCTACAGTCTATGTAATTTGAGAGAGATTTACACTGTGGGGTTTTACAGAAAGGCTCATCTCCTCTGCAGGAATTAAATGTGTTGGGTTCGTCTCTGTTTTAATAAAAAAAATGATAGCAGAGGTGGTGAAGGTCAGGGATCTGCAGCAGCATCTGACAGTGATGGCATCTGGCTAAACACTGCGGGGGCCGGATTGGATAGACTCTCTCAGGTGGAAGCGGGGCAGCGGAGTGGTGGCTTATGAGAGGGAGATGGACCACGATTTTTGCAGGATGTGATAGTGGAGGCTGGATAAATCTGAATTTCATACAACGGGACAACAGGATTAAACTTACATCAATGTAGTTAGCGTTGATGTAGTCCGAGTTTGGATCGCCCAGCAGAGGGTGGAGCTTCACTCTGTGCCGATCGTCTGGGCATACAAGAGCAACAGAGGCATTTTAAAAAGAAAGAAGTCACAACAATTTCTGTTTTTTTCCACTAAAACATTTGTAATTACTTACATCCCAGCAAGGTGTCATGCCTCCCTTTGGCTTTGTCCTTCTTTTTGGTGCAGTCCCAGCCATCAAAGAAGCTCTGCAGAGATAAAGGAAAAACCTGTGTCAAGGTTTGTTAGAGAATATCAGTGGAAAAACATAGAACAAAGAACAACAAAGGCCTTTCTACCTCAAAATTATATATATATATATATATATATATATATATATATATATATATATATATATATTATATATATATATATATATATATATATATATTTTATATAATCAAAGTCTTTTTATTATTTTTCACATAAACTACAAAAAAACACTGATGAAGACATGTAAAATAACCCCTCCCCTCTTATACCGGATCTATTGCCCCAACATGTATCCACCTTGTATTCATACATCAGTCGTACAGCCTTGAGCAGAAAAGATAGAGCTAAAAATTTGACCTTTACACAAAATTTTCTATGCTAGATATAAATAGCTGCCAGATATCAAATAATTAGTTTACAGATCCTCTAAAAGTAAATCTGATCTTCTCCAAATGAATGTAAGACACAATCTCTCTTAACCAGTGTCCATATACTGGATGATGTGGATCCGTCCATCGAAGAAGAATGAGTCTTCTAGCCAGTAGAGAGCAGAAAGCTAACACAGTCCTCTGATGTTTGCTAAAGGAAGCCTCAAAATAATATAATATATAATATATTTAATGTATCACACACAATCCAGATGAAACACACTACAGTTGTGGTTAAAAGTTCACAAAAAATTAACAATTTCAAGGGACACTTCTGTAAGAAAGATGTATGTAAATAGAACCACAGTTTTAGGACACTGGTTTTATGCAAAATAAAGGATTCATAAAAACCTGTCAAAAGGGCCAGGAGCGTTAAATCGGATTTAAATGATAATTTTAGCTTCATGAGTGGTGATGGTATTTTCCATATTTTTTTTAAACGGTCACAGCAGATGTTCTCTGCTCTTTTTGCTCCCTTAATACAATGACATGTTACATCCAGTGGATACCTAATTAGCCATCCATGCTGCAGGTGACATAAAATAACACCCACTGGAAAGATTCTGGTGTGGATTGCTTTCTGTGGGCGTTTCAAAAAAAAAAAAAAAAGAGCAGCTGATGCGGGTTCGGAAGAAAGTCTTTATTCTCACAAAGGTGCTATAAAAGGCTCTGGGGAAAAACAAAACCAGGAAACAGCTCCTTTTGAACTACCAATACCAATCATACACCTATGCAGGCATTTTAAAACTTTGATTATTTTTTATATTTTCCTTCTTCAGAACCAGGATATCCTGGGATATTTAAAATAGGAATGTTGATCAAAGTCCAACAAGATTTCTAGAGGATTTTCAAAGGGTCTCTTTAGACACTACAGGTCCTGTTTGTCTCATTTTCTCTCAACACCTTAAGAAATGAGGAAACATGAGGAATCTTAAAAAATTAAAGCCCAGAGAAGAAATACCAGGCTCTAAAAACCTACCCACAGTAGATTAACAGGGTCTAGAGGTAAAAATCTTAAAAAAACAGCATGTAAAAGTACTACAAGAGAAGTATTATTCTTCAGCTTCGCTTCTACTCTAACCTAAGGGTTATCTGTAGATGCTGTTGATAATAGACAAATGTAAACACCTCAATTAAGTCCAAGATAAAGGAACAGATGCAAAAAAAGAATTATTTTTTATTTCACTATCCAGTACACCAAAGATGTGCAAAATAGACCAATTATACGCATAAAGATTGGATGTCGAGTTCTTAAAAAAAAGTTAAAAAAAGTTTAAAAATTATACAACTCATTAGAAATGATTTTTTTCTCAAAACAACTGCACAGCAAGTTATTTCCTCCTCCTTTTTCTTTTTCTGCAACAAAAACCCACCAGCCCCAAAAATATAGTATTTTTCTGCACAATCGGTGTAACACTTCAAGAATGTCACAGAATTCACTCTGGTTATAAACATACAAAAATGAGTGTAGGCTGCATTCAGGCTGCATTCTCCTGAATGCATGGATGAAGCCTAATTTGAATGTGGGCAAACTGTGTCCACACAGAGACAATTTCTCAATGAAGCTATTTTAAGAGAAGCTCTGCCTTTGTGTCAACGTTCAGAATTAAAAGCATGGGACAAACTCACGTCTAACTGATTTTAATAAAATAAAATGTCTTTGTAAATTTACCTGTTACCAGTTTTAAAAGGAATGCTTTGGTGATTTGTGTTAAGTAGAGACAGCACAAAACCAATCTCTGTCAATTCTATAACAATAGTAGATACTGCACAGAAAGTGAGACAAAAAGCAGCCAATCTCTGAAAGAAAAAATAAACTGATAGATTTTGAGAAAAAAAATGAGGATATATTATATAAAATCTCTTTCAAGGGTTGAAAGAAAGCCTGACTGGTTAGAAGCAAACTTTAAGGCAATGAAGAATGACTGAAGACTTGCATACAGTGCATCTGGAAAGTATTCAAAGCGCTTCGGGGGATTCAACATGCAAATGCCCCATTATGACAATGCGGAAAAAAGTTTTTTCAAAATGTATTAAAAACAAAATATCACATTTACACTAGTGTTCACAGCCTTTGTTATGAAGCACTGAGAGGTTCCCACTCATCATCCCCGAGATATTGCGACAACTTAAATTGAGGACTTGATTTAAGGAGATGCACAGTTGACAGTGCAGGTCAGAGCTCAGACATCAAAGGGCTTGTCTGTCGACCCCCAAAACAAGACTATCTTGAGGCACAAATCTTGGGAAGGATCCAAAAACATTTCTGCTGATTCAAAGGTCCCAATGAGCTCAGCAGCCTCCATCGTCCATAAATAGAAGAAGTTTGCAACCAGCAGGATTTTTCATAGGAAAAATCCTGCTGGACACAATTCGCCAATTGTGTTCCCGCTATAAGCTGGACACAATTGGCGAAGAAGGACCTTAGTCACAATCAGATGACCAAGAACATGATGGTCATTCTGTAAAGTTTCAGCGTTCCTCTATGGAGAAAGAAAACCCTTCCAGAAGGACAACAATCTCTGCAGTAATCCACCAATGTGTACAGTAGACTCGCCAGATGAAAGACACTCCTTAATAAAAGACACATGTCAGCCTGTCTAGAGTTCATATGTCAGCAGAACAACAACCCAAAACACAAGGCCAACATCTCTATGGCTCACTATGTGAATGTCCTGGAGGGGCTGAGACCCCATTCAATCTGATGGATCTTAACAAGAATGGATGAAACTACCTGGTAGATAAGCAAAGATCATGGCATCGTATTTAAAAAGACTTGAGGCTGTAATTGCTACCAAAGCTTAATCAACAAAGTATTAAAGCAAAGGCTGTGAATACTTTTGTTTTTACTATTATTAATAAAAATTGTTCCTAGGTTTTCATAATAGGGTATTTGTGTGTGAAATTTTGAGGGAAAAGTTGTAACTTAACACAATTTGGAATGAGGCTAAGAAAATGTGGGAAAAGTGAAGAGCTATGAATACTTTCTGGATGCACTGCATATCCATCCATATGAGACTAGTTCCTGTAGTTTTCTGAGACTATAGAGAATTTTTGTAGAAATTCTGCCCAAGTCTGAATGGGGAGCAGGGGATTACAACGCAGTTCTCCTCACAGACAGCCAAGAACCAACCAAATCCAGCCTGGGATTACATCCTCCTCCTCACTTTTTCCCTCCTCTTTCATACCCTGCCTCTTTAGATGTTTCTTTCTGAATCTCAAAATTTATGTTCCCTCCTTTTTACTTCATGGCTTCCTTCCCTGTCCACCTCTCTCCTCTTGGCTTGCTTTTATTTTTGACAGAACATCTCTAAGCCCTCTTTTTGTCTCTCCCCACCTCTCTGACACTCAGTTCCCAAGAGATGACAGAGAAATAGAGGAGGGTGAAAAATAGTGGGAAAAAAACAGCAAAGGAATGACAGGCCTTTAAAAGCAAGAAAAAGAACACCAGGGGTGAGTTGATTAGATGACTTTACTACCGAGATCAGAAATGTAGGATGGCTGTGATCACACAAATGAGTCCAAGTCAGTCAGACTCTGCTCCGGATAATGACTGCAGTCTTTTAATTGAAACATGTTGAAGAATTTTTCAATTCCTGATTCGATCCAAAAAAAAAAGAAAGAAAGGAAAATCACACATTTTAGGTAATAATAAAAAAACATAATAAAATGTGTTATGAGCTCTTGTTATATTAAATAAGCACAGTTTTCAAGACATCACTGATATAACTATGCAGTGGATTGGATTTTAAATTAATCAATCAATTCCTCAAACCAAAAGTGTTATATTGGTACTCGGGGTGTGGGGAGGTGGGTTCTGCTCAGTTGTTGTTTAGCTGCAGTTCCGGTGGGAATATGAAAGCGGTCGTCACACACGCAATCCGCTTTACTGGCCCACAGTAAAATCTTGATCAATGTTTTTACAGAAAGCAGGTATTCCTGAGGGAAATAAAAACCTACGCCTGCAGTGTGAGTCTAATATAATAGTCCTCATCATTTTCCTTCATAATAGCGAGACACAATCCATCAAAACACGCACTCTTAGCACAGAGAGGGTAAAAAAATACAAAAGAGGTGTGTATTGATTTTTAGAGTGGAGTGTGTTTTGGCCGTGAGGGACCATTTAATGAGTCTACAAGCAGAGTTCCAGAGGGGGACACCATGTATCGGAGACAAAAGATGTTTTTCTTGTCTCTATGAATGCCACAGGCAGTGGGTGACAGAGATGGACTTCTCCCTAGGGTGCAAGCTAAACTCCCAGCTACAATTGTTTTCAGAGATCTGGGTTCACCATTGTGCTGCCTGGATAATACAGCCAGACGCCATTGCTACTGTGAGGGGATAAATGAGCTTTGTTCAATGACAGAAACAGTTTTTTTTGGGGGGGAGGGGTTCCACTGATGGATCGATCGAGGATTAAATACTAAGGGGGCACAGGGTGCAAAAAGTCTTCCAAAAATCTTAAAAGTTTTATGAAAAAAAAAAGTGGTCAAAGAGGCAAAAAGTTTAGGAATCAAATCTAAGTTTTGATTTAGATGATCCAGCTGATTTTAAAAAGAAGCAAAACTGAGTGCCGGATTTTGTTTCTGTCAGCAAATGACATAAAATGTCACGATTCCGAGGTTCCAACACATTTGTCACTAGTCATTTTTGGTAATTTTCATTACTACATTTTTGTGCTATTAAATAATTGTGAAAACATCCCAGCTCTAAAATAAATGTGTCACATCACAAAAGAATGCATGAGAACTATTCAGCATCTGTTTTATTTCCAATACAAAAGCACAACGCTGTATGTTGATCAGGACAATTTGCCGGCATGGATTCAACCTCTATCATCAACCCTCCTCTGAGGATGATGCTGGTATCAATTTCATACACAAATAGTCGCATTTATGCCCTCAAATCACATTTTTATAGCAATCTTGTGAAGAATTTCTTCTAGGTAAAGACAGTTTTTTGTAGAAATCCAAAGATATCAGTTTTTTGGGAATTTCCTAATGTGTCTGAAAAGAAGTTCACTTTTACATCAAAAGCTAAGAGTGTACATTGATCCCTATTACTTTTCTATACATGGTTTACTTTGGTCATGGAGGTGAAGTGTCATTCATATTAGTTTTCCTGTAATTGACAAAAGTCTCCCAAGCAATTATTTCTTAAAGTTAGTCATTATTATTGTCAATATACTGTAGTTTTAGACTTAACTTTGTAAGCTTTCTTTCATTAGAAACTTGCAACTAATCATAAAGGAAACTACTGAGCTTTCAAGGAACCTACTTATAAACGCTAATATGATTCATCTTTCCACCTCTCACCGTTGGAGTATTTTTCACATTAAAACATCTCGAGGCTGCAAAGAGCTTAAAGAAATGTCAGCAGGTCCACAAAGTGACCTCCAAATGTCAATCCAATAGAGTACATGTTCTATATTCTTATCACCTAAAAGATCAAATGAGCACCGTCGAGCTATGCTCCCAGTGAGATTAATGCTGTGTGTGTTGCTACTGGAAAAAATCCTTAATGACCCTATTGCACTTCCATTGCACCACATCTTACAAAGAGAGGTAAATACCAACATTGCTTCTGGGAAGGAAGACAATTCTTAACGCATTAGAGGTAAAAAAAAAAAAAAAAGATCGAAGAAGGGTTTTTTTGTTTTGTTTTTTCCACAGTTTTCATCATTCTTCACCTTCCCAGACTGTCCCTTCCTCTCTTTAGAACAATCTGTCTGCAGCAGACAGAGACTCAGTAGGAGGAGGCAGAGACGTTTAACCTCATCAGGCCTCCCATCACAATAGAGGTCTTCTTTTGGTCTAAATGAGGATGATCTATTCATCTGAACAGCAGTGGTGTCCTTCAGATGCCTTTTTGGCTCTGGCGATTAATTTGAGCGGCTTTAGATAATGTTTACTCTTCAGTCAGTGGTACTTATATCTACAAAATCTTCACTAAATCATCTTTATTTTTTAGTTTTGCATGTTTCTCACGCAATATTCTTGGAACTGGTTCACTACCACAAAATAGAGCACCTGTATTTAACGGTAAAGGCAACCCTTTGATGACGTGTTTAAAACTAACAGCGTTCCCAATCAAAGTCAAACATATCTCCAAAAAGACCGAACTAGGAAATGTTCAGGGTGCAATAGTTTCCTGTTATCAAAGATGCACAGGAAACAAAACAAAAAAATTCTAGTTCCTTGAAATCTGAGATGCCGAAGGAAGTGGATAATTTTCCAATGATATACAAGATGTCTAACTGCCTACAACAACTGACATCCATCAAGACTGTATCTAAAAGAGCAGAAAGAGAGCAGATATTGTTTTGGAATGATTTGTCTATAAATGGATAGCTAAAACAGCATTAGATGAGTGGTGCCACAGCTACCCAATAGGAAAGCTGAAAGGTCTTTACTGTACTAATCCAACTCCAAGGCTAAGCTTGGGGTCATTGATCTAAAAGGTTTTTGAAATCAGCTTTGTGCCAAAATTGATGAGTCCATGTATGGTGCTCCAGATGCTGTTATTTCAGATGGTCAGGTATAGTTTTGCACCTGTTGCATATTTCACAACAACACACAGCTGTAAGACAGAAAAGCTGTAAGGTCAGCCGCTTTTCTTCTTTACGGTTTCAAACTGCACTGTTTAGTTTATCGTATTGTGGTTTTGGATTTATAATCTAGTTCTTGGGTCTAAAACAGGACTTTAAAATCAGCCAGAACATCTGATATCGTCTATGGTGCTTCATGAACACAGTGTGCTCCCCAGTGCATGTGATGAGACTGTGATGGCTGTCTTTGGCATCCTGGGTGCAGCGAAGAAGATAACTAGTAGTTTATTCATGACAGGACCAAAGACCTGCATGGCCTGGCCACACCTGGCATTCTTTTGTTTTGCAACTCTGTGCACTGTTGCGTCTACTCTATAGGTTCCTGAAATTTATCTGATTCTGACACAAAGCAGTGGTTGAGGGAGGAAATCCTTGTTCTATATACATTTCAAGCCATGCTTAGACCACCTGCACATATCTAGCAGTGCAGTTGCTCCATTAGAGCTGGGCTCTAGTGGAGCTTGTAGTGAATTGTTATGTGGTGTTCATGATCAAAAAGGAAGATTTGGGAAATGAAAAAAAGGGGTGGTGGGGGTGGAAGTATGAGAGTGATCAGTAAAATTTGAATTTTGGCTTTTTCGCAAAGTGGCATGCATGACAGTGCACAACAGTCTATCAAAAAAAATAATTCTTTCTCTTATTTTGCAAACAAGCAAATTAGGTGTTTTCCTGTCTACCACTGATGCCGGAGGCTCAGAAACCTCCCATATATCTGAGCCTCCCACTCTCTAGAGGAGGCTCAGAAATATGAGCTCTTTGTCCCTATAAATTTAGAAAGTTTGTAGGGTTCAGAAAATCACACATCATTTTGCCTGCGTCACTTGCCTGAGTGTAGTGGGCTAGGCAAGAAAGCTGCAGGAAACAGAAGTATGTGCCGAGCACTAAGGACATAAAAACAGCTTGATTGTTTCCTCAATAAAATGAGGTTTTCCATATAGGATTCAGAAATGTTTGAGTTTTTGTGGATGTCATGAAGGAGTCTTAACCTTAAAAGAACACAATGAAGTGTTTCTTAAAAGCATCTGCTAATTATTGTTGTAACAATTTATTAACTCAGCCATAAAAGTAAATTACAAATGCAGATAGAAAAAAAAGAAAATGTAAAGTAAGAGCCTCAAAAAAGAAAACAAACACTGGGTTACCTTAAAATGTCTACAGGAGTTTTTTGTGTTTTTTACCTACAGAGAAAGGTTAGAAATAAGTTTATGCAGCATAATATACTATTAAAATACTATCAGAAAACATATTAAAAATATATGCTATGATTTGTCCAGGAAGTAACCCGCCTCACACAAAATGACCACTGGAGATAGACAACATCACCCAGCCACCCTTCAGAGACAAATAAGCAAGACTGTGGGTGGAAGGATGGATGGACTAATATTTTGGAAAAATATTTAAAGAATTAAGTTGACAGTTTATGTAAATTTGCATTGCTTGTTTAGTGGATATAATAAAAGTAATATCATTTATACAGAAACATTAGAAAAACACAACTATAATTTTAGATACAGACACTGGCACCGTTTCTCTGAGTTACAGTGTGACACCATAAAAACCAAACCTGACAAACGTTAGGACTAAGAGGGAAAAGTAGCAAATGGGCTTCTAAAACTGTGAAATGCCTAGCCATGCTCCATCCATTCTCTGTAACTGCTCCTCGCCTGGCTGCAGGGGAGCTGGAGTTTTTCCCAGCAGATGTTACACTGGACAGGCTACAAAAGCAAATACACATACATCCTCTAACTTTTATCAACATCTCAAATTTTATGTTTCTGTGTTGGTGTACCTGCTATTCTCTGGTCGGTGTTTTTATCTTTGGTTTTATTTCACAGCACTCCTGTCGGCTTTGCTGTTGTTTTTAAAGTGCCGGGGCATTTCATATTTTCCATAGCAGTCATGAGCAATGCACCAGCAGCAGTACGTTACAGTTCCTCTTCTGTCACAGACACTGTAGGGAGTCTGGCAGTCAGTGTACGGTATATCACAAGCACATTTGGAATGCAGGCCAGAGACTTAAGGCATTAACCTCTAACCTTCCTGTGACTGGAAGACTTGCTATACCTCCTGGGTCTCAGACACAGAGCTGTCTAAGTTGTTTTATAATGTCAGCGGGAGAACAGACTGTAACAGTGCCCCTTTCACCTCATATTCCTGTTTAAAGCCGTAGCCCTCGGCAGTCTTCATCTGGTTGATGTGCTGGAGGAGGTCGGCCACCCGGACTGCAGGATGGAGCTGTCCCGTGTGGTAGGGGGAGCCTTTACGTCCGCACTGGTGCCTCGGGGAGCCCCCTAGCAGGCTGCTGGCCTCGTTCACCGAACTACGAGCATCACCTGGAAAAAAAAATACACAATGGCAGCTTTAGCAAGAATCTAAATCTCTGACATTCGCAGAACAGGAGGGTTCCTGTAAAATATTTACCTGCTCTTAATTTGAACTGATTCACTAGGCAGAGGTCTAAAAAACACTGGCAGGCCAAAATCACCAAAAATGTTGTGAATTTTTTTTACCTACTCATAAAATAAACTAAACTAGAACTATATTTATTAAACAAATAATCTAATTATTATTATTATTATTATTATTATTATTATTATTATTATTATTATTATTATTATTATTATTTTAGGAATTGGATCACAGAGCCAAAACTTCAAATGGTTTATGCACATTTTAACCTCGTTACACGAAAGACTTCCAGTTTGCTCAATATTCTGGGGTCAATAGGAAAAAAAAAAGGTAGAACATTTGGTCTGTTTTCAAACTGGATCTATAGGTCTGTCTGCATTTGAAAATTCTTACTGTGTTTAATTTTGTAAGGCAGCTTGTGCAAACCAAAGCGTAGCTGTCTTACTTCTTGTTCCGCATGTATGTGCGTCCATGAAGGACAGAGCCATTCTTTCGTCCTCCTGCAGGGTGCTCTGGTCTGTGAAACTGCGCTCCAACGAGCCCATGTGGCTCTTCTCCTGCCGGTACGTAATAGGAGTCTTGTTTACCGGTTTCCTGATAACAAAAGAAGGTGGAGGGAAAGTTATTGTACAAGAGACACCAGATATGAACAACAGAAGAAAGCACAGAACAAAGGAAACTCATTTTGTAAGAAACAACCTTTGGAGTTACAACATGAAGATACAAGCTGAAAAAGTAGCAGGATAACCGATAAATTAAATACACAAAGACCTTGGAAAAGTATGGACTACTTTACATTTGGTCACATTAAAACCACAAACTTTAATGTACATTTTTTGTCATTTATGTGACAGAGCAACACAAAGTGGTGCCTCAATGTAAAGTGGAAGGAAAATGATACATGGCTTGCATTTGTATTTAGCTCTCATCAGTCAAGTCTCTGCGAAACCTACAGTATTTTGGTGTATGTCTATTTTTTTGTTGATTCCTCTTTGCCAAAGAGCTCAGTCTCAATCAGTCTGCAGAGTGACTTTGAACAGAAGTCTTTAAGTCTTGTCACAGAGTCTCAGCTAAATTTGCTTTGATCTAAGCCATTTTGTTGTATCTCGCTTGTATGTTCAGAGTGATTGTCCTATTGAAATGTTCAAGCCAAAAAGTTACATTTTATTCTCATCTGATGAGAAGATGTTCCAGGTGTTCCCCACACTGTGTGGCAAACTGCTTCTCAGGCTGTCTTGCAACAATGCGTGTCTTTTTTTCAGTCGAATAAAGACCAGATTTGTTGAGTGACTGATCTCTCCAGAGTTACTTTTGTCCTCTTGGATGTCAAACATCTGAAGCATTTACAGAACAGCTGTATTTATAAAAAATTTCAATTACACATGAGTTGATTCTGATTTCTTAGCTTAGGTTAATTAGACTCAACAACTTTTGAAAGTTGTTTTCCTTCCATTTTACCCCCGCCCCACTCCCAACAAAAATGCATTGCAATTTTTGTTATAATGTGACAAAACACAGAAATGCTCAAGGGGTATTCAAAGCACTGTATTTTAAATACGAAAAAAAAAAATACTGGGTTGAATTACCCCTTATACTGATGACTGACAAGCAAGAGCTCAAGCGTGTAAATGATGAATCAGTAAATGAGAGGTGGAGACACTTACGGATAATAAGAGTAGTGGTCCCTTCTGGCAAGAGCGCAGCAAAGGGAGGGTGGTGGGGAAGGAAAATCAAGAGAAAGAAGATATGTAAGATGAAAGCGATGCCAGCTGAGGGCAGAATGCATTGATTACAGTGAAAATAAAGAGTCCAGCTGTGCAGGTGGCCGTATGACACATGCGAGCAGTTCAAGCAGCAGCTGGCAGATCAAACACACGGCGAGGCGGACAAACTTTCAATCGACTCGTTTTCTGGCCGTCGCGCTGCACTGGGCCACGTAGCTTCCCGTCACAGCCAATCTGGCAATCAATTCTCTGGGACAAAAACTACAGAGGCTCAGGAGCCACTGTCCAGAATAGCAGCGACTTCAATTATCAGCTTTCTTCAATATTAGCAAAGATGCTGTGTCAGCCTTTTGAATGGTGAACAAGCAGTTCCCACTCCTCCTGTGGAGAGCTCTGCTCCTTATTGATATTTCTTTTTTTCCTATCGGGCACTTTGACTTAGAAAAAAAACTGAAGGTGTAGTTATCTAAGTAGAAGAGCTAAAGGTGGATATAATTTACTCATGGGATCATTGGCTAATAATCTCAGAAGGGACACCTTTCCTCTCCCAATTGCCATCTCATTTAAGGGTCAGGCCTCTTCTCGGTGTGCGTAATTAAGTGGTTAATTGAATTGCATCCGCCTTTAATTAAATACTTCACACTCAGATGGGCTCTGTGCATGTGAGCTGTTTGCTCCTCTGGGGCGGGAAAACAACGCAGCGTTGCTTGTTGGTCCTGCTCTTCCCTAGAAAGCGTGACCTTTAGCAAAGTTCAGCAGATGCACAGAAGGTAGTCGCTGAGCTCTTTTTAAACAACAAAATGAAGAGATGCGGCAGATGCGGCATGACTGAGCAAAATGAGGTGTGTTTGTCTTGCATGGAACAAGTCATATAGGAGTCATTTACCCTTTCTTAATGATGATGATAACAGCGCCGAGCAGGAGGATCAGGATCACCAGGCCTCCAACGCACACGCCGAGGATCAGACCCATCTCTTCAGAGTGCTGAGACACCTCCAGAGCTCTCTGGTGATCCTTGCAGGCAACTGGAAGCGAGAACATAAAAGCAAAGAAACAACAAGAAGGCATAAGGTAAGATTTGGAAGAAACACTCTCACGAGGCTGTCATTTATGTCATTTATGTCGTTTGTTGGGGGGGAAAAAAAGGAAGAAAAAGGAAGCGTATTTTCTAACAATCCAAATCAGTCTCTTCGTCTTAGTGATTATTTCCTGTGAAAATAACTAACCAAAAACGAAATGCCTTCAGTATAATAGACAATGCAATAAACCTGGCATTTCTACAGGAATACACAATTGTGAAAAATATTTCAACTATAACTTATTCTTTTAAATGTTGTATCCAAAGATCCAGGGTTATTGTTGGGGTTTGTTGTGCCATTTTGATCAATAGTTGTTAAAAAGAGGTTTCTCAAAATAGTTTTTCTTCGTTTCGGTTGCTTTTTAACTTATTTTCTGTCAACAGGACAACTTTGAGCAGTGGCAAAAAAAAAACAAAAAAACTAAACACATAGATTAAATCGGTGCTGTATCTATAAAAACAATTACTTTTAAAAGTTGTTGCTTTTAAACAATTTTACAATTATTTGACTAAATAGATTATTTACTCTCACTAGGAAAGAATACTATTGTCTACTGTATAGTCGTAAGAGTCCATCTTAATAAATTGGAACATTATAAAAACATAAATCTAAGTCATTAATTCACATTAATATTATTATGTTAGGTTTTTTTGTTCCTCATAAAAAATGAACATAAAGACAGTTGGTAAAAAGGAATGTTTACACAGAAACGTCACTCTGCTGAGAGGTATGTACTGGGGACAGTATCCACACTCTTTGGACTTGAGGGCTTCAGCTTGCCTAGACAACGTTACTTAATTTTTTTTATTGGGTTTAGGTCAGTTTAAAGGCCAACAACTTAAAGCCAAGAATTAGTACTGTTGGCAGTGTGTGCAGGGACAAACTCCTGCTGCAAAACAAAATTAGAATCTCTTGTCAGCAGGGAGAAGCATTAGGAGCTCTAAAAATGTCTGCACTGGATAGCTGCACTGACTTTACACAGGATAAGATGCAGGGGGCCAACACCAAAACTACTGCTTATTGCTGACCTCAAGCAAATCGTATTCTGTGGCTCCCCACAGTCCTTTGCGACTCTGAGGTGTTGATCTCTATACTGAATTAAAAATGTACTTTTATCCAAAAAAAGGAATTTAAACTGCTGAGCAGCTACTTATTCTCCTTGGCCCATGTGAGACGCTTCTGATTTATTCTCTTCTGGTTCTGTCTTAGCACAAGGAATATGGCCGTTGTAGCTCATGTCTTGTTTACATCTGACACTCTGACATCTGCAGTCCACCTAATGTGACTCTTCCCAAAGTTTTGAATGAGCTTTGCAGCACAGTTCACTTTAGGCTGTGGTGGCCACTGTTTCTGCCACACCTTTTCCTTCCACTTAACTTTATATTATTATAGTTGGGTACATAACTCTGAAAACGGCAAAGAAATCACCTTTTCTGGCTTACTCTCTGAAAGAAATATGTCATTGGTTACAGGCTGGTCCTGTTTTTCTCAAGATTGCATTGGCCCTAACATGACTATAACGAAACATCTGTGTATAAACAATTCTTATAGTTGAAGTGCGAAACATACAATGAAACTTTAAAGGTGACTTTTAAGCAGAAAATGAATTAAATATAGCATTTCCAGTCAAAATAATCTACTCAGGCCTGCAGCATAATCTCAAGGTGCCCTGGTGTCTGTTAGCCAATGAAAAGGTCATTATCATAATAGCAGGTTATTCATTTCTCTACCGTAAAGCTTCATACTTATGTAAATGGAGCTGAGCAGAGGGGCTGCCTTTGTCTTGTTATAGGGGCCCACTGATCTAGTTTTTTTTTTCTCCTCCCTACTGCCAGCCTGTCCTCCAGGCTTTGACAGCCCTGAAACCAGCCCTTCTGATCCCATTGGAACAGCTCAAACTATCTGGAGAGCAGGAGAAAGTCAGAGCACGCCTGGGGATAGAGTGCTATCTCACAGAGTGCTGAGGGGGGGAAAAATCAGATCTAGGGCAGGGACAATGAAAATACAGCCATCCTTTAGCCCAACTATCAGCAGCCAAGGGCAGTGCTTTTGAACCCTCATCCCAAATAAAGATGAAAGTAGTACAGAATCATTTCATTACTTGTCAGGGTTTTTAATAAGTGATGAGCGTCTGGCTTAGTGGAGTGGAGAAAATGAGCCACTGGTCTCATTTTAGGATAACTTTTGTTTTGCCATGTTGCTCTGGATATGTCTGTGTCCCATTTATTGATAAAGCATTTAACAGGTGTTTTTCAAATGCACCAGTGTTGGAAAGAGGTTTTTTTTTTTTTTTTTTTGGAAAACGTGGCTCCTGTAAACTAAAACACAAATGATTTAGCCTGTCAGAAAGCTGATCAATTCAAAAACTCCTCGCAGTAACAGCATTGTCTTTTCATTTAATATTACTCCAATAAAGGGATATACCGGTTAAAGATTTAGATGAGGAGCTGAGGAAAATCAATTTCAGTTCCACAATGTTTTGGACAGATAAGGCTGTTTTGTCATATTTAGCTTCAAAATTTCCATTAAGCCAAACAGGAGCATGAAATAGATTTCCACATGAATCCAAGCACCTTCCTGCTGCCCCATGGTGGAAATTGGCACTTAGAAAAGAAATGGAAGTCTATTGTTGTGTTGTGCCTGCCAGAGGATCCTTAATTAAACTGTCACCTGGAAGTCGAAATGTAATCTCCAGCTCTGTTATCCAAGCCAGAATCATTTGCCTCCACTTTACTGGTGATGGGCTGCTTGATAATAATGGCTCAGGACCTGATAATACGGAGACTATGTTAATAGTCGAGAAATCATTGAAAGGAAAAAAATAGTCCTGGAGCACCTTAGAACTGGAAATAAGCTTGAGCTTTTATGAATACAGCATGTTGGATTAATTTAGAAAGTAACACTAGCAATATTTTTACTAAATTTGCAATTTGCTCTGAGACCATCAGTCTCAGAGCAGTCTGAGACCATCTGTGGAGCAGCCTGAAAAGCCAACACTTCTCACATACAAAGTATAAAGTAAATACACTCAAAAATGTCAATGTTTTCCCATGTAATACATTTTCAATGTTATGCTTCAATGTTTATTTCATCCATACATTTAACTGAATACTGTGAATTGATATCCACTTCATCATTGGATATCATGGTAGGTTACTGTTAACTGGCTGAAAAATAGCAAAAGCAAAATTGTTATGATTTAAAAGATTTAAGCACCATGACAATAATCAGAAAGTTTAGTTTTGATCTATAAAACTGTATTTTGCAATTACCAAAGAGAGAATAAAATATGTCTGTTTACAACAGATATATTTTATTCTATAGTTTTTTTCCCTTCTTTTTGAGCATTTTGTGTCAAAAAAAGGCACGAGGCCTTCAGTTCAGCATTCAGTTCTTTGCTGTAAGAAAGTATAATTAGCTGATGCCCGACCGAGTAGTGCGAGGCAGATGGAATGAGAGCCGAGCGTTGCCTTTTGGCTTTATGCTTGAGGAGAGCCTCATCTCTCGTAATGTAGCCACAAAAGGAGTCCTTCTCAAAAAAAAAGAAAAAAAAAGAGACGACCCTCTAAATCAATTGACTTACAAGGCTCCGCTTACTGTTGCAGCACTGATAACTATAAATACATGACTTTTATTAGCCATGATATGACAGCGTACTGTGGCACAGAGACTCTCCTGCCATCAGGACTTAGAGTCAATTTTTCTGCCCTTTTCATGTCTCTTTGAATCAAAACATGGAGGTGCAGAGGAGGAGGAGGAGGAGGAGGGGGCAGCACTTTCTTATACTGATAGGCCAAGGTAGCTCCATCTGGAAGTTTTGATCTGGAGAACCTTTTTGGATGCACCGAGGTCAGAGCTCTCAGATGTAGCTATCTGGTGGGCTGCTGATGAGAACAAAGAGACTGGTTTGATGTGGTGTATCCCACTGTCTGCCCCCAAACAGGCAGGATGAAAGCCTGACCTCTAATCCCTCCCTGCTCGTTGCCCTTTTCTCTGGGGCCCACTGCTGAACAACAAGAAACCATCAGAGAAAATATGTCCGGATCCAAACCTTTGTACTTAAGAAAAGGGTAAACAACGGTGTAGCACACACGTAAAAGTACACTGCATCTTCATGGTTTGTTCATGGCTTTTCATGCCAAGATACACTGGCTTGCTAAAAGGTAGAAAGAATTAGCGTATAATATTTGCAAATTTAGAGAAAAACTTTTTTTGAATTACCTTTGCGAGCGATGCGGATGCAGTTAATTCTGGATTCCTGAAATGCAAAGAAAACACAGCCGTCAGTGGAGAGGCGTCACTTAGCATTTTACATGAAAAACAAATGATAGAAGAAAGTAGGACGGCATGAAACACGTCGCTGAAGCACCGTATATTACCCTGAGAGTATGACAAAAGATAAAGACTAATTAATTGACATAAATGTGTGTTTCATCCAAAGGCAAGTAAACATAGAAGACAATAGTGATCCTGATATGAAGTAAAAGTGCAAATTATCAAACAATATTAAAGTAAAATATCTAGAACCTGAGAACTGTGGTGAAGTGTGTAAAGAAGATTATAGGGCTTTTTTTCACTGAGGGAGAAAAGATGGGAGCTGAAATAAAGAGAGTGTAATTAAAAGGAGGTTTTCAGACCAGTGCCCCACGATGAAAACGAATTAATTTTATTCAGATTTCATCTGATGACATCTCAGCATTATGAAAAGGACCTTTGTCAAATAACTCTAATGAGATCCAAGACTGTAATCCAATTCCATTCTGCACACCCCCACGGAGGAGATTTATTATCAAATTAAAATTTACAGATGCCAATTCAGGCACTATGGGACAATTATAGCAATTTTTGCCTATTTGGAAAGAAGCAAAAAAAAAGCTATTTTCTTAAACTCTGGTTAAATTACTTTTTTAAATTGAAATTGCTGATCGCCACTTCAAACACTAATTCACTAATTCAGCGTTTTAATCTGCACGTCTACAGCCACATGCTGCCACGCTAATAGCCAGAAGTTTACATTCACTCATCATTGCTGTCAATGTCACTTTCATTTTAAGCTTTGAAATATTGAGTTTGAACTATTTTGTGGTCTGGAAAGACCAAATGATACACAAATTTAATAAAATTTGAAAACTACGATCAGTTGCACACGCTTCATTTTTTTCTTAGATTTTCTGTCATCCACATAAAAGATAAATAATGAGTAAAGTCAGGGTTTTAAAAAAAATGTTCAGGTGAGCCTGTATTATTTATCAAAAAACAAAACGATCAACATGTACTAGAAAAATCTTTCTATGCCTAGATGACTCAATTTGCACCAACGGTGGTGGTAGCATCATTCTGAGGGCCTGGTTTACTGGGGTTTACTTTGTAAAAGAAAAATTAATAAATTGCTAAATACCAAGTGAAAACTATGGAGTTTGTAAATGGATGTGGTTTAGGTTAATTGTCTTAAGAGACTTTCAATAAAACATTCATGAAAGTAAACAAGCAATTGAATGTATATGTATAATTCTGATTCACTAGTGTAGAGAAAGAATAAATGAAAACTTCTGCACACAGGTATTGTTTTTAATATTCACTAAAGACATTTCAGTCTTTAAAAAATGGCACAACTGAATAACAGCACGCCCAAAATGACATTCTTTGCCATGATGAGTGTAAGAAAATGTTCACATCACATCTGTGTGTACTCTACCTGGCTCTCCCATGGCAACATATTTTCAGCATAGCAAAGCATATGACTTTTTAAAAGGTTTTGGAAGAGTAGGTACTGCTTTTTATTGCATGATATTGCTCAATCATGCAATAAATTGAACAATATGTGACAAGTCACATATTGCTCAATGTGACTTAGTGATTCACATTGAGCAGTAGAATAGAGCAGAGAATAATTCATGTAGTTCAAAATGTTAAAATAGCCTCATTATCTTCCAAAATACCAACGGTTCTATTTGTGAGACTGGATGCACTCCTGCTCAAAATCTCAGGATCGGAGAAAACATTAAACGTTTATGCACTTCACACATCTGAAACATGACCATGTTTTAAGCTGAACACATCTTAATTGATCAAATGACAGGAGCAAAGTTCATAGTCATCCTCATATAAAAGCAATGATGGCGCTAATATATGTCTTCATAATTTCACCATCTTAAGTGGTCTGTGTTTATCTGCTATTACATCTCGAAAGGACTGCTTTAAAATGCGCATGTAGTGATAAATTATGCTGCAGTTTATTTACATTTAAAACCAAACAGAATTGAGCAAAGTATTTTATACGTTATGGTGAAGAAAGAAATGTTACGCAGAGAATAATTATTTACTTTTCAAAGTTAAACATTTCAAGCATGAATAGAAATTCTCAGCCCCCAGAGTTTGTATTTCCATTTAAAATTGTTGAGGCTTCTGTGGCATATTTCAAAATCCCTTAACTTCTACAAATTAATAACCCTTTTAATTAATAATAATTAATTTTGTTCTTTGAAGGGGCAACACTGAGCAACTGACTTTGAGCTTTCAGTCCTTAATTATATAAAACAGTTTTCTTTTTCTTTCTTTTAAGAAAAAAAACAAACTGAAATTGATTCATCTAATTCTGCCTCCAAACAGCTGAGATCAGTCATACATTTACTTATTACAAGCTTTGGCCAACTAAGATACATACATTGTCAGCCGTTTGCTGCAGTAAACAAATAAGCTATTGTGATGGATGGAGGCAAATTCAGTAAAATGGGCACCTAAATCAATGCGCAAGAGCTCAGCAGAAGAGTAAACTGCCAAGGTCCAGGCTGTCAAACATACATCACATGTCTCTGTGCGCAGTGCCAGTCATGCCAGAGGGGCTGCTGATTCCTGGCAGTTCTAGATACAAAACACAAATGCCAGAGCACAACACAGGGCTCCACAGCACACGGTTTGTGTATGTGTGTGTCAGTGGGTAAAGCTGCAAAATAAAAGTTTAAGTGTTGCAGATTGTGATGGTGTGGCCTACAAAGCAACAGTCTGTTATTGTTGTGAGCGATCAATTGCAGCAATTACACGAGCTTGACAGCTACTATGAGATAATGGTGGGGATGAAGTTCCAAATATTCTGGGTCAAATGCAACCAATGAGACTACTTGCAACATAGTCTTGAAGAGGATTCACTGCAGCGCTTGGCCTCCATAAAGGTAAACAACAAAGAAGAACACACACACAAATACTGAATTAATGAGCGCAATTAAGGGGCCTGACAATTCATCTTGAATTTTAATGAAAAGGTTTGGACACAAAGATCTGAAGTGATTATTAAATCTGACATGTCAAAACAACGGTAGCGCGCAGAACGCTGGATCAGAAATCAATTGTAGGAGATTTACACATAATTTTTTATGTTTCATTTTTAAATCAGGACCTCTGCTGCTGCAAGCAACTAACTGTCCGGTGGAAAACAGAGATGCACTGAAACTGATCAAAAACCTAGCTTTTATGATTTGTGAATGCACCATAGCGCTAACAGGTCTCGTTGGGATGGAAGTTGTTGCTGCAGAAAAGCGGCTTGGCTGTTTTCAGTTCAACTTTGGCACTTCGAAAAATACTAAACATTCTGAAAGCAACATGTATTTTCTTATGCAAGGAAAATGCGAGCAAGGAGGGAAACATGAGGAAATGGCAAAGGCTGACTAATATCAGAAATGCTGATCCCTTTGTCCTTTCAAACTTTGGTGTCTCACTTTAAGGGCAAAGGCCAACTTACGCTACTGGAAATCCACACAAAACTGATAGTTTCAATCTGTTACTGTTTTCTTACTATAACAAACATACCAGTATTAGTTTGAAATGTAATTTTTTGTTTTCATATTTTTTTTGTTTTAAATTAGTGAAATGTCTTTTCACTGCAAAGCTATAAAACAGAATATTTCCCACAATACAAAAATTAACTGACAAAATGGATTTTTAAGACTCTTGTATAGCTACAATAAATAAACTAAGACTTCAGTTTATTACAAATATATGTTGTAGAAACAAATGAATATTTTGTGAAATATTGCACTTGACAAATTGTCTTGAATCAACACAAAGGTAGTACTATGTTCTTTAGAGTTGGGTTTATTTTAGTTTTAATACAATACAATTCTGACTATTAGTCTTCATGGCATTACTAGATATTTAGTAGGTGATAATACAAATTAGAACTGGCTAAAATCTGACGACAGACCAAGTTTTTAAAGAAATCTTATCAGTTGCTAATATAATGTCATATAAGAAAATGTAATCATAAATATTTTTAAAATATACTTTGGCCAATGCGTGAGGTGAAGCTTTTTATCCAACAAATTCAAAACTGGAAGCTAGTTTAACCTGAATTTTGTTAGCGCAGTGCTAAAATGTGAAAGGCCTGTAGAGTTTAGTTACACCTGGAGGATCAGCAGATAGATCCAAAACAACACCAGCCATTAAGCAATGGCTGGGACATTCCTGGTCCAAACAGACTCCATGAGCCAAACATCACCATCTGGCTTTAATAGACTGTTTCAGAAACACTCGAATGTGACTGCTGTCAGATCACTCTGTGAGGTGAAAAATGATGGCTCTCAAATGTTAATAACACTATTATCAGACAAAAGTACCATGGTGCATGATTGGCTGGTTTGTTAGTAGTCTAATTACCCAGCTTACATGCTTTCTGAATCCATTTTACTTTGTGAATTTGTCACTTTTTTAACTGCTGCAGTTAATTTTGTTTGCAGGCTTGCTGTGACATGTCACCATTTATTTCCTTCTGTAACTTATAGGACAAGTAACAACCTGTTCTGTGTACTTTCACTTCCATAAACCCTAAAACTTTGGAATGGCTTCTCTTATTGGGAGGGCAATCATGAATTTTTCCCTTTTCATTGTGCTCACATGTGTACGCAAGCGTGCGTGCGTGTGTGTGTTTTGTTCCGTACAGAGGATTGCTTCAGACCAGCAACAGCAAGATTTCAGCACTGAATGAAACTGTACGTCGCAGGATTTGAAACGCTGGAGACAATGTTGGCTGTATGATTTGGCACCATGGGTCAAGAATGCTGGCCCCTCGCCAGGCCAAACAAAACATAATCCCATCCGCTGGTAAAGCCAGGCGTCCCCAGTCTAATCCCATGCTTAGCAGGCTAGTTTTGTGAAGTGCTCACACTGCACTCTCCTCCATGTGCTTCTCCACTGAGTTGGAAACAGATGATACTGGAAGGGATGAGCCACCCAGCCCTATTTGTGGGACTTTATATTCCATTCTCGACTCAAAAAGGAAAATATGGGAACCATCAACAGATGAGACTCAAGTAGTCAAACTGATACAAATAAAAAGTTATTTACTGCGTCGTTTCTCTGCTGCAGTCGTGGCCACAGGTTATGGCAGTGACACATATGTCACTTTTCAAATTCAACTGATTTAGTTGAGACGGTGACAGTTCACACTGTTTTCAGATTATAGTGGAGAAAGAGTAGATGGATCTTAAATAATGACAAAGACATCCCAAACAAAAACACCTTAGAATGAAAAAAAGAGTTTTGTCTATATTTTACAGAAGCGCATTGCTGTCATGCAGGAAAAAAAAATTTGCGCGCTATCACGTTATAACGTGATACGTATCTTGTTAAAACGTGATAGTATCACGTTAAAACGTGATACGTATCTTGTTAAAACGTGATACGTATCGATACGTATCTTGTTAAAACGTGATACTATCGGCCATTCCTGACTGTTTCGGTCGAAGCTGCAGTTGACTTCAGATTGTAGCTTCTGATTCGGGAAATGGCTGAAGAGCGATTATAACCGAGGCTCAGATGGATTTGCTGAACATCTGATGTTCAGATTTTCTTTTTAACATTACACTTGCTGAACAACGGCAACAGCTGTTCGTAACCAAGCAACCGAAATCAACAGAAGGCTAGAGAGTGGCAAAAGACAAAACTAGATCCTGTTAAGCATTCTTCAAAATAAAAGACTTCCTCTTTCCAAAATAAATCATAAAGCTTTGAATTTCATTATTTTTCACGTCAACCTTTTGTAATTATATATACACAGTCCAGTCACATTAATGTGACCACCACGTACTTTCCACTTCAGAGTTAAATAACCAATCACAGAAGGCAGGTGGCAGCACAGTGCAGTTGAGCGTATATAAAGGGTGTGTGTGGGCTTCGGAAAACATTTCAATCGTTGGCGTAATGCAGAAACGAAGCGATTTATCCGACGTCCAAAAGGGCATGATCATTGGCTTTCGGGCCAAGGGTGGAAGCATTTCCGAAACGGCTGAGTTTGTGAACTGTTCGCGTGCCGCCGTGGTAAAAGTGTACCGTGCATGGCAAAATGGGACTGTCCAAAATCCACGACGTGGCAAATGTGGTGCACCACGGGCCATAGATGACAGAGGCGAACGACGGTTGCGGAGATGCGTTCGGGCAGATAGACGGGCTACCGTTGAGCAACTGACCACTAAAATGAACCAAGGGGCTACCACAAGTGTCTCCCAAACCACTATTCAGCGAACATTGCTGCGTCTGGGCCTCCGAAGCAGACGCCTGGTTCGTGCACCTATGCTGACTGGTGTTCATCGACGACGAAGGCTAGAATTTGCACGCCAGTACAGCAGCTGGACGTCCACTGAGTGGCGACAGGTAGCGTTTTCAGATGAATCGCGTTTTATGCTCCATCGGACAGATGGACGTTGGCGTATAAGGCGTGAAACCTCTGAAAGGAACCACCCTGCAACCATTGCAGGAACGGTCCAAGCTGGAGGCGGGAGCATTATGGTCTGGGGAATGTTTTCCTGGCATTCTCTGGGTTCACTGATTATTGTGGAAGGCACGATGGATCAATACAAGTACGCATCTGTCCTTGCGGACCATGTCCCCCCTACATGCGCATTGTTTTTCCTCAGGATGATGGCATCTTCCAGCAGGACAATGCGAGGTGCCATACAGCTGCCAGTGTACGTGCGTGGTTCGAAGAGCACCAGGATGAGTTTACCGTCCTCCCCTGGCCAGCAAACTCACCTGACTTAAACCCAATCGAGCATCTGTGGGACCATCTCGATCGAGTTGTTCGCGCCATGGATCCTCAACCGCGTAATCTAGCGCAGCTGGCCACGGCATTAGAGTCGGCATGGCTCAACATCCCAGAGAAGACCTTCAGGGACCTAAGTGACTCTCTTCCTGCACGTCTCGTAGCAGTTCGCTCTGCGAAAGGTGGTTATTCTGGCTTTTGACAGATGGTCACATTAATGTGACTGGACTGTGTATATATATATATATATATATATATATATATATATATATATATTAACGTGATAGTATCTAAACATATCTATGCTTATATAAATATAAACATACATATAAATATAAAAATGAAAGAAAACAGAAGGTTAAAATAATAGAAAATATTGTAAATGTGATAGTTAATTTCTAATGCATTCCAGGTGCAAAAAGGTTTCTAAACCTGTCATTACTGAAGCTTCACATTTCAGATAAAGGTTTCACAAATCACAAGGTAGGTTTGAAATATTCTGCCATTGGCGTAGAATAATATACTACAGATTTGAAGTGTCGATGTATGTTCGTTTTTAAAGCAGAACAAATGATTTATTAATACTTGTATGTTAAATATAATTTACATGACAAGTTACGTATTCACACAGTCATATGTCACGTCATATGTTAAGTATAATTTACATGATTATTATTATTCACCGAATTTCACCTGATTGTACATCATTACAAAAAGGTGACGTGCAAAATAATGAAATTCAAAGCTTTATAATTTATTTTGGAAAGAGGAAGTCTTTTATTTTGAAGAATGCTTAACAGGATCTAGTTTTGTCTTTTGCCACTATCTAGCCTTCTGTTGATTTCGGTTGCTTGGTTACGAACAGCTGTTGCCGTTGTTCAGCAAGTGTACAGTTAAAAAAAAGAAAAAAGCAAATCCATCTGAGCCTCGGTTATAATCGCTCTTTAGCCATTTCCCGAATCAGAAGCTACAATCTGAAGTCAACTGCAGCTTCGACCCAAACAGTCAGGAACGGCCCACAGCTAGAGGACCGAACTGACGTTTCCTTCTGCGCATCCGGTTCCGTTTAGGATTCTGTTCATGCTATTAAAGGTTTTAACCACAGTGCAAAGCAGCTTCTGTATCCGTGTGGACCAAACATGAAGGGAAACCTGACCAATTCATGTTAGCCAATGTAATAGGCTAACATAACACCGCCACTTTCTGGACATAAAATTATTACGTTTTAACAAGATACGTATCACGTTTTAACAAGATCACGTTTTAACGTGATACGTATCACGTTATAACGTGATACGTATCACGTTATAACGTGATGGCGCTCGAATTTTTTTTCCCCTGCGTGATAGCAATGCGCTTCGGTAATATTTAGACTATATTATAATCTAAATTAGCTTCACTTTAGCATTACGAGACCAACTAATCCCATCCCCACATTTAATTAGCAGACCGATTTTTCTACAGGAGTGTGAGATGGGCTTAAAATCACAGACATCCCAACCTAATTTTCAGGGATCAATGTTCTCAAATGATTGGTATAAGGAGTATCTGACAAATCTCCACCTACAGTACCTTTTGTTGGTCTCCTGTCTGTCATTTAGCAATGACAAAATATGTTTTGTGTATGTCTTAGAAAACTTTGCTATGGTTTCCATACAAGATTTTGTTAAACAGATGGGTTTTCTGTTCAGACTCACACCTCCACTTAATCCCCTCACCACACACCTGATTGCGCCCCTCAGTGTCTCTTGGCACCGCCAACATTGGTGGAATTTTTCAAAACTTGGAAGCCCGCATTGTGCTTTAACATTGGGCTTAGTTCCACTTTAATGAGTCTGACTAGTATCAAGGACATGAAATCGGGAATCAGTTCTGCCAACAGTGACATAAAATACAGAATTACTTCTCATCAATGGGAATGGGCTTCCTCACTATTCTCTCAAAGAAAGTGCTCATGAATAAAGTGTGGGAGGTAAAGAGTGTCTTCCTTCAAAATTTCAGACAATATTTTACGACCACATACCATTGGTAAAGGGGTTTAAAGCTTATTGACATTTCGGACCTGAAACCAGGAAACTTAACCCAGTTCGTCTGTAGTTAGCGCTCCTAAAATATACAGGAAAAGAAGTCCAACAAATTGAGACCTACACCAAACACTGATACGTAAGACACAATGAGGCAGTGTTTGGCACAGACTTTGAACAGAAAATATGAAGCCCTGTAACTAACTAAAATATACAGGAAAAGAAGTCCAACAAATTGAGACCTACACCAAACACTGATACGTAAGACACAATGAGGCAGTGTTTGGCACAGACTTTGAACAGAAAATATGAAGCCCTGTAACTTTTTGCAAAAACTATATGAGCGAATAAATGTATAAAAATGTGAAATGTTTAACTGTTCTTCAGCACAGCATAGAAAGAAAGTACATTTTCAAAAGATGTTAAAGTGACATAACTCTTTACTGCTTTGCAGCAAACACCTTTATCCATCACAGTCAAGTTTCATAGACTACACATTTTAAAACACCAGCTTTCTACCTCTGTTTCTCTGCACCTTCACCCAATTATGTTTAAGTAATTGCCTTACAAAGGTAGGAACTTCTCCTGTGATGAAATCTAGACAGGTAATGTGGCATCCCCCAAGGGACGTCTAGAGTATTTGTCTGCTATACAACAATGATGAAGGGAAGCAGCACTGAATTGGAACTGAAAAGTGCCTGGACTTTAGGTAATTTTAACTAGTCAGTGGTCCTCTTTTCTGAATGCACATAATTCCCTTTTCAGAAATGTTTTGTTTCCGAAGAATAAAAAACAGATGGATGTAAACAGTTGTAGCCTATTTTCAGACCAACATTTTCTCTAACAGCATAAATAATAATTTGGGGCGTTGTGATCTCAGACAATGCCAAGTGCCCTGCAGCTTTAACCACATAAATAGAGCTGCAAAAAAAAACAAAAAAAAAACAGAAAAAAGAAACAGATTTATTCAAAAAGGCCCTTCAATGGAACAGCTTTAAGCACTTATGCTTATAGGTTGGTGATCAAATACTGTCAGATCTGCAACATCTCTGGCCGGAGTTTCATCACTCACCCCTTTGAAGTTGCTCATTGCCTGGAAATAGACCAGGTAGCTTTTGCGCGGGTCCAGTGGGGTGTTCCAGTAGCCATTGTATGTGTGGTTGTCTCCGACAGTGAAGGCCTCTGGCAGGCTGCTGGGTGGCAGCTCAGCTGTGTAGTAGTGCGGCGTGCCTCGCGCCTGAGCCTCACCGTGAGACATGGGCAACGGGAAGCACTCCTGAAGCCCCAACTCCCTCTTCACTTTCTTCACAGTTTCCTCTTCAACCACTACCTGGTATGTGCTGGGAACAGAGTGGATATGAAACTTTAATAGACCATGGTATTAAAAGCACGACATGTTCGTTTGAGGTGATCTTACCTGACCGGTGCTCCTCTGCCCTGCGCAGGGCGCAGCACCACAGTAATTGTATGATCTGTCTCACTCAGAGGTGACGGCATGTCTCCATAATCAAATGTAGGAGCTGGAAACACACATAGCAGACACATTTAGGGTTTGGGTCTCAAAGACAACACATGCAGTCACTATTTTTTTTAGAGATTTTATGTGAGGAAACCAAGAGAAAGTCTATAACTGAAAAAAGTGAAGTGCATGGAAAATGTGGATTTGCCAATATTGCACAACTTTTTTTTTTTTAAATGAACATCACATTGAAGAGACTTTGATAATCCCAAATTAAAGTAAATGCAGAAAATTTCCTTAAAAAATCATTAAGGAATTTTTGAGGGAAATTCAAAAATTTCCTTCAAAAAAACTTCTTTATCCTTCAAAAAAGGAAAAAAAAAACTTTTCTTTTTTGGAAAAAAAGTCTCATGTGTGATTTAATCTCAGTTTAAATGCCGTATATTCAAGAACAAACAGCGCAACACAGACACAAAACCAGGCCACTATTAAAACTGTGGAGAAGTTTAAGAAGGTTTAAAGAGGTCTTGAAATAGCTCTGAACATCCCAGATTACATTGTTCTATCTGCCACCTGAGAAGAATGGCAGAATTACAAAAGAACAAGACATGGCATTTTACCTAAACCAACAGGCCGAGCAAGGAGAATATTAATATGAGGAGCAGCCAAGATGCCCATGGTTACTTTGGAAGCAGCTGCAGAGATTCACAGCTCAGATGAGAGAATCTGCAGACAGGAACCAGGAGCACCATTGGTCTTGCTTTCCAAAAATCTGCTCTCCATGGACGGGTTAAAATATGCGAACCATTGTAAAAGGAAAGTTATAATGTGCTTCTTTTGCTGATCAAATGAGGATATAAATAGGCAAAACACTATGTATAGCAGAAAACTAACCCTACGCATCAATCCTGAACCTTTCCTAAAATATGATAGTGGCGATATCATGTTATCCAGGTGTTTTTCTTCAGCAGGGACAAGAAAAATGATTAGAGTTGACAGGGAAATGGACTAAACTAATTACAGGTGAATCCTGTAACCAAAGCAGATGACTTGAGACCGGGGCAGAGGGTTACATTAAAGCAGGACAACCTCCCTAAAAGTAATGTCTGCACTACGGTGAAATGGTTTGGATCAAAGTAAATTTGTGTGTTAGAATGGCCAAAGCAAAGACTTAACTCACCTATTTTACAAATAAAAATAGACAAAAATATATACTCTCTAGATTTGTAAGAAACCTGCCACTGTCACTGCAGCAAAAGATAGCTCTGTAATTATTCATTTTTGGGGGCTGAATACTTTTTCAAGATTTATCCTCAGAAGAATTGAAAATCCTGTTTGCCTTTTCTCCTCATTCATAAGTATGCATCATTTTGTGTCGACCTATCACACAAAATCCAATTTAAATGCATTTAAGTTTGAGGTAGGTGACAAAATGTAAGAAAATCACAGGGGTATGAATACTACTGAAAGGCGCCATAGAAGCAAATAAACTTGCCTTCACATTGCTCGTTAAGGCAGTACTAATTCAACTGCACCTTCGACGTTTCACAACAACGACAATGATTTAGATTAGTAGTAGCAGAATGCCTACTCCTTTTTAGCATGGAGACACAACATTTATATAACACCCAACACCCACAATCTCATTTCAAGCACGAAACTCAAATTCCTTTTCCAGTTGTCTTGGACACAGCGCCAATTAAAAATCACAGGAGTGAGGCTAAATTGAATGGCTTTCTCATTTGAAGGGATTTGGCTAAAGTCGCGCTCCTCCCCAGAGATGTTGTGGCACATTTCTCTTTAATATCAGCAGTCAATTAGTAAGGGGGAAGCAGAGCAAACTATTCATGAAGCATAGATAATTATCGAATTAAAAGGCAGTTTGCTAATACTGCGGCAGAATAGAGCTGACATCAATTACGGGCGGCGGCTTTAAAGAAAACCGGGTGTGTGTGTTTTGTTGACGCTAAGGGAGCATGGCAGTAAAAAACAGTTTGAAGCCTGCTGCCAGGTCCAGTCTGTCTGAAGAATATTAGTGCATCAGCCACAGCGACGCACACCGCTGAATGTATAAGTGCGCCGGCCAATGAGGAAATGTGTGCAGTCAGGTATTGTGAGGTGGGGTGTTGTTTAAAGATGCTGACAGTAGTGGCTGCTGAAGGTGTTCAGTGTTTGCTAGCTGTCAGCGCAGATTTAGGAGACGCTCAGTGTAAGTGAATGTTCTGCACTGTGGGCCGCTGAAGCCGGAAGATGATGATCTGCAAAGACTTTTGAAGTCTATCCGTGGTCTGGATTGGTGCCAGAAGTCTCTCTCGTAAGCATCCGACAGCCCAGAGTGGCGGGTTTAATCTATAACACACAACCTGAACCTACCTGCGAAGAGATATGGACTAAAAAAAGAAAGGGAGGGTAAAACAGCAGGACTGCAGTGAGCTCCTCTGAGATATAATCCCACTCTTTAGCTATAGCGAGAATGCATCTTCAAAAGGAAACGGCAACAGAAAGGCTGAAATCCTACCACTAGTAATGGGCTCAGAGACTCTTGGAAGGGACATTCAGGTCTCATGAATGTGTCTGCATTTTTCTTCATGCACTGCACACAACATGCTTCCCTCTGAGAAGGTTCTCTGCCTTCTATGTGTTAATTTATATCCTGTGGACTGTGAGCTGACAGCGTCCCGCAAGTTTGGAGAAGTGATGAAATATGGCTCCTCCACTGGGGGAGACGTAGTTTTACCTCAGTGAAGGAGAAACACAGAGGTCGAAAGAGACCAACCCTGAAATCCTTACATGATGGCTAAGAACTATGTGCAGAATATAAAGGCTACAAGATGGATGTTGTTGAAGTCAAGAAACAAAGTGTTTTATGGTGTACTGTCGATGACCTATCTGGTGAAACAAGATTGACGCAAACAACAATAATTTAAATAGGGCTCCGATATGAGGGATAAATTTAAAAAGTAGTGCAATATTCAACATTTTTACCACCATTTTTCTCTTGAAACATGTTTTCTTTCTGGATTTAGAAAGCATTTTTCACTAATACATGCAGAAGAAGTCCCAACCGTGAAATCCAGGAGATGTGAGCAATTTGCACCCGTTTCTTTCCACGCTGCAGTTGTCTGTTCAGAAATTATGCAGAAAAATATTGTTACCTGTCTTTTTTCATAATAACCTTCCTGGGGTCATTGAGGTTCCTTTGCTTTATTTTATTTCTTTAATTAACCAGCAATACCAATCTGTGTGCCTTCAACCTTTTTTGTGCTCTTCTTTTCTGGTGTTGAAATACTTCAAAAATTGTACTTTTTTTTCCAGTTAGTTAAGGACATTTTTTTCATGCACTGTAAATATAATAATTTTCACAGGAGGGAAAATAATAAAGGGAGACTTTAACTGCTGAAACTCAAATTTAAGCATTTTAAATGAATGGATAGCTAAATATGACGACAACTGAAGTTAACAATGGCATTCAAATAAAAAATGAAGACATAATATTTGTTGCAAATATCAAAAACTGATTGTAAAATGTCTTTTAAGTCCATAGTTTAACATCAATTTATTTTCCATTTGTTGTCAACGGTGCAGGAAGCCAACAAAGTGTATGTACCAAGGTGTACATAACTTGTATGTTATGAAACAGGGAATTGGTGAAATTGGTGTCTGTACCTGAGATGTTGGTGGTGATTTCGGTGAGGGCAGTCTGGCCAAAGCCCTTTGCCGTTCGTGCTCGAACAGAGATCAGGTAAGTCGTTCCCGGGTGGAGGTTGGAGAACATATGGTACGTCTCATTCTTGAGCTTAGACACGGTTCGCCTGGGTCCTGGGACGTTTATGCCTGGATCAGACGACTCGGTGCTCTGGTAGCTGATCTGTTGGCAGGTGAGAAAACACAAGATGATTTCATTTAATTGGATAAGAGCAAGTCACCTTGGTCCTGATTCTGAGCTGTGTTTGCAGACTTTGACAGATTTCATGTAAGACTATTAACTCACCCCTTGAAAGGCTTTATAGAGTTACTCACTATGACTCACTCCATTAAGAAATAAATTAGCTTCTTAAATGGTTGTGCTGATTAGGCCGGTGCAGTTTATAATTTCACATGAATAAGACCTAATTGACATTGCCACTCTTGAGTTACATGGGTTTGAGCAATGTGGTGGGATTTTTTTTTTTTTTTTTTTTTTTTTTCAAAAAACTAATGCGAGCGATGAATGAGTGCCTGCCTAAGTAGCATATTATTGAGGTCAAAAACTCTGGACACCCCACATTAAAAAGTATACTCAAGTGTTTAAATCAGTGTTTATAAGTTCAATTAACTCTTGTTAACAAAATGCCGCAGATCAGCGTCCTTAAAAAAAAAAGTGTTAATTTTACAGAAAGTTTTTCTTCAAGAGGTTTCTTGCCTCGCATGTACCTGGTGGAGAGCTTCCACTTGAACTGTTTGAAAGAGACAAGAGCTAAATTATGTGACCTGCCTGCAATTAGGGTGAGGATATTAGGACGTACATCAGAACTGAAGAAGGTCCTCTTAATTTAAAGGAACGAACATGAGCAGACATTATGAACTGGGAGTGTCAACATCCCAAGCTGAGGGTACCTTCCAACCTCTCTCTAATCAGAATGCTTGCTCATGCCTCCTTGTTGTTGTAATATAATTGTTACCTATTAGAAATTAAGTAAACAGAAAAGGGACACTGAGGAGAAAAGGATGGAAGGATGATTGGCAAAACAGCGATGGAGGTTTGCAGAGCACTCGATGGCGTTCAGACCTTGTGGTCAATGATTCAGTCTAAAAGTAATGAAGATTATTTCTCACAGCTTTTTCTGTCAGGTCACAGTGATCCTCACAAGAAAGTCCAAATATCTGGTGCGGAAATCACTTTATTTGTCAACCTAGGGGTCTGATTAAATAAAGTCCTTGCACAAGAGATCAAGAAAGGAAGCATTGCTGTGAGGATCAGTAAGCAGACCTACTGATTGCTTACCACAGACAGAGAGTGTACAGTAAATACAAAATCATTACCTAGCTAAATGGAAGCCCCACAGCTAAAACAAATGTGTGTGAGTTATTGATTAATAGTGCCAGCCTCTGTTCCAATGGGACAAGTGCAATGTTAAGTCGAAGTCTGTGTGCAAGGTCAGCGAGCGTATCCAGCCCTTACTGCTATTTTTGTTAGTACGGACACAGTGAACCGTGCACTGAAAAGGGGCACCAGTGGAAGATTTTAGTGATTAAGCACGCAGTGTACTGAATCTGCTTTGTGCCAGCGATACTGAAAATGACTCAGTAAATGGACAGGCGGGTATTTTTCACCATAGGGAAACAAAAACACTGCAAGAACTGGCACATTTCGGTTTCCAGGAAATAACAGATATTTTCTGCTCCTCCGTTTGAACGAGTGCAAATTTGGACTTTTTTTTTTTTTGAGTATTAGCTTTTGAGAATCAGAAGCAGCCTAAGATTAGAGTTTGGCAAGTTTTTAAAAGGACATCAGCAATATGTTAAAAATCAGAGTTTTCCTTAAAAAACAAAAACAGACTGTTTCTCAAGAATCTGCCTGTTAAAACCTAAAGCAGGAGTTTTCAAATCCATGCCTCGGGGGCCAATGTCTTTGCTTCAACCCATCTGAATCAAAAAATTAGGTCACTCTGGAAAACTTGACTGCATACTGAGGAGGTAATTCAGCCCTTTGATTCAAGAGCGCTAGACCAGGGGCACATCTAAAAGCCGCAGGACACCGGCCCTTGAAACCTGGATTTGAAGAACCCTGACTTAAAGGTTAAGCGTTTGTTTGTCTCTCGATATCGGTAGCCCTCAACATGCTCACTAATCAAACAGAACATATCTGATATTTATGGAGATGCATAGAGAAATTGTGGTTGATCAGATTCAGATGACTGACCAACTCTCGAACACCAATTCATGCAGGGATCCTGCAAGAAATTAGACATTGTCATGTAATAGGAGCTTAAACATTCCAGCAAAAATAGTATGTTTAATTATTTTGCATTTCTTTTCATTTTGGAGTTTTAGCCAAAGATCTATAAAGGAGAACAAAACACACAAGATGCATCAAGCGCAAATTTTACTGTCCTAAGTAAATTGCTTGTGAAGTCTTAATATACATTTTTAAGTGTCTTTCTTTATCAGCACCTGAAATAGCAAAGAATAAACAGCAGTGCATAATATCAGTAAGTAATGATCATAAGCATGAGATTGTATTGGATTTTCAAAATAAAGTTCAAAGAGATTCTTCAAACTAGATGCCCTGGATTTTGTGGGCTCGATGCTTCTGAAATAAGACTCAAAACTCCTCAGACTGTGTTTCCTCATGAATAAAATTAATTCAAAATAGAATTTTATACTTTTGACCCCAAAACTTTTAGTGTAAAATATATATTACTGTGCATTTATTATGTAAAAATGAAGCGTAACGCTTCACTCCACGTGTGTCTGTGCTGTTCTATGAACTATGAAAGTTAATCTAACAGAAGTGTCTCCATGGGCTCACCTCGTACTGCGTAATTAGGCCGTTGGGCTCGACAGGCTCCTCCCATTTCAGGAAGATCATGTCATCCAGAGGGGTGAAGGTGAGCGACTCTGGCGCTATGCCTCCGGGAACTACGAGAAATTGTCAGAGCAAACATTTGTCAGGAAAATTGAAGTGCTGATCCCACGATGAGCCGTCGTGTCAATATCACCAGAGTGAATGTCACAGTGGCTCAGAACAAAGAGCCACAAGAGAAACTCACTACCAGAGAGCAGACAGGCAGAAAAGATCTGATAAGGACACTTTTAATACATAAACCACATGAAGGATTTATCTGCAGCACACACGAGAGAAAACTTACCAAAAGTATCATAATTTCATAGCAATCTTCAGTGAAACTTTAAATATATTTGTGAATATATCACCCACTTGCTTGGAAATTTGATTTTGACATGAATGTAAAAGGATAAGGGTAGAGTGCCTTCTCCGGGTCAGGGGGGTCGTTCTGCCTCAAGTGGAGGAGTTTAAGTATCTGGGGATCTTGTTCACGAATGAGGGAAGAAGGGAGCGGGAGATCGACAGGCGGATTGGGGCGGCGTCTGCCGTGAAGCGGGCGCTGTACCGGTCCGTCGTGGTGAAGAGAGAGCTGAGTCAAAAGGCGAAGCTCTCGATTTACCGGTCGATCTACGTTCCCACCCTCATCTATGGTCATGAGCTTTGGGTCATGACCGAAAGAACGAGATCACGGATACAAGCGGCCGAAATGGGTTTCCTCCGCAGGGTGGCCGGGCTCTCCCTTAGAGATAGGGTGAGAAGCTCGGTCATCCGGGAGGGACTCAAAGTAGAGCCGCTGCTCCTCCACGTCGAGAGGAGCCAGTTGAGGCTCGGGCATCTGGTCAGGATGCCTCCTGGACGCCTCCCTGGTGAGGTGTTCCGGGCACGTCCCACCGGGAGGAGGCCCCGAGGAAGACCCAGGACATGCTGGAGGGACTATGTCTCTCGGCTGGCCTGGGAACGCCTTGGGGTTCCCCCGGAGGAGCTGGAAGAAGTGGCTGGGGAGAGGGAAGTCTGGGCCTCCCTTCTGAAGCTGCTGCCCCCGCGACCCGATCCCGGATAAGCGGAAGAAAATGGATGGATGGATGGATGGATGGATGGACATGAATGTAAATGATTGAATATTTAAGTGGTAGCTGTTTTCTGAGTTGTACAGTTGCAGGCCATGTCTTCGCAGTCTGTGCAAGCTGTGTACAGAGGAACACTGCTAGATTCAGGCCTGAGGCTAAAGAGTAAAACAGCTGAGCTGTCTCTTTGAATTCAGATAAAAGTTGCTTACTAAGACTTTGGCAAAAAGCTCTCATAATTGGCATGCTCTGTATTAAAATATACATAGATATCGTTATCCTAACAGCTAAAAATACAAAAAAAAAACAAAAACACTTGCTTTAAAATTGCATGTGGATCGCTCTCTGTGTCTTTATCTCATTGTAAGAAATCTTGTTTGTTTAGATTTTTTTTTCATGGGAGAATTGATTTTTCTTTCCACCACCATGCAGACGATATGCCACTGCAGATAGAAGATAAGAGGCATGAAATTCTTTCTCAAGATTGTCCTCGTTTTCTCCTTTACATCTCAGTCTGAAAATAAAACGTCTTTTGTGACGCTTATTCAGGATCGCTCAGATCAGACACATGCATAACAATGCCACTGTACTAAACCGCTTTATGTTAAATTCGCCCTGAATGAAACCGGCTGACATACAGTATGGAGCTGTTAAACAGATTTATATTCACAGAGATATACTTTAAAAGCGCTTCTTAAGGACTTCAAACATCCCTAAAGTCAAATATTTCAGTGCTGAAAATTATCCACTTTAACATTTCCTGTGGTAACATTTAAAGAAACAGATTCCTATTCATCATGTAACAAATACTTTACTAAAGACTAACTCTGTTAACATCTGGCTTTCAAAATGACTAAACTACAAGATGTGGCAATTCGAACTTCTACATAAGTGCTGCAAAATAATTTATTAGCAGATAAACCAATAGCAAAAACTATTACCTATCACAGTATGTTAAACATACATACTATTAACAATAAATATTTACTTTCTGCAAAAATTGTAAATTAAAGAGATGCACACACATTCCCTAAGTACAATATAAAACACTAGACACTAATTTAAGATGCCAAAGAGACTGGCAGGTAACAAATACATGATCAGTTTATCTACGTTTAAGTAGAAAACCTTTTTAACCTGAACTGTATCATCACATTTAAGTAATGGTATTTATTATGGACATAATATAAATGATTATGTACATATAATGGGAAATTAATTAGAGACCATACAACATATGACCTCTAATTGCCCATTTATGAGCTATAAAGAAATTATAGAGCTCTACATATGCAGCTATGTATCTGCAATCAAAACCTGCTTTCAAAAATAATGCAGTTAAACAGACTGAAACGTTAAGCGTAAAGCAAACCCATGAATTTGAAACCCTAAACTTGCTTCCCGACATGTCATTTCGTTGCTTCCTATTTTCAGATTGCGTCCTAATAAGTGCAGTTTAACCTCCATCAGATACTTACTGTCCTCCTCAGTCTGAAAGCTGACCTCTCTGCTCTCCTTCTTCCCCTCTGGGTTTGCCAGCGACAGACGTACGTGAACGCCGTGGTATGGCGGCAGATCACGAAGTGTGAAGCGTGAGGCATTGTGCTCCACTGCCAGGCATTCGCGTATAGTGGTGTTGTGGCCTCCGCCGCCTCCTGCCATGGTGTAGCGGTAGCACAGGGACACTGAGTAGGTATGGCAGCGTGTCAGGTTGAACGCCAGATTCTCCCACTGCAGGGACAGTTGCCTGGACTGGATATCTGTGGCGACTAGGCCTCGCAGCGGACGCATGGGCTCTGAGAGAAAAAAAGAATATAATGAAGAAACAGAAAGTGGGAAAGAAAGTCCTGAAGCCTCACTGACTTTCAGAAAGTGTAAAAAGAAAAAAAATAATATCTGACTAATATTTATGGACCTCCTCAGCAGTTTCTCTCATCCATGCTGCTATATTGCCCGGCCACAACACAGAGGTCAGTTTGCTGCCAGCGCAGCACACCCACATCCCTGATGGCAGAGCAGGAGCTCACGCCAATTGCGCTAATTAATAGGACAGGCTGAGTTTCTGTCGTTCGCCCACCAGTTCCCTCCTCTGTGCCGCAGTGTAAGTTCACTCTTCAGTAGCTGTAACTCTCTGCCCGGAGGTTTAATCCCCCATCGTGGCAAAACTGCCAGCATTACGCAAGGACATTCACTTCCTCCTGGTCACTTTTACTGTTGGGTCATGGTATATTTTTAGAAGTTAATTCCAGTCACAGAGGAGTTAAAGTGCACTTTCTCTGACTCAGACTAAATGAACAAGAGATCTGTCTTTAATATTCCCCTTGCCGCCCTCACTGAGAGATACAGAGAGCCCCTATGCACAGAGGCACAGAACAGCCAGTGTTTGGGGGAACGGCTGAAGCTGAAGAGATGCAAAGTTGAGCCAAGGACACCGTTCTTATCAATCGAGGCCTTTATCAACAGCTGTTATTAACTCAATCAATGCCTGTTTGTCGAGCAATATGCTACATAATGTAGCGTATGGCTTTCCGCTTTTCATAGGGCGTTTTCTGTAGTGGATTACAGTTTCAGGAAAATGACAATACAGATAAGGGCGAGATCAGAGGCGCTTAAGGTTACTGGCCAAGGTCTTCATTTCTCTCCTAACTCACTTCAGCACAGACTAGAACAAGGAAGTCAAAGACTGTAGCTAATACACCACAAAATAGGAACTAATGTATCATATCAAGGGCTACGGTTGAAACGTGATGTTTGCATACAATGTAAAAAAAAAGACACATAACCTTTATTTATTCAAATAACATCTCTGCTACTATGAGTGCAGTTTTTTTCACCTGCTTTAAATACTTTATTGTTTTTTTTATATTCAAATATGCATAAACATCTTATACATTTTTTCCTTTAAATTACCCTACCCAGTTGAACATTTCTTTTAATTTGAGTATGCTATTTCTAATAACTATAGAGAATTTTTTTCTTATGTTGTAAATGTGACCAGTATCTTCTATTCTATTTTCCACTGCCTGAGAAAAATAAATCTAACCTAAAATGTCCAACCTATAAAATGTTCAAGAACAAATTAGATTCTACACTCCAGAAACGAACATGCTTTGGTTTAAAATGTATCAACAACCCCGTACAAAAGCACAAAACTTTGTGAAGATGCAAACTGATGCTGGAAACAGAGTGATTATCCACAGTGAAATGAGTCTCTGGGAGAGGAAGAAGCTGTTACTTCTCAGAGACAAAAACTCCTTGGGGGGGACATGTCCTAATATTTCATAAAACTAATAATGAAGCATTTAATTAATTGTTACTTTTAAAGAAAAATAGCAGAATCTTACAAGCCTGAGAACAACATCCTGTCACTGGATGATCTGTCCCAGAAGAACAATCTGTACAGCTTGTTTGCACGGTGCTGAAGTAAATACTTCTGGAAGGGTATTTTTATGACTTTTTTCTTTACTTCACTGTAATAATAAAATGGTATATTGTTTAAAAAGAATAACACAAATATAGAAACAGTTCAGTTGCATCCTGCTAGACTTCATTGACTGCTTTACCTTGAAAATAATCAAACATAGAGATAAATTAGTTTCTCGTGAACAGATGGGATAAACCCTTGTACGGTCAGATAACAACTTTAGATAATGTAATAAAAGATGGGACCACTATCAGATAAAGGTCTTTTCTTGTTCATAATGGGTCCACTAGAGGGTGCTTTGACAATGTAAATATGCTAGTCCAATACACAATTTTCTACTGACAACTATTAATCATTAAGGGAATTAAAATATTGTCTAGAAATATATATTTTTTTATAGCAAGTAGTATTTTAATTAATATAAATAAATATGCAATGCTCTATATAGAACATGTAAAGCAAATCCTTCAAAGATCAGAAAGTATTTCTTTTAGCGTGCAAGTAAATAAGCTAACTGTGGTGATGGTGATGTGACACCAGCATCAGGTTTTGAGGATGTTTTTGCTGGGGGAGGCAGAGATGCCAGCCAAGCAAAATATTCCAAACACTATAAAAGTAATTTGACCAAATAATTGCAACTAAGCATTTGTCAATCAAGCAAGTAGTCTTCTTAGTTGAGATGCCTGTTGATGCATATTTAACACATAACAGTGTTGTGTAGCAAACAGAGTGTGATCAGTATTTCATTGTAAATTTACAGTATTAAGCTTTCTTTGAAATACTATGATGATGAACACAAAAACCAATACTGTAAATCAATTTCAAAGTCTTGTTTTGCAATAACAGAATCAACAAAATAATCTGCTTGACTGAAAAAAAAAAAGGGTTTAATTGCAGTTTTGACCAATTTTTCTTAATGTTTTTAGTTTGGATTAAATGTAAATTACTATGTTTTGTTCATCATCTTTAAAATTTGTAGGTTTTTAAAATCTAAGTGCTTAATTTAAAACATGACTGATTGCAGAAAATCATTTAATTTGTCCCATAAATGGAACAAACGTTAGGTGATCAGAGATTCAAATAATGTGTAAATCATTATTAAGACATTTAGCAAACAGAAATCATTTTAGAAATATTAGTTGACCTAAAAGGAAAAGTTGTCTGATTTAATGTCAGACAGTACGCTTTGTGTCATTATATACAGTAAATATAAAGATCTGGTATCATCTGAATCACAGACCTTTCATTTTTAAAATCTCCTCAATCTTCTCATCAGGGAGAAAACCAGCATTATCCATTTCCTTGTCATCCACTTCTTACTTTACGCAGAGCACTTGAGTTTTCACGACACTCTACGATGAAGAACTCGGCACTCGTCAGCTTTCCCTTTTAATTTCCTGTCAGGCATCTCGCTCTAGATGAAAATATGAGTGGAACGTTGATCTGGACCTCATCCCGACTAATGTGATGGTAGATGAATGAGTGGGCACAGTAATCACAAAGTGGTAAACTGCACGCGCTGAAAGATGTAAATGTACCATTGTTCATTGTCTTAATGGTGCAGTTGATAGTCTGCACGGTTTGAGAGCTAAATAAAGAGAGGCATTTAACTGCTGAGTTGATGAAGCACTACCAAAGAGGCCACAGTGTGCTCATTATGGGTTTTCTCAAAGTGGACATTTGTGCCAACTCTTCCTCCCTTGCCTCCTCTTATTTGTCGGCGTCCTACAGGCGCTTGTTCTGTGGCAGCCTGCGGCGGAGGATCTGCAGCTGTCCAAACGTGTCTGAAGGTGTATCGGGATCGATGCAACATGCGGATGCAAAGCTCAGCAGTCGCACTTCGAACCCCTCACTGCTGCGGTGAGATTCCACTGTAGCAGTAAACAGCTCTGCAGGGAAGGGTTACCTCTTGGCCACATTTGTCAATTTTGGGTTGTTAGATTCCTACAAGCACGCCCATAATGTTTCTTGATGGTTGGTGTTCTCTGTTGGGACAGATTAACACTCAAAAACCTGTGGCCTCCTGTTTACACATGTTGCGTATTTAATTAAGCAGCAATGTAGCGAGAGCCTCCTACCGTTTTGTACAACCCCGATGATACTGATATACATCCACCAGTTGAGTGTCGGAACAGTGAACATTTCATTTAACTGCTGTAGTATCAGCTCTCACTGATAGTTTTGAGAAAAAAGACATAATTTTGTCAAAAATTGAAATTACTTTCATTTTTTGTCAGCTAATAATTATTGTTTTTAACACTTTGTGACTGAATTAGCAGGACCTATGTAGATTTAAGACAAATCTACTTACTTGTAACATTTTATTATATTTTAGTATTATTAATGCATGAAGTTAATCAGTTTCAATTACCTTCTAAGTTATCTCATGACTTTGTTTCCCTGAACGTTTTATCGACTGGTCAGTCAGTAAAGTGGGATGTGAATGAAAGAGAATATAAGGGGCCAACGGTCATCAGGCTGGGACTTGAGCCAGTGACGGTGGCATCGAGGACTAAGCCCTCCGTCTATGGGTTATTCACGTTACCCCTGCACCACGCAGTTCCCTGTTTCCCTAGAATTTGATGACACTAAGTGTCTACAGGAACCGTTAGACGTTATCCACAGGGAAACCATTTTTGGAAAATCTTTTCTGTCCTACCATCACAAACAGAAAGATGTAGACTTTGCTGAATTATCTGGCTTCAACAGGAAATGAGACTAACATCAAGCTTTTCAGAAAGAAATGTCCACAGTTATATACAATGGAGGATGAATCATACTGTGGGCCTGTTTCTCTTCCAAAGGCCACGGGGTACTTATTCCATTCCCCGCTAGACCTAAATCCTACTAAAAAAAAAAAAAAAACTGTGGGCTGAGCTAAAGAGAAGAAAGCCTCAGAGTTGACTGAGGGCTGTGGACAAACTAGAGAAACTGTTCAAAGAACAATGTTCAAAAATACCATTTTCTATGAACTCCAAGTACGTGAACCATTATAAATGAAGGTTATATGACGTGCTATTGTATACAGTCACAAAAAGTATTTATGGAAGGGGTCCAAATAAATGTGCCCAGCGCAGTAGCTTTTGCTGAAAAGCCTCTAAGACAGAAAAGAGAAAAATCTCAGAATAAGTTTCGCATATGATATTTGAACCAGGACTGAAACACAAACTGGCTGAACTGGCAGCTAAAAACTACCAAAGGCTGAAATGTGGGTTTTGTGTCAGCATGATGAGCAAAACTGATAAATGACGTTTAACATTCAACTTTCACTATCTGTACAATGCTTCGTATTTAGAGAACAAAGTCTGGAAGCGATTATGGTTCATATCGAAAATATAATCACATTCTGAAGATACGCATGTCTGTCTGCAGTTAAACAATGGCGCATTGGGTACTTGGTCACACTAAAGGCTTTGTGGCAGTCTGATAGTACTACTGGATGTACTGGATCACGACTGATGGTTCGACACAGAATAGATGAAATTATAAATGACTTGCCAAGACAAGCTGAGTACTTTTGTTCGTAGTGCAACTAATTTCACCCTGGTGTTGCCTCCTTTTACCAGTTCAAGAAGATTATGGCCAGGGCCTTTCTAAAGGGTTCAGTGACCCAACAGCAGGTGGAAGCCCATTAACATAGTTTGGGGACCACCTGCAGTCCAAATGCTTGCCTCTCCTGTGCGATTTACTTGAGGGGCTTCACGCTGTGCTAATGCAGCGTGCTGATAATCACAGTGATGGCTCATCAGGCACACCTGGACAGCCATCAGAGCCAGCCGGAGATCGTGTTCACATTCACGGCCATTAGTTTTATAGTCTCTGCACCCGGACAGCTCGAGTCTGCGCATGAGTATGCGTGTGTGCGTGTGTGTTGTGTGTGTGTGTGTGTGTGTGTGTGTGTGTGTGTGTGTACCCACCTAGTCAACACGTTCGGGACAGAAGGAAATATTCATCGTGGCGGTGTGTGATTAGTCACGGTGGTAGGACTCTGCTTTTAGAGCGGAAATTCACTTTCCAGAAAGGGGGTTTCAAATATCCCTTCTCTTCCCTGGCTAATTATTGCCTCCCTGAAATCGCCACGGCAACCCCAACATCTATTTTCTAGTGGGTAAACCTAATCAGGCCAGCAGCAATGGGAATGACCGGGGGTTCAGCAGCAGATCGTAAGGTCAGTGGGGGCTCAGCGGACCAGGTGATTTTCAGGACTGTTTTGAGGGAGCCTCAATGTCTCCTATAAGTTCAAGGAGGTCAAATAAACAAGTTGGTGAAGTTTAAATATGTGAAACTTTACATTATTGCATCCACAGTGTCCCACTACCATGAAAACATGCGAGACAAACCATAATTTGAACAAGCCAACAGAAGATAACAAATATCAGTCACTCACACAGGTTTACAGCTGCAGTGCACATGTAAAGTAAAGATTTTTGGGAAATAACAAGCCCAGTATGAATCATTCAAAACCTTTTTTTCCAACATATTTCTTGTACAAGTTAAATGAGAGTAGTGGGGGTGAGTGGGAGCTGCAATGAACCAGTTGCATGAGCGTGAACAACCTTACACTAATACTTTCCTGACCCAATGTTTAAGTCAGTTTCAGGACTCAGCCTTTTAGAAAAGCACATCTTAACATGAAAATATTTGCCCACTCTACGTTCCCCACAATCACTCTGTTGGCCTGCTGTGGACATCTCATATCGCTCTTCAAGTACTGCAAGGGTTTGCTGAGTAATGTAGATAGGTCATTCCAAAATGACACGTTCTTGCATTTCCTTCTAATAAAAAATGTTTCTCTAGTTATTAACTAGTGTCTCATCTGCACCATTGTTTTTGTTTAATTATGTTGAATTGTTTTAACTCCTCTGGTGGCTAATGTCATTGTTCCAGTAAATAATTTTGATACTTTGTGACCTGTGTGGCAAACTAAGACTTTAGTTAAAAGATGCGCATGTGAAAAGACTCCAACTAGAAGAGCTGCATTTCGCTTCAGGTTGTTGGATTCACTGGAATTGATGGCAGGTATGAACTTACAGTGGAGGTGAAACTGCTTTAAAAGCATTTATCTTTGTCTTATTTTCATACGTCTAAAAACCTGCCTGAATAACAGAGTGAGTACAGCATTTAGATCCACTGTACAAATAAAACCAATATCCATAAACGGTGAAAGGCAAAAAAATGTAAAAAAAATTAAATCACCTATATGCCTTCTGTAATAATTTTGTGCTGCATTTAAATGCCCACTTGAACAGCTCTGCAAACCCAACAGCATCACCTGTCCCACACACGGCTGAACAAGCTAATGTCCCACTGGTTGAAATGTAAATACATCATTAAGGACCGAGTTTAGTGACTTTCACAAACACGGATAGTAGCAACTATTAGAGTAATCTCCATCTGAATCCTGTATCACTTCCTCTCATTTTCACCTTTTCTGTTCAACAGTCACAGGTCCCCAACCCTCCCCCACTCGTTTCGTTCCCTTTTTTTTCCCCTCTTGTGAATTATTTGATACTCTTCAGCTGGCAGATGGGTGTGTCAGGAAGCGAAGGAGTGCACAAAGACTGATGAATGAGAGGTGTCTTTGGCTTTCGGGACTGGAGAGTAGCTTTAATATGTCATCCAAGAGAAGGCCGGGGAGGTTCTGCTGGAGCAGGGTCGAAAGAAATGCGACGGATGGTGTGTGGCAGGGAGAGACCATTGGGCATGGGAAAGAGTGATGACCATGGAGGACATGAATCTTCTGCCTTGGGGTAACAAAAGCTTTTCCTTTCTGTGCCCCTGTGACTACACGACGCTCACATTGCAGATTCATGCAGCACTAATGACTGCCTACATCTTCTCTGAGTATGTCTGCCGCAAAACAATGTTTTCATGCTTTATGTGTGCATATATTTAAAAAAAATTATCATGAATATAGCTGTGATGAATACTGTTATTCTGCTTGAGCGAGGATAGCGACTGCACAGTGGCAAATCACAAAGAATCATTGATGAGAGAAGACGGAGAAAGACGTTCAACAAAAACTGTAGACTAACAATGGAAAATCTTAGGACAGCTAATGTGACAAATAGATTTTTTTTCATCTTCACCAACTATAAAACCAAATTTGTTACACCTTGATGCACTCTTATTTTTCATTTACTCTTCTTTATATATTTATATTTTAAACGTCTCGAGAGAAATGTGGAGTCAAAATCAAGTTTCTTGTTTGTGTGCGCATACGTGACATGAGGGCTTGTTGTGCTAAATTCTTTGCTGCCATCTGAAAAGAGCAGGCACTTTTAATAATAAGAAGCTATAATTAAAAGTACAGCAGTATTTTTGCAATGAGTCTCAATCCAAGACAAGATGTAATATATTTGATTCACGCTGACTTTAACATGTTATTGTGCGCAGTCAGATTAATTGCTCACTCCCACATGATGTCTCCATACACCCAGTCAGTCTTCATTTAATCTGTTCCTCTTAGAAACACGAATTGTTACTCCCACACAGAAAAGGTTTCTCACACACATGGTTAACCATGTGAACTCCGTCTCATTTTAATGTTGAATTAAAACTATTTAACGATTAGTTACAAAGCCACATAAGCACACAAACTCCACACCAATGGGGCAGCAGATTTAACCTCAGTGTATGTGCTGGCCGTTTCCGCTGTGGTGACGCTGCTAACCTCTGTGGCCAACCACTGTTTCCTGTTTTCAGATGTCGGATACAAAAAAAAAAAAACTCACCCTATGAATCCATTTGACATCATTTCCACATCTGTCTTCCTCAGTATATACCACAGAAAAGCGCTCAAGGCTAGCTACAGCTATCGTCTATCCGTTATCTTTCGAATAACCCTCAAACCAACACTGCCATGCAAGCGGCAATTAAAGTCTCACCCCAAGTCTCCTACAGCTCCAGAGTTCAGAGAATCTCAGTGATAAGAAATGTCTCTTTTCTTTTGAGATAAGTCTTTGTGGAGACTGAGTCAGAGTTTGCTCCTCTCTGATTGAATTTTCAGCAGATTACTGTGGCAGATTTGGTCTCATAATGAAAGAGTCTCTAAAGTTACGGCATGTGGCCACTGGGCATCAGAACTTTAAGCTGGATAGCTTAATTAGAATAACTTCATTACATAAAAAAGAAGACCCATTAATAAGATACATTAATGTGCATGAGTCTACACAAATATGAAGGTCATTGAGCTTCTTAAGCAATAAAATTCTGATAACCTTAGGCAGATTTTGTTGCGATGTTTTACTTTCAAACAAATGTAAAAATCTGAGGCTGGGCAATCTCTCAACAAAGGTAAAAATAAACATGTTTGAATGAACACAGAAAAACTTTTTGGAAAATTTGTAACTAAAAATAAGGACATCTGTTATCCACAGATCTCTTCAGATGGCCCCACAAGGTAAAATATTGAATAAAACTAATATTTCAAAGATTTTTTTTCCCCATGTTATCAAGGATAGTTTATCAATGGAGTCTCAAATTGGGCTTGGATCTGGTAAAGGGTTCACTGGAACTTTAAACCGTACAATAATCCCAATCATTGCTCAGATCCGACCAAGGCTTGATTACAGAAGATGGTCAAGAATACAGTGTGCCCATCAAATATCACCAAAATATTCCTCATAAATGCTGCCAGAGGCTAATGTCTGGCTGTAAATCACATTTGCAGCATTTTGTAACTTTATAAGGTTGCCACTAAGCACGTTTGTCATAAAGTGGTTGCATAATTTTGAGACAGCAACAGTTTCTAAAAGTTGCATTTTGTGTTTATTTCACATAAATCCACTGAAGCCGTTTCTTGTTTAATTTGTTGAAGGCAAGCGACTGCTAATTTGTATATTTTGCAAATAAGCCTAATTTGCAGTGGGAGTTAAATCATTTTATCTGCAGCGGTAGTTCTGGATTTTGTCTAGATCTTTGTTAAACTTCAATTATCCTCAGATGAAACCTCTTTTTCTCAGACTTTGGATGGATGCTTGTGATGCTTAAAAATAAATCTCTAATCATCTTAAGCTTTCTAATACACTTCAAGGTTTAGGGCTACAAAGTGGTAGACATGGCAGACAATGATCTACAGCATTATTCAGATTAGATGTTCCTTCTGGGGTTTCCAATGTTTGATAAATGCACAATCAAGCAAACAAAAAGTTCACTTTGATTAGTAGCACTGGGCTTACACCAATCTGTTGAGTGTTTTACTGAAGAACCCCTGTGGGTAAAGTTACAAAGTAACTTTAAAATTATTAGATAAATAATAAATAAAGGTTAGAAAGCAATGTGTTTTCACCTCATCCCATGTTTCTCCTGACACAAAATAATCCTTTAAGAAACAAAATACCTTACATACATTTTACATAATTGAGATTAACTCACAGGAAAATAATGAGAACTCTTTGCAAAGTAGCTGTAAAAGATTTTGCTTGTGGCTGCAATAAGCCAAACAAACTTGAAATGAGATTAGAGGGCTCACCTGCACACTTGGTTCTGCTGACGAGCGGAGGTCCAGGGGGCCGGTTCCACCCTCGCCAGGTCGAGTTAGCAGCACGCTGATGTGGTACTCGGTGTCCGGATCCAGGTGCCACAGTTTATAGGTGACCATGTTTACTCCATGCACCTCTGACCACGGGGACTGACTAGCGCGGTACTCAATCTCCTTCCTGATAATGGGGCCATCTCCCAGGATAGAGTTAGTGTTGAGCTGGATGATGAGGTAAGTGGAGCCGGCGCGCAGCAGTTGAGGCGGCGCGATGGGGGATGGAGGTACTGTCAGAGGGAAGCAGTGGGGTTTTTTTTATTTTCCACTTTAGGCCTTGTTGTTTTGGGTGGAAAACACTTAAACTAGGAGAACTGCTGCAAAATTTAACAATCTTAAAAAATAAAATAAAATTACCTCAGGATAACAATGTTTCCGAACGGTATTATGCAACCACATTTTTCACTATCTTACAGCTTTATGTGGAACTGTAAGGGCTACAGGATGTGAGCAAGCCAAATTCTGGTTACACAGTTAATTAGTCATTCATATTGGCAAGGCATTCACAGGCTTGAATGAACTTCAGAAATGAACTTCAAAAAATGTAGTGACAGGGAATAGGCAGCTGTATATTAAATGGAAAGCATGCGACAAGCCTTTAACTGTGATTAAGCGCCGTTTGTGTTTTTCTCTATCTGCCCACAGAGCTGCTCACAGTGATGAAACAGGAGACTCTGCATCACTGTCACTCAGGATTTCCAAAGCAGGAATTTATACCACAGCCCACCGGTCAAATGTCACTTACAGGCAGATCAATTACACCGTGTGAGTGAGGAATGGGAATAGAAAAGAAATGTCGACAAGGCATGAGAAGAGATCAGAGTGAGATTTGTTGCTGTGACTAATCATTCCTGCAGATCCGCCTCAGTCTTTTACGGCGCGCCTCAGTGTGTGTTTTACACATTACCAGAAGCTCACCTCCTGGTTCCCTTTAGCCTGCAGCTGTTTGTTTTGACATCGACTGCTTCTGAACTAAAAGGGCATCTTTAGGCCACAAGCAGTGGCCAGTGTGATTAAAGTTTAAACAGCTCACTCGTGCTTTCGACAGTTTTCCAAGTTTGCAAATAGTAAGTTATTCTCGTCATGTACCCTTGAATTTCATTTGGAGCATAGTTGACAGGTATTTTCTGTTTGTTTTATAGCTTCTCGCAACTGGCGTTGTTTAATTAAGATCGTATCTATCTTCAGAGTTATGAATCCGGGTGTGCAAATGCAGCATATCTCCAGCTGTAGTCTAAATTAAATGCAAAGGTACTGCAGGGGTACAATAAAGTCAGAGAGAAAGGGAGAACGATGAATTTGTTTATTTTTAATTATGTGAAAAGTTGCTGTCTGCTGTGGGGCAATAAGTGAGTTTCTGTACGATCCCTGCACATTTTCAGCATTACTAAAATGACTAGGCCTACCTCATTAAAGGCTCTTAGCAATGCAGAGGAGGAGGAGAGAATGTATACTGTCTTTCACATAACTTTTTGAGGTCTTTTTCCGTCTGAAAAGTTAAGAATCGTAGCAGCTGTAAAAAGCACATCATGATTCTTCTCAAGTATGTAAGAAGAAGGAATGGATTGCAAGGCAGTAATTTTTTTTTCTGCAGATTTTCTCCTGATTCAGAGGCAGCTGATGGTTGGAAGATTAATAACAGTTTAGTGAAAAGAGATTCTTTATATAGCATCCATGTTATGAAAAGACTAAAATGGATTGATGTACTTGTATCAGTTAGAGGGATTTAAACTGTGTGGCAGCAGAACAGATCGACAGGCTTGTCGGTAGTGATGAGAGTCTGAGCTGAGCAGGATGCGCTCGGCTTCAACTAAATAGCCAAACTTGCAAGATATTTTTTTTTCATGATCCTGTTCTTGAGTGCTTCTTCTGAGATGTCTGAGAAACATGGAGAGCAAAAAAAATGAAAAATCTAAACTAAACTAAACAAAAAGCAGAATTCTCTGGCTGTTGTGTAGTTAAATACGGCTGGTCAGCTGGCTGAAAGAACGCTCCAATATTTTCGACTGGACACATAACAGTTCACACATAACAAGTGTGAACTGTCATGTGTGAACTGTTATGTGTGAACAGTTCACACATGACAGTGTCTCTAAACAGTGTGTGTTTAGAGGAGACCTATTATCCTTCCCTGAACAAGTCAGGAGACACCTATGGGTTATAAAATCCTTCTCAAACTTCGAGATTTCACTTTGCTCTCTTCTGTTAATTTTGGGCTCCTTTCAGCTGTTTTGGGTTGCCAGGTAGCAGGCAATACCCACCGATTGTGACTTAATATTCAAAAGGTTTTTAGAAATACTGACCTAAAAACATTATTGCCAGAAAACAGCCGTGTGCGTATTTTATAATAATATAAAATACATTTTCTTATTATAACAAAATAATGGAAATCATTTTATCATATGTGGGTTTATTTAATTTTAAGGAGAACAGTGTTACCTTTAAAATAGCCTAATTAATGTATTTTAAAATATATATTTTTAACATTTAATTCTATTTTATTGCAAATCGAGGGACTTTTGCTCAAGGTTACAATAATGTCAATGTCACAAAAGCAATTATTATTTTGTCAAAACAGCGACATCAGAGCAAATGCCAACTTCTGTGCTTCTTCTCCTGCAAGCTTTCAGCTGAATTTAGAGCAACCAAGAGAAGAAGACAGGAATATATGATGTCCTTGTTTCCCCTTCTCATCTTCACTTAGCTGAGGGCTGGAGTCTGTTATGCCATCAAACCACTGCCATGTCATTACTATGCTGTCAGAGTTGTGTCAGGCTGTTGGGCTGTGGTGAGTAATGAGAGTGAGGTCACCATCTGTGCTTCATGATATGATAGGGTCTGCAGGAGTCCAAGTCAAGTGAGCAGCGTTTTGTCAGAGAGCTGAAGCGCTCAAGATGGCAGCGTGTTTGACAACTTCAGCTCATGAAGCACCGATGCCAAGAATCGGTTTTTGCCTCCATAATACCAATGGGATATAGTTCAAGATTAACTGTTTTGGCACAATTTAATTAGCTATATATTTAGACTTTATCTCACACTGTAGGCAAGTGATTAAGAGAAGAAGAAAAACATATCACTTGGAAATTTCATACTGGTTGGAAGCAAAACAGTAAGAAAAGAAGACATTTTCTTCTTTTTTTTTTACCTTTCACAACAAGTTCAGCAAAGTTGGACACCCCGGAGCCCCTGGATGACTGAGTGACACAACGGTACAGGTCTTGATCTGAGCGCTGAACACTATCTAGCTGGAAGGACACCACAAAGCGCCGATGACTCAAGTGCTTGACCGAGGCCGCGGTTAAAATGTCGCCATTGTGTCTCTGGAAAACAGGAGAGGACAGGGTCAGAGAAAACAGGATGGGTCATCATGTGTGCCTCTCACTGACAAACACAGCTGTATGTCAGGTCACTCAGAAAGCAACCTACATTCATGCATCCACAAGTCAAACACACTGTACAGCTCTTTGAGGCACACCAACAATTTAATAGTGCCTGAAAAAAAAATATGCAAATAACAGGAGTTGCATATTTTTGAACATTTATAAAGCATAACTTTTGGTATTACTATGATTCTGTAAATCATATAGTGGTACATGATTTTCAGTTCCTGTGTTAGGGCCTATTGGTCTGTGTTATAGAAGATCAAAAATATCCTTATTTTACACTCATCATGAGTGGAAGGTGACATTCAGTCATAATATTTGGCAGACTGTTCCTTTAAGTCTTTGTGCTGCCTGTTTGACTCATTTGATGACAGGATGAAGGCATTTTAAAAATGATCAGTCTCTGATAAATTTACAGATTGAGTAAGTTCAGTCACTCAGTCATCGACTGAACTCAACTTGAAATTCTTGTTCTTGTTGAACTGGAATATTAAATCTGTTGCAAAAGAAAGACTGCTGCAGTTTTCTCTCTGACCTGAAGTCATTCTAAGGTGTTGTGCTGATTAGTCGAATACCAGACTAGGCAATTCCTTGCTTGCAATGTCTGTCTATGTTTCACATCAACAAGTCGCAATCACATACAAAAGCACAATGTTTTCAAGAAAATTAAAGAAGAACTGAGAGGGAGTGTGTGTGTTATTTTGTCACGATATAACCAAAACCTTAGGTTGTCTGCAGTGACTTGGTAGGTTTGCATTGCAGTATTTAAAAAAAAAGTGTATTCTCTATAGTAATTGCAGCTGGTCCCTTAATCCAGCTAACCTTAGTTGAAGCATCATTTTAAGACTATAATTTATCCTGTTGAGACAAAAAAAGAGTCTGTCACTGTAAAGGAAAGCTGCAGCGTCCATTGATCAAAGCTAAGTGGAACATGATCACAGTACTAACAAAGCCCAATGTGATAGCAATAGAACTACTGTGTGATTATATTTAACTGTAAACCTACTAAGCATTCAAGCATTTGCATTGCAATACGTTTAATGAAGTATTAGCACTCAAAAATGACTCGGATCAATAACCCAGACAACAAAACGAGGAAACCCGTTATTTTCATTTAGTGTAGTTTTTTTTTCTTCCTGCAATCACTTATTTCCTTGCCTTTTTATCTTGTAATGAACAGCATTTGCTGTATTCTCTTGAACACATCGTCTGACCTACCACATCCTGCAGTTATTGCCCAGTGAGCTCCTGGGACTCAAACGCAACAGTGCACACACGCTATTGCTATACGGGTCAGTTCTTATTAGAACTGTGCGATTAAAATGAAGAATTGTTCAATTATGTTGAACTTGGTTAAAAATGAAGGACCATCTAACTGATTTATTTTTGCATTGTGACCATCAGGCATGCTTTAATAATTACAAATTAAATCTTTTTGATTGATACTGATTACGGAGGTAATGGCAACATTAGTGATATTCCAAAATTGACCCCATCTACAAATGTTGCCAATATAATTTAGTGAAAACACTTGACTCATGTTTAGCAGCTAGAACAGTTAGGCAGTTGAGCTTTGATGCATTAATGTTTGATCAGTTTAGCAAATACGACACCAGATGAGTAGCTGCTGCATGTTTTACTGCAAAACAAAAAGGTAAAGATGTGAATATGGATTTAAAGTTCAGAAACCAAAACACCCTCACACACTTAAACGCCCATAGCTGGACATCCAAACAAAAGCTGTGCGATTCACCTCGCTGCTGCACTGCGAGCACATTTCTCACATTGTTCCACACCATTAAAACAAGTAACATTTGTCAACCCCATGAAGTCTCAAAAACACGCACAGGATCTGACTTTTTTTCTCGCTCTCTTTTCTCATGTTTTCAGGCAATCTTCTTTGTGTGAAGTGGTGTATATAAATCGTGATACTTTTTGATCTGTGTGCTTCAGCGCAATCCAAAGCAAGAGAGCATGTTGGGATCAGCAGGGAAACCTCTGGGTCCTGCTGCACGTTCACAGCTTCTGCTCAAACCCTGAATTGACGGCCTGCAAAAAGCCACAAACCACTTGAACCACACACCAAAGCTTCACAAACAAACACATAAACACTAAAACCACAGACTAGGGTTAAGCATGCAACCATTCCTGAAGCCACAAAAAAATGGGAGAAAAAAGAGCTTAGTCACATAGTCTTAAATCATCTCTAAATGTTTTATAGTATCTTGGTCAAGTATTCCTTCTCTTTGAACAGTTCCAGTTGCAAACTTCAGTGTATTTAATTGAGATTGTAGATGCCAGACCAGCACTAAATACTGTGTAATTCCTGTGAAATTTACTTTTACGTCTGTGGTTGTAATGTGACAACTTGTGAAACGGTTTTGTGAGTATAACTTTTCTAAGGCACTCCGTTCCTCCTATTTGCCAACTAGAATTTGGATTAAAGAGGGGAGGCAAGAAAAATCTGAATAAATCAAACAAGCATGAGATCACTTCATGTTATCAAAACAATCTGGCTGTGGCTAATTGGCAAGGAAATGACAAAACGATCTGTTAATCTGGCAGGCGTGAGCAGCCAAGACTGATCTGCAGCTGTTACAGCATACACAACCAACACAGCAACATAAAAACACCTCTTTAGGATTATATAAGAAATGGATCGAGAGACAGGAAGATTGTTAAGAGGACAGCTACAGAGGAGAGGCTATGGGGGAGCTCAGTAGTAACCATCAGTACTTATTACAGCTGGCATCAGTACATTTTTTGCCAGCTAATTACCCAAAGCATTCGTCTTCAAAACAAAAGGCGACTGCCGAAAGTGGTGTGAGGGAGCACACCTCAGTTACCAAAATCAAACATGAGCTATTTTTACACAATGCAGCAGGGCTGCCTTGATCATCCATGATGACCATTAGCTGTTGTGGATGGGAATATGTTGGCAGCAGCAAATTAATATGTTGTTTGATGTTAACTTTACTACAACAAGATATTACAATTTTGAAATCTCTTGACATTTTATTCCTTAGAAGCACAGAAACAATAACAGAAGAAATGTGTGGAGCTCCTCCACCTCCTCTGAAAGAGTCAAAGATGAAGAAGAAAGAGAAACATTAGAAAGAGTTTTGTCTCAATAAATGCAGCGGGGGCAAAAAAATGACAACGGAACAAATCCTTTCTCGACGGTTATGTGAGGTAACATTTTCTACTTACTCCAGTGGTTCTAAGTCAAACTTTAAACCTAACTTATTGATTTGCTTCACTAAAGGGATCTGTGTGGGAACATTTATGCCCAAGAGCCTTAGATTTTCTTTGAAGAGACTGACTGTTCAAATCTCAGTTTGGAAAGTTGCTAAAAGAACAACAAAGAATTGAAAAATCAAGAAAAGAGATGTGGAATAAAAAGACATAAACAGAATGACTTTAAAAAGATATTGAACCAGTTTTTATCCTTTTTCTTTTTATGCTTTTTTTAAAAATAAAAATAGCTCCCGACATGAACCCAAATGTCCTTTAATCGGACTATGAGAGTTTGTGCTAACTGTAAATGAAAACCTAAAAAGTGTGTCATCAGTTTGTTTTCAACACATTTTACTCTGATAATTGTAAATAAACAGTAATAAGACATAATAATTTGTGTCAAACTGTGTGAGATGTCAGAGGTTGGTTAAAGGACATTAGGGAACAAACAGCATCTTGAAGAACAAGGAACAAAGCAGATGTGTCATTGTGTTGTTGTGAAGGGGTTAGGGTTGGGTTTGAAGGAATATTCCATACTTCATGGTTCCATACTCCATCTTCCAAATTTCATTTAAACAGTTGTATACATGGATATAATATGGAACAAGTACAATCTTAAACTGACAGGTTACATGAGGTTACATATTGTTGATTAAGTAGAGAAGCAACCCCTGGTGTCAAAAGCAGAGGAGGGAGAATCTGTTAACATCTATTAGGTCAGGTCAGGAAAGCTATTAGTCGTGATCTCTACAAATCTGCCAGCAGAAGATTAGAAAGACAAAAGCAATGTTTGAAAGATATAAGAAGTCCTGTTTGCAGTTTTCCACAAGACACAGAAAACACAGCTAACACGTGAGAGAAATATTTTTGACCTACATCATTCTGAACACAATATCCACACAGTAAAACATGGCAGTGGCAGCAGAGTGCTGTGGGTATGCTTTTATTCAGCAAGGAAAGAGAAGGTGGTCAGTGTTTATCTGCAGATGGATGGAGTTGAAAAGACGATAATCCTGGAAGTAAAAGCTGCAAAACACTTGAAACTAGTATTTGTATTTGCTGGTTTGTATTTCTAAACAGATCTTTGTATGAGCATCTAAACTATTGTTTGGAGTGTTTAAATATTAAGTTGGAAACTTCTGGAATATGCAACAAAAAATCAGAGAAACAACTAAGATATTTGAAAACAAATATATACAAAAGGACCTCTAAGGGAAACAAAAGCAATTGCTGAAACTGATCAGTAAATTAGCTTTACTTACTCCTCCCCCTTCGCCTAGTGCCTGTGAAACGGTTATAGAGGTCTGAGCTGTACCTCAGGAACCCAGAGATGCATCCAATGATGCAACTGCAGCACAGTTAGAACTGCTGTAAAGTGTAGTTTCTCACTGCTATACATTGATATTTTCATCCATCAAATCTAGAAACAATAAAGCCTTTGATTCACTGGGATTTCTCTGAGATTTCTCTGGGATTCAGTCCATTACGTTGGGCTTTGTTTCATTTTTTACAGCTTATGTTTACAGCTTTTTTTATGGCAGATGTCGACACTTTATTTCTAGGTTCTGTGGAGGGCGAGTCCTAAGATAGCGGCTAGAAAGAGTTGAAACAAACAGGAATCCACAAATTAAAGCCTAACAGTGAGGACAAACATCTCCAGTTGAAAAACTCCTACTGCATGAGGTGTGTGTTATCAGAAGCTGAACAAGTCCAGACCATACTGTCAGCTCTTTCTTTTGGTTTATAGCTGTAAAAAATAGCTGGTTTATTATATTCCCAAAGCACATTTCCTGAGGCATGTCTTCTGAACCTGTTGAAAGAATCTGATAATGAAGCCTTGTTGGTGCAGATCAGGTTAAAAATAATGAATGGTTTCATTTTGACCTTTGTGAACACCAAACGTGGGACTCTATGATTTTAGATCTAAATAAATCTAGGAGCAGCTTGAGTAAAAGATTTCCACTTTGATATGTTTTCCATTTGTCTGATTCCTTACTCTGTAGATATCGTCAGATATTAAGAATTACATAGTTGTGTCAAGTAGAGTAGAGTTCAAGTATGTTGGTGTCTCGTTCACAGGTGGTTTTGTGATAAAGTGGTGGAAGGAAAGATGGTTTAAGGCTCTACAGTAAAACAGATGTTTGTTTTTAGCTGTGATATGAACAAAAGACTGTTATAAAGCTTGCTGCAAGCCCATAATCTGTGTTTCCTCTTTTAATCTTGTCCTGTTTGTCAACTTGGATTTGGTCTTCATCTCCTAATTTCCCTCTGCCTGCTCTCTTCCCCAGCTGCCTGGGCTTGCCTCTGATTAGTCCTTCTGGTTCCCATGACACTGCCTTCTCCACCTCAGTGTATTTAAGCTGTCTGGTCTGTAATACTCTCTGCTGGTTCCTCCATCTATTTTCCCCTGAGCTGCATCCCGTTGCCTCTTCTTTTTTTCTCTGCCTGCCATAAGCTTTATAAGTTTTCTTATTTATCATTAAAATATGCACTCAATGTTCCTCTCTAGCTCCCGTTTGTATCTTAGTGCATCTTTAGACTATACGGCAGAAATCTTGAATGCAAGCAGCTGAAATGAGCTCTACCTACAGGACAGCTGAAGTGGAGCTATAGGGGAAGGAGCCGCTCCATCCATGTGAGCTTGGAATAAAGCTGAAGGAATCTGGACAGGATCACTTCTGTAAACATGAAAGTTTATGGGCATCTCTTAAGGGAAAGAGGCAGACAAGAAAGTTTCCTGAGGGTCTGCAAATCTCTTCTCCCATCTGTATAGGGTCACTTGGAAGAGAGATGTCTGATGTTTTTCTACCAGCTAGTGCTGCAAACTAATCCCTGATAAATGGAAGATAACGGATGGCAGGAGCTGCTCTGGTCTGGGTTGGTAGAATAAGGTAAAGCATCCACCTGCAAGGCCTCCATAGCAGTCAGCTTTTAAGAGTGTGTTGTACAAGTCTCCTGTCCTGCTTCCAAAACAATGTTCTAATTTTTTTATGTAACGATGCTTTTTCTTTTCTTCTAAATGTTAGATGTATTAAGAAGGTTCTCCAGGGAAGTTGGCTGCTTTCTGATAAGGTTATTTCACTTCATAATCAATTTATTTTATTTATTTATGAAGCTTGGGGACCTCTATCGAAATGCTTTGTGTGAAAAGTGAGGAAGACAAAGGCTGCATGTTGGAAGGTTCCAAGACTTTTTCCTCATAAGGTTTAGTAGTTTGATGGGGTTTCCGACTGAAGTATCTCATGTATTTGAGCTAGATAGATTTGAGTTTGTTGAGTTATTTCCATGAACAAAATCAATGTGAAATGTAGTATCAATAAAAGCAAGAACTGAATTTAGTTCACGTTATACTACCAGAGTTGAATTTGTCTTCCTGTTTTCTGATTTATACCAAAGCAAAGAGTAATCGAACAACACTCTGTGACAACACTCCTTAAACATCATTGGATAAATTATTCATGTTTGACAGGGTGGTGGAGATATGAGGTTAGGTCGAGGGCAAAATGTTCCCTGCAATCACCTCATCGACTTGTTTGGTTGTGAAGTAAGAAGCTTCTCAATAAAATGTTAAAAAAATAATCATCATATTCTTGGCAAAGAGCTGGAAAGGTCAGGAGTGGAAAACCAGCCCAGAATAAAGCAATGAGTCTCTGATCTGAAGTGAAGATTGGGAGCTGGGCTGTTACTTCTGGATTTGTTAGCCATCATGTTGTTTTCTGATTAAGAACATAACTTGCATTTGTGGATGTGTTGGAGCATCATAACTTGCTTTTTCTTTAGATATGACTGTTTTAATGTTGTAGAAAAATATGTTTTGTATCTTAAAATGAAGGAATTCAAGTAAATAAGAAACTTCTTATTTTGTAAATGTTAAATATATATCCTGTATTAATCCTACTTGCAGTTCCTTGGGTAAGCTAAGGCTAATTTAACCAGAAAAGCTCAACTTACCTCCAGTAGAAACTTCTCCGCCTCAGAGGCCCTTCCAGCCGCAACGCACTGGAAAGTGGCATTTTGACCAGCGTTTACCTCCTCGTCTCCCAGCCTGGAGAAGTGTGGCGCCTTATCTAAAGAAAGAAAAAGAGAGAGAGAATCATCTTAAAGTACTACATCATGACTCACAAATCCACTCCACTGTTGTCAAGGCTTTTCTTGATTTTTCAGGTACTTTGTCATTTTCTTGTTTTTAAAAACATTACAACGGGTTAGGTGTAAATTTGAATTTGATTTAATAAATTGTCACAATTTAGTTTTGCTTCAAGTCTTTATTTGTGTATGATTCATATTCAGTAACATTCACATTTTCTTTCTTTTAAAAGTGAAAGAAAATAAGAAACATTGAAATTTCTTACATTTTTCAGATTTGTAATATAAAGCAGTTCACATTGTAATATTTTTTAGCAACATTCACAACAAATAAATTTTAAAAATGCCTCTTATAAAGCATAGTTTTTTACCAGATCATTAGAGTACAATGCAGTGTGGTGAGTTTTAGAGGGTATCTATGCTCATAGACACACATCTGTTTTTGTAAACCTCACCTGCAATCCATCCTCATTCATTTGTGGAAATTAGATGAGGGAGAACAAACAGATTGGTCCAAAAGAGGAGCGAGCTGCAGCTTTGAGCACAAAAGACTCAGGTATCACTGCAGACACAATGGCTCCCAGTCAAGAGGAATATCAATTGCAACATCTCCACATAGCCAGCTGTACATTTGATGCCCCTGCACAAACTGATGCTCCATTGTTCCGTTGAAGTCAAAATCTCCTTAGACCACAATGGAGCCTCCTTCACTCTTATGTGTAAAATATTTCCAATGGGAGTTAGTGTCATACCAGTAACTTTAAAGCCATCAGAACTGTCATGACAAAAACTTTTCTTGTCCTGTTCTTCCATCTGTCGAAGGTACATGTTTGGTGCTTCCTTGCAAAGTCAAAAGGGGGAAAGATGAAAGTTGTATTGAAGAAGAGAAGGTCTTTAAATGCATGTTTTGGTTTTTAAAGTCCAGATCTTGCCTTGTGGATGTTGGGCTGCAGTCAGTCTTAGTACGGGTCTTAATCTGAGTTGAGAATCTGCCTGTGTCTTAATAGAGAGCTCATCACATCCTCTGACTCAATACAGGTGAATTTGTTTTTTTATATATTTCACCATTTACTTTTCCTGTTCCAAGATACTCAGGATATTGTAAAAAATTTGAGAGAACACAGTCTTCCTGTCTTCGCAGTCGGAGGGTGAAAGTGAATGCCTGACAGAAAATTGACACATGAAAACATGACTACGTAACAGGAGAGCTTTCCATCTTTTGTTGTTGGTGTTTAAGACTCTTCATGGTCTGGCACCATCCTATCTACGATACGTTTCACAAATCCACACCCATTCAAGAACCTTAAGGTCAAATAAAAAAATGCTCCACACAACAGCTAAATCGTAAAGTCGAGGTGATCTTAGCAGCTGCCTCTGGAACAACTAACCTCTACGTTAGATTTGCTTAGGACATTGATGACTTGTGAGCAAATCAGAGAGGAAAAGTCAGACCTACTTCTGCTCTCTGACTTTTACATCTAATACATATTTATAACTTGATTTTGATCTCTAACCCTCTTTACCTATTTATGATCCACCAGCACAAAATGTGAACAGTTATTACTTCATGGGGACAATTCGGGTTAGGAGAGTATTAGTCCTAAAAAAATAAAAAGGATCTGAACATGTTTGAAAACGACTTCAGAGTGTCCGTTGCTAAAATAACTTGCTAACAGACAGGATCGATCTCTATTGACGCGCATAATGTAGGTGTGAGTTTCCAAAGAAAAGCCACCGAGCGAGCATCAACCATCCACGGTTTGACTAACAACGTCCCAGTGTGCTGAGTGAAGCTGCCAATGAGTCAGCATGTGGGAGCGACCCTCTCGTCCAACTTTGCAATTTACAATTAAAGAGTGAGAAGCAACCCCCTGCTGCGCCAAAGTGCCGGGTAAATGCCGACCACGCTGCCAGCCATCCCCGAGAAAACTGTGTAGGACATGCCGACATGCCACTCTAGATGATTGGCAGGTGGCGACGAGAGAGCAACTGTGAAGCAGAAGCATCGGGGAGAAGCAAATGTTTGGATCTCGCTTATCTCCTGCTCGGATTTGCACAAAACTATCTCGCAATGACGGAGATGAAAATGTCTTGATCTCGTTTCTGTACAGTAACTTAGGGAAAGTGTCTGTATTTGTACCCCACATGTGGGCACCATGTTCCCTTTGAGTAACTGCACGCCGTCCTCTCTGAATGTTTCATTATTTATGCCTGAGCGTTAAACAGACAGTAAACAAACAGTGAGATGAGCACGAGTGGAAAAGACTACGCCCCCCAGTTGGCTGGAGCCTCGCTGTTGTACGGCTAAATGTGTCAGATCTTATCCTCAGGACTCTTTAGCACGATGAATATTTCATTGAACTGCAACACTAGTTTCAGAGTCAAAGACTGCGACTCAGGAGGATAAAACTGAAATGTCAACCGTGCTTTAACCAGAATTCTTAGCATTGAATTTTTAGGGGTTTTTTCATAGGTTTAGTCTATTTTTTACCATTTAACGCTTTCTGCTGCCTTCTGTCTCGTACTTCCCCCACACTCCTCGCTGCCAAGTGATGTCAGCTGGCCGAGCGCCACATCATAAGGCGTGCTCAGGTCTTGATGAGAGTCTTAATTATTTAATGGCCACAGTGGGAGCAGTGAGCGGATGCCATCTGTTGTGTCTGGGAGTAGCAGGGTGGCCTGCTGGGTGGTAAGTATACAGTAGGAGTGCGACCCAATCTCACAGCTGGTGTTCGCGTGGTTAAAAACACTGATCTGTAACACAGAGAGCCTGAAATGTCCAAATTCATCAGAATTACAACATTTCTCCTGTGACATTAGCAGGGAGTTGATCCCCGTCTGAGTCTGGGAAGTGCCAAGTGTGCCGACAAGGCGCCTCGAGTTCAGAGCGTGGCTCTGTCCAGGTAAGTTCAGGTGTCTCAGTCACTCTGTTCTGCAGGAGGTCCTTAGGGGCCGAGAACACACCGAACTGCTGCGCTCTCCTGCCACTACTGGCACAAAAAGCCCTTTGGTGCAGGCAGTGAACAACCCTGGACTGCCTTCTCACAAAGCGGTAGTCTGTGGCAGTTGGTGGGACAAAAAGCCTTTTGAAAAAGAACTGTAAAATCTGCAGCTTCAGTAAGATTACAATCATTAAGTAAAGATAAATGTTGACATTTTGTTTATTCGGGGTTTCTAAAATCAACTGTGCATCCAATATGTTTTGTCTTTGTAACATCTGTAGAATTCTAGTAACATATGTTATCTTTCAATGAATTAGAATAAACCTTATATGTATCTATTTAAAATAATGTTATACTCATTTTAAGGCTCAAAAATGGGAATTGTATTAGGAAAAACAAAAATTCTCACAATTTAAGTGGCAGTGCCGATGGATTTTGCATAATGTAAATGTATTTTTCATATAAATGACTACATTATTTTTAGTTAGTTTAGAAGAGTCGTTCCGCCTTTACACAATCAAAATTTTAAAAAATCCTAGAAGTCATTTTTTGAACAAATTGAATTTATTTTCTTTTCTAACAAGGTTCAGCTCCACATATCCACAAACACGGCTTTCTTTTTAGAAAATAATCATTTAAGATGTCTGAAATAAAATTATCACCAGATGTCTATACTGTGGTTGTTGTAAGTTATGATTTTATTGACAGTAAAAATGCACCAAGAAATTGGCAAGAAGAAGGTCGTTATTGGTTTCTGGAGCTGAAAGCCTGACACACTTGACTGAGAAAAGAAATGCCGTTTATCCTTTGATAAGCACTGTTTGAAATATCCAAAGGCCTAATTAGGGACATAAAAAAATTTAATAAACTTTTCAGATATCTGGTTTGAAGATCCGGTCAGAGCGCTGTGTGATAAACCCACTTGTCATAAAAGGTTATTGAGTCGTTGCTCTTCGTTTAGCTCTAGTGATGTTTTGAGCTGCTTCTAAATATATGTTCACACATTTCTATATTACAATCACTTAATGCGGCTGGCACGCTGCACCTTGTGTAGCTGTTGTGTGAAGTGGCACTTACAGCAGGGGTAGTTGAGCACCATGATGTCATCTAAGGCAATGTAACCTCGCCGCTCCCTGGAAACGGTTGCCTCAATCAGCACCTGCGAAAGCAAGCATAAGCGTACGATAACCAGCTCTGAATGAGCATGCACTTGTCAGTAACTCAGTGCTCTCACAAAGATGAAGTGCAGGAGTGATTTTCAACACTGAATGCTGTGTGTGTTATTTTTTTAGTTGATCTTGTTCTCCCATCGGTGGCAGACACATTAATTAGAAACAAGCCCATTTCACATCTACTGACCCAAAACAAAAGCAGAGACAATCAGAGAAAAATAAGACACGTTACCGAAGGCTCAACACAGAGACGGATAAGTTTTGTCTCTCTCCGCGGGGCCATGGGAAATAATTGCTTTATCACGAACCACACAATGTGGTGCCTGAGTCATGAGCACCATCGTAGATTCAGGACACGGGCTGCTACAAAGCCATAACAGCAGATAATACAGCTTTCACAAGGCCACCGTACTCAAGGGAGGACAAACCTCCTTTCTGTCCTGTGGAACAATAAGCGAGATGAGCACTGGGCTCTCATGAAACCTAATCAATATCAAATCACCATCCTCCATAATAGTGGGAGAGTTATGAGACACACGGGTGATGTTTGTTTTCGGAGCACCAAGGACAGTCCTACATCCATGTGTTTGATCATAGACCAGCATTGACTTATTGTTTCTCATAATCCTGGGAGCAAACGATCACCACATGCTTCTCATCACCACGTCTTAGTTTTTACCTCCATTCCGTAAGCGCACTCACACTCACACATCCACACACATGCACACACACATGCACACACACACACACACCACACACACACACACACACGCACAACACACGACACACACACACACACACACACACACACACACACACACACACACACACACACACACACACACACACACACACACACACACACACACACACACACACACACACACACACTAAAACTGCTTGATCTGTAAACTATTAATGTTTGTCTTGGTGGATTGGTGTTAGACTAGATCCTTCACACATTATAAAGGCATTATTACTTTTTGAGAGATGTTTCTTTTTAGTTCATACAGTTAGAAAATCAGACAATAAATAAAATTAGACACGGTAAGGTGCTTTCCAAAAGTATTACTTTCTGCTGAGACCATTTTTCAAAATGTAGATGTTTTATGTTATTTCAAGGGTGTGAAAGATAACATCTTTATAAGAATAAGGATTCTATCTTTCACACTTAGTGTTTTGCATATGTCAGATTTTAAGCAGGATGCCTTAAGGGTGTCCTCCAATAATTGCTATATTCTGCTACTTTGCCACAAAGCCCAATACTTTATGGCAGAAACTTAAGTTTTTTTGTTTGTTTGTTTTGTGTCTTTTCAAGACAGTTGATATTTGGGGGGATGTCACATTATAAAGATGAAAACATCCACACATTCTTTGCACTTTTTGCCAGTATGATGATTGTGTTTCTGTAGCATTAGCACAATCTTGTGACCTTTGTTTCCCCTAACAATTAACTGATAGACTGCAGGTAAAAAAAAGAAGAAAAAAAAAAGTCTTTTCCACCATTATAATCCTCACTGGAGGGACACAAAAACGTCATCTAGACCTCTGGCCTGCTGTCCAACCGTCTACAGTAAGCAGCACAGACTCAGTCCACCTTGCTGGACTTAAAAAAGGGATGAAACAGATTATTCTGACAACAAACCCGGTTGTCTATGACCCCCTGAAAAACCTTTCACAGAAATATACTGGGGGGAAGAGCGGAGATTGGGGTCAGCCAAAAAAGCCATCTGGGCAGAATCGGCCAGAAACGGGATGTGCAGGGCTAACGGAGGAAGAGGAAAGGTGAGCAGGAACGCAGAAGGGAAGGTCCCGACAGGTGGGTCCCCTGCGGTTGGACCGAGACCCTGCCCTGCCCTGGCTACTCTTCTCAGAGAGGAAAAACTAAGGCTAATCTTCTTCTGCCAGAGTCAGTTTTTCAATTTGTTCCTAAGAAAAGGCGAGAAGCTGAGCTGGAAGCAGCTGCCCCCGCTTTAAAAAAATGGAACCATTTTAAAATTTCCTGCTTTTTCGTTGCCACTTCCACTCTTCCCTGCACCTCTCAGGCTGCCGATTCTCTACAAAGCCTGTGGCGCATCAGCTTCTTAGTTCAGGATTAATTTCTTGCATTCTCAAATGTTTTTTATTTTGTAGCCAATTTCCCCCCACCACCTACCTCCTCTTTCTCTGTCTAACATACCATGGCTTCAACAACAAAAAATAATAATAGGAGTAATGACTAAAACCCAACTTACTTCATAGTATTGACCTAAATTAGCTAGGTAAATATGCACGGCCGTGCCATTAGGCCAACATCAAAATTAGGCAGAAACACTGATTAGGCTTAATGGTATACAAGCAAAAAAAAAAAAAAGAAACATCTTTTAGACTCTAATTGAAGCTGTTATTACTCTCTGCTGAGCTGGAGCGCTGTGCAGATTAATTACTGGTTAATCCCTAATTTTTTTTAGCCATTAGGAAAGAAACTTATTAGCAGGGAGACGTTTAGAGCATTTGTTTCAATAAAAAACTTCAGAGATTTTTATTGAAATCCACTTTCCCAATAAAACGTTGCATATTCTAACAAGCTGTTACTTTTCTTCCGCTAGGAGTGAAAGCCTGGAAACCGTCCTCTGGAGATGAAGAAAAAAACAAAAAAACAAAAGCGGAACATCAAGTGATTTACAGCAGATATAAAATGCACATTACCAGAACATATTACATTACCCCGTTATATTGTTCTTTAGAGACAATGGTAATGTCTACAGATAAAGAAAAGATTTATTTTGCCCTGTATGTCAGCTTCTACCTTCCTCGATTAGACACTCAAGGCTTTCACTCACCTTTTGAGTTACAGATTAGATTTCTCTTTAAAAAATCCTTAAAAGTTCACAGAGAAATGCTCCTGTGCTGAGCTAAATCTGCCCAGGTGGAAATGCCAGAGGATAACGGCTAAGTGTGAGACAACAGTGCAAGTGGCGCAAATCTCAACGCGATCTTTCTTGGTACGCATGGGCTCAGCTTGGAGGGCTCTCAGCAGGCTGCCGTGAAGGAGAAGAGGCAGCGATGGGCTCTGATAACGGCAAAGCATAACAGCTTCTAAAATACAGGAGTGTTCATCCACCTTCTGTCTGATAGCTGTTTGTTTTCTAGAGAAGTAATAGACAGATAATGCCTTGAGAAGTTGAAACACACAGCTTATATGAAGTGTGCTAATATCTATTTTTCACCTGTTTTGCAAAAAGTCTTTTGTGCAATTTGACTGACTGAAAAAGCTGCTCTTGTAAATATACAGGAAGAAAATGAATAATTTGTTGAAACAAGTTCAGCGTTTCTTCACTAGCAGGAATCTATCGGCAGGCAACATATTGACTTGACAATATTTGCCGACTTTCCCTTGAAAATGTTCTCCGGATTTATCAGGGTGGAAGGAAATCCTGCCCGATAGCCTCTTCAGCAAAACCCCACAGGGTTTTCTATCAGATTTAGCTCAAGACTGACAAGGCCATCCCAAAACTTTGCATTTTCTTCTGGTGAGGCTATTTTGCTCTTCCTTTGAATGTACAGTATGTTATTCAGCCTGTAGCAGACACAAAATAAGAAGGTGTTTTCAACTGTTTACTATTTTATCCACCTTGACAAAAAAAAGACATATTTCTACTCAAAGAAAAACGATCTCTGACCATTATGTTCACCACAGTCTCACTGTTAGCACTCTGTTCTTCTGTTGTGCTGCAGTGTTTTTTGTGTCAAGCATCCCTTTAGGAATTTTGTTCCAAAAGTTCAAGTTTGGTTTCATCACCTTTAGCAAATTCACTCAAAAGGTGTTAGGAGATTTTAGCTTTGCACGGATGTTTTTTTTTTTTTGTTTTTTGCAAGACGGGGCCTCAGAAACTTACTCCTTAGTCCAAACGTGGTGAATACAGGAGTCATATGAGGATTGCAACTGGTATTAAGAGAAAAAGCATGCAACTCTATCTGAGCTTCTGTTGGCTCCTTCACTAACTTTTGTAAAGTCACTGTTGTCCCACATTTTCTCCCATTACCAATGACTCAAATCCTTCTAGGATCACTATCACTACGCTATATCTACTATCAGGTAGTGATGTAATCATAACAGTGTGCAAACTTATGTAAAAATGAGGTCTTAGCTTTTCCAAGTGCAACATTTTCCATTGGACACTTTATAGATGGGAAAAGTTTGAGATGATTTGTATTGTTCCTGCATTTCAGGAGGGGAGTGTGGACTTTTCAGACACGCTTTAAACCTCTCCCTGTGCTTACTTCAGGTCTGGCTTAAGAGACTATTGCATTTTGGGGAGGAGAACAAGAGGAGGATAATAAAAAAAAGCCCATTCGTCAGAGCAGTTTGAGAGAAATTGGGCAGAATTCACAAAAAATCATTTGTTCCAAGTGAAATATCATCCTTGCGGTCAGGTGAAGTTGATTTGAGTTCTGAGGGAGTGAAACTCCAATGGACCTCTTCTATTCGTTTTATACTTTTGGACTCTTTTGTTGGAGTCTGTATCCTTTTGGCAGAAGGGAAACTGTGAATATGGGTTTGAAGCTACAATCACTCACAACTGCGAAACTGTAAATTACAAAAGTGACAAAAAATAAACTCATGATTTTGTCACAAGGGATTGCTTTGAGGAAGATTCTTGAGTTTTGTCTTTGTTGTTTGTGCTTTAAAAAAAACGCACACACACAACTCCTGTTTTTACAGAGTGACCTGCTCCAGCTGGACAATAATCCCTGGCTGTCACAACTTTAAAAAGACTGCAGAAGACTAGCTTGAATACCACAATAAAGAGCCAAGGGAGTTAAACTTGGCTTCTAAGTCTCACATATTACAGATTTCCATATAATTTAAAAGTCTCCTCTGATGGTAAGCCTGAGTTGGAGGTGAAGCAGCACATCCAGTTAGAGAACTGTAGTCCTGGTAATTTTTTCTGGATGAAATAAAAGTCTCCCTTTCACTGCTTTCACAAATAAAGGAAAATGGCTGTAAATCACAAACTATTAATGAAAGAATCTGTAATTAGTGTAATGCCAGGTTTGACAAGTCAATAAATTAGATATTCTTTACTTTTCGTGCCAAGACTGCTGGTGACTCTTGCCATCTAAAATATTTCCAAACAGCTTCATTTGTCATCTTTGAAAGCAAGGTGGAGAGCAGAAACTGAAATGTGCTTCATACACAGCAGGAGCGCGGGTTGATTTCATGATTTGCACAAACTTAGCATTAGGCAACTAAGCTTAGAGTAACAGTTGCCATGAACTGAGCGGCGGAGCTGAAAGCAAGAATGAATAAAATAGAGAGTAAAAAAATAGTTTTTGGAAGTCAGAAGAGATGAAAAGCTGAGAAGTTTCTGACATTTGAAATAAGAGATGAATAAGTAAAAGGAAAAGTGCGAGTCAGAGAGGAGGAGAGGAAGGGGCGGTTTGTGGCTCGATTCGGCCGTCTAGGAGGGCTAGATAACATCTTTAATATTTGATAACAGGGTTCTCCGGGTATTGCAAACACTTCTACCAATAAGACGCAGCGAGGAATACGGCAGTGTACAAGGATCTCACTGGACATCTTCTGTCGAGGCGCTTCAAGGTGATCTCGCATTCCAACCTAAAAATCCACTGAATTTTCTGGTGTCGGCGACGAGCGATGCATGTGAATCCAGCACAAGCATGTGAGCTTAATTAAGCTTATTATTTAAAGAGAAACAATTATTTCAAATAGCATATATTATATATTGTAAGAAAAAAACAAAAATCTGCAAAATCCTGTTTTTAAGTGATAACATCTCAAAGCACCCATGCTGAAAGTAATCAGGTAGATAGTTTTTCAAACCAGCAGGTGGGTGAACAAATCAGATTTGGATGATATTTCTGATTTATTTTCAGCATCTAATCCTCTTAGTTTTGGTGATTATCAGAGCATTTTGCCGACTCTTTTTAATTACATTTCACAATGACATTTTGGAGACATAAACAGCGACTGTGAACGCCGTAAACAGTATTTCATTAAAACAAAAATCTCAAAACAAGCCTCTGCGAGCATCACTTCCGTCCGTATCTCTGCAGTGCAAACGGCTACACTGACATTTTGTATCCATGTGCTGCAGGCAGGAATCTGTGTGCAGTAACACACCCTGAGACTAACACACAGGCAAAAAAAACTTTGATTAAAAGACCGACTTTGTTAAGGGATGTTTGTTTTTCTGGAGTTATTTTACCCCAGTGGAAATAAGAAGAACTGGGTGTTTTTTGACAGTGGTTTTGTTCCTGCTGCTCCTCAGTCGGTTTGGTTGTCCTGCCAACAGTGCGCCATTGAGTGACAGATGATGGCAAGTGGTCGATCTGGATTTAGTTTGGGTGTATAAAAGAAAAGAGAACTGAATAGAAAACCACACAACAATTTTTAGATTTTCAAAGATGAAAGCAAAGTTTAATTTTTCTTTTATTTATGATTAACTGTGTGGTTGTTAAATTACACGGCCCCATGGCCTTCAAAGTGATTTATGAAAGAGACGTTAAATATAAATTACAAAAAGTAAAGAGTCAAATGTTAATCATGTAGATCATGCCAAACATGATGGGTTTTTATTTTTTTTCATAAATACTACACTAATCATTATTTCACCATAAAATCTTTGTAGGAATGAGAAGACATGGGATCAAAATCTCCATTGTGTTGGAAATGACGTTGATTTTGATCACCGTGTCTGTTTTGGTGGTATTGCGAGTAAGGGGTAAAAACATTACATTCATTTTTATTATTTTATGTCATCATGTACACATTTTCAAGAAACAAACAGGCTATTGAAACAGATTACATTTCTAATCAAAGGTTTGAGTGTTTTGTTAGAGTAGCTGTATTTGTCGTGAAGCTCTTATACGTTTTAATCGTCTGATGTTCTTTTTTAATCCAGCAGCCACTCCAGTGGATGTGCGTATTACTTCTTATGTTAAACTATCCCAAAGTATCTGAATAAAATACATCGAAGCCTGTAAAAGATTGAGGTGTATGCTGGCTCAAATAATTCAATCAGTTTTTGAAGTTACAATAAACTCTTTGAAGGAATTGTGGAGCTTTAAGATGTCTGTTGTCCTTTTGATGTTTTGACTCCGTTTCGTTTGCCCGCTAACGCGAGGGGATGGCCGGCGCTAAAGAAAACACCCAGCCTTTAACATCCTCATTCTCTTTCATCTGTTTTGTCTGTGTAAAAGGAGAGCAGTGGCGTGTTGCAAGATGAGACTCACTGTCATTCCACAGTGATGAGGTCTTTTGACTGCTGAGGGATTAGCAATGTAAGCCATGGCATCCGCGCCTTTGCGGGGGCAGATTGTTTTGCTCCCTTTTGTGCTCAAAAGCAGTATGAGGTCAACCGAGCAAACGTGACACGTAAGAGAAGTGGAGGGAGAAAGACAAAAAATAAATCAATCAAATCTACAGCTTTAATTCTTCACGTCACATTAGGATGCGTTTGCTCTAACGCTGCCAATTCTTTGTAATCAAATCCCCAATATTAGCAAATTTAATCCAATCAATTTGAGCAGTATGTTTTCCTCAACATGAGATAAAAGCCAGGCTATTAGTCTTTTAAGCTGCTCTATTAAAAGGTTGTACAGTCAATACTCATTTATTGGGTCGTCGTCTTCTCCTGTTCAGTTTGTTTCCTCCTCCTCCTCATTTTCACCCTCCTATTTTGAGCTGCATCTCATTGGAAGCCACTGCATCATTCTGACTCACTTAAGGCACCAAACTATTCATTCCTCTTGAACTATTATCATGTTTACAATAAATAAAAAGAAACCCCACTGCATTTTATTCGGGTTCTGTTGCATTGCATAAACATTTCTGTAAATAAAATATCTGAAAAGTTTGGAAAGCATTGGTATGCAACCTCTTTTACTCTGATACCCCCGATTGGTCATCTAGGAAATAAAGTCTCTAAAAAAGTCACTTATACTGAATACAGTATAAGTAGAGCTGTTCTGTAATGGCCTAAGAAATGTATCTAGTGCATTAGTGAAGGAAAAGCATTATGAGGACAGACAAAGAGGGAAGGTTTGTCACAAGCCATACTTGGACATGTTGTGACATGACAAAATTTGAAAGGTTCAAGCCCAGTGAACATTATTGTAAACCACTTTGTCAGCCCTTACTATTAACTGTGATGCTTTCAAATGCATAAATTCACAGAGAAAATGAAAGAAATGATAAAGGAAACAAATGTGTTTAAAAAACATTTTCAAACACAAGAGGACTGAAGAAGAAAGGAAACTGTGTTTTAAGAAGTATTTTTGTTGTATTTATGACATATCAGCTTCAGTGTTAAGACACAGAGAGAAGTAGTGCGTAATGAGAATCAGCGAGTCCCTTTTTGGAGAGATCACACACAGCAGAGAATCACTCTGGGGAGACAAGCAACCATTTTCAGCTCTCGTTGTTCAATGTTCAGCATAAATGTAACTCATGTTTAATATATCTATTAAGGGAACTGTAAAAATAATGGTTTGCACTAAAAATACCAAAAAAAAAAAAAGAACCTGGCAGAGAGCATCTCACAATCTGGTATATCATTACACTGGATTTTTCTTCACATTTACTCAACAGCTTTAGCTTTTGATTATATTTAGGATGATTTTATATGACATATCATTTCCCCTGGCAAACTTTAAAACACAATGCAATAAATAAACACATTCCAAACATTTTCACTGCCTCAAAAAGGCTTTTTTTCTTACCTGTGCTGGAATATTTAAGTTTAGTCATACACAGGTTTAGTTTCATGTCACCAAAACTATTAGTACCTCTGGCTGCACGGAGCATAAAGCAATGCAGTGCTGTGCCTCCCCAACTCGTTTCTGCACACTGCTGGCCAGCTGCCTTGACACAAAAAATTAAATGTTTGGTGAAAAGTAACTAGTTAAGTCTGAAAAGCAGCTACATGTTGGCTGGATCTTGAGGAAAATAATTTTGCAAAAAGCTGCATTAATCTGCAACAAGAGTCACATTTTCTGGAGACTAATAATGTTAAACCCCAGTGTATCAAAATAATAAATATAGGGCTGTTTTATATAGAAGGAATAAAAATAATTGTTGCTTTTGTGATTCATAGACGGCATAAGTTTCTACATTTCTTTTTGTTATTTTTTATATATAAATCCATAATTCAGCTTTCAAACAAAGTGTGTAAATTGTATCTATTTCTATTTTATATTATCTGAATTTGCCTTGTATCAATTTCAGTTTACATTTCATGAACCAAAATAGGAATATTAAGTGAAAAACAAAGTGGGGGGAAATAAATCACTAACATCAAAACAAGTTAATGCTATAATCAACTTTTCTTTTTCTTTTCAAATAATCTTTTCCAGCTAGCCAATTCTACCTCAAGAAACTGTAACTGTAAAATGCAACCAAAAATACTTCAGTAATAATAATATATTAGTCATATATAATAACTCTCCATGTCAGTCAGAGAGGCCAAACCAGTCTACAGCAACATTATACATCCAATAACTTACAGGATTCTGTTTCAGTAAGATTTTTTGAGCTGAACTATTTTCTCGACGCTGGATCAGATGACATTTTTTGATAAGTATACCTGTTCAGTTGGAAAAGCTGGAAAAGGTTCAGGGAAGTAAACACACGGGAAAGGTGATGTTACATCATAGTGTGAGAGTACAGTTAACCTGCCCCTACATGTTTATCTCTGCCAACAACCTTACATCATGTTTCATTGGCAGTTCGTTGGAAATGTGAAATTCTTGTTTCCTTTTTTTTACCTTTCTTCTTTGTTTTGCAAAAAGCTCCACCAGGTTTCCAATGAGGAGTTTCAACTAGAGGGTAACATTTTCCTGGATGTTTTATCAATATGCTATTAAAATGAGTTATGATTATTACATTATCATTACATTATATTACTAAGACTATACAAGGCTAGAGCATTCAGATGTCATTCCACTTTGTCTCAGTAGCTCATCCAGCCGTTCATATGCTCTCTCATCTTCAGGTCATACCAGCGGTCTTTGAAACAGCAAAAGGCCAATAGCATCACAGATCTTTGACCATACTCCACAGTGGGCGTAATGTGTTTAGCTTCACAACAAGCTCTTCAGGAGAGTTTGTTGCCAAAATGCTACATCTTAGTCTTATCTCTGTAAAGCACACAGTTTCATCACACTTAGCAAAAATCTGTATGTTTACATTTCTGACTGAACAGAAAATACTTTTTCCTGAATTGCCTTCTAAACAACTGGTTGGTATGTAGATAGTCCCTAAAGGTTCCTATGACAGCTTGTTGACCCCAACATGCTGATCTCTGCTGCAGTATTATAACATAACACTGTTCTTCGTAAAGCCTTCTTTTCAAAGTTGCAGTTGTTTTAAGTTTTATAATCATTGTTTTCTTTATAAACTTTTAGAATGGAGAATAGAAGAGAAGCAATTTTCTCGTACCAGTCTCCTGCCTGTCATTCTCTAGTCTCCCACAGTTTTGAAAACTGGCTAAAAAAAACACCTCAGAGTTTATGTCCAAGGGAGATATGAACTAATGGACTGCTAATGAACAGTTCCTGTACATTTTGATACAAATATTGAATGCTTCACTGAAATAAATATTCACAAAATGGTTAGAGTATTCATGCCACTGATGATTTTGTGAAAATTGTTTGGTAATGTGATCTTTGCTTCAGTGGAAAGGTGTATACAAACTGAAGTCTCTACGTTTCTTTCTACGTTTTTTTCAGTGTGTGTTTATTCTGCTGCTGCTGCAAAAAGTAATTTTTTTCAAGCTTGTTGGGCTTGTTACAATTAGACAGAGGCAAGATGCTCTAAATATAATGCTGCTTAATGATGAGACTCAAAAATATTTAATCAAGTTAATTACAGGGGTTGTAATCAATTAATCGCAAATTATATATTAAAAATATAAGCAACAAATCCCAATCTTTTTACTGCTAAATTATTTAATATATGCATAAATGAGTTCAACAACAAATACATTGTTATTAATTAGTTATTTTGGTTATTTAACCAAAGGATTGGAGCTAAGCTCCATTACATCCATTCAACTTTCCAGGATCCACTGATTTTTCATGAAACTTCTTTAAATAAAATTATTTTTTAGAAATATGGGTTAGGGATGCTGACATTAGCATTGAGGATGTCTGTGTTGCACTGAGATGTCTTTTTAGGCTTGAATAGCTTCGGCGATTAGCCAACTCCTTTTTGCACAACTTGCACACAACAACAGCCTTGTCCGGCATTCTATCAAATTGTTTTTCTGAAACAAAAAGTAATCTCCATTAGAAACAGGTTTGTCATCCAATGCTGTTTGCAGATGTCACCTCTGCATCAACAATTATGGGCATATCAGAAACATGTTAATAGGTTCTAGCCAGAATCTTTGAATGTAAAAGAAAATGAAATTAATTGAGTTAAACTTTTAATGCATTAAAATCTGTGTAAATATTTTAATTTGAGTTAATATCTTAGAGTCCACGAAAAGTTTTAATTTTCCTATTAAGACTTAGACATCCTTAAGGGAGAGTCATGTCCTGTGCTGTTTACTGCACTTAACTTAAGATCGGATGATGCTGCCTGAAAAGCCTCCAAATGCTCCTACCCCCAGGTTTATACAGTGCTAAGGGCCATTATTTACATAGTCAAGGTCACAACATACAAGGCCGAATAGAATTTAATTAAGTCTGGGGGATTGACAGTTCTTGATAAAATGCGTGCTACTCAACCTAATAGCTTTCTGACAGCTTAGCAGAGTTTGCAGAAAGAAGAAATTGGATTAATAAATGGATAACCCTCACACTCACCTGCCTAAGCCATCCACCGCCACATTAGACACCCACAGACGATGACAGTGTGACTCTGAGAACTGAACGTGACGACATACCAAGCAGCTGGGTTGATGCGGCCAGGCATAATCTCAACCAGAGATTCCCATGTCACATCTGGTTAGGGACCTCAAACGTTAACAATGACTGCATTCGCAGGGGAATCAGTGCTAATTGAATTGCAAATGCAAGTAATTACCACAAGATTCACCTTGAAGCTAAAATAAGAAGTGATCAACAAAGTCTTATATTTTCCAGCTCTACATTGTTCTGCTCATGGGGTCTGCACATCTTCAGTACACGACATGTACTGAGAGTCTGACCAGTGTTAAACCCAGAGAAGTGTCCGGTAGTTCATCAGTGAAAGCACAACAAGATTCATACCTGGTATTCACTCGGCCAGAAGGTGCTGACTGCCAACTCGACCTGGTGCCACTGTTTGCCGTGAGACCCTGAGGTGTTCCACACCGGACTCCCAAGTGGGCCGCCGTTCACACCGCACGTACACTCGCAAGGCCCCGGGACTGTGGCCGTCACGGCTGTACAGGAAGTAGCTGAACTGGACACAATGTGTGTCGTTTTCACTCAGCGTCTGCAGCAGCAGCTGAGCACGATGACCCGCAGCATGCTGGGAAGAGTTCACCAACATGTAGGAGCCTAAAAAGGGGAAAAAAAAGAAAAGGACAGAAAACTTAAGGTGAATCACAAGTAGGAGGCAAAACGTCACTTTCAGTGTCAAAGTGATCCATTGTTAAAGTGTTTGACTCTTTTCTTCTGCCTTTGAAAGCATACAGACACTTTGAACTTTGATACATTTTGGGATTTTGCAACCATAACTACTAAATGATTATATTTACTAATTAAAAAACCTCTGAAGGCAGTTGGCTACACTTTACTTTATTAGAAGATATGAAAGGGGGATTTAAAGTCATGTATACTTTTAAAATACATTAAAGTTAGTTTTGCAGAGTAACTTCATGAAACTTGGCAGATTGGTTCTGTTTCAGTTAAACAGATAGTCATCATATCATCTTTGTTACAAATCATTATATTTTCCTGCAAATGGAAAATATGGAAATCCTCTCCAAGCTGCTGTGGTTGGAACTTGATGTAAAAACAAAAAAAATGTCAAAAAGTCAATAAAATGCCTTCAGTGTTGAATTATTTTAATATGAAAAATGAAAGCAGCCAGAAACGCTCTTGTGTTATCTCTAATGACTCAGTTTCCTACAGCATAAAAAAAAAAAACTCGCGTACAGATGGTATGTTCATCTGTGAGGTTTTACAACGTTACCTTAAGAATCCAACATGTTCACTTTATTAATATGAAATAACTAGAGCAGTTTGATTTTCGAGGGTTCATTATGTGAGCATTTCTGTTCCAAATATTTGCTCAGCTGTTCTTCAACTTACACATTACTGAAAGAGGTTTGCAAATGAGCCACCCTAGAGTTTTTTTTTATTATTATTATTTTCCTTCTGCAAACCAAAGCAAACATGTCAGAAACGAGCAAATTTTTTTTTAACAACTTTAAGCAGCAAGAAGAAAATTTGAAACTATCATCTGACAACTCATTGCTGTGTGGGTGGATGACAAGAAGGAAAATGAATGCGGGCAGCGAAACGGAGGGGGGACGAAAATCCGCTCTGACTAAGGCGCTAGCTCCCGAATACAGACGGTGTGAGAAGACGTGGAAAAAGTGACAGACTGAGTGCGGAGAAGGAAGTGACGGTCGGGTTTACCTTCGCAAGGTGACGCCGAGGTAGGAGACGAGATTCACAGCCGCCTCCTCCTTCCCTCCCTCTCGAGCCCCCATCCCCCCTCTCTTAATCAGGACAACATAACCCCATTGCCCTTTGCCAAGCATCTGTCCTGCCTCGAGTCTGTGCCCACTAACGTGATTAGCACGACAATGTTTGGAGACCTTCCTGTGTACTCACATAATCAAGTCTGTTGTCTTTGTACTCCAAGGTCTTTCTGTTCTCAGTCAGAAACGAGCCTGGGAGACGCAGACAGTCATGGCGTCGGCGCCAGGTGTCCTAAAGACATTTATTCTCCACTTAAATGCAACAGCATGCGAATGGTGACATATCAAAACCGCGTTTTCGTCTTCGCAGCCCACACGGTCTGCACACAGAAATTGGGAAGCATTCCAGACAGAAGAGCTCTTGCTAAAACTCCTAAATGCGTCTCGCACGCTGTGCGAACAATTTCAGCAGAAGTACAGTGAGTAATGAGTGCAGAACTGTCCGGCGCTAACAAGAGATCTGACCCGGTTCGACCCGGACACCCAAAGAATACAAATTACCTGTTTAAGCACAAAAAAGATCATCTGTATAATTTTTGTACCTTCTTGTTTTCCACAAAGAGGTCAATATTTTTTGAACTACTGACTGTAACAAAAAAGTAACCAAAAAAGCACCAAAAATAGTATTTGGAAAGGGCCAAAGCTTAACTGTGACATTTGCTTCAAAGCATTACTGTCAACAGCATCTTCTGATGTGTGTCCTGGCTTGACCTGAGCACTTCTTAATTTATCCTCCTTAATTTGATTGTTCACAACCTGTCTCCTCTCCACCATACTCGAGTCCTTGAAGGGGGTCATGAAAGGGCCTGAGTGTCACGATCTTAGTGTTTTGGTCGTTTGAGTGTGACTAGTGTCTCTCCATGTTAGTTAATTTTTGCTGAGTTTCTTAGTTTTCTTTCTTCTCGCTCGCTTTGCACATTTTGGTTTAAACTATTGGATTGGCATTACTCCTTAGCTTTGGCTTAATTGGATTCTCTGTTTGTATTCGGTTTCTCATGCCCCCATTAGTTTACTTCCTTTCAGTTCCCTGCTTTGATTCTTCCCCAGCTCCTCTGCATTCTTAGATTGTTCTCTCCTGGTTTGCATACCACTGTCACGTCCCCAAGGTATTTTGGCTCCTTAATTTAATTCATTCACTGCTAGACTCGATTCAGTGAGTGAATTCAGAAAGAATCTGGTATGTTCATATGTCTTCCCGATTCCGGTTCGTTTTCCCTTGTGTTCTGTAAGTCCATCAGTTTCATCAATAAATTTCCAGTACAATCTTTATCATGCGCCTGCCTCTGCCTTGTTTGGGTCCATGACACTAAATATGTCTTAGTGTAAGCATTTACTTTGTATTCCTGAATATTCGGTGAACCAGGTAATTATGTAATAACACAAGAATCAGTGATTCAGTTGTCTTTCAACTCTCAAAAACTAAAAGCCAAGTTCTTCTCTGCATTGTCTGAAAACTGGTGTTGAGATATAGGAAGGTTTGAAATATATATTTATATATATAATTTTAAAATGCTAATAATTTAGGCAAGCAATCTTATGGTTCAAAACTCTTTTAAAGAGACGCCGGAGAAAGTCTCAGAGCGACTAAAGTGTTTGTTTTTTTTCCAGCTGTGTGAAGCAGAGACTGATATACTGTTTCCCCTCCCACTGTTGTGCCACACTGCAGATCAGCTGGCTGAAAGAAGATTCCTATGCTTTTTTCCTGACAAGAATAATCCTTTTGAAAGTATTTTCCTGTGTTGTAAGCAACCATAGGGTGAAAACTCATTTAAATAATAAAGGTAATTCTTTTAAGAGTAGAGTTAATGAGCGAAGAACCGAAAGAATTACCAGACAATATCACCTTAGATTTCAAGTGTCACAAAATTTTATACCATCATGTGCTGTCAGTGTGGGCAGGTCCTGCATGAAATAACCAAACAATTAAAATGTAAGAAACATTGTGACAACAAACAATGGGAGGGCAATAATGCAGTACAACCCCACCAGCAAAGGTGACCTACATATTTGAAACAGGAGATACTTCCTGTACTGCACATCTATAAAGGCCTTCACAAACATTTTTTGAGGCATAAATGTCAGAAAAGTTTTAATTTTTACAATAATTTCCTTTTCTAATTCCAGTCTGGGCAACTACCCAGACAACCCTTATGAAAACCTGCCACTGGCTATGAGCACTACACAACCAATAAAAGAAATTGCAGTCATCATCCCAATATCACAATCAAATGGCCTCCTTTTGATTGGATGCAGAGTTTGAAAGGATATATTTTAAGTGCCGTGCATGCTTACATAAAGCCAGTAATATACTACAGACTTTCACTGCCCTCAGATCCAACACCTGATGTGTATTTTTAGTTGGTGAGATGCAAAACTCAAAGACTATGATGAAGGAAAAGAAAGAGGAGTCACGATCACCTTTAACAGCATGATCGTAACATTCAGCAACAGTGTCGTCCTTTATTTTCCTGATATCATGCAGCCCAATCTTTTATTAGATTTTTTTTTAATAAACTCTACTTATCAAGAGAAATATATGTTGCAAAGAACATTGGAGTTTTATTATTGATCTATATGATTTCAGAAGCAATATTAATAATGATTGCTTTTCTGTCTGAAATGAAGCCACTCATGGTATACGCATCAAATACTTATAAGAGTCTGTGTAAATACTGCAATGCTGTGAAATGGAGGTAAAATGTTAACGCAGGGTTATTATGCTGCTGGAAGCTAATACAGACCCATGCATAGTTTCAACAAATTCTGAATATGAGAATGCTTGATGATTAAGGTAAATTGATTTCCCAAAACTAAAAATTGTGAAAATTTTGTGGGAATTTTAGTTTGACTTAGAAATAACAGTAAGGTACTTAGCAAAAAGTAAGGTCAGAGCAAAGCTTGCCCAAGACTTTTTTACTGTCAATTGACAGCATCAATAAAATCCTATCATGATGTACTTTGACTTGTAAATGTTAAATTGCATTTAATTTCATGTGGTTGATTTAATTTTCCATAAGTTGAAAAGACAATCCACGTCATGCAGTCACACCAAGCAGATGACTATATATGTAACTTTCTCTGGAATGATGAGTATTCACATATGAAAATTGATATTAAAAGAAAAATATTTCCTTTTTCATTTATAACGCAAACTGGCGTGTTTTTCCCACCAGCACTTGCTAGCAATGTGCTCATAATAACTACCACTAGGTGGTGGTAATATACCAAGTTGCTTCCCAACCACAAGGACGTTTAAGTTTAATTTTTTTTAAGTTTGCTGTGGATTTTTTTATTTAAAAAAAAATATTATTTTTTCTTGTTTTATTTATCTGATCAGTTACATTTATAAGTGGAAGGCAAAGGTGAACAACATCTTTACTGACAGTGAAACTAATTATATATATATATATATATATATATATATATATATATATATATATATATATATATATGCTTGTGTGGGATCTTTGTGTTTTTTTTCTTTTCACCAGGTCAATAGATTAATGTAAATGGTGGTTGCCTGTTGCCACACACAACAGGCAACAGTCCTAAATCATGACATGCTCACTAATATTAGTTATCAATCATATTTCATATCACTATTGCCTTTTTTCAGACAATGTTTAGCGTTTTTCACAGTTAATGTCAGTCTGTGTAATTTCTGAGTGATTGTCTGCAGTTTTGCTGACTTGCTTTGGGCTACATTGACATCCAATGTAAGAACAACCTGAAAGACCGTCACTGTGTCTTCTACTGTCTGTTTGTTGGAGTCGTGTGCTGTTTGCCAAGACAATTGGTTGGTATTCCTGCAGAAAGGTTTCTTCCGTTGTGTGCGTTTATATTCTGATTACATTGAATTGATATCATTTATTGTATCTGATTGGCACGGACATAGGCATCTAAAAGAAGAAATACATAAAGAGAACACATGTGTTTCATTTATTTATTTAATAAAAGGAGAATAAATCTTGCCCAAAGAACAGAGAAGTCCTGATTTGATCAAACTCAGGTTCAATCAATGTTTTGTTTGTTTGTTTCTGACTGCTTGACCTTGTCGTCTCTGAGGTCACCTTACTTCCAAACATGTTGTTTTCCGTCAGCCAAGGCTGCAGCTTCAGTGAAGCACTTTTATCATACAGCTAATTAGCTAAATCATTACAGAAGCCACTGCAGCTGCATTCATGTTATCACAGAAAGAATTTATGTCTTCAAAATGAACATCACAATCTATAATCAATTAGCTAAATCTGTGGAAAATATGGCAAACATGGGAGACTTTAAAGATTATTGCACAACAATGAACATTAATACTATGCATATATGCTGCTACAGTAACTGTAATTAGTTCATCAAGGCTAAACAACATTCAATCAGTTTCCGCTTTGCTTGTTGGAAAATAAAAATAATGGTGACTTTTACAACTTGAGAATAGAATGGATTCAGATTGTTGCGCTGAATGGCAGAGTTAAAATGTCAAGGATATTCAGCACAGCACATTGAATTGATTTTAATACCTTTAAAGTGCTTAAGGTGCATAGTCTACACCTCTGTCCTGTGGGAGCAGACTGGGATTGCATTAAGATGCTGTACCAGAGGATATTCCATCTTTCTCAGATCAATATAAAAAAACAAACATTAGCAAAAAATACATAAATAAATGCAACTACATTTTTAAAAGTGGCATTAAAAAAATGTGCCAAGATTTTTTTTTCTTAATGGAGGTAGTTTTGTTTTCTATTGTTTTTTTTTGTTGTTTTTTTTTTTAAAAAAAAAAACAAAAAAAAACATTGGAATCAATAGAAAATTCATAACACTTTATTTTATTTGTTTGCTTGTACTTTCAATTATGCTGTTCTCTGGTGCACTTTAAAACCACGTACCAAAGGGACTATTCGCTTCAATATTTTCACACACACAACTTTCTATTCTTATACCCTACCAATAAAAAGTAATCAACAAAACGGTCCTTTTTTGACCAAAAAACCAAAGATGAAAATTTGAAACCAATTTTTATAAAACAATGACAATTAAACAAAATTATTTAACACATAATATTGCATGGATATAATGTGACTGACCTAATTCAACAGAAGTTCAACCAGCTGGTGTTGAGGAAGATCACCTAAGTGCAGTGACCGTGTCCCAAGTGATTGTACAGCTACAATTCAATTCCTGTCTCTATTTCAGTCTCCGATCTGCAAATCTTATAAAGACATACACCAAAAGACTGTAATTACAGAAAAGGGTGGGTTTATAAAGTGCTGGCACAACGGGACTGAGTACACTGGCGCGTCCCACTTGCATTTTTATCAGTTTCCTTCGACTTGACAATTGTGCACTTTTCTGTGCACAATGTCTGTTAGGCTGTTATTTAAAGTTATTTCAAATCTGTGTTTTTAATGTGGCAAAACATAAAACAGTTCAAGGGAGCGAAGCATTTTTGCAAGATAACATTTAGGTTAATTTCTTCTTCATTTTAAGTGATTTATTGCACAGCATTTGTCATTATCTTCTCACCAACATCAACATTCGCAATCAAACATTGAGTGATTATACAACAGAAAAGAAACCTTTATCCAACAAACACTATTGTAATCTAAACATGTTTATGGAGGGAAAGAGGGCCTTTATCTACATTAATATGCTAATTTCAGGCCCACACATTTCTACCGGTGGTGATGTGAAGAAAGGCCTTTAAGCATGGGCACATTGTTTATATTCTGTTCGACTTTCTCTAGGGTGCCTATAGAACTGCAACATAATTGCCGAACCCTGTGAAAGGGCACTTATGACAAGAGATGAGGGGAAAAAATCATTCAGCTTCTTGTCACTAACGGACACCTTGGGACAAACAGAAACTGCTGATAAAATGGAAAAATAAAGAGCAACTTTTTGGGGTCAGGGGAACACTTACGGAGAGGCCCGCCATGGGAAGAAGGTGTTTTTACAGATAAATGACAAAATATTAACCTGAAGGTCAGTTAATTTAGCTTTACCTTGAATTTGGAAAACTCATTAACACCTCCACAAAAAAAATCTGGAGATAAAGGATTTTTATTGGTGAAGAAAGATAGTGTATATTAGGAATTCCTTGTTTGCATATTTATATTGCAACCTTCAGTGTCTTTGACCTAATTAGCAGGTACGTTGCTGCATTTAGAAGAAAACTTTTGACATCATTTTCCTCCGTAATCATAAGTAATTTCCTTTGTTTCAGCCAAGTATGTGATATATTCAGTTTCATTACTTTGGGACAAGTCTATTGGGATTTAGTATGATATGTATTGAGTTGTTGCACATGACGCTATGCTGTTCAGAATCCATCTCACTCCGAGTGCATACCACTCCAACAAGTGTGTGCACAGCATTTCCTGTGAAACTCATCAAAAAACAGATAAAATTGCTTTTAAACAAAAGTTGCTTTTAGTTTCTCTATTTCACTGTAACAATGGCCACAGGATGCTGCGCAGTCAAGGACGCCAAAACCAAACTTGTAAATTTTTTGTAAACCTTTTGACGATAAAAGAATATGATGGATAGCAGCAGTCTGTCGCTGCTGCTTTGTGGCCCTCCGTATTTGCAAATTTACAGCGAACAATTCTTACAGAGTAAGAAGAGTAACATATTTATATATTTCATAACTAAGTGAGCTAATTGTAGATTTGTCAACCTGATATGTCAACAAACATCAGGAGGGAGAAGATAGGTCAGTTTCTAATAGAGCAGATAGTCCAAAATATGAACAAACTATTATCCATTCATCCATCCATTCATGCTTATTCATGCATGATTATTGGGGGGAAAATTTTAGAGCATGAATATAGAGTACAGCAAAAAAAAAAGAGTTTCTTCTGAGGGTAACCTAAAATCACCCTCAGAAAGAGGAGGAACAGTTTGAGAGGAGCTCCTGCAACCTGACAGTATCAAAAGCTGCCAACTGAGATAGTTTGAGAACTTGGACAAGAGACCTTGAGCTCATACTAATGAGCTGGTAGGGGACCGGAGGAGTGAATCCGAAAATAAAATAAAGACACAACTAAGAAATCTTTTAAATTAAAGTTTTTGTGTTGATATCCCTTAATTCCGTTCTCTTTTAAATGCCCAAAATTGAGTATTTCTTTATTATTATTCTTAATTTTGTGGTCTGTTTCATTCTTTTTTGGCTTTTTTTTCATGTTTTATTTTTTATTAACCAGCAAAAAAAAATCAGATGAAACAGCACTGTGTAGTTCTAGCAAACATGCCTCCCTCATATCCCCCAACTCCATACCCACAAGCACAGTCCACACCTTTTATGAATTGCACACCAAAGCACCACAAAATCTGATAAAGTTCCATCTATCCATTGATGCTCCAGCCAAGGGCAAGAAAACCTCCATAACAAGATTAGGGCTGGACCAGTGCATCATAATTCATATGGAGAGCTGCTGGACAACAACCTGTTCACAGTTTGTAGGGGACACTATCTGTGGCAGGCCACAGCAGATGAAGGTGATAAGTAGAAGGTGGAGATGTGCAGGCCTGATGCATTACAATAGGTGGGGTCAGAAAATAAGGAAGGGGCATTAAAAAAAGGTGCAAAGCTGTTAGCATAAAAAGTGTTCCAGTTGTGACTTTTAAAGGTTGTACATATGGTCATAGTGAAGTATAAGAGCACCCTGCCTCAGGTTTAAGGTTTGATGCATCAGAACATAATGACACGACGCTAATAATATCTTGACCTTACATAAATAACATTTCAGATAAACATTACTTCTTACAGTATGTCACCAGTTAGGCTTACGTTAGAAACAAACAGAGAAAGGTCAGAGATGTAACGTCTGATGATAGATTACAGATGGCAGATTTTTTTCAGACTTCTTTTATTTTGTTTGGCTCTTTGAAAGTATAAAAGTCTGACTTTTTTTCAGATCAGTGAATCCACCATGTTGCCTGGTTCCACTAACACAACATTCTTCAGTGTGGAAGTTGTCACTGAGGGATGAAGACACAAAGTCAAACATGTGACCACTGCACAGGCAATGTCCGAGTTGGAAGGCAGAAAGTCAGTAGCATGCTAATCAATGAGTTCAGAAATCAGGCTAACTAAATTTAGTGTTTTCTACAACCATCAGAAGTTGAAAGCTCAAAAGAATAAAACAGAGCAGCTTTATTGTACTGCATCCATCCTCCAATCAGGACCAGCCAAGCTAAAAATGGTGGATTGTGGTCAACAAATAATTCCTTGATGCATGTCCAAGTGTGATTATTGCTTTGTGAAAGTGCTGTGCTCAGGTGTGACAGCTCAGAGTTCGAGTTTTGAACCCTCAGTAATCGCTTCCTCACCAGAATGTTGTTGTCAGCACAACCTGGCAAAGCTTATGTTATGATCATTAACAGAATCTCTGAGTGTTTGACTGTGAGCTGAAAATTAGCTGATTCACCAGATGGTTTGTGCATCTTTAATCTCTAACAGTAGAAATGCTGGGAGTGTTTTTAAAGTAAAACTGTGGATTCTCCAGTGAATACAACAAGAACTTAACCTTGCTAATAATGATATTAGCCAGTTTAAAATCCAAAAGACAGTGTAAGATGTATATTTTATAATTATTTTGTCTTTGTTATTTAAAATAAAACCTGTTCTGTATTCATGGTTTGAGATTCCATGTGCTTATTATACAAGAGATGGGAATACAATCGGCTGGAAATAAATACTTTAAGTGTTATTAATTAGCGCTCTTAGAGAGAAATGTGTATTAGCTGGTCACACTTAAAAAAACTAAAATCAGAGGCTGTGCGGTTCCTGCATCTATATTAAGTTTGTTAGTGAATTTCATTGTAACAAATTAACCAGAATCTATTTCTCATGTTGAAAGATGGCAACCCAGAGAGAAAAAGAGACAGAAGCTGCTTTCACAGCCCCAGTCACACCCACCTCTCAGTTGCAGGAGACCTTCAAAGGTCTGTACAGGCTGTTGCTGAAGGCAGAAGCAAGGCTGAAGGGAGCCATAATGCTGGATTGCCACAACTGTTATTATGTTTTTATTAAAGGTTCAGTAGCATTGTTGAAGCACTGTTAAAAAAAAGAACAGAACACCCTTTCTGCTGCCAAAGAAATCAAAGTGGTACGCTACAATCAGGTGCAGCTCATCAAAAGCACTAATTCACTGATTATCTGCAAGTTTGAGTGTTTCTATAAAAGCAGTACGCTAAGTTCTGGCAGTACGCTCTGGAACACACAGTCCTGCTTCAGCACAAAGGTAGATCTCAGATCAATACTTAGCCACACTGGTAGGGTAACAACAACAACGGGACAATAGAAAAAGGGCAAAAATTCTAAACCACAATGTTAAATCTGCAATCTCCGTGTGGAAAGTTCATGATAGAGTCTGCCATCAAAGTTAACACTTCAAAAGAAACAGAAGTGTTATTTTTCTCCACAAGCTTCTCCTTGTATAGCATAAGCTACTCGGCACAGCTTTGCTCCTCTGACATCCAAGGCCAGAGACCAAGTAATCTCAAATACACAAGAAACAAGAAGGACCAAAGGTCTGAATATAATGGGATCAATAGCTGTGTTAAGAGTTTAAGAAGCGTCCTTGGTGCTGTCTGCTATTCCATTACTGTTAGTCTGAGCCCCGGCCCGCTCTCGGTACATCAGCCTTGATGCTCATCTTTTCAGCCCTCACCTCCTCCATGCACTCTCTCCGGAGGTCGCCTGGGATTTGAGACTCAATCTCCAAGGGTCCGGTGACACCCCCCAACCCCCCGTCTCACCACTGGGTGTTTATTTGCTGCTGTCCACAATATCCTTCTGCACAAATATAAAATAAATAAACAAAATGCTGAGCAGGGTGGTGAATGGAGGTCTGGCTGTGAGCCTGAAAGGCACATTAGTGTTGTCATTTCCCTGATGTTTGGTCTCACTCTGTCTCACAAATGTAAAATTACCTCATTATGCTGTGAAATTGTTCACAGAGCAATAAGAGCTTTCAGTACACTCAGAGAGATTCATTAACAGCAGCTGTTAATGTGTTTATACCCATCACTGCTGAAAGTAAAGGACAAATAAAGTTCTTGTTTAAATTATTGTTAGTTTTCTTCTTTTTTTTTCTTTTTCTTGTCTGCCTGACCTTATAGATAATTGGACGCAGCTCAGAGGCATGTAAGCAACATAGATGGAGACTTTGATAAAAGGGAACCTGTGGAGAGAATAGAAATGCTTCCTTCTTAATGGAAGCTCTCTTATGGGGACAAAGCAATAATAAGACATCACACAGACTTAATCGACTTACAGCAATGACACACAATGACAGTGATCCTACGGGGAGTCAGAGGCTGACCTTACACTGAAAAACAAAAAACGCTTTCCTCTGAACACCCGGCATTAGAGCATTATGGGTATCCTCTCTTTACTAAAACGTCTCTGTTCATATGTAGATGTCCAATGTTCTTTTTTTTTCAAGAGGTGTTTTATGCTCCTAATGTGCTTTAATGGAGAAACTTCACAGCTTTCCCTGAGCTGTGCAAAATCAATTGTTTTTAAAATTTGATCTTTCCTTTCCGAACAGACAGCTGATACTTTGCCAAGTCCCGACACCTCTGGACGTTACTGTTAACTCATTCATCGAGTTTTCCATCTTTCTCCTCCTCGCACCAATACAACTGGCTGTCTTAACACTTAGAACATGTACAATGGTAAAATATGAAAGCAGTGGGACGCTATTATTTTACAGGAATGGACAATTACAACCATCTCTGGCAAGTAAGATTTATTTTATGCACTGCAGCTACCCATTAAGGGACGGACGGACAGGATTGATGTTAGTTCAGAGATTTTTAAACTCTTTAAGAGCTTTGGTGGAGAAACTTGACAACTTCTTCTGAGTTGAGCAAAATGAAATCTATTTTTTAACAATCCTTTTTGTTGTCTTTCAGAACAGATAACTGATTGCTTTCCAAGCTCTGGCACTGTTAGAGGTTATTGTTAACTCATCTGTCAAGTTTTCCATCCTCTTCCTCCTCCTCACACCAACAGTTTGCACAGATAACAAAGGCAGATTTGAGGCTAGAACAACAAATAACTTATGAAAGTAGTGAGAGCCCTTGGTATTGATATAGATCTTGGTATATATATATATATATATATATATATATATATATATATATATATATATATATATATATATATATATATATATATATATATATATATATATATATATACACAGTCCAGTCACATTAATGTGACCACCACGTACTTTCCACTTCAGAGTTAAATAACCAATCACAGAAGGCAGGTGGCAGCACAGTGCAGTTGAGCGTATATAAAGGGTGTGTGTGGGCTTCGGAAAACATTTCAATCGTTGGCGTAATGCAGAAACGAAGCGATTTATCCGACGTCCAAAAGGGCATGATCATTGGCTTTCCGGCCAAGGGTGGAAGCATTTCCGAAACGGCTGAGTTTGTGAACTGTTCGCGTGCCGCCGTGGTAAAAGTGTACCGTGCATGGCAAAATGGGACTGTCCAAAATCAACGACGTGGCAAATGTGGTGCACCACGGGCCATAGATGACAGAGGCGAACGACGGTTGCGGAGATGCGTTCGGGCAGATAGACGGGCTACCGTTGAGCAACTGACCACTAAAATGAACCAAGGGGCTACCACAAGTGTCTCCCAAACCACTATTCAGCGAACATTGCTGCGTCTGGGCCTCCGAAGCAGACGCCTGGTTCGTGCACCTATGCTGACTGGTGTTCATCGACGACGAAGGCTAGAATTTGCACGTCAGTACAGCAGCTGGACGTCCACTGAGTGGCGACAGTTAGCGTTTTCAGATGAATCGCGTTTTATGCTCCATCGGACAGATGGACGTTGGCGTATAAGGCGTGAAACCTCTGAAAGGAACCACCCTGCAACCATTGCAGGAACGGTCCAAGCTGGAGGCGGGAGCATTATGGTCTGGGGAATGTTTTCCTGGCATTCTCTGGGTTCACTGATTATTGTGGAAGGCACGATGGATCAATACAAGTACGCATCTGTCCTTGCGGACCATGTCCACCCCTACATGCGCATTGTTTTTCCTCAGGATGATGGCATCTTCCAGCAGGACAATGCGAGGTGCCATACAGCTGCCAGTGTACGTGCGTGGTTCGAAGAGCACCAGGATGAGTTTACCGTCCTCCCCTGGCCAGCAAACTCACCTGACTTAAACCCAATCGAGCATCTGTGGGACCATCTCGATCGAGTTGTTCGCGCCATGGATCCTCAACCGCGTAATCTAGCGCAGCTGGCCACGGCATTAGAGTCGGCATGGCTCAACATCCCAGAGAAGACCTTCAGGGACCTAAGTGACTCTCTTCCTGCACGTCTCGTAGCAGTTCGCTCTGCGAAAGGTGGTTATTCTGGCTTTCGACAGATGGTCACATTAATGTGACTGGACTGTGTATATATATATATATATATATATATATATATATATATATATATATATATATATATATATATATATATATATATATATTTGATGAGAAGCTGCCAGTTAATTAAAGCATGTATAGCTTCAAGAGGTCAATAGCCATCTTGTTCTAAAAACAATAATTAAGCCATGTAGAGGACAGATTATATAATCACTTGATAGCAAATTATGTAATGAAAAGAAAGAAGAGTTTCAACCCATTTTTAATGTCAATATTACAGATTTTTCAGGTTGAAATTGTCAGGCTTTTCATTTTACTATGAAGGAAGGAAGAACAGAAGGGAGAGCAGTCTGTAAAATATTCAAATTAAATAAATACTAAGATTTTTTCCATTATCCATTTTGTTTGTGGGTCAATTTAAATAAAATGTCATACTTTTCCAGACCTCTTTTGGAATGCATAGAAATCCTGAAGATTTTTGTTCTTTTACTTGATTTTCTTTAGATCAGATGTGGATTTAGTAAAAAAAAAAAGACATCACACCATAACAGTCAAATGTGAGTTCAAGTCTTTATTTTGTAGCTGCCTATTAACTGGGGTCAAAGACTGCTATTTGATGCCAAGTTTCTTCAACACACAAAGAACTAATTTTAATGATGAGCTCCTTTGAACCTAATCCCTGGATACTGTTTCAAACTAAGGATCAAAAGTGCCTTTTCTTAAGGGCGAAAAGACTAAAAATGTTTTCTTTCACACTTAAGGCTGCTTTAATGGAAGGAAAAATCCACTGGTATATAAACTTGCCATGCCTGGCTACAGTTGCTCAACTATGAGATTACATGTGCTGGTGTGTGCAGGATAAAGATACACAAAATCTTTAGGAATTCAATTAATCCAATTCACGGTTACTAGAGAACCAGGAAATCAAACAAATGTAATTTAAATTAAATAATTTTCTTTCTTTTTTTTAAGAAAAATGCATTAAAGCTGGCAAATACTGTGGAGGATTGAAACGCTCCGTCTCTCACGCCGACGTTGGACAACAACAAGCAGGAATATTTGCCGTCTCTGAATCTCTCTCCTCCTGAAAACACAGCCCGGCTGAGTTGGACGAGGCCATCGAAGAACCGCTGGTTATTCCTCTCCCAAGCCTGACAAACCACCTGAAGAGCAAAACCTAATCTCATTTTCACCCCCTCCACTCATTCCATCATTCACAGCTGAACCTCTGTCACACTCAGTCTCTCCCATTCAAATCATTTTTCATTATCGCTGCCGCCATCCATCAAGAAGTCTCCGGCTCCCACACAACATTCAAGCAAGAGCGGGGCATTGACATTTTCAGTTCTTTAAAACAATCCGGCCCTCCCCTCCCCGCCGCCGCCCCACGTCGACTGTGGTATTTTTCACTGACCAAAGATCAACCTCTAATGGCATTCGTCTGTTCATTCATTTCAAATTGTTAATAAAGGAACAGTTCTCACTTCATCAGCCCAACATTTTTCATCTTCCTGCAGTCCGCCCCGTTCAGACGGCTTTGAAGTAATATTAGTCATCCGTATCCTGTGTCCTCATTTTATGACTTCTCTTTTTTCCACAGCCCTAATTTAAAATGCAAAATCCAGCTAAAAGGTGACAGGAAGAGAAGTATTGAATTAGGCTGCACGGTGCCGGGGGGCCCTCTTAACCTTTCCTGAATGCTTTTAGTTTGTCTACAGTCTTAGCAACACTATTGTTTTTGCTTTTAACTTTATCTGATCCTCTCATTTGAAGCAAGAGCTGGAACTGGTTTTCTCCATTACCCCCACCTCTGGGGACAGACCGCTGAGTACGGAGCAGAAATGAAAAGTGTAGGGAGGCAGTCGAGGACTGATGTTCAGGCAGGAAACGAAATGAATTACAAGTACCATTGTCAAAGTAGCCAGTGCCTTCCAGCAGTCGAGGAAGATAAGGCCACGTCAGCAAGTGTTGTTGTCTCCCTCCGAAGGAGAGAGGTGACCTTTTGAATTGTCCTCGAGGCAGTTCAGGATCAACTGCCAGATGTGCCCAAGAGAAAGGCGGCAGTAGCAAAAAGAAATGGCTGTTGCATGGTAAAATATATAGGAAAGGCACGAGGAGGTTGTTGGAAGGTCATTTAAACAGTGCAGGTGCTATTTTAGTCTTACAAGTTTTGAAGAAACTGTGAAACACAAACACGACTTCTTTACTAGCCGTGTTTAATTGTTTAGTGTATTGAAGCATCTTGACGTAGCACTGTTATTGTAGTCAGAAGGGCTGCTCAGGCCTTACATGCTTGAAGACTAGATTTGCCTCAGGAAACAACTAACTGACAACGTTCTGGAAAACAGAAAAGAAAATCTAAGAAAAATGAAGCAATTTAAAAAAAAAACTTTAAGACAGTTTTTATATTTTACCAGCTAGTTGATATTTATAAGTCACATCTCAGCTGAACTTCCAGAACCTCCTTGTCTGCAGCAGCCGTGTGCATTCGGCAGCTTCTTGTTGCAAAATAAGCTCGGTGACAGAGTGTTTACGCGGCTCACAATAGGAATAACATCTTCCCTCAGGCTCTTCAGGTTGGTCAGAGGTGTAATCAACCATGTGGTCAGACTCTATTGCTAACAGACAAACTAGATAACCAGGTGGCCCTGATTAATTTAGTCTTCATTCAGCCAGCGCAAAAAGCCTGAGCAAAGAGCAATGCATCACTGTTAGCAGCGTGGTCAAAGAGCGAGCCCACTGTGGTGTTCGACAAAATGAACATGTCATAGAAGCGTCCAGATTACCGTGAAACGGCATGAAGCAGGTTGAGGCTGGAGCCATAAATCAAGAGTACAATAATTGTGTTTTGCTGGACAGCAATCACCTGCAAATGCACCTCTTATTCGCACTGGTGTCATGTTACCGCTCCGCACAAGAAATGGCTGCATTCACTTGAGCCTGCCTGGTCACTCCTTCCCTCGGGGCCAGACCGGCCCCACAGTGCTGAGAAAAGATGGCATGTAAGGAAGACGCCCGGGCTTCTTTTGTTGTCCTCCTCCTTGGCGACGGCTCCAGGTTGTCTCAGAAAACCATAAACCGAACACTCAAAGCACTCAGGAGCAATTTATCAGCTCGTCATCACCTGCGGTGAACACATTAAACCACCTTGAAAGAGAGGCTTCCGCTTAAAAGCACAATTAAAGAGCTTTCATAACAGTGAAGGCACATTTGATAAGTGCAGCCTATTTTTTTTATTATTGCCATCTATCAAGATCAGTAGATATGATTTCTTCTAAGTGAGATAATATATGAATGATGTGCAACGTTCAGATGTACTGATAGATATAGATATAAGGTGAGGGGAAAAAAAGTACAATACCATGAAACTGCTCCAGGTTTGGTAACAATGAGAATCAATGGATTTTATTAGGATTTTGTGTGATACATAAGCAAAATGTGCTTTTTTTGTGAGTAAAAGAAAAAAAAAGTTATATATTTTTTTCATGTTCTGCTAATAAACTCTGAATAGCTTTCCAACACTCACTGAATGAAAGTGTCTCCACAGCATGGTGTTGCCACCACCATGTTTTACTGTGGGATAGCGTGTTCAGTGCGATGCCACAAATATCAACTTTGCGTGGCAACAAAAAATTTCTAATTTGTCATCACCTGACCAGTTTACACCCTCCTGCATGTTTCCTGTGTCCCCTATATAAAGTAAAGTTTAGTTTTGTTACGTGCCTTTCACAAAGAAAACCGTCACAATGCACAGAGAACTAGTAAAATAACTAATAAAAAGAAGTGCCCTAATAGCCAATAAAGCAGATAAAAAACACACAACGAAATGAGCATTCACCAGAAAACCTGTTTAAGCAAGAAAGTTTTTAACAGCTTTTTAAGAGTCCCCAGAGTCAACTAAACAGTTGTGGACTGTTTCACAACCTGACTTAAAAGCTCTTTCTCCCTTGGTTGTTAATTATAGTGTGTTGATCAATATATTTGCTCAAACATTAAATGAAACTTTATATGACTTTCTTTCAACAGTGACTCTCTTCTTGCCACTCAGATTTGTGGAGAGCACAATGTTGTCCTGTTGATGGATTCTGCCGTCTTTGCAGCTATTTTAGAGTCACTATGTGCGTCTCAGCTGATCCTCTGATTAATGCTCTGCTGTCAGCTAAGGTGGGATGCCCTACGTTGGTTGCGGTGGGGTTGCACGATGCTAGATAGACTTGGTAAATGTTGCAATAAAATTAAATCGTTTCATTGAGTTTGACACTGACATTAACCTATCACTAGGTTAATAGTGAGTAGTCCATCCAGCTATTGGGGAAAAATATCCATTTCAACAAAGTTTTATTGGAAATGTTTTTTGTTTTTGATTGCAGTCTGCTGTTTAGGCACTGAAATAATTTTGTTGTGGTTTATTAATGACTCGACCCGTTTATGACCAATTTATCTTCTAAATTGTCTTATTTTGAATAAAGAGTCTCCAAAATATGTTGCATAAAAATAAACTGTGCTTTAATAATTAAATCACAGCTGTTGGAGGTCAAGTTGCTTTCTGTGATATGAATATTGAACGCACTGTTACTGCAATAACGACACATTTGCAATATATTGTCCTGCTCTAGTTTGCAGTCGTATCATCCATATAGTCTTATGAATGGATGATACATTCAACACAGGTATTTAAAGCTTAGGATAGTTTAACCTTTAATGTACTGTAACCGAACAGCTGCATAATTACAAATAGGTTCACTTTATTTACAAGGTAACTTGTGAGAGCAAATGTTTCCATTGTGCTTTATTGAGGGGTATCAGTGTAGATGGGTTTAATACAAATGCATGCCAAACTCTTAAATTTATATTTGCAACAGTTATTTAAACTATATATTGGTTTACTTCCTCTCCAGAAGGCTTTTGTCAGTCCCATATCACATCTTAATAAAACACATTTAAGTTTATGACTGCATAGCAGGGCATTATATAATCAAAATATGCTTTGACACATGTAATGTCTGAACAGATGAAGCATCCTAACATTTAAGAGACAACCTTAAAAATGTGAAATTATTCATATTTTAACATTTCAGTGAAATCTTTGCTTGTAAATTAACAGCTGAACATATGTTCAGCAAGAAGTCGGGTGCAATTGTCCAGCTCCAGATAATGCACTGGCGCTGCTGACTCCGTGTTCCACATTTGACGCCTGCAGGGCATTCAAGAATTCCTCTGTGCAGCCTGGGCATTTAGTTTCACTGCAGCAACAAGGCCCAGAGGGCTTCATCCAAGTCAGTGGTTCCCCAGAGCAACGCTAAGAGAAAACTTAGTGACAGAAAAACTCTCTGCTAAACTTAGGTCTTAGAGGTCGTTTAAGTTTAACTCTGCATGTGCAGATTCTTGTGACCTTCCCTGCTGGAATGTTTAAAACATTTCCTTGGCCTCAGCCTTGACCTGCCAGCTCTTTGTGTTGCCTTTCAACACCCAAAGAGGAGGATAAAATAGAACAAAGTAATTGGGCTCTATTAATTCCTTCCCTCACTGCTCTTTTTTAAACACAAGACTTAAATTTACCAGTGCTGCTGTGGAGACGTTTCATGTAGAATGGCTGACTTTCTGTCTTTAGTGGGAACCCAAAATTCTTCAATCCATATTTTTTTGAAGTTTCCTGGCAAACCCCCATTACCTCTCAACATGGTCCTCACTTGTCATTCACTTTTAATGAAAGGATTCAGGAGGAAGTATGCAATGTATTGAGGATGGCACTGATGATCAGCTTCTAATCAGACCTAAGATGGAAATTTCCTCCACCACACCAGAAATAGTGCATGGCTGTACTCTCAGAGTATGTGTGTGCATGTGTATGGGTGTGCATGAGGCAGTCAGAAAGGAGACAATCCAGTGACAGGCTAATTTTTTGATTAGATTTTCATTAGCTCCTTGTTATCAACGATGGAACCCATTAACATGTCAGCATGCCCCTGTGGTAGCATCAGGGGCTTCCAGGGACGAAGGGCGCTGCCTCTTAATGACACACTGCCAATGTTTGGTCATCTGAGTTGACGTGACACTCGTAGATTTATCAGAGGAGAAAATGATGAATAACACAAACTCTCTTATTTCAAAACACATGACATTAGTACCAGGCATGAAGAGAATTTTATAGATATCTTTTTCGACAGACCAACTCAAAGTAGTGCATAAATGTGAAGAATTGTACTCTGAGGTGTTAGGATAATGAGTCGAGCTAAACATGTCAATATAAGAAGATAGTCTGTTTAAGGCAGCATACAGCTACATGTACATCTGCAAATTTATATTTTCCTTTGGAGATTAGTGAAGTGTTTTTCAATTGAATGTAAAGTCCTAGTGGCATGGAAATGTTTGTTCTTTACATGTTCTCCCTGTGCATGCATGGGGTTTTCTCTAGGTACTCCAACTTCCTCCCACATTCAAAACACATGACTGTAATTAATTCCTCTGCTGCCCTCAGCAGCATGATCAGCAACTACAATCTGGCTTTTAAAGTGTTTAAGCCCCGCTAAACTCTCCAAGCTAGTATCCCTTCGGGAACTTTGAGGTTTTATCACGCCTGGAGCTTTTCAGCGATGACAAAGCGTCTCTGCGGTGCTGAGTAATTTTACTTCTTCATTATGGTGCTGTGCCTGCTGACAGATGTGGCATTTATTCGGTTATGTTCACCTGGCGAGGAACATGTGGTGGCGTGTACCAGGTACTCCAGGAGTTTTCGTCTGCTACGTCACATCAAGGGCTGATGGATGGACAGGTGCCAGGCTCAGCCCAAGACGAGGCCACAGTCTACTGCCAGATAAATAAATCTGCGGCAGACACAGATAGACCACAGAGTCATCATAGTGACAGGCAGGCTGGAGCCAAAGGCAGGAGGCTGCAGGTCGGCCTATCCCAGAGGGTGTAATGTGCTTGTGATTAACTGTCAGTCCCCCTCGGTTTGGTGGGCAGCTCTATCTCAGGGCGAAGCACTCATCATCGTGACAGCTACTGTAGCTCTGACCTTGGCCTCGGCAAACATGCATCACATTTATTTCAATTAACTGAAACAATTAATGCCCAAGGAGGAGCAGGGGTTTGCTTCTTTTCGCTGCTGCACCAGTTTGCTTTTAAAAACCAGAAAATTACATGTACACATTGCAGAAGTGAAGGTCTCCTGTTGAAATGCGTTTTCATAATAAAAAAGAAAATGGGAACAGTGAAATAAGCCAAATTTAGCCTGATTTTCATTAACATTTTAGGCTTATTTTTTTACTCCTAATCAATGACGGGTCGGGAAAATCTCTGCCCCAAGTGCCTTTGACTCTTGAATAAAATAGGCCCTTTATTAATGCTAAGGAGAAACATTTTTTTTTTTTGCTACTTGTGTTGATGAGGTCTAATGCCTAAGGACTTTTATTGAATAAAACTATTCACACACACAAACGATTTTAATAAGTAAGCTACCTGTAAAATTGTAATTTGTTAATAATGTGAAAAATGTATTTCTTAATCCTCCAAATACCTGCTAAGATTAGATATGATTAAGATAAAAATTAACAATAATCAGTATAGACTTTCCTGGATGACGGCATTCCTGGTGTTCACCTTCACCTGATGATGTCAGCACATGACTTTTAGGAAGGTGAAAAATGTTGTTGCTATTGACACATACAGTAATTAACATCACATGAGTAGAGAATTAAATAAACATTGTTAGAGGCATAAATTATTATCACTTTTGGGTTTTTTTATGTGCATGTGGTATGTGGGTTGTGTGTGTGGGGGGAGTGTGAATGTGTGGGGAGGGGTGTAATAAATTAACTGAATAATTACAATTACTTTCACGTAGCATTTTAGCTTGAAATAATGCTAAATTAAACATTCAGGACTGCTGTCCTTTTATAACGTCTCGTCCTCTCTTTAAAACCTTCAGACTATTTTACGTGTTTGTGCTTCTCATTTTGAAATAGGAGTCGGCTTTATGTAATCTGGTGATTGAAAAGAGCAGGAGAACAAAGATTTGTGCTGGGGAGAAGCACATATTAGGTTTAGGTTTCTAAATGTTTTTCAGTGTTTTTCTGAATCAAAAGACCCTAAAAGGCTTTAGCCAGCTCTGTTTATTCTATAAAGTTGTTCATGTTATCTGAAGGATACTTTGAAACACTAATTTAGTTTGTATTAATAACGTTTTTTTTTAAGTACCTTCAGTCCTGATGACCTCTTCCAGACATGGAAAAAAAACACCCCAAGAAAAGGCAAATGGAAAGTAAATATGTATCATTCTTGTGGATTTCTATTTTTAATTACCACTCAGAAAAACTTAACATCACTGCTACCTCCACACTTTTAGAGTGTGCTTTTTAATGTATGCACCGTACATCTTTAGTTTCCCACAATAAAAAACTAAGGTTAAGACCTTTGCCCAAGTACGTGCCATTTAAAGGCTTTGATACAATCCGCAGATGCTTCAATTTAATGGAAAGTCCCGCTGCACCACGCCGGGGGAGATCCATAAATAATACACCTGCAACACGTCTTCAAGTTGCAGAAAACACCAAGGCAATTGACAAACTCTCACTTTTCAATGCCAAGGCTAAACCACAAAAACCACGGCACTGCGAGGTAAACCAACTGAAGCAAAGAGCGCCTGAAAATATTTCCCTGCATATGCAGAGAGTGAGCGATTCAATCTTCATTCTGCGGTATTCCCGAGATGTTTTATGCAAATTAATGAATGCTGCAAAGCGCCATAAGCACAGCACCGTGATTGTAGCTGTCACATCATGAGAAATGCATATTGTTCGAAAGCAAACAACTTCTGTGTTTGTGTGGTGCCCGTGCTTCTGCATCACAGTATTTTACGGAAGCCGTGACTAACTGCACAAGCCTGTTTTAAAAACAATAGAGGCTGAATTTTCTCAAACAGATGAAGACTTTTTGTAGAACAAGCAGGATAGCCCTCTGAAATGATGGCATGCTTATCTGTCGAAGTAAACAGCATCTGGTAGTCATTCAGAAGAGCCACATTTGCACACAGAACAAGTTCTGATGCCGCATGAAAACTGTTTTCACAAAGACAGTGATTGTATTTTTAAGTTTAGCTTTTGTTTTGGTTTCTTTTTGTTTTTGTCCAACTTTCATCAAAAACACTAGTTTTTCTTCATACGACTTTATATCAACTTAAAACAAACTCTTATTCCACTTGGGTGGCATCCCAAGTCGCTACGGTGCGCAAGCCCCACCAGGTTGTGTCACAAAAGAGTGATGCGTAACCGGAGCAAGGTAGGAGGGGGAAAACAGCTGAACATGTGTTTGTATTTCTATGTAAATATGCTTTCTGTCTGGAAAAGTTTTTTTTGTTTTGTTTTTCATTTTATTACCTTGTGGACCGAAGGCTGAGGTGAGAAGAAAAATACTTTACAGGTAGACGATTTAAAAGTGAAGGTTCAACTAAAATACAGTGACTATAAAAAAAATGACAGAGAAAGGATGATCACAGAGTAGAGCTAATTGACAGAAATCCTATTCTGTAAATCCAAAAGTATTTCTCTCAACACAGCTGAATGATTTAGAAGAGTATAAGGTGTAAAGCTGCTAGTTTTCTTGGCGTGAGAAGCCATGAATGTAGCCGCATCGCTACCCGTGCGGCTGGACGAACCACTGCACGGATGCAAAGTGGCAACATTCCCTACAAACTCAAGGTAGAAATCGCTTTAAATCATCATAACCTAAGTATTGTGAATATTTATTGAACTCGTCATTAACCAAAATTTACTGGCGTTGAAAAGTTTCTGTTGTGTTAATTATTGTAATTTTTAAAAAGGGATTAATTGGGATCATTAATTACAAAATCTTAGATTGATCATCTTCCTCTTTCAAATGAAAGTAGGCCTTACAACTCCAATTTGGACATAAAATCTTTCTATTTAGCTTGTTCATGTTAACAGTTTACCTTTGTTTATTATTGCTACATCCACAACTATTTTGTGGTGTCTGAGTTGCAGCTAAAATGCAAAAAATAAGGAAGGGAATAAAACACTGGAAAACAAATTAACTTAATACAACAGGGCAACAAAACAGCACAGACCTGCACTTTATAAGACTTTGTGTTTTCAGCACAATGCCTCAAGTGCAAAGCTATACAATAAGGAGTGATTAAAACACCATGATGCAAAAAACAAATTCAGACAGTATTCCTCTTGACTTTCTCCTGCATTCACAACTTGCTGTTGTGTCACGTTTCATTTATGATTTTCTTTCTTTTTTTTTTTACATTTATCTCCAAAATTCAGCTTTTTTTGTTTCACTCTGCCTTTTTCTCCACTCACTGCACCTTGAGGCGAGTAGCTGACGAGCTTAATGTGCTCCGGCTCTGTAATATTTGTCCTCCAGCATGTTAATAGTCTCTCAGACTTACAATGAATATACATTTAATACATGGTGAAACACAGTGTTATTCAGTTAATATATTTATATATATTTTGATGACACAATGTGTCCTTGTAAAGAGCCCACAGAGAAATGAGAAAATAATTGCCTTTTCAACATGAATGTATTGCGTTCCTGTTGAAGTGTCAGTGTTCGGTGGCTCTATTTTCTGCTGTCAGCGAACCGCGAGGGGATTTTAGACAGGCAGAACTCGCAAAGTGCTAAATTTACAGAAAGGTACCAGAATCTCTGGAAAGTTCCTGTAGCTTTAAAGATCAGTTTAAAACAATCAATAAAAGACAAAAAGCAAAAAAAACCCATAGATGTTGAATCTCGAAGGACAAGTCAGATTCTTCTACACCTCATTGCCTGCCAGAGCTGCTTTTTTTTCCACACCTCTTGGTTTAAAAGGATCAGAATCTGTCAAGTGCCAAACTCTGAAGCGCGTCCACATGGCCATTAGGCAGCCATGGAGATTGTGGAGTTTGCTTTCAGGGGTTTCAGTCAGAGCGGCTCTGAAAAGCCCTGCCAACCCTCAGCCTAGGGGAGCTCCCGCAAGCTTAGGACCCCATTTCTGCCCGAACACCCGGCTGCACTCATCAGCCAGTCTGTCTGCAATCAACAATAAAGCCAGATGGACTGAGACCGAAGAGTCTACTGACTGGTTCTATATCACATCCAGCCAGGAGGCCAGGGATTAGGGGTGACTTTGTTAATCAATGAGGCACTTACTACCACAGGTGAATCTGATGGAGATCGTTTACAATAACGTCCTTACATTCATATTCAAGTTTAAGCTTAAAATAATTCCCAGTGAGGTAGGTAAATTTAAGTCATAAAAAATGCACAGCAGAAAAAAAAACATGGCTTACTTTCTTCTGAGTAAATGCCTCTGGGACAAATCAAGATTTTTTTTGATATGAAGTTTCCAGGCTCAGTTTTTTCATCAAAGAGGCTACACAGTTTTACTACAGTACGAACAAAGACAGCACCTTTTTTCTCATCTTGCTGTGATAAAGACGAGCATTAGCATATGCTTTGGAATAGAAAAAAATCCACTAACATTTCACTCTACTAAAAAGTCAGTCATTAACAATACTTGGATTGGTTTTTGAGGCAAACCTGCCACACAGTATGGCGGACATGTTGATTTGTCATGTCTGCGAGGCAACAAGATAGGAAATGTAAAAATACGAACTCCAGCAGGAGGTTATTCATCAATTTTAATAAAAACACAAACACCAGGGATTGAAAAATGGTCAGATTTCCTCTAATGTCATCCCAGAATTTCAGCAGAAAGTTGACAAAGTGGACTCTATGACCACCAACACAAATATGTTTATATTCACAACATAACCTCTAGTATTTTTCTGGACACTGAACAATGAACTAAAGACCTCTGAGAGAAAAGTTACATACAAGACAAATTCAAAAAGCTTCTCCAGCCCATTACCCAAAGTGCCTATTAAGCTTTTTTCATTCATTTTGACTGCAGTCGAGTAAAGTATCATTATAAAAACGAGATACTGCATTCCACGAGTGTCATATATGACAATAGTTTCGAAAATGTCCTTCTTCGCCTGCATGAATCTACTATAAATACATATGGGTGATGAAATTAAATTATTAAGCTGTCAAATAAGATGGCCCAGATTAAGTGTTTCTTCTCAGTGTGTAATTAATTCATTCCAGTCCCCCAGCGAGCCAGTTTTTAATAAGAACCCAAGGATTATTCATGTATAAGGAGTTAGTCAAAGAAGAAAGACATAAAACTGGGAATATGACTTTTCTGTGTCATCTTGACAAGTTTCAGACATCTAAAGCTGGTTATTGGACGAGGCAGATACTGTATTAACATGCATGTCGATGATTTGCTCAGCAACTTTTGTGAGCTGTTATGACAGGAGATACAGACTTCCTCCAGGGTTTAGCACAATCTCCGTTATCGTTTTACTTCTGCTCAGAGGATAATTTGCTATGACTGCATTTCATAAAAGTCCTGCCTAATATCGCCAAGTCCAAATCTCATTTATTATGGTTTGACCAAAAGTTCCTCACAGAGGCTGTATGCACAAACGACAAGGTCTATGCTGATCCTACAGCTAAATGTTCCAGACAAACAGACATATTCTTGCTGATTTTCCTGTTTTTAAAGACAGGGAGATATTGTGCGACCAAATGCCCACAATAGGAAGAGCAGATTGCAAATTTTCATGCTTTACTGTGTCCTGATGAGTCTCCCAGGATTCCTGGTGAGATGAGGAGGCGCAGACACACAGGGAATGCCGAGCATAAAGCAGCCTTTGAACTTTGGCTTGAGTAAAACCTTTACAGCGTCAGAATGAGGATTTATATCTGCCCCTCTGCCTCTGTAAACAAGATGCTTCAGTCCTCTTGTCTGTCAAAATACACAAATCTCCATTTTCAATGTGGGCTCCAGGCATAAACACACACATGCACTGAACAAACACAACAACAGCACCATTTGTACGTGGAAACTAATTTAAGCTTTTCCGTTGTTGCTTCGTCTTTGAAGTGTTCTTCTGCTCCTGCTGCTGGTGTAAGGCTGTTCGACCCTCTAAAGCCCATGAAAACAGGATTAGTCTAGCCTCGCCTCCTAATTAATTGTTGGGATGTTTGGCTAATAAATCTTGGTTATCGGGCCCTTTAATCTTAGCGGGAGATAGCATGGCTCCAACCCAGCCGCTGGAATTTTTAACAGTCTGTGGGTTCTGTAATCAGGCTCCAAGAAATGTTGGGGGAGTATCTTTTTTTTTTTCTGCTCTCATCTCCTGATTCAATTAAAAATAGATATGCGAGTAACTGCAAAAATTGGGCAACATTAGATAAGTCTCTAATTGGATGGATATATTCTGCACAAGTTTCCTTTTTCTGTTTTACTGTGGAAGAAGGCAGGGAAATAAATGACAAAAAGTCTTTGCTCACTTTAACTTGAGCTGTGGAGATAAAAACAACAGGGTTCTATATACTAGTAGGTAAGGTCTTAAGGTTGACATACTGGCTGACTATAAAGTTAGAAAAAAAAAAAAAGCCTCTCCCACACCCCAGGGTATACAAGCCTACAGCAGTGAGCACACGTTTAGGATGTTCAACCGTTCTTGGCCTTGACAGGCAGCTCACCTCTCCTGAGATCTGGAGCCTAATATTTTAGTCTGGTGCTTGCAGCAGACGTGTGAGAGGGCATTTATAATGGACCAACCAGAGCTGAGAAACAGAACTGCAATGTCATCTTATTCTCCATTTCATAACTACAGCTAGGTGTAAAATAAGTCTCGGTGCTACACACAGAAAGCACATTTTGGGGCGAGAGAAAAAAATTAAAGAAAGAAAAGGAGCAGATGAGTGAGAAAGAAGACGTTGCACATCATCGAGAGAGAGGGGCTAATGTGCCGGTTGAAGACTGAGACTGAATCTCAACAACATAAAAATTTTTATTTATTGTAGGCATGTGGATTATTTTTGATTACTAACATTGTTGAGCGCTTTGACCAGGACAGTCGCTTCTAAAGCTGTACAAATTCACAACTCAGGTTGGAGAATCTCCACAAGAATGTTAAGTCAGATTTTTACGCACCCTAAAATCTGGAAATATTGTGTTAACTGATTGTTCAAAGAAAGTCTAAAGAAATACATATTTTATCAGTCATGTTGGGTGGAAACGTTTTGAAGAAGGTGTTATGAAGAAAAAACAACATCCTGAACGCACCAATTCCACCCTGAAACAGGGTGGTGGGTCATCATGTTGAGGAAATTGCTCCTTTTAGCAGCCAGAGTGCAATCCTGAAAGAAAACCTGTTAGATGCTGTCAAAACATTCAGAATGGATTTGAGGTTTAGCTACCAGCAGGATGTTCCTAAAGATACACCCAGAGTTTCAACGGTATGGTTTAGGTGAAGATGTCCTCACAATGCACAAATACACACAAAACGTCACTGGATTTTTACGTTCGAGGCATAGCCAAAGAATATTTTTATTAAACAAAGAAGGTAAATATCTTAAGTTTCTTTCATTGGTAAAACTTGGAGAATGCAGAGGTTTTTTTAAATGGTTCCAAAATTCCCAAATCTAATTAACAAAAATAATAACAGAGGTTCCACAAAAAATCGTAGGTCTCTTTTCTGTAGTTTCAAAATCCAGATATAATCTTAAGTCTATCTTATCCTACTAGTCAAAATGTTTCCATAAGTGTGACAGACTAAGGGTCGCAGGATTTGCAACTTTTGCATTTTTCAGTAAATCATATCAGAGATTGACAGCGAGGATTTATCCTGTTGTGTAAAATGCAGACGCAAAGTCAGAGGAGACACTGCTAAGCTTCTCATGTTAAAAAGGCTAAAGCTGGCTGCTGCATCTGAAAATCCACTTGACGGAGAAACACCGACACCGAGTCAACTACTCCAGCTGACTTCATTTTGTTAGACTGACGACAATACCACGCAGCAGAGAACAAGAGGCGATAATTAATATTCTGCAGAATAAGTTAATTGACAATTAAATTAAAATGGGTTTTGCATTAGTATTAAAATCTTCCACCACTGTGTAGATCACCTTAAATAACTGCAACATCATTTAAAAGGCTCTGCATGCTTTGTTTTAGCAGAAAGAGAGGATTCTAAAAGAGGGAAAATGTAAATGTGTTCACACCGTCACATTATTTAGAACAAGAAATGAAAACAATGAAAAATGAAAATGTAAGTACGGTGTGATTAAAATCTATCACATCATGTGACGTATTATATGCGACTACATTAAACTGTGCATCAAGCCCCATTTGATTACATCTGGGAGAATGAATACCTTTAATACGTTTTTAGATGCATTATTAGATCAAAAACTACAACTTTTAATGCACTTAATGTCCCAAAGGCTATCTCACATAAACTATGTGAAGTCAATGTGATTTAAGCAGAACACATTAGCTCACTATGTGACTGACGTCACTTTCCTGTCGTGAACATGAATGTCAGAAATTAATATTAACTGAATTCAACTTCAGGGCAAAACGGAGCTTTGCAATTAGGGTCGTCTAGGACGACCATAGATATTTCATAAAAGTGAGATGTGTTTATTCCTCGCATTTTCAAATTATAAACCTAGATTGGTCAAACCTGAAGAGGAAAATTCTCCACTGAACACAGATTTTTTAAATAATTTCTAAGTGTGATGAGATTTATAAAACTTCAGTTCTATTTTTAATGATAATGATAATGAGCAATAATTTGAGAAAAAAAAAACAAATAAACAAGTGGTATTAAGTATGTATTTAAACAACCTGACAAGTTAACTTTCCCACATCAAGTTAGTTTTGGAACTATTAAAAAAAAGTATTCTACGCTAATTACAAATTTCCTATAATGCAGATAATGATTTGTGGAAACTTTACATTTGGTCATTATAAAAAAAAAGCTTATAAAATATCAATCATGACCTGAATGCATCATTACAGGCCCAGTAACAATGCAGCTGTTTACATGTAAAAGTGTGATGCAGTGGTACATATGGGACTAACAGCTTTGTCAGGATCAAAATGCTGGACCACACAAGCTGAAACCTTTAGTCTGCTGATAATGATTAGGCCAATTTTTAAACCGGCAATCCTTAATATGTGTGAGTTTGCATTTGAGGTGCGAGTGATCCTGAGCTGGGACAGCTCTTCTGCTTCAACAAAGGCACCAAATTAATTAGGTTAAGCGATGTGCAAGTCCCACAGATGTTTTTGTGCAGCCACATAAGAGGCATCCAGCTGCGCTTCACAGACTGTGCTGCTGTCTCAAAGAGAACCCATCAGACGGGAGCAGCAGGACGACCTTAAAATCTTTTATTTCTCGCAAGCTAGATCTCGAAATTCCCTGTTTTCTCTCAGCTGAAAAACATTATAAGCAAAGCATATAAAAGAATATGAGTTTCCACTGAAGTTATGATTATAGTCTCTTGTATTGCTCCCTTCAGAGAGCGTGGCCCTCAGCAAGGTGACGAGGAGGCAGCCTACACAGCAGTGGGAGCTGGAGCTTCATAATTGTACTGTCACAATAAAACTGATGCAGAGCTTCTAGATCTCAGCTCACGGCGTCGCATCGGAAGTCACTCAAGTGACGTGAGCAAGAAGAGCCTGTGTCGGAGTTTTGTTTCATTTCATAAATCACTGACGGTGTCTGTAAAGCGTGCGCTGTGCCAGCACGCCGTATGCAAACGAGACGGCACGCCACAGAGGTTTGGTGCCAAGTCTTTTGTCCAGCGTGTGTGTGTGTCTGGTAAGTATTTACAGGCAAGTGCCACTGTCTTTATTCCAATTATCTGATATTAATATCTGGGCAAATTCTGTCAGACAGCTCCTAGTGGTAAACACGGCAGCAGTAATTAGCTGTGACAACTTGGGAGTTTTCCTCCGAGGGACATGGTCTCTACAACCATTATGAGCAACATCAAGACAGCCGAGACCACAAAGTCGCAATAGAGCTACCTCGCTGAAATCTCTGATATTTTTATATCCTCGTAATGTTATGAGGTCTTTATTTTTTCTCTCTCTCTCCAAAGCAATTCTGAGGGTCCAAGCTAAAGCGCTCTCGAGTACGAGCTGCCACATTTTCACATCACCGTCACAAAACACAGCCGTGACATTCGCATTGTATAATTGCAGCCAGTATTTGCAGAGGTAGGGGTGCTGTGCAGAATTTGATAGAGGCAGTAAAGGCTGTAATGATGAGAAAAGGCATCAAACGCAGTAATCTTACAGACGCCATAAAGCCCCCATAAGGTACTCCTTAAAATGAATATGCCTCCTTCCCGAGGCGGCTGGATCCTCCTTATTCCTCCTCTTGCCATCTAGCCTGACATTTACAGACAGAGAAGAAAAATATTCTGTCTGTGCTAACTCCAGCATTAGGGGTTCTGTTCTTTCTCACGCATATCATCTTCTCAGACATACCACCAGCCCCTTGCTCGCTGGTGACAGTGCAGAATCCCCGTGCGAGGCAGCCTTTCCTCGACTAATTCTTCGGTTCTGCCTTTGGAGGAAAGGACAGAGATGAAAAGGAACGTTTAAATTTAAAGAGTGTCCTGTCGGAGAATGTCATAATGGGCCAAATTATCATAGCAAAGAAGAACATTTCCTTTTTCCATCCAATTAGGTAAAATTGTACAATTTTTCTCCATCGCTATCGTCAAGATGTGATGGCGGAATGGGAGTTAGAGAAGAACACTGCAGATTGCAGAAATCCATCAATTTATCAACATGCTAATGTGATGAAACTGGACAGGAAATCATTCGAGTAGCCATGTTTAATTTTTCCCTCTATTGCAATATCGCTGTTTTGCATATAGTGGATGTTGCAGCCAGCAAAGTAATTTCTACTGCTTCAACACATTTTATCTGGATTTTATACAAGAAAAGTGAAATAGAAGAGAGAAATAAATGTTGTTGTTTTTTATATATGTATATATGTTTTGGGAGTTTTTCAACTTAAAAAATAAGGAAAAGTGTAGCATACATTTGTATTTAATCCCCCTTTAGTTTGAAACTCTTACAGCACAGTGAATGAAATCAGAAGACTGTAGGAGATATAAATAAAAAACAAATTCAGTCCAATAGTGTGTCATTTCATTTAAATACTGTACAAATACAGCTGTTCTCTGAAGGCTTTAGAGGTTTGTTGGAGAAAATCAGTGAACAGAAGAAGAATAAAGACCAAGGAACACAGCAGAAAAACCACAGGGATCATTGTAGGGAACTTTACAACACATCCATTTTATAAAACAGCACAACAAAGGTGAAATAGCCTAAACTATCCAGAAAAGGAGCCAGGAAGTACATAGCTTTGGAGGAGATGCAGAGATTAGCAACTCATGTTGAAGAATCAATTGACTGGTGGAGACATGCCCCTACAGGCTTGTAGATATAACTGCAGTAAAAGTTTAACAAAAAATACTCAAATAAAGGGGCTAAATACAAAAATCACAATCCATGTTACTTACACTTGACCTTTATGCAGTTCTTGGTTGGTCGCTTACAGAAAACCATTGCAAGTTTCTAGCTGTGTCCCAATAAATGCGTAGAAGTTCAAGGGGCATTAATCCTTTTGCAATGCATCACAACCTTACAGAGATGATCTCTAAAGAAGGGGGGGTTTAAGCACATAGTTTGCAGAAAGGCACATTTTTACATTTGTCCTCACTTTTGTGACCTGCATAAAAGCGCCATTGTAGTGAGATAGCAATATAAAGCAGAGCAGAGAGGCTGCGATTGAGACCGATATTATGATTGCACCAAGCTAACTTATTCTCTCACAGGAATAAAGTATGATACACAAACTCAAGGTATCTGTCAGCAGTAAAAGTGCAGCTCGCTTTAACTTCAATTTAAAAATCGTGCGCCACACAGACTGCTGGCCTCCCTGAATCAGAAGGAGGGGGAGGAATTTAAAGAATTTAAATCTGCTTTCTACAAAGCCTGTCATCGTGCTCTAATACTGTATTAGCTCTTTGAAGGCTGCCAGTTCACAGAATCGTCCCCTTGAAGTAAAATCCCTGTGAAACAAAGGCTTTTTTTAATTGTTTAGTTCATTAAAACACCGCAAGGCTTTGACCAGTAACAGAATAATTTTTTTTTTAAAAAGACATAAAATAAAGTCAATGACTTTACGGTAACTAATTAATCTTTGTTGTCCTTCAACTCTCAGTGTCTCCTCTTTATTTGAGTTTTTAACAGTTTATCTGAAAGCCAAAACACTTCATTTGTATTAATGGAGAATAATAAAGTTTGGCGAAGCTTGAGAAGCTAATTATCTCCAGTCTAGTCAAAGGAACGGAGATGGACAGCATACTAAACAGTCTGGCGTGTAGGAAATGGAGATCGAGTGTGCGTTTTTGTCAGATATTAATTTTAATAAAATATCACCTCTCTAACCAGTCTGAATAAGGAAGTTTATTGGGTCTCACTTTCACCATCCATTCCCTCATATTTCCCCTCCACGTCGTACATCATTAAGATCGCCCGAGGATGAAGAAGAACATTTCCCCTTCCGAGCACTATTTATATCCAAGCGGCTCCAGCTTGGAATCCCAGTAAAAGACAAGCAACAAATTCAGAGAGAGCACTGGACCCTTGAGACCTGAAATAATATATTACTTATTGTGGATAATTCAAATAGCCATCCATACGCAGTTAGTCATTCTGCTTGCATCAGGCCTTTCCCATTCATTATCATATCAGTTAACATGATTTAATGCAAATGGCTCCACCCAGAAGCGGCGCCCAGATATCAATTACTGACAGGGAGTTGTGCGCGACAAGAGTTATTATGGTAACGGCGCTGAATTAAATTGCACCACAGAGGAAGTTTGTGAATGACAGCAATGGATGAGACATTAGCAGGGAGCACGGGGGAGAGGAATAAAAAGCTGCATCTCCTCTTCTTTATTCTCTAAAGAACCCTCTTGACACTTGACGAGCCACCAACCAGACGCCGACTCGAGAGGATCCAACGTCTCGAATCAATGTTATTCCAACAAATGGTGATGAAATAACCTATACTCAGAGGCTCTCCGTGCAATGGGATTGCCACCCACTATCTACAGAGAAAACACACTGAAATCATTAAGTCTCGCAGCGGCGAATCAATGGCTTCATACAGATTCGGCTCATGCAATGCGCTGATATGTTTATCTCTGCAGTTATCGAGCTCTTTGCCCGACCCATGATTATGGTAAGGACACTTCAGGAATAAATTACAGCTTCGGAGTGATGCCGTGCCTCACAGAATTATTAATCCCTCTTAAACTTATCCACATGTTTTTTTTTTTCTTTTTCAGAATTACAAACTTTAATGTTTTCATCTGGGGGTTTGTCTGACAGACCAACACAACGTGATCCATGATGGTTGTTTGGAAGGAAAAGAGTAAATGGCTTTCGGATTTAAAGTATCTGAAAAGTGTGGCATGCATATGCCACAATTCCTGTGAACACTTTTCACAGTAGTTACAGCAGTACAACTTCTGATAGAAGAAACTTTTCACATCTAGAAAATGGCATTTTTGCAAAAAGAAAAAGTCCAGATTGTGTCTCCTGGATTGTTGAAAACTGCAGAAGGGAATTATTTTGGCTCAATCCCATATTTGTAGAGCGTAGAACTAACAATTGTTCTGCAGACAGATTATCACACATTAACACCAGCTGATCACTAATCACCATGAGTCTCTTGGGTGAATCTCTGTTCAGTGGTCTCCTATAACATGACGAACATAAATTTCTCCAAAGCCTCATCCCTCACCTGTCCTCATGTTTGATCCCTCACAAATCTCTGAGGCATTTAAGGAAAAACTGCTCTGACACAGAGATTAGATTACACACTATTAACCATTTGAGGAATGGACTCAGAAGTCCATTTGAGGACTTCTGAGTCCTCAAATGATAAATAGTAAATGACAAATATTTGCTGGGGTTTTTACCTATTTTGAAAATCCAATAGTAAACATGGGATGAATTCAGAATATTTCAGTATTTATCTTTATCTTCCACTTCACAAATATGCACCACGATTAGTTGGTCTACCACATGAAACACCAACAAAATATACTGAAATGTATGGTTGTTGCATGAAAAAAATGAAAGGCAAAAAAAAAGAAGAAAGAAACGTTCACGAGGTATAAATACTTGCCAGGCACTGTACGTGCTCTGTCTGGAACAGATTATATAAATATGTAACAAAATCAGCTATTCTGTTTTGGATCAATGACAGAATCATCAAATGCTTTGTGGTTGTGAAATTCACGATGCAACCTTTCACGAGTTCCCTTTATCAGAGATGAAGAGTCGCTGAAGATGTTTTGCAAATCCTTCCAGTTGCAACCATCACGAGTTGATTATCCCCAGGGGAACACACATTCATTTATAAGCAGATGGTGGCAGCGTCGAACTCCCACAGGAGATCACAACAACATTTTCCCCCCTCCTTGAAAAACAGTCGAGCACACTGCGGAAAAACAGAATACGCAGGAGAATAAAGCCTTTCAAACAGAAAGTCAGTGAGCCGGCATAGATAAGTGCAACATTTTCATTAAATAGTAAAATGAGTTTAGTCATATAAGAAAATGCTTCTGTCAGGAATTCCAATAAACCGAAAGAACTCAAGACATTTTTTTTAATCAAACTGCAGCATCAACTTTGACATAGTTTACAATAATGTGATATTATTTTCTGCAGACCCTCGCTTTCAGCTCCCCCAGTCTGCTGATAAAGCAGTCAGGTATGAAATCAGCCCAGGAGCATCACAATTGAGATGAGATCAGTTTTATGCAAATTATCAGAGATTGAGCGTGATATTAAAAGCTTTAGTACTGACAGTATGTGACTCTATTGCCAATATTAATGTTTAAGAACAAATCAATCTGCTTCAAAGAAATGCAACCATTTTAGTATTAAAAATGGACTCCGGTTGAAAATCTCTTTTAAAAATTATTCATTCATTCATTCATTCACTGACCAACTATAGATTCAGCATTGCAAATATTAAAGCTGCAATTTTAATATTAGACAAAAGAAAAAATATATATATATTTGTTTCACAAGACCTTTTCAGAATCCCTTCAAAGTATTATTTATTCATGCTACCCACGGTTATTCACTTTGGCCTGCACTCATGGAGGATGTTTATTAGGTTGAAGTTTAAAAAGAAAAAAAAAAACAGCCTAAGGCAAAATTGGCTAATTGTTACCAAGTCACGTCCAGTGCTCAGACTAGTTGTTATGAAAGATAATTACCATGTGTGAGAATGTTCAAACAGTACTTTGAGTTCTGGATCTCCGTCTAAGACATCAAAGTCAAACTCGTGGCATCCAGCGTTTCCTCCGAACCCTTTTCATCAGACTAGATAATGGCACGCTAATCCTACATCAGCCCTGGATGTTGACACAGGATTTAAACTGTGTACTGCACAATCAGCCAAAAATAATTACTCGATCCAAGCAACTGTCTATTGTCCTGATAGATAAATATTAACACATTAACTATAATATGTGATTATTGTTGTCTACAGAAAGCACAACTGACTCTTTAGTGAATGCTAAATAAATTCATTTTACAAAATTAAAACTTAATTTCAACTTAATTTATAAAAAAAAAAAGTATGAAAAAAAAATCGCCCTACAACGATGAGCTATGTTAACGGAAATGTTTAAAATGCTTGCTTTGCTATACACCAATTTTAAATGTTTTTGTAAAGGCCTGATAATACTGGTACCAAAATTATAAAAATATGTAAATTCATCTTTAGAAATGTAGAGTTGCCATCCATATTTTTGGACTTTATAAAGAAACTCTACAAAAGAAGAAATAAAAGCTCCTACATGATAATTTAGTCAATGGTGTTCTAGATAACAACACTGCAACACAAACTTCACTTTCACCTCTTCAATTGCTTTTATCACAAAAATGCAGGAGTAAAAGTATCAGCACACAGAGAATAGGTTGTCTAATTGAAAGGTGTGAATAAACAAAAATATAAACTAGAATACAGTGACAACTCGTGTCAAGTGAAAAAATATCAAATTATTTTTCCACTTTTAAAACCAATGAGTGTCTTTGTGAAGAACTTTTACTTCTGGAGCATTTTTTACTCCTATGAGGAATTTATATGTACTGGCAAAAAGCCAAAGCCAGGCTTTGATGAGAAATGCTTACATACTGACTGCTATGGTTTCAAACTTCTGGCTAGTGCCTGTGATCAGGGTAAATTTCCTGTGAGGTGCAGTGCAAAGCAAGTGGCACAGTCACTTAAATATACCAGGAGTATTTAGATCCATCACATAAAGAAAACTTCACACAATCCCAAGATCACCAAAGAGATCATGGGATGGTCAGAGAGAAGAGAAGACAGCAAATCTTAAATATTTAGAGAAACTTCAAAGCGAGAAAGAGTGAGGAAAAAATTCCTTTTTAAGTTAATTTATGTTCACACTGAATTCATGAAGATGCTTAAAATCTTTTAATCTTTTTTTTGCTTACTGAGAAACGAACACAGCCTGTGCCTGAACAACTGGTAAAATATTCTGTTTTACAAGTGTTCCTCTGATGTCAGAGCACTGTTGGCACATTAACATTATTTAGCTGTGGATAAATAAGAAACAGATCTAACTAGGTTTTAAGTTTAACTGATACGTAATGTTTTTTGCACAGACAGAAAAATTACATTCTCTACTGGTTTGAGAAATCTATAAGGTCAACTAATCACAGCTTTGTCTGTGATTTTTGTGTTGCTTAGCCCCCCGAACCACCTCAACATGGCAGATATAATAATTATAATTTAAGGTCTTTTTCCACTATGAATACGTTTTCTAATAATCAGAGTAGTTTTCTATGTCATATTTGTTTCTACTTCACCTACCGGTGTAAAAAAAAAAAAAAAGACTAAGGTAAAAGAACTGTGGAGTCACGCAAGAATATAATTATTACATTATGCGTTATAGTCTCAATGTTGAAGATCACATCTTTTTGTTGCTGCTGAGAGAAAAGCATCTCTTTACTCCTTTTTTTTCTCTCACACAAACTCTGCAATACCCTGTGAGCAGTAGGCAGTCAAGGATGAACAAGTCTGACAAACTTCTCATGGTCAGCAGAATAAAGTTCCATCTAGCCAACACTGACTTTTTTTCCTCAATGTTTTTTTAAGGTGCATCTATACAGTATTATTCCTGTGTTTCCAAAAAATGATGTAATACTTGTGCTACACTTAGAGGGGTAAAAAGCCTTAAGACTAACAATATCAGAGTTTCAAAAGAAGAAGATTGACAACATGAGAAAATTAGTGCTAGGCTAACCAGCGGTTGTAGATTTGAGATTCTTTGGTAATGTCTTTGACGCCATGTTCTCCTCGGTCAGCAGCATCCTGAGCTTATAGGAGGTATAAACAAAGCAGAAAACCTCAGCATTGCTATGGTTGCTGCTTTGACGGGGCTGCATTTCACCCAAGAAACACTGGAGTGGAAAGACAGACAGAAAAATAGCCCAGTGGTGATTGATGGTTGGTGATAATTTGTTTCCTAATTCTACCCTTAACCCGAGTTGAGGTGGAATGAAGAAAAAAATTGGGCTTGAGCCTTTTTTGAATATGTGCATTGTGATTTTGTGAAGTGAGCATGCAGTAAAGCAGACAGGACAATCAGCTAGTGCATACTCTTTAGTGCCCAACGCAAAATATAGTTTAAGCTTTTTGACACCATTTCAAATCCATTTTCCTTGACGACAATGAAGTCTGAAAATGGATAACCCTGCTGTTGTACACTAAGGCAACACATATCTGCCTTTCCTCAGTTATTTCAACACATTCAGACACAGCATATCAATCCATTCATTTCTCTGTTGTCAGTAAGCTGTGGCACAGTGCATGTAAGTGAGAAAGATTTTATAATTAGAGTCTTTTATAATCAGGCAATGGTTGTGACTATTTTCTGACAGGTTTGTCTGTGTGGGCTTCCACTGCAAGGCTGCAGTCAAATGCTAACAGCACGTAGGACCAGGATCCTGCTCTTCTCTCCATTTTTCACATTGGATTGCTTAAATCTTGTGAGACCACGTTCAAAAACCAACCCGCCTTGCTGGAGATTCAGTGCATCTTAATTGAAGAGAAATTACTGAGAGTAGGATCATAAAAAAAGAAGAATGGGACCTTTTCTGGAATGTAAAGTTCTGACAAGAAATTTCAAGAATTGTTATCCTGCAATGGTAGAAAATACGTTTGCTCACGAGAGAGAGCCATTTAAGACAAACACTGTGCTGTAGGCAGACCCTGACGTTTTCATGTGTGTCTTTGCTTATCGCTCTGAGTAACAAACCATCTGGTGTGTCGGGTTACATTTTTATGGCATTTGACCCCATCTTCTTTTACAAGCAGTCAAAGAGTTTGTAAACTTGCACGACAAATGAGAGATAAACTTAGAAACAGCTGTTTTCCTCTGCAACTCGGCAACGTAAGCTGAAGTAAATGAGCATTTCATCCCTTGTACTTTTCTGTATGCAAATGGTGCATTTTAAATCTAATGACAACCAACAAATAATCATTAACAATGACTTAACACAATAAACAAACTAATGGCTGCATATATTTAGAAACATAGAATCACAGAGTAAAGCTCCAGACCTAAATTCAACAGATTCTTGAGGGAGTCTATTTGCAAATCTGGTCGAGTCCAAATACGTGCAGCTGAAATTGCAGCAATTTTACTTTAAAAAGTTTCGTCATAGAGCAGGTTGCCCAACTTCAGTCCTTGAAAGCCATTACCCGGCAACTTTTTAATACTGTATGTGCTTTCTTCAACACATTTGAATCAAATAGCTGAATTCCCTCATTAGCATTCTGTCATTCAGCACTGCAGAGGCCTGGCAATGAGCCATTAATGTGATTCAGGTGTGTTGAAGAAGGGATGCATCTAAAAGCTGAAGGGCAATAAGTCTCAGGGACTGAACTTGGGCGCCCCTGACTTAGAAGCCTGGATATGTGTAAGAGAAAAACTTCTCTGATTTGGATTTAGAATAATTTCTACATTTTGAAGAAACTATGTATACTTTTGCATACACTTGACTTTGTGTCTAGAATGTGAATAAAAAAAAAAGTTTGAGGGGGGTATAAGTCCAGTGTCAAGACACTAAAAAGTGGCTGACATGCTTCTCTGAAGCAAAAAGAAAGAAGGATAAAAGCAACACTAACTTTGTGTAAATACTAAAATCTTCCAGTTTTGCTGCTTTCATCAATCACTGACTTACAACCCGAGGTGAAGCCAGAAGGACTAGAGATCCACTTTATCCAGAAAAATGTCAGCTTCACTTTATTTGTCCCCAGAGTCACCCAAGCATTACACTCGCAACTGGAGTCAGGGTGGTTAACTAAGGCAGTTTACTTGGCTTTAGTCCTGAGTGAGCTCCCTGGCATCAATTATGTTGTTAAACCTGCAACCTTACATATAAAGCCCTGTAGCTCTCCCTGTAAAGCGACACTAATTAGAATGAAACTAGAGCCAAACGGTGCTTCATTACCATACTCACCTTTCACCCAGGATTCTGTCTGAGCACAGAGTAAAAGCACGGATCACATAAGAGGCGGACGGAGTGAACTCCTTCGAGCTTGCCAGCGTCTAAAAGTGCTAATATGTTTGCCATTCTTAAATGTTTCCCCCACATCATTCAGAGTAATTATTCCTCCTCAGCATATTTAGGAGACATAAAGGAATTTGATGCCGCCTTCTCCGAGAAACAATCCAATTAATTTGTCAACTTTTAAAAGCTTCTGGCAAGTGACAGGCGTTTTTTAGATGCTTTACGAGGAGACCGGGCATTCAGCTGGAAGTGATCAATGAATATGATATTCTTTGCCTTTGGGTAATGAGTCGAGAGCACTTATCCCAGGGAACCAGTAGTGCTCCTCCTAGGCTATGGAAGGCTTTTATTCCCAACAAACACCACTGTTCAGTCGATTTCACAAATTAGCTGATTGCTCTCAGTTCATTGCTTTCTAACTGCAGATGTGTTAACAAAGGAATCGGCTGGAGAAATGTTTGAAGCTCTGAGTCAGAAATTACATGACTGCATAGAAATATGTCCAGAAGAGCTCGAGCTGAAAAGCAAAAAAAAAAAAAAAAAAACACAAAGGCCACTTTATGAGACACACCAGTCCAGCTTGTTAATACTGATACTAAATAAGCCACCTGGTCCGGTTCACCGCATGCATCCCGGCATGTGAGGAACATGGCTTCCTGAAGTTCAAAGTGTGTGTCAGAACAGGAAAGAAAGGGGATTTAAGTGACTTTGAACATTGCTGTTGGTTCATTATGAGGCTGCCGTGAGTTTTCAGAAACAGCTGATCTACTGGGATTTTCATGCACAACCATCTCTCAGGCCTAATGAGAACGGTTGGAAAGAGTGAAAATATAACTACCAGATGTCCGATTCAAGTGAAATCTTATATTTTTTAATTTGGTTAAATCCATATTTAGTGAATACAATGTCTCAGAAATCTGAAATAGTATTTTGAACTCAATACATTGGACAAAGCGATCCTGCATTAGTTTTCATCCATGCAAGCCATTCCCTTAAAGCACATAAAACACTGGCTTGTATGTGCAAACAACTGCTAAACGTCGCTAAACAGAGCAGCATCTGAAAAAGCATATCTTTAAAAACGTGAATGAGGGAGGAAAATTCTGCACAATAATGACTATAAATAGTCCACCTTTACATTGCACATGTTTTACATTTCCTACAAAATACTTTTGACGGTTTGTTTCAGTCACCCACTCACAATGAAAGGTCAGAATTTTTTTTATTTACATTGTATAAACAGAACTTTAACTCCCACGAACACATTAAAAGATTAATACAACGCTGGTATTTCTTCTCCATTTAACAGCTAAGCAGCCAGAATTAAGGGTCTGATTTGGATGCAAGTCTGCACTTGCAAAGCGGCGACAATATGTCAATGACTTACGAGCTGCCGTAATTTCAAGAACATCAGAGGATTAAAGAGAAAGAAGACCTGACCGCTGAAGAAATATCTGCCACAAATTGATGGTAAATATTAGGATTTATACTTGAAATCAAAATAACTCTGTAAGATACAAAAAAAGGGAGTAAGAACTGTTCCCCTTCTCCTGACCACTTCCCATGCATGGAAAGTGGTCAGAATGATTATTAAACCTCCAGGATTGAGGGAAAATGGTTCTCAGTGGAACCTGCTAACAACAGACTGCGTTGCTTTAATGTGATGCTGTCAGCTACATGATTATAGGGGAACTTACTTACATGTAGCGTGTCGATGTTCATATAAGGAATTAAGTATGCAGCGATTGATGAGATCACATTTGATTCCAGTGATTATGTTCAAATAACCATGTGCAATGTCAAATATACATCATGTAACACTTCTGTAAGGGCTCCTATCTGTCAATGTGAATAATTAAAAAAAGACATGTAGGCTATACTTTCTTTTGTTTTTTATTTTGACATGTCATAAGAAAAGTACTTGTTGCTCCAAAACAGGGAAATTAAGCATTGACCGAAAAAGCAGGACACATTCCACAACGTTCCAGACAGTTTTTTCCCTCCAAATCCTGACCTTAAACTTTTAGCTAACTTGTTCAATTTGGGTACAGGCCTGTGTCTAATTACCCCCATAAGAGGAAGGTGGCTGCAGATCAATATCAGCTTTTACTTTTCTTATTTTGTTCACTTTGAAGGCTGAACTCTGCTTTGGAATGCAAACCACTTTATGCTTTCCAAGATTTTTTTTATTTTTTTGATCATAAGGATTATATAAAGACCGTTGCGCTGTCGAGGCGCCCGGCTGCATCGAATGAACTCATCTTGAATGCTTTCTACTTGTGAATAATCTGTGTCACTTAAAGAGTGATGGAGTCAAAATTGCCTCGGAAAGCTCTTACAAACTGAAACGAACAAGCAGCAGCAGCATCCGTAAGATCATTTCTCAATGATTTATTCAATGGATCCTGCATAAACACACACCTGATTTCCAGCGAACAGACAAGACTGCTGCTTGCTGATGATGTGATTTCCCAGAGTATTTGATAAGCAGCTCCTGACAGCTGCTCCTCCTCTTTGGTCCTAAGAAAGAAGATAGACTTCCATGTACCTTTAACTACAGCTCTCTTCTGTCTTACAAATGCACACAAACCCCTTAAACTCTTTCAGTCTGTCACAAGCCTCTATGTGCGGCGTTTTATTGGGATTTTAAGTCAGAAAAAAGTCTAATGCATAATTGTGAAGTACAAGAAAAAACAATACACTGTTTTAAACTTCTTTAAGAAATTATTTAAAAACTGTGGTGTGCATGTGAATTCAGCGCTCTGTAACACGTAAATTAAAATCCAAAGCAACCAGTCACTTTCACATTTAGTGCAGATATTACACATGAATGTAGTTTAACATCAGTATAAATCCAGCTGTTCCAAAACCTGGATGACAGATCATTAGTGAGCAAACATAATGCAAAGGACCCAGAAGATAGAGCAGGGATAAAGTTGTAGAGATTTTTTAAAGCAGCCAAAGAGGCCTTCAGTAACTCTGAAGGAGTTGCAGAGTTTCACAGTTGAAGTGTCAGAAAATATTTGCAATAGCACTACCAGCCACACCACAAATATAGTCTTTATGGAAAAGTCACAACCTTTTTGGCTTATGTAGAAAATATTAAGTTTGTTAGAATAGATATACTGTACATCATCTACACCGTGTGCACTGTGAAACATCATCCTGTGTAAATTCTTTATTTTAGTAGGAAAGCTACTCAGAACTAATCGGAAAATGAATTGTGCACAAAAAAAGTTAAATGATGCAAGTTCATTTTCATCTGTATAAACTTAGAAATGACTCATAAAAAATAGTCATAAACTCAATTACTAAACAATGGTGGAACTTAGGAAAGATTAAATGCACCAACACTTTACACCAAAACATTTTCAGTAACTCTGCCTGGAGCTGTGTTTGCTATTCTAAACTAATCCCGCACACATGCCTGCAGTACAAGTTTTTTGAACATGAGCGAGTTTGAGGGGAATAAAATGAAAAGTATCTTTAAGTACAAAACAGCAGAAATGTTTGGGGTTTTTTTTAAATAATGTCCTATACAAAGCATCTACAGCATATACGGTGAATTCAAACTACCTCAAGGGGCAGGTGAAGGAGGGCAGAATAATTAAGTATGCATGGCTGCACTGCTCTGATAACAACCTCTCTCCCAGGTTTCTTTCTTTCTCTGACTCTTGTCTTCAAGACCCAAATAAATCTCAGGTCAATGTCAACGACATGCGCAGTAAAGTGTAGCTGCTTGCGCCGAACGGATGACACCGACCACGTGTGACAGGTGAAGGATGTCATGAACCAGAAAGAGACGGTCCAGCTCCTATTTCACAGAGAGGGTTGAACACCAAAGATACTGTGTGTGTTTATGTGAGTTACCTCAGTAAAAGTTATTAGAGAGAGCTTACTGCAGTGGCATGTGACCAAATGACCAGGTTCTGACCCCAGGACATATGGATGAATTCAAAGGTGCTGAATTCATGAATTAAGAGATGACACACAAAACTCAATTCTCTCCGGCTCACAGGCAAACAGGAAGACATTTAATGCACATCTGCGGCATCTTCACAATTTACATTTATCATCATCTCATTTCATCATCTCAGCATCCAAAATGTCTTGTCCTCTGCTCATGGCTTCGAATACTTATACCGTTTTTCAGTCTGCTGTTGTGTATTGGAAACTTTGACCAATGGTGTTAAGACTCATCAGTGTGTGTTGCAAGTTCCGAGAATTCTGAAGGTTGCGTGTTCAAATCACGTCGGGGTCACCACTTTATGGAGGAATTCAAAGGTGCTGAATTCATGAATTAAAAGACGACACACAAAAATCCATTCTCTCCGGCTCACAGGCAAACAGGAAGACATTTAATGCACATCTGCGGCATCTTCACAATTTACATTTATCATCATCTCATTTCATCATCTCAGCATCCAAAATGTCTTGTCCTCTGCTCATGGCTTCGAATACTTACACCGTTTTTCAGTCTGCTGTTGTGTATTGGAAACTTTGACCAATGGTGTTACAGACTCATGAGTGTGTGTTGCAAGTTCCAAGAATTCTGGGTTGACCTCGTGAAAGTTTAATCTGCTCCCTCAGAGGACCATTAGTCAATTTGTTAGTTCTTATCTGTCCAAACAGAGACTCTGGCCAGGTTCCTTTACGCAAGCAGTCTTTCACATCTGGGACGTTTTCCAGATGTTCTTGGAACAACTTAACTTACTGGGTCACATTGACCCAGCACATTCGACATAACACATTCCTTTTCAGCAAAACATATCTTAATGTGAATCAACATAACTTTTAACCATTATCATAATTATATTCCTCAACAGACACTGAATAATAAAACTATGATTCATGTGGGTCTTAACTTCTTTGAAATGCAGCCTATTGAGAGAGTCTAGAGCATTTGCAGCTGAAGCTACTGTGCCTATGGCTAATACTTATAAGGCACAGGGTTAATCTGCTGAGTGCATTAACAAATTTTTGCTCTGAGGTGGAGTTTAATACAACGTGAGCAAAGGGCTCTCCTGAATGTTTGGTCAGATACAGGAAACATAAAGAAAACCGAAAATGAAAGTAACTTTGTTTTGAAGGGTTGTAATGCTACATGTGGTCAGATGATGGGCTTTATCACAAGTCAGTGCTCTGTTTTCAGAAACCTCTGTAGAAATTGGTTGGAAAATGAAGCCCAGTGATTTCAAAATGCACAAGTTAAATGACACCAGAGGCAAGTATATGTGTCAAACAGGGAGGATGGGAAGGTAGTTTTATACCTATTTGTGTTTATGAACCCCACAATCAGGCCTTCAAAATGTTTTAATGCAAAATTCATTTAAAGGAAACTCTTGGACAGATTTCTTGGGGTAATTACTTGTAATCTGCACAGCTAGTTTTGATAGAAAACCATTTGATGGCAAACCACAGCTGAATAAACTTCAAAGTTTCTTAAATGAAGTGCCTCTAAATTATTTATTGGCTTCGGCTTGTAATACACAAAGAAAAATAATAATGCTACATTCATTTTAATTTGTTTGTGTGTGAATTGATGGTCACGTAATCTTTCATAAATCCACTTATGTGACGGCACAGTATATGGATATGAGTATTAGCAACAGCACAGCAGCACTAAACCTCAGAATTAGACGTGAAAATGGTAGATGTGTGTCGAGAGACAATTTCTAAAAAAGGTTTCAGACTTTTCTATTTTTTTATACATATAAAAAGCAGTGTTCCACCCAGATCTCAGTCCACATGCCAACACCTACGATGCATTTGGCTCATAGGTCCAGTCTATGAGTAATGTTCAGTCATGTCTCCAACCTCTCCCGGAATAGGTCACTGTGAGCTGAAATAGAAGCGTAAACCATTTGTTCATATAACTGCAGCTTGACAGCACCAGCATTTCCCACTGCACCCGAAGGTCGCTGCAGCCATCGAGGGGCTCTAGTTCAAATGCTGCTGGAGAAGTCGGAGTCCATTATTTCTGAAGGGATAAACTCAATATATGTTACTTCTGCCCTTCCCCCTAGATGGTAATGAATCACAGACTGCATATCCTTGTTGTTATTTAAATATCAGAAAAGACAAACCTGAGTTCGGTGGAGACTTTGTTAGAAAATATGTTTTTTAAAAACACAAACAATAAATCAACCTTAGTAAAGATGTTATTAATACATAGAACATATAGGGCAGCATTATTTGGATAGAGTGAGAAAGTATTGCCCATATATTGGAACAGCTCTGCAGTGTTTATTGATGAATGTGAACTTTCCACAACCACTGGTGGTAAAATCCAACCCGAGGAAAATGCAGCAACTTATTATTCCACTGTGGTTTTCTTAACCTACTTTTGGTCTTCAACTAAAGATGTACCTTTTAGATTAATATGATGGTGTGATGTTAAGAGCCCTAATGAGTTTCCTTATTTTTTGGTTCAGCCCATTAAGTTGAGCAAACGTACACATGTATTCTGTTTTGATTTCAGTTCCCCTGTCTCTGCTGCCCCCAGGGTGAATGATTGTTATGGCCTCCAATAGATTTTCTAATTCTGTTTCATAGAGAAGAAGACTCAAAGGTAGCTTATTTAGTATCAGAGAGGTGTTTACAAAAAGTCAGGGAAGCAATAAGATGTCTAGAGGCAATTAAATAGAAAACTGTATTTTCTATAGCATGTCCAGGCTTGTCTGCTGTTTGTTCTGGATGGGTGAGAGTGAGAAAGAGCAAGACTTTCAGTAGATAAGTAGACAAGTTTGACAAACTTGTTTTGTTTTATTCGAAAGTGTTTTAAATCTCTGATAGCTAAAGCTTGGCATTCATAAGTCAGCCTCATTCTTAAGGTAAGAATCTGCATTCTCTCTGGAATACACATAGAAACTGTTATTTCAGAAAAGTCAGCCTTGTCACCATGACGATTTCTAATAAATTATGCTAAAGACAGTTTACCATTTTCCCAGGAAATAGTTTTGCTTTGCAACAACAGTAAATGCTTGTTTTACATCAATTTGTCCTTCAGACAGTTGTATAATGTATTCCCTGCCACTACTTTAAATGAATAATAACAAAGAAACATCTGATAAAATTATGATTTTCTGGTCTATTTGTTCCCTAATCAGCCTATTGTTTCTATTTTCCTAATACATAAACAACTATATGGGTTAAAAAGGGTCAGTCTGAAATCTAACTTGGCTTAATGGTCTTTAAAAAGCTCACCACGCAAATATGAACTAATTAACTTCCAAATTAATTCTCTGATCACACCTTCGTACATGGAGTCTTTGTGCAGATGGTGGATTTTGCATGAGTTGTTCAATGTGTTAAGAGAGGAGGAGAATCTGGGTGCCTAACATTTAAAATTTAACACCTGACAAAGTAAGATACATCACAGTTCTCCCTTTAAGCGTGATGAATAGATTTTCTCCTAAAGGCAAAACTTTCGTACTAAAGTATAACGGATACCACAGTGCATTCATAACTTTCAGCGCCAACAGCTCTGACTACTGTAAAAGCGGCTTCTCTCAACATGCAAACACTTCTTCTCTCAAAGGTCGTCATCCTGCTCACCTGACTCGTTTGTTAAAACAGCAGGAAGACAAATGATTATCAATATCACTCAAACATCTTCAATCCGAGTCCAAATGAGGCGGGCTGTGATGAAATGTGCTGTTTTTATGGAGATCTTTCTTCGCGGTCTATCTTCTCCTTTTTTTTTTCCAGGACTATTTTCTCTTTCATGGGAGCAGTCGTCTCTAATTTCTCCAGGGACCTACAAGCTGCTGCTATCTCAGCTGTGTTTACTAATCTTCCCTCGACACCAATTTCTCAGCCCCACAAAGTTAATGCTGGTCCAGTGTAAATAGCCTTATCTCATAAAACCTGTGTTCTCCCCCGCCCCTCTCCGACTCAGCTGCTTGATGTATACATCATTAGCAGTCCGCACACAGGGGGATTAGGTCAAAAAATAAATAAAAAAAGAAGGACGGGGAGGCAAGAAGTTTGTGCTCCCATACCTGCAGCAACGTTATCACGCATGATTAACGCCGAAAATGTCAGCTTGGACATGTAGTACATACAGCCACTAGAAGATGAATAACAGGAGTGGTTCTCCTAAAGCATTCCTGAAGGATAAGCAGGCCACACATCAAATCAAACGAGTCTCCCAGAACTCCGAACTGATTGATGTTCGGCTCGTCGTCATTCACAGATTACAGTACCTACCTTGCTCCACCTGCGCCAGTCTGCTTCGATGAAGGCCCTGAATTGTAGTATATGCCACGGCAGCGAGTTTTAATTAAACCCAAAGGGGAAAGTATTAATTATCTCATTGCCTGCTGTGAATAGGCTAGCGGCTGCAGGCGGATTCTCACATGAATGCTGATGATGTTGAGGTGAGTGAGGTGTGGCTCTGAATTAAATGCGGGATTTATCGAGCTCAGGATTGTATTTGGATAACCACTTGCAGACACACACAAAAAAACAAAAAAAAATAACCTGAGAAATTTCAAGCAGTAAATCAAAAAGCCGACTTTGAAACGGGCCTGATTTCCCCCTCGAGAATGTTTTTGACCATTTTTTAAAAGGCTACTTGAGCTGATGGTTCTGAAACAGACAGAATGCTCCCCCGGGGGCATCCATTTAACTCTGTTTAGATTGTATCTATTCCACTCAGCTTATCTATCTTCATATCTGCCATATTAACTGTCTCCTCGGCCATCAAATCATGTCCATCGCCTCCGACGAGCTTGTAATATTCATAGTGAACACGATTGTTCCCTCTCTGCTACACTTGTACAATAAACATTTCAATGCAGGCTTTTGTCAAGGGATTATTGAATTCTCATTACCATATGATAGACTGATTGATTAGCTACACCAGAGGGCTGTTTATTTCTAAATCATGTTGCAAATTTTTCGGTAAAAGGCGCTTTAACAGCAGATAGCCCGTTGCAACCAATGATTTCATTTTCTTTTCTTTTTTCTTTTTGCTGCGAACCTGAAACAGCAGTCCTCCCTTTGCCAAACCCCTGTAGGTATTTGTTAATGCGGAGATGGAGGGAGCGCCTTATAAACTATGCATGTCGTATCCCTCTGGCAGTCACCAGTAGAGAGGATGATGGCAGGAAAGGGCTGGCTTTCATTAGTCTTGTGAGGCTGCTTAACATAAAATTATCCTTGGGGTTAGCAGAATGCAGACAAAAACAGGGTGAGGGCTTCATTAAGCTTGATGAATTAAAGACATCAGATATGAACGTAAGAGGAGTTGCACAGAGTCAAACTTTTCTGACAGTTGGAAATAGCCACTTGTGCAACATGATGTCAAGTTTGCCGTTTCGGAGAGTGGAAACTAAGAGCTGCACCAAACATACAGAAAATGTACAGTTTGGTACAATTTTGAAAAAAGAACAACACATTAAAAACAATGTAAGAAAAGTAAACTTTTTACCCAACAACAAAATATTGTATTGTGTTAGTGTACAAAAACTTATTTTAAATGTCTCCCAGGGAAAAATATTTAAGCTTTACTCATTGATTTATGTTGTCAGTACTTACAAATACACGTCAACTGTTACCACCTACATGGTGACATAGATGGTCTTTTAAACACATAAAAACATAAAGAATTTAAAGAGATTTAAAATGTAAATATAAAACATCTCATTGATCAAGATCCAACCCACCAAACTAATATAGCCAATAATAAAACACACTATTATTAAATTAAGAAATGTAGCGAAGAAAGATTCTTCATGACTATATATATAGTAGATCTTGCTCAAGAAATTTTTTTCACTTTTAATCCAAAGTGTTTGCAGTCAGAGATTAATTTTAGCTCTGCCTATAAGGACATTACCCATGTTTACCACTTATACAGAGAAGACTCATCCTAGAGGGGGTTTACCGCGCTGGAAGCTGAATGAATGACTGAACCTGTTGCTCAAAGTGACCCCAACAGGTCAGCAAACACATAAGGAGCACTCAAGCCTAAATAAGTTTAAGAATTTTTAAAGTTCATCACATTTAGTTTTTTAAGATCATAAAAATCATGTAATCTGATCATCCTTCCTGCCAAGATCTGAATGGTCCAATTATATATTATCCTGAGTGGCTGCATGTGAGTAGGAGGTATAAAGAAATTTACATGTGAGAGGAAATCATAAAATGCATAATACATTTAAGCATAAAATGATACATAAACCATCATTAGTCCAAAGGTTTTCAAGATTGCTTCAAACATCTTGACATACTTGTCAAGAATCCAACATAGAATAGCTACAGATTTACATCATTTACTAGGAACAGAACCAAACTGACAGGTTTTTGTAACGTTTAATGTCACGCATGATTATTGAAACTGTGCTGCAGTAAAATCCAATCTAAATCAATGTTGTTACTACATACAAAACTGAATACACTTGTTTATGTTGTGTCTATTCTTTTATTCCAAACCATTTCTGACCTAATCTGAAAACACACTGTTCACGGTTTTCACACAATTTTATCCACACTAAATTTATCTTTGAAAACTTGCTGTGTGATAATTTCAGAACAGAAATATCTCAGTTAATATCCTCTGTCTGTATGTAATTTAATTTTACTTTTTCAATTGTGAATTTACATCTGTTAATTTCCACATCACTACAATTGCTAGAACTATTTATAGGAATCATGCACAGACTCCTATGTGCTGTCCAAATTTGAGAACCAAACAAAACATGGACAAACTTCTCACATCCAAATGTAGCCATTCATATAACCCAACTTAGTCAGGTTTTTTTGCACTCTCATTAAAAAATAAAAACAGCTGAGCAATTTAACTTTAGGTTAATCCTTCGGCACCAACAAAATGGTTCTGGAGTTTCTGGCAATTGCTGTAGACCAGAAATCCATCCAAGTCATCTACTGACTTGAAAATCAGGAGCAGTAAACTGGCACCTGGGGAGCACTACAGCCCCCGACAGGTAAGATATAGAAATATTGCTCCTGTGCAAAGTGCAAACCTGCCACTGTGGTTTATGCACTGATCAGCTTTACTTTCTGCTTACTAAATGTCCTCGTGTTTGGCCAACGGGAGGTGCACAATTTTCACCAGTAGTTTCGGAGAACAACAAGCTTTGTGATTTGTATCAGAAAATTTGGCTAAAATAGCCAAAGCAGAAAAGAAGAGGACTTACCCCTCAGGAGGTCGCTGCTGGCCGAAGGCGAGCTGTATGTCCGAAACAACATCCAGTCAAAGTCATCATCCTCCCCTTGGGTGAAGTCACACAGATTAGGATCTGAGTCCTCTTCAAACGTGCAGCCAGCAGCTAAAGGAAAGGAAATGAATAAAAAAATAAATAAAAAAAAACAGAATTAGCTAAAAGGCTAGAAGGGTACTCAACACATTTAAAATACAGCTCCCAGCACTAAAATGTCAAACTTAAGTACAAAAGTGACCACAGTTAGCTGTTCATGGGACACAGCTTTGTTTTAGTTCAATTGTGGTATAAAAAGAAGAGCACCAGTAGATGTGGTGTGATGGTTTAACATAGTAATCCTGAAATATATACCTATTACACCATCTGGACCTGCCAACCTCACTGCCCACACATTCAACAGGAAGGGAAAAACAGCATCAACAGTAGTAAAAAATGACTGGGTTTAGATTTAGATTTCACATGGTGGCCAAATGTTCAACTTTAAACCTCAATGGGCATGCAATCTAAAAAAAAAAATCAAATGTCTCGAATTTTTAGTGAACTTAGAATAACTCACTATCCTTCTTACACAAACGTATCTTGGCTGTAAAATCATAACAGGGAAAAGAAGTATGGCTCTCCACTGCCAGGGTTTTATGAAAGTTTTTCAAAAGTGCACTGATGGAAAAATGTGCTCGCTTTGAACATACTTGTGTCAGTGAAATATCAAGATCTAAAAAAACTGAGCTGATCTGCTGAAGTTAGTAAAAGTCTTGGTAAACAAGTGATTTTGTATTACATTTCCCGGTGGTTCGACCTGACTCAGATGGTGGACCCAAACTCAGGTGACCCTGATGGATATTGCTCTGAATGGTAAAGCTCAGGTAAATGGACCATAATCTTTTACAGAAAGTTAACTGATATTAATCTGTTTGCAAATGAGCAAATGAGTAAATGCTATATTAGGCTTTAACACCTTAAAAAGTCAAAATTTATTTATTTTTCTTAATTTTTACCCTCTGGCATGTCATGTTAATGGTATTTGCTTCAATGCAATGCAATTCAATGCATGCATGGTGGGTCTTAGTAGTAGACATGAACTACATCACTGTTAAGCAAATAAGCTGCTGCTGGCATCCCGAATCAGTGTTGATACTTTATACATGTGAAAATGGCTGCAAACAGATACAACGGTACATCGTCAAATCGATGAGTCAAATCGAGAAGCAGAAGAAGCGGAGTCTGCAGGATGAATCAGCGGTTTCTGACTGAAGTGGCAGTCAACCCTGCCACTGTCATCTCTGTGGTTTCGGAAACCACCATTGCATCCTGATTATCTGGCGGAAAATCTGCCTCGCTCTTCCTGAGCGTCAAGCAAGCTCTGTTGGTAAATTCTGCCATGAAGTTTTCAAGAGTTCATTGTAAAGTGATTTGTACCAACTACAGTTTTCTTTGGTAATGTGGCTGCAACATTGTAATTAAAAAGCAAAATGATGCCAAGCTGATCTGGTCTCCATGACTGAGTGAATGCATATAGACATGCAGCCATTGTACAGCGGTAAAGCTACCTGACCAAATGTGTTCAAGCTCCACTTTGGTTTCCAGGAGAGGGCCGTGCCCTCCGACTGTCACTTAATTATAAATTAAGTAACAGTTTTTGAATTTTTTTAATTATTATTTTTATTTTTTTTGCATTTGAACTGTTTCTAGAAGCAGTAAAGACCCGAATGAAAGTACAAAAATGTACAAAAAGACAATTTTGCATAACAGGTCCCCTATAAAGCAGTGGCAAGAACCAAGTTTCCTTCAAAGATATTAAGTGACACACTTTGATTATTTCTGCCTTGAACCACTAAAACTAAACATGACAGATAGCAATGCTCCTGCATGTGAAGGGATATGAAGATAAAAATACCACTTAGAGTGAGCAGGTCCTTTGGGGAATGTTGTTATTATCATATTATTTCTCAGTCTGAATCAAAAAGCCTCTGTTTTTCTTAATAATATTAAACGGCGATAGCAATAATGGGTCCTGGGAGCAGAACTGATGGGTTTTGGTCGTTGTTCCACACATCTGTTGCCACGTTTCGCCATTCCTGTTGGTGTGAGAGTTACGGTGTTGCAGTGGGCAGTTTGGAATGGCTCTGTCATATGACCCCGAAGTCTGTGTAGGTAATAATTAGAGTGGGACAGCATGATAGGTAACATGCTAATGATAGGAATAATCAGTAGCAGGTCCTGAAGGTGACCCCAGTGGTCGGCTGCTCAGTCTTTTCTCTAATCTGCCATTAACCAAATGCTTCCAATGTGACGATCCGCAGAGAAAAGCAGAACTGGACTCACTGTGGCGAGGATTGAAAATATCATTTTAACTACACATGTAGATTTCCAGTCGTTATCATGCACAGTTTATTCAGGCTGTTGTAACAATAGTAACTATGGATGGTTTTGATTCGAAGATATTTCAAGAAGGTCCTTAATGTGTTGAGTACTTATGAAATTTCAATTATTCACATGTAAATTAACTGTTAATAGTAAAAAATGAACAAATTGATATTGTGGTTGTTTTTTGTTTAATTTCTGTTGTATTTTCAGCTGGATCTTTAGCTCTTTCTGTGTACTTGTATTTCCCTGCAGGTTTGTGCCACACCTGTGTTCGATCGGGTCATTACTCAGTGTATGTCGGCCTCCAGGGTTTCTCTGGCTGCTTCTCAGATAGTCTTTGTACTCTGCACTCATTCAAACTTTCTAGCTGCTTTCTTTTTTATTATTCCTTGTTGGCTCCCTTGTGCTTGTTCCCGCACTTTTGTAAGCAACTCATTGTGTGCTTTGGGATTTATCTGGACTGTGCTCGTCTTTTTTCCATGCCCTTTACCTCTTTCTGTGTGTGCGTGTTTTACTGACTTCCTTTTCTGAGACTGAGTATTAAACCTGCATCGTAGACATAGACTTCAGCTGCTTTTCTTTCATAAAGTTGTCTGTTTTACAATATCAAGCTTTAGGGAACTCAATATCTTAGCTTTCTTATTTTGGGTGAAAATGAGAACGGGCAATAAAAATGTAATTTATGTTTTTTGACATTGTAAAGGCTTTTACAGAGAAATTAAAATGAATGGACTACTGCTTTAAAAGGTTTAAATAAGAACTGAATTAAATCAAATGACAGTACATAAAAGCAACCCTTTACAATCAATAGACTAAACCTTTTTAATAAAAAAAAAATTCTAATAGAGCAGCTTTTAGCCAGGATCAGTTATGTATTTCTTCTCTTAGAAATGTTTATAAGCAGAAAGGCCTTACATAAACACTAACTAACCTTCTCTGACAAATCAAAACATTTGACCAGCATTTCATCTACTTCATAAAATATCAAACTGTAGCACATTTATTGGCCAGCTGGATGGAAAAATGCAGAATCCTCCAGGGTGACTGGATATTTTCTCAAGCTTCATGGAGCCCAATTTACTGCACACTGTCAGTCAGCTGTCTTCTAACTATACTTTAATTTTCCTTCAATTACAAAATAAAACTAGTCCAGTAGATCAGTCATGGTGTGATTTAGCATGCAGCTACAGAAAAACCATTCATAGGACTTTTCCTCTGACTTCAACTGCACCGTATCTGCAACACTTTTATGATTGCTCTGCATTATTGTTTCTTGTTCATGATAATAATATCTCCAAATCTGTTGTTTATGAAGAGTTGTTGGCTTAAAGCCAGAGTTTGTAACAGCCTGATTTTCCCAGTTGATGGCAAAGAGGAACAAAATGTGATTTAGACTTACTTTTTTTTTTACACATCAGCATCTTGCATCTAGTTTTCAGTACAACTGCAAAAAATGTGTTTGTGTGAAGTTATACAAACTTCATACAAACACTTTTGTATGAAGTGTTTGTATGAACACTTATATATATTGACTGTAAGTATTACAGTCAATATATATTATTGACTGTAATATATCAAATTATACTACAGTCAATTATAATATCTATAAAATAAATAATAGTGTGCAACATGTACATGTACAGTAGAATAATATAACATGTTCTTTTTACAGATTGACAATATTTTTTGGATTTTTTTGTTTTATAAAGCACAAGACCTTTTATCAACCGATCTGTCTGAGTTTGTAGCTCTTAATGGTTCTGGGTTTATACATAGTGGGTGAGGTGCTGAAATGCAGAAATGATCGTCTTGCTCAGAGCACCATTCATACAATGGTACTCTTTGGGAGTAAGAAGCTATTTAAAGGAGAATTTAATTTTATGTTTTATGGCCTGTCTGTAGTTAACTCCAGCTGTAAGAAAGGGAGAGAGAGCAAAACTTTAATAAGATAACAGTAAGTCTAAGTGCATTACAGCAAAGCTTCTCTGTTTCAGCTCTTTTGATCTTTCAGTCTCCATCTGTTCAAGAACATGTTGGGTTTGGAAATGTTGGCAATCTTTTGGAAATCTCAGAGTTAATATAAGACTACATCGTTTTCGGCAAATAGAAACACAGAAACTGCTTGTTTAAATTTGATCTATATATAAAAATAGTAGCTGCTCTCTCAAACGGGCAGGTGAAGTTGCCTCCGCTTCTAATTGAAATAAATAATGCCTGGTCACAGCAGAAAGGCTAGAAAAACGATACACTGTTCTCATATCTGTTTTATTATTGTACTTAAGAATAAATCGGTACCGGGCAGTAGAGGGTCAAAACCTTTCAAAAACTGAAGGTAAGAAGCAGCCACAATATTCTGAGGAGTGCTTCCCCACTTTAAAGTAATCCATTGAAGGTGATTAAATGTTAAAGCATTGGTGCCACCTGAGAATGTGCTTTACCTCCTTTTATCAACACACAACCAGCCAATAGGTGCACAAAATGACGCAAATCGTTACAGAAAGAGTAAAAACAAGATCTAAAACTGCAAATGGCCCACCTGGGTATGAACTATGCTTGCATTATCTTATTGGAAAACCACCTACTGATTAATCCAGAAATTTGTTTTTCAATTGGTCCAGAGCTAATCTGAAAAAAAAAGGATGAGACCCTATCCGAGAGCGAATCATTCTGTTTCCCTGAAGTGATGATATGGATATGATAACTGCAGAGCACACCGTGTAAGATTGGCCCAGTGGATGATAGTAGAAGGCGACCATGAGAGAAAAGAGTCTGCTTTTCTCTCACTAGGTTTGATTTATTTCCCCGCACTGGGCTGTAACTGCACAGATCTGCTGCCGAGGCCAGAGGTTAATTGTCGCCACACCAGGGTCTATTTCTAATAGAACAGCCAGAGATATGGGACCTGACACATCCAAATGCTGGCACTATATTATTCCCTGCTGGTTCGGTAAATGAAGCCTGCATACTCCTCCCTGCAAAAGTCTCATCGTAAAAGAAGAAGGAATCTGGGATGCGAGCTGCCTGGGAATGTCAACTCCTCAGAGCACGATGGGGAGATCCAGCTCATCTATCATCACAAACACACTCCCCTACGCTGCTCCCTATGGAGGACCAGGGGTGTGTGGGGTGTCAGTGGTCATTTTTTAGCTGAATAATTACAGCATAATTTACCGTGTGTACCAAACTTAGATGCTGCTGAGGTTTTGTAATTGAGGTTAAGGCATATATCTACGCCGCTTTGCAGAAGCATTCATAACAACCGAGCGTTTTCACATTTTCTCAGCATACAACCACAAACTTCAATATATCACACTGGAATTTTATTTGATAAATCAACATAAAGCAGTGTGTTGAAATGTAATGTAAAATATAAATGTAAATGTAAATGTTTCTACCCGAAACATTTACATCCCAAAACAGACTTCGATGCATTCCTGACAACATGTGTCTTATTAAGCCTCAGTATGAATTCAGCTGAAGAACGACGACCTTAGGAGACCAACGAGAAAAAAAGTTGCCAAAGAAATTAAAGCCTTAGTTGTGGAGAAGTTAAGTTATAAAAGTTAAGTTATAAAGATATATCCCAATCTTTTGATCTGAAAATGCAAAGCATACTGTATGTCACATCGACATGGATGCCGACCTGAGCATACAGGCAGCATTAATCAGAGAACCAACAGAGAACCAACAGACTCATAATAACAGTGAACATCAACAAAAGTGCAATAATTTATTGGCAGGAAATGTATCAGTCCTGAACTCCACAAATCCAGATATAATGGAAGGAGAAAGGCTTTGTAAAGAAAACTGTAGGACGTAACGTGGGTAGATGATTCTGGGTCACAGCAAACATGTGGAAGACTATAGAATAAAAAAAATGTTGTAGCTTGCATGCTAAACACAATGCCTGTCCATGTTTGTGCCATCCACTTTCAAGCATGGTGGTGACCGCATCATGCTGTGGGACAAGAATCCTGGTGGGAGTTGAAGGGAAGGTGACAAAGGATGGGGTAGAAAATCGGTCAGAAGCCACAAACAGCGAGATTAGATGGAGGTTCACCTTCGCAATCACAAACATGCTGTATAAATGCCCAGAGCTGCAATAAAACATTTCAGACCAGCAGCATCCATGTCACTCCTAAAGGGCCAATGTTCTGCATGCTCTCATCTTCCCCTAATTAGCTCACCTGGTGCAGATGAATGATTCATTCTCACAACATAATTACATGCCAAGGGAATAATTCAGCCGTCCGAATCAGCTGTGCTTGAGGAGGCAAACATTTAAAACAAGGAGGACACCTGTCTTTCAGCAGTGCAGCTGGACACCAATGGTTTAGATTAAATGATATTTATGTGTTGGGATGACCCAGTCAAAGTCCAGACCTACACAAGTCAAAGTTAGAACAATGATAATATTTGAAAACAGAATTTTTCATCTAATAGGAGCTACTTTCCAAAGAAGACTGAACAAATAGTTCAATCAATAGATGTAACAAGCTGGAAGAAACTCTAAACCCTAAAAAGCCTTGCAGCTGTAGTAGTAGATTTTAATTTTTTTGTTTGTAGAAAATGATGAACAAAGATGTGCCATTTTTCTTCCACAACAACAATATCCTATTTTATGTCTTTGGTCTGAGACACAAAACTCCAAGATAGAGTCGACAATGGCTTTTATGAATGGAAACTGAGAGCATTTGGAAATGTTCAAGGAGCATTATAATATATTTGCACAAATGTCTTAACCTCAACCACAAAGCGTCACCATTCTCCAGAAAATTCACTCTAGGCAATTCAATTGCTTTCAAAACAATAAACTTTAACATTGAATTTCAAACCGTTCAAGGACAAAATTCACAGAAAGGATTTAGGTTGATCAACTAAAATAAAGTGCAAGCCCCAATTTTATTTTTGTACTGCTTAGTTTATTTATTTATATTATTTATATATATATATATATATAATATATATATATATATATATATATATATATATATATATATATATATATATATATATATATATATGTACACACAGATCGTTTCATTTTGCTTTGGTTTTAGCGTAGAAATAGTTGCACAAAAAAGAAAATGAAAAATCAATAAAATAGTGCTCTTATGATCTGCAATGCTTTCTAAGAAATAATGATTTCTAGATATTTCTTGGGACCTGAAAAGAAGAATTACTCGTATGACCTAGGAGGCATTGGTATTTCTGAACTGAGAATTGGCAAAGATACTAAAAATGAATCTTTAAACACGCTGCAAGATGATGATGATGATGATGATTTTTATGTTGGTACCCAGAGGAGTATTCCTAAAGGTTTCAACGACTTTCAGCATTTCGTAACTTTATTTTACAGGAATCTTAATGCCTACTGTGAATCTACGCTCGATCTCCATAAATAACTCAGCAGTTTAACACTCCTGACTCTCATGCCGGCCAGAATAACCTCAGATTTACGCCGTGGAAGAGATGAGCCACGTTCCGGTGCAATAACTCCTCTTGCGTTTCGTAAGGGCATAAAAGAAGGTGGAAGGCTGTTTACCAGACACTTCAATTTGCCGCTACATTCGTGGCGATACATAAAAAAATAGGTTGCCTGGTTTTATGCGCGCAGTTAATCACGGCTGTGAGTCTTTCTGCGCTCGTATCAGTCGTCTGTGTCACATATGGCTCTTCATATTAGGCTTGGCATCTTAGCCCTCTTATCCCTTGCATTCTTACGCTATTTAATCTCAGTCATGCAAATAAAAACGTTGAAACAAGACTGTCGATATTCGCGAGGATGTCAAGTTCATTTAAGGTGCCTCAACTTCAACTAAACTTCACTCAAAACAATCAATCGGCCAAACACAGTCTGTCTACACCGCATTAGCAGCCAGGTATTCATATCCTGAGACCACAGCCATGAAATTGTAATCCTAAAACACCCACTTTATTTAAGGGGAAAAAAAAACAATATTTCAAGGAAAAAGAATGACATGATTTCTTTTGGAAACCAAACATAATCCTTTGATCTGAAACGCAGCAGTTAATCCTTTCAGTGGCTTCTAAAAGATTCAGTACCGAGTGTGAGCTGAATAAAACTGGAGAGTCCACAACAGGGCTGTATTTGTTCAGATTATAGATTAGCAGCACTTGTTTGAGTACCAGACACTCACATAGGTAGTAAAGATCTGTAAGTTAGCTTGAGGTAAATTAGCTCTAGTAGAGGGGTTTAGTAGAGTCCCAGGCCTTTCACCAAAGCTCTTCCTTTTTTTAGAATAACAACTTAAGTGAAGTATTTATTCACTTCACAACATTTTAATGGGATTTTTATTAATAGACCGACAAATTTAGGGTATATTTTGACAAAGAAGCAAAGGGAAGCACATGTCCATCCTTTGGCTTATGCCCACTTATCCTTGCATGATCACAAGGGGCGGATGTCCATCTGCGAAAGGAAACATGAAAAATCTGAAAATCGATGAAGTATTCCATACTGGACTTGCTATAATGAAATCCTATGTTAGAAAGTCACAGCTTACACCTAAACAAAATACAGAATCTCTTGCAAAATGTTAAAAATGCTGTTCGCACACAAAAATGTAGCTCTCTGATGTGCAAAGTTGATCTTTATTTGGAAAAACTTTTGAAAAGCATGGCTGATTTTCCTTTAGATCACAATTAGCCACAATTTTGCGTTGGCTCATCACATCAAAACACGGAATATACTAAAATGTGTAGCTGCAATGATACAAAATGTGGAAAAGATGACTGTGCAAGTCTAGGTTTCTATTTCCCTCAAATAAAATGAAAATGCTAAACAGGAATTAAGAAGAAAAAAAATGATGATACACTATTAAAACCTTTGGGAGTATACATTTGATAACATAAGCAGGGTTAAAATAATGTCAATGTCAAATTTTTGCAGTTAATGAAATACTAAATAAAGATGGATATCTTGATTACTTGACAAATTTAATAAGAATTATTAAATTGTCTTTTTTTTATTATTATTGACGACAAGATATGCATGTGAAATCGGGGTGAAACAATAACTGCAACCACAAAGACATGAAGTACAGGTGATGTCATGATGAGATTTTCACTTTAACCAGGCTGCAAATCATTCAGTGAGAATATAAAAATAATATTACAAGTAATGGTACCTTTAAATAAACACCACTTCTAGCAAAATGATGCTATCTGGTCCAAATAGACCAGTTAAGCTGTTTTTGAACATAAACTCATGGAGTCACATACAGTAGCTCCCAGTCACCTTTTTTACCTGCACCTAAATTCTCCAAATGTTCTGAACTCCCCACCAAGACTTTGTCATGGTTCAAACATTTTCTCCCTACTTTATTTTGCAGTTACTTTTCAATTTTGGCTGCTTTAAACACGTTTTTTTTATATAAGTATATACTTATATAATAATATACTATATAGAAGTCCCAGTATTACTGGCACTTCTCCACTCAAACTAAACAAGACGAACTCTCCAACCTGCATTTGACGCAACATGCATTATTGTTTTAGGAGACTTGTTAAAGAATAAGTGGGAACGTTTTCCAGTTAAAGTTCCATGTTTAAAAAAAGGGCCATCTTTATTTAGTATTTCATTAACTGAAAAAATTTAACATTATTTTAACCCTGCTTATGTTATAAACTGTAAACTCCCAAAGTCTATAATAGTGTATCATCATTTTTTTTCTGCAAGTAAATTTATTTCTGATTTGGTCACCAAAAAAAAAAAAAGAAAAGCCACAACAGGGAGCATAACCAAGAAGACAGAAGAAGCCACCGTTACGTCATCCAGTGGTTTGTGGGCTGCATTTTCAACCCTTGAGATCAGCAAACATATTGGATATTAGCAGCAGGAAGTGGTGTGCATGGCTTGGATCCTAGCAACATCATGAGTAGTTTTTCCTCACTCAGTCCTACTTTTACACAAAGTTCATGGAGAGCGAGAGCAAAAGAAAGGCATCTAAAACAGAAACAATACAATCAAGGCAAGACCACTGTCCTCTGATACAGACGTTAAATGTGGGAGGAATTTAGAGCTGTAACTAATGAAAAAATATTAACCAAGAAAAATTAGAGATGAGTGCGTACAGCTGTGCACTTGTGCAGCCCTACAGTCCTCTAGCCTTTGCTACCAGATGAAAGCCGACTGAAAACACTTCATAAGCTGCAGTGACTCTCCTGTTTAGAACAAAAATAGTAAGGGCACGCTCAAAGAAATCGCACGCTTTGATTTCATCTTGGTTTTAACTTCTGCTTTTACGAAGTAAGGATTGGTAATTGAACAGCAGAAGTTGTCGAGTCGTCTGGGTAATGTGATTCAACAGCTCACGGATGCTTGTTGAATCTGCAACAACACAGCAGTATCAAACCGTGCTGGGAAGCTGAGAGCTCCTCCACTCCACACAGAAACTCTCATCTAAATCCGGTGAGAGTGAGTAAGTGCGTGGCTGGTGGGGGATCCAGGTGGGAATGGGTGGAAGCAGATAGAGTGGTTGATTTGCATTGCTGCGAGTGTGGCCCTATGCATCAGCAGGAGACAGGTATATTTATTCTCTACAGAGACTCTCCTCCTAAGCACTCCCCCAGCTGCCTCTGAAAGCCATCCATCCCCACACCTGAATACGCAATGAAATCATCCCCCTGCCTCCCCAGGCATTAATAACTCAACCCTGGTGGCTGGATGGGGCCGGTCAGACACAGAGGGTGGGACACGAAGCCAACCCAAGAAAGAAATGGGTTGGAGAGCAAGTACAGCAGAGCGGCTCGGGGTGGACTGCGTAACGATGTGCTGCGGGACAGCTTGTGATGAAAGATGAAGGGAAGAACAGACTTTATGAAAATGACCAAGATGGGAGTGAATTGTAATGATTCTTTTTCATATGAAGCAATATTAAGGCCTTGTCGCTCTGTTGCAAAAGTCCTGAGCCGACTAAGCGTGCAAAGTCGGCTCAGTCTTTAATTTGATAATTACCATCTCTAAAACTCCTGTTACTGTACCATATGATTTTTTTTGTTCCCAATAAAGTAGATGAACTGTTACAGTAAAAACTTTTAATAACTGGAAAAAGACAGATTTATCTATTTTGAGCTACATAGTAAACAAGTAGACAATTCACTCTCAGGTCATGTTATTCTGTCACACCAGAAGAACAACAATTACAAACTGCATGTGTTGCACTTTGTAATTGAAACACATGCACACATTCAGTTATTATCTCCCTGTGTAAATAGGAAAACAACTGTTTTGGAGGAAGATTTCTGGCGAAGGGTTATATTGATTATTTAATCTTCCTATCCAAGACTAAAAACCTTAACCTTTAGACATATATGTATTGTTGGTGGAGCTTTTGTCAGCAATAACACAAATATTCAAGCCTGCATAAGCAGCTCCCTTACCTTTCATAGAGGCTACATGTGCTGCATAAATACCACAATAATATTTGCTTCTATCTGCATTAAATGTGGATCATTTAATACCCACATCTTTCCTCAGGTAAACGGGATTTTGCTGTTTCATCAAGTATATGGTTTTACATAAGTGCAGTGCATGTCACCAGTGGGGTCCCAGTGTGGATCCCTGCTACAAGTTGTTTTTAAGAATTGCCATTTTGACTAGGTTCCTAAAGCGGTCAAGACTTTCACAGTGAATATTGAAACAAAAATGTTATTCTACTGTCTTTTGAAGTTGCCTAACTAATCCTTTTACGGCAGAGGATCAAAGTAGCAGAATGATTTTAACATAAGTGTTGGTTTCACGGTGGTCTTCGTATGACTGTTTTAATGAAGCAAGGTTCAAGATGAGATCAAATTAGGGTGTCCTGCAGTCCTCCCTGCTCTTCTTCGACTTTCCTGTGATTATTTCTATACTTGGCCCGGCATCAAACGATGTTAAGTCACACAAGTCAAGAACATTCCCCCATTTCCATTTTCCGAGGATGAACAATGACACAATAGCCTCCTACAGCTGTATTCATGCTCATTTCTAAGATACCAGGCGGCTGTAATTCATCTTAAAATTAATTCAGCCCTCTCTTTTAAAGTACTGCTACAATATTTCATTCCTGATGCTGGGCTGATGATAAAAGTGTCACAGGTGTCAGTGGAATAAAGCTAAAATCATTATTCATCCCATATCAGTCCTCTCAATGCTATTCTGGGGGCAACAGAAAAAAAAAAAAAAAAAAAACAAGGACATCAACACCAGAGCAGCCTGAGCCCGTTTCTTCCTGTTTCTGCGCACAGAAAAATAAGGAAACATCAATTATTCCTCTTCCAAGTTCCTGTGGTTTTTCATGTGGGGGGCATGGGAAAATTCATCTCGCACTGATTATAAGAGGCTTTAATTATCATGCTTATTTCCAAAATGGTCTATTTTGAGTTAATGTCTTCTCGCAGGCTAGACTGTTGTGCCAGTTCTTCTGATGGCTGTTTAACATTCATCTCAGCTGTGCAGCTCGCTGCATCCCTACACAAGGTGAGATACTGGATGCATCTCACACGAGACGGCAGAGCAACGCCTCAAAGGCGCATAAAATAAATCAGTTTAATTGCAATGAACATTTTCTAGCATCTGGTGGCTCAGTCTGGGATTTGTTCCGATTTCAGCCCCAGTTTCATAAAAGCACCTTTGGATTTTAAAGACAAAGATATTAAGCCGTTCTTAGAACAAAAGCGATGATTGTGGGAGTTCCTGGGTGCTTAAGCAGAAGGCAATGGGCCATAAACTCTTGATTTTTGAAGTTATATTGAGCACAAGTCTTCTTCAGTTCTAACCTTGGTTGAAATTGCTCTGTTAGTGACTTTAAGGGCCGTAGCAGTGCAGTTATTCTGGCCACAACATATGAGCCTGTTACTTCTGACTTTGTTCAAAACTGAAGACGAATTTTGCATAAGAGGTCACACATCCTCAAGAAAGAAAGAGAAGCCCAGCTACCTTCTACCAAAGCAGGCTGGGTTGTCATGTGGTGGATGACTGAGAATCTCAGTAGTTTATATAAAATGTCCTCAACATATTAAAGGGCTGTAAGACGCAGGGAGGAAATAAGTCTGTTTAAACACATTTGTAAGGATGTGAAGACACATGCAGCACAAAAGACAAAATGATACATGATAATAGGTTTACAAGAAAAGGAATATTTTGGGGGAAGAAGCAAATAAATAATTATTTTATTTTAGCAACTGGAATAAAGGTTACAGAAGTCAAAAACCTGTCAGTGATGAGTGAACCAGAAACCAATATTAGTTAGCCCAGGTCTGACTAATCCAAGTTTCGCTTCTTTGTTAAATTGTAAGTTTGTTTTTGGACAAGTCAAAATAAGCCAACACTTCAAATGTGATATCAAAAATTGGAATGCGTATAATTAAAGACCAACAAATCTTGTCCATGCCGTTGACTATTATCCAGAAGCTGGACACACCTTTGGAAAAATGTGCACTGCCTCTTTACAATTGCAAATTAGTTAATTTAAACAAATAGGCTATAACTTTCCACCAGATCCTAAAATGCTAATATGTATAATAATTTATTTTCTGAGTGTTTTAGCACAGAGAAAAGGTAGGGGTAAATCAATATGATGAAAATCCTTTGAGAAATAACTTATGCTTACAATTTAGAAACTAATTCTTGGAGACTTAATCTTAATTTCGCATAATCCCACCTAATACTTTGATTCACATTGTTGTCATTTCTATTCTTAACAAAATACAGAACATTTACTTGCCTCTCGCAAGTGTGAGTTATTAACTAAAGTATGTGATGTTGAAAATGTGCCAAAAAGTTACTTTCTATAAAATAAACCCCAGCAAATGTCTGATTTTCTCCATGGCTGAGGAGCTACAGGTGGTCAGCGCCACTTCCTGGTTCAGGAAGGGGTCAGTCTTGTGTGCTTTCTACTAAACTGCCAGCAGGAGGGAGAGCTCTGAAAGCAAAAGACAACCAAGAGTTCTCTCAAAGGTCACAAGTACAACATTCAACAGCCGCCATAATTTTGGTTCCACAAACAACATCCCACACAAACATAAACTGTTCAGCTAACTGACAGCTGCAGCATGCGAGCCCCCTGACCAGCTGAGTTAAGTCGCTTTGACTGAGTCCTCTCCAAACTGCCTGTTGTGTCACAAATCACCAGAGGAAGGGGGGAGAAAAAAAAACGTCATCTATCAACTCCGCTAAAGCACATACCCTGTGGCAGCTTCACCGCTCTGCTGCCTGTCAATTCCACTCACATAAAGGCAGCCAATCGCTGTCTGCACAACCTGCAGCCTTTCAATTCCACTAAAACCCACATGCAGCAAAGTCGCATAAAAAGGGAGGCAGCAACTGTATTTCACTTTCATACGAATTTCTTTTCACTTGTTTCTTGCACACTTAGCATAAAGTGCACTTCCTACTTCTTCTCGTCTTTGATCAAGGCAGGGGAATGGCGGGGTAAGTAATTTCATCCTCTTCACAGCATATAATTCTAATCTGCTGGAAATATGAAAAGAACCATGTGTTTCCTAAAAAAAAAAACACGAAGAGTATTTTTACTACCTAGGGATCTTTATGAATGCAAGAAAAGTCTAAGTAATGACAGTTTCTCCACAAAAGAAAAAGAAGCGGTGAAGTAAATTCAGCATCCATGGTGCTCAGTTCTCGGCAAAACACACCTTTCAGTAATTTTAAGTGAAACAAACTTGGGCCCAGAACTCCCAAGGCCATAACTTATTGACAGAGATGGAGAGACCTCTTAAATGTTTTCCTGAAGCAAGGGTTCAACTTCAGGGTAATGAGTTTGCTCATCTGAGAGATGTCACTTTTTTGTGAGCTAGTTCTTAAAAATATCACTGCAGGCACAGACAAACAAGAAGGTACCAACACACTTCCTGTTATTTAACAAGACAAGCCACACAGCCAAGCACTAATTTAGTAATTTTGTTTTCCAATGTTGTTCCAGTGCCAGGCTCCCAAAGCTTAGATCAAAGCCTAAACAGATAGGATTTTTTTTCTTTTTTGTGGTATCCACATGTTGCAATCAAAAGGTCTGTTCAAATTACATTCTCCCCAAATATACGTTTTGCACATTTTTTCTATACATATCTCCTATTGAGGTTTAGTTTTTATGCATATATGTTGAAAAACATCTTCTAATTACAATATTCTGAGCCAAATATATAGTCTTTGTGTTTTTCTACATAGAAAATCGTATATTTTAACGTTATCTGACTGTCTGATGAGTTCATTTATCTTCATGTTCAGTTTATATTTGATTAAAGATGTAAATTTTGTGAAATGCCATGTTTCACATTTATCCATATTTAGAACCAGTCCCATGTAGAACTACAACTGAATATCACAGGCCGTCGGAGCTTGATGCCTAGTCAAAGTCATCAACAGCAGCAAGTACAACTGATGCTTAACCGCAAGATAAATAAGTGAGAAAAACCAAGAAGTGCACGTTGTAAAACACCTGTTAAACTCAAGACTGAGCAATATCAGGCAGAACAACATCCAGTATGAATCTGTCAAATTACCAGGAGGCAGATATTAGCCCTAAGTTTTAATTACTGAATTTCAACTACATAGCTAATAAAAAAAATTGCTGCATAAAATTGTCACTTTGTTGTAAGATAAATACTACTTAAAGAGTCTGGCGACTAATTAATAGCTTTGCAAATTAGGAGCGTCATTCTCTTATATGCCTGACACTTTAAGATATCTGCACAGAGGGGCAACACGGAAAACTATTTACAAAAAGAAACAGCTTTGCAAGCATCTTTGCAAGGATTGGGTTATAAATTAGCTGTGCAAGTGATTTTGTAGGACAAGATTGCATTAAAACCAGCTTCAAACACGTGCTCGGGTAGGACGTCTTTGAATGATGTCAAATTCACTGCTTGGCAAAGATCCTAATGGCAATAAGTGAGCGCTGCAAAATAAATACTCGCCAAACAGTAATGCAATGAAGCATAATGAATCTTCAGAGCCACTTTCACACAAAAGCACACTGACAGCAGCAACAACGTTTGGACAGCCAGAGTACAACATCATTTGGAAGTGAAATCAGACGCATACATGAGCTATCGTGTTCGCCGCAATGCCAAGTGTCAACACAACCACACGCACTAAAGTAAAAGTGCACAGCGTCTCATGTTGCGTTCAATGGGCGGCGTGAACAGGTGACTGATATCGAATGCATTTCTAAGGTTCAAGGGAAAACACAAAGTAGGAGAAATGTAAGTGAGGGGTCTGCTTCCTCTCTGGAAAAACATAGCCAAGCTGGTACTCCAGATGGCTTTGTGCACTCAATTAACTGCCCTGGGGGAAATTCAAACAACAATGCCTCTCTGAAAGACAACAATGCCAACAGACACAGCGATAAAAACACGGACAAAAATAAAATAAAAAAAAATAAAAAAGCAAAAAGTTAAATTCAACAACACAGATGTGGCTACTGCTCCGCCCCACCATCCTCTGCGGGCTGCTTACTCGACCAGTCGTCACCGCCCACCTCACTGTCTCCTTATATACAGGCAGCTCTGATGTGCATGTGGTCATTTGTCCTGCTGCGGACCAGCTTCCTGATCCAGCTGCCACCTGTCCAGTCGTGTGATAGTTTGCATCCATCTCGATGCTGCTGGAGCCAACAGAGGGATGGTCCAGAGCGGGCTCCTATGTGAAAGTCTGGCACGAGCATACTCATATATATGCGTTTACTGTTGTCTGCTGCTACTGCGGCAGAGACACAAGACGGGACGGCAGTCACTCTAGCGGATAGGCATGTGGAGAAATGGGAACAGACGTTGAACAATTGCACCTGAGGACGTTCTTCCTCACACAACTCAGGAGGAGCAATTGAGGGAACATGAAATGTGGACTGTCCTGCCAGAAAAGATCCCTGCCTCTGTTATAATCTGTCAGTATGTTGTAATCTGTCAGTATATATCCAAGACTCTTGAGCGCAGAGGATTGAGATGTAAAGGTTTTGTACATCAAGCTTTTCGTTCTTCTTGGTAACTGTTGTTTATCTTGTTTCCTGGGATGCTTGCAGGTTCAAGTTCAGACCAGTTTGCTTATACAAAACTCACTATGGAGAACTTATTACAAAACAATCTGCCTGTTCTTAAGGTAAAATTGAATTGCAAATTTGAATTCTCAACATTACCCCCATCAGACTGACACATATCTGCACTGCGGTTTCAATGGTATCTAAAGTCTCTAACACGCAACATGTTAAAAACTATATGGCATGGGTGCATGACTTTAAAAGAGCTTCAATGCAAGACAATTAACAAAAATACGATAAAAAAAAGGTGGCAGCAGTGACTCAATACTACAGGACTTTCATTTATTGTAATGTGTCGACACTTGAAAAAAACTCACCTCAGCTAAATACTCAAACCAGCTGAAAAGGCAAGGGAGTTTGGGATATTTACATATTAATTAAGCTCATAAATATTTTACCACTTGGAGGGAAGTGATTGTGTACAGAGTATTGAATCTTCATCCAAAGGTGTTCAGGTGATCATTAAATGTGGAAGAAGGACAAACAAGATGTTGCGTTCGCACCAAACATCTATCTTACAACAAAATGAAATGTGAAATAATGAAACTGGAGCATAGCTTAAACTACATGTCTAATAATACCTAACTAAACTACAGCATATTACTAAACCCTTATTCTCCGCTTTGCTTCGTGTAGAGGGCCTGAACCTTCGGCTATTGGAAAACAACTGGATCGGTATTAAACGATTGGATCTGATTTTGCTGAATCGCTGATGTTTAGCTGTGACATATATAATGTTTGATGAAGCTTACTAGGAGCTATGTGCACTATAAACAACCCCACAGGTAGTAGGGCCATGACATCTTTGCCAGCAATAAAAGATCTTGTATGTTCCTGTTGCTCCAAATTTTAACTGCTCGATACTCAGAAGCGCGGCCAACAAGGACCGAATAGCTTTGTTCACTTCCTGCACGGGCGTTGCCAAACTCTATAAACAGACTACAACTCTAAGACAGCACAGAAGATTAATGTCAACCCTCCATAACTCCATCTGTTCACCGGTCAGTGACCAGAGATCAATGGGAGAAACTCCAGACGGAGCAGTGGAGGAGATGAGAATCAAGCAGAATAGCACAGTAGGTAATTACCAGGCCAATACATCACAGGATTTTATTTTAAAAATTGCAGTTGATTTCTCATAGACTCAAGAAAAATAAGACTCACTAATGTGAAAAACAGAGTGCAACAGGAACATAAGGGGAGAAAAAGGTTTTGATGAATACCATAGCTTCACAAACTTTGCCTTCATCTAATCCTTATTTAATCTAGATGACCTCGCTTCAGTTCGTGTTGACATCTAAAAAAAAAAAAAAAAATCAAACCTTAAAAGACCCAGATGGATATTTCTAACTCTCAGAAAATATGTGGATTCTCTAAAATCATCACCAACTGACAGCTGTAACCAAGTTTCTTTTCTTACCACAAGCACACAATAAAACTGTCCATAAAGTATTGTTTATTTTTTTGTTTTGTTTTGTTTTCCATGTCGAGCCGTGTATTTTTAAGCACAATAGAGAAATGTGGGAGAGTATTTCTCCCGGTCTCTCGGGAGCCAATCAGCAAAGTTCTGACAGAGAGTCTGCTGACGACGGCTGGTGACGAGAGAAAGGAGAGATGGTGGAGTGAGGCGGGGGAGAGGAGGCAGAGACGAGGTGAGTAAGGGGCCATGTTTCAGTCGCGTTACACCGAGTGAAGACAGCGGGAACATAATAATGCCTTGTTTAAAGTGATAAACTGCGCCTCAGTCACAGCGCTTTGAAGACTGAGTCGGTGTTCACTCAGTGGAAAATAAAATACTTGGACTGAATCTACATTTCCATTCTGACCCTGCCGTTTGGATGTCAGCGCTGCACATGTTTTATACCAGCAGTTTTATTGCCAGATAAGAAAATATTGGAGTTATATCGCAACAACAAAGAAATTCTAATTCTTAAACAGGAGATACGTTTGGAGCAGTCTTCCATATTTGTCCTTTTACTATGTACTGACAGCGAAAAGCTAAAATTACAGAGGGGTGGGGGAGCTAAAGAGGAAAAACAGAAAAGATGCTCCACTGGAAGAAACGGCACTGTCTCTTGGACTTGAGCCAACCAGTAGGGGACAGTTTTTGAGGTAAGAAGCCTGGAGGGAAACAGAGAGAGGGAAGGCTGCCAAGACTCGCTGTTAGAAAGCTAATTAAACTATTGGCCTATTGTGAGGGAGGTGAGGGTTGAAGAATGGGCTGAAGCTCACCCCAGGAAGCAGCTCTGCAGCTTCTGAGCTGGCTGCAGTTTGCAAAGTAAATTTTCCACCAAGTCACAGAAAAAGGCAGATGAAGGAGGCTTTTTAGGAGACGTCGCTCAGACTGGGTCGGGTCGGCCGATCGACAGTCCTCTCTCTTTTCCTATGGCTCAGAATCAACCCTGAGAAAAAGCAATTCCAGAAATCCCTCTGCAGCTTCAATCATTGTGCCCTTTGTAAACTGTGATGAGTTCCTTGTGCGGCCAGACATTACGCAGCAAAACACAATGCCGCGGCACACAAAATTCTGAAATGAATTGGTGGTCATGCCAGCACCGCTCTGACATCGACCACTGGCATGTGGATTCATACACACTGAGATGACAGCAGCAGCAGACACAAAACAGGTGGAGTTGAAATAATTTGAGAAAGAAATATGTTATTTTTACAACATAAAATGTTGGCTTAGAACTTTTAAACTATTAGCAACCAAACTATTAATGGGATAGTCTTCAAGTATGAATAGACATGTGTCAGTATGACAATTTTATACTTTACAAAATCTAAAAAATTTTAAAGTACAGTCTGGCCATCTCCTTTGGTCGCTAACCTCCTCTCTGCTGCTTTACAGACATGCTGCTCATTGCTTTTCAGCTGTAGTTTTAAAAGCAGCTATGAGTGATGAACAGTGGCTGTCAGTGTTTTATTCTGAAGAAAATATTTCAGGACAAACAAATTTGCGTTTCATGCAAGTTATAGAATCTGCAGTAAGAGTTTAAAATTGCTGCTCGCAGATTCACCCTTCAATCTGCCACAGCTTAAGCTGTTTTGCAAAGAAAGAGCAAACATTTCTGCCACCATGTGACCAGACACACGTAACCCTAATTGTAGCCATAACTGAAATAAAGGGTCATACTAATGCACTACGCATTATCTTAAGCAAAAAAAGTCTGAATAACATGTGTAATTTTCCTTTCCCTGCTCAATCACACACTACTTTGTGTTAGTTTAATACTTTCAGGTTTGTTTTTGTCACATAAAACAAAAAAAGTTTGCAAATACTCTTGCTCAAGTCACTGGGAACTAGTGATGCTTTTCATATGCCTTTTGCTTTCATATGTTTCCTGCTCAATATTTCATGAAAAATTTTTCAGGGCCAAGCAAAACAATTCCAAAAAAATTAGCCAAATATCTTCTTTCAAAGTAAAACATAACCATATTTATGCAGATGAGCTTCATGCTGGGAGTTATTAGCAATGGAACAACAAACACTTCCATGCCGACGGCAAACTCTCACATCATTTGCAGTTACATCCTGGGCTGGAGTCTGCAAAAACAAACCCATTGTAGGGGCTTTAGATATCTGCACCCTGCTGGATCGCAATTGTGAGTCTGCCCCAGCTGGTCTGACTCACTGATGGAAGACCCTACAGGGTACTTTCACATCCTGCCTTCACATTTTCAACCACAGTTGTGGGGACCCATGCAGAGGAAACGAAAGGTTTCCAGCCACAGACGAGCTGTGAGCTCAGACTAAGCGGGAGCTGAGAGGAAACACTGGGGGGTTTACAGATGCACGGCAATTTGGCATCACGCTGAGACGACAATGTTTCACCATTGAGGGGTTCACATGGCCTTTGTGGTTTAAGATTCCCCATGTCAGATATGGTGTTACTTACGAATGCATGAACTCGCTCTCTGTTCGCTGCTTGGATGTGTCTGAGATGATCCAATTCTCTTATCAAACATAAAACAAATTACCCAGATATGCTGCAGTAGCGCATTGACTTGATTTAACAAAATCGATAAAGAGCCTTTTTTATCTTTTCTTTTCAATTAATCATCACGTTCTCTCGCTGTTTGAAAATAAAAGAGGAGCAGTGCTAAGCACATTACGGCACATTGTTCCAAAATAGCAGGGAATCAGAAGCCCATCTGCAGCGGCACCTCAGTTTAAGAGAGGGATCATTTTCCACAGGTCTTATGAGCATCTTTAAAACATTTTCACGGTGACAGACTGCGAAGGGCTTTAGCTGCTTTCAAAGACCGGAGCGATTTGGAAAAGGTCAGAAAATAATCCAACCCTTTCAAGAGGTTTCTACTTTAGGATTTTCTTTTACCTTTTTAAAAAGCTACTGCATTTGTGAGCAATAATATCCTACACAAAGGTGTCAAGTTTTCTTTACAGAAGTCCCGAGAGGGAAAATGAATTGTTGAGAAAACAAATAGAAAGTATTCCTCCTGTACACAGTAAGTACACTCATGGATCGTTCACCACACTGCACAATTGCAAGCTATAAAAAACTATTTCTCCCATCTTAACAAGACACCCACCACATCAAAGGAGTCGTTTTGATACCCATCCTCACAGTGGGCCTTTTTATAGTCTCGTTACTCAGTCAAGGTAAAATGAGTTAAAGGTCTTAATCAGGGATCAAGTAGTTGGGAGACTTCAAACTGAGCAGATTAAAGGTGAAACTACCAGGAGACCCTTGGTATTAGATGGAGGAGGGAGCAGAGCGGCTTTTATGAGGCCTCGCCTCTCTAATATCTTACGTCTGCCGTGCAGTAGTTTGAGAGACCCCCTGCTGGTTTACTTCATATTTTCACAGCACGAAGCCGTCTAGCTTATGCTCAGGAAAGGTGTTCAAAAAGAGTCATTCGTCTGCTAATTATAAAAACTAATTACACTGAAATTGGACTGCTATTGTTGCAGCTGGCAAGTTCTGTGAAAGTGCATTTCTACCCAAAGCAAAGATGTTTTTGAAATATGTGACTTTCAGCCTTCAGTTTGTGTGCTTTGTTTGTTCCTCAAGGTTGTTCAAATGTCTACTTTTTATAGTCCCAAATCAAGTCTGCAAGTCTGTGGATATAATTATGGGCTATAACATAATTACACACCAATTTACATAAATGAATCACAATTTTGCACTTCAGTTTGACTTCAACTTAAAAACAAAAACAACAACAACTTGGAGAATAAATATATAAATATCATCAAGTTATAATTTTCAAAGCCGGCACTACAGAAAAGACCGGAAGTTCAACAGCTTTCGAGTCGCTACAGAAGTTAATTACTCAATGTGTTGTATAACATTTAATACACATTGATTTACTTAATGAAATCAATGAGTCTTCAAAGTAAAAAATTGTTGCTAAGATTTTAAACATGTCTTGTGTCCTTTTGGTAATGCAACAAATAAATTCACCATAATATTCCTAACACAGTCTCCCATCTACATGTACCTTTAATTTAATTTGCTTATGAACACACAGCGTTACACATAAACAGCATTTCAGCATCACCTTCTTTACATATTGGATGCTCAACATGTGCAACGTAATTCCAGCAAAGACAGGTGGCCACAGATTTATTTATTTTTTAATTTTTAGAATGTTGACCATTTGGAATATAATCCATATAATTTATGTAAACACTACAAAATAGTTAAAACATTATGTTTCAGAATGTGTTTTAGTCTCTTGTTGCACTATGAACACGCTCTCTGTGTGGTAAGGAAAATTCACTCACCTTCACATAACAAATGCTTGAAATGGCTGACATGCAGAGAAGTTGGCCCTATTTTCCGGATATTTTTATTTTATTTACCAGGTAGTGTAAACAACAAACATTACAGAATAAAAAAAATAAAAAAATAAGCTTTTCCCAAATAATTCAGCTGGCAATTATTTGACCCTCAGGTCTACAGACTCCGGCTCTGAGACGGTTAGATGATAATTAAATGTGAAAAAGACCAAACAAGACAGCGATGGCCGTAGAGGATGCAATACATTTAACATCCTTCATTCACATACTCATGCAATGTATGAAACAGAGGACAATCATAGACTATTTACATACTTCAGATGTGGAAGAACCCTATGTTTCACTAAATTCCTTTCATTTTATCTCGAGCTATGTAAAAAATGTTTCTATATATTTAAAAAACATCATCTACAACTTAAAGTAAAAAATAAACATTACCCAGTTTATATCACATCTCCCAACCCATCCATCCATCCATCCATTTTCTTAGCACCCTTGTTCCTTGGTGGGGTCGGGAGGGTTGCTGGTGCCCATCTCCAGCTAACGTTCCGGGCGAGAGGCGGGGTTCACTCTGGACAGGTCGCCAGTCTGTCGCAGGGCAACACAGAGACACACAGGACAAACAACCATGCACACCTAGGGACAATTTTGGAGAGGCCAATTAACCTAACAGTCATGTTTTTGGACTGTGGGAGGAAACCGGAGCACCCGGAGAAAACCCACACATGCACAGGGAGAACATGCAAACTCCATGCAGAAAGGCCGGGGCCGGGAATCGAACCCAGAACCTTCTTGCTGCAAGGCAACAGCTCTACCAACTGCGCCACTGTGCAGCCACATCTCCCAACATCAAATTAAACTGTTTCATCAAATGTATCTTGCAAATGTTCTGACCTATAAATGAGCGAAACAATCCATCAGCGAATGCAGAGAACATTCAGTGGAACTCGTTGTCTTTCTGACAGGCTGCTCAAGCACCAAGCACCATTTGACTATCTGCAGCTGCCATCGCAGACAGCGCGCGCCCGCATTGTATTTACGGCCACACAAAGAAGCGGAAGGATCCTATCATTGCGTTTTGGGACTGAGATGTTTCCATCATGATGCCCTCTGACAACATAATTATGCATCATATCTCACTTCACACGGTTCGCCAAACCACATCAGCTGCAACTCCGCAGCTCCACTTCTGCATCCCAGCAGCAGCAGTGGAGCTTAGGGAGTACAGAGACGAGGAAGAGTGGAAAGATGTAAATGGGGGTGTGTTGGGAGGGATCTGGAGCTTGGAAGGGTGGGCTGTGTGGGAAGCGGGGTGTGTGGGGGAAGGGGGAGTCTGCGTTGGTTTAAAGCTGGGAGCCTGGAGCTATGCAGGGCAATAGATTGGAGATGCAGAAGGGGAAGTGGAGGAGCAGGGAGGGTTGGCAACGGGGATATCAGATGAGCGCCAGTGCTCTTTCAGCTTGCATCAGCGTCAGATTATGGGGGACTTAAAGTAAGACCAGGAGCTGCGGCGTTCAGGGGCAAAGGTGGCAAAGCAGTGTGGGGAACAAGAGAGGAGAGTGTGAATCCTAAAGGCAACGCTGCCACCAGACATCACTAGAAGGCAGTTCCAGGAAGTGGAGACATGATGAGGAGGAGGAGGAGGAGGAGGAGAAATATGCCGCAGCAAGAAGAGATTATGACTGCAGAGGAAAAAAATCAACAGTCATGTAATTAAATTTGCCATACTTGACAACACATTGCTCTAGATTCAGTTAGAAATAAGCTAAACTCTTAGATGTTTTCAGGAACATATCAATTGACTCTCTGCCTGATGTCAGTTTGCTTGCTTTTTTAGCTTATTTTCAAAACATTAATGAGATATTTTGTTTTTACATGTCAGAACCCCCACCAAGATAATGCGAGGAGTAAGGCTTGTTTTGAAAGCTGTGCCACTGTGCAACATAGGTTTTATTGTAAGCATTTGTTCTCATTTGCTTCCCTTCCAATTAGAGCAGAGTCACTGGCAGTGTTCATGAGCGATATTAGGATTTATTCTCTACTGCCGGTACTTTATTACTCAAGGTAAAATTGCTTTACCTTCTCCAACTTGAACATTTTATAGTTCTCAGCAGCAACCAGAGAATAAGAGATTCTCAATTTGATTCGACTGTCAGCCTTGACTAATATATACTAATACAATTATATATATATATATATATATATATATATATATATAATATAAATCCCTTCTCACCCTCCGTGGGTGGTCTCTCTCTCTCTCTGTCTCTCTCCTTCTCCTCTGACTCGTCTTACAGAGGCCTGGGAGCTTGATGTTGCGCATATCTCTGGCTGTGCCTATACTGAATTGGACTGAAGTCTGATGTTGTGGGTCTGAGCGCAGTATTATTGGTATATGTTAATATATATATGAAAAGGTGATTAAAGATGTAAAGAGGTCCTCTTGAACAGCTCAGGTGCTTCTTTGCACCTATTGTCATTTTTATCTGTGATCCACCAACAATGTCTGAATACTATGAATATCTGACACTTTTCTTTTCCAAGCATTTGCCTGTATTGAACAATATTTATCCTGTTAATCGATTAATGTATTGATCAAGGCTGTAAGAGCGACCAAACATTACTGTAGTCATCATCACCAACGTCCGGTCCTGAATATTTCACCACTTTCTATGAACAAAACACACAGCATGACGCTACAACAGCTATGCTTGACACCTCAGGTTTAAAAGCGTCATTTTTAGTCTACATCCACATTATCATAGCTAAGAAATAGTATAAGATTTTCTCCATAACGCATTATTTTTCTTGGATGTTAAACTAACTTCACAGCTCCAGCTCCTTTCAGTCTGCAACTGGGCTGAGCCCATGTTTGATCCAACACATCATGACCAATTTCCTTTCATCAGTCGATGATTTAAGTTGGATGATGTTCCAACAGAACACTGATCCCAAACACTCACCGAAACTTTTGGAGCTGCACAGAAAAATCCACCACCTTAAAATGGCATTAAACTAAATATTTGAGTCATTGTGTTCATATGCTTTCACCGAGTCTGGACGAGAGGGAAAAAATCCCCATTAATTTCAAATGTGTGCCCCCAATTCTTGATTTGGGAGTTAATTAAAGGTGTGAGTTCCATCATCATTCCACCCTGAACAAAACTGTTAAAAAAAAAGGTGCAAGTGCAAAACCAATGCTAAAATCAGGCTAATGATAATTGTAAGTAATTGTTAGAAAATTGTAAAGTAAAACTGAAAGTCCCCAGATGTCATTGAATAGAACAAAGGGCCAGTTGGAACTTATAAAAGCAACAGAGAATGTGTTAGGTTAAAAAATAAAAAGTAGTCATTTGAGAAATGGGTGTATAGGTCGAGTACAGCAATACTGGCTAATGCAAACTCTGCCAATGTAAAAGACTAAAAAATGAGGTAAGTGAGGGAAAAAGTCTTTGTTTCTGCAAAGACTACTAAGTATCATGACTGGTTTGGGCCTCAGTGTTGGAGCACTATTCATGTTTAATGAGCCTTCAAAAAATAAAATCACTGGGAATAAAGGACCAGATGGACACTAACTGACAGTTATACAGAGGCAATATTGGGAAAAAAAAAGCCACATTTACAAGCTTTACTCCTCCCAGATGAGACAGTCGAGCTTTTCCAAAGCAAACCGTGAATTATAGCCTATGGTTCTCCAAGGTCATTGCTACGGAAGTGGAGGTGCTTCGGCAGCGCTGCTGCAGCCGATGTGGGCCGTCAGCTAAAAAGGGGCGGGGGCTCAGAAGTGGCTCCTTAAATCTCCACCTTCATTAATCACACTTTGCATGGCCGCAGCCTGCCGAACAGTGTGACAGTGACAGCATTGAGAATGATTAATACTTAAGGCAGCGTTTAAGAGAATGATTTATGCCATCTGTTCGTCCTGGACATGCTACAGAAGTTGGCTCCGCTGTTACCTCGCACTTGTCAGAGAGGATTAGGAGAATGATAGATAACTTAATCTCAGGGCAGTGGGGTCACCTACCAAATTAGGCTGATTTTAGGCCATGAACACAAAGGGGAAGAACCAGGTGTGAGGGGAGGAAACACAAGGGTGAATCTACCTAACCTCTCCATTAAACTGATGGTTCTCAACAGGGACGCTGTTCATTCCCCATCACGCTTTGACTTCAGGGCTTGTTGGCAGGACCTTAGTCTGTATAGCATTCATCCGTCACCAGATCCTTGTAAAAACACCTGGAAACGGTTTCGTTTTTTTGTTGTTTCAACATCCAAGATCTAATACTTAATCACCAGGAAGTCCAAAATGTATATTTTAAAGTTACAATGGACTCAAATGCAGCATTGCCACAAGGTGGGAACACATTACAAAAGGACATCCTAAATCACTTACAGCCTTCACATGTTTTTTTTTCTCTTTTTACGTATAATTCACTTTGCAACACAGGAACATACGTTTACTCTGTGCAGATTTTTTATAGGGTGAAACACCTACTGTTTCACAGCTTTTCACATTGTGAGGAGATATAATCCACGCAATAGAAGATATCTGGGCCAGGGTTTCCTGTGGTGTGCCTTTGTCATCGTCTGAATGTGGATATATTTGGAAAAGCTTGTAAAAAGCCCATCTTCAGACAATAGGAAAAACACAATAGTTTTGCGGCTTTACAATTACAACAGGCTCCACATTTCCTGGCATCACTGCTGAAGATGTGTAAAAAGCCTTAAAAAAAGGTTGATCTTTTATTATTCTGGAAGTAAAATTTCACACTGAAATATTTCCCATAGATCTTCAACAATGAGTTTCCTTTGCCATCCTCCTCACTGTGAGTGGTGGCAGGTTAAACTTTTCATCCAGCATCAAATGCCACATTTCCAGTTGTTTTTAACATTTATATCGTTGCTCTAGCTGTTGATGTGACAAGTTGCTATTTTCTCCAAACCGTTTACTGAATAACTTAAGCTAACTCACATCTGTCTTACTTGACTTTCATGTTTTCTTTTTTCCCATATTTTAAGAAATTATTAGCAAAATGGGCATCTGCACCTTTTACTACAGACAAAAAATATTTTTATTTTGAAAGTATGCAGTAGCAGTAAAACAAGTTATCTCAAAGCATTTAACATGTTATTACCAGGGACACTAATATGCATATATAAGCATGTTTTCTTGTTGTTGTTTTTTATTATTTTGAATAGTGGCTAAAATATAGCCTTAAAAACTCTGAAGTTTTTCTCATGGACACAAAAAGTTAATTTTTGCCATTGAATGTTTCACATAGAGCAGGTTTCACTTCATCTGTACCATGACAGTATTTCATACGCACTTTAACTGATACTTTAAAATGTTTTAAATAAAATTAACCAGCAGGAGGTCACTCAGGGTTATCTTAGTTTGACTAGAGATCACAATCATTTCTATTTCTGGAAGTCAGCTGGTCCATTTGGGCCAGCTGACTTCCTGAAAGAAACATAAAGTTAAAGTTGATCTAAGCAAATGTGTTTGATTCAGTGTGGGAAATGGATGTCGGAAGAGACAAACTGGTCATTTCTAGGTATGAAATGAGGATGCGAAACTGACAAATGGGTGACTCTCTTGCGCAAAAAATAGATTTTTCTGAGAAAATTTATGCTTCTGCCGTTAAAGATTTGGACTTTTATACATCTTTAGCAGAAGCGTTAAATAATCTGCTATGGTATGAATAAAAACCAGAGCATTCTCTAGTTTGGCAACATCCATCTATTACCTGAACTTGCTTATTGTTGCGGGGTCGTGGGGAGGCTAGTGTCCACCTCCAGCGGTCATTGGGTACACCCAGAGCAGGTCGATTTGGTAACATTTGCAGCAAATAAACTGCAATAAAATGTTATGTTTCCTTAAGCTGATCATTTGATTTGCAGCGTAGTGCAACCCGTCGCAATGATCCATGTGATTTTAAAACAAAAGAACTGTCCCTGTCTTTAATTAGCTCTCTGTCAAAAAGCTCCGGCAGTATCAGGAACTTGTCAGCTTTTTGGGGATTTTGGGATCAAAATGCTCCCCTGTGTGTTTACTGTTTGCTGGTGTGCTAGCAGGGGAATTTTCTCTTTGGCCACCTCCGCTGTTGATAAAACACATTCCCCTCGTGGGAAAACCCACACGCAGCACAAACAGACTGGTTTCGGACCACACAAAGATTTTTTTATTTTTTTTTTGGTGTTAATATCTGAGAAAGGACTCCCTTTTTAAGGTGGTGTTTCATAAATTACGGTTTCAATCACTCCAGTGTCGCATATGTATGAACTCCATAATGAGTAATCAGATGCAGAACGTGTGAAATGTCGTGCTCTGACTGAGCGAGGATTGAATTAAAGTCTCTAAAACTGAGACGAAAATATAAACTTGGGCAGGAACTACATCATGGCAACAACAGCAACAAGAACAGAGAGGAGTTTTCTTTGAGTGCTTTCCGTCACCTCTTTGTTTTTGTTTTGGGTTTTTTTGCTCTCTGATATTTACATACCCAAACTGTCAAAATCCCAAAAACAAACAGCGTGTTATCCACCAGAGTTTGCATGGTTAAAAATACTCTGCATCTAATCTGAATAAAAAGGGTCGCTCTTTCATCAGAAATTACCCTCTTTTCCTCCTTTGCTCTTTCCTCGCCTGCTCCTCACAAAGCTATCAGATAACAAGGTGAACACAAGGGTAATAAGCTTGGTCACTGCTTTGAATCCGTCTCTTCAAAAGGCTTTTGCTCATTTCACCCATTTGATGTCCCAACTGGGAGTAAAATCGATAAAAATCAGTCCTTCAGCAACGCTCCCCGTCTTCTCGCCGCTCACTGAAAACAGCCAAAACTTCACTTTACATTAGCAATAACATTGCTTCATTATAAAGGAAAAATGAAAAGAAGTGTAGGATTTGGGGTTTTTTTTTCAGCAAATCTTGACTTCTTTCAAAACAGAAAATCTATCAATAAAGCCACACGTGGGGATAATGTGACCTTGTTAATTACTATTTCTAAAGAAACCGTGAACCTGTAGGGACCACGGAGCGAATGTTTTTCAGTCACAAGCAAGTGTGGACTTGCCTATCGGCATCTGCATCGTCCCGGGGAGGGAGTGTAACATACAGAGGAGGAAAAACTGTGCTTGATGGGTAATATTACACAAAAGAAAGCCGACAAGATGCTGCATGACATCTGCTTTTTGGTTCGAGTCCAGTTAGCTTTTCCACAGCATTAAAATCTGCCAATCCTTTTGATTAAAGGGCAGGATCAAGTTTCTAATTCTCAAATTTGCAATCAGAAATCATGAAAATTTTGTCCTGTTCACTCAAGCCTGTGGAACCATTTTAGATTTGGGTACAGTGTGTGTGTGTGTGTGTGTGTGTGTGTGTGTGTGTGTGTGTGTGTGTGTGTGTGTGTGTGTGTGTGTGTGTGTGTTTTATTCAAACAACTTGAATAAAAACAATAAGCAGTTTTTAAAGGTTTTTCTTTAGTTTTATGGGTGGCATTGGAAGGTGGGGTAGGAGGACAGTTTAACCCGTTTAAGGACCTGGGCGCCTTGCAGTAATTGATCGCCACATAAATTCTGCTCCCTTTTCTATGACCTCATAGCACAAAGGTTAAAGAGCAGGAAAATGATCTAAACCCCACCAGCAAGTTCACCTCTAAGTGGCTCAAAGAAAACAGTGATCAAATCAACATCTGGATGTAAATTTAAGTGACATGATCATGTCCTTAAACATGGAGTTCAACCTTAATAACCTTCCAACGTATCTGATCTAAAGCAATTGTGCAAAGCAGAGAGGCCAAAATTTCTCCACAGCGATGAAATGATTGTCACTCATCACAAAAAGGATCGTAGTCGTTGCCCTGTCACTTTTAAAGTTTAGGTGACATTTATTTTTTTACGCACAGGACCGGGTTGGTGTGGACATCATTTTGTAATTACTCCAGTTATCGTAGTCTCATATTGTATTGATCTGAGACACATCTGAGTTATGCGATGACAAACCTTTAAGTAAGTTTTTCACTGGTTTCTTTTCATAACAGCATCACTCTGTAGAACAATTGATTGTTGTAAGACAGTGTTGAGTGAAATGACATGCGTCATCAGAACCAAAGAGCCAAATATGTTAATGATGAAACCATAAAATAAACCACAATTTCACTTGCTATCAAGCTCCAGTGTTCAGCGATGCTCAGATGCCATGTGTCTGTCAAGTTTGTCCTTTCTGTAGGACTGAGGATTGACATGGAGGCTCTATAAATTGTCGAGTCTGGTTTCCTCTGACTGCCGCTTGTTTTGCTGTCTACATATTTGACAGGACATTCCTGACAAAAAAATCTTGAAAATGTTCTGTACTGTTTTTCTATGTATTGTGTTTATATTTACATTTCTATATCTAGTTTTTTATCCGTCTCTCTCCATCTTTCTGTCTCTCTCTTTATCTCATCTTTTATCCGTCTCTGTGTCTCCATCATTCAATCTTTATCTACTGATGTGTTCTCTCCAACTACCTCGTATGTGTTTCCTTATCAAGCTCAGTCTTACACAACCAGGAGGAGTATTACCCCTCCGACAGCCAAGTTAGGTCAAAACCTTTTATTTTGTGATGACTGGATTAATGCTGCATGTCAGCAGGAGGGCATGAAGCAATTGGGATATTCTGAATACTAGAAGTTTCACCTTATGTACCAAGAGTAGAAAAGTTACTCCTGCTCCTACAGGTAGCAGAGTTGAGCTCGGTCAGACTCACTGAACTGACTGTACCAATCGCGCCCTTGCTGCTCTTTGCGAGTTGGCCTCATGCACTTGTGAATCGCTGAATTTTTGCAACCAAGCACGGACAACTCAAAGTAAACTACTGGGAAGGTTCTCTTGCAAAGGAGGTTGTACCTGCATTTACACAGTCCCTCTATGAGGGCTCATATTCAGAGAATAACGAACCAACACGCATCAAGTTCAAAATCTACACCTCTTCCTTTGCTCACCTCCACACTCCATGCAAACCTCAATCAATGTGGTGCATTAAAAAAAATAAAAGCAGCTGTTGTTGCCCGCTTTGCAGAATTTTGTTTTATATTTTTCTGTGGGTTTGAGTTGAAGATGTGAGCAGCATATTAATTGGAAAAATATAATAGCTTAATTTAAAAAATAAAATAAAAAAGCCCTTACGTAGATGATGTCTCAAAATATTTCATTTTTGGATAAATTCAACATTATGCTTTGTTTTTTTTAATATGCATTTTTTTTTCTAGCGATGCAAGTGTTGTAAATATAATAAATAAATCTTAAAAAGTGCCTGAGTGTGTGTGAGGGAAGCTCATACCCAGCCTTATGATGATTGATTGATACATGCCGGTAAATCAAAGAGTGGAGTGGCTTTTCAATCACAGGCACAGTTTGGGAACATAAATAACAGCGACCATAGTGCCTCAGGCTGTCTCGGCTCACTCTAAACCTAGGAACGCCGCAGCCAACGTGCGCTGTGAAAAACTCTCCGAGTGCGGCACAGAATTCTCTAAAAATTTAAATTTATGTACACCCATTTGACACTTTTCACTCTTGATTGGTTTGTATTTTGCCTCCTTCTCCCTCCTACCTATTATAAAAGATGATAAGCATTATTTCCAAGCCAAGTCAGGCAGTGAATACAACTGTTGGTGGATGAGGGCCTAAAAGAAAGAGGGCTTCGGTGGTGCTCTGCAGGTAACCTTCATCTGCTGCTGACAACAAAAAGCCTGTGCTGCCTGAGATTTGAGCCTGACACAGGCCTGCAGAGGCACTGTAATAACAGCAATTAGTTTTGAAAAGCTTCACTACGCTCTGTAAGCTTTCCAAATAAAATGATATGCAAAAGGAAAGGGCAATTTAGCAATACTTTTGAATATTAAAACTCCTCACGTGTGGTCTATTATTTCTGATATTAGTAACTCTTTTAAACTTGCTCAGCGCTGAATTTGGAGCATTTAGAGACACTTTATAACAGGGGAATTTCAAACCATTTAAAACACAGCTCACATCTAATGGATCCATTACGACTGAAAAACACTGCCAAAAACTATACTCTCCTCCAAGAACACTGAATGGCTGCTTCTTATTTGTACATTTGACAGTGCATTAAAGGATTCTTTCCACTTCCCTGAATTGTAAAAAAAACAATAGAGATGCAACAAAAAACAGGTTGGTGACAGGAAATGACAAGATTTTCAGTTTAATCGGGTGTGACGTGACCAGCTGTACGTCATGCAGAAGCACCATCAGGACTCAATATTAGCTACTTCCATCAGTGAGCTTGAAACAGGCCTGCACCATATCAGGAAAACCTGCAATATCCGACAATGTTGTTGAATACTGAAATAATGCTGTGACTCTCAGCACACAACTGATATTGAACCCAGTAATATTGTGATGAGAATAAAATTGCAATATTGTGTGCAGATTTTCTAAGAAGTTATTACAAATAAAGGAAAATGTGTTTTAAACAAAATGTTGAAACATCTGTTCAATTAAGAAACAAGAAAGAAATATGAGTTAAGCAGAAGCCTCAATTTGACCCTTCAAGCTTGTAACTTTTGTCCGGTATAAAAAATGGAAATGTTTGTAACCACAGGATTTACAGCTATGATACTATACATGCTAACTGCTAATAACAGAAATCTAAACGAGAATACAGGATATCAAGTTGTGACAATGTACTCATAACCAAAATAGAAGAGTCGGCAGTTCTCCCCTACCACTTTATTTGCAGAAGGTGCAGAAGTTAATTAGTCTTCTGCACAATTAATGCAAACATTATTCTACTCTGCTCCACTCCTGTCAATCACATATCCCAGAGGATTTGCACTTGACTCACCCTGAGGTTCAACAAGCAACAAAATGGAGCTGAAAGATGCTAAACAAAAAACTAAAAACAGGAAAAGTGACATTGCTGACTCAAATGGCAGTCTAAAAACGAAAGCAGTAAAAGTATATTTAAAATAATCTTTCAGGTTTACTTTGGGCTTGGAGTTAATTAGTCATGTTGGACCTGGTTCGGATGTACGGGTTCAAACCAAGTTGGAATTTTTAAGGCTGGACCTCTAAACTAGATGTTGGATTTATTAAAAGATAATTGTAGATAATAATGTTATTGTCATAAGTAATACAGGGATCTCTTAGAATAATAAAGAAAAACAGACTTTTATGTGCTTTGCTGATAGACAATCCGGAAGATCTGACTGGCTGCTGGATCACTAAACAAAGTATTTTTGACATTTCTCTTCTTAAAGGAAAATGGGAAACCATTAAAATCAGCATCCGCAGGTCACCGCTTCACAATTAGAGAAAAAACTCTGATCAGTGCATTTCTAAAATTAGATGAAGAGCCATCTGTTCTTGGTCTCAATCTTTATAAGCTCACACTGAATATAAATAAAGCATGATAAACACTTTTGAAGCTCTGCTGCTTCTTCGATCAAATTTCTAAGAGTGTAAAAAAAAAAAATCTCAGACTGGAGTTGAAGACAGACAGCCTGATGATTCATTAGAGGGAGTGAACAGCTACTATGGCCAACCTTATGGTAATGACAACTGAACTGTACAAACTTTAAGTAATGGGCCGCAGATTGGTACATTTATTAGCATACTAAATGAATCCATTATCATGTCAAATGAGGTCCAGTTTCTCTCTCCGCCTTGAAAGCTTTGATGTATCTGCATTTGCATATATTTTCTTGCTTCCCCCATAAAATGGTTCAACACTTTCCATTGAGACAGTTATCCCTTTATTTTAACCGTGTCGTCAAATCTCCAGACACAATTATAGTCAAAAAAAAAACCCTCATTGTACAGCTTTATGAATGCACTGCACAAAGAGTGTCAGGTTTAAAAAGCCTAGCTTGGATGGAGACTAATAAAAGAGAAATGTATGTGTAGGAAACCTGTGATGAACCAAAAGTGGTCCCTCTTGTGGCTGCTCTGGTGTGCTCCTGCTAAATGTCATTTTGACTTCACATGAGCAGCAAGTCGCAGAATTGCACTGAGAGGGCGTATCGATCACTTAATCCTGTTTATGCCCTCCGGCAAAAGATGAGCAGGGGAGAAATTGATATGCAGCGACATGACAGTTCGAGCACCGAGAGAATCATCATAACAATCTGACGAACACACTGATATGTCATGTTTTACAGATTGGACAATGTTCTACAGGATGGAAAAATCAATCGTCGTAAGAAGCTGTCTAAGCTAAACTTTTTACAGCTTGTATTTGCTGAATACAGCTTGTTCCAGCTTTAGAAGATTCAGCAAATTCAATCAAGGCTACAGTAATTGTCCGTATTGGCTAAATATCACTTTTACGTGTGTCCTGAATCGAAAGGGACAATTTAAGATAAAGCTTTGTGTTTAACTGTGGGAAGATGCAGTTTCATTTTAATCATTCTTAGTACTCAACACATTTCAGAGCATTAAGCTATCCTTTTCTGCTGCTTGGCTAACAGAACCAAAATATCTTCAGGTATTAATGTAACTTTTTAATACATTTTGATTACATGCATTTTATGGTAAGTGCTACTGCAGTTTATAGTTGTGCACTTAAATGAGTTACACATAATGAAGACAAAATGCCATAATTGCCCCCAGATACATAATTAATTGGCTACAAATAGAAGTGCAGCATGTTCAGGGGTTCCTGGAGGGGTTATCAGGAACCGCAAACAATAAGTCAGGACCACATTAGAGCCATTTCTTCTGCAGTTATTCATCAAAGTGATTCAGGAATGTTAACTACTGAGATGCAGTTTCTCTGTAGAGCATTAGGCACATGACTTATGGTTCATGAAAGCTGATTTTCAGTCACGTGTAACGCAGTCTAGTGAGTCAGACTCCAATATGCCAGCAAGTATGTATCTACAGGGATAAAAGGCTGTTTAGGTCTAAACAAAGGGGGAAAAAATACAGCACGACGTTCATTTTTGTCATTCATTGCAATTTCATGCTGCTTTCATTTACCACCGTAACATTAAATATGCACTCAACTGTCCTCACAACATCTGAATAACCTGGATGTGTTCATACCGTATGCTGATAATTAAATTTATGCACCTGACGGGTAAACAGCTGCATAAATATAGAATACATTTAATTTCACTTAGCGCCATTGTTATAGTTATTGATAATAACAGTGACAAGTATTACAGTGTGAACTGGGTTGAATGGATTAAAATTTTTATTAAAACATGTAATGCAGAGCACTTTGCTGTACACCTGAGTTTTTACTGCCTTAATGCATTAATTTATATATAAAATATAGGTTTGGACTCACAGTTAAACATTTTAACACGTAAAAGGGGTGGGGATATTTTTCTCAATATTAAATATTCATCTTAAAGCACTTTTAAATTATAAGTATTAAAAGTATCTGACTTAGTTTAACTCTTAATCCTGGTTGTTGGTTTTTAGTTGATGTCCACTGAAATGTTACTGTTATTAGATCAGCTATATTAGCTACTAGTTTAGCCTTGAGACTGCATGTTACAATGTTACTATGTAGCCTTGAGGCTGTGTGTTACTATGTAGCCTTGAGACTGCGTTACTGTGTTACTATTGTCGATTCAGGAATATTAAGGAATATTAAATAAACTGTAAAAACTGCAATTTGAGTTCCGTTCCTCCTTCCTGTCCTGTCCCGGGTCCTTCGCCGCGGTCTGAGAACTCTCGCGAGAACACAAGGAGGCGTATGCAGCGTGTTGGCGTCACAGAAGTTCAGAATTTAATCCAATCAGAAACAAAGAATCAGACACACAGAGCAGAACAGAAGAAAAACATGCAGAGTTACATTTAGTTACCTAAGATACGTAGAATACAGACATACACATACAAGACGTCTTGGAGAAATACAACCAGACCCACAAGCAGTGAAAATCGGCTATATTTCTGAATTATTTTTTGGTGTAAGCAGATTATATTCGCCGTGGGAGGTTCTTGCTTCAAGCAAGGCGTTCCTTGCTTCGACCAATGAGGAGCCGTCTCCTAGCCCCTGAAAACGGCACCTCCCTACAATCTGGTGAGACATCAAAGGGAATTTACTTCTTTGATGTTATTTGAAGTTAACCAGAACTCTAAAAATCCTGCTGACTTTTACAACTTAACAAACCGCATGTATTGTTTTAGACCAAATTGTCTTCAGGTGAACTGCAGGTCAATAGTTTACCCCGCCAGATGTCCACTGGAGATTCCGTATTTCCTGAGACCAAATGTGACCCTGCTTTTAAATGATTTTCACACAGATAAGATTGCTTGCCTCCTGTAGTTTTACGACCTCAGAGACACAAAAACTCCTGACTTTAGAGCTAACTCAAACACTAAAAAATGATTATATTAGTAAAAGATTCACTAAACTAAAGCACTAGAAATGGTTCTATAATTGAGTTCAACAAAACACTAAACCATGATTATATTTCCTCAACACTATGTAGCCTGGAGACTGTGTATGACTAGTGAAAATTTATTTTAGGTCATCTGTCTCATTTTGCCCTACAAAGCAAAGAGGAAACATGCTAACATTAGCCTAGCTAACTGACTAGTCAAGTGACAAAAAATCTATTTCAAGACACCTATATTTTAATGTTTAGCACTTTCAAAATAAAATGAGAAAAGCTGTATTGTCACCAATTTGAACCAATGTATTTACTCGATTGGCAAAGCTAAAGCTAAAGCTAAGGGCGGCCTCCGACAGCCAAGTGAAGAATTACTTGCTTTGTTCTATGATGCTCAGTACATTCAGTAGCTGCTGACTCTGTTTAAACTACAATGTTTTAAAATTAGTGTTTTGACTTGCAGTCAGCTGAATCTGCTCTTTTTGTTTCTTTGCCTCACAGCAAAAAGAAGAAGGGTGTGCCTCCAAAACCTCACAGGGCGATTCTAACAAATCTGCTCAACAGAGAGCAGCTCACGGTTGTTCAAACGATCACTGGGGGGTTGCTTGGAAAAGGTGGTGTGAAAAGTAGGTTAATCAGGCAATAAACTTGATATGGCGGCAACAGTGAGAGAAAGTATAAAAATAAGCAACTGTTGAAAGCTACAAAGCTTAATTTGTCTCTTTGGGAATAAAAGAGCTGCCTATAGAAGGAAATTTTAAAAGAAGTGGTGGTTAAATGCAAGATTTAGTCATCCGCCTAAGGTCAAAAATTTAAATAATTTAGATTGCTGCTAAAAGAAACATTGGCAATAGCTTTTATTTTCTATAGATAAGTTAAATCAACCACTAATTGGGCAGTTGAAATGCAGAGAAACCAAAATTAGATTCAAAACCAAAAAACCTGTGTTGAAATGTAAAATACACGTCATCAGTTAATAGCACAGCTTCACAAATCTTTACAGTTATTATTACTGTCCATCCATCCATCCATCCATTTTCTGCCGCTTATCTGGGGTCGGGTCGTGGAGGCAGCAGCTTCAGAAGGGAGGCCCAGACTTCCTTCTCCACAGGCACGTCTTCCAGCTCCTCCAGGGGAACCCCAAGGCGTTCCCAGGCCAGTTGAGTGACATAGTCCCTCCAGCGTGTCCTGGGTCTTCCCCTGGGTATTCTCCCGGTGGGACGTGCCCGGAACACCTCACCAGGGAGGCGTCCTGACCAGATGGCCAAGCCACCTCAACTGGCTCCTCTCGACTTGGAGCAGCGGCTCTACTCTGAGTCCTGAGTCCTCAGTCTACTCTTAGTTATTACTGGATTATGTTAAATTTAAAGACAAATTGCTGAAAATCTAAAGTACTCAGACATACATATTTATAAAAATCATTAAATTATAAATTTAATATTAAATTCTCTGCATGTCTGCAGTAGCTCAGACATTTATTCCATTAAGTTACATTGTGCACATTTCCTTGTCATAATCAATGCACAATGCAGTGTGTGTAATGTGGGTGCAGAGCACACACACTGCTTTGCTAAAAGAATCAGTGTGGTTTTTGTGTTAATCATCAGATTAAACTAAAGTTTAACTTTTTCGACAACATGACTATGTTATAAACTGATTCTGCACATTACCCTGAATATTGTAAGTAGATGGCAGCATCATGCTGTGGATATGCCCTTGTTCAATAGAGACAGGGAGCTGGTAGAGATTGGTGGGAAGATTACCTTTTCGATTTTCTTTTTTCAGCTGCAAAACCAAAAGACACGAGAAAAAGCTATACTGGAGTATTTTAGGTCATAGCATATTTATGAAATAAAATGGTCTAGAAAGAAATTCCAGACTTAAAATCAATCAAGAGTATGTGGTAAGACGCAAAGAGACATTTGCAAGTTCTCTCCATTAACTCTGTTTTTTCATAGAAGAATAGGTAAAACTCTCCGATCTGGAAAACTGGTACAGACATGCACAAAAAAGACTTGCAGCTGTTGATTCTACAAAATATTCACTCAAGAGGGCTGATGTCACATTTTTCCCCAGTTTGAATCTGCAAAAATGTTGAATTCATGAATTCTCCTTCCGTTTCACAATTTGCCACCATTGTGTGCCGTTCTATCGCACACAATCCCAGTACAACACATTTCAGTCTGTGGGGTCACAGGGCTCTGCAGATGAGGGAGCCACACAGGAAAAGCTGTGCTCGTTTTATTCATACCCATGTGCTGCGACACCTTTTCTGTAGTTGCATGTCTTTCTGCAGAGAAATGTGCTTGCTTTAATGCTGCGTGGGTTAGGAAACGTGAGCTGCAGAATTTGATAAATGTTCTGTTTGGTGCTGACAGAGCAGGTTCCACAAAAGCAGTACGGTCCCAGAGGTGGCTAATCACGGTGGTTTCTCTGGAGTGTGATTGGTAAATAACTGTGAGCCCCACTTAGAAGTATCCCACACACAGGCAGAGTCTCTGTGTCTCCTTTACACCCAAACGCTGAGCATGAACTGTAACCAAAATAGGTATTTTAGGAAAAATGCTTAGTAATAAAAGCAGAGCAAAGTCATAAAAATGATGAATGTCACATAGGGATTCACTCACATCTATGAGAAAATGAAATGAATACCTGGAATTTAAATGTGTGACGACAATTTAGAGCTTAATACTTTGAGAGTTTTCAATGACTATCCGCTCTGCAATATTTGTAATAGTGATCAGAGACGATACATTGGGTCGACACAGTTTGGTTTGACAAAACGCCAATTATATAAACTCAAAAATAAATACATAAGCTCAACAAAAGGCAAAGTTTGTCCTTCCTTTGTTTTACAACTATCTCCCCAACCAGCAAATGACAAACACACATGTTCGCACCACACACACGCACACACACACACCCACGCACACACACACACACACACACAACACACACACACACACACATAGAGAGAGGAAGCGCAGTGAGGCGAAACACATCTGACTGCACGGCCTGTCAATCTCACACGGCTGTGTGGGCCTGCCCAGGGACGACACTGGCTCTGTCTGGTCTTGCTACTGGTGTTGATGTGAGGCTCCACTCAGGACAAAGTGAGAGCCAACAGAACAGACGCTACATGCAGCAGGGAAAATAAGTGTTAAACCTGTCAAACTCCTTTTACGCGTCTGTATTTTAATGGGGCCATTGACATAAAATTCACTCATGAAGTCGCATCAATCCAAGCAAAGAAGTTAATTAATTGTTTGTCGTAAAAACATGGATGGAATACACAAACAAAATAAGCTGCAAAAAGGCAGAGAAAGACAAGAAATACTATTTGCACCCCAGTAGGTGGAAACTAATACTTGTGTATGCCTAAATGAAAACTTAGGAAAATGTTACATATTCCAAAGCTATTACATAGTAAGCATCTCTAACAATGTTGTAAACACTAAAAGTGAGTAAAGTGAGGAAAATGTTAGCTATAAAGGCCATATTTTACGACAAGTCAGCCACAGCTCGACGGTTCTTCTCAAATTTCTGAGAGTCAAATAAATAATCACAACGCTGTCAAAGAGCCAAGCATCATTTGGTGAAAGCTTTGGAAAATCACAAAGCTTTTCCATAAATGTAACACAGCACTTACTTTCAATTGAGTCTGCCAAGTCACTGCACAAAACTTCACTGCTGAAGAAAAGGCATGTTGAATGAAGCAAAGTTTGCTGCAGAACATTTACAAAACATGGACCAAACTTAAACTCCTCTAATGTCACGGCAGACAAAAATGTTAGTGCACATGATGAGTAACAAACAACATACCAACAGTGAAGTTTGGAGATGCCTAACATGGGAATGGATTTGAAAGTGACGTTTGTTCCAGCAAAACATTGATCCCAAATAGACATGGAACTCTGAACTGGATTCATAAAAAGAACATAAAGCGGCTGTCATAGTTTAGTCAATCACTGTTCCTGAGTCTGACTGCATGAAAAAACCAACAACCTCAAAGGCTGCAAAGCCATTTGTGTAGAAAAATGTGGCAAAAATCAATATATCTATATATGGGAGACATTTTTCATGTAACATTACCAACAAAAGCTTTTCTACTCAGTATTGAATAGACTTCAATAAGTATTCACTGAGTAATTCCACCTTTTGCACACAATATTGTTTTAATTTCTTTGAATGCGTGAATTACACAGGTTGTAAGAAATATCTAGGGTGAATTTTACACCAATAACCCCATTAGAAATATGTTTACTATGAAAAACTTTGATGTTTCAATACTTTCTTTCCCCTCTGTATGAAAAGAGGGTGATGCAGGGAGAAATTGAGATGAGCGACAAAATGAGTAAAAAGACTCTGAAGGAGTAGAGTGCGAGTAGAGAAATCTGAAAGATTCTTGCCAGCCAAGCACCGCTTTTTAATCTCCAACAGCACTAAATACATTTCAAAAGCATAGACTGAGGCTATTGCTGCAGGACTCCTGAAAGCTCATCTGAAGCATGGTGCAGTTCCGCCAAGGAAAATGTACACAGCATTTCAAACTTCTAGCACGCTGCACCCCTAACATTAAAGAAACGCAAAAGTCTTGCAGCTGCCAAGAACATGCCAAAAGAATAAGGTGCATATATATATAATAAAAATGGAAGCAGCCGAATAAACAGAGGCCCCCTTGCAAAGTGTGTGCAGCCTCGGGATGTGTGGGCGGTTGGAAGAGCGTCAAATGAATGGGTCGGGCCGATCGAGATGTGAATGGAGTGAGAAGAAAGTATGACAAAAAAGAGCCGGAGCTGGACGAATCGTAATAACACGGCAACCTCTGCTAACCTCATGGCGCTCGCTGCTCTGCGAGGTGAGAATGGTTTCCGCTGAGCAGGCAAGCAGAGTTGGGAGCGCTGAAAGAAGCTTTGAGACGGAGTGAAGAATGCAGGGCGCAACGGGTTAAACCCCTGGCAGATACTAAAAGAACCCTCCACGATATTTTAAAGACTAACTTATGCTAATCTTGCATGTTTAACCACATACCGCTCTGCAGCATTGGAAATGTGTGCTACGACGCTGCTACGATAACAGCTTTCCTTACACCGCAATGTGAGCATAAAAGATATGGAGAAAAAGAAAAATTGTCTGTACTTTTCTGTATATTTTTGCTACAGCATGCATATGACATTGACACAAAGCCTATAAAGCATGGTTTTACATTCATTTTCTTACAAAAACGAGTTTCGATTGTTTTAAAAGGTTAAAAGTAACCAAACTGTACCAAACAGGAGATGTACATCGCTGTGACATTTCTCAGCTCAGTAAAATATTTTGTCTACTTCTTCCGTAGTGATCAACAGGAGCTGTAACCTGCATCTCGACACTCTGTAAATCCTACTGGTGACCATGTTAGTCCTTCAGGTCTATGTAGCAACACTCCAATGCCACGACGTTTGAGGCTTTTGGTTTAAAATGTAACTGCCTCAAATCTGACGCCGGCCTCAGCTGTTTTCCCAGTTGCAGAGGTGTTCACCCTGTGATTTCTCCAACACACCAACATTCCAGCAAAGGAAATAAAACAAGTGACGAATAGAGGAGATCACCGATGTGTGATGTGTTGTAATTCTCGCTGGTTAAGATGCCTGAGAACGTGCAATGTACTCTGCTTTCATAAAGTATGTTCACGTTTTATTGTTTGAATATGCTATCTCCTTTTCACTTTATCAATCTGAAGTAAAACGTCATCAGTTTTGCAAATTAGCCCAAAAAGAACCAGAATGAGGGCAGCAGAATAAAAACTTTCGATAATGTATTGCTCTAATTTAACAATATGGGGCGAGACTGAACAGGCTTTAACAAAGAGCATCAGTCTTGTGAATGAATCTGGATGCTGAGGTGTGCTAATGTTGCTACCACCCTTAGCATAGCGATTGGTTTACTCACATAAAATAGTAACATTAACAGTAACTTTAAAGAAAATTGTGCTGACCAGTTCTCTGGTGGAACATCTCATCGTATTCTTAGTTGTTCTTCCCTAGAATGAAGGTTTACCTTTTTCTGTTTGCAGTCAGAGTTCAACATTCAGTATTTGTTTTAGTTTTATGCTAGATATTTGGCAATGGCTGGCATCAGACTCCCACAGTAAAATTGTCCAATTTTAACAAATTTACACAAAAATGCACATGATCAAATTCTTTTCTTTCTTAAGATAGTAAAACATGTCATTCTCATTATAATGTTTGTATCAATATATGACAAACATCCACTAATTGGAGCTGTAGTCTAATACTTATCAAAAAGAATATTATACTTGTATAGTATTTTGCTCTTACCAGTAACACAGAGCTTCTTACAAGCCGAGTTTCTTGGCCACCTTATCAGCTTTAAAACAATTACCTCATTAAGCCCAATGGGTACGCATCCTGCTGAAGTTTCTTACCAAAGTAAAGTGTTACTGTTTTTAAATACTTTTGCAAGGATTAATATATTATTATAGATTGTAGTTATTTAACAAGCTATATTGTTGCTACATGCAATAACTCCGAAAAAGTTCAAGAAATTCAAAACGACTTGTGGTTTTGACATTCCAGTCTTCTACAACTGTAGAATATCAGCTGGCATGCAGCACTTTAAAAGGTCCAGTACAGTCAGAACAAATAAAAGACAAGAGATTTCCAACATTTCTCTCATTAATGGAATTAACACGGCAGAACGCTGTCCCAGAAAATTGAATATTGCATACGTCTGCCATAAAATACCCTGTCAAGCTAAAAAGGTCATTTATCCAATCAACTGCAAACCCACTACTCTTCTCAGCCAATATGACCCTATTTGCAGAAAGCAGAAAGAGCAAATCCAGTTCACATGACCGTCCTCTCCTTTATTTCCATTGGGAGAATGTTAATGTGGCTGATTTCACCAAAGGTCAAGGAAAGAGGGCAACAATTCTCTATGCAGGCAGCTGATCCCGGCCCTGAACAGGCGGGGTCTGAAAGCAGGAGCGGAGGCAGGAAGCTCTCCACCCCGCATGTCACCGGAGGCAACAGCAACATGAGTTCGCAGCGGCTGCGGTGATAATAACATGACTCGGTGAGTTATGGGCTTTGATGTCGTTAAATCCACTAATGATCTACCTGAGCGACTGTATTTGTCTGACTCTACTGGTGCCTGCTGGCTCTACTCTAAACACCACCGCACACATCGCCACCAGCGTGATTGGAGGATTTGAACAGGTGTAATTTTCCTCAAATTATATTTTGCTCTTATAAATATACGGTGTCCGTGAATGCGTGCTTATTTATCCTGGCGCCGCAAAACATGTTATTTTCATGTTTGCTTAGCATTGAAAAGGTGTTTAAAAGAATAAATAAATAAAACATCTCCATCAAAACTTTCTGCCAGCACTTTGTAGCCAAGGCCCTTCCCTTCCTATACGCTCGCTTCCTGAAAGCATTTCATCAAAGCAGCAGCTCGACAGAATCCCACTGAATCTGGCCTGTCAGCTTGAGACTGACAACAGCAGCGCAGCTGGCGGTAGGACATGCGAGATGTATCCCTGTTTCCCCTCCTCTCATCTCCATGCGTCTGCATTTCACGTCTCCTTCACATTCACTTCCTCCAGACCTCCCTCTTCCTTCGCCTCAGCTCCCCAGTCTGTATGCCCACCCCCTCCACAAACTCTTCACCTTGACCAGGAAACATGACTGGAGAGCTGGCAAGTCTGAGCGTGTGTGTGTGTGTGTGTGTGTGTGTGTGTGTGTGTGTGTGTGTGTGTGTGTGTGTGTGTGTGTGTGTGTGTGTGTGTGTGTGTCTGTGTGTGTGAACGCATGTACTGTGTATTGTTTGAAGCATTTGTAGGTCAGAAAAATAGCCTCAACGGGACTCTGACAGAGGTCTTAGGAATACTTTTTAGTCTAGACTGGCACTAAAGCCTGCCTTCTGAATGTTGTATTACAGCCTTGTGTATGGTAAGAATAACAATTTATCAGAATGTAAACGGCGTCCAAGAGAAAACCCCATGTTAGGTTTTTACAGGTAAAATAAACTGTTACGAACCTCATCAAAGAGGTACTTAAAACCTAACAAGAAAAGCTTTCAACCCAAGAGGAGAATTTAAATGCTTTATCCGAGTCAGTCTCCATCACATTGAAGGCCTAGAAACTAATCTGAGATGTTTTGTTTTTTTTTGGCTGGAAAACAGAAGAAATAGCACTACAAAAATTATCAAAATGATAAAAACGGTTCGCAAATATCACCAGCTAAAGATAAATGTTAAAGTAAGAATGTTGTTCTGAAGGTAGCGTGGCTTCCATCCTGGAGTGGATGAGGGGATGACAGCTCTTACCATGTGAAATTTCTACAATAACCATTGAAGTTTGGTGTTTTGTGGAGTTGGAGAAGGTTTACAATTGAATCCCTGTGGAGACACACTGGGGGGGTGGGGGGGGGCGGGGGGGCTGGAGGAGTAAGGAGTGCAAGCATTGCAATTTTCTTTTGTGTACGTAAAGAAAAAGGTGTGTCTGTATTTTATGTCCAAATCGGATGTTGCTCTTTATGCCAGATTGGAATTTAACCAGGATTATCTTTTGTCAATGATCCCATCTCTAGTTCTGATGGAAGGGATTTCAAAGAGCGATTGGGTGGAAGAGTCTCTTAAAGCAGCAGGAATAAAAGTTAGTTGCTGAAGTCACAGTTTTAAACCCAAAAATGGAGAACTGGTGCTGCCAGATATAGAGGGGGCGTCTTTGCCTGGAAAGAAGGAGCTCCAGCTCCTTGGTGCATTTTTTTGTTTATGAGTGATAATAGAATCGAGTGGAGATGATTAGACAGATGTGGATCTCATTCTCAGTAAGGTGGACAATGCAAATATCTGTTGTGGTAAAGAAAAAACTGATCCAACAACTGAAGCTCTCAGTTTATCACCCTGTTTGTAATCAATGAGATATGAATCATAACCCAAAGAATTACGACTTTTACACAAGAAACTGAAACGACCTCCCTCTGTAGAGTGGCTGGACTCAACTTTAGAGAAAGAGTCAGACACTCTGTTGTAGAGCTGCTGCTCCTTCACATCAAACAGGGTCAGCAGTGGTCATCCGATGACAAATCATCCTGGAAGTCTCACTTTGCAGGTTTTCTTGGAACTAAGAGGAGACCAGGAATTTTCTGAACCTAAACAACCCATAATTAGATGGGAATGTCTGGTTGTTTCAGCCACCTAATCTTATACCTTAAATAAGTATTAGATGGGCAGACAGACGAGTAGAATCTAACTAAAATGTATGAAGAGAAGAGTAACAGTCATGCTCAAATATGTATTGTAAATACTTAAATTAATAAAGAGAAGGTGTATGTTTGTAAAAACAAATAAAATCAACACTGATGACTGCACTTTGTATAAGTAAGGCAACAACGTTAAAGCTGGAGAGAAGTTGTCAGCTCCCTCTGCATAAAGAGAAGTGTGTGTTCTACATCTTCAAGCAAAAACTGCTATATGTGCCCACCCAGTGGATTTTACACTTCTACCTGCTCATTACCTGAAAGATGAGTCACTTTGAAAATTACAGAGCAGCCAGATGTCCCAGGTGTACTACCTGACCCCTCTTTGTCCCTGCCCTACTGCACACACTCAGCCACACACACACACACCGCTCCCATCACTGCTGCTGCATTACGACAAAAATATTTTAAACCTAGCTGCAGCATTCATGTTTCGCACAACCCTTCATGTCTTAGACTTGGTTAGTGTAATCAAGCCGCGTGTCAGAACTAGCTAATGAAGTAATCTTCCCCATTCACCTTGGAATGAGTAAATTGAGTCTCTGTTGGGGGTCTTTTAACCTCCATATCCGCGCATGTTTTTCAGCAGCCTCAGGAAGCATGCATGCCTTTAGACGTGAGCTTAATGAGCGCCTTGGGAGGCAGGCAGACACGCTCGCTCAAAGGTGGGTCTGCTTTGAGCTGCTCACCCTGTCTGGAATACTGAAGCCTTACCCTGCAACACTGTGGATCCCAGAGTAGCCCTGAGGCTGGAGCTACAAGGGCAAAGATGGAGGAGAGACTCGGGAATGATGAGCAATATAGACAATTTAAGAACACAGAGGCACCTTGGCACAGAAAACTAGCGGATTGATCCAATGATGCATCTTTTAGAAAACACTGTGGGGGCTTGGAGGCACTGGTTTTTGCACATTTGTTTTTTCCCCTTTCTGCAGAGATTGGCTTAGCTCATTGGAGGTCCAGTTGCACCTGAGAGGTGGGAGTGATGGCTACAAAGGTAGCTCCTGCACCGCACCTCATTTCTCTCTCTCTGCCAAAATGGGTAATGTTGTTGGTTACAGCTCCTTTTTTTTCTACTTTGTCATTTGCTTTTACCCTTTATTCAGGCAGGACATTGCTTGTTATTGACATACGACATTTTCTAATTTCACAGTGAATGGTTTATTGTTGTTTTGTTTTAAAGTCAAATAAAGTTGATCAAGTATGCTTTCTGTAGTCTTCTTTTTCTTTCTCAACAACTATGAGCCAACTTTCAAGTCTGATTAAAGGGGAGAATCTTTAATTTGAACATGCAGGAGCAATTTTATGCCATTTGCTAGAACAAGTCAAAAACGTCCGCATCATGCATAAATGGGAAATTTCTATCTGCGCAAGAGATTTGTTTTGATGTACCAAAAAATTGACCGGCTGAAATTAGCCTTTTTTGTGTGAGTATGAAAATCTATCAGTACTGAATCAAGTTAGTTTTTTCAGGCTTATTTTTTGATGTATTCAGTTTTGACTTGCTTAAAACTCAAATACATGTTGAGGGCAAATGGTGAATTTGCTCTCAACATGAATTTTGTAAAAAAAAAATTGCTCCAAATAATGGGAATTTTGAGATTTTCTTTTGGAATCAAATCCATCTCAATCAAGGAACCTGCAGTACACTCAGGCTGTTTAATAAAAATTACACCAGTTGATTTGTACGTGTTGAAGTCCTTGGAAAATTGTCTGGTCTGACCTCAAAGGTCTGATCCAGATCAGCTCCTGAAACTGATTGTTGCATCTCTGGTATTCATCGCTCTTTGAAAGTTAAAACTCACCACCTCCAAAAACAATTTTTAAATTGGGTTTGACTGAGTTTGTCACATTGAGCTAATTGTAATCTATTGTCCAGGAAACTCGATGCTTCTTCTTAAACTAGATGGATGCGGTGGTTGTCAGCTTCATTTTTGAGAAATCTTTAAGCAGTTTATCATGGTGAAAAGTGAAGTATGGTTTATAACATGCCTCTTGCTTAGTTTAAAGATTGTAAATTGTCTGATACTGATCTGACCAGAAATAGTAGAGCATTGCAACACCAGCCAATCGACCAGAGCTGATAGGAATTGGGCAATTTCTTTTTCTTGAATGGCTCTGATCAGTGACTGGCTGGTGAAAAAGCAGGAAAATCTTATATAATCAATGCATCAAAGCCAAACCCACTATTTTCAGTCCATAAAAGCATAAAAGTACACTTTGGTTCACTTTTCTGAGTTGAATAAAAAAATCTGATAAAAGATAGGAACATTGCAATTCCTTCAAACTTTATCAGAAAACTTAGAGTACATTTTTATATTTTACGCCTGACAGAGAGCAAATCAGCAAGTTTGACTTTATAAAAAATGGAAAACTGGAGTAAACTTGAAACTGAAAAAATTCCCTTTAAAAATGTACCTGAATTATTAAATGTTTGACGGGTTTGATGCCATTCAGGACTTTTACAAACCGAAAACAAAGACAGACCTGCTGCTTTGAGAAAGCTGCAAATTGCATCAGTATTTATCAAATCTGTCAAGCGTGATTATTTAGTTTTTGTGTGATTAAAGCTGACATATTTCTTATCTAGGGGGCTAGCCATGAGGAGTAGTAAGCTTTTGCTTCAGACCGACTTCAGAATTCACAAACTTTTTATGTAAGCCCCACTGTCCACCAATACATTTCAAGACCAAAAACATCACTGTTGGGGGAAAAAAAGCGTGAAAAGAAGAAGCGGCAGCATCTGACAGCTGGGAGAAAGCAGATGCTTTCTTGCTGTAACTCAGACTCAACACGTTCTGCAGCTGCTTCACAATAAACGGCTTCCAGAAAGAAAAAAATACAAGCAGACGCCAACCGATTACCACAAGGGAAATACATCAAACGTAGAATGTCTGCTAAAAAGACTCAGAGTACTGCTCCAAATCTTCCCTTGGAAAGTTTTACTGTTCATAGCTTCAAATCCATTTTACTGTCATGTTGATCGAATAATAAAAAACATACATGAAGACATAATATTTAAATTCAGTTTTTGAATCTGTAGGTAACATAGGAGAGTCCCCCTCGCTTAACAGCTTAAAAAGGACAATTAAAAGGATTTAAACATTGGTTTCAAAGTTATATGTACAGATGATCAGTTGGAATTAGAAATTGGCTATTTAACCGTTAGGATAGGAGCTAAAATTCATCTATAAAGACTCTTTCTACCTGCTTCGTGTCATAAAAACTTTTTCCTTTTAATAAAATCTTTTTCCAGTCCCCATCTTTCAAACCTTCCTTTTCCATTATTTTGTTCAAACAAAACTTATCAGCCAGACAGATATTTATTTCCACTGAAGAAAAATCTTTTTTCCTAATCTCTGTAGAAAGAAAAACAGACGGACAAGGCCATTCCTAAACCCTTCAACTGGAGCTTCTGGCACCACAGAGACTCACTGGACTGGGATAAATCCTCAGCTCCGCAGCTCCCCGGCACTGACTGAGCCCATTCCCCCAGGTGCACATATGCCTAACCACACCAATAGACAAGCAGTGAAGTGAAAAACCCTCCGCTGAGAGGTAAAAAGAATGAATGAAATGAAAGTCAGCCGTTGCATCTCTGGATACCTCCGCTGCATCCCAATGAGAAACTTGCAGGGATCGCTCGGACAGGAGTTGACGTCTCGTAAGGGGCAATTTTCTTCATTTGCTTTCTGAGTCTTTGCAAATAAAGCAGTGTGACCGGGATATGCAACGATTCAAAAATAATGGATGCAGGGGAAGAAGACGGCATTTTAACTTGGGGTTCCAACTTTTTTCCATATGCTTTTCTACACTCGAATTACTAGACCTAACAAAATGTTAAAAGTAAAATCAAGTTTTGCGTTAAAGAAGAGACAAAAATATCACTCAGACTAGGAAAATTCTTAAAGTGAAACCCTTTCCCAGAGTTTTCCATAATATTTTCGGGAAAGCTAAAAAATTAAGTTTTATTAAGTCAAAGACATCCAGAACCATTTTTAAGATCCAGACCACAGCTGACAAAAGGCGACCACCAGATGTTAGCCAGAACTTGTAGCAAAATAAATTGTCAACTTCATTTAATCAAAAACATAATAATAAAAAATACCAGAGACAAAAATTAAAGATCTATCTCATGCTGAATACATTTGGATGGATCTGATTCTTGTTCTCACCCTGTGAAGAAATTTATTTCCTAATTTTTTATTCAGCTTTATGCAAAGTATGTACAAGCGTTATCTCGTCAGCGCTTTTGAGAGTTTTTTCTTCATAGTATCATGTTTAAAAATTTACTAGTTTATACCTTTCATGACAGCTTATTTAACTAGACAAATTCACATTTGCAAAGCAGAATTCTTTTAGATTTCAAATATTTTGGTAATTCAATACAGGAAAATCCGGAGATCTGCCCCAAGATCTCACTGAATCCTTGAACGATAGCGAGAAGAAAAACACATTCCTGGTCGTCTGGTGCTCTGGCAGCGGTACCTCAGATGTGACTGAGTTAGTCTCTCCACACTCCGTTCTCCCTCTGATGGGATTAGCTCTTTAAGACTCCGGAAAACAATTCCCGACTCCCTCTCCATAAGGTCAAAACAAAGCGTTGCTATGTTGTGTCGTGCTCTGATAATTCTGAGGAGTATGCACCTGCAGTTATATCCTCCTCCGAGCAAGTTCACTGTAAATAACAGTAATGCAATAAAAGAGATGGTGCTTTTGATAAAAAGCCACCCTGTGTTTGGATAAATCTTCTCCCTTGCAATATTAGCACTGGCCTGCTTCCATATCCTCTGAAAAGGCCAACAAAATTACTTTGGTAATAGAGGTGGTCTAGAGGCTACAGGCATCAGGTTACATCTCTGCCTTGATCAACAAAGCAGCCATGCTTTGTTTCACAAGCCATAACACGGACTATACCATTTAAACAGAGTGAAAGACAAGAACCCAAGGGTATCGTCTTTTTAGTCGTGCCATGCAGCTCTTTAACTCGGTTAATGAAAACATTAATTGCATTCCAGGAAAAAAAACCTGCAAGAATTCGTCCATGTGTGCAATCGCAGGGAAATGAACAATCGAGCACGCTTCGTTTCAGAGGTGCTGGTGTAAAGTAAATACCTCTGAATGAGCCGAGCATACCTCCAGGAGTTGTACGGCAAAGGCAGTGCAATTTTCCTCATTAGGTTGAGGAAAAATTGCACTAAGACTTTAAGTTTGTGCAGGGAGGAGGCTTCAAAAAGAAGGCAGCTGGACTGCTGCACGCGCCGCGGATAAACAATGCCATCCGCAGCAAAGCCTATTACCTCGGAGGTAGGGAGGCTTGCATCAACAGGCTCCCATTGTCAGTTGTCTTAATGTCACATGATAACAGCGCTAAGCACAGTAATACCCATATTAACAAGTATTCTTCTAATGCTTTTTCTCCTGTCCCCTGTGATTACCCTGCGTCCAACCATAATCCCGGGCTAAGCTGATTCCTAATTACCCCTACGGTCTGAGCGGACAAAAGGCCACGGCCGACGCGCTCCGAGGTCCCTGACGCAGAGTGTAGCGCTCCAGCTGCCAGCTAAACGCATGCCGCCTGATCCCACAACAAAGCGTGACTTTTTGATCTTTTTAGAGCGACACATTTATCACCGGAGGAGCACGTCCCTTGATCGGTATGCTAATTTATTAAAAAAAAAAAAAATGTTCTATTTGCATTTTTATACCGTTGAAGAATAAAGCAAACAAAAGCTTGGTAATAATCCGCATGGCTGTGATTTATGGAAGCTCAAAATGGCCAAAAGAGTTCAGCAAATATTGCAAATATTTACATATAATCAGGTGGGAACAATAACCAATCTGGCACTTAGACCCTGGCAAAAATAAATAAATAAATAAAAAATACACAGAGCACTCGCCAATGTGCATACAAACACCCACACACAAAAGGGGCCCAGCAATAATTACAATCTTTGTGGTTTTTGAATTAAGCTCTTTGTTAACGACAGCCAGTAGGCTCTCTGGACATTCTTGCATATTTCCGTGATAATGTGAGAAGAACAAACTGCGGCTGTGGCTGAAATAGGTTCAGGCAATTTGAAAAGCGCCCTAAAAGCTTTCCCTTCATATTATCCATTCTACTTTTTTTTTTCCTCCCTCTTTAAAATGTCTGCAATTCACATCAACAAGCCAAAAAACAACAGAGAAGCACTAAAAGTCTCCCCCGAGTGAGCCGGCAGATTTACAGCAGATCACATAACAGGTGACACCGTCAGCGTTTTCACAAACCCTCCACCCCCTTTTTTCCTGGAATTCTTAGGAATTATCTATCAAATGCATTTATAGGAAAGGGTCGATTTTTAGAGACAGTTTTAGCATGGATGGCAAAAACAAAAAAAGATAAAGACTGGCATCATAAATTTGCCTCAGAGCATGATAAAGTGTAGATAGCTTTTGAAGTAAACATGCTATATCTGCATTTACAGACTTGCAGATGACAAGTCTGCAAGTCTTGTCATCTCCACAATATCTTGTGGATCAGATATAAGGAGATCCTGGATGAAGGTGGAGAGCCACAAAGAGCAAGGTCCTCCACAGTGCCTTGCAAAAGTATGTCATTTACTCTGTTGCATCTAAATAAAATTCAGCATAACCAACTGTTTTTGAAGGTCACATTATAAATAAACAAGTTTAGTGACAGTATAAACACAATACAACCTTCATTGTTTATGGTTTTAAAGTCTGCTAGCAAACATTAAGGAACATTTATTCTCACTCCTGTCTGCCCGACTACAGGGCTTGCCGGTCAAGTTAACCTTGATGTAGTTTTCTTGTGTTGGGAGCGCAACAAAACATAAAGTGACGGTTGTCTGCTTTAGGTATGATTTACTGGACTAAATGTGATCAGTTCTAGTAAATCTGTCTTGTAAACGCATCAAACTAGCTGACCTTCTCACCTGCTGCTCATACTGGACAGCTTCTTGCAATACCAGATGTTTTGACTGCATGACATCAAGCAAGGCAGTTTGGTCGACTTTCAAAAATGCACCGAGAAAGTGAACCAAACCATTTTGCTCGTCCTTTTGATGCAGTTCACCTGGACTATCCTGGGGTGAAAACACTCTTAACTTGAATGGCTTACAAGTAAAGTGGGGCAGAGGTTCACCTTTTCAACAAGGCTATGCCCATATCAATGCATCCAAAACTAAAATGAAAAGGCCATGTCTTACATTCGTGAGTTAAAAATGATCCAGTTCTGAATCCAGTTGTTCATCTTCAGCAAGACTTGAAAGTTTTTTGTGTTTTCCATCCCGAAAAATTTGATGTGAGCCTGAGCTGTTTTGCAAAGGAGTATTTTTGTGTGGCTCTGCAAGAGGAATGTTTATGAATCTTAAGACTTCCAAACATCAAAGCCTCACAACTGTGTTAACAGGAGTCCTTCACTTGTTTCTGAGCAAAACCAAGAATGAAAAAAAAAGATCTAAAGGTAAAGAGCACGTAGCTTGTTGGTCAGATATCTTTTCTAATTAGCATCTTGCTTTGGCATCAAATACACATTCATTTTATTTTGCCCTAAGGCGATTATACCAGCTTGTCAAACTTAATGAATGCTTTCTGAGTTTAACAAATGAGCATACTTTGTCTCAGAGGAAATGATAGAAAGAGGCATACCCTGATCTAACTTCCCCCTGAAATCTTTTACAGCCGTGAAACATTTATTTATTACTATTTTCAAGAAAGAAATAAAAGTACCATAGGATCCCCGTGAGGAACTGCTGAAATGGTGACAAGTCAGAAAGAGAAGGATTTTGATGGGAGGTCATGTAGGATTGACAGGGAGAGTTTGAAGAAAAAGAAGGCAGCGGGGCTGGCTGTGAAGGGCTGCCTTTGAGAAATCAATAGGCTCTGCTTTTTGTTCCGTCTCACTCCAACACCTGAATCAGAACAAAGAGTCCGAGGCACCACTTGACAAAAGCTTTCCAACCCATCTCTGGGTCAGAAACTGAAATGTGTGCCAACATAACACAACACACTAGAACACCGCTCACAGAATACCGCTTCTTTGATTTACATTTAAATCAGACACCAATCCAAAGCATCTCCGGCCCTGATGATTTGCACGTAAAAAAGAATCTGTGTACACCTTCATTTTTCTGCAGAAATTGCAGCAACTTTTCCCAGCTTGGAACTGTGATGAAACTGCGTGAAATATTCCCATCCAGGCAGTGGAACTGCATCAATTTGGGTGAGTCAGATGTTTTCCTTTCTACTGAGATTTCAAAGAGTCTAAAAATTACAGATTCACTGGAAAGTGCCATAAAATGCATCCCCCAGAATGACCTAATTCTTATTCATCATATATTAAATACAGGTAATACATGCTCAACAGGTTTCAGATGAGTCTGTGGGCTGATTTAGTGCCAGTCGGCACTTGGCTGCCGACTGGCACTAAATCAGCCGCTTCGCGAAGCGGCGAAGCCGCTGCAGCCGCTTCGCCGTGAGTCTGCTGCTGGCAGAAGGAGACAGAACGAGTTAAAGTCAACATTAAAAAAAAAAAAAGAGTAAAAATACAGCTATGCCTCCCACTGAACCTTTTAACCTTAACTCATGTTATCATCGTAAACATTGGATTTACTTGAACCTTTGTTAAGTATTTAAGAAAACAATTCGAACAGTGATAATCCTAAATAAGACCCGGTGGAACCAACTGCATTCAGAAGTGATCTAATTAGTAGAATCCACCATTAATCTCGGTAAATATATAATTTTTTGTTAACAGCCTAATGGTTTTGAGGGTTAGCAATATTAGAACTGTATTAGTGATGCTGAGTATCCTAATAACAATATCCTTTGTTATTAACCCAGATATTTTGTAACTTTTTATCCTTTTTCATCATCATGTCGTCTCCATCCTTCTCTGTGAGTTCATAAAAGTGTGATCATCATCAGCATGCAGCGTCTGTAGACGTGGCACTTGAAATACTATATCAAATCAGACCTTTGCAGTTGTGATATGATCCATATTAATATTGTAATGTTGACTAAAATTGATTGGTTGGTTGACTTTTGCTTTAAAAACAGTTACAAGCACTGACATCCCACAGTCCACACTTCTAAAAATGTCTATAAATGTTATATGAATGACCAGGGTTCCTGAAACACCAGAAAGCTGGAAGGTTTTAATGTCACTTTGTACCAATCTGATGATTGAATGACCTAATTAACAGACTACGAAACTACTAATATCTTTGTTGTTGGGCTAACATGTCTTGTCTATTCAGTAATTCAGCAGCAAAAAGCGTTTATGGAGTTGGGCATGCTGCTTATTTTGTCCACAAATGGTTTTCGATTAACATGTGATTGAGATTAATTAAATACAGACTTTGCAATTAGCTCAATTAACCTTTTTAATCAAGTCCCACCGCTAATAATGAACATATTGACTTGTTCAAATAACACAGTCAACGTCCAGACGTGAAGAAATCAGGTCATCTCCTTCCAATCTGACCAAAATGCAGCTTTCTTGCTAAAATATGTATAATTTTCCATCTCTAGCTCTAATTGCATCAAAATGAGCTTTGCAAAGTTTTGACTCAGCGGGAGATTAAGTGTCCACTCCCTCTTTCCTTTTATTTCACAATTATTTGCAACTGTTTGATGGTCTATAATACATAAAACACAGTGAAGTTTGTGGCTATAACATGTCAAAATGCATGAAAGTGAACACTATTGCACTGCCTGAGCTTCAGCTCCGTGGATATGAATTACTAAGGAGAAAAGATTGCAGTTTAGCTTTAGATGCCACGCTGGGCAAGTTCTCAAATGCTTTCTTCCCTTTTAAGTCAGCACAGCAGACATTATCAATGCTCTGTTACACTTTAATGCTCTTCAATTTCCACCGTCCAGATAAAGTTTATGTGAACGTCTATGTCGGTTTAACGAGTCTGAGATAAATCGGAGTGGCTCGGCTTTATGGCTAGGTCCCTCGCAGGATGTTTCTCCCGCTCAGAAATAACTGGTCAGACCAGAAATATCGCTTCTTTAGATAGGAGGCATCATGACATAAAGCTTAAGCCCACATTAGAGCGACAAAGGGGAGAAATATCCTGCAGAGGAAGTTTTGACTTTTAAAGGAGTGTCAGTGGCTCAGGTTTCATTCACCGTTCATGAGTAGGGGACTACGCAGGCAGTTCTCAACAATAGGTCAGAAACAATCGCCACAATCCTGAGCTTTGTCTTTAACCTGCAGCATGCTGGGATCTCTGCGGTAAAAACCGAAGAAACCGGCTGTAAATATGTTGACACAGACGACGTAGGTAAAGAACTGAAATGCAGCCAGCAGTCTAAATATAAACTGCTCAGGAGGCTTTTCTTTCCTCTGGGTAGGGGATGAGGAACGGCACTCGCAGCATCCGTCTTGCAGACCCACTTTCTGCAGTCTGGATCTCGCTTACCTTGGGGAAGAAAATGCAGGGACCGAAACGGCTGCGACTCAAAGCTCTGCCTATTTTTTTTCCCCCCTTCCTTTTTTTGTTGGATAATTACACATCTGTCTGCGCGCTAAAGCTGAGCAGCCTCACTCTATCATATCCAGCATATAAACGCAAGCCCATCTGGGTTTGGTATTAAGTTTCGCTCCCCACTACTCCAGTGAAACTTGCAAACTTTTAAGCACAAATGAGCATCAAATCTGTCATTTAAAGCAATAACATGAAAGGGAGTCTCGCTTGAGAATTGACAGATTTTTTTTCCACATCTTCTACTCTCCACATTCCAGGTTTTACTTCTCTGTTGCATAACAGTCCAACCAACTATTTCCCACTCCCACATGAAGCTAGACGACCACAGGCTGGATGCCACTTTGATCAAACTTAAGTAAAATGGACTTCCTAGCGTCCCAAAGATCAATACCACTTTAATAACACCTGGCTGAGGGAGCTAAGAAACCTGCACTCTGGCGGCTGCTGCTGAGTAAAAAAAAGAAAAGAAAAAAAAAGGAAGAGACAGGCCACAGCAGGCCACAGACTGTAAATCTCTCAAGTCTTGGCATCTTTTCCAGGGTGCAGGAAGGTGTCACAGTAACCCTGAAAAACCCGTAGAGGTGGCAATGCGAGTTGCTGACGGCCTCTTTCGACATGACGAGGCTCTGGGATGCAGCTTCCTGTGCTCAAAAGGCAGTGAACTACCACCTTTACTCCGTTTCAGTTTCAATGTGAATATTTAATACTCATGAGAGTGGATTTTCTAAATGCACGCGTAAATTGGTTTGTGGATGGTCTGATGTGTTTAAATTACATTGGAAGAGTGCGTGTGGTTGGTCAAGACTTCCTGTTGTCACAGTCAACTTAATAAGTCCTAAGAGAGATCAGACCATATTAGCTGCAGGTGTAAGTCAGGTTTACATCAGGTACAAATAAGCATGTTCATAAGAGCGCATAGATTTTTAATTTATAATAGTTCTAATTAGTTACTGTACTTATTGTCGTCAATCCATCCTCCACCTCGATTAGCAGCAATTCATAAAACCATACAAAATGCATAAATGCGGAACTATTTATGGTGAAAACATACACTCAAAAGAATAGAAAAAATAAATAAAAAGCTGACATATTGTTGTTTTAGCATTTTTTAATTGGTATTAAAGAATGCTAGCGTGGCTAGCACTACTAACACGGAAGTCTCTGTGAGTATTCCCTGCAAAATAGACACTATTACATCCATGTAAAATAAAAGGCTGCCAAAATGTTTTGATTCATCATGTTTCCTCAAAGACAAAGGATCAAAGCTGGAAAAACTCAAACAGAGCATCTTTGCTGAACCCCATTCAGCTTTGTTGTGATTCTTGTTACTTCTGGGAGAGGCTTTCTCTCCCAGAAGTAAGATCGAACGTTAGGCAGAAAGTTTTCTGTGTGATGTTCTGCTTCAACTCTTGCCACCGGTCAATTTTTTGTTGCATCTCTAAAGTGATTGTTTAGTGGTCTCTCTGCAAGGAAACACACCAAAACACAATTCTACTGTGTCAAAAGCAAGACTGAGCATAACGACTTCTGTCGTTTGGTTCTGCAAAGACAATATGAAGATGCATCAAGCATAAATGGTTGTGTTATTGACTGCACAATTACTAAATACAATGCTGCATGTACACATCCACAAAGGGAACAAGGTGTGAAAATCATGTTTTGTAATATGGTATTGTTATAATATAGATTTGACAAGCTATTTTAGCCAATTTGGCTGTTTAATCTAAACTGGTTTGTTAAGCCCTGTGATTTTGGTCCCTGACGGCTCAGACTAGATTTAGAGTATTTCATCAAACAGAAAAGAAATATGAAAAATTAGGCAACGAATTTACACTGTAAGACGACAACAAACCCTTGGGAATCTACTGAACGGGACAAGCATGACTACAGGTTGGAGTTTTTCTAATCCAGGTTAGTAGAAACAAGCACTGCTGAGGTGCTGCTGCCATGGCAGCTGCTCAGGAGTCTCACCGGCGTACGTCTCATGGCTATTTAGCTTTTTTGTAAGAGGGGAAATTGGCTTTTTTATTTCTTCCTTGTTGATTCTGTGTCCTGTGTCCTGATTCCTGACCCTTCAATAACACACTTACAAAAAGAGGCCTTGACAGGAAAATAAGCATCATGTATAATTATCTACAATTGGTGTTCTTTTCCATCTGAGTGGTTCCTTTCAGTGGCTCTCCTTTGACCAGAGAGAGACTTGATATAAGAAAGCAGAGACAAACACAGAAAAGGAATGGAATAACTGGAAACACTGTCTGTCTTCAAGGGTTTAAAAACAGAAACCTGTTCTTTGTATCCTCCAGAAACATAATTTTCACTGTGCGACACTTCTACAATGTAGATAAAAATCACCAAATAGTTTTCTGAATTCAACATATACTGAAACTGATATTTTGACTGATTAAAAAAAATGAGTATTTCAGTGATTCCCAGTTTGTAGGGTCAGAGTTTCCCACAAGATTCTAGTCACTGAATGATCAGGTTCTCAGTCCTGTTTTCCCCTTAGCCAAGGACAGACACTGTATCTCTGGATAGAGTCTTTCAGCACAACAAATATGATGGTTTTAACTCATCTCCTAAATACTGGCACTGATTCCAGTCACAGTTCATTCCTTGTGAATCTCACTACACGGTTCTCTAAAAGCTTTCCCTGTTTTTTGCCCAACTTCTTCTACCCACTTAACTTTACATTTACATTCTGACATGCTATAACAACCAGACTCTCTAGCAATTAACCTTTTGTGGAGAGAGTCAATGACTGTCTGTGGGACAACTATCAAGTCAATCATAACAGTTCTTTATGAAAACATCTTTCAAGGATTTGGCCAAGAATTAAAAAGAGGATTCAAAGCTCATCTTTCAGCTAGTGCTTGGATTTATTCATTTTTCTCCCCAGCTCGTGAAAGTGCATTGTGTAGAGAATGAATTGTAGAGAAAAAAAATATTTACAAAAACAAAAATCTTCATATTAATCAAACCAAATTCATATCAAAATGATAAAGATAGCTCCAGGCCCCTGGCAATGTAGCTCCAGCACGCTGCGCCTCGAGAGGCTCGAACTGCACAACCCTCGCGAGGGAGCTTCTCCAACAAAACAAATCCTCTACTAATTATTATTCAATCACCACAGCAAAATTAGAAACAATCAAAAAAATACTGAATATTTAGCAGTACCCAAATCTATTACTATGACTACAATGTAATTATTTGATTTGATTTGATTGCATTTCTTTTTAAATAGTGTAGCAAACACAGCGCCCTCTCCCTCCGGGCAATGCATTACAAATGGAGCATCCCATAATCGCCTTGTCTCCAGAAGACTTTGGAGACCTCCTGCTCTGGTTTGACATTCTGGCTTGGAAAAACACCTGAAGACATGATGGGAAACAAACAACACACAATTCCTTGTAATCCTTCATAGGAACATGAAGCAACGAGGCATCAGACTCGTTTCATTCAGAGCAGAGAGAAGCGAAACAGAGCAGCACGATTCTGTAAGCCGACTGGATGAAATAAACAAGAAGAATGGAGTAATCTTTGTTTATTTGCATCTTGTAAGATGCTTATCTTAAGGCGCAGGTTTCCCCATGACAGTCTTTGTTTTTGGGTTTTAACTAAATGCAAGCCATTATTATTAAAATTGACAAATAAATGGTTGAAAAATATCCCCGTCTGTGCGGAACCTACATCACAAATGGGTTTAACTCTTAGCTACTACAGCAAAGGTTTGCTTTAGATTCGCTTTGAAAATTAACTTTTCAGTGACATTCAAATTCATTGAAATGTGCCTGAACATGGAGCCTCAAACACAAAGAAAACAAAGCTGTAAATGTGGCAATTACATGAGAATGGGAACATGAAAATGCTTAGCAGGATTAATTAAAGACAGCATTCAACGGATACATCAGAGCTGTGGTCCAACATGAAGAATGTCTGCGCAGTCAGCGCAGCTCAAACCCAGATCCATCACGACCAAATGAGAAATGAGACCGGCTCGAAAAGGAGGAGGGCCCACATGCTTTCACAGATGAAGGGCGACATTAATCGTCCTGACACCGAGGGGGCGGGGGGCGAGAGGGGGGAGCGGGATTCCTCGAGCACGTTATGGTCGGATGGTATTTTTCCAGTCTAGTAGCGGGAGTAAGCCAATAGAGGTGTGGCACTACTACACGTAGACCCACATTACTATAGGTCAGACACGATGCGGCGCGCGGGGCTCATCTCATTTACACTACCTAATCGCACACAGCTCGGCTTGCTGAGGGGCTCAGCCGAAAACAAAATCATCCATCTGAGTGGATCCCTCTGTGCTCCTCATCTTATCTCTCTCAGACGGTCCCTCCCCGTGTCCTTCACCTCCAAGAACCCACCTCTCCTGGACGCAAAGTTTTCCATCTGCTGTCTGAATTACCGCCTGCGATCCCACAGTGATGGAAATCAACCAGTGTTTTCCAGAAGTATGATTAAGGTCCAGTCCCCCATCGCCCTCTCATAGTCTATTCACAGATGGTGGCTGTTTGCTCCTACAGGAAACGCTTCCACTCAGAGGATTAGTGAGGAGAAGGAAAAAGAAAAACACTTTCTCAATAATCATATTTTTTTATTCCACCACTGGTTCTTCACTAATGCATCTTCAGCTCCTTTTTAGCTTCTATTCAGACAGATGCTTATTAGACTGAGCACATCTAATGGACTCTTCAAAGCCGCTATGTGTGAGAGGCAACTTTAGATGAAAAATGTTCCAATAATAACAGTCTGCTAAACATTCAACTTCTAAATTGCTTCAGTATCACATTGAAATCGTGTGAATATGAAAAATAATTAACGGTTTTAAAACGCCCAATAATAAAACTTCTCTTATGAGGAGGGTGTGCTAAATGTATTTGTGAATTAAATCATTTTATGGTTGCAAACGCTTAATTCTATCTACATACTTGATTTTATTAATTAATAGTAAAAATGGTGAAGACAGGCACTGTTTGCAACAGTTTCTATTTTTAAGACAAACAGAACCTGTGTGTTGTTTTATGTATTCCTATAGACCACAAAGTAGCAACTACCCTCCCCCACCTATTTCTGCAAGCTAACAGTAAGCTACGTATAAGGCTAATGGTGACTCCATGCTGTCACTGAATGTCTCTTGCATTTGCACTTTTTGTTGGACTGTTGCTCTCGCCAAGTGTTTGTCGTCATATAGCAATAGCAGCAGCATAGAATCTGAAAGCACATTTTTCTATCTGTATATTCAGCTGAACATAACCAAAATGAGGAAAAATTATTGCAAAATGTCTTAGGAAAAAAAAAATTCTATTTTTTTCTAACCCTGTTGCTCATCGTTGCTTTTAAACAATAAGCAGTAGCTTATTGTTTAAAAGCATTACTGCAGAGAGTGTCATGCATCTGAAGCAGCAGCATAAAAAGTAACTTTGTTCATGTTAATGTATAACTGCATCAGCCTTTCCATCCATCCATTTTCTATACCCACTCATCCTTATCCAGCAGTATTTGTGGAAGATGCAGGGTCTTCCACTTTGAAGCCACCAGTTCATCGCAGGGCAACACAGACACACAGGATAAGCAACCAAGGATGCACTCACTTATACCTCAGCAGAATTTGGAAAGCTCAATTGACCTGCCATGTTTTTGGACTGTGAAAAAAAAAGGTGGAGTATCCAGACAGACAAAACCCAAAGAGAACATGCAAACTCCATATAGAAAGACCCCAGGCCTGAATTTGGACCTTCTTGCTGCAAGACAAAAGTGCTACCAACTGCACCACCGTGTTTTATAGATAGACAGTGAAATTGTAGCAATGTGTGTGGAGTGTAGAGAAACATATTACATAAATTTAGCAGAAAGAACATTTCTTGCACAAGCAGATTTTTGTATTTGTGCAATTTTGTCAAATTGTTTCAAGTGTAACTGACCTTTAATACTGAAAAGTTGAAGTAAAGCAAAACCATGGGGGTAAAAAAACTTATACAGCAAGCAAAGAACAGCAATGTTCAGAGAGAGTCTTAGATGTGATCATAAAATCACTCTACTTTGGTAGATCATCGAAAACCTGCTCTAGCATGGTCATCGACACCTATAGCTAAAATGTTACCTGATCTAAAGTGATGGAAACTCAAAAGTGATTAACTCAAAATTAAACAGCATCACATTTTGTCCTCTACATCAGCATCTACATCAGCATTATAACAAAACTAATCTCCCACCATTCAGTCTTAAAATGTGTAATATTGAATTACAATTTCAGTCCTGATCTTCAAAATATCTGCAAATGAAACACAGGGCAAACAAAGCGGCCGAGTCTTGTTTTAAACAGAGCAGCTGTGAACATAATTCACACGGGTCGTCCTGCTCTCATCGTGTTCAGGTACAGTACGCCATCTCGTTATACGTACTTGGCAAGAAATGTTGCACTGCAACAATTTCTAGCCACACATGATAAATATGACAAACACATTCCTGTCATGCCTGATTTCTTCATTCGAGGATCGTTTGATAATATCTTCATTTCCGGAAGCTCATATGTGCTTGTTGTACCAAATGAAGTTTCCTATCCTGATGTTTATGCAGTTTAAGCCAAAAGTCCTAAAGTGTTAGTTATTCCACTCCACACTTTGGCCAGTCAGTCTCGGCTTCACAGGCCTTTTCATCTCAGTCCAAGTGTTATCTCATTCAGTCGAATGAGCAAAAAGGACATTCTGCCTTAAGTTTAGATCAATCTTGGAAATGAGTCATCAGTCACAAGGTAATTACACCATTCAGTTGAGAATCTGCACTGTTAATAGAAGAGACGGCTGGTGTGCAAACAGCAGTAAAAAGGCAAATAGGCGAATTAAGAAGCATGAAAGAGTCAGATAAGGTTCAAAACACACCAATTCTAACAATAACACCAAAAACTGGACAATTATAGCATTTTTTTTCCCTTTCATCAACCACCCTGCAGTCAGTCGAGTGAAGGAAAGCATATCGCAAAGCTGAGCAGTGACAGCTAGACTTTTAGAAACTACAAAACGCCTTGAACTCAACATAAAAGAATGAAACAAAAGTAATACCTTGCAAAAGTTTTCATACTGAACTTTTTCACATTTTTCACAACCTCACACTTTATTGTATTTGACAGAACTTCATGTGGCAACACAAACAATGGGGAAAGGAAGAAAGACACATCAGACTCATCCCCCAGAGGAAGCACGGTGGTGGCAGGATCATGCTGCGGGGATGCTTTTCTTCAGCAGAGACTAGGAAGCTGCCAGGGTTAATTGAGGGATGTGTGATGCTAAATACAAAATGCTAAAGCCTGTTAAAGCCATATGTTCCTCTTCACACTTCATGCACTATTTCGAGTTTGTCCATCACATTAAATTTCAATAAATGTAATGTGGCAAGGTATCTATTAGAAGAAGTGAAATGGGTAAAGAGTCCCAAACAGTCTTCAGGATGTTAGGATGTGGCCTAATAATAATAATAATACTAATAAAAAAAGAGGGAATCAAAGCTGCCCTTTCATCCGTTTTCCACATAGAGAAGGCAGGATAAAAGAGGGAGAAAAGCCTCGACACCTGCCAGCGGTGATTATTAATGGTCAACAGGAAGTCAATGGCTTTGGGTGCGAGGCTCAGAAACTGAACTCGAAACGGCATGTAAATATTTGTCGACAGAACGTCGCACACAGCGTTGCGTAGTGAAGCGTTGCTGTTCCATTCAGCTCTTTTAATTACCTGTACGTGTGATTTAATCCGTCATATGTCTCAGCCCATTCGTCTTAATGACGTGCTCCACTCACTTCTTCTCATTTCTGATTCAGTTGTGCACGCAAGGCTCACGCCAAGAAGCCTTTCTAATGAAAACAAAGAATGGGGCCCTGTCTTAATGACAAAAATATCGAGTGGATCTGCGTCTAAAGTTGCTGAAGCATGCCAGAGTGTAAATGTTATCGGTGGTAATGCTTCCCCCCACCATCGTTTTATCTCCCTTGAAGAGGTACATTTTGAAGAGGTACATTTTTGCATTTAGATGTGTGCAACAGAAACAGGCCCCCCAGTTCATATCAGCTTTCAGGGTAAAGAGCCAGCGTAGAGCTAATAGAGCAAATACCAGACGAAATTCAGGGAACAGAGCAGAGTGTGCGCATGAATTTGGATGACTGCGAAAAGGTTTATGTGGGATTCCTATAAAACATGTTTATTTTCAGAAGGTGTGCCTGTCCACCTCCATGACTGATTTGAATGTTGAAACGATTTTTATCCTGCTGAAACACTAGGGACACAGATGACTGCAGGAAAAGGCTGAAATAACACAGTTTAATCAATAACATAAAATGAAACGAATAAAATGAAGAAATCTCCTCTATATGCAGCCCCAGAAGCCCAGAGGCAGCAGCTTAACCCTCGGCCGGCCCAAAACATAAGCAAATTAACCCACTGGGGCTTCAAGGGGTCTCAAAAGATCTTGACTTCTCAATTTACCAATGAAATATGAATCATTTCCACCATGTTAGTCATAGTTTTAAAATTATGTGATAATTTAATTTCACTGGTTTGTTGTTAGTTATCCTTAGCTTTATTTCAGACAGCTGACCACCAGTGCCCAGCAACCTTGGGGAAATGCAGTGAGGCATTACTCGAACTTATTTAAAGCGACTCTATTCACTCTGGAACTTTCCCTGAAATCCTTTTAAATGACTGCAAGTCCACAAATATGCAAATAATTAAGGCTTGGAGAATTTAAATAGCCGATGTCACATCTTAAAATTTCTGTATTTAAGAAATTTATAGTTGATTGCACAGTTAAAATGTCACAGTTTTGATATGGGTGATTTGGCTCACTGCTCAGGGTAGCATGTTCTTAAGGGTGGCATGAGGTAGTAGCCATAAAATAGTCTGCAAGTCATGATGGTTTCCAATCTAGTAATTAAGTATCAGTTTTGGGGGCCTCTGGTCTGCATTTAATCTTCTCTGATCCTAAATCTAAAATACTTTGACTTGTCAAACTTGATCTGGACGTCCTACAATGACTGAAGATCCTTTAAAACTAGTCAAAAAACAAAAATTGTCATCTTGATTTTTTGTTTTTGTTGTTCATTAGGAATTAATTTACCCTAGCATTGAAAGTGCAATATATGTTAAGACTGAATTGCAATTTAGACTATCATTACAAAATTCTGATCAGTTTTCTGAAAATTACTGATAAACGTCTGTCTTGGCTTTCCTCAATCCCTATAATCCAGGGGATTAAGCATAGCTAAACGTATAATCAATATTGTATACAAATTTTAATAAATAATAATAACATAGTTGAAAAAAGCAGTTCATATTTCAGGTCAGACAATATTCATCACTACATCCAAAACATCACTGTCATAAGGCTCTATGCCTACCTGTGATATCAGACAGATCAGCTTTTTATTTGTTTGTTTTTTGTCCCTATTGGTTCAATCCATCTGTAATAAAAAGCTATTGGTTTTTGCCAGATGGGGTTGGTGGGTGTATAAAGGAGGGGCTCGCCCAGGGCGTAATAATGCTGGAACCTGCACTGGTTCCTTGTCATCTTGCCCCTGGCTCTGTGCTCACGTTGGAGGGAAAAAAGAAAAAAGAAATCTGCAGCTTTGAGAATCGATGGGAACAAGTTCTCCATAGAAAAAGAAGGATTTTGGTTTATGTAATCAATGATGATTCCTGTGCAACAACCCACATTGGGATGTCAAACTTTTATGGAGTCACTGAATCAACTATGAAACCTGATTCCAGAATGGAAAGTCACTGCAGGTTTTCAGTCTATGAAGGAATTGATTTGGCATGTGGGGGGATTTAGGAGACTTGCAAATATCGACTCACATCTTCTTCGCACTTTATACCTCTCTCTGCCCCCTTCCTCTCTCAGTTGAGTTTTGTCCACATAATCAAATATTTTGAATCTACCTGGGAATTTGAGTGGGCTTGGGTCAGATAGGTGCCGAGGATCGTGTTGTCTAGCAAAAATTCAACGCACTCCAGCGAGTGCTTTTCTAAATAAATAACATTTTTTTTTAGGCTACGTCAAAAATATCGGATTCAGTTTACAATAACTTGTAAGTTTTTCTCCACTGAAATATTATCCAACTCCTTAAGTTAAGTCGCCACGGGACAAAAGCCGCAGATAAACGCAGGAACGCTGTGCCACAAAGTTGTCATCGTTCACCAGACCCGCTCCGCTTTTCCTCTCTGCAGACTTTCACACGCATGTTTGGGAAAAAAAAAAAACAAAACAAGACAGACAGAAAGAAAGAAAGAAAAACTTCGCAGCTTGACTGTAGGAGACTAAGATCTACACCAGTCTTACCTGTTGGCCCCTCGATGCCATCGGCGTAGATCTGGACACTTAAAATCAGCAGAAAGGCGCAGGTGTTCATCGTGTACATGTTTTAGTCCACTTTACATGTGACGAACAAGTCATTTCATTCACTCCGTGGGGTCCAGGAAGGCGGCAGCAGGCAAAGCGGAGTCCATCTATTTCCCTCAGTTTTGTTTTGTAACTGAGTGGAGTTTCCGAGACACTGGAGGGAGACAGGGCAGAGCTACTTCTGCAAACTGACGTCAGGGTAAACAGTTCAGGAGAGAAATGTTCTTTCCCGAGCCCACTTTCCCTCCCCAGCCTCCAGCTTTCCCACTCAAAGCAATGAGCCGGGCGCCTCCAAGTGGTCAGATGCAGGAACGGCACCCCGGTATTTTGACATTGGCCGAACTCAACTTCGACACCGTTGTGTGACCGTGTGCTCAAAATCCCATGTTATCTGTCACATCTGTGGGAAATAGAAGATCTTTGGCTGCTTTGGGGGGGAACGTGGCAGATATTTTTGTTACAATGTCCTCTACTTGGTTGACGTGTATTTTAATAGCAGTTTGATTTGAATTCAAAAGTATTTATACCCTTTTAATTTTTTTTTTTCACATCGTCATGTCACAACCACAAATTTCAACGTATTTTGTTGGGATTTTATGTGATAGAATCGCATCATTGGGAAGTGGAAGGAAAAACATTTTTCCAAATAAAAAGTCTGAAAACTGAATTGAGTTTAGCTTCAGCTAATATGAACCAGCAGTTTGTAGGACCAGCAAACATTGCAAAAACGAGCTATCAAAGGTTTGTCGACCAACTTAGTGCATCTGCAAACTGATGAGGTGTTCCTGCCTTTTCCTCTTTCTAAGCAGCTCAAGCTCAGTCAAACATCACTAAATATCAGGTTTCAAGTCTTGAAACATTCTGAGCTGGATTAAGGTCTGAACTTGACTATCAACAAGCTGGGGGTCTTGAGATCCTGATTGGAAATTACATTACTTAAATAAAAATAATATTATCAAAACATTTTAATTGTATACATTTTAGAAGACATGATGAAATTCAGCTCTTTAAGAAAAAGTTAATTAGGTTTTGACGCTGTTTGTGTCATTCCACTGCAGTTTAGTTTAGACTATCTTTTCGGAGAAATGCTTTACCATCTATTTACTTTCTCCTTTTTTTGCCACAAGTAGTAGTTTGCATGAAGAGAAAGATTTACATTTTGGTCTCATTTAATCAGAGAAACTTCTTGCAATTTCTCTATAAACGGCAGCTTTGTTTAGTGCATAAATAATAAATGTCCTGTCAACATGTTGTCACATCATCTGAGCTGCACATCTCTGCAGTAGATATGCCCAGAGTAACAATAGATCCCTTGATCCAACCTGACCATGATGCTCTTTGTTCAATAATATTGTCTAACGCACCACTGACACCACACGGAGCTATTTATACTAAGATTAAATAACACACGGCTATCTGGAGGCACTGGGTTTTATTTAATAGTAACAGAGTAAAGTGGCCTCAATGCAAAATACATTTTCAGATTTCAGGTTTTTATTTGTAAACCCTTAAAATAAAACTATATGCCCTTTTCCTTCCACTTCTCAATTGGTGCAGTCCTCTGTATTGGTCTACCATAGAAATCCCAATGAGACTGTGATGTGACGATACGTGGAAAACCTCAATAAGGTATGAATACTTTTGCAAGGCAGCATAGTTTAAAGATCCAACATTTGGGATAAAGTCAGACAGTGCAAAACATACTGGCTGCTGAAACATGAGTCAGCAGAGGCAACAGGTCCATGTTCTTGTTATTTCAGGCAGGTACATGCCAGTCAACAACATTTGCAGTGCTACCTAAAATGTCACCCTGTCATGATTATTTTTCAAGTAGGCACCATTCCTATAGAATTACAATGATTAACACAGTTTTGTTTTGGGGGTGGAAGGGTGGTTGTCGTTTTTTTTCCTTGCCTTGTTGCACCAATTTAATAATATAAAGTTGAAAAGTAACAGATTAATTTTAATTTGCTGGATTCTTTTTCCAGAGATGCCGGACAAATAACACCAGAATGGGGAGCAAACACACGTCCCGTCTTGTCATTTGGTTCATGCCGGATCCCAAATCGTATAATGATAGCAAAACCCAGGCTGTCTATTGCAGGATTGTGACACCCAGACTCTAGGTGACATTTATAAGCACACATATTAACAAATGGCTGACACTGAGCTATTTTGTACAATACATCAGAATGTCAGTCTTTATAATAACCTTATTATAATATAGCTGATGATGTGTTTACCTTGACAGAGCTAGTTAAAAATGCTATACATTCTTGTGTCTAAAAATTGTATCAGAGATCTGTATATATAAAAATATTCTACGCTGAAAAGGTTTGGTTTCCAATTTCCTTATTTTTATTTTGTTTACAGCCAAGATAAGTCCCATATTCTCAGTTATGACAGGTACACATGCCTCGCACCTTCCAATGACAGCTGCAAGGCATATTTCTCCATAAATTAGGAAGTTTGACATGTTGTGTGTATTCAATTTGCATTTGATGGGGTTACTTTTCTCCATCTCTAGCAACAGCTGGTTATGTTATTATGTCCTTGAAATGTTGGACTGCAGAAATCACTTTTGGATTTAACGAAATGTGCACAAAGCAGATGCAAACATATGGCACAGATGTAATAATTATTTCAAAGTAAGTGGTCTGACGCATCTCTGCCAGCTCGTCTGACCTGTCCAGAGACTTGCTACGTAAGTTGTTCATAAGAACGGACAGCGCTTTCATGATGCAAATGTAGCAAACAGGCCAGAGCAGACTTGATCTTTTACACACATTTGACTGCTGTTACAAAGTGTCCTTGCCTGACCTGAGATAATGTCACCAATCTTAATATGTTTTTAACCCTAAAGATTTTTGTATATTAGAAGTGTTGTCTGAATAATCTTTAGTCATAAAATCTTTCTTTTTTTTTACTTGTAAAAGATTATACCATAGTTATTTAATTCAAAGTGAGCTTCCCATTTTATTCAATAAAATATATTTTGGAAACTCTAAATATTAAATTGTTTCTGCTTGGAGGAAACATGATTTCCAATTTCTGACAGTTTACATTGTTACTCTCTCATTTGTCTGAAGAATGTGGTGGAAAAAAATTTAACATTTTTCTTATTCACCGGCCAGTCCTGCAAGTTTTCCAAAGTCCATAACTGATTGGCTGATCATGCTTCTGTGAAGACTCCCTACCTAATGGCTTCTGGCTGCCAAGGCAGCTGAGTTCAAGTACTCCGACAGGAAACTGAAAACTGATTTTTTTGTTTTGTTTTGTTGTGTTTTTTGCATTCCACATTTTGTTCACTGATAAAATTTTTGTATCAAGTTCTTGCAAAGTTTTATTTAGTTTATCTTTTTTCACTTTTTTCTCTGTGTCCAATTAAGTTTCAAATTCAAAGTGAGCTCTCCACTCTGAGTGACCATTTCAGCTGGATTAAATCTTCACAGTTGTGTTAAGATTTTCCAGTAAAGTAAACTGAGGGGCAGCAAAATGGAAGCTACTACTCTGGTAACGTTTGATAAGTTTAAACTTTAATAGTCTGAGACTATATTTATTTCACATTCCTCTTCAAAAAAAATTATCCTAAATTCTGATTCTATATATAAAGAGAAAGAAGTATCCAAATTAATTTGATTGGGGGGGAAAATAATTGTCCTTAACATCTATAACTATTGGTTCCACAGTAGTGCGGGAGCAACTGTAACCAAGCATTTCAAATAACCAAAAATGAGTGTTTTCATATTGCAAATGTTTTTCTTTTTTTCTTTTTTTTTTTGGCAAACGAGGAAAGAGCTTTTGTGTCCATTTTGCTTTGGACCTCTCACATGGAAGATGAATCATAAACCCATTTTGGCTGCCGTAAGGGAGGCCTGCAGCATTTTTGGTTGTAAACCTCATTTAGAACAAAAGAGCTGTTTTCTGATCTGAAACACTTAGGTGTGACAAGAAAGCAAAACCAGGGAGGGAAGCACTCTGTATTAACATCCAGCACAAAGGTTGATGTTGAAGCAGCTCTTCTTTGGGTTAACACATTTAGCTGTGACTCAGAACTAAATTGGCTATACATCTTTCAATTTAGATGTTATGTGTGGACAATACAGCTGAATATTAAATTAAAGGTGGCCGAATAATTGTGTTTGCTATTTCCAAAAGGCGTTTGTCACATGGAGTCTAATATTATTAGTCCAGAATGGTAAATAAACAATCCATTGCACTCCAGATAATTTATTTAATTGTGCAGAGACTAACATATGTCAAGACGAAACCTGTAATTACACCTGCTTGATATACGACAGACACGTATTTAAAGCCCAATTATTGAAACAAAGGAAGTATTTTGATTGAGGTGTGTTTTGCTGCAATGTATTTCAATGTGCAGTAATGTGATGTTGCAAAACACTGGCGAATTCAAACAGCAGGACAGGTGTCAGCAGAGATGCTGAGAGCTATGGAGTGATGATAGTCATTTTATCAGACGTTTTATCGACTGCCACTCATAACCCCGGACAAACACCTACATCTGGACGGGCTGTGCCGTGCAGCAATGTGTAATAACATATCATCACGTTCTAAGAGAAGTTGTCAAAGGCAACACCATCACTGTCTATCTCAGCCTTGGCATGCAGAGCGGTGCTGAACACAAACAGGAAATCATACCAGGAAAAGCGGCTGGATGACTATTTCTACGGAAAGGCCGCCTTGACGAAAGAAAGTGACATCTGTGATCGTTGGGTTAGTGGAAGTAAATATGGTTTGAAGAAAACACGAGTTATGCTCTCTGAAGGGTTGTATACTTTTTTAATCACACATTAGCTTCTGTTTTAGGAAGGGGAAGTGTGGCATTCAAATCAGAGAGAAGTGCAGGTGAAGTGAAAGTTTTTAATTTAAATAAAATTGACCCGTATGTACTCTACCCTACAACAATTTCACACTGATTTTGACTCAATAGGACACATGATCTAGAAGCTATTGAAGAGTAATACTAAATTTAAACAAAAAGAAGATAGGTATTAAAAATAAAAAATTAGTTGAAATGGAATAAAAATGCATGTGCCTCATATATAGAGTTTAGTACAACAATTACACACTGATTTCTAGTCAATCGGGTGCACAATATGGAAGCTATTGAAGAAAACATTATATTATTTAACATTAAAGTTATTTAAAATATTGAATATGACTTGACATTTTAATAGAGGGTACTGTGTCTCATGTAAAAGCATAAATTACCAAGGCAAGGCATTTATTAACATTTGTTTGACAGGAGTTTTCGGTTTGGAAATTTGTTGACAGTCCCTAAAGTGCTGAGGAGGGAGCTGGAGAACAGCTGGCCGAAATTAGCGTTCATAAATCGGATCAACCTTGAGCTAAACCTGCTTGCTCAGTGGATATTGAAATATTTTTATCTTTGTTACCTTTTTTTGTTTATTTAAATTTAGAATTTCTCTTCAATAGCTTCTAGGTCATGTGGCCTATTAAGTGAAAATCAGTGTATTCTACTAGTCTATACAGATGAGGTACACTCATTTTTATTCAATTTGACCATTTTTATTCCCTGTCAATACACAGCTCTACATTACCATGTCACCAGGTGACTCTGAACCCCTCTAGTGATGCTTAAAACAGATAAACGTTCCAAAACCTTCTGCAGCTGAACAGAAACAAAACTGAAGTTATCTTTGGACCTAAAGAGGAACAGTATAGAGTTATAGATCTATAGTTGTAAACCAGTCCAATAACAATTAAACCAATTAAATTATTATATATCTCTGCATATTACATGCAATAAAGTAAAATAAATAATAAAACCAGTTTTTTACAGTATAATTTACAATTTAAATCAAGATATCCCACATTTAAAACATATCTAAGTGTGTTTACTTATTAGTTTGTTTTGCAAATTTAAACAACAAACTCGACTTGCAATAAATATGTCCTCTAATTCAAATTGGGCAAATATTTACAGCCAAATTAATTATAAAATAATTTTAAAAAATACACACATTAAAAAAATATACATTTGAAATAATAAAAAAAAAATAAATAATAATATAATAAAATAAATAATAATAATAATAATAATAATAAAGATAATAATAATAAGAAATTGGGGTGAAAAATTCTGTCCAAAGAGTTTGAGATGTCCTCTAAAACATAACCATTTGCCCTTGAGTTTGAGAACATTCGCATAGTGTTCGGTCTCGACTGCCAATATTTGATTTATGAGACAAGAACAGAGAACAGTTTTAGCATTACAAGAGACAGCTTCTTATTTTAGCAGTTAACCTCTTCTAGTAAGAAAAGAAATAATACACTCACTCAACATGCACAAAATTCATAACAATGAACATCCAGTGGGATTAATAAAGTAAGTTTATTCATTCATTGTTTAATATCCCCAAATGTTAAAATGTTTATTTTCTCTCCTTTTTATTTTCCATTGCTAGAAGCTACCCTTGACTTTTTGCTTTTGTTTTGAGAACATGTCCCAGATCAGGACAAAAATGTTAAAGATGTTTCTGCTGTACTTCATTTTGCGTCTTGTCTGTGTTATTCTTCCAACAGAAGATACACTGAGCTCAGTAATTTGGTGGATTTACATAGACAAAATCAGAGAGTGAGTTATTGCTGCTGTTAACCTTGTGTTCTCCTTTTGTATTTCTGTCCTTGGAAAGTACTGCTGGTTAGGTACTTCTGTGTCTGTCTCCCTTCTGTCCCCCCAACTCCCAATTGTCTCCTGCTGATACTTTATGCATTCAGCTTGCCTTCCTTAACATTTTACCAATAGGTCTATGTAAATGTTTAACTGAATGTGACTGTACTGTATTATAATTTGGATTAAGCAGTAACTGACTAAATTTGATTCTTCATATCTTTTTTAGATAACTCGAAATGAATTGGACGGCATAATTTTCCTGTAAAGTTACTTTGTTGTAATGTCATTTGTTGTGAACATAAAAGGTATAAAATTAAAAAGCAAAATTGTATTTTTAGTTCCTTGAGTACTGTGTGTTTTAGCATTATAAAAGTGAAAAATAAAAAAATATACATTAACAATGTACATTACAGGTCAGAGTGTCAATAAAGAGATTATTTAATATTTTTTTTCTTTGATTGAATTTTTCTTATAAAGTGCCTAAAACCAACGCTTATTGTAAACTTCACAATTTGTCTGGTGTACATCTGTACCTCTGTTTCTGTAGTTATTACACCAAAAAAACCATTTTTACACCAGTCAGCCACCACAATGTAACCATTAATAAGACACTGTTCTTCAGAAAATTCTGCTGGAATAAATTCTGTACAGTACCTTTATCTGGATCTAGTTTATAATATCAACCATATATCTAATGGTTCTAAAAACCCAATTCAATAGACGTGGGATACCTCACAATGAGGAAGGTTTGTTCCACAACATATTAGTGAGTGTGGAGTCTCCACTGCGGGTTTTCATTTAATCTCTTGAATTTTCCTCTCAGTTTGAGCCACAGAAATCTACTTAACGTTCTCGGTGCCATGCAAGCTTTTTGTCTTCCCCGCCTCGTCACATCTTATCGGACCATCTCCAGGAAGAAGTACCGTCTTCTGTTTCATCTCTTTGTTCTGTCCTGAGGTATCTTTTTTCCCGTTGCCACTGTGGCCCACTCCGTCTGTCCTGCCGGCTCCAACAAGGTGACTCCAGCCAGCGGGGGCAGAGAAATGGCTGAAAACCTGAGCATGAGATGCAGCAGATAAACCAGTGAAAGAAAGCGGACGGATCACCGTGTCTGTCCTTTCATTCAGCAGCGAGTCGTGCACGCGTCTTTTCTGCTGGCTCTGACGGTGAGGTCGGAGGTGTTTCAAGGATGAGGTCTTGTAAGAATTTCTTTGATTGCAGCTCTGCTTCCTGCGTTCATCCGAGATTTCGTCCAGCACTACACAAAACAAGATAACAGATAGTAAAATCCACCAGGGGCATCAGTGTGTGGACCGTGCATTGGCTCTGGCAGTGTTCTCGACATACACACCGTGATGGATTTTGCTCTCTTGGTTCTGAATGCACCGAAAGTCCAGGGCTTGTTTCACTGAGTCCAAAAGTCCAAACATCTCACACAGAGAATTCAGTATTTGAGCATCTGACCCAAAAAAAACAAAAGTAAGCCAAAGCGTTGAATAACAATCTTTTTTCAATCGTACATAAGCAATTAAGGTGAAAAAAAATATATATATATTTATTAGTTTGTTCTTTCCCAAAACCTTGGTATTCACTTATATTCAACCCCCCCCCCAATGATTCAGAACCATGTACAATGTAATTATAGCTACTGTGGGGTTTAGATCGGGATACGTTTTGCAAAACAACTCAAGCTCAATCAGTTTACGACAAAGAGCATCTGTAAAGATTAATTTATGTTGTGCACTTCTAGTTTTCTGCCACACATATTGCATGTAGGTCAAAAGGTATCATTTTGTTTTAAGAAACATGGCAATCTTGTTCTACATGATTGCCATGTTTCTTGCACTGCAAAAACAAAATGGCTTACAACAGTTTTCTGTCTACCAGTTTTCTACTACTTTTCCATAAAAAAACCTCAAAACTTTCACAGTACATCTGTTTTTCAAGTGTGTAAATTACACAGCTGTATTTCATAGCTTTGATAGCTCTTGATTTTATTTAGAAGTACATGGGGTTAAATAAAAATGCTAGACTTTCCAGATTCTTATTTATAAGTATTTAAAAAGCATGAATCATTTTCCTTACACTTCATAATTTTGCACTACTTTGTGTTGTTGAAATTGCAATGTGTGTGGGGGGGGGGGCAGCGAAAAGTTCAAGTGTTGTAATACTTCTGCGAGGCACTGAGTGTGAACGTGACGACACAGTTTGGTACCTGTCTCCTGCAGGCTGCCGTTCTCGCTGCGAAGCTCGACAGCTTTAAGGGTGTTCACAAGTTTAGCATGGAGGCCAGACAGAACATCCACCATCAGCCCAGACTCTGCTACACCCCTCCAAAGTTTCATCACTCCACCTGAAGAGGATTGATTACATGATAAGAACTCTGTGCATATGAGAGTTTGTTTTTTTTTCCCCTTCCATTAAGAGGTTTAAAAACGGCCGCAGAGAAATTAGAGAAAGCCATAAATGCACCAGTATAGATTTGATGCACATGAAGATATGAATTCCAGTGTGGGATGTTAAATAAAAAAAGGTAAAGAAATACAGTAAAGATTAATAATTAATCTGTGATAAATGTGGTGGAAAGGAGAAGCAAGCAGACATCTGGGGCTGTGACTTCAGTAAAAAACATAGGAAATGACAGAACTAGATGCCATAGATGAATAAAAAAACCATTTAAAAAGAAGTGAAAGAAGAGAAGGTGTTAAATAGGAAACAGATGTTGAGAGGAAAGAGCAGGAAAATGGGTTAGGAAAGAGGAGCTCTCTGAAGGCAGAAAGGAGGGCAGGACGGATTTGAAGGAGAATGAAATATAACTTGACGTCGGCACAAAACTGATAAAAAAAGAAGTTAGGTTAGGGTGATGAAGTGCACAGCATGCTAGATGTGTTATCTTAGAGGAAATGAATGTATGCCTCCTGATGTTTGCTTAAACTCCTGTCACGATGGTAAAATATTTGAAAGTGTTCCAGTTCCCATTTACATTTATAAGTTTGCTTAATTTATTCCTCCATGAGGGGAATACAAACTAGAATGAAGCACATTTCCGTGGAGCCGAACGGCTCAGCTCAAGAGGTTGAGCACGCTCGCTGAGAATTATCTACTTGTTCGAAACGCAGCGACAAGCAATCCTGAACGTGCAGCGAAGCGCTTCAATCTGCTTTTCAGGGCACCATCAGCGGGCCGTTTTACTGACTGAGCTCCGCCTGGAACGGTGCCTGATCAGGTCACCTTTAAAAGCCTTTAAATCAAAGCTGCAGCCCCGGCAAGTAAAAAGGCCACACCTGGAAATGTCAGCTGCTGTCTGGGCTTTATAAATGGACATGACTCTTCCCCCTGACTGTGGTCAGCAACTTTTTAAGGACAAGTCGGCAGGAGCATCCCACAACTGCCGATTCAGAGGTTCGCCGGCTCGCTGTGTCAGAGAGGTCAAACCTTTCGTGGTTGCGAGAGGCGCGACGAGACGATGGCTGGACAAACCCTGTGTAAATATTTTTGAGAACCTGTCCTACAAAAGACCTCTTCTCTTGAGAAAAGATCCTTTCTGCACATTATCTGGCAGATGACTTTTTTTTCTCTTTTTTTTTAGTGACAAGGTGATTAAGCTTTCCCCTCTACAGAACTGAAAATTCAGCATCTTCCACAATTAGCATCCCTGGTACAAATATGAAACAAGCTTTAAAATGAAAGATTTTAAATGCTTTTGCCACAGTTATCCAACACCGATCATATTTACGTCCAGACTTGAATAAGTTTGGTTTTGAATCATTGTCCTGCTTCATAAAATCTGAGATGAGCTGATGGTTGGACATCCTCTGGATTTTCTGGTAGAAGCAGAATTCATGGTTCAGTCATGAATCATGAATTTTGGGGCAGCTCAGCAGCCCCCAAAACTATCACACCGCCACCACCATGTCTGAATGTTGATGTTACGATGTGTTTTTTTCTGAAATGATGAGTATCCAAGATGTTAACAGCATTCAGATCTTCTAAAAAGCTCAACGTTTGTCTCATCAATTCCTAGACTGTTTCCTAAAAAGTCTTCAGATCATGATTTTTTGGGGCTGGGATTTATATTCTTCTTAGTTAGATGTGGTTGTGGACCTGAGATTTTATTCATTTACTTAATTGAATAGAATAATATTGTTCAATTAATGTGAGTTGATTGTTGACAACTTTTAGTTTCAGTATTAGCAATTTTTTGATTCCATATCAAAGAATTAAAGAATCTTTGGTGGAGAAACTGAACTTAGGTTTCCCAAAAATATGGTTAGTCACTGTTAATTATTTATGGTGATTACTTCTCCACACCCCATTGTTAGTGTACTCAATCAAAAGGTTGGATTTTTCTAATTTGTTCAGTGTGAAAGTATTACCAGGACTGTAAAAATTCTATATATTTCAATATTTTACCAGTACAAATTGTCATTATGTGTCATCAAAATACGATTAACCAAAGAATAATCAGAACGTGTGACATGATGGAGGCCAACAGGTCAAAACCAGGTGTCTAACTGAACATATATATTGAATCGATAGACATTACTTTGTCTTTTATTTACCAAGTGAAGCTGCCCTCTTTATGTTGGCAGGATGTCCGCTGATTGTGGAGTTTAAAAGCTGTATTGAACCATTACTCTGCTCTGATGCCGCTCCAACCATTTCCTCCAAAGACTCCTCCAACTCCACTGCATCGCTCTCTTTCCCTTAAATAGGATCAGAGCAGACACATTTAGTTAACCAAGGGCTAAAGCTGTTATGTCCATGTAAAATTGGCTTCAAGTCCTAAATATTTATCATATTTTGGTGCTTGGTTTCAAAGTGATCTTCAATTTCTTGGTTTGGAATGTCAATACTAAAAACAGTGGTGTGAGCAGATGTGATTGGTATGAAAACAGGAAACTTTACGTGCCAACTGTAATCTACCTGTCACAGTAGGCAGCTGTCCCCCTACAGGTTGGAGAGCCAAACACGACAGGCTCGGTTGCACCAAGGCCCCTGGAGGAGGGCGGGTGCTGTTCATCACACATCAAGCTTGGTGCTGCGGCAGGTGTTGCTGCACACTGACTCATGCTGGTAGAAATCTATCTGGCCAGAGTCCATCATTTTCCTGCAAAGGGGACAGGCGGGTTACAATAATATGGCAAAGTGTCTGAGAAAACATTTTTCTTTTATTTTTGCTTTCACAGTCGCATGGGGGACGTTTGGTCTGAACAATCTCTCGCTAACAGCCTCTCGCTATTTTGTTTGATGCGGGGCTTGTTGGTCAGCCCTCTGGAGGCATAAAGATAAAAAGAACAGATACCGCCTGTTGGGTTTTGCGTGTTGCCTCCCAGCAACACCAACAGCAAGTGCAAGCACGATAAAGAGGTGAGAAGTGCTGCTCGAAGGCTTACATGTGAACCATTTGATCCTGCTATCATCACAGTTGTGATTACCCACTGCCTCTGGTATGCAGGCTCAGACAGACACTAAAACAGAGATGTGCAAGTTGGATTTTACATTATAGCAATCCTGTAGGTGGGCCACTGCAGTCAATTCTAAAAGTATTAGAACTCAATTTTTCCCACATTTTGTCATATTGCAACCACAAAATGTAACTGCTTTATTGTTTTTTCATATGACAGACCAGCACAAAGTAGTGTGGATAAGAACCATGACAATAAAATGTGTTTTAAAAATAACTACGATCAGAGTGGCACACATTTGTATGCAACTCCTCTAATGCCAGCACTTGGTAGAAGAATCTTTCTCTTCAAGCTTTTGGAGTTTTCTCTCTAACAGCTTCACCCAAACTGAAACCGTTTCACATTCCTTCTTTACAAAAATAGTTCAAGGGCAGTCAGATTGGATGTAAACCATCTGCGGACAGTTATTTTCAAATCCTGCCACAAACTCTGTCTTGGATTTAGGACTGGGCTTTGACTGAGCCGTTCTCATAAAGAAATATGCTTTCATCCTAATCATCGTAGCTATGGCTTTGGGTCATTTTCCGGTTGGAAGGTGAACATTTGCTCAAGTTTTTTTTTTTTGGCAGCCTCCTATCAACTTTAACCAGCTTCCCTATAAATGTAAAGAAAAAAGTTTACTAAAGCATCATGGTATCATCAACATTTGTCAACGGAGGGATGATGTGTTCAGGTAAAATTGCAGTATGACGCAGAAGGTTCCCTTTGGGTCTTGTTTGAGCAGAGAACCTTCTTCCATGTGTTTGATGGTTTTGCCTCATGGCCTGTGGAAAACTCCCAGTGAAACTCTGAATGCTTGTCTTTCAACAATGACTTTCTTATTGCCACTACTCAAAGGCCAGATTTGGGGAGTATAAAAAGTTATCCAAGAATGAATATATGTGTTGGTTTTTTTTACGAATGTTCTCTACCAAACCTTTAATGCCTTCACAGAATAATGCACTTAGGTTACACACCATTTGACCCTATTTATCATCTGTTTTTAAAGAAGCATGGTTGCACTGGATTTTATGTAGGTGTATTAGACGAAGAGGGAATAAATACAAATGCAGATTTTTCTTTAGAAACAATAAACAAGTATGCTTCTTCTTCCATTTTTATGCTTTGTATCGGTCTATCACAGAAAATCCCAACAGATTAATTGAAGTTTATGGTTGCAACATGAACAAATTTGGATGGCACTAAGGCTCTGAATAGTTTCACAAGATCCAGCACAAGACATGACATTCATGTGTTTTAAAATGATAAACATGAAAGTCGGCACAAGAAAGTGGAACTAAAGGTTGTTAACCGAAAGACAGATGTTTCTTAATATTTCATAATCTTACCTGAGCATAACCCCTCCCACTCTGATGGCTCTTTTCCAGTCTTTCAGAGTGGCTTTTCCTGCCAAGTGCACAAACTGCTTGGGACTAATGAGCTGGTCATTGAACTGTAAAAAGCAAGATGGGGCAATTTATGCCATGTAAACAGTCATATAAAAAGTAAAACAGGCTATTAACCCATGTAATGATTATCCTACTTTTTTATTCCTCTGGAATAATTTACAATTCAACCAACCATACAAGAAATACAGAAAGGTATTAAGTTAATAAGATCATAAATGTGTTACATAAATGTGTTACAATAGAGACGGAAATCTGTGGAGTTTGAAATGACAAAGGGTGGGAGAAATCTGCCTCAAGCAACAGGAGTAGCAAATCTTAGCATGAAAATATAAATTACTCTTTTTGGAGGAATCTCATTCATCCATTTTTTTTGTAGAAAAAAGAGAAATCACAGATTTGGTACGGATTATTTCATCTGAACATTCTGGCTTTGCAAAATGTACTAAGAAAAATGTGATGTGATTTATTTGTTGGGTTTTTTATTGAAATGTATTCCCTAACAGAAGATCCATCACAGAAAAAAATTATAAAAGTCTTTCAAAGCAGAAATTCAACCCAGTGTGCCAGAGCACTCAGCTGTGTATAAAAGTAGTGACAGGCACAAACAAGTTGCAAAGGTTACGAAAAGAAAACAGGTGGACCAAAGGCAACAAAGGTCAAAACACAAATGCACAACAAGCAAAAGGAGATAATGTCATAAGGAAATAGAATGTATGTATAGAAAAGCCAAATATAAAGCATTTCTAATACCAACAAAGAAAAAACCATGGTTGCTGTGGGTTAAGGACGAAAAAGCAGAGGTGAAAAACTGAGGTCTGGAGAAAAGTGGCATTTAGTGTTAAGTCAAAATTCAATGACGGGACGATGTTGGTGGTTCAGTTGGCTGCAGATTCAGTGAAGCATCTAAACCTAATGTGTTAAATATCAAGAAGATTTCTAAAACCACTGATTAAGCATAGCTTTATATAAAAAACAGTGGAAGAGTCAATCAGTACCTCTGCTAGTAATACTAAGATGGAAATTTAGGTTATTTTATTTTGTCACTTATTATGGAGTATCATAAAATATCTACTAGGTGGGTCTATTTGTCAGGAAACAAGGTGCATGTTTTCTTTGCAAAAAACAAACAAACTTAAAGCACTGTAATTGTGATCAGTTTAATGAAATAGGGAACAGTTTAACACATTCTCTAAAAGTGTGAGTCCATGTTTTGTTGTTTTTGTTTGGTAGAAGTTAAACTTGTGTCCCCAAGGACAAAACCTTTTTCCTGATTAGTCTCTGATTTAAATGCCAAGATAGTAAGAGGAAGAATAAATCTAAAGGAACAATACAGCAAAGATTTTTTTAAAAAAGTACACCGTGGTTGGTCCTCCCATAATAAATCAGCACTTCTTGGACACACTCAGCATATTGACCTACCTTTACACATCGTACATTGATTCCAGGACAGACAAACTTCTTAAACAGCAGAACTGCTGCGCTGTCTCCACAAGTGATGGGGTAGCCGTACTCTATCTCTGTTCCATCGGCTTCACAGTGACCTTTACGGGACGCAGCAAATAAAAAAAAAAAAAACATCACAGGAAGAATAATCGAACAATTACAACACTGAGATCATCGCCCAGCACTATGCTGAGTACTACACATAATGATTCTGTTTTATTGAACAAAACGTGTGGTTTTTGTATATGTTCATTAAGTTTTAAAGAGATAATATTTTTGGTTTGCATGCCTTTACTTACTTTGATGCGTCTCTATTGCTAAAACTGTGGTGGCAGTACAGCACTGTCGTCATTTAGCCTGCAGAGGGCGACATAAATCACATTTAATATTAAATAAACCTTACTTTACTTTCTCTGCACACTGGACTGTTGTGTCAACTTAAGAATATACAGCATATGCAATATAAACAGACATCTTTCTACATCAATTTAGCTCACACACAGATATAATGAGAAAATAATAGTTTTGTTGTTTTCTTTTTTGTATTCCCTCCAGGCTTCGGTTATTTAAATATGTGATTCTGGTATGAAGCCTAAGACTTAAACTCCCAGGCAACGAGGAGACTGGTACCCCTCCGTGCAATGTCTTACCCATTTAGCTGCAGAATGATTTGTCTCTGATGGTTGTTGCCCCTGCATTCCTGCTTCTCTGTTTTAACCACCATGTCTTTGTCTGAGGGCTCAGAGACCCATTCAGCAGCAGCCATCATACCTCCCAGCAGGGCTGTACAGAGACAACAGGTGAATCACATTAATGTTCAGATCAAACACAAATACTTTTCATTTCATGTTGCGGATAAAAATCATTTCTGTAGTTTCAGAATTAATTCATGCCAAGGTTAAAACAGCCTCTGCATGCTGGGATGTTCTAGATGAGGAATGCGTCTTATTCAGAACATTTTCCAACTCTAAGGTGAGAAGTTCCATACAATTCAATTTAAAAAAAAACAAACAATCTATTGGATGGGGGATAAGAAAAACCACACAACCCTGGTTTGATTTATTGTTAGTATTCAGTTCTCTTGAGTTCACACCTGCTATTGTTTTTAGGGAATTTGATCAACTGAGGAGTTCAGCTCTTAAAAGTAGGATTTTCCTGAAATTTTAATTACATTGTTTAGCTAAAAATCATTGTTCACAATAAGATTACAAAAAAAATTAAAATAATCTGATTGTACAAAAGCATCAGGCAACAAAAGAGACCAACAGTTCATCCAAAAAATATTAAAAGTACCAAAAATGACTGTCTCAATGACTAACGGATTTATCTTTGGTGATGAACTCCAAGTCTTTGAGATTGAAAAACGTTCTTGTCCTAATCTTAAGCTCCAGACAAAGACCCTTTGCCAGAAGGAGCATGTTAGTGAAATTAAATAACTTGGGATATTTTGGACTTAACCGTAATCTCCAAATGTGGTCATACCTCTATTTTGATGTAAAAACTGATGATGAATTATTTCGAAACCATTCCTTTTGCTGCGGTTAATGCAAATAAATCTTGTACAATTCAACTGACAAACTTTATTATTAATGAAAAACGTTTTTAAAAAGCGGCAAAAGTCTTCAAACAGCCTCAACTTCAACAATTGCATTTGTGTCTTTCAGCAAAAACTCATAGTTTTCAGAGAGGTTCTTAATGTCAATGTCCATTCATTAGATGGGCACAAAACAATCTACTGCATCATATCAGTAATTGGGGAAAATTTGAAACAATAGTGACATTGTTGTAGCAGCGAGTCAGGAAGGCTGTGAAACCGAAAGTAACACAGAATAAGCTGCAGGAATTTTAATGTCTGGATTAAATGTAATGAGTTAAGCTTGAACTGTTTCGTCATTTATGTGAGATAAGGCATGATGGGAAACTAATTTCAATTCTTATAAGCTACTTTCAATTTGACAGTGAACGCAAATGCAGTTGAAGCCTCTGCAATAGTAAAACAAGGACAGCCTATCTTTCAGGGGAACTTAACGAAAGGAATGTACAGCTAACAACAGTATCAGACGGACTACAGTGAACTACATATATTCACCGTTTTGTTCAAACTAGTCTACATTGGATTAACATACCGGGACAGTTGCGTGCCTCTCTTACCGTCTTCACAGCCTCACGCTGACGTCTGTTGGTGCGGCATCACGCACCCCCTGTCGTGCTTTCCCGTCCCACACCGGATCCACAGAAACAAACAAAAAAAAAAAAAAAAACGGCGTCCACATCCACTTCCTCACACTCTACGGTGTAAACAGCGTAAAAAAATAATGAATCCTCCGCTAATTCATAGGGACACGGCAGTGTGAGCCACGCTGTGTCGCTGCCCTTCCTGCAGCCAAGGCAGCGTTTGGCTGAGAAGCATCAGTCCCGCTGTCACGAGAGCCGCTCTGTTGGCACGCGATGCGTAACTCGGTCAAACTGTTCTCGTGAGGCCGGCCGGATTTGTGCTCCAAAAGTTCACGGGCCAGGCTAGGGCGGCTTTATTCACCCGGTATTTCAATGTCTCCACCACGAACACAAGCAGAAAACAGAAAACACTGCATAAGAAATACTTCACTAATATGTGAGTATCATATTCTTAGTGGTCTGGGACTATAAGCTTGGCGTGTTCTGCTGTTGCCTGTATTTCACCAGTAGATGGCAGTGTCGCACTTGAGTAGATGACAACTATTGAGCAAAGGCACGATAGAGATTAATAATTGTTGCTCTTTGGGATTTTGATTTTGGGAGTTAAATGGGGCGTTTTCAACTTTCGATAAGGTTTAATGGGATAAAATTCGTAAGCATGGTGATGCGGAGAGAGGATAGTATAGCTCACATAGTGCTAGATGATTCTCACATTCCTTTTTTAGTATGTTTCCTGGGACTTTAGTTTGTATATATCTGTACTTCTAAAATTCTGTCATTTACCTCTTTTGGGGGGGAATATATTTCTTGAACATGTTCTCTTGGACTTCAAGTTGAAATCATATTTTCACCACATAACTTCACTGCTTTCTTCATGTGAAAATGTAGTCCCAGTGGATAGTGGTAGATTATTTTACTCGGGGGCAAAATTATTTCTATCCTTTCTTTATTGTCTTTGAGATAGTTTGTTGGTATGCCGCTTCTCGTGAATATGGCATTTACACAGGTAGTGCTCTGAAAACCTCTACACCCACTGTGCTGGCGTGAACAAATAGAGACACATTTGGAGTCCCATACATTTGGAACGGAATGCCCGGGATCATTTGATTGGCAGTCATCCTAACCAATAGGAAGTCGAGTTTACGACTCGTGGCCAATAGTTAATTCGCAGGACTTTCCGCTGCGAGGCTTTTATTGAAGCGAGAACTCGACCCATCGAAGTATGCACCTTACTTTTCCCTCGGTCAGGGCTGGAAATCATGCTTGGAAAGAGCAAAAACACCGAGGATGGAATGAAGTTCGTTTTTGCTAGTTTTTGGATTACCTTCTGCGCCTGTTTAGTTGACGTTCGCTGTCAGGAGGGTAAGAAAAAGCCATTTTTCTGTTGACGCTTTTTGGTTAAACAAACAGACAAAAAAAATGATTGCGACGTGACACCGAATTTCTAACGTCACGTTAGCTTTTTGTTGAGTAGCAACTAAAACTAATAAATATTGGTAGACATTTATTATTGCAAGATAGCACTTAGTTAATGACGTCGGAAAAGTGACAAGAGTTCAGGTAAAGCTTTTAGTAACGTGGCTTCATTTTTTTTAATTATCCTAACTTTCTAACTCATTTCTGAAACAAATATTTAAAAACATGTTTCCCAGCCAACACTTTTTTTTTTTTTCTGAAAGTTGGGACATATTTGCTGCTGTGTGTGAGTCAAAAATCAACTTTTGATTAAGGACTGCAGAATGCTGCATCTCATAAGGCACATAGGTACAAAGGTCGCCATGTGGTATGATGGACACATTCTTTGAATGCTCTTCCTCGTCCATGTGTGTTTACCTGCTGCTCCCAGATATCCTCACCACAGGCTTTTCTAAACTGCATTCAAGCCCCCAGCATGAATCACACTGACCATATTTACACACAGAGGCAAAGAGAGACAAATGATTACTCCAGCCTAGACTATGACTGCACACCACAAATCATCTTCTTTGCTGTTTTCGTCTGGCTCTCTGGCTTTGGTTTCTTCACATAATCGGAAGCTGATTAAGTCCAGGGTGAATTGCAGATTCTGAATCATGTTGTTGAAATAGTGATCCTTATTAGCTGTGGCTGGGACAGGCTTTGGGAGCTCTACCTCAGCCTGTTGTCTGTTTTCACCCTGCAGTGATTGGCAGATTGTAGGCGATAATCCTATGCAGTGACAGGTGAACATCCTGTTTGCCGGTGTGGACCTGCAAGAACCTGTCAGCAAAAAAAAAAAAATTTAAGTGGAAAAAATAGCATTTGCTTATTTAACACTTTAAATTCCTGTTTTGTTGATCTCCCTGAACTGGTCAGGACAAGCTGAAGTCATGCTGCACCTCCCACTAGTGCATAAGTGTACAACAAAAACACAGGTTCTCAGTTGTTTGTTGCTCCAAACAAAAGTGTGGCCTGAATTTCAAGCTTACCATCTACCTAGCTTCTCTTTCACAGCTGAAGAAACATTCCCACTAAACGATGCTGCTACCATCATGTTGGCCCACTGGGAAATTGTTAAATTTCTCTAGAATGTCTCTTTCTGGCACAAACGGCGTCATGTATGCTGGCCAGAAGGTTTCGTTTTGGTCTCATGTGACCTGGGCATCTTGTTTTTACACAATTTTGGATTTCTTTCGACTTTTACAGAAAATACTAGATTTGCAGAGCTCACATGTAAACAGACTCTCTACCAGAGCTGTGTGTCTCTGCAGCTCCTCCAGTGTTACCATGGCTACAGTACTTATCTTTTTTAACACACTCTTTGTTTGCCGTTGTCATTTTACCCGTCATATTTTTCAGATGATGAATTAATCGGTGCACTTTAGATGTTCAAAGGTTTCTTTTTTATAACCAAACCCTTCTAAACATCCCCAAAACTTTATGACCCCTGACCTTTCTGTTGCGTTCCTTGCTCTTCACGATGACGTTTGCTTTCCAATGTTCTCTAACAAACTTCAGCCCTTCAGAGAAAAGCTGTATTTAGTCTGAGATTAAATTACACACAAGTGAACTCTCTCTACTAATACTTGGTAACTTTTTTTTTGTATTATCAAAGTAAAGCCTGTTGACCACAAAATGAATTTTTATTTGAACGATATTCTGATAAAGCACCGCGTCTCATTTTCCCGACACCTTTTCTGCGTTGCTTTCTGCTGGTCTATCGCATGAAATCCCCAATACAGTGCTTTTGAAGTTTGCGGTTCTCAAACGTTTAATAGGTGCATAAAATACTTCTGCGAGGCGCTGCTTCGGCTCCTTGGCGCAATCAGAACCAGACGGGTTTGTCAGAGTGACTGCAGGTGAAGGGGTTCAGCCAGCAGGAGACAATTAGCAGCCACCCAGAACGCAGCCGGCACTGCCGCCGTTGTGGCCTCCCACCGGAAAGTGACAGATCCATGCTCTGGTGCCCACAGCAACAGCATGTCACTCTGGCATTTCCACAGAAATCCTTTGGGGGGACCGAGGAGGGGAAGCAGCATTCAAAGGTTTGTGGTGGGATTTGAAGACCTGTTGGGAAGTCGGTGGGGATGTGGGGGTGGACAGTGTGACGCAGGATGCGTGACACGGGGGGCAGAGGAAGGTTATCTGGGGTTTGGGAGCCATATATGGATGGGCGGAGGGGGGTGGGAGGGATGTTTAGGCTCAGTCTGGCCTCGATGCCTCACTCAAGTTTTGACCATTCTCGGAACATGTCGCCTCCGGGGTTTTTGTGGGGGGCTTGAATTTGCACAAACAGTTTCCAGAGCACTAATCTCTGACTCAATTGACTCTTTTCTTTTCCTATGAGTAACGCAGATATTAGACGAGGTATCTAAATATTTGTGTTTTCTGTCCCAGTAGAGCGTTTTAGTCAGTGCACTCAGGTCAGAGGATGTAACAAATTAAAGACCGAAATGTTTTTTGTTTTTTTTTCCCCTTATGAATAGATTTTTCTCCAAAATATCCAGTTATTTGTCTTTTAACCTTTGTTAATATAAGTATTCTGGCAACTTGTTCTGCTTATGCTATAGTCTAGAGGAATTTACTTCACAATTAGTTGTGTCATCACTCAGTTATGAAAATAAACGTGTCCAGGTCTGCAGGGCCTGTTCTGATTGGACTTGTTACGCGTTTGTCCTCAAATAATGCTTCACCAAAGCCTTTAATATTCGCTTTATTTAGTTTTGGAAAGTTATGACGAGCCTGTCTGTGGTTAAGACGATGTGCCTTTGGTAAAAGTGCAGCCAATAATTCACTTCTCACAGCTGGTTTGAGAGTAAAATCTGTCCACATGAATACTGAGTACAGACAATAGTGCTTCAAAGGCTACACTTGATCTTTTTGGCCAAGTGTGGCAGAAAGCTAACACTTCATTCCCACAGTGAAACCTGGTGGTGGAAGCATCATGCTGTGGGGGGATGCTACTTTCATTTATTTACCATTTATTTTCACTGCCCTCTTAACTTTGTTCTTGCTTCCCGTTAGGTAACGGCTGTGGACACGCGCTGCTGGGAACAGAGTCGGGCACCATCGCCTCTCCCAACTACCCGGGCACCTACCCCAGCAGCGCCTGGTGTAAATGGAGGCTCCGCGTGCAGGAGGGCCGGACGCTGCGCCTGCTGTTTGGAGACTTTGACATCGAGAGCAGCCCAGGCTGCAGAAACGGATCCATCGTGATCACCGGCAAGAGCGGAGAACGGAGACTGGGTGAGTTCACCTACGATTTCGTTGTGACCTCAGACTCAGTCAGCGTTTTGCCGACATACCTGCTGACAGACTTAAATGCTCCGTGCCGTTATTAGAGAACTTACCGGCATGACTCTATAGTCATAGCATGCCATTTAGCTGAAACATCGATGGGAGACAAACCCTATTTTGCAACAAGCACATTTACGTTTTGAAACCAGCTGTATCAGGTTGTGTCCCGAGGCTACAGATATTTGACAGCGCACCAAAAATCAAGGCTGGGAGATTATGGCGATATAAGTATTGTGCTGAAGTTGTTGGATTTATTTAAGCCCCAAAGCGTTCACTGTTGTCTGTCTTTTGCTGCTAATGTAGATCATCTGTAAATATCAGGGATTTGTGAGAAATATCTTTTTTTTTTTCTGATCCCAACTGATACAGCAGCATTTATTGTCATTAAAAAGATACAAAATCTGTCTGCTATCAATGGGGGGTTAACAGTATAGCTGTAGCTTATTTGTTTCCTTATGATTGTGAATAAGTATATTTTCGGTATCTGCATTCAATAAAGTGGATTATTAATGGACAGCAGCAGAAGTTTAAGGAGGCTTCTTGAAGAATAAATGAGAAAGAAATAGACAGTTTTTAACGACTGATACCTTTTATCTTTCTTCCATAAAGCCAGATCTTCTTTTTTCAGTCTCTGGATCTAAAACCTTTTTTCTTTTCTTTTGACTTTAGCTGTTTGACTTAGTCTCTTTCCAGTCCTGGCAATGTACTGAACAGTAAGTGCTTGTAAAATAAGTGAAAACCTGAGAGATTCATCATCCCTTTGTTGTTGGAGCAGTTTTTCTATGCAGTAGTTTTTTGTGCCCAAAGTGAAGACTTTAAGACAGACTAGGACTACAAAACATCCCTTGGGTCAAGAAAACCTTCTATGTCTCAGTGATTCATATGTCAGAAGACGGTTTGAAAATTAGATGAAAAAGCAGTAAAGATATTGAAAGACATTTAGTCTGAAGAAAAGTAACCCTTTCAAAACTATTTATGCTCCATTAACTTTAAAATGTTGTAAATGCTGCAACACCGAACGTCAGTGTGTTTTATTAGGTTTATATGTGATCAACACAAAGTAGTGTGTGCTTGTGGAGCAGAAGGAATAAAAAAAGGAGTTTGACAAATAAAAATCAGAGTGGTGAGTATCTGCATTTAGCCCAGGATTGGCCTGCATTCAGCTCCAACCGTCTTCCCGTCAAACCCAACCAGCTCACGGTTTCCTGTCGGAAAAAACCAGCAAACATCCCGACAGCATGACGGTTGACGCCACCGTGTTTCACAATAGGGATTGCAAAAAATGTCCACCTTTACATGTGAAAAGCCGATGGGGCATATTCCCAAACATCCACAGCTTTGTCTGAACAATATGTGGTTTTGCAAATAGGAAGACTGAAGACAAACTCACTCCCTCTGATTTTGAATTGGAAAACATTTCTTAAAAAAAAAAAAAAAAAGCCAAACAGAACGTCTAACACAACTTGAGAAAATGTACAGAAGTCCAAGAGGTATGAGTGAACTAATTTAACTTTACTCAAGATTTTTGTTGCTTTTCTGTACTTTGACTGGCTGTTTATTTCCAGGCCCAGTGTGTGGAAAGCTTAATGCAACCATGAAGAATGTGACTCTTGAAACCAACGAAGTGACGGTAACGTTCATGTCTGGCCCACACCGCTCTGGACGAGGTTTCTGCTCTCTTATGCAACAGACCAGCATCCAGGTACGTCTGTAGCAATCCCTCTGTTTTCTGACTAATTATTGGGCTACACAATACGAACAAGTGGTGTTTAGAGAGACGGGTATGCTATCACTGTCCTGGAGTACATAGTGTCTGTATTACTCCTGTGCTTTGCCCTTACAGGACACGAACAGCACATAATCCCAGCTTCATTTAATGCATGATTACCAGCTGTCTACGTTCTTATTTACAAGCTTTCACTGGTGTTTTTGTCATGTTCACTGTTCTGTTAATGTTTACCTGTGTGTGTGTTGTGTGTGTGTGTGTCTCGGCTTATCGGCATTCATTCTCCATTGCTGTGTTTACTCAGAAACAAGAGTAAGTCTCCTTGTCACCGGCTGACTCAGGTCATTCACCTTCCTTTTTTCCCCAACGAGGCCAAGCGCCGCCGAGTCCTGCTGCAAACCATCAGTCATGGGGGGGTTTAAGTATTAACATACTTCTGGGTATTTTAGTTCATAAATAAAGTTTTGGGGTTGTTGTGGTTCTTTCTGTGTATCGTACAAATGATTATTTAGCTCTCATTGCTATGATATAATGAGAGAAACTGTCCTCTTTTCTCAGCGAGGTTCTCTGTATTTGCAGTTTGTATCATAGTTTCCTGTTTTTCACTTGGTTGTTTATAAAATCTGTCGGCATCTGGAGCTGAGGCCTTGAGCAGAGACACAGACCTATCTGTTAACTACGATGGCAGAAGAGCTCCTGGCGAGACTCGTGTTGTGTGACTAAGGGACGGCAACAAAGGCGTCAGTCACATTACAGAGACGACTGCCTTTCTCCTAATATAGAACGCTTAGAGCATGCCAGACTGTCTCATCCTGATGCTGTGCTGTATGATTCCATGTCTGTGTGTTTGTGTGCGTTTGTTTGTAATACCTTGTGGGGACCATTTTCCTGACACATACTGCATTGTGTGACTGAAGCCTTGTCCCCACAAGGGGAAACGCTGCTTTGGGGTCAAGAGTTTGATTTAGGACTAAGGTGTGAATCGAGTTTTGGTCAGGGTTAGGTATGTAATGGTTAGGGTTGGGATAAGGTTTAGGCTGTAGAAATGAATGGAAGTCAATGGAAAGTCCCCACAAAGATAGCCACACTTGTGTGTGTGTGTGTGTGTGTGTGTGTGTGTGTGTGTGCCAGAGACGTCCTTTATGAGTGTTGATTAATTTTAGCATCTGATTGCTTTTTTTCCTTTTCTTTATTTATTTACAGATCTGATTAGTTGTTTACAAAGAGGATCGCATTTTAGCTTCCAGCATTTAAGGTAAGTTTGATACTGAGACATAATCCAACCTGCTGGAAGTTTTTGACATTTTGTTGCACTATAAGCATATAACATTAACTTTTGTTTGGATATTATTTCATAGACCAACACCAAGTAATGCTCCTGTAATACTGTGTAAGCCGTATTTTGCTGCCGTTTCAATTCATATGGTGAAACATGGCAGTGGCTACATCATACTGTGGGAGCACTTTACCTTGGATACTGATGGGAAGATGGATACATTTTTTTTTTAGCTTTTTAGTCTTATGTTTTGTTCCTATTCACACTTGCAGGCTGCTTTATGTTGGTTTGTTAGGTAAAATATATTAAAACTCTATATGACAAAATGTAGAGTTCAAGTGGTGCAAATACTTTTGCAAGACACTGTGTGTCTCTGTGGAGCTTCTTTCCAATCTGTGTTTCTGCTCCTCAGTGTGTATTGCCCAGCTGGATGCAAAAATGTCCCGGGGGAGATTTGGGGAAACTCTGAGCAGGGCTACAGAGACGTAAGGAAACATTTTCCTTGACCAAACTCTGCTGTATTTAACTTAACTCAAGTTTAAAAGTACTATATTTGTTCTCTAATGTCACAGACGTCGGTTTTGTGCAAGTCTGCGGTCCACAGTGGAGCTACGTCTGACGCTTTGGGAGGCCGGATCACTGTGAATCAGGGGAGAAGTCTCACACTCTATGAATCCACCTTTGCCAATGGAGTCCTCTCTAAAACGTTGGTTCCTGCGTTGTCATCGCAATGAAAGATCACAGTGATGTTTGCCAGCTGCTTGTTTGACCTTTCTTTGATGCCGTTTTGACAGGGGTCATTATCTGATAAGAAGCTGCTGTTTAGCAAAGGTAGGACCTTTTTTTTTTTTTTTTTTTACCAGTCAGGGTTTCACCCTCAAGCACGGCATTATTTACATTCCTTGAGTTAATTCTCTGTGTTAAGCTGCTGTGTTTTAAGTTTTGGCATCTCTTAATGCCTTAGCAGTCCGCTTTCTGCAGCATGGCGTAAAAAGCATTTCTGTTAAACAATGGGACACGTTCTTCCTTCCGTCTCGTTCCCAACAGAATGTAGTGACATCCTGGCTGTCTCTGCCCTAAATGCATCGTCTTTCTGGGACAAAAACAGTCGAGAGCACGCAGTGTTCTCAGCCTCCAGAAACGCAGAGTCCAGCCATGACTTCCTGCTCTGGACAGCAGACCACAGGGATCCCAACCCGTGGGTGGAGATTGAACTGGCTGAAAGGAGCACTGTGACGGGTAAAACAATATATATAGATTTTTTTTGTTTTTTGCTTCTCTAATTCTTCTAACTCTTGTCAATTAAGTTAATTTATATTAAGTATTGTAATAACTAACATTACCTCCATTTATTCAGAACCCATCTCTGTCCAGATTAAATGGTAAAACCCATTTCCATCAAGTTCATTTGTCTGATTGCAATTGGAAACTGTCCAATTTGGTCCTAATATTACAGTAATTTAAGTCGGCTTTACTCTCTCTACCTAAAGAAGGCCAGCCAATTTATTAGGGTCTTTGGCTTTGCAGCAATGCCTCATCCTGAGGAAGCATGCAGCAACAGGAACAGATTCCTTTGAACAGGAAGATGCCTAAAGCAGAATCCAGTCCAGTATAATTGTCCATTTTCCACAACCAGCAGGGGGTTAAAGGGCAAGAAGGAGTCAGAGAAAACAAAGATGGTCCAGGAGTTTTTTGTTGTGGGAAAACTGGTTGGCAGAAGTGGCTCAATCAGTGACTTCACCCATTAAAGAAAGAAAGCTGAAAGTCACTTTCTATTGGAAAGATAATGTGGTTATTGGAGGAGGTCAGGGGGGATTTACAGCACAGACATGGAAAACAAACATAAAATAATCATGCTAGGAGTATTTTCTACTTTGGTCACAATAAAAGATTATTTCAAATCTTAATCTGCAAAGTGTATTACTGATGCTGGGCCAGCTAGTAGAAAAACAGGAACAGGAACATCACTGTCAGTTGCTTGTCTAGGAAAAGAAATGCATCTCAGCACCAGGATGACTTTCTTTAGGAAATGCATAACAAAGAGTAGAGATCATAGCTCTCAGTGATTTTGAGAAAGAAACCAGGACGACATCCAAAGTCGGTGGCAGTAGTAAATGCAAAGACTACATAATTAAAAATAATGGGAGAGAATGGGAGGCTGAAGAACAGTTAAAAATATTGGCTAGGAGAGAAACTAGCACTCCAACTTTGCTGTTTATTGGAAATAACTCGCATTAAATATCCACATGCTTCTTCTCATTGTTTTCCCCCAGGATTAGTGACAACAGGATCATCAGTGAGCTACATGGAATCTTACAGTCTGCAATTCAGCAAGGACAGAAAGAGCTGGAAGACTTACAAAGATGCTACAAGCAGAGAAAAACAGGTTTGTGTCCCACCATGTGTCTGACACGCAGACAGTTCATCCGCTCGTCTTATTCACGAATACAGAGTACGGCAAACGAACAAATCCAGCCTAGCAGCACCTAAATGTTACTTCCAACACTGAACTGCTGGAGACACAAAAGTATCAAAACATTTGTCAGTATAAGTCCTGCGGGACTCTTTTAACAGCTGCTAAATTGATCTTGGTTCTTCCTTATTCACTCGCAGGTGTTTCAGGCGCACACAGACGGCCACCTCTCGGTGCTCAACAGCTTGTTTCCTGCCGTCGTCGCTCGATTTGTTCGGCTTCAGCCGCTGAGCTGGCACGCCAGACCTTCTGCTCGGGTTCAGCTCTTAGGCTGCCCTGCTGCTAAGGTCACGCCGAGGTCACGGCCTCACGGAGGTGAGCACATCCCGTTTGCCCGGGTCAAATATTATCTGTTCGCACAGTTTCACTGACTGACAAGTGTTGCGGAGGTAAAAGCCGCTGCTTCTTTTCCAGCAGAGTCTCCGTCCATCAAGTTTAACGTGGATTCCCTGAACCCAAGCCCCTCACCCACTCCCACTGAGAAAGCCCTGTCTGTGGAAACAACACTAAGTGTGTACTTTGCATAGGAGAAGCAATGTAAATTGATTTTAGAGTCTGTTTCTGCAAACCTCACTCTGTCCTTCCACACGTATGCTGCTGCAGCCCACAGTCAGCCTGTGATCATAGCGGTGGGCGTGGTCCTGGGACTGGTGATGTGTGGGAGCTGTCTACTGGCTGGGATCTGGTGGAAGCGAAGGTATTGTGCATCAATGTTGCACTGGGTTCACTTGCACATTTTGTCCACTTTCTGACTTTCTGCAGGATTATTGTTAGAATGAATCCTTCAGCTGTTTTCATTGACTCTACGGTTCCAGTGAGAAGATTACATACTCTCTCCATTGGCATGGATATCGTATTTTCTGGGACTTTTAATGACTCATTTGAACATTTCTTCTCGCAGGGTTTTAGGACTCAAAAATTTCACATAAAAGCTCAAAAATATTCGTACACTTCCAGCTGTATATATAACTCTGAAATCAAAATGTTAAGAGAAGCTGCCACAAGTTTGCCAGAGACGATGCAGAGAAAAATCAGAACATTTGAGTCCTATTCAGAAGGTTTTTGGACTTCAAAACCATTAACATCAATGGAATAAATCAGTGGCACAGGAAGTCCTACTGCCACTTGTGAGGCGTTGAGTTTCATGATTTTCAAAGAGCTTTAATGCAGCTGTGCATCATAGAATACACAGCAGTGTGTTTCAGAGTGTGCTTTTGAAAAATCTGAGACCATCTATGGGGAAAAAACTCAAACGTATTCGGCCCAAAGCAGAACTGGACCTGCAACACCAGTTTTGGGCCTGTATGTGTTCTTTGACCTGTTTTATTCACTCAGTTTTATTTAATCCTGGAAAAAGAACAATTCTAAGTAAAGCCCCCAATATGACATTCATGCTCATCATAAGTGTATGTTTATGTTAACATCTGACCAGCACAGTATATGACTATAATAACTTATTTAAATCTTCTAATTTGTATTGTGTTCACAGATGAGGAATATTTTACTACAATACTACATGGAAACATGTTAAAGTCCTTAAAACGTGTGTCTAGTTGTAAAATACCTTCATATGTTCTCTTGGCAGGAAAAAAGACTCTGTAATGAAGAACTCCTTACCGACAGGTGAGTTCAGCTCATAAATGTAACATATTTCAAGTCCAGAGTCGAAAGCGCTGAATTTGACTCTGTGTGTCTTCACATCAGTTGGCTGTCAGGCGTTTAAGGCCAAGAGTCTCCCGTGTCCACAGTCGGAGCTCATCTCCTACCCACTGGTGCGCAGCGTGCACGACGCTCTGCCGAGCCCCCCTCTGAACGGTGAGAACTGAGGGACGTTTTCAACCCGGCCCTGCCTCTGTCAGCAGCGGTCACTCTCAGCAGCTCCAACCAGGCTCTCTTTGAGGCCTAACCATTCTTTGTCCTGGCTCAGCGCATCGCCAGTCTCTGCATAAACATTCCTTTCTTTGGACTGCAGAGTCGCTTTGAAAGAGACCCTTTAATCGGAGCTTGATGAAGGCTCCCCCCTCTCCCCCCCACCAGTCCCATCGCTGCCTCATCGAGCCCCTCGGCTTCTAATTCAGCTTTTCATACAGATACTCGGTGACTAAAAGTGTGCATTCTGACACGTGTTAATCTTGATTATCATCACTTGGTGAGCTTCAGAGTTGGGTCCATTTGTAGTCTGATAAGATTTCTTTTACGTAGAAAATTATTTTCCAAATTTTTTACTTTCCCATTATCTATTTTTAGCCTTGTTTTTACATCGATGCAATAATTATTAATCTATTATCATTCAGAAATATGAATTATTTTAACAATGTGATATAATTAGACATTATACGAGAGCCTTTAAGAGGTCAAACTACACTGCTTTTAAAAACACTTTATGCCACAATGCATTTATTTCCTGCTGGACTAAATCTATAAAGTGTTACTGACGACCTCCAGGATTTACTGGTTCTGGACATGTCATCAGCATGTCCAGAACCAATAAATCCACTCATAAAGCCTGTCGTAAAACTGAGCGACGAAGCGCCACTGAGCAGCTGTCCAGGATATAAAATTAAGTTATTCAATAGCTGCAAATCAAAGGACAGCTCTAAAAAGATACTTAAAGGGCTTTTTTAGCTCCTCTGAATCATGAGGGTCTGTAAACTACAATCCATCCAAAATGAGATAAGAACTAAAAGACCATAACTCTCATCCATCGCTCCTTATTAGCCTGTGTTTAAGGGGAAATACACTACTAGAGCTGTATTTGTTTCTATACTCTATTTTAATAATCACCATGCTAAATGCATCTCTGTGACTAGTCCTGAAGGCATTTCATATTTTAATTACGTCACGGAAATAAACAAACATTTCTGTTTTATTCAGCTGTACCTCATGAAACAAAGTGACTTGTGACGTTGGACTTTTTTTTTGTCTCGTCTTCCCAGACTATGCTGCTCCTGCCATTACATCTGTTGGACAGAAGGTCGGTTCCACATTCAGACCCTCTTCAGATGAAGGCTACACCACTCCGTTCACCTGCGCCCACTACAACACACCTGGCAACCTTCCAGAGTACGCCGAGCCGCTTCCCCCGGAGCCCGAGTACGCCACTCCATTCAGCGAGCTTCCCCCTGAGCACAAACCGCCCAGCTTGCCCGGGTTGCTTCACGGCATTACGCACAGACCTCCTGCTCATGCCCCCTCCGCTCACAGTCAGTACGACTGCCCCTCGCATAGGGTTCTGTTCAATGGCTACTGCACCCCTGCCCTGCACGCCAGCGGCCCTCGCCCTGCCAGTGAAGTCTACGCAGAGCCCAAGCCAAGTGACTCCTTGGTGCAAAAGCACACTTATGAGGAGCCCTTGTGAATGCATGGAGATCAGATGTGGAGGACAGATCTACTTGGACCAGAGGAACTCTTAGACACTAACCCAGAGCGTGCTCAGCAGGGTGAAAGTGTCTGTGAGAGATGTTCAAGGACATCAGGAGTCACTATAGACCCCGCCCCATCCCCCATATTCATAGAGGATATCAGGGTGGACCAGTCAGTACACAAGATCTGAGAGCCATGTTGTCAAAGTATTTCCTTACAGGAAGTTATTGACTTGTACAGTTTTTATTCCATAGAATGCACAGAGAAACTACAGGTTTGATTGCGTCTGAGACGCAGAGAGTCTACCAATGAAATGTTCAATCACAAGCTGCACTTTCTACAGAAATGTACACAACCGTCTTTTAAAAAGGTTAAAGCAAAACAGTAGACTGGCTGATTGTTACTCGCTCGTACTGTTCACAACGCTTTGTAGACTCTTGAAGAAACACTGTCAATGGTACACCGGTTTGGAGCTGTGACCACATATAACCACTAGATGGCTCTTGTGAGCTTCAGATTTCTAATACTGAACAACATGTGTAACTTTGTCTGGAAAAATGTTAAAAAGTACTTGGGAGTTGTAACACAACAAAGGCACAAAGATACAGGATGAAAGTGATGAGGGAATGAAAAGTTTCACATACCTTCAGTGACTTTCATCAACACAAACACTGTCCTCGAAGCAGGAAGAAGTTCTAAACTAATTTAAAAGACGATGTCATTATTAAAACTGTATACAAAACAAACTATTTTGAATTATTTTCCTTTCATTTGTGTGTTGCATACAGTATGTGACATCTCTGCGTCAACTCTTTAATTTGTATAAAAATACAGTATCTAATTACTAAAAAAAAAGAAAAAGCAGGAAATTGAACTTTTTCTAATCACATTGAATTGTATCCTTTGAATATAAATGGCAGTCTTCTAAATAACAAGAAGTCTGCCGTTTCTTGAATTAGCCTTTACACTGAGGCTTTTACAAGTTTTGTGTTGAAGCTGCCTCTCGCTACAGAATAAGGCACAATTAAAACTTATCAAGAACACGTTTTTTTCTAACTGGAAGAGATGGCGCCACACAATAACACTAATCGTTGCTCAGTCAAGTCTGCCTCATGTCTAAATGATCTATGTGAAGAAATGAAATAAAATGGACAAATTACTTGCACATAGCAACGAACGAAACACAAAACGACTTCAAAACAGTTGACAGATTTTGCTGCTGTACCCCATCCGGGCAGGGCTGTGCAAAGGTGTCCACACCTTTTGATACTTTGTCAAGAGCAGAACTCGGTAACGCCTTTAATGTGCTTTATTGGGGGTTTATGTGAACGACCTACACGAAATAGCACATAATTGTGAAGTGGAAAGAACATTATGCAAGCTTTAGCATTAACGAAATGCATTCCCTTTCATCCCTTTTCTTGGGTCATTCGGCATCAGTAGAGCCTGCTCTCCTTCAACACTACAGCAGCAACTTATTTTGAAATAAAATTCTTAATAGGTAAATCTTAAATCTTAATAGGTTTGACGAACTGCCGATAAATGTGCACTTATCCGTGACAGAGGGAAAAAAGTTAGCTATATTATACTAACAAGCTGCAAAAAGTCCCATGAGGGAAAAAAACTACATAAAAGATACCAGATTAAATAGTCCTGCCACCACAAAATTCAATACGTCTTTAAGGTCAACTTGCATTGTTTTGATAGATTAAGACATTTTAAAGCCTTAATTATGAATTTACGAACATGCAATACTCTGACACTCTCAAATTAATATCAGCAACCCTCCTGACCCCAATCGGATAAAGGTGTAAGAAAATGGATGGATGGATCCATTTACCTTCACTTTCTTTTCATGCAACAATTTGGGTAGGCCTTTAAAACAAAATCCCCCCCAAAAGCACTGAATGATGTGGTTGTAATTTTGCAAAATTGGGAAAGACTTCAAGGAATGTCGATACTTTTGCAAGGCACCAACACCAACATTAATGCACTTTCATTCATTTTGACTCTGAATGGTTTCACTCCTCTGTCCCCGATTATCCTCTTCCACCCGGCCGTTGTGCGAGTAGTGCACCAGGGTCTGATGTCGATTCCTGGTCGGGGCGTCTTTAAAACGCAGACCGCAATCCTCGCAGGCATAGGGCAACTCCTCGCTGTTGCTGCCCACTCCTTCTGCTGGTGACCTGCTCTCATTTCCACTAGCTGGGATCCTGCCGTGGTTCGTGGGGATCAGGTCTGTGGAACTGAGAGGATCTGAAGCTGAAGCCCTGACCGTCACGGGTCCACCGCTGGTCGAAGGCAGAGTTCTTGGACGCCCTGGAGAGCATCCCGTTGGTTTGGGCCTCGCCTCCCCGTCGACTTCAGCTGACAGGCAGTGGACTGTGCGATAGTGGAAGCGGATGCCGGAGCGATTGGAAAAGCCCCTCCCACAGATGCTGCAGACGAAGGGCCTCTCTCCTGTGTGGATGCGGGTGTGGATCTTAAGAGCTCCTGACTGGGTGAAGCACTTCCCACACAGGCCACAGCTGTAGGGCTTCTCCCCTGTGTGAGTCCGCAGGTGGGCCCGCACCCCCGCCAGATGGGGAAAACCCCTGCCGCAAAAGTCGCAGGAATACGGCCTCTCACCTGTGTGAATCCTCTTGTGGATCTTCAGAGCTCCTGACTGGCTGAAACTCTTCCCGCAGTCGCTGCAGGAGTAGGGCCGGGCGCCGGTGTGCACGTTCAGGTGAATGCGGAGGTTGCTGTGCGAGTTGAAGGCTCGGCCGCACTCCGTGCAGAGGAAGCCTGGCTGCTTGTGGGCGTGCTCCGAGCGCTGGTGCTGCAGCAGCTGAGAGGGTCGGGAAAAAGAGGCGGGGCAGTGCATGCAGGGATGCAGAGACAGAAGGGGTCTTCCTCGTTCCTCTTGCAGCTGCTGCTGGCCTTCTCTGTGCTGATGGCGGCAGACCTGAGGACAGGTGGGAAGCGAGCATCGGCAGGACAGGCAGGGAATGGCGGCAGACAGCTGTGCAGAGTGGGCCAGCTGAGGGCAGGGAACGCACGACGTTATGGGGCAGTGGTGGTGATGGAAGTGATGGTGGGCGTGCGTGTGGGAAAAGGGGGAGTCGGCGCTTTCCTGACCGTTCATGAGGTGAGCGCAGGTTTGTACTCCTCGGTGGCAACAGAAGCAGGGAATCATGGAGAGATGAGCCAAAGAGCCTGCTGAGGCTCTCAAGGGAGAGTCGAGGTTTTGGTTCTGGCTCTGGGTCCCTCTGTCCGCGTCGTTGGTCTGTGGTCGGCCGGACGGCCTGGACTCCTGCTCCGACGCGGCGCCGGTGGTGTCTGGAGAGCACAGGTTCGTGCTCAGGTCTTTGGGCTGGCATGAAGCCTGAGCTAGTAGAGATGAGGACAGCGACTGTCGTGGTGTTAAAGTTTCAAAGGAGGATGAGGAGCTAAAGAAAGGACAGCCGGGGCAGGTGCAGGCATGATGCTCATCCAAACCTGTGGAAGAAGAAGGAGAACAATGTGTTACGTATTTTTTGCCAAAACTAAAAAAAATGAACGAGGAAGAACAACATTACTGAGACGTGAAACAAGAGGTGGTGCAGTGCTTGCAATATTTATTGGGATTGCTAGTAAAGATGTGTTTGAAAATTGAAAATTTGACTTTGTAAATTCAGTATATTTATTCAAGTGGTTTAAGCATTTAGAATAAAAGATGGATTTTAAAAAAAGTGTATATTAAGTATTGTGGAGGAACTGTCATGCTGTGGGCCTGTTTCTTTTCCTAAAGCTCTGGAAACATGGCATCATGATTTTTTAATACATAGCTAAATTGTTTACTAGACAAAAAAAATCAACCTTTTTAAATTTCTTAATGCGAGATATTTTCACATTAATAAAATGTGCTCAATTTAGAATTAGCATTTTATGTGTTTTTTTTTTGGCTTGTTTTTGTCCCAGTGGTGCTTCTTCTGCTGTAATAACCAGGAAATTTACACATCTTTACAAATGTGCAATGGATTCGACAGAAGGATCGCAAAAACAGAAGTCCCTCTTACATCAAAATATACACAACAGCTACTTTGAAAAAAAAATTATTGTGTAGCTCTACACCATAAAACAATTTCAAACATTTATTTAAAATCATAAAATGTCAGTAGAAACAATAATTGTAGACTTTCAATTTGAATAAGGCAGACAATTCATGTCGCGTAACAGGCACTATGACCATTTTAACACTTATAAATTGGAGAAGAGATTGCAACAGGTATTGAGAAAAATATTGTAATAATTTTTTTTGTCCATGATGTCATCAAGCTCTAGCTGTCACTCATCAAGACAGGCAAAATCTTGATATCTTATTAATCTGCAATGGACTTTCATCTCCAGATAACACTTTCATTTCTAAGATAAATGCTATATCTTAACACAGACATCTGACAAGGAGACTCTTATATTACAGACACCCACTGTTTTATAGATCTATATTAATTATATCAAAGATGGAGAAATTTGCTAATTTAGGCTTGATTTTGTTGTTGTTGTTGTTGTTTGTCTTTCAGTTCAACTTAAAACTACCAAAACTACATTAGATATTTAGTAAAGGTGTGGAGGAATCCCATGTTACTCAATAAGCTTCCATATCTTAAATAAGACGCATGGAGTTCATTATAATTTAAAGGAAGTAAAGTCATTCTGGACAGGAGGTAGGTTTGATTGTATGCTCAAACTGCCTGCCATATGTGATGCCACCTTCTGGCCTGTCTCTGGACTCTCCCCGCCTGTGCGCTGCCCCGGCGTGGCCGGTCTGCCCGCGCTGCCCCGGCGTGGCCCGCGCTGCCCGGCGCTGCCGGCGGGCCCGGTCTGCCCGGCGCTGCCCCGGCGTGGCCCGGTCTGCCCGGCGCTGCCTCTCTCCTCTCCTGGAGCGGCTGCAGAGGCTGAAGGGGCTGCAGCGACGACGCTTTGAGTCCGAGAGGGACGCCGGCAGCGACAGCCGTCGCCCCCCATGCTGCGTTTCTCACATCTGGCGAGTTTTTGGACTGGTTTCCAGACGAGAGAAGGTCACTAATGTACTGGTGCATCTCCATCCAGGAGCACTGGGCATGCTGCGACACGCACAAGCAAAAAGAGCCGTGGCGTGATTTCCTCTTCAACCGAGGCCTTTACAACATGCAGCTTTCAAAGTCGTGTTATTGAACGAATAGCTTGACTCACATTATCGCTGCTCTTGTCTTTGTCCATACTGTACAAACCCCGGCGAAGCAGGGGCCTCTCTGCGTTGTCCCTTTACGGTGTCAAAACAACGAAAGCCACGAGAAAATAAATAAACATACGTTTCGTCCAGACATCAACACGCCCAGGCTATTTATCTATTTCCGGGTTACTAAGTCACGTGCAAACACACGTGACGCCCAGCAGACGTCGCAGGGACATATTTTGCCTAATTATATCCGTCCGTTCAGTTATAGAGGAGACCTACTTGTCATGAGAAAGTGTATGACTTTTCTTTTTGTTTTTCATTTTATGACGTTAAACGTACGAAATTTAAAGTATGCTATATTTGAGATACAGTGTGAGAGCAACAATGTAGCACTACTGTGGAATGATGTGGCCTTAAAAGGGTCTATGAACATCAAATTTCACGTCTTACACAGACTAAATCGATTCAAGTGTGAACTTTGACTGTGCCATTAAAACTCACGAACAAGCTCTGATTTAAGGAGTTCTATTAAAGCTCTGACTACATTCTTTTTTAAGCTTTTACTGGTTTTCTTTAAGTATTGTTGACCCTTGTTTAGCTCTGTCCATCTTCTAACTGGTCATCTTCACAGTCCCATACTGTCACCACCATGTTTCACCCTATGGATGGTTTCTCATATCCTCCTCCCGCCCAACACACACATATCCTGGACTTATTGGTTAAGAAGGAAACAGCAGAGAAACAAAAGAAGACAAACACACCATGTGCAATATGATTTTCGCACTTTTTTGCAGAAACCCTATGTATACCCTTTGTTTTCAAAGTCTTATCTTTAACGAGTTATTAGGATGCAACACATTGTGGACAAAAACTTGAAGTAAACACATTTATTTCTAATTACTTTAATAGTGTAAAGGATAAGAGACAGAAAATAGAAGAATGCAATAGAAATTCCTTTATTGTCCCATAATAGAAAAAAGATGAAGTTCTTTGAATTTAAACTAAAGACAGAAGTGAAGGAGACTTAAGACAATGAACAGTTTCTTAAGAACAGCAGACGTGCAGAGCCATTAGCTGATATCCTACATTCACAAATAAATATTAGCCACATACTATAAGATAAACGTTTTAACTCAATCTATCAAACATTATATGGCGAGGTCTGGAACTGATGTCTGCTTTCCTTGTGAAAACTGTTTCAGGTTACAGTTCTGGAATCAGGTGGATTTTTATTCAAGGTCCTCAAGATCCCATGTGGCAGGCCAGATCAGGGTTTCTGCTGGAAGAAAAAGAGGAAGTATTTTTCTTCAAACAATTAAGTTAAACATTATGTATGGAGCGCAATAGATACATCACAGCCTTATGTACGCTGATGACTTACAGCTTTAAACCTCATAAACGGAAATTATTTTTGCTTTAAAAATACAGATCAGTGTCTAGCTGGACTCTGTCCATCGTCTTAACTGCTTAATATTAGAGTCATGGGGGAACTGGTGACCATCACCAATGTTTACTGGTCAAGAGCCACCAAACACACTGGACATGTTACCAGTAAGTCACTGGACCCAACTGAGTTAAAGAACAAAGAGTGTGCAAGAGATCATGTTATATCTTTGGACTTGAGTTCATGAAGTCTGTCGCCTAATTAACTTGCTGTCATCTTTACATTGCCAGAAGAAAAGGTTTCCTGTCAAAACAGGACCCAGAAACAGGTTTAGCTTGTCGATTACCCACCATATAGACCCAATCAGTGAGCACTTTATTAAAACGTTTTTGTCTTTCCTCTGACGTCAATGTGCATCAACTCACCTGTGGATGGTGTACAAATCAGCAGACAGGACCCATGACTGTATTTTGTGGGAACAAACCCGATCGGAACGAGACACAAACGGGATCTCGCTCAAAAACAAATATTTATTCGCCTTTGAAAAACAGTACAACTGAATTATACATAACACAGCGAGTGTAAATCCCAAGGTGGCCAAAAAACCAGGACCATTTGTAACCTTTTAAATACTGAAATGTTTGGAGTAATAAAAAAATAAAAGTACACACAAAACACTGGAAAATGTTGATTTTCCACACAAATATACATTAAAGGAATCAAGGTTTTCAGGCGCCGACAGAAATTCATCATAACTCTGCAACTCGCCACACGTCTCATCCAGAATACACATTCAAACAGAAAGATGCACAGCAGTGGAATGTCTTCTTGACTCTAAACAGAAAGCAAGCCACCGTGTTTCTTTTTTTTTTCATTTATAGCCAGATTTCTGTTCAAAGTCCCAACAAACTGAAGGAATCATAATAAGAAATAAGACGTGTCGCTATAATAAAACTGCATGATAGATATCATATTTCCTGCTTTATGTAATATTTCAAGTGCACACATTATTACTACTGGGAATACAATATAAGTGCCATTGATAGTTCCTGTCTGAAATTATTGCAAAATACGATTCATTTTCTTTGCAGGCTGAGTTTTATTTGTATTTTTTTTTTTTCCTCTGATGCATCAGCACAGGCTGAGCTTTAAATGTCCATTTCCATTTTGATGTTTTTCTCCAGTTTACAGTCTATCAGCTGGCTGCATGTGGAGGACCACACATTAACACCGGGACCAGGAGAGAGAGGATCTTTCTTCACCTCCACTCCTGGAGGAGGAGACGCCGTGTAACCACTGAGAGGAGAGAGAACCACGGGCTCCAGCTTGCATCTCTTTGCCAGGCCGCACCCATCCAGCTGCCCCTCCGCTTCGTGTCTTTTCGCTCGCTTTTCTGAATCGCTAGCCTGCGCTGAGATTTCGTACTCGCTCGGCTCGCTCTTGACTGAGACGGAGGAGCGTCTTTAGGCAAGTTTAGCTTTCTGGACAAATCCAAAGGGGTTTCTGTTTCCTGCCCCAGGAAGCCCGTGATCAACTCCAGGCAGGGGTTGAGCGACGCTCCGACGGCGGCGCTCACTCCCAGCAGTTCTTTGCTCGACAGTGACGACGGCGACTCCTGAGGCAGAGCCTGAACGGCGGCGACCGGTAGTGTCTGAGGGACGCGGGACGGCAGCGGCAGCCCGTCGGTTTGACTCGGACAGACGGGGAGAAACACGACCAGTTTCATACCGGGAGGCGGCTTCTCATCCAGAGTCAGTGTCCACAAGCCCTCTGAGTCAGAGTTCGGGAGCAGCCTCGGAGCGCTGGGATCCTTCGCTGGCGCGGCGGCGCTGTTTGAGGCGGCGTTGGGACCGGGGGCTGCGTTGGATGCAGAGGTTGGTTTTGTGCCTCTCTTTAGATCTTTTTTCCCAGGAATCGAACTCTTTGAGGTATGACGTTTCTTATGAACGCTCTGCAACAAACAAACCAAAACCATGAAAAAAAAGAACTTAAGGAGAGAAGTTAAGCTAATTGTTAAGTCACTATGAGGTATGTTGGTCTGTGCAAGTTAAGACAAAAACTAAAACTAACAAAATACACTTAGCCATTTATTTTTCTGTCAAAATATTAATTTGAAATTAAAATTTTTTTAGTTTTCATTTTAGTGTCAAAAATGGGGATGATGTTTTAATGTTTACAATAATAAAAATATAACAGGTTGAGCAAACAGAAAATAAGGTCTGTTTTCTCATATTCTGACGCTACACCTCACCAAGCTTTTTTTTAGATTTTTAATTAGCCAATTATAATTTTATTTTGGTAACCTGATTTTCAGATGCATATATCTGAGTTTTAAAACTGTGTGTCCTGAAAACTCCCAAGACAAAGTGAGATACTGTACAAAAGACACATTAAACCACAATCTTCATCTGGAAATATAAAACACAGACACGGGTCTGCAATATAAACAATTAGATATTACTCAAAAAAAGCCAGTTATTCATTGTGTTATTTCTTTTCCCATATGGAAAACTCGCAAAAACGTCTTGAACTCTATCCTCTTAATAGTAATTATTAGTATTTCTTGTGACAGTCCAGCACAAAACACTGCATAATTATTAAGTGGAAGGAAAACGACGAGTAGTTTTAAAAATGTGCCCAATAAATTGCCCTTACAAATCAGATAAAGGCAACCTAAACCGACAGGCTGGGAAACAGAGAACCAGTCAGGAGGCCGTTTGGAGGAGCAGCAGAAATTTACGGCACATGGAAAATAATCTGTTGACAAATATGAGCAAAGCACTAAACAAACCTGGTCAGTCTTACAGAATGCCAAGAAGGAAACAGTTTCTGAAAATGAGCCAGTTACATACTTGCAAACTGTGTAGTGTTTATTGGTATGAAAACTGGTTCTACAAAGTTTGTAAACGCTTTTTACAAATTCTGTTAGAAATGTTCAAACCAAATATCATTTTTGATAGATTTTGCAAACCTTTGTGCTGGTCTGTTAATCTTAATAAACTACACTAAAGTTTGTGGTTGTAATGAGGCCAAGTGGATGAATGACAGAGTCATATTTACAGGAACAATTCTAGAAGCCAAGAAGTCAGACAGCAGTGAGTTTATGTTAAACTGGTTTTAGAGAAACAGTAAAAGTTGGCTAAGCCAGTCACATGATCTGAATCCTACAGGAAAATCTATGGAAGGAAGGAACTAAAGGTTAAAGTTCATAGAAGAAGCCCACAGATTTGGGATTTAAAAACTAATGTTGAAAAAAATGGTGAAAATCACACTTAGGTGGTGGATATTTCTAGTTCCTCCATCAAAGACTTTAGTACCAAGTATTAAATGAATTTCAGTAAGGGTTTCACTTTTTTTCCCTGTTTCATTTTATTTATTAAACATCATTCATGCATATCAGTTAGATTTTATTTTTCTGGATGAGCCATTACAGACATCTGGTGAGGATTTCATGCCCAATTTTGAAGTATGTTCATTTAAACTAGTAATGAGTTAAATACTTATTCCATCTGCTGTATTTATGGCTCTAGGTAAAATAAACAAGGTCTAATATTTTGCTTTTTCTCAGTTTTAAAGAATTATTTTTTGAGCATCACAGTTTACCTTTTACTGTCTGAATGATGAGAATTGAAAGGCCCTCTTACAAACTTTAATTAATAAAATTATGACTAAGAGAACAACCTCCATGTACAAGAGTTACATTACTTTTCTTCCTTTACCAAAAACTGATGATAATGCAGCTATACGGCAGATTGATCCTTTAAAAGTCGTACACTTACTGGAGACGGAGGAGTCTTTCCGCAGGTTTTGAGGTGGATGTCGTAGTTTTGCTGGTGAGGGAAGCCCAGCCCGCAGCTCTGACAGAAGCAGGGCGACTGCCCGGCGTGTCCGCCCATGTGGGACATCAACAGCAAGGCCGAACGAAAGCCCTTCCCGCACTCCGCGCACTTCAGCACCCTCTGGTGAGCGCCGGCGTGCTTCTTCAGCTCGTCCGAGGTGTCGAACCTCTGGCCGCACTCCAGACAGCGGATCTCGTCTGTCTTCTGGTTGGGCTCCTGGTTCCCCCAGCAGCCGGTGTCCTTTTTGTGCCGCTGGAAGTCCTCCTGACTGGGGAACTCTCGCAGGCACGCCACGCAGTGGATGCGCTCGGGCTCGCACTTGTGTTGCCGGTACAACTTGGCCAGCCGGAAGTGGCAGCGGCACCGTATGCACGTGTACGGCAGCAAGCCGAGGTGCGAGAAGCTGTGCTTCAGCAGCGCGTTCTTCTTGGCGAACGTCTCCCCGCAGTCCGTGCACTTAAAGCTGTGAAGGCACCTCTTCTTCTTGTGCCGCGCCAGGGACTTCTCGGTGCGGAAGCTGCGGCCGCACTTCTCGCACACGATGTTGACCATACACTTGTGCAACTGGACGTGGTTCTCGCACTCCTTCAGCGAGGCGAACACGCGCTTGCACAGGTCGCACTCGTAGAACTGCTCCTCGAAGTGCGTTCTGGACAGGTGCCGCTTCAGGTCCTCCTGCGAGGAGAAGCCAGTCAGACAGATGCGGCACCAGTGGCGCTCCAGTCTGGCCTTGGCGTGCGTGCGCAGGTGGAGCCGGTAGTTGTAGATCTGACAGAAGCGCTTCCCGCACTCGGCGCAGCAGTATGGACGCGCGCCGTGTGCAGGTTCATGTGGTCCTGGAGTTTAAACTTGGAGGGCAGCTGGAGGCCGCAGACGCTGCAGCGGTGGTCACCACAGTTACTCTGCTCTGAGGGGGGAGGCGGGGGGGTGATACGGAGAGGAAAGCAGCTGATAAATAATAAACAAACCATTATGCTTTTTTACTAAATGGGTCAAGATTCTCCCTGAAGGCAGATGCTAAAGGAGTCAGTTATAATTTTTGGAGAAATTTTGTTTTTTTTTCAGGTGCTTATAGACTTGATTTAAAGGGGAACTGTTACGTATTTTCAAACCACATAGGGCCACTTAATAGATCAAGTAACTACGTTACTTTCAGTTTTTTAAAAAACAAATGCTACATAAAAAATATGAATTTTTACTTTGTAATTTAACACCTTGAAATCGGGCCTCTGTCTCTTTAAAAACCCCTGCTCTATCTGAAACTCCACCTTCAGGAAGTCATCAGAACATCGCTGTCCTGTTAACATTTTTACCAGCATTTCAATGAGAAGTAGCTCACATTCAGTTCAGGTGTTTGCCAATTGCTGCTGGCTAGTCTAAAGGAACTGAGTAGGGGAGTCAAGTGGAGGAATGTGGAAGCTCAGGAGCTTGGAAACTGCAGCTTTGAGGAGGAGCTGCGTCTCGAAGGCGGTGCTAGGTCCATATGGGCATTTTGCACAGCCGAACGGTTGCCATGGAAATTAGAGGATTTCTCAGACATGCATGAAAAAAAATCAACACAACACTCCAGGTATGATTTAGATGAAGGAATAACATTATAACATGATGCTCAAAAAAGTCTATTTTACATAATACTGCCCCTTTAGTCACAGCTTTAACTGAAATTTAACAATACTCAATACTGAATGACCCAATCATCAGGAGAAATTATACCAAAATCTCCCATTAATAAATATTATATTTATTACTCAGTTGTTTTATATGTACTGAAATTGTCTTCCAAAACACAATTAAAGGCCAAACACCTAAAGTGGCTAGAGATCCATTTATAAACCAACTAGTGGTCACAATCTCTGCTGAACTGATGAGCGATTGGCTCATCCAAATCTAAATATCCAATCTTATTTCTGATCAGTGGAGGCACCATATCACAGCAAAACAGCAGTGTTCAGTGTGGATGTTTCCACTAAGAGAGGCAGAGTAGGAGTTTAGGATGTTTGAACATGAATTTGGAGGAAGCAAAAAAAAGCAGATTATGAGCAAATAATCTGAAGCTTTTACAGCAAAGTTGCTGTCTTTTAACTTTTCAGAGAGATCCATGACAGCTGCCATCGGATACGTTGGATTAGGAAATGTTGGCAACTAATAATAAAGTCTCTTCATTAAAGTAAAGGTTTTCTTGCTCTGCAATCTGAGGGGGTCGAATTCAATCACACACAGGGTCTAACCTGGAAACATGTCACTTATATCATAGCGACTTCCTCTTTAATTGCAGAGCTATGCAACACAGACAGAATTTTACATTTGTGACACTAGCCGTGCTACTGTCCCATCGTTTCATCCTTACCTTTAAACTGGGTGAGTTTCTTTATTTATTTTTCAGTGATGTCGTTTATATTAAGCACTTTATCATTAATTTTCAACTATATCCAGTAGGGCTGTATAATAATATTGATATCGCGATAAATATCAATATTTTCTTTCCTAGAAGAAAATCGATATTCATCTGCAAGTATCGTAACGTCCAACTGTCACCTTTCTCACTCATTGCTTGCTTTGCACCAGGTCATCAGGCTTAGAGTGATTCCTTCAGATGTTAAGTGTTAAAGTTAAAAGGTATCAAACTATTCAGAGCAGGTACTTGGTGCATTTTATTTACTTTACTAATGCATGTAAGCTACAGTTTGTACTGCTTCAATTAAAAGAAACATGTTTTCTCACCACTTCTTTGATTCATTTTGTCCAGCTGTCGACTTTAAGTCTGTGTCCAACCAGAACCAAGTATTGTGTAGTTGGTGCTTTTAATCAGTTTTCAGTTAAATTAATTCAATCCAACATTATAACAGTCACAAAATATCACCAAAATCACTCTGTCCCTCTAAAATCGTTCAGAAAAATCGCAAGTGTATTGAATTGTACCGTTGCTGAATATCGTGGGCAGAATATCGTGTATCTCATATCGCGAGATTCTTGTATCACTACAGCCCTAATATCCAGAGGGCCGCTTGTTTCATAGCTCTAAAAGGGAGTGAAAATAAGGTCAAATCTGCATCGAGAGGTCAGAGCGTCATAAAAATCAACAACCGCTCATTAACTATGTGATCGGTACATCTTTTATGAGTTCATATGAGTGACTTTCTTTTACAGCAGCGTGTGCCATTAAATCCACTCTCGGTCCTTATTCCATCCAGCCTTACCGTTGCTTAGCTCCTCCTCGTCGTCCTCATCTTCCTCCTCGTCAAACTCCTCTTCCTCAAACACCTCGGACACGTCGCTGTCGTCCGAATCCTCCTCCACCACCTGCCGAGCCTCCGCGTTCTCCACATGGGGGTCTTTTTGTCCGTCCTTGGCCGGCTCAGCCCCCAGCTGAGGGGCCTCCGTGGAGTGACCGCTCTGAGCGGCTCCCGCAGGAGGAGCGGCAGCCCCGTTGACCGCCTCTTGTCCGCTCCTCAGCCGCCTCCTCAGCTTTACGTCCCCCATGGAGGCGGCAGCGTGTGGGAGAGGCTTTTCCGGCCGGTTTCGTCCTGATGGAGGGTCCCTCTCAGACGGGACGTCCGGAAACCCCGGATCTGCCAGCAGGAGGTCACGGGTGGAGTCGGTGGACATTGGAGGCAAGAGGAGCGTTTGATCACTCCCTATAAACAACAAGCACATTTGGTTTAATTAGGCTCACGAGTCTCGATTAAAACTCGCCTTCAACGGGTCGAAACGTCTTCGGCTCCCCCCTCGTTTTGAACACTTGGGTTTATTCCCAACGGAAACTCCTCAATATGACACACCTTAATGGTGCGTTGGCTCACCTGGCAGGAATAATGATGGTGACGGTTCGCCGTTCGCTCACAGGCTTCACGTGCGATGTTTGCGCTCTTCAAGCCGAAATAAACACATATTGTGCGCAGAAGGAAAACGCGTAAAACGAGACAAGTAGCCAGAACGGCGTGGAAGCAGAGCGATAGCAACTAAACAGTCCGCCAACTGCTCTCACCTGCTTCCATGGTAAACCGCGACTAGGACAACAAAGGCAAAACGCACGAAGCAGCGTCAGGAGGGGAGGGAGGCGCTATAGCGCTCTTTGGCCCACCTGCTGCCCTGGAGTGGTATTGCAGTTCTGTTTTTTTGTTTTGTTTTGTTTTTTTATGCATAAAAGCACAAGTTAATGAAGTAGTGTGGCAATGTGGAAAATAATTTGGTGATGAAAATCTAGGAAAGCTATCAGTGGTTTTCTCATTTTTGACAATAACAAAATTTTATCGGGTACTTCCACAAATTTTAAGGGTCATTATGGTTGATGGGGGGGGGGGGGGGGTGGTTATGGTTATCATTTTTACCCCTATAAATATGAATCTCAACATTTAGGCATGTAGCCTATTTCCAACCAGCCCTGCTTTGTGGAACCATCTTTTGATGCTTTACTGCTACAGGACTCTGGTGGTATGTCTCTTCCAGCAGATTATTGCTCTTGCTAGTTCTCCTTTGCTTAAACTCTATTAACAACTTTAACTTTCAATTCTCTTGCAGCCTCTAACAGGCTTTCTTCCAGGACTGACGGTCCGGTGTCCAGTTAGCCTTCCTGCTCCTGCTGAAGAAACATTTCCCCATATGCTGATGCTGTCACTGCTCTGAGTCAGGATGGGGATGGTGTGTTCAGCCTTAAAATGTTTTATATATAAAACATTCAGTTTTGGTTTCATCTAGTGTACCTTCCACCACATGTTTGCTCTGTCCCTTCAATCTGAAGTTCCTTCAGAGTCACTCTGGGCTTGTCTACAATAAAATATTCTGCAACATTAGAAATAAATGAGTGTGTTAATTAGTTAATGTTCTATTTCACACATGAAAACCAAAAACAAGGAGGCAGAAGCTGTTCAATTAAATTCCACTGTTAAAATACTTTCAAGTCAACCCGAATCATTCATAATATCCAATTAGCAGATAGCTAATGGGCTCCTATCCTGCCATGAAAAATATTTGCACCAAATATTTGGCAGAATTTCTCACTTTATTCAGAAATTCCACAAACACAACATGTTCATCAATGGAGAAAATGCCTTTAAATATTAACTTATTTACTGCCACTGAATATGGCAGCTGTGTGTGATCCTTAATTATGAAACAAGTGGATAAATGATCTATTGTTATCTACCAGGATCAAAGTCACTTAGAAAACAAGTTCTGAGCATTTTCACACTATTAATTTGGTCGCTGACATCTCATATGATTTGGAGTATATAAAAAGGAGTTAAGTATAATGTGTTTGCATAATGTTAAGTAAGAATAATGCATATTAACTTAATGTTCATTATATGTCGCAAACAAAACGCGTCACAGATTCAACAAGAAGGTCGAAAAGAACAAAATAATACCCACATAGCACTTGGGTATTATTCATGATGTGATTCAAGTCCATTCAACGACCTTGATTCTAAAAGTTGTTAGCGTTTATTTAATCAACACATTACTGATAAAACCGTGAACCAGACAACGTACAATACTGTAGACAGTTTCTGTCATGGAAAATAGCTACAGCCAGTGATTCATCAGCTAGGTGAACCACTTTCACAGGTAATAACTTGTAGTAATCATTTTCTGTGATGCTAGCATTCTCACATCATTATGGAGGAATTTTGGCACACACTTCCATGCAACATTTGCAGACATTTATCTATGCCTTGCCACACAATTTAACCAGGTTGAGGACTTTGACTGGGCCGAATAAGCAACTCGAATGTTTTCATTCTTGGCTGTGGTGTGTTGTAGATTTAGATCTGGTGTGTTTTGTGCGAATGGTTCCCCGGTGAGCTCCTCATGTTACTTTTTGCGTTCACACACACTGATAGCATGTGAACGTGTGTGTTAATGACTGAATGCGGTGTCTCTGGGGTCCTCTGGAAAGCATTTACACTGACACACACATACCAACTCCTCTGATCACGTTTTGCAAAAAACCTTTATATGTTGCAACATAATCAAGATCTAGAAAAAAAATGTATCTTTTTATGACTGATCTAGATGTATGGATAAACAGGCTTTTGACAATATGTTGAAGAAACCAAAAGTATTTTTTCCCACATACTGAAAGCATCCTAAATCAATTCAGGTTTAACAAGTCAATAATATTGTTCTTTTTAACCAATCTGTGAAAAAAAAAGATTTATATGCAACCATCATATATGTAACATTTTGGATAACCGATTTTACAGATATAGATGAAACAATAAAGTATTAGAATATATAAATAAATCATGTTTTACACTTGTCTCAGTCAGTCTAAGGTTGGACATCAGTCACTCAGGGTTCACAGGAATATTTGTTAGTGTGCAAACAGCAGCCGTTCCTATTGACTTGTCATGCAAATTTATAGTTATTCAGTCCCAGGTCTGTCCCACTATTTGCTGCGAGACGACCCAATTTTAGCCCAAGCTTCTGCTGTAGGACAGACGGATCGTCTCACATTTGACTGATTTGATGTAGAATAAAAGAGATGTTTCTTGGCTGAAAGACTACAAACATGAAACTACAAAACCCACATAAATCATCGTGAAGTTATCCTGCCGTATGAAAAAAGTGCCTTTTTCTGGGCCACCATTTAAAGCTGGCCCCCTTGTTCAGTGTTGTGCTAAACAGTCATAAAACAGGCTCATAAATGCACATCTTTGTGCTCAGGACAAGAAATATTCAAACTCTTCCAGGTCATAAAAGCCTTTCCTCATCAAAAACTGTTTACACATTTTCATCTTCAATGTTTTCTCTGCATCAGTAACCCTACTGATGATGAAAAACACCAAAACAAAAGCCTTATTTCCAATTTACATGTTCTTGCGGATCGGCGTGTCACCAACCGAGAACTGAAAACAAAGAGACAAAACAAAGCATTTCATCAGTGGCTTCCCTTTGGAACAACCTGTTTATTACATGTTTGCAGTGTTCAGACACAGTGAGGAGACACCAAGTGAATAATATGATATACAATTTCTTATGGGAAATCTATAACTTTTTAAGACAGGAAATATTAATTACTTTAACAAGTAAAAAACAGGATGTAGAAATTTCCAGTAAAAGAAAAATCAGGATTATAAAGGTTATTTTCCACCCACATGCCAAACACTGTAGATTAGATCTGAAGTGTTCAGCCTCCATCCTCTCAAGGCAAAGCACAGAATTATTCATTTTTTCGTCATTGAAATTTAATTTAAAAGGTAAGAAGCAAAATAAGAGCCATAATGAAAACAGAAACTGTACATAACACATTTCTTTGAAAATACAGTCTAATGTTCAGACAGCATCTCTACAAGATGTCTAATTATTTAAAGTGTGTACTTGTATCTGTTAGGGCAGGGGAAATAAAGACTGAAAAACAAATATTACAAAATAAAAACCCTCACAAAGTGAGTAAATCAACTGAAAATGCCAAATAAATTCAAAAACACACACTTCAAACTAAAATCAAAATCATTTAAAAAAAGTGATTTAAATCTGCTTCTTTATACAACTGAACTGTTTCATGGGAAACAGTATAATAGATGTTTAAAACTTGGTTAGTCAACTTATGAGATGTGTCCATCTTCAGCGGCTCATAAACTAACAACCGACTAAAACCTGATTTTCCAAACCGTTCCCAGTTTATTTAAAACATCTCAACTGTGGTATCGACCAAATTTCAAAGAAAAACAAAGAAAAAAAAAAAGGACATTCCATGACTAAGTTACTGAGAAACCACAAACTTTCTGCAGGCTACCCATGTCTAAATTATCTATTGGAGCCAGACTTTTCGGGGGTTTCGGGCTTCTCCTCCGGGTGGCTCTTCTGGTGAGCCAGCAGGGTGCGCTCCCGGCTGAAGCTCTTCCCGCAGGTCGGACAGGACAAGCGGCCGACGGCGTGAGCCCGCGACGTGTGCGCTTCCAGCTGCTCGGGTCGGGCAAAACTCTCTTCACATTCTTCGCAGGGGTGGGCTTTCCGTGGGGTGTGTTTTTCCTTCTTGTGAGCGCGCAGCTGAACCAAGCCGGGGAAGGTGAGGTCACACTCCGTGCACGGGATCTGGAGAGGCGGAGCCGGGTCTTCTTTTGGTTTCTTCTCCTTTGCCGGACTGTCGTCCTCTGCAGCTTTTTTGTCTTCCGTTTCCGACGCCGCTGCTGCTGCTTTAGGGGGACGACCTCGCTTCGCTCCGCCTGCTTTTCCTTTGTCTTCTCCAACAGCTACCGCAGGCTCCGCCGTGGCGGCGGCGGCGGCCTTCGTCGCCTCCTCGGAAACCTCCGCCTCATCCTTCTTTTTCCTCTTTCCCTTTTTCTCAGAACTGGCCGGGTCTTCGGCTTTGGCCGGGCGACCGCGTTTCTTCACGGGAGAAGCGCTGCCGTTGCACTGTTGGCCTTCCGGGTATTTCTCCTGGTGTGCCTGCAGCTCAGACTCCGCTTCAAATCCTTGGCCGCACTTCTTACAACGATGAGGCTTGGCTGGATCCTCGGGCTGTTCTGCGTTCTCATCAGGGCGTGGATGCTGGGTGAGGCGGTGGGCACGCAGCAGCCCAGGACTGCGAAAGGTCTGGCTGCAATCTTTACACACCAGCAGCTTCTCTGGACACACCTGTCTTCTGTGAGTCGTGAGCTGCAAAGGAACAAAGCAGAATCATTTTACACCCAAAGTACTTAGCACGATACTCATCATATGCAATTCAATTTAGACATTTTAAACATTGTTATGTTACAATCACAAATCTTACTGCATTTTGAGATTTTACGCTGATCAGGGATGCTAAAGTTCAGGTTTTTCTTCATAAAAACCTTTGAAAGTGAAGGATTCTTTACGTCCGGCTCAACATGGCGCTCTTTTACAAAAAGAAATTTTAAAAAATGAGGGATAATGTGTGGGCAACGCAAGATGGCAATGCACTAATTGCCTGATAGCAACATTTTAAATGCTTCCAATTTTCACATTTGAGAAATTTGTTTAATTAAAAAAAAATCTTACCTCGGAGAACGTTTTAAAGCTCTCCTTGCAGTGAGCACATTTGAAAGGCTTGTCGTCGTTGCTGTGTGTCGGCTGGTGCTGCGTTAATTCCTCGGACGACAGAAACGTGCGGTCGCACACGTAGCACGTAAACAGTGTGTTTCCCTGTGCAGAGATTGAATACAGAGAAACACGAATTAAAACTGTGTCAGGCTAACTCACTTCCTTTTCACTCTGCAAGAGAAGGAAACGTCTTAAGTTACACTGAACAGGGGGGGACAAATTGCTAGTAAAAGAATAGGTTATGTGATTAAATCAAATTTTAAGACAGCAAGATGTTTTTAAACATTGAACTTTTGACATATTCATTCCCCTCAATCAAGACAAGTCAATTACGACAAACTGTTTCTAGTTAAAAGTACCTGCTGAAGCTGCTGTTTGTACTCCTCCCTGTGGCTCTTCTTCATGTGTCTCTCCTTTGCTTTGGCGTTGCAGAAGGTGATGAAGCACTGGAAGCACTGCAGGTTTTCATGTTGGTCTGAAAGAGCAACACACAGACTCGGTTAGGGTTCTGTTCATGCTAGTAACCGTCTTCAAACCGGGGCCCCTGAAGCACTTACAGGACTGGACCGAAGGAGCCGGGGGTCCGTTCAGAATGACGGGTTTGTATGGCTCTGCTGGCTTTTCATGGGGAGGTGCGGGAGGTGGCGGTGGTTCTGGCAAACCCCGTCCCAGCACTATGTCCTCTATGTTCAAAATGTCTGAGTCCATTCTACGACACAACCCTGCTGGATTCACACAAAAAAGGCAACTCAAGACTCGAAACAACGCGCAAAAAACCCCACGGAAGTCTTCAGATTCAAATTCTTCGAGCAAAAAACACCTTAGTTTCGTCAACAACGTAATGCCGTAAAGATGAACAGAAATGCTGAATAAATAAGAAACTGAGAAAAAACTAAGAATGTAAAAAGCAAAAAAAAATCTCCAAGTAACATATCTAAAAAAAACTCCACAAAACGTGCACTCTGATATTTATTTAATATTTAAGTCAAAACAACCTCTTAAGTTGTAGCTAGAGCTGACGTTGAACGTAACACTAAGGCCGCGCCAGCTAAGCTAACTAGCTTCATGCCAGTTTGCAACATTGCAACATAATAAAAGCTACATGATTCAAATCTCAACCTGTATGCAGCTAGCAAAATGAACCCAACCAGTTACCAGTTATTTTTCCTTTAATGTATGTATCTGCATGTAACTAATGGTAGAAACAAAGTAGCAGACTAGTTGAGCGGGTTAATGGCAGCTAGTTAGCGCTAACAACACTCCTACCATTCAAAAAGAACCGCAGACTTCGTGTCTGTTCCCGCACTAAGTTCAAAATTCTACTTTACACACCGTTTATAGGTTGATGACCAATTTGAAGCGCATTGAGTAAATACAGTAAACCAATACTAATGTATGAATAATATAATTATGCTAAAAACAAGGGGACGTTACCTCGAACCGCTTTTTGAAGCTAGTTTGACTGAGAGAGTTGACCCTAGAAGTACAACACATAGATCGTGCGTTTCCTCCTGTGCGTTGTTGTTGGGGGTGATGGGGACAGCCAAGATGGCTGCCGCTTGGACTCTTCGGTGGCGTCAGTTTGATTCAGATTAGAAAAAAATAATAATAGTGTCAAAACATAGATGATTTTAAATTATGGCGCTGATAACCACGAGTCTGAATTATGAAGAATTATCAGCATTGTAATACGCAACACTAAAAAAAAATCCTTCTATTACAAATCAGCAACATATTTTGTTTATACTTTTTATTATACAATTGATTAGTAATAGTATGATTTACTAAACAATAAGTTGGACTAATGCACACAAAAGCGACTTTGGCACAGACTAAACACGCTACAAATTTGAAAGTTAGAAGTGTTTCTATGCATTGTTACTCTATGGCTGATCTAAATCACGTGACCTAACACGACTCAAAAAGAAGTGCCTGATTTTTAAAAAAACTTTTTATACACAGATTGCATGCATTTTAACATTAGATGAAATGGCTAATAATGTTCGTTTAATTCCATTAAGCTTTTCCAATTTTATGACATACAGTATGTAGGAACATGTCGATAAAATACAAAATTACATTTTTAGTTCAATTCAAAAGTAAAACCACTTACACAGGTTAATTACTGAGTGACATGCACACAGAATTCTGCTTGTTAGCTTATTGCAAAAAAAAAACGTTCAGGAAAGTTAAGTGGAAGGAAACACTGGTTGAAAAAGTAGGAGGCAATTGGCTTAAACCCAGCCTTACTACATAAATGACCACTCTCATTCATGGAGTAGTAATTTATGTCTCAATCGTTTTCTATAATTTCTTTAAGATAGTTTATGAGATGCTCCTCTACTGGCTGCTTGTTGAAGTGTGTTGGTTTACTGTTATATAAAAAAGGACAGACCTTTTCACGCCATTGTATTTTTTATTATTTGGAATAAATAACACAGAAATGTATCATTTGGAAAGCTTCATCATGAACTTATAACTGAATCATGTAAAAGATATGAAAAAACAATTAAAAAACATTCTTGTTAACAGTATTTTGAAACACAGTGATTGGTTCACTTCTGTTTTGTGAAATTCCATCTAAAGGAAAAATTCTATTTACATCTGCCCAGTGAGTTAACAAGCCTTGACAAAGTAGTTGTTTCAACTGCATCGCATCAGTACAACAAAGTCATGGCACTGCCAGTAAAAGTCATCATGTAAATAATGTAAGAATGGGGGAGCAGTTTTCACATACTTTATAAAAACATTTACATTCTAAATCAGAAAGCAATTATTTATGGAGTGAGGACAGTATTACTGCTCCTCTCCCGAACTCTCTTGATTATGAAAATTCAGAAAGCAGTTGTGGTTGCGAGAGATGCAAAGAAAGACGCAGCACTTAAGACACAGCACTCGTGATGTTCTCTGGCAGTCCCCAAAGCGACACCTTCCTCCTTCCCCCTCTGCAAGCTGCTCCGGCCAGTGGCCAGTACCATCGTACCGGGTGGTTAAGTCTGGCAGAGGGCTCTCCTCCAGCAGACCCGGACTGGGTGCCTCACTTGTTGTATGGTGAGCTTCCTCCTCAGGTGGCTGTGGAGGAATTGAGTCCTGAGTGTCCAACCCGCTGGAGAGAATCAAAGCCTTAGACACCTCCAGTCTGAAGGCCATGAACGTCATTGGGGCAGATGCCGCCCTATAATCCTGTCGGTACTGGAGCCAGGAGTTCACCAGGGCTGCATCTGTGAGGTGCCACAGGACCGCTTGAGGCCAACAGGTTGGCAAAGAGACCATGAGTGGAGTAGAGTACAGATTTAGCAAATCTCTGCTGAGACGCGTCGACGTCTGGGCCTTTTCAAAGCTGTCTATGAGTGAGACCATGTTCCTCTGGCCGTTGCCTGCAGTAGAAAGTATGAAGCCGCAGTGTGTTCTGCGCAGCATCAACTTCCCATCAGAGCTCACAAACTCATCTCCAATATGTCCCCGCGATCCTTCCACCCTGCCGGCTCCATGGATCCCAGCAGCTAAAAGGCGCTCCAGCATGGCAGGGGTGGAGAGTTCCTGTTTACAGAGAAACAACGTACTCCCTTTGGGGACCATCTTTTCGACTGCGTCTTGGTTTTCAGCAGGATGTAGTTCAAGATCCAAGTGTGTGATTAAACCATTAAGCCCAATCAATGTAGTGCATTGGAGAGAGTGTCTGTTGTTGTGAATCTTCCCAGTCAGAGATACTGGGTATTGGTCTATGGCGTAATCCCCTGGCTGTTTCAGCGACCGGCATCCTTCGTTGAAGCGATACAGTAATGGACGAACCTTCCACAGCGGATCAGGATCTGTCTGTGAGCCGTTTGGCTCTGCTGAGCTCCGACTGTCACCATGATCAGAAACTAAACTTTGACTGCTCCGGGGCGTATCCTCCAGCTGCCGACCTGTAACATTTTCTTTTGGTTCGTTTAAAGAACAAAGTTTCAACATCCGAGACAGGTCGAGGAATCGGTTCAGTGGCATAGCTTCAGCTATCAACGACACCTTCGTTAGGTCTTCCCAGTAGAGCCTTGCACTGGGAAACTGAAAAGCAACGACAGAGCAATTAAGCATAATTTTTTTTAATTGTACAATATTTGATAGCTCCAGCAGTCATTGAGAAAGTTATGGAAATATACAGACCTTTAATGTTCCCATTGCAATGTGGATCCCAACGAAGCGTGCGACCTCTCTGCATGTCACAGGGTTTGGCATCTTGGAAAGTTTGTTTGTACAACTTGCGATTTCTACCCATGTGTCCCAACTAAAATATTTCGAGAAGTAATCTACAGGCTTTTCTGTCCTGTTGTCATCATGTGGTGCTTGAGGATGGCTTGCTGAATCTGGCAAACTCCTGGGAAGAAAAAGAAGAAAAAAAAGAACAGGTGATTATTCTTCTCTCTGTTATATAAAACCTGTTCCTGACAGATATAAACAATACGCTAAAACTAAAACGTTCAGGAATCCTGATTGTGCTCCAGCTTAACATAAAAATGTGCTACTGTACTTTGAATAGGACTGATGAGGCAGCTGTTTGCTGCTTGTTTGGTTTTTGTTGAAGTAAGTCATAATTTCGGCTTCCTTGTCCAGTTGAGGCTCAGATAATTCAAAACCACTGGTGTCTTCGTCATCAGAACTCTGGAGGAGAAAGTCTCGGAAATCTGATGGATTCTGCAACTCGGAATCTGAAGCAGCTGAAAGATCAAAGAGCATATTAAGTTAAAAAAATGATAATTAAATGAACAATCAACTCAAACTAATGTTTAACAAACCTTGTCCATCTGTTAAGTCACTGACACTTGGCTCTGATGGGAGACCTGGGACTACCGACTCTTGATAGCTCGGCGATGATCTTCTTTCATCTATTTAATCAGGTTTAAGATTAAAGTACAATATGATGTAAAAAGATTAATGTGAAGAGAGCTAAGGGGGATACTCACGTGCATTACAATCTGCACTCTGATATTCTGTCGGATTTGCATTGGCAGACCCTTCAGGGGTTGAGCTTTCTGTAATGGTTTGAGTGGCCCCCAGTAAGACCTCCCTCTCCTCCTCCTTTACTGGGTAAAAGATGCACTGGTTGGAATTGAAATCCGGAGTGACACTACTGTCCTTTGTTGTTTCCCCATCCTCCGTTACTGAAAACAAAAATCCAAAAATATAAAAAAATAAATAAATATTCTCACTAATCCTTGTTATCTTCACGACAGTGTAATAGTAAACCAGACGCATCTTTCGTCTAGTTTACGTAACAGAATACGTTAGAAGAAAAACGTAACAGAATAAGAAAAACGTATTCTGTTACGTTTTTCTTAGAAGTAAGGAGCCTGGTAACATCCATATCTGAGTTAGGAAGGGGCCAAGTTAAGCAATCTTGCTTTGCAAAGAAGGCTGAACCTAGAGGTCTGCAAGTCAATAGAAATAAGATAGTATAAGTGTTTGGCTTTGAATTTATTAAGCAGTAATAAATAGATCAACATCCATTGTAAGTGATCAGATTAAACAGGTTTTAGCTGTTAATATCAAAATATTTAATCTATAAATATCTTACATCTAAAGGAATTGAGTATATCCAACAAAAAAGAAATGTTTTAAATATGTAATTTTTTTAAAGATTTCATGCTCAGATTTCTAAAGAAAAAAAAAGACATTCTTTGGCTTCTCATTCAGTGGTTTACGGTTGTGTTCTTATTGACACCTTATGAAAGATAATTCTTGCTCTTTGGTACTTACATGGGATGTCTGTGTTTTCACTGTTTACTGGTTCCACATTCCATCGCATGTGTCTACTGCCGTGCAGGCTCATGGTATCGTTCACCACAGAGTTGCTTTCCTCTTTCACCAGGATGCTTCTTATGTCTTGATGGTGCTTTGGCTGCACACCGGTGGTACTCTGTTTGTTTTGACAGGTGGGTGCAACTAACACAGTGTCTGAGCTGTTCTCTTCAACTTTGATCTCATGGCCTTCAGGAACTTGAACCTCGTTCTCAGCAATCCTACCCAGAGCCTGGTACAAAAACAAATGTTGCTTTATAACTCCAATTAAGGTTCAATCTTTTTTTTCTAAGGGTACAAGAAACAAAAGTCACCTGTGATTGACTGCTTCTTCCTGTTGCTGAGCTCATCTCTCCGTCAGTTGTTGGTCCTTGCTTAGAGGGAATTACCCTTTCCAGGATGATGCCAGGAGACCGGTCACTCTCCCTTTCCTCTTCTCTCTGCAACCGTCTTTGATTCATAACCTCGTCAACACCAGTGGTAAGGGACCTCAGCTCGAACACAGCAGCTTCTTCAGAGGATTCTTCAACTGTTGTATGAACAGAAGGCAAAGATGCAGCAGGTGGAGTATCTTTGACAGTCTTCATCCCAGGACTGGGTTGTGTCTTTGTGCTAATTTCTTGATCAGCTGTTTCCAAACCAGAGCAAAGTAGTTGTTTTTCATAAACTATCCAGCATTCATCTGGTCCGTGCTCTTGCTCCAGTCCTGAACTTGTCTTTGAGAACAAATCGCTTTTGAGAAGTTCTCCTCTTCTGCTCTGACCTGTCACAACTTCTTTCACTGCCTCTTTTCTCCCCTGAACCACTGTTTCCTCCTCCTCTTCTTCTTTGACCTCTGGCTGATGCGTAGAACAAGACACAGTCTGGCAGGTTAGACTGAATTCTCTCGTCTCATTACCAACTTGCTTGTGATTTGCGATCTCACAATTTGACTTGCAGATTCTGTTGGATTCATTTTTGGAATCAGCATCGTCTTTCTCCTCCTGCTCTCCAACAGTGACCAAATCTACCTCTAGAAGTAAATCCTCCTTGATATCCTCATCTGCTATTCCTTGGACTTTAGCTTGGAAGTTGAGGTTCTTCCTGAGATCTTCTTGTGTATCTTCTTCTGGTGCCGCTGGTTCTTCAGTGTTAGAACCATTTGGCTCAGTTGAGGAAGGGAAAGAGGCTTCAGTTGTCACATTCGATTGAGTCTCTGTATTATTGGGTTCATCAGATGAAGACTGAAGTTCAGAAGAGGTACAGAAGTGATCTTCTATCTCAGTTTTACTGTCACTGTTGGGTTCATGGATACCCATTTCACAATCCTGAGGTGGGATTTGTAGGGAAGGAGATGGAATTAAAGCTGGAAAGGAGACACCTCGATCACGGTCTTCCAACGTCATCTCTCCCATTTCAGTCTCAGTATCCCAGTCTGTGGGAGCATTCATTACCCTAACCACCCCACCATGCTCTTTGGGAAGCCGGTAAAGATCAAATCCAGAGACACCCTCAAAGATGTTTCCATTGGTGTAGGTGAGGCCAGGACTCTCGATGATGTGTGCTGTCGTCTTGTGCTTTTGAAGTGAAGCAACTTCGCTGAATTTCTCCCCACAGTCCTTACATTCTAAGGCACGCTTTGAAGTAATCACACCTTCAGTTTCAACATTCAAAGATGCTTTACGCTTTCTGGTGGTCTTTGGCTTGGTGGGTACTATTTGCGGTTGCTGACGTGTAGCTTGTAGTGACGACAATAGGGAGAGACCCTTCTGGTTTTTCTGGGTTCTTGTGCCTTTTTTCTTCCCACCTGCTTTGGAAATGTCTGAGGACTGCGAATCATGAGGTGAGTCCTCCTGAGTCGGGCCTGATGCCTTTAAAGTGTCTAACTTGTACACTTTTAGCTGAGGCTGCTTGTGCCCTTTTAGCAAAAGAAGAGAGTCTTGATTGATGTTTGAATCTGTGGCTTCTGCTTTTTGGACTTTATGCGCTTTTGTTAAGTTTTTCTTTCCCTTCACTTCCTTTGGATTCTTAGGTTGATCTTTTTGTAATATTTTTGCAACTTTTTTCTTTTTAAGCATAGCTACAGGTTTCTGCTTACTGATATGCACTACATCTTCCTTGGTTTCTTTCTGTTTTTTCATTTTGTTCTTCTTGGCATCGTCTTTGACTTGTTTCACCTGTGGAGAATGAGTTGAAGATGATTTTGTGTCACTTCCTGATGACATAGTCTCAGTCTTATCCTTTTTCCCCTTCCCGGTCTTCTTCTGTGTTTGTACTTTCTGTACTTTCTCTGGAAGTTTTTTAGGAAATGTTTTACTTTTTATCAAATTGTCCTGTGCCGGTGTTTGTTCTTGTTCTGGCATCTTCTGTTTTTTGGATTTCTTGTCCTTGCCTTGTGGACCAAATTTGACAACAAGACAAGACTTTTTAGTCCGCTGGCGCTTCGCAGGTTTGGCATCAATCTGAAAATCGTCCCTGTATATGGATCCAACCAGGTCATGCATATATCCTTGAAAGAAAAAGGTCCTAGCAGGTTTTCTTTTCCGCACCTTCACTAACTCTTGGGCTGACATGACGCTCAGAGGTAACTCTGACTTCTGCTGGTCCTCTTTGGTCTCTAATTTTGATAGAGCTTCTACTTGAGGGTCTGTAGACAAGCTGCTCTCGTCTTCTGCTGGAAATTTTTCACAAACATTCGATAAGTTCTTTTCTTTCGTCTTTTCATTAATAGCAAGTATTTGATCTAGACCTACTTTTTCTGTATCTGAATTTGTATTTTCTTTTGCTTCAGATTCACTTGGAGCTTGCATGATTGTTTCTGGTGGAGCAGCAGGGCAAGACGACAGGTCCTGTTCCTCTGGGAGTGTTGATGCAAGTTCCAACTCAACTGTGGGTGTGAGTGGTGGGACTGGTATCTTGGTCTTTTTTGCATCTTCTACAGTGTCACTTAGAGCCAGATCAGGAGTTTCCTGCTCGGTGCTTTGAACCAAAGAAGAGGAAATAATCCCATTTTGTGGTTCACTTTGAGATTGTTCAAGCTCCGCAGCTGGCATTAAAGCAGGGGTAAGTTCTAAAATGAACGTTTGTTCAAGGTTTTCCTTGAGATCAGCTACCTCATTCTGACAAACACTGGGGTCATGGTTCATTGGACTAATTTCAGGCTGTTGAAGGTTCTGATGCACTGCTGCTTCTTCAAGTCTTTCAGTTTGTTCAGCCGGAATGAGTGTCAACTCTACACGTTCTTCTGCAGCTACATGAGAGCCCAGCTCTGAGAAGGAGGGGGTTTCCAGTTGTCCTTCTGGAGTGATAGGCTCCAGTATAATTGTTTGATCCATTGGGCTGACTAAAGTGTCCAGTTGAAGTGTCTTAGATCCTGCCGGTTTGAGTCCAGTAAAATCCATATGTGTTGCGCCCAAATTCAAATCAACTGTTGCTGCTGGTTCTGACACCTGCTGCACCTGCAGTGGTGGGGCATTTGGTGGCACCTGCCCCAGTATAACAACTTTATTCACTTTCTGCACATTTCCCAACGATTCAATAAGTTTCCGAATCTGCTCAGTGTCGATATTGGCGTCGACTTTTTGCAGAGGTCCATTGGGTTCCACTTGCAATAGTGCTGGTTGGGAAATAGATATTGGACTTATAAGAGGGGTATTATTTAGCCCAGCTCGAAATGGGTTAGTGATTGCATCAAATTTGTGCTTTGTTATCAGATGCTGCTGCCGTGTTCTGAGACTCTTGAAAGTGGCTTTGCACACAGAACAAATGTAAACCCTGCGAGAAGCACCTAAAGGTGGATAAAAAAATTAGGAGGCATTTAATTAATGAGTCAGAAATTTACAATCCATCTATCTATTAAAATGTATAATAAAAACATGTTTGAGTCAAAAAGAGGCTTCTTACCATCAGCTTTGTTTGTTTTCGTTGCTGCTGTCGACACTGTATCCACTTCAGCCACTTCAGTTCCATCTGAAGAATGTGACTCAATGTGCTTTTGCAGAGCTTTGGATAAGGGGAACCTCTTTCCACAATCCTTGCAAACATAAGGTGCCTCTCCTGAGTGCTTGCGCTGATGATACTTTAACAATGTCAGCGTCTTGCAAGTCTTGCCACACTCCTTGCAGGCATACCCGTCCTGACCAAAATGAATCTTTTTATGGGACGTTAGCTCTGATGACCTCTTAAAGGACTGAGTGCAGATCGGACACTTGAAGGGTTTCTTGTCTGGGTGAGCCTTCTGGTGGGCCATGAGCTCTGTTGAGTTTGTGAACTGGCGGTCGCAAACATAACAGGCAAAAAGCGAATTCCTCAGGATGCACTGCTCATACTCGGCAGGGTGACTGTGCTTCATGTGACGTTCTTTGCCTTTGAAGTCGCTGAAGATTATATGGCACTCTATGCAATGCAGAGAGAGCTGAGATGCTGCAGAAAAGCAACAGAGGAGATTCAGAAGTTTATCCTTAGCCTTTTCAATTCTCTTGTCTATAGATGGAAAGGCAGAATACACCCAGGGCACAAGGCAAAATAAAGACGCCAACTAATTCAGTGTTTTTCAAAGTGGGGCCCTCTAGGGGGCGTAAGTGGTAGTCTCAGAAGATTGAAAAAATGTCTAAATAAATACATAAATGTAATAAATACTTTAAAGCATACATTTTTAATCATTATTGTTAGATTATAAACTGTAACATGATTTGCGATCATTATTATAAAATATAAGTTATTTAAATGTTTGTTTGTTTGGTTCTTTTAAACCATGCACACCTTACTAATTCGCTGTCAGTCAAATTTATCAAGCTGCTTTGCTCCTCAAGCTAGCAAGTGTGAAATGGGCACGTTTCTGACAAGAAAAAGACTAAAGGAACCATCCTGTCGGCCGACTGGAGAAGATGGTGCTGAAAAACCCCAAGAACTCATGGCCAACTACAATCAGAAGCTATCAGGCAGTATTTATGCTAAGTGATTGTAATAATTGATAATAATAAGATAATATTATTATAATTTTATTTTATTATCTAATAAAAGTGGTAAAGAGAACCCCTGCATAAACCTACTGGTCATGTTTTTGGGTTCAGGGAAGAAGTTGGAGTAACAGAAGAGAACCCAGGTATCCATTGGGAGAGCAAAAAAAAAGTCTAAGACATACAAAACAGTACAAATTCATAAAATATAATTTCTTATCTACTGTTTTCTTTCTTTCAGAAGTGGCTAACAATACACTATTCACCAGAATATGAACAGGTTTTTTTTAATCACCTAAATAATCTGTTAATGTGTTTAAGTGACTTAATACAACAGAAATGATCAAATTGTGTTTCATGACAGAATATTCTGTGTAGCTGTTAGTGAACATCTGATTAAAGGACTATTTATTACATGTCAATTTACTGATGATTATTCTAACTACAAAATACAGGTAGAACTTTGACTCATTAAAATGTTGTGATATTTTATTGATTCTGAATAGAAGTTTTAAAACAGGTTACAATGTAAATTGAAGTTATGGCTTTAACTGTCATTATTTTGTGTTTACAAACAGTATTATTTCAAGTTCTATAAAAGCCGTTTAATTACTGTTGTCTGTTTTGACATGCAGCTCCTGTAAGAATATAATTTCATTTCAGCAAACCGTGTTCAGAAATGGATTACATAAAGTCCGGGTCCAAAGAAAGGAGAAAGATTTCTAAAGTGAAAATCCACCTGAAGAGAAATAAAAAAACACTTCTTATTCTAAAAATGTGCAGGTAAAACTGAGTCATTTTAGAGCTACTACAGTTCATAATTCTTTAATTGACAAACTGATATTAAGTGGAACTCGGACTGAATCAAAACTTGCATCAACGCTGGATTCAACAAAGCTTTGAAAGTTAAAGTGCCCACAAGTGTGTAGTAAATAAGTAAGTGAAGTACTCACATGTGAGATCCATGACCTCTGACTCTGACATGTCAGAGATCAAGGGGTCTCTGGAAGAAACATATCTCCTCCCATCGCTGGAACTTTTGCCTTGTTTTTTTACTCCCTGCCCATCACTCTCAGCAGCCGGTCCTGGTGGGGCACTGGGCTTTGCAGTAGGGTCTGTATCTGCCTTTCCAGCATTTTCCATGGACTCTGCCTGTGAGTCCACACCAGGCTCCTTATCCAGGGGAGGAGTTAGGCTCATACTTGAAGGTGTGGTTGTGGTCTGACCAGGGACATCTGGTTTGTCCTTCCCCTCTTGATCAACTGGTTTGCTTTGGGTCGGTTGAGCCTCTGTGTCCTGTTGATGCTCTGCAGCAGACATGACCACTGGGCTGGATTCAGTGTGATCCTCTGGTGAACGCTGCATGGCTTCAGTGTCTCATGTGCAACCGTGAAATCACTTCCTTTTTTCCTAACTATAAAAAAGATACAAAACGCATTAGCATGCATGCATAGCAGTAGCTACACTGATTAAAAATCAAGGGGCTGCTTTATCCACTGGGAGACAGCTGGGACACTGGGCTTAAACCATTTGAATAACAATAGCGTACTGGTAGCTGCAGCTGGTGGACGCTGGTAAAACTGGAAGACTTTAAAATCTTTGTTTTTTGGTTTTTGCTGCAACCGTTTTAGCATGCTAAGAGCCTTCATGGATAAACTCCTCGCAAACGCATCCGATACACAGGTAACAATAGCCCGGTTAGCCGAATTCACATATTTGGGACAAAATCAGGATGCAAATCTCCGCCTCTCCCATCTGCTACGGGGCCATAGATGGTAACACTGGTTAAGCTCTTCTTCCTGCTGTTTCATAAACACACGCTCGGCCTGTAATGAGTGAGCAGGATGTAGATAAACGTTACCTGGCCCGACTCGACCGCCCAAACATCTCTGCGTCGGTTCTCACAAAGCCACCACCGAGCAGATGCAGAGCGCGCGACGTTACGTCGAACGAGAGACGCGCACGAGGGAATCATGGGATATGCAGTTTTTGTTGTTGTTTTTTTGCAAATACAAACGAATTCTTATAAATGATTCATTTTTTCATCTTTATGGTGTAAAGATTTAACATATAACACTGAAAACATCTGGATTATTTTTATCTGTTTTACAAAAACACTTTGCTAAACCTACAGTACCCTACAAAAGCAGCCTCCTCCTTGTAATAATACAGCCTCAAGGTATTTAATTTGTTATACACTAACACAAATAAATAAAACTTTGAAATTAAAGTATTAAATTAAAATACAACAACCACTTATATTAACAGCCACTTTACTACCTTTTGCTGCACCATGAAACACACAGTGGTTGCAGCAACATGTTACAAGGATATTTTTCTTTAGCAGGGGTAGATGGACAAATATATTGCAATACTGGATGTCAACCTTCTGGAGGCTTCAGAAGACTGAAGACTGCGGTAAAGGTTCGTCTTCCAGCAGGTCAATGAGTATAACACAGTGCAATGGTTTAAATCAAATCAAAGTAGTCATGTGACAGAGTGACCTAATTAATGTCCAGTCTGAAATCCAGCTGAGACTTAGGTTAGGGAATTAAAACTTCTGCTCACTGTAATGGGAAATTTTATAAAGTGTTCTTCACCCCTTTTTTGCTTCAGATTGTGTCTGATAATGAGATCATGTGTCTGGATGATCTCATCATGAGATTGGTCAAGGAGAACACCTATTATCCAATCAGGGAAATGGCCAGACCATCTCCCTTATATAACAGAGATTCACACCTATTGTCCAATCAAGTCTCTCTTCTCGGACCAGAACCTATAAAAGGAAGCTAGATCCAGTGTTGGTCAGAGCAGACTTGACAGACTCCTTTGATTCTGTACTTTTGTTCTCACCTTGCAATAAATTTCTTATTTCTTCTCATCCAGACTCTTGCTAAAGTAATTTTTTACACGACACTCACACACTATCTTTAATATCAGTTTGAGTCATTTTACAAAGAAGAATTAGCAAAGATCTAACCTCTTGGCCGAAACATTAGCTGGAGATCGGCACCAGCACCTCTCCCGAACCCACTAAGGGACAAGGATGTAAAGAAAATGGATGGATGGATAGATGAATGGATGTACACAACTGGTAGAAAATGTAGGTTTGCAGTTGAAAATGTATTATTAACAGAGTATTGAGTCTATGTATCATTTTCAGTCCACTCGCATATTAAATCAATTCATATACAACTTTGTGGATGTTCTGACAAAATCTGAAGTTAAAGCAAAGTGACTTTTCAGCTCAGTTTGGATGGACAATTTTTTATTTTGGTTTAACAAAGTACAACCATGTATTATTTTTACTTCCAGCTTCCACCTTTTCCCCATTATTTGTGTATGTCATCTTACAAACATTTACATTTCAAAGACTCTGAAGCATTTCCTACATGGTTAAAAAAACAACATTTTATCAAGAAGCTGAAATCCTATAGCAATACAAAGACAAAAAAAAAAACCTTTTGAAAGGTCTTAAACCACTATTTCTTCCTTTGGTATGGGTAACTCGCCTGTTGCGTGTTTTACGTAATGTGAGTGCAGCTTTGCCATTTCATCAAAGCCCATGTCGCATTCAATGCACTCCCATTCACAATACTTATGCTCTCTGTGCAGTTTTAGCTCCGGTTTCTCCGTCTCCCCTCCAGTCGGTGACTGTGCAGCTTCTGAGCTTGGCTGGTCCGGCTGGTCGTCGGAGTGGCGAGATTCTGAAAGCTCATAGTGATGACCAGGCTCTCCACAGTCTGAATCCTCAGAGTCGTCCTGATCCCCGTCCTCTGCCGCCGCGTATGGACTCTGCTCCTGAACTTGCATGTCTTCCTCCTTCACCTGCAACTCTTCCAGACTCGCATCCACCTCCAGCTTTTCTCCTTCGCTTATAGACGTTTCCGTTTTAATGTCTCCCGTCTCTCGATAAATCATAGAGCTCCCTGGAGGTTTGGTGGCGACCCTGCCTTCAAGTCTAACATGCTTTTGTGTGTGTCTAAACAGTTGTCTAGAACGCCAGAACCTCTTGCCACAGTGAAGGCAAACATGAGGCTTCCGTTTGTGTTGCATTTTTGGAGGACTCGCTGGTGGTTTGGCGTCGTGGATGCTTCTGTCGTCAGCTTTGTGGGTCTGCGGTCGTCGACTATGATTCTGCAAGTGTTTGTCCAGCAACCCTTCATTCAGGAAGCCCTGAGCACAGCTCAAACACCAGAACCGCCTCTCTTTGTGCAGCTCTAGGTGAGCCGTCCACGTCTTTACAGAAATGAAGACTTTGTTGCACTGATCACATTTGGGCAGATTACTGCGACCTTTGGACCTGTGAACTCTCAGATGGCTGACCAGTCGCGTTCGCCTGATGAACGACATCCCGCAGTCTGGACACTCGTACAGACGCAGGTTTGGATCAACCTGGCTCTGGATTTTTTCTTTTTCACGTGGTTTTTCATGCATCTTTTGGTGTTTCTGAAATGAAACGAGGTAGGTGTAACTCTTCCCACAAGCTGCACATGTGTATCTGGTGGGATTCACAGGATAGCGACTGCTTTGCGTCGACTGAGGTGGTTGGGTTCGTGCCGAACTGTTTGCTTCGCAACCATCCACACCGACGCTCTGGTCTTCGCACTTGTTTTCTTCATCTTGTTCTGTGGGAGCCTCGTTGTCTCTCAGCTGGGCTTCCTCCTCATCCAGTGCATGCTGGTGCAGGTGAGTCTCATAGGCGTCCATGACAGTAAACGTCAGGCCACAGTCCTCACATGTTATGTCATTCTCTTTGGCTGCAAAGAAAAGGATACAAATATATATTTAAAAAATAGATGAGTATTTCACATAAAAACTGTCCTGTCTGGTTTATCTGAATTCATTTTCCCTTATATGTTTTCAAATGAGCAATTTGTTCAACTTGAAAAGCTGTTTGACTAAAACACTAGCAGAACATTTTAAAAGAAAATCATAAACCCAGAATAAAGTAAAACTATAAGAAGGTAAAATTATTTTCTCTTATACAATGATGCTTAAATAGGGTATTGATTAATCAGTTAAGAAAAATACATGGCCTAGTTAAATGAAGCGCATACAGTCAAGCCAGCGTTGACTTAATTCTGTTTGGAAATGGGACTGGAATCTCTAAACGAATAAAACCATATAAAAGGAGTGCCAATAGTGATCCATATTCTCAGTAATTGGTGGAAAAATCATTTTTTGGGTTTACGGTAATCAAATCGTAACTGCTGACCAACTTCTCGCAGATTTCCACTGACGTGTTGATTCAAGGTTCCCCCTAATCTTTAGCTCCTTTCACAGATATTATTCCAGTCAGGATTCTGGCCAAAGGGTTAACTTTACCTGGAGTCAGAAGAAACTTGTCATGCAAATAGAAACTATTTTAATCTACCTTAGAAATGCTTTACTGGCATCTTGAAAACCAAAAATTAGAAATAACTTGATGTAATATATGTATACACACTAAACGGCTTGAATGACTATTATTAAAGATGGGTTGAATTAATTTTATAATCAGGGACTAAAATCTGAAGAGGAATCTGAACCAAGATAAGTGAAAACCGTTTGTAAAAAACAGTTTATACTGTATTACACCAATTTCCCTTCTGTGGAGTAATGTGTTCCATTTATGCAATTTAACTAAACCCATTAATAATCAACTCTAAAATAATTTCTGGACAATTAATGAAAATATATCTTTACAAAGGAGATTAATTTGATATGCTATGGCTTAAGTCAGTGGTATTCAAACTCTAAACAGCAAGTCAAAAGCCCTTAATGTCAATGTAGGTTTTTAAACTCAAAAATACAACAAAATTTATTTACTATATACATTGTACGCTGCTCAGGGAAAAACCTTAATGTACATCACTTATTAAAGTAGTTTGCTTTATGCAGGAAAGAAATCTACAAATCATTTCTAATTTAAATGTCCAAAAGAGTTTCTCACACATTCACCTTACTAAACCTAAAGCTTAAGAGATTCCCAATTGTTTATGTGGCCCCTAACCTGTTCCATAAAATTTGACAAAAGAAATCTTACCCTAAAATAAAAGAAAAAAAGTCTGCATTTACAGTCTGTGCTAACAAGCCAAATTTGAAAAAGTCTTAAAATGCATTAGGGAAAAAAATCATTCCAAGAGCAGAAATTGGCCCCTGGACCACAGTTTGGGCAACCCTGGTTCAAGGTGACCGTTTCCAGAAACAAAATGCTGGAAGAAAGGGAGAAAACAATGAACTGTTACGAATTCAGAGTTACAGAAAATAACAAATTTGATGCACAAATCTTAAAAAAAAGGGTTGTTGAGGACTGAAGATCAAGCAGAGCTCTAAATACCCAAAGATGTTAAACTATAATCACAAGAAGCAGCAGATTCCCAGCACAGGCTTTGGTATTTATCAGTGAAGATAATTTTTTTAGCAACTCCAATTTAAAAATAATTCAAAATACCTCATTACTCGGATGTTTATTTTTTTTCCTTTTTGGATTTCAGACAAACGTGAAACTGTGAGCAAACACTTCAAGGTAAATAAATGTAGAAAGAATCATCATAAACTATTCAATTTGATGAACAAATGGAGGCTGAATCAACATGACTGCAAGATTTAAACGATTTTATTTTCTTCAGTTTCTGAAACGGCAATTTATAGGGTCAAATGAAACACTGTTCATAAAGAAATGAAAATAAGAAATATATTAACTAGGTCTTTTCCATTTTACCGCGATTCAATAGAAACAACCATATTCAGGAGTAGTCTTTCCACAACAAAGAGATACATAGCTACAAAGACAAAAGATCAAACACTGAAAAATGTGCTTTAATAGACAAACTACTTCACTACTAGTTGATGGGGAAATATGTACAGCAGTACTTCATTGATTAAAACATTCACAGCATTTTAAAACAGCAGGAAATGTCTACATATAAAGTCTCAATCTATTTTATAGACCTTTGAATTAGAGTCCTTTTATTTTTATGAAGGATCTTTAAAACGTGAATGCATCAGTTCTGGCAATGTAATAATATCCATCATTCTATTTAGTTATAAACACAAATGCAAAAAGGTTGAGCAGAATTTAGACATTCATCCAGACATAAGAAGCTTATGAAAGCAGTTGTACATCCACATTTACAGTGATACTGGTCCAGTGTAAAGGAAAGCCTGAAAGTAGGGGAGTCAAAAGCATCACAAAGGTGCAACATGAAGCAAAAACACAATCTACGCTCATGCGATGCAAGATGCTGGTGAAGGAGATTCACATTCAAGGCAGATTAAAGCCGCCAGGGTCTCCGGGAGAGATGATCAAAAAAAAAAATCCAATGCGACTAAAACTCCAGGGGCAAACTGAGCAGCGGTACACCACGCTGTTGATGCACTGCACTTTGTGTTTCTGTAGCGCTGTCGGAGAATGCTTGCACGTCGACAGCCTGACTGGGTCGAGGGTGGGTGGGTTCGCTCGCGGCAGGAGGTGGGAGAAGCTTTCCTTTGCCGTCGTTGGGAGAGTTGGGTTTGAAAGGCTTTGAGGTCACAGCAGAGCTGAGCCACAGACGCACCTCACTAGGGAGGCGGCATCGCACCTGGTCGTGCCAGGCCAGGTGCTGCTGCAGCTGGCTCTCCGTCCAAAAGCCGTGGCAACACAGGGCGCAGCAGTAGGGCCGGCTCTTCGCCTTGATCTTGTGGCTTTCCAACTGCGTCTCGGTTTGGAAAGCTTTGCCACATTTATCGCACTTGAAGAGGTATTTCACGGTGTGTTCAGAAAGACGGCTCGGCAGAGGGAGAACCTCATCTGTGGCTTCAGCGGTTTCAGTCTTCTGCTTCACCTCTAAGCAAGCCCCGTTACTGGGGGGTTGCGGAGCCTCTGCAGAGCTGGGCTTTTTCCCAGAGTCAAGACACAAGGCAGGTCCAACAGAGTCTGATTGAACTTCCTTCATTTCTTTAGAATTGATCACAGAGTGCTCGGTCTGCTCCACTTCAGCCTTTAAGGCCCTTTGCTCAACATTTTCTCTCAGCATTTTGCTCTTTTTGCCCTCTGAGTGGGCCTGCCACTTATGAGCGCGAAGACCTCTCGCTTTTTCAAAAGTCATGGAGCAGAGGGGGCATTGATGAGATTTAGTCTTCAAGACAGATGACAAGGATTCACTCCCAGCGTGGCTGACGTCAGATTGTTCTGAGGCGAGAGCCGACGGCTCTCCTGGAGTTTTTCCTGACTCCAAAATCTTACGATGCTCCTTTTCATAATGAGAAGCTAAAAGTGAAACTTGCCCAAATGTCTGGTCACACTCCGGACATGAAAACTGCTTTGCAGAGCCGTTTCTCTCCAGAGCTGCATTTGGTTCTGGATCCGTTGCGGTCAAACACTGAGGATTAAAGATGCAGTGGCGCTGAAGGACGTGGCGGTTGAAGAAATGTTTCCCACATTTCTCACACTTAAAACCTTCATCCTCCGTCTTAAGACCGACGGAACTGAGAGCCTCTTCGAGTGAGGATGGCAAACATTTCTCATTTCTGTGAAACCGTTTGTGGGAGCCGAGGGCAGACTTGGTGGTGAAACGCCTTCCGCAGTCTGAACAGTGAATCAGTGCTTTACTCTGCTCGTCTTTTTTAGTTACTGTGAACACTAGAGAGATGGGTGACTTTGATTTTGCCGCTCCTTTGTTGCAGTCAGTGTGAGTTCTTTTATGAATGTTCATAGCTCCAACTGCTGAAAAACTTTTGTTACATATCTTGCACTGGTACTTCCATTTATTTGAACCTTTATCACTCCCTTTTAGGTGCTGTTCCATCTTTAGTGCACCGCTACCCCCTTTGTTTATTTGCTTGGCTATTTGTGGCATGTCGGCATCCACACCCTCGAGTTTTGCAGCATCCTTTTCAGACTGCTCCATCTTCCCTCCTCCCTCACTGCACTTACTCCTGCAAAGCTTCTGGTGAGCCCTTAAGGAGGACTTCTTGGTGAAATGTGCAAAGCACGTCTCACACTGCAGACCCTTCAGAGCTTCTGCAGTTCCCGTTGAAGACGGAGAGTGGCCGGTCTCGTAGCCGTGGCTCTTCATATGAAACTGCAGAGCTTTGGCCCGGGAGAACAGCTTTCCGCAGTCAGGGCAGGAGTACGTGTTCTTCTTCAGCTGCTCCACCTGATGCTGGAAGGACTTGGCAGGCGGTGGGAGCAACAGGTCGCTGTGCACCACCTCGTGCCTCAGCAAGCTGGAAAAAAGGCGGAAGGAGCGGCCACAGATCTCGCACTTGTGGTCGCCATTTTCGTGCTTGCGCATGTGCAGCGCCATGATGCCTTTGTGGCGGAACTTCCTGCCGCAAACGGGGCACGCCACCTTGATGGTGGAGCGCGAGCGTCCGTTGGAGTGCGAAGATCCTGAGACACCTTTCCTGAGTCTCAAATCGACGCACTCCATCTGATTCTGCTTGTGGTGAGAGTATGCCCCCAAGGACCAGAAACCCTTCTCACACTGCTCACAATGATAAATCTTTGGACCCAGAAGGGTTTTCTTTGGATTGTACCCTTTGTTACTGATAGTCTCCCTCTTTAGTGTTGTGCAGGTTTTCAAATGGTTGTACAGGCTGGCTGCATGCAAATAGGATGATGTACAATGTGGGCATTGGAACTGTTTTCTTTTGGGGTGATGTAACTGATGCGACAATAAAGCAGGTAACTCGGTGAAAACCTGATCGCAGTCACTGCACATGAAAGCGGTTTCTTCTAAGCTCGTTTCGGCCTGAATCAATGAACCACTGCTTTGTGTTTCATAAGGAAATGTGTCACAATTGTAAACTTCCTCTGACTGACCTTGAGTCTGATGTCTTCTCCTACGACCGTTGTGCCACATTCTGTGGACGCGCAGCGACGAGGGATTATTAAAACACCGATAACACTCGGGGCAACCAAATCTCTCCTCTGCAGTTTTAAGTTGGGCTTCATTCTCTATTGGCGGACTCTGCAAGCTTTGCGCAAAGTCAATCTGGACTATTTTCAAGTCCACATCCGGTTTTGAAACCAGACTTCCAGAGTATACTTCGCCGTCCTCTCGTATATCCTGATCCGACTCGCACAGCAGTTCCAGATCAGGATTTGCCTCTTGGAGACCCTCGTCTTCGGATTCACTTGCACTGATCACTTGTACGTTAAAGTCGCCCGGTTCGTAGCTCTCCATCTCTTCATCCATTTCGTTTGTCTGTTGTTCTCCACCCACATCGGTGGGGGGAATGGTTTCTGCTTTCACTGCTCCTTCCACTGAAGCCTCCACGTCCTCGCTGACTTTCTGTTCACTTTCTGATCCACGCCGAGACGGCAGAGTGGATTCTGAATGTGCCTTCTCCGTTTCTCTGAAAACGTCGGTGTGCTGGAGCTGATGGGACTGAAGCGCAGAAGCCCTGGAAAACTTCAGCCCACAATCTTTACATTCAAACGCCTTCTTTTGAAGCTGGCAGACTTGATGCTGGAACGATTTCGACGGGGTCTCGTCGCTGTGTGCTGTGCGCTGATGCCTGTAGTAGAACGTCAGAGTCATGAACTCTTTCCCACATTCCTCGCACGGGAACCTTTTTGCGGCGTTATCAGCGTGATTAGCGTGCCAGCGCTGGTGGTTGAAGAGGGCGATGTGGCCATTGAACGCCTTGTTGCACTCGCTGCAGTAAAACTCACCACAGCCCTTCTTTGGTTTTTGCTTCATCTCCTCCGGAGAGCAGAGCGCGTTACGGCTGAATCGCTGATGTGTTTTCAGCCGCATCGTGCTAGAAAAAGCTTTGCCGCACAAACATTTAAAAAGTTTGTCACCGTCTTCTTCAGTCGGATTCTCACACGGCTTTACTTGTGCTGGTGGCTCTGCCGGCTGAACCGTTTCTCCAGAGCTCCTGTTTTTCGACTTCACCAGCTTCTCTTGGTGGCAACGGCGATGAGCATCGAGAGCCGAAGCACGAGAGTAATTCCTTCCGCAGGACTCGCACTGAAACGATTTCTTTTTTAAATGTTCCAAGTCGTGAAAAACCGATTTGGAGGGCTGCCTGTGTGAGCGCTGGTGGTTGAGGAAGTGTCCAATCACTGTGTACGATTTGCCACAATCTGAGCATTCGTAGACGTGCTGCTTTGCTGCTCTGGGATTAACATCAGACCCCTTCAGAGAGATTTGATCGTGGTCCTTCATGTGTAAGTGCAGTTCGCTCATCTCAACAAATGACAGTGTACAGAAAGAGCAAAAATAAAGTGCTCCGTTGTCCTTTTCAGAGTCAAGTAAACCATCAGACTGGCTGTCTAAATGCGTGTTTTGTGGAGGATGCTGAAGGCGATGCTCCAAGTACGCAGCCTCCTCGCCGAAAGCTTCTTCGCAATCCCGACAGCAGAAAAGTTCGTCCCCTAGAAATAGAAACGGGAAAATAGGAGGTCAAAGAGACTCCTGCTTCCAAGAAAGGAATTAAAAGAATATATAACAAAACACAGGCTTAAATAATGCTTTTATTATTATTTTTACCACATTAAAGTTCACAGAAAAAAAAAAAAAAAAAAAAACACGAAATGAGACTACAGAAAATTCACATTTGTTTTAAAGAACACAAATGAACTTCTTTCAGTGTTTGACAACAGAACATTTTATTGCTTTAAACAACTACTTTTTAAAACACAAGGACAATAGAAAGAGTGACCTTAATAATGCATGTGATTATATAAAGCGAGTTTAAATACCACATTTTAAACGACAATCACTCACTTGTACTCGGTCTTAAATTTGAGTGAATCCAGCAAAACAGGGAATGTAATCATGTTTAAATGATCTTAAAAATAAATCTCTACAGAACACCAAATCTAAAAGTTCATTGTTTTCATGACTCACATGTGAAATCGATATCAATTGTGACATAAACCACCTGATGACAACACTAACAATTTAAGCCACATTTAAGTTGTTTTATTTTACCACATGAATAAAGATCAAATAATTTGATGTATTTGCTCTTTATACTGTTTATTTCCCCCCTCAAAGTTAAATAATTGGCCCATTTTAGATCACTTCCAATCAATGACCCACATGTGTCCTTTACACTTTATCAGCTGAAAGGCCCCATCAGAGAACAAAGTTGGGCCCCTTCCCATCAGCCACCAGAGGTCATCATAATTACTATAAGCTGTAATAGTGAAATGGGATCACAGAACAAGTGTGACAATAGTGATAGAGTAGAGAGAAATGACAGGAGCATAGTCTTATCTAATGAATGTCATTCAGCAGAATCTAAATCAATTTGCTTGTTTTGAAAACTTAAGATACAATAAAACAACCGTCAAGAAGATTGTGACAGAACCCAACCGGATATTATTGTGCAAAGGGAAAATTTCTGACAAACATTCAGTGAATATAGTGACAACAAATGTTTCTTAGTTGTACGTCAGTCTCTTTAAAATTCAAAAATCCTAGAGAACTAGTTGAATTCATTCCAGAATTTAACTAAATAAAATGTAGTTTTGATCCAAATTATAATGTTTTATCTCTAAGTTAACGCACATGAATTCACTAACCTTTATTTTATCTACTATAAAAGGTAGAACATTCAAAGATCATTTAATAAACTTCACGTAGTAATTTAGAAAGCTTTATTTAAGCAGATTTAGTCACGTAAAGAATATGAATAACATACAGTTTTACCCAAAATCTTTTGAAAGGCTTCAGCTGCCTCAGTCTTTAACATCTACATCTCAGATCTGATCTTGGTGCAAATTAAAAGTTCTTTGAATGCCTTCAAATTAAACCAGTGTCTTACATTTTATCTGTAATGTACTAAACATAGATAAATATATTATAAATGAGTTTTTATGACAAGCTTAACCTTGACCATGCTTTTTAGAAACATACATTTTGATTCAGGTATATGTATGCATTTTAGCATTGAAGGTTAATTAGCTGAGCAAAACACAACAACAATTCAATAGTAATAATACTGGTTGAAAAAGCACCAGGTTTCTTAAATAAAATGTAGACCTTCAGAAAGCCTGGCTAGACTAATACCGATCAATAAACCCAACATTAATAAACAACAACGTTCAGGCTTCTAGAGGCAAAATGTAAATTGGGACAAAGGGCTTGACAAAACATTGGTCTGGTATTACACGCACTGACTATCAAAACAATTATTACTGCAACAAAACTCGTCACCCCGGTAATTGTATAACGCAAGTTTGCAAATTGGTGCTATTTTTTTATTTATTTTTAACATTTAAATTGGAATATTGGTCTAAAGCGTGTGTGCTTATGATATTAGGTTAAAGTCGGTGCAGAAAAGGTAAAGATCGCAGCATGGTTGACCAACAGATCGGTCTGTTTTGTGCTGGTGTTTAATGAGCGGATACTCACTGTCAGCCGCATCCTTAGCAGATGAATCCTCGTTGTTTTCATCGTCTTTGTCGACATTGCAGGCCACGTTTTCAGCTCTGTCCTCTCCGATCTCTGCTGCAGCAGAAGTCTCGTCCATCTTGCCTTGTGTCTGTTTGCTGTCGTTAGCTACCTTTCGCTAATGTTCGTCAGGCAAGCTGCGGATTAAGTGTAGCCTCTTTAATAACACCCGAACAGCTCGGATAGGAAAAGATTAGCAGATGTTAATCCGAGCGAGAGTTTACTATAGTAGAGCGCAGAACAACTGATCACCACAATTACGCCAACTGTTAATCAACGGATTGCTATTTTACACATGCGCATTTAAGTCGGTTGTAAGCTCTTCTTCTGCTGTTTTGGTTTTTTATTTATGCACGATTAGTGCCTCCTGCTGGAGACTTAAATAACAAACAATTTTAAATACGAGTTTCATCAGTCAGGAAAAATGTTTAGGTGACTTAAGTTTTAGTTCAAATTGTTCGTTGTTCTCGTTCGTTCAAATGTTAGGTGAATATGGTTCTGTTTTTAAGAAGCATATTTTCAATGTTTGCATATTTCGTTTTGTTATCTCTGTGTTTTGTTTCCCTAACATTATCTCCATAATTCCATTCCAAATAACGTAAAGCAAAAATGCAGTTTCAATTTTGTATTTCTTTTGAAAGATTTTAGGTCAAGCTTTTATGAACCAGAAATGATTTTACTTATGGCACCTTGAGTCTACAAAATGTTAATAGAACCAGTTTCAATGTCAGATTTAGAATTAGTATGCTGATATGAGGGCATCAAGTGTTCATTGCGTCAAACGTTAAAGTGATCTTTAAATACTTTTTAAATTCACAACAAAGGTTTGAAATATATTTGATAAACAGTTGAATGTACTCATAATTGTTTACATACAATTTATTCTACCAACAGTTTAGATTCAGTAAAATCATTTTCCTCATTTCTGTGTTTTTTTTTATTATCCCAGCTTCGGTTCCATCACAAATTATTCATGGCCTTGAAATAAAAATATCTAGGTCAGTTATGTTTTTAATAATAAATGGAGTCCCAATTTAAAAAATGTTTAATAATTTGTCCTACTGAATTGGGATAAGTTTTGACTGATTATACATCTGTGAATAATTGATATAGAGGTTCAACAATAGTTCTAATTTACCAAGTATGCTTCCAATTGTAACAATTTTTGGCATTTTAAGCAGTCATTTAATTATGTATATATTTATTAAAATGTGACACTTTAGGACATTTGGGGCTCCACAAGCACCAAACTGAAAGATAAAATAGGATAAACATTCAAATAAAATAGAACTTCTCACATGTGTGAAACATAGCACCAAACAATGTTATAATCAAAGGCAGGTTTTATTTAATCCAATGTAAGGACATGATGGGAGAAACTTCCATGCTAAAACCACAGGTAGAGGTAGAAGGGTCAGTTTTGTAACCAATGAATGCACAAGAAAGGGAATAATTATTCTTTTACAAACAATATATGTGTTTATTGTACAGCAGTAAAATGTTTTCAGACTGATATTGTCCCAGTGAAGCTACTCCATTTTTAAAAACAGGGAAAATGAGAATCGGAAATTGACTAGAGCTACAGTCATGGAATGAAATGTTTGATCACAAAAATACATTTAAACACTTATAGGTGGGAATTGGTTTTATAAATATAGGTACATTTCTGTTAAATTCACACAGGATCAATTTGACTAAAGTTTAACACCAGTTTGTCTTATTGTTGGGGGTGAAAAAAGAAGACAAATCACAAATTGAAATCTGGTTTATTACAAAACTCACTTTCAAACAGTGTCATACTTTCCTAATGGTGACTAAATATTTATGATTAATTTTACTGTAAACCTTTTACATAAAAGGAGCTTTTAAATCACACATGGTTAGTCTTGTTATTGACAGTTTGCTTCAGCCAGATTCCCACAACAGTTACTGTGTTGATTGGCAAGACATTTGGACCCAGCCCATGGCTCTGTGTGCATACAAGAACTTTCTATAGCAGAGATTACACTGGTAGGCCAGCAGCTTTCATTTGTACAGTGCTTTGCAAATTATTCATATCCCTTTAATTTTTTATACTTCTTGCTACGGTACAACCACAAACGACTTATAGCATTAGGATTTTATGCTGTGAGAAAAAATGTAACCACAAAGTGGAAGGAAAATGGTGCAAAGATTTTACAAATAAACTGGTGTTCCTTGTTGACAGAGGCTTAATCAGTTACCGCCAAAAGTAATTTGGAGTAATTCATGATCCACCTTGCAGTTTTTTAATACTTTCTATCACATAAAATCCCACAAAGATGCATTTATGTTTCTGGTTGTAAAGTGTCAAAAATGCAAAAAACGTTGAGGTATAAATACTTTCGCAAGTCAATGTATGCTTTAAAAGAAATTTTACCTCATAACCCCAATCTTTTCAGCACATTTTGTGTTGCGCTGTCTTCAACAGGATGAGGTCACACTGTTTACTCTACTTTAAAAGCACAAACTAGGGCCTAGAATACCAAGACAGCAGACATGCAGACTGTACTCATAAAAGGCACACCGTATACTGTACATGGAGAAACACAGTACAAATGGTTCAAGACATGTGGACCGAACTAGAAAACCTCCTAATAAGATCTAAATCTAAACGTCATTGGCAATAAATGAAATGTAGCCTGCAGAACCTCATTAATCTGGACCGCTGGAATGATCTTAAGATGGTGAAACCAATTTAACACACGTGTACATCCTCTACTCAAACACACTGCACAGTCTTAAAAACTTTAAAATCAAATGTGCAAATTGGGCCTAGTTTCACATACGTCTCTTTTTGTGTCATTTCCATTCAAAACAGCAAAGTGTCAAATGAATGAGGTTTTACAGACAATTATAAAAACATAACTAAGTTTTGTTACTAGTGTAGAAATGTCATATCTCCCCCTGTGCATGTTGCAGGTAATGCATCTGTAGATCCAGCTCGCGGGGAAGCGAGAGCCCGCAGATCATGCACTGGAGAAGCCGCTCCGGGGGAAAAGGCAGACGGGATCCGAGTTTGTGAGGTTCGGTCTGCGGCGGGAGCTGAGGTAGGGACAGGGTCTGCGCCATATGTGGTCTCTCGGTCATGACTGGCTGTGGCGTGAAAAAGATATTCGGGTGTGGAGGTCTGGGTATCGCACCGACCGCGACAGAGTGCAGGGGGTGAGGGCCGGGCAAAGCCAGAGGAGGTAGAGGAGCGAGCGGAGGGGAGAAAAAAGGAGAAGGTTGGTTTATGATTATCTGAGCGGCCGTTGCCATTGGTTGCTGCGGCTGCAGCTCCTGACCGCCCCCTGGCTTGAGCTGGCCGGGAAGCAGAGTCTGAGGTCCGACGGAGTTGTTCTGGAAGGCCCACACTGGAGTCCCGAGCCCCTGACTGAAACGGTGAGGCTCGTACTGGATGGAGATGGGGACCTTCTGAGTGGGGGTCTGCACACTGCTCCAGCTGGGCGACACCTGTTTCTGAAATTCTTGGTTATTTACTAATTTTTCCACAGAGTTCACAGTCTTCGGAGCCCCTGGAGGCGTTTGAATGTCCCACAAGTTGTTGGCAACCCCGTGAGAAGTGGGAGCTGAAATTGGCATGGAGCTGCTTTGGTCTATCTGAGCTGAGGCGGGGGCAACTGCGAGGCCAGAGGCCCACGGCTTCTGCGGCTCGCAGCCGTTCCACGTCTTTTCTGGCTGAGTAACAGTCGAAGACATAACTGGAGGACTGCTGATGTCCCACAGCCTCTCCTCCTTCTTGGGAGGCGTGGACGGCTCGGCACCGCCCGGCCACCTTGGCAGTTGCAGGTCTTGGCTGAGCTTGCTTGGGGAACTCTGAGAATTTGTCAGTGGAGTGGGCCGGACACTCCACAGTGCTGCTCCGTCCATGTAGGAGGGGGGAACGGAGAAATCGTGCTGCAAAGAGCTCGTGGAGGCCATGGCGGTGGATGTTGGTGTGCTGTTCCATGGCGACAGTTTATGCTGCCTCTGTTGCGTCATCTCGCTAACCGCCGATGGGCTGGTTTTTTTTGGTACATGAGGGCCCAGGACAGAAGAAGTACTGTCCTTCATGTGGGAGTCCAAGTTCGGAGCCGATCCAAGACCCATTAAGGGCATATCTGGCCACCCTGGACTCCTCTGATGATGTGGCTGCGTTGGAGTGTCATATTGTGGAGGTTGAGAATGGTGCTGTGAGGGTGCAGGCGCTTCTCTACTGTCCACGCTCCACTGGAGCGTTTGGGAGTGCGGCTCAGACGGCCACGCCTCGGTCAGATGCCCTGTTTGTGAATCCACGCGTGGACGCAAGGGCTGCTGAGGCACTTGCCTGTGCAAGTCGGCGTCCCTGTGAGGTGAAACTGGGTAAAGGGTTTGTTGAGGGGCGACTATCTCTGAGACCCCGGATAGTCTCGACCACCCCCACGCTGTCCTCCCTCCTCTTTTGCCCCTGCCTCTCATCTTGGTACCGGAAGGGTAGGAGTTGTAGTGACTTAGACCCTGTTTCTTGCGAGCGTGGATCTTCTGGTGAACCAGCAGGCTGCTGAACCAGGAAAAAGATTTGTGACACTCCTCACAGCGGTGAGGCCTCTCCCCCGTGTGCGTATTCATGTGGTCGCGGAGCAAGTATGCCAAGCCAAAGCTCTTGTCACACAGCTCGCATTTGTGCGGCTTATCACCGTTATGCGACAGCATGTGTTGCTGGAGCTGGGTCTCGCTGCTGTACCCTTTACGGCAGCTGGTGCAGCGGAACGGCTTCTGCTGGTGCAGCTTCTGGTGAGTCCTCATGTTCTGAAGGAAGGCAAAGTCCTTCCCGCAATCTGGACATTTGTACGGCTTCTTGCCCGTGTGAATGATGAGATGTTGCTGCAGGTAGCTGCTGAATCTAAAACCCTTGCCACATACTTTGCACTGGTATGGCTTGTCCTTGGAATGTATTCGCATGTGCAGCTCTAACACCGAGCGGTGCCGGAATGATTTCCCGCACTCTGAACACTTGTAGGATTTAATATTTAATGCCTTCCCTTGCGTGTCATCGCTGTTTATTTGAGTAAGCTGCTTTTTTGGTGCGGCTAAGGTTTCTAAATACTGTGCAGTTGGCTTGTGGACACTTAACAGATGTCCTTTTAAACCAGGCTCATCCCGAAAAACACTGGGGCAGTGTGGGCAGGTGTGTCCCTTCTCCCAGTGTTTGTTGGGCACCACTTGATATTGAAGTAGCCTCTCTTGCTTTTCATACTCGTCCTCGTGGAACTGCATATGCGCTCTCAGGTTAGCTGCAACATAGAAGGTCTGGGGACAGAGAGGGCAGCCGAAGGTGCGTTTTATATCCTCAGTTGTATGGGTGTTCTCCTTCTCTGGATCTTTAGCTGCCTCATGTCCAGAAGTGAGAGGCTGCTTTACAGGCGGCTCACCAGATGAGTTTGTGTCTCGTAGCCTGTGCTGGCGGCAGTGCGCCTTCATGTTCTGGGCGAAAGCAAATTTTTTGCCACATTCTGGGCAGTGGAAAGGCTTCTGGCCAGTGTGTAGGTACTGGTGTTGATGGAGGAGGCTGCTGTACTTGAAAGTCTTGCCACAGATGTTGCAGAGGTGAGAACGGCTATTGTCGACATGCTTGCGCCGGTGGTCTTCCATGACGGAGTAGTGTTTGAAAGCCATGCCGCACTCTGGACACTCGTACGGTTTAAGAGCAGCGTGGGATTTCTGGTGGAAGCGCAGGGACATGATGTTTGGGAAAGTCTGGCTGCACTCTTGGCATTTAAAGGTGCACTCGCGGGAATGCATCATCATGTGCTTGGTAACAGATACTTTGAACTGGAAATCTTGGCGGCATAGAGTGCAATGGTAAGGCTTTTCTGCTGCATTGTTGCAGTCATGGTCCCTCAGTTTGCTCACTTGAGAAAAGATCCTCTTGCATTCTGCGCACTGATACCTAAACGGAGCCCGCGTTTCATCCTCCAGCTTTGTACTCTCGAGGGTCTCCTCTTTTTCTTTGTGTTGGTTCCTGTGTTTGATGAGGCTGCTGCGGTGCTGGAAGGTAAGGCCACATTCTTTGCAGGTCGGGGGCAGGAGCTCGTCCTCGTGCGCATGAAAGTGCCGGTGAAGGTTGAACATCTCACGCTGGCTAAACTTCTGGCCACACTCCTTGCACTCCCAGCGGCACTTTCTTTGTTTAGCTGAAGAATCTGCCTCTTCGTCATCATCAGCTCTGTCCTCCGTGGCGTCGACTTCACCCCGCAGGTCCTCAACTGGCAACTTCTCTGGTGAACTCTCCCCATCGTCTGTCTTTTCTGATTCTGCTTCAGCAGGAACGTCCTGCCTCGTGTTGTTAACAGTCTCAGCAACTTTGAGGTCTGAAAGACAAAAGCACACCACAGCATACAGCTTTAATGATTAATCAAACTTCACAGGATTAGAAATTGTTGCACTATCAGCAGACTTGCAGATCTAAAGCTATTTGTAGAGCTACCAGTTGGCATAATAGGAAATGAGTTGCATAATACCAGGAAAACTTTGGGAATAATTACTTTAATTGGAACTAGCCAACATTTTCCCCACTACCATCTTTTTTTTTTTCATTGTCACAATCTCTCCAACACTCTTAAGTCTCTTCTGATCTTGGTCATTCAAATCTATATCAGTTGTTGGCTTAAACAACTGCTGAATGTTCATCAATTTGGACAGTTGTATTATTGAAAAGTACAGTTTAATTCACAGTCCTTGAAATGTTAGCTGCACTAAACCTTTCAATGGAAACAGCTATTAACCCCCCCCCCCCCATCACCACTTTTAGTGCAAGGAAAAGCCCATGGAACAATTGTAACGGGGATACCGCAGTCATCCGTTTTAAGAAACGGAAAGGATCGCTTTGTGCCTGCTGAACTTTTCAAACAAGCGAGAGAAGACTGGACTGGAAAACTAAATTAAGCCTTATACAAAAAAAGATGCAGCCCCAAAGATGGAAAAAAAACAAAAAAACACAACAGTTTCTATTACACAAAGTTATTCAAAATGTAAGAAACTAACATTTTCATGTCACTTGCAAGTATGTGGCTTGTTTTAATTAAGATCAGCCGATTTAAATTCGATTCATTCTTATATTAATATAGGCTAAATAATTAAGGATAATCAAAATAGGATGATGTAAAATTGATTTGGTCGCCTGCACATAAAAAGTCGCAGAGTTTAGTATCATGGGATTAAACTGCATTTATGAACAGTTTGCATTATTTATAGATTTCTCCTGTTTAAATATTCAAATGCTCTCCAAAAAGGTCCGCAAAACTTCAGGAAAAAGAGCAACTACAAAACCCTTGCTGCACACTGTAACAGAGATGTCAATTATTATTATTATGCATTGTTTTTTTTCTTCATCACAACCATTGTGTGTACGTGTAAACATGCACACATACACCTAAGGACAATTTAGAGTGACCAATTTAGAAAGTCTATCAAACAATTCAAATATACGTTTGTTGTACTGAATATTGCAACCAAACAGTTGCTCCTGATTACACACAAATTAATATTGTGACAATTGTGATTTGATATTTTGTGCAGATGCAATCTACACAAATGAATATGATTAAACCAGGAGAGCAGCGGTGGCACAGGAGGTAGAGCGCACGACCTCTGACACACATCTTTCTCCTCATCATCGCTTTTGCCCCACAGTCACAGAATCCCTGCTCTGCTGATATTTTAGGTTTGACTCAAAAGCACTGCACAATACATGTCGTTTGTGTTTTGGCTGCTGAATGCATTATCATGCAAAACATATCTATCTGCTACAATTCCCACTGAATAAATGCTAAAGGAGTCTGGGCCTTGGTTTAATTAAACCTGGGCTTTATGCACCCAACCGTGTTCGTTTTGCTTCTGGTCGTTTCAAATCATATTAAATTTTGGTTGCAGTTCAATATTAACATTTAAAGGAGACAAAGCTATTAATAATGCATACAATATATAAAAATGATATTTATATTTCATAGAAATGACAGTATCTAGTGCTACAAATTAAACATTTAATAAAGATAGATTATTTTTCCCAAATAAATTTGATTTGAGTAGCAATCAAATAAAATTACCTTTAATATTATTAATTACACTTCAGTGTATTAGACAATATGTCCCCAACATATTATTATTGCAATATCAGTGTGTGCAATAATGTCACTACAAGTTATAGAAGTGTATTGTAAACAGACACATATCACAACTGTTATTGTCAGTAATTACCAATATTATCACCACGGCATGATTTTCTAATATGCAGCCCTAAAGTCAATCCATAGTTACATTATTAAAATCCTGAATATTGATTTTGTAGAAATTACTTTTTAGCTTTCATCCGACTCCATTTAAAATATCCATAAACTAACCAATCTTACTAGTTGTCAAAAACAGTTCAGAATTACAGTTGTAATAAAGTTTATCTTGCACATTTCCAGGAAGTCTTAAACTGCTCTAAGAAGAAATAAGAGATTTCTGAATTCTTAGGAAAATTAGTAGAAAACAAATAGTTTACTATAGGTCATAAGAAGAACTTCAAATATCTGGTGCTAATCAGTGTCTGTCTGTTATAAATTTACAAAACTAATCTTAAAGCAAAAGGCAAGTCAGTTTAAATATCTACCATAATTCAGTGCAACAGAATTGATAAGGTACACATGACTGGCTAATATTGTTATCAAGAATTGAGCTGACCAAAACCGCCACATTTATCAAGAATCGGCTACTTCTTTGGTCTTAAAGAGGAAGATTATAACTCAATGGTATTTTTGTTCCTCTATCACTTCTAAGCCAAGGTGAGAGGAGGAAGGTCAGGGACTGGCCAGTCAGTTGTAAAGTTTTGGCTAATAGATGAGTTGTGTCATTATCTAGGCAATAAGCAAACTGAGTCTTAAATTACCCAATCACCTTTTCTTCTATGACTCCTGAAAAGTCTCACGGCTGTGCATCAGATTTTAAAAAGCAGTTTTATACTTGCAACTTTGAGCTACTAGACAACTGAAGATTTCACATCAAAACGGATGGGAAATTGGACCTTTTCCTAACTCCATCCATTCTCAGGACTTTTCCATAGTTTAAGTTTCAATTCTTAACATGTTCTGGAAAAGAACCCAATTGGTTTTACACTGTCATAAATGGTTCATCCAATCTCTTCCTGGTTTATCCTGTGTTTTCGTGACTGACCACAGCGAATCGGGACAACTTAACCTCACAACTATAATCTTTGTGCCACTATTCCTGCCAACAGACACCCTAATATCTCCACAATACTACAACAAAAACATCCCAATCCTGATCTGGTGATCTCTTATCCAAACCGGCAGCTGGAAGATGGAAGGTAAACTCAGAGCTCCAGAATGTGACCAGTTTGGACGCAAATGCCACTGGACTTTTCAGTAGTGCACCTAAAAAAAAAAAAAGTAGAAAGTGGCACTAGTGTAAACAGTTAAAAGAAAAGCAAAAATTAGATGTCTACTTGTGTTCAAAAATCTGAAATGTTCAGGGGTGGGGCATCAACAGCCCGAGCCCAAAATAACTTATGAATTCAGGAGAAAATAATCATAGCTGTGCTCACAGCTATGAGCGGCGCATTGACCTACGGTACTTTAAATCTGTCATGGGTGATTTCAAAATAAACTGCAGGGATATGGGAGTCAGTCCTATGCTTGTTCATCGTTTTATTACTCTTCAAAAGCTGGTTTCAGTTTGTTTTTGTTTAAAATCTGTTTTAAAAATGGAGGTCATCGCATTTTGATTGGCTGGTGCTCTCCATGAACCGGCCTTTTTACGTCCAAACAAAATAAGACGTTTTCTCTCTCTTTTCTCAAACTGGTGCTGCGTTAGAACTGGTTTATCAGGGCTAGGCCTGGACTTTGTGACATGGTGGACACAGAAAAACAATGGCGCCAGGTATCCACCAGCACCAGGTAAGCACTGGAACTGGCTTGGTGGAAAAGGACCCTTTCAAAGTAATCACAGATCTATCTGGAAAAATGTGACCCCAGAGCATGAAGCAACCAGCACATGACTTCAGTGTGTTGTTCTTAACATATACTGGAGTCTTGTTGTGTCACAGCCATAAGTCCATAAGATTGCAGGAGATTTTAACCACTTGATATATATATCAGGGTTTCCCCCAGTGTATTATAGGCATGGCGGCCCGCCATGCCTAGCTACCCCTGCCGCCAGGCCTAGCGTTTCAGCTGTTTGGGATTCCCCTAGATAATTTCCCCTCAGAAAGCAGGCGGACATCTAGCATCACGTTCTCCACCAACATGCTGTGCGCGAACGGAGAAGGGTGACCATCGTCCGGCCCAGACGCCCCATTCCAGTCGGGAAGGCTCTCCTCGCCGACCGGAATCGGACTGTTTTGTTGACATTCTTTATGTCAACAAAATAGCTTTAGACATTTATCCGGGGAGCTTCGGCTAGAGTTACCAAGGGACCAGCACCTATACATTTAAAGCCGTGGGGTCGGTGGAAGAGAGACAGAGGCTGCAGCGGCAGCGTGTCGGTTGGTCTGTGCTAACCAGAAAGCAGTTGGGCACAATTTCGCAACACCAAAACCGTGAGTGAAACAATGACTGGTGCAGACTGCTATATATAGTACGGGGACCAATGTTTTATTATTAGACATCCATATTTGTAGTGAACGGAACAAATCATGTCCCGTTCAATACCGGATGGGTGGCAACCCTAAGTCTAGTGTCTATTCTATGCACCTTATAATGCGGTGCGCCTTATATATGAAAAAAGTTTTAAAATAGGCCATTCAGTGAAGGTGCGCCTTCTAATCCGGTGTGCCTTATAGTGTGGAAAATACGGTACTTAAATATACATTTACTCTGATATACATTTACTTGCTTGGATTAAACTTTTTCACAACTGCATTTGCAGCTCAACCGTCGTAGGATCAATAAGAACAAAGGAGTGTCTGCTGGCGTAAGTATTTGCTTTCTTTGTGTTTAGTGAATGAAAAAAATAAATCAATAACAAACGCATCCATTATGAAAACCTTTTAGCCAAGTACAGCATAATGGCAGTACCGATACAACTTCTACATCCTGAAGCCTGTCTGTTACAGTCTTACATTAGCTGAACAGATCAATATGCAATGTGTACCGTATCTGACATACATTAAAGATTTTATTTCACCTGAAAAGGCTTTTTACTAAACTGTAATCGTGTTAGACACGCTAGCACCGAGTACCGTGTATAAGTCCTAGGCACATTCAAACTCTAAACCATGAACGTCCGCCTTACCCAGCCTTGCAAGAACAATAGGCATCAGTGATCTTGTCCACAGCTATATTTATACTGAGGGTGTGAGGATCTGCTGTTTTCTTCATCGACCGCTAGCTTTTCGCTGTGACGCGCACAATGTTGGAGGCATCGCGTATCTAAAACACCTTGATGTCGTCTAAAAAAATGACATGAACTTGTTGGTTCCCCTGTCCATTGTCGTGGCTGATATTTTGTGAAAATCTGGCAGAAATACTACACTAATCGACACAGAAATACTCTGCAGAGAGTCAGTCGAAACGAAAAATGCCACGTTTAGACATAGGAGCTAAGACGTTTTTGTGAGACATGCAGTCACGTGGGACTTTCAAGGGGCGTTTCTTGGCGGAGCTTGGTAAGGTCCACAGTCCAGTTCCTTTTCTCCTTAGCACAGGTGAGATGCGTCTGACGTCGCCTCTGGTTCAGGAAAGGCTTGAAACTGGAAATGTGACATTGCTACTATTCGTGGCTCTTCTGTAATGAATTTTATTTGACAGTCCTTTCTGATGCACATTTGTTGCACACTTGTTCCTCCACTTAATTTTCTGATAATATGCTTGGATACCTAGCTTTTAAATAACCAGCTTCTTCAGCAATGACCCTACCCTCCTTGTAAAGGGTGTCAATGACTGACTTCTGGACATCTGTGAAGTCAGCAGTCATCCCCCATGATTGTGTAGCCAACTGACCCAGACTGAGAGCCCGTTTAACATCTGAAGTTTCTTTGAGTTAATTAGCTGATCAGGGTGTGTCACAATGAGCTTCAATAAATTATCTTTTTCAAGGTACTCTCGTTTTCTGAGACACTGAATTTTGGATGTTCGTTATCTGCAAGCCAAAATTATCCAAATTAATAGAAACCACGCTTTGGAATATATTGCTGTGTGATGATTCTATATAATATAGGAGTTTCACTTTCTCTGAAGGTAAATATTTCACTTGTAAGCAATATAACTTTTGTATTAATTTTCTGGTAGAACTGTTTATTTCAAATTACCCTGAAAACCAGCAATGGAGCGTTTACCTTCAGATTATATCGCCCATCTCTTATTCTGTGCAGAGCTGCAGTAGGACTACAAATTGGAAATGATTAAATCTGCAATAATCTTTTTTATTTCTGTTTGTGCACATGATAATAAACAAAATAAAGACCAACCTCCGAAAAGTAGGAAAGTAAACATTGCCACGCTGGTCAACTGCATGCATAAAGATAGAAAGTCATGATAAAAGCTGCTAGTCTACAAAGTGGGATGCTAGTTTGATTTTGCTATGAAAAATACCGCTAGCAGAGATTAGAGTCTGCACGGGAGCAGGAGGGGATAGTTTACCTCAGGTTAGCCCCAGGCTAAAGCTAACTAACGTACAACAACATTGTTGGCATACCACTTTTATCATTTTCCTTCGTCTGGCTTTTCGCCCCTTCCTCGTCGTCTTCAGTGTCTGACCAGTCGAAAGCCTGCTGCTGGCTGTCGAGGGCCTCGGCCATTTTTTCGGTGGCTGCACGGTCCTCCGGTGAGACGCATGTCGTTTTGTCTGCTGCTCCAGCAACGGACTCGAGACCAACCTCCCCAGAATGGCTGGCAACAGAGCCGCCGCCGCCGCCCGTTGCTGCCAACATCCTCGGCTCCGAGCTCACCGTTGGGGCAAACCCCGTTTTTCTCGCCCGCCGCCTCATCCGTCTGGTTCGGGCTGCATCCCGACTTCGCCGCCGCGGCCTGTTCCCCAGATGTGTCCACCTCCTCTGCGGGGGTTTTCTGTCGATTCGGAGACTTCGGGTCTGCGGCGGCCATGTTTCACCCATGCACCCCCTTGTCCGAAGCACAGAAGCGCACAAGGATCATGAAGCCAGGATTACATTTCCGGTCGGCACCTTCAAAATAAAACCCTCGTTACTGACAAACAGACGAGCTTCATTATCTAAGAAAACACATTTGAGGCTTTAAATTATACATTTCCAGTTTACTGCTGTTGTGACTTTGTTGTTGCACACACTACACGTAAAACTTTATTATAATTCACCATAACTTTTTAACTACATGGGGTCAAGTAGCAGGTCTGTCAAACAACATAACTTTATCGTATCTGTTCTGATGATTGTCCGGTTTGGTATTAATTAGTTGTAAATTAAATTATTTTAGTCAGTTTTGATTTTAATCCTGTTTCTATACTTTACTTGCACTTTTTAATGATCGCAAACGATTCAAGGACTTGGATTTATTAAATTTCTATTATGCATTTCAATTTTTTTTTTACCAAATTAAGAAACTTAGATTAATTAAAATGTAAAAAATTTATATATAAATTACTTTTTATATGCTTTAACAAATCCACAAGTGACCAATGCATTGTTTTTCTGCAGCTCATAGTTGTATTTTATTAAGTTTAGTTACATTTCATCTGACGGCATCTATCTACAAAATATAACTTGTGCAAAACTACATAGATGGCCATTTAATGCTCCTCTGTAACTATTTACAAACACGTCCATGGTACTGCATGCAAGATTATCAACAGCTGCAAGATACTAATGAATGCTTTAAAAGTCCATCATAAACACGAGCTGAAGTCTGAATCATACTGTGATGCTTACCTGTTTTTTCCCCTTATATATAGCTATATATATTTATATATATATATTCAAAAAGGCTTTAAAATATAACAATTTTATCTCAAAATGCACCTTCAGAACACAGCTTAATGTTGTCCAGACAAAACCTGGAAAAGTATAATGAAAACTATTTAAACAGAACAAGCATGTGGTGACTAGGCATGGGCCAGTTAGTAGTATCATCCAAAAAAAAAAAAAAAACACACAACATACCAGAAAAAGCATCACATTTAAGTTTTTTCCCAGCTGTAATGGCGGTTCGGCACTTCTTTAACTTCCTGCTGCACACTGCCTATCTGCTGATTTCTACACTTTTTTTCTGACACAAGAAAAAAACAATGTACCTTTTAAGACATATTTAAAAAAAATTGGAAACTTTTGTAAAATAAAAGTTTTAAGACAAATACTGATATGAATGAACAATCATTATAAATAAATCATAGTTTACCTCAACTAGTTGGTAGAGGGCCCGATTCTGCTGTCAAGTGAACCGGGGTTTTAAAAAGTTAGTTTCGAAAACTCTTTTACACACATTGCCAGAAAAAGTACTGATCGGAGGCAAAAGGGAGCTTCCCCTCCCCGACCTATTGCTGTAAGCTTAAAGAAAGACAACAGTGGTGGCTCAGGGGTGGAAGTCCGTCCCGTCCCGTCCCCGGTGGGTTGACGCCCTGTCCGTCTCAGTCGTCGAGTCCTTCTGCAACACATTTCACCAGGCGTGGCTGCTGACAGTGGTGCCATCCATCATCGTGTGAAAAACGGATTCTAGGTAAAGCGCTTTGGAGCCCTCAGACTTGATAAAGTGCTATACAATCGTAGGCCTGTCACCACAAAAGCAAAAGTCCTTAACGTCTTCCTCGTTTATAACAAAGAAACTTGTATGTTGGAAAATATTTTTGGTTACAAAAAAAAACATGGATTGTCATGGTGTGGAAACTAAATAAAAAGTGCTATTTGTTCTCCTTAAGCAAAAACTTCAGCTGACAGCTTGTTTAACTAAAAGCAATTGAACTAGGTTTCATGTCTCCTTTAAACTTTCATGTAATTACTGTGAAACTTGGTATTTTTCACTGAAGCTCATCATGAAACGAATGTCCCATTCCGGCCCATGCCTAGTGGCGACCGAATGCCCTGGATAAGAAGTGCCACCATTCTGGTTCAATGTGATTTTCTCGTTTTCCCTAACTTTGTTTCCTTTCAGTGAGGGAGCGGAAAATCCAAAAAAACACAAGCATACATTAGAAGGTACGTACAACAGCTGCAAAACTACAATTTATGGAAACAAGTGCAGATCACAAGTACTTTATGATGATGCAGCCAGTCAGGAAAACCGAGTCAGGATTGAATCTGTAAGAGCATCACCGAACTTTGCAGAGAAACATGCAAACTGAGCATCAGAGACTATAATAAGCCTTTTTTTTTCCCCTCTTGGAAAAGTTTGTAAAGTGAATCCATCGCTTTGTTGTTTAAATATTTTCTTACCACAGATCTATGCACATGTTTTTGTGGTACCGAGGGTAATGTAAAGGCCACCCTATTAACTTGAGTCTACTTCAACAAACTGCTCCAGTCCTTTCTGTAAAACAGACCTAAGTACACAATGGCTTACGGATATGGAGTGAGATGAAAAACAGGATATATAACTAGTACATTTTTACAGAAATACTGCAAGTAAAAAGAGCATCACATTTTCAAACGTCGACGTTTTTTTTTTCCCTAAAAATACATTCTCAGCGCCGTCTCCGGCGCCTGTGGTCGAGAGCTCTCCCTCGTCGCGGCCGGTGCAGGTTTCCGCTCGTGTCTGCGGCAGGGTCCGGGGGGAAAGTGCCGCGTATTTCTGGGGATGACGGTGCCGATGCTACCGCTGGCTGATTATTAGAGTGTTGGGTTACCTGCGGCTGCGATTGTAGGTGCATTTGATGCTGCTGCGTCTGCTGCAGGTGCTGTTGCTCTATGTGCTGCAGCTGCTGTGGCTGTAAGTGCTGCTGCTGCTGGCTGCTGCAGCGTTTGTGACGGGGTGCGCTTGTTGTCCGCGATGCTGCTGGGGCTGCGGTTGCTGCTGGGCTTCCAGCACTCCCAGAAGCCTTTGCAGGAGGACATTGTTTTGCTGCAGACTGATTGCTAGTGCCTCTTGTGAAGCGACGAGGGTTCTCATGTCCTGTCTGAAGCTTTCCCCGAACTCCCGCAGGCTCTTCTCCACCCGATTCCCCAGCTGAATCGCAGCCTCCCCTAAGCCTCGGAGCTCGTCTTCGAGCCATGAGCCGCGGGGCGGGGCTTCGAGGGGACCCTGCTGCGTCCCGAGTGACGGCTGGGGGCTGCTGGGCTGGGGGCTGCCGTTCAAGAAAGGAGCGCTGTAGAGAGGAGACGGCGGCAGCCATCGTTCGACGTAGGTGGGGGTCCGATTCCCAGACCCAGACCCAATCCCAGTTTGTCATCTATGCTGTTTTCCACCGCCTCACACTCGGGCTCCCCCATGTCTCTCTCACGCTCAGAAATGTCCTCCTCTTTCTCCAAAGCATCCCTGTCTGATCCGTCCACTCCTACACCTGCGTGTTGGGACCAGAAGTTACTGCAAATAAAGCTGTACAAAAAAAAAAAAAATAAAATAAAATCTGTAGTTACCTGGGTCAGAGTCAGGGAAGCAGGGGAAAATAGGTTTTGGTCTGCTGCTTTGCTTCTGCCTCTGCTGCTGGAGCCTCGGACTCGGCTGGGAGGAGCGCCCGAACATCGACGCCCCCCTGCTGGACGGCAGGTAGCAGCTGCGGTGGCGGGCGTCCGCCAGCCTGCCTCCGTTGCGCCGCTTCAGGTCGTCCCAGCGCTTCTTGACTTCTCGAAGTGTGCGCGGCACTCGGGACACGGCGTTGACCCTCTCCAGGATCCCTGCCCATATGCGCTCCCTCTCTCTCCGCCGGAGTCTCCCGGCGGGACCGAAGAGTTCGCCCTCGCACCGGGTGACTTCTGACACCAGCACCTCCAGCTCCGCTCCACTGAAACGACTCTTCCTTTTACCCGCTCCGCCGGCGGCCAGCGCCGCCGACATGGCTCTGTCTGTGGAGAAAAGCCATATTTTTATTACACTGAATAAAAAAAAAAACTTCTTCTTTTTTAAATTGTCAGACATCAATTAGAAAAAACAAAAAATTACCTAAAAAAGTTTATTTTTGTCAAACAAAACATGTTTAATTGTGTTTTAATAATCATGGATAATAAGATACCACATTTTACATAAGTGACCAATTTGCATACACAAACATCTAATGTGACATTCATTATTATATACTGTTGTTTCAAAAATTGTAATCTCTATTTACACCTATAACCAACATAAATGATATGATCTTGAACATTGGTCCACTAGGTGTAGGTCCACTATTTCGTAACTTTTATGAATCGAAGAGCTATTTAATACATATTTTCACTACATAGAATGTATCTAGTCACAAAACCACAAAACCGTATTACAACTAAATGGAACTCAGACCCCCCTCCCAATTAAAATGTGGGTTTGAGATTAATAGCTGTGTGACACAAGGAAAAATAACCTATTGGATGCAGAATAGAAGTAAGACTTTTTATAAAATAGGTCAGCCTTTTTAAGTTATATGCAAAATCTACCAGCACAGTGGATTGAGTGATGATCCTGAGAAACGAGCTGGACTCGACAGGTTTTATGAACGAATCTGATCTCATTGGTCTCTCAATCTATTTCTGATTCATATACATTTTATTTCATCCCTATAGATTACCCACCTTACCCAACCCCATCCAGTCCTTATTTGGTTGTTGTGTTATATTATTGTAAATGTATTTTACTTTCAATCAATTTGCTTTCAATATGTCTCATTGCTTGAATTGTGCGTCATTGTGTACCAGTTTTGTCTTGTCAGTTAATAGCTGTGATGTTACTACTAAAAATCTAAAATAAAATATTCTAATAACAAAACCACAAAACCTTACTTCTTGAAACATATATTAAAATACAGACATATGTCTGTCATAGCATAGAGAATTAATAAAAATAACGAAAAATACTAAAAGGCCAGCTCTTATTTATATGAAATTTGCCATTAATTTGTCCTATTCCACGCACTGCAGTATTCTTCCAACATGAACATGGATTGCTGAGTTACGTAAAAAAAAGAAAAAAGTAAATAAATAAAATATCTTCTGCATTTAGTAAACTCCAAAAACATTATAAGAACGTAGGAGCAAAGTGAAATGTGGTCATAATAATTTTAATTGAACAATTTTCTGTTGATTATATTGTTTCTGTTATAATTTGGAGTCACATCTGAAAATACAAGCCTTATAATTGACACAAAAGATTTCTAGGCATGTACTTTAGTGTAATATTTACATAAATGACTCGTTCCAACATTTTTAGATGGCTAAAATAAATTAATGTCAAAAGATGTTTCTGTTGTTAACCCTTTTGCAACAAACTGTCTTTTTAATTTTAAAGATAAACTTAACTGCATTTCAGAACAGCTTATAAAGAATGGAGAAAGAAGATTAACTTACTAGTAGCAACAAATCTTACATGCCTGACGTTAATTTCAGTTACAGTTTTCAAATCCATGGAACGTTTAATTTTACAACTGCAAACTTAAATATTGTTATTAGGATTTTATTTTTTTAGTTTATTTTATTAAGAGCTGCATAATTGTAAAGAGAAATTAAATTCAGCCTTATTTACTAAATTTTTGGCGTGCTTGAATTTAATCATCCTATTCTACCAACCGTCTTCTAGAAACACCTAATTTATAAAAAGTCCATCTTAGAGTAATTTAATCTCAGCATAAACAGTTTTTTTTAGAACATCAGTGGCTTAATTAGAGAAACATCCAGACTTTCCTCTGGTTCAATTGTAAATCTACAAACCTCTAATTTTGCTCAACCACATGAAAACACATCCCCACAGTGAACCATGATGGTGGCAGCATCATGGTGTGGAGAAAAGCTTTTCTTCAGTAGGAACAGGGAAGTTGTTCAGAGTTGACAGTCGACATGCATAGAAACAAACAAACAAACAAACAAACAACAGCGACGTCACTTTTACAAACTTACTTTGCTCAATGGTCAAAAGGTCATCCGATGACATGCCGGGTGCCATAATGTTGGGATGCACCACTACCACGTTGAAGGGAAGTCCTCCAGGTAAGGCGCTGGTCTGGTCACAGCTGTTCTCCGAGTCGTCATCCTCCCTGGGGAAGCCGTTCTCTGAGGCTGCCCCTCCAAAGGCTCCCTCCGGGGACTCCACTTTGATGTGCATGGGAGGTGATTGCTCGTACAGCAGCCCCCCCTCCTCGTAGTACTCAGTCATGGATCAGACCTGGTTTAGAGCAGAACTGACTGGCGGGCCAATTCTGGTACTGGCAGCCCCCTCCCCATTAACTGCAGCTCAAAGTTTCACGTAAAGCTTGCATTTTAACATGGCTACTGTTGCACAGACACTCTGAAGTGATTTTTTTGTTTGTTTGTTTGTTTCCTTTTCGGAAATATAAAATTTTAACTATTTTTAAATACTGTTTTAAACAGCATCCCTTTAAAAAAAAAAGTCTAAGTCATACTTGATGAATGGCAATTAAAACAATCATGTTCTCTGATTGTCCATTTATAGACACGTTACTGTCTGTTTGAGGCGCCTTCAGTGCATTTCAGCCATTCTCAGCTGCACTGTTGTGTTATTCCTCCCACACTGAGGGTGCATAAGGTGCAGGTTGAGGGCTACACGGACCCCTCCATCTGTCTGACACACAGCATCCTCCTCCAGGTGGAGACTCTCCTCCTAGATCTGAAACACAAAACAAAAACACTGCCAACAGCTGGGCTGCACGGTCACGATGCCGCTGCGTGCCATTTTAAAACGCCATTTCTCCTGCTCGGTGTCGCATCGCTGCGCATTTTTCTCTGCACAACATCCGCAATGGTTGCGCATTCCGCATACATTAAGGGCTGGTGTTGAAATGGAGCTAGCTGTTAGCCTGAGTTGCGGTGGGGGGGGGGGGAAGCAGCAGCTTTCCTGAGCGCTGTGAGCGTCGAGCCGGCCTGAGGCGGCTAGCGGGGAGGAAACGCGGTGAGTCCTACCTGAAGACGAGCCCACATGGGAGGCGAGACCAAACAACAACAATGAAAAAGGCTCCAGTTAGCAGCCGATACACAGACCCGGAGACAAGTCGCTTAATGTTTACGTCATCGGTGGGCGGCGTTCAGGAACAGTCGGCGAGAGGCTTCCAAGTTTTTGTTTTGTTTGGTTGTTTGTGTTTTTTTTTATCCGACATGTCTAAGGTTGACTAAAATTATACCTTTTTGGAACATTTGCAGTGCTTTGGGAGAAAATACCAACACCTCTTCTGTATTTTTATACTTCATTATGTCAGGACCGCAAACAGCGATGTATTTTCTGAGCTTTTTATTTGACAGACCATCACAAAATAGAACATATTAACTGGAAGAATTATTATTGTTTTCCTATACAAAAATCTGCAATGTGTGGCATGCGTTTATATTTGTTTGTCTAAGTCTAGTACATCCAAAAGTCACATAATTAGTTATTCTTTGTGTGATTTAAATTCAATGAATACGGCTGTTCTATGAATATCTCAAATATTTGTTAAAGAACAATAGTTTTAAGCAGAGTTAGATTACAAAACAGCTTTAGGAGTTTGAAGCTGGTCTAGTTTGATGGGAAGACGGATGGAGCCAAATACAAGGCAGTGTTGGGAGAAAACAGGAAGATAACACTTGGCGTGCAGTCAGACTTTATATAAAGTAATAAAGTTCCACCCAAATTCATGTTTAAAGTGACCAGATCTAATTTCAATTGAAAATGGTGGCAAAAGATGTGCACAGCTTGCAGACATCTGCTAAAAGATGTCATAATTTCAACAAAATGTGGGGACTGAATACAGAATGTCACACTTTTCAGATATGCAGCACAAATATCCACCACTTTGAGTAAGGCTTAAGACTGCAAAATGGGAAAATGGAAACAAGAACATTAAGAGCTATAAAGACTTAATTTTATACATGGTGTCATATTTATGTATGCTTATATTTATACAAAAAATATGAATAAAACAACTAAATTCTTAGAACCACTAACTAGAACAAGCAGTTCAGTCTGACACCTAGAAATATTATGTTTAAACAGAAATAAATAAAGAGTTTTCCTCTCTTCTGCTCTTGACCAGCTTGAAAATGCAGATTTCCTACATAAGGAAAGATTTTGTGATTGTTCTATGCTGCATCTGCATGTTAAAACTATTAACTTTAAATAACTATTCGAATGAAACAGCACAATTTTCACACGTCTCGTTTGATTTCTTAGAAAAGAGAAAGTAAGTTCCTGCTCTGACCAGCTGTGTTAAACATACATTGATAAGGAATCTGTCCAAAGGCAATCTCTCAAAGTACACAAGCCTGTAGGTTAAAACACTTTGGATTCTTACAAAAAATGTTAAATGACCAACAAACACAAAAATCTTGTATTTAATGAACAAAACCAACCACTTTAAGTCACTTATAGAAAAACACTGGATATTTTAACTTATTTATGTATTTTGCGGCAAGAAGCACATAAGTTGTGAACTTATCAAATATATAGAATAAATAATATTACTCAGACGAGCTTGAACATCAATTATTTAAGACTTTAAACAAATACAAAATGTTTATATTTTCTCCCTAAGATTGGATCTCCAAATGCTTAAGTTATATTTTGCAATATAAAAAGCTGCTAGATTTTGTTGTAAAAATAAAAGAAACAAGATGAGCCATTTCCAAGATTTAACTGTATCATTCAGCTGCAAAATTAAGAAAACTGTTGGAGGTAGAAATATGTTTATTAAAAAAGTTGCAAGGTTGGGTTGATGCTGAACTAATACTTAGTTTAAGCATCTGTTTGTTCAGTTTCAGCATTCAATCTTATTGGAACAGACATCTGGTGATTTGCACTCTTTAACTAAAGACAGTTTTGGAGAGGCTTGAAAGGCTCAAAATGATGTAGTTATACAGCTGTATCAGATGGAACCATAATATGTGTCAAACTGGATGAAACCATAAACATTTCCAAACAGTTGTTAGTTTTGACCCAAAACATTTACTGTCTACTAGAAACAAAGTATGAAAAGACATTTTATTTTCCACACTGAAGAATACATGTAAAGTAACAAAAGAGTTGCTTTAACTGAGAAAAGTTTTGGAATGGCAGAAGGAGGATTCATAAGTAAATTTGGCAGAATGTTTTGGGGGGTCACGTGAAAAGAAGATGTGAAAACAATCTGATAGAAAAAAAAATATACAAACCAGTGTGGTGGAAGTATTTCCCCCCAAAAAAGTGGCATGGCATGGTTAAACTGAAAACTGAAATAAAATTTAAAAAGTACTTCAACAAACATTTTTGAACGGTATACATGTTTATGAAAAAACCAAGTTGTTGCAGATTTATTTATTTATATTTTCCTTTAGTAGACTTGTTTGATTTTTCATTTGACTGTTGCAGAATGTCACTTCATGATGTAAAACGTTTCAAGTGACCCTAATTTTTCATGTGATAAAATCTGAAAAATATGACAGGAATATAAATATACATCTGAGCAACTATAGGTCTTAATATTCTTAATTTTAAGTGCACAGACATATTAAAGACTGTCAGACAAGTCAGCTTAAAAACAGGTGATATGTGGGATTCTGTGTTTGCTTTTTTATCTTCGACCAGGAGGCTTTTTCCCAGGTGAGATAATATTTAATCACTGAGCAAGTTAGATGGAAAAACCTTGAGAGAAGGGACAGATAAAGAGCGGCAAAGTCAGAGAGTTCCCCTCTATATAAACCCACTGCATCTGTTCCAGAAGTGTGTGGATTCATTAGGTGCAACCATGAAGTACTTCATTCTCTTGGCTCTTGTTGCTGCAGCTTGTAAGTTTCTGTCAAGGATTCATTTATTCTTGTATTATATTAATTTGAGGGCTTTAAAAGTCTCACACTTTGGTTTACAGATGCTGCTCCCCTTGAGGATGACAAGATCGTTGGTGGCTACGAGTGCAGGAAGAACTCTGTGCCCTACATCGCGTCTCTGAACGCTGGCTACCACTTCTGTGGAGGCTCCCTGATCTCCAGCTCCTGGGTGGTCTCCGCCGCTCACTGCTACCAGTCGTAAGTCAATCATCTGCGGACGTAGCTTCAAAAGACACTCAAAATTGCAACATTTCACAAAGCTTCAGGGTGCGTGTGCGACCTTCCTTCTCCCTGCAGTCGCATCAACGTGCGTCTCGGCGAGCACAACATCGCTATCACTGAGGGAACAGAGCAGTTCATCGACTCCTCAACGGTCATCCGACACCCCAGCTACAACAGCTACACCCTGGACAATGACATCATGCTGATCAAGCTGAGAGCCCCTGCTGGCCTGAACAGCTACGTGAGCACCGTGTCCCTGCCCTCCAGCTGCGTCAGCGCCGGCACTAGCTGTCTGATCTCTGGATGGGGAAACACCCTCAGCTCTGGATGTCAGTGCCACTTCATTTACATTCAATGCATCGTAGTTTAGTATGGAATATTTATATTTATTTATGATGCTTTAGCCAACTACCCTGATACTCTGAGGTGCGTGGATGCCCCCGTCTTGAGCGACACCAGCTGCAGGAACTCCTACCCTGGAGAGATCACCTCCAACATGATCTGCGTCGGATTCCTGGAGGGAGGCAAGGACTCCTGCCAGGTAGAACACGAACAAAAAACAGCATTTGGTAAAACAGGTACATCTTCAGAAGACTTTTAACTCATACCTTCTCTGTGTTTCAGGGTGACTCTGGTGGCCCCGTGGTCTGCAACGGTCAGCTTCAGGGCATTGTGTCTGGGGTTATGGCTGCGCCCAGGCTAACAGGCCCGGTGTCTACACCAAGGTCTGCAACTACAACAGCTGGATCCAAAACACCATGGCCTCCAACTAGATGGAGAATAAAGTCTTTGAGATCTGTCATGATGCTGAACAATCTCACAATATGACAAATAAATGGTGAAAATAATGTTCTTGTTTGTTTTATTTCCCTGGGTAAAAAAAAAATTATTTTCTAAATCCTTTTCTAAAAAAATTCCTTTTCTAAATCAGCACAAAATAAAATAGTAAATAGAAAGCTGTGATTAACAAAAGCAGCTTGCACAGTCATAGACCAAAGACAATTAAACCCAATCTGAGTAACACACAACAACTCCAACATCATCTGAGGTGGATTCCTAGAGGGAGGTACGGACCCCAACCTCGCCTTCTCTCCTCTGTGTATCATTGTCTCCAGTGGCCCCAGGGCACACAAGCTGCAGGGCAGAGTGACCTGGTGTTACAGCTGTGCCATGAGAAAAAGGTCCGGTGTTCATGGCAACGTGTGCAACTACAACACCTGGACTTGCAACTTCATGTTCTTAGACTGAGTAAAAAAAAAAAAAGTCAGCCATGGATCTGAAGAAACCTTCAATGTGACAAACAATAAATAGCTTCAATTCACATCTCTACCTTTGCTTGCTTCACTACATCCACTGTTGAGAAAGCTTACCAGTTATAAGAACTTCTCTAAATTAGTTAAATATAAAAATAAATATACTTTCTAAAATCATAAAATATTCCTCCATAATTGACTAAGCTGACTACTGATTATTTCCACTGGTAAATGACAAAGATCATCATGCCATTTATTAAAGGCACAGCCACTGACGCTCAATGTGCTTTAAGCTACGAGAAGGAAAGCTCTGCCTGTTGTCTGTATTTTTACGTCGAATGTCATTTAAGATTAGTCAGACATTTTGGTGTTTTTGAATGGTGTCCTGGTATGGATGCCATCTGGATGTTCTGATGTGCTGATGAGAAACGTCAGTGACTATAGACTGCGTTCAACCATTTTGTCAGCTAGTTGGGTACACAGTGATGCACAGTGCTTTTTTGTGGCGAGGAGTGGATGTCCACAACGAACAGTACGTTCATTTAAACACCAAGTGATTCATGACTTAAGGTATATGATCAAATTTGTGTATTGTATCATCAGAACTAGTCTATTATGTCTTGAAGACTTTGGCGAACAGAAGGTCGGGGAATTTGATCTGGGGTTGGGTGGGACTGCCAGACGGACCGGGTAAATCCTGATGAGTTGTGAGGAGGAACTGGGAACATATGGAATAGACATGGACTCTGAAAGGGGATTCCACTGCAGATGCAGTTTTCAGAGGCTGAAGGCCTCGGGTGAAGGTTACATACCTTCTTGCTCGCCTGGATTAAAAAGAAAAACAAGATCACAAGAATGTAAAACGCATCATAAATTCCTCTTGAAATTACTAAGTTTTACATCACCGCAGTACACAGTGTGGCTAAACATTACACAAACACAAAGATTTCAAACAACTCGGTGAGATACTCAGGAGCAAATACTCTTTTTACTTTAAAATAGCATGTAGAGTTGATATCAAGTATTTACAGTCGCTGTACATATAGACACACAAGCATTTTTTTTCATTTTCCATCACTAAATTAGACTTGGTGTACCTTTCAGCAATTTGGGAAAGCATTTTAAATAAAGTACTTGCAAACGGATTGTTTCTATTTGCCAGCTTCTGATTTCATTCACAACACCAGAAAAATATCTGCTAAACTCACTCAATCACCTTACTGGTATATAATCAAAAATCAGTGGAAATAAATTTAGTGAGCATAGAAAAGACCCTGTGGAGTTTGAAAGAGTTCGTGAGAACAAATGTGTCAACATCACTCCAAAGAACAATATGCCTAGCTTCTCCATATAGAACATGTCTTGATGTTAGTAGTTACTTAAAAGGCTTTTCCAGAAAACATTTAAAAAATGTTAGCAGTTTCAATACTTCGAATTTTTAATACCCTTAAATTCATAGTAGATCTCTTAGGTTGTTACTGACTGGTGTGAATCTATGTCAACGCCTCAATGCATTTAATACTTATTTTACCAACTGTATGCAAGTTATAATAAAAGCAACATCAATAAGTAATTTGTGTTGACTGAATAAAAAGATCTGAAAACTCCAGGACTTATGATTAGTATCTGATTTCTGATGAAGAGCCAAATATTAAATCTTGCAAAGTTCAAGAATCTTTACTTTGTCAGATACTTTTCAAGTCTTTTACAGAGATTCCAATAACTGTTAGTGTTGGAGTCAAGATTCCTCTCATCTTCAAGAAAATAAGTTTGATAAGCTTAAAAAAAAGACAGTTTTATGTGGAAAAAGAAACTTTATTTTTAAGACAAACTAGAGCATAAATTTATGTACAACAAAACAAAGTGTTTAAAAAAAAAACTGTATTTCATGGTTCCAAAATACTCAAGGCAACAAGACAAGGAGCATGTTCTGCGAGAGCTCAGATACAACAGCAGGTGCATGTTTGTCGGCCAGTGTACCGATCAGGACGTTATCAAATTGAAATCCATCATAATGAACATGTACAAAGTCAGTGATCAGTCTTAAAATCTTAGAAAATACTGATGAGTGTCTGTGATCAAATCACTTTTCATTTCTGATTGTTCCCAAAGAAATAAACCGAGTTCAGAAAACACCAGGTGGATGTTCAGTTCACAGTGACATTTCACGATCAATTGCACCTCTGCAACTGACTGTCAGGAAAAACATTCAGCCATCCATCAATTCAAAGTAGTACGCTTACAGAACCAGCTCATGTTATTTTAGAACACGTACATAAAACAAAACTTTCTCAAGCCATTATTAAATTCCTGATGATCAAGAGGAAGATTCTTGAGGGAGATATTATGCTTTTCCAATTTAGAGTAATTTATGCGCACCCAAACACATTCTTTAGACACAAATCCAATCCCACTATTAAATCTCTGAGTCTGGTGAGTAACTCATCTACCCAGAACTGACACACAGCTACAATTTTAGGCATACTTGAGCAATTTTAAAGTTTTATAGCTCCACATCTAAAGGTTTTCAGGTTTTCAAACTAACAGAAACTATGTTGATAAACTAAAGTAAGGCGCATATACAGAATAAACTTTAATTAGGTATGCGCTTGTCTCCATGAAAACAAAAATCTATATGACAATCTTGTGTAAAAATATCAATGTATTAAGAAAACAAACAAAATAGCATAAGAGAATATCCCCAAACAACCAAATGGGTACTTATCAGTACGGAGAAAAAAAAAGAGAGACACTTTTAAATGGCTGATAGGCCTTTCAAGAGCAACACTGTGCCCCATTTCTTTTTTGGGATGTAGAATTTTATACGTTATGAAAATGTAACTTTTTTAAAACCTCAGTACACCTTAATGGCTTTAATTGGTCCATGGCAAAAGCAGCTTTACGCCATTTTCATTCTTTTTTCCAGATCTCATGTTAAAGGGGAAGAATCCTACATGATCTAAATGTAAGCTGGTGTCTGGAGATTATCCTATGATTCCTTCAGTGTAAACTCTTAACCTCAACCTTTCAGTGGCACTGGTCTTACCTCACTGACACGCGTTTAAAATGCATTCTTTCAAACCAGGCCTCTTGCGTGGTCCATGTAATGGTGAAATAGGTCTGAGACTGCAGGAAATACAACTCCACACACAGCACACGCTAAACTGTCTGAGGAGTCTTTGTTTGATTTGCTGGTATTTTGAGTCCGGGTTGAGTTCACATGTTTTATGGGTGCAGAAGGTTTTCCAGGGCCATTTTCTTTAACTTTATTGGTGCCGATTAAATGTGTCCTGTTTGGACAATGAGTAGAATAATCTACGTCTAAAGGTTGCATTTGAGGGTTTAGATCTGGGTGCTTTTGTGAAGAGTATAAAACAGAGCTAGATCTGCCAGCAGAGGGTGCAAATTCGCTAGGTGGGGCAATTTTGGCTCTCGACTGAGAACTGTGAGAGTCAGTGAGCAACTCTAAATTGGGTTCCTTGCGTAGGTCTAGCACTGACGAATGGCAGAGCTGATGGGTGAACAGCAGATCAAGAGTCCCAAAGCTACATGTGCACTGCTCGCACTGATAAGGCAGTGAAACTTTCTTCGGCCTCTCTTTGATCCAGTGGTAGTCGGGGTGTTGGTTCATGTGCTCTCTGTAAGAACTGGCGAATCGGAAACCCTGCCCGCACCGGGGACACGTGAAACGGCCGCTTGGCTGCCGATGGACCCTCTGGTGAAGCCACAGTTTCTTCCAGCTTCCCAGCGTCTTTCCGCACTGGGTACAGGGGAATGTCTGGTTGGGAGAATGGGTGAGCATGTGGGCCCGGAGCCTGCCCATGTGCCGAAACTGACGCCCACAGCTCGGACACAAGTACTTCCTGGGATCGGATCTGTTATCCAACTTGTTTAGCTTCGAGGCGACATACGAGACGGGAAGAGCTGGGCTCACTGGGATCTGGAGCGGCTTGCTTAAGTGAGCGGGGCGTCTTTTGCGAACAACGCCTCGCTGTTTTTTCTGGGGTTTAAAATCCGAAGGCGCGACACGAGGTGGACTGTTGCATTTCGAAGTGCTATGCGAAGGCACTCTGTAACGAATCATTGACATCATCTCCTCCTCCTTTATCGAGCAGAACACGTTCCTTTCCGCCGCGCACCGAGTCCGGTGGGCTTCGAAGTCAGACATCACGCTGAACAGCTTGTCGCAATACAAGCAGCGGAACAGCTTGGTGCCCGTGTGCTCCTTCATGTGATTGTTGAAGTTCTGCAGGTGTTCGAAAACATTCTTGCAGATGTAGCACGTGTACGTCAGCAGCGGCTTTATGCGTCTGTTGGCTTGGGAGTCGTTGTTGCTGCTGCTGCTGCTGCTTACCGGTTTGCACGGGTGATTTTTGGCGTTGCTGTAGTGGGAGAAGGACTTCTCGCAGCGGGTGCAGTTGTAGCGCTTCACAGTCCAGTGCGTCAGCTCGTGCACCCGGAGAAAATAAGACTGCCCGAAAGCTCTGCCGCATATGTCACACTTGTAGGGCTTCTCTCCCGTGTGGATGCGGACGTGTCGTTTGAGGGCGGACTGGAACGGGAACGTCTTGCCGCAGTACTGGCATGTTTTGCAGCTTTTTTTCTCCTCGGATTCATTCTGAATTTCCTGGGCACTCCCGATGCTTCTGGGTTGGCTTACATTTTCTACTCTCCTGTCGGGATAAAAAAGGGCCGGCTCGTTCAGCCCCTCTGTGTGTGTCTCCATATGAGCGGTGAACTGCGAGATGGAGACTCTGATTTTGCACAGCTGGCATTTTTGATACATGTTGTTCTTTAGGTGCATCTTGAGATGGAGATTCAGGTTGGAGTTTTTGGTAAAACCTTTCCCACATTCTGTGCATTTGAAGGGCCTCTCTCCTGTGTGAATGCGCTGATGGACGATCAACTGAGACAGAAATTTAAACAGACGGCTGCAGTAACCGCATTTTAGCATGTTTTTGCCCCCTTTTTTAACGTAAATGATATTATCGTTGACATCTGAGTTGGGTTCTGTCTTCACATTGCCACAGTCAGGTTTCTGTTCAACTTCGGGGGTAGCCTCCTGTTTTTCTACATGGGTGTTGCTTGTGGGAACTTTAAAAACTCTTCTCTTTCTTTTGCCACCTTTCTTACACCTGTAGACTGTATGAGCCCTGCTTGGTAATGTAACTGAGGTGTCTGCACTGTTTTGAGAGGCATGACTATCTGACACAGGAGGTAAAGCATTAACCTCCATCTCAATATCCTCAGATTTCACAGTTATAGGTTGTAGTGTTTTGTCAGAGGATGATTCTAAAGCCATGCCAGACGTTTCTGCTCTCTGCACCTCTGCAGAGAGCAGATGATCTGGATGATCAGATGAATTAGGCATTTGCAACTGAGACTCCTCTCTGCCATTTGTCCTAGAGGACTTCTTTATATCAGAGTCTTCCGTTTGAGAGGGATCTAACAAGTCTAATCTGTTCGGATCCTCTCCAGGACTCTTCTCGGGCTCTGGAAAGGATTGCAACTGTTGTACTAAAGGCTCATCAGCATTACTGTTCCCATCAGTCTCCTGTTTATCAGCACTGTGTTCCACCTGTTTGTCTGTCTCTGCTTCCCCTGCCTCATTGCTCAACACTGGTGAAGCCTCTGTGGAATCATTCAACTTTGCCACTTTGGCTGGAACGTTCTCATTAACCAGAGGCTTAGTCCTTCTTCTCCTCCTAATGCCATGATTGTATATCGGGTTACTGTTGTCTGTAGAAGTCCCCTCTGTTATCCTTATGTCAGTATTGCTGTCAGAGTTTCCGTTCTCCATTGCAGGGTGTTGCTCTCCTCTACTCCTCAGGGTCCATCCGAGGTTATTAGATTGACGGGGTGTGGGTAGCTTTGGAGCAGTTTGTTGCGAAGCTGCAGATTCTGATTTTTTTGGCCGTCCTCTTCTTCTTACCTGCAACGTGACCTCGCCATCTACTTTGTCACTCAGGACGGCGTCCGGACCTGATTTCTCATCTTGAGATGATCCACTGATTATATGACGGTCTGAATCACCAGTGATGTGGTTGACTGAAGCTGCTGACAAAGCTTTTGTGGTGCTGACGTCCTCATGCTGCTCTGTATCACAACTAGCAGCCTCTGAATCCTTTTTCTCTTCAGTCAAAGTCTGTTTGCCTTTAGCGTGCCTCCCACGTTTTCGTTTGGCCCTTTTCTTATATGTTGGAGAGTTCACAGAGGTCAGCTGAGGTCCACTGTCCATCCCCACTTGTGACAACGCGTCCTCACTTGGCTGACATTTTAGGTCTGCAGTTGTGGAGCTCGTATGGTCGTCAGCCTCCATGTGTTCTGACGCTCTTAGAGCAGACTGATTCAGGTCTGTCGCACTCATGTCCTCTCCGCACCTCTCACCAGCAGGTGTCTGTTGAATAATGAGGGAAAAGAGGCTTTAATGTACAAGTGTTTGGTTGGAAAACTCTCCAAAAAAATTAAGCAAATGTATGATGCACTTTAATGTTTCTCAAGCGACTACAACATGCAGATAAACAGGTTAGCTAATAATGCAAAGCCACGCAAAAGGCTTGATCGCACCCGGGCATTTCACAATCTGCCACACATTGCAACCAGAAAACACAATGTATTTATCCACATTTAGGCTCTGTCCACACTGGAACATTTTTTTTTCCTAAAATGAGAATTATTTTTAGCATTTGTGCTCCATATCTAAAGGGAAACTGCTGCAGAACCTCAATAAAGGTTTTACAAAAAACTCCATTCATACTTCGTTGTTCCCTATTCTTCTTATTTTGTTCTTTCACTGTGCTTAGAGCCAACCTCAGATAAGACCTTAATATAATAAGCAACACTACATGGTGGCAGCAGCACCATGCTGTGGGGATCCATTTTTTCCCAGCAGAAGCAACTAAGTTTTTTTTTTTTAAAGCTGACAGAAATATGGATAAGGCTACAAAGAAAGTAAACTTGTTAGAAGCAACAAGTGTTGAGACCGGAGCGGATATTCACATTCCAGCACTGCATTGACTTAAATATCAAGCCAGAGCTACAACTGAATGGTTTACATAAAAGCATATTTATGTGTTAAAATGGCCCAGTCAAAGTTCAGATATAAATCTAATTGAAATTGTGTGTGAAATATTGAAAACTGCTCTTGGTCATTTCAAAATACTTTAGAATGCAATTCCAGGGAAAGGTGATTCTAAAAAATACTGACTTGAGGTGAATATAAATGCAATGAGCGCTACACCTTTTGGATCTCTAATTCTAAAAAAAAAAAAAGGCATCTCTGCTTCAATTTCACAATTACACAATACCGTTAGCTGGTATTGCACATAAAAACCCTATGAAATGTTAGTGTTTGAGGATAAAATATTTAAATGTTCAAAGGGTATGAATACTTTTGCAGGGTCCCATACTTGGGACTGTGAGATAAAATGGTTTACTTTAAAATTAAAACTGTAGACATGTGCTGCTAAAACTGGCGAGTTTTCAACATCAACACTTTCTTATAACCCTTGCTTTCCATGCACTTTTTTTTTTCCTTCAGTGGCTACCTGCTTGCAGTCTGATGGAGCGTTAACAAAACTGCAGGGGGAGCTTGTAGACGTTAAATCAGATTCTGTAGTTTGATCACCACTTCCTTTGCCGAACGACATTTTGGTCCCCATGGCAAAAGGTCTGCAGGGAAGAAAACGACAAACAAGCAGTGATGCGAAATGCAAGAACAACATAATCGTAATGTCTGACATCAATATGTAGCATTTACAGCAAAAAAAGCATGGAAAACGTGACGCAGTGGTGGTTTGTTTCAACAGCTCAGAAGTGGTTTTTTGCATTTTGCTCGAATGAAGATGATAAACAAGGACGGGCATCATCGTTCATGGTGGTATAAATCTGAAGCAGACAAAGGACTCTTCATTGCATATCAGTTAGGGCTGTAGTGATACAATAATCTCATGATACGATACGATACACGATATTCTGCCCACGATACAATATATATTGCGATATTCCGCAAACGATACAATTCAATACACTTTTGCGATTTTCTGATTTAGAGGGACAGAGTGATTTTGATGTTATTTTGTGACTGTTATAGTTGGATTGAATTAATTTAACTGAAAACTGACTAAAAGCACCAACTACACAATACCTGGCTCTGGTTGGACACGGACTTAAAGTCGACTGCTGGACAAAATGAATCAAAGAAGTGGTGAGAAAACATGTTTCTTTTAATTGAAACAGTACAAACTGTAGCTGACATGCATTAGTAAAGTAAATAAAGTGAACCAAGTACCTGCTGTGAATAGTTTGATACCTTTTTAACCTTAACACTTAACATCTGAAGGAATCACTCTAAGCCAGATGACCTGATGCGAAGCAAGCAATGAGTGAGAAAGGTGACAGTTGGATGTTACGATACTTGCAGATGAATATCGATTTTTTTCTAGGAAAGAAAATATCAATATATATCGCGATATTGATATTATTATGTAGCCCTAATATCAGTAGGGGAAAATATAAAATATACTATTCTATAAATCTGTGGAGGTTACAATTTTTACTTAAAAATGAACAACGTTCAATGTAACTTATTTGCTGTATGCGATATCCACTAGCGGCAACATTAAAAACACTGAAAGCATCAGGTGCTCTGAGAAATTGTCTGAGGACAATTTTGAGTTAGACTGATCAGTAATCAGCAAACTGGAAAACAAAACGTACTTCTTCTTACAATAAGTCAGAGGTAACTTTGAAAATAGCTCTTTCTAGTGCACGAGTTGCTGCTGAGGGAAAACTAGTGAACTGAGGTTATAACATGTAGTAACTCATGAAGCAGATGCATCAAACCAGTGTGCTGAAGCATGGTTTGGTTACGTGAATGCTGCTTTGGATCCGTCTTCTTTTGGGTCAATCATGTGAGAAAAAAAAGTGTGTCACTGAGTGGATTGTCCGTACTGTATGGTGTTCAGTTCTCCAAACTTGTCAGTCAATCCCAGCATTTGTTTTAATTAATGCTTTGAGAGAGAGAGAGAGAGAGAGAGAATGTGGGTCATTTTACAGAAATTTTATGTTACTATGAGCAAATCACTGTTACTCATAAAGTTAATTAAAACAACTATTTTTGCTCATTCTATAGGACATGAATAAAATTGGCATTGGCAGATCAGTAATCATTTCTCATCAGTGCACCTCTAAATGTTTCATTTAGAGGCGCACGAGAGATGTGCTGTAACAAAAACACAGCCAAGTGTTCAAAGCACTGCATATGATCAATAAATACAAAAACATACATGGGGGAAACTGCATGTCCGGATGTAGAAGCTGCTGTTCACATCAGCCCGCTCTTCTCCTCCATTCAACATCTGATGGAGACTTTCTGACTCACAATGACTTTGTGTCTGTGCCTCATATTTAACCCCACTTATGCCGATCAGACAAAATGGGACAAACTTGTTTCCCAAGCCTTTTTGTGACGTTTCACCCCTGCACCCAGACACCAGTTGACATTAGAAACTAACAAGCAGCGTGACCAACAGTGAATGTGAGGCGTCTATGGTTCTGTAGGCCAGTTAGCTAGCTCGGTTTTCTAAAACAGGCCAACCGCACCAACCCGTTAACCCCGGCGTCTACTGGCAAAACTTTGTTTATAAGCAATAAGGAGTGAGTGAATCATTTTACAGCTGCGGTTCGTGGAGTTTGATGGGTGGTAATAAACACAAAGTGCCTGCCTTACACCGCATTGCCTGCGTGGGGTAAAACCACGTCGGGATTGGTTTCTGCGTCTCGTGCACGAACCGTTGCTCCGCTAACTAGCTAGCTAGCACTAGCTAACTCAAACCCGGCTCTCTCTCTGAGGCTGTTTGGAAACTTTCTGCAGTGTAACAGTGACTCAGACACGGGGTTGCACACGGGAACCAGGCTTTACCTTCTTTTCGGGCCAGTTTTCTGCAATACGGCACTCGTTATCCATGCACAAAGCAGCCAGACTTAATGCTAATAGCGCTGTGTGGGTTAACAGAGCGTCTACTTCCCGTTCCGTCGGAAATAGGACTATTCTCCTAAAGGACTAGCAAAAACTGCACAAACTCCCAAGATGTTTCCTCAGTAATGAGGAACACTACAACAGGCTCTTGAACAGCATACACTAATATGTTTTACTTTGAATATATTCCCTAACATTTTAAATGTTCACTGGGTCTGAATAAACCGAACGCCTGATATAGAGTTTAAACTGAGATTTATGGTATTTAAAGTTTTGGTGTGACGTTTGCCTACGCTCATCACACACATGAGTTTAGCCTCTCAATTTTACATTGGAAACATTAATTTCTTACAACGTGGAATTAAAAACAACAGAATAAAACAAGAATTGTGTATAACTCGTGTGAACAAGTATTTTTCCTTCTCCAGTTTTTTCTGTTTTTGTTTTCGTCACATATATCATAAAATATTACAACCTAAATAGTGACAAAATGCTGTTTTGTTCGCTTTTTTTTCTCCCGGCACCTCATGTTGTTCACCAAATTTCTAATTGTATTTCCAAACAGCCCAACTTTTCCGTTATTACAATATTAAACTGAAGAAACGAAGTTATACAAGCGCCAGCTCTCCGAATGTAATTTATTTGGCATCTACACTGGCGCTTGTTGTGTAACGGTGCAGTCTGTGAATGCCTCATTAACGCATTGACGACCATCTACTTTGGTAAATCACAATAGGTTTTTTTATTTCAAGCTACTCCCTCTGCTGGAGAACTTTTGTAATTGGGTTGGGGTTAGTCCGAAATGTGAGCGAACAAGAGCATCAATTACTACTCTCACTTTAAAGGTTTAAGCACTTAAATAATTTATTATAAACATAGTTTTTAAAAATTAACAGGTTATATTTGTTGAAAGATATTTCTGAACATTTGACAACAAAACGTTTCTCTATTTGCGTTTTATTACCTGCCTGTTTCTCAAGGTACAACACTGCTGATGTTTACTTCGAAGTCGGAATTTTGGAAAATATCCATTTCACTATTTCGACAAATTTAGATTAACTGTGTACAAACAGTTAAGCCCAAAATTATTCATGTCTGTAAGAAATGAATGATCATGTGATGGAGTATGTTTGACAGCAAATGAAACACTCAAAGGATGAAACTGTAAAAAAAAATGTTTATTTACATTTTGATGATAAACGGCATGACAATGATTATCTATACCCTTTATAATAATCCATTTTTATGGCATTCATTGGCATTCCAGCAATGAGGAGCGTTTTGCATGTTCCCAAAGGTAATCTTTGGTGATGAGCCTCAAGTCATTGGGGTCTGAGGGGCTTCTGCCATCACCCTAACCAAAAGTATTCCCCACAAATCCCACTCAAATTGGGCGATGGCTGGCCCACTCCAAACTGGTAGAAGTACTTCAAGTCAGAGGAAGCGTGTTGGCAAAATGAAAATTCTTTGTGCTTAAATCTGCCAGCGGTACGAATAATTTTGGGCTTGTCTGTATCATGTTTTTATTAGAAAGCCTTGGCAGTACAAGTTGCATATTTCCAAGAAGGAAAAAAAAAAAGAAAAACAAGTTTGAAAATATACTTTATTACATCATATACTGTATTCATAAACTCCGACAAAGCTGGTAGGAACACACAAAGAATAAGGATTTCAGTCCCTCAGCTTCAACAACAAACTCACCTGACTAAAAACCCGATTTAAAAAAAAAACAAAACTCTTACACAGTACCTGGTTTCCCCATTACAGTGGACAAACCACGCACACATATCATGAAGCTGAACTTAATTTACACAAATTCCCATTTCGAGAGGGAGCAACTTCAAACTCCTGAACCATCTACATGAACATTTACTTTATTAGAAAAACATAGCTGGCTTATGAAAGAAGCATTTGAACCACAGTTCCCTACTCCTAAAGCAGTTTGAGGAAAGCTCAGAAGCATGTAGTCCCTGTGTGATGAAATACGTCGATTCTTGGCAGTCAACATAAAACAGTGACATGCAAACGTAATGCGCCACACTACACTACTAGTCAACTCTTTATGGGGACTGATGAGGTCACTTGATAGATCACCTCGGCTGGCTTTTCAGGTCCACTCTCGACAATGAAACAGTCATCATCGGACTCTGCTCCTGCGCCTCCGTTGACTGGGATCGACGCCTTCCCCTTGTCCAGGCTGACCGGCGTGTGTTGGGGCTTCTTTGTGCTGGCAACGGGGGAAAATCCCAGCTTTCTGTCACCGTTCATTTGCGGGGCGCTTGGTGTTACCTTCACAATTCTGTAATCTCGTTTGCCCCAATCATGTGCTTCGCCATGAACTCCTGGGCCTTGACGCACTTGTGCCTCTGGAGCCGCTGGGCGCTTTCAAACGGAAGATGACAGACCCGACAGGAGAAGTTGCTCTGCGACGAGGGGTCCTCAGACGCCGTCTGCGCCGCGGCAGGACCGATGCGATCCCTCTGAGCGCCTGGACTGAACGCGCCGGTGTTTGGAGTCTTCGCTGTGATGGAAACACCAGAGTAAAGCTTGGACGCAGTGGCATTCTGACTCTTCAACTGCAAAGGAGCAGTGATGTTCGGTACTCTGTTGGTGTAATTGTTGTATGTTCTGATGTTCAGGTTCTTCTTTGCGACCGCGGCCAGAAGTGGCCGACTTCTCTTTCCAGCTGCACTTGGATTTTGGTTTTCCAGCTGCTGAGCGAAAGCAACCTGAGGCAGACGGGAAGGCTGATTCTTTTTAGGACTGGCTCCACTTCGGGGCTTGTAACTCAACGGTCTCGCGGTGATGAGTCGATACTTGCTCTGATTGTTGGAGTTGCAAACGTGAAATCGAGGCACTAGCTTTTTGCTCGACAGCAGCAACCCGCATCCTATGCAGCCGGAGACTTTATCTGCCACATGCATGCTGTGGTGGGAGACAAGGGCCACCTTTGACATGAACCCCTGCTCACATTTACCGCAAGTGTATGGCTGTGTCTTTCTGAGATCTGTCATTGTTTGCAAAAGTACAACGGGCTGATAAAGCGTCCAAAGGTCCACGGTTGGTGCACCAACATCTGCAAAGATGTTCTGCACGGCTGCAACTTGGGGGACAGGATTTGACAGCAACTCAGGCACTTGTGGGATCTGCGCCGCTTGTGTAGGAAAACAAGAAACGAGACCTGAAGTATTGGGTACTTGAAGTTTTGAAACTGAGGGTACACTCCCCTCATTAGGCGCCTTCCAGACAACCTCACCATCTTGCAACCTTTTCAGCTTCTCCTCCTCTTCCCTGTACTTCTCGATCCTTCGCTTCCGGATGGTTTTATGATCGAGCACTTGATGCCCAGGTTCGTGTGTAGTGCTGTGCTCCAGCATGTCTTTGTACTCGGTGAACTCCGTTCCACAGGAGCAGATGAAACTCGCCAGGGGACACATGTGCTCCTCAAGGCATTTCTGATTGGCAAAGATCTGCTCGCAGCTGAAGCAGAAGTGGCCCGAGTTTGTCAGGTCTATGGTGTTGCTATCCTCGAGGATGCTCTGCAGGATTTTTCTCTTGCGCTCCATGATCAGGCTGGGCATATGTGCGCGATCACAGCTGATGCGGAGTCTGCAAGAACACCTTTCCTGTAAAGTCAAACAGATAATTAATGCACGTCACAAATAACAACGCAGCTTTAGTCTGCATCTTTTGCTTTTTAAGTTACACAATCATGAAAAATATTTCCCCCATATATATTATTTTTTTACTTTTTTGCTCATTTGTTACGCATGTTTAGCTTACCGTATTTTCTGCACTATAAGGTGCACCGGATAAGATAAGATTTTCTGATAAGATTTTCTTTACTCCACCATATACTGTAGTTGGGTTGTTAAAGTTCACTTAACCTTAAGTAAAAGAATAACTCGGAGAGAGAACACATGCTTCCTTAACCTAGGTAATGTTCATATTAAGTCAAAGATTTTTTTTAACAATTTCTATGTTTATTTTCACCGGTTCAGTGAAATATTTCAGGTTTTAAAGTAAATTCATGAACATAAATGAAACCAAAATTGTGGCTTTTTTAAACACAGTAACCATGTTTTGAAACCCACACACATGATTTTAGGTCATTTAATTCTTCTTTTATTAAAATTGTCTGTTTTGACACACAAAATAGGGCTGCACAACATATTGCATGTTTATTGTTACAATAAAAAAATATATGCTAAATGAGAAGAACTGTTTGGACTGCATTAAATGTTTGCCAACTATTTAAGAGTAGTCCATCTATGCCCATAATACATTTGGTGACACTTGTTGAACCATCCATCCATTGTTCACCCTGTGATTCCTCGTAGGTGGGGCTGGTGCCCATCTCCAGCAGTAATTGGGGTGAGAAGTGGAGTTTGTTGTTTAACGTAGCATAAAAATGTTAAAGAATTGGTAAGGTGGCAGAGTAATATAAAGGAAATCGAAAGTAAGTTGTTTTAATACCAAGACAATCAACTAAAAGCACCGTTTTCAATAAAGCTTTGTTGGAAATAGTTGTATATTTTTCAGTAGCTGGATGGACTCAAGTATCTGGGATCCTTGCTCTAAATAAATCTTGCACCTGGTTTTAGATACATTTTAGTTGTATTTTATCGTTGTTTCATAATATTGTGCAGACCCAAAAACATTTGGGTTTTTGTCATTTTTTGGAAAAATGACAAAAACCCACCATACTTACTTATTTCCTGTTTTCTAACACACATTCTAGACCATTGCTTGTATTCGTATTTCAATACATCTTTGCGGTTGAGTTAATTGGAGATTAGAAAAATACACGTCCCTGATCTTAATGTCCATTGCCTTCTCCCTTCCTATGTTTTTTCTACACAAAAAACATAGGAAATATGACCAAATATCAACAGTAGCTCCAGCGGATTCCTTTCTTTGGTTCCAGCTCTGTCACTTAGATCTTTCTTTAAAAATAAAACTTAAAAATACTAAATTCAGTGCTAGGTAAAACTGGGAAACATTAATTTTCAATGATAGTTTCACTATCATTTTCCCGCTACTTACAAAAATGCAAAAATGAATATTCAAGATAATAAAGGATTAATAATTGCGCAAAATGGCTTTGAGTACTTTTCTAAATATGATGTTGCATATCATCCAAAAAGATTATATAACTCACCAACATCGAATGAACTATTCGCCCAAATAATTACAATGTACTAAACAGGCTTCAATTATAAAAGATGGAACAACTGGAGTCCTAACAAGGTATTTGAACATAATTCGCTGTAAAAACGCGAAAAAAAAGAAAATCCTGCAACATTAAACACGTTTAATCGACTCACCGCCTTACTTTGTTAAACGCGGGCTTGTCTTGCTATTAGCCTACAATGCTAACATTAGCATCAAACAGACCACGGATGCTACCACCGCCTTACCTTCAGATTAACGTCAATCAAAAATGTGTCATATCTTTGGGTTGAAACAGTAAAAAAGCTTGTCCTCTGTTGTTTCCGGAGACAGTAAGAACTTGGCCCACTTGCCGGTACTACACGCGAACAAGTAGCAGATAGTTAGCCCTCCAAATCAATCCGAATAATAAGAGAGGTGGGGGGGGTGAAAAGTATTTTCTTCTACATTCACATCCGGGGTTTCTTGCCTTTACCGCCCCCTATCTGCTGGAGAACTTCCTCCTTTTTTCATGGGTGACTTGTGACTGAGAAAACGTGTCTCAATACTGTAAAGCATACTTTGGTAACACAAAACCTGAGGAAATTTTTATTTTTGACGTCATCCACTAACTAAATAAAATGAGGTATAATTATAAGCCTTTCAAAAGAATCTAAAAAATGTTCCATATAATTTCCAATCATTGAAAACCTTTCATATCCATAACAAATGAAGGTGTAAGAAATGGTTGTTGATATATCTGTACTACATCTAGATTTTCTTTTACCCACTTTAAATATAAATATATAGGTAAATGTAAAATTTAAAATTTTGTCATGTACCTTTCCGTTTCACTTCATTGTGAAATCGTCCGTTGGTCTATCACATAAAAATTGAACAATTTACAGGATATAAATACTTTTGTAGAATTGTGCAATATCTTATTTTTTCTACTTTTTGTATCTTTGAAAAAAAATCTAATTTTAGCTCTTTTTGAACCAACCTTTGCACAATGCGAGTTGTAATTAGCAGCAAAAATGTTGAAACGCAGAGTGGGTTTTCGCTTGACTAAAAATTATTTTTTATCAAATTGTCTCAAATTTGGGAAACCAATAAATATTACTGTCTTTAGCTGATGATGCAAAAGGGAATGGAAAAAAAGGAAATTGAAGTAAGTTTTATTTTGGTTATCCAACACATTCACTTGACCAACGTATCTGCATAGGATGCTATTTTACGAGTCAACATTTTTTTTAGTAAACACTTATCCCAGTATGCTAAAGCAGACAAATAAGTCACTGGTTTTCATACAAAACCTAACATGAATGCTTTATAAATAATGTCCCAATGTGTGTTCCATTTAATCTTAAGGCAACACAACCTAGACAATAGAAAAACTAATTATTACTTCCAGAGCTCAGTAAGGTGTCTTCCCATCACACAAAACTGTGTAAAAATATAATTTGAATGTGTGTGAATTACATTGCAAATACCAGACAATTTCATTTTTCATGTCACCCAAATATACATTTTTAGTACAGGCAACATTCAGGGGACTTACTGTTAAAGGCATGTTGAACACGTAGATTACAAATTTCAAATGAAGTTAACACGTTTGGCTTCTAATTTTGCAACCGAGATTGAGCATGTTTAGTGTTTCACATTAAACTCCTAAACCACATTTTTAACTATTCAAAACATGAATTATTCCATCTACAAAATTCAAATTTAAAGACCTGACACTTTGTAATGAAGACAGTGAAGTACATTCATCTTTTCTAATGCATCTTTATTACCGCTCCACACATTTTAAGGATACAAATCTTAAGGGGAAGGAAAAAAAAAAAAATCAAAATACATGACTTGAAATGCAAATTTACACTTAAGACCCGTTACCCTACATGGGTTATACTGAGTTTAAGTGTGAAGCTTCTATTAATTGCTGTAGTGTGCTAAGAAGTTCATATTAAGTCATGTCAGATTTCATGGATTTAACTTACATTTTTAGAAATATTCAAAAAATGTTGATAAACTTTTTTTTTTTACCTTAAATCAATGTATCAGAACTAAATAAAAACACACTCAAGACGTTGCACACCCTTGTATGTTTACTAACATCAAGAACAAGAAGCTACATCACCAAACATGTAAACAAATTTTGATTATTAAGTAGTTATGGAAAAATTTACAGACTCAAAAGGCTAATGAATGGCAGGGATTAAATTCAAACCTAAAATGTACACTGTGACAAAGCTAATTTATAAGCAGCGGCAAGTTAAACTTCTAAAGTTTTTCTAAAACAGCTTACGAATTCTCCCCCCACCCCCAGTGCCTTAAACTCTGCAAAGTGAAAATTATATGAAATTATGAAAGGAATAAAAAATAATAAAAACGGACTCTGGTTTTATACACAGTTTTCATGAGAGACCTTCAGTCAGTTAAATCCAGATGGCATTTGGCAGTCAGCGCATCGACCGCTGTTGACTTTGGTTGTCCGATCAGAATGCGATGAATCCTCCTACGGTGATTCTTGAGTGACTTGAGGCTCCGGTACGTTCCCTGACACACGTCGCAGCGGAACGAGTCGGACTGCTTGTGAGTGACCAGATGTTTCTGCAGACTGTCCATGGTGCCGAACCAGCGAAGACAAACAGGGCAGCGGACGGGCTTGATGGCAGGTTTGCACGCTCCGTTCCTCTGGTGGAACACGAGGCTGATGCTGTTGGGGAAGTCAGAGTTGCAGTGAGAACAGTGGAAGGTTTTGGGTGGATTTGTGGGGGGGTTCATGGCCCGCACGCCTTTGCAGCGATTCCAGGATATGTGCCTACGAAGGGAACAGCGGGTGGCAAAACTATTCCCGCACCGGGTACACACAATCCGCTGACCCTTTTTTACGGAGAGCAGGTGTAGGTGTTGGGATGGCTCTGAGCGTGGCGGCTTCTGCGGTGGTGGAAGAACTGACTGGGTGGGCTGTGGCTGCTGCAGTCTCAGTAAAAGAGGCTGCGATCGGTGTCCCTTTGCCAGTTTGTGCTGAGGATGCATGTGGATTTGCAGGTGAACTTCATAGTCAGCCCAGGAATTAACAGTCTCTCCGCAGGTTGGGCATGTGTAAGACTCTTGTGCATGCTTCTGTAGATGCTCCAGGAGAAGCCTCGGGGATGTAAATCCCACCCCACACTCGCACGTCACCCTCCTTGGGAGCACAGATGGCAGAGACATGATGCCCCAGTTTCCGGCACTGTTCTCCTCCTGGATCTGACCATCAGCTGGCGTGTCGCCTTGCAAGTCCTGCAGCATGGTCCCTCCATCCAGACCAGACATTGTTCGCTTCAGCTGACATCTCTTCCTGTGGGTCATCATGTTGTCTTTGCGGTTGAAGGCCCTCCCACAGACAAAGCAGGAAAACATCGGTTTTATGTTAGAAGTGTTTAGAGGTGTGGCACGGTGAGGTTGACTCTGAGCTGCAGTCCCAAACCCAGGTGGCCTAACTCCACATAGTAGCAGGTGGCGTCTCAAAGTCGATGCTTTACTGTAGGTTTTGTGACACCTGCTACAAGGGTAACGCCTTACTCCTTCTCTGACAAAGTAGGGCAGCGCATGGGGGGGTATCTCTGTGTCTTCGACAGATCCAGACTGAGTCAGGTGTCTGTTGTCGCCAAGTTTGTTGGTGGAACTGAATACCTGAATCTCATCGTCTAAGGGGATTGTCCACTGCCCCTCATTGTCGTTTTCCCCGTTACTCGCCATCATTTTCCAGTTTTCATCTTCTTCCTCGAGGGAAGCCAGTGAAGGGTCCTGAAGTGAATCGATCATGGAGGCTTTTAAGGAAAATGGGGGGAACGTTTTTGCAGGAGGCATCCAAGCAAACTGTGAAATTGCAGACATCCCTGAATCTTGAGAAGTCCCCTCAACTTTGATGTGAGCATCAGCGTCAGTTCCCACAGAGACTGTCTTGTACCCTTCATTTGCATCCTCGACTCTTGCCGTCTGGGCACCAAGTTTGGATCTCAGCGTCGACATTCTCTGAAACGAAGTACTCACCTCACCCTGGAAGCCCGACTCAGCACCGTGACACCTGTGTGTTTTAAGGTTCCACCTTCGAGCATAGCTGTTTTTGCACAATGGACAGAAGTAAACCTTCTTGGCATTGCTCAGACTATGAAATGGCACAATTTTGGAGCCAAAGGGCGATTTGTTTTGAAGATTCTTTGCTGGCCAGTTGTTTCTCATCTGAATGCAGACGTGATTGTCGGAAAAAGGCAGTCGTCCAATAATGAGCTGTTTGCAACGGCGGCAACATTTAATCCTTTCTTTTTTGTGCAAAAAATGATGCTCTGTCAATCTGTCCAAGTTTGGAAAGACCTTACGACAGCGGCCGCATTGATATCTGCCATAAAGCCCTTTTAAAGTTGGATCCATGAGCTTTTGGCGGGTCTCCAGAACCACAACAGGAGACATAGTCTTAGTAAGAGAGACAACTCTCTTCCTACTTGCAGCCAGAACCTTGCTGATGGGTGGAGCCTTTGTCTTTATTCCAGGTTTAACAAGCAACCGCCTCATCTGGACAATGGAGAGATCGTTGTTCTGAGACGCTTCAGTTTTAGCTACTGGGCTTATATCGATAGGAATGTCTTCTTGCTTTGGGGTGACATTACGTTTGCTTTCATTCTCAGAATCGGAAGACGGCAAGCGGTTCTGATACGCAGAAGCCAGCAGCTTCATGAGGATGTTGTTTTTTTGCACATTTTCCAGCTGATCAGAGAGCGAGACAGAATTGATGTTCTCCTCCAAATCCATGTCTTCTGTGCTCTCTGGCAAAGGCTCTCCTGTGGTAGACATGCCCTCAATTGGTTTCACACTGACATCTTGAGGGGGTGTGTGCTGGCCATGAGGAGGGGTTACCATGGCAACACTGTCTTCCAAGGCCACATCTCTTAAAAGTGCATTTGATGTGGATACCTCAGAGCCTGAGGACTTGGAAGTGGAGGGGGAGCTGAGGTCTAAACCTGCCTCTAGAACGGGGGCGAATGATGTCTGTTGGGCTGAAAAGACATGATTATTCTCCGTTCCACCAGGCAGGGAAACATTATTCTCCACAGGCTGCTGTTGCTGACGGACATGTGAACGTTTATGCTCCAGCATAAGTTGGAAGTCTAGAAATTCGTCCCCACAATCACAAATGTAGAAAGAATTTGCAGGGCTGTCAGGCAGATGAGCCACTGAAGCAGACTTTTCTGTAGCTGGGACATCATTCGTAACCTGGCTTTCCACCAGACTGTTGTTAGGCCGTGCTGGAGGGGGGGCAGAGCTCTTGGGCTCGGTAGTCGCATGAGTAGCCTGATGTACCAGTAGGGAGGCTAATCCATTGAAGGTGTCTGAACATGCCATGCAGCGATACACTTTGGGTGTTGAAGAATTGCCCTGCAACCCCAGCATTGTGGCGGTGAAACGTCACAATGCAAAGCACGGTCTTCAGGTCAAGCTCTTGGGATTCCTATAAATCAGACACAAACACACACAAATTAATGTCATCAACACAAAACAGATGTTTTAGAGTGAAAATATTTTCACTGCCAACCCTAAATTGATCGTTTAATTCATTTTTTGTCCATAAAAAAGGATTATTCTGTGAACCATAAATTACAAGTTAAAAAAATATTCTATACATGTAACAAAGGAGGAGCTGAACATTGCAAATATTACCAAAAAAAGAAAAGAAAAACAGTGTAAGGATTGGATTCATTTGGATTTCATTTTCTAAAAAGGTAAGATAAACAATAATGTCATTACAATCAGGGAAACCAGTAAGCACGTAATCTTCACTACATGAAATAGAAACAAATAAAAGCTGCTATGATCCCTCTGCTTTGGCAGGCCTTCAGAGTGCATTGGCTGCATTTTCTTCAACACCTGACCTCACGGAGCACCTGAGGCAGAAGATGGTTCCGACCTAAAGAGACAGCTGTGCCAGATTGCCATCAGCAGTCACCAGATTCTTTTTTTTTTTTATTATTTTACAGAAATTATACTCTGCAGTTGTAGATTCTAACCAGATGTCTACAAGGACAAACAAGTTGGTTTTGAGTTCATTCTTGTCACAGATTATGAAAAAAATGATACTGTAAAGCCTAGCGTCCTAATTAGCTGTGGGCTTTGCTGCTGAGCAACATACTATTATGTCCATGCTTTTTCAGAACATGTTTTGTATTCAAGTTTCACTAAAGCTGATCAATTATTGTGTAATTTTAATAATAATATTTTTAAAAAGATTATATTAAATGTTGTGGTTTTAGTTCTGCCAGATTGTAAAAGACCCCCTGCAGGGAATCTGTCGTAAAGAGCGACCACAGATCGACAGCTGCACAATATATTCTGAATCAACTGCCGTAGCAATATCAGTGTATCCCGTATTCACATCAGAAAGAAGTTCTGTAATTGTTAGATGATCTATTCCAACTGAGCTTGCAATTTACATACCAATAATACACCCGATATTGTGATTTTGTAGTATTGTAATGCCTTAACGTGGATCGATTCAATCATAATACGCATGTTTTTGTTTCTGACAACCCTTCTTCCAAGAAAAAGGTCACAAAAGCCATCAAGTCGTCAGAGCTTTCTGTAACTTGAAGACAGATTTTGTGGAATATACCTTCAGATATGCAACCATAGATTAATTGCAAAATTTTAACGGTGCAGATAGGGGTTGGGTAATTTAGCTAAAAATATAAACAAAAACCTTTTATCACAGTAAAATCACAGCTTGAATTACATAAATTAGGCATAACATTTGTTCTCTGGCACTAAAAACATTTGACAGTAGATTATCCGCGTCTTGCAACTAGCCAGGCAGGGCCTCCAATGTCCAAGCAGTCCACACCTTAGACTCAAGCTCATTGTTTAGTGGTAGGGTCCATTGTCCTGTCAGAAAGCACCGCATAGCAGCTGCAGTATTGGAGATGTTCTGACCCAGCTACTAATCCTGTAGTCTGTGCTTTGCGTTTGCTTCACAATGATGCCGAAATGTTCACTTGCTTTCTAATGCATTCCATCCAGAATCACACAACAGGATGCAAGGAATATATACCGACGATCATGTTTACATCAGTATAGCTATGAGGCCTTTAGGACAATATCAGGCAATAGTACAAGACGACATGGCACTTAACTATGCCACCAAATTCAGCCCAAACCAGTGTATTACATGCACTGGGATGAGAATGAAACAACAAGAACAGTACTTTTGGAGGTGGTGTGCAGACCAAGCATCAGATCCCTCATTAGCAGCTTTAGGAAAAAAGACTAAATATCTCCATTGAGCATCAGCAGCTCCCCTATACAAGATGATCAGTGGTACAGCAGTGCTAAATATCTAGTAGTCCACATGAATGATGAAGAAAGCTCTGCAGCGAGAACAACTCCTCGGGAGGGTAAGGCAGGAGAAAATTCCCCTCCTCCATCCTCACCACAGCAGTCTTCAGAGCCTCCCCTACAAGCTGCTTCCCATCTTGGCAACAGAAACTGCAGTCTAGCTCAGAGGAAGGCTGCAACGATCTGTGAGGACGGCTAAAGAGTCACCAGGGTGACTTCGCTGGTGACCATTTTGAAGGAGGAATACTAAAAAGGAGCCTACTGAATCATGACCGACTAGTCAGAGTGCCACCAAGTCGTGGGTTAATCTACCATCTGGGAGAAGATGTCGCTCGGCAGAATTGAGACCAACTAGAATGTGGAAAAAGCTTCACGAGACACAGCAAAGCCGCTGAAACATTGGCAACATTTAAATGAAACAACACGACTTGCCGTCATTCTGTACAAAGTTAGAGCAGCTGTATGTTTAAGATATTTTCCTAACCTATTTATTAGGTCAAAATGTCTTAGCGCGGGAGTACTCTGTTCTATTATTTCATCTTTATTATAGTTCATATTCCTGAAAAAAATATATATATATTCAAGTTTTATTTAAAGTGGCATAGTATTACATAAACAAAAGTTAAGGAACAATCTATTTTGTAATGTAATAACTTTAAAGAAATGTCATATTGATATTTTGTGCACTACAATTATTTTCCCTTGTTTCAATCATTGAGCTACTTTACTACATGACATTAGGACTACACATTATGTCAATGGTGTTTGGAGCGCTATAATTTTTGGCTAATACATTCCAACCGTTATAGTCTTGGATGGCTTAAGCTAATGTAATATTTATCTAGTTGGACAGATTCTCACGACAGCAGATGCTCAAACTGGACACAAATGACCTTGTCCTGAATGCTAAAGGCCACAGCGTTATGGGAGCATAGATTAGAAAGAGAAGAAGGAAGACAACTGTCACATACCATGACAGATATCATCGTCGCAACATTATTGCCACGGCAAGAAGGCAAATATTCTAATATTTTGGCAGCAAAGTAAATCTGACTACTAAGAGTTGCGATTTTATTTTTGCCAGGAGGTTTGTGAAGGGAGTCTGAAATCTTATGGACAGAAACTGTCAATCCACTGGGATCTGCAGTTGATCTGTGCATCACAGACCCAAATAAAAAACAGAGAAATGACCCAGCTTCACCAACAAAACATGGTGGCTATGTTCTCTCTTCCTCAAGGTGAGCAAATCATGTCTTTCTGTTGCATTTCACTTTTGCTGTTAAGATGTAATGCTTATGAACTTTTTCATTCTCTCTAATTCATTATTCTCATATTAGAGAAACATTGAATAAAGTAGTCATCTTCATTTCAAGCCCTTAAACACCAAATCCAAATAATTTCACTTTCAATTATTTCTTTCCAGCTTATTTCAACTTAGATGAACAAGTTCCAAACAAAAGTATTCAAAACCCATAAACCGCAAAATATTTATGCGATAGATCAACACAATCCTGTGCATTGCGTGAAACTGGGGAAGAATGACACACTGTTTTAAAATTATTTATACAAGTCAAACCGTGCATTTGTAATTATTCTGCGTTTCTAATGTGTAAAATAGCGAGACTGTAACATTGCACGTCTAGCTTTGCACATCTGCAGACTGAAAGTTTGGCTTTTTCTTTTAGGGCCACCTTAGCTTCAAGTAATGATGCAGCTTCAACCATGCATCATCATGGTATGTTCAGGGTGGTGTGAGCCATAAGTTTTCAATCATACTCAGCTTATTGGCTGCTTATGCCATTACATCTATCCCTCCCCAGCACGACAGTTTAGGTTGAGGTATCAGGGAGCTGAATACTTATGCAAACCACAATTTTCAGATTTCTTTTGAAAAACCATGCATTATTTATCTTCAACTTTACAATGGTCTATCACATAAATCCAAATCAAATACACGTGTGCAGAAGGGAAGTTCAGAATCAAGCTTAAAGCGTAAGCATCCATTAGTTAAATTAGTTTAAAACCAGCGGAGAACATATCTAGATTTTCGCATTTCTGTTTCAGAAGTCTATGCTAATTCACAAGGAAGCAGGTCAGCGAGTCACGGTGAGCAGAAACGCAACACATCCGTGCTGCTTAAGAAAATAAACAGTGCCGAGCAGCAAGGTTAGCAGGCTAATTATTATAATACCCCCGGAGGACCGAAGTAACGGGTTTCCACAGGTACGTTTCAACCCATCCCTAAATGTTTTCTGTAAATAAAATGCCGACTTGTTCTGTTTAAGTTGAAGAGCTGCTAAAAAAAAACAAAAAAAAAAAAAACGTGCTCCCGTTTTCTCTGCGGCAATTGTTTAGGTTAGCATCTAGCCTTCGCGCTAGGTCGTCCTCCAACATCCCGGACGGGCTGCTAGAGTGAAAGCTAACCACGGGGAGGACGAGGCTGACCACGTTCCGGAGGAGGCCTGAGAGGGAGGACACGACCAGCGGTGGACAGCCACGGAGCTCCACCGCCAGACCAACCGCCCGTTCGCACCCAAACACACTCACCAGCTCCTCGGAAAGGAGAGTTTCCTGTCGAAAAACAACCACGAAGGCAGCGAGGGAGAAGGAGCAAAGGGCTCGGCAGACATCGAGCCATGCGAAGCCTGGTCTCTCTGGGGAAGCGCCGCGGCTGTGGCAGCTGGGCTCTGTACTGAACAAACGTGATGCTGTGCCAGGAGGAAGATCACCGAGCCCTGGAGCTCATACCAGCTCCTGCAGAAGGCGCGGAATACTGCGCACGGCGCATGCGTACTTGGACGGCGTTTGTATCCGAGCCCCACAGTGAATTTTGGCAGGTCAAGTGAGCAGGGGCGGTCATTGCATTTTACCGCTGGGGGGGGCAAGGAATAGACAAAGGCACACAAACCTCCCCCAACCAACCCCCCTCCCCCCTCCTCCCCCCATGTCAGTGCTAGAGTCAGCTCTTAAAGGGATAGATCGGGATTTTTTTGTTTTTGAATGAGTTGTGTGAAATAGTTAATAATTTCCCAGGTAGATTGTGTGTTTGTTTTAGTGCAAATACAGATTAGTTGGGCCCAAATGTAGATGGAAAGGCATGAAGAATCCTTTAAAGTCCTTGTTCAACTCCAAATATTGCTGCCACATTGTGAGGAGCATTTTTGTTCGAACTTAAGCAAAAAGTTGCACAAGTTCTGTAAGGAACTACATTGTGTTGTGTGTCTCTGGTCTGCTGTGATACTGTAAATCATTCATTATAAGCACAAAGATAGTTAGCTTTCACAACTGTTTGTAAATACAAAAACAAATAGAATATATCATCCACAGCAAATAAGGCAGTCACTGGCAAAACTTTAGATATTTCTAATAAGCAGTTTTTGCTCCTGAACAATAATAGCATTGTGAATTCTTTGTTTAGTTCACAATGTTATGGATGACTGGATGTCTATCCATCCATCCATACATTCATCACAGGACAACAAAAAGACAAATAACCATGCATGGACACACTCCAAAATGCAATGTAGAGTAAGATACTTTGGCAGGAAGACGGAGTACCTGGAGAGAAATCATTCACAAGAAAATATGTTATTTGCCCCACCATGTCACTCATTGTGTATGAAATGAATAGCATAACAGTGCATCAGGAAAATATTTGCAGCCCTTTGCTATTTCCACATTTTGTTTACAGCCTTGTCTGAACAAGTTTTAAATTATACATACAAATACCCTATTATGGGCTGCACAGTGGTGCAGCTGGTAGAGCTGTTGCCTTGCAGCAAGAAGGCTCTGGGCTCAAGTCCTGGCCCCGGTCCCTCTGCATGGAGCCTGCATGCATGCGCCTGTGCATGCGTGGGTTTACTCCGGTTTCCTCCCACAATCCAAAAACATGGCTGTCAGGTTAATTGGCCTCCAAATTGCCCCTAGGTGTGAGTGTGTATGTGCATGGTTGTTTGTCCTGTGTTGCCCTGTGACAGACTGGTGACCTGTCCAGGGTACTCCACCTCTCACCCAGAACCTTAGCTGGTGAGCCACCAGCAACCCTCCTGACCCCACCAAGGGTGTAAAGAAAATTGATGGGTAGATGGATACCCTATTATGACAATGTGGATATTTGGGGGGCGGGGGCTTTTTGAAAATTTATTGAAAATAGGGAATCAAGAAATCACATTAACATAAATGTTCCACCAATCGGTATGGTAGCATTGCCAGATAAAAGCCACTTTTTAATAAAAGGCACATGGTAGCCTGTCTGGGGTTTGTCAACAGGCATCTGAGACAAGATTGAACTCTGTGGTGTGTTTGCCAGGCATCAAGTTTGGAAGAAACCAGGCATGTATCATCACCAGGCCAACACCATTCCTACAGTGAAGCATCATGCTATTGGATTTTTTTTTTTTTTGCAGCAGGAACTGACAGACTAGTGAGGAAGAGGGAAAGATGAATGCAGTGTACAGAATGCAATGTACGGAAACTTTCTGGATGTGAACGTGATCCAGAGCACCTTGACCTCACACTGGGGCAATAGTTCATTTTTAAGCAGGACAAAAACCCAAGATCTCAAAGGAGTGGCTTCAGAACCACTGTGTGAACGTTCTGGAGTGGAGAGTCCAGACTAGAATTTCCTTGAACATATTTGGAGAGATCAGAAAACACAGACATCTCCCATCCAACCTTTTGGAGCTTGAGAAGAACTGCAAAGAAAAATGGGTGAAACTGCCTAAAGATAGTTGAGCTAAGCAGGTTGCATCATATTCAGAAAGACTTTAGACTGTAATTGTTGTTAAGTGTGCATCAACAAAGTATTAAACAAAGGCTGTGAATACTTAGGTATGTTGGTTTACTTGGTTTTCTGTTTTTAATTAACTTGCAAAAATCTCAAAACCCTTTTCCCACATTGTCATAATGAGATGTTTGTGTGTATAAGTTTGAGGAAGTAGATTATTAAATACAGGCTGGAATAACATAAAATTAAATAGAAAATTAAGTGCTGTGATTACTTTGTAGACGCACTGTACAACAGTCAGTGAAGCGACGTTGTACAGTGCTTTTAATATTCATTGACACCGCTAATCGTAAAAATTAAAATAAAGTTGCACACAGAAATATCAAACAATAAACAAAAAAAAACAAAACAACAGAGCTGCAGAGTCTGGGTTTTGGGAGACGTTGGCTGGGTTGATTAATTCAAGGAGGCTCTACAGCAGAAGCCATTGCAGCTGGTGGGATTCTGCACAGTCCTCAGGAACCAATCTTTTTCCTGCAATCAAGAACTCTCACACAGATACACACATGCAGAGACAGAGAAAGAGAGGCTCCAGGCAGGAAAGGAGGATAAAACAACTACATCTTCCCAGTGTGTAATCAGTGCAATCAAGGCTGGATTCATTTCGGATGTGGGTGAAATAAAAATAGATACAAGATTGAGAACTCTGATGAAGGATAGACAGGTATGGTAGACAAATAATTGAACTTGCGTGTAAGAAAACTAGGTAGGTAGAAAGGCTATATCTGAGTGAGATGTGAAAGAGGCAATGCCAAAGCAGAGGCAAGTGGCACGTTGGTTTGCAGATCTGTTGCGTGATGTGTGGAAGGTTGCATTTTGAGGTCTGCACTGGTGAAATACTTAGCAGTATCTTTCGCATTCATAAACAATGAGCTGTGGTGACTGAAGAGGAATAACAACAGTATAAGTAATTGGGGTTTGAGGTGATGCAAGAACACAAATAATACAATTCTGAAATGAAAGAAAATGACACATCATTTTAAATGTTTTTTTTCCCCTCAAAATATCTAAAAGTATGGCAAGGATCTCTGATCAATCCGCTCTAAGTGAATATATGGTAGAATCAGCAAAACGAAGACAACAAAGGAGATTTATGGATGTGGTGAAAGAGGACATGGACTTGGTTGATGTGAGGGCAGGGGATGCAGAGGATAGGACTAAATGGAGACAGATGATTCACTGTGGCAATCCCTGAAGGGAAAAGCCAAAAGAGAAGAAGAATACAGCTGGAAGTATTTTGTGGTATGTTCCTACAGGGTTTGTACATCTGGAGAGCAAGTTGTTTTGCTCAATCAACTTTGCAAAAATAACTAAATTACTGAATTACTCTGTGAGCAAGAATTTTCAAATCTTGCAACAGCGTCTCCATTGTATTAATAGTTTGTGCTTCTTTACTTCATCTGAACCAGACTTAGACATGCGCTTGACTCGATCTAAACTATTCCACTGGCTGTATGTTCATCCTCAGTGTCCTCCTTGGATCCATACCTCAACCCTCTGCTCCAGTTGTTTGCAAGCTTGATTTGGTTTTCTTCCATGGTTCCCCTTTGCTCATCTGTCAATGTTGAGCAGCTTCTCTACATTTCCCATAGAGAAGTAACCCCACAGCACTACACTGAAACCGATTTTCGCAAACTCTATGGCAAATTGGTGGAGCCCCACCAAGTCATTGTTAAGTATCTGTGTATTCACCAATTTATAGATTTTTCAAATCCCTTGTCTGCAGGTTATCAGAATCCATAGGCAATCTATCTAGCTGGTTTATTGGAGAAGATCTGCCTGGATTCTAACAGCTTATGCCTAAATTTCCCATCTCGCTTACTTCCATATTGCCTGAATCAGATAGGTCCCACAGAAGACATTCATTAAATGGCTGCTCTTCTCATCTCACAACTGGCTCTTGGAGCTGATCCAGGTTTATTTTAGCCACTTTGACCAGTCCCATGGATGTTATTTTATATCTTAGAAATTGGGCTAAAAGCAATCCAGACAAACCTTCCATATTGTTCTAGAATCATTCACCATGGCTGACTTACCACCATCAAAGAACACATGAAGTAAGATGATTCATTAAGTCCAATGGTCAGACAGCTTCTAAGCTTTTTCCATGCTCAATTTATTACTAATGCTTTGCAGCATAATTCAGAAGCATCAATCAAGATAACACTAAGTCAAATGAATAAGGTAGAATCAGCTTTAATCTAAGACACCTTTCCCTAACTCTGAAACTGAGAGAGCTAAAAGAAGACTTTGATAGACGGAGGATTTGAACCCCAATACACTCCTGATGATGAGCGAACCCCAGCATTGTGAGCACGAGGAACAACAGGCTGAAGCCAAGCAGAGGTCCTCAGGGGAGTCTGTCAATGGTCCCCAATTAGCTAGTTGATGGCAGCCACCTTCTCTGGACTAATGAGTTTTTCCTGTTGTCTTGGATATGGGACCGCCAGGCCTCAGCTGATGGCAGAGGTCCAATTTAGAACGACAGTCATTCGGAATTCTTGGGGTTATTTCCTCAGACACGAAACAGCCCTCTGCAGCTCATAGATCCTCTTCATCTTGTTCTAAGGCCTCCGGTCCGTCTAGACATGAGCAAGGTTCACTGCTTGGAAGGAAAGCCCAAAGTTTCTCGTCTTGGTGGTACACTTTATGGGCTTGTTCAGCTACTGATGTCCATAACCTCATTGATCACAGCTCCTTGAAAGGAGAGAGAAGTAAACTTTATCTTTGCCCAACCTGAATTAGCCATCAGGCCTGCATTAGATGGAGTCCTCTGTCCTGCTTGGGGAAGTCTTGACCTGAGGTTGATTAAAGGTCACTTTCTCATTGCAGTTTACTTCTTCCATCCCTCCAATTTTACTTTCCTCTATCCTATCCACACAGACTCTGTACTGTGCTTGCAGCCAAAGGTGCATCTACTAAACCAAGGTTGTTTTCACTCATTCCCTACTAGTAGAAGAACTACATGTCTTTTTTGCAAGATTTGAAACAAAATACAAAACACTGCCAGTCAATCTTCCAGCCATTGCTCTTCAGGAACATCAAGTACTTTGGGTACTGGAAAAAGTACACCCAAAAACATCACCTGGACCACATGGAGTACTTGGGAAGGTACTGAAAGTTTGCGCTGACTAGTTAGTTGACATGCATTGACTTCGGTCTAGTGTTATGTGCCTGTTTGATTGTAAAAGCCTTAAGCAGAGCTTGTAGTCTTAATCACAAAGTGACTTGAGAATCTAAGAAAGGATCTGGTGAGTGGATTTGAGGTATGTTCCAAAAAGGTTGTTTGAGCTCAAGAAAGTACAGGCAAGCACAAGGAGTCTTGATTGTTGTAGCTACGTAGGACAATCAGGCACCGCTGAGGACTCCTGCCAGTCCTGATGCGGTAATTGCAAACAGGTGAATCATCAACACAGCAAGAGGAGGCCACACTCAGAGAGAATCAGCATCATTGAAGGGAGGGGGAAAGAAGGAATGTAGCACAAGGGCACAACACAACCATCCTAAAATCATAAAAGAGATGCTGGTTGATCTGTTCAGGTCATGCTGAAATTTGTTCAGTCATCCTGAAACTTGTAGAAGACAATCACGCTATCTTAAGGTTTGGGATGGAGCAGGGAGTCTCTCCTCTAAGCAGCAATCAGAAGTGGTACTTTTTTATCATGAGTTTTATGTACAAGCTCAGTTAATATTCAGTCTTTTTAAAATGTATGGGCTGCATCCAGCTTGTTGGAACAATGCGAACAGATGGGTATGATCAGATATTACCCACATGTCAAATGTTTGCATGTCATCCTCTTGGGGGAGTATCCCTTGACAATTGGTTGAAAAAAAATCACAGGCAGTCTGGGTCTTCTTCAATTAGTGCTGGTAATGAATTGTACTAGAGTGTGTTTTTTAGGAAGCTTAGGTGGAGCCGCTGAATCTAGTTTGGGCAGTGCCTTGACAACTTTCCATTTTGGTCATATTTTTATGGCAACAGTCACCATTTTATGCAGATTCTTGCTTCGGTCACAAAGTAAGAATCAAGGTTCACCCTGGACAGGTTGCCACTGATGGGACACATACACACTCACAGGGAATTTAGAGACCAATTAATCCACCAGGCATGCATTTGTAGTTGGTATCTGACTTTACAAGGTCTCATTTGGCTCATTTCAAACAGTGATGGTTACATTTTTAGTATTAAAAAGTAATAGCAATAAAAGTATTTGTTTGAGAAATTGCATCATTTTCTTTAAATTGCCTTTGGTGATAAGTGTTGTTACAGTAAGACAAAGGGGTGGGGGAGTTGATTTTAAAACATCCCTTTGGTGAACAATACTGCATAATACTATAACAGGATTATAACATTTTTTCTAAAATGACAACCATAATGTTGAAATGAAAGCATTTATATTTAAAATGTACTTTCCTAAACTGCTAGACTGAAAATAAAAATATTAAAATTTTACTGTGGTAATCTCCAAGCATTTAATGAAATACTGACATAAATATAAAAAGCAGAAATTTAAAACTTAATGCTTTACTATCATTATTTATTTACCCAATGGTTTTGTTTAACTGTTTGAATGTATTTTCCCTCACAATATTAGTATTTTGTAATTGCAATACAGTTGACATTTTAAACCAACTCAAAGCATTTTTGTTTAATATTTAAGGAAGAAAGAGTGCTATTATTCTGATATTGGTCTAACTTAGCCCACAAACAGGATCATTGCTTAGATTGTAAGGGAAACCATTGACAAATAGCTTAACCACGCTTTTTGATTTACAGTTATGTTCTTAATAATAGCATTGTGATAAACTTAATTTTTTGTCAAATAAATTGTATTTTAATTAACACAAATGCATTGGAGACACTGCACATTCTATTTCAAAGCAAGGAAATTGGAAAAAGTAATTTCTTAAAGAGTGCTCCCCTTCTGTATAGTGTCTTGAATTACCCATTTTACCGTTTTTCAAGAACATGCAAACAGCATATATGCATGTCAGTTGCCTTGAACCTTAAATAATATCCACCCGTTTAATACCTATTTTTTCCACATAATCAATGACCTCACTAATTGAACATGCCCCTTTTAGCAAATGATTCAGTTTCACAGAACCGAGCTATCGATAAAGGTTTTCTGCACCTTTTCTGAACCTTCTAACATACTTGCAGCATATAAGTTGAAATTTTAACAGAAACAGTGATTCATCTCGCTAGTGATGTGGGACTCCTATCATTTTTGAACAACTATATAAATAAACAGGAAACTAAAGTAAACCTTTTAATGATTTACTAAACTTTGCTAGTTGTCTGAAAATTGTTTATATAGAATTTAGCAGATTTATATCCCTCAGATTTCCATTTGTCTGTAGAAAGACACTACTTCATACGAGTTTCTACATATTTAATTAGAATATGCATCCTGATGAGGCTGACATATCAGATTAGTAAAATTTTTTAAGCAGATATCAAAACATCCTTTTGACATGGCCCACATCTATGTAACAGTTAATAAAAACAAACTACCCACATCAATTGTTTTTACTTTTTCTGTACGTTCAAATGCCTCTAAGCCCCATCAGCATCCTTCAGTTACATCAAATTATTATGCTTCTTCTGAGGTAGTAAAAAGGACAGAGAAACAAACCAGACCTACAAATGGATTTTAGAATTGAATTTACTGCATTAACTAATTTCCTTAAGAAAAAAAGTATCAGGTGGTGAAAATAACATTCCAAAGCATGTTTTCAGTGTCTGTACAAGACTTTTTCACATTATCAAAAAAGAAACAATTGGTAAAAGGCATACAAGAAATAAACTGAAAATTACAAAATTATATTGTACAGGTATAGTAATAGCATAAAAAGAGGGGTCAAAGGAATAACGTTACCAGGGTAAACCCTAATTTACACATTGTGAATCAAATATTCTAAACCTAAAGGTCGGTAACCGAGACATATTGGTCAATATTTATTTTCTTAATAATTCAACAATTTTAACACAGATTTACAAACACTGTCTCTGAAACGAAGACGTTTAGCTTAAAAGATGTTCTGCCATACTGACGAAAGTCAAGTGCTTTATGAATACGCAACAAGTAAGGTCCAAAGAGTTGGAAGAACATATAAGTAAGGCATGAAGGGAACCATAAAATACCTTGAGTTAATTAGATGATCGGGAACCATTACTCAGAGGGTGCAGTGTGAGAATGCTGATGTTCTTCCAGAAGGTGAGGAAAAGCAAAAGCTTTGTCACATTCTGTGCATTCGTACACTACCTCACCAACATGGCTTTCCTGATGCTGTCTAAGGAGTGCCCGCTTGCTGAATGACTTGTAGCACATGTCACAACGGTACTCTCCAGCTTGTTTTTCAGCATGCAGTCTCATGTGGTTAGATAAATCCTGGGTTGTGTAGAACTTGGCTCGACACTGGACGCACTTGAAAGTCTTGTTCAGGTTGGCTGTCGTGGCGGCATGCTCTTTGGGACCATGTTGTCTGAGCTGATGTTTTCTGAGATATCGTTTCTTGGCGAATGACTTTCCACAGGTCTCACATTTGAACTCCTTCCAATTGTTGGAGTGTTGATTGTTCTGATGCTCCAGGAGGCTGCTTTTGGAGGAGAACTGCATTGCGCACTCATGGCACTTGTATAGGTCCTCTCCAGTAACGTCCACTTCCTCTTCGTCCCATGCAGCCTGTTTTGAAGAACTAGCATCAGCTGGATCAGAGGTTATGTTCTCCACTTCTTTCTGATCTTGCAAGGCACATAGATGGTCGCAAAGAGCCTCTTTCCCCAGAAAGATTCCACTGCACAGTGAACATTCATATTCAGCGGGTGTCGTAGGCTGAAGCAGTTCTTGTCCTTCAAGCTTACTTTCAGTGGCGTTGCATTTAGCCTTTTCCGTTTCAGGTGCACAATCAGGGTGCGTTGGAAAATGATGGATCAGTTCTGTGGCACTGGCAAAACATTGGTGGCAAACTGGACATATGAACCCATCTGATGAGTCTTGTTCTTGAACGTCTCTGGTTGCTGTGCCAACATGGGTTTCAAGATGACGGAGAAAGCGTTGAGATGAGGAAAAACTACAGTTGCACTGATTGCATGGATATTCCCGATCAGACCATGACTTCTGATGGGTATTCCGGTGCTTCTTCAGGTGAGATGCATGAAGAAAATGTTTATTGCACTCTGTGCAAATGTAGGGTCGCTCTACAGCTTCCAAGCAGCCATGCTCTGAGAGTTCTTCTGGATCTCTGAAGCGCTCATTGCAGATGCCACAGCGGTACCGGAACTCTGTGCTATATCCAAACACACTTTTAGACTGTATATGGTCTTGCTTTGAACCTGAAGGTGAGGCACCGTCACCTAACACTGAATGGGTCTTCCGATGCTCGGCTCTGCTGCTCTTGCACTGGAAAATCTTATTGCAGATATCGCATGGAAAGCTCTCTTCACGGTGGGTGGACATATGCTCTGCTAGTTGTGTGGGTCCAGCAAAACCGAGGTCACATTTGGAACAACGGAATGGACGACTCCTCCCATGAGAGTGCTTATGGTTACGTAACGCAAAGAGCGTAACAAATCCTCTGCCGCATGTCTGACATTGAAACTCAGACTTATGCATACGCTGATGCTGCTGAAGCTGGGATGCCTGGAAGAAACATTTACCACATTCTGCACATTCATGTGGCTTTTTGCCCAGATGACACAACTGGTGATCCTCAAGACTTTCAGATGTCGGGAATGTCTTCCCACACACATGGCATGGGAAATAGGGGGCAGAGTCAGAATCACTGTCACTGCCAAGGTTTTGATCGTCATCACTGTCACCGTTGGTACTTACATGACTGCTTGATTGCTGGTCAGCACCTCCCCTTTGCAGATTTACACTCCTAAAGTCTCTAATTTCTTTTGGATGCCATTTTTTATAGTGTCTATACAGCGACCTTTTGGATGCGTACACTTTGCTGCAGCACTGGCAATGGAAAATCTCATCAGCATGCTCTCCACTGTAATGTTCACATAAGGTTAGCCTTGTCAAAAATCGTTGCTCACACAATTTGCAGGAAAAGGGTTTATTACTATCATGACTTGCGTTGTGATTTTCAAGCTCAGACATAGTGCTAAAGACCCTGGTGCAAAGGGAACAGAAGTACCTATGGTGGGCCATATGCAGTTTCATGTGTCTTCTCAGGTTTCCTTGATTAGAGAACCTACGTCCACATTTGGAACATTTATTTGCTCTTCTCTCTTGCTCCTCTCTTCCATGGTCTTCAAGGTGACTTATGAGCAATAGACCATCAGTGAAGCTTTTCTCGCATTCTGAACATTGGTACTGTACAGTTTTCTTTTCTGCTTTGGAGTTGGTACTGTTCTGATTTCCATAGGAGCTTTGTGTTGATTCATCCTCTGGCTCTTCCTTGCAGGTGACATTACTTGGTGAAACCTTTGCTCTTGTTGTTGTTGCTACTGTTCTGAAATTATCTTTGGACTTGGAGACAAACACATCATCAACCTCTGCTTTAACAGGAATGTCCAGGCATTGGGTAACATTTCTACATTTTCTGAGGTGATTACGCTGTTGAGTCTTGTTCCAGAAGCCCTTGTTGCAGTATTTACAGCTGTATGGTGTTTTTGTTGCATGTGCACGCTGATGACCAGTTAGTCCTGCTCTGTTACTGAAACACATGTTACACTGCTGGCAGACAAACTGATCTGAGGTGCCAGACATTAGAGCTGCTCCAGGTTCGGAAAATACGCCAGCATGATTACTGGATGCTTTTCCATAACTTTCATCCACAGGCTCTTCTTTAATTTTTGGGATATTGGACAGAAGTTGTTGCAGCGGAGCAGCCGACATGGGCTGAGCATCCGCTTCCAGCGTGTGTTACTTAAAAAATGCTCTTGGAGTTGTGAAAATAGCAAGAACCGTGAACTGCAGTATGCACATGAAAAGCCTTTTGGTGGGCCCGGAGGGGGTGACTGCTTGCTTTTAGAAATGTTTGGTGAGCTTGAGATTAGAATGCAAGTTTTTTTGTGGTGTTCAAGTTCTTTTTCAGAAAAAAATCCACCACACCTGTCGCAGAGAGCACTGCCCGGTTGAGTTGCGTCCTTGCACTTAGGATAATGACGTATAAGATAATCACTTCTAATAAATTTCTCTCCACAGTGCTTGCACGAATAAGGTCTCTCCCCCGTGTGTAACCGTGTGTGCACATTTAATTGCCAGCTGTTTTTGAACGCACGGGGGCAGTAGCTGCATACAAACTTCAAGTCTTTGTTAAATAAAGGATGAATTTTCACCAAAATCTTTTTCCTTATGCCGACAAGTTGATTGGCAATATTGTCAGCTGGTTGATTACTTTCCTGCAGTGAAGTATGCAATTCATTTCTTGTTTTTTTGCATTTTTTCACCCTTTGGTGATGTTTCAGAGTTTTCTCGTGAGAAAAGGCTGAACCGCAACATGAACACTTGAATTTCTTTACAGTGTGGAACATAGTATTGTGTCTGGACAGTCTCCTCTCAGTTGGGAAGCTTTTCAAGCAAACCTTGCATTCAAAGGTCTCTTGCTCATCAAGAGGCCTCAGGTAGCATTTACTTTGCCAACCTCTTCCAACATCTTCCAGGCTGATTTTGGGGATTCTCACCTCTAGCCGTGTCTTTTTACTTTTGCACAGAGCCTGGTGCACTTTAAGATGATCATATCGTGAAAAGCAGCTGTCACAGCCTTTGCAACGATAAGGTTTCACCTCGTTATGCGTCAGAATGTGATGCCTCAGGCTTCGTGCTTTCACAAAGGTCTTGGTGCAGAATTTGCATTTCAACTCAATGTCAGCCTCCGATGGGGATTCTTGTGATGTCATATCTGTCTCAGCATTCACTTTGGGGTCTGGCTGAGATGTTTCTGACCTACAGTCACAAAAGGTTTCATGATTTTTACACAGAGTTTGATTCTTGAATCTTTGGCTACAGTACGTACATTTGAAGGGCTGCAGACCAGTATGTGTAACACTGTGTCGAAGCAAAAGTGATCTGAACCTGAATCGCTTTGGACAGTAGGAGCACTTAAGCTTGAACAGGTTCGTTGCATTGGAGTTTGAAGGCGTTTGTTGGCTTTTCTGACTCACTTGGATTGAGTTTGACTCAAAACTACCATTAGTTGATTGATCAGCAGAGGAGCTCTCTTGGGTTGTGATGCAAAGCAACTTGTGACGAGAGATCATGTTTACTCCAAAGTATTGGCTGCAGTTTGTACACTGATGGAGTGACTTATTCTTGTGGGCAATTAAATGCATTTGTAAACGGTTTTTTTTCCAAAATCTGCGGGGACAAATTGTACAACAATATCGTTTGTTCACCAGATTACTAGTGTCTTCTTCTTTAGGGGGACTGTTTATTGGAGGTGTGCAGGTCTCTGAGTGAATTTTGAGGTATATCGATTTATAAAACTGTCTTCCACAGTTGACACAGGAAAAAGGTTTGTCCCCGGTGTGCTTAACCATGTGACGTATCAGAGAATGACGACTTGTACATTTCTTCTTGCAGTATGGACACAGATTTAAAGAAGATTTGGAAATGTGTGTGAGGGAGTGTTTTCTTAGTATTTGAGCATCATCAAATGTTTCTTTGCACAATGAACATTGGAACAACTTGTGGCTTTTCTTCTCTTTGACAGATTCCGAGGGCGGTTGTGGTTTCATAAGTGTTTCCCCTTCAGACTTGCGTATGGATTTCTCTTTATTTCTGTGTGCCTGGAGATGCCTATACAGATATACTGGATACTGAAACTTCGCCGGGCACTCTGGGCATTGAAGCATTCCCTTTTTCTCTCTAGGGTGGGAGCTTCGGTGCTGGATCAAATCTCCAATTGTAGGTAGAATCTTTCTGCAAACTGTGCATTGTATCCTCTTCTGGTGGACAACTCTGTGACTAATCAGATGAGTAAGTTTCTTAAATCCTTTTCTACACTCCAGACAGCGGTATGGTCTTTCGCCACGATGATTGCGTTCATGTTTCTTTAGTGTCGACAGAACATGAAAATATAGTCCACAAAAGCGACAGGTCAAAGTAGGTTTTGGGCTGTCTTCTGCAATGTCTGGCTGACTGGTGCTCTCGTCGGTTACTGTGTCATCTGGAGGGGAAGGTTTGGGCATGACAGATTTCCTATACTTAATTATTTTGCCAGTGTGCTTAAATAACTCGTGTTTTTTCATGTGTCTGTACTTTCCAGAGGGATGGGAAAAAATTGCTGGACAGTGATTGCATTTGTACTGAATGGGGGACATTCCTGAACCTTGGGGTACCTGCTGTTTTGCTTCTCCCCCCTTCTCTTGTGTTATGCGTACAGATTCTTTTGAGCTTGGTCTCTGCTCATTTTCCATCCCAGACGTTTTACGTAATTGCACCCTCTCCTTTGCGAGGCGATTAATGGTTTCTCGCAGGCAGGTTAGTTTAATATGTCTATATCTGTTGGATGCTGCTGTGAAAGCAGCCTTGCACAAGGGACAGAAATATTTGTCACCAACTTTCTTCTTGTCTCCATTTATTATACTTTGGATGCAGAAACGTAAATGCCGAGCCCTGTTGTAGGAATACTTGAAAAGTCGCGGACATAGAGGACATTTATATAACAAACTTGTCTCGGCTGTGTTGGTCAACGAAGCCACGTCTTTCCTTTTGTGCATGTTGTAGACGTGCTTTTTGAGCTTTCTCTTGGTTGAAAAAACTTTGCCACAAAAATGACATATATTTGTTCTGGAGATGTCAAGAAGCCTGACATAACATTGCGTCATGCTTTTACATGAAAGGTTTTGAGCCTGGATTTTCAGGGTTGGTTTGGGGTTTTTTACAACAGGGTCCGTCTTCTTAGCTGACAGAGATTGCTTGCACCTCCCAGGAACTTTTCTGTGATGATTTAGAGCACTAGACTGTGAAAAATACACACCACAACCAATGCACCTATAAGGTGTTCGACCAGTGTGATCACGCATATGCTTGATGTAGTGAACTTTTTTGGAAAATAAGAGTCCGCACCTACTGCACTTGTGCCGACCACAGTTTTTCTTCTCCGAGTTGACCTCACCACACAAATGGTCTTTGTCTTGTTCATTTTTCAACATATAAACATCACACGTCTTGCAAAATTGATAACTTGGCATTGGATGACAACAGTAGTGGTGCTCAATTAGATTATCTACACTGTTGGCTGTGTGTAGGCAATCAGCACAGTTGTAGGTGTTATTTATCTCTGTTGACTCCATGTTCATCAATACAACAATGGGGTGCATGAAGGGTCTCATACATATGGAAGAAGTCAGTTGAGATGCTGGCGGTTTCAACTGGTCCATTGAGTCCTCGTCAGGTCTCTTCCCTGGTGTTTCTTGAAGTTGATATGAGGTATTGTACGTTTCAACATCGCCACATGAAGACTCATCTGCAGAGAGAGGCTCCCCATACAACAAACTTGGTTCTGACAAGGAGAGATCCAACTTTTCAAATGAGTCCTTTGTATCTTCAGGAAAATTTAAATCATGTTCAGCTTGTTCTTGGGTTGAAAAACTGTCATTTATTGAGTTATGGGGATCTGCGAAGAAGGCTGAATTTGTATTCTCCTCTTGACTGTCTGATTTCTCTTCCGACAGTGAATTGACATCAAATTCTGCATCGGGTTGTAAACAAGACTTTAACTCACTGAAATCTTCTGCGTTACTTTCAGTTTTCAAAGCTCTGGTTATACATTCTGGATCTGTATGGGAGGTAGTTTTTGTGCTCTCAATTGGACTTGTCCATTCCTCTGAATGACTGGGAAGCAGATCTGTGTTCAAGACATTAGGTTGCAAGAGCTCTGAATGATTAATGCTGTCATCATTATCACTAGATGCAGTGTCATGAATGGGACTGGGACTAGGTTCTGGATTTGAAGGTGAATTTGGAGCTTCCTTGTCTAGAGGGTTTCTCATTTCCTCATCAGTATGCAAGTCTGTGTCTGAACCATTTTCTTTTAAAGGGAATTCTGAATTTCTGACAATATCGATAGTATCCACAGAGATAGTCTCACTTGTGACAGTGGGACTAGAACCTTGACTTGGAGAATTTGGTGCAATCTTTAATGATGGCCTTTCATTTTCAGGAACTGTATGCAAGTTTGTGTCCAGATCACCTTGTTTTAGTGGGGATTTTGTATGATCTTCCACACAGTTATGGTTTTTGTCATCAAGGCCATCAGAAATAAAGTCAGTTAGATTAGGGGTACAACCACCTTGGGAGAAAATTGGGGTTATTTTTTCAGATGGGCTCATTTTTTCCATTTCTACAGTAGGATCAACGTCAGTACCTGAAGATGAAGGTTGCAAGGTGGAATTATTCTCACTAGAATTCTTCGAAATGCTGTCATTGATAGCAGTGGAGCCACAACAATCTGGAACTTGGGAATTCATGTTTGACTTTGCTGTATTTGTAGCCCCTTTGTGTGTTTGGACATGTTCATCTGTACCTGAACTATGTGATGACATTACATCACTGGCTACATCTTTGTTTTTACGTTCAATCATCTCTTCAGAAGACAGGCCCTTCAAATCACCTGACCTGCAACAATCTATGTCTGGAGAAAGAGTTGACTTTTCCTCCACTGCTGAATTTGAAAATTGTTCATCTTTCCGTTTCTCTTGACAAATATTTGTACCTGCATTGGAGTCACTTGAATGACTTTCACTCACTCCAAGACTTTCATAGGATTGTGATTCAGGTAACTGCAAACTGAACTCTAAGTCAGGGTTGTTGCTTCTTGAGATGCTTTCACTTTGCTCATCATTGCGATCTGAAGAACTTGCTTCATTCAGGGTCAGCGGGTAAGATACGTCCTTCTGGATTCCTCTTTCATGTTGGTCAGTTTCTATTACTTCATCTTCGCCATTAGTGGAAACTGGACTTAATGATGTTTTCTCATTAAGAGGTTCCTCATTCAATGAGTCTGATTTTTCCAAAAGGCTTTCTAAGGCCTGACTTTTTTGCAGCATGTTGTCATTTACAACTGGGTCTTGATCACCAGTTGAGTCAATTAAGTTTGGAGGCTCATCCTCCTTGTCCACTAGATGCTGACGATTTCCATCTCCAGAACATTGCTTAGTCATTTGGAAGTCTGAATATGCAGCTTTTGCAAGATCTCTGTCCACGTCAATCTTTTGTTTTTGATGATGATAAACATTTCCATCACATTCATTCCCTTTCGTCCTTGCATCAGAAGAGGTAGCAGAAGAGTGATTGTGTTCCCTGTAACCTTTGACTGAAAATGAACTTGTCTCTGACATATTAGGACACAGTCTTGCATTTTGTGAATTTTGATTTTCAGCTGGAGGGTAAAGGTATTTTGTTGAGCTTTCATTTGAAACAATGTCCGTTTTTGGCCGAGGAAAAACATTTACTTGAGTGAATTTGCATGAGGGCCTTGCTTCCCTTGCATCAGTGTCAGAGTAGTTGCTTGTAGCAGAGGAGCTTCCACGATATGACATGTTCCGCATGTCTCGGTCTTGCTTAGGATGATGAAAATCTGGTGCAAATGATGAATGATACGATCCCGATGTTGAAAACTGGTTTGAAGAATAATTGGGAAAATCTCTGTTCCTGCATCTTTGTGGGTAATCCCTTCCCATGTGTTGTCTATTAGCTTGCCATTGTCTTTCATAGTACCTATTATAGGCACAGTCTGATCTTGGAGTTTCAAAACTGTTATTTCTGCAATAGTTTGCGTTGAAGTTTGTGTGTGGTACAGGGACTTCTCGTGAGCCCCGTGTACCGGAGAAGTCATGATGTCCAGTGAAGTTCCCTATATGCTGGGACGGAGGTCTACCCGAGTCTGCCGTCCTCCTTCGAGGATCTGATGAACGAGGTGGAATGTTTGGGAAGTATGAATTCCAGCCATGAGCCATTCTCTAGCGGGACCAGGCGAAATCGGTTTTTGCATCCAATCCTAAAAGTACACAGACAAGAGAAAAACCAATATTTTTAATAAAATCTATGACAACCAATCTCCTACAGCAGAAAGAATATTTGTTCACCTCTATTTCGACAAAGAAGCACCATCCCAGGTTATCGGAGCCTCATCTGGTAGGCAGCCTGCATTAAAACATGTAGGAATATTTGTCAGTACTCCTTGTCTCTTCAAAATCATAGTAGAGTATGGCTGTTAAAATAAGTATTTAATACATCACCAGTTTTCCAAGTAATTATTATTAACCAAAGGCAGTGGTTCTTAACCTTATTTGAGGTACCGAATCCCTCAGTTGCATATGCGCATTCACCGAACCCTTCTTACCTTCTTATTCCACCCCCCTCCCCCCACAAAATACTTTGCGGTATTCTAATTTAGTAATTTAATTATTAGTTATATTACCACCCCCCACGCCACTAGAGGCAGTACAAACCCCGAAAAGATGCGACTAAGGAGCAGATCTAGACTATAGAATTTGGTAAAAACTTTGAGCTTTGCGGAAGTAATTAAAGACACAAGTTCAAATCCATGTGGAACTCTTTCAGTGTGTTGATACTTCTTCAGCGGATCTCCTATTATTTCCATGGGAGTCTCCGGACTCCTCGTCATCATCTGCACCTCGTGAATACATCCCTGCAGAAACACTAACCTACTTAGGAAAATAAATAGGAGACAGGAGACATCACCAACTGTAAACTTGTAGCCACACTGTCCTGCTCTGTGGCCGAACATACAGAGAACGAAAAGATAAGTGCGTAACCTTCCGCTTCACAAAGTAGTGCCAATACAAATACAATAGTGGCAAGCATCGTATTCAACACAGAGCTCCTCCGCAGCTCTGATTGGCTAAGCAATGTAACGTGATCCTCTGCAGCAAGTGATGTCAAAGAGGGGGGGTCATCACTTTACACAAGTGTGTCTTTACCTCCGCGGCAGATGCTCTGCCAAACCCCTGAGACCGACTCACCGAACCCCTGGGGTTCGATCAAACCCAGGTTAAGAACCACTGATCCAAGGTTTTTTTAAAAAGGTGTCTCATTACAACACACAGTCAGCATCTCATGACTCGCATAACCAATGAGTTTTCTCAACAACTTTGTGCTCTTATTCCCAAACATACTGAGGTCATTGGTCGCAGAAGAATTTCTAAACTTCTGAGGGTCCCAGTTAGCACTGTATGGGTCTTCATTAAGAAAAGAAACTATCACCACAATACAAACTAGTCATGAGCTGTGCTCCCTCCAAGATTTCAGAAAGAAAAAAGAATTTGCAGATCTCCAAGAGCCAAAGACTCATTGTGGAAAGCTTGAGAAAGATAAGGAATTAGCAGGCAAACTTTTTTCATGGAAAACTAACTCATACTACATGGTTTACCTGGTCACTTGCATATTATTAAAGTTTGCCGAACAACATTTAAACAAACGTGATTTACGACAATGTACTCTGTCCAGATGAGACCAAAATTTTAAATGAATTGACATTTTGGCAGTTTGTATTTAAGACAAATTAAGTATCTGGGCTTTTTAGGCAATTATAACACCCAGACATAGGGTGAAACGTGACATTAATTTAGGCTTCAACCTCAACTAATAATAATAATTATTATTATTACATGGATTACTGCAGCAATCCATGCAATAAAAATATTTCATGGATTTCAGAGCTTTATTTAAATTATAGATAGGACTAGTACACAAAGTAATGCACACTGAGATCCCTTTGCCTTAATTTGTGCAGACAAAGCACTGTGTGGCCCCTTTACAACACTCGGTAGCCCTCCTCAGCTCTTGCTGTTGCTACACGCAATGGGATGAATATATCTTGATTACAACTCAAAACCACAACCATTCATACACTGCAAATGAAAACACACTGAAATTGGATGGAGCTGAACGAGACATTAGTTGACATGACAGAAACTCGATAATGCAGAAGGGGCTCAAGTTACACTATCTCACCCCCCAGGTCCCTGCTGCTAGTGGTACTGTATGTGTTACACAGGGGTGCATGAATCCCCCATCTAGAACCAGCTAGCTCTCCAGCCGGTCTAAGCCTTTTCCAGCCACTCTGCAATACTACAGCAAAGCTCATGACTGAGGACCTTCAAGACTTCCTTGGAACCAGCAGAGTGCTGTTTCATTTTCAAGCATTGGTGCTGCAGAAGAAACTACTCGTGGTTAAAGTCTAGTTCTGTTCCTTCTCTATGCAATTCACCACAACCTGTTTAAATATTGAAGCCATGACATCAGGCATCCAGCAAACCAAGATGGTCTTAATGGTGTTGATGCCCTTGCTGCCAAGAAGTTGGTCACAAACATGATTTAAAGCTACATCCCAACACTCAACTTGCATAGGCACTCACAATGCTTTGATTGGCCGTTAACCATGTGCTGACTGGTGAATGAAGGTTTTTTTCCTCTAGTCCAGCTACAGATTGGACTAGAGTGTTTTCGAGGCTTAGACCAGGTTGGGTCAGGGTGGAAACAACAATCTGCTGCTCAGTAAACACTATGACTACTTCATCACTGAAACTGGTTTAGTGATGAACCGGTTTTATCACTAAAGGGTAGCACTTTGGAAAGAAGCCATTAGGTTAACTGGAGTACTAAAGAGAAGAGCATGCAAGTAAGTATGAGTTAAAATTTGGAATGGACCACCTCCTACTGTCTCTGAAGAAGCCTCAACTCTAGTTTACACCAAGTCTGGTTTTGTGAACTCCACAATTTACAATAAATTTTGGTAACATAATTTTATTCTTAAATAGGCCAACTTCTTTCTGTCCTTAGTTGTTTTCATCCGTTTACTCAAGATATAATGAGTTCCTTTTAACTAAACTAAATTCAAAACAATGTATTAGACAAAACAGATCTATAATACAAAGGAGCAAAATATTCAAAAGCGTTACCTGATGGTAAGGCGTCTCCTGGTATGTGAATCCTGAGGAAGCTGGTCCTGACCATCTGCAAGAATAATAAAAGGATTGCTATTAGCAGACTATGCATTCATAATATCAGTAAAACTACTTTTTTGTTTGGAAAAGTCAACAGATCTTGCTGCTTTTGGATGTCTGTACTATAGTGATTAGGGGCACATCGATCAGAAAAGTGCAGTTTTCTGGTCGATGGTGGATCATTAAAAGCCTGACCTGCCAATTCCGATTTTGGCTGCCACTTTTTTTTTGTTGTTGTTTGAAATGTTATTAAATACAGCGAGAAGGTTGATTATTGTTAACTACAAACATGCAGATATGACCTGGTGAGTGGGTCTATCAGTCAAACCTCTCTCACGTCAAAGCAAAAATGAGGACAGTGGTTGGTTTTTAGACCTGTGCCTAAAAAACAGGTTAATAGGATTGGTGGATAAACTAGGTATCACGTGCAAGGATCGGCCAATTACTCATTGTACCCCTAGTGGAGTAAAATAATAAAACTACCCCTCTTGTTCTGACAAAGAGGAAGAGAATAAACAAAGGAAAACAAAATTCAGATAAGCTATGATCCAGAGAACAGCTGGGTGCTTGTGAAAAAGCCATTTCCACCATCACTAGTTGCTCATTCTTTCCAACAGCAGTCTCAAATATCCTGCCGCAATTGCCTTTGAGAATTTGCCATAGCACACCATGTTCAATGTTCCACAAATTCCTACTGCACCACAGTGCAAGGTTCATAGTCAAGCATAGGCATGTGCAATTCAATTCAATAGGTTTAAAAGTATAGTGCTGCTGGTTCTACTTTCTGCCTAACATGATATATTAGCAATATATTGTCCAGCCTTTGTGGAAGTTTCAGTTGCACAGAACAAGTAGCATAAATTCCACCTGCTTGATATTCACCAGCTTCCAGAGGATGGCATTTCTTTTTCACAGTTAAAGTGAAAGTCTCTTTAATTAGTACTGTAGCAAGAACATCAAAATAATGTTACAATTCCTTAAATACCTGTATTTAAGTAGTGCCACAACCAACATGAATAAAACTAGCTCATGCGGTTCTGACTATCACAGAGGTGTTTGAAACTTTATGGTTCTGTGTGTTGCTCCAAATTAAGCATCCTGGAGAATTTAGAGGGTGTGATGAAGAACTGGGGCAAAACAAAAAACGAAACAAAAAAAAAACTTTGCCTGAAATAGTCTTTTTCCTAAATAGGAAGTTGAGCCTCAATCATTTCAAACTCCAAATACTTCCTTAAGAAAAGCAGATTCCTTAACCTGTTTCAATAAAGGAGAAACACTGCTAAATATCTTTTCTAGAATACAGAGTAGCTACAAGTTGCTTACAACTCATTGCCTTAAGTACAGGTGAACAGGAGGGACCCGTTTGATTAGTCTATTCTAAAGCTAATTCACTGTCCACCCTATGGAGCTGTTCTTGCTTTCACTCTGATAACTTAGTCATGCATGAAGCATAAATAGTACAAGTCTCAACAATGCTCTTACCAATTTGCAAGACTTTACCTGCTTACACTGGTTTGGTTTCAGCAGAAGCAAAGTTCTACACTTTCATGAGTTTAAAAATCCAAGACTTGGGAAAATTTATTCTTGAGATCCTTGAAAAATTGGATGATTGTGAAGTTGACCTGTGACTAGTTGACTCATTATTTATAGAGTAAAATTGACGATCCTACCTAGTAGCCAATTATTCTGGATCCATTATGCAAATAGGGTTGAGTCTCATAGTACATGCAACTTCTTAGGATTTACAGTGTCCTGGATGGTAAATGGCCGACATTTGTAAAGCGATTTATCAAGTTTGAGGTCTCCAAAGCCCTTTATGACAATGAGTCACTCCTCCATCCATGCACACATTGATGGTGCTAAATAACTGTTGGAAGCAATACTATTCATTATTTTATCGTTTTATTTGAGTGTTTTATCTAAAATAGTTCAGTTACCTAACTGGCTCTGACCAGTTAGGTAACTGAAGAAAGGTTATTTCTTTATCTATGATGTAATTTCCCACTCAAGGGGTCCATCTGTTCTGTTATCTCAGCACTGTTCCACTGAAGAAGGTCATCATAATAAAAGCCAATTCCCAAGCAGAGTTGAGCAGAACTCACCAATCTTTGATCCTGAGAGCGTTACAGGTTGTGGATCTCTCCCTTTGCAAAGGAAGGCATAAAAACCTCATTGGTCTTGTGTCTGGTTCTTTACAGGTCTTGAGCTAATTTTAAAAAGCCCAATAACATTGTAGACTTAACTACCTTAAGGAAGATCAACAAATGCAAGGTTGTCATTCAATCAGTGCCACACTGACCAGGTTCAGGCTCAAAGTCTACAGACTTTCCTCTCAAAAACTGCAAACCATAAAGAGCATTAATATGAGAAGTTGATACATCCCTGGAATCTCTGAAGGTACTGCAGATTCGTAGCTCAAGTGAAAAAAAACTGTAGAAATGAAAAGTATTCTTATTACACTCTATCAATCCGGAATTCTTTAAAAAGTGAAAAGAAGAAAGACATTGCTGGAAAATAGGCAAAAATAAGTAAGCAAGTAAGGGTCAGAGCAAACATGTGGAAGAATCAATGCTAAGCTGTTTGGCCTACATCCAAAATGCTGTGTGTGATAAAAGACCAGAGGCCCTTCTCCAAGGGTGCGGGGCTTTCACCAGTTCAGTCAACCCTGGGCCGGATTTGTCTTCACTAGCAGATCCTGTGTCAATTTTCCTCGTTTTTCCTTGAGTAGTTTGTGGTTTACATCACTGCTGGAGTGAAGGCTGAACCTTGCAAGCTAAATAGTTTTCATTATATTTGGTCAGCAAAGAATTTCTATAAGACAAAATGAAATATCAGTGAATGAAATGAAATATCAGTTTATTTGACTCAGCCACTCCATCCAAATGGAGGATGAGTTGCAATATAATTTTAGGCTTTAATTTTCACTCCTCAAGACTTGATTAATTTAAACACAACCTCAAAGTTCCCCAACTGAGTGCTGCTGCAAATGACAATATCAATGGGTCAACCACAGATAACGCACGCTCACGGTCCACCCATGTTTTCACGTTTCTGCCCATATCATACTCATGGCAAGAATCAAATCAGACACAAACAGGTTAGAGTGAAACTTGCCAAGGGACAAGGGGCCAATGACTCAATAGTACTCTGAATGTACAATGGCCCAGTCAAAGCCTAAATATTTGACTTGGTTAAAAATCTCAGGAAATACTTCAAAGTTGATAGTCATAGGAGCTTCAAATCTTCCTGAGCTTGAATCTTTGAGAGGAAGACCAGGAAAATAGTTGAGACATCATACACAGGGCTGATTGGTAACATTGTTAGCCTAGTTGCCTTGCAGCAAATCCTGCTTTCATATTTTATTCCAGAGTTTTTTGTATGAAACTTGTATGTTCATCCCCCACTTACCTGGATTTTCTCCAGGTACTCTAGTTTCCTTCAACACTTAAAAGGAAAACATGCATACTATGTAACTGGCTGCTATGAATTCCCCTTGTCTGTGCTGATGATCCTGTATGTCCTGTGTGACCTGCCTTTTGGCCACTCAACACTGGACAGAGCTTGCAGGTCCACTACAACCCTGCAAGAATTAGCAAGGTAAAATCAGATGGATGTGCAAAGCTGGTGGAGACATGCCCCACAGACTTGTAGCTTTAATGACAGAGAAACCTTCTACAAAGTAATATCTCAGGAGAGTCTGAACACAAAGGTGTGCAAACATTTCAGATATGTTAAATATTTTAGCATTATTCCTTTCATTATCATACCAATAGTGTTGTTGATTTATTGAATTAAGTACATTGAAAAATATATGTGATTAAATGTGGAAGGTTTAAAGAGGTTTGAATACTTTTGGAAGACATTCCCTTCAAACATATAGCCACAACGTTGCTTGAGAAAGTAGTTCACACATTATGTCTGCCACTGTCTGCTGAAGGAGGCACTTAAGACACACTCAATCTCCCGCAAAGAAACCCACTGAAAGGGGAAAATAAAGGAAGAAAGGAAGAAAAAAATCTTTTACAGAATGTTGTGACTAGTGGGGATATCACAAGACCGGGTGGTTCAAATCAGGTAGGAACAGGTGTGCAGTGATTGTTAGAACGCTTGCAAGAGAAAGCAAGAGTGAGCACAAAATTACCATGCTTTGGACTTTTGTAAGCCTTGATTATTCTCCATGGAGCTGCACCATTTTGTTGTTTCCTTTTCTGGGTAAAGTGCAATGGACTCAACACATGAATTTCTTGTCTATGTCATTCCAGTTACTGACCATCAGTTCTGGCAGCTTATTGCAAGAGCTCAGCAAGTTTGGCAAGGGACTGTGTTTCTCCTCCCCTCCCCCATCTGGTGAAAGCACATGGCTTTGGAATGTGAATCCTCCATCACAGGAGGGAAAAATCATACAAAGACTTATCCTTGAGGAACTGATTTGATCGACCATTTGGATGTCAGTGCCATCTACAGACTGAGTAGAAGTGATGTTAGAGAACATTTGCATAACTATGCCCGTCTCAAAGCATAGCCAACTAATTGATGCCAAAAACCTTGATTCAGGAATAGTGCAATCCCTAATTGCTTCTCAGTAGTTTTTTTAGTGATTAAACTGACGATTAGGTTTCAACACCATCACCTGCATGGCTACCTACTGCAGAAATATTCAAATTAATGCTACAGTAATTCTTTGACCAATCAAAAAGAGAAAACATATAAACAAGAAGGCTGTAATAGGTGCAACCACTGTAGGGGCCTGCAGGTGTGGGACATTACGGCAGTCAAGACTTCTTTACATCATATCAAGTAGAGGCAGGGGACAAAATCTATTTTCCGATCCATTGATTAATGAGATGCCATTTTCCTATTAAGTTAATTACCTAATTTAGACAGAAACAAATCATGGAACTCTGGAGCTCACAAGTACCACATATGAACAGTTTGTCTTGAACACCAACCAGAAACACCAGAGCATGGGCTGAGCAAGAAAAAATGCCCAATACACTGCACACTAAAGAAAAAAAAAAACAAAACAAGCAACAACAAAAACCCTGCAAAGACATTATGCAGGCTGTGTTTAAACTTGGCTGAAAAGTTTGAGGAAAAATGGCAAACAATTTTATACTCTTCCACTCAGGTTTACAGTGCCTCCCACTGTAAACAATTCGGAAAATGAAAATGCTCTTATGTAGCTCTTATCTCAAAGGATTTGAAAACATCAACAGTCATTGAGAATCAGGAATTAATATAGGAATCCCCACACTATGCGACCAAAGTCACAAGATCACTAAGCTGGCAGTACAATTCTAACCTGTGATGCAAGGACAGCCACTACAATAAAATCCTAGGCAACTGCAAAGTTATGCACTTTGTGACATGCCTAAAAATGTGTGGTGCTAAGAAGGACTGAGACACTGATAAGATGAAAGATTTTGGACTCGTTTACCTGTTAGTTCAATCAGTCGTCTATGAGTTTAGTGAACATCTCCAAACATATCTTTCAGAGGTGTTGACACACTTAAGAATTTTTTAAGCACGTGGTTTCATTTTGATTGTCAGATTTTTTTTACCCATTGAACTAAAGCATCTTTAGTTCTTTATGATTACAGATGCATAGATGTTGGAGTTAAACTGTCAGGTGCCTAAAGATTACCATCCTTTAATACTACATGATCATGTGATCAAGGTCAGACAGTATTTCAACAAAAATATTCTGGAAACGCTTGAACATGGGGAAGATGAACCACAGAGATGGGTATGTTAGTCTTACTTATTTGCAGTTCAAGTTTTGTTTGCCAATTTTCCAAAGTATCTTCCCATCTGAGGAATGGAGAAATTGCTGTTATACCGAAGGAATCTGCTATATGTTTTAGGCATTGAAACGCTTTTGTTCACACCTCTGGGTAATTATTCTTGCCGACCATACTGTAGCATTGCCAGAGTATCATAATGGCTTGTATGAAAACTTTTAGCGTTACAGAAATATAAATTTCAGTATCATTTGTGTCATTGTACCTACAAAATAAAAAATCAGACCCCTGAGGCCCTGTTACAATCTCACATAAGGGCATTATGGATATTTATTGTGCAAAAACATATCCCAAAGCCTAACATGCTAGAAAAAAAAACCTTTTTTGTGCTCTCCATGGCCACAATAAACTCTAAGGGGAGTATCTGACTGCTCAGTACATATTATGCCCTTGATATGTTCTTGCTATGCCACAGTTCCCCTGTGTGATTTGTCATAACCAGAGCTTCACCACCAATCTAGATTGATCCTGAATGCCCAGATACAGACATGTGACAATTAATTTTCTGCTTCTGAAACTATAAAGGTGCAAGCTTTACGACCAGTAAAAAAACCCTTCAATATTGTACAAGACTGAAGTAATCCTCAAAGGTTGAGAACAATGGTACTCCAAGTAATAGCAGAATAAAGTTAGCCATGCCCATTCTCCCTGAAAAGAGATGTGATCCAAATTCACTACATACCTTTTGGCATGAGGCGAATTTGTGTACTTATTACATTCTTGTAATTGTTGCTACTCAAAGGTTCAGTACAAACTGCCTCGAAATGCCTAAAATAATTAAAAACTGAAGAGGTAGCAGCATACCTTACTGAACCTATCATCTAGGACGAGTATGTAACTAGTCCTTCAGTTTTCTAGATGACAGGATGCCTGTAGCTCCTGCATTGTTTTTAGTTATTTTTGGCATTTTGAGGCAGTTTGTACTGAACCTTTGAGTAGCTTATGCAACAATTAAATGTAATAAATAAGTACTTACGCACTTAAGTGCGCAAGTACTTAAGTCTGTAATACACTGTACTTCCAAGAATTATAATCATTAGCAACACTTGAACCGCTTCACCTGCTATTGGTGGTCAGAGATTCTTGGTGGCACCAGTGCACGGCAGCCTTGCCTCTGTAAGGCTGCTGTGGCTACTATCCAGTAGCTTATCACCACTGGTGTGAATGGGTGAATGACTGAATGCAATGTGAAGCACTCTGGACCTCTGAAGCACAATACGACCACAGGCCATTTACCATAAACCTAAAAGACAGTTTTAGGTTTATGTAAACCTAACAAGTAATATTGTAAATCATTCCACAATTAAAACTTTAGTGTAAATACTGTGCACTTTAGTCTTGTATAAAGACCAAATATCTGATGCTATAAGACTCACTACCATTTTTTCAGCAGACAGACTATTTTACATTTATATTTGTGAGTGACGAAGACTACAGTCGTGGCCAAAAGTTTTAGAATGACACAAATATTATATTTTCACATGATCTGCTGCCTTCTGGTTTTCATGTGTGTATGTCAGATGTTTTCATCACATACAGAAATACAATTGCAATCATATTATGAGTAACAAAAGCTTTTATTGACAGAATGAGTTAATGCAGCAAGTCAATATTTGCAGTGTTGACCCCTCTTCTTCAGGACCTCTGCATTTCTCCCTGGCATTCTCCCAATCAACTTCTGGACCAAATCCTGACAGATAGCAGTCCATTCTTGCACAATCAATGCTCACATTTTGTCAGAATTCCTAGGGTTTTTTTGTCCACCCGTCTCTTGATGAATGACCACAAGTTTTCAATGGGATTAAGATCTGGGGAGTTTCCAGGCCATGGACCCAAAATCTCTACGTTTTGTTCCCCGAGTCAGTTAGTTATCACCTTTGCTTTATGGCAAGGTGCTTCATCATGCTGGAAAAGGCATTTTTCATAAAAAAAACTGCTCATGGACGGTTGGGAGAAGTTGCTCTTGGAGGACATTCTGGTACCATTCTTTATTGATGGCTGTGTTTTTAGGCAAGACTGTGAGAGAGCCAACTCCCCTGGCTGAGAAGCAACCCCACACATGAATGGTTTCAGGATGCATTACAGTTGGCATGAGACAAGACTGGTGATAGCGCTCACTTTGTCTTCTCCGAACAAGCTGTTTTCCAGATGTCCCAAATAATCGGAAAGGGGATTCATATGAGAAAATGACTTTACCCCAGTCCTCAGCAGTCCACTCCCTGCACCTTTTGCAGAATATCAGTCTGTGCCTGATGTTTTTCCTAGAGAAAAGTGGCTTCTTTGCTGCCCTCCTTGAGACCAGGCCTTGCTCCAAGAGTCTCCGCCTCACAGTGCGTGGAGATGCACTCCCACAGCCTGCTGCCATTCCTGAGCAAGCTCTGCACTGCTGGTAGCCTGATCCTGCAGCTGAAACACTTTTAAGAGACAGTCCTGGCGCTTGCTGGTCTTTCTTGGGCAACAATGGAACTTCTCTCCTTGAAGTTCTTGATGATGCAATAGATTGCTGACTGAGGTGCCATCTTTCTAGCTGTGATACTCTTCCGTTAGGCCATTTCTGTGCAGTGCAATAATGACTGTACGCGTTTCTTTAGAGATAACCATGGTTCGCAGAAGAGAAACAATGATGCCAAGCACCAGCCTGTTTAAAGTGTCCAGTGGTGTCATTCTTAATGATGACAGATTGATCTCCAGCCCTGTCCTCATCAACACCCACACCTGTGTAAATGGAGCAATCACTGAAACGATGTTAGCTGGTCCTATTAAAGCAGGGCTGCAATGAAGTTGAAATGTGTTTTGGGGGATAGAGTTCATTTTCTAGGCAAATATTGACTTTGCAATTAATTGCTGTTAAGCTGATCACTCTTTATAACATTCTGGAGTACATGCAAATTGCCATTATAAAAACTGAAGCAGTAGACTTTTTAAAAATTAACATTTCAATCATTCTCAAAACTTTTGGCCATGACTGTATCCTTTGTCATGGCAAAGGAAAACAGAAGCTAACCAAGATGTTGCTTCACTAAGGCACACATAGTTGCTGTGGTTGTGTAGACAGCACTTGCTTCAAACACGTGACATTAAAGCTTCCTGTAAAATGAACAGCTGCAGTCACACTTCTGAGGACAGTGAGCAGTGCTCCAGGCTTGGTGAACTGGATAGGTTAATGACAAGCCTTCAATCGTCTTCAGCTTAGGAAAGAATGAGTTTCTGACCAGTAACAGGTCTCAGAAAAAGCGGTTCATTTCCTTCTGATGCTGTGTGCAAGTCAGAGCAGATCCGAAATCACAAAGTCTTGGGAGTCACACCAAACCTCTCTACCAATAGTTTACCAAAGACAAAGAATTCAAAATAAAAATGCTATTTTAGCTAGTCGGATAACAAAAAAGAAAAAGAAAAAAAGAAAACTGCTTTGCGTATGGATACATATCTACTTTCTTTTCATATTTAGACAAACTTCAGTCCATTTTGGGGGGTGTTTTATATGGAAGACCAACAAAAAGTAGTAAATAGTTGCTTAGGAAAAGGATGCATATTTGAGATTCTTTTTTTAATATACTACAAATAAAAGTCTGAATAGAATGGCACATAGTCACATATGGACCTTTTTTGCTGTAACACAGATCTACACATTAATGACATGTGTTTAATACAAAAGATTTGATATGATGCCGGGACCAACCTTTGCAGCTAAAACAGTTTCAACTGTTCTGAAAAGATTTTCAACATGGTTTAGAGGAGAGTGATTGATTTGAAGGAATATGTTACCATTCTTTTAGGAGGCAATTGAGTGAAGTGAGACACCAATGCTGAATGAAAGCTTTAGCTTGTTGTTCCTGGTCTAACTCATTCCAAAGGTTTGTCTTCAGATTGAGGTCAAGATTCTGACCAATCAAGTTTCTCTACATATTACTTGCTCATGTCCTAATGGATTTGCCTTGTGCACTAATGTGCAGTAATATTGGAATGGGTAATCTCCAGCCCACAGGTGTCACAAAAGGGTGTTGAGTTCATAATGATATTATGTCTTAGTTTTCTTCTGAATGTGGTGTTATAGATGTTTTGGTAGGTTTGCAGTTGAACTATAGTCTGATAAAGGATGTAAATGGTGCAGAGATATTCAAAGCGTGGCATAGAGCTTTCTAATATAATTATGCTTTAAAGTTCTCCACGAATTGATCCCTCAACTGTCTCATTTGCTCCCTAGTCTACATAATGTTTGTTCTAAAGTGTTGTTTACCTATGTAGTCAATCACCAAACCAAGTTCCCTAAACCAGCTATATTCTGCATGTTTTTGAAGTTTCCATGTTGCCACCTACCAAATTCAAATATCATTGTCTGACTTTTGCAGAACATAAAATGAGTCAAGTGTACTGAAGCAGAGTCACATATGACACGTGTAAGACATGGGGTCAATGCTTTGGCACCACTGCCTTTTAAGTTGTATATGCCTGGACAGCCAGGTGTATGTGGAATACACATAGAGGTCCACACAGCTGGACCCAATTTAGAAATCTGATCACAACTGAAAGCAACTTGTTGCACTGAATCTCATTTAAAGTAACCAGAGTAAAAAGGGCCATGTATGTACATTTTACATGGCTATAATGGGTTAAACAAGCTAAAGAGGAGATTATTTTTCCAAGGAACTCTTCCAAGAAAAATAAACCTCAGCCGAGATTTACATGTTGCCATCATAAATGGGAAAACGTACAAACCTATTCTGCAAAAAAAAAAAAAAAAAAAAAAAACTCTTCCTTAGGAGCAACAAAACAAGAACATGCAAGAATGTCACTAAGATCAGAAATAAATATCAAAAATAAATACTAAAGGTGTGCCATAATCGCCGATCACCTGTATCTTATTCGCAGTCTGATAATTGACATTATTTGATATAGGCAGATTTATTTGACTGACTCATCTATAATTTATGGTACTGAGAGAATTACTATATTATTGTACTGATTGCAGGTTTTAGCTGCTGTATTGTGCCTGCAAGTATTTTGCATGTTATATGCCTAAATTAGGTGAATTTATTGCCAGATCATTTTTTTAATTTTGTCAGATCACATAGTAGCATTTATACCTAAAGCAAAAAAAAAAAAAACCAACAGTCAATCCAGGTGATCGGCAGAGATCAGTGATTGGCAGAGATTTGCCTCATTGGTGATTGGTATCGGAATTGGCAGCAAAATACCTGATCAGAGCATCTCTAATGTGCAGCCATTACTATTGTTATGGAGAAGGGGTTTCTAAAACTCAGTTTAAATAACAATACCACACCATAGTTGCAGGGCAAAGTATTAATAAATCATCAAAAAACCTATGAAAAAGTAGGAAAAATTATGCTGTTGATATCTTATGTTTTAAACACCATATATATTTGACAGTGTTTAACTTCATTATTAGATTTACAGATGCTACAATCTTAGGCATTTACATACACCTGCTGAGTATTTATGCGTCTAACAATATGCTCCAGATAAAAATAAAAACAGGACATGGCAACATTAAGATCAATACCTCAACATAATTTAAAAGTTTAATGTCAGTTCGTGTTTGTAGTGAACAAGCACTGTGTTTATCCTCGTGGAAGTGGATTTGAGTTTTAAATACTTAATTTTCCATTTTAAGACCTTGTCATGCAGGACTTTGAAAATGACTTCATTTGTGGGACAAATTAAATAGACATGACTTGTTCTCCCGTTTTATTCATCTCCAACAAGACCTGATACCTTCTGTCACACAACTAATCGATTTAAACAAAAATGCAGCATTTGACCAAGTAAATGTGTACATCAGATCTGCGTCTTTGAGCTGACAATCATCCACACCTTTGTGTATTTGAACTTAAAGTAAGGATTTATTTGGGAGGAAAAAAATAGCACCTAATTTTAGCGTCTGTGACCGTCTTGAAGAGCTGTAGTAGCTCCTAGCCTGAATGTTATGGTCAACTACTGTAGCTTTAGTGAGCGGGCAGGTGTTTAAAATGCCACCAGCATACATACCGCAGCCAGATTAATAAAAACGCGCAGAACTACAACAGCAGGGACTTTTGTGACTCTGGCCACGTGCTTGACAATTTTGCAATGATGTTTGCAGCTGCTCAGATTGAAGCTAGCTTACTGCTTAGCATGCTGCTAACTAGCTAGCTGTAACACAGAGCAGCTAATAGCTCGTGAAGAAGGAGCTCTTACCAGATCGCGGATCCGCGGTGATCTTTATCCGTGCTGCCAGGTGTCCTTTGAGGTTTATCAGCTACAGCTCTTTTTTTTTTTGGTGAAACAATCACGTAATACACCTTGCACTCCTTTCTCTTTATTTGTCAGGAATAAAAGAGAAACCACTTCACGTACGTCTTCCTTCCTTCTTCCTCATTAAAAACAGCCAGGAGGCAGTTTTCCACCGTTGTGGTCTCAGAACCGATGCTGGACCTCTCGATCAGAAACCCTTGCGAGTTTTTCCTCCTCGACGAGGGGCGACTTAGCATGTAATTAGCCGGACTGCGGAGCTAGCTCTAGATCCTGATTTGCGTATTTACGAACAATGAGCACGGACTTTTGCGTACGTTACACAACCGTCTCCCAACAGCCAATGACAAGGCGCGGGGATTCCAAAGAAAGCCCGCCCCCTAACGGTCTCCCGGCTCTGGGCTGGCTGCTGGGGCGGTAGCACGACTCCCCCTGTGGACTGGTGCACTGTGGTTCCCTCCCTGCAAATGTACAAAGCCCCTGAAGGTTGCAGTGACAGTGGCACCTCGGATGACCGAAGCCCTCCCCTGTGCTCGTCCATAACCCTTGTATCCATATTACACAAGCAGCTGCTGTCACTCACAGGAACCCCACCAAGAACCTCTGGTGGAGTTGTGTGTGTGTGTGTGTGTGTGTGTGTGTGTGTGGGGGGGGGGGGGGGGGGTTGGGATTGAAAGGGTTAAGTTGCTTACGCCATCTTGTGTGCAGGACTTTAAAATGGCGCCTCTCCTCCTGGTGCCTGTCTATCTGAAAACCCCTCTGGTGGGGTAGGTGTGTGCAAGAACTGGATCACAATAGAAAGAGAGTACCTTGGAGGAAAAGTGCCCTAAGGCCAGTCCTGACTCGGATGAACAGGAATTTATTCAGAACCACACAGTTCACATTTTCCCTTTATCGTCCAACATCATTGTTTTCACCCCACAAGAACCAGACACAGGTGTCACAGACTAGATCATCGGACACCTTTAAATGTCTCCTTTTGGCTTGTGCTTTTGCCTCTCTCCCTCTTTCTCCGAGCTGGGTTAACAACACTTGTACCAAGCAATCCATATGTTACTACCTATAAATAAAAGACTGGATCAAAATGACTTTATATCAGAAATTCTTTTGTACAAATCTCCCACAGTCCACCCATGATGCTCTGGTAGCGCAGCTCCCCTCTGTAAGCATGCATGATGGTTCCCTCCTTGCAGAGGCACATGTGTGTTGCGGCTTGCAGTGGCACAGATTCCATTTGTCAGTGAAGTCCTCACTAGAGACTCAGCACTCCCATAACCATCCTGTCTATGGTGGTTTCCTAACTGTAGTCACAGACCAAAAGGCTGATCTGTGATAAAAAATAAAATAAATAAATAACATTGGCATTTAAAGGGTTAACTACTCACAGCCATTTTGTGTGCTGGACTTGCCATAAAATGGTGGCTCCCTACCTAGTGCCGGTCTACTTGAAAACCCCTCCAGTGGAGTAGGGTTGTGCAAGGAATGGATCACAGAAAAATCACACACTGGAAGGGGGAAAAAAAAGTCCTAAAGCCTCCTTTGGACTCTGATGAACAGAACTTATACAGAACCACACAACTGTAAATGTTCACCTATAGTTGCACATAATTTTAAGCCCACAAGGATAATTGAGATATTGTCTCGAGATCAGCTGATACATTTTTTTTAAATCCACTTTTAAGTTGAACTTTTGTCTATTTTTTCCTCTTTTCTGATCAAGGCAGGCCATTTAAGCCGCTGCAATTGTTCACAAAGTGGGGCAAGAAGCTGAGAGCTGGATTGCTAACTTTAGCATATATCATGACTGAAAACTAGAATTTAAGATAATTAAAAATGTATCTGTGTTAGTATTGGGTCAGTGTTCCCTTTTCATCTATGTGACTCATTTTAGGGGTATTTTGTCAGGTCGAGAAAAAAAGGACATTGAATTCCATCCCACCCCAATTCTCTCTGATTCTCCTGGCTGGTTTGGAGGAGCCGGTCATGTGAGCCCCTCTCACCAGTTGCCCCCTTAGTTTCTTCCTTGCAGAAGGCTATAGGCACTTCAGACTCTGGTGAAAGGAGTCCTTGGTTCAATAAGGTCCTTTCAAGGACTCCAGTGCTGCCCTATGCCATTTCCAAGTCATCAATCTATATTTCTCCAGTAAGTACAGTCACTGGACACCTGGATTAACTTGTCTGGATGTCTGGCATTTACGTTGCACACAGTAATTTTGTGCGCATGACCTTCCACAAAATGGAGTCTCCTTTTCCAGTGCAGGTCTTTCAGAAAACCCCTACGGTGGTATCGGCATGTGAAAAAATGTGGTCACACAAAAAGAGAAAAAAAAGTACAGAGAAGGAACACGATCTTAAATCTCAACTTTGATAACTAGGAAATTATAGATATGCTTAAAGTTCTGTAACCACACAGTTCTAACTTTTTACCAATGTCCATATCATTGTCTTCGACCCAAAAAGGGTCAAATAAGCCACTTAAATTCCACATGATCTTCATCCATCCTATGCGTACTTTGCACTTGTACTTTTTCCTGATGAAGTGGGACCATGCCAGCCACAGTAATGTAAAATATTCATCCAGAGAAGGAAGAAAAAGACTTGCTGAATGTGGAACAGGCTTGAATAATGACTCTTTACGTACAAACCAATCCATGAATGTTAGCTTAAAAGTAGTAATTTGCATCATTACAAAGTTTCAGCAATGTTACTCAATTATGAGTTAGCTGAATTACCAGTTCAACAGGAGCTGCACAGTGGCGCAGTTGGTCGCACCGTTGCCTTGCAGCAAGAAGGTCTTGGGTTCAATTCCTAGTCTGGGGTCTTGCTGCATGGAGTTTGCATGTTCTCCCTGTGCATGCATAGGTTCTCTCTGGGTACTCCAGCTTCCTCTCACAGTCCACAAACATGACTGTCAGGTTAATTGATCTCTCTAAATTATCCTTAGGTGCGAGTCTGTGCATTGTTGTTTGTCTTGTCTGTCTCTGTGTTACCCTGTGATGGACTGGCAACCTGTTCATGTTGTACCCTGTGTCTCGCCCGAATTGTCTCACTGGAGATCGGCACTGGCACCCCTCCCAACCGCACTAGGAACAAAGGTGTAAGTGATCAATCAATGGTGTAAGATCAACTAGATCCATTTTAGGGTTTCTAAATAGAAAAAAGATATTGAGGTTCAACTTAAAAGAAAGTTTTAAAAAAATCTTGTAAAACAAACAAATTGACAGCATTTCTCCCTTTTTATTGTTTAAAACTAAACTGGGTTTGGAAAGAAACCCCTCAGATACATTTTTTAAGTTTCGGAAATGTTACATCACTGAAAACACCAAATCATTTACTTTTTATTTTACATGACAAAATAATTGAAAACTTAAAATCTTTGACCTTTCCTTGCAGCAAGAAGATCCTGGATTTGAATCTCAGCCTGGGGTCTTTTGTTTCTCCCCATGCACATTTGGGTTCTCTCAAGGTACTTCGATTTCCTCCTACAGATCAAAACCAAGTGTGGCCTAAAGAGCTCCAAACTGTGTGTGCACACACATGGTTGTTTGTTGCCCTGTGGTGGATTGGCGACCTGTCCATAGTGTACACTGCAGGGTACACCATGCAAGAGGCATGGTGAGAGAAGCACCAGCCTACTTTCAACCTTGCAAATACAAGCAGGCATAGGCAATGGATAGATTGACAGCCTTTGATGGAATAAAAATGTAAATGACCACTATCTTGTCCAAACCAATAAAACCAGCAACCAACCAGCAACCAGCAATGGCTGGAGATGCACTTCCAGATTTTTATATACTGTCGTCCGTTGGGTGAGTATTGCCTACTGCTTGTGATCAAAACTCAGGTGGCTATATAACCAACATGCCAAAGACAAAATCATTCTTGATAGCAGAGAAGATATGTTACTGAAAAATAATCTTGTTTGAATAGTTGTAGACATTACTCAGTTGATATTTACTTCTTTCTTGGATTTGTATCAATGTCAGCTAAGCTACCTCTACCAGTGGACATTTTAAAGGACTTTTGATAAACCAATAGACTAAAAGATTTTGTGCATGAGTGTATCAGATGTTGCTATGTTGTAATGCAGTTTTCTGTCTAAGATGTACAGTTCTGACAAAGCAATTGGTCCCATGAACTTTTTAATTTTTGTCATTTAAAGGAACAACTTCACTGATAGCATCTTAAGAGAAATGCTGTTTTGTCTTAGCTACAAATTAAGTTTGTGTTTATGGGAATTTTTAAACTATTGTGCTAAAAATATATTTGTGAGGTTCAGACACTGATATTGAGAAAGGCCTAGTGCACAGCCTCTACTCTTCATCTCACTTTGCTCTATCCAGCCCATACAAAACCAAATTTATCCATAAAGTCCTTGAAAACAACTAGAGCTGAAACAAAGGCACTGCTCATACGTATGAACATGCTGAAAACATATATTCCAAAAATTGGGTTTGCAGATAAGTCAAGCTTCTCCATACTTTATCTAAACTTTTATGGGCTTTGCTTTGTGCACTGGTCCGCAATTATGTTTGAACATCAACTTTCTTCACAAAGCTGGGAGAATGAAATTGTCTAAAGTGTCTTGGTATGTTGAAGCATTAAGAGTTCAATTAGAGTGAACTGTACAATAGTAAACATGATGCTTTGCAGCCAAAACTATTTCACTTGGCGATGTAATGACAATTCAGTTAGAATGGGTGAGCAAATACATTTGGCATATGAAACTGAGAACTTTCTTGTCAATCATCCTTTAAGTTTCAGACAAACTTAAAGGTGAGAGTAAGATGATTTTTTCCTCTTTCCAACTGTTTTGTTAGAGGATCTATGCAGCGAGAGGGGATACAAGTTTGCCTGTCTGTTACACTCCTGACTTGCCATGTGAGGTAGTCACAGATTCGATCTTCTGACGTCAGGCCTGTTTGCACTGCATGGTCGGGGCCTAATCTTTCAATTAGCCCGTATGGCCCAGTCCCACCACACTTTGGAAACCTGAGAGCTGTGGTTCTGTTCGGGGCAGCCTGGTCAGCTCTCTTTCAAGTCACCTGTGGATTGCTTCATTGGCCCCGGGGTAATTATGGAGATTCAGGGCTCTCAGTCAGAGGTTGTACTAGATCAGGGACCTGCAACTCCAGGTTTCAAGGTTTGATGTTCTGAAACTATTAGACATGTCAATGGTCCAACACAACTGAAACAAACAGCTGAATTGCCTCCTCGGTATAAAGTTACGTTCTCCAGAGAGAACGTTAATGACCTGATTATTTGACTCAGGTTTGTTGAAACAGAGATCCATCTAAACGTTTCAAGGCATTTGCTCAACTAACAGCAGATGAACAACAGATGAAAAGCTAAATATACTCAAGTTTTAAACATAGCATTTCAATTGCCGTATATCTCTTGCAACCCAGCTTGGTTTTAATACTTGAAGTTATTTGGTAGAAATCAATTCAGTTTTAAACTACATGCAGTCTTTTAACAGCTCATTGGTCTCCAAAAGTACAGACATGGTTTTTGACAAAAGTGGTTCTTTCGGGGCACAGCGTGATCCATGTATGTAGGCCTTAGTCCATATGTCAGAGGTTCAAGTACCAGCCTTATGACCTTTGCTGTATGTCTTCCCACTTTCCTGTATGTCAAATATCAAAATTAAGTCCTCTAGAACACACAAAACCTTTTTTTAAAAAGTGGTTCTGTTCTCAGCCCCAGCCAAGACACTAGTCTTTTAGAGCTACAGTCGGGCTGGTGAAGATGAAAATGTAACTGGTCTGGTAAAACCTCCCATATCAACTGTTACATAACTACTGCTATTGTGCCTGCAGTAGGGTAAAGACAATAAATCACCTTCCCGCCATAATTTTAGACCTGACAACAGTAAGACATTTACTGGGCCTGCTTCAAAAATGGCAAAATATCACATTATCAAGCCAATGACTGCTTTTAGATATTTCCAAATAACACTTGAAACATTGATCTTAAGAGGACTCCTTACTACCACAGTGACATTTGTGAATGGCAGATGGTTCACATTCATTACATATCTAGGGTGTAAAGAGATGTCACAAACCAGCGTTATATAATAAGTGTGAAGTTATGGATAGTGGAACTTGTGCCACATTTTTCAGATTATGCTGCTGTCTGTACTTCATTCTGCAATGCCAGCTACATTGTGGAAGCACGCATCATTGAAAAATATGGACTGCTACAGAGATTGATATGCGAGTGGCCAGAAGTGGTTTGAAGAGTAGCTGGTGTCTTTATCATGCCACAGTAATGCAGGAGACATTTCCCCCTACTATTTGATACAAATCAATGTGAAAAACTAAGAATGATCATCTTTTGAAACTTTGTTCTACAGAAGGCTGCAGTAAATCATTGGGCAAAAGGCTTTATAATAAAAAATGCAGTACTTGTTTGGGTTACAGTAACATTTGACAGCTCCAGGTTGTAACTACATGAACACAGATACAAAAACATCCAACTACAGGAAATAACCTTGAAACACTCAGGCAAATGCAGACATTAGCAAAATATCAAAACAGTGTCTTATCGCCACTGAAAGAACAAATGTTTACTTTAAATATTTAGCCTGGAGATCTACACTAATCTATTTAATAGGTAATAAAAGGAGCTACTTACCCTATGTCTTGTGATATGCTGCTTCTGCTTTGGATCTTATGCCAAGGACTTTTATCAAATCTTTCGAGAACAAAGGTCATAGGCCCCAGCTCTTTAAAATTTATCAGCGTAAATTATTCTTGAGGTATCTTTCCTTTACAACAGGTCTTCACAGCTTTATTTCGAATTTTGATTGATCCAATTTGGACTTGCATAGCGTTTCCCCTACAATTAACCAAGGGGGATGCTCTGCCCCCAAGAATTGATCACAGTCACAATGTAGTAATTGTAACATAATGCCATGTTGTGAGCAATTACTGTCTGTCTGTGGTCGCGCTTCTACTTTCGGCTCTCAAGCTAGGTTCATAGCTGACACATTGAACTGGGCATGAGGATGTGGCCTTAATCAGCTGTCTCAGGTGCAATTGTATGTGTAACTATGAATTTTTGTCACTCGCAGATCGCTCCAAACTGATCTGCGTGCTTGGAGCCAGTTCGCCTGTACCCATATATAATCCCTACGAGGGCTCATTTTCATATAATATAGGACCAACGTATGCATCAAATATAACAGCCGTTTTGATTGCTCAGCTCACTCGAGCTCAAGACAAACTTTTAAAAGCGAGACTAGACTTATCTTTTACTCTCATCCTCTTGATACAATATCACGAAGGTCAAAGTATACAAAATAGCTCAAGTGCAAAAAAAATCCAGTCATCACTGAATAAAATCTTTTTGACTTAGCTTGGCTGTCTGTGGTGTAATACTCCCCTAGCTGTACAAGACTGAACTTGATTAGAAGAACATAGAATATAGTTTGGCAGAGACAGAAAGATATAATAGATAAAAATTGAGAGACAGAAAGACACAGATAAAAAAAAAATCACAATCTTTAAAAAAACCCTGACCTGCTGATTTCAATTTTGTCCAACAGTAATTACTTTGTGCTAAATAAAGCAAAGTTGCAAAGTTTGCAATATAAAATGGCAAAGTCCATTTTTTATACATATAAAATGGCAAAACCAAACCGGCACACTAAGTGCACAACACCATGCAGTGGAGAGAATCTGTACATTAAAAAAAAACTGAATTGTTTGAAGTCCTTGCTCCCTTTGTGTGTACGACGTTATATGTTGGATTCCTAAAAAGTAAACTAATTAAAACTATTTCCAACTAGACGTAAAATGTTGACTAGATAACCAGAAGAAAATTCATCTTACTGGAGACCTTGAGAATTTTTGATAAACTCGTGGCAAAAAATGCCTTCACCAACCCCTAAATTCTGAACATAAGAAGTTTTGAGTTTATGACAAGTTCTTCAGCTTCCAATATGTGAAATTATTTTAGAAAATGTTTTAAGAAAACTGCTACCAAGCAATAATAGCCAGTGCGTTCTGCCATTTGTAAATGATGTACCATTATCCCTTACGCGTAAAAATTTTGACAAATATAAAATAGGCTGCTTATCATTTTACATCTAGGCTTCTAATAGTTTAATGCAATTCTACCTCTAGATCTTAGCTGATCCCATGTGGGGTAAAAGCAGTTGGTTCTCTAGGAAGTAGAGGACTTTATGGTGAAGGAATTGAGAACTTAATTTACTAGCATCTAAATAAGAATGATTAACCCAAACCAGAGTAGATGTGCCATGAATACCTTGATTGGATATGGAATGAAAATTGTACACTAGGAACATATTTTGGTCTGTTTATAGTAACTACAGAAAATAGGGACTCAAAGCAAAATGTCAAGCACTAAAGCATGTTATCATGATTATTTTAATTACAATCTAATGTTTGACAATGCTGTATTTTTAAAAGGCCAAATATATGACTACACTTAAAATATTCCAATGCCATGATGCAAGGAAAACAATGAGAGTACTCTACAGTAATGTATATCACTAAAAAATACGAGAAGTCAGCTGACCTGCAATCCAAGATGGACTATTTCTAGCAAGTTAGAAATAGTCTGTCCAACTTCCCAATGTATATTTGACACAAAAGTATTTTGTACAGTCCCCACCCATACCTTTTGTTTCTTACACAACAGCTTTCGTTTCTGAGTCATGAGAAGCCTGGTGCTCAAGAAATGTGTCCAAACATGAGAACATCTGAGTGCACTCAGTGCATTCATAAAAAGCCTCAGAAGAACTGCCTTTCTCATTTTGTTTTTGGTCCATAGCATCCTCCTCCATGTCTTCTGGATTATCTTTTTTTAGTTCCTCATCTACAATGTTTCCTGTGCCAGGAGATTTCTGTTCATCATCATCTGGTTCTTCAGGGTCCAGGTGAGCTTGAAGATGAACCTTAGGGGAGGAATTCTTAATATCAGCTTGAGTCTTGGGACACTTAGTGGGCTCTTTCTTGTGATAGCGCAAATGTCGTTGGTACACACACAAAAGTCCAAATTTCTTTCCACACTCCTGACATTTGTAGTTAACTCTGCCAGCTTTTCCAGTTTGCTCTGTGGAAGTCTGTTCATTGTCAGAAGATCCTTTGGTGTTGTCCTCAGGGTTGTTAGCCTGTTTCTCATCATCAGCAGAATTAGATGAAGGCACATTTTGTGAATTTGAGTGCAACAGTTTTAAACCTTCAGCTTTGTGGTACATGATCACATGTCTTCTTAAATCACAGCGCTGTGGAAAATGTCTGCCACAAAATACACAAGTGTGCATTGTGCCTTTATGATATCTCATGTGTCGAGACAAACTACTAGAGTGGTTGAAAACTCGATGGCAATGCTTGCAAGGATGAAGTTTTCCATTTGGATTAGATCCTCTCCGGCTGGTATTTGGTGGCATAACTCGTTTTATGGGTTTTTGATATTCCTTATTCATCTCATCTATTTCCTCCTGAGTTTGATGTGTGACATGATGCTCCTTTAGACTTGCTAACCTCTCAAAACGATCCCCGCATAGGCCACATCTATACGGTGTGAATGTGGTTTGCTTATTCTTTTCAATACTGCCATCTCTTGAGATTTTTCGTCCTCCGTTCCTAGTATCATTGGATGGACCATTGGTGTGGCAGTTAAACTCCCCATCATCAGAATATTTTGAATTCTCTTCAGTTTCAAAATCAGACTCCAACTCCACATCAAGCTCCTGTCCCTTGCAATGATACAACGAATGTATTTGGAGGTCTGACATCCAAAAGAAAATCAGCTTGCACTTGTTGCAGGGATATGCCTTTTCTGGCTTTTTTTCTTCCTTACTGTCTGGTTTACCCAAAGCCTTGGGCATGGAGTGACTCTCTTTTTGATGAGCATTGAGCGCCTCAATTTTAAGGAATCGTTTACCGCAGTGACCACAACATCTGGTTTTTTCATTGACATGGTCTTGAAGGTGTTTCTTGAGGTTGCTTTTATCTTGAAAGATCTTGCAGCACAGAGTGCACCGAAAGCCCCTTTCGGAATTCCCATATTGCTGGTGACGGTGCAGACTCTGTGTCGTACTAAAAGAACGATTACATATTTCACAACGGCAATGGTTCTGCTGAAACATGTCCGAGCTCAAGCCTGGTGGCCTGGGTCTTAATGAGTCTTTGTTTGAGAAGGGCTGTGAGTTCTGAGTTGTAGTAGTTGGCTTAACAGGTGACGGCAAAGGTGATGACGGTCTTTCGGGAGGTATAGGTGCGGAAGAAGAATTTGAAGAGCTTACAGAATTCAACTGAGGCAAGCCATTTACAACAATCAGCGTACCATTTTCTTGAAGCACATATTCCTGAGGAATATCAAATCCATTAGATGAACCATCAAAGGAAAAAGACTCCAAAGGTCCATGATTAGACATGTGAGCCAATATACTGGCGTACTGACTGAACCCATCGCCACATTCCGTGCAGATGAAAGCACTGGCTTCTCCTCCCAACTGCGCTGAAGCAACAGTATTCACAGCTGATTGTTTTTCCATGATAAAACGATTCTGTCCGTGTACTGATGGCATCACTTTGGAACCTGAATATGTAGCTAAATCTCTATCCACGGATGGGTAAAGAGGTATATGGCAATCAGTGAAGGTTCTTTGTCCAACAAAATGATGAGATGTCAACTCCTCAAGTCTTCCACTTTGTAGCACCTGGAGAAATAAAACAAATTTATATGAAAACCATTGATATGATTTTGGTAGTTTCACACATTGTGTAAATCTAGTGAAGATGGCTCCATTTAAGAAACAAAACCAAAACCATCAACCAACATTGATTTTATGGGGTTACAGTCTGGAAACACCATAGCATTTATTTAATGAGAGGATGAATAGTTCTGATCGCAGGCATTTCCAATTACTTGGGGGGCCATAACTCTTCTGACTGGTTGGATTTTCTAATAAAACCGGTGACAGCCAGTACGAGACTTGGCCTAGGAGAAGAGAAGGCAGTGAAGGAGGAGGATAAAGAAAAATAAAATTTTTATTTGTACTCCTCCTGGTCTTATTCTACACTTTAAATCCATACCACATCCGCCACTCTTCTGCTTGTCCTTTTAGGCCATTGTTTCTCAACCCTGGTCCTCACCGCCCCCCTATAAAGCCAATCATTTTCAGAGAAAAGGAGATGACAAGAAGGTGTCCAAGTGCTGACTTGAAATGGTTTCTTGAACTAGGCTGGGAGTAACAGCACTACCGTCAGCTATAATAGAGCCCAACATGTCCTGTCCCCTTCTTAACGCCCACTCACCAACCCAGTTTCATGGTTACCTCCCTTGGGAGCCCTGGGTGAAACAGTGAGAGGTTACTTTTCACTACCTAACATGCCGTCTTGCTATTTCTATAAATAACACAGAGATGGGGAGAGGACATATGCAGTCTGTGTAGAACATGCAAGGAACTGTGATGAATGTTTGCAAAGAAAAGTGAAATAAGCATGGTTTTGTTTAGCTTTCTAAAATCTATACTGTCATCACATTATCCCACAATGACACTATGTGCTACATGGTTTCCAATATTATGCAACCATAAGCAATGCTGGATCCACACTTGCAAGATGCACTTTGGTCGCTAAAGAATTGGATACAAAAAAATATTTGATGGAAAAATGGTGGTTGATCACTCCAATAGACTCAACACCTTTTGAGTTAGAACTGTATTGCCCAAAGATTTTCTAGAAAAGTTGCACAATGCCACTACAGCTATAACCAATGTTTTATCATTATCCTATTTTTCTATATTGAGAACTTTAGGGCCAGCATCAGTTCCCATTCATATCCAGACTGGTATCTCTAAAATGTTAGTGACAGTTCTGCTTAGGAATGAAATTGCCCAGTTTAGGACCAAAAGCTTCTGTTGTACAGGATTACCAGGGTTTCATGATATCAAGCTGAACGATGTGAACTATGTGATAAAAAAAAAGCAGTAGCAATATACGTTTTGCTACATATATTGCAGCAATTAAACATCTGCTGGCTAAATATTACAACAGCGTGTAAAACGCAAGTTCATGACACTACAAATATATTAGCCCAGAGGTTCCCAAACTGGGCTAATAGTTTGGGAACCTCAAACTATTGAGGTTCCCCTGTGCTATTGCAGGGGGGGAGGAGCGGGATGGATGAAAAAACAAAAAAACAAACAAATAGAAACAGGAACCCAAGATGTTACTGATCTTGAGTTTTTGGTACTGAAAGTGCAGGCTCCTTTCCCAGCGTTGATAGCAGTGGTGTACAAACCTCCAGAATACAGTTTAAGACCGTTCACACAAAATCTGCTATGTCTTATAGATTCACTCGGAATAATGGACTGTAGTCCTATAATTGTGTGCGGGAATTTTAGTGAAAACCAGCTATGTGAAGGAAGAAAGCCGATTTTGGAGCCGTTTCAGTCCCGCCGGTATGCAAAACTTGTCACCTCCCCCACTACAGACACAGAACACTCTGAGAACATATTACATTTACCACATCCCTGTTATCTGCATACTGTGCCCTGGTCTGTCATGAAGACGCAAGGTGAGTTTCAAAAAATTCCACTCATGCTTACTGTCTAATTTAATGGTATACAGTAAAGATTAAATTACAAAAGATAAATATTGTTCATCTTGTAAAAGAAACATGATTTTTATTGTCACAAGACAGCCTCCTTATAGATGAAGTAACATTTGCTTTTGACACACAATCCAACATCAGTACAGCTCATGTATATTTAATTTATTTAAATTACAACAGTGATAGTTTTAATGAAACAACTTTCTTTATTCGAGATCAACTTATTTTAAGGAAATATTTTTTTGAGATGATTATACTGATATGATATGAATTTCATATCCATTTTCTGACTTGGCCTTTCTCTATTTGGCTTTGGGTTTGTCAGGGTAAAGGCAAAGTCAGAAACATCCTAGCTGCTGTGAAAAACTGCTTTAAAATCATAGAAGCCAAATACATCAGAACATATAGACTTTAATGCAAATCAAACCTTCTACTGTAAACTTACAGATGTCAGCTGAAATCCCAGCATTTGTAAAAGCTAAAAGGCTTCAGTTTAAGACTCTCTTATAACTATTTGGTCTTAATGTATTTTTTGTGGTTGGGGTGTGTGTCTACCTGTCTTTGTTACAATATTTTCAAACTTTAACAATGGCTGCACCAACAACATCTCATAACAATGTTCATAAATTTTAGATCCAAATCACACTCATCAATGGTGGATCACACAACTATTACATGCAACATAGAGACTACTATTCTATAATCTACAACCCCAGTCTGTCTTCAAAGACACTACCATCATCTAACCCCCTTGGCTAATCCGGATTCTGTCTCCAATACTGAAGTCATCAATGATGAATCATTCAAACACTTCACTTCCTGCCAGAGAACCAAGGGACTGACAAAGCAGAAAAAGGTTATAACTTTTACAAATATATGTTTTGGATTGCTTAATTTAACTATTAATTTGAGAGCTTAATAAAGGTTTAGTCCATTTAACCAGCAGACACTGTTAAAGTTTTAATTAGAGGTGTGCCGATCGATTTTCGTGAAAAAGTGCATGATCGGTGATCAGTGATCATTGGCTGTTGTTGCCGATACCGATCACCTGCATCTCATTTCTCAGCCTGCCTGTGCAGCTGGTCTCCTCTTTCCTTCACTCTGTGTAAACGCGCAGGAACAAATCCTAAGCGATGTGGAACTATAATGCACTGAGTGTCTGGGGACGTTTGCGTGTTGCGGCGGAAAATTGAAGCAGGTCAAAATGCATCAATACAACGAAGCTAATACGACATAAAAACAATGCCATACTTGACGGAGTTTGGCTACATTGATGCTCACTGCAGTAAAAAATCATATGGAGAATCAGATAGAAGGTAAAGCAGCGCACAGCTACAAACACACGGATTAGCATGACGGTCAGAAAGCTAAACAAATAACCTGGAAAATTATTTAAGTCTTGGAGCTGCAATGTAAGACGTTGGTTCTGCTCTTGCTGATGAACCGCTGCTCCGCTACAGGTAGTATTATTTAATATTTAGTAATATTTGACACGGAGCCGTTTCTGCTCCACCTGGTAGTGACTCACACACCGAACCTCTGCTTAAAGCTGCAGCATCTAACCTAAAAAAATAAATTTTATATGCGTATTAAATAGGGATGTGTCGATCAGGTTTTTTTCTGCCGATACCGATCACCCCTGAGGGATGATCGGTATCATCCCTCTGAAACAGCAGAAACAGTAGAACCAGCGTCTTACATCGCAGCTCCTAGACTTAAATAATTTACCAGGTTATTAGCTGCACAGTGGCGCAGTTGTTAGAGCTGTTGCTTTGCAGCAAGAAGGTTCTGGGTTTGATTCCCGGCCCGGCCTTTCTGCATGGAGTTTGCATGTTCTCCCTGTGCATGCGTGGGTTTTCTCCGGGTACTCTGGTTTCCTCCCACAGTAGAAAAACATGACTGTGAGGTTAATTGGTCTGTCTAAATTGGCCCTAGGTGCGAGTGTATGTGCATGGTTGTTTGTCCTGTGTGTTTCTGTGTTGCCCTGCGACAGACTGGAGACCTGTCCAGGGCGTACCCCGCCTCTCGTCCGCAACGCCAGCTGGAGATAGGCACCAGCACCTCCCGACCCCATTAAGGGACAAGGGTGTAAGAAAATGGATGGATGGATAGTTTAGCTTTCTGATCGTCATGCTAATCCGGGCGAGTGTTTGTAGCTGTGCGCTGCTTTACCTGCTGTCTGATCCTCCATGTCTTTTTACTGCAGTGAGCCTCGATGTAGCCAAACTCCGTCATTGTTTTTATGTCTATTAGCTTCGTTGTGTTGATGCATTTTGACCTGCTTCTATTTTCCGCTGCAACACGCAAACGTCCTCCTTCACTCAGTGCGTTATAATTACACATCGCTTAGGATTTGTTGCTGTGAGTTTGCACGGTGTGAAGGAAAGACGAGACCAGCTGGACAGACAGGCTGGGAAATGAGATGCAGGTGATCGGTATCGGTAACAGAGCCCATGATCACCGATCCAGATCATCACCGATTTCACGGAAATCGGCCGATTATGATCGGTTACCAATCGATCGGCACACCTCTAGTATTAAAACTTTCGCTGTCCTAACATGAGACAGATAATCTCTAAAAAAAATAATTGATCTCCTACCTGTTCTGCATAATTACTCCGCTTAGTCAGAAACAGTCAATCAGGAAGTTTTCATTCAGTAACTCAGGATTGTTTATTTTAATGGATCCTGTATTTGCCTTTTAATGTTAAGTCTTATACTTGAATTTTTTGGCAATGTTGAGAGGTTTTATTTTGGCTCTTTGCATTATTTAGCCTCTTCAGAGCCTTCGTGTTATCAGTCTGTTAAAGATAGTATTACCGATAGCAGGACAATTTGCACAATGTCTGTTTTGTTTAATTTTCTTCTGGTAAAAAGTTATTAAAAACAAGTTTTTGTCTAAATTAAAGTGAATTCATGGTTCCTTTTTCCACATAATGTAACCGGTAGTGTTTATGATAAAATAATAATTATGTGATCGGCATCGGTGATCGGCCCTTATGGGTGATTATCGGCATGAAAAAACCTGATCTAGTTTTAATTTAACTTTGTATGTTGTTTTTCTACATTGTCTCTGTGCAGGTACTGCTGTGTTCAGTCATTCGACTTTCTGAGGTCTTCATAATCTCAAACGAAAAACAACTTTGAAAAACACTGACCAAAAGCCAGGTCCTTTCTAAGGTATTTGATAACACAAACACATGAGCCTTGATTTGTAGTTTTATAAGATTTATTGTCAATTCAAAATATTCAGAGGGACAATGATTCATCTTTGCACCATTTGTTTCAGTTGAGTGATCAAAATTGGTGATTTGACTTCAACTGTTACAAGTTTATCCACAATGTTTTGTGACTGTTCAGTAGATGTATGGAAATGTAATTTATGAACAGATGCATGTAATATTGGTGCTGCAACACTTGCAGCAGATTGTTTGTTTTCTGTGTATTGGATAGCATTTGTTCGATTGGAAGCGTTTTCACTGTGAAACGTGATAGGCTGTAGCTAATACATGCACCCTAAGCATTCTGAACAAGTGTTTGATCATGTCAATCATGTCAGAAAGACGTGTGAATTTCAACATAACTGCAGTTCCACCACTTTCTCCAGCAGCCAATGGCATTCCTGTTGAGTTGCGGGAGTCAGGGTCAAAATATGCATATTCACCAGAGCTAAATCTGCAAACTGCGATGACACATCTGCATAACTAGCAAAGCATACTGGACCCCTGCTGTCAAACACTGCAGTCACTGTTCAAGGCTCTGAAGATGACCTGCATCAAATGTGCCATATGTACAGTGGGGGAAAAAATACTGATTTTCCACCCTTATTTGCAAATGAATTCTTTAAAAATCAGACAATGTTTTGCTGGAAAGAGTTCATCGGTAGCAAGAAACTCGCTGCTTATGTGCCTTTCTCTAGCATCTGAGTACACTGCATGACCCGTATCCAGCACACTGTTAAGATCTGCTCTGGTAATAAATTCATCCTCATGAACGAATGAAAGGAAAACTATACATTGTTTGTTTTTGTACGCCTGACTTTTGGAAGCACAGACACTGCTTACTGTCGGGTGTCTTTCACAGTTCCTAGCTTGTCCACAAGGTTGTTCTGAAGTTTCTCCAGGATTCAGTCTCTGCACATTTCCAGCCACGGTTACCTGAGGTTCAGTATGGATTACATGCTGTACTTAAACCTCTGGCACTGACAATGTTTGACAAGTTGCTTTTTTTATCACATCTTCATAAGACACTGCATCTATATGAGCCTCACACTGGACATCTGAACAGCTGAAACAGGAACATGTATGTACCTCTTTGATGCTCTCAGAAACACCCATCCTCTCTTTTTGCCGCCTTAGCTTCTGAGACTCCGAACGTTTACCTTTCCTTGGCATTGTGTTAGCTGATTAGAGCTTATGTATATTTTATCCACAAACCACCAACGTTCAACCTGGAAACACACAAAAATAAATAAATACTTAACATACCTTCATTGAATTTGAAAAAGGTAAAATTATAAAATGAGGTTAAAATATTTTTCCAATATATGAAAGTGACAAATGAATAACATCTTCATATGTTATTCATTTGTTCAGTCAATTGAAAACACTGATCACTTAATTCTGTGAAAAACAGCATTTATTTCACTTGTATTTTGAAGACAGATTAGTTAATAGATGTTATCGTCAGTAAGGGGATGTGCAGAATAAATCACAATAATGAACAAAAAATAAAGGCTCCTCTAACCGTTGAGTTCTTGTAAATCTAAAGTGTTATGATGGATTTTAATTTATGCACAACAAACAAGGCACAAAAAGAGTATATCAGGTAACATAAAAAAAGTTCATTGTAGGACACAAACTACAGGTTTTTTTTCTCTTGGCTAGTAAATAAATCAGCTAGTATTTGTATTGAGCTGCCACTGGCAGCTTGCATAGACGGTCATCTATTTCCTAAAAGTATAGCTGCTCTTTTGTAAAACACATGTTGCAACGATAACATGAGGTGTACTTTGAGTGGCTGTATTAGTCACCAACAGCAACCTGGTAAATGCAAATGCTTAAAGATATTTAATTTTACCTGTACGAAGATTAAGTAGAATTCACAGTCAGCGATGAAAGCGTACGAAGGGAGGAGAAATAAGTCCATGAGACGTATTGACATGGAGAGGTTCAAGGGCTGCGGGAAATTTAGGGATCGACCCAAATATGGAATTAAATACGTTTCTCTTTGATGCAATTATTGTAAAGTTAAATTTACATATTATTTATCGAGTATATGTGTGCATAGTTAACACCATGCACTTCAATTGGGATAAACCTAGTCCTGTTCTTAACAATAAAATGTACCACAGAACCAACAGCAGACTTATTTGTTACTTCAGTTAAAAAGCTAGTTTAAATTGCCTTTATTATGTGAATGCCTCTAGCATTCACACTAATAAAGAGAAACAGGACCTCAAGAGTGTGAATGCCCCTCAGCATTCACACTAAACAGTAGCATGTGAGACCAACGGGCAACGACAGCCCTCACACAAAGTTAAGTGCATCAACTAGAAACCTAGCTTAATCTGACTTTACTGTCAAAGTTATTTGTAAAAAAAAATCTACTTAAATAAAACACTGGTGGGGGCCAAGTAAAGCCTGGTGGCCCGCCAGGCTTATAATGCACTGGAAGAAACCCAGCCAGACATAGAAGAACGGGAGCTTTTTGAGCATTTTATGAAAATAAAATGCACAATTCAAATTCATTAACAAATTTACCAAAAAATTATAGCTGTCTATAACTTCTCTAAAATTCAAATGATTGAGAATAACTGCATTCCAGTATACCCGATAGCCTGCTATTTTAACAGTCTTTTATACATCCGAACCCTAACAGCAGAAAAAAATGTGGAAGTTATTAATTTACAAGAAATTCCACTACATTAGATTTATTGCCATTATGTTTTGTGGCAAAACAGGGATAAAGACTCTTCAGGACTGAACTTGGATTACTGTATTTTCCGCACTAGAAGGCGCACCGGATTATAAGGCTCACCTTCAATAAGGCCATTCAATGAATGGCCTATTTTAAAACAGCATGTTCGTGGAGAATGTGATGCTAAATTACCTGCAGACAACCTGATTCGAGACGTCGCTGGGTAGATAGATCAGTCAAACTTTATTAATAGATTACAAACCAGCGTTCTGACAACTATCCCAGCATGTACCGTGCGCTGCTTCTTCTATGGCCGAAAATGAAGTCGGCGGCTGCTTACCGTAGTTGCTAGACCTGTTGTGTCTCAATATTGGTCCATATATAAGGCACACCGGAATATAAGGCGCACTGTCGGCTTTTGAAGAAATTTAAGGTTTTTAGGTGCGCCTTATAGTGCAGAAAATATGGTAGCCTGTTGTAAAAGCTCCAGGACAGCAGCTCTTTATGACTGGATTTGGCTTCCCCTGATTTAAAAGGGAGGAAAAGCCACAAAGAAACTAGCCTGAGGACTTGTTTGATTGTTCTGTGAGAAAAGCAGATTTATTAGTAACAGACAACTTACTGTTTAGGATAAGTTAACATCATTATTTTTGTAGGACCGACTCAGTACCACCTCAAGTAAGTTTGTTTAAGTAGTTAATCAAAAAAGCCGAGCTCTATATTCAAACTAGCTGGTTTCCAGTTTGGCTAAATTTCTGGTTTGACAGAACAAAGCTCTAACATGTCTAAACATGGCTACCTGCTTCTCATTTAACTGTTGTAGATATAATCAGACCAAGCTAACCTATGGTAAATAAAAATGTACCCAAACTGAAACAGGTCTGTTCCTGTGATCAGTGGAAGATTTGGTTACCAATAGATAATAATTACATCAAGATGAATCCAGCATCTAAATCTGATGTGATACCTAAAAAGCTGGGGCATGTTCACTACTTTCACTCTGTTAAAGAGTTCAAGAAAGAAAGTTGTTGTTCCAGGCAGTGTTTCAGTTTTGACTGTCAATCTAGGAAAGAAATTAAAGCACAAGAAGTAAAGCATTTATGTTTTATGGAGAGGTGATGAATGATTGATTAGTTCATGACATCTTGTTTTTCCATTCTTGATTGCTTTCACAACTTAGAAAGGAAAATTACTTGGAAAAAGTCAAATATAAAATGATTGAGCTCTCAATCAATACTGAATCACATTCATTCTTTCCCTCTCCTTCTCTTATGGAGTTAACAGAGCAGATAAAGTAGTTGCTACAAAGCTAAAGAACATTTCTTCAGATCACCCTTGAAAGATAAAGATGTCACCACGATTATTTTATCAAACAAAACTGTCTACATGTAAGAATGCTGCTCTGGAAGAAAACCGATGCATCATGGATTGTTGGGCGTTTAATTCTTGGAGCACTCCATCATTGTAAAACCATACTGAGTTAGGCAAGTGCTTATTTCTAGTACTGCTCACAATTCTTCAAACTTTATCTAACTCTTGCATACAAAATCTCGTTACAGTACGCTGTGTGTTTTTCTATCATCAGTCTACAGCAACGAAGAGAATTTGCCATGTAAATGATCATCCTAACTTCATGCTTTATGTGTACACAAAGAAATAAATACCTGAGCATTTAAGTGAGTGGGATGTATATGATAAGCTATGTAATTATAATCTAGAGAGTCAATGATGTGGCTAAATGTGATCTTTCCTAACCCATGCATAATTCCTTTGAATATAAAAGGTCTCAAGGCCTTTAAAATACATAACCTCGCACCTGGCAGATATATGCCAGGTGCATCCAACCTGCAATGTTTAGATCTCTAAACGTGACACACAGAAGGTGTAAAAACATTTTTCCCCCAATATTTTATAGCCAACAAAGCATTGACAGGATTTCTTAGCAGTTATCAAAGGAGTAATCTTGACATGAATGTTTTTACAGCTAAAGATTGGCGCTTTCGGCACTGCTGCAGCTAGAATTAATATGGAAACATTGTGTATGCTAAAGCAATAAACGTTTAATTTATTTAAGCTGGACTTATTATGCAGCACAAGACGACACAATTAGCAGGCAATCATCACCGAATGAAAGTGTAAACCCAGAAAAGTTTACGTTGCTTTAAGCATCCCACTGGAGTAATAACTCGTGATCTCATTGTGATCGGAACGGCTAACTTTAGCTCTTGTTAGCTACATCTAACACTACATCTGTGAGGTGTAGAGGTTCAGTAATTTTATTTAAGATTTAGACAGTTAAGTTACTGAAACCTATTTCCAACTATTGGCTAAGTTATGACTTACCGTGAAATTTCGAACATCACGGAATACGGTGGCTAACAATATATAACACCCTGCTAAAAACCGATGTGCAGTGATAGCCTGTTAGCAGAATTAGGCCACGGTGGCTCGACTCCTCCTTCTTCTTCTGTTTCCATTTTCTCACAGTGTAACCGGTCATCAGAAGCATTACCGCCGCCTCGTGTTTATTTGGGGGTTTTAGACAAACGTCAGAACGGTAATCTACTGTATTTTTCAATATGCTTTTACGAAAAGGGGTCATTAAACTTCACTTCTTCCGTACATTTATTTTACAATTGAGATATTTACATGTAAAATTTAAAATTCCAAGTTTTATAGCATTGTTCAGTTTGATGATTTTTATTATTATTATTATTATTATTATTATTATTATTATTATTATTATATTATTATTATTATTATTATTATTATTAATAATTAATTTATTTATTTTAAAGGCATTTTAATTGTGATTATTATTATTTATCTCACTTTGTTTTCATGTTTACAGCTAGGGTCCTTACATTTATGCTATCATAGCATTTACTTTTTTCAAATATATTTCTAATGCATGTGCAAACTTGACCATCCCTTTTTTGACCTTGATGAATCCATAATCTGATAGCACACCTTAGAAAGAAAAAACACAGTTTCAAAGCTCAAAATTTGAAACATCTGAAGAAAACAACATGAAGTGTATTCTGCAAGCATACTAAAATGAGCACATTCCATGATTTTAATCAAGAGTTAGTACATGACAATATTTTAGACATAGCATTGAAATAAAATACATAAGTTTTTCTTATGGGATTAGCACATGTAAAAAGTTAAACAGTCTCTTCTGGAATGAAAGAAAAATAACAAGCAAAATCTTGCAAACAAAACAGCCTCATTGACAATAATAAAACTGACAAAGTTAAGAACCAAAACAAATCTTGCTTTTTCTGACAAACAGCTTAGCTATGGGTGGATTTTTCTAAAAATCCCCCATTGATAAGCTGAAACAGCAGAAATAGAAACAGTAGAAATAGCTTCATTTTTACACCTAAAAAGGAAGTGGCACCTTTAGCCTTCAATTATCTGATGGAAAAATCTGAAAATATATACAGCTTTTCCTGTTAACAGTTTCAGGACCCTGGTGTTTTCAACATAACCTTCCAGTCATACACAATTTCTGAAAGATGCCAGTTATTACTGAGGAGTTACATCACATACTTCAGTAAATGCAAGATGTGTCCACACACAGTGTTTTTGTCACTTCAATAAGTGCATCCTTCTTTCTTTCTTTCTTTCTTCTTTCTTTCTTTCTTTCTTTCTTTCTTTCTTTTTCTTTCTTTCTTTCTTTCTTTCTTTCTTTCTTTCTTTCTTTCTTTCTCTCTTTCTTTCTTTCTTTCTTCCTTTCTTTCTTTCTTTCAGGAATAAACTAACTCTCAAATATTGTTAAAAAAACGTTAAATTAAATTGTCTTGGTATTTACAATTAAATATATAAAATACAATTAATATATACATAAAAATATTTATTTAAAAGTAAAATTATGAGCTTGGTCTATTGATAATAGCATAAAATATCAAAGTCATGAGAAATGTTTATTTGATTTTGTCCTTCTCTCAAATAGTCATTTCCATACAACACATCAATTTTTTTGATAATCAGACCCAAGTATAATGTAATAAAGCAGGGATTTTGTAATAGTTGACCAATCCTTTCAGCTGTGTAGAAAATTCAGTGCTATTTCTACAATTCAGTATTGTGGTCAAATGTCTTGTTTTCGCTGGTGCTGGTAGATTTTGTGTAAGTGTTGATCTCATCTTCCTGAAATACAGTCTCCAACACCTTCAGGATGGATTTGCAGATTTTATCCTTGACATCCTGGCCTATGAATATGTACAGCACCGGGTTCAGGCAGCTGTTAATGTAGGCTAGACACGTGGCAAGTGGTATCCCGATGCTGATGACATGGCCCAGTGTTTCGCTTTGGCTGTCTGGATCAAATCTTTTCAACTCAATTATCGTCATGATATGAAAGGGAGCCCAGCACAGGAAAAACGTAATAATGATGGTAGCAATTACCCTAAAAGGGCGGCCTGATCGTTTGGCCAACGTGGGGCTGTTCCTGAGGCGGTGGATTATGATGGAATAACAGGAAACCATAACACAGAAGGGGATGATGAATCCCAGGAGAACACGGGTAATGGTCATAGATCGATGGCGAAAATGTTGCAGTTGATTCACATCTGGATTGGTATAATTATTGGACAAAGCGTAATTATTGTAGCAGATGGTAATGTTATTGTAGCTTTCAGTATCTCTGAAGACAAAGGACGGAAGGCTGAGAGTCAAAGCAAATGCCCAAACACACAGACTCATATAGGAAGCCTTCTTCACGTTCCTATGAATCTGAGCCCAGACCGGCCACACTACAGACACCAACCTGTCCACGCTGATCGCCACCAGGGTGTAGACGCTGGCGTACAGATTTAGAAAGTTTACTGTCCCGTTCAGCTTGCACATGAGGTTCCCAAATGGCCAGTGGAAATTCAAAGCCTGGTATGTAATGCTCAGGGGGAGGAAGGCCGTAAAGAGGAAGTCAGCCACCGCTAGGTTGAGAAACCAAACTGTGTTAACAGTTTTTTTCATGTGGAAGCCGGCCACCCAGATAACCAGTCCATTTCCAAACACCCCAAGCACACACGCCACCCCGAAAACGCAGAGAGACAAGATGTGTAGAGATTTTTTCAGATTTGCATAGTAGTCTGAGGAGGACATGGACTCCTCTCTGTCGTTTATTTGATGGATGGACGTGTTTGTATCCATGGCTGTCCTGATACCTGCAGGACAACATGAGGGCAGAATGAGCACTAATATATTGCAAGATAGATCAGTTACTATTAGCAATTCCCTTTTGTAATGTTTAAGGTGCAGAATCAGACGGCAGGTTTAACTAAAGTATAATAAGAGCTTCTAGAAATGCACCAATAAGAGATAGGAGGCTTAAAGCCTTATTGAAAAATAATATCTGATCCGATGAGGTCTTTTTGTTAGATTTAAAGTATCTTTTGAAAATAACCTTTGAACAGAACCACGTTTCTGTATGAAAAATGTTTTTTAATAGCCTGATGTAATACTGTGATGTTCTCATTATTTCTAAGTGGAAAATCATCATCATTAACATAAATAAAGGCTTTCAAATGTCCATGATGAAGTTCCTGAAATAAATGGGCTTTTCTTACATTTCTTACATGGGTCTGTATTTCCAAAATCTGGTTTTGGCTTTTTATAAATGATGTTAGGATTAAATGCAAACATCAGTCAACATATGAGTTCCCTGGAGACTCTAGATCCCAATTCTAACTATTGAGATCTACAAATTATGTAGTTATACTTCTTTTTGTTTGATTGGTTTTTTGGTTTTTTGGCGTGTCTGCACTCTAGCTGTTTTAAAACTCTTTATAAATAAAGCGACAGGCGGAAATAAATTCAATACATAAAGCACACACTCATCTTCATGGGGAAAATATGAAAACTGCACTGAAAGACCTCAGCTATAGAAGGAGATGGACAATCAAAGCATAAAAATAAGATCACACTTCTTATATCTCCTGAAAAAGCTCCTCTCATATTAGCTCATTTGGTTAATAGTGTTAATTTGTTTTGTTTAATTTGTCCTGTTGCCATGGAAATTAGAGATAAAGAAACAAATTTTACCTCAAAATGGACACAAATCTGGTTTAAATGTATTAATTAACCTACATACAGTACCTTCTTGAAAGCCTCTCTTGTCTGATCTTGGCTAGTCCGTAGTTAAGTTTGACTGATAAAACACAGACCAGTGAATATCAATTTATCTGTAGTTGGTAATGCGTCCGCCCACATCAAGGCGGACCCGATGCCATGCAAAGTACGCATGGCATCTGGGTTCAGCCATCCTCCAGATACTTTATTATTAATAAAAGGTTGGAACGTTGAATATTTTTGCTTTAAGATGTAATCTAATTAGAAGCTAATCTGAGTCCAGAAGTGTGCAGTACTAGGCACAGCCAAGATACTGCGCAGAACCCTCAAGCTCTCAGGACCCTAGCTCAGAGGATGAAAGAGAGAGAGAGAGAGAGAGAGAGAGAGAGAGAGAGAGAGAGAGAGAGAGAGAGAGAGAGAGAGAGAGACCACCCGTAGAGGGTGAGAAGGGAATTTTTTTTCTTATATATATAGCTTGGGATTTTGCTTTATAGCTTAACTTTGCTTTTTTTCTCCACAACTTCATAACGGTATTTGAACTGAGAATAAAATTCGAACCTCTACTGGTCATGACTGACGTGTCTATTTTTATTTTGCTGAGGTGACAGTTCTATGCTTCCTTAGAATTTCCCCAGTCTTACCTAATGTACTGTTGCTTTATCAGTTTGGTTGCTTGTGGTATCATGTTTTTCATGACATGACACGGTTCACCATGTAACGACTTGTTTTTTCAGCTCCTTGATGTCAGGTGGTTGTCACAAACATAAAAAAGTCTTAATCCTATAAAAAAAAATCCGATCACCCATAAGCAGTGAGATGTACTTTAAAAACCACTACTACCTCAAAACTGAAGCTTCTCCAACCAGAACAAACTACTAACTGAGACTGGTTGACCATTGGCTCTTTAAACTTTAATTAAAATCTATAAAAGTAAAGCATCAGAAACAAAAAAACTTTAACAGCACAAAAAGGCCCATATGTAGCACAGTTTATTGGCAGCAACGCTGTTTGATTTCATTAATGTGGTAGGAATGCTGGTTGACATTTAAGCTTTTATTATTATCTTTGAAGTGATAACGGTGCATGCAACATTTATTTTTTGTAGCAGAAACCACTGCAAACTTTTGACAACAATTTTATTTGGTTAGATTTGAGGAAGTTGGGGAATATAATAATGACACCATCTCAACCACAATCCCTTTAACAACTGTTTTGTGCATGTGCACATTGAAAAAATACTCTGCGGTTAAAAACGACAACAAAAAGAAAAAACATAGGATAATTAGTGCTTCTGCTTTTTTTTCTTACCCTGACTCTTTCATCACCAAACAACCAAGCTATCGCAAGTATCTGATTGTGACAAAGTAGTTCCCGGACTGGTGCTGCAAGTATTTGGTTGTGTAAACGTTTCCAAAAATAGCAAAGTCCTCCTCTCATATACAACCTTTTCTGCATTTCCATGCCAAATGGGAGTTCTGAAAGATATTGTGGACTTTATCATTCACTTCATAAAATTATGCTTTCATAAAATTATGCTTTCAATGAAGGTTCACACAGTTCTGTCCAAAGTATATGTGTTTTTATTTCATTTTGCTATGTTGCATATTCTAACATTTTCTTCAAATAAAGGATTTCTACCACACCACAGATTGTCTTTGTTAGAAAAAAAAAGTAAATTTGGCTTCTACTAATTACTCCATGCAAATATACGTCTTGAAATTAAGTGTTTTCGTAACAACCCTTCTCTGCCAAATAGTTTGAGGCCCGTCATATCGGATAGAAATTATCTGTAACTATCAGAATTGCAGGTTCTAAACTGTATTTAAACCTGGACTTTGACTGAAGCATGAATATTTAGATTGAGATATACATTTTTTTTTGTGAACTTTTTAGAAAAAAAAAAGAGGGGATTTCCAAACAGTATTGGCCCGAAAAAAGGGATATCAACTGAGGGGGTTGCGCTTATGCCTTCTTATAATAAATTCATACAGTTTCTTAAATTGTTTGATTTGATTGCTTACTGCTTTTTTCCAGAAAACATTCTTGTGGTTAAACAACAATTGGATCAACTGGATATGTATCACTCTCTCTTCTAATTTGCTTGATTTAATGATTGATTGATTTTGATCAATTGATCTTGATTTGCCAGATTTAATGTCTGCTTTTGGATTGACACCAGTCTGTGAACGTTTGTGGTTCTATTTTCTACCGATTTAAAGTGAAAGTAAAATCACTGTTTAATAAGAAAAACAAATTATATTGTACCTAAAGTTTTCTTCCTTTTCAAGAAAATAATTTTTTCTGCAGACATCTTGAAAAAACATAAAAATAAAAAAGTATCTATTTACATTAAACAGGTGTTTAAACTGTGGTGAGGGGCCACACAAAATTATTCCAAAGATTGTTTTTTTTGTGCTGCATTTAACTCCTTCCATCTTTTAATCAACTCAGTGTCATAAGGTGAAGTGGTGAGTGGTGAGGAGAGACGCTGAGACCCAGGCATGGTAAAATGATTGATTTACTAAAGGTGCTCTTCAGTCCAAACAGGCAGCACGGCAGAGAGTAGCACGCAGCTAATACCGGTAGCAACTATGACTGAAACGCGAGCTGGGGCAAACCAGGACTTAAACAGTACTACTGGCGCCCACGAAAAACAAACAGAGCTATGCTGACAGTTCAACTGGCCAGCTACACAGACACTTTAGACGTCAGTACGACAATGACAAGGACCCGAGAGGAACACTGACAACAGGTGGAACTAAATACACACAGGGTAATCACGGGAATGAGACACACTTGGGAAACAATTAACGGGGAAGACGCAGAGACAGAGACTCACAGGGAACAGGACTACACAGAAAACTCAAAAATAAATACACAAAACCGCGGATGACGACACTCAGACCAGCTTCCTTATCCGTCTCTGTTAAAAAAAAAAAAAAAAAGTTAAATTATTATGGTTTTTGTGGTGGGTTATATTCATTCAAGGTGATTTGCAGAATTAATTTTTTCCCTATTCATTTGCACCAAAGTAGATTAGATTTAGTCCCAGCTAACTTAAGCACCTTGTACCACATGTGTACTGTGTCCCCTACTTGGCTTGTGACAAACAGGTCTTATGATTTCTTTCCTTTCAATAATGACCTTTTTTTTGCCACTCTTCCATGAACGTCATAGTGAGTACATAACAAATCACTGTCCTGTCAAAAACGTTCCATCTTTCCATTTCTTTTAGAGCTGTGAGCTACTTGTTTACCCGTCTCTCAGCTGCCTTAGGTGGACGGCCATGTCTTGGTAGGCTACCAGTTGTGTCTTTCTTTTTCTATGTTTGGATGATGAACTGAAAAGTGTTCTGTAAAAAATATATAGATTGGGACGTAGTTTTATGACTTAACCCTGCTTTTTTTCCCACAACATATGTCTTCATGACCCTGTCTATTCTCTAGCAAACCTCTGAGACTTTCATAGAACAGTTGCACTTTGGTTAAATTATATTTGCTAAATATGACACAACAAGCAGCAACTGGTTTCTTCTTTTTCTTGTTTAAGGGTAGCAATGATGCTTTCCAACAGAAATATCCTTGGACACGTTTTACTGTTTTTCTTGTGAATGTGTGAATTCTCTCCTACTCCAGCTTCCTGCCACAGTTAAACCATGACTATTAGGTTGTTGTTAATTTGTGTGTGCATGGTTGCTCTGTGATGAACTGTCAGAATGTCCAGGGTGTATTGCACCTCTCACCCAATGCCTGCTGGAGACAGGCACCAGTCCACTACTCTGCACAGACAAGAGGATATAGACAATGGAAGGACTGGGTATAAAATCACATTAAAATCCCCTAAAGATTGATTTTATTAGTATTTGATTGACTGACTTATTGCTCACTTATCTTAGATTCCACATCAATAAAAAATGTCCCAACACTTACATTGTCTTGTTTATCTCACCAGAAGGAGCCATAATAAGCGACTTTCAGAAAAATAAGATAAAATGTAAGCCATTTAAACATAGAAAATGTATACAACAATATTGGTTTATTGTAAAAATAAACAACATATTCTAAGAAGAACAAATGATATAGAAAAAACTGAACTTGGAAACAATTTTTTTAGACTTTCACTGTTTGTAATGTCACACATTCAAAAATAACTAGCAATGTCTTGTTAGCCTACATGTAGAACAGCTATAACAAACAAATTGAGGTTTCTTCTTTTATTTGTGACAGACAAAATGTCAATAACTGCTGGTTTTAATGTTTGAATGATGAAAAGGTGCCATAGACTCCTTCGATGACTTGCTGATTAAAAAATAAAATTAAACAGCACCCTCTAGTGGCGTTTAAAAGCATTGAAGTTTGATGTGCGATAAGCTGCCTCATGATAAATTGTGTTACGCCATTAGCAGATATGCAGATCAGTTTTAGTTACAACTCAAAAATAATTATTTTTCCACTATGAGTGATGAATCATCACCACTCATATCAGGCTATCAGTACAACTAAAACAAGTGCTAAAAAAGGTATAAAAATGACTATGTTGAAATACAAGTCAAACTTGATGTTTAACATATTACATACATAACATAATCATAATCACATTATCATCAATATAAGGGGGAAAAAGGCACATTTTCTAAGGTGAATAAAATCCGGAGGATTTTTATGCCTTTTCCAGCTCCTCCACCTTCAGTTAGTTTATAGTCTTTCGGATAAAATGCATAGAAATTGGGGCAAATATAATTATAATTCAGCTAGAATTTTAAACATCATTTATCAATGTCCTATTTCTTTCATGCTTGATAGAAAAGGCAATGAAATATTTATTGAAACATGCAGCAGACAGCAATCAGTGCCTAAGAAGGTATTAATGACAGGTGACAAATATGAATGACAGCAGCTGTCAGATGAAACTATTTGCTGTTGACCCAAGTTGTGATAAAGACATAATGAAACTGCACACTTTGTTCTAGTTCACTGGTGGTGAAAACCCACAGATGACCATTGTGGACAGTATCATGTGTCAAGTTCAAAGTTTCTGGTTTCCAAGTTAAAATAGAAAAGGAAGCTGGTGTATTAACTTGCTGCAACCCAGTTTCTCTTTGACTCTGCAAAAAGGTTGCATTATTTGGCCAATGTAGTTGGAATTCATGTTTTGTAGCTCAAAACCAAAACTAAAAAGTGATTGTCGATTATATTTTGAGGCAAAACTAAGCATTCAAAGCAAAGTAGAATACATGGTTAGTAGATAAAAATGATTTTATATTTACAGTAGCATTTACATTGTACAGCTAAAGTGTCCATGATAGTCTCACACCTCTGCGTCAGAGAGTGATTTGTCTTTGCTTCGAATGGTGATCATTGAGTTTGTATAGGTGTAAGAGCGGGACACCTCCTCCTGGAAGGCATTCTCCAGGACCTTCAAGATGGATTTGCGAACTTTATCCTTAAAGTCCTGGCCCATGAACACGTACAGCAGCGGGTTCAGGCAGCTGTTGAGAAAGGCCAGGCTTGTGGCGATCGGGACTCCAATTATGATGATGTGGAACAGCATCTCATTTGAGTGATTTCCCATGTTGCTTACCATCTCCAACAGACCCATGGCGTGAAAGGGAGCCCAGCAAAGGAAAAATGTGACAATAATAGCGGCAATTATCTTGAAAGAGCGGCTGGACTGATTGGCCAGCGTGCGATTTCGCCTAAGGCGGTGGATTATAACGGCATAGCAGGAGACGATGACGCTGAAGGGGATGACGAAGCCCAGGAGGAAGCGGGTGATGACCATGGCCTTGTGGCGGAAAAGTTGCAGCTCACGGACAGATTGGTTTTCACTGTCCTCAGACATAGCAAAATTGTTGAAGCAGTGGATGATGTTCTCATCCTCGTACGACGGCCCGGTATCCCTGAAGACAAAGTACGGAGCGCTGAGGATCAAAGCCAACGCCCAAACGCACAGACTGATACATGAAGCCTTACGCAAATTCCTGTGATTCTGCGCCCAGACAGGCCAGACAACGGACACATATCTGTCCACGCTGATCACCACCAGAATGTAGACGCTGGCAAACATGTTCAGGAAGCTGATGGTGGTGTTCAGCTTGCACATGAACTTGCCAAATGGCCAGTGGAAGTCCATAGCTGTATATGTCACACTGAGCGGTAAGAAGGCCGTGAAGAGGAAGTCAGCAATGGCCAAGTTGAGGAACCATATCGTGTTGACCGTTTTTTTCATCTTGAAGCCAGTCACCCAGATAACCACTCCATTCCCGAGCACGCCCAAGACGAAGGCCAGCGAGTAGACAATGAGGGACATTATGGTGAGGGACTTCCTCAGCTCAGAGTGCTCATCTTTGCTGCTATGATCGTGATCATCCCTGTAGTACTCGTCGTCGTCGTCATACAAGGAGTCATTGTTGATTAGATCAGTGATATTGCTGTAATAGTACGAAGCTTGCTCCATCATCGTTAAAGAACCTGCAAGAAATTCAAAGCATTAGGTTTAAGTTTTCAAAAAATTGAAGGGAAATGAAAAAAAAAATCAATTCAAAATATTTATAGGGACAACTTAAAAAGCCTAAAGTTTTCGTACAGATACAGATCTTGCCAAAATGTTTTGCTTGACTGAAGGTAAATTACATTACATTTTTAAAGACTTGCATTTGGATGGAAGAAGAAAGAACTTCTTATTCAAATAGTTTTACCTTGAGTTAACTAAGATACTTTTGCAAGTTGTGAGACAAGTTTTGTTTTTGGTTAGGGATATCATCTGGTAGTACGCAAAGAAATTGATTATTAAATTTTAATTAATAAGTTATCTTAAGTTTCTCTAAATTACTCAATTACATTTTACGATCTAAAAAAGCAGCTGTGTCAATTATTAAAACTGTATAAAAAGACATTAAGAAATAAAAAATATATTTCCTTTAATTTTTGAAGAAAGAAAGAAGAACAAAAAGGAACCTGCAATACTGATGACACCGATTGTCTGCTGTGTGGCTAAAGCTGCACTTGTTGGTGTTCTTTAGAGGTTTTGTGCTTTGGACCAGGACATCTTGATGTCAAACAGCATTTAGAGCTGTGACTTCAGGAAAAAATGACCAGTTGACATAAGTGATGCCATGGGCGTTGGTCAGATTTCTAAGGAGTCTCTGAGTCACATACTGGGACACAAGGACATCTTGATGAGGAGTGAGCTACTGGACAAATCATGGTGTAAAAAGTATTTGCCCCTTAAAAAACTTTCACAACGGATGACAAACTAAATCATTTGAGTCTACCATCTTGGAAAGCGTTTCTGCAAGGCTTTGGAGACTCCAGAGAAACAAATTGAGAGTCATTATCCTTAAATTGAGAAAACATGGAAGCGTGGTGAACCTATCCAGGATTGGAAGCCATGCCGAAAATTATTCCAAGAGCACACTGAAGACTTGTCCTGGAGGTCAGAAAAGAACTGAAAACAACAGTTGAAACATAACAGACCTCACTCAGCTGTGTTAGGTCAGTGCTCAACAACAATAGTAATTAAAATGGCGCCCAAACAAAGGCTCAGCCCACATTTGCTGAAAAACATCTTAATAGTCTCAAGAACTTTGGGAAAATATTCTGTGGAATACTGAGAGAAATGTTTAACTTTCTGGACAGCTTGTCGTGCCATGCATGTGACATAAAACTAACATAGTCAAACTAAGTTGATGTTTGAGTGTTATGGTAGATTGGGGCTGTTTTTCTGGATATCTTACTCTAACTGATGACACCAGGACTTCTCCTCTTATCAGAAAGTCCTGGCGGAAGATGTCTGGTCATCAGTTCTTTACATTAAGTTCAAGCATTTAGGTTGTACATTATGTCAATTATTCAAAGAACAAAGATAGAGGAATCTCAAAAATCACCATACTAAAGGGTGATCGTACACAAGAACCCTGCAATGAGAGCAACTCTACAATAAATAGTAGCCCAAAATTCCTCACAAAGATAAAAAGCCCTAATCACCTGATGGTAGTTGCTGCCATCACCCAATGTTGGTGAAACCAGTTATTAAGTTGCACCAACATTGAAATGACTTTTTGAGATACTCTCATTGTGCATTAGCATTTTGTCATCTGTAGATATGTAATCAATCCAGATAAAAAGGAAAACAAACAAACGAAAGCCCCAGAAACAGTTATATCTTGAAATGTAACTACACCTTAAAGCCTGATGGAAGAGGTTATATTATAGCCTGGTAAAAAAACAAAAAAAAAAACAGCCAAGGTCCCCCAGGACACGCTGAGGGGACTATGGATCTTGGCTGAGGAGAGGGAAGACTGGTCCTCATTACTTAGGCTGCTGCCCCACGAACTAACTCCAGATAAGCAGAAGAAGAAGATGGAGATGGATGGATGGATGGATGGATGGATGGATGGATGGATGGATGGATGGATGGATGGGTGGGTGGGTGGATGGATGGATGGATTGGATTGGATGGATGGATGTCAAAACTAATCCCTTGTTCTACACTTTGTCTGGGGTTTCAGCTATTGAGAAACGATTGCTCCCTGAAAGCGTAAACTCTGTTAAAGTTTTACATTTTACCCAGTCTATGATGTATGTAATGCACCAGCTCAATGCTGTGAAGCTTACTGTCAATTGCTATGCTCTATAAACAACCATCCTCCATTGCAAAGAGAGAAATGCCGAACTGTTAGTATTAATTCAATATCTGGAAGCGTGGCCAATATGGACTGAATGGCTTCGTTCACTTCCTCTGCTAAAACTACAGGTAGACTCAGACTACAGATCTAAAACAGAGCAGAAAATTGACACTTTGGTTCACAACTTCTCACTCTGTTTGCTGATTGGTCCGGTGGAAATTCTACCAGAGGAATCCAAGTAAGTGGGAGAAAGACCAGTCTGTGCTGTGAAGCAAGATTTGAATCAAGCAGAACAACAGGAAGGCAATGGCCAGGCTACCTATATAATAGTTACAAACAAATTTTGACCCACTTCTAATAGTTAACAAGGGTAATGTTTTGAACACGGTAGAGAAAAGATTAGAGTTTAAATCCTGTGGAGGTCATTTGAATAAAGTAAAACCTGCAGCATCAGAATAAACAACCTTTAAGTTAATTTGCTTAGAATACTATGTACTTACGTTCGCCTAACTTTGTTCACATAACTCTTCACTTACATAGCTTTAAAGTGTATGAACCATTCTGACTGTGCTTTTTAAAGCTTGTTGACTCTGTAACCAAATAAACATATCCAGATATACACACATTCTCAAAATAAATAAATAAATAAAACAGCGGTAAATTAAAAGGGTTTATAACCTCTGAGTAGGCGCACGTAAAGCAAAGCATCAATTTCTACACTGCGTGAAAATCTGAGATCAAAGCGAGAGTAAAAGTGGAACCGGGTTTGATGAGAAGACGCTTTTTGTTCTCCGTTGAAACCACACGAAAACCGTCGCAGCACATCCATAAAACTCATCTCACAAAGTGCGGCTTAATTAACATTCTCAGGTTTTTGGGTTTTTTTTTTTTCGCAATTCTCTGAATTCTTTTAAAGCTGCATATAACAGCAAAACCCAGATTCACATACGCGTCGTTGTTTTGCTCATGCAAAAAATTAAATAAATAAAGTTGATTTCACCCATTCAATGTCAAGCCCACATTTTTAAATAGATTTTAATTGATCTCCATATTTAATATTTTTGGTAAAATGCCAGTTTTTAATCGTCCTACCTTGTCTCGTCCGGATGAGTCAAATGCGTTCAGCCTCACGGGCAAAGCAGTTCTATCTGCTTTGGGGGAAATGTGGAGCTCAGATCCTTGACACCCCTAATTGTTTGACATCACAGCTGGGCGGGACGTCCGGGAGCCTCATCTGGCAAACAGGGAACTGCTGCACTACTTGGATGTAAATGATTATTGCAAAAATAAATTCCCACAGACGTCGGTGCAGTTTCATTTCTTTTCTTTACTTTTTCTTTTTCTTTTTCTTTAAGCCTATATCACGGAAGCCCAATACACGAACCCTTTTGCCATATCTGATTAACCAACACATTGTTTATTTTTCATTTCATTTCATTCAGTGTATATATACAAATCCTTGTTTTAATATTATTGTTATACAAATTTTGTATTCAAGCCCTGAGTCAATATTTTTGTTGAATCCCCTTTTGCTGCATTTGAAGATGCATCTCAAAAAGCTAAAAAAACAAAACAAAAACACAACAACCAAAAAGCAATTTTATTTTCATAATTCAATGAAAAAAGTGAAACCTGTACATAGGTTCCTTACAGAGTAATAGCTATATCAAATGTTTATTTTGTTCATTTTATGATTGTGGCTTAAATCTAATGGGGACATAAGATTCAGTTTCTCAAAATATTACTTTAGATCAGTGGTTCCCAAACTATTTCTGCCCCTCCACCCCCAAATAATGACTTACAAATAGCTGTCAGGTTGAACGATGTGTGTGAGCGAAGGGGGTGGGGGGTGGATTCTTAGAGACTCCCTGTTATACTCAGCCCCCACTCCAGACAAACAAGGGGATGGAGGGGGGGATCAGAGCTGAAAATAGACAACACCAGTAGCCTAAGCTACTTGTTAACAAGCTTAAGGTGCTGTATTGATATTAGCTAGCTAGTCATCTTTTAGCTAACTTTACCTGTATTGATATTAGCTAGCTAGTCATCTTTTAGCTAACTTTACCTGTATTGATATTAGCTAGCTAGTCATCTTTTAGCTAACTTTACCTGTATCGTATATTAGACTAGCTAGTCATCTTTTAGCTAACTTTACCTGTATTGATATTAGCTAGCTAGTCCATCTTTTATGCTAATCTTTACACCTGTATTGATATTAGCTAGCTAGTCATCTTTTAGATAACTTTACCTGCATCCAACAGCTTTTCTCAACAGTCGGTTAGTTTGGGGGAAAAACTGTGAAAGTTCTTTGCGTTTTGCTGGTTGCTGCCATGATTCTAACTTCTTCACTGCCGCACAGGTATAAACACAGCGGGAGTGTCGTAGCGCTCATGTTGACAGTTTTAGCATGACCGTTTTAGCAGGTTTTTTTGTTAAGGTTGGCATACAGAAAATCCAAGAGCCTCAGCTTTTAGTTATTGATTCTGTTTCTACTTTCTATTTTGATCATCCCTGTTTTGGAGAAGATGCTTGGTGAGGGGACAGATGTTACAATACAGAGACTAATTGCTTCACATGTGAAGAAAGTGGATAAACTGAACATTTGGTTTGCCACTAGCTCAGTGGGTCTGTGTTTCTCTGAAACAGACTCCTCAAGACTTAATCCCACTTCCACTATGGTGTCTTCTGATGGACTCCTTTCAGTTTCACCAGTCGCTCGTTCTTCAAAGAACCTCCAAACAGCGAATGCGTGCAGTTCCTCGTCTACGCACTTTGCTGCCTCTTCTCCCTCTTGGCCCTGTGACTAGCTGGCTCTTGCCACTGTTGAAATTATTCTCTGAAGAGCTTCATCAGCTGCTCTGGTTCCACTGAATCTTAGGTCAAGATTTCTGGTGGTTTCTGATAGAACAGGGTTGCACTTCAGCCTGTGGACAGAGCATCCACTAATCAAGGGCCGGTCTTCTGCAACTTTTAGGTGTGTCTCGACTTCAACACACCTGAGTCGAATAATGAGGTCGTTAGCAGGACTCTGGAGAACTTGACTGTACTTAATCTGATGTCATAATAATAATTATAATAATACAATGACTAAACAGGATAGCTGGGAAATAATATCATAGCATGATATTTAGACTGTACCTGGCTGCGCTCATCTCCTCAGTGAACAGAGCAGTGTTCACTGAGGAGATGACTCAAGACTCACATTCCTCTTGACTCAAGAATGGGAGGCGCTCTGATAACAGTGGAGATGACTGTATCCTTGAAATCCAGAAACCGTTTTAGAAGAATCCCACCTAGTCACATAATCTTGTTTCAGCTTCTGCTCAGGAATGCCCATCTGTCGTTGGATAGTTTTGAGCTCCTCTGTTCATCACCTTCAGAGAATCTCTTACAAGCAAGTTAATTGTGCGTGCAAGGCATGAGTGGTGGATCCCATTTCAGGGTTTTAATTGCATTTGCTTTAATAGCTGCATTGCCTCTAACACAGCACACTACATTGCTAAACATGTCCCATTCTTGTGCCACTTTCTCAGAAGTGCTAATTTCTCAGAAGTATGTCTGTCACTGAACGCGAAACAAGCCAGTAGGCAGGACACCAGTTTGTAATTTTCAACAAAATGGCATGTAGAATGTGGTGGTTCGGGATTTCCAGCAGTCGGTTGTTATTCAGACAGCTGTTGCTTTTTTTGCCCTCTCTAGGAGCGAAGCACATTGTGGGGTGATTTTTTATTTATTTATTTTTTTTCTTTTTTGGGTGTTTTTTCTGCTTGGAAGTTTCTATGTTAGTCTGAGAACATCAGTATACTTTCTGAATCATTTTGCTTCCACAGCTGAAAATGACAGAGGAACTGGCTACAAGTCATTTTAGCCAGTTCCTCAATTTTTTGGTTTGTCTGGGGGTCATAGCCTTTTGAAAACACTGATCTTAAAAAGCCCTGGGTTGCATGCCTTGGTGGTTGTAATAGTGTGGGTGATGCTGTAGACATTGTAGGAGGAGAAGCAGATACACTGATATCTTTATTAATAGCTACTTCCTTTGCAGTTCTTGAAACTCCACTGATGGATGAACAGTTTGCATATGCCTGTGTAGGTTGTTGGTGGTCTGATCTCTGCCTTGGAACCGTCTGTCACGTCAAAATGTGTCGAAGCTTTGCTGCATTTTCTTTCACTCCTATTTACTCTGTGTAGCCTCTGTCTAAAGCGCATTTCTCTCTCTCTCTCTCTCTCTCTCTTATTCTCTCTCTGTCTCTCTCTCCCTCTCTCTCTCTCCCTCATTCTCTCTCTCTCCTTCTTGTCTCTGCCGGCTTTGAGAAAACCTTGCTGGAGTCTCCCTCCCTCAAGTTTGTGTGCTGTGCTCTTATCAATCCCTAAACAGCCACATTATTCATGTTTAAGTGTAAGTCTTTTCCTCCGGTGCCCTCACATACTCCACAGCAGTCCTTAGGGAAACTCCAAAGCAGAGCGTAAGCAAACAGCTTCAGTAAATGCATAAATTGAGGGTTGCTGAGATGACTACCGGAGGGAGAGAAGATCTGATTTCTCATCCACCCACCGATGATCCTGCAGTGTAATGTTTGCCACTCTGTGGCCTGAGTTCATGTTTTGCTGCAGGTTTAAGTCTTCAGTAATTGCTGCATGCTGACTTTTCACCTGAGCGCAAACATTTTAATGTCTCCCTTCTTTTCACCTTTGACGTCATCGTTTCGCTGAGCTTGCTGAATCCGCTGGGATTTTGGAACGCAGAGTTTTCCTGAAACAAAGCAGATGTTTGCAGTGAATTTATGTCGGCCCCTATTCTTTCTCTCAGCTTCAACAGGGACAAAGCTTGGAAGTAACATCTGTCAGACTCAGCACATTTTTAAGCCTTATGTTATTTTTAATCATTCATGACAGCTTATTAGAAAGTTTTATAGCAGTGGATGAATACTGACCATATAAGCTTGTATATGATCAGACTTTGCAAATCTCGTTTTTAACATTACCCTTAAAGCTTTTTAAAATTCTTTATCCTCTAGTGACCCTTAGTAAACAGTGAATCAACACAGGAAAGTGGGTTGTGAGAGAGGGGGAAGACATACGGTCAACAGGTCGGGAATCGAACCCGTGACGGCCGCATTGAGGACGAAGGCCTGCACACAAGGGGTTGTGCGCCCAACCCTTAGATAGAGCTTAAGATGAAGTGGTACCTTTGACTTGTTGAAACGGCAAAGAAAAATATTGTTCCTCGGAGACAAAGTTGGATATGAATTCCTTTCTACAGTCTGGATATTTCTGGCGGCTTTATCACTCATAAAATCATTACAGAAACAAGCCAAAAACAAAGAGGTATTCAGCCCCTGAAGCAAACCTGAGCAGTAATTCTTCCAAGTAGCAATTTCCTTTTTTTTCCTACACCAGTCTGGTAAATTCCTGCACTTGTTTCAGGTGTTATACTCTTTGATTGCATTAATAAAAGACCCTACTAGTGATGCTGTGTAATGACATCAAGCTGAATGTGGGGGAGTGGGAGCTGAAGACTGCAAATCTGGCTGATGTCTCTAGAGTGAAGCCCTACCTTTCAGGGATCAAATGCTTCGTTTGAGTTTGTCTTTCTGCTTGAATTTCCTCCCACATGGTCACTCTTGTGCTTTTCTTCCAAACCACCCACTTATTCATTAGGTGATTGTAAGCTTGAGTTTCATGTCCCTTGCCATTGTGAACTTCTGCTTTTATGTCTTCATTTGAATTTCTTGTTTTCATTATCTTTTCCCCTATCCCACCTTAGTCCCTCTGTTTGTTCAGTTATTACTGTGATTTCTTTTGCATTTTCTTCTAGTTCTAGTTTATTCCTTCTGAAAGTTTGACTTCTCGTTTTAGATGCTGGTTTTATTTTGGTTTAGTATGTATTTTTGCCTTGGTTCTCTTCTAGTTTCATATTTTTGTCTTGGCGCTTCTCCAATAGAAGGCCTCGAACTGTTTCTGCTTCAGTTCACCCTGGTCCCTCACCAAAAACGTATGTGGAGTGTTGCCTTGATTCTTTCATGGATGTTTGAGAAATCCTTTAATATCCATGGCAACCATTCTCCTGTGCAAAATGCCTGGGTGGACCTAGCCCCGCCTTCATGACACAGCTCCTCCTCAGAGCTTCTGCCTCACAGAGAAGCCTTTCCCCCCATCTGCCCCACTCAGCTCCTCCAGACTAGCCAGCAGGAATTAACAAACACCTTTACGCTGTTACTTATAACAGCGTAAAGTGTAAAAGTCACTTTGCCATTTAATCCCTTTCCCCAGCTACAAATAATTTTTTCATCTACTCTCACTCGCTGCTTTCCCAGCTGCAGTCAGTTTCATCTAATTAGTTCCTTTATCCTCTCCACTCCCCGTTCGCTCCTTGTTCCTGATTGCCTGTTTTTGCTAGTTTTGCCTTTTATCGATAAACCATGACTCAGATGGTCGTTCCTTTCTCCTGTCTGCATTTTGTTCCAAATCAGAACACACCAAGCATGATATGAGATGATGCAAAGGCAAACACTTCGCACAGACCTACATTTTGGCAGACGGATGCCTCTCTGTGAACAAAATGATACAATTTTCTCATACATCTATGTCAATGAGACCAAATTTTGGCACTTTGCATGAAGTATTTCGGTGCCTTTACGGTCATGCTCTAGCCCTGTCATACCATGAGTGGGTTTATGGCAGAGAACTGCACCCCTCCTGACTTCTGATTACCTCCCACTTGTGACACTTCACCCCAGATGATAGCAACACGAACAGATCATTCCTCCACATCCAAATAGTGAAAGAAGAAGACAAAAATAAATGTGAGGGTATGGAGAAAAAGAAATGTATGAAACTAGCCTTCTATGCATCACAAATCTGAACAAACTTCTAGAAAACTGCAAAACAGCTGAAACACTGAGTTCCTTTAAACCCAGGGGAGAACCTATCTCACCTGTTTAGTGTTGCCTTTGACCCATAATAACTGGAACATTGACCAACATATTTGATATTTTCATGATTTTAACAATGGGGCTTGACAAAATGTAATCTTAGTGCTTTCACAATTGGTGTCTGTATGATGTGTTTAGGATGTTTTTTTATTTTCATGATGTAGAAGGTTTTGAACTGGATTGTTGCCTAAACATGGAATACAAACAAACTTGACCTCATTGACTGATTGGTTGATAAAGCTACACAGTCTTCTTACAGCATTGAAAAATCAAACCTAAGTTCCTAAAATTGACCAGTTCCAGAGAGTGTGAGATGCAACCTACCCCCAAAACTGGGTCCCCAGCTTATTTACACACACCCCTCACAGGAACTAAGCCCTGCCAGCAAACCAGATGTGAGGGGGTGGAAGGAAAAAGGGGATGAACATGGGAGAGAATAAGTGAGAGAAACTCCCCATGTCTATTTACCCGCCCTCAGTTCCTGCATACGCTCAGACCAACACCCGTTTCTGACTGTGTAGGTGGACTAATTTCTCTGTTATCTGGTTGCTCAGGCTTTAAGAATTCATGGGAAAGAAAGCTTCCTCTGGATTTATTTTTGCAGTAGCTCTCAAAGCAATACGTTCAATCTGTATTCTTCCTAAACTGTAGCTCCATTTGTGGCACAGACTACCAATCCTGTTTTTACTGATATGATCACATACATCCAATACTATACAACCCTTTTCAAATGTTGCTCCGGATCATAAAGGCAGGCCAAGTTTTTTCTTTCTTTCTTTTGCTAGAGTCTGCAGGGGATATTAATAGCCATCTGAAGGCTATAGTTTGAGGGAAGCCTTCAGAGCCCGAGGCTTGCCAGTGTTCTTGATTTACCAACCAAACGTGCAATTATGTGCGTACCACACAAATACCAATTTGGGTGTGTTGAACAACCAGCAGAGGTTTTATAGGAGAATTTCAGCTTTAGCAGAATCCAATGTGCGATGGTTAGAAGTTTGGGGGTTTTAATGGTTTGAGGCAACAGCTGTGAGGAACCTGAGAGACAAAACGCAATTGAACGTGTGGATTTTTTTTGTGTCTGAGTGCGTTGTTGTGTGTGGGAATCTAAAATAAGTAATGACACGGTGCTGTTCCTTGCATCACTCTAACACGCCCTGTATTTGTCATTGAAGTTGTATGCAAACGTCTCCATTTTGCAACTTTACAGAAATCTAAAAATGTTTATAAATCTACTCTGGCCTTTCGGAGAGCAGTGCTGTGGTGTTGAAACTTCTAGTGCAGGAGCCACTGGGAATCTGCTCTAACCTGAAAGCCCCAAAAGTTTGTTTATCCTGTTGCGGCGTTCCGAATGGAAATCAGACCCCTGTCTCCCTGCTGTGGAGAACCCAGGAATTTTGTTTTTCTGAGTCAAAACCAGTTTCAACAGCTTTCATTTACATGGCTTAGTAATCTTTTCTTGTGTGCATGTGTGTGTATGTGTGCCTGAAGTTCACCACACACAGGGAAAAAAGCTGAACCTCAATAACCTAAACCACTTCCTTACATACGTCTCTGCTTTTGACCGCAACGTCTGGTTGCCCCTCAACAGATACATGCATAATCAGTCTGGACTCTATGACACAAAACAAGCCCGACGTTACATAGCCGCACATATTTACAACACAGTGGTCTCTCTGTTCGTCCGAGGATATTTAGAGCAATGGCAGTAAGGAATCGGAGGATGCCAAGCGTGGGGCAGCAGATGACTGAATATGAGGAAGTTTTTTTTTATTTTTATGCACATTAAAGCAAACAGGAAGTGTAAAACAAGAAAGGATATGGAAGATTTAGGTCACAGAAGAGTTTGTTGGTGTTTTTATTGTCTAATTTAGTCATCCAGCAATCATGTCCTGATTGCTCCTCAGATCCAAAGAGACATTTGGGTGCCATATGTGACGCTAAAAGACTCGTCCAAATGCACTGCTGGCTCACTGGATGTTTTTTTCGTTGCACGTTTTTAATGACATTGTTTGCTAATAAACGCATGTGTCCCGTTCTGTAATGTTCAGCGACCTCAGACTGAACGTGAGGTTTCTGGAGTTAGGATGTTGTGAAAATTTACCTGCAGTCTTGGTGAAATCTGAAATTTAAGCAGGTAAATAAATACGTAAAACAACCAGTGGCGGCTGGTGGAGATATTTGTAAGGTGGTCAAAGATAAATACAGATATACAGTATTAAAAATGCTGCTTATTGGACTCCAATTTGAAATAAAGAAATCTTGTCATAAACTGACATTATATTCTTTTTCAGTTCAAAGTCAACCATAAAACAAAACAACCACCAAAACATACCAAAAACCAAGCTTATACAGAGTCTCTGTGAGGTAAGCTGAGTCAACTTAATACCCAGACATTACGGGTCTGAACTGTAATTATTTCTGATTCAGCTTTGAATAATTGCATTTCACTCCTTGACACAATCACACTCATGAAAAAATAAAAAATAAAAAAAATAAAATACAATGCATTTTAAAATGAGGCCTACCTACTGAGAAATTATTGTTTCCTGTGTTTAGCTTCTAAATTTTACCCAATAGCTAACATTTGGCCATAATGTGTGTAATGTGGGAATTCGACGTTATGAAGCTTCCTGGAAAATTCCTGTCCTGTAAACAACCATCCTATGCTGCAAAGAGAGAAGTGCTGATCTGTGCGAAGTGGGTGTTAATGTCAATCCAATATTTAGAAGCCAACATGGGCTGAATGACTCCGTTCTTTGGCTGTCATTGCTAAAACTACAGGAAAACTGCAATTCTCAAACAGCGAAGAAAATCAACATCATTGTTCACAACTTCTCCTTCTGTTTGCTGATTGACCTAGTAGAAAATGTACCAGAGACAATACAAGCGAAGGGAAGAAAGGGCAGACCGTGCAATATGCAAGATTTTATTTGGGATAGAAGCACAGGAAGCCAATGGCCAGGCTATTGCTAGTCGTTTTCCTTTTTCTTCATTTGTCCACCAAGACATTAAGGAAAACGGGTGAGAAATTACTTAATCTTGCTTGCTGCCATACCTACTCATTATTTACCAAGCCACACTTGCATGCAATCGTGCACGAGACACGTTATTGTTCATCCATCCTTGTTGGCTAAGGCACGTGGCTGACCTTGAGCTGACCAAAATTAGCTAGACGTCTGTCAATCATTCTGAACAATGAAACACAGTAGATGAACAGGGCTGTGAGAAGTTAGTCTTGTTGAAAGACTGAGGGATTTTCCCCAGACTGTTTGGCACCAATTTTGTTATAAGTTTCACAAAATGTGATGCATTATTTCTAATCTGCGTTCACTAGGTATTTTAACATTTTTTATTGTAAACAGCAGGGAAGGTTTAACCCTACCAGCCCACTTATGCCAATTTTCCCTGTAGACAACAAACATGCAATAGGTTTTACCCTTCAGATGAGACTGAGCTTGTTTGCATTCCCGGTAAAATTCATAAATTAGTGATTCTCTAAATGTGCAACCCAGTTGGGGGAATTCATAATGTTGTGCAATTTCCTGCATTTTACAAGAGTTTGCATCAGAATAATGGTGTAGATTGCAGTTAATTCAGTTTGTTTATTATTGGGTTTACATAAGCAATTTGTTTTTATGGTTAAATGAGAAAAACAAGCTTTTTTCCTTGTTTTACTCATGGACATGTCTCTGGGAGGCTCGGTACTCGTTGAGCTGTTGGGTGCATGACCACTCTGTGGTGAACCTGCATCCAAAATAAGATGGAATTGTTCCTTCAATTTGTGGTGCAATTTCTTTCAGTTACAATCAGATGAGGAACCAAGAGGAAAGTGGAGGAAGAATCGACATTTAAAGCAGCTATACTCAGTTGCTTGTTCCTTTTATTTTTGTCAACAAAAAACCCATGAAAAAAACAAAATCTTACCACACATTGAGGCTAAACTTTGATCAACTACCAAAGCAGAACCATAGAGAAAATGATAAACATCACTTTAAAGACAAACGTTTTTTTGTTTTTTTAAATGAGTAATGTAGCTACAATCATTTATGATGTGTAATAACTATTTGAACTTTGACATCCTCTGTCGTTCCATCTCTGATTACCTGACCTACAAATGATGACTACAACTAAAAATAGTCATTTATACAACTAATAAGCTTTAATGAGTCCAAAATGCATAGAAAACTTCAGATCAATATTGAAATAAATTAGATTTTTGCGTTTAACATTGCTACAGCGGCAGCTGTCAGATTGTTTTGCTCTCACCTCGCAAATGAGCCATCTGATGTCTTTGTTCCTCCTGATAACGGCACCAGATCCCAGACTGGGTGATGAGCGCTGGAAAGACAAAGATACACCAGTGAAAATATTACCCAATTTAAGGTGTAACAGTTATCTGTGTCTGCATTTGTTGACATGTGAAAATGCTAACATTTACAGATAAGTGGAAAATGACTGTGAAAAAAAAATGTCAGTCTCAAAACCTTCAGCTATAACTGCAGGAAACTACAAGGGCTTGGTTGGTCCTGGGGGGGAAAAACATTCAGCTTGAAATGTTTATCCATCATAAAGTTAAAAAAAACAACCAAAAAGAACTGATGCACACTTTGACCTGAGCAGCTGATCATCTCCATGTGACTTTCCATGCCCGATGACTTGGATTTTAATGCCACGCTTCAGCTTTTTTTTGTATCTTAAATGTAATCAAACATGTTTAAAACGAGTGAGTCAAATAATCTGAGTGCCTCTCAGTAATGAAAGGGAAGAGAACCTGCCTGTGCTAGATGGGAATGTGTTATGCTTAGCGCTTAAGTGTTTAATCATATGGTTTGGGCAACAAAACACCCTTAAATAATTCCCTGTCTGGTGTCGATAAACAGCTATGCTCATACGTGAGTAATGGAGCACTATACCTGTCACTTCGTCTTCATTCTGAAACTCTGAGTCAGTGGTGATTTGGCATTGCTCTGATGTCACATGCTGATTTCCATTAGACTATATATTAAAATCTCAGAGTTTGCAGGAGTCAAACGTTTACGTTTTTTGACTTATGTGGCAGAATCTTTAGAATTGCAGGAAGAATAAATGGAGAAGCGCATTGAGACATTCTTGATAAAAGCTTGACGATAAAACGACAAACAAAATCTCAGTTGGCTCCAAAGCATTAAAAATAAATCAGTTAGTCCAGTATGAAAACACTGGAAGATCAAAGTGAATATGACATCTAAAACCTTGACAATTTAAGAGTTTGTGTTGAAAAATATGTCAAAACTCACACTGGAGGAATGCATTTAATCAGTTTCTCTGCAAAAGACACATTTTGAACGTCTCATTTAATAAAAGGCATTCCAATAAAGGTGTATTATTTATTATTAGTGTCCTTTGCACATTATTACATATAAACACTTACCAGTTCCCAACCAATTAAAAAGTCTTGTCAGGCAAAATTACTAAAATGTGGGGCTTTTAAATTCAGAAACACACACCCACCAAAAGGGAAATTTCTTCCCAAAAACTGCAGGTACTATAGCACATGCATGTCCCTTTGTCTGGCAAGTAAGTGGTGTAAAAGGACACATGATTCTTTTTTAATGTAAGTTCCAAAGTATGGCCATGAAAAATACATCTGTACTTACAATAAAGGGAGATTTGAATAAAAATAAAAGTTGTTTAAATGTAGAATTACATTCAAGCTCTGGGTAAACTGTTGCTTTTGTCAGTTCACTCAAAACATTTCTCAGTGAGGCCACAGTGAAACAGGAACCTCACAAAATAAGGTAAACTTCTTGAGATTTTAATGTGAGCAAACCTGATGCCTGAAGTCCCAGAAATGCCAAATATATCAGAAAACTCTCTAAAAATGAGTTCTGGGGTGTTTTTCTGAAGAAGGGAAGGTAAAGCATTTTTAAGAAGGTTAAAACTTAAACCCATTTACAATTTGTTCAATACAATTAACTATACAATTTGCAGCCTCCAGTTTTCCCAGAAAGCTAAACTTTGTCCTGCATGTGCAGGCTGGACATAACAACTGTGACCATTGTTAAAGACAGGACATTTATACCTCTGTGCTTCAGAACATTTCAGCTACAAGCACAACTATGGATGTCAAGGTTCTTACATTACAAGCACATCATATTAAATATAATAAGGACATTAAGGCAAACATTTTGACTTAAAATACAAAATTTAGAAAATTAGACAAGGTTCATACATTTCCAGAGCAATTTTTCCTACACATATACATTTTTTACAACTTTATTTTTACTCGTATTCCTTAGGTGTACATTAGATTGAGCATGTCTAGGGAAATGTAACATATGGCTTATGTTTGAGGTGATAAAAGAGCTTAAAAAGAGAAGATAAGAGGACTGAAATACCTAACTTTAAGAGAGCAAGGACACATTAGTTACAAACCAGAAAGAGGAATGGAGCTTTTTCTTTTCCTGATCTTCTTAGGCATTGCAGGTATATTTTATGTTCATTTATATGGGACAAATGGGCGGCAAAAGAACTTGTAATTATATTTGACACCAGCAAGTACATTCTCCATATCATGAAATTTGAAAAGGAAAATGTAATTTTACTTCTGGGAGAGTGCAGTGGCTCAGAAAGAAGAGATTTATCCTGAAACCTTGGGATGTTAAGTTTGAACCCTTTGATAGTAGATTTTTCTAAATAGTAGCCTTGTTTCTGTCTGACTGCCCTTGGGTAGCTGAGGCTACAATGTGTGTATTAACTGCAAAACTCTTTGGAGTCCTTTGATTCGATAAAGCTCCTGGAGGCAATTTACCATTTCCTATTTGTAACGTGCAGCTGGCCTGGAAGACGATCAAAAGATTGTTGGAGGATATGAATGTCCGAAAAACTCTGTGCCCTATCAAGTGTCGCTCTTCACTGGGTACAACTACTGCGGCGGCGTTCTGCTGTCTGACCAGTGGGTGCTCTCGGCTGCACACTGCAAACCAAGGTACAAAGTGATAATGGACATCTTTCATCTGATTTCATGCACAGTGCTGTGCAAAATTGTTCACACGACTTGAAGTTTTTCATCATTTTTCACATTGCAATTAACAAATTTTGCGTATTTGTTTTGTGTGTTATATGACCGACCAAAACCAAACTCATATTTGTGATTGAAGGGGAAACAAACTCAGGATTTTACTTTTTTTTCTTTTCAAATCAATATCTGAAAACTGTGCTCTTAAATCAATGTCTTGTAGAATCATGTCTGAATGCCGTCTTTTGGGATCTTTTGCCCATTTCCTTCTGTAAAATAGCCCAAACTTAGTCCGTTTTGTTTACATTTATTAATGAGAAATGTCAGTGTTCCACAAAATGTTCAAATTGGAAATATAATCGAAAACCTAAGCAGTTTCCTTGTGATTTTAATTGCATGTATCATTGATGGGGAAACCAAACTGGCTTGCTGGAATGTGCCGTTTTCAGCTCAGATTTAGAGGTTCGACTGGGAGAGCATGACATCTGGGAACCCGACCACACTGAACAGCACATCATGTCTGCCGCGTTCATTCGCCACCCTGATTACAATCCCCGCACGCAGGACAGTGACATCATGCTGATCAAGCTGAGTCAGCCTGCCACTCTGAACAGCTATGTGGGTCCTGCAGTGCTTCCATCAGACTGCGGCAGTGCTGGAACGATGTGCCAGATATCTGGATGGGGCAACATTCGCCCCAGTGACGAGGGCTGTGAGTTAAACTTTGCCTGCTCTGTCATTTCCAATAAATGAGAAGAGATAAGAGAATGAGATGGAGAAGTAGCTGACTTTGGTGTGTTTACAGCAAGGTACCCAGACAAGCTGCAGTGCCTGGAAGTCCCTCTGCTGAGTGATGACACCTGCTTCAATGCGTATCCCTTTCAGATAACTGAAAACATGATATGTGCTGGATACCTGGAGGGAGGGAAGGATTCCTGTCAGGTAGCATCACTGTTGCAGATCAACAAATGTTTTTTTTTTTATCTTGCTGCAAAATATGACATCCTGTAATCTCTTTTACACTTCAGGGTGACTCTGGGGGTCCTATGGTGTGTGAGGGACAGCTCCAGGGACTTGTGTCCTGGGGCCACGGCTGTGCTCAGAGGAACAAGCCTGGAGTGTACACAAAAGTTTGCAATTATGTTTCCTGGATCAAGACAACAATGGCTTCTGGCTGAAGTGTAAAGCAATAAAGTCAAACAATTTGGCATATTTGTGTAAAGCATTGTTTTTACTGTAATGAGCGTGGATTTTTTTTCATATAGGTGAAGGGAATAATTGACATGACGTTAAAAAACAAACTTTAAAATGCTGACTACTCTCAATGTGACTTTGAAAGAAGGAGCAGCTGTTGAAGAAGCCCCATCAGGTCAAGTGTGAATTAAACGCAATTCTTATTCAAAGAAAGACAGAAAACAAACAAAAACAAGGAAGACAAGTTTCTGAAGCTGCAGCCGTGGTGGTAGGAGTCCAAGTGGGTGCAGTGAGGGCTAGTAAAGATACCTTTGCATATACAGTATAAAGCAACATAAACACAACATAAAGGTGGGGGCCAGCAAAGGCAGTGAGTTCAGGGAGGATGCGTTTATATCCATGGAATATGGCTGTGTATATCCATGCAGTGTGAGTAAGACCATGAACTCTGCCACACGCCTCTGTCAGTCAGCAGTCTCTAATATGATGGAATGGTTTATCAGCGTGGCCTGGTAGCGCCTGCCACAGAACCACAGATGTCTCTGGGGAAGCATGGTGGGTAAGAGCATCTTGTTAAGATATCATCCAGGAGAGTTGAGAAAGACAGCCAGCCTGAGCCAACACAGGGAAGCCACTTCAGATAGCGACCATTGCTTTGTAGTTCGGGCAGATGGCAGTAGTTTTTCTGTTCTGCTCTGAGGTCTCACCGGTGGAATTCTGTGGCGATTCCAATCATCCAAATTATTATTGTAGCCATTCCCACCAGACCAGACAAGCAACTTCTCCAAAGTCAGTTCAATCTTGCCAGAGACCTCCAGGGTCTGCACATCTACGCTTGAATCGCATCCAGCTTGCGGCACAGATCCCACAGCATGTTAGTCTGAGCATCAGCTAGTTGGCATGATCCTTGACACTAGACAAGCAGCTTGACAAGGGCTAAGACAGCTGCCGACCGAAGCTTCTGAATTTTCCAATATGCCAGGTCTTTATTCTCGTAATTTTATTTATTTTTAATATGTTTTTTACTACTACTACTCCATCATGTAGTGTAACCCCAATTATCACTGCAGAATAAATCCAGGTGTTGTAAAACAATATTCAACCTCCAAAATTTAGCTTTTTACATGCACATGCATACATGCACACATTTATGCCTTTCACATGTTGACCAATCATGACAATAGACTGAGCTGAAATACTATTTTATCCTGCAGCTGATTACAGCTAACCATGTCCAAATGCCATGTGTGTGAATCCTAAGCTGCTCTGAACATAATTAGATTCATGTCAACACATGTACGAGTAATCTTTTTCTGCTAGTTAAGAAATCAAGCTTCTGAATTGAGTGCATACCTGTCTTTTGAAGAACTGATAAGCTCATTCTGAAAGTTTCGTCTCACTGTTTTTTTTCTCCAGTGAAATCCTTATCGTCTTTGTAAAATTGCAAACAAGGGTGTTAAGTTTCGCTTTGTTTTTTGAAAGTAGCTTGTTTTTCCTAACATAGCAAAAACAAGACAGTCTGAGTCAAGCTCTCACCGCTGGCTGAGAGGAAAGCCAGGAAGTGAATAAAGAGAGACAAACAGAACCGAAAGAGAGTCCAAATATTAACCAAGTGGGTCACTTGGTTAATATTTGGATGCATATTTGGCTTTTTAACCTATTATTTTTAAAGTATATACACCTTTGGTAGGAACAAGCAAGCTTATCTGAAAATTTCTTTTCGCGGCGTGTCACAGTTTTCTGGTATAGCAAAGAGACTCGAGTGTCTCGGATACATCCTGAGGTCAGTCCCAGAGGACAAACCATCAGACTAAACTGGCCATGTGTGTCTTGATATCACTCAGACAGTGCCAGGAACACACCTGTGGTCCAAATTTGATTTTAAATAAATGTAATGGTTTTAGGTATGCTTGGCCCACTTGCAGAACACATGAGGAAGACCTTACTGAGAGTAAATAAACTCATGAAACTACTAGGAAGCACAGAGGGCTCAGAGTTACCACTATAGATGAACATTCAGGTACCTGAAGAATGGCAAATGGCTCCTCTTATCCTGAGGCTAATGAGCCTCCATGGTGTGCAGGTGCATCCAATTACACCTGCCATCCATCCTCCAATGGAAGACTGCCACTCCATGGCTCCCTCTGGTGGGAACTGTCTGCAAGGAATGAAAGAATAGCAGCCACACAACCCCAAAGCGCAGCGCAATGGACGATGGACTCCATGTTCTGCAACAGCAGTATTCAGAAGTTCTGCACTTTCTGTAAACATGTTGTCGCAGTAACTGCACCTGGAGCAAACATGTTCCTCATTTCTGGCTAAGCACATCTCATGTTGAAAATGTTTATCACAACACATGCACAGGAAATCTGGCAAGAATACCAGCATCTTCCAGGAACAGGAAGACATCTGTCCGACATACAATGACACGTTGAAGATGGAAAAGAAGTAGTGGGCTGTAGTAACACAAATGTAAAAATGGTGCAGAACTAATGTTGAATAAAATATATTTTTTCTATAAGTAAACCTTTTGTGTTCTTTAGATTAAAATTTACAAAATCATTTCAGAAGGAAGAATCTTATTTTAGACCATCATTAGTTTTGCACTTCTCAACTCTGGCTTTTATTACATAATGGCAAGACAAAAACTATTGTAGAAAAAAACAAAAAGTGCAGTTTACCCCCAGCCATCTGGGAGGCACAATATGCATGCGATAGAAGATGTTCTGGTGATTTCATGCAAATGCTATGCATAAAATAAACTAACACTGCACGGGGATGCCATGTTTTCACGCCACGCCTGTGGAAAACATGGAGGAGGCAGCATCATGCCTCTCCTTCATCAGCTATAAGGAAACTGGTCATGACAACATTAGAAGGAAAACCTGTTTGAGCCCGGAAATGACATTTCATGTCAAAATCTTTGGTTTGGAAAAGCCAAGTGAAAAGTCCAAACCTATCAGTGATGAACATTTGCCTTTCCAGACGGTTTCCATCCACTCTCAGATAGAGATATTAGCAGAGCTTACATAGTTGGCATTAACAAGATACAAGTGTTTTCCTTAGAGCAAGGATCTACAATTCCAGTCATTCTTCTAGATGTGTCAATGCTTCAACACACTTGAATGAAATAATTAGGTCATTAACAGGCATCTGGAGAACTTTACTGGAAACTTGTAATCCATGGACAGAAATTCCCCAAATTTTCTGCTGGGGTGAGTAATTGCTGGATCTGGGCTTTAAGAGTATGTGGTGGTGTTTTTTTGTGTTTTTTTTAATTTACTGACAGCTAAAGAACAGGTTTGTCAATTCATGTTACCATTTAAGCAACAATTATCTTTGCTAAAAATGCAAAATGCTCTTCACATCTCTCCACTTTGTCAAACTGACAAGATATCACCAAACAATTCTCAAGGAAAACTGTGTGATACTGATTATAAGCTATTCAAAAGCCACAGGCGCATAACTCATCGTCGTGAGCATGTAAAGCTGTAAATCTAAATGCGAGTGGTTGGGAGTGTAATATTGGGCATAACAGATCAAGCTGCCTTACATGTGGTCAGAACATTTGCAGCAACAAGCTCAGACTCAGATGAACTTGACAATGAATGGGCAGAGAAGTGTACTGCTTAAAGATGGCCTCCATAGCTGAGGAATAAAACTGTCACTTAGAGCCAGTCAGATGTAAATCACGGCAAAGTGTGCTGCAACATGGCTCTTTGTGGGGGGAAAAAAACTGCATAGGATGCACACCACTCTGGCATGAGCTTACTGGCAATGGAGCAAACGGTAATGTTTGACTGATCTTCCTTTAAGTGCATCAACATAAGTAAGGTTACAAAATGATTTTTGGTGACATCATGCATGGCAAAGAAGACCAGCTGCAGTTAAGAAACTTATTCTCTCAGATGGTCTAACTATTTTAGTAAACCTCAGAAATGATTTAAGTGAATTTGGTTTCTTGGGCGTAGCACAGAGTTTATGGATGAGTCACCAGGCCCTTGCCTGACCTCCAGATAAAGACTGCCAACCTGTGAAGGTCTATGAAAGCCTGTATGCAAAAATACCTTTGTTTTCTTTAAGGGACATTAACCTTAACAGGAGGATATTTGTGGCACAACGCATTTGCTCATTGGTTTATTTGGATTTTTGCAAGAAAAGATATAACTTCTTCCGAAGCCAAGACATGTAGACGTCGGTCAAGTAAAAATTCCAAGCAATGTGATGATGACAATTTAACCTGTTCCTTTAAAACGATAATTCAAAAGTGGCATAGATTCAGATGAATTAACTTGCTAGTAGAGCATCAACTGCATTTCAATGGTATTTCAAAGGTTTCTCAGTAAATAAAACTCACATGAACTGGAGTTTAATGAACAAAACAAAAAAATAAGATTCAAAAATAGCTGTGAATTTGTATCCAGTGGACTCTCTTGCTTCTCCAAAACCGTTGCTTTTCAAATGAATTAAAGGATAAATGTCGGTTTAAAATGTGAAAAAAAAAAAAAAAAAAAAAAAATAATAATAATAATAATCAGGTCCATCATCATTTAGGTCATGAACACCTATTTTTAACAAAGGAGTGTACACTTTCGAGAACCTCTATGAATCAAATATCATGCCAGACAACTGCGTGCAGATGCAGCTTTATGCTGCTTGGAAAACACAGGAGTTTCAACATGCTAGCAAACCTGGACGTTGACAGAATAAGAGATTCAAATGGTTATTGCTGAAATAATAACTCCTGGGATAACCAACACATCAACTTACTGTTTCTGTGCATATAATCTCCCTATATGACATCAGTTTCTCTGTAACTTCTATTTGTGTCCGACATGAAGCATGTTTATGGTTCATGCCAACTTCCAGTGGCTAAGGGTGTGGATACTCATGAGTGGTCAACAGATTTGTAAAGAGGCCTCCCCAGAGATGTGATCATGGGTAGGTCAGGACATTGAGAGCTTGACTAAAAAAACAACAGCAAAAACCCCCCTGAAAAAATAAACACATGGAACAGTTTATTTTTTATATATATATATATATATATATATATATATATATATATATATTATATATATATATATATATATATATATATATATATATATATATATATATATATATATATATATATATCTTTTCACTTTAACACACACCCACATTGTATTCATATCATATTACATTATGAAAATGAGATTAAAAACAATTTTTTTTCTTTTTACTACCTCGAGGTTTCTTTTTTCCCCTGCAGTTTTAGATGATAACCACCAGGGGGAGACATCTAACTACTGAACAACCCTGTTGAAGCCTCGCCCGTCATAGTGTATCTTTTGGGGACGCCGTGACGTCATAACTAGACGTTGCAAGTACTGTGTCAGATTGGGGAGCAGAGCAAGGACCGACAAAAAAAATCTTCAATTATCTGTAATATTTGTAAAACAACAACAGAATAAAAAGGAAAACTTTAAAAATTAGATAACAGGAATAAATATGCGTGTTTATCTACTTCTTGTTTCTTATAAAAATAAGGATCACTGGATAGATAGATAGATAGATAGATAGATAGATAGATAGATAGATAGATAGATAGATAGATAGATAGATAGATAGATAGATAGATAGATAGATAGAAACATCGCAACAAGTGAGGTGTTTGCAGCTGTTTGAGGCGTAATCCATCATTTTTTCAGTGTATAAGAGATCTCCATGGTTAAGACAAAAACAAAGAAATGTTTGCCCCGCGCGCCCCTTCCTTCTTGACGCAGGACTGAGTCAGCCGCGGCGCGCTTAATTAACCATTCACAAGGCATAAAAACCAGCACGTAGCCCCATCCCAAACCTAAAACTTATAAAGGCAGCAAACTCCAGACCTAAAGCATTCAGACTCAGAACAACAAGGGGTGTGCGAACTGAAATTCTGAAGCCAAGGGAGCCGCACCTCATCAGGTAAGGTACAAAAAGGGGGGAGGGGGCAAGGAAAGAAAAAGTAATGTTTTCATTTTATATTTTAGTTACTTGCCTGATATAAGAAAGGGAAAATCGTGAAAACTGGAGTTTCTATTAATTTATTGAGCTTTTATTTAATATCCTAACTTTAATCCAAGAAAAATAAATAATTACATATTACAATAAAATAAGATTTGGTTGTAATACAGCAGTAAAAATACTTAAGATCAAATCTTAGATATTGTGAAATATTAGATCTAACTAATGATTTAAACAGATTCTAGATTTTTCACTATTATAATGATTTGATTTGATCAGTTCTGCAAAGCTCTTTGACATTATTACTATTATAAAATGCAAAGAAAAACATCATGGGCACACAGGTAAAAAAATATTAAAATATTGCTTTTGACTTGGAATGTGCTGTCTTTCAGAAAATCTGCTGTTATCTTAAATTATATAGTGCTTATAAAGTGAGTGTCTAGTCATTTATGTGATTGATCTCTTTTGACTCATTTATTAATATCATCCATTTTGCCTTAAAGTTGTAAGCTTGTCAAACTTTATCAGAGACCTTTGCTAGGTTTCTCATCTGGAATCATTTGAAAAGTTTAGTCTCTTTTGAATGAGTTAACCAACCTGTCGTGTCTTTTGGTCTGCAGAGCAAAATGAAGCTGAAACATTCATTAAAGAAGCTTTGGACAATCCTTCGAGCCATTTTCACGTTCCTCTTCGCTCTGCTGGTTCTGGGAGTCATGGTTTGGGCCTATGTGGAAGGCTTCCAGCTGGTCACATCCATGTACGGGATCATTTCCTTCGGCTTTTACGGACTCCTGCTCTCGCTCCATGTTCTGGTTCAAAGCCTGTTCGCCTTTATCGAGCACCGGCGAATGAAAACCCGCACAAAGCCGTGCAGCTACACTAAAACAATTGGATTCACAATTTCTGCTTACCAGGAGGATCCCATCTATCTTAGAGAGTGCCTCAACTCTGTCAAGAACTTGCAGTATCCCTCAGAGCTGTTGCGCATCATCATGGTGATAGACGGGAACTCAGATGATGACAGGTACATGATGGACATGTTTAGGGAAGTGTTTGCAGACCAGGATCCGGGTTTCTTTGTGTGGAAGAACAACTACCACTCCTGGGATCCCACAAAGCCTCAGCAAGATGAAGAGACGGGAACAGAAAGCAGCGCTGATTATTTCATTGGAGAGGATCCTCAGAAAAAAGACTTGGAGCATCTGATCCAGACCAAAAGGTGTGTGTGTGTCATGCAGAAGTGGGGAGGCAAGCGGGAGGTGATGTACACTGCGTTTAAGGCTTTGGGATCAGCAGTTGACTACATTCAGGTATTTACTTTTCTTCACTCGTTAAGAATCTCAAAAAGTGTTATTCAATATCTTGTAAAAAACTTGTGGCGTTACAAGTTTTCAGTGATGTTTAATATTCTGACTCCTCAGGTGTGTGATTCTGACACCAAGCTGGACCCTTTAGCTACTGTGGAACTGTGCAAGGTATTAGAGAGCAACCCCAGGTACGGGGCTGTGGGGGGAGACGTGATGATTCTCAACCTGAAAGATTCATACATCAGCTTCATGAGCAGCCTCCGGTACTGGATGGCCTTCAACATCGAGCGGTCCTGCCAGTCCTTCTTCAACTGTGTGTCCTGCATCAGTGGTCCTCTGGGTAAGGGAGATAATTGTCACTGATGTCAAAGGAGGATCATTTTTACATAATAATGTTGAACGATCTCACTAGATACATATGTTTTCCTGCAGGTTTGTACAGGAATGACATCCTCCAGCAGTTCCTGGAGTCCTGGTACAACCAGAAGTTTCTGGGAAGTCATTGCACATTTGGCGATGACAGGCATCTCACCAATCGAATGCTGAGCATGGGCTATGCCACAAAGTACTTACCATTTTGTTATGTTTATTACAACCCCCCCACCCCCCAAACAAAATAAACTATTCATTATTCATCGTGTTTTTGAGGTAAAGCTTTCTATAACGTTTTTTATCTGTTGTGTTTTTTTTCTTTTAGATACACAGCTCGTTCAAAGTGCTACACAGAAACACCCGCCCAGTTTCTTCGCTGGCTCAACCAGCAAACTCGATGGACCAAATCCTACTTTCGCGAGTGGCTCTACAACGCGATGTGGTGGCACAAGCATCACCTCTGGATGACCTACGAGTCCATCGTCTCCGGTGTTTTTCCTTTCTTTGTCACAGCCACCATCATCCAGCTGTTCTGGATGGGCTCGCTGTGGGACATCCTCTGGGTTCTCTGCTGCATCCAGCTCATCGGGCTGGTGAAAGCAGCCTACGCCTGCCTCCTTCGCCAAAACATCGTGATGGTCTTCATGTCGCTCTACTCCTCGTTGTACATGACCAGTTTGCTGCCTGCAAAGTATTTTGCCATTCTCACAATGAACAAAAGCAGCTGGGGGACGTCTGGCAGGCGTAAGATTGTTGGTAACTACATGCCCCTGCTTCCGCTGTCAGTGTGGGCTGCTATTCTCTTAGGTGGGTTTGGGTACACAATCTACAGGGAGACTCGAGAAGATTGGTCAAGTCCAGCCAAGATTATGGAGACTCGGTTTCTTGTTTTTGGTTGTGTGGCTTACTTATGTTACTGGCTGGTCATGATGGTCCTCTACTGGGCGTGGTTCCGAAGGTTATGCAGAAGGCGCTCCCAAAGCTACAACATTAGCGTGTAGCTTTAAAGACTGAGTACAATTTTAATGACTATCACTTTATTTATTGTATTTATTTTGTCAGTACAAACTAAAGGATTAAGTATTGTTTTTATCAATTAGAAGGGTAACTTTGACTTTTTCACTCATATGGAAATGTTTTTACATATTTAAAAGCATGTGAGCTGAAGTTTTGGGGGTTATTGCAATACTAAAACTTTTCTTGATTAGGTGATGAGAAAGCAGACTGTCTGTTATAAGATATTTATTTATGATATTTAAATCTGGGAAAAAGTGATTGGTTATTTCTAGGAAGACTAACTCTACTGATACCTCTACTGTCCATGTATATATAGTGTGTACACTTATAAGAAGGAAATTGTCTCTGCACTGAATGCTGCACTGCATCTCATGCTGTTCTGCATATTTACTTGAAACTTGCACACTGTACGTAGAGAACGACACACTGTGAAACATCAATAAGAAGAAAAGCCATCTCTGACCAATGCCTGAAGTTATCGCAACACTTTATCATACATACATCATACATTATTTTTTTTCTTTTTTTGGCAAGAAAGCCTCCACACCTCACTGTAATCAAATCTATCTAACGGTATAAATAGAGCTGATTGATTTATTGTTACAGTTGGTATATTCATCTTGTGTGAAGTACAGTTCAAATGCACTTTTATGGAATTTGATACATTTGATACGTCTATATGTTTGCTCTCTATGTTTTTTGTTTAGCTGTAAATATTTTGAAATGTGAAAATGTTATTCTATTTCTGCCAAATAAAAATATTTATAATAAAGTCTTTGGAGAAAATTTACATTATAATGTCCAGCTATTTATCCTAAAAAGCTGGAAACAAAGAAATATTTTTTTTAAATGAGTTCAGTCATGTTTCATGCTAAGATTAGCTTCCCAAGTATTTAATTATAGAAGAAACTCACATCCTCACTTGCCCTGAATGAACAAGTGAATGTGCTGACAAAAAAATAATAATTAAAAAAAACCTTTTATTTTTATGTATCTGACCGAAAGTAATATAGCTTAATGAACTGAAGTCACAAAGTTTGGTTCAAAGTACCAGAATAGCTAGATCAGACATATTTCTGATCTTTGAATTTATGACAAAGGCTAATGGCACATTACCAATATTGCAGCTGAACTTTGGCAAGCAACATGAACAATGAAATACGTACTGTTAAAGGTGCCATGACTGTGCAGTTGAAGCTGAAAACGCCATCATACACCTGCTTCAACAAACCCTCTGCCTGCAGAACTGGCAGCACAGTGAGGATCACGTTCTCTGGTTTTTCAGAGCATTTGGCAGAACTCTGTTGTATTTACTGTGTCCAAAACTTGTGGGTCAAAACCTCCACAAGTTTTGTCTGGAGTCCTCGACAACCGCCTAAATAAAAGCGCACCTAAACACAGCTTGTAAGACCGAAGGGTTGTGTGTCTAATCAGGTGGTCAGCAGCACAGGAGCCCCATAGGGACCTGCATTCTCACCATTCCTATTCACACCTCAGAATTTAACATGGTATGATGGTAAAAAAAATAATCAGATGTCAGTAATCAGTTTCCAGTATCTGACTGGTTAGTAAAATACTAACCAGTCAGTATCTTACCTTCATGCAGTAGAATCCCAATGGCATCATTGCTCACATGTTAGTCATTGGGTCTTCATGAGGGGTTAAAAACTAGAACATTTTCAAAAAGTTAATTTCATGAACTCAATTCAAAACGTGAAACAAAAATATAATTACAAATTTAATGCATATTGTATGACATTTCAAACATTTCTTACAGACCTAAGATTTACTACTAATTTTTTAGACTTTAGGTTATTAGATGAAACCATTAATTATGGGAAGGACTATTGATGTAAAAACACAATGGCAGATTGCATTGGACTATAATCATACCCATAAGGATAATTATAGCCCATAATCATGCAATGTAGCATAAACTTCTCAATGCATATGACTATGATAAGTTTCAAACTTTTGTTTGGCAAATTATCAACATTAACCAAAAACAAAAACAATACTATTTACAAACCCAAAAACCCTGAAGCCAAATCTTATGCTTGCCCACTCTGTTCATCTACTTAGCAGCTGACAGGAATAACAGATATATTCTGTTCACATGCATACATACAAAAGTATACACATACATCTGTATTAAAAAATGCATAAATATAGACATACATTACTTACACATGATTTCACAATACATATCTATATAACAGTATAAGCTTGTACTATTTTACTTTTTAAGGCTCTCTTAAAGGACATAATTTGAGATCATTCATTAATTTTATTCCAGTTTCATGCCAGTAACTGAAAAACATCGTGACTTGATCTGGCTTTTCTCTTTACCATTGCAGCATCCTAAAAATGTCTAAGTGAATGTGAAAATTAAGAAAAAGTTAATACAAATTACTGTTGTGAAAATTAAGAAAAAGTTAATACAAATTACTGTTGTAAGTTTATCTTTCACAAACTCACATATTTAGGTTCAAAACCTAAAACTCGCTAAACTTATTTGACGTATACAGCAGAAGATATTAGACAGCTAAATGTGCTGGTGGGTATTAGCTTTTGGTTGATTTTTTTTTTTTTTTTTTTTAGATCATGCAGCAGACATAAATATTTAACCTAATCATATAAGGTTATTGACCAGCTTGAATACCTAAATATCAATATTTTACACTTTGCATTTGTGCTTTCGCTTCCTGATGAAATTCCTAAACCTGAGTTATTTAAGGTGTTTGGTTTTTAAAGGATTTCCCCTTTTTTAAACAATCATTACTTCAAACTAGCAGATCTCCTCAAAAAGCACAAGAGGAAAATGTTACTTTTTTAAATTACTTTTAAATGACACATATAGATGGAATGATTTTCCTTAACGGCTGGATGGAGATTGTGTAAAGAGCCATAAGAACATCAGTAAAAAAATAGTAATGAACATGGAAACAAGCAATTGCCACTTCACTGTAGAGAGGAGGAGTAACGTAAAATACATACTGAGAATTTATATGCAAATGAAAGATGGAAAAAAGCTTCTCCACACAACATGCTGTCACACAGATAATGTTTGCTGTACACTCATTAAAATGGCACTTGACCATATCTACAAGGGTGTAGATACAGTAATTGCACAGCAAACATACATACATATAAAGGATGAAAGATTGTCATGTACTCTGAATATGGGAGTGGAAAAGAATAACACACAAGAAAAAATGTTTTTATTTGTATGAGTAACATCAGAATGGCTTATTTTTATGTAAGAAAATGCATTTTAATATTAGATTTTCACCTAAATGTTGCAGCAAGCCACACATTATGTCAAACCTACTCCTGTGTAATATTTGAGCTGTTAACAGATGATTTAATAAAAACAGCAAAAAGATTTAAAATTAGCTTGTAGTAATGTATTGTTATTACTGTAAAAACAGACATTATACTGTAAAGGAAGTGTAAGACTATGCATGGGCACTTTTTCACAAATCACCTTTATGTTTGCCTTGTTTCAAATTTTACAAAGTAATCACTTTTTTTGTTAATTAATTTATTTTAAATTATACATTAATTAATATTCCAATGAGTTTTTTTTTGGAACTCTAAAAATCTACCAGTTATTTATCTATAAACAAGTTAGTAATTAAGAGTTATAAAATATATTTCCATTATGGCAGTAAAGAAATATTCCAAGGATTAGTAAATGATATGAAACTTAAAAGTAATGCTACACTTTAGCAGCAGATTGCAGCTTCCCTCCTCACCATTTTGATTCATTAATCAGCTTATAATACGTTTTCTTATTTTCCACTGTGTCTTGTGTTTAAAAAAAACTAGAGTTGTTTTTCTTTCTTAAAAGCTAATTGATTACAAGACTTGTAATTTTATAGAGTTATAACAAGTTGTTACACTGTGTCCAGCCAGGCCTTTCCCACATGACATGTTGAGCTAATGCAAATTGGGACCTGGAGTTATTATCACATATGTAGGGAACATCAGTTTCACTGTTATTTACTGTGAAGAACAGAAAACATTGATACATTGACAGATTGTTAAGGAAAATCCTCTTTAAAAAAAAAAAATCAAACTTTTAAGTTATCTAGTCCTTCAGTCCTTTACGTTACAGTTGATTCTGTTTTATGCTTCAAACTTGAGATTCTGTACTTGTTTTTAACATTTCCGTCCACCCCCCTCTTTATTAGAAGACATAAAAAAACATGTGTTTCTTTCCACTAGACTGATGGCAATGAAGTAATCCCTATTCCAAACAAACTGCAGCAGACCCCCGCCCATTCGCGGTTCGGTATTCGTGGATTTTTTTTTTTTTTACTTTTCGGCTCCTAATAATTTGCGGAGAATTGGCTTGTTTACGGATCTTTTAGGTATATTTAAAGTATTCGAAAGACTTTTGTATCATGGGAAACTAAAATGCCATATTGGCACAATATTACTTGATGCACTTATGGCTGGTACTTGCTAACTAGCCATTTCTTTCCCTTGGTGTGGATCAGCTGTAACTCCATGATGGCAGAAAAGGAAAATCGTAGTTGTTCGCTTCTGTGGTAGTGCTAAAACGGTTTCCACGGTGCATATTATTGCATATTGAGGTAGATTTGGTGTTTAAAACCACTAAAATTGTCAGCGACATTGGATTTTTTATAACTAGTCTCAAGTATTTGAGGATTTTAGCTATTTGATGGTAGTAGTGGTCCCATGAACCGTGTGGAAGAACGTCAGCAGTAATAGTAACATCAGCTGTATAGGTTCACACAAAGTGTTCCAAAATTCTTAAAAATGTCTAATAAAAAACAAGAACAACAATAATAGCAATAATAATATACTGTACAAGATCATAGCATAAAGATACTGTGCAGTTGTTAGAATAGAAATAACATGCTCACAAACCAAGGAACGTGCAACTGATGAAAATGTAAATAATGTCCACAAACTAAAACCCATGAATAAAAAATAACATTACAAGAGAAACAGTGAAGCACACAGTGGCATAAACGACGTTAGCAGCAGGATCTTCCGCCTATGTGATAACTGTGTGACGCAGCATTGAAGTGGACATTTTAAAAGTTTTAAAACTTTACTGTTGATGTGGGAAAATCAGAAGTGATTTTGCTTTTCGATTTGTCTGCTATCATTGACTCTGTGGCTCACAGCTTGACCCCCTGGAGGGACTTCTCGGTATTGCAGGTACAGCTGTAAATTGGCTTCCGTGCTTTGCCATGTGGTGTCTTTTGTAGATGTGTCCTCTTTCTTTTTTAATAATGACTGCTGCAAACCAGTTTCCCTTTGAGATATTAATAAAAAGTGCTCCAAATGGAAGAATAGTTTACAAAAGGAAAACTGAACAAAACTCAGAACAAAACCTTCTGCTGTAAAATGATTAGGGCACTTTGTGTTTTTCCTCTTTTGACTTCACAAACAACTGTAATCATAGCTATACTAATGTTAGGGCTGTTAGATGAGTTTGTTTTTGTAGCTTATGTTCAACTGTTCATAGAGGAGGACTGACTTTTTCCCGACTGTCAGAGTTTGGGACCACCATGAAATTTCTGTAACCACATTTTAATTTTAACAGTTCACAGCTATTTTAAGGAACAACAGACACATAGAGCTTTGGAGTTGAAGTGAGAATCTTTGAGAAAAGGTTTGGACACCCTTTATTAATCAATGCAAAAAAAAACCTTACATAGTTGTGAAGATAGACACAGGCCCAATTTGGTAATAGCAAGGTGTACCCTAAAGCCCCCTGTGAATGCTTATATCGATACACACATCGGTGGTTACGACCAGGCCTTACTCAACTTGATGAGCGCCATAAACCGCAGAGACCCAGTATAACTTTCCAAGAAGACATTTGTGCCTCTTTGCATCTCTCTCATGCCCACCAGCTTAGAAAAGGATTTCAAACATAAACAAACAAAAAAACCTAGAATGACTCAGACGCAAAGTTTCATTTGTTCAAAACAAAAGGTTTACTTTGGAGAGCCCAGTGTGGCCAAACATGCAAACGATCAGATGACAATGTTCATACAAGTCTAATCCACATCGTTACGGGTCGAGCCAAGCAAAAATGGCTTCAGAGAACTGGATGATGCTTACTTACATAATCTGCAAAACATTTGAAACAAAGCTTTCCCAGCATTGCATTTTGAATCAGTATGCGGAAGCGATCGCTATGAACAATTCAGATTGCTGCATTTACTTACAGACAGTAGTAACGGGACAGTAAAAGTATTAATTTGAATGTTTCTACATGTAATTTGAAATAAGAAATAATGACGTGAGAAACTGCTTTGAACCACCGAAGGATTTTTCAAGTAGGAAAAAAAAAACACCCAGGGTTTTGCTTTGTGTGTGTGACACTCGATGTGGTTTCTGTGAAAAATTAGGTGATCTCCCAAATGATGCAAACTCCTGAAAATCATTCCCAGTTTCTTTGATTCAAAGCAGATTGTTAAATGACGACTGAAGTGTGAATATTAAGATAAAAATCAGCTACTAAGAGAGTCTAAATTATTGTTTTCATGACTACATTAGAGCTGGAAAGTGTCTCTTCTGTTGAACACTGAATTCCAGTTAAATTATTATTTTTTTTATCACTGACACTATATATTGGAAGTACTTTCATTTCATAACATCTATCGCTATTCAGATAACACTTCCAAAATATTCCCAGATGACTAAGACCATGTCTGGAATAATAAAACCATATCACCATGTGCCTAAATTCAATATTTTTATCAGTCATTTTCATGATACCAAACTATAATGGCAGTCTTAAGAAGAAAGTAAATGCTTTTCACAAGAATCAAAAAGCTTCAAACTCAACGGAGAATTTGTGGGTGGATCTGAAATAGAGAGCGCGAACGAAGCGGCCTATAAACCTGAGTTATGCCGGATCTGTCAGGAAGAAAGGACCAGCACTGCAGCAAACTGTGGTGAGAAGCTTTTGGAAGGAAACCCAAAAAGTCCAACCCCTGCCATACAGTCAATAAATTTATGTAAACTTCTGATTTTGAAGAAATAATTATATAAATCTTGACTCTCATATTTGTTTTCATCATTACTGTGGCGTGTAGAAAATCTAAATAATTTTGGAAATTCTAACTAACCTAAAACAATACAAGTTTGTTCTGATTTAACTTTAGATGTTGAGGAACTGTCTGTGTTGATCTTTATACGTCAGGAAATGGTTGCAAGAAATTTGAAAAATGCCTCAATTTCCCTCCACTTAAAAGGTTTAGAACAACTGGAATAAAAAACTGGGATAAACTGAAAACTGGAATAAAAAAAGTCAAAAGTTGAAACTTGCATCATGCACACTGAGGAAGACTTTTCAGAGAACTTCCATAAAATCTGTCCAGTCATTTCAGGACAGATTTTACTTACCGTTAAACTGACTCCTGACCTCCATCAGAGGTCATGGTCAGGGTCTAGCTGACAAAAACACTAACTTTTTTGGTCAGCTAGATTTTTTTTTATTTTTTTTCCCAAATGAGAAGTAGTTTTTTCTCAACTTTAGCAATAACATTACTCATCAGATTTCACAAGAGCAGTTGGAGTTTAGTGTCTTTTACCATCTTTTAGTCCAACTGGATTTCAACGCTCTCAGACTTTATGTACGTTTAAATCCATTATGAGTAAGGTCAAGCAGAAAGGGAGGAGCAGTTTGGAGCAAACTAATTATATGACACAGCAAAGAATCACTTCCCGTCTTCTGTTTGACGTTAACTTGCTCTCTCCCACCCAGTCTGTCTGGGGCTCCCTACGTCAGCTGCCTGGTCTGATGCAAAGCCTCAACAACCACGTGGGGTTATCTGGAGCCCCACACTTTAATCAGTCCCGTTATATTAGCTTTGTTCAGCCGGTTGTCCTGACCTTTCCTCCTTCAGTCTGCGAGAGCTGTGAGAACCTCTTGGATCATTTCTGAGGATGACAACACTTTCCGCAAACATGTCTGCTAGATTGACTTTATAATCCCTTCCAGATGCTGTTATACGGCCATAAGATGGTGTGCACAAAAGAAGAAAGAAACACTTCTGGTAGATCGGGCGACTTAACTTTCTTACAGCAAGACAGTAAAACAACGTTTTCTGGGTGTGGCATTTGTCTATTATTTCTAAAAGAGTATTTTCCACATAATTTTTTTGCTCTGCTTTTTATATGTTTTCTACTTTTCCAGCATTATATAAAAGTACATTGTACCTAAAGGAGCATGGGAAAGAAACTTGAGATTAGAGGAGCTGAGAGAAAGTCTGAGACACTCATTCAGTGCATACGAAGTGAATGAATCAAGAAATCTGAACCCTGTTAGATGACTCTGTGATTTTTGGCTTGCAGTCTGTCATTGAACTATGGAGCATAATCTACAGGCACAGTCTATGTGGGTTGACTGCAGAGTGAAGAGTCATACAGGAGAAGGAAGGATCGTTTACTGGAAACTATGTAAAAGACATAGTTTAAAGAAACAGACCAGCTTTATTCAGAAGGCGCAGCTGTTCCCAAATAGCATGAAGTCACTACAAGGAATCCCAGAGGAAAAAGTTGTGGAGTTGTGGAATGTGGAATTAGAGATTCATTAGAGCATCTTTAAGGGATTATTAAAGGGTTTCATTTTATGTTCATTCTTTGGAAACAGCAATCATGAGCAAAATTAACACCTTTGAGAAGCAGTGTGGAAAACTTTAGTGCTTAAACAAAATCCACTAACAACTATATATATATATATATATATAATATATATATATATATATATATATATATATATATATATATATATATATATATATATATATATATATATGTCCCCAAATATGGGATTGAGGGATTGAGGGACAGCGACTGCTGATTTTCAGGTTTATGAAAATAAACCATCATCATGGTTATGATCACGCCACAATAAATGAAGCAGGAAAAAAACAGCATTGCTAATTAAGAATATTTCACATTTTATTGCAAAGAACTGCTGCATATTTCTGCCCACTTGCCAGAATAAGCCTGACCCGTCAAATCAGGGAGACCAATAGATCCTGAAAGCTGAGCTGTGTTACCTGGAGAGCAGCAGATTCTTTAAAGGTGGCCCCTCCCAGTATTGGACGTATTTGACTGTTGAAAGAGGTAACAACCAACATTTTCTCTCAAAGTTAAAACATTACATATTTAATTATTTATTCATATCAGGGCTGTGAAATACAAGAAAATGTTAACTAATTTTACCGTGTCGTATTAGAAGAAGGTCTGGTGAAGTTAAAGAGAAAAAGTACTTAAGACGATAAAGAAACCCAATTAATTACCCACTTAATAATATGGTGAACATTATTAAGAGCTTAATAACATCAGCCTTATGCGCAAATCTGAAGACAAACAAAACTCTCAAGCAACTTAGGGAAACAACTCCTCTTGTATCAATAGAATATTCTTAAAGAAAACAGAGATTTATGGCTTTATTAACAATATGACATTTTAGAGGAGCTTTTGTGACTCCAAAGCTCAGGGGTGGGCAAGCAGCTTTAAGGTGGAAGAGAGAAGCGCTTCGGAATCCCCAGGAACAAAGTCCTCAATATTCTGACGTAAAAAAATATCCAAACTAAATGAACATCCACCCACCATGACTAACATAACGTGGGGAAGAATAATCACACCCGCACTTCCTATATTTCCTGTCTGTTTTATCACAAGGATCCGTTGCCCTGGCAAGCAGACGGTCCAGTGGAAACACTACGACTTTCTGCTTGTTAAATGAAAAGCTTTGAGTCACGTCTGACTATTTTTAGGATCTCCACGAGAGCTTTATAAGGCCCCGCGGATCCTACTCTGTGCTCACATCGTGTGTTTTCCGCCAAGGAGACGTTCACACTCATTTCAGCAAGAACCGTTGTGAGTGTGCTCGTTTTTTTTATCTAGGACTTAGGACAAGCCGCACATACAGGCAGCCCAAATTTAAAATAGACTTTAGTCTTAAGCTCTGAAAAAGAGAAAACAGAAAGCTGAGACTTTTCCAAGGTTTTTCAAACACTCTGATATACCTGCATAGCTTTCTCCACGTACTCCAGTTGCATACCTTAGGTCCTTTAGGTTGACTTTATTACTGAGAATGCAGGCGCGGCTGCACTGTATGTTTATGTTTGCCCTGTGACGAACCAGTCCATTGCATGAGGAGCTCCAGGTGTGCTGTCCATGGAGACTTATATTGCATTCATAAATCTAATGTTATCAGGCCTCTTAACAAACAAGATTGTTTGACCTTTTGTATTGTCATGCTTTGTTTAAATACCAAGTAATTATGATAGGCTGAGCCTGCACAGTGGCAATGTTGCCTTGCAGAAAGAAAATTCTGGGTTCTTTAGAAAAATACAGGACCTGATGTGTCCATCTATCCTGTGTAAACAGTCATCACTCCTGCTGATATTATTTTTACACTTTTTGAGAAAGAGCATTTGAATCGCAAATGTAGCCTCTTAAAAATCTTAATCTACTTTCATAAGGTTAAATTGTATGGATATTAGCTAAAACAAACTTTTCTGCTGTACATAGTTGTTACAAAATGAAACACTTTAGTAGTAAACTGACATTTGTCATCACATCTTTGTTTTATCAGATAATTTCAACAGTAGGTGCGGTCATATTCAATAAATTGGAATATTTATTGAATATGCAATGACATTTTTCTGTCAGATTCAAAAGCATATTGTATCATAATCATCATCATTAACAGATTTAAAGGCTTGAAAACATTAGTCTGCATGTAATTAATCTGCCAACTTTAACGTGTTTCACTTAGTGAACTGAGTTACTTCAGTAAATTCTCATTTTGTTGGAACTATTAATCAGCTTTTATACCAAATGGTATAAAAGTTGATTTCGCATCAACTGTGACTGCACATGTCGCTGCAGGCTTCTCAATAATGCGGCTTTTTACTACAGTGAGCCTAAATAACTCTGAGAAATTTTAAATACAACGTTCGATTTTCAGAGACTTCTTCGTGTTTTTCCATTGGATGTACGTCTTGTGAATGGGTGAAACACAATGTTCTTCTACAGCATGTGGAAATGGGTTTTGTCAAGAATTTACTCCACCTATTGTGTTCAGGACTAAAAATCTTTTTGTCATAATACATGATTTAAAGGGGGGGAGGGGAAATCAAGTTGTTGAAGAATCAACCAGGGACAAGGGAGGAATGCCTCCCCAGATACTCATAAAAACAAATTGCTTGCTTGTCCTGATGTCTTCTATTTCATTGGAATCAAATAATATTTTACCAAGGATATACACAGTCCAGTCACATTAATGTGACCACCACGTACTTTCCACTTCAGAGTTAAATAACCAATCACAGAAGGCAGGTGGCAGCACAGTGCAGTTGAGCGTATATAAAGGGTGTGTGTGGGCTTCGGAAAACATTTCAATCGTTGGCGTAATGCAGAAACGAAGCGATTTATCCGACGTCCAAAAGGGCATGATCATTGGCTTTCGGGCCAAGGGTGGAAGCATTTCCGAAACGGCTGAGTTTGTGAACTGTTCGCGTGCCGCCGTGGTAAAAGTGTACCGTGCATGGCAAAATGGGACTGTCCAAAATCAACGACGTGGCAAATGTGGTGCACCACGGGCCATAGATGACAGAGGCGAACGACGGTTGCAGAGATGCGTTCGGGCAGATAGACGGGCTACCGTTGAGCAACTGACCACTAAAATGAACCAAGGGGCTACCACAAGTGTCTCCCAAACCACTATTCAGCGAACATTGCTGCGTCTGGGCCTCCGAAGCAGACGCCTGGTTCGTGCACCTATGCTGACTGGTGTTCATCGACGACGAAGGCTAGAATTTGCACGCCAGTACAGCAGCTGGACGTCCACTGAGTGGCGACAGGTAGCGTTTTCAGATGAATCGCGTTTTATGCTCCATCGGACAGATGGACGTTGGCGTATAAGGCGTGAAACCTCTGAAAGGAACCACCCTGCAACCATTGCAGGAACGGTCCAAGCTGGAGGCGGGAGCATTATGGTCTGGGGAATGTTTTCCTGGCATTCTCTGGGTTCACTGATTATTGTGGAAGGCACGATGGATCAATACAAGTACGCATCTGTCCTTGCGGACCATGTCCACCCCTACATGCGCATTGTTTTTCCTCAGGATGATGGCATCTTCCAGCAGGACAATGCGAGGTACCATACAGCTGCCAGTGTACGTGCGTGGTTCGAAGAGCACCAGGATGAGTTTACCGTCCTCCCCTGGCCAGCAAACTCACCTGACTTAAACCCAATCGAGCATCTGTGGGACCATCTCGATCGAGTTGTTCGCGCCATGGATCCTCAACCGCGTAATCTAGCGCAGCTGGCCACGGCATTAGAGTCGGCATGGCTCAACATCCCAGAGAAGACCTTCAGGGACCTAAGTGACTCTCTTCCTGCACGTCTCGTAGCAGTTCACTCTGCGAAAGGTGGTTATTCTGGCTTTTGACAGATGGTCACATTAATGTGACTGGACTGTGTATAATTATCAATGCAGTCTTAGGTCCCTGAAAAGCTTAGTTTACGGAATTGCAGACCCCGTCGCCCTCCCCGTCACAGGAGCATCCACCCGGCAGGCAGGCAGTCTTCCTCCAAGGAGAGTGGGAGCCAATGAGCCGCCAAACTTTATCCAGGTAATGTTTTAAATCCAATTACAAATTAATTAAATGTTTGCTAAAGGTGCAGGTCGCGACATACACCTTCATTAATCACCTACCGAAATCACTCACTCGCGCGTGATTTGTAGGAGCATTAGCATATTTCCCAAGTTTTAACAATAAGCACAGACAGTTTATTAATTGTTAAAATATGAAAAATGTTTAGGGACTTGCTGTTTCAGGGGTTGAGGTTTCACGAGGGGCGGAGCTATAGGGGGGCCGGGGGGGGGGCGGTTGCCTCCCCCCCCCCCCCCCCGAACCAGGCCGGTGGGGGCCCGGGTTTGGAGGAGCCAGGGAGGGAGGAATGGATTCAAGTCGCTCGAATGTCGGACTATAGACCGAGAAAGTGAGAAAGTGCGCCCCCGCCTGTTGAGAAAGGTGTATCAATGTCAGTAACCCCCCCCCACCCCCCCAGAAACTCAAGCAAGTAGCGATATTTAATAATATTACCCAAGAAAAAGTTTTGAAAAAAGTATGGTGCAGTGAAACAGCTCTTAACAGTATTTATTTTTTGAAACTGGTACTCAAATAAATTAATAAATGTTAGTAACCATCTCTGTGGACATGTGAATGCTATGACAGAATAAAGTAGCTACTAAAGTATGGCTGTGAAAAATACATCTGCACTTAAAATGAAGGGAGATTTTAATAACAGCTATTAAAAAGCATTAAAACATTAAAACTGTGCCTGAAATGCTGCATTTGACAGCTATACTAAGCATTTCTCTACAAATAACATTTTGAAACTGAAACTTCACAAACCAAGGTAATTTTCTTAGATCTTATGAGGAAAATCGGTGCCTGAAAAATACACCAGCAAAAGCACTCAAAATGACTTTCAGGGATGTTAAGCTGAAATGAGGAGAGAGGGCATTTTCAAAGAGGTTAAAGAAAGAAAGTGAACTTTTTTTTTATTATTTTGGCAGATAAAAAAAACTATATATTTACTTAAAAATGGTCTGTTTTCTTGGAAGATACACAGTAAATACTTTTTAAGTGTTATAGAGTTATTTTGTTTGGAGATTTTCACATATTATAGATAGGAGGTCCATCAATACCAGGGATGTATTTTTCTCCGTTCACGTGGTTGTATAATATTTTCTTTTTTTGAGGATTGGTCGCTGGCCTTTCACTCTGATCCAGTGACCCAGCCCTACTGTAAACATCCCAACTTAACGCCCTCGCCTAACCTCATGACGTAATTTACTGATACTGTTTCAAACACCTAATACCTGTGACTCCATTGTAAATCGAAGATGTTTTGTTGCCATAACTCACAAAAATAAATTGTGTTTGCATGGAAAAAATCGGAACCTTTTAGCCCAAGATGAGAAAGATTCAAGTGTAAGGACTTTAAATAATTGAATAATTTATTACAATTTATTTCTAATTGTTTCCTGACTTTTTTTTTTTTTTCAGAAGTGAGATTTGTTTCTGTTCAGGCTGATCTCACCAACACGTCCATCTCGTCAACCTCTGAAAAAGTCTCGGGACACAGAACTTGCACTTCAGCAGTTCTGTGCTGAGCAGTTTTGAGTGATTAATTTGTTGCAGAAAATGTTTAAGCAAGTGACTGAATTGTCATATTTCTTTTAGGAAATTATCAGTTTTGCAATTTGAAATACTTCTCCTTTTTCAGATTTGTTTTAAGGTTGTTGTCTTTAGCAACTAGATCATCTCAGGGTCACAGTCTTTTTTTTTTGTGGCTCTAGTAGCCTTTATTTGATAGTTAATTGACAGGAAAGTGGGAAATAAGAGAAGGGGAAGACATGCGTCAAAGGTCACCAGGTTGGAAATTGAACCTGCAACGGCCACATCAAGGACTGAGGCCTGCATATGTGGGTTGTGCTTAACCCCTGCGCCACCACAGCACACCATCTCAGGGTCACAGTCTTGATGTGACATGAAACTAATGTCATCACAAAGTTCAAAGATGAATCCAAGCTAAGTGTAGAAAGCTCCAAAATGTGTGACTGCTGTTTACTGAGTAGACTACAAGACAAGCTGTGGTTTGCTGACCCCTGGTGGTCTTTGGGCTACAGTATCAAATTGCTGGTTATGAAGTCGTTCCATGACAACAGCTTTCATCCATTATGTACTTTTACTTCCATCTCAGGAACATTTTTATACATTTTGTTGTTGCACTTTTTCTAGTAGGATCTTGTCTTTATCACACGCTCTCATGTATGTTATCGTATGTCATTCAGGGCCTCTATCTGTTTTGGGTCCTTGACTTACATTGTTGATCTGTAAGTCTGATCTGATAAGTAAAACAATGAAAACAACATTTTAGGATAGCAAATTCAAACGTCATGGCCGAACAAACATGCACAACCAATGAGTAACAAATAGGAAAACATACCGGGCCTTGCAAAAATATATATATATTCAGATTTTGTTACATTGCAACAGCAGACTTCAGCAGTGGCACTTAATTATAAGATGGATGAAAAGTGATAACACAATTTGAAAGTTTTTTCTTTCTTTCTTTTTTTTTTTTTTTTTTTTTTACAAATATCTATCTGAAAATTGCAGCATCTATTTGTATTCAGCCTGTGTGATTGAATACTTGGTGAATTCCTTTTAAAGACACCTTTCACTGGAACTACAGCTGAAAGTCTTTCGGGACATGTCTACCAGTTGTGCTCATTGAGAGACTGAAGGTTTGCTCTATTCTTCTTTGCAAAACAACTTCGGCTCAATCAAATCAGATTAGAAATGTCTGCAAACATCAAGGCCGTTCCAACCCACGAACGTGCTGTACTGATTTAAACCACTCCACCTATATCTCTGGCTATATGTTTAGTAGGTTTTTTTTATTGCTGGAAGGTGAATCTTCCACTGACTTAGTCTTATATCATTAGTAGCTTTAACATGCTGTTTTCCAGGACAGCATGTTAAAGTACTTAACTTCATACATTTTCCTATCAACTCTGACGAGCCAAACTATCTTTGGTAAAGGAAAATATATCGTTTTCTTTCACATGCATTTCGCTAAAGCTTATTATAGTTGGAATATATCAAAATAGGGGGAAAGTTAAGTGAACAAAAATAAACAAGGCCATTAAAGATGTAATCAGTGGAAAAATGCGACCTCAGATTTTGTCCCTGCACATGATAGGAGAGCAAGAAAAAGTTTAAGATTTAATCCGGATATAAAAAAAAAAAGGTAAATCTACCATTTTGTTGATGTTTTAATTATATTTAAATAAACTGTTTCTGATTGTAGTTATTAGATGGTATAGGAATTTCCCAAGTAGATTTAAATACACATAAACTGAGCTATACTTTCACAAAGCCACATCTCATGTTATGCACTAAAATTTGTTGCACTTTGATTAAAACAGCTCGTTTTAATGCTTTATGCATACAGAAAGCCATTGTCAATTATTCTAATAAAAAATGTGCATCCTGACCTCTAGTGGTGAGAAGAGTTACACACACGTCCACATCTAAGTATGACATAATGCTTCACAGAATATCCAGTACTTTATGTACGTTTTTAATACAAGTCCCTCCTTTTCATATTGCTAACATTGAAACACCAAAATAATCTTCTTCATCCGAATCTGCTACAGGATGGTCTACCTCCGATACCGACAACCAGTACAGGAACCTGAAATGACAGACACAATATGACTAATAAATGGACAGGTGCCGATTGTTGCCAATGTCTCATATTGTCCAAATAGTAGCTTTGTCTTCACCCCAGAGAGACGAACAGCAGCAGCAGTGAAGAGGCTAAACAGGCGGTGAGAAGAAACAGGAGGAGGTGGAGGGAGGTGGAGGAGTGAGAAGCAGCACTAGGCTTGATGAGTAACTGCCCTCTTGGGAGCAGAGACAGGTCAAATATCCCCTGCAGCGCTGTGTGGCCCACCACAGGCTGGGGGATCACTTAAAGACACAGACGCAGAAAGATATGCAAAATTGGATTTCCAATTTTCAAGTTGTAGATAAAATGAACATTTTGGATCTAAGGAGTCAGGCTTTCCAATAATTTGTGAAAATGTTCCTGCTGTTTATGTCTGTAGACTTTCTAAAGGTGGATAAAACTTTTTCTTCAAATCTCAATTAATTATTTCCAGGTGACTGTATTTTAGCTCAGAAGGAAAAAGTGATATTTAAGCACCAAGTAGTGATTGCCAAAGCGCTTTTAGCACAAATTGTAGCAAATCCAACATGATTAATATTTATTAGAAAAGTATTTAAAACTTTGGCAAAATGCTGTGTGTAATATTCTGCACTAATATGTCTTTATTATTTTACATGATCTAAACAGGGATGAAATCTATATTAACCTAAATAACTTTCTTTTAAACAGTCACATGTTCCCCCCTTTTGACATAAAAGCCTCGGTTTCTATTTTGTCACTTAACATCTGGCACATCCTGTTACCTGTGACGTAGAAGTAAAGCCTGACAATGGATCGAATGCCTGAGAAAATCTCACACTGGTAGGTGCCCGTATGCAGAGTGCTGGTTGATGAAATGAAGTAAACCCTGTCGGGTCCCGCTGTCACCTCCTTAAACTGCTCCGTTTCCTGCGTTTTGAACTGTGGAGGAAGATACAGCTGTTTATCTATAGGAGATGATTCAGACTGCAGGAAGATCTTCAGTAAAGAGTTTGTAACATTTGTAGGCTGAGGTCAACAATCTGCTTCAGACATAATTCAAGTAAACTGAAAAAATGGAAACGCCATCCATTTAAATCTGTTTCAGCTGGAGATCCGTACGGAAAAGTGAAATTACTCCCATTATCAACGGCAGCAGATTCCCATCCACCTTTTAGTTTTATTAAAGATCAACTATGATGCTCAATTAAAAAAATAATAATTTTACTAAAGTTTTTTTTGTTTAATACTGCATATGTGCGTCTTGTGCACAATTTTGCAACTTCTTACAGTTATTAAGCATATTTTCAAAGTTATGTTTTGCATAAATTGGTCCCCTTTGATTGATTATTTCATCTATAAGTACTGCCTTATGTGAATTCCAGATCTTTGCAAAAATGTGCAATTATTATTTTGAGTTAGAAAGAAATATGTTGCTAAATTTAAAATATTACCATAAACTTTACTTTCAATCTGCTTGTGGTATGAATAATTTTGGGCTTTACAAAAACCTGTTCCTAGAAGTATCTACTTATAATTTTACGTGATGATCACATAGAAGATGTTGAGCTAATCCTCTGAGAGTCTGGACATACGCAGATCACTGTAGTTTGAGCGTACCTCTGCAAACCTCCAGACCGCCTCAATATCATTTGGCAGGTTGAATGGCACTTCGCAGCGCATTTCGATTCCTCTACCCTCCATTACTTCAATTTCTTCAACTGAAATAAACATATAGCCACCCACATACACACAGACAGAGACACACGCACACAGATAACATTCACAGAGGGCAGCGCTTGCAGTCTGAGCCTTCCTTAATGATAATACTTAAGCCTAGTCTCAGAGGAGTGCAGCAAAAGTGATGATATGCTAAACATTGGCTGAGCTGTACAGGGGTGATACGAAACACCGCCGTGTGTGGGAGTCGGCTGTCACCCCGCATAAAGAAGTCATCGACTTAAAGAGAACCTCGAGGGCTCTGTGCAAAAAGATATAATGTGTGGAAATAAAACCTTTCCACTGTCTCATTTTCAAATCCTGACTTTTTAGCTAAGAGCATTTGAAGGATCAAACACAGAGCATTTCAGGGATCAGGATTTATGAAGGGTGAAATATAGTTATTTAAGGATCTGTGAAGTCTGGATTAGCACATCTTTCTTAGCTGTGATGTAACAAAATCTGTCGGGCAGTGAATTACGTTCTCACCTGGACAGTCGAGGGGGAATAAGCAGGAGTCGTACTGGCAGGTTTCGCAGTTGTACGCAGCATCTATGTTCTGAAAACCTGGAAGCATGGAACTAGCATTAAAGGAGGCAAAATTAATCGCTTATGAGCAGGTGATATCTTAAACCTGTGGGAGATAAGTCACTTGACGTCTTTATTTTGGATAAATCCAGATTCCCTGAAGCTAATGTATGAGAGAGGTCAGGAAGAAAAGTGAACTTCCACCGTTTTAAAACACCTCAAATCTCAGAAACATCAAAGAGGTTTATGCAAATCACAAAAAAGAGTTATGAACCTATAATCACTGCATTGGGCTGTTATTTACACTAAATTAATTATAATTTACAGAGGAAATGGAAGAAGGAAGCCATGTGCCACCAGAGATCTTCCTGCGTGATATTCTAAGAGTACAACGTGTCAAATACATTTTCAGTTGAACTTAATCTTTGATTATTATATTTGTGAATATAAAACAAAAATACTACTGTTGTTTAGGTAATTGCAGTTTCATTATTTTTTTCACTGCCCTATTTTTTCTTTTACTAAGGAAGATCACTGGTCAGACACAGCTTCCTATCACAACCACTTAAATTTAAAGGTTCATCAGATAATATTCACATGAACCCCTAACGAGTAGAGTTAGTTTCAGAGAGTAGATGTCTATTTTTGATCTTGGTCTCTTACTTATTGGCTGTTGTAGCTTCATCTTACATAACAAAAAAAAAAAACTGGTTGAAAACTGATTAAAAAAAACTTTTAACATTTCCAAAAATCCATTATGTGGAAGCATTTTGGGTAAAATGTGAACGTGTGAGAGGGGAAAGACCTGACATATACTACACAACTGACCTATTTCCAGATAATTCACCTGTGTGTGTGTCTTGTCATGAAGAATATCTGAACTTAATGCAGCCTGGAGAGCTGAAATACTTGGGCTTGACATCGTATTGGCTGCAGTTTGCAAAGCAGTCAATCTTGTATCTTGAGTGGAGATAAGGAGGACCAGGGATGGTTTTGTTTCTGCGATGATTTCAAGACAGTTTCCACTTTGCGTATTAATTTATATTAATGCATAGAGTGAATTATTGAAACACTAAGTGTTTTTAGAACCGGGTTATTTGTTGTGATCCCCAACTTTTATATGACAGATCCATCCATCCATCCATCCATTTTCTGTCACTTATCCGGGGTGTAATTATAAACTGGGAGGAAAATGATTGATGGTTTTTATTTTTTTTATTAAAAATATAAACCTGGAAAGTGTGCCATCCATTTGTATCTGCCTCCATGTTTCACAGAGGAGGTGCTGAGCTCGGGTTGTTAGTTTTTACATTTCATCTAAAGCATGCTTGCTCGTGGCACACTGCAGAGGGAAAATGTTTAGTCTTTTGGTTTAACAAATCAACTGTCTTGCTGCTCTTTCAGAGTTGAAAATTAATAGTTCAACTGTAAAGAAATGTGAAACTTTGCATCTTTGCTGCTCCTCCAGTTACCACGAGGCTCTTGGCTGAGGAACAAAATTAATTGATGAGGTGAAAATTGAATGTTTTTCCTGATAAAGTTCAGACAGTTTTTATTTTTCAAACGAAAAGAAACTGAAGTCATGAGACAAAGGGAGAGGAGGGGATGGAGGTAAGAGCGGACGCTCGAGTGACAGACAGAAATAAACGAAGAAGGAGTAGGACTACACTTTGTAATGCTCTCCTGCTAGCCAAGCTGGATGAACATGTTTTGTTTACTGTTGTGCAATTTGTTTTCCATTTTCAAACGATGGAAGAAAAAGTGTGCAGTGAGACCTTCAAAGCTTGGGATATTTTTCTGGACGCCATCTGCACACAGTTAATGAATCCTTTTACTTTCTCTGCACGACTTTGTGCTGGCTTGTAGTTGTCGCGTGACAAAATTGTATGTATTTTGAATTACACTGTCATTTTGCATTCTATTTTAAGGATATTGTATAAACAGGTTGGCACTCACCACATGGAGGTATACACTGAGTATCTGTGGGGGGAAAAAATGAAAGGTTTTCTTTATCACATGATTTGATTTATTGCACATGCGATTTGGCTTCCACAGTGTTTTAAAGGCTGCATCAACATAACTAGATTATCACAGAGAGATTAAAGAGATCAGAGGGAGTGGTGATAATTCAACGTGTGCCTTAGTTTAGATGAAGAGATGAAGGAAAAAGTGTAAGAGCCCATGTCTCACCTCTAGGCAGTTTGGAGGCAGCTGCAATAAAATTGTCTGCTGCTTTCTGCAACCTGATTTTATACTCAGAGTCTGGTAGACAGAGGAGAAGGAAGACAGGAGATATTTGTCTCAAAACATCTAGGTGAATCCAGCGCCTCAGGGCATCATTTCGGACACATCTAATTTCCGGAGCTCACTTAACAACTCATTCGCTGTCTACTAGAGGAGGTGTTGTAGTTACCCATAATGCGCTTTGCCAGAAAGTCTTTCGCTATGGGTAAGATCTCTGCTTCTAGGATCTCCTTAGCTTGCCATCTAAACCTCCAGCTGCAGAGGGGAAACACATCACATCTTTGCTTTGCTGGAATTAAAAGACAAATAGACCGCTTGCCCCCTACCCGCTCTTCCAGCCTCTATCACTGCCTCATTCGTATCGAATAGGCTGTCCAGCAACCTGAAGCAATCGTCCACGCTGTTGACGTAAGTTTCTTCCACAGTGTAGCCCGTGCACAGCTGACTACTGACTTTTGGCTTGATAAAGCAGACATAGCAGCTCAGAGAGGGGCAAATCAGCAAACTAAAACTTGTGAGCCACAAAACAGCCATGCACATTTTTAACAGGAGCTCCAAACTGAGCAAAATTTTTTGTTTTTCTTCAAATCCAGCTTCCACGGTGACTACATGTAAAGAAATCATAATTCTTCAGGTTGCAAGAACAACTTGAGAGCCTTAAAGACAAATTTTACATACATCCGAATGTCTATGAGCTTGTGGGGTTTGTGTTTGGGACTGAGAGAAAACAGTATCTTCTGTATTTCCTCCATTCTATTGTCTCTATTCCCCATTTCCTGCTGCCTCAATGCACCAGTTTTACTGCAGAGCACAGAGATGGCGTGAGCCGAGGAGGGAGGTGGCGCAGATGAGGGGAGAGGGGCAGATAAAAGGGGAGTTAAACGACTAGGTATGTGTCAGGACAAAGCAAGAAGGAAGATTGGCAAGAAAATTCAAGTAAAATTAGAATTTCATTTAATTTTCAGTAAACGAGACAGCTGTGGAAATTGACAGATGGCGAGTCGGGAGCCAGTCAGAAGGGGGAAATGAAGAACAAAAGAGGAACAAAATTAATTGATGAGGTGAAAATTGAATGTTTTTCCTGATAAAGTTCAGACAGTTTTTTTTTTGTCAAACGAAAAGAAACTGAAGTCATGAGACAAAGGGAGAGGGGGGACGAAGGTAAGAGCGGACGCTCGAGTGACAGACAGAAATAAACGAAGAGGGAGTAGGACTACAAATCAACTCAACTGCCTCATCGCATCCTGTATCCCCCACTCGCCTCCTCATCCCTCCACTCCCCCATCCTTCTTTTCCCCGATCCCTCGCTCCTGGTGCATCTCCATGGCAACCAGACAGGGTGCCTAATACATGAACTTAATATATTTCCAGTGGCAGGGTGAGCTGGGTACTAATGCATTCATCTGTCTCAGCGCAGACAGGCCAATCAATATCAGGCAAGAGTGTTCTCCAGGACTGCTAAAGTCCGATTGTTAGTCAGATGGCTGAACACGGAAAATCCCAAATAAACTGGAGTGTGTGTGTGTGTGTCTTTCTGGCTGTGCCTGTAGGCTTGTGTCTGGCATGCGGCTCGTTCTCATTACTGTGAGTTTTCTAAAAAGAAAAGAACATTTCTAATTTTCTAGTTGCAATGGGTCAATGGGAAAGAATGGAAAAAATTAGATTTTTTTCAGAATCTCAATCAGAGCCAAAAACTGTACGTTCTGACTCTGGTTTTACTCTGGAGGTGGAAACGTTTCCAATGTGTCTGAACTCACAAGTTGTACTCTAAAATGATAACAAAACTTCTAAAGAAGACGGCCAAACCTGCTAGATTTTTTTAAAAACATCTGATGGTCGAATGAAACCAGCATTAAAGTTTGAGCCACAACATCAAAAGGTAAATTTGATGAATAAAACAACAACAAAGAACATTATCAGAAGAACACAATAGCTACAATAAAACATATCGGATGCAGAACCGTGATCTGGAGTTACTTTTCTTCAGATGGAGCTAACATTTTTGAAAAAGTATGTAAAATTACCACGAGTTTATACCTAAAATCTTCAGATGACTTAGTAAGCTTTAGTCTTTCAGCATTACAGACGCCAAATAGATGTCAAAATAAACAAAAATGTAATTTTTGGATGATTTTAGCCAAAGTTAAAAACCAAATCTGACAGAAAACGTAAGAGTTTATTAAAACAGGTCTGTGGATTTGATAAAGTTGGGTGATTTTTTAAAAGGGTGAGAGGCAAAATGTTGTCAAGATGTAGCATACTGATAGCCTGAAAGCTAAAATTACAACAAAAAAATGCTCGAAGTCTTTAAAAAGTTTGGTCAACTTTTTATTTTATTTCCTTCTAATGGATTTGTTTCATTTTCAGTTTAATTGTAGAGGAAATGTCAAAACATTTGGAAAATATGCAATGTAATGATTTGTCATAGGTTTTTTTTTCTTTTTACATCAGAAAGATGTTGCATTTCAACAGAGGTGTGTACCACTCACACACTGCCAAGGCTCCAGCATTACTTAGTTTTGATGCACTTAATGAAAAGGAAGTAAAATTTGATGTTACCTCCTGATCGCAGAGTTGATTGAGGGAAATCTCTACATGTGGTAAATTTGAACGTTCATATTAGTTTCCCTAGACAAGATGGAATGTTGTGTAAATAACTCATAGGCACAAAGGTAACACCTTTAGTTGATGTTTTATTAAAACACAAAGAAAAAAAGAATACTTCTCCACCTTGAAGAAAAACTTAGACTTCTTCTCCAGAGTTGACCTGTATGACGGGGTCACAACCCTCGGCTGTCTTCTTATTGGCCCCCGATCAGAGGCGATAACACAAAGGCAGCCAATAGGGTTGGCCCCCTGAGAGGGCTGCATGAGATGGTTGTCCTCTTCTTGCACCGACCGAAAAGTCTTGATTTGTACCATGGCAGGCGCTAAAACAGTCCGAGCAGTCATGCAGCTTTGATGTAATATTACACAAGCTGTGATGATGCTGCAATGTCTGACACTTCCTTTGGCCGAAACAGACGACTCTTCATGGAGCGGAGGAAACGCGATTAAAGCGTCAAGCATTTTTGAAATTTCGCAAAGCGTTGAAACTGAATGCAGCCCTGTTCCCGAGGACCTCACCTGTGACCTGCTTTGACCTCACAGGTTAAGGGTCTCAGGGACAGAGGGGCATACTGTAAAATGAAAACACACCGAGAGGTTCAGAACGACAGCAGCTTGCACTGCGCAGAAAAGCCCGGCGGCGAAATCAAACGTGTTAATGGAAACCGCAGAGCTGCAGCGCCGAGACAAAGACATGACCTCATCTGACATTTGGATTCTGCTGCGGCACCGGCCGGTCTCCTGCTCCGCTGCGGATAGAAATGAGCCCAAATGGTTCAATTAAAGCACAACTGCTGCATAAACACGACATTAACTCTGCCACGCTGATCATTTGTTTTGCATTGCAGCAAAAGCAGATGTGGAGCCCATTTTTCAAAGCAGGGGTCAAATAATCTCTGTAATGAATCAATTAAATCCACTGCAAAGGAATTAATTAAAGAGAAACAATTAACTGTAAAGTGTTGGTAAATGTCACGGGCATCTGGAGCATGATTTATTGAGTGAACACAACTGTCTGTTTGGTTTTCTGAGCTCAGGAAGCTGTTTAAAATGTACAAAACATAATTAAAGTGCAGGTTAGGACAACAACAACAAAAAAACTACATTATTCATCATAACTACAGGACGTACATGTTTAAAAGATACAAAATGAATCAAATTTTAAACTTAAACTTTGGAAACATGACAGCTGCATTTTCAATAAATAAATTTAAAGACATGGGGCCTAAATGCATGCATCCTAAGATGCTTTAAATGATTTTTATTGCATCTTCACACAGATGACTCTCTAAAACAGAGAACCATCAGTTCACTTAAAACTACAGATAAGTAAAATAGGCCCAGTCAAAGTCGGATATTCCCTGTAAAGACAGACAACAAAAAAAGAGTATCAAAGTGACTTTTGTGCCGTATGAAAATTATTGCGTCAGTTTTCATTGATGAAAGAAAGGCAGTTCATGGCGTAGTAACATTAGAAGGTGATGCCACCCACTGGCAGACAGGCAGAAGCACATGCTGAAGACAGCATATGTTCAAACATGGGAAAAAAAGAAAAAAAAAGCCAGTGAAATCTGTGCTTTTTGTGGCAAATCTGTCATGAAACAAAGATTTTTTTTCTTATCATGCATTTGTTTTTGCATTTTACACAAACACACACAAAGAGAAGTCGAACTTAGCAGCGCCATATTCGGCATCAAATCGAGCTGCTGTACATAACAGCTATGCTTTATTAAACAGTTTTACCTCACAAGCGTGCAGGCCGAGATTTGGGAGTGCAAAGATGTGATTTGCATGCTGCCTTTGTTAACGTTGCACGTGAGTAGCCCGGCAGCTGCATGTCGGACCACCGTGGACAGGAGACATTTGTCACAACCGCAGTGCTGATGCTTTTCGCTGCTTTTTCAAAAACAGTGGCGATTCATTTCATCAAAGGACACAGAAAGCACAAACATTACATTAACATGCAGAAGCTCAAAGTTTCTGCAATGACTGCATGCACACCTTTTGCACTCTGACCAGTGACAGCTGCCATTTTTACAGTATTAATTATGTTTAATTAACGTACAGCCATTTGTTTTTAGAGAAAGGTGCAAAGTAAACTCGGAGCAGACATGACCCCGCTGCCAGCAGCATGGACGCGCCATAATTACTCACAAAGGCTGCATATTACAAGCAAGCCCCACATGCATCCACTTAGAAGTGTGAATATAATCATGCATTGTCAATAACATGACTTATTTAATTACTGCCAGTGGCTTTATGTGCATGAGTTGTGAAATAAGTTGCAGGTGAAATGAATGAATCTGCATTAACTTGCTGGGTGGGAATGTATAAAGCAAATAAAACAGGTATTCACCTCAGAGTCAGCCTCTTCTTTTCTTTTCTCTCCCAGCCAGAGTGATTCTGTTTCTCCTCTCCGCTCCCTCCCTCCCTCTCTCCCTCCCTCCCTCCCTCCCTCCCTCCCTCCCTCCTCCTCTCCCCTTGATGGTCTCTGCCGGGGCCAGACAGGGAGCCCAGCAGCAGGTAGGTTACAGACAATAGTATTGATTCCAGTATTCTGCTTTCTACCTACCTGACAACATCTACGCAGCGCTTCGCCCTTTGTCTCTGCAGGGCTGTTGTCACCGAACGCGCCTGGCTGCAAACCGGGGGGGGGGAAAAATTAAAAAAGAGAGAGAAAGAGGGTGGGGGTGGAGGGGAGCCTGCTCAGTTGTGTGCTCGTGAAAACACACATGTGCCTTCCTTTCTTTCTCCCTCTTCCTCACTCTCTCTAGTCACCATCCTTCCAACTCCTCTCACGTCTCTGCAGCCCTCCACCCCTCCCTCCCTCCCTCCCTCCCTCCCAAAGCCCCAGAAAGCACACACGACGAGCCAGACACACTCCAGTCTTTGAGCTGTGTTTGTAAAAGTGTGAGAGATGGAAAGAGAGAGTGCATCGAGTCCATGTGTGTGCGCTTGCATGTGTGTGTGACTACGAAAGAGGGTTTGTGTGTGGAGGAGAGGGGGAGAAAGGGGCGGAGGGGTAGTGGGGATGAGCGGAGAAGCTACAGCACAGAGTGAGAATGGAGGGGGAGGGTCAGACTCTCTAATAGGATGTGAATTGAGAGAAAATATGAAGCCCGGGAGTCTCATGAACCTGAGAGGCTGACATTACTGCCTCCTTTCCATGTGTACACCAATCACACCGTCATCAAATTGATTACGGGATTTATGGTGCAGCTCGAGCGCCGCCGCAAATTGCTGCTGGAGTGACATCAAACACATTAAATAAACCCATCACTGGAAGCTCTGCCAATTAGAAAATGTGTCTTAATCACACCGCTTGTCATCAGAGGGGAGAGGAAATACAATAAATCCTGTCCAAGAAGGCCTGTGACTTTTTTTTTTACTAAGCCTTGCGCGCGCAGTCTCTCTTTGTGTTGCATTCACCCACAAAGAAATTGCAACACTTTTTTTTTCTTTTTGAATATTTAATGTTTCTAATACTCGCTGCTCAATCTGAGCACATGTCCAAAGGCGGTTTGATTCCAATATTGGCGCGGACGGAGAGCTAGCCGTTGTGTTTGTTGGATAACAGAATCATACATCCCCGAGGGGGGATTCAGAAATGAAAGTAAATCTAATTTAGAGTCACTGATTGGCTGTCTGTTGGGTGAGCTGGAGCGTAAACACTACAGCTGATGGGTAAGCATCATTAATGGCCCTAAAGTGTTCTGACCGTGTTGTATGACGGAGCGCACCGCCGATGTCTTTCACTTTCAGAGCGAATTAGGCGGAGCTGGTGAAGGCTTTGTCTCGAAACGGGAAAAGGCATGACCTCTGACTCGTTGGTAGCTCTCAAGCTAATGAAGGCGATTAAATATTGTAAGATGTTGATTTGTTCATATGAATGTGCTTAATAATGTCACTCCGTTATATTTATCAAAGAAATATATAGAACTATGTGCATTGCCTTGGAAACGTGTTCATTTCATTATAGTTTTACTTGTTCTGTTGCAAACATAATCTTCCATCTACTTTATTGATTTACATGACTGAAACAAAATACTACATAATTGTGAAGTGGAAGGAAAAAGATTTATGTAAGTGTTTCCACCTAAAAAACTGAAATGGAGTTGAATGGTTTTGCTTTCACATCTTTATTTTAATACGTCTGAATAAAATCCTGCAAACCAGCTGTCTACAAACGTCACTGAAGAAGCAAATATAAGCCAGCCACCTGTGTGTAATTTAACATGAGCACACACACACACACACACACACACACACACACACACACACACACACACACACACACACACACACACACACACACACACACACAACCAGTGAACACAAGTGAACAAATAACATAATGGAGATCAAAGAACACAGCAGGGCCAAGGATACAGATGTTTAAAGGAGGGTTAGCTTATGAAACCTTCAAGCTTTGAACATCTCATACGTCACTGTTCAATCCATCATCTGAAACTGGAAAGAGTAGACAATGCACTATTTGGACAAAGACCTATAAGCAGGACGGACAAGAAGAGTGTAAATCAGAGATTGTAGTGTTTGTGTGGCTTTAGTTAGCGTTAATAGAAAGTTAGCTTGTTTAAAGTTTGCCATAAGCCACAAACAGGACACAGCAAACATGTGGACAAATGATATGAGGAAGAACGCCCTGTCCGCACTGTGAAACACGATGGAAGTAGCATCATGCTGTGGGAGCTGCTGCTCCTCAGAAGGCAAAGGAGATTCTAGAAATATGGATAAATAAAAGAGAAACCTAGAAGAAGATCTGCAACACATTTCAGGCCAGAATGCACAGAAATTACAGCCAGAGTTATGGTTAAATAAAATCCAAGCATGTCAATGTGCTTGAATGTCCCACTCAAAATCTGGACCTAAATACAGTTTGCAATATATAGGGAAACCTGGAACACTGATATCTGAAACCTGGTGGAGACATGACTCAAAAAGCTTGCAGCCAAAACCGATTCTAAAGTTGAGCAAAGTTTTCACTCAAGGCGCTGAACGCAAAAACGCCACATGTATCATTTTCCTTTCACTTCACAGTTATCAGCTAAAATACCAGCGAAACAAAGTTTGAAGTTGTAATTTGAATAACTTTGGAAGAGATCAGCCCTATCAGCATGATGGAATAAGAACAGTTCCTCCCTGCTTTACCTACTGAATAATTATAATTCATCCTTGCCTGTATGTTAGCACTTGCTACTTTAGCGGTATTTCCTGCTTTAATCCCGCTGCGAACAGTTGTCTTATTCACCGCTCTGATGCAATAAAACCCTTTGAAGAGCATTTTTAATCTCTGCAGACGTACTGTAAAAGCCATTGCACTTAAATTTGCATAGAAACAACAGTCTGAATGTGTTTGCAGTATCTGCCACGGTGTGTGTTTTCCCTGCATGTGCTCCCGATGCACATATCCTCTCTATTTGCTCCCTGCTTTATTGCCACAAGACAAACTCCTGTATATTTACAGCACATACAGGCGATCCGTTTTTGTTTGTGGACTGGAGTGCGCAGGTGTTCCTGGTCCTCCTGGTCACAATGGAGCACCTCTCTCCAAGACGCAGGCTGTCTGGGGCGCCATTTTGCTGCAAGGCAGAGGGAGGAAGCAGTAGCCCTGTTTGGCTCAAGCAGCCATCGAACCTGAGTGACAAAAGCCGAATGTCACAGACAGGTGTGTGTGTGTGTGTGTGTGTGTGTGTGTGTGCGTGCCTGCGGCTGTACTCTGCAGTGCCACTGAGACACAAAGCACTGGGAACGCTCCACGGGGATGACATCACCAGTCTGGGATGGTGTCTGCCTCATCTGTCTCAGGACCGGGACGCTCCAGTTCGCTGTTGCGTTCCCGAGAGGCTTTTGCAAACGGCGCTTATTATCGCCGTGCTGCTGCTTATCTCACAACTGTTCCTGTTGACTGGAATGGCGGGAATCTCGGAGTGCAAGGTTCTGCATGTGCAGGCGCTTCGAGGAACTTCGTTGGCGGCTTGTATTAGGAAGCCGCTGGCGTTTTATTTGGGAGAGTGATTGCATAAAATCTGCTCGCACATACGCACAGTGTGCACAATCTGTAGAACAAAACAAGCCGAGCGGGTCTGGCAGCGGGTAGAAAACAATAAGATGTAGTTTTCCAGCCCAACACCTTGCACTCGCCTGATGTTCAGCTGTCTGTTCTGGCAGGAGAGCAGCCTTGTATGCTGGTTGTAAAGAACGCTACAACTAGCCATGCAGACTCAGCACATTTTAGATATATGCCCTCGCTTTCTCTTTTTTTTTTTTTTTTTTTTTTTTACCCTTCCAGGCAGGGAGGAGAGTCGGCTGTAACGCACTGCAGATGGCTGCTGTTTCGAAGCACCAGTCTGAGATGCTGAGGGGAGGCGGCGGAGTAATAAAAAGATAATAGAGCAACGGTGTGAATGTGATAACATTACAGTAGCAGTAACTTGTGCTTAATGCAAGACAAACAGAACTTCTCTGATAGTCGTGGAGTACAGTAGCACACTGATAACAGGAAGTCCTGCAGCGCACAGACAGATGGTTTACGACCTTTAATTTTCAGCTATTTTGCTCGCTATGAGTCATAAAATTTATGGTTAAGTGTTGAGTGTGTTATCTGCTCTCTCAATCTTTTATATCCCTAATTACTACCTGCAGTAGATAGCTGCCTTTGGTTTTCCTCCTTGATAAGGGAGAGATATCTTTTCAAGTTCATGACGACAAGTCGTAGGGGGTAAAGATAAAATCAGATTTCTCTGTGTTAAAGCAACTTTTATTTAAAAAAAAGACAAGCCAAAATCAGAAATTGACTGGTGACCATATTGAGCAGATTTTATCTCGAAGGGTCTAGACCTGTGACTGGCCAGTTAAAAACTCAAAAAAAAAATCTGTATTTGTGTGACAATTTTTTGGTGTAGAGGTTGTTAAAGATAACTTAATATTAATTGTTTCCAGAAGTACTGAGTCTGAAAATAAAGTCAAAGAAAATGGAAAGGCTTAAAGAAGCTTGAAGCCCGTCACTTACCGTGTTTAAAATGTCAGACATTAAACAAAACTAAACTTTTCCTACTTGTGGAGCAGATAGGATTAAAACTTATCACGGAATAATGAGAGAATAGTTTTGGAGATCTATTATTTTCCTTTCTTAAAATGAAAAAATGTACAGACACGGCCCTTTTGAACCATATCGATGGGTGAAACATTTTGGGTATCCTTCCAGAAGCCTTCAATAGGCCGATCCATCCTGACTCAGTGACTAGTGTGACTCACTCAGGTTAGTCGGCTGACTTCCTTTCCAGATGCCTCTTCACCACTTCTCATAAATTTTTATGTTGGACTGAGATCAGGACTTTTTCGATGGACACTTTGAAACATTTTCTTTCCTCTTAAGCTGGATGTTTAGCATCATGGTCCATCTGGACGATCCATTGTGCCCAAGCTTTAACTTTGTGACTTCTGCCTTTCAGTATTTTCACAAAATGTTCTTTCCTCATAATGCAATTTAGAGAAGAGGACTAATCCCTGTCCTTTGATCTGAGATTGCTGCAGTTGGTCAGGTCTAGCTTCATCAACATTTTGTACCCAAAGAATAAATTACCAGGTTATCCCATTATTTTTTTAATTTATTTTTTATTTTTAATTTTTTTTTATGGTGTAGGTATATTCCAAGATGACAACGGCAAGATTCATCAGGTTCAAATTATGGATATGTGGTTCTGAATATGTGGTTCTGGGTGCATGAGACGTCGTTTTTACACATTTATCGACCAACACAGAGTTCAGATCTTAACCTCATGAGAATCACTGGGATGTGCTAGAGAAGACGTTTCCAATTTTTTAATACCATCATCAATACAGGACAAGGTGAAAAAAAGAGAGGCTTCACTTTTAGTCATGCTAATGTTGCTATCCATGCTAATCACTGATCTGAGACCAGCCTACAGCTTTTACTTAATGAAGCATCTCTCTGCTTTTTGTAGTTTTCATAACTTTAGCAGGAAGATAAGTTTTGGTATTTTCTAAAGTTATTTCCTGCGAACATTTTTTTTTTTAAAGTTTTGTTGTGTTTAGTCAAATCTCTTTCATTTCAGCTACTATAAGAACGTGTTTTTCCAGTGACTATGCGCTGGTAGTTTTGCTTTTCCTAAGAGCAAGGTTAAGAAAAATATTGTAAATTTACCATTATTGTTACCACTGTGTATGCGACGACAACTGTGACAAATGTTAGACGATCATTTACAAATTATCATTTACAAATGATCTTTTATGCCTATTTGGCAACACTCATCTTAGAGTTAAGGTAGAAAGGTGATGAAGTTTTTCAGAAACTACAAATAAGTTGTTTAAATGCCAAAGCAGCAGATAAAATCCAGAAACCACCCAATAAAACTTAGGGGGTTTTTTTATATTGAAAGAATGTTTTTTTTCCCAACATTTGAACTACTCAGAATTTGTTCGCTATGAACTTTAAAACAGAGAAACATTAACACTTAATTGTTTACTTGTAGAAGCTCACATAGCTACAGCAACATTCACGATTATTATTGCCTATTTAATGCAATAAGCTTTATGTAGGATGTAGTTCTGGAAGTGACCTGACTTTTTAAAATTAAAATTATTATTAGTAGGATTAATATTCACATAAGCATTGCAATGCCAGATTTGGTTAAATCATAAATAGGCAGAATAGTGAAGCTGTGAGAATCAGAAGAGTTGAAGGTGAATGAGTTTAAGTATAAAAAGGCAAAAAGTAACAGAAGAAACTGGGATAACACATAACTACTATACCTACAAACTTTTACTCGTTTCTAAAGGTCTGCTGTGAGGAAAAAGAGAGAGAGAGAGAGAGAGAGAGAGAGAAGTGTCAGTGGTGCTTGGTATTTCTGCTGCAGTGGAAGCCACTGATTACTGCACACCAACAGCAAATATGTCCAGCTGCCACACATACTGTAACTGCCCACATAATCTCACACAAGCTCACAGGGAGGAGACTTCATAAGGACTCTGCGTTATTAAACCTGGAGAGGATAAAAGCTGTAAGAGCCCAGAAAGCCCTGATGTGAAGCATCAGGAAAGTGATGATGTGGGAGAGTAACAAAACATACTTACCTCTCTGCTGGGGGTACGCCGGCCGTCGTAACAAGTGACTCCGCAGGGAAAGCTAGAAGGTTGTACAGTTATCTCCGTGCTGTTTATTATGCGAAACCATACAACCAACTACCTCACACTGCAGAGCCCAGATTGTAGAGCTGCTCTCCAGACAAGATCTCGAAACAGCAGGACGTAGGTGTCTGTGAACACACTCTGCACCTGTCTGCCTCCCGTCCTCCAGACAACCAATTACCTCATGTCCTTCCATGCTTTTCCTTCACTGCTGCCACATTGTTGACATCCTCCTAGCAATTTAATCTAGTGCATTTTGAAGCCGAACAATCCTGACGTAAAGGTATTATTACCATTTTTCTAAAAAAAGAATCAAAAGGAAAACTTCACTAAAATGAAAAAGAAGATTCACAAAGCCAAAGAATTGGTTGCAGGGTGTTACAGGGCTGAAGTTGAAGAAAGTATAGTAATAAATGATTCGTTTTAATAAATAAAACGAAAATAATAAAAGGGGAAATGCTTTGCTATTATTTATTACTGTTATTCCTTTTCAGAGGAAAACATTTTCTTTAAAAATAATAATTGCTTAAATTTTGTAAAAATATAAATAATAAAATTAATAATCCAGTAAAACTAACAATAATAGAAAAGGTTTGGTTCTGTAATAATGATTTTATTGCCAGATATGACAACATGAACAAGTACAAATTGTCTTTTAGAGTGTTGCATTTTCCCTGCAAACCTTCCTGTGTGAAACAAAAAGGACAACTTACATAATCAAAACTTATTACACAAGGACACAAGCCTGAAAGATGTTTTTTTATGTCCACAAAACAGCTGGTGTGAATACTACAAAGACTTTCCAACCTTGAGTCATTCCTTTCATTTCTTGGGATTTGGTGCCCTCTACTGGTGACTAAGCAAACTTCAGCTTGCCTTCATATTTAACGTCTCCTTTCGGTTTGAGAGCCATTAGGCTCAGCAACAGAGCAAAACCAGAGGCAACACTCTGCTTCACGGCCTTAGTTCAGGTGTCTACAAAACATCTTCACTCAGAAAGATGCTAATTAAGCTCACATCAATCTTCCCAGATAAAACCTACCAGCCATTTTGAGTTCTGTTAAATAACTGCAGCTCAGATTCCACTAAATAGCTGACAGATTTTCATGAGAGTTAAAAACCATCTGCCATCTGTCATCGCCATCAGCTCTGCTGTCAGTTGTGACATCTTAATCTGGGTGACTTCTGCTTCACGGTTGATGCAGAGTTCCCCTCCGTGTCAAAAATGATGATGAATTTCAAAAACCCCAAACCCTCTCTCTCTCTCTCTCTCTCTCTCTCTCTCTCTCTCTCTCTCTCCTCTCCTCTCTCTCTCTCTCTCTCTCTCTCTCTCCTCTCTCTCTCCTCTCTCTCTCTCTCTCTCTCTCTCTCTCTCTCTCTCTCTCTCTCTCTCTCTCTCTCTCTCTCTCTCTCTCTCTCTCTCTCTCTCTCACTTCTCTCAGAATGTGTAATTGTGGGGCTTTCACTACAGGACGGCTAGCAGAGTGGTACATTCCAACAGCTACAAGCCAGGAGTGTTAAGTTACTCTGAGCACTGATTCAGACATATCTGGGGCAAGATGATATGCTGTCTACATGCCAGTGAGAGAATTTCAGTATTGGGAGCAGAAGTGCAAAAACAGATTCAATTGAACTTGTGAATATTCAAGCACATTACATCGGATCCATTTGAAACGATCACTTAGCACTTAAGGAATCCATGTTCAAGTTACTATAGAGAGTAAAGAGAGAAGGAAAAAAAAGCTCCACAGTCAATCTAAAGTCACATTGCCACAATACTTTTACGTAGAATGTGAGGACAGCAGCACATCAGCCGGCTGTCCTGGATTTCTGTGCTATTTTATGTGACGTACAGTCAATAGAGATTGGGGACTGTAAGAAAGTACAGCTGCACAATGAGTAGTTCTGCCGTTTTATAAGGAATCTGGACTACATTTTACCATCTCTGGCCCAGAAACCTAACCTAACATAGATTACAAAACTCTAAACACAATTTGAGATTTACGAATAATCTAATTTATTTCTGAATAAAACTAAAGAGTATTTTGATGCTGTTCAGATATTTGAACCAGCTTGAGATGAACATCTAACCTGGACTGAAATATTCCACATCGAAAAAGAATTACTTGATGTGTTTAACATTTGTGACACTTTACTGAGACACTTTACTGCAAGCAAAGTCTCATTCTTCACAATATTTTATAGGTGCAGGTGTTTCCAGCTTCTTATCTTCCATCATCGTTCCTCAGTTTTTTTGGGAACATAAAAGACTTTATCCATGTCTGCAACTTCCTTTCAACTTGCACCCCCCTTCTCTCTACTTTTCCTCCTCCCTCTGCTCATTCACTCAGCCCTTCCCGCCTCTTACTCCTTCAACAACGCTCCTGCAGCAACCCCCCCCCCCCATATCCCCCCCACCGCCTTCTTTTCGGCAGATGGACGGTTGGTCGGTCAGTCGGGGAGCCAATCTTCTTTTTTAATACCTGAGAGCTTTCTCTACTTAACTCCACATCTCTGCAATATTTTCACAGTGAATTCACCCAGAAATGCAGTGTAATCGTGCCAATGTCAGCCATGCCTCCGTGTTTCTCTGGCTGCGCCCCGAAGCGGGCCTGCCTGGGCCGTGAAAAATCTACCGTAGGATTGATATGAAAAATATTCAAAGGGCGCTTCCTAAACGGGGCGGTGTCACTCCGAGTTCAAAATTCCTCACATGCTCCATCAGTATCCTCACAACTTTACAGCATCGCAGACTCCCGTGTCACTCTTGAAGGAATGCTCAGTGGGGTTGGCCAGCAAACCCAACAGGACTATTCTTCTATCTGTGATTTCGTGGCGTAGAGACTGTAAACTGAACACAGTGTACCTCTGGGAAAATGGAAAACTCTTGTCCTGTCAGGCCTGGGTTTTTATGCATCAGTTCTTTGATTTAAATATCAATACGTAACCACTGCTATTGCGTCGAATTTGAATAATACATGCAACATCTCTGACTGGGGGGTTACATCAATGTTGCAATGTTTTTTAATGTTTCTGAGCGCCGCCGCGGCCTGCTGAAATATGAATGCATTTCCTCCTCCCAGGTGAAAGCAATTCTCTGTCCTGCGGTAATCCGCCTCGGTCGACACCAACCTCGCCGACCAAGATGGCAAAATGGACGTTGCTATGGGAACCTCGCGCCTGGCAACTTGGAGAGCCTGGCAACTCGCCAAACTGTTGCCATGGCACAGCTGTCAGTTTACGCAGGCAGGGATTGGTGTGTGAGTGGCCTTTTGTAACGCCGCCCTTTCAGAGATTCCAATCAAACGCCGAGCTGGAAGAATGTGCCTGATGTGGCACTGAAGACGGGGCGGAGGGGGCGCAATCAGGACAAAAAAAAAAAAAAAAGAAGCTTGGTAGGGCAACCGACTTTGGTATGTTGATACGAATTATTATCATCTCCTTTCCTCAACATTTCATGAGCCGCATCACAGCAGCTCACTAAATGATTAATACCTACACGACCACGTCGACTGCAAAACATGCTTAGATGAAATCATTTCAGGCCAATTAATTCAAGAGCAAAATATATATTTAGATCCATGGTCCAAAGCTCCTCAGAGATATCACAATCTGCTGTAAACACAGCCTAAAATTAGCAGCTTGTGCTAGTTTGTGGATAAGATTTTAGGCACCCCGCCAACCAAGCTGTCAGTTTCGACTAAATATATATGGAGAACTGAGACTATGAATACTGCATGAGCGTTTTTTAACATCTCAATTCAGTGCCGTCAGGTTTTTGTGCGTTTTACTGGAGCACACTGCCAGGGACAAACTAGCAGTTGTTTTGCTTTGCAAATACTGTATGTAGACAAGGGTAAAACAAAATAAAAAAAAATCCATACTGAGTACAATATGCATTTAATACATTTTATAAAAATTTTAAAAACACTCAAAAACTATGCGCTAGAAAAACTTGACATACATTAAAAGATAAAAAAAGATACAGAGCAAAACACAATAAAAGCAGGACATAGACATGAGATGTTATTAGACTGTAACTTAAATATAAGAAAACTCATTCACACAGAAATTTCAAACAAATAAAATGTATAGTAATAATAATATAGTAACAGGCCAAGAACTTGAATATGTTATGGACATTGATAGGGCATATTTAGTCCCCTAGAAGATGAAACATATCCAGCACTGTCATAAATTATCTGGAAAAATCGTACAGGTACACCTACTGCAACCAAAGTTCTTTTCTTCTTTTGGCTTCTACCTCTCTTATTTCCTTCCATCTTTTCTTTTCTTTCTTCCTAAATTCATTATTTTCCTCGAGGGTTAGTCTGGCCAAATTCCCAAGAGCCATTGTCGTTAATACAGCCGTCTAATCTGTGCGTGTCTGTTTGTGTATTGTGTAAAAAATATTTCATGCTGTGAAATTGAAGATAAGTGTACGGAAATATTCTGTAAAGATGTTACCTTGAGATCACTTATGTCGTGGCCTGCGCCTCGCAAAGCCGAAGCTGAAGCCAGCTGAAAAACACACACACAAAAAAACACCAGGCATAAATGTTAAAAGGAAGCAAAGCTGCAAGAAACAAGGAGTCAAAGTTAACCAGCAGTGAATAAATTACATGAGCGGCTCACATAATAAGTCTGTTTTACTTGATCTTTCTGTCAAACTGAATTTTAATCACCTCTGCCTTTTAAATAATTTGAATACTAGAAAAAATTTTTAAAGTCGACATTTATCTGTAAGTAAAGTGTGCAGAACAAGACATGAAGATGGTTAATTGAATACATAAAGTAGGTGAAACAAAGAGAAAACAGCGCATTAAAATAAAAATTATAACCCATAAATAAGGAGAATTAATAGAGCAAAAGTGACATTTAAGCTACTGGGTTACATTATAATTATTTGATGCTCAATTTGTTTTGTTTGCTGCTCCTTAAGTGTTGTTAATAATAGATGCAATTTGGATATTACCCAAGTCACCCCAACATGACCTGCAGTGGGTCAGTGATGCTGAGTCTGTCAGACAGCTTCATTTCAAAGTTTCACTGCTTAAAGGTGCCAGAGAAAAACGTTACTGGAGGCAAAACGGCAGCTTAAATTTGCTCCTGTCAAAACTATTTAGATCCACATTTGCGGGTGTTCAAATCTCAAAATCTGAAAGCTATTACTGTGCACACACACATGCACGCACGCACACACACACATAGGCACGCAGACATTCTGCAGCGTGGACAAAGCCTCACACCAGCTCCGAGTGCTAAGCCTCCTGCTCCGGCTTGATAAATATAACTTCAAAAGAAGCAGCCAAACAGCTTTAGCTGGCCAACTGCACAATGAGCATAATAACTCCCCACCTCCTGGGAGCTTCAGCTTAGTTCATTTACCCTTGCAGAGCGCTGCCGTGCCTTCATGTGCACATGTGTCTTTGTTTCGCTGCGAGCCTCATGGAGGCTCCCCACCTTCTCGCTCGGTACAAAGCGGATGTATAGAGGAACCTTTTGGACCTCATTTTTACAGAGGAAACGCGGTCCGCCCTCCTCCCTCCCACCCCACTCTTGTATTTGGCCCTCTCATGTAATGCCTGATTTACCACAGAACCCCTTAAAGAGGTCAAAGGGCAGACAAAACAGTCTGGTGTCATGGCAACCTGTGTGCCACCATCCAGAATGGCAAGAGGGGAGCTGGGGGAAATCTGGTAGGGGGGCGGGGGGGAGTTAGTCAGTTAAACCTTTAAGAACACCGCTTTGTCCTAAGGATGGTGTGTGTGAGTGTGCGCGCGTGCATGTGTGTGCGCGTGTGTGTGTGTGTGTGTGTGTGTGTGTAACATACAAACACAAATACACACACATGTAATGCACCTGCACTGTGAAATGGACCCCCTCCTAATTTGCACTACAACGCGGCCCCAGAATAATCAAGCCAAATCCCTCGGTGCAATGCGGCCAAGTGCAGAGTCCGCAAGAGTGTAGGAGGGCGTGCACGGCGCGTCGACGCGCGCTGCTGCATCGGTGTGTGCCGTTTGCGCCCCTGTAAGACACTCCTGAGTAAAAAGGTTCTTTGTGGCCGCTCGATGCGGTGGCAGCGCATACGCGATGGGGGGAGGGATGCTAACGGATAAATGGGAAGCAAATGCATTCAGATCGATAGTGAGCCTGGGAGAGGGCGAGAGGGGTTGAGAAGAGAGAGTGGAAGGTGGTGAGCAGCGAGGGAGGGGCCACAGAGAGACTGATTAATCATTCCTGTATTGTTATTGATTTTCTGTTAAAGGGAGTGAGTCAGACGTTGAATTATTTGCCAGTGTGTTTCTCTGCGGGTGTGTGTTTGTGTGTTGTACTGTATTTTATTGAACGCACAAAGTCATCAATTACAAGCCTCGACTTTGCAAAGGTTTGGCAATTTCAGCTGCTTCGGTTCTGCTTTAAGGGGAGTTTGCATTCCTGGCGTGTGGTTACAACCTTTAAGCCGTTAGTTCCCATCGTCAGCACAGTAACTGTGAAGGATTTAATTATTCATGCTTTGTAAAAAGAGCTAATACGTTGCTCCATTTTGAGCAGGAACGGGGAAGCAGAGGAGGCGAACAGGAAATTCCCCTGTGAGGACTTAATGAGGAGCTGACGAGTGAGCAGACACAACAGAGAGGGACGGAGGAGAGGAGGTGGGCCGACATCTGACCCTCTGGCTGTGACCTTGTTCATTGTCTGAAGGAGCACCTGAGCACAGGTCACATCTGAGCACATTTTACATTTTAAGAAACTTTTCTGCTGTCCCTTTCCCCAGCCAGCCCCTCAAGTCAGCATCAAAACCCCTAATTAAATAGATAAAAGTGGCATAATTAGTTTACAATTATATCAGCATGACACCAGCGTCAGACGATGCCAAGGGCAATGTTTTCCTCCAATTATGAGCCCCCTTCAAAAAAAAAAGAAAAAGGCAGACCCATCACAGGCTGAGCTAAGTGAATGAAAACCCTTTTCAGTGTTACCTTGAACTTGAACAATGAGTCTGGTGTTTGTGCTGGGGCCACTTCCTGACCTCTCCTTCCCCCCTTTGGAAGCAGCCAACCGGAGCCGCTCCTTTCATCTTACAAATGTGACCCTGCTGACCCACGCTGACCAGAGAGCAGCCGGAGACAGCAGGTTTCCCTTCCACTATGGACCTGTTCATCCCTGACTTGTTAAAGTTGCTTTGACGTTGCGTTCGATCAGAGAAAGCTGCTGAAGTGATTCTCAGTAGCAGGACAAGAATGTTAAATGTTTTACCGAGCCGTGTGAAGGTAAAGTCAAAGTCCATTTGATGAGAGAAAATGCTAAAGTTAAAGGCGTTTTCTCTGGGTTATGGAGCAAGGAGTGGTACAGTGGTGCCCCTCCTCCACCTGTTACTACACAGTAGGCCCATCACCATAAACAGTAAATCAATTAATTGCATGATAAATTACAATGATTTTCATTTGCATGATTTATTGTTTTCCTCTTACTAACAAAACCTGGATGATAAAACTCTTCAGTCTGGTCTTAACTTGTCCCTTCTTTTTTTTTTGAAGGAAAATTTTGTTTACAAAGAGTTCATAATTCATTTTATTTGTTTTTTTCTGTCGTTTATTTTGGGTATTTTAAAACTCCTTCTAGTTCCAGTGTTAAATGTTCATTAAAATTTAAAGTTTATTAGTCTTTGAGATTGTGTTGTTGCATTATTATTACTATGCCTTTACCATTACATTGCTTGTAAATTGTCTCTAAGCAACAATATTGTCGCTTCTTACAATAACTTCTGGGGCAGTAAAAATTTACCAAGACAAGCCCACTGCACAGTACAAAAAAAAAGGCGACTATGCATATCTGTTGACAAGAAAAACAAATTGATTGCTTTGAAGTATTTCCAGCTGCAAAAAACGATGACAGTGTTGGCATGGAAACTAAAAGAGCACCTCCCATCACTCTCATCAAGGTAACAGAGGTTTAAAGCTGCAGCTGCGAAGCTTAATTTATCAAAATGATAAAGCATAAATGACTCAATAACCAGGTTTGGGTTGGTACAAGTATCAACCTGAACTAAAAAATTATTTGACTTCACATTATCTCCCAAAAGTGTATAAACGTCCTTGTTTAAAATGGATGAAGAAACATTACTCTACTGTTATCGAGTATGAGAGTATTTAATCTGTTTAAAATAAGTTTTAAAAGGACTTAGAAAGTAGGTATTTTCAAAAAAATATTTTGAAAAATTAACCATTAATTTCCCCTCTAGTCACAAGTAGTTAGATGAGCTTAAATTCAGTTTAAGTGAAAAACCGCCATAGTGACAATATATAACATCTAACATATTGAATATTTAAAAGCAGTAAATATAGTGCAGGTTTTTAAGTGGATGGTCTTTTTGTTTGTTTTTATTTGCTATGTTGCATTGATTGATTTATTAAGAGTACTTAGAAACCACTATGTATAAAATGCATTACTATTAGTACAATGAAAGAATAAAGTCCCTTCCCAAGTTGTAGATAACGTAACTTTTTGTTGTTGTTGTATAAATAATATTTAGACAATTTTTGTTAAAATGACTGACACACCAACATTGGCAGCATTGTTTGGTTTTATACAATCAATTTGGATCATATAAAACTAAATTCAATTGACATTTTGGTAAAATGCCTTGAGATGACAGGTGTTGTGTGAAATACAGCTACATAAATAAACTGAATTGAATACTGTGAAATCGTGGTGTTTTTGCCAAATCTATAATACCATGACAATAATACTGGCGCATCTGACTGACATTAAATGCAAAAACAAACCCCTCACCTCCTTTATTGTCCGACATGAAACCCTTTCCCTCATTTCTCGATGGTTTTTGTCTCACTTCCGACCCACTTTGTCTCCAGTTCTTGAACTTTATTTCTTTATGCTTTCATCTTTATTTTCCCTTTGCTTTCTTCACACCACGCTCTCCCTTTCTCTTCCTCCTCCTCCTCCTCCTGCTCTCTCTGTCTAGCACCAGAGAACTGGCACGCTCAAGGGAGACGATGTGTGATGCAGGCATCGCTGACACCTCCGACACCATCGCAGAGCATGTCTATCACTGCAAAGTGTAATGGAGAGCCTTGTGAATGCCATCAATATGTTACCAGAGGAGACGTAGTGACACTTCAAAACACTGTCAGTAAATTAATACGCTTAAAGTGCATAAATCTGACTTATATATTTTTGCCTCTTTCCTTAATTCAATAGCGAAAGAGTTATTTCAAGAGAACTAGAGGTGTTCTTTTTATTAGCACAGTGATTAAAAAATATTTGATCTTTGCTTTAAAAAAGCTACACAAAAAAACCCAATCTTGATAAATGTCAAATTTATTAACTCATTTGAAGTTTGTGAATACTTAACCGTAAATTAATCATGTTGTATGAAATAATATTTCACACAATACCAATGAGCTTTCAACTACATTTTGGCCGACAAAGGACATTTTAAACAGATTCACATTCGTAGCCATATTAGATTTAGATTTATATTTCTTGGTGGACCAAACAGGAATTTTGTAACAAACAGCTCTACTGTCTGTGTTTCAACGTTTCAATGTTTTACACCGAGCCGACACCGAAGTTTGTTACTCAACCTTCTGTGCATCAACTTTGCAGTTGGCAAACAAACTTTAGGAGGCATTACCGCCACCTGCTGGAAGGAGTGTGAGTATCAGTGTTGTTGGTGAGAAAGGTGAGACTGAATGCTGTATTTGTCGACTTTTTAGGCTTTATCTTTTCTGTTATTAATCAAAATTAATATTAGTTACTAGGAGAAATGAGATTTGTCAGTATGCTAAGTTTAGTCGTTTTGAAAGACTTTCAGTTCCAATTAAAATTTGTGGAAATTGAAGAAAAGGAACTTGATTGACTTAAGAAAAGAAAACATTTATTTAGCTTACTTATTCCTTGTTTTATGCAAGGTAATGATGCCTGTCAACTTAAACTAATGTTTTTTTTATTTGGTTATGTCACCACGAGTTCAGCCAATTTCTAAAACTACAGCAAACACTAGGCTGCTGACGACAGGTTTCAACCAACTACGAGATTTAATTCCCTGATTTCAAGCAAAGAAGCATAAAATCTTTGTCTTCCCTTGACCAAAAACACTTTTAGAAGATAATACTGTAGAAGAGCAACTGTTTGATTTTAATTGCTTAGACATCCAGAATACCATTTTCAGAAACACTATAGTGTTTTTTTTTATTTTTTATTTTTATTGAATCTTCCTTTTGAAATGATTTGGTTAGACTCTGCCTTGTTGCATCATGGACTCATTTTGTACACAAATTCCTCCACAGCAACTCATACAGAATAATCAAATATCGCACAAAACAAATGCATTTAACTGAAATAAAAAAAGTAAAGAAGCAATGAATTAATTGTTAGTGTTAAAAATCTAGACATATTTAAAAGCTTATAGGGCTTCAAGTTTACTTGATCAATTTTAAGACTTTTTAAGACCTTTAAAAACTCAGATTTGTATTAGAGACTCGTATTTTAAAGTACAAAATGAAAGCAACACCTACTGTCTGTCTTGACTGAGTGAAGAAAAGCTTGCTCACAGGTCTGACGACATTTATTCAAGCATTTCAAAGATGATGCCAAAACACTTTTAAATTGTTTTCATGGCAACATGTTCGGCACCCAATAAAAAAACCCAAAAACTGAGTGACAAACCAGAACTATTTTGACCTGCAGGCGACTGACAACACCGAGGCTAAAATACTAATACAAAAAATAAAGAACAATTTCCAGCAGCTCAAAATCAGGGCCTCATAAACAGTTTGTTCTTATTGTAAAGAAAACACAAAACAGTGTTTTAATGTGTGTTTGGCATTAGGACGACCACAGCTGTGATTTTTAAATCCCTTTTTCGGTTGTAAAAAGAAAAAAAAAAGTGAAGATTCTCAGTTTCTTGAAAAAACATTCAGCATTCTGTGGCATTGATGTTTTTCAAATTATATCAACAGTGTTGGAGCTTTACCAGCACTGACATAAAAACAAGAAGGTTCAATGTGGCGAGTAGCAGCGAGGCGAGCTGCATCGGCCCTAGAAGAAGTATCTGCCCCCTTTCACATTTTTCAGATCTTGCGTTTTTGTCTTCAGATTATACATCGTGTATCAGTCCATGATAACCAAAGCAAGAAATAGTTTTCAGATCATGTCATCTAAGAGGAAAAAAAGCTGTGCAAACTAACCGTACAAACATAACGGGCTGCTCTACTCTTAGCAGTCAATACTGGCAATAAGTCTGAAGAACAAATGCTGATGTCTGCTTTTTTGTTTCAATTCAGCTGCACTGGAGGCATTTCATACGTAAATGACCTAGTTAAGGTGATACTGCAGCATCTCAATCAGATTTAACTCTGGACTGTGACTAGACCAATACAGAAGTTGTTTTTGTTGGCTGGGGGGATTTTTAAGACTCGAAGCAGTAAAACAGTTCCAGACCATCAAACGACCATCACCTTTGTCAAACTGTCAATGCGATGCTCCTTTCTAAAATGATTTTCTAGATTTAACCAGAGGTAAATGGATGCACACGGTTTTATTACTGTGGGACCTGGTCTGAGGGACATGTCAGATTTTTATGTCAGATGAGGGAGCATTTTCAGTCACATCCAACTACAAACCAGAGGAGATGTTCTAAAAAAGGCTTCCTTAATATTTCATCGACCCTTCATCTATTTTTGATACTGCACTCATCAACTTCGGCATCATTTATAAAATGAAAACAACATGTAAGCACCTAATGCATCAGCATACAAAACATATTTCTGGTTTATTACTCTCATATAACAGTGGGTTTGTCTGTAAAGCCATTTGCGGTGCGTTCTTCCTGTGAATGATGCAGGGCTGCCAAATCCTCACTGGATTAAATTCTACATCACCCAACCTTCTGTAAAGTAATTAAAAATATATATATTCAAGGGGATTCATTTATGCTGCTGTGTAGTTTGAGACAAGAACCATATTTTAGTCCAGTCAATGAATGGGAATAAATTAATTTAAGGAAAATTAGGTTTCTGCAACAAATCAATAATACAAACTAGTCAATGAGTCGTTTCAGTCAGCAGGGTAGAGCTCACTGTGAATTTCTAACGCCTTTACATAAACCTATTTTAAAAACCTAATTTACTTACGCAAAGCAAAACACAGATGAAAACGATCAACGACGAAACCTGATAACATCAACAAGGACTGCATGTCAGAAACCTGCTCCATAAATCATAAATGAGGACCCTGCACTAACATTAGTACCCTCAGACATTTTCTCTCTCTCTCCCTCTCTCTCTCTCTTTCCCCACCCCCCACCCCCCCAATCCCCCAGCCCTCAACTCCTGGGGCTCTAAGGATGTGTCTGACACATCTAAGGCGCTGGAGAGGAGAGGGGAAATGGTGAGGATCAAAAGTTGAGGGAGAGAGAGCTCAGAAAGAGAAAAAGATGTGCATAGAGAACGAGATGGGAAAGAACGTGGCAATAAAGATGAGAGCTGCGCAGAGAGAAAGAGGAGACAGGCAGGAGGGGATTGATATGGGAGAGCTAAGAGGCAGCACTGTGACCTACTAATGCAAAACTGAGGAATTCTTGCTGCTGACTCCAAACACATTCCTGCAGCCTGCAAATATTAACCCCCACCTTGCCGCCTCTGCCTGCTCCTGAGCACACGAGGCGGCCACCTGGCCAATCCACCGGGAAGCTATTCATTGATATCGACTCGCCTACTGGAAATAATTTCAGTACTGTTTGGTGTTGTGGAAAACATTAACTCGCACCCACAGAAGGGCAATCTGCAGGATTTTGTGGTACAATAGGTGTGTTGTTATGAATTACTGTCTTGCATCTGCACTCACTTTATTAGGTGCACCTTGCCAGTGTTGGGTTGAGCCACTTTTTGACTTGATGTTGGAAGCATTTCTTTCAGACTCTTGTTGGCATCTTGCATTTGCTGCACATTTTTTTGGATGTACGTCCATGACGCAAATCTCCTGCCACATGCATCCTGAAAAGAGCTCTCTTACCCCGAGATCTAGAGACTTTGGAGAGCACTTAGTTATGGTCATTTTTGGCAAAACCAGCTTTGTGACATGGTGCATTATCCCTGGATGCTGAAGCTCAAATCGAGATGCATCAGACCAGAAAAAGGTTTTTTTTGCAATGTCACGATCCAATGTTGGTGAACCCGTGACAAGACGGGATGTCGCCTTCTGCTGCTTAAAGGTTTGATGTGTTATGATTTTGGAGATGGTAGTTCAAGCTGCAGCTGTATTTCTATCATATCAAACTAGATGTAGAACAACTGGCCATAAATATCAAGTAATTTCCAAATGAAACATGAGCAAATTATATAACAAACCTGCACATTTCTCAAGAGACTCCCCATGTCTTGAAATAAAGAGCTGGTTATGTGTTCGCAGTGTATAAAAAATATGCAATAAGGTCAAGTTAACTAGAACGAACCTTCATTATTCATTTTGTGTACAAGCATGGTGTAGGCAGATCTTTAACATAGTGAGTTTTCTGAATGACCTATGACCTTCCATTAGCTCAAAATGGACATTTCTATGTCTTTCATTTTACTGCGAAGATTTCTTAGAGCCCCTCACAAAAATGATTTTTTTTTTGTTATACAAGTAAACAAAACTTCCATTTTGTCCCGTTTTTCCTGCACCACGTCAGTGGAGAACAGAAATCCTCAAATTTAACTCACTTATATTTGTGCGGTTGCGTTCCTGCACCAATACAGGACAAATCTTGCTTCACCTCATTGATGCTGTGGCATCAGCTAATTTCTGCGTTTGGTTTCTTTCTTTGTTATAATTTACGAAACATTTCTGATTTGTCTAAATAAGCTCTTTCACTGAAACGGCACACACCCTTTTCTCAAGTTGCTCATGTTTTCTTGGGTCAAGCTGAATTGTAAGATATGAAAATCAAAAATGCTTGCTGAGAGGGATATTTCTATTTGTCAGGTCTTTCTGAAATGCTCACTAAGGAAGGAAAATGATTTATTTTTTTCCAACACCACCTAACACTCAGCATTCACATATTGCAATTAAATGTTGGCTGATTAAGGTCCCATGCAGCCATGTAGTTTGGTCTTAATTTATTGCAGCTTGAAATTATCTTCTTTAATAAGATGGCCGAGGCCTTTCGCTGTATCTTATAAAAAAATTAAAGATTAAGACATTGTTTAACAGTCGTGAAAAAATTTAAACAAAGTGAGTCAGTTACAGTGAAACTGTACTGGAATAGGAAAACTAATAAAAACAAGTACAAAGTAAGTGGATACGTCAGGTATTACAGTTTATATACTACAGTATATAAGGGTCAGGGTGACAGAGCCTGTCCACACTGACTTGGACTTTAAGAAGTGGTTTTGAAGGTGAAGATTTAAAACAGTGTTTGTGTTGTACGCTGGAGGATCGCATTAAGCATCGGTGGGGAGTTTCCTGTGGCTGTAGGGAACACAGGACACGGCGCTGCCCCTCCCACACCTGTTGCATAATGCTTCAGCCTGCTGCACTTTTCTCTCATTTATAAGACTGACAGGGAGGGAATATTTCCAGTTGAAAAACATACAGAAAGTCAATTGTGGAAAAGTAGTGCCACCCTGTTCCTGTTTTTAAACTAATGCGGGTTTTAAAACAGCAGCTGGCAAGCAACTAGTGACATGTCTATGAAACGGCAGAGTGCAGGTTTACCGGCGGCCCTCACTTCTCAGTAAGAAACAACAGAAAAACACTGAAGTTTGTGGGTTATTCTGTGAGGAAGTATGGAAAACAAGACAAATAAATACGAGAGCTTACATTGTTATAGCTGAAATAATTAATAGGATATGAATTTAGAATCAGAGAGAATGAATAATTTTCCATTTTCTTACTGATTTCTTTTAGTTTAGCTTTTTTTTGGCACACTTGAGAGCCTCAGGCAGCATTTAACACACTTAATTGTTGACTGAGATCAAAGCATTGTTGCCTTTAATCTCAGACAACAATCCCGTGAAAAAGTAATTGGCTCCTAAACCTAATAACCGGCTTTGCAACCTTGGCAGCAACGACGGCAATCAAGCATTTGCAAACACTGGCATTCACGTCATTCAGAAGGAATTTTGACCCACTCTTATTTTCATAATTATTTTTAATTCAACCACAACATGGGCTTTTCTGCGTAAGGTTAAACCACAGAATCTGATTCAAATTTAAGTCAAAGCTTTGACTGAGCCATTTCAAAACCTTTAATTTTGATCTTTTTGAGCAGTGTGGACTTCCAGGTGTGCTTTGGATAGCCAGCTTATCAAATCTAAATTCTCTCCTCCCATTTTACAAAATAACTACGGTTAGCAGCAACTTGTTTGCAACTACCAGATGAGTACAATTACATGCGAATTAGAAATACAAATAAACCCCCTGCATCAGAACCAAACACAACATAAGAGATTTAAACTGGTACTGGACTTCAGCGCGACAGAGACAAAGAGTATTAGTGCTGTTCTAATAATGTAGAGAAGCCCTTTGGGTATCCAGATGGAGCTTTCTGCTCCAGCCCTATTTCAGCCCCCGTGTCCTAGAGAAGGCAGACAAACACTGATGCAACTGGAACACCGAGTCCAGGGGGAACGGCTCTCGCTCAGGCCGTGAGAGCGCGGCTGCGTACATCTACAGCGGTCACATTGTGCGGCGCTTTCTCTCCGTGCCGGACCTCGGAGCCTGCTGCGTGTGGCCCTGTTCCCGTCCCTTTCACACCCGAGCTGCATAATTGATAGCGAAGGGCGAGTTGTGTTTTCGAAAGTGAAGCAAATAAATGCCTTTCTGTCCACTCTGATGTTTCGATGTGCTGGGGAGCAGTGAGTGGCAGCGTGGAGTTGAAAAAGATTTAACATACCCAGTGGATTCTTTATTTTTATTTTTTTACTAAAATGATCCGAGGCAATCCATTATTTCTGCCGGAGTGTATAGCGTTGTTATGTGAAAGCAGTCCTGTTGAGATGAGCTGAAGGTCTGAAAAGCTTTTACAATTCAAGTGTTATAGAATGAACAAAGCTTTCTGAGCAGCTCTCAATAGCCCTGACATATTCATTGCTCTTGTAGTTTCGGGAAAATGTAACTTTTGATTCACAAACCTAGCAGAAGGGAGATATGTCAAAGCAGCTTAATGACTTGCTTACATGGGTCAAAACCTACAAAGGAATGAGAGCAAAGAGATAGAAAAAGAAAATAAAAGAGGATATTTAGAAAAAAAAACAAAAGATGTACCTGTAAACTCTCAGGTGTTTTGGGGTCAGAATGAAAGTTTACAAAGAGCTGGATGAGAAAGGAACCACATTTTATCCTTGCAGAGGTCCTGCAACCTTGCACTGCTGTGGCGAGATAACATGGCCAACCTGCCAGCATCGTGGCATGTAGAGAGAAATTTAAAACTAAAATTATAAGATGAAGGAATTACCTTAATTTAAAATAGAGGAGCAACAATTGTTCCCTCTGCTGCTAAAATAATCCGTCATATCGATGACTTCATTTCTTTTGTTATTTCTAGCCGACATTTATTGTCATTGTGGTTTTCATGCTGAGGCTTGAATGAAAAAAAGAGATTCTGTTTTTGTTTTCCAAGTGCTTATACTTTTCGCTATTTAGAGTCACACGGACACAAAGAGCTGATATCTGGTTAATTAGTCAGGCTTGCTGCTTGGCTATCTGGATTAACATGTGCACTGCTTGTAGCTTGCCACCTGTAGTTTTAAAGAATCGCTACCTTAATCAGAGTAATGGATGACACTTCTTCAGTTTGCAAACTGTGACTGTTCACAATTCGCAAAACAAAAATGTTACCAAAAAGCTAAATTCATTCATTTATATATATATATATATATATATATATATCAAAAACTAGAAGAGGCAGCTGACTAGCAGCATTAAGTACAGGAGGGGCAAGCTGTGTTATTATATTGCTTAAATCTGGAGAAACTTCTCCAGCATGTTCTCTGGCATTTTATTAAAGAAACTTTGACATTTTTAAGTGGTATAAATACATCTATACATATATATTTTTAATCTGTGGCCAAGACCACTCCACTCACTAACTCAGGTATTTTAATTTGTCTGATTAAACCTTTCCTATGTTCAAAAAGTGAAAATTTGAGAAAACACAGCACATAAATGTTGGACTCTTCCCTGCCTCCACTGATTTCAGGTTTTCACGCTGGACTTGCCGACCAATTTTGATTTTGACTGATTCCATTTTTATGGTCTGCTTGCTCCTTAATTAAGATAGTAGTTTCAAAGCAAACAGAAAATAATGAATCTACATTTGCCCCTTATCTATATTTGGCTTTTTGAAATACTAAAAGAGCATCAAATTTAACTGTTAGTTGAAAAGTTCACAGATCGTAAGTGGTGAACGTTCTTAGCTTTGATGCGTTTCTTGAAATCGGAAAAAAAACAAATGACTGGTGATTTGATCGCTGATCAGAGCCCATCAAGGGTTAATTTGTGAGACAGATTGTTGCATCTCTAGTTTAAATCAGTCAGTTCACATGAACAAAATAAAAGCTCATTGCTTGAGTTCAACTTTCCATGTTAAGGTAATTTTAGTAGAATCTATTCATACAGTTGAAAAAGCGACAAATACCAAAGTTTAATGTTAGATCGTTGTAACAATGTCTATTTTATTTCATTATATTCGGCTAGAGTTCGATCTTGTAAGCACCGTCTATGGAAATCGAGCTAACATTACGTGACAATTTTTGATCCACTGATCAGAACACACCCCACATTTGCTCTTTGCCAAATGGCAGTAGATGGCAGAGCAATAATCATTGGAAGTTCGAATATAGAGCGAGAACTTGTCACATTTGTAGATGAAGATGGGCAATCTTATGAGGAGCATCAACGAAGATGAGAAGGTTTCCTCAAAAACGTCTGTCCCTATGAAACAATGGAGGGAGGTTTGCAAACGCACTTCATCATGTCATGTGTAGGCTTGGGCGCAAAGCGTTGGGGGATTCAGGCTGCTACTTTCAGTGTTTGTGGATGTTTAGAAGAACAGAGATGATGTTTAGTTTCTAGCCGTGTAACGGGGAATGCATACTGAGACCGAAAACAAACAGAGACGGGAAGTAGAGGGGTGGGCCGCATCGATTCCGAAGCGGGGAGGATGAAGGACGAATGATTCGAATACTTTGTGTCATTCTTCAGATTCATATCAGCAGAAAGTAGAATAAGTAACACAAGTCCAAAACCACGCACCGGACACCGATAGCAGAGTAACAATTTACAAGGGAAAGGATAACAGAGCGGCAAAATTTCACTCTTCCTTCGTTCCTGTCTGGGCCCCAGCACCAACACCAAGCCATCAGCTAGAACTGAACTTATTTCATACAAGTTTTCTTTATCCCTTTTCAGCTAAGGGATAATAGCTGGGGCTAGTGGGAAAACGTTGCAAGGCGGGAGGGAGGAAAAGGACAAAACCAAACAGAGCCGAGAACACAAAAACACACACAGCGAAAACCAGAAAACACAGAGCTACAAATGTATTTCTTGTAAATTAAGCTCACAATAAACTGTTATTAGTTAATTTATTCTCTTTTTTTTACCTTTTATCCAAAGTTTCTTCTTTCCCGATTCCAATCTGATTCTTCCTCTCCGTTCCCTCATTCTTAAGTCTCATTTGTGTGTGTTTTTTTTTAAAGTCGTTTTGCACTCTGGCATCTCCACGGCACTCCAGTAGTGTCAGATTTTATCCACTGATGCCTCCCCATCTTCTCCCTAAGCACCGTTTGTCTGTTCTTCATGCCTAATCATTCAGCACTTTGAAAGGAAAACATGCCTTATGGACAAAGGAAGTCGGTCCTGCGAGGAGGAGCGCTGGAGGGGAAAGGCAGCGGATAAAGTCACAGGCGGTAAAGTGAGAGGCACGCTGATCCACTGCTGCTGCTGCTGAGTGTGTATCTGGGACACCATGTGCCAGAGCTCTGCACAACCAGTTCCACCGGATGCTTCACCCGAGAACAAATGGAAAGTCTTGGAGCCGCAGAAAGGGCTGCTGAGAAAATCGGAGCGGGCCGGAGAAGGGAAAGACATCAGTCATCGTGTTTGTGGGAGTGTGTATATGTATGCAGGATAGAAACGAAGGAGAGAGCGAGGGAGGGAGCCCAAGGTGGGAGGGAGTATATGTGGAGAAGAAAAAAAAGGGGGAGGAACATTTTTCCTCAGTTTTCCTGTTGGGATTTTCTTTTTCTTTTCTTTTTTTTTTCTTTTCAAATATCTCCTCTCTTTATAAGACAATTCCCATACCGCCTCCACGTACACCACCGCGTTGTCAGTGGTGTTATTATTCTGCTCTTCCACGGCTGATTTTCCCTCGTCGATCGGTCCGGTTTGCTGAAGCCAGCTGTGTCTTTAAAGCCTGTGCACTTGAACTCAGGGAGTGCTTTTCTTTCCTTGTGTACTTCCCCTCTGCTGGCCCCCAGCACACAGGAAAGAGAGTCAGCTTGCAGGAGAGACAGAACAGGACAGAGGGGCAAAAAGGGGCAGAAAGAGAAATACAGATGGGGGAGGGGGAAAGGTTTGGCTATTCACAGCTCTGGAGGATCAACTTTAGAAATACATATGTTGTACAACAGAAAAACTATGACCAAAACAGAGCAAAAATCTGTTTGCAGCAGAACTACTCTAAACCGGATCGCTTTTGAAATATGAACTTACAGGATGACATCATGAAAGCATGAAGTCAGAAGGGGGCAAGTTTAAGATCAGCACAACCTCACAAATTTGCAAAAGGGTTGCTTGCAAAGGAAAAAAAAAGTAGCGATTGCCTTTTTTTTATTGTAGAGGAATGGAAAGTCTACTCACCTTGACTGATTTAATTGTTGAGACAGCAGGAGGCGGGAAGGGGGAAGCGGTGGTGTGAGGGAGAGCTGCGAGTCGATAGCAGGCCAGTGGGGGCATAGCAGAACGCACCACTTGTCACGGCAGAGATTTAATTGTTCTGCACGTTGCAAGGAGTTTCACATGCAGCACTTGACTTTGAGGATCAAAGCACAGATTCAAGATAAATCATGTGAATTTAAATCATTATAAAACTCAAACATCTGAATTAAGTCATTAATATCTCTGCATACTTAGGTTTTAATAATGGTAAAAACCAAGGCATACTCAGCTGAGATTGAAATTATAAATGAGATTTAAAGCATATTTACTTCAGTTAAGGCTGCAGGGACATTTTATCACTACATGCATCGAATTGCCAAAGTATTTACACCCCTTGAACAATTTTACATTTTGTCACCTTAGAACCACACACATTTTATTGGGATATTATGTGAAAGATCAAGACAAATCAGAGCATAACTGAAGTGGAGGAAAATAATAAGTTTTAAATATTTTCTACAAATAAATCTAAAACTGTGGAGTTTGTTTACTTTCAGACCCCTTTAGTTTGAAACCTTTATTAAAATCCAGTTAAGACAGTTCTACTCTACTATCAATACAATTATTCAGAGTTCAAACATGGCCGCCTACCTATGAAGAGTCCATGGGACGATGGGAAGAGCTGAATGCAGAACAAACCTGTTAGAGATTTAAAACTGGCTTCACCTTCTGGCATGATAACAACCAACATACTTTCAGCTCTATAGTAGAATGGTTGGCAACTATTCATCGTTTTCCATTCGACCTCACAACTGTACTCTGCTCTATGTTCTACTATCACACAAAATCCCATTAAAATACATCAAAGTTTTTCAGTTGTAATCTATCAAAATGTGAAACGGTTAAAAAACATATGAACACTTTGCCAGATATTGTATAATTTGGAATGCACTGGGGGAAAAAAATCTGTTATACATATAAAATATTTGAGTTAATAATGTTAGAGTCTGTTCATACCACAAATATTTGAAACTCTTTAGTGAGTTTCACATTCATAGCTGAGTTTCCAAACACCAGGGAAGACATATAAATGATTCAAGAAAGTTACTTTTGTTCCCCATTGACACTAAGAACACAAACTCATTCAGCAAGAAAACTGAGGACAATCGCTTTATTCTCTCTAAACATTTTTCAATTATCAATTTAGATAGTTTTTAATTTATTGTGAAGGTTAATCATAACATAGTTTAATGATTGTTGCGGTAGAAGTGGATGTTGTGTTTAGACCGTAGTCAAGGGAATAAAATAAAGGAACTAAAATAAAGGCAATCAAAATGCAGGAAATGTGGGAAATGACAGTATTGCTGCTTCCACTCTTGTAGAGAAAAGCTGAGAGAAACAGAGCCGATGCCAAGTTTTACAGTATTTATAGAGAAAAAAGGAAGGAATGACATCATCCACAAGATTTACAGAACAATTCACCTTTTAGTCACAGTGAAGATGATTTAAAAAGTTTTACACGCTGAAAATTAGAACTACTTCACTTGCCTTTGGCATGAATCAACTTTTATTTTTTTGGTCCAGGACAACTTATAAACCTAGTTGTTGTCTCTCAGTGATCAAGTGTGGGGTCATTCTTCAAAGCACAAACAGTTCGGCATTTATTTGCAGTAACCTATGAAATGTTAGAATAGCTTAGTGTAGATTTGACAAATGTTTTAGGAATCCTCTATGCACATGCAGAATATTTCAGAAAGCGATAAGGTTGATAAAAAGGTTCACCCTTACAGAAGACTGCAAGATGCTGGAAGAGCTCCTCCTGAGCCCAAAGATGTTACTACAACAGGCTCTTTCTTGATAGTGTTGATATGAAACTATGTCTGTACAATCAGAAAGACACAGCAGAAGTTCAACATCAATGAGAGGAGCAAATAAATCTTTACACTCAATCAGCAACATGAAGATCAGACTAATGTTTGATAGAGAGACCAGGACTTCTGGAATGTTTTTTTTTCTACACAAATGAGTAAAATTTGTAAAATTGAGTCATTTGGACACTAAGGGAGGTCGTGTTTTGAATAAATGTGGAAATAGTAATTCAAGAACACAACCGGATACCAACTGTGAAGCTCAGGGCTGGAAGTGTCGTAGTTTGGAGATGCTTTGCTGGCTATAAATCTACAGTTCCTAAAAAAAGCTTGAAAATCTGGGAAAAAAAAGAACGAGAACCTGCAGCCTGACAATAACCCAAAACATGCCAAAGCATCCAAGAAGGGCTTGCTGAGAATCATTAGATATAAAGTTCTAGAGTTAGTCTAAGTCCAGATCTTCATCTTATTTAGATGCTGTTTGGCGACTTGAAACAAGCAGACATGAAAGCTGTCAAGCAACTCAGACGAAAGTGAAGTGTGGGTCATACTTTACTCAGACTGACGTCAAAAACTGGCAGGCCACTACAAGAAGCATCTTATTTCATCTAAAGTGGGAAAAGTCTGCATAAAAACCTTAGAGAACATGGAGTATATGTGTGGTTGTACTGGAATGCAGATGCACATAGATGTGGAACCACTAACAGGTGGAAAAATGAGGTGCTAAATCTGTAGGCGTTTAATAATAAAAGGTCAAAGAAGGTGTGCTCTGCATTTGATTCGTTTTTTTATTTATTTATTTTTTTGTTCAGGAAGTAAATTTGTGCTCCATATCTAACCACAGCGTTGGTAACAGAAGGAGGAGGGAGATGGATGGATGAAAAGAGAAACACTTCTTCTAAATGCAGACAAACTATTCCCCCAGACCAAGGACAATCATTACCTGAGGGGAAAAGGCAGCATGTGCGTTAGGGGAAGAGATGCTTATACTGGCGCTGATCTTGAAAGGGCCCCTGCAATCGATCGCGTTAAGCTCCCCGTGAAAGAGAGAAATCAATATGTTTTTAAAGGCAAAGCGGGCTGCATGCGGTGCATGCGTGTGGGCTCCATTGATACAGCCAGACGCGCTCAGAAAAGGAGCCGCTACTGCAAAAGCGCTATCACGTTTCGAGGTCAAGTGGTCTCATTTCCAATACTTATCTGCAAAATCATGACACCTGTGAGGCGCATGAGACTGGAAAGATCGCACGTTTGTGGATTACGCATCTCTGTCTGGGTTGCTATTATCATAGAGGAATATTAGACCAGCAATTGAGCAGATAAAGAGTTTGGGGAAGAAAAATCAATTGTTTTAAGAAGAACTTTGCAGAGGCATAGGTGAGATCTGGAGGGCTGCGTCAGGATTAGTTAATGGATAGAAAATCTAATGAGAAAAATCTACCTGTGACTTTTCGTAAAAAAAAGTAATTGCTTGAGGAGAGAGTAAAGCAATCAGTCTTACAGCTAGTGATGAAGATTGCCTACACAGGTTCAGCTCAGGAGAAAAATGAGTGGGAAGGAGGTCAACAAGTGCAAAGAGTAAAAAAAAAAGAGAAGCAAGTCAGGAGGGAAACAAAGGAGAGAGAAAGCTATTTAATTTCCATCTGTAGCCAAAACAACGCTAATCAATACAAAAAGGGCACCCACTCTATAAAACACATTTCTACCTCTCACCTCCCCCCTCTTTCCTCTCTGTCTATTTCCATCTCTCTCAGGCACCCTCTCAGCGATAATTCACTCTTGAGTTGGCATCTGGGCCAGTGAGTTTGATCCAGTCGAGCCAGGGGTGATAAGACATCTCTGCACAGATCTAACACACTTTCCCTATACGTTCTCGCACAACGCGGCAACCTAAAGGTGCCAGAGAGTCACGAGTGAGGTTGGAGTGAGAGACGAGGCAGAGTGGAGAGTCGGAGCCCTGCATAAAAAGAAAAGTGCCTTCAAGTGTGCTGGATGATACAACTGTGGCATGCGATCCCAGGCAAGTGGCATCACCATAACATTTACCTAATGACATCCAACAACCATCATCCTGCTGTTGAGAATAGATAACATGAAGGTTGAGGACAAGAGGTTCTCGGATACAAAAACAGCTTCTAATAGTCCTGATGTGGTCTTTATGCTACAGAATCAGGAATCGCCTAATTCAGAACAGACACGAGTCTGCCATCTAGTGGTGACAAACATGAACTAATGAAAAATGGGTGAAACAAAAATCTTCTCCCTCTTGATCCACAAACAAACAATGTATGGCTCGAGTATATTGAGTTAAGTATTTACCAGTAATACTAGTAAATAACTAAACAGGTGCATAACAATAGGTATTGTTTTTATATTGTAAAAGTGCCATTTTTATCTGTTGTGACATTTATAGCATGAACTGTTTTGCTCATATAACCTTTGTTATTCAGTTTAATTTCCCTTAATAACTTAGATTTTTTTTAAAAATCTATGTTATTTTTGTCCAGTTTTAAAAATGTATTTGATGATCTGAAATAGATTATGATGAAAAAGTAAAACAGAAGAAATATTTAATAGGACAAATGTTTTTCAAAAACAAATAATGAAATTGTATCTGTATGAATATAATGTGGGTAAAATTGAACAAAACTTTAAGCCTTTACACTGTTTTCAAAACAACAAAAATAATGATACTATATGTTATTGGGGAACAAGTGAGTTATGAAATAGATGATCATTTTCAGTGGTGTGTGCATTCACAGAGGCTATAAAGTGCTTACACTTTTCTTACTTTCTTTCCGTCCTCAACATTTTTACAGTGTTTTAGGATACTTTGCTGAACTTCTTCAACTGCACACAAAGGAGTAAGAATGTGGACATTTTTTTTAGTCTTTCCTTTAAAAAGTAAGCATAAAAACATAGCATAGCCAAATTATCACGTAGATCATTTTAACACCAATCTAGATTGATAAAAAAAACAAAGAGAAGGAGTATGAGGAGAACAAACACTCCCACGGCTGTATTATTAATATGATATGATTTCACTATGTCAGACCTTCAGTCTCTGAGTCTGTGTTGCTGCTATTGCTGGTATTTATGGGTGCAGTATTGATCTGAAACCCAGTGACTCATTCCTTGTTGTGGCTAGAGGTCTGTGGTCAAAAGAAGACCGAGTCTGTGTCACAGAAACACTGCATACAGTTGACTATTCCCTAAAAACTAAAAACAGAGGAAGCTAAATGAGAGATACAGTATTAACACTCCTGTAAAATAAGACTTTATATTCGTGACGCTATAAAAACATTAAAACTGACCGTAGTTTTATTACTCTTACTATAAAAGCAAAGTATAGTATGGCATTTCTGAAAGGTATTTCAGAAATACCTTTAAGAAATGGTATTTCTGAAGGCCATCTGCTTTCAGAAATACCATTCCTTAAAGCAGATGGCCTACACCTGCACACAGAAGTCCACAATAAGTCCCAATCCTGTTCAACAAGAACAGAAGAATAGGGATCCAATTCATATAAGTGGAACAAAAATGGACAAGAATAAAAGTAATTTCAGAATTTGACTGGTGGTGGTAGCTTGATGGTATGGGAAATATTGTATTGGCAGACCTTGGGTCGCTTTGCACCAACTGAGCACTGTCGCTGAGAATCCCACAGTGTACCCAGCCGTCTCCTGATGATTACATTCAGTAGGATAATGCATCATCTCACAAAACTCAAATCAAACTTGTTGAAACTGGTCCCCTACAGATTCTTTTCACTGCCCTCCAGTGGATCTCATTTAGGACATGGGATGGCTGATGTTTTACACATCGTGTTGAATCTACGCCAGAAACAATTTAGCAGTTCTGAATGGGGTCCAACCTCGTAACAGAAAGGTGAACCTAATAATGTGGCCTGTGAGTGTCCTCACACTTTGAGTAATTTTACAGTTATTTTGTTTCATATTGATATTATTTTTGGAAACCATTTTTAATGTTTCTAAATAAAAGCTTTCCTCCCATTTCTCCCATTCCTCCCAAATAGAGGACGTAACTCTAGAAAGGGTTTTTGCTAATAAGTTCCTCGGTGTAATAATAGATGACAAAATCAGTTGGAAACCTCATATTAAACATTTACAGAGTAAACTCAGTAGAAGCATATCCATACTGGCTAGAGCTAAACATGTACTGAATGCTGAATCACTTCATATTCTATATAACTCTCTGATTTTACCATATCTATCATATTGCTGTGAAGTGTGGGGAGTTACTTACAAGAGCTCTTTACAGCCGCTAACAATCCTTCAGAAACGAGCCATTAGAATTATCCATAATGTTGGTTATTATGAGCACACAAACCCACTCTTCATAAAATCCAGAATTCTCAAATTTGACGAGCTTGTAGAATTTAAAATGGCTCAATTTATGTTCAAAATATCTAAAAAGTTGCTACCTGAGCACATACAGAGCATGTTTTCTGAAAGAGAAGGGGGGTATAACTTAAGGGGTCTCTCAAACTTAAAGATCCGCAGTTTGCGAACAACAAGAAAAAGCTTCTGTATTTCAATTAAAGGTGTAAAGTTATGAATATTTGAAACAAAGCAATAGTTTAATACAATTCAAAATAAAATACAAGGAGGTCATTTTCAACAGATATAGACATATGGGTGAGAGAAAGCAATAATGTGTGTATTGAAGATAACAATTTGGTGTAAGGGTTTGGAAAGACAAACCAGCATAATAAGGGAAAATGTATATGTAAATATTAGTAACTGTTGACTGCCACTTTGACTTTGATTTTTTATTTTTATTTTTTTTTCTTTGATGGTAGGACTGTAAAGTTTTCATGTGCTTAGGGGGTAGGAGTTAATAAGTTCTCACTTCTTCCTACCCCATTTCGACCATGATATGTTAACTGAGACAAAAACTGTATCTTTCTTCTTTTTTTATGCACTTCTTGTTACTGTGCACTATCTTATTTTTATACTTGTATTATGTTCGAATAAAATTTCATTTCATTTCATTTCATTTCATTTTCACAGTTCGGCCATGAGTCATTGTGCAAAGTATTACATGATATTGTTGTGATTCCTGATTGCCTCCAACATGAAACTGGATTGAATTAATTCATTAGATTTTACAGTGAGAATTGCATTGTGGTTGTGTAGTTTTCTGCCTAAAACAATATAGTTCAAAGAAAAAGAATCTCAGCCTTCAGGTAGCCTGGAGGTAATAACAATTCTGTATGAGGGTGTGGCTGAAATGTCTTTTATCTCTGATTTGAAAAAACCATAGAAAACCTCCCACTGCAGGAGAAAAAAAGCTGACACGCATAACTCACCTGTGTCACAGATGTATCGTTGAGGGATCACGTCTGGATAACTTTCTTTTCGGCTGCTGCAGGGCTTTTTTTGTTCACCTTGTTCACCACGTGTTTGTCAGAGCGAGACATCAGCACCTGCCAGGTTTACAGCTCCGCCTTGTGGTAGAAGACAGAAATAGCAGCTTAAAAACTGTGCAACAAAGTAGAACGCAACATGTTTATCTTATTCAGATGCTACTGATAGCAATAATAATACTAACTTTTAAAAAGAAATGTTAGCATTTTATAACATGACAGAAAGAAAATAACAGAGAAAAAGAAACAATTGAGTTTAATCCGTTTTGTTTACTTACTGAAGTCATCTCAGTTTGTTTGTGGCTTTCTGTCCAGGCTGACATGACCTGACATTTTCTGTTCCTTATTTTCGTGAACAATCAGTGGAGATAGAATTGGGGATAAACGCTGTGGGGTGCTGATTGTTCATATTTATCTTATTAATCATGTGAAAATGTGAGACTGTCAGAAGTTTTTCTGATCTGAATCATTTAATCTGCATCCATTCTGATCTGGTAAGGTATTATTTCATCTTTTAATTTCCACTATTGCCTTTTTCAAAAATTAGGACCTGGTTAGCACAATAGCATTTGATAATTATTTTGTTCAGTTTTGGGTTTGTTGAGGACATTTCTTTAAAACTCAGGATTAACATGCCTCATCGCAAATGTTTTTTTAACTAAGCAAATAAATAGTACAAGTGTCTGTGTGCAAATCAAATTTCTAAACAATGAATGTGATGTAACTGTGGTAGGGACATAGAACAGGAAGTGTTACACACACATTTCCTGTACTGAACACAAAAACAGGCTCTATGGAAAAGAGCCTGTTTGACTGTTTTTGCATTTCCTTATTTTTCTTAATTGCATTTGTTTTCTTTAATTGCAATTGTTGTTGTTTGTTTTCTAATTTGTCATTTTTGTGCTTGACATGCAGCCTAGGAAACCAGACTGCCCAAATACAGTTTGTTTGGGACTGTTGTTATATGACACAGATTGTTTTTCTGTATTTGTTTTTCTTGTTCTTCCATATAATTTTTATTGATTTTGAATAATATCAACATAGTTTTTGGACTCCTTCATCTCAGTTCATTTTAACTTAATAACTCATAGTGTGAGAATCAGTTTTTGGGTATTAATCTTACCTAAAAACACCACATTTTCACAATATTTCCGTTTTTTTTTTTACAAATTCATTTTTGAAAACCTAAATTATTTCTTCTTTAAATTCAAACATAAATCCCAAAGCAATTATTCTCGCAGCTGCCAAAAATAATAATGCAAGATATTAGTTTTTATAAATATTTTTTGTGCTATTTATAGTACTAAGTATTGTTACTTATTGTTGCCCTTTTGCTCAGCCTTAAAAATGTAAAACGCAGCACTTTTTAAGGTACAGTAACAGATATTTCTTAATTCCAAATGGACCAGTTTTGTCTTTCTTGTAAATCAGCTGCCAGGCAGCTGACTGGCAGTGTGCAGCAACATGCTTCATGTTTCATTCAGGCAGAAAAACAGATTTTCTGGCGTCACAAAATGACTTAAACCGCAGCAGTTTTGAACTTTTTAAAACCGCTGTTCATAAAATACGTTGGGAAGTTTTTGTTCAGGATTTTGAACAACGTGGCTAGAAAGAACAATGGACACCGGATGTGTTTTGCCTCCGTAAACAGAGACCTCGTTTATTAGAAAGTTACGGGACATTCTTGTTACTTCATATTTCATCACCAAGGTAGTAGAACAACCACTTGGTGTCAGAAAGAAAACTCCCTGTTCAGCTGTTTATCTGAATTGACCATATTTGGGGCGTCGGTCTGGGAGGCAGCTCGTCAGCGCAGACTCACAGGAAGTGAGTCACGCTTACCGTAACGTTACGTCCTTGTTGCAGCAGCAGCGCGAGGAACAAGGAAGCAACATGTGCGAACCATAATAACTCCAACAACACTCGGAGCAGGCGGACGGGCAGGCGCGACGAGAGGAAGGCGGACAGATTCACGGGGTTTCCACTAAAACTTTATTAACAAATGTGAGTGTTTTACCTCTTCTACTTTACTTTCAATGTTTTTGAAACGAAAGCGTGGCATTTTAACACTTTTTAAAAAGTAGTTTCTCGCTAGTCGTCTTTTATTGAATGGACTGTTTTTTTTTACATTTATAAGTTTTAATTAATTTATAGCAGCTTAAAACTTTTATATATATTTTCATTCTTTTTAAATGATACTTATTTACTGTAAAAGGAAACTTCACTCTATTGACAGGAAAAAAAACACGTTCGGGTTTTTTTTTTTTTTTGACAGACCGGACTTCAAAATTAATATTGTGTGTTTTTGGTTATGTTCAAAATGTTAACTCTTGCCCTGAAATTCGTAGGCTGGTTTCTGCCAACTTTCTGAGTTTCCACTTGGGGTTTTCCGCTCCGTCAAAAAAAAAAAAAAAACCCAACGTGTTTTTTTCCTGTCTGTAGAGTGAAGTTTCCTTTTACAGTAAAAAAAAAGTATCATTAAAAAAGAAAGAAAATGTTGATTTTTGTAACAATTATTTCAATTATGGCGAATATGATCACCGGACAGCCGCGCACTAACACGTGTCCACGCTGCGTGTCACGTTGTGGACGTGTGGGCTTTGTCTTCTCATTGTCCCACGAGGAGGATCCAATTTATTTCGTTATATGGATATAACGAAAGCAAAATGACTGAGAGGGGCACGCAGTGTTTTTCAAAATTTTTTGCAAAGCACATTTACAGATAACTTTGTGCTTTATTTTATCACGCTAGAAGAGAGATTTATACCCCCAGGATATTTTAAAACAACGAAACTCGCCATCTCTGTCTGGAAACTAATCAGAGTGATTCAGAATAGACCATTTGTGAGGACTGGGAGCGTTTAAAGACCTGCTGTGCTCTGAGCTATGGGGACTTTTCTTTAAGGAGAATGTCTGAGCTGTTAATAAGATCAAGTGTGAAGTATCAATTCAAGTCTTATGGGTCCTCAGCATTGTGATTCATTTGTTCAATGAAAGCCATTAGGAGAGCACTGAATAAGTAGTTGTATGGCTTACGATGTTCTCACTTGAAACCTGACATCAAGGACAAGAACTACATTTAATAATCAGAAGGAATGGTGAAAATCTGACGTCACTGATAGGCTGCCAACAGTTTATTATTGAAGGAAGACGTGGGCTGGTATCAGGAGGACGTTTGAGAGAAACAAATCAATATTTAAGCAAAAATTTAAAACGGAAATGTTTTGTGCGATCGCAGTGTTTTTAAGACCACAGCATGTTGATTTATATATAGTCAGGTTTTCAGGTAGATGTGCTTATTGAGCTGAATATTATACCCTTTGACCTTTTGTGATGTTTGTGTAAACAAAGTTGATACTATTTGGTTATTACTCTGGCTTTTTGCAAAGCCTGCAGCACTTATGCAAATTTTCAAAGTAGCAGAAATTTTTTTGCAGTTATAGCATTTCAAATCCTCAAACTGGACACAATTACCGCCTCATGTCCAGGGAAAAGGATAGCAATAAAGTGACGTTTTTCTCCCAAAAAATCATCCAGGATTAATTTTTGTTAGCTACAAAATAGTTTTTAAGTGTATATAATTTTGTAATCCACAAATTTAACTGGAAACGGTTCCAGTTGAATTACTGGGAATAACTGGTTCCAGTTCATGTGCTTTATAGGATTGTTAATGCTAAGGAAAACTTTGTTAAAATTTAAGTTTGCCAAAGTTCTGTTGACAATGAACCCACAATATCTTAGAAGTTCATCTCACCTACATGACCGACTTTAAGATTCTCACTTGTGCGTCTGACAACCTCAAAGTCTGTTGACATAAAACTTAAAACAAAACGTGCAATGAATGTTGTAATTAAAACAGAAATAAAATGTTATCGTTGTGAAAATAACATGCGAATGTCTTTTATTTTACTCTTGTTGCATTAGTTTTCAGTTGCGTAAGAGCCTGAATTTAATCCTTTTCCAAGCAGCATGGTAAAAGAGCAGTAGCTTCTTTCAGCCAGCTGAAGAGCAGTGCGCAGCTAAATCTGATCTTCAATTAGTAATTTTATAAACCCTGGTATGGATTTCAGTGTTGACACATTATAAAACTAAGAATCCAGATAAAAATCTCTGTGATTTTTAGAATAAATCATTCAATAAAAATGATTGTTGCCTGCCAAGGTTGGATCCTTTCATTGTATTTTTACCTGTTTAGGTCAGCACAACATTGAACTGACAGGGCAGATGGAAACTGAAAACATCTTTAAATAGAAAGCATGTTATTTTCTTTGGACACTTATTGACTTGTGCTACAGCTGCTGTTTGGCTGCCTAAACACAAGGCTGTGTTTGCTCTCGCATAACGGCCCAATCATTTGTTAGGGATCTGAAGCCGCTGGCTTGTTGTGTCTCTCTTTGCCGCTCTTGAGGGAGAGGCCGTCTCTGCGCTTCTCAGAACAAATAACAATTTTCCGTCAGAACACCTCACTCAGACTGAAGTCGCGATAACAAACAGCCGTCTGCACCGCAAAGGTTCAAGGTGCGAGTCTTCCGCCGTGGCCTCCGGATGTGAGCACGCGTGGCGTTAGGTTAGGTTAGAGCAGCTGCACGCTCTCAGCTGCCTTGGCCTCTTTGGTCAACCTGCTCCAAACAGCCACGCTATCAGAAGATAAACACCGCAGAGCGAGCAGCGTATTTACATTCACTTGGCAACACGGCAGCAGCAGCAGCTAGCTTGCATCTTGTTTGCCTGTGTAAAAACCGTGGGTGTTTTCCACTTCGGAGCCGTGTCAAGCATCTGTAAATTCCTCACAGTTTTCCACTTGCCCTTTCTGCTATTTAAATAGAGGTATGGGGGGGACGGAAAGGGGGGCGGCTTAGGGAAGTATTTTTATCTCTGCGCCTGAAGTTCCTAATCCTCCTGATCTCGATAAAGGGAAGTCGAAGCACATAAGCAGAAATGTGGAGATAATTGGCAGCAACAGCAACTTTTATTGTGGTATTTACAGAAAAAAAAGAAATGAAGAGGGAGGTAAAAGCTGGAGTGGACTTCCTGAAGCGCCTGGTGGTGGCCAGAGGGAAGCTGGATGAAGCCAAAGCAGAGCTGTTTGCGGAGAAGCTGCAGAAACTTCTGTGCGACAAATACTGCGACCACTGGTACCCGGACAGCCCAGCAAAGGCCAGGCATACAGGTAGGCATCAGTGCATGGCCTTCGGTCCGACGTTTGATAGGATGAATGCGATCCAGTTCCCTCCAAAGTTTCTAGATTTCTCTCCTAACATGAACGCAAACGTTTGACAGGTGTATCCGGATAAATAAAGACGGGCCATGTGACGCGGTGGTGCTGAAGGCCTGCGAGGAGAGCGAGCTCACGGCCCGTGAGCTGGGACTTCCACCTGAGTTAACTCTGTGGATCGACCCGCTGGAGGTGTGTGCGAGGTGAGTCACCGGACGGCTTGTTTCAACACACAGACGTGCTGCAGCTGCATGAGTCATTGATTCACTAAAAGTAGAACTGTGAGTGACTTTCCCTGGCCCAGCATTTACAATTACCCACTTTCTCACTCGCAGGTCTGGGGAAAACGGCAGACCTTTTACAATAGCTCACTTCCGTGAAGAAGAGGAGGAGGAGGAGGAAGACGGAAGCGTAAAGGGGGACCGGGATGACGCCTTCGTCAACCTGGACACGTCAGATTACCACTCTGCCACCTCGTCAGACTGCGGCTCTGCCTCGTCCAGCGACACGGAGGAGGAGGCCAAGGATGGAGAGGTGGAGGAGAACAAGAAGCTGGAGGAGCATGAGAAGAAGGAGGCAGCAGACGGCAACGCCTACACAGTGACGATGGTACCCAGAATCCGGAAGGGGAACGGAGACGCACTAAATAAAGTCAGATACGTCAGAAAGAACAAGGTGTGTTACTGATTCTGTCACTTGATGGGGTCATTTGAGTTATTAGAGCTTTACTGTTTGAAGAACTCGGGCTGATAAGCTACAGACACGCTAAGAACAAAACATTCTCTCATCACCACAAACGTAGGTGTTGTAATTTGACTCATACATGCACATCCAGATGCCATAAAAACTTGTTGGCATATTTTATGACACGGGTTCAACTATGATGCATCCCATTAAGATGACTTGTAGATGATGCAAGAACTGGATAAGGCATCTAAACAATCTTCAGGAACAAATAAACTGTGTTTTGAGATGTAAATGTTCATTGGTGCCACCAAGGGTTAGTTTAGCAGTGGTGGTAACATTTTTCCGTGTAAATTTGAGAGAGGGACCCCTTGCACAATTATTTATTCATCTGTTATATTATTATTTCTAAAAAAAATGTTTAAAAAGTCAGAAAGTAATTAATCCTTCATGTCCATTTTAAAATATGCATCCCACTCCTGGTCCTGTCCTCAAATGACTGAAGATCAGATTTAGAGTTTCAGTTCTCTAAAATCTGCTAGTGTATAAAAACACAAGCTTGAAAATTGGAACTTGGACTACCAGCTTGTTTACAAAGATTCTATATTTTTATTGGACCTAAATTTCAACACCAATAAATACCAATTAATAAAACTCCTGAAATTCTGTTCTGGTGTTTGGTTTCCCAGTGTGGCTCATAGTGAAACCATGGAGATTATGAAGGAACAGGACATGTTGTGTTGCAGCCCATCTGTGGTCATTTCTTTCCCCCTCAAGATTGAATAATTGAATCAAGTTTAATGCATTCAAGGACTTAATCTGTTGACAGTGTCATGGCAAAGATTTTATTTTAAAAAAATGGTAGAATTAGTTATTCTTCTTAATTAAAACTTTACAAGTCCTTAAAAGTTTTTTTATATAAGTCAGACTCTCATGATGATTCTTCATTATTTCTTTCTTTCTTTTTTTTTTAAATGGAAGGAACATTTATTTCTGCATCTTTACTGATATCTTGTGCTCTCTCTCTCTCCAATCTGTTCTATTGCTCAGATTCCCGCCAACCTCCAGTACTTCTACCATCCGACCCCGGTGTGGTCCCAGTACAAGAAGGGGGCTCCGGTGTTCCTCACCACAGTGTGTGCGCCTCCCGCGCCGCCTCCTCCGCCACAGCACGTTTTTGGTTACTACCTCGTACCGCAGCCGTCTCCACAGTTCATCCTGCCTCAGGCCGCCCTGCAGCCGTGGGGAGCAGTGAAGGGTTAGAGGGTCCATCGACCCGGGGAGGGACGGGTGGAGCATCATGCTTCTCCTTTAACTGAGCCATGTAGTGACGTTTCTTTGAGCGTGGCTGCATTTGGGCCAAAATTAGTAATGTTTTAAAAATTGCCATTTCTAAAGCTACTTCTTGCACAATCTTTTAACTTTTCTGCTGACTTGTCAGGGTTTTTTTTTACACTCAGCACAGCAATACCATGAACTTGAGCTAAAGTATTTTAATCTCCTGGTGTCTCTGTACTGCAATTTGTTTTGTGTGTTTTTGTTTTTTTAATGTACTGTATTTATTAGAATGACTTCAATCACTGGGTGACTGGACCAACTCAGGAACTTTCAGCAATATTCTTTTTGCCAAAAGAAGTTATTTTGTGATAATCATAAACAAACGTAGTTCTCTGTCCATAAATTACTGCTAACCTCTGTAAAGTACAATTCAGTTTCTTTACGTATTTTAACTACAGCAAGAATATCTGTATATCAAGATAATTATTTTTACTTAACAGGTTGTATATATTTAACAATGCATATCCACACTTCTGAACATTCTAGTTTGTTGTAATTTATTTGACCACCAGCAGGTGGTGCTCAAGTGGCATCAAGTTGATTTTTTATTTTTTTTTTATGAAACAGAGCCTCTACATCGCAAATCTAACTTCACAAAGCCTCTTGCTCCCTGGCGCTTCTTAAATTGTAAATAATCCCTGTTATGATCTGCTGCCGCTGTATAGAAGACGGATTCAAATCCATGCTTTCCTCACCAATTCTGTGATTTGGATGAATATTTATTCACTGTTTCGACAGTTTTAAGCTTGTGTGTTTGATTTGTTTTTACCGTTTGCAGTAAACTTTTACCTCTTTTACTGCAGATTAAACTAATTTTTTACTCTACTCATCAGCCTGTGGCTCTTCTTTCTCGTGTGAATGTTTCATGTATAAAGGCGAGTTTGTGTGTTTTCTTCCTCAAGTATTTTGCAAGGGGGACACCTGTTGGTTTGAACTCGACTTAAACTCATCCTGTGTTGTAGACATTTTCATCAGAAGCAGGATGCTGCAGGGGAAAGACTCCTGTGTGTTTGGCGTGTCAAGCCAAGGCCATGACGTTATTCTTCCTTGTTTATCTCATGGAAGGCTTGACTTCAAAAGTTGTGCTATGAATAAATAATTGACTACATCAATAGATAAATTGATATATTTCTGGAATATTCTACAAGTAAATAATGGAAGTTGAAGTGATTGGCAATCTGCACTTTGAAACGGTATTCTCTGTTTCCATTAGAGAACAAACAATATACAGATTTGTTGTGCTCACCAGACTGTTTTCTGATGGGTTTTATGGCTGCCTTAAATATATTTCAACCCCTAATGAATTTTTTTTCACATGCCTGCAGCATAGTACTTTCACCAGCCTGTTTGAACACAGAGATGGTGTATTGAATGTGACTTTTCCCTGACTTATACCTTTCCGCATGAAGGCCAAAGCTCCTACCTGAGCTGTGGGTCTCTGAAGCTTCTCAAACTGATGCTCTGCTTGTCTAAACGGTGGGTGGACGACAATGGTTTTGTTATTTTTGGAGTTGTTCTACACTAGATATCCACATTCATAGTGGCTGGGATGACATTTAGTCTCTTAACTTTAAAGTTGTTCTGATGTTATTCCCAGCGGTCTGGTGTGCTTTTTGTAATATAAACTGGACTAAAAACAAAGTTTTATCTCCAAAATCTTTTACCTTTCACTTATAAATTACTATATGTTTTATGCCCATTAGTCAAAATAAAACACGTTCCAGTTGGTTGTAATCAAAAAAAAAAAAAAAAAAACAAAAAAAAGGTTTGCTGCCTTTTTGGGTTTTAGTGTAAAGGGGCGTAGGAAACCTACAGAGTTCATCACGCATGAAGCTTTACACCCTCGAGCGCACCAGCACGTGCTGACGCACGGTCTCGGAATAATAAGCAAATAAGTGCGCGCGGCCGCGAACTGTGCGCAGATGGCATCAGTGAGTGTAGCCGCGCGTCGCCGGGCGCTTCTAGCATCACAGAGGAGACCAGGCGCTTCTGTGACTCCGTAACTCCAGCGAGCGACAGGCAGGAGAGGCTCCCATGCGCAGCTCTCCCACCGGGCTATGCCTTCCCCCGCTCGGGAGGACACAGCGGCGGGGAGCGGCCGGGCGGAGGACGGAGCAGCTCCAGCTGAGAGCCGCGGAGGGGACGGCCGAGGTCTGGTGTGCGCCCTGGAGATGGAGCTGACGAACCGCAAGATGGACTGCGTCAGCTGCGACGACAAGCTGATCAATCGACACTGCGCGGACTCCCCAGAAGTTTCGGTGCCGCTGTCTCCCCTGGGGAAGCGGGTGACTCACATGGAGGGAGACGACCTGTGCAGGCTGATAGACAGAAAGTTTCTCATAGAGGACAAGAAACGCCTCTGCGCGCTGGCTTTGGGCACCGCTTTGGTGGGGATCTTGCTGATGATAATCCACGCCGAAATATGCCCTTATGTTTACGAACCGGTAGGTTGCACACACACACAACACACACACACACCACACAACAGTCCACTACTTTTAGATGTAGACAAACTTCTTTATGACAAAATCTCACATTTCTAATTATTTGCTTATTTTCCTAGTTTGGATCTCACCTTGCTTCCATTCTTTTTGCCCTGACTTTTCCTCTACTCAGTAGGTTGAACTCATGTATATTGGTCTTTTCTTTAGGACAGAATAAAACAATGTCCACCCTGCCTTGAGGATATTGGAAAGCTAATGATACTACATTTGCATGAAAGTGTCACATTATACTTCAGGCGACATCAAACAGACATTTGATCTCTGAAATCCAGAGGAAGTACACCTATTCAGGGAGAAAAACAGAACACTATCAAATCTGAATGACATGTGCAGTTCAAATATTCAGCTTCTTAAGATCTGAGTTTTGTAAATGTGGATATTTTTTGACTCTCAAGGCTAAGGAGTTGTCAAGAAAACAGAAAAAGCAAAAACAAACAATTTGCAATGGGTAAATGCTCCTTTCACTATTGTGTTCAGTATTACATTCTGTTTTTGACTTGAAATACAATCAAAACTGTTTAAAAAGTGAAAAAATAAAATAAATACTTGAATAATTTCTGCCCTGACTGTATTGTAATCAGAGGGTTAATATAATATTGCATTAAAACAGGATGGTCAATATGGAATTAAAAATGTGTCACAAATAATTAGATGTGTTTATTGTGGTCGCAATAAAAAACTAATAACAATAGTTATTAGGAAGCTTGTTTTTGGAAATAATCTTATCAAACCACCTGCAGAAAACAAACACTGTTCTAAAAGGCAAAAACTAAACCACCTAATCTGGCTACTCCATGAGAATGGATTAGACTTTGTCAAGTTTCATAGTTCAGTGAAATTATAATAGTTCCTTTTCATTTGTACCGTAATTTATATGGGAATTAAAACATAAAATATGAAGTAGCTGAAAATTAAAAATAAATTAATGATTAAATGAACAGTATGTTTCATAAGTACTGTTAGTTGCTTTTTTTTTTTTTGCACATAACATCCAATAGCACTGGTACATAGTTTACTCTATCACCATTGTTCATAGGTTTTTTGCTGTTGGTAAATAATTTTGTATGAGTTGGAGCCATCAGAGGATTTATGGCGTTTGAACGTCTGACGATTTGTTGCAGTCAGTATTTTAACTGCGCTGCTGAGTAGTTTGTAAGCCTATTTTGACATGTCAACACAATACTGATGCTCTCAGGAAACCATGGACTAACAGTAAAAGCAGAAGTTTTAGTGGTTTGGTAACATTGTCATTTAGTTGTTTATTTTACACATTCAAAATAGAAAAGGTGATAATTTCCGTCCCCTAACCGAAACAGTTGTTGATTATGAAAGTATTTATTTCAGTCTTGCTTTTCTCTAACTGCTAAATAATGAGATATCATCCTGGACAGTAGGAATAAAGTGCAAAGATGGTAAAACAAAAAACCGAAGAGTTAGATGGTAAGAGGTAGAACAAGTAGACAGAGGACAGAATGAAATGAGGTCCAGAGGACAGTAAAGAGAAACAGAGAGCAAATATCAGGTAGACTGTTCAATATTCCCAAAGTTTTCCGCTACAGACGATTAAAAGTTGTGATACATAGATAGCAACAGAATGGCGGACCATTAATAAAATCCATCATACTGGCAACTTTTAGACAAAATGAGTCTCAGATTGTAGGAGATATATTTGAGTTCCCCATATGATTAATCAACCAAAGAATTATAGGTTCAAACATCATTTTCTCTGTATTTTTTCATATGCCAAAGATTTATGTGAACTGGACCAAAAACAGTAATCACAGACAAAAACAGCGTTAAAAATCTTGAGAACAGGATCAGAGCCTTCTCTCTGTAACTTTCAGAGAGCTTTCTGACTTGGTCCGCTTCAAGTGAAGATACTTTGATTTTTTTTTGACAAGTTTCAGTTCCAAGGATTTTATTCAATGAAAAAAAAAAAAAACTCCTGAAAATCCACTGCAACTTTTTTTTGTTCCTGCTGTGTCATGAGGAGTTTCCTGATCAGCAGGCAAAATAAACCCCATGTAGCTCGGCAGCAGACTCTGCACCTGGGCTTTGACCCCCTCTGACCCACTGATTAGTGAGTCTGTTTCCAGATCTCAGCCTGACATTAACATGCAGATCTCATTGGAGAACAACGCCAGGCCACACAATCAACCAATTATTAACTCTCCCCTTCTCCCCCGTCCTCCACCCTCCACCTTCTTAGCAGCAACACGCCAGCCCAACATGTGGAAAAAAGTTCTCATGCGAGGCGCAGAGCGTCCGACCCCCTTTGTCCCGCGAAGCGGCGGTGATTGATTACAGTGTCGAAGGGCCCCATGTTTCCAGCAAACATCAGCCACACGTCTTTGAGCAACTCTGAGGAAGTGGGGACCCCTCATACGCACCTGATGCATTCGTTGGGGGAGTTTGGAGCCAGAGACGTGACTGGCGAAAAAAAATAAAAAATCTGGCTTTTTTACTTTTCCAGTTCAATATGAACGGAGAACAGGTGTTATCCAATCATTTCTGAAAACAGTCATAAAACTGCGGTGCCATGGAAATGTTGATGCACTGGAAAAGTGCTCTGTTGCACAGTTAAAACGTACTATTTTGGAGACTCGGCACAACTGATTGGAATGGCTTATATAACCATTGTTACCCTTCATCTTAAGACACTATATGATATCCAAGTCATGACTGAGAGCTTGACTGTCATGGCTCTTTGTCAGCAGCAGCTACTTCACAACGCAGCAGATTTGCAGTGTCTTAGTCTTATTTTCTATAAAGCATACAACCTCGTTTCTAAGTCTGCCGCAGCAGACTTTGGGACTGTTTTTTCAAAAGTATCAGCAGCCCTCAAAGTTAGATTTGAGCATACTTTTACATGGTTTTGCATGAGAACAGGTCTATTTAAGTCACATTTTTCCACATTTTACCTCTTCCCCTGCAGCAAGATTGTTAACAGCACTCCAGGCTATCTTTCCACATCATTTAGTTTATAATTATGGTGTTTGCATGACCAGTCTGAACAGTCTCTCTCCATCCTGACTTTGGCTGTGCGTCTCACAATGAGGGTGTGCTCCTGTTTGTGACCTCGTGTCATCTTTTCTTCTGGTTTCCTTTGAAAAGCCTTTTTATGGTTTTAAACTCCACTGAGACTGACTGGCCGAGCAGACCTGACACATTTCACGGGGACTCACGGTCCTGAAGAAAATGAATGAAAATCAAAGCGGAAACCAAAATCAGCCGCTTCAGATGTTGAAAACATGCGACAGCTGCAACCATGTCTGAGGCAGACATGACACACTGTTTACAACGCTTTGCCAGAATAATCCATGTACCACTTGAACCTTCTCACATTTTTTTCACATGACACCCACAAGCTTTAATGTAATTTGTTGAGATTTTACGTGATAGAGCAACACAATGTAATCCACGATTATATTGATAAATATTTTCCATATTTTACAAAAAACGTCTGAAACATGTGGCATGCATATTTATTTAGGTTCCCTATAGAAGCCCCTCCTGTTGCAATTGCTACCTACAGATTACTTCTATCTGCTAAATAGGACACTTCAAAGCATTTAGCAATATTGTATTTAGGTCTATCATCACATAGTCATGTATCACTTCCAAGTTGTGGACTACAGTGTGCTTGTTTATCACAAAGGGTGTGGCTGTGATGGAGGAAACACAAAAGGTTCAAGGTGACGGAACCGTAATTTTTCAACAACACTGTAATCAAAGGTTTGTAAAAGCAACCTGTGGTGAATCATGGACATGTGGGCCCACATTAGGTCTGACAAAAGTACTACGATACGCACAACTAGACTGTAAATTCACACATTATCAAGAACATAATCTCAATGATAGGGAGAATATTATGCTGTTTGATGTTCAACAGCAGAATTCATCAAGTTTTCATCCAATGTGTCTTCATGTCTGCTGACACAGCCTGTGATGCAAAAAGAAGGTTTTCTGGGATGCCGTCCACAGCAAAGTTTACTAAATCAAATCGATTTAACAGTTTTATTTATTTTTAGAAAATTTTTTTGTTTTGTGTTTTTTTCTTTTTGCAAGATTTGGGAGCTTTTTAGTTATGATGTACATACATAGAAAATGTAAGTCAAATGTTGACTCTATTGTAATACACCCACAGTTTTTAAAACCATAATGTCATTCAGTGTAAAAACATTTTGCAAAATTAGCAAATCCTAGACCATTGTGTAACTTTGTGTCCCCCTTCTTGCAGATGAGTCTGTTCTTTAGTGGCACAGAACAACCAGAACAGGGCCGTGAGTCAGACCTGTCCCACATGTGGACATCTGTCAGAGAGATTTTGCTCAAAGCAAAGTGCAGAATTTATTCAAATGAGCTGCAGCGCTCATTTGTGTTCATAAAAACAAAGCATATGCCTGAAGCTCTGAACCGTTTAGACTTCTGATAAGGGTTAACTCCTACGGTGTTTACTGTGGGCGTCTTTGAGTTTTGAATTAGACTTTTGGGGAGCGAGGGTGTAGGACAGAAAAAAGTTGAAGAGTTTTTTTTTATTTTCTTGCCTCTTTGCATGACTATGTTGATGGTTAAGAACTCTCTTGAACATGAATTATAAAAATCTAAAATAAGGTGCATGATAATTAATATTAAAAAGTATCCTGAAACTCACAATTGGTTTGGGGAGTTGATATTTCAGATATCACTCTTGTTTGTTCTGCTTTTAGTGGCTTGATTTTATTTTTTTTAAAAGTCACGTGATAGGTGGTCATTCCTGCTTACAGTGGTTTGTTTTGATGCATTTCACGGTTAACCCAAATTTGCTCTACTCATCAAAAACACACTTTTTCTAAAAGAAAACATTTAAAGAAACTCAGCAAAGTGTTTGCTGCTGTTGCCTCTGTAACGGCACTCGGTGTAATGTTGAGCTTTTGTGAAATCTCCTAATTAGTTCTGGATGAGACGCAGAGACGACGTGGATGCTACTGCAGAAACTGTGGAAAACAACGTGTCTTGCCAACGGACGTCACACACTACCACCAACATTCTCGGGCTTCACAGAGTTTGAAAGTTTACAATTTTCTTTTTAAGCGCAAACCACATCCTGTTTAAATCTTCCACCAAAGTTTCATCCTCTGCTTTGGGATGCGTGACTCACAGGGGTAAAGGTGCCGTTTAACCTGCTGTCATGAAGCAGTGCGGCGAATCGCTGCTCGGCTCCTCCTTCGGCTCACAAACCGACCTCAACGTGTGCATCTGTGCCTCCAGCTGTCAGCTTCCTGCTGTGGAAAGTATTCCATTACAAGCATGCTGGTTTCAGCAGTTCAGTTCATTATACAATCATTTATTCCTTTTTTCATTAGAAACAATTATTGTAAATTTCTGCTCAAGCTTCATGTGGAAAGACGACGATCATAATGGCTCCTGTTACGTTCTCTGAGCAGAAACAGAAGAACGATCAGCTCAACTTGTTCTTTTGTGAAGCTTTCAGATACTACAGGTAGATAATACAGGCAGAAATACCAGTAATGCAGAGCAATGATCCATAAAACAGATCAATTCTTGCATTGTACAGGCAGAGGTGGAGTTTAGCAAGGCGTTACCTAGGAAGTTGCCAAATTGAACACTTTTTTTTAAAAAAGAAAATGTTTTGAAAACACAATATTTTTGGGGCATTTTATGTCTTTGGAGTGAAGTTTCCTAATAATATATCCACTGTGAGGCATTTTAATTGATTTAATTCATTCGAAACTATTTATTAACAATTAGAACCTTTCCACCGGAGATGTTCCAGTTTTTAACTATGACTGATGCTGGAGCCAGTTCTGTAAAAGGACCGGTTTGCTTTTCCACCACTTGAGAGCCAAGACACAGCCACATCATTAAGTCATTATCAACAATTCATTTATTCATTGCTTAATTCTCCCCAGTGTTTTGTTCAGTGTTTTTGTCAAGGTTCGCAGTGGATGGAGAAAATTTATCACCAGAAATAATACCATTTATTTCAGGAGCTCTATTAATATCACCAACTCTGTTCAGAAATACGTCTCTACAATCAGTGCTGATTAGTTTAAATTATTAAAAACAGGAGCTGAGCACAGCTTTCAGAGCAAAATTCATTAACACCACGTAAAGATAAAAACCTGACAGAGTTAAACGGCCGAGTTGGACATCATTTCACTAATTGTAAGCTAAACTGCAGGAAAACAGGAGACAGTTATCTGATGTTATTGTGATGCTATTTCGACATTTGGTCTGGAAGCTTTTGATGTTTACATTTGATGGATTGAAAAACAAAAATAGCTCCAGAGTTTTAAACATCCTAACATTTTGATTGGCGTCTCGTCTGGCCCAGTGGCGAAGCTGATTACTCCTGAGGAACACAGAAGCTTCTGGTCCTTTTACTGGATATTTTATTCGGTTTTTCAATATTTTCCTCCAGTCAGTGTTTTTATCTAATGAAAAAAACACTGATGTGGATAAGAAAACCATATTTTGTCTTCCGCTACAGATTCTACTGGGGACGATTAATGTCAATTTATCATCGATACTGTAAAATGAAGCTGAATTTGTGTTGGTTTCTTGATATGTCTTACTTTCTGATGTTAGATTTAATTAAGTCATCCCTTTTGCAGGGATGCTTCAGGTTTACGCTTCTTTGTTGGAAAGCTGTCCTTTCTGCACTCTAAGAACTTTTTCTTCTGTTTGTCCACATTCCCTCTTGGCAAACGGTAACTCCAGATTGTCAGATGAAAGAAGTTAATAATTTCCTCCTTGCTGCATATTGTTTTCAACAAAGCTAATGGGCCGTTTGGGTCGACTGACACGTTAATTTCTAAGTATGTGATATCTTTAGATACACACTGCAACGTGCTGCCACCGGGACACGCAGGCTTTTATTACAAATCGTACAATTTTCCAGACATGTGCAAACAGTTGAAGCACCAAACAACTTAACAGTAACCATATGTTAGGTCATGTTTTCTGTCTGTCTTTTAAAAAAAAATAAAAAATTTAATCAGCCTCCATCACAGGCAACCTCAGCCTTCAAAATGCAATATATAAAGCTCTTGATATGTAAGACCTGCCTTTCCCTCTTTTTCCATGCACATCAGAGCCATGGTAGGGGAAAGTGATAAAATCACGAACTGGAAGGTTAACCTGACCTATACGGTTTTGGCTGCTTTTTAAAGACATTAACACGCCCAGTTAGCAGTAAAAATCAAAGCAAAACAAAAAACAAAAACAGGGAAATTAGAACAATCACTCTGGGTTTTGGAGGTTAAAGGCTTTAAACATGATAAAGTGCTTAAGCGCTTTATCATGGTAATTTAGAAAATTAGGACAAAGGGGAAGTAAAATATGAATCATTTCTTTTGCTATTTTGTTGCAAAGTGGAAGTATTTTTCAGCGTACAATCCCAACTTTCAAAGTTCACATCTGTTGACATCACTGCTCTTTTGAGCTGGTTCAGTTGCATTTTCCGTTTTTATTCTAATTATTTGCATGTTAAATTCCTTCTTCAATAGCATTTACTTGTATTCAGCAGCAAAATAGTGGAGTTATACATGAGGAATCTGTCTGAATTTTAAGAACATTGACAACAGTAAAACAAATGGAAGTGGTTTGTAAAAAGGACCAAGACTGACTGGAATAGTCCGATTTCATTCGGTTGTTACAAAAACCAAGTCACCTGATGATGTGTCTACAATTATGCGCTACTTTTGCCAAGTTATTTTCAGACAAAAGTACAAAGCATAACGAGCCCAGTGCAGAATAAACAACGGCCATCATTCCCATTGACATCAAGAGAAACACAAGAAAATGTACCAAGTTTTTGACTGTCGGAGAGAAGTTGTTTGTACAAAAGTGGCTGGAAGATCACCAGTTAAATATTCAAGCAACAAATATACACAGGCAAAAATCAGATGGAAATATTCAGACAAGTGATCTGATGATGATGGCCGTCATCCACAGCAGCATCAAATACGTCTCATCCAGACTCTTTGGCTCTGACGTGTTCCTCCATCCAGAGCGAACCCTTCACACCTGGAATATGTCAATGCAATATAACAAATACTTTGTTCTAAACAAAGCTTTGCAATAATATTTATAGCCATTGGACTAATAACCAATGACTTGGGCATCAGTGGACTCCAATGCATAAGGCTGAACAGCTCAGAATCTGTCTGAAAACATGAGAACCCCTTTCCACAGTCGGAGCCTCTTGCGATGTCACCAACCTTAATAAACTCAAAGCTTGATTGCCACTTATTTTAACTGCAGAGGAAATCTGCTTCTGTTATCAGTGTGTCTTTGTTAATCGATTAATATACGACACTAATATATAAACTAAATGTCTTCTCTTCTTTCTTTGCTTAATCTTGTTCTGTTGTGTTGTCTTTTTAGGGCTCAAAGGTGTCCTTGGTAATCAACTGCTCCATAAGCCTGTCCACTGGGTGTCTCCTAATCCTCATCATAGCTTTCCATTATAAGGACATCAGGGTGAGTTCCCCTCGTTTCCTCTCGCTGGTTGCTTTGTAAATGAATGTTCACTTTTTTAACGTTTGTTCCAAATGAGCTTGTTTTGTTTAAGATCCCTCATGACAATTGTTTTTAAGGAGCTTTTGGTCCACTGGTGATAGCCTCAACAGTGTTAAGCTGCACTTCTCCGCCGTATGAGTAAAAAGAGTCTGGATGGGAACACAACCCCGCACAGAGGAGCATTGCGACCCGGCTGTGATGTCGTTCCAGTCCACATGGCTTGCTGTCGCAGTTTGTTTAGTCAGTGTACATAAAGGGATTTGACTGAGGTTAAACTGAGAAAACATTTTAGTCTTTGTCCTTAAACAGTTGCAGCATGCTTGTTCAGGGGAGAACTTTCAAAGGCAAACGCTGCGTTTCCTTTTTGGACTGAGTTTGTTAGCAGCCGGCTGGGTTCGTATTCTTGCATGCATGTGCCTGATAAACACGAGACAAAGTGTGAGGAGGAGATTAGGGAGGGAAGGTTGAGGGTGGAGACGTAACCCTTTGAAATGCACAGCACCATTTCATTTGGAAAGCTTTAGTAAGGCTTATGCTAGTAGAACAAACTCTTTTAGAGACGTTACTGAGGACAAATCCAGAAATGTAGGCGTTAGTGAAGGTGAGGCAATAATTTAAAGAGGAAAATCATGAAACGCAACACAGAGCAAAATAAAATAAAGACGAAGAAAAGGGAGAGAACTGGAATCAGATATGAAGTAGGAGGCTGGATGTAATCTTATGACAGAGGAGAATAAAAATTAAACAAACCTCATTAGTCAAAAAGCAAAGAACCACAGCAGGACTGTGGTTAAGCGAAAGCAAAAGTTGAATTAAGATGAAGAAAAACCACAATCATAGCACAGCTGTGACGTCTTTCCCCCCCGCCATAAACACGTTATGATTGTGTGTTTCTCTTCTTATATTAAACATAAAAGCTCAGATGGATGTTTGTGATCCCTGAACGAACAACTTTTTTCCACTTTATAGATAAAATCATGGCAGCACATCGGATTCCGTTGCTACAAGTTCTACAACAAAATAGGCAAAATACTGTTTAAAAATACAATATTGGTTAAAAGTTTTAAATTACCCTCATTTGAAGTTATTTTGCTTCTTTTATGGTTGATTTTTCCTTTGTTTTTTCTAGTTTATTTTTTCTTTGCTACTGTAGTTCGTTTTTTCTTTGCTTTGCTGATACTTTTTACTGTATTTTGTTACTTTGTTATTCTGATTTTAGTTAGTTAGTTAGTTAGTTAGTTAGTTAATTAGTTAGTTAGTTAGTTAGTTAGTTAGTTAGTTAGTTAGTTAGTTAGTTAGTTAGTTAGTTAGTTAGTTAGTTAGTTAGTTAGTTAGTTAGTTAGTTAGTTAGTTTGCATTCTTTTTTCTGAAGCCCCTAAAGTCCATTTGGAAAAGTTTTTTGATAAAGAGACAGACAAAAGACTTGAGTTAGAAGGTTTTTTTTAAACTGAATGAATCATAATTTTACAGGAAAAACAAATTATTTTAAATATAGTTAGGGACTGATATTAAATGTATTAGGAAGCTGATAAAATCTAAAAAAATATATTATAAAAGACCTTCAGTAAGTGAGGAAGTTTGTATTATGACCGCTGTAAAAGACTATAAAAGATCCTGCCTGAAAGTGACAAAATACTTTAGACTTTGCATGTTATGCTGCAGACTTTTGCATGTTCTGCAAAAGTAAAACATTTTTATGAATTCCCAAGTGACCTTTTTTTATTTATAGGTCCTTAAATTTCTTCTAAAAATGCAAACCAATAATTTGCATGTTAGTTATTAGCAGCATTCTATAATGTAACATTACATTACACAGAGATCAGTAAGTTCATTGTATTGTTTCAGAAACACTAAAAACACTCATTTCTCTTAAATGACTGACTGCATGGCTGCTTGCAGGATCACCAGTAAATAGAGACTCTCACTAAGATCAAATATGAGCAAAACATCTGAAGTGTTGTTAATTTGTGTGATTTTCACCAGTTTCTTTTCTTCCTTCTAGCTGTTCATCATTGATCACAAGGAGGTGGACTGGAGAATAGCCATAACAAGCCACAGGGTTCTTGTCATCACCCTGGAGCTGTTGGTTTGTGTCATCCATCCAGTCGGCTCGTACTGGGAGGTGGACCTCTACGCCAACTCCTCCTCCTCCGCCGCTCCTCTCTGCATTTCCAGTCACCACGATAAGGCCCTGCTGGACATGGAGCTGCTGCTGTCCATGCTCATGTTCCTGCGCCTCTACCTGGTCCACAGAGCCATCCTGCTGCACAGCAAAGTGCTGCTGAGCGCCTCCTACAGGAGCATAGGCTCACTCAACAACATCAACTTCACCTTTCGCTTTGTTCTCAAGGTACTGATGAACAAACACCCGGCGCGAACGCTGCTGGTGTTTATCCTGCTTTTCTGGCTCACAGCGTCGTGGATGCTGACGCTGTGCGAGAGGTAAGAGAGATGAGTGTGTGTGTATGTGTGTGAGTAGATTTGTGAAAAAAAACAAAAGCATGGCTGTGTTTTGTTGCAGGAAATAAAACCGCAATGTAAACTTTATTCAGGTTTATTCTTATTCTTCTATGCATTTAAGAAACTTTTTCATTGATCAAAAGAAAGAACTGCCTCTTCCAACGCTAATGTTTTAACATGCAAATGATCTCTTCTTTATCAAGTTCTAAAATTATGCAAACCTAACCTCAAGCCTGCAAAACCACACACCATAGATTCTGCTATGATAAAAAGCCAAACTAGAAAGGTTTGCGATGAACTGAGATCACCTCAAAAAATCTGTTACTATCAAAATACATGTATAAATATCTATTATTTAAAGGGGGCAAAATTATTTTTGTTGCAAATGTTGAACTTTCCTACATTATGTTACATTACAAATATTCCTTATGCATTTTATTTGGATTCATGACAGACCAAGACGATGCAGTGCATAAATGTCACATAGAAGGAAAGTAATGCATGCTTTTAAAAAATCTTTTACAAATAAAAATGCCACCACTTTGTGTCGATAGTACAACACATAATAAGAGCAAAGTAAGATCATTTCTTGTTACATACTCACACATTCGGATGCAATTTCATGAGATGTAAAAGAAGTTTAAAGTGTTATAATATTTTTACTTGACTAATTCCTCATCTCCAGTCCATTACCAAAGTTAAGTTGTCAAATTCTTTTTCACTGCTGGAAATTGGAGCACCTGCAGATTTAAATGTCATATACTGACTTGCAACAACTCAGAATCTCAGGATCCCTGCTGCATGGCTGTTTGATGCACAGAACTTTATGGTTGCATCTTAGAGGAAATGCGTTGGTGATATTTGGCTGGAGATGAACCGACTCGGCTCGAGTCCAGCTGAGTACTTCACGATTGTTCTAAAGTATCTAATCTAAAGCAAATACTATGTCTGAAGAAGAGATCTCTCCTATGAAGTTTAAAGACAAATCATCCCAAAATTCAAAGCTGTTAGGTCTAGAGTTAAATATTTTAATTAATTCAATCGTATATAATATAATATAATACAATATATATAATATAATATAATAATATAATATAATATATATAATATAATATCATTTGTTTCTAGATTTCTACTTTGTGGTACTTAGTACTTAGTGAGTTAAAATAATATGTGGAACATTTCATAATGTTCTGTGTTTACCTGTATGGGATCACAGATTGGACTTGATTTTTAGATTTGACTTCATTTGAAAGACAAATTAAATTTTAATTAAACACAGTTTGCCATAGCAGTAGTTTGTAGAAAATGGTATCATCTTTGGTCACATAAATGAGCCAATGCAGTGAACTTCCGTGCCTTATTCATTATAATTAGTAATTTCGTTGTTGTTTTCTGTTCTGTTCTTCTAAGAATATTCTTTTTCTGTGTGAGTTAAAAACAAGTAATCCTCTGGCTGTCATGGTGTGAGGTTGTTTGTATATTTAAAGTTTAATGAGAGGTCTTACCCAGACCAATACTTGTTTTGCTTGTCCAAAAGTAACATTAGAGCTGAAAATAATAGGTGCTTTGACCTCTAAATCGTTTCATAATGAACCGCTTTGCCAAATGTTCCCCACACTTGCTGCTACCTGCCACTTACAGGGACAAACACAGTGTCATGCACACTTTTCCTTCAAATTTATGTGGACTTGAACATTTCCAAGCACATGACAACGCAGATTTTCCCCCCCTTCTCCTCTTTTCAAATTTGTCATTTGGATAGTAGTTATCAGATTGTTTGTAAATTGCCATACTACCTGTACCTAGATGATACCATCCAATAAATCCAGACAGAAAACATGCTTTTATACAGATAGTCCCAATTGCTGATGGTCAGTTAATCCTGTGGTAGAAACAGGGCATGTACTTAGTTTTTTCTTACCTATGGTATGGACAGTAACTTTCTTTTTCTCTCTGTTGCAATTATACTTTGCACTTTTCATAATTCTTAAGGTATTGTTCTTTACAATGTCTTACTAGTTTATGATGGTAATAGTTCCCTTCCTTCACTGATAAGAGAGTGTGATTAGTGAACCCTGCCTTTATTCAACATACAGGATTCTGTTTGCTCTAACATGAACACACACACACACACACAACCACAACACACAGAAAGTGATGGATTCCGATCGATTCTATTATTTTCCGATTAATTTCATTCTTGCAAATGTTCCTTAATGTTAGTCCAACTCAAACGGAGACAATAAACAGGATTATATTTTATATAGGCTTGTAAATTCTGAGCATTCTGTAAATATTCATCAGGTCTGTATTTTCGTTTGGTTCAAGATTGACTGAATAGTTTAACCTGTTTTACTGTTTTTTTTTAAAGTGCATCTCTTCTAAAGGTCTTAAACTTGTTTTTTTCTATTTTTCTTTATTTTATCAGAGAAATTGGTCAGCTGACAAATTCACAGAAGTCTACATGCATAAATTCTTATAGATCTATAAAACTCAGTTGATAGTTTTTATTTTTATTACATCCAAAATTACACGTTTCCTTGTGATGGAAGATTTTTTTTTTTAGAAATTTGCAGATTGTGACATGAAAAAGAAAACAACTCTGAAAATATGATTGGTGATTATTAGCAAAAATGATGATGATAGAAAACACATTTTAAGGCTAGCCCTCCATCTCATCTGTCAGTCACGCCTCCTCCTTTCTCCATCCTCTCATCTGCAGACGGTCCGAGTCGCTGACGACGGGCCAAATGGACACTGCCTTGTGGCTCATCGCCATCACCTTCCTCACTGTGGGCTACGGAGACGTTGCACCCAAGACCAGCTGTGGCAAGGGGGTGTGTCTCTTTACTGGTGTCATGGTAAATAGATTCATTTCTTCTTGAGATAATTTTTCCGTATGATAAATACATACGGAGGGGGCTTAAAGTGATTAAAACAAAACTGCAGTACTGTGGTTCTCGTCCGCTGGTTGTTATATTTGTTCCAGAAGAGCTAAAGTGATGCTTGACTTGATGGGCTTGAGATGTGGCGATGTCTTATCTTTGTTTCATTTCTCTGTTTATTAAAAATAAAACCACTTCCAGCTTCCGATTTGCGTTGATAACTAGCCTAATAGTTATCAATGTGCTGATTCAGTTGGTCATGATTCACTTCTCCAGCCATCTTTTGTCAACTTTCTTTGCTCTTGCATGAGCCCATTGAAAACAAAAAAAAACACCATACTGCCACACTGGTTAATCAAACCAGTGACATTTTGCTAATTTTATACTAATTTTCTAACATTTCAATTTTATGTTAAAATGTTAGGGATAAAAGTTCGATGGATCCAATTTAGTCAGCAATGCATTAGTAGTTGTGAAAGATCTGAGCGTGTTGTGTCAGAAGCTCGTTGAAAGTAGGATGTGTAAAAAGAGTTTAGCTGCTGTAACAAGTTTTTTTCTGAATGCTGAGAATAATGCAAGCAAAAACGTAAAGAGGGATTTTTTTATGAGATCTGTAAAAATATGAAAAGCTGAAATAAACAGAAGTAGTTGAAGGCTATGACTACATTTTAGAGCGTAATAGTGTTTCTCACTGAAAGTATGTGAAAGTATTAAGCTGTGAAAGTGTGCTCGGTTTTTTGCAGAATCTTTCTGAAATTATGGGATTTTCCATTCATTTCAAGGGGACTCAAGGTGACGACAAAAAGCTGAATATTACATAAACCATGGTAGATATCAATATCTAAAGACATAGCAGTGATGTCGTGAATGAACAGAACAGGGTTAAAGTTGAATGGTTGGAATAGCACCAGGTATGCAGAAGTAGTTAAGAGGTATGGAAAAAAGTGGAGGAACTTGAGGGTGAGAACGCCTGCAGTAGACTTTCACAAATAAAGAAAAACCTTCGTTTGAAGTGATTTTTCTCTGTAAAAGAACCATCCACAAGTAAGAACATCATTCTATTTTGTAACAAATATTCTCACAATTCCACTCTTTTAATTAGCTTTTGATGTACTTTTTTCACCATAACATTTATGTACTTACAGATTCTTTTTCCTAACGGTAGGCATTTCAAGCAAAGGGATTTTTTTTTCTAGCCACTATACGATTGGTAAGACAGATGACTGTGCCAAGGAGTATAATCACCTTATTCCTCTGAATTGTTTTGTTATGTAAGACACAAATAATTAATAGAGATTAAAATTAAAAAAATATGATTCCTTTATTGATTTCTTCATATGGCATTTATCAAGCTATACTCAGGTTAAATGTATTGCAAAGAATCTGCAACACAACCTGAAAAACAGCCTGGAAGGTCAAACCAATCATTCAGATGTATCCAATCATTGCACAGGCTGCTGTGCTGACCAGCTTTAGAAATGTACATTAAACCATTTTGGTAAGACTTTATTTGAAGGGGGGTGAATAAGACTGACATAACACTGTCATAAACATGACATAACTCCTGTCATGAACATCAGTAAGCCTTCATGAATTATGAATCAAGTTGTCACAACAAAGACATTTTGAATAATGTCAACTTTGTATTAAAAGTGTCATAATTTACCTAATGACGCTTTATGACAACAGTCATAAATATTCATGAAGGATTACTGATGCTCATGACAGGAGTTATGTCATGTTTATGAAAGTGTCAGACAGTCTTATTCACCCTCTTCAAATGAAGTGTTACCACAATTTCCTCTTTGAAAGGTTTTAACTCCATGTCCTCTTCACTTTTCACCTTGTAGCTTTTGTCTGGCATTAGCGTATAAAACTCTGCCATACTGCAACCTGCAAATGTGTTAAATTAATTAACATAATTAATGTGACAGTTTTGCAATATATATATGTATGTTTTACCTCCTCGTTCAGTTTTTGCAATAGATCCTTTCATCTGTTTTGCTGGGACTCAAACTAAATATTTTCTGCTTTGTTCCAGGTTTCTTAGATTTATTCTTCTCTGGTTTGTTTCACCCCTTCCTTGCTCCGTTACAGAACATTTCCCCCCTTTTTCTGTCTGATTTTTCCTATTTCATTTGGAATTGATCTTTGAATGTCTTTTTTTTGGCAGTAATATTTATTTTGTGCTTGGAAACCAGTTTTCTTGGATACATTTGGCTTCTGCCATGAATGCATTTGCTGCAGCAGCCTCCCAGCTGTAAGCTAGCTCACTGTGGAGGAGGACACCAAACATATGAAGTATTGTAGCTTTGCTCCACACATGGCCTACAGTTAGCTGTCTTTTTCTTATCCGAGGGAACAAATTAAAGGGTCGGAGTGAGAAATCTTAAAAAGCAATGCAGCTCGATTGTTTGTTGATACTATATGATCTTATTCTTAAACATTTTCACATTTTGTCATGTCACAGCCATAAATTGAAAGTATCTTAATAGGAGTTTACAATGAAAGAAGTATGATTTTGAAGTGAAAGTAAAATAATCTATGATTTTCAACATTTTACTCATAAAAACATGATTCGCTGGGAGAGTCAGTACTTTCTAGATGCACCATTTGCTTCTAATGTCAAAAATCTTTGCTTATCTGGTTGTAGAAGTCAAGCTCAGTCAGAGTTTTATATGTTTAACATCATATTTCCAAATCCTGCTATAAATGATCCATTATACTTAGGTCTGAATTTGACTGGACCATTCTAACACAAGAATATACTTTGATGTAAATCATTGGTTCTGGCTGCAAGTGGACTGTCGAACTTCTTCCCCAAGCTTGATGTCTTTTCTACGCCAGGTTTTCTTCCAGAATGACTTCGTATTTATCCTCATTCATCCTTCAGCAACTCTGACGAGCTTCCCTGTCCTCATTAATGGGAAGCATCCCCACATCATGATCTTTCGGTCATCATGTTTTGCAGTTAAGATTTTGTGTTCGAACTGATGTCACATGTTAGTTTGGTGCCACGCATAACAATTTATATGGAGACTGGAAGGTTTTTTGTTTTACTAACTTGAGCAGAGCAGCTTCTTCCATGATTGTTGTAATTAACAATCATGGAAGATTGTTAATTACAGTTTATACAATAGCAGGTATAAACTGCTATGTTTATTCCTGCTATTTTCCTGAAAAGGTCAGATTTATGACGTTTCCTAAAAGTAATCCTGTTAACAGATTCTTCCACTGGAACATGGCGGCTCCTCCAGAGTTATTAATCTTGACCTTCGCGTTGCTGACAGGAGATGTATGCTGTCTTGCCTATTTGGTTTACATGAGGATAACTTCGTAAGTTTGGGTTGTGCCACACATTTTCAGTTAGCAGATGGCGGGTTGAACAGCGCTCTGTGAGACCCTCAGTGGTTTGGATGTTGTTTTGTAGCCTAAATATGTTTAGATCAACTTTATCTCTTCCCTGTCTGTTGTGTTCCTTGGTCTGTGTGGAGATGTTTGTTCACTGATGTTCTCTAACAAACCTCTTAGTCATTAGCAGCTGGATTTATTCAAATCACACTGTGCACACCTGGATTCTGAAGGAGGGAGTTGCACTGGATCTGGGGTAGCAGAGTAGAGGGGGCTGACAGACTGTCCACACAAAACTTTTCAGGTTTTTATTTGTAAAATATTCCAAAAATCACTCATATATTTTCTTCCAAATCAGCCAAGGCTTTGTATTCTCTTGTATACCACATAAAATCCCAACTAACTTTGAAGACTGTGGCTGTAACTTGACAAAACGTGAAAAGGTTAAAGGGGTGGGATTAATGTGTTTTTTGTTTGTTTGTTTTTCTTTTATACAAAGAGAACCAAAGCCAATGTTCCTATGACAGCAGGTGTTCAGAAAGGTCAGGAACAAAGTTAAAGATTAAATACATATGTGTAATAAAACAAGAAGACGGTACAGCAAGACAAACATTAAGTCACTGACGATGGGGTGTGGCGGATTCTAAAAAAGCGACACACTTCTCTGCTACCCTGAATTCAAGTCAAACCAGATCAGAATCCCTGTGGTGGTTCTGGTTGTGTTTAGACACCTTTGTGACAGAGTGGAAAACAACCACTCTGTATCTCATATTTCTCCATCTGCCTTGTTTTATAAGTTTCCACTAAAAGAGAAAACTTTCCACCATATCCATTTTTACCAGCTTTATTGCATTTGGCACCACTACAGCAGGAGGGTGTGCAAACCTGTGCCCACAGTTAGAAAAAAAAAAATTTTCCGACTCCCAGCGGGAAAGTCCTGGGAGTTATAGGTAGTGATGCTCACACCTGTAATATGGCTGGAAGCTACTTTGCTCAGCACTCCTGCATAAGATCGGACTGCAGCTGTTTCCAGGGGTTGACAACTGTGTGTACAGTCCATCGCTGTGTGTAGACGGATCCCACGAAAGAGCCTCTACCTCTGGGGTTTTGCAAATGATGTAATGATGGATGTTTGGTGGCTGCTGAAGTAAAGAATAAACATCTTTCAAAACTCTGCCTGAACGTTTCTTATGATCATGCTTTGTCTGTCCTTCTTTCTCTCTCTCTCTCTCTCTCTCTCTCTCTCTCTCTCTCTGTTGCAAGCCAAAAAGCAGAACACCAGGTAAAAACTGGTTAACTCCTACTAACTATTGTGGACATGAGCTCAGTGCATTGCTGTGTGTCTCTGTTCTGTTTTACATCTTATTGTGTTGTGTTTGTGAATGGATTTTTGGAAAACTGCAGATCCTTGTCCAATGATAGCAAGTTATTCTCAGAGGAAACCACACAACTATGCAGTCTTTTGTTTACCTACAGAACTTCTCTTTTCATAAATGTAACTTGGTTTATTAGTAGTAACCATTAAGATACGAGGATCAACATCAACTTCAATGACTAGCTCATTTCCTTTGAGGGTAGCATCCCAAACGGTAAAGTTGGTAAAGTTACCATCATTTTAATGGCTTGGTGTTCTGACAAAATTAAATTATTAACTGAGGGTCTGCAGTGAAACCAGCGCTAAATGTTTCTGTTTACCTTTCTGGGTTTCAGGGTGTTGCCTGCACTGCTATGCTAGTGGCCATCGTCACCGAGAAGCTGGCGCTGAACAAAGGAGAGAAGCATGTGCACTTCTTCATGATGGACATCCAGATTTCTAAAAGGGTCGGTTTTAACTCTCCTTCGGCAAATGTGTTCAATACCTCAAAGACTGAGTGTAGTAAAGCAGCAGCAAAAGAAAGAAAACAAAACGCTGAGAGACAGCGGTGTTACTGCAGCAGTGGGAGGGCATAGCATTTTGTTGGAGCCCGAAGTGACACTGTAAATTATTATTAGGTTATTAAGAACAAAATGTTTCATGATCCTTAAAAACTTCCGCTTTTAAAAAAACCAAAATGTTCCACCTCGTAATCAATACATTACAAACATTTGGGCCCATGTTTTCTTTATCTCATAAATGCGGCTACTGATTGTTTTCAGTGGTCAGGACCGGTTCGGACTGTGATGTATTGTGTGAGTGTGTGTGAAGAAAATAAAGCTTCTTTCATTCACACATTCAGACATGTTTTTCTTTATTGTTATGCATCGTTTTATTCACAATCGTATGGTAATCTTAAAATTTTCCACTACGATAAATATATAAACATTTAAATAATATTGGAATACATTAAATACATTGATAAGGGATTTTTACATTTTTAAGCATTGTTTAATACATAATTAAGAAAGAAAATGTGAGTCATAATTTAAAGATTGAATTAATTTCATGTTAATTTCACCCCTATTCATAATTTTCAAAGTTAATTTAATGAAAGTAGCAGGTTCCCCTTTCCACATTTCTTAAAACCAAGAATTATTGTTTTTCTTCTTCTGTTCATCATTTAATCTACCGTTTCTTTATCTTCCCAATGAGGAGAAGATATGTAACCTGCCCAAAACTTATGCATCCAAAACTTGTGGGATAATGCACTAAAAGGAACATTGTGTCTTTTTAGTTGTTGTCAGCATCATGGGAATATTGTGTTTTAATGCTACTGTAAATCCAGATAAGTTTGTCCTGAACTTTTTCATTTACAAGGCAATGATTTTAGCAAGAAAAGACTGATTCAGTTAAAGCACAAACACATCTGTTCATTTGATAGGAATTGATTCAGTCGCCAAAAAATTTACGAAAATCCTCCAACAACTCTTAATCTACAAAACTGCTCTGAAATACAAAATGTGTTTAAATAATTTTGACCAAAGGTATTGGTTCTTTAAAAACTATAAAACTATATATATATATATATATATATATATATATATATATATATATATTTATATAAAAAATACAAGACCCCTAAAATGATCCTGCACCCATTATGATAATTTTACACTAATATATTAAAGTTTCGGGAAGTATGCGTCATCATTCTGTTGCTGATTTTGCTTTTGTAACTTTTCTATTCAATAATTGATACACGCATGAGAACAGGACAGTGTGAGGGGGGATAAGGGAGGAAGATGAGGCCTGCCAAGTTCTTTAGAGCTCTTTCAAGGCGTCAAACAGAGGAAATAATCTTATCTCTGACAGGAAAGAAGCTTCAGTCAGTTCAAATCGGAGAAGGACGGACAGGAAACTTAGCTTGCTCTGGTGTTTCTGTTAAACATGGCCTGCAGACGAATTTGAAAAGTGGAAGCCTGTACTTTAAATTGTTGCTTGGTTAGAAATCAGTTTTAATTCAAACAGACTGATTTAAGACCCCAAGAAAATGCAGATTTATGACATCATAGTGTTAGCGTCTGCTGAGGTTTTCTAAGGAGAGCTATTTCTCCTCACCACATGCAGTAGCGGCACTGTTTGGAGACTAGAACCATTTCCTCTCCTCTCGTGGCTGCATCCTGTCTCTAGGTGCATCTCTGTGCGTGCGCATGCATCCTTCAGAGTTATCACTAAAGGGAACAAGGGAAGACATCCGGATGCGGACACCGACAGGCTATATTAATAACCACTGCAGCAGGGCCGGAGTGACATCACAACGGGGCAGTTGTAGCGATTTGTGCCGGAAAACAAGCTGGACGCAAATAGAATCACAGGCCGTTGAGTCTTGTGACATTAAGAAGTTTAAGTTATGGTTCTGAAATGTCCCCCAAAGAGAGAAAGTGTGAAACAGGAAAGACTACCTGAATTTAATCAGCTGCATTAGATGCTTTTATGTCCTTTCTAAAACATATGAGGAAACTGCTTAGCGTATTGGCCAACAGAATGTTTTGTAAAAGTCATAATAGAACTGCATGGTGTTGACATTTTGTGAAATATACTGTAACAAAGTAGTGCTTAGTGGGGATATAGATGGAAAATTATTCATGGTTTTCATATACTCTACAGATAAGGGAGAGTATTAAATAGAGGAGCTGCTAAATGGTAGCTTTGATGGAGCTACAGAAACCCAAAGCTCAGAATCTGTTGACGTTAATGGATGAAGGTAACTACATCCTGAGGCTGCAAAAGACTCGGGACAAAGTTTTAGTCCGCAAGTGTTGGTGTCCTACAACTTTTAGGTGTGGCCCTGTTCTCACAAAACTGAGTCAAACAGTTTTCTTCCTCATTAGGTGGGGATTTTCTGCAAGGTCCTATGACATCATAGTGTTAGCATCTGCTTAGGCTTTCTAAGGAGAGCTATTTCTCCTCACCACATGCAGTAGCGGCACTGTTTGGAGACTAGAACTAATTATATGACTTAGGTGTGTTAAAGCCATAAGGCTACAGAGCACTGACTGTTGGGGACTGAAGACCTTCTTGTGTGGATGAAATCATATTCATGAATTAAGTAGCTTAGATCCAAATCCAGTCTGAACGTTTGGTAAGATCTGAAAATTGCTTCTGTGTTGTAGCTTCTCACTGAGCTTGAACTACTTTGCGAAGTGCAGAGGGGAAAGAAAATAACTTTCTAGTGAACATATACATACTTTTTTAATTAAACAAATGGGAAACTGTTCACAATTATGCACTACATTGTGTTGGTCCCACTGAATATATTGAGGTTTGTGATCGACTCTTGCAAATGTGAGACAGTTAAAGTGGTTTAAATGTGTTGTGCAACATGTTAAAGATGGACTGATGTTATCTTGGCAGTCTTATCATTTCTTCTCTGCGTTCTAATACAGATCCGACATGCCGCCGCTAATGTTCTGAGAGAATGCTGGCTGCTGCACCGTGCTAACCCCGCGAAGGGCAGCCGGGACGAGCATCGACGACACCAGCGATGTCTTCTGGAAGCCATCAGAGTGTGAGTGTGTTTAAACCTGGGCAGGGGCTGCAGGATGGTGGCATTTGTATGCCTTGCAGTGTGTACTTTATGGACCATTAATTTTGTGTCATTAGCCATTGCAGTCCGCAACTGCAATGGCTAATTTAGATTACCAATGAGATTGACTTGCAAGTCTGGTGTTAGCGGGACATGTGTGAACAGGAACACACTCTTCTTTTGTGCCCAAGTCAAAGTTCCTGCTAGCAAGTGACCAATTAAAATCATCCCTAAAGATCCACTAATCAATAACACGCTGAACACAAGTAGCTGTGTTGAGACGACTTCAAAGTTTTGTATTTCTTGTAAATATGGAATCCCCGAACTCCAAGAACAAGTGGATTGCACAAGCCAGGAAGTTCAGAAGTGTGATTTATTCTGTCAACAGGAATACATGTGTGAGGGTGCTCTGCGTTAGCCTGTATGGAAGGGCCTGTGCTTCCTGTTTCAAACTGGGCTGAACCATTACAAATAAACACCCTGTGGAAAGTATGAGAGCGGGAGGAACCTCCACACCTCGGGAATTACTGTCTACTGTAATGAGACTCCATCACCTCATTATGTTCTCGGCCGCCAAGCACCGATCGCAATATTGGTTTCCATAAATCTGTTTTCTTTGTACTTCTGCTTTCGTCCATCTGTGGAGCTAAATTTATCCGTTTTCCGCCCCTGGCAATGTTTTACAGCTGTTTAACAAACTCAGCATGACCCTCTCCGCGCTGATTAGTGGAATACTCGTCAGCATATTCTTTTCCCAAACCTGGACCGTCTTGTGCCAGGACTGGTATATTTGTCCAAAATTGGGACGCTGTGTCTTTAGATGAGCAATCTAATCGCTAACTGGAGCTTTTAGACCCAAAACATGATAAAATTGGCTTTAGATAAGGACTTTGAATCCAAAAGAATTGTTTTTGTTCCATAGAAATGACTAATTTGATCCACTTCTGTCTCTATGTGCAGCTCATGGAATCATAAAATACAAAGGTGTTTATGTTTCAAATACCTCTACATGACTGATGTCTAACAAACATGCTTTTTATTATTATTATTCCTCTACAGATTTCGACATTTACGCCTCAAACAAAGAAAACTGAGAGACTATGTCAGTGAGATGGTGGACCTCCCAAAGGTAAACACCACCTGGAACATTCAGTAACTGTTTCACATCAAAGATATAAGAAACTACTTTTCATTAATTCTAACCAGGGTTCAGATGCTTTTTGGGAAAATTATCTAAAACAGAGAAACACTAATGTACAGTTTTATACAGTGCATTTGATTGAGTTACATGGAAAATAAGCTGAGGGTTAAACAGCCCACAAGTATGGAAACTTGTAATTCAGTCTGCAGCTGACTGTTTAGCTCTATGGAAGATATTCAGTGAAATCAGTTTACTGTATTCTTTACTCACTGAAATCTGCTTAACATTATTCATTCAAAGTACAGAACCAGAGGAAAATACTAAAACAACCTCTACAATGAGGCACCGAAAGAAAACATTACAACCTGACTGCAAAAATAAGTAGGTGGATCTCATTAAATTAAAATTTAATTGAAAGGGTGTTTCAGTAATTCAGTTTAAAAAAACCCCATTAAAACACAGACACATTGCACGCAAAGTTATATTGCAAGCATATTTTTGTGTTGTGTTCTTGAAATTCTGCTTCCGGAAAGAATATTGTGTAAGATCAAAGAAAAAAAAGGTTTTTAATACAGAAATATCAGCTTACTGAAATGTCTGAATGTACTTTGTGGACCTAGTATTTAGCTGAGGCTCATTTTGTATGAATTATTGCATCAGTGCAGCTTCACAGGAAGGAGACCAGTCTGTAGCTCAGCTGAGGTGTTAAGGAAGTCCAGGTTGTGATAGCAACCTGGACCTCAGCTCATCAGCATTGTTGAATCTGATGTTTCTTCCTTGTGGTGTGTGTGGGTGCTTTTCAGTCAAGCACTGTGATACGGTGGTAATTTAACCAGCTATCGGTACTTTTGGCAGAGTGGGTATGTGCCAGGTCCCACTGGAAGTTAGCATATCCATAAAACTTGTCAGCAGGGGGACGCATGAAGCACTCCGGTCCATGTCTTGGATACGTCTGTGTGGTGGCTGTCTGTCACCACTCCAGTCACATTGCAAAACATTCTTTGTTTCTCCCAAACTCTTAAATGGACTTTGCTACACAATTATTTTAAGGCTGCAGTTATCTCTGCTTCTTTTGCACCCTTTTGTCCTAAACTTCTTCCTTCCACTGAACTATTTATCGACATGCTTGGATAAAACTCTCTGCAAGTATCAAGCTCCTTTAACAGTGATTTTTCATAGCTTACTTTCCTTCTGAAGGACTCAGTGTCTGTCTGCTGGACAATTGCCAAGTCAGCTAAAACATTTCGGTAATATCAACAATTCTAATAAATTTAATTTTAGGTTTTTGATCTAGCTTTAAGCTAGAACGATCAACATGAACAGAAGTAAAAACAGAAAATTAATTAAATTCATCCTTCTCCCCCGCACCCATTAAAATTCTACATACTTCCTTAGGTCAACATGACATTTTTGTAAATATATTTAAAATTCTAAGCTCAGAAATCACACTCATTTAATACTTTTGCAGCATTTACATTCTCTTGTCTTCTTGTATATGATGCCTCAGGTTTAGCTCTTACAAATAACAAGATTTGAAAAAAATAAACAACTAAAGTCTGGTGTTTATGCCAGAGTTACAATTTTGTCTAATCAGAAGGTTTTATCTCATGGCCTGATAATCCTTCACGTATTTTTAAAAACTCCAGCTGGACAGCCATGTGCCGTTTATGAAGGAGTTGCATATGTCTGGACGCTCTACCGGGACTGACTGGTGGATTGCTTTTTGGTCATTAAAACATGAAACCAGCTAGTTAATATCTATGGCAGGTGGGAGATTGTGGTGGAGAAAAAGTTAGCATTTCCTTAAAGGTTGTCATAGTTGCTTGTGAAACTTATCTTCCCTCCACTCAGCTTTCTATGAACCTCTGTATACGGCCGCCTTCTTTAGCAGTGGTCATTTGTCACTGGATCTATTTGCAACTCTCAAGCCATTAGTCTTCCCACTGAGTTTGTCATAGTTTGATCATTGCTTACATGACTCATTCATCAATAAACACGTGGATGCTCTCATTTTGGAATAGCAAAATGTGGAGAGAGTGAAGCACTGAAGTTTTATATTACAATATTGTTCCTTTTGTCTTATTTAAAAAACAAATATGTGCATTTGCTTTGTACACTGGTCTCCATCAGATGCAGATGATCATGTGTGACCTCAGCGCCAACTGGAACAACTCCTATCGAGAGCTGGAGCAGAGGATCCTCTTCATGGAGCAGAAGCTGGACGAGCTGACTCGCTGCTTCCAGCAGACCTCAGAGCTGCTATTTGAGGTCCTACGTCACCGAAACCCTGAGATCAGGTAAACAGCACTTACAGCAGTAGCTTGTGATGATGCTGCTGCACAGATCTGCTGATACACAGACGGCAGGATGTGGTAGCCGAGCTGAAGTGAAATGTTCCAGCTTTGGTAGAAAGTAGGTTTTTTTCACAGTATTTCCTCCTTTTGCAGGTGACATGGCTGCAAGAACTTTTTCCCCCCCACATGTCGGTATCTGCAGCATTTCTGCCTGCAGCGCCTTCAAATCCTGGCTGGACAGAGCTGCTGGAGAACTGCTTCAGCAAACATCTCATCCACTGGCTCGGCGTTGGACATGTCGCTCAGCGGCTCATTCTGTAAAGTTACAGATGATTTGCATCTTCAGAAAGTGGGACTGTTTTTTTTGGGAAGTCTGCTGTGCTGTGTGGCAAATGTATTTGTGACCCTGCACAAAGAACTGATCTAAATGAACTGTAGATTACAATGTATCATCAAAGTTTGTCTAAACTGACTTTTTTATGAATAATTATTACTACATTATTCCTGTGGAATTTGAGATATTTTTAGTTCTATTTTATTATTTTGTGGTAATTTCTGTATAATTCTCTCTAGGTTTTAGGAAAACCTCAAATTGCTTTTTTCTTTTTTGTTGTTTACTGGTTATTTCAGTTTTTTTTTTAAAACATTTAAATTTTGACATAATTTCTAACGTGCTATGTTCTTATTATTTTTTCCTTGCTCCGGTGATCCAGAGCCATTGCTCTATAACAGAGGTGCCCAAAGTCGGTCCTGGAGGGCCAGCATCCTGCATGTTTTAGTTCTCTCCCTGGTGGTAGTAACAACCTTCTCAGCAAGTCAATGTTCTACTTAGGTCTCTAATGAGAGCATCATTTCATCCAGGTGCATTAAACCAGGGAGAGAACTAAAACGTGTAGGATGCCGGCCCTCCAGGACCGACTTTGGGCACCCTGCTCTAAAATATACATTCCAGAACACAAAATGCAAGATTAATCACCAAGACTTAGGAGAAAATATTTATTATTTTTGAGATAAATCAGTAGGAACATTTAATACCAATATCTGATGAGAAGCTTGGCTTAAAACTGCCTGAGTAACTCGATGGCTCCATCTAGTGGTCAAGTGTTAACTAAGCAACGTGTTCATTCCTGTTGAACTTCAAAATAACGAATCCAGGTCAATTTGTTCCTTCCTCAACTTGTCCAAATGTTTTTCCTAAAAGCTTTTACCTAACAAAAACTTGAGTTGGGAGGCTTATTATGTTTCTAACAATTTTGAAACAACAAAGTACAAGAGTTTCCTTATAATACAGCAGTTCATTGTTATTTCGCTGCTTTCTTGTCATATGGACAAAATTAAATCATTTCTCTTTCAAAACCTACAAATCAGATGTATGAAGTCTGGACTGATTTATCCTATGTTAAATAAAGATTTTCTAGACTGTACTTTTTTTAAGTCATTGTAGAGATCGTTATGATTTGCTATTTCACTTGACAAGTTATCCAATATTGCAACGACCTGAAAAAAATTCTACTTATACAAAACAAAAACAATTATCAACCTGCTTTTCTTCAGTACTAATTCTTACTAAAGGATAAACTGGATGTGTTATTGAAATACTTAAATAACAAAAAATTTTAAAAAGTTACCAAGTTGTTTTGCTGGGGAACTTAATTTAACTCTGTTTACTTTTAACTATTTGGATGGGAAGAAAAGTGAATAAAACGTATGCTGCATCTTTCCTCGTGCATAAATGCGTTAAACAAGTGTAAATATTAGACAAAGATAACAAAAGAAAGCGAAACCGTGGGGTTTATAGAGAATGTTTATTATGGACAGGAAACAAATCCAAACCTACGTGGCATCGTGTTGGAAAGAGCCAGAACAGTAGAAAAATCAGGTTCCTATTTTAATTTCTGTAGCCTGAAGATTTTATATCCTAAATTTGTAGAAACAAATGAACATAAACTAATTTAGCATTTTCAATTGAAAATCAAATAGACAACTGTTATTTTTATTCAAGATCTTTGCATCTTCAATTGGAAGATCAAAAATGCTATAGGTTTTTGGTTTTTCATCACTGGTTTCTAAATAAACCAAAACATGCACAGACCTTGCACTTCTTCAAAGGTTCTTCCTTTTAGTTCTGTTTTTAAGTTGGTGCCATATGTAGGCCGACGGCCTTAAAAACACCAGTCCACAGTCACACATCAAGGGCATCCTGCACTTTTTATTCTCACTTTCTTTCACTGTCCGTGCACGTTGATTCCCTCTCCATGGTTTACCGTTTATGTGGCGCGTTAGAAGCTTTGCTCCGGAGAAGGTGTCACCGCAGCCGACGCAGATGTAGCTCAAGGCCTCGGCGTGCTGAACCAGTGTCGCAGGAGGTGCAGCTGGTGCCTGAACGCGCGGCCACACTGGCAGAGGTAGGAGCGCTGGCCTCGATGGAGGTAGCGGTGGCTGATGGCGAAGGAAGGTTGTCGGAAGACGGCACCACACTGCCTGCAGCGGCAGGGCGCTTTAGAGCGCCATCCTGTGTTCATCCGCTTCATCAGAGCCCACTGTTGGCTCTCGTTCTCAAACAGGGCTAGAATGGAGAGCGTTGAAGAAGGTACTGCCTCGGAGCCCTGAGCGTCTGGAGTCGGGGTGGCGGGATCTACATGAGCCTGACCAACACATAGATTCCTCTTAGCAGCCTGGGTTTGGACACTCGTGGCTCCTGCCAACAAAGATGAATCAGCAACGATGTACTGTTTGGTGCTGATTTCAGATGAGTGAACGTTGGTCAGATGGATTGACAAAGCTTTATCAGATGAGAAGAAGGATTTGCATATTTTGCATGCTTTCGGCATCGACTCGGAGCAGAAGAGCACCAAAGTGGATTTGACTCCCCTGGGACATGGGTGGCGGCTGAATGAGTTCTTGGTGGGGAGAACCTGTCCACAACTGTGACACAAATACAGAGGCATGTGATGTTCCTGCAGAGCGTCCTCAGTAAAAAAGTAGTGCTTGCACAAAACACACTGAAACTTGTCCTTCACCCCACGGCAGTAAAGCAAATGGCGCTTCACCGACCTGAAAGGTCCCCGACCGCACTTGCTGCAGGTTTCTCCATTTTTTATGGGGGGAGGTAGAGCAGTTTCCTCAGAATCAGAGTTTTCAGAGGTTTCACAAGAATCGGACGTCTTCTCATCAGAGTCACTTATTGTGACAGTCCCCTCATCATCTTCACCGACTTCGTGTTCCATAGTGTATTCAGATGCCTTGGGATACATCTCCAACATTTAATAAGTACTTAAGATTAGATAGTGAGCAACAGCAATCAGATTTTGTACTTTGTTGCACAATGATATGACTAGAAAGGCTCGACCATAAGAGAACACAATTTAGAAATGAGGAAAAGGCTGTAGTGTGGCCCCAAAGTTTTCAGTAGGTAGAAAAAGACCGATGGGGCAACAGTCATACGGCTGCATTATCCAGTGGCATGGTGTGAGCCTTCAAGCAATGAAAACATTTCTCCAGATCTGGCAGAGGCTTTGGATTTGGCAGTTCTGAAAGTGCAACATCAAGCTGCAGAGTTGTTTAGCCGCTTGCCAAACATTTGGTGTCTGAGTGTTCACGATTCACCTGTGATTATGCTCATCAGCGGCATTAGACACACGGAGCTGCCCAGGGCAGCCTGTGGCTCCCTGGAAATTAAGTAGAGAAGGTTTCATCAGTGTTAATTAGAATTTAGACATGTCTAACATACATATGTGTACCTCAAAAATTACATAACGGAAAAATTATCTTATCCAAGTAATACAATTTTTAAAAATATATATACAGATTTATTGCACACAGAACAATATATTTCCATTATTTCTGTTAATTTCAATGAAGTGAAATTAAAACCCAAATTTATTTTTTTAAATGTGCAAAACACTACAGAAGAGTGATATTATGACAATCTCTTAACAACTTTGTGTAAGACCTCCAGCCACCTGCCGCTGATGGCCTTGGGAAGTATGGTATAGTTATGGTATAGTTATTGCTAAAGAGTCTGACTATTCACAGTGTGCCGTATCCAAGCACAAGCCAGTCAAAATAACAAATTTTGCTGGACAAGAAATCGTCCCAGGAGTTATTGCAACAAACGATAAAATAGTTGTTTTGAGACCATTTTCAAGTAATATGATGGCAATGGCATAATAATGGAAAAAGTAATTTGCAAAGATCAATAAACCTAAAATTGTAATAAACATTTAACACTAAAAGTGGTGGACATTTTAAATATCCAAAATAAATAATCAAAACAATGGAAACAACAAATAACATCAATGTTAAAAGTTTTGTAAACAAAATGATGATGATTTAGGGGCAATGCCATCTGTGGATCTTAGTTCATTGTGTCTTCCAAAGTCCTTTCAGCCATCTACAAGAAAAATGCTGATTTTGCTACAAAATGCTGCAAGATGCTGATTTTATTTCCCAACAGTACCTGCCTACACCCCTAAAAGTAACAATTATTTAAAAACCAGGGAATTATAATACATGATTGGCTACCAAACTTACCTAAACTTGGAGCCATTATTTGGAGGAAGGTGAAAGTTAAGTGCTGCTATTAAAGTAACCTGAAAAGCCATGCTATATTGATGCAGTAACTACTATAAAAGAGGCCATAACAAGTATTATTTAATAATAAAATATATCTTTTTCAATAAATGTATTATTGGTCTTACATATTTATACTTTTCTTTATTTTGCTATATAGCATTTGAACACGTCTCACTCTCGCGTTTTTAATATGGAATACCTAAGAGTACATTCTCACCATTGTGAATCTAATTTTATTCTCTTATAAGGAACAGTTTTGTTCATGTCCAAGCTAAGTTTGGTTTAAAAAGTTACCATTAACGAGTTAACTTTTCATATGTGTGTAGCTTTACCGCGTGGTTAGCGTCTACTTAATACAGATTTTTCACACTTTCTGTCCATATGCTTTTAAAGTGATACACCTTCGCTCCTAAGAATCTGATATCTGGTGTCTATCAATTTACAAATTATTAAAATAATCCTAAAAAGACCAACACGTACAATGTCAGCACTAATTGTCGATAATTTTCTCTCAACGACGTGTAAATACTGAACCGAATGTTAAAAAGTATTTCTATTTACATCAATGTTGCTAGGTAAATCCGCAGTATATCTAACTACCTGCACAGGTACGGTGTACTTACCAACGGTTTTCTCTTAGTCAAGGGTGAGCACAGAAAATATCATTCCTCACATGTGGTAGGTTTCAATAACAAACATTTCACACTTTCAAAAAGACATTTTTGGCGTGCGTCAGAGGCTGTGGTTTAAGTAATACTTTAAGTATTGAACTTAACATCAAAATAGATAATAAATATATATTTAAAAAAAAAACTCAGAAATTTTTAAACTGGGGGGAAATTTCTTGATGGCGTCCGAGAACATACTGGTTCCACCCACATCCTGTTTAGACCGGAAGAGGAGAGCATACAATTATCACAATGCATAATTATGTTCAGAAATCTAACTTGATAATGCATTCGACCGCCATTAAAATGTACGGTTTTGTCATATGACTTTAATATGTTTTAATGTATTTTTGTACTTACCTAGTGAGTAAATTATTGGAGAACACTGATAATACATCCAAACAAAACCGATGTATCGCGACTCATAGTGAGCGGAACTAATTACAAAATGCACATTTTAGTACGAGCTTGTTTTATAGACGGAAAAGGCTGTTTGTTTAATTGCAAAGCGATTTGCACGCGAGCGGAGTTATATGGTTCTTAACTATTACCGCCCCTGCGTACTGTCACGGTGAGCATCAGATTGATAAACGAGCATACCACCCGGAAGTGCTAGCTACATTTGTTTACAAGTGGGCTATACAGATCGACATTGCTCGAAACTATTTAGTAATTTGTTTAACTGATTTCCTACCGTTAGATTTGACAGCTGCTAATATGTCAGAGTCCGGTCACAGCCAGCCCGGGATGTACGGACAAGGGAGGAGACGGAGGCGACGTCGGGGAGAGAGAGATGGACCCCCTGGACAAAATCTGTCTGGTCCTAGCCGCGATCGGGAATACCAGCCGAGAGAACGAAGGGTAATACCAACACACACTTTAAAGTAGGAACCACGTCCTGTTTATAAGATAAACTGTTAACATATGTGTGTGTGCAAATTTGTGGTTAGGATGGAAGTGAAGATCCACCAGGCCCCGTCATCCAAAAAACACCCATTATTCTTGCAAAGCCTCCAAGTGAAAGGGTAGGTCAGTTTGTTTTTTTATTTAGCTGCTTGTTAGAAAAGCCTTGTGTCTATGACAAGGCTATTAGGGTTTCTTACACTAATACCACGTGATCATTTCTTATAACGTTTTTGCTTTGGGGTATTTTTCTAAGGCCAAACCATCACAGAATGCACCTGTTAGTGGAGCGCCACTCCTGGAAAAGCCCATAATGCTAATGAAAGCCAGGGATGATGGAGGGAAGCCAGGGACACCTCCTGAGGCAGCAGCTCAGTCCTCTGGTCCTGGACCTTCCAAGGTAGAAAGGGAAGGTCAGAGACCCACACAACCTGTTTATCAGATCCAAAACCGAGGAATGGGGGCTTCTGCATCTGGCAGTGCTGTGGACCGTAAGTCAATATAGCTTTAAAACCTTCTTTTCTTTTTCAGTGGTGTTTAAAATCCCTATAATTTATTTTATCTCCAAAAAAAAAGGCCTTCACTCTACAGAAAGTGAGGAAAACAGAATACAAAGCTATTAAACTAGCAGTGTCTGTATATTTATTGTATGAACTTAGGAAAAAAATGTTTCAAGATTTTCTTTTTCTTGTAAACTGATATTTAGTTGCATAACTACTTTTTTAGAGTACTCACCAACAACTATAGACTTTGATCACCACGGACCTGGTTATTTGTTGAGGCCTCCCTTTTGGCTGGCATTCAATCTATTTAAATGGTAGTTTTTCCGATTTGCAGTTTAAAATATTTGACACCTGATTTACTGAGCATTTCAGAGAGCCTTGCACCGTAAACAAATTTTCAGCCTCCAACCTCAATGGCTGAACTCCAAATTGCTCTTCATTTGAATTGAGTCCTTTCATTGAAACAATCAGAAGGATGCTTGTCACAGCTATTGACAAGAAGTTGTAACAATGGCTTCCTATTACTCTACTACACCTTCTAGTTATGTATTTATTGTCATTGTTGTATGAATATAATCTAAAACTAAACTCAGCTGAATGTTGTGTAATATAAAGGACAATTACTTTTTTGTTTGTGATTTTCAGCCATGGTCGGTCAGTCTAAACTCCTTCATCCAGAGAAAATGAAGCACAGTATTAAGCTGGTGGATGATCAGATGAATTGGTGTGACAGTGCCATGGAGGTGAGTGATGTTTTTTTTACTACATTTAACTAATCAACACGTAGTGGGTTAATGAAAAGGTTTGATTTAAAGTGTACAGAATGAACTGAGAGAAAGTTGTGTTTTGTTGTAATGTGCTGCAGTATCTGAGGGACCAGACAGACATGTTGGTGGTGGGAGTCATTGGCCTACAGGGAACTGGGAAATCAACCATTATGTCACTGCTATCTGCCAACACACCAGAGGAAGATCAAAGGTAAGCTTGGTGTTAGCATCTAGTATAAGACAAACCTTACATGGTCTCAATTCCATTCATTTGATGAAATTTAACTTATCAAATGAATGAATCATTTAACTTATACTTTCATATAAGTTAAATGATAGTTGTAGAGGGAACTCCACCTCCGTTAGATGCATAATGATTAAAGTTTTACTCTTGATTTTAATTCTGGATCATCATTAACTGTATATATGTTTAACTCTATTTTTGTCACTTTGTACAGTGTAGCTCTAGATTAATAGTGAGTTTAAGTACTCATGCTTGTGTGTAAAACGTCTGGTGCAATGCATTTTGAAAAAATTGAATCTGCATTGTGGAATCTCAGTTTATCTCAACTGATATGCAAGACTAACACTAGACTCTTTTCTCAACACCATCTCAGCATATAAGACTGTGAAATATGTATTGTTTAAGACATATAAGAATCTTAGTTTTTGTTAAACTCTCCTGAAATTAGTTTTCCCACAAACTAAGTCTAAAGCATCAAAAATGAATATTTAATGTGGCAGGTTTAAAACTATGACTGTTCATAAGCAGAAATATTTCCAATATTTCCAACCAAAAAAAAAAAATCTGTGTTTTTGTAACAAAGGTAAAAGTGTAACAACCTTTTTTTCAGCTCGCTGCTAGACAGCAGTAGGTGGACGGTGGCAAGAACTACATTGACCTAATGATGCACTTTGACATACAATATCTGTAGTCGATGTGTTCCAAGTCTGCAAATAAATATATTTTATATAAATACAATCTCCCTTCTACGTATTACATAAAAATAGTTGCTGGTGGAATAATATTTTCTTCTGTGCAGGAGTTATGTCTTTAGACCCCAGAGTCAAGAAATTAAGGAAAGGGGAGGCAATCAGAGCACAGGTATAGATTTCTTCATCACTCAGGAGAGAGTCATCTTTTTGGATACACAAGTAAGATGTTTGCGCGCACTCTTATTGAGGATTCAGAAGAACTGAGTGGGAGCTTTATTTTTTGTAAATGCATCTCTTCTTTTTTTTGTTTTTTAGCCTATTCTCAGCCCGTTTATACTTGACCACGTTATCAACAACGACAGAAAGCTGCCCCCAGAGTACAACCTTCCTCACACATATGTGGAAATGCAGGTTTGTATTTGTCCTGCAGAGGGCAGTAGGCTATGGGGTATGCAGTATGAATCTTTACCTCAAACCCTTTAATTCATTCTTGAATGAAAGTCACACAAACAGGTTGACTCATTTATTCCTTTTAAATCTGCCAACAGTCTCTTCAGATCTCTGCCTTCCTGTTTACTGTGTGCCATGTAGTTATAGTGGTTCAAGATTGGTTTACTGACATAAACCTGTACAGGTAAGCACTTGTTTTTTGTGTTCTTTTTGATTGCTTAAGCTTACAAGAAAATACAAGACGGAGTGATTTTGACTACAACCAGAACACCCCTTTCTAAAGCAATGCAAAGTATGTAATTTATGTCTTTTGAGTCATGACTCTGTACAATGGATGTTGTGTAATGTTGTTTGTTGGTAGGTTTCTGCAGACTGCTGAGATGTTGAAGCCTTCCACCCCATCTGCAAGTCATGACAGCACTGGCTCCTCCGGGAGCGACGATGGTGCAGAGTACTATCCTCATATTGGTGGGCGTTCTCCTGGAGCCACAGAGGGGCACTGTTCAATATCAACCAGATTTATTCATTTTGAAAATAAGAATGTCTCTACTCCCCCCCCTCGTCCAGTTTTTCTCCAGAATAAGTCCAGACGAGAGGATTTCTGTCCGAGAAATGTTAAGAACATGCATACGGTGGTGGACAAATTGATGGCATATTCTCATCTTAAATACAAAGGTGCAAAACTCTACAAATACTTTTCTAAAAATGTCTGCTTCTAAAAGCAAAGTATTCTGAAATATCCTCTTTAAGCTCAACTATTGATAATCTATAGAGGTTGAGTCTTTATTATTCAGAGTAAAGCAGTTGTTGCAATATGAGATTCAATTATGCTTCAGGATAAAAAGCATAAACTTAGGTATTTTCTCAACCAATATTTGTTGTTCTTCACAGGTACATTGTCTATGTTGGATTGCAACATTTTTCCTGGTCTGGCACAGGAATACCTTGATACTGAAGTCAACATGTTTCTGCTTCCGGTCCAAGAAAACGATGGAGAGGATAACTTGAACAAAACGGGTTGGTTAAAAAAAACACATTTATATCAGAAAGGGAACATTTTGTCTTCTGTCACTGGTTTAATTTCTTTTTCCCACTGTATTCAGGAGCAGGAACATATCCACTGTTCTCTCTGCTGCCGGGTTACAGAGGTCACCCTACCTTTTCCATCATGGTCTCCAAGCTCCGCAGTCAGATCCTGGCCATGCCTCGCTGCCAGCTGTCCCACACCATCCTCACTGAGAAAAACTGGTAAATATCTCTCAGTGTGTTTCAGTGTTTAACCAATCACTGATTTTTCTTTCCTATACCACAATGTAAAAGCAAATGAATCTCAAAAAAGCACATTGTTTTCAAGATGTAAAGTATTTCCCAATAGGTTCGGATTTTAATAAGCATTATAGCCTCTCAAAAACTGAGTATTCTTTACTGCATCTGTTAAGCCGTAAAAATTTCAGTACCTCATCTTTATTTTTAAATCTAATTTCTATCATCTTTATTTTTATGTTTTTTTTTTCCAGGTTTCACTATGCTGCACGTATCTGGGATGGTGTTAAAAAGTCATCGGCCCTCTCAGAGTACAGCCGCCTCCTCTGCTAAATTTTTGATCTTCAGGATAATTTTATATTGATAATATAAAGAACACGCTTGCCTGAAGAGAGGGACTCATTCACTCTAATGATCCACTGAACAGTTTAACTTGCTCCACACAGCACAGTGGTGAATGTTAGAAGACAATACTTGTGGAGCACAGGGTCTGTAGTAAAATAAACAATTTGTCGATTCTATTTTAAGAAAAAACACAAAATGAAAAAACATTGAATTAAACCCATTTAATGTGTCTTTATTACGATAGAAGACTGTTATGTTATTATGATTGCTGTAATGTTGACTAAATCTACGGTGAATTGTAAATAAAGTCTTCAGGTGTTCATACACTCTTTATGCACATGACTGGCATATCAATGTGGGGCTTTTAAAAATTAAAATGTAAAATATTTTTTGTTTTCTCAGGCGTGATGACAGTGATTGTTTGTGTAGTTCAGTTTTATTCATGCTTAACTTATCGTGCCTTGTCTATGATTGACAAGATCATCTGTACAACTTTAACAGTTTTATAGATACCCTTACTTTTTAAGTGGCACAAAAGGATAAAAAATATCTGAATTTGAACATATCACAGCTTATATTGTAGTGGTCCAAAAAGGACTTGTTTAAAAAATCAAAACGTTATAGAGACGGAGCTACTTGCTATTCACATGATATACTGTATATATATATATATTATTATATGTATGTATTTTATATAATCTATCATTAATTATTTGTGTTATGGTGTTTGGTGGGATCGTTCTCAATGGGCATTCACATCTTACATTAGACTTTCTGGTGGTGCTTTCACCTCCAGCCGTTATGTAATTGAGTAGTAGCATTCCAACAGATCCATGTTTTCACCTCTCGCCCATTTCCGTCTTGTTCCAGTAGCCCATTTTTCATCTAGGTGCTCTGGTTTCCCCAGCACCTGACGCAGACCTTGTTTGGCCGGGCGACGTCTGACCCGGGGATGTCGTGCTTATCATGTCTCTCATGGTTATGAGGTAGGCTATATAGCTCCAAGGGTCTTGCCTAAGGACCCACACTGACAGCTCAATTGACTGTTGTAACTTCAGCCCCAGCCTGGATTCGAACCCTGGTCTCCCGGGTGGTGGACTGGTGACTTACCCATTGAGCTATTCAGTCAGCTAAACACCAGAGCAATAGAGGTTCAGATCTACCACACCAGACAAGACCCAAGGTGTAGGTTGTGCAAGGAGGCTCCTGAGACAGTCCAGCACATAACAGCAGGGTGCAAGATGCTGGCAGGGAAAGCGTACATGGAACGACATAACCAGGTGGCGGGCATAGTGTACAGGAACATCTGTGCAGAATATGGACTGGAAGCCCCGAGATCGAAGTGGGAAACACCCCCAAAGGTGGTGGAGAATGACCGAGCTAAGATCCTGTGGGACTTCCAGATCCAGACAGACAAGATGGTAATGGCGAACCAACCGGACATTGTGGTGGTGGATAAAGAACAGAGGAAAGCCGTTGTGGTGGATGTAGCTATACCAAGTGACTACAACATCAGGAAAAAGGAGCATGAGAAACTGGAGAAATACCAGGGCCTCAGGGAGGAACTGGAAAAGAACTGGAAGGTGAAGACCACAGTGGTGCCTGTGGTCATCGGGGCCCTCGGGGCAGAAACCCCCAAACTGGAGCAGTGGCTAAAACAGATCCCAGGAACAACATCAGACATCTCAGTCCAGAAATGTGCAGTACTAGGGACAGCCAAGATACTGCGCAGAACCCTCAAGCTCCCAGGCCTCTGGTAGAGGACCCGAGTTCAGAGGATGAAAAGAGACCACCCGCAGAGGGTGAGAAGGGAATTTTTTTATTTTTATTTTATATATATACATATATATATATATATATATATATATATATATGAATTATATTATATATATATATATATATCAATATCATGTGAATATTCACATATATATATATATATATATATATATATACATATATAATATATATATATATATATATATATATATATATATATATATATATATATATATAAATAATAATAATAAAAATAATATAAATAAAATCATGTGAATAGCAAGGTTTGATTTTAATATTATAGAGATGAAGTTTGTCAAGATCTGTTTATTTCTTATTTTATTTAATAAGGTTTTTCTCCAGATATTTTTTATTGATGTATTAAGTTCTTGTGTGATGTAAAGTTCTTGAGTTAATGGTTACCATAGCAACCAGTCCTCACATTTTTCTGTTTTTAAGCGTATTGCAGAAGCTGTTGGACTGATGTTTACTACCGACTTCACTTCCTATTTTGTTAGAATAAATACAGTAAACATATATTGGGGATGTGCCGATCAGGTTTTTTTCTGCTGATCCCGATACCGATCACCCCCTGAGGGCCAATACCGATCGCCGATACCGATCGCCAATACCGATCACATAATTATTATTTATTTTTTTTATCATAAACACTACTGTTACATTATGTGGAAAAAGGAACCATGAATTCACCTTAATTTAGACAAAAACTTGTTTTTAATAACTTTTTCCAAGAAGAAAACTAAACAAAACAGGCATTGTGCAAATTGAACTGCTATCAATAATACTATCTTTAACAGACTGATAACATATGAGGCTCTGAAGAAGCTAAATAATGCAAAGAGCTAAAATAAAACCTCTCAACATTGCCAAAAAATTCAAGTATAAAACTTAACATTCAAAGGCAAAAACAGGATCCATTACAGTAAACAATCCTGAGTTACTGAATGAAAACTTCCTGTTAGCATGGTGGCTAGCTGGTTACTGCTAGTTCTGATTGGCTGTTTCTGACTGAGCGGAGTAATTATGCAGAATTGGGAGGAGATAGATTATTTTTTTAAGAGATTATCTGTCTCATGTTAGGACAGCGAAAGTTTTAATACGGATGTAAAATGTATTTTTTTAGTTAGATACTGCAGCTTTAAGCAGAGGTTCGGTGTGAGAGTCACTACCAGGTGGAGCAGAAGCAGCGGTTCTACAGCGAGAGCAGAACCAGCGTCTTACATCGCAGCTCGAAGATTTAAATAATTTTACAGGTTATTTGTTTAGCTTTCTGACGGTCATGCTAATCCGGGTTAGGTATTATCAATCAATCAATCAATCTTTATTCCAGACCAAAAAGGTCCATAATAAAAAAGGTATTAATGTTCTATCGTAAAACTAAGACTGTACTTTAAAAAGTATCATTACAGTTTTCTTGGCAGTAGCTAACTCATAAAGTTAGTAAAACTAAATTCATTGTAAAAATACTGGTCCACTGTGTACATGCGGGACCCAGGATTCAGGAGACTAGAGGAAACAACGAGCAAAGAAGTTGAACATTTTATTCCTCTAATTCAACAAGGGCCAGAAATAAATGCAGCCCATTTTTTTCTGTTGATCCAGAGGAACGGCATATAACCGGTACAGTGGACCCCTGTCATTCTGTACCAACCAAGTGGGGACCTTTACTCTGTAATGCAAATCAAGGTCCCCTCTTTGACTGCTAAAAACGACATGGCAGCACCACTTTGAATAGTTAAAGACAGAAGAGCAACTTACCACAATAATTTATATGAAAGCTAATTTAAAATATATAATTGCTGGTATTGCAGACCTTGTTCTTAATTCATGCTGTCTTGAAATGGCATTCAAAACATTCTTGTCAAATGAACATTGTGCTGAAGTAGTGGAATCACATCTATCTATTGTTGGGAATGGAAATCCCGATCGATGAATCATAATTTGTATTGACACACGGAGCATGAAACCAGCCAAGAAAGGCATTCAGACTTTACTTATTTTATTCACTTTCAGCGCTGAAAGGAAACGCTTTGCCATTACATTCAAGAAGAGTTTCCAAAACGTCTGTGCAGCATCTGAGGAGAAGGAGGAGGTTAGCTGATTATATGGACTGAAGACACTCCCTGAAATCATACCAAGTCTCTGTGTCCTGATACTTTTCTGTTTCTCTGAGAAATGTGCCTAAATGTCTAACAGAATCAAACATGTAACTCTTTACTATGGGCCCTTTGTCTAACAGCATGTGACTCTTTCTCGACCTTGGTAAAGCGTCTCAACATCTATCCATCCATCCATCCATCCATCCACCCACCCACCCACCTACGCCTACTTCATTAAAAAGTTCAGAAGTAAAGATATTTGATAAAGGTCATTTTCTATTTTATCTGGAGTGTGTGTGTTGCTCCATACTATCTCAGATGGGACTTATGTTGTTTTGCACAAACCAAGTGAGGACTTCTTTTCTGTAATGCAAATCAACAAATAAAATCCATTCCTACAAATGTAGAGGGTTACCCAAAGTTGGTCCTCGAGGGCTGGCATCCTACATGTTTTAGTTCTCTCCCCAGTGGTGGTAACAACCATTTCAGAATGTCAGTGTTCTTCTTTGGCCTCTAAAAAGCCATCATTTGATCCAGGTGCGCTAAACCAGGGAGAGAATTAAAACATGCAGGATGCCGACCCTCGAGGACCGACTTTGGGCACCTCATTGAAGCAACAAGTATTTAAAAGCCACACATTTAAAAAGTAGACATTTATTGATATGTCTCACATGGACTCATATATAAATTATACTTTATATAAATATTTTTTCTGTTATACAAATTGTCAAACAAAATGTATTCCTTTAAAATTAACATTCGTCCTGGAGGACGAATGTTAAATTTAAATTAGGTTGAAATACATTTTAAAAATAGCTAGTGAATGTTTGAGAACTTAAGAACATTGATTAATGAAAACACAGAAGAAGAAAACAATTTATTTCTGACCTTTTTACATTACATTTTATTCTTATTTCTCTTTCCAAGTACTGCCTTTAAATTCCTCTTTAAATTCAACTTTTATATTTTGCTACAAAAAATACCAAAGTGTGTTTTTAGATCCTAGTTTGTTCTCAAAGTAGCCTGTTTTACAGTCGCTCTATAGCCTGAATGCTTCTTTAGGCTCCTTTGAATTGTTAAGTGCAGTGTGTGAAAAGCATCATGTGTGAATGGGCCATTAAAATTCCTGCCCCAACCTGCTGTGGCGCTGTTGAGCATCTACTGTGCACACTCACTTATGTCCCTCTTGGCAAAATAAAAAAAAATTCCAGATAGTTTTTAACATACACATACACGCACACAGAGACAGAGAAGTTTTTTTTTTGTGTTCCAGTTTCTAGTCTAGTTCTAGTTATGTTATCCATTGATTTAATCACACACGAGTCCACCAGTTCAATAGAGTAGAAATTTAAGGTGTAACTGCTGCATTCATATATATATATATATATATATATATATATATATATATATATATATATATATATATATATATATATAAGTTCACACAATGGGTCCTAAACTTTTAAGTATATAAGACAACAGGATTAACAATAACAACAGTAATAGCAAAAACTTTCAATAATGTGCAACTAAGCAGGATGACTTTGTCAAAATGTACATAATGTGGATATTAAACTGTAAAATTATAACAGGAAATGTACAATTTAGTGTGTCGGTGCAGAGAAAGTGCTCTGCAGTTATAACCGGAAATTTTTTATCAAACATGTCTAAAATAACGTGCAATAACTGCATGTAAATGCCAGTGGGGAAGTAAACATTTCTTGATTTTGCTTAGAGCAGTGATTTGATTCACTAATTTAACAGCAGCATGGAAATGTTCTTTGTACATTATATTTTTATAAAATGTTTGGAATGAATATAAAAGAGCCAGAAATGAATTATGGGCAGGTTCTGTTGAACATTGTTATGTCACATAGGCTGACTTGTCATCAGGCGCTTTTGGAACGTTGTCAATAAAAGAGCAATTCCAATAGGAATTCATCCATTTGAAGAGATAGACATTGAAGATATTACTGCAAGAAATTCAGTTGAGCTTCAGTTTTTCAGGTAAGTATTTATTTAGAAATCAGTGAGGCAAAGAAAAGAAATGTAATTTTGTGCTAGAGCTTTTTAAAAGAATTGTTTCAGCGATGTTGCAAATAAGTTAAGCAAGACAAGGCGTTAGAAATAAGTTTTTTAGCTCAACATCAAACCATTTTAGTAACTTTTTGATGTAAATATTAAATGTCTAATTTGTGTTTTTAGCAGCTTTGTTGCATATTTGCAACAAAGGTTGCAAATAAGGTTGTTGTATTGAAACAGCAGAAAAATATTAAGGAGTTTTATATGTTTTAAAAAATTGTTCTTCAAGTTTTATAGATAGCTTATGATTTTCACACATGAAATGATAGATTAAATCTGATAGGTAACTAAATGATGATATGATCAATATTAAATTAAGTTTTCAATATATTACGTCATTAAATTTACAGTGTTTTCTATGAAAATGACTTAATGTACATTTGTTATGTTGTACATTTTGGACATGCTTTGTGTCAGTCACTGACCACCTTTCCATGTCTTTGTGTTTTTTACAGTCATGCTAAGAAGAAGTGAACGATTGAGAACCAATGGATACTATGATATCAACGGACAACCAGTTATTTCCTATAAAGAAACACCTTTCAGGTATATTAAATCAGTACTTTTTTTACTTTTATGTTTTATACAGTCATCTGCAGATCAATGTACATCTTTACTCATTTGTATATTTTCTGTCTTGGGTCAGATGGAGGCGCAGAACACCTCGCCCTCCTGTAAACCGCCCTGTAAACCGCCCTGTAAATGGGCAGGTAACATTTAGAGAACGGTTTTGTAGTCAAGAGGAGAATGATGCGATTAACCAAGAAAACCAGATGATGGACACCCTGATGTTTTGTTGTTATGTCTTTCGCGTTGCCTTTTGTGTCTTTGTCGCTTTTGGTAAATACTCTCCTTCTACAAACTGTCAGTTTGGAAGTGTTATAGAAAGTCTGTATTTTAAATGTTATCTCACATCATCTGTTCATGTTCATCAGCTTTGATTTGTCGGATTATTTCCCTGCACTGGCGGCCTTCAGAGTTAGGTGTTAAACCAACTCTAACAGAAACGGTAGGCTTTTTCTTCCTACTCTTAACACTGATTTAATTATTTCTAAGCAAACATGAGAACAAGCAGTTAACTATTATATTGTGTACAGGTAACAATCTCTGGAAGTAAGGATCAGGGATATCTCTCCAGGCTGCAGTTGATGGACTCAAAGCCTGACAACCTTCCACCACAAGCAGATCTGTGGCCCAACTTTGCTCTGGAGTCTCAAGGTGAACCATTACAAATAAGATCATGAACTAGTTTTCAATTTTTCAGTATTACATTTTTCTGACTGACATTATTTCTGTTTTTGTGTTTTGTGAACAGGAGCACTGATTTTACATAGAATGACTTCAAAACCATATCACCACAACCATAAGACACGTCAATTGTTTGGGGTATCTTTAGGGCTACCACCTGTGCAACCAAACATTGTTATTAAGGTCTAAATAACACTCACTATTATGAGTATTAGGAAAAGTGGTGTTTCTTTTTGATATAATATTGGGTTTTACAAGTTTCTTTTCTCTTAGTCTTGGTACCCCTCCTAAACTTTGTTTTGTTCTCTGTTTTCAGGGAAGAACTCATATGTATCCAGGGCAATGTTGGGCCTTTGCAGATTTCCCGGGACATTTATCGATAGAACTGTCCCACAAAGCCACCATCACTCATGTGACCCTGGGACATATTCCCAAGTCTGTTTCCCCAACTTCCTCAATCTCTAGTGCTCCTAGAGAATTTTCTGTTTATGTAAGTCAAGTGAAACGAGTGTCAAAACTGTAAAACATATATATCCACCTATAGTACACAGTCCAGTCACATTAATGTGACCATCTGTCAAAAGCCAGAATAACCACCTTTCGCAGAGCGAACTGCTACGAGACGTGCAGGAAGAGAGTCACTTAGGTCCCTGAAGGTCTTCTCTGGGATGTTGAGCCATGCCGACTCTAATGCCGTGGCCAGCTGCGCTAGATTACGCGGTTGAGGATCCATGGCGCGAACAACTCGATCGAGATGGTCCCACAGATGCTCGATTGGGTTTAAGTCAGGTGAGTTTGCTGGCCAGGGGAGGACGGTAAACTCATCCTGGTGCTCTTCGAACCACGCACGTACACTGGCAGCTGTATGGCACCTCGCATTGTCCTGCTGGAAGATGCCATCATCCTGAGGAAAAACAATGCGCATGTAGGGGTGGACATGGTCCGCAAGGACAGATGCGTACTTGTATTGATCCATCGTGCCTTCCACAATAATCAGTGAACCCAGAGAATGCCAGGAAAACATTCCCCAGACCATAATGCTCCCGCCTCCAGCTTGGACCGTTCCTGCAATGGTTGCAGGGTGGTTCCTTTCAGAGGTTTCACGCCTTATACGCCAACGTCCATCTGTCCGATGGAGCATAAAACGCGATTCATCTGAAAACGCTACCTGTCGCCACTCAGTGGACGTCCAGCTGCTGTACTGGCGTGCAAATTCTAGCCTTCGTCGTCGATGAACACCAGTCAGCATAGGTGCACGAACCAGGCGTCCGCTTCGGAGGCCCAGACGCAGCAATGTTCGCTGAATAGTGGTTTGGGAGACACTTGTGGTAGCCCCTTGGTTCATTTTAGTGGTCAGTTGCTCAACGGTAGCCCGTCTATCTGCCCGAACGCATCTCCGCAACCGTCGTTCGCCTCTGTCATCTATGGCCCGTGGTGCACCACATTTGCCACGTCGTTGATTTTGGACAGTCCCATTTTGCCATGCACGGTACACTTTTACCACGGCGGCACGCGAACAGTTCACAAACTCAGCCGTTTCGGAAATGCTTCCACCCTTGGCCCGAAAGCCAATGATCATGCCCTTTTGGACGTCGGATAAATCGCTTCGTTTCTGCATTACGCCAACGATTGAAATGTTTTCCGAAGCCCACACACACCCTTTATATACGCTCAACTGCACTGTGCTGCCACCTGCCTTCTGTGATTGGTTATTTAACTCTGAAGTGGAAAGTACGTGGTGGTCACATTAATGTGACTGGACTGTGTATATTTTTATATTTTAGCATTTAAAATGTGATAGCAATGATTCAGTAGGACATAATTTGATCACATTCTAAACTATGCAAACCTGTCTGCACTAATTTTCTGCTCATCTCAGGATCTGGTATGCTTTTAGATACACCAACTTTCACATATCTAGAAAGAAACAAGACAATGAAATGCATTTCTATCTAATTTTGTCTCAGGGGAAGGAGAATTTAACGGATGAGAAGAGTCATTTGGGGACTTTCATTTATGAAGAAGATGGAGACATATTACAGACTTTCAAACTTCCCGTAAATATGTCATATTAAAGTTTTATTAACCAAATACAGTTATTACAGAAGCCCAGAGTGACTGACCCTGTTATAAATATTGGCTTACAGGCTGAGAACGTTGGCTCATTTCGCTACGTGAATCTACAGGTAAATAGTAACTGGGGAAACCCTGAATACACTTGCCTTTATAATTTCAAAGTACATGGAGAACTGGCTGTTTGAAGATCACAACAAGGAGGAAAGGGGTAAGAGCTGTTGCCTCAAAGAAAAGATATTCACAGGTAGTAAAAGTCATGATCATGATCTGCAGCTCTCGCTGGAGCGGTTCGCGGCCGAGTGTGAAGCGGCCGGGATGAGGCTCAGTGCCTCCAAATCCGAGGCCATGGTCTTGAGCCAGAAAAGGGTAGAGTGCCTTCTCCGGGTCAGGGGGGTCGTCCTGCCTCAAGTGGAGGAGTTTAAGTATCTGGGGATCTTGTTCACGAATGAGGGAAGAGGGGAGCGGGAGATCGACAGGCGGATTGGGGCGGCGTCTGCCGTGAAGCGGGCGCTGTACCGGTCCGTCGTTGTGAAGAGAGAGCTGAGTCAAAAGGCGAAGCTCTCGATTTACCGGTCGATCTACGTTCCCACCCTCATCTATGGTCATGAGCTTTGGGTCATGACCGAAAGAATGAGATCACGGATACAAGCGTCCGAAATGGGTTTCCTCCGCAGGGTGGCCGGGCTCTCCCTTAGAGATAGGGTGAGAAGCTCAATCATCCGGGAGGGACTCAGAGTAGAGCCGCTGCTCCTGCACGAGGTGGCTCGGGCATCTGGTAAGGATGCCTCCTGGACGCCTCCCTGGTGAGGTGTTCCGGGCACGTCCCACCGGGAGGAGGCCCCGGGGAAGACTCAGGACACGCTGGAGGGACTATGTCTCTCGGCTGGCCTGGGAACGCCTTGGGGTTCCTTCCGAGGAGCTAGAAGAAGTGGCTGGGAGAGAGGGAAGTCTGGGCCTCCCTTCTGAAGCTGCTTCCCCCGCGACCCGACTCCAGATAAGCGGCAGAAAATGGATGGATGGATGGATGGATGGATGGTAGTAAAAGTGGCATGCGTGGGTTCTCTCCGGGTGCTCCGGCTTCCTCCCACAGTAAAAACATGACTTTCAGGTTAATTGGTCTGTCCATATTCTCCTTAGATCATCCTAAGGAGTTGTACTATGGCGCAGTTGGTAGAGCTGTTGCCTCAAAGAAAAGATATTCACAGATAGTAAAAGTGGCATGCGTGGGTTCTCTCCGGGTGCTCCGCCTTCCTCCCACAGTAAAAACATGACTTTCAGGTTAATTGGTCTGTCCATATTCTCCTTAGATTATCCTAAAGAGTTGTACTACGGCACAGTTGGTAGAGCTGTTGCCTCAAAGAAAAGATGTTCATAGATAGTAAAAGTGGCATGCGTGGGTTCTCTCCGGGTGCTCCGGCTTCCTCCCACAGTAAAAACATGACTTTCAGGTTAATTGGTCTGTCCATATTCTCCTTAGATTATCCTAAGGAGTTGTACTACGGCACAGTTGGTAGAGCTGTTGCCTCAAAGAAAAGATGTTCATAGATAGTAAAAGTGGCATGCGTGGGTTCTCTCCGGGTGCTCCGGCTTCCTCCCACAGTAAAAACATGACTTTCAGGTTAATTGGTCTGTCCATATTCTCCTTAGATCATCCTAAGGAGTTGTACTATGGCGCAGTTGGTAGAGCTGTTGCCTCAAAGAAAAGATATTCACAGATAGTAAAAGTGGCATGCGTGGGTTCTCTCCGGGTGCTCCGGCTTCCTCCCACAGTAAAAACATGACTTTCAGGTTAATTGGTCTGTCCATATTCTCCTTAGATTATCCTAAAGAGTTGTACTACGGCACAGTTGGTAGAGCTGTTGCCTCAAAGAAAAGATGTTCATAGATAGTAAAAGTGGCATGCGTGGGTTCTCTCCGGGTGCTCCGGCTTCCTCCCACAGTAAAAACATGACTTTCAGGTTAATTGGTCTGTCCATATTCTCCTTAGATTATCCTAAGGAGTTGTACTATGGCACAGTTGGTAGAGCTGTTGCCTCAAAGAAAAGATGTTCATAGATAGTAAAAGTGGCATGCGTGGGTTCTCCCGGGTGCTCCGGCTTCCTCCCACAGTAAAAACATCACTGTTAGGTTGATTGGCCCGTCCAAATTCTCCTTTTTTGTGAGTGTGTGCTGCATGGTTTTTTGTTCTGTGTCACTGTGTTGCCCTGGGATAGATTGGCAACCTTTACAGTTCAATGTTGTGAATTTATGTTGTATACTGTATATATATATTTTCCACCTTTAAAATGAAAACACTGACGCTTTTACATATAACATAAACTGTTTGAGAGCATTAACATATTCAAACAGAAACTCTGAAAACAGTACAGCAGCACTAATGTCCTACATGTCCTTTTTTTAACTTGTGTAATGTAAACTAATATTGTGACTAAATCTGTCTTCCTTCTTTCAGAGATTTGCTGACATGATTGTGTTTGTTTAGTTTTTTTTATTTTTGCCATCTTGAAGCCAGTCAGCCTCGGCAGATGGCTGCTCATCCTGAGCCTGGTTCTGCTGGAGGTTTCTCCTTTTAAAGGGAGTTTTCCTCTCCACTGTCGCCTTGTGCTTGCTCAGGATGGGGGATCCCTTGGATTAAACATCCATCGCGATCTGCTGGTGACCCCTCCGCAGAATCGCCACCTTAACGTGGTGGAGGGGTTTGAGTATCCCTATGAACCAGAGGGAGATTTTGTCTTGGGGCTCAGCCAGTAGTGAGGCTTCCTAGGGCAGGTTGCCACTGGGGAGGGATCAGACTAAGAGCGATTCAAGCTTTTCAACGAAGGACGACCAAAGGGATCTGGTGTTTCTAGGAGACAGACCGTTATCCTAAGTCCGGTTTTCCAGGAAGTTTCTCTCTATAAAAATTCAGTCACTGATAAATGTCAATGAATTCACTGTACTCCAATGTCCTCCTGTGACTGCTGTCTGTGCTTCCATTAAGGTACCAGAATGGGAGGCTCCTAAGGTCAGATGGGGACTTTGGTCTATTTGGACGAGGGGATTCCGTTCCACATGGCCAATGTGTGAGACAAGTGGAGATGTGAGCCAGAGGCACAGGTGTGGGAGGTTCTGGCTCAATACTTGGAGAGGAGCCGCTCACCCACACTTGAAGGAGGTCCACACCTTGGAGCAGTCACCTACACCTGAAAGGGGCGATGGGTCCATGCTTGAAGGAGAACTGCACATGACAGAGGGCCAGAAGGAGGCGTGCACATGTCAGTTCAGCGGCTCCCAGGCATATGGCAACATGCCTGGGCTTCTTGTCCACATACTCTTGACTTATGTTTTAAAAATAAAGGCCTCAAAATACTTCAAATGGTTACTGGTGTTGTATCCACTCATTCTTCTTTTATGGCTTTTGAGGGGTCCCGTAACATTCCAAGTCAGTAAATCTTAGTCCTTTAGACTTTTGGGATGTTGTGAGATGGAAGATTTGTATCATCAGTCCTTCCAACCTACACACAATTGAATGTGAGAAACTGCAACATTGCATGACATGTGCAGGGTTTCCTTCAGAAAACTTGCTAGGCTCGAGGCACCAAGGCTGTCCATCATTTGTAGATGTTGACAGGAAACGCAAGGTATTACTGTGTAATTATGTTACTGGAAGACATCGCTGACAAAACTTAAACCCAAAACTATACAATCAAAAAATCAGCAAATCAAAAATACACAATTAAAATACATATCAGTTATTTGCAATACTGTTAAATCCAAATTAAGTCATCAGTTCGTTGATCTCAGACCACAATGTAATGCTGATCACATTTAGAACTGGCCCAAGGCATAAATGAAATAAGAGAATATCAAAATAGTTAAATTTGATAAAATATTTAAAATAGTTTAAATTTAAGATTTTAAGGAGCTGGAAAGTTTGCTTTGTAAGAGTTCAAAGAACAATATTTGTAGTTGGATTGTTTGGTTACCACAACCACAATCGGATGCTGTCAGTTAAATCTTTGAGTTTCAGCTCTGTTTGTTTACAAATACATCTTAGTAAACTACAATTATAACTGACTGCTCCGTCAATTCTGGGTTTCAGAAGACGTAGTATCGATGTCACCAATGCAGGCCAGACGTAAATGCAGCCCATTTATTTGATGATCCAGCACCAAAATGCCTCAAGTCTGAGTCTTGTACGGTTGTTCCAACCGTTCTAATATAGAGAAAAATAAACATTAATTTTGTGTTTCGAAGGGAAGTTGGTCACAAGGGAGTTCATTTTAAAAAAACGTACTGAAAAAAATGAGAAAAGGGGATCAACAATCTGCCTTGCATGTCGAAATGGGGTCCAACCGACCCCATACGTCAAGTCTGTATCATTTTCCATAGACCTCTACGTTTGCCTCAGTCCTCACACGCACAATGGTTAAAACAGGAGGTGCAGAACCTAACGGTACTAGTTTGTAGCGCCCACTTTCTAACGGGCAACAATGGCATCGTTTAAATTGTAAATGACTTTATATATATGTAGTGGTATAGAAATATAGTAATTCCACAAATAGTTTCCAGGTGAGGAGTTCCGGTTCTGAAGGTGGGCGTGGTGTATATATGGGAGCTGAACGCTCATTCAGGGTGTGTCGTCTTTGTTCACCCGCTGTGTGGTTTGCGTCCGGTGGACTCTGGCAGCGGAAAGCAACAAGTTGCTGGCTGGTGCATGTTGCGCTGATGATCTGGTGGTAGGTTTTCTCCCTCCCTGCACTTTAGCTGATCGTGGTCAGAAAATCTCAATCAAAGTGTGATTATAGGTAAAAACGCCTCAGCGCTGCCCTCCTCTTCCTCGGTCTGCGAGTGTGTGTGTGTGTGTGTGTGTGTGTGTGTGTGTGTGTGTGTGTGTGTGTGTGTGTGTGTGTGTGTTGTGGATCGGCAGGTAAGAAGTTAACACTCATTTAAGCTCCGGTTTCTTTTAGTTTTAGTGACTAATCTTTTTATAGTCCCCACAGTTGGACCATTGCTACTCTGTCGGTGTGTGTTTCCCGGATCTGTGCTGCCTTACTGTTTCTGTCTACGTTCATCTCCCGGATTTTTACGCGGCTGTTTTTGAAGTTGGACTGCGGTGGCGTCTCCGCCTTCATTGAAGCGTTTGGGGCGGCAGCGGCGCCCATCATCTCCCGCTGTGGCGTGACAAGAGGGCCACACCGGGTCCTGATGTTTTAATTTGTTTTGTCTGATTTCTATTTCTTATTTTGTTCACAGCCCCTTGTTTTTCTTTATTTAGCCCGGGCTGATATTCTCTTTTTATTTAACTGTTTGTGTTTTTTTTGCTCGCAGCTCCTGAGGTCCGGTGTTGGTGTGGTGACGGCGTCTCCCTCGTTTGCGTGCTGTGATTCTTGAGTTTGGGTTGTCTCACTGCGTCTGCTGTTAATGGGTTGTTTTGGTTTGCTGTGCTTGGTGGATGTCGTCCTATAGCGCCCCCCTCCGGCCGGTAACCTCAGCTGCTGCAGTTTTTTTATTTTCTTTGATTTATTTTGATTCGGTATCCTTTTTAAAAGAACTTGTTTTTAAAATGAACATTTTTAAGAGAATTTAATAAAACTTCTTTTATAATTGTAAACTGTCTCAGATGTGTTAAATCCTTGCACAACCGAACCTGCGTGCCTCAGACAAAAGGTAATATTCTCTGGGTGAAATTCCCAGAGTGGCGTTGTTGAGCAACCTATTGGAACTAAAATCCCACAAAACCCGAACTTCCGTCTAGTGTCGCCACACACACATATATATATATATATATATATATATATATATATTTGATTTTTTTTTTTTTTTTTTTTTCCATAATGTTTCCTCATTTGGACGGGAGTTGTTGTCTTTTGACCGATGTTTTGATTTAAAGAGGGTTTTTGGGGGGGAGAGGGTTTCTATGGGATCTACACAAACTTCTGACAGTAACTGACAGTTGGCTGTTCTGGACATAGTGCAGAGAGTGAGAGAGCACATGAGTCACAGCTGAGTGGAAATAACTAAGGAATAGTCCAATTAAGGTCCAGACAATCAATTAACTAGCACTTGGTTGATGGAACAAGGTGAGTGTTTTGATGACTGAATTGTATTTATTGAGCGTGATTTTTATGTTTCGGCATGAAATGTTAATATTTGATTAACTGTCAAACAGTTGAAACAGTTAAAATATGTTTTAGTTCATTTGTAATACAGAAATGTTATAGTTAATTAAATGCATGCATTGTAAATTTATTGAAATTATATAAAGTAAGGTTTATAGGTTAAAGCTAAAAGTTAGAACCACTAAGAATTACTGATATTTTATTTGTATGTTTGTAGCTCTTACGGTGTGTTCATGTATAAAGGCAGTTGAATAAAGTAACGTGAACCATCAGTTAAAGAGACCATCTTTTCAACCAGGACGCTACATAAATTGTATCTTCAGATATTTTATGGGACAGTTAGACACGCAAACATATGTAAAGTAAGATTTTTTTTTTATGTCCTGGCATGGTTGTCCTAATGTTGTTGGAAGGTAAATATAAGTTTATTCAGTGGGATTTTCATGCTAAAAAAATTAAAAATAAAAGCTAAATAAATTAAATAACATACTGAGCCATACGTTCACCATGAGCTGTGACTATTTCCCCCATATGCTTTGTGTCTGGACACTATAGGCTATTCATGTCCAGACACGGACATGGGGTTTCTGTAGATCGGAGCAATCGTTGACCTACATTGGACCTGAATAGAGCTTCCTACAACAACTCAACATTAACCTACAACTCCAGCATGGATTTTGGTTTACAGAAGCTAAATCAATTATTCACCATGAGATCCAAGCTCATAGAAATAACATGGATTAGCTCGTTGTTAGCGGTAGTATTGTTATCAGACTGATTGCTTACAATAGCATTATTTTAAACTGTGGTGGATACAATTTATATTTCGCACCAGAATGTATGCTTTTATTTTGGAGAGAAGGTGAGGTCTGAAGTCACCAACGGTTGTATTCAGTCGATTTTTGTTTTTTGTTTAAAGACATTGAGAATTAAACGAGACTCAAATCGTTTTCTGCTGACTTCCACATTGGTGACCCCGAATATCTGGAATCATCTGGACAAGTTTTTTTTTTTTTTTTTTTTTTTTTTTATAACGAAAACTCACCAGATGCTGCCGCCGCTTCTCCGCCGGCTGTGTCTTCGGACCCAGTTTCTTGCCAGGCGGCCGTTGCTCCAACCGCCGCTTCTGTTTTTGCTGCCGTTATCAAGCTTCCAGAGTTCTGGCAGCACGACCCAGAACCATGGTTCCAGCATGTGGAAGCCCAGTTCCATCTCCGAGGGATAACCACAGATGAGACCAAGTACTTCCATGTAGTTCAGGGTTTCCCCCAGAAAATTGCGCTCTAATCTAAATCGTGGGTTTTTCCCTACTGGGAGCTTAACGCTGAATGTGACAGCCAGCCAATCAGAAAGCGCGGATTCTCCGCCTGCTTTCTGAGGGGAAATTACGGAGGGGAATCCCAAACAGCTGCAACGGCGCAACGCTAAGCCTGGCGGCGGGGCTAGCAAAGCATGGCGGGCCGCCAGGCTTATAATACACTGGAGGAAACCCTGTAGTTGCTGCGTTGGATTCCGTTTCAACACGCCTGTCTGATGGGTCTGCTGAGGAACCCACCAACTGTCATTTTGTTGGCTTCCAGGCACTACAGTGTGAATGCACTTCTACCAGTTGTGACACCAGGAGAGTCGGAGCCTGTTGATGCCGTGACTGCAGAGACAGAGCGACGGAAAGGACGACGTTCTCTGTTTCTACCGTCGCCGGTTCGGAGTGAAGGCGAAGCGCTGCTTTCCTCCATGTTCGTTCCTGCATCAGGGAAACGACAGAATCAAGCTGCTTTTCATCATGGATGAGGTCTCGGGACGGCGTTTCCTGGTGGACTCGGGTGCACAGCAGAGCATCATGCCAGTTTCGGCAGCGGACGTTTTGTGCAAAAGTAACGGACCGCCACTGGACGCGGCTGACGGCAACCCGATTCGCACTTTAGGCTCGAGGTTGGTGACTGTGTGACTTCCACAAATCCTTATATCTAGAAATGGGGTCCAATCGACGCCACACACGTAAAACTTGTATTATTTACCACAGTGCTCTACGTTTGCGTCAGTCCTCACACACACAAGGGTTAAGTGCGCTACAAACAAGTCCACAGCCATTTAATGCTTCTTTAAATGCTAATTGCTTGACCCAACTTCAAACTAAATGATTGTATTCTCCAGGCTGATGAAAGCTTTCTTTTGTCTTGTTGTACATGAGGTCTGCAGCTCCAGTTAGTTACATGGATCGCATTAATGCGGGTAAATCCTCAAGGTTATAAGAGAAGTCTATTTTTACTGAGATAATACAGATTATATGTTAAATATATTTTTTCGAGAAGCCTCCTCTGTTCCAACTTATTTAGGGGATTAGCATACTCGAGATAAATTTCTCATTTTTTTGAATTGGGGAAATTCCCTTCTGCCCCTCTGTCTGAACTTCGTGGGTCATCCGGGTCACGTGACTGAAAGCCAGCTGATGTAGCACCTACGTCACTCTTTAATGTGATAGTAGTTTAAATACATTTCAGCTACAGACTGTTCATGGCCAGACAAGAAGCATGTGGGGGAATAGTAACAGCTGTTGACTGTATAGCTGGATAGGTTATATTTACTTTATTTAGCTTTTTTATTTTTTTTTAGTATGAAAGTCTCAATGAATAAACAAATTTTCTGTCCGTGACTCGGACAGAAAATTTTATATGCCTAGGCGAAGGCATATAAAATAATATATCTTACCTTTCTAAGTAACTGTCCAATAAAATATCTGAAAATACAATTTAAACAATCCGATTTCTTCCTGCTGGAAATAGTCACTGTAAACTCTAGCATTGTTAGTGTTTGCACCACCTGTCCTGAAACTTGCATATAAAAATATTACAAAAAATGTCATATTTTTTTAGCTCAAAGCTATGTTGGTTTTCAGATCCACCACCTTGTTTCTAAAAAAGCTGAGGAACACATTGCAGTCATCATTTGAGGTAAATAAAATTGATGTGCTGGAAGAGAAACAATACAGCTGATAATATTAAATAACACTTTTGGGTTATTTCTGCTTTGGTGAATAATATTGCTAAAATAAGATGATCTGGCATCAGTTCTGATTGATGCCAGATCCGTATTATCTGTAAAAGAGACTTATAATCTTGAGGATTTACCCGCTGACAAAGAACTAATCTGTGTTATTTCTATGAGTTTGGATCTCCTGGTAAATAATTTATTTAGCTTCTCTAAACCCAAATTCATGCTGGAGTTGTACGTTAATATTGAGTCCTTGTAGGACGCAATATTCACACCGAATAGTTGACCTATTGGGGGTGAATAGCTCAACTATTCACACCGATCTACAGAAACCCCGTGTTCGTTGTCAGACACGAACCATGTGGAGAAATAGTCACAGCTCACTCACTGACTGTAAGGCTGTATTGGCTATATTTATTACCTTTTTTTGCATAAATGTCCCACTGAATAAACACTGATTGAACTGCAGCACTAGTTCCTGTTGGCAGGAGTAATTTGTAGTTTTGTTTTGGTGTTATTTGGTATTGTATTCTGTTTAGTTACCCCTATTGTGTCTTACTTGGTATGATCAGCTAATATTATTCATTTGTTAGGTCAGTTATGTTTGTTTGTGGAGCAAGTTTGTTTACATCTGTAAGAGCTGAGTGAAGCTGACACCTACCCACGTAAAAACATTGTGCTCGTTTGTGTAAAATTGTGCTCGTTCGTGTAGGTTTGTGCCATTAAAATTTTTATTTGTGCTGTTTTGGTTTCTGAGATATTGAAAATTATTATTCTTGGTCATCCAGAGGTCACCATCCTCCCATATTGCTCCAAAACTAACCAAAGAAACTACTTCGTTTGTGCCGTTAAAACTGTGGTTTGTACAGCTTTTGTTTTTGAGAAATTAAGTTATAATTTTGTCCGATAATGTTATCAGTCACCCATTTTTCTCCAATATAAACAAAAGTGGACATAATGAACAGTTACCAGAACATTTTCAAAAATTGTTTTCAATAGAATAAGAATTTGTAATCACATAGGAAAATAGAAATTCAAACTTTGTAAGATCAGAACTGCAAGAAATTCAGTCGCGCTTCAGTTTTTCAAGTATTTATTTAGAAAATAGTGAGGCAAAGAAAAAAAAAATTTGTTCTAGAGTTTTTTGAAAGAATTGTGCCAGCAATAAGTTCTAAGTAATAAGTTTTTTAGCTCAACATCAAACCATTTTAGTAACTTTTTGATGTAAATATCAAATGTCCCATTTGTGTTTTTAGCATCTTTTTTGCATATTTGCGAACTTCATTGAGTATTGAAACAGCAGAAAAATATTAAGGAGTTTTACATGCAAAAACATTGTTCTTCCTTCATGTTTTATACAGTAGATAGTTTATGATTTACACACATGAAACGATAGATTTAATATGATAGGTAACTAAATGATGATTTGATTAACATAAATAAAGTTTTGTGCCAGTCACTGACCACCTTTCCATGTCTGTATTTTTTACAGTCATGCTAAGAAGAAGTGAACGATTGAGAACAAATGGATATTATGACATCAATGGACAACCAGTTATTTCCTATAAAGACACACCTTTCAGGCATATTGAATAAGCATTTTTTTTACTTTTATGTTTTCTACAGTCATCTGCTGATCAATGTACATCTTTACTCACTTGTATATTTTCTGTCTTGGGTCAGATGGAGGCGCAGAACAAGTCGCCCTGTAAATGGGGAGGAAACATTTAGAGAAAAGTTTCGTAGTCAAGAGGAGAAAGATATGATTGACCAAAAAAAAAACAGATGATGGACACTCGGATGTTTTGTTATCTCTTTGTCTTTACCGTTGCCTTTGTCGCTTTAGGTAAATACTCTCCTTCTACAAACTGTCAGTTTGGAAGTGTTATAGAAAGTCTGTATTTTAAATGTTATCTCACATCATCTGCTCATGTTCATCAGCTTTAATTTGTCAGATTTATTTCCCTGCACTCGCGACCTTCAGTGTTAGGTGTTAGGGAGTCAAAGCTTGACTCCCTTCAGCCTCAAGCAGATCTGTGGCCCAACTTTGCTCTGGAGTCTCAAGGTGAACCATTACAAATAAGATCATGAACTAGTTTTCAATTTTTCAGTATTAAATTTTTTTTGACTCACATTATTTCTGTGTTTGTGTTTTGTGAACAGGAGCACTGATTTTATACCAAACAACATCCAAATCATATGAGAACCATAGAGCAAGTCAAATGTTAGGGGTACCTGTAAGGCTACCACCGGTGGGCCCAAACATTGTTATTAAGGTCTGAATGACACTCAGATCATTAAATGAGTATTAGGAAATGTGGTGTTTCTTTTTGATATAATGTTAGGCTTGAGGATTTTCTTTTTTCTTAGTCTTGGTACCCAACCAAAACTTTGTTTTGTTCTCTGTTTTCAGGGAAGAACTCGTATGTATCCAGGGCAATGCTGGGCCTTTGCAGATTTCCCTGGACGTTTATCAATAGCGCTGTCCCACAAAGCCACCATCACTCATGTGTCCCTGGGTCATATTCCTAAAAGTATATCCCCAACTTCCTCAATCTCTAGTGCTACTAGAGAATTTTCTGTCTATGTAAGTCAAGTAAAGTAATTGTCAATATATGTCAATACAGTATTGTCAATATTGCATACATATATATATTAGTATATTTTTATATTTTAGCCTTTAAAATGTGATAGCAATGATTTAGTATGACATCACTTGATCACATTCTAAACTATGCAAACTTTCTGTCTGCACTAATTAATTTTCTGCTCATCTCAGGATGTGATATGTTTTAGATACACCAACTAATTTTCACCTATATAGAGAGAACAAGACAATGAACTGCATTTTTATCTAATTTTGTCTCAGGGAAGAAGAATTTCGAAGATGACGAGAGTCATTTGGGAACTTTCATATATGATGACAATGGAGACCAATTACAGACCTTCAAACTTCCTGTAAATATGTCAAATTAACGTTTTATTAACCAAATACAGTTATTACAGAAGCCCAGAGTGACTGACCCTGTTATAAATATTGAGCATCTTTCCTAACATACTGCCATAAGTTTCTTCACTGGGTATTACTAGCATTCAATATAAAAACTTCCCACTTTAAAGAAAATGGCACATACAGTATTATTGTTCATTCAAAATGCTCCAATGAAAATTTCTATTTCAACCATAAAAAAAATATGTTAAATCTGCACTTCCACAGCTGTTGAGTGAGAATGTAACTGATAGATAGTATTGAAAAATTAATGAATCAGGTTTGTAGCAATTATGTTGTCTGGAAATGGTGCTTAAATGCAACACCATGCCCCACCTGCATGCACAGCCTCAGAAAGTTTTGTTATTGAATCCTAATTATTCCAAAACACAGAGAGCGATGAACTTGAACAAATGTAAAAAGCTGTTGATTTTTTTGGCCATCATATAAGAACAAAATTTTTTTTTTCTTGGCATAAATCTAATTAATAAGACGTTTATTATGTCTTAACAAAAAAGTGAACCTCTTATTGTTACGGAATGGAAGCTTCTTCAATCAGGACAGAGACTCAGATTTCTTTTACTGAACATTTCTGTTCAGTTTTTACTGAAGAGAAACAGCAACAGCTGTTTATTACCTAGCAACCAAAATCAACAGAAGCAAAACAATGACAAAATACAGAACCAGATCCTGTTAAGCATTCTTCAAAATAAAAGACTTTCTCTATCCAAATAAATCATGCTTTGCACTTAAATATGTTTCACTTCAGCTTTTGTAATCATATACAGTCATGTTAAATTCAGTTAATAATAATGTAAATTATGCTTAACATACAATTGTAAATAAGTCACTTATAATGCAACAACATAACTTAACAACATATGAGTGTAAAAAAGTCACAACCTTTATCACAAATCAGTCATTTTTGTTGCCTCTTGATAAAGAATAAAATCACAGTGTTACTACATAACATTTTGTTTTCTGGTTAGCAAAATAACAGTATAATTGCCTTGCTATGTCGAAAAAAACTATGCAAAATATATTTACAGCAAGACCAGTTGAACTAGGCTTCCATGCACTTTAAGATGGATCTCCTTTGTTTCTGTTGTCTATTTGTAACTATGGATTATCAATCTAACCTCCCTAATTTGTATCTCTTGGCTTACAGGCTGATAACGTTGGTACCTTCACACATGTGACTCTAAATGTAAATAGTAGCTGGGGAAACCCTGAATACACCTGCCTCTATAACTTTAGAGTACATGGTGTTCTGGGTAAATGAAGGTTTTGTTCTAATGGATTGAAAATGAGGGTTGCACAATGGGTCTGCACAGTGGCACATTTGATATCACTGTTGCCATGCAGCAAAGAAGTTCAGATATAATAAAAGTGGCAAGCCTCTGCTATCGTTGGCCTCATCAAGGATGGTGATGATGATGAATAGTGCAGAGAACTGACACAGAACTTTGTGGATTGGTGCCAGAGGAACTGTCTACAGATCAACAGTAAAAACAAAAGAACTCGTGGTGGACTTCTGCAGGTTCAAACACTCTCCTTCTGTGCCAGTGGACATTCAGAGAATGGGCATTGAGATCGTGAGGTCCGACAAGTACCTGGGTGTTCACCTTAACAACAAGCTGGACTGGACTGATCACTCTGTTACTACTACTTTCCCCTTTTTTAACATGTGTAACGCATACTAATATTGTAACTAAATCTGTCTACCTTCTTTCAGAGATTTGCTGATATGATTGTGTTTTTTTACAATGGGTCTGCACAGTGGCACACTTGATAGAACTGTTGCCATGCAGCAAAGATGTTCAGATAAAATAAAAGTGGCATGCGTGGGTTCTGTCCGGGTACTCCGGCTTCCTCCCACAGTAAAACTGTTGACTGTCAGATCAATTGGTCTGTCCAAATCTTACTTAGGTGTGAGTGTGTATTGCATGGTTTATTGTCCTGTCTCTCTCTAATTATCCATTAAAACATCTTTTGAAATATTTCTTATTTTCTTAACCTTCTGCCAAAAAGCCCTGGTTTTGTTGCATTGTTCTGGGCAACAATGCAACCAAAGTTGTAATAGTGCAACTTTCTCCACCATGCATACAGAAATTTAGAATGATGGGGTTAAATTATTCAGTTTTACAGGAGTTATGTAGATTCCCACGGTCCATTTATATTGTAGTAATGTAAAGTTTTGTATTGAATGTGAGGGCTGCATAGTGGTGCACTTGATAGCACTCTTGCTTTGCAGCAAAGAGGTCCAGCAATAATAAAAGTGGCATGCGTGGGTTCTCTCCGGGTGCTCCGGATTCCTCCCACAGTAAAAACATGACTGTTAGGTCAATTGGTGTGTATTCTCCTTAGATTGTCCTAAGGAGTTGATTGTCTCCTTAGGACAATGAACCTGCATGGTTGAATGTCTTGTCTCTCTAAATAGAACAGTATCCATTGAAACATCTTTTGAAATAATTATTTTCTCAACCTTCTCCCAAAAAGCCCTGGTTTTGTCCTAAGCAATGTAATGGTGCAACTTTCTCCACCATGCATACATAAATTTAGAATGACGGGATTAAATTATTCCATTTTATAGGAGTGATGTATATTCTCATCATCCAATTATACTGTAATACTCTAGACTTTGTTCTAATGGATTGAATATGAGGGCTGCACAATGGTGCACTTGATATCACTGTTGCTTTTCAGCAAAGAGGTTCAGCGATAATAAAAGTGGCATGCGTGGGTTCTCTCCGGGTACTCCGGCTTCCTCCCACAGTAAAAACATGACTGTTAGGTCAATTGGTGTGTCCATATTCTCCTTAGATTGTCCTAAGGAGTTGCACAATGGTGCAGTTGATATCACTGTTGCTTTGCAGCAGAGAGGTTCAGAGATAATAAAAAGTGGCATGCGTGGGTTCCTCTTCCGGGTTTACTGGCTTCCTCCCAACAGTAAAAAAATGACTGTTAGGTCAATTTGTGGTGTGTCCATATTCTCCTTAGTTTGTCCTAAGGAGTTGCACAATGGCGCAGTTGATATCACTGTTGCTTTTCAGCAAAGAGGTTCAGATAAAATAAAAGTGGCATGTGTGGGTTCTCTCCGGGTACTTCGGCTTCCTCCCACAGTAAAAACATGACTGTTAATTTGTCCGTCCAAATTCTCCTTACTTGTGAGTGTGTGCTGCATGGTTGTTTGTCCTGTGTGTCACTGTGTTGCCCTGGGATTGATTGGCAACCTTTACAATTCCATGTTGTGAATATAAGTTACTACTACTTTCCCATATGTCCCTTTTTTAACATGTGTAACGTATAATAATATTGTAACTAAATCTGTCTTCCTTCTTTCAGAGATTTGCTGACATGATTGTATTTGTTATGTTTTTTTATTTTTGCCATCTTGAAGCCAGTCAGCCTCAGCAGATGGCTGCTCATCCTGAGCCTGGTTCTGCTGGAGGTTTCTCCTTTTAAAGGGAGTTTTCCTCTCCACTGTCGCCTTGTGCTTGCTCAGGATGGGGGATCCCTTGGATTAAACATCCATCGAGATCGGCTGGTGACCCCTCCGCAGAATCGCCACCTTAACGTGGTGGAGGGGTTTGAGTATCCCTATGAACCAGATGGAGATTTTGTCTTGGGGCTCAGCCAGTAGTGAGGCTTCCTAGGGCAGGTTGCCACTGGGGAGGGATCAGACTAAGAGCGATTCAAGGTTTTCAATGAAGGACAACCAAAGCAATCAGGTGTTTCTAGGAGACAGACCGTTATCCCAAGTCCGGTCATATGGCAACATGCCTGGGCTTCTGTCCACATACTCTTGACTTGTGTTTTAAAAATAAAGGCCTCAAAATACTTCAAATGGTTACTGGTGTTGTATCCACTCATTCTTCTTTTTGGCTTTTGAAGGGGCCTGTAACACTCAGAGTCAGTAAATCTCAGTCCTTTAGACTTTTGGGATGTTGGATATGGAAGATTTGTATCATCAATGAGGAGTCGACAAATATGCAGCAATTCCTGATCTGACCAAGATGCAACTAATTTGTACAGTCCTTCCAACCTACACACAACTGAATGTGAGAAACTGCAACATTGCATGGCATGTGCAGGATTTCCTTCAGAAAACTTGCTAGGCTCGAGGCACCAAGGTTGTCCACTGGGGTTTTGTAGATGTTGACAGGAAACATGATGTATTACTGTGTAATTATGGAAGACATTGCTGACAATACTTAAACCCAAAACTATGGAATCTAAAAATAACAAATAAAAAATACACAATTTAGAAAAAAATTGGTTATTTGCGATTGTATTAAATTCAAATTAAGACATCAATTTGTTGATCTGAGAACACAATGTAATGCTGATCACATTTAGAACTGGCCCAAGGCATAAATGAAATAAGAGAATATCAATCCAGTTAAATTTGACTTAATGGCTTCAGCATAGACAAAATATTTTCAATTGTTTAACATTTAAATTTAAGATTTTAAGGAATTGGCAAGTTTTTGTAAGAGTTCAAAGAACAATACTTATAGTTAGATTGTTTTGTTACCACAACCACAATCAGTTGCTGTCAGTTAGATCTTTGAGTTTTAGCTCTGTTTGTTCACAAATACATCTTAGTAAAATGGAGCTAATAGCGAACGTTCAAGCTGGAAGACTCCGCCGCCTCCATTCCCCACCGGTGTCATGCTCATTAGCATATTGTGAAAGTTAATTATTTTCCATAATGTAATGATAAAAATTAAACTGCCATATATTTTAGATTCATTGCACACCAACTGAAATATTTCAGGTCTTTTATTGTTTTAATACTGATGAATTTGGCATATAGCTCATGAAGAAGTTATGAGCTATATGTTTCACCAGTGAAGTTTATTTGAGCTCATCACCTTGGACACAATGCCCTTCAATGCCTGACTGTCTTCTGCATTCACAGCAAAAGGCATGTGTGGATCTGCCTGTAACATTCTGAAGATAGATGTGGAGCATGCAAAAACATGTTGGCCTCTTGCAGTTTTGAGGCTTTTCAGCAAAGGGTGTAATAAAATTTTGCACTGGGAAAAAGTGAAGCTGAAGCACTTTTTCCCAGTTGTAAGGATTGTAAGCTAAGCCACAAAGATAAGTTATTCTATTTAAAATACATACAGAAATATGACAAATCTCTACTCAAAAATGTTATGTTATCCAAAAATATATGCACATTAAAATTGCTTTAATTTTTTTTATTTCAGCTCTATCGAGTCTGTGCGAAAAGATTGACTGATTCACTACAACGACATGTTTGGATCTGCACATAGCATTTTCTGAGCATAGACATGGAACATGCAAAAACATGTTCGCCTCTTACTTCTTTTCATGCAGCAGTTTCCATTTCCTTCACATAAAGGTTCTAGAGAAACATTGTTGTTTGCAAGTGAAGCACTTTTGCCATATGTAATGGACTTGTAGTCTAAGAGTTTTAATTTTAATTTATTTTCCTTCAGCCAATTTGTAATTTTTTTTATATTTACTTGTTTCTCTAAAATATTATGATTAAAATTTATATTTTTACATGTTTTAGGATGATGAAGCTGATTTGGCAAGAGGTTTGTGTTCCATTTTCTTTGTGTGTGTTCCAGTGTGTTAAGCTGTTAATAAATAACAGTAAAGTGTCAATAATTTTTGTTTTGGTTCTAGCTAGTCTCATGGTACAATGTAAGCATTTTAGAAATGTGTTCACTTGTTGCATGTGGTGTGGACACTTCATGGTGGATGATTTGTCCATAACATACCAAAGTTGTGCTAATTGCGTTTAGAGCTTTGAAAATGTGAAAACAGAATGGAAAAACGAATGTTGAATGTTGAAGAAAAAAAATTGTAACTATGTCCTAAAGCTAAAGTTGAAACCAAATATTTACAAACATCACATAGAAAGATATAACTTTTTTTTTGTTGTCTAAGGTTTAATCAGAAAAAAAAGTCTTGTTTTAGTCTGGATAGAATTACCAAAATGATTTATGTTAAAATGGTAAATGTCAGATAACTTTGTGAGTTTTTTTTTGTAAATGTTTTTTAATTCAAAATGTACATCTACAGAACAATTACTGTCTCTTTTTGATCATTTAATTGGATGGCACACCTGTGAATGTATTTTAGGGCCACACCTGGAACACAATGCTTTCTTATTCGACATGATTTGAAAGGGCTTAATTTTAGCCAGATCCAGTCCTGGCTGGATCGGACTGTAGATCTTGTGACTTGAACAGTTATGAGTAGCTTGCTATTTGAAAACTGTGGGCAACCCTGCTGTATAGTTTATTGGGGTTCTCTATAGTCACAAACCCACAAGACTAATAGAAGAAGAACTGCTCAGAACTGAAGGTATCAGTAGTCGGTATCTCATTTTGACATTTTAAGCAAAATCTATTCATATATATATAGGTGTCCATAAAAATGTAGTCCAAAATGGTCCGTCCCATGCATGGCCGTCCTTCTAAACCAACAGATAGGCTAAAGGAGTTGTTCAGAAAAACATAAAGCATATGATAACCCAGCATGAGCTGCAATAACCTATAATTTGGAAATGGGTGAAAATTATTTATGTGTGCTCCACAAATCTGGGAGAATGTCATTTAAAAAAATAAATAAATTCTGTTTGTAGATTGTCACAAGTGTAGGGTACACCACAAAAACGCGGTGTGGCATGCTTTAAACCATTGCATCTAATCAGCTGCATTGCTCTTGGTGAAGTAAGACTTGGATGCTGCTGCTCAGCCATGGAAACCCATTTCATGAAGCTGTCTGCAGACAAATCTGAAAGAATTATTTATTTGGAGGTCAGTAGTTTTTTCTGCACTAGGTTGGCAATCTTTGTGGCTGAGAGGCACTCCTTTCTAATCCTATGAACTGGTAGATTGGCCATAGTGAGCAGATCTGAGGTTGATGTTTTTATTCATGGTAACACCTGGAACAGTGTGAATGTTCTTTGTGATACTTGATCTTGTTTTGTACAGTCTTTATTTGTTCTGTTTCATTTCCACAAAACCTTGTTTATTAAGTTTTGACTTTAAAATATTGTTGGTATTCTCTCTCTCTCTCTCTCTCTCTCTCTCTCTCTCTCTGTCTCTGTCTCTCTCTCTCTTTCTGTCGAAATGAGGGAAGGGTGTGAGTGCCCAGCCCTACTCAGGAGAACCACATATAAAATGAACAGAGGAGATTCAAGCTTACTCAGTCATGAAGATGTCTCTTAACAAATTGCACTTTGTTGCACTGTTTGTCGGGATTTGGCTTCCTCCAAAAGGCAAGTTTTTTAACCTGCGTTATTTACTTTGATATGTTTAATTTGACTTAAACCTAAAACAATTGTGGTGTAATTTGATTTTAATTGATTCTGTGTGTTTAACCTACAAGCTTTGAAATATTTCTGGAGTATTTTGTCTTTTTATATTTCTACATTTATGTCTACTGAGATCTTGAGGGAGGATTTAAACGAAAGATAAAAAAAATTGTTTAAGATGTATTAACACAGCTTACTGGATTCTATTATCAGCCAACACCCTGGAATGTTTCAACTGTGTACCGGACACATCTGGAACCTGCACTATAAAAGTGCAATGCTCCTTGCAGGATAATCAATGTGCAGCAGTGAGAGTAATAACGTATACAGGTATTTTATACAATCTCAATTCGATTTGTGTCATTTTGTCTGCAATAGTTACAATTTCTACTTTTAACTGTAGGTGGTTCTGTAAACAATGAGACCAAATCTAAACAGTGCTTTCAATCTGGAGATTGTGTTGGAGGCTCAGTCAACTTTGGATCTGAGAAAACTGTTATTGTGAGCGAGTGCTGCAACAACAGTGCAAACTGCAACAGCAAAGATGCCTCTGGTAATTTGAACCTTGTTAAATTTGTATTCTTTAACCATGCAATGCTTTTATTACTAATGTGTATAGCACATATATTGTTCTGTTCATCTACACAATAGATTATTGTCCATGAAAATTAAGTTAATTCAAAATCGATAAACAGGTTGACCTTTAAGAACTTAGTTTGGGAGTCCATGCTGTGACGATCTCTGCATGCTTTTGTTGTATTTCAGGGCCTAAATTCAATACAAATGGTAAAAAGTGCTACAGCTGTGAAGGAGAACAGTGCGTTAGAACTGAAGTCTGTAAGAATGATGAGAACTATTGCATCAAATCAACAAGTGAGACTTCTGCTTCCCTTTCCTTATCTTCTTATGAATATTCTAAGGTTCTAATATGAAACATGTGGCCCACATTAATGCCTCTGTTTTTCATTCTTTCACATAAAAGGGGCAGGTCAGACCTTGAAGGGCTGTGCCTCCAAGATGATGTGCCCAGAATACGCATCAAGGTTTTTTAGACCTTATGTCTTAGCAGGAAGCAGCTGCTGCCAGGGAGACTTCTGCAACAGTGCCAGCGGTGCAAGTGCTGGCCTGCAGCTGTTGTGTGTGTCGCTGATGTTTTTGGTCTTATTTCCTTAGAAGATACACAAACACATCAACTCAAAGCTTTCTATTGCATAAAGTTATTTGCAATATTTCAGTTGTGGAATAAATCTCAATCTGTGCTTGTTTGTTTCCCCATAATTTCTTAGAAAGCTGAAAAGTGGATTCTCAGGATCTAAAATTATGCAACTTCAAGAGTAAAGACAGAAATGAAATGAATGAACATTCCTCATTCAGTTACCTAATAGAGGATTTCTTGTCATTTATAATGTTAAAGGATTTTTTGAGTTATTAAAATGAGAAAAAACATACATTTTTTTTTTTTACATTATTTAAAAGGGCACACATACACACACACACACACACACACACACATATATATAAATAAACAGAGCTTCAGGCAAACGGAGCCAGAAGCTCTGTTTGGTTATTTTGATTGACAACCATCAGTGCTGTCAATCAAGCTAGTGTACATGTTACTCGATGTATTAATGGCAGCTAAGCATCATTTCAGGAAAACTGTTCCTCATTAGTGGCCATGCTGACTAGCCTTAGTATTCCTGGCAGATGATATCAGGAAGAAGCTGTAGTGTAACATAGAGCAAGGGGGATGAGAGTACTAGGGTTGTGAGCAGTGTGTATACAATAACGATACACAGTCCTCAAGTCTGAACTGGAAGTGATCCATGCCCTCTCAGTGTAGGTGCAATGCTTCGACACCAACAAAACAAAAATAATGTGGGCACTATAGACCAATGTGTGAGAGAAAGATACATGAACTTTCTGTACTTTCTGCTTCAATATAAAGTTTTCATAAGATTTTTCCATGTATATTGTCGGACAATTATCCTTTTAGCTTCTTAATGGAAAAGGTTAAAGAAAAGTCAGTGAGTTGAAATTATAAATTTCATTTATTAAGTGCTGGTTCATTTGTCATGCTACCCATAGGGGCTAACATAGCAAAATTACACCTAACAACAGTTTCTAATTCCTTTCGTTGGCCTCTATCTAAGCAATGCCCTAAGGAGGGCTTTCCCTGAACCTTGGCTTTGGGCGCAAGTGCTCTATGTGTGTGCACTTGTGTATATGCAAGCATGCAAATAGCTTAACTTTTTGTGTTGTTCTAAAAAACCTGTGACTTTTATGGTGCCAGTGTAATAAACTAAAGATTTTACAGTACAGCCCTGGTTCCAGCTGTGAGGAGCTTTGCAGGAGCAGAATCCCTGAGGCAGAGGCCAGATTGTTTCGTCACTCATCAGTGGTTATCACTCACAAGCATCAGTTCAAACGCTGACCGCTTCCTGCCAGTCTGAGCCACTGTGGGTATAATCGCCTCCTCCTGGACAATCGGGGTGCTCAGTATGACAATCACAATAACGTACATAGCTCAAGTAACATTAAAAAATATCAAATTACCATCCGTCCCGTCACTAAAACCAATTTTACTTCCATAACTGAAATTATGGACGTTGAGACACTTCCATAATATCCATAACTGCACAAGGCAGCGTTTTAGATGAAACACTGATTGAAACCTGACATTAAAACAGAAAACATACCACACTCTTGTGTCAAGAATGGCCACCTACAAATAATTTATTTCAATAAACAGTGAAGAGCTTAATATCTTATATGTATAAATGCCTTAACTGTGTTCAAAACAATTAAATGTTTCTAATTTTTTAGGATCTTAACTCCTCAAATTCCAGCTAACTAACATGAAATTATGACTGTTGTATGTTTAAAAAAGAAATAACAAGCAGAAGCAGATCTGATCAGAGTTCAGCGAGAAGGGATTTTTTTGCAGACTCAGCGTTTCTAAAGCAAACACACTGACCAGCTTGTTCTAGAAGTATAAAATCAGAAAATCAGTAATTTGTGGTGACTGCTTTAAAAGGCTGAATGAGAAAATAAGTAGTTAAGAAATTAATTATTTTTTAATCTCAAAACCATGAATAACATTATTTTCTGAAAGAAAATTAGTTTGTTTTTAATGTCTTGTGTTATTTTTACATTATTTCAGTAACCAAAATGGACTGTTTTCAGTGTGACAAGGTATCAACATTTATCCCTCTCTATATTTATGAACATCTTTGAAAAATTGCTCCTGTTATTAAAATACTGATTTATGTTGCTGCTCTTATTTTGTTCATCCAAACCGTCGTGGTCCTTGAAAAATGTATTATTTGTTTAGTTGTCCAATCATGTGTGACTCTTGAGAAGCATTGTGATATTTTATGTGAACCATTGATTTTATTTTGATTATAATCCATCTTGCGTGATACGCCTTTATCCCACTAACTAACTTCATGGTGGAGAATACAGAAATGAGGGATTAGTGGCGGATTATTGTTTATTTCTTCCTTAAATGAAAAGTTAATATTTGCCATTGAAATGAAAAGCAGAGCAAGCGAGAATAACATGTTTATAAATGTGAACTATAAATTGAAACTTGACAGCAGAAGAGAAAGCGTATCCAAATCGATGCTCAGGCTGTTTATTCAAATGTTGCCGTAGACATTACAATCCTGTAAAGAAAAAGTAAAGAAAAATAATTAATTGGTTCATTATTGCTTAATAAACTTTATATGCTTGTATTGTACTCTATGAACCGTGTAAGAAATGTAAAACCACAGGCTATTGAGAAATATTATCAAAAATGTTGACGTTTGGTGGAAAAAGAGAACATCGTTTTATAAACAATAAAGCCCAGAGGTTTAGATTTTAGACCAGGAGTGGGCAACTCCAGACCTCGAGGGCCGGTCTCCGGCAACGTTTAGATGTGTCTCTACTTCAATACACCTGAGTAAAATAATGAGGTTGTTAGCAGGACTCTGGAGAACCTGACTGCACTTAGGAGGTCAGCACTTGGATTCAATCAAGTGTGTTGGGTCAGAGAGACACTTAAGAGTTGCAGGACACTGGCCCTCGAGGACCAGGATTGCCCACCCCTGTTTTAGATAATTACTGGAAAGTTGATCAGGGAAAATTGTTATTATTAATGTGTAGCAAAAAAAATTAACTGAAACATCCTCACAACAGTTGTAAACGGCAAAAATCAATGAAAAGTAAAACTGACCTCTGGTGTTGGCGGGGCAGGTCGTCTTTGGTTACTGAATAAACAAAACAAGATAATTATTAAAGAACCAAATTAATCACAAAAGTCTTTTGAAGCCTGAAATAAACAGCTGCTCTACTTACTTCTTTGGTGACAGGTAATGCTGTTTGTTGACTCGTTTGTCGCAGATGACCACTTCTGCATCATTTCTAGGAGCAACAACATATTTCACAATATCACATTTTCAGCATTTCTGCTCATTATAAAACACTTTCGAATCAACGGTTGAAAACTTACAAATAACTGACTCTGAGGTCAGTCGAGTTGTTTGGGCGTCTGCAACAATTATACATGTTGTTCTTAGTCTACTTTTGATTTTTTAACTACTTCATTTTCTTGTTTGTAATAAACATGAAATTATTACCTTGAAAATCTATTCCAGAAAGACTTTCTGTAAAAGAAACATTTAACTAGTAGCAACTTTAACAATTAGAATGAGTAGATTTAACAACAAGAACTGTTACTACCTCGTGTTTTGCCAGCCGATTTGACCTTCCTCTGATTGTCTGAGAATAATATTGTTGTGAACATCCGGCTTTAAAACTGAGGATTAAAATGGTAGCATTTGCTTTTTGTTGTTCTTACCGAGAAAACCTGCTCCAAACTGATCTCCTGCACAGAAACATTTGTTAGTTTCTGTGCAGTATGTGTTCAACTGCACAGTTTCAAAAAGAGCTTTTTGGCTTCGTACCTTTTTTCTGGCCTTGTAGGTTTCTCTCTATCTCCCTCTGGGTATCTCCTATATGTATTAAAATGGTTTTGGATTTACTATTTGCTTATTCAAAACCAAAAAGAAACACCAAGTAAAAAGTTTAATTCAACTCACCTGGATAATCTACCCCAAAGAGACCTCCTGTGACAGAACAGGGATGTAAATATCCATTTATCAGTGATATGATGTTGCATTTGAGTGTGTAAAGTAGAATAATATTTGACAAATGGTCATTAATATCTATAACATTTGAATTAGTTTAGTTTGAAAGGCAAGACATCTCTCTTAAAGTTATCCATGAAAAAACTAACTGGATTTAATAAAAACTTGCTTAGAGCAAAATTAACACCTCGTATCAAAACAGAGAGCAAAAATGGTAAATTAGCACAACACTTAAGTATCTGGCATAGGTGAATTAGAACAAATAAAATAAATTACATAATAATTTGCCTTGTATTAGGCTTTATTTTGATTTAAAGTTGGTTGCTGGATATTTGAGGGTTTTGATTCAGTTGGCTTCATTTTAAAAGTAACTTGCTTTTCTTACTTTTACTTTTTATGTTATATTTACTTAGGTAATTAAGTTGAGTAAATTGATTTTTTTAAAATAGAGGGCCCGTTCCTTTTGTATTTAAGAAAATTTGAGCATATATTGGACACTGTCATGATTGGTGGTTTTTTTGGTGAGGCGAGGGAGGACACAGGCAGAAGCAGGATGATGATGAATGATGGTACTTTAAAAATGAAATCCACAGAACAGGGAGCAAGGAGGTAGACAAGAAGAGACAAGGTGGGACTAAATACACTAAATACACAAACGAGACACAGCTTGGAACAATCAACAAGGAAGACAGAGATCACAGGGGAACAGACTAATAAACAGAAAAACCTCAAAATAAATACACAGAAAACACAGATCACCACAAACAAACCGTTTTTGGGTCATTTGTTATGTTTGTAATTTTTATGAAAATGTATGGAGAGGGATCTGTTCTTCACTCATTTATTCTGACCTTTTGCAGAAATGAAATGTGAGAATCTGTTTATTCTCTAAAAGGTCTTGGAGGTAAAATTCTTGCCTTTTCTCTGGTCTTGGCGGAGGCCTGACAGGGTCATCAGCGTGTTTTCTGGTGATGAGAAGATTGTAATTTATTTAGGTCAACTTAATTGGTCTCAGTTGTGAAAGTCAACAACTTCAGCACAATACACATAAAGCTTATATTAATTGATTTTGAGAGGTTTGCTCACCTTTTCCTGTAGAATAATATGCTGAGCACCACAGCACAGAGGATCAGCACTAAGATGACGACAGTAATAACCACAGGGACAGATTTCTGCATCTGGTACTTCATAGTTCCTGGTGATGAAGATTTAAAATAATCATAATGAGAAAACCTCTCAGTTCTCTGTGTCCAATGCTTTGATAACAAACAGAGCAAATTAGTTGAATCTAACCCTCTACAGTTAATGTGAACGTCCTGGTTTGATTCTTTCCACCCCAGAAGGTTGCGGTACAGTTTAGGTTTCTCAGTCCATCTCCTCCAGCAACCACAAATGTGATGGTGGATGTCGTCTTCCAGACGCCTCGTGATACTGCAGTGTCTGAAACCTCATTGTTGATGGAAGGGACACTCCATGAAATCTCTGGAGGATGTGATGAACATGAGTGGCTGACAGAGCAGGAGACGTTTACAGTCGAACCAGCATCCACTTGAGCTGGAACTGAGCTCATCACTGGTTTCTCTGGAGAAGCTGAGGATCAAGACCAAGGACGTTTGTTACTGCTCAAATTGTAAGAAAATTAATCAAATCGTGAATAATGAAACACATTAGGAAGGATTCTTGACCTTTCATGACAATAAAAACACAGCTGTTGTTAAATCTGTATTTGTTTGCTGTATTTCTTTGCTGTTTCTCTCCATAGAAACAGAAAGGGCCGTTGTCAAAGGGTTTTATATCATCAATCTCCAAAGAGCAGTCTCCTTCATTCAGGTTTCCCAGAATTTTGGTCCGATCCTTGAAGTGGTCCAAAACATTACTGCGGGCATTGTGGTACACCATACCCCCAGATTTTTTGTACCAGATGCCACGAGTCAGGGGCTGATCCTCATCGTCCTGGAAACTGCAGGGGATGACCACACAGGACAGAGTCAAGGCATTGAATCTGACAGGGACGTCAGCAGCCAGGATACGGAAAGCTGTTGGAGGGGGGAAACAGGACCACTTAAACTTAATAAGGTGCCATCGGAAATTACAGGATGTTCAATACAGAAGACATGAAAGTTATACAAATATACAAAACTGACAGCCTTAAATATGAAATAATGCACACAAACAGGAAGAAAAAAATAAGCAGAAATTAAGTTCGTCTTATTTCTTTGTAAGGAAAAACAAAGGTGAGCTCACTATTGTCCTCGTTCAGTTCTTCTTCAACCGGTATGTATTCTGTAAAAATAAATAAATAAATTCATTTAAATGTTATCATCAAAATAAACAGACATTTTTGATTAGAAGCTAAGCAATAAACCCAAGAGAAAGCTATAACTTTAACAGGATTAAAGAAAGCAGTCATTGTTTACTGGCCAAAATTTTCTTCTGCAGTTGAAGCTGTAAATCTTCCTCGTTCTCTGAACTACTAAAAGTTCTCTGAATTTAAATTTTAACTACTGAAGTAAACAGTGTTAGATTTAAAAACTGACTTTTTATCTGAAGAAGTGAGGAGTTTGAGGTTTCTCCAGAGACAAAATGTGCAGTGCAGGTCAGAGGTTTTCCGTTGTCTTCAAGGGAGCCAATAAACGTAAGATTGGATTCAGTTGTGTACGTATTACTGGATATTTTTTTGTGCTTCGGTAAATACAGCATGTCCGAAAAATTCCACTCAATTGTTGGTGTATTTGTCTTGCACTTGTAGGACACAGAACAAATTACACTCTTTGCCACTCCCTCTGTCAGCTCTCCTGGAGGTTCAACCATTTTGATTGTTTCAAATGGACCTAAGCAAAAAACGATTGAGAAAGTTTACTTGTCAAGAAAACTTAAAAATCGAATCAATTTAAACCACAACGTGTTTATTCATACTCACATTCAACCTGCAGGAGGAGCTCACTTTTGGCACTTTGTCCACCAGGATATCTCACAGTGCACTCCACCTTCTTGTGGTCTTCTTCTACATTCCAAGTTCGTTCTATCGTTCTTTCCCAAATGCCCTCTGACAACAAGGAGTCAACGGTGCGGTCTGTTCCAGGAATGCCACTCAGAGTCAGGACAGGAGGAGCAGAAGAACATGTATGTTGCACTTTACAGGTAACCCTGCTCTGATCTCCCACCCTAGGAGCATCAATGATGCTCATCTGGGGTTCTTGTGCACTGTCTATAAAGATAAGAAGAGAAATATGTTCATCTATGTAGATATTTACTGGTGAAAGACTGAAAGGAAAAGTTAAACATACATTATTTTAACCCAAACAACACTTTAACTAGGAAATGAGACAGAAAAAACAAGTTTCTTGCCTCAATGGAAGTAACTGCAAGGGATGTGAATAATTGTGAAATTTATTTAGCTTCATCAAGAAGCTAAATAAACAAAAACAAGAAGTTGTTTTTGTTTTGGTGTATGACGTTCTGTTACTCTGCTCTTGAAAGTTGGTAAATAAAACAAATGAGAGTGTCTGGTATGAAGTCAATCAACTGGACCCAAGAGGAACAAAGAAGGGTTACATTTAACCCTTTCATGCATAGTGGTCCCTACAGTGGACAGCTGTCTAAAAGCCATTTTCTTGTTCTTTTTGTGGATTTTCATGTTATAAATACACACAGATCACTGAAATGGACACTAATGCATCATAAAATACACTATCATCTACTGGCCACCAGCTGCAAATGCAAGATATTATTTTTGCTAAATCCAATATGGTTGACAGACAAAAACACATGCCAACCGACCCATTCCTTCCTTCTACTGTAGACGACTCTTGCAGGTAAAAAAAATATTGTGACCCCTAAAGAACACTACTAATACATTTTTCAAATAGCTTTGTATTTGGAGAAAATTACAATTGATAACCTAAAATAATTAAAATTTATATATATATATATTTTTTACAAAAATATTTCCCTAACTTTTTTATGTCTTAAGAAAATAAAAAGAAATTTGAAAAAAAAATTATTGCACAAAGGATCATGATTCATGCATGAAAGATATATATATATATATATATATATATATATATATAATATATATATATATATATATATATATATATATATATATATATATATATGTTCTTACCTGAAACCATAATTTTGGTGCTTTTATCCAAAAATGAGTGTCCCTGTGAGTGGTAGTAGGTAATTGGGTTGATATCAACCCATGGATAGAGTTTATCCTCATTGTGAGACATATCCAGCTTATCTATTTTAAGACCACAATTGCTGTCTGACACAGAGCCAGCCAAATGTGTTATCCCTTTATATCTGCTTAAAGTATTTGACTGTTTTTGGTTGAATACGTCTGCGCGTCCATTTCTTTGGTACAAGTACCAGACAACTTGGAGGCCTCTTGGTTGGGCTTTGCTGTAGGAAAACTTGCAAGGAATAATGACACATGACCCTTTCATTCCCGTTACACTTCCTGGAGTAGTGAAAGACCAATCCAGATTGAGCATGTTTCCTGTAAAACACATAGAAACAAAACGATACAAATCTTTGATGGGCCACATTAGTTTAAGCCTAATTTGAATTGATTTGCCCTGGACAGACCATAGATGTCTACATTTGAATGTTATATTTCTAATATAGTATTATTTGTTGTCTTTCTTCAGATATTAGTTCTCTGGTGGCATTTGGCAACTAAATAGAGTGGTGGGGAAAATAAAGTTACCTTAACTCCTAAATTGTGACTTACAGGGTTCAAATGCCTTCACTGCAAAACACAAATTCCTACCAAGTCTTTTTGGTCTAGTTTCTACTGCTAATATCTTAATACACTTGAAATAACACAAAATTAACTTACAAGTAACATTCCAGCAAGATATAGGAGCTGGCTTTAAGTAAATAATTCCTTAAAATTGTGAAAGAATTACTTTCACAAGAAGTACTAATTTTAATTAAGATTGTCACTCACGTTTTACCCATATGGCTGTTCTCTTCTGCTCGATCTGTCCTCCAGGAAATCTTGCAAAACACGCCAGATATTTTCCGTGGTCTTTAGCTGATGCTGTAAATGTCAATGTGGAAACAGTTTTCCTCAAACTCCCAGAGGATTTAATATCTCCGGTAACTGGCATGTTAGCGTAGTTCCACGTGAGAACTGGTGCATTGTTGGAGCAAGTGTATGAAGCTTCACATGTTACCTGGCTTGCAACTCCTTCCAAATATTCAGTTGACAAAGAGCTAATGCTCAGTGGGAAAATGGAGCCTAAAAACACAAAGAACCAGAGGATGGTTAAAGCTTTTCCAGACAGACAACCTAAGTTTAGGACAAAGGCGATGTGATCTTCAGAGTTATCACTCACATTGTGCAGTTAAGATTTCAGATGTTGTTGCCTCTTTACCACCTGGGTGCTTGACAGTGCACTTAATGACTTGGAAGTCTCTCTCTAAGACTAAAGTAGCTGTTAAAGTTGTCTTAGAAGTGCCATCAGATAGCCAAGTGTGGGTAACTTCTTTGTCTTCCATTGTGATGTTGAAGCTGAGAGTAGGTGGATGAGTGGAGCATGTGTGTTGAGCAGAACATTGCACTGTTACAGAATTTCCAACTTTTCTGTCACCTAAGATCATAATCTGTGGTTGCTGTGGTTGTCCTACAAAGAAAATGTAAAAACTTAAAAACTTTTTCAACGACATACTAATGAACTGATGTCCAAGGCAAAAAAAAACAAACAACAAAAAATAAATAAATAAACATACCAATGACTTCAATTGTTACAGTTGTGTCATAGAATGCGTATGTGCGATACCCAACATTTTCTGGATCCACCCAAGGATAAAGTTTTTGTCTGTGGTCGTTCCAGTTCACACCTTTAATCTCTAGAGTGCATGAGTTTTTATCTGTTGAATTGTGTACATGGGTTCTTCCTCTATACATTTCAATTACATTTCTAGGGTACCAATTGTCATAAACCAAAGGATATCCCCTGCTCACATACTGGTACCAAACAACTCTGTCTGCTCTTGTAGGTGGATACTGACTGTAGTCAAAGCTACAAGGGATAACGAGGCAGGAATCCACCAATCCTTTGATATTTCTTGGCATGTCAACGCGCCAAGCTTGTGGTGCCGAGTAAAGACATCCTGCAAGAGAAAAGTAGTTATAAGTCAAAATTATGGAAGTAAAAATTAATCAGTTGCATCAAATTAAGATGGTAATATGACACCATTCAAAAGAAGGAAACCAAAGTACCCAAAAACCAGAGGTGCAGGAGCAAATGTCTAAACCAAAACATCTTGATGTAAAGGTATCTGAAAGAAACAAATGAGATGCAGAAGTATTACTTATTAAAACAATTTATTAAAAATACAATAAAATCTTTGTACCATTTTAAGTTAACCAGATTTTGCTTAATTTTCCTTTCTTTGCAGTTAAAATGTTCAAAGGCTGTTTTGAAGCCTTTGAAAACTTTGAAAATGTTCAAGGGGAACAGAAAGAAACTTTGTACAGTTTCTTTCTGTTCCCCTTTTTTGTTTCCTCCTAAGTTCTCATCTTAAAAGCAAATGAGAAAGATGACTTTGTTTTGTGGGTTGTGTTTTGCATGCATGAGCTCAAGTTGCCAGAAAAGCCAGAAAATGGCTACTTTACAGTTTCTTTGCCATCTCCCCATTTTTTACCCTTTAGGAGGATCATCTTCACGTTTTAGACTGTGTTGGTTTCAAAATTCACATGAACAAAGAATAAGTTCACACAGCACACAAAACGATTAATTTTTAGAATTCATAAACTGAAATTATGTATCAATTACATTATCTCAAAAATGGACTAGCTCACTTTCTTAACATTTATTTGCAATTATGAACAATTATAGAGTGGCATCAAGTAATCGGCATCTGTTCTGTCTTCACTACTTATTTATCATGCGTCTCATTTCTACTGTCTTGATCAAAATCTTAAGATCAAGGAATTTCAAGTATTTGCAATGTGTGCTGGTGGATCCCTATTAGCTCATAAATAAGTCTTAAAAGTAAACCTTCAACGATCGACGTATCACACCACTACTCTAGCAAAGCACAAACAGTCAGAAACAATATGGCATGGGGGAAAAAAGCAATTTACTAACTTATTAAGTCATGTTTTAGATTGCTCTTGAAAAACTAATCAATCACGACTGATTAGTGGGTGAACTCACGGCTGCACATTGAACCCATTGGTTATTTTACAGCTTGACAGACGCTCCCCGCTCTTGGCAGGTACTGCGTACCCCCGCTAAATCTTTTAGCGAACTCGCCTACTTTCACCACTGGATTTTACTGGGCAATTTACATGTTGTTTTGTTTTTATTAAGAAAAGGTCAGTATGGTTCAAGGAACAGATTCAAGGAAACAAATTTTCCTTGACTCTGATTTCAAGCTTAAAGGTAAAAAGAAGAAGTTTGAAAAGTTGTTGCATGTGGAAAATCTTTGTGGATTCTAAATATAAATTCTAAATTCTTTCATGGAAACTTATTCAAGCAGAACAAGTTTCCATGAAAGAAAGAAATAAACCACAACCAGTTAAATCCAACATTTAGATTTAACCCTATCAGGGAAAAAAGTAGACAAGCGATAACATATATGTAAACTTGGGAAAAGCAATAAAAAATAAATTACAAATGGTTTATGCATAAGGTGTGAATGTTAATTTTTATTACTGTTTATTAATTATATATAAAAAATCATAAGTAAAACAAAATATAATTTACTTACACTCTTTAATTGCCCAACATAATTACTACATTTTTTTTTAGAAAAACAAATGAAGTTCTACGTTCTGCATTGAAATTGAAATATTTCTTCTATTCTTTAAAGGAAAGAGGAAGGTGTATTTTCTGTGAAACATTTAAAGCAGCAAAATTAATTATTTCCTTTATTCTGCTATTTGCTCTAATAAGTGAATAAATAAATAAAAATACAATATTTTCTTTGATGTGAGCATTAAATTAACATTTTAAGAAATATATAAAAATAATCTATTTGCCATATTCTTTAAAGTTAAGACCAACTTACCTTGTGATGTGGATGTTTGGGGGAAATCTTTCAAAACTGCACAACTTAATGAAGTTCTCCCTTTAAATTTTTGGAGGATGATGTTACTTGGCATCTTACTGCTCTGTCTAAAGGATGCTTTCAAACACACGTTTTATATGAAAAACCACAGAAAATAGGGAAGTGAAAAAAGAGAAGTGACAGGCACTTGCAAAGGGGTGATGGGAGGATGGAGTCAAGGGAGCTTGAACCCCTGCTCATTTTGTCCTTGACACCTAAAAGGCCCCTTTTTGATTTATTTATTTTTTACTTATTTTTTTAGATGGATGTCAGGTGACCTGCTTGTGCCCCTCATCAATAGTATTTAACTAAACATAACAATTGATCAAAATAAACTAGTCTGGCTGCCCTCAGTCTAATAATGACTCTCAGAGCATGTTGTTCAGACACGGGGCCCACGGTGAGGTGGAGGGAGGTGAATCTGTGTAACCTAATTAAAATGGTTCAGGTTAAATCCCGCTAAAATGCACCATCTGCTGGTAAAAAGTTGTATTGCCTTCACCTAGAAAGCGGGGTATTATGGGTAATCCTCAGAGCCATGAGGATCACCAACGAGGTAACGAGTCTCTTCTATGTGATAAAGAAATATTACAGTATTTATGCATTTTGTGAAGTGTGTTTATGGTTTTCGTTTTTGCATATTGTTGAAATATGTTCGGTTTGAGTCACGCTTGTTCTATAATTATGTCGTTTTTGAGAATGTTTAGTTCGTGGGAAAGTGCAGTGGGAATTTCCCACGCGGTAACACTGTGTGGCTCCTCCTTGCAGGAGCTTGTTTTATGCCAGAGACTGACTTTACCTCCATGCCTGTTGAGTAAAATGCAGATGGAGAATAAAAGAAACAGCTGATGCCAACTTGAGCAGCTCCTTGTCATTCATTGCACACATCTGCACCCCCTAACTATCAAATTATGGGCAAGAATATATCTTTTTATGAACATGCACTTGTTTGTGAATAAAAATGTAGGTCTGATGTTGAAGTTAGAAAAACTTTTTTGCTTAATTTATTATTATTTTCGTAATTGTCCTTGCTATAGCAGCAAAAAAAAAGAAAAAAAAAAACTCCTCACCCTCAAACACAGACATGGTTTGACCGCAGAGTAAACTTTAGACTTTAATTTCATCATTCTGCTCCAGTACTGGACTAAAAACCCGGTTTGGTACAGGCAGACTGAGTCGGTCCCACTGCTGTGGGTCAAAGTCAGACATCTTGATATAGAAAAGCGATATTATACTGCCGGCTCACTGTTGGCTCTTTGTTTCACCTTAACGTTACTATGAGGTGGTTCACACCGGATCTGGGCTAGAGGTGAGTAGAAGTTACTGCAGAACCTCAACTGCTAAAAAAGATTCAGCCATTAGCATTTAGAGCTCACAAAATATCACACAAACATCAGCGGAAATATGGTACCAATAATCTGGACCGCTGCATAAAGCCAAACTTGCAACAATCCAGCAGAAAGATGTCTGCACAAGGCAGCTTTTTAGATGAAACACTGTTTGAAACCTGACATTAAAACAGAAAACATACCACGCTCTTGTGTCAAGAATAACTAATTCCAATAAATAGTGAAGAGCTTAATATTTTATATGTATAAATGCCTTAACTGTGCTCAAAACAAATGTTTCTAATGTTTTAGGATCTTAACTCCTCAAATTCCAGCTAATTAACATGCAATTATGACTGTTACATGTTAAATAAGTAACAACAGAAGCAGGTCAGGTCAGAGTTCAACGAGAAGGGATTTTTTGCAGACTCTGCGTTTCTACAGCGAACAGACTGACCAGCTTGTTCTAGAAGAAGTATATCAGAAAATCAGTAATTTGACATGATGGCTTTAAAAGGCTGAATGAGAAAATAAGTAGTTAAAAAATTAACAACTTATTTTTTAATCTCAAACCAATGAATAACATTATTTTCTCAATGAAAACCAGTTTGTTTTTAATGTATTATTTTCACGTTATTTCAGTAACCAAAATGGACTGTTTTTCAGTGTGACAAGGTATCAACATTTATCTTTCCCTATATTTTTTAACATCTTTGAAAAATTGCTCCTATTATTAAAACACTGATTTATGTTGCTGCTCTTTTTTTGTTCATCCAAACCGTCGTGGTCCTTGAAAAATGCATTATTTGTTTAGTTGTCCAATCATGTGCGACTCTTGAGAAACATTTTGATATATTATGCGAACCATTGATTTTATTTTGATTATAATCCATCTTGCGTGATACGCCTTTATCCCACTAACTTCATGGTGGAGAATACAGAAATGAGGGATTAGTGGTAGATTATTGTTTATTTCTTCCTTAAATGAAAAGTTAATATTTGCCATTGAAATGAAAAGCAGAGCAAGCGAGAATAACATGTTTATAAATGTGAACTATAAATTGAAACTTGACAGCAGAAGAAGCGAAAGCGTATCCAAATCGATGCTCAGGCTGTTTATTCAAATTCAATTGTCTACAATCCTGTAGACAGGATTGTCTACGGCAATCCTGTCTACAGGATTGCCGTAGACATTACAATCCTGTAAAGAAAAAGTAATGAAAAATTATTAATTGGTTCATTATTGCTTAATAAACTTTATATGCTTGTATTGTACTCTATGAACCGTGTAAGAAATGTAAAACCACAGGCTATTGAGAAATATTATCAAAAATGTTGAAATTTGATGTAATAAGAGATCATCGTTTTATAAACAATAAAGCCCAAAGGTTTAGATGTTAGAAAATTGATAATCAGGGAAAATTGTTATTTATATATATATATATATATATATATATATATATATACACAGTCCAGTCACATTAATGTGACCATCTGTCAAAAGCCAGAATAACCACCTTTCGCAGAGCGAACTGCTACGAGACGTGCAGGAAGAGAGTCACTTAGGTCCCTGAAGGTCTTCTCTGGGATGTTGAGCCATGCCGACTCTAATGCCGTGGCCAGCTGCGCTAGATTACGCGGTTGAGGATCCATGGCGCGAACAACTCGATCGAGATGGTCCCACAGATGCTCGATTGGGTTTAAGTCAGGTGAGTTTGCTGGCCAGGGGAGGACGGTAAACTCATCCTGGTGCTCTTCGAACCACGCACGTACACTGGCAGCTGTATGGCACCTCGCATTGTCCTGCTGGAAGATGCCATCATCCTGAGGAAAAACAATGCGCATGTAGGGGTGGACATGGTCCGCAAGGACAGATGCGTACTTGTATTGATCCATCGTGCCTTCCACAATAATCAGTGAACCCAGAGAATGCCAGGAAAACATTCCCCAGACCATAATGCTCCCGCCTCCAGCTTGGACCGTTCCTGCAATGGTTGCAGGGTGGTTCCTTTCAGAGGTTTCACGCCTTATACGCCAACGTCCATCTGTCCGATGGAGCATAAAACGCGATTCATCTGAAAACGCTACCTGTCGCCACTCAGTGGACGTCCAGCTGCTGTACTGGCGTGCAAATTCTAGCCTTCGTCGTCGATGAACACCAGTCAGCATAGGTGCACGAACCAGGCGTCTGCTTCGGAGGCCCAGACGCAGCAATGTTCGCTGAATAGTGGTTTGGGAGACACTTGTGGTAGCCCCTTGGTTCATTTTAGTGGTCAGTTGCTCAACGGTAGCCCGTCTATCTGCCCGAACGCATCTCCGCAACCGTCGTTCGCCTCTGTCATCTATGGCCCGTGGTGCACCACATTTGCCACGTCGTTGATTTTGGACAGTCCCATTTTGCCATGCACGGTACACTTTTACCACGGCGGCACGCGAACAGTTCACAAACTCAGCCGTTTCGGAATGCTTCCACCCTTGGCCCGAAAGCCAATGATCATGCCCTTTTGGACGTCGGATAAATCGCTTCGTTTCTGCATTACGCCAACGATTGAAATGTTTTCCGAAGCCCACACACACCCTTTATATACGCTCAACTGCACTGTGCTGCCACCTGCCTTCTGTGATTGGTTATTTAACTCTGAAGTGGAAAGTACGTGGTGGTCACATTAATGTGACTGGACTGTGTATATATATATATATATATATATATATTTGGCTCTAGTGGCCTTTATTTGATAGTTAATTGCCAGGAAAGTGGGTAATAAAAGAGGGGGGAAGACATGCTGCAAAGGTCACCAAGGCCGGCAATCGAACCTGCAACAGCTATGTGAAGGACTAAGGCCTCCATATGGGGGTTGTGCTTAACCCCTGAGGTCCACAGCACACCGGAAATTGTTATTTTTAATGTGTAGCAAGAAAAATTAACTGAAACATCCTCAACAGCTGTAAACGGTAAAAATCACTGTATAATGAAACTGACCTCTGGTGTGGGCTGGGCATGTCGTCTTTGGTTACTGAATAAACAAAACAAGATAATTAACAAAGAACCAAATTAATCACAAAAGTCTTTCGAAGTCTGAAATAAACAGTACTGTATTTTCCGCACTATAAGGCGCACCTTCAATGAATGGCATATTTTAAAACTTTTTTCATATATAAGGGGCACTGCATTATAAGGCGCATAGAATAGACACCACAGTTAGGTTGCCACCCGTCCGGTTTTGAACGGGACATGATTAGTTCCGGTCACTACAAATATGGATGTCTAATAATAAAACATTGGTCCCCGTACTATATATAGCAGTCTGCACCAGTCATTGTTTCATCCATCCATCCATCCATTTTCTTCCGCTTATCCGGGATCGGGTCGCGGGGGAAGCAGCTTCAGAAGGGAGGCCCAGACTTCCCTCTCCCCAGCCACTTCTTCCAGCTCCTCCGGGGGAACCCCAAGGCGTTCCCAGGCCAGCCGAGAGACATAGTCCCTCCAGCATGTCCTGGGTCTTCCTCGGGGCCTCCTTCCGGTGGGACGTGCCCGGAACACCTCACCAGGGAGGCGTCCAGGAGGCATCCTGACCAGATGCCCGAGCCACCTCAACTGGCTCCTCTCGACGTGGAGGAGCAGCGGCTCTACTTTGAGTCCCTCCCGGATGACCGAGCTTCTCACCCTATCTCTAAGGGAGAGCCCAGCCACCCTGCGGAGGAAACCCATTTCGGCCGCTTGTATCCGTGATCTCGTTCTTTCGGTCATGACCCAAAGCTCATGACCATAGATGAGGGTGGGAACGTAGATCGACCGGTAAATCGAGAGCTTCGCCTTTTGACTCAGCTCTCTCTTCACCACGACAGACCGGTACAGCGCCCGCTTCACGGCAGAGGCCGCCCCAATCCGCCTGTCGATCTCCCACTCCCTTCTTCCCTCATTCGTGAACAAGATCCCCAGATACTTAAACTCCTCCACTTGAGGCAGGACGACCCCCCTGATCCGGAGAAGGCACTCTACCCTTTTCCGGCTCAAGACCATGGCCTCGGATTTGGAGGTACTGAGCCTCATCCCGGCCGCTTCACATTCGGCCGCGAACCGTTTCAGCGAGAGCCGCAGATCACGATCTGATGAAGCCATCAGGACCACATCATCCGCAAAAAGCAGAGATGCGATCCTAAGGCCACCAAAACGGATCCCCTCAACACCTCGGCTGCGCCTAGAAATTCTGTCCATGAAAGTAATGAACAGAATCGGTGACAAAGGGCAGCCTTGGCGGAGTCCAACTCTCACCGGAAACGAGCCCGACTTACTGCCGGCAATGCGGACCAGACTCTGACACCGGTCATACAGGGACCTGACAGCCCGTATCAAAGGGCCCGGTATCCCATACTCCTGGAGAACCCCCCACAAGGCCCCCCGAGGGACACGGTCGAACGCCTTCTCCAAGTCCACAAAACACATGTAGACTGGTTGGGCGAACTCCCATGCACCTTCCAGGACCCTGCTGAGGGTGTAGAGCTGGTCCAGTGTTCCACGACCAGGACGAAAACCACACTGCTCTTCCTGAATCCGAGGTTCGACTATCCGACGGACCCTCCTCTCCAGGACCCCTGAATAGACCTTTCCAGGGAGGCTTAAGAGTGTGACCCCTCTGTAATTGGAGCACACCCCCCGGTCCCCCTTTTTAAACAGGGGGACCACCACCCCGGTCTGCCAATCCAGAGGAACTGCCCCCGATGTCCATGCGATGTTGCAGAGTCGCGTGAGCCAACACAACCCTACAACATCCAGAGCCTTAAGGAACTCCGGGCGGATCTCATCCACCCCCGGGGCCCTGCCACCGAGTAGTTTTTTGACCACCTCGGCGACCTCATTCCCAGAGATTGGAGAGCCCAACCCAGAGTCCACAGGCTCAGCTTCTTCAACAGAAGGCATGTTGGTGGGATTGAGGAGGTCTTCGAAGTATTCCGCCCACCGACCCACAACATCCCGAGTCGAGGTCAGCAGCACACCATCCCCACTATAAACAGTGTTGGTTCTGCACTGCTTCCCCCTCCTGAGACGCCGGATGGCGGACCAGAATCGCCTCGAAGCCGTACGGAAGTCTTTCTCCATGGCCTCGCCAAACTCCTCCCACGCCCGAGTTTTGGCCTCAGCGACCACCCGAGCCGCATGCCGCTTCGCCCGCCGGTACCCATCAGCTGCTTCTGGAGTCCCACAGGCCAAAAAGACCCCGTAGGACTCCTTCTTCAGCTTGACAGCATCCCTCACCGAAGGTGTCCACCAACGGGTTCGGGGGTTGCCGCCACGACAGGCACCAACGACCTTGCGGCCACAGCTCCGATAAGCCGCCTCGGCGATGGAGGCACGGAACATGGTCCACTCAGACTCAATGTCCCCCACCTCCCCCGGAACGTGTTCGAAGTTCTGCCGGAGGTGGGAGTTGAAGCTCCGTCTCACAGGGGACTCCGCCAGACGTTCCCAGCAGACCCTCACTACACGTTTGGGCCTGCCAGGTCTGACCGGTTTCCTCCCCACCACCGGAGCCAACTCACCACCAGGTAGTGGTCAGTGGACAGCTCCGCCCCTCTCTTCACCCGAGTGTCCAAGACATACGGCCGCAGATCCGATGAAACGACGACAAAATCGATCATCGAATTGCGGCCTAGGGTGTCCTGGTGCCAAGTGCACGTATGGACACCCTTATGCTTGAACATGGTGTTCGTGATGGACAGACCGTGACGAGCACAGAAGTCCAACAACAGAACACCACTCGAGTTCAGATCAGGGGGGCCGTTCCTCCCAACCACGCCCCTCCAGGTCTCACTGTCATTGCCCACGTGAGCGTTGAAGTCCCACAGCAGAACAAGGGAGTCCCCAGGAGGGCACTCTCCAGTACCCCCTCTAAGGACTCCAAGAAGGGTGGGTAATCTGAACTGTTGTTCGGCCCGTAAGCACAGACAACAGTCAGAACCCGTCCCCCCACCCGTAGGCGGAGGGAGGCTACCCTCTCGTTCACCGGGGTAAACCCCAACGTGCAGGCGCCAAGATGGGGGGCAACAAGTATGCCCACTCCTGCCCGGCGCCTCTCGCCGTGGGCAACTCCAGAGTGGAAGTACGTCCAGCCCCTCTCAAGGAGACTGGTTCCAGAACCAGAGCCATGCGTCGAGGTGAGGCCGACTATTTCTAGCCGAAACCTCTCAGCCTCGCACACTAGCTCCGGCTCCTTCCCCACCAGAGAGGTGATGTTCCACGTCCCAAGAGCCAGCTTCCGCGGCCGGTGATCAGACCGCCAGGGTCCCCTCCCTCGGCCGCCGCCCGTAACACACAGCACCCGACCCCTTTGGCCCCTCCGACAGGTGGTGAGCCCATTGGAAGAAGTCATTGTTTCACTCACGGTTTTGGTGTTGTGATATTGTGCCCAACTGCTTTCTGGTTAGCACAGACCAACCGACACGCTGCCGCCGCAGCCTCTGTCTCTCTTCCACCGACCCCCATGGCTTTAATGTATAGGTGCCGGTCCCTTGGTAACTCTAGCCGAAGCTCCCCGGATAAATGTCTAAAGCTACTTTGTTGATATAAAGAATGTCAACAAAACAGTCCGATTCTGGTCGGCGAGGAGAGCCTTCCGACTGGAATGGGGCGTCTGGGCTGGACGATGGTCACCCTTCTCCGTTCGCGCACAGCATGTTGGTGGAGAACGTGATGCTAGATGACCTGCAGACAACCTGATTATTAGGTGGGTAAGTAGATATATAGACATCGTCTATGGGTAGATAGGTCAGTCAAACTTTATTAACAAACCAGTTTTTTGACAACACCCCAGCATGCACTGCGCGCTTCTTCTACGGGGAAAATGAAGTCGGCAGCTGCTTACCATAGTTGCTAGACCTGTTGTGGCTCAATATTGGTCCATATATTAGGCGCACTGGGTTAAAAGGGGCACTGTCGGCTTTTGAGGAAATTTAAGGTTTTTAGGTGCGCCTTATAGTGCGGTGTGTTTCAAATGGACCTAAGTAAAAAACGATTGAGAAAAGTTTACTTGTCAAGAAAACTTAAAAATCGAATCAATTTAAACCACAACGTGTTTAATCATACTCACATTCAACCTGCAGGAGGAGCTCACTTTTGGCACTTTGTCCACCAGGATATCTCACAGTGCACTCCACCTTCTTGTGGTCTTCTTCTACATTCCAAGTTCGTTCTATCGTTCTTTCCCAAATGCCGTCTGACAACAAGGAGTCAAAGGTGCGGTCTGTTCCAGGAATGCCACTCAGAGTCAGGACAGGAGGAGCAGAAGAACATGTATGTTGCACTTTACAGGTAACCCTGCTCTGATCTCCCACCCTAGGAGCATCAATGATGCTCATCTGGGGTTCTTGTGCACTGTCTATAAAGATAAGAAGAGAAATATGTTCATCTATGTAGATATTTACTGGTGAAAGACTGAAAGGAAAAGTTAAACATACATTATTTTAACCCAAACAACACTTTAACTAGGAAATGAGACAGAAAAAACAAGTTTCTTGCCTCAATGGAAGTAACTGCAAGGGATGTGAATAATTGTGAAATTTATTTAGCTTAATCAAGAAGTTGTTTTTGTTTTGGTGTATGACGTTCTGTTACTCTGCTCTTGAAAGTTGGTAAATAAAACAAATGAGAGTGTCTGGTATGAAGTCAATCAACTGGACCCAAGAGGAACAAAGAAGGGTTACATTTAACCCTTTCATGCATAGTGGTCCCTACAGTGGACAGCTGTCTAAAAGCCATTTTCTTGTTCTTTTTGTGGATTTTCATGTTATAAATACACACAGACCACTGAAATGGACACTAATGCATCATAAAATACACTATAATCTACTGGCCATCAGCTGCAAATGCAAGATATTATTTTTGCTAAATCCAATATGGTTGACAGACAAAAACACATGCCAACCGACCCATTCCTTCCTTCTACTGTAGACGACTCTTGCAGGTAAAAAAAATATTGTGACCCCTAAAGAACACTACTAATACATTTTTCAAATAGCTTTGTATTTGGAGAAAATTACAATTGATAACCTAAAATAATTAAAATTTATATATATATATATTTTTTTACAAAAATATTTCCCTAACTTTTTTATGTCTTAAGAAAATAAAAAGAAATTTGAAAAAAAAAATTATTACACAAAGGATCATGATTCATGCATGAAAGGGATATATATATATTAATATATATATATTATATATATATATATATATATATATATATATATACATATATATATATATGTTCTTACCTGAAACCATAATTTTGGTGCTTTTATCCAAAAATGAGTGTCCCTGTGAGTGGTAGTAGGTAATTGGGTTGATATCAACCCATGGATAGAGTTTATCCTCATTGTGAGACATATCCAGCTTATCTATTTTAAGACCACAATTGCTGTCTGACACAGAGCCAGCCAAATGTGTTATCCCTTTATATCTGCTTAAAGTATTTGACTGTTTTTGGTTGAATACGTCTGCGCGTCCATTTCTTTGGTACAAGTACCAGACAACTTGGAGGCCTCTTGGTTGGGCTTTGCTGTAGGAAAACTTGCAAGGAATAATGACACATGACCCTTTCATTCCCGTTACACTTCCTGGAGTAGTGAAAGACCAATCCAGATTGAGCATGTTTCCTGTAAAACACATAGAAACAAAACGATACAAATCTTTGATGGGCCACATTAGTTTAAGCCTAATTTGAATTGATTTGCCCTGGACAGACCATAGATGTCTACATTTGAATGTTATATTTCTAATATAGTATTATTTGTTGTCTTTCTTCAGATATTAGTTCTCTGGTGGCATTTGGCAACTAAATAGAGTGGTGGGGAAAATAAAGTTACCTTAACTCCTAAATTGTGACTTACAGGGTTCAAATGCCTTCACTGCAAAAACACAAATTCCTACCAAGTCTTTTTGGTCTAGTTTCTACTGCTAGTATCTTAATACACTTGAAATAACACAAAATTAACTTACAAGTAACATTTCAGCAAGATATAGGAGCTGGCTTTAAGTAAATAATTCATTAAAATTGTGAAAGAATTACTTTCACAAGAAGTACTAATTTTAATTAAGATTGTCACTCACGTTTTACCCATATGGCTGTTCTCTTCTGCTCGATCTGTCCTCCAGGAAATCTTGCAAAACACGCCAGATATTTTCCGTGGTCTTTAGCTGATGCTGTAATTGTCAATGTGGAAACAGTTTTCCTCAAACTCCCAGAGGATTTAATATCTCCGGTAACTGGCATGTTAGCGTAGTTCCACGTGAGAACTGGTGCATTGTTGGAGCAAGTGTATGAAGCTTCACATGTTACCTGGCTTGCAACTCCTTCCAAATATTCAGTTGACAAAGAGCTAATGCTCAGTGGGAAAATGGAGCCTAAAAACACAAAAAACCAGAGGATGGTTAAAGCTTTTCCAGACAGACAACCTAAGTTTAGGACAAAGGCGATGTGATCTTCAGAGTTATCACTCACATTGTGCAGTTAAGATTTCAGATGTTGTTGCCTCTTTACCACCTGGGTGCTTGACAGTGCACTAAATGACTTGGAAGTCTCTCTCTAAGACTAAAGTAGCTGTTAAAGTTGTCTTAGAAGTGCCATCAGATAGCCAAGTGTGGGTAACTTCTTTGTCTTTCATTGTGATGTTGAAGCTGAGAGTAGGTGGATGAGTGGAGCATGTGTGTTGAGCAGAACATTGCACTGTTACAGAATTTCCAACTTTTCTGTCACCTAAGATCATAATCTGTGGTTGCTGTGGTTGTCCTACAAAGAAAATGTAAAAACTTAAAAACTTTTTCAACGACATACTAATGAACTGATGTCCAAGGCAAAAAAAACAACAACAAAATAAATAAATAAACATACCAATGACTTCAATTGTTACAGTTGTGTCATAGAATGCGTATGTGCGATACCCAACATTTTCTGGATCCACCCAAGGATAAAGTTTTTGTCTGTGGTCGTTCCAGTTCACACCTTTAATCTCTAGAGTGCATGAGTTTTTATCTGTTGAATTGTGTACATGGGTTCTTCCTCTATACATTTCAATTACATTTCTAGGGTACCAATTGTCATAAACCAAAGGATATCCCCTGCTCACATACTGGTACCAAACAACTCTGTCTGCTCTTGTAGGTGGATACTGACTGTAGTCAAAGCTACAAGGGATAACGAGGCAGGAATCCACCAATCCTTTGATATTTCTTGGCATGTCAACGCGCCAAGCTTGTGTTGCCGAGTAAAGACATCCTGCAAGAGAAAAGTAGTTATAAGTCAAAATTATGGAAGTAAAAATTAATCAGTTGCATCAAATTAAGATGGTAATATGACACCATTCAAAAGAAGGAAACCAAAGTACCCAAAAACCAGAGGTGCACGAGCAAATGTCTAAACCAAAACATCTTGATGTAAAGGTATCTGAAAGAAACAAATGAGATGCAGTAGTATTATTTATTAAAACAACTTATCATTAATGAAAAAAACACAATCTTTGTATCATTTTAAGTTAACCAAATTTTGTTTAATTTCCATTTCTTTGCAGTTAAAATGTTCAAAGGCTGTAAAAAGACTGGTGCCCATCTTAAACAAAACTTTCTACAGTTTCTTTCTGTTCCCCTTTTTTGTTTCCTTCCTGACTAAGTTCTCATCTTAAAAGCAAAGACGACTTCATAGTGTGGGTTGTGTTTTGCATGCGTGAGCTCATGGTGTTTTGTCTTCACTACTTATTTACCATGCCTCTCATTTCTACTGTCTTGATCAAAATCTTACGATCAGGTAGGAATTTCAAGAATTTGCAATGTGTGCTGGTGGATCCCCATTAGCTCATAAATAAGTCTTAAAAGTAAAAAAAGAACAAAAAAAGGCAGGAGCAGAAAATTCAGCAGACAGTCAGTAATTTAATGAAAGCTGCATTTAAACTATCAAGAACTCAAAATTATCCCATAAATTTATTTTTCCTTTTATTTTATGTCAGATATTCACACTGTTTGGTTGCCTGGGCGAACCATCCTTTCGGCGTCGACCCCTCCACAAATGGCAGGTGTGGAGGTAGAGTCATGCCCTTTCTAAAGGCATCTTTTTATTTATTTATAGTAACATCCTGATCAGCTTACTGGAAACACTTGCACATGTTTAAAAGCATTATTTTTATGTGAGCAGCAACAAAAGTTGGGCTACACATAGCTGATTTCATTTTTGAACCCTTTTAGTTCTGTTTTTTTTAGGTATACTTTTTCAAACTTTATATAAATTAGATTTAAACGTAATGTTTAAATCTCATTTATAATAAATTACCAACTCTGTTTTGGTTGTTGCAGTTTTTTTACTCATTCATTTTAAAACTTACTTTAAAAAGTGGTTATTATTCAGCAGTGTGAGATGAAACTAGTTGTAACGTTTAGCTAGCTATACAGATCTATTAATTCAATATTCTCTGTTCTTTGCACTCTCATCTAAATTTCTGGTAGCTAACAGACAAAATGGCGAGAAGCAACAGTTGGTAACTTCTGTTGTTGGCCTCTGTTTAGGCTCCGCCCCAAAGAGGGCATTCCCTAGTGTGTCATTTCCTCAAAGCAGAGCTCTCATTTGCATTTCCTAGCATGCCATTTCCTGTAAGTTTAGCTTAGCTTTGACTTAGCATCTAGCTAAAAAAATAGAAGGAAAACAGAGAATTATTTTTTCTCAACATGTATTCGTGAACAAACCCAGCTCAAACACAAATATATCATATTGTAGGCATGGTAACACAACAAACAAACTATCCAGATTATTCTTTCCACTTTTACAAAGCAAACTTTCTAATTAAATTCTAAATGTACAGTTTATTTTTATTTTATTTAATCTCTGCTGAACACATCAAATAAAATTGAATAGCATTATCAATGGATGTATTTTCAAGTTTTAGATTTGAACAACTTTAGTCTCAGATCAACAAAGTCCACATTGTCAGCAGCAGAAACAGCAACTTTACACATATGGGGAAAACATAGACTACATGTTTATTCCCCCCCTCTCCCTCCATGATGGCGATGATACAGTATGATTTGATAAAATATTACATTCTTTATTAATGTGGGTTGTTGCTGTTTTGAGTTTTGTGATCTTGTTGAATTTGTTCCTTTTTAACTTTAAGCCCCTGCCCATCCAAAGCTCTCTGCACGGCCCTGAGAAGTGAACTCTCATGGGAGTGAACTAATACTTAAAAAGACTAATTTTGTCTCATTCATTTAATTTTCATCTGAGTTTCCAATATTGAGATTGTTTTTTTTTATCTTAAAGTTAGTGTTTCCAGCAAATTCACTGGATTGCAAAAATGCTTTTTGGGCCAGAATTGGTTGTCAATGCTGTCACTGATCTTTATGTGAGTGTGAAAGTTTAAAGCAGTTTATAGAAAATGCAGATATTACACCTTTATTATTACCTCATTTTATTTTAAGTTTTGAAAGACAAGATTAAAAACACACCACACAACCTCACAACTTTTGAGCTCCTAGAATAAAGAAAAATCTAACTTTATAATTCCCCCAACAGTAGGGGTAATGATTTACCTCACACATGCAGCTGTGCTCTCAGGGACATGCTTGACAGGCTTCCAGTGCGAATTTCTGGCTGAGCCGTTTTGAGCCATTCACACTATATCTGTGCCACATGGCAGCTACAAACTGTAAAGGTCTACAGATGAATTTAAAGAAAACTGCTGCAGTGAAAGAGCATGCAGCTGTTCTGAAATGCCTCAAAAAGTGTTTTATTTAAAAAGGAAACATATTATGCATATTTATGCATGAATCAAAATAGTAGATACAACTACTTGCTGTTCATTTTTAATAAAGATTTTCTTAAATATTGTATCCTACTAAGAATCACCTATTTGTAGACTTCCTACAATTAAGAGGGCAGTATTATGTATTTTCCAGGCACGTAGTGCCATTTTGCAGCACAATTAAGTAAGTAGTTACTTTCAGTTGTTATAAAAATGGTTTATATATCAAAGATGACTTGAAAGAAATTTTGGTAACACTTTATTTGAAGAGGTGTGCATAAGACTGACATGACACTGTCATAAACATGACATAACACCTCATGAACATAAAAAAGTGTTTATGAATGTTTATGACAGTTGTCATGAAGTGTCATTTGGTAAATAACAGTTTTAATGCAAAATTGCTCTAAAAGTTGCATTGAAAGTCCATTTAAAAATGCCAACTTTGAATTAAATTATAATTATTTACAAAATCATGCAAAATTGTTTTAATAGCAAGGTACAGAAATACAGGTGTGAAAAATTGAGAGAACAGTGACAAATGTAATGAGATGTTTACATATTTACTCTGGAGTCAGAGACGGAAGCACTATATTTTAAAACTGTTGCTAAGCATTCAACATCACTCAACATCACTTTCTAAACAAAAATATATTAAATCAGTTCAAATCTTAACCAAATGGCCTGTATGTGAGTTGATTTTAAACTCTGGCATTTTTGCATTATTTACAGACATATTTGGTCATTTTGAACTTTTTATAGTGGTTTTGCTTAGTCTAATCCTAGAAAACTATGTATGTCTACATCACTACAAACAGGTAGATTATTATTATTATCATCATGTTTAAATGATATTTGCATATAGTTTTAACATTGATCGTAGCTGTGCACTACAGGAACCTACCACAGCAACAAAAAAAGTGGAATAATGTATTTACAATGAGAGAAATATGATCAGAGTGCAGACGAGGCAGAGCACACCGTCAAAGCCGCCTTATTTCTCACGTTGACACTGGTTATGTTTTCTGGCACACTCTGTCATACTTGGAGCTTTTGGAGTTCAGTTGTGATTATCTTATGTTAGAAGTGGTTACCTGCACACAAAGTGTTCAGGTAAAACAGAATACGAACTGCTTTATTTATTGCAGTTATATTTTATTCACTAAATAAAATATTTATTTTTTAGTGAATTTTAGTGAATATTTTATTCACTAAAATATAACAAAATACTGAATAGTCTGGACAGGTTTGCCGGAATAAAAATATTAGCCTAGTGAGAATGCATACTCATAATTTCAACACACAACTTTATGAAAATGGAATAAGTTCATTTTTGTACAATTTTGATAGAAAAAGCACAACAAATAATTTTTACTGATTTAAAGTACAATAGTAATAAAAAAAACATGGCACGACTCCTAAAGCAAAAATCATTCTCATGGGTATAAACGAAAATTAAAATGTGAACATCTACATGCTAGTGATCATTTGCTCAAGTTTGCTGCACTGGATTATGGCCACAAAGTCACTAGCCACTAGAATGGAACCTGAAAAAGCAAAAAAAAAAAAAAGTCAAATATTTATTTAGGCGAAACAAATGAAAGTCTCATTGAAATAAATCATATTTCACCTGCGAGACATCCTGGACAGCCTGTTGAACATGCTAAATATCCCAGACAATTTGATTAATATTTAATTTTAATGTGATGACATTATATGTTTTTATTTTGTGGTACAACATTTTAAATCATTTTACCTTCCTTCACGACTTTGAAGCTCTGCAATGCGATTCCTTAAGAAAACATAAGGAGCTTAAATAAGAACAGCACTGAGAAAAGAATAATTTGCTGTTTTTACTCAGCGGATCCATTTAAATAGTCAATATCTGTAAACCTACTTGTACTTTTTCATCACTGCAATGCAGATGACTCCGAAGATCACAACCGTACCGATGGCCACCGCAACTGGAATGATGACGTGATAAATGTTTCCAATACCTGCAAATAGAAATGAAATCAGACGCAAAATGCTAATTAACCCCATCCGGTATTTATTTTGAACTATTCAAAGATAGGGACTGACAAAATTGGATCTCACGTTTTACATTGAGTTGAATAGATCTGGATGTTACTTTTCCTCCATTAAATGTTGCTGTGCAGGTGATTTCAGTGTGGTCATCGTTTTCCTCAGGAATAAACACCATGATGGACTGTGTCTCCCAGATCCCAGAGTGAACAGGTTTTTGAATATGCATAATGTCATCTTTACTTCCTCGACTCCATGTGAACGCAGGAACATGTGAGGGGCAGGTATGGCGGACTGAACAGGTGGCGGCGTAAGGTTTTCCTTGAACAGCTGTGTTTGACTGAAGAAGTTCAGGTTCTGGAGGATCTTCTAATAAAAAGAAAAGTGAGTTATTGGCTTAGTCTTAAATTGGTCTATTGCATTATAGTATCGATTTATAAAGAAGATTACATATGCTGCATCTTTAACTCAGCACATTCATCAAGAAAGGAGTACTTTTCAGTGGTTTCTTTGTTGTCGTGTGTTTTAACAAGTTCGATACGGAAGCAGAATGGACCGTTGTCATGATCTTTAACGTCTGTTATTTCCAAGGTGCAGTTCTTATCACCCAGTTTTCCTAACATGTTTGTTCGACCCTTAAAACTATCTAAGACCCTTGTGTTATCCTCGCTGTACACAATCTCTTCGTCTTTCTTACGATGCCAGATGCCTCGGAGTCTGGAGGTAGGGAGTAATGTGCCAGGATAGTTGAATGAACAGGGCAGGACAACACAGGAGCCGACTACGGCTTCAAGAGATTTTACAACAGAGGCCGTCCACTTTTCTCCAAGTGCAGGGCTGCAAATACCTTAAATGGATACAATAGAGGAGGTTAAGAATGAAATGAATGATGAGTATCAAGAGAGGAGAAATGAACATGTATTAACTTACCAACCAAAAGCAAAATGAAAATGATCCTCCAAACTTTTTCCATCTTGTTCATGTGTTGATGTTATAAAATAATCCTCAGCGTTGAAATCTATGCAAGCAAAACAATTAGAAAAAAATTATTTGTGCATTTTTTTTTAACACTGAACAGGCCTCGATTGCACAACAGATGTTATGGTTAATAATTTAAATTGAGTCTAGAAGAACACAAAATTGACTGGTTACCATGCACCAAATTTGGTGTTGGTGTAGAGCTGAATCAAGCTGTTCCCCTACAAAATATAAAAATGAATTGTTTTTGCAAACAGAAAATCAGTCAGAGTTACTAAATTGTTGTTCTGTGTAGCATGATGTCTTCAAATTCTTAAGTAAGTGAAATCAACCCTCAACAGGTTTATCTGCCCTTGACAAATCTTTTGAGCCAATGTCCTTTTTGATAACCCTCCTACATATTACTAAATGAATATCAGGAGACCACTATGGACCTTGGTGTGAAACCAAAATAGCATCTTGCATTTATCTCAGTCTTTGGTCTGCAGTATTTTCAATTGCAAAAGAAAGATAACAGACCACAGTTTTACAGCCAAACCATAACAAAATCTTCACTATTTTCTATTTATTCCTCATTCTTACAGGAATAGAAGTGACAGCGCTATACTATCATTACTACGCACGTAGTTTGCAGTGGATGATCACTGAATGCAAGTCGAACTTTTACAATGGAAGAAAATATTTGAAAAAAATTAAATATTCTTTAGAAAATCTATGAATTAGTTCTCAAGTGTTTTACAGGTGAATAGGCAAGCTAAATAGCCTTTACATTTTTCATTGTTTAAATTTGAAAAATTGTCTTGTTGTATTCCCCCAAAACAAAATGTTAAAAAAGACAACGTAATGATGCACTGTAAAATTTTAATTCTAAAAGTATTCCTTGTTTTTCAAAAGGCAAATAAAGAATTTTTTGGTTGTCAAACAAAAGTAAAAAAAAAAAATTAAGAATTTCTAAAGTTGTTGCAAAATCAATCAAATTTCCATATTACTGCATCTCAACTTGTTATCCTTCACAATTCAACCATGCCATGGTAAGAAATGATCTCTTGAATAACTGCAGGCACAAAACTTATTACTATGACTAGGATAAGTAGAATTCAGTAGCATATCATAATATTATACTTTAATATTTTCTGCACTTTGAACCCATATTTAAGTAGTATGTAGGGTTTTCAGTCTTACCTGATAAGAGAGCTGCTTTCCTGATCTCAGCTCTCGTTGAATAAAAACAGGGTCACATCATTCGAGCTGTTTATAAATTGGTGAGACAATGCTTTCAGTTCACACTTGGAAGGAACCAATCTGCTGCCATGAGAGAAAATGCTGCAGGTTTTTTTTCCATTTACATGTATGAGACACAGCTGTGTGTTCATGCTACAACTTGAAGATAACACAAGAAAATGCAAAAAGGCAAACAATAGACAACAATCTAAATAAAATCTCATCACAGCTGTTGGCTCACCATGAAGACATTTTTCATTCAAATGTTTTCATTTGAATGTGTAAAGTGTGTGACATGGTAAAGTTGTGATCCCAGATTGCTGTGAACAGTTTCTGTGTGGCTGAATACCAGCTAAACATAAATACTGAAATAGTTATTTACAAGGCTGTATTTATTATAAGTTACTTTGCAGAAAAGAGTGTGTTTAAAAATAAGTGGTTCTGGATGACGACTGGCTTAGACCGAGACATTTTGGACGTTTGGTGTTAATCATCTTGAGTCTCTGAGGTGGCATTATCATATAAAACATCTTGACACCTACACAAGCTGTGATGTAGAACAATGATGAGTTCAGGTCATGACTATGCTTCCTCAGCTCATGCCTGAAGGTCAAGTCTGCTCTAGCATGAACTTAAGGCCTGATTTTTCTTTTTTTATATAAAGCATTCAAATACTAACCAGGCTGGGTTTTCCTGTCTCACTTGATTTTTAGCCATGACAGCAATGAGAAACAAACATCCCCTAAATGTCACTAATGCAATTCATGCTTGGCTAATTCACCAAGGTACTTTTGACTCCTGAATTAGAGTTTCATGACTGCGTAGCAATAAAACTGAGCAAGTGTTGTATAATTTAATTCAAATAGGATTACGGGACGATGGTGGTGATATTGGTATGAGATGGTTGCCGATTCAGTTCCCACTCTGTCTGCCTCTGTAGATCTGACAGATCTACAAATAGGAACAGTCTGAAGCTGCTTTTCCAATTAAGACCCATGGCAGACAACTTTTAGCTGAAGTGGTGCAATCTGACTGAGCTTGAGTGATTTCGTAAAGAATATTGTGCAAAATGCAAGACTCTAGATGTGCAAAACTGACATACCAAACGACTTCCAGCTGTAACTGTGACCAAGTTAAATGGGGTCACTAAGACCTGTATGGTCAAAGCCCATATTTTGGTTCAGTAGCTACTTCTTATTCTGTAGGAGGGAAATGGTTTCCAAGGCAATGTCAGTGATCTAGACAAATATTGTGAAAAGCTCTGGCAGCTCTTCATTACCACCATCAGCATTGATGCACCTTTTACTCCTGCTGCTGTAGCCGAGCTGCTTCAAGATTCAGTGTATTGTGAGTTCACAAATGTCAGTCCACCAACCTCGGTTAGAACAAGAAGTGGATGGAGGTAATCTTTCCATACAATCATACTCAACTAGACTGCCTATTCTTTTCTGACGTCAGCTTTTTTTTCCATTTGGAGAGATAACTGTTTGTAAAACTTTGAGTACATCAGTAGTTTCCGACCTAATAAGACCAGCCAATGTGGGAAAAAAAATCCTCTTTGTTCCCCATTCTGATTCTGACTTTAAACTTAACCAAATGTCCAACCATATCTAGATACCCAAATGTGAAAAGTAACTTCAGTGTGATTGCCTGATTTGTTTTTTGTATTAACAAGCAACTGAACAAGAGTACATTTTAAAGTTTCTCCTTTATACTAGTGATCTGCTCCAGCTATCTTCATTTTCTTATCTACGCTCTACAGGTTTTCCCCTTATTGCTTCGTGTTCTTCCTTCAGATTTAACCCACCCACATGTCTAATAAATGTTTTGACAAGATTAAGGACTGATTTTCAGTTCTGCTTTTTCTGAAGTTAAAAGGCAGCTGAAGTAAATAACACATTTGCTAAAATAACTTATCGGAGATGACACTTTGAAGTCTTTCGTTTGAGTTGTGCAAAAAAAAAAGAAAAAAAAAGGAGAAATACATGTGCAACATTTTTATTTTCAAATATGCAAAATTATGTCAGACTGACTTTACCGTAGACATGGTTATCTGTTGTATTTAAGATATTTCTTGCCAATAAGCTGTAAGATTTGGTCTTTGAATACACGGGTTGTGTTATTTGCATCAAACCTTACCTTTTACACACAATAGTTCACTCTTATATTTTTATACATCAAATCGTTATGCTCATTCTGCAAGTCTATTCAAGGGTTTATTGCTCATTGCTAATTTTAAACTAATAGTCATTAAAAACCTGTTAAGGTAAAACTTGTTTGAACATGAATATCTTCAGCAGGTTTTACTAAAATGGCTTCAGACAAACCAACAACACAAGAAGCTTTACAGCTTTGTGTAGATTTTGGTTTGGGGACTTGATGACTCCAGCTGTACTGTGTCACCGCTTTGCAGAAACACCATCAGTGGTTTTCTGATTAACATTCAGTCTTTCTGATTTTAATTTGGGAGGAATAGATGAAAGTTAAAGTGAAGAATGCATGGATAGATGGATGGATGGATGTATGGATGGATATGTATGATTTACACAAATAATCACACAGAGCTTTTCATGTTTATTGGTACAGGAAAGGCCCAACAGTTAAAGAGATAAATGTAGCCCATACTAGCATAGCTGTAAAAACTTTAACCTTTATAAATGTCCGTAAAGTTCCTTAAGTCACCAAAGAGTTAAAACAAAAGGTGTTGAAAATTTACAGTGATCACCAAGTCTTACACTGGGAAACATATTTACTATTTAGATGTTTCTATGCATGTTCAGGTCTGCAGTGTCGTCATCATTGTCAACCAGATCCTGTGAAAATTAAGGCTCATCAGGATATTTGTTGGTTAAAAACATAGAATAAATGTAACTACATTGAATAATTAACTGAAAAAAGTATAGTACCTGTATTTAATTGCAGGAATTTGGTTGGCTTTATGGTCCCACCACAAAAGCAGAAGTAACAATTAGAAACATTTCACAGAAAAATTATATTATAAATCTAATTCAGTCTGAAGTAGGTACCTCTTTGGTGATAGGAAGCAAGGTTTGTTATCTTTCTGTCCACCACAGGAGTTTGCATTACAGGGCCTGATGATTCATATAATAGATTTTACAATTAAAACAAAAAACACACACCAACAAGCTTTTACCTTTAAAAGTTTCTTAAATGTCAAATATTCACACCAGACTCATTCCTGTAGCATCTCCTGCGAAGACAAATGAAATGAGTTCATGTGAAATGTAAAAAAAAAAAAAAAAAAATGTTTTGGCTTATAAGTGATGTTATTGCAAAGCCACAAAGAGTTGCAAAACTTGGTTCCAAATAGACCTTCTGGGAAAGTTAAAGAACAGAAACTATGCAAATTGTTTTGGAGAAATGTTACCTAAGGTCAAAAAAAGAATTTCTCTTTATTTCCAAAATAACAATTAACAAGTCTATTTGAAATCCACAGCAGAAAATAATTATTCCCTGAAATTCAATTCTGCGTTTAGAGAAGAAAAGAAATAAAAAAATGTTACTTAGTGAATTACAACTCCAATGTAATTGAGATAATAATTATTTTCAATTGTGTCGCAGAGGAAAAGCAGTTGATTGCAGTGACTATTTTTCTTGTATGTGAGACAGTCTAGACATCTTGTTCTACATGCTAATGATTGAAAAGTAAAGTGTATTATAATATTGTAGCAGTAGTTGTGACTGTCAGGAATAATGTCTGTTTTGTTCCTGCCATCTTGCCTTTGAAGTTCTTGAATACGTTTTCTTTAAAAGACCAAACATTTGTTATAATATTAGACATCTGAAACCAAATACCAGGTTTTTTCATGTTCACTGTTAATGAAAATGAGTTTGGTATTTTGTTACTCACTTGTATTTCTTCACCATCAAAACACAGAAGAGTCCAAAGATCACAGCAGTGGCAGTGACTGCAACAGCAGGAATGATGATGTGGTTGTAGTTTTCTATGCCTGCAAAACAAAATGTAAACCATTGATTTTTTTTTATTGCAAACAGCAACAAGAGGGCAGGATTTAAAATGCCTGTTATTCTGCAAGGATTTTCAAAATAAACACAAAAGCAAACCAAAGTTTATCTCACGTTTGACATTAAGTGTGAACTTCTCCTCTGATTTCATTCCTCCATTAAATGTTGCTGTGCAGATGAGCTCTGATTCGTCATCCTTTTCCTCAGGAACGAAGGACAGGATGGACTCTGCCTCCCAGACCCCTGAATGAATGAATTTATGAACTTCAGTGATTTCATCATCCTTATTTTCACGACTCCATTTCATCAGAGGGCGATGCGAGGGGCAGGTGTGGTGAACAGAGCAGGTGAGGATGTAGGGTTTGCCTGGAGTAGCCATCTTTATTGGACCCAGTTTGAGTTTAGGTTTGTCATCTGTGAACAACACATTCAGGCAGCAGTTAATGTAAAAATGGGTTAAACAAACAAGCAGCATTGATATACAACATGTGGAGTATATACATACGGATCATTTTGATATCAGCACATTTCTCAACAAAGGAGAACTTTTCTTTAGTGGGTTGGTTGTTGTCTTTTCGTACGAGTTCAATGCGGAAGCAGAAAGGGCCGTTGTCATGATCTTTAACTTCAACTATTTCTAAGGTGCAGTTGTTCTGACCCAGGTTCCCCAGCAACCTGGTTCGGCCCTTAAAGCTGTCCAGGATCTTTGTGCTGTCCTCATGGTAGAAGATCTCGTCCCATTTGTCCTTACGATGCCAGATGCCCCTGAGTCTGGAGGTAGACAGGTAAGTCCCAGGATGACTGACTGTACAGGGCAGCACAACACAGGAGCCCACCAGAGCGTCAATGGACTTTACAACATCGGCTGTCCACTCGTCTCCGAGCACAGGGCTGCAAATACCTTAAATGGATAAAATAATGGAGGTTAAGAATGAAATGAATGATGAATATCAAGAAACATGAAGTCACAATATGGTAAACAATTTACCTTCCTACGTGCTGCAGTCAGTCTCACACAATCATCTGCCAGCAAGCCACCAGAGCAGAGAAGACAGCAGCCGATTCCATGTCCAATTTGCAAATAAATCACACCTGTGCTTAAAAAACCAGCTAAGAAACACTACTGATCAATGCTACTGATTACTATTCCATCTCCATGGCGGTGAGTATCTAGGTGAGATGAGTTTATGACCCTCTGCAATTATGTCACTTAATCACCGGAGGCGTCACGATGGATTTTGGGAATGAGGGATGGGAGTATTGAACAGAGCGACTGAAGCTGTTTTACTAAGTTCTTTTTTCCAGTATTCTTGTTCAAGTCAAGCTAATGTTTGTGGGCATAACACACCGAGCTGAGGCTCATAGACGACAGTATTTACAATAGAAGAAAACAGCTAGCTAAGAAACTGACCCACCCAGCCTCCCTTCTGATGTGTTGGTCAAATTGCTGTGTTTGCCTGGTGAATGATTTATACACAGTCCAGTCACATTAATGTGACCATCTGTCAAAAGCCAGAATAACCACCTTTCGCAGAGCGAACTGCTACGAGACGTGCAGGAAGAGAGTCACTTAGGTCCCTGAAGGTCTTCTCTGGGATGTTGAGCCATGCCGACTCTAATGCTGTGGCCAGCTGCGCTAGATTACGCGGTTGAGGATCCATGGCGCGAACAACTCGATCGAGATGGTCCCACAGATGCTCGATTGGGTTTAAGTCAGGTGAGTTTGCTGGCCAGGGGAGGACGGTAAACTCATCCTGGTGCTCTTCGAACCACGCACGTACACTGGCAGCTGTATGGCACCTCGCATTGTCCTGCTGGAAGATGCCATCATCCTGAGGAAAAACAATGCGCATGCAGGGGTGGACATGGTCCGCAAGGACAGATGCGTACTTGTATTGATCCATCGTGCCTTCCACAATAATCAGTGAACCCAGAGAATGCCAGGAAAACATTCCCCAGACCATAATGCTCCCGCCTCCAGCTTGGACCGTTCCTGCAATGGTTGCAGGGTGGTTCCTTTCAGAGGTTTCACGCCTTATACGCCAACGTCCATCTGTCCGATGGAGCATAAAACGCGATTCATCTGAAAACGCTACCTGTCGCCACTCAGTGGACGTCCAGCTGCTGTACTGGCGTGCAAATTCTAGCCTTCGTCGTCGATGAACACCAGTCAGCATAGGTGCACGAACCAGGCGTCCGCTTCGGAGGCCCAGACGCAGCAATGTTCGCTGAATAGTGGTTTGGGAGACACTTGTGGTAGCCCCTTGGTTCATTTTAGTGGTCAGTTGCTCAACGGTAGCCCGTCTATCTGCCCGAACGCATCTCCGCAACCGTCGTTCGCCTCTGTCATCTATGGCCCGTGGTGCACCACATTTGCCACGTCGTTGATTTTGGACAGTCCCATTTTGCCATGCACGGTACACTTTTACCACGGCGGCACGCGAACAGTTCACAAACTCAGCCGTTTCGGAAATGCTTCCACCCTTGGCCCGAAAGCCAATGATCATGCCCTTTTGGACGTCGGATAAATCGCTTCGTTTCTGCATTACGCCAACGATTGAAATGTTTTCCGAAGCCCACACACACCCTTTATATACGCTCAACTGCACTGTGCTGCCACCTGCCTTCTGTGATTGGTTATTTAACTCTGAAGTGGAAAGTACGTGGTGGTCACATTAATGTGACTGGACTGTGTATCTCTCTGTCATAAACTTAAGCAAAACACAGATGCTAACCAGTTTTTTTCCACATGTTAGACAATATAACGGTGGGGTATTTTCTCCATGGCTACTAGACGCGTACCATTTTCATAAGGCAATATTTGATATCTTTCCAATTATGCTTCCTTATTAAGCACATGAACGTTAATCTTCTTACCTTGTAAAAAGTGTTTGCTGCAAATCCACGATTACGTCGAGGGCTGCCAGTCATTATGATTGACAGCTGCTGTCCATCGCTGCTGTATGCTCATTAAAAATTATACTTCAATGACAAGTTTGATTTTCATCCTTGTCTGTTTGGGTCTGCACAAACAGACCTTTGACTTAACTAAGTAAAAGCAATATTAGGACACCATCTGTCTATTTTTTGACAAGATTTATGGGTGTGCATAGGTTGTTTTGACATCCACACAGTGCTGTGATGTGGACATTGATCAAGCAGTACAGTTGTAACCAAAAAGAAAAAAGAATATTACAGTCTGCAGTATTGCACACTCAATTTGCTTCTGTACAATATTTGCACAGAAGCATAAGATCACCCCTAAGGACTGATTTACATAGTTTATGTGCATAAAATTTGTTTTCAGGTTTAGTTTTAAGTAAGCAAAATGAATTCCCCAGGTTTCTCAGAATTTTCTCAAATGCAGCTTGGTGAATAAGGAGTTAATTATGTTTATTTGGAATTGATTTATGAGGTTTTGTATAAACACACACTCATAAAAATGAGTGAAGAAAGCCCGAGACAATTCTTTTGATTGCTGTCTTACATATCACTCAATTAACACATATAAAAAAACTCCACTAATACTTGGCATAAATAATGTCAAAAGGAAAAGGTGGCCTGGATTTATCTCAGCCTTCAGTCTGCAGTATTTTTGATTGCAGAAGAATGATAATGAACCCTGGTTTTAAAGCTAAGCCATGACAATAAATAGCTCAGGGTGCAGTTGGCTTTATTTCAAGTATTTCCCGACTCAACCCATGGAAGTGAGACTGCAGTAACATTTCTATGCATGAACTTTTCAATGGACACCAACAGAATGCATACATAAACTTCACAATGAAAGAAAATGTTTTGGAAGTGTTGTAAATTCTTATTACTCTTACCACAAGCGAAAAAGTGATGAATAGTATGTCATAGTATCCTCCTGTAATTACAATGGTTCACACTGCTGTCTTAGTAGTTGCAGTTTGAAGCCAAATTTACGTTGCTTATTAACTAAAAATGTTTCTTTTTTTAGTTTTACCTTAATAGGGTCCTGCTTTGCTTTGAAGAGCTGAAACCAAACAAGTAGGAGGATGAGGTAAGCTGCATTGTTGAAGGAGAAAGAACGCTTTCAGTAAAAAAAAAAAAAAAGACTGCTACTGTCGTCTTCTTTACTTAAGAAGATGACAGTTGTGGTTCCATCTGCACAGGAACATTTGTTATCCGTTATATACCATTTTTTAAAGTTTTAGTTTACAATAGAGTGCAGGAAAGAGCAGGAAAACTCACAAACCTCACATAGGACAAGGGTACCGCATGGAATGAGCAAGCCCACGCACAAGAGTATGGAGCTAAATTGAGGTCATAAAGTTTTAAAATTGACACTAAACAAAATCCAACAAACTTGGATTTGAACTGAAAAGTAATGATTTCAAAATGAAAAAATAAATTTGAAACAAAAAATAATGAAACAAAAACGTTTAGAATTTCTTTTCAGATTATTTTTTTTTTCACCTTCAGATTTATTTATTTATTTTTTCCAAACATCTGGCCCCGTTCAATGTGGGGGTGAGACTTCAGAAGGTTCTGTGTGGGTGTTAAATTATGATGGACAGCTCAACATGGCAGCCATCCATTATACATCATGGTTATCCCTAGAGGGGTCGCCAGGGATGGTCAACTGGAGAGAGGCGGCGCACCCTGGTCAGGTCGCCAGTCCAGCTCATCACAGCGATGGCAAAATGTTCCCAGCTGTTGCATTCAGTAAGTGTGGCACCTGAAAATGTCTTTGAAACATCATTTGGTAACAGTTTATTTGACGGGTTGCGCATAAGACTGTCATGACACTGTCATAAAAATGACATAGCATCTGTCATGAACATGAAGGAGCCTTTACAAATGTCTATGATTATTGTCACGAAGTGTCATTTGGTAAATAATGACACTTTTAATACAAAGTTGATTTAAAAGTTGCTTTGAAAGTCCACTAAAAGTCCCAACTTTGAATTATTTTGTAAACAATGACACTTTAATACAAAGTTGGTGCTTTTAATGAACTTTCAAGGCAACTTTTAAAGAAACTTTGCATTAAAAGTGTTATTATTTACTGAATGACACTTCATGACAACATTTATAAAGACTCCTTCATGTTCTTGACGGGTGTTATTTCATGTTTATGACAGTGTCATGTCAGTCTTATATTCTATGTTAATATATACCTTTGAAAAATAACATGCTTCACTGATATAAGCTGCTTATGTAAACACACAACATAAATTTCAGTGGAACACAGACTGTCAAATTTGAGCAGTGGTGGGCATTTCTCAAGGTCTCAAAATAAATCAGAATGTCATTCAAACTGACTGCTTCAGCTTCCCAGAGCAGAAAGAAAGAAACAACTTAAATCTAATAAGGAGTTTTTAACTTTCAGTTTTCCTTTTTTTAGTTTAACAATTATGTTAACATTTTTATTTATTTATTTATTTTTTAACGAACAAACTTTATGGCCTCAATTTAGCTCCATACACAGTCATTGACGACGAGCTGAATTACAATCGCTCCGCTCTCGTTTCCATTTTAAGTAATCGCTATTGCGAAGCCGTTCGGGCAAATGCTACCTGCTAATCCCCATAAACTCAATCTTGCAGTGGATTTATAAAAATAAACCCAACTGTGCAAAAAAAAAAAAAAAAAAAAAAAAAGATCGTGCAAGGGACAGCAGAGAAACACAAAAACACGGAAAAGGAAAAAGGGGCAAGAAAAAGCCCAAAAGTAAGCAACAGTGTTCCTGCCAGCGGCAGCAGCTTTGCTACACTCCCTCTGGTATTATTTTCTTTATTTTTGAAGCTAGCCAGGTCTAAAGTTTACATCATGCGACATTTCTAACACACCCAGGACAGAGTAGGACGCGTTTTGTTCATAGGCTGTGATAAACAGGATGAGCTGCAGACAACTGGGCGGGCATTCAGCTGCAGCTGCAGCTGCCAGAGCAGCGCTGCCACAGTGCTGGCTGCCAGTGGCTGTTATATAAGGCGGACAAAAATGTAAATTTGGGTATTAGATACACAAGCAGCAGATGATTTAAATTAAACAGTGAGCAGAATTACCTCTTCCAACCTCATATATTGTTGAATGTCGAGTCAACGAAACAAATAATACAGGTCAAGTTGGTAAAAATGGAAAAACAGTGAAAAAAGGCACATAGTTTCCAATCACATGGAAAAATACATTCAACAGGTTTTCATGTTTTTGCTTCACTGTACTTCCCTCAGATTTAACCCACCCACCTTTCCGTGGAAATATATATTTTAGTAATGCAGGGCTCGGCAAGATTGGTGCAGAAATAATTTTCAGTTCTGCTTCTTCTGACATCAGAAGCAAACAGCACATTTACTAAAATATCTTATCTGAGATCACACGTTGGAATCTAAGTTTGCAGATAATGTAAAAAAAAAGAGAAGAACATGAAGTGCTACGTTTCTATTTTGAGGGGTGCAAAATGACTTCAGACTAGCTTCACTAAACATGGTGATCTATGATGCACAACAAATTCTGCAGAGTTAAATCAACACTATGCCAAGTCTATTTGGTCCTTTTCAGAATCGGCATTAATTTAACTCTTACAGAGTTATTTCAACAATAGTTTGAGTAGTTATAACTGTTTCAAGCATTAAAATTACTCCGTTTCCTGTTGAAATAACTGAAAGAGTTAAATTAACAACAGTTCTGATAAGGACCAAATTCTTCAGAGCTGATTTAACTCTGCAGAACGTTAGCTGGAGATAGGCATCAGCACCTCCTGACCCCACTAGGGACAAGGGTGTTGGAAAATAGATGGATGGATGAGAACCCAAGATCCAATGCATCACCTATTTAATCGGTGGCGCAGGAAACTGGAATAGCATGTATAAAAATCTTCCCCAATTCGAAAACTGATGCTGAAGGACGTTGGGGTCTAGAACACAGTGTTTAGCCTCTTTTATCTGCTAACACACACATGCTGCAGCTTACATAACCATGTTTATGTGTGACTGCCACCAGTCATACTGAAACTAATTAGACTACCCTTTAAGGTACAGATTGCAGAGAAGAATAAAAAACTAAACTCACGCTACAATCTTTGCCTCACTTGGTGTCATCCATAAGGATTTCTAAGTGACGCCCAACACTGGACGGTGAATGTAACTCTGTATCTGTTCCATTTGTATGACACGTATGGCTTGTAACTGATAGGTATTTTTCGACGACCTATGTAAAATGAACCACAGACAACGTATGTGAGTTTTTACCAAGCTTTCATGAAAAGAGAAGACGCAGCGGACCGCTCCAGCGAGCTACCCACCGTGCGTTCTGGTAACTTCCAGTTTGAGCTCATCTTTTATTATCAAGGAAAAGAGGAAGAATATGAAAGCAAGACGGAAGAAACAAACTCCTTCTGGACTCAGGCAGTTTCTAAGGTAGGTAGTATTCCAGTCAATAAGAAGGCTCCAATGGAAACCTAATTTAAGGTTTGGGAAACACACAGTTAACTGTGTTCAATAAACTTTTGCAATTTTCTTAAAGATTTTAGAGAGACAGAGTGATTTTGGTGACATTTTGTGACTGTTATAGAGTTGGACTGAATTAATTAAAATGCTCCAAATAGACCTCTGGGAAAAACAAAGAAGGAACATAAAGTATGCAAATGTTTGAGGAAGCATTTTGTCTAAAGTCAAAAAAGGAATTAATCTTTTACACTTAAGAAAAAAACACCAACTCAGCAGTTTGCAGGTCTATTTGAAGCTGCAGCAGACTGAATTAATTTAAACTGATTAAAAGCACCAACTACACAATATCTGGCTCTGGTTGGACATGGATACAAACTTATAGTTGACAGTTGGACAAAATGAAATCCAAGTCATCTTATACACACAGAAGGAAGTTAGAACACTTTAAAGTAAGAATCAAAATAATCTTTAACAATATAATATTGGGTTAATGACCTAAAGCAGGGGTCCCCAAACTTTTCCTGTGAGGGCCACATAACTTTTCCCTTCAGTGCTGGGGGGCCGGAGTCAGTTTGAAACAGAAAAAGTGTGACGATTGCAGGAGTGCCTAAATGTAAAAATGTATCGTTTTCTAGAAAGCACAATCAAAAAAAGTTCTCTAGGTTCATCACAGAAAAAATCCAGGAAATAACACTATTTATGAAAAAAGTACCATATATGAAAAGAAAAATCTAAATGCTCAGGTTAGGGCTGTAGTGATACAATAATCTCATGATACGATACGATACACCATATTCTGCTCACGATACGATGTATATTGTGATATTCAGCAAGCGATACAATTCAATAAACTTGCGATTTTCTTAAAGATTTTAAAGAGAGAGTGATTTTGGTGACATTTTGTGACTGTTAAAGAGTTGGACTAAATTAATTTAACTGAAAACTGATTAAAAGTACCAACTACACAATACCTGGCTCTGGTTGGACATGGACACAGACTTATAGTTGACAGTTGGACAAAATGAATTAAAGAAGTGGTGAATTAAAGAAGTTAATTGAAACAGTACAAATTGTATCTTACATGCATTTGTAAAGTAAATAATATCTTTTTAACCTTGACACTTAACATCTGAAGTAATCACTCTAAGCCTGATGACCTAATCACTCTCCCGGCGAAGCAAGCAGTCAGTGATCAAGGTGAAAGTTGGATGTTACGATACTTGCGGATGAATATCATTTTTCTAGGAAAAATATCGATATATATCGCAAAATTGATATTACACAGCTCTATCGCAGGTATTGTTCAGGGGGCTGGACCAAATGTGGAGGCGGGCCGGATCCAGCTCACTGACCACTGATCTAAAGTAATAATAAATGTTTGATGTTATAAATGTAAGACTGATAACAACACAAAAAATCCTAACAGTAACATTTGATCATTTTCCATCATTAAAGCTTGTTTGTACATACAGTGGCATGGTAAAGGGGTGAAAAGTGATGACATTTCTAGGGGCCCTTGACCCTTGAAATGTCTCACAATTTAATTATTTATATTTTGTTCATAGACATAAAAAATTTGTGGTCCTATCAAATACAAAATTAATCAAATTATATTTTCAAAGATTGTTTTTAGCAGTAAAACTTTAATGTTGCCCCTCCCAGACCAAAAGACACACATTGGTTTTTGCTCTAAAATCCCCCGTAAAATCCCTCGTTCCTGCTTGAAGCAGGTGACGTAGACGTAGAGTGCCAATAAAACATCTGTTTTCTTTTAAAAAGATTTATTTGCATGTCGAAAATATTTTTCATAGTTATAAATCAAACATTGGCTGAAACACAGTATGCATGGATGAATGGATGGATGAATGGATAAATTTGTGATTTATACAAATAATCACTGTGAGGACACATACCCTTTCATTTTTAATTGTAGGGATGCCACAGTTGAGGAGGGTGCAGTAAACGTTGCATATATTAGCATAGCTGGTATTATAAAGACTTAAATCTGTGCATATGTAAAGCATGTACCTTAATTCATCATTAAATCAGAAGAATCAAAAGAATACAACCGGTTTGTTGAAGCAAAGGATGCTGATAATTACACTGGCTATTTACTTTGATCATCAATTTTTACATTTTTACACATTTCCATAAATATTCAAGTCTGCAGTGTTCATGTAGTCATCATTGTCATCCAGGTCCTATGAAGAATAAGGATGTTAAGGGTGTTTATAAAAAGTGGACAGAATTTTAAATAACCGGAAAAAACACTGAATCATACCTGTTTGTAATTGTTGGATTTTTGTTGGCTTTATGGTCCCACCACAACAGCAGAAAAAACAATTAGAAACTTTTCATATTAAATATTTCATAAATCTAATTGAAGTGGTTACCTCTTTGGTGACGGGAAGCGAGGTTTGTTAGTTTGCTGTCCACCACAGGAGTTTGCATTATTTGGACTAATGATTCAAATAACAGTTTATACAATTAAAATACACACACCAAGAAAACTTTATAACTTGTAGTTTCTTGAAGCTAAATATTCACCTTTGATCATGCTGATTCCTTTGGGGTCTCCTGTTAAAGACAAATGAAATACTATATATGTAATATTTCAAATTAAAAAGACAAGAGCTTGTCTTATGCGTAAGGTTTTTACAAAGCCACTAAAAGTTCCAGTTACCTTGAAAATCTGCTCCAAATAGACCTTCTGGGAAAAACAAAGAAGGAACATAAAGTATGCAAATGTTTTAGGAAGCATTTTGTCTAAAGTCAAAAAAGGAATTAATCTTTTACACTTAAGAAAAAAACACCAACTCAGCAGTTTGCAGGTCTATTTGAAGCTGCAGCAGAAAATCATCTGAACTTTTTCTCTTAAATTCAGTGCTGCATTGAGAAAAGTAAAATCTCTTGCCTTTGATCAGAAGGAGTTGGTCCTGAGGTGCCAGGACGCAGCCTGAAAATGTCACATGCTGAATTAAATCTTATATTAAATAAGTTCAATCTTACTGAAATATGAATAATAATTTTTAACTTTCTAACAGAAGCAAGGACATTGATTGGAAAGCGACTATTTCTCACCTGCGAGACAGTCTAGACATCCTGTTCCACATGCTAATGATTGAAAAGTAAAGTGTATTATAATAATGTAGTTAATGTAGTTGTGACTGTGAGCAAATTGTCTTTTTTATACCTGCCATCTTGACTTTGAAGTTCTTGAATACGTTTCCTTAAAAAGACCAAACATTTGTTATAATATTAGACATCTGAAACCAAATACCAGGTTTTTTCATGTTCACTGTTAATGAAAATGAGTTTGGTATTTTGTTACTCACTTGTATTTCTTCACCATCAAAACACAGAAGAGTCCAAAGATCACAGCAGTGGCAGTGACTGCAACAGCAGGAATGATGATGTGGTTGTAGTTTTCTATGCCTGCAAAACAAAATGTAAACCATTGATTTTTTTATTGCAAACAGCAACAAGAGGGCAGGATTTAAAATGCCTGTTATTCTGCAAGGATTTTCAAAATAAACACAAAAGCAAACCAAAGTTTATCTCACGTTTGACATTAAGTGTGAACTTCTCCTCTGATTTCATTCCTCCATTAAATGTTGCTGTGCAGATGAGCTCTGATTCGTCATCCTTTTCCTCAGGAACGAAGGACAGGATGGACTCTGCCTCCCAGACCCCTGAATGAATGAATTTATGAACTTCAGTGATTTCATCATCCTTATTTTCACGACTCCATTTCATCTGAGGGCGATGCGAGGGGCAGGTGTGGTGAACAGAGCAGGTGAGGATGTAGGGTTTGCCTGGAGTAGCCATCTTTATTGGACCCAGTTTGAGTTTAGGTTTGTCATCTGTGAACAACACATTCAGGCAGCAGTTAATGTAAAAATGGGTTAAACAAACAAGCAGCATTGATATACAACATGTGGAGTATATACATACGGATCATTTTGATATCAGCACATTTCTCAACAAAGGAGAACTTTTCTTTAGTGGGTTGGTTGTTGTCTTTTCGTACGAGTTCAATGCGGAAGCAGAAAGGGCCGTTGTCATGATCTTTAACTTCAACTATTTCTAAGGTGCAGTTGTTCTGACCCAGGTTCCCCAGCAACCTGGTTCGGCCCTTAAAGCTGTCCAGGATCTTTGAGCTGTCCTCATGGTAGAAGATCTCGTCCCATTTGTCCTTACGATGCCAGATGCCCCTGAGTCTGGAGGTAGACAGGTAAGTCCCAGGATGACTGACTGTACAGGGCAGCACAACACAGGAGCCCACCAGAGCGTCAATGGACTTTACAACATCGGCTGTCCACTCGTCTCCGAGCACAGGGCTGCAAATCACTGATCAGAACCAAAGCACAAAGTTACAAATAATTATTGAGGAGCAAAAGAAGATGGATGGAGTAATTTACTAAAAACTTACCAGCCAAAACCAAACACATCTTGAGCTTTCTCTCATCGTCCATTGTGTTGCAACACCCTGTGGGTTTGATTGTTCAAATCTGAAGGAATTTATAATGAAGGAAAAACAAACAAACACAAAATATTATATCAATATTAATCCCAAGGATTAAAAACCTACTAATGTGATTTAATTTAATTTTTTTTCTAAAATACTAAAATCAAGGGTGTGAAATGGCTAAAGACTCAGAGTCCATCAGCAACGATGAAAGTTAGTCAGAAATTAGCATTGCATCTGCACCAGCAGATTGATTATAGTATTAAATAACTACACAGAAAATCTGACTTTGATCCAAAAGAATAACACAAATAAAAAATTGAATCTGAGACTAAAATAAATAAGGAAAACCAAACTCTGAAATTAATTTAATGTGGTGATTTCACAATCATAAGTATGGAAACATATGAGTGAGAGGGAAAGTGCTTGAAACTGCATGAGTGAAGTGAGATTAGGTGGGGGTTTGGGTACTACGCCATAATGACGGAAAAAATAAAGCAAATTCAGAACAAAAGACGCAGCTATGCAGAATGCTAAATCTGAAAATTTGTGTGGAATTCAGAAAATCAAAATGAAGACATTCAATTTGCAAAACTACACAGTCCAGTCACATTAATGTGACCATCTGTCAAAAGCCAGAATAACCACCTTTCGCAGAGCGAACTGCTACGAGACGTGCAGGAAGAGAGTCACTTAGGTCCCTGAAGGTCTTCTCTGGGATGTTGAGCCATGCCGACTCTAATGCCGTGGCCAGCTGCGCTAGATTACGCGGTTGAGGATCCATGGCGCGAACAACTCGATCGAGATGGTCCCACAGATGCTCGATTGGGTTTAAGTCAGGTGAGTTTGCTGGCCAGGGGAGGACGGTAAACTCATCCTGGTGCTCTTCGAACCACGCACGTACACTGGCAGCTGTATGGCACCTCGCATTGTCCTGCTGGAAGATGCCATCATCCTGAGGAAAAACAATGCGCATGTAGGGGTGGACATGGTCCGCAAGGACAGATGCGTACTTGTATTGATCCATCGTGCCTTCCACAATAATCAGTGAACCCAGAGAATGCCAGGAAAACATTCCCCAGACCATAATGCTCCCGCCTCCAGCTTGGACCGTTCCTGCAATGGTTGCAGGGTGGTTCCTTTCAGAGGTTTCACGCCTTATACGCCAACGTCCATCTGTCCGATGGAGCATAAAACGCGATTCATCTGAAAACGCTACCTGTCGCCACTCAGTGGACGTCCAGCTGCTGTACTGGCGTGCAAATTCTAGCCTTCGTCGTCGATGAACACCAGTCAGCATAGGTGCACGAACCAGGCGTCCGCTTCGGAGGCCCAGACGCAGCAATGTTCGCTGAATAGTGGTTTGGGAGACACTTGTGGTAGCCCCTTGGTTCATTTTAGTGGTCGGTTGCTCAACGGTAGCCCGTCTATCTGCCCGAACGCATCTCCGCAACCGTCGTTCGCCTCTGTCATCTATGGCCCGTGGTGCACCACATTTGCCACGTCGTTGATTTTGGACAGTCCCATTTTGCCATGCACGGTACACTTTTACCACGGCGGCACGCGAACAGTTCACAAACTCAGCCGTTTCGGAAATGCTTCCACCCTTGGCCCGAAAGCCAATGATCATGCCCTTTTGGACGTCGGATAAATCGCTTCGTTTCTGCATTACGCCAACGATTGAAATGTTTTCCGAAGCCCACACACACCCTTTATATACGCTCAACTGCACTGTGCTGCCACCTGCCTTCTGTGATTGGTTATTTAACTCTGAAGTGGAAAGTACGTGGTGGTCACATTAATGTGACTGGACTGTGTATTATGTACATAGTCGCCCAAAACAAAAATATGAACTCCGCACACAAACAATTTTGAAAAGTATTTATGTTGACAACCTTCAATATGAAGATGACATGTTATGTATCTGAATGTACACAGGACCTTGTGTTTTGATTCAGAAATCTGCCTGCAATAAAAGCTCTTAATAATGACATAACTGGTTTCTCCGTGGATTAAATTGCTGCTTGAAATATTCAATTTATAATTACTCATTTAGCAAAAAAAACATTGTGGACAGATGATATCAAAATAAATAATACTGGGAAAAGTTCAAAACAGCAGATGAAGGTACATGATGTTAAAGAAAGACGAAGTTAGTTTGTTCTGTGTATCAATTTTTCGTCCTATAGCAAAACCATATATATATATATATATATATATATATATATATATATATATATATATATATATATATATATATATATATATATATATATATATATATATATATTTTTTTTTTATATTTTTTTTTTCCAAAGTACACTTTTGGATAAGTAAAGTTTAAGTTTAAAGTCTGCAGTTGAAACTGAATAATGAGGCTGTGGAGCTTTTCTTGTTTTTTTAAACATGGCTTGTACGTTCAACCATCCATATATATTAAATATGTAATTACATATGTTGCTTTGTTGCATCTACTTCTGGGATGCAACAAAAGTTGCATTTTTCCTTACCTATGCTTTCATTTTACAATAATATCAAATAGTTCTGGCATTTTATAATCATTTAACCTTTTAATGGGGATATATTTTTAAACTGAATCAAGTATTCAGAAAAAAATATATATATTTTTAAATAATATCCGAATTTAAATCAAATGTTACATTAGGAACAATCAGCAGAGAAAGTATTAAATCTGATCACTACTTTCATTGTATTTATCACTGCTAATCTGCATTTCCCCCCCCCCCCATTTTTTTTAACCAAGCCCTTATTTTATTAGAAAAATATGAAAAAGCTAAATTTGGTGTAACTTACACCAAATTGTCAAAATCTTACCTAATGGTGTCTCTGTCTTGTCTCAGCGGTTTTCTGAAAACACTTCTGAAGAATGATTCTTTGGTTTGGTTTCTGCAATTTGGCAGCCACCACAATTACTTTCACCGTGTGCGATAATGTAAGAGCGTGTGTGCAGAGGCAGTGAAGCCAGAGTTAATGATGCAGAGAACAGGGAGTGGTCTCAGCTCTATTACTCATCTGTATGCAAATCGCTGTTATATTTTAAAACACAGAATCTCTGACACTAACCAGGACAGACAATGTTAAATTATTGTTTTTATCTTTCCCGTGCTTGAAGCTACAATTGGCTTCACTCAAAGGAAATTAAATTTGTCATCAGGTACAGATTTGATTTTCTTTGGCTGTATGAAGATCACTGGTCTAAACATTATCCTTGAACATCCTTCAACATTAAATCAACAGATTAAGCCAAAAAGAGAAGTGATCTGGTAAAAAAAAGTTGCCCTGCCTTAAGAGAAATGCATACAGCTCCACATAATAAATACGTTTCTGAAAGACAAGGAGATATAAAGAATATTAACTAAAATATCTGTGATTGTAAGACTGTGTTATAATTAAGAAAGTTGGTATGAAAAAATCATTTTTACATTTGTTCTTGGTGGCTTTCCATTGGTGTAGTCCATTGCAGGGCATGTCCTTCGTTACCTTCACTCTATTTTGTTTAATGAATGTGTTTTTTACAGTGTATTCTTTAAAAAGTAATGCTAGGTCACAGGAAACTCAGCAAAATGCAATGTAAAATGCATTATTCAGTATTGAAAAAAACCTACAGAAATTGCTTTGGGAGACTTGAATTGAACTCTAGAGACCTCTGCTGCTCAAATAGCGTTATATTTTGAAAGATCTGTCACTTGAAACGAATTGGAGACTGGCAGAGGTTCTTGCAACATTTCAGGCAACACTTACTGGTAATAATCAGACTTTAGCAGAACATTCCTTGAAAGCTTGTATCTACATCTATTGCACAAATAATCAGACAAATTTTGGTGTTAAAAGATCAAAATCACACATTTCTTCAGGCTAAAATGGCGGTTTACAAATACTAAAGAACGGACAACATTTCTTTCCACTGTTACCGATATTATCCTTACGTAGAACATCAAAGACAACGATTTGTCACTGGTCTGTCTGGTTTTATAAGAAGTAATGCTAGGTCACAGGAAACTCAGCAAAATGCAATGTAAAAGACTTGTTTAAAGTATCAGATAGAATCATCAGCTTAATGTAATTCATCGAGTTTAGTTAGTAAGCATACATTTTTCCATCTTGCACAATAAATTTCAGAATTTCAACATGTGATTCAACATCCTACTTGATATCTTCACTTTTTACTCCTGACATTCGGAAAATATAAGCTGAGCCATGTCAGCTTGACTAAAGTTGTTTTATACTCCAGAGGTTTTATAATTACTTTGCAATATCGTCTTTGAATGATAATAAGTGAACTGTCCTGTACTATTATATCCATTGGGGACCAAAAGTCAACTGACATGTAATTGCTTTTATCAAAATGTTTGATCGCTTTAGGTTCCAGGCCGATTACGAATGAAGTTTATTTACAATGTGATAAACAGAAAGAGCCGAGGAAGAGAGCATTAATCAAACACTGATTGACTTTTGTAGTTACAGTCTCTTAGTGATGTGATTAATTGATCAGTTTATGTCCGATGAGGTCGTGACCTCAGGACTTTAAAATGAAGGACTCTGACTATCTCTTGCAGTGCATCAAGACTTTAGCAGCCAGATCAGCAGAAGGAATACAACCTCTTGTAATTTGCTCCATAAAGGTAAGAAAATGTACAGTCATATTTCTCTGACATGTGTAAATTCATTTTTACAATAATTCTTACACTTTGTGTTTTACTGGATAGATTTGATCAGTGGATGGTGAAGCTCAGTTTTTCTAATGGGTAACTCGTTGTCCACTGGCTTCGCTGCTACGACACCCAAGAGACTGTCCTGGGGACGCCTAAAGGAGGACACTGTCGAGCTGCAAGACGTCCTAACCAGAAAAGAGGAGGATCGCAGGAACGCTAAATGGAAGCTATGCTTAGCTGTCAAAAAGATTTACCTCCCTCACAATATCAATTATGTTGATCTGGATTTTCAAGATAGAGGGAATTCCCACCCAAAACGTGGAGAAAGCTTTAACCCTGCCTTTGTGGAAGAAAGCGGCCGATGAGTTTATAACACAGCTTGGTGAGAAATATTTTTCAGCCGTGGTGTTCAAGAGGCAACCGCCTTTTTTTCCACTGCAGCTACAAACTAGAAAAAAGGAAGTGATACAACAAAGCAAAAATAAATGTACTGACAGTTCAGTTGGTGTGAGATGCATGCTCCAAGCTGCTGTTACAAGATGATCTTGATTATAGGCTTAATGACAAAACTAGAACAAGAAAACAGCATGAATTATAAGAATAACTCTCAGGTGGACAAAAGTACCTCAACTTATCTTTTAAGATGCATTTGTAAATATTTCAGTCATTCTGGTTGTAATATTTTTGCATTTAGATGTGTAACATTGTGCAGTAGCATGTTAGACAGATACACTAAACCCCGCTTTGTGTCTTTGTGTTGGTTCTTATCGGGAACGTCCTTGAGATAAATACAAATAACTGATGAGCTCAGGATTTACTGAAACAGGAGCTGTAACTGTGAGATAAGACCAGTGTAACATTAGAAATAGAGGCTGTCACTTAAACTTTACAGCATAAGAACGACAACTTTTAAGAATTAACTTTTGAAATGACACAAATATGGAAGATCTCTGTACCAGCTTTCTACTACAGTTTCATTGTTGGTAAAATAGTTTCATTTGAAAAAATACATTGAAAATTTGATGAGTGCCACAAATTGTGTGTTTTTTGCACGTTTTTGAAAGGTGTTAAATTACTATGTCACATATAGCAGCATGTAACTTGTTGTACAAGAAGCAGGACTGACTGGTTTTCTTTTCAATAGTATTTAAAATGGGAATTGAAAACACAAACACCTCATAATGAGAGTTGAAATGTAATAACTGAGACAAGAAATATCTGACGACAGATTTACTACAGTTATACTCACTGATGACAGTGAATCTTGAATTACCAGATCTGGACTGTGTCTGTCCAGTAGCAGGCCCAGAACTACACTTTAACTATGGGGAACCAGTTTGGGCCGGAATGAGTAAATATATATATATATAAACAATTTCCAAACCTACAGCCAGTTTTTAGAAGATACTTTCCTACAGCAGAGGTGTAGGAAGCCTGTGGTTTTAATGCACCATCACACATCAAAGCTATTCACCTCAGGCCTCAGATAAGATGAATGAATATGGAAAAAAATATGTAGGTTTTGTTTATGCTTGACAATAATTTTGAGAACCAATAGCTGCCTAACAGTTGTGCTGAAACCGATATCTTAAAAAAAATGTTTTACTTAAATGGGTATGTAGTATGTAATGACAGTGAACACTGAAGTTGTTTTGCAATGTGTATTTTACACCCAATAACACAGTTTGTCCAGTTGTCTGCATACAGTGTAGCATCATAGTTAGTTCGAGTTTCCTGTCTTGACATTTCATAGGTTTCTGTTCCTGTTTTCTAAAAAAGCTTAAAAGATTTTTCTTAATTTGGTTAAATGAATTCAACAGAAGCTGCCATGTAGTTCCTCTTGCAGTCTGCCAGAAGGGAAATGTCTCAAGAACAGAAGATTACTCAGTTTCTGTTAGCCTACATTTGTGTTAAGTGGGTCTTCACTTGGTTTGTCACAAACTTGTCTAATTGCAACAGATTTTAAGAGTTGCTGTTTGGAAAAAGTTTTTTTTTGTTTTAACCTCAACTGGAGCTGAACCTGAATGAAGCACTTCATCAACAACACATGATGGGATTTGTCCTTTCCTCATCCAAAAAAAGCACTTTAGCATTCCCATCAATTTCCTGTGGAAATAACACAGAGGAGGAGCAGAATCTGCATTCTGTTCTACATTTCAGTCCTCCCACGTCTCCCCTGCTTGTTTCAAAGGGGAATCACTCTGGAGAGAGGAGATCCATGAATCCAAAGAAGAGTTTTGCATTGCAGTTTTGCTGCAATGCATAGAGGAGAGCCACATGTATTCTGAGCTTTCTCTTGAGTCCAGCAGACTCTGAAAAGCCTTTACAGTGGACGATGTTGTCCCACCCAGGACAATACGACAAGGAACAAAGAGCAGAAGAACTGTCATTCATTAATGAATTTGCATCGACCTATTTTTGGTTCCAGGAGAAGAAGAAGGAGGAGTTTCAGGAAAGGAAGCTGTGTGATGTTATGGATTTAAAGTTCATTTTAAATAATCTGGTTTCTAATCATTGCATCATTTGATTCTATTTATATTTCTATATTTTCAGGGTTTTACTTTTAGTAGTTTGTTCGCATAATAAATCATTTTAATTGGAAGGCTGATTTTTGTTTTTGTTAATAAACTCTTCTATATGGATAAAATATTTGTTATATCAGTTCCTCCCTGGTTTCCAACCATGGTCATCAAGTACCCACTGCCCTGCATGTTTTAGGTTTCTCCTTTCTTCCAAACATATGACTTATATGAATGAGTGATTAACAGGCTTCTGCGGTATTTGGCAACAACAGAGGAGTTCATGCAATCATTTGAATCAGGTCTGCTGCAATGGAGACTCATCTAAAACATAGATTCCTTTTTATTTGAATACCTAGCCATTTTCATGGCCTCCATTCATAATGAGGACTGTGTGACTATTTATTGATAATCAGGTTGTACCCTGACTATGTAATTTTAATATAAATTGATAACTTTGTTAATAAGTGCCATTAGCATTAATTTCTCATAGCCAAATCAGACCAATTGTTGGACAACAACTGTAACATACAAGCAGAAACGCCAGAGATTCTCCAAGTCGAATGTAAGTGTTGACAGAATAAGTGTTTTGAATCACATGGGTGCAAGAAAGCACCAAGAAAGGGACGATATGTTAAATGCAAACTTAGGTCACCAAAACCACACTGAAGACACAAAAGCAGAAGAGGTGGCAAAACAGGAAGGGAACTGGTTATACTTTTTGCCAACAGAAACAAGCAGTTCTAGACTGGAAGTGTGGTTTATGGTCCAGCATTTTAGTAATAAGTCATCCAGGAGAGGATATGTAGAAAAAAAGATTACTAATCAAGTGTAATTTAAGCCTTTTTGTGAAAAAGGTCAGAATCCCCTCGTTGTATCTCATGAGTCTGTTGGCAGAAGTTCAGGAAATGAGTAGTTTCTGATGTGACAAACCTTTTATGTCCAGCTGTTTTTCTCTGTTTTATGAACTAGACAGAACAATAACAAGCAAGGAGAGAAACATAACATGCATGTAGCTGCATATATTGAAAAAGTCCCCTAATCTGAGATCTGTCTGTGCAAAGACGAATGAAAATCTTCATGGACAAAAAAGGGCCTTTTCTCCCTTTGACACTGATGGTAATTTAACATCAGTGTCAGAGGTCAGAGGCTTCTTCAATGCCGTTGCGCCATAGATCACAAAGTCTTTCCGATCTATGGCTAAAGTTATATTTATCGACCCACTGTGGAGTTCTGTATTATGACACAAGCTATTAAATTTCCCTCAGGAATGTTATTGACTTGACTTGCATTTGAAATTTCTGATATTAGAAAAACTTTCAGAAAAACCCAGAAATGAGGCAAAACCAAATGTAAAAAGTGCAACTTATCTATCTACCAGTTATTGTCACAACAGCCTTAACGATGGAGTAATAACAAAATGCTTTATAGAGCACATACCAGTCCTTATCGTTGGGAACTGGAGGTTTTCGGTCTTTGTGTGGATTTTCTGTTGTCTGCTGCTTCCCTCGTCATCCACTGGATGGCGTTAAGAGGCTGCTCCTTCCTGGAGGGGGTTCCTGCTGTCTGGATTCAGCGCACCTGTGATCAATCATCTCCTCTTCTAGGAGTATATGAGGAGCGGCCTGCTAGCACTTTGAGGCCCGAATGTTTTGCTCGTTATGGTACTTTGCTTTCTGAGTTTTCCTGGTTTCATGGCTGGCTATTGGACCGCTCCTCGCCTCTCACAATACCTTATCTGTCCGCCCTCCACCCGCAAAGCCTCTTCCATCTACCTTCAATGAACTCTCCATCAAGACCACACACTGGAACCGGGATCATCACAAGGACCCCCTGCTAAGACGCTTACCAAGTGCCAAAAGTTATTCAAATAGTTGAGCCTATTTTTTTCTAATCATGGCATACAGCCAAACAGTTCAAGACTGAAGGTGTGGTTTATTGTCCAGCATTGGAGGAATAACTCACCCAGGTTTAAATATGTTATAAAAATATATATATAATTTTACTAACCAAGAGTAAGTATTTGTGTTAGAAGGGTCAATATTCACTCTTTGAAAATAAAAGTCTGTTGGCAGATAGGAAGGAGCTCAGGAAATCTGCAGTTTCCGATATGAAAAACCTTTCAGGTTCAAGTTTTCTTTCTGTTTCATGAAGTTTATTTAAAACAAATGAGTAAGGGCAACAGTACATTTGGTAAAGTCAAGTACAGATAAAAAACAGTCCTGTTTTTTTTTATCTGACTGCACATATTCTAAAGTTGTTAAAGATATTTAAAAAAAATCTTATGCAGCCAAAAATAAAACATTGTTTCTGTGTTTTGACTTGTTTATATGCTGTCTATTACAAGTGCCACTGTAAAGGTGGCAGAGTTTCAGAAAACTACAACACCCATATAGTCATTTTTCAGTTCACAGCATATTTCAGCTCATTAAAGAATCTCCAACAAGTACAATGCAAGAACAAATACAACATTTTAAAAATATTATTATCAATAGAAAATCTATCCTAACCAATTGGCTGTTTAAAAAAATCTAATTACTTATATTGTTGAAAGATAAAATAACTTATAAGAACATTTATATAATTCAGTTTCATGACTTAGTTTTTTGTTTACAGTAGAGTCAAGTAAACTAAATGTTTTAAATTGATTTGGGCATTTCTGTTTGTATATTTTTAACAGTGCACTGATACAAGTTTGATTTTATTTTAGAAATTGAAATATATATTATTGCTTATCTTGTCAGTAAAGACTTAATGAACCATTGATTTCAGAGCTTTTCACTTTTACAAATCTGCTATAACACAATGCATTTACATCAGACTCTGACCTGCGATCAAATGTGTGCTTGGATATTGTGCAACCGCCTCCCTTATTCTCGGCAGCAGAATGAGTTAATTTGTCTATATTATTAGAATAATTATCTCTTGCAAAGTAATCATTCCTGTTTTGCTGCACTCAGGTGGTTTTAGACAAAGACTTGCAGAATTTGATGAAAATGTCACAATTTGCCACAGAAACAAAGAGATTTATACAGTTTATCCACAAAAAAATGTTGATTTAGGATTTTGTTGCACTTTTACTTTTCACAGACTGTTGTTCGAGAATGATGTCGTGCAGAAGTTCACACCACTTCACTCTTTACTCAGTAGCAGCTCTTTCTATAAATAAAAGTCATGGTTTCTGCGGTGAGGGAGTGACAGGCTGACATCTCTACTGCAACAATATTTTGACCTTTCTTTGGCTCGTTTTGACATCTATGTACAAACCATCCACCTGGATTCCAGCTGCATTTCAGATTCTATATTTGCTGATTTAATGTTGGTAGTCTAATCTAAAATTGTATTTTCATCCAATGCTTTATTCCTCCTTTTAATTTTGAGGTTTCTGTTTTTCAATCATCTGTTATACCCTTTATAGAGGAAACAGCGCTGTCACCAGTTTCTCAACAGGGCCAAAGAATTATACAAAATTCAGAATATGTATTTTTTTTATATACACATTTCCCTTGAGCTGATCACACAGAGATCTGTGCTATGAATTGTATTAAGATTATTTTAAAGCTGTTTTAAATACTGTATGGTCAGCAATCTATGGATTTTTCTTGATTTCTTATTTGTTTTCTGTCATTGTCGCTTTAACTTTCTGCCCAAATGTACATTTTAAAAGTCTGTACTCTCATCTTTAGCATTTATCTTTGTTAAAATCCATTTTGTTACAGGTCCAGCAGTGGTACCTTTGCATGAATCCAGCATGACAACTCCTCCTGGAAGCTCAATGATGACGATGGCGCGTGCATCGTGGAATTGGTGAGATTGTGGATGGTGCATTCCGAACCGCAGCGAAATGAAGGACAATCCAGTGAAATGTCTTTTTAACTGTCAAATTTAAACCTGTTTTGAAATCTTCTTCATAGTTTTAAATATGTTGTTGAGCCGAACTTAAGATTAGGTTTGGTAGTGTTCTTTCGTTGGTCATGCTTGCAGATGATAAATATGCACATGTATGTGACGCAGTGCGTTTGAGGTTTGATAAAAGTGGAACGGAAACTAGACAAGTCATCTGTCATGGGAATGTAAAAGCAGCTGCAGCCCTCAAATTTCGTCGTATTTCTTTCATTTGCAATTCACCCAAGAAGATGAGATGGGTCCCTCCAAATGGCTTACCTTTTTTGCATGTGTTTATTTGAAAGGTAGGGTATATTTTGTGTAACTTATAAATTAGGAAAGGCTAATTTTATCAGTGTTGTTTCCAAAAATTTATTTTCAAGTGACTTTACTGTAGTGGAATGTCATTTATAAGTTACAGTACTTTAATTTGTCTACATACAGGGTCTGAAAGCGAAGCCTCATCCTGGACATCCACATCTCCAGCCTCAGTTAAAGGGCTCATCGGCTCATGTGTGGTGATCCCCTGCTCTTTTAACTATCCAGATGAAGGAAGTAAATATGAATTCACTGGGATTTGGAAAAATCCAAATGGCGTAATTTTTCACTCAGGCTTTGGACAGACGTTACAGGAGTATCGGAATCGCGTTGAGCTTGTTGGGGAGCTAAAAGGAAAGAACTGCTCTCTGAAGATCGACCCCCTTCAAAACAGCGACGTGGGACCTTTTGATTTTAGAATTGAAATTAAGAGCTACAACAGCTATTCCTACAAAAATTACATCGCCATTTCAGTTTTAAGTAAGTAGCTCATTATTTTCTCCTTTCTGTTTTCAGTGTTGCTATCATGTTTGACATTTATGAGCATTTTTAGTATTTAGTTAGTACAAATGTAACATCTTACGTTTGATCTTTGCACTTGTTTTAAGGGTTTAACCAATTTTAGACAAATTTTACAGTATTTAAAAGTTTACAAATTTGTATTTTTTATGCACTATTTTACTTTTGTTTATGCTTGGAGAAAAATATTCGAGAAACAAAACATTGAGAAATTGCTCGTGAACTAAAGCAAATAAATCTTAAAAATATGAATGAAATTAAACAGTTAGAAATGAAAAAAGTGGAAAATATTTGTTTAAATATACAAAGCATATCAGTTTACATTAGTTACTGATGTTTCACAGTACATAATTTAATTTGACAGAACAATATATTCAAGCTCAGCTGATCAGTTTCACCTTTTGAAAACTCAACAAGCCAAAGCATTTTAATGACATGAAGCTTATAATAATTAACCAAATGAGCCAAATGCCCCAAATTAATACTGGAATCAATACATGCAACAAATTTGAACTGACTCTAAGGTGACCACTTGATCTAAATTTGAAATCATTCTCTATTTCCACTTTAAATTAGGCTTAATGCTGTTTGCTACATTTGGGAAAGTTTGTCAGAGGCAAAAATTATTTAGTTTCACATTAATTCAAGTATTATCTCATTATCTCAAATCTTGAGGTCTCAGTTTTCTCCCATTGGCTTGGATTCCTCTGGTAGATTTTCTACCAGATCGATCAGCGAACAGAAGACGTGAGCGATGGTGTCGATTTTCTGCTCTCTTTTAGAATTGTAGTCTGTCTGGAATTTTAGCAATGGCAGCAGAGGAAGTGAATAAAGACATTCAGTCTGTGTTACTCATTCCTACAAATACTAACATTAATAGCTGCCTCATTCACTACAGGATCGTTGTTCACAGTGTAGGCAATTTCCTGTAAGCTTCATTGCATCGAACTGACACATTTAGGGTAAAATACAGAACCGATCCGTATTTGGCTGTTGAATGTAGCACCCTGCATTCCACAAATGTGTATGTGTAATATTAAAGAACTGCCCCCCTGAGTACTTTATATAGTAGGCTGCCCCAGCCATTGTTTGACTCATGGTGTTTTGTGTTGCGATATTTTGTCCAACTGCTTTCTGGGTAACAAAAACTAAACAACACGCTACTGCTGCAGGCTCTGGTTTTTACCAGGCTATATTAACACAGGATGAAACATTTTAATTTTCTCTTTTTGATTACTATACATAGATCATCTTAATAGTCTATTGTGATGTCTCTGGTTAACACAGCTGAGCCAAATCCTCTCCAATTCTCGGTGGAAGAGGACCTTAAGGAGGGACAAAATGCGTCTGCATTCTGCTCCGTGTCTCACTCCTGCCCCACCTCTCTTCCCAATTTCAAGTGGAATCACCTTGGAGAGGAGATTCATCAGTCCCAACAGCTTGGGAACGCAGAGTGGAACACAACATCTATTCTGAGCTTTCGGCCAACTCATATTGACCACAACAAGCCTTTACAGTGCACTGTAACCTACAAGGGGGGAAAAAGTCAGGAGAAATCCAAGATACTTCGAGTAAAATGTAAGTGTTGATTAGAATTACATTTTCCTCATTACATTTTGGATTTAAAACCAAATTACTGTGATCTTTAAGTCACATGAAAAATGGTTTTGAATGAAAAAAACCTTTTAAAGAAAAGTGAAAATAAAGAGAGGCACATTGAGGTCAAAAAAGCTCAAGAGGCAAAATGAAGAATTCACTGTTTTGGACATAATTTTATCAATAAATGTACGTCATGTGAATGTTAGTGTTTTACCAACTAGTAAAAGGCCACTTGGATAGTTTATCAATAAACTAGCCAACTCGCTAGTTGGATGCCAGTTCATTCAACAAATGCATTCTGCCAGGTTAAATCGAATGAATTCATGTTCTAGTTAATCACCAAAACATTGTGAGCAAAGAAAGCCAACATGAACTTGTGATTCCTTGTAATTTTGTTTAAATACAGACAAATAAAACAGAGATTTGCATAGATCATGATGCTACAATTAATTATCATATTATTGCAACAAATGAGGACTTCAATTTCTGTGGATTTACGTTTTCATGAGGCTGTTGTACCAGACACAGTCACAAACAATATATATGGCAAGAATATATAGCTGTTTTTATATTTTCATGCAGATGCACCATTGAATGTGAACGTTGAATACAAGGTCGATGTAAAGGAGGGAGAAACTGTGGTTCTCACTTGCTCCAGTGAGGCTCAGCCTCCTGTCAGTCGCTACGAGTGGCACAATGAAACTGGAGCAAAGATCTCTCAGGGAAACCTCTACATAGTGTCAAACGTTTCTAGAACAATAGGAGCAATGTATTGTGCTGCTATGAATGACGAGGGAAAAAATGTTTCACGGCCTGTCCAGCTCAATGTTTTATGTGAGTAAAAAATAACAGACATAGTGACAATGCTTAAAATTGTCACTAGAATGAATATGAACTCATAGCTGATTCCAAATGCATCCTGGGATTTTTTTCTTTGCCTTTACAGATGCTCCTGAGATAAAGACTGAGTCGTCATGCTCAATAGAGGGCAACTGGGTGAAGTGTGAGTGTATTGTGGACTCCAATCCTGCCAGCACCGTCACATTTAAGCAGTCTGACAAAATTCTGCCTGGAACTACAAGAGATAAAAATGGTTTCTATACCATAAAGATTCTTTTGAAAGACATTGAGTCTTCCACGTTTGTGCAGTGTTTGGCATCTAACATCCAAGGGAAGGCCAGCCATACACTCTCTGTGCCTCATGACGGTATGAAGTGATATCAGATTTCAAGACTCACCACCAAACATGGCGAATAACATAAACATACATTGTTTGATTTCTGTCTTAACAGAGACTATGCTTTACATTTTCATTGCCACTGGAGTAGCAGGGTTCTTGCTGTTGGTTATACTTGTAGTGGGAGTTTATAAGAAATGGTGAGTAAAATATAAATATTGTTTGCTAATGTAAAGAAATCTGCAAACAACCAGTGTTACATGAGAAACTGTTTTCTTTTTTGTATTATACAGTATAGATTATTCTATCTACCTTCCAGGTAGAATAATGTGCATTTTAATGTAAATATGTCAAATATTTAGAGAATTTTGAAAAGAGTCCTTCAAGCCACAGTTTTTGGCCTTATTTTTTATTTTTTTTTCAATTTCCAAATAGCACTTGACAGAATGTGTCTACAGCTAAAGTGCATTTTTATGTAGATAACATGATACATCAATTTATGAGCTGAAGCTGAACCTTAGCATGAAGACAACAAATCATGCCGTTTTCTAAAACTAAGCCTAAATCTTGATGATATTGGAATTTCTGATCTGTGGAGACCTTATTGATAAAATATCATCCTCCAAATATCTGGGTATTGATTGATTCAGTAGAAATGTTGAAGGACTACTATTTTTGAAGTAGGACCTGTCCTAGATTATCCTTCAGGAAAAGCCGGTAGAGCCTAAGAGAATTTAGACAACATCTTGGAATGTTCTTCTTCATGTTGAGATTATTTATATGCACATTGCATCCTTCTCACGTTATTCTAGATTTTATTTATTCTTTACATTTTATAATAAATTTATTTCACACAATGGGTCACTGTGTAGTTTATTAATCTTTTTTCTGACACAAGTTAACCCTAAAGCAGTCTTTCTCAAACAGTGGTCCCCAGTCCGCTGGTGGTCCACAAGGTGCCCCCTACCCTAGTGGTCTGGTGATGCATGTAAACATTATTTGTCATGACATCAGCTCAAAGTGCGGCGCTACAGATTGTGTTAAAAATAATGATGGAAAACTGGCTTAAAATTGAGTTACTCTACAGAAAAGCTGCAGATCCTGGTGGAAAGAAAACAACTCCAGGAATATTATATGATCAGAAGACACTAAGTCAAATCTGCTGAGTGTTGATGTGTCGTTCACCACTCTTCTCATTAGGATGAACAAAGAAAACAACAATACATGAGTTAAGAAACTAATATTTTGATTTCAGGTTGCATCATTTATCAAGATGTGTTATCACAGGGGTGATTTCAGGTTCGGTGGTCCGTGATTGGCCCCCCAATCTGAACTTGAGTGATGATCTGTTGTTGGACTTCTGGCCCCAAGTGGAGGAGTTTAAGTATCTCGGGACCTTGTTTACGAATGAGGGTAGAAGGGAGCGGGAGGTCGACAGGCGGATTGGTGCAGCGTCTGCAGTGAAGCACCACGATGGCTCTCTTGTCGTGGTGAAGAGAGAGCAGAGTCAAAGATCAAAGCTCTCAATTTACCGGTCGCTCTACATTCCTACCCTCATCTATGGTCACAAGTCATGACTGAAAGAACGAGGTTGCGGATACAAGAGTCCAGGAGGGAGTGAGAATAGAACCGCTGCTCCTATGTGTCGAGGGGAACCAGTTGAGGTGGCTTGGGCATCTCGGCCAGGAGGGGTTAGCATGCCTCCTGGACGCCTCCCTGGTGAGTTGTTCACATCCCACTGGGAGGAGGCCCCGGGGGAAGACCCAGGACACGCTGGGGGGACCATGTTTCTCGGCTGGCCTGGGAACACCTTAGCTTTCCATGTACAAAGTTATGCATAGTAGAATCCCCTCTGAGAAAATCACATTTACCTTACCAGCAGGGGGAAACCTGGAGACACTTCGGAATTAAACATGAGTGCCATGATGACAGAAAGATCTCAGGAACCCCCAGAGGAGGCCTCAAAAAGGTCCTTATCACTCACCAAAGACTGAATGAAACAAACTTTTCATCTTATTTATAATTGTTTTCAAAACATTTGATTTGTTTTCCCAGGAAAAAGATTTGTGAAGATCCACATTGTTCTAATATTTATATGAATGAAGATATGTATGGAAATGTTGGGGTATGTATTTTTCTCTACTTCATTTTATGAATTTGTGAATAAATACAATAATTTTATGTTGTATTTGTTTTTCAGACTGACTGGGATGATCAAATATATGCCAATGTCTAAAAAATAAAGGAAAACCTTGAGTCTGTCTGCCTGGTCGGTAATTAATGGTCTAAATATTTGAAGTAAGTTTGCTGCATTTGTTCTGTGCAGATTTCACTTGCAAATGCAATCAATCTGCATCAACAGTATTAACCAGGTTAAATAAAGGAAATTAATTCTAAATGTTTAATTCATTTCCTTTAAATAAAGGAAATAAATTTAAAAATATATCTGTTACATTTAACTCTCAAACATTAGAGCGCCTCATAAGACAATTTTGCTTGCAGCTATAACTTTTCCAAATAAGTCTTGTAAATGCATGTATTAATAATGGCTATTAAGCCAATTTACCTAAGTGTGTTTTTAATTATTTTTTAATTATCATTTTGCTATGTCTTGTCTGGTTGCAACATATTGGACAAGTGTTATCTTTAGAATTTCCTCTTTTGCTTGAAAATTGTGATATTTGTTTAACGTGTTTAAAAGTAAAACTATTCTGACAAAAGAGACAAACTTTAAAGTGATCAAATGATGATCCTGTTGTTGTTGACCTGAAAGCTTTGTAAGTGCAGATGTGAAAATAAGTCAAAGATTATGACTGATCAATAATAAATTAAGAAAGTGTGGTTGTTGATGGGCGTGTCTTATTGGTCAAGTGTGGAAAAACCCACATGTAACCGCATGTAATTGTATTCAGAATTAACTCGGAAAGGGAAGTTGCTACGAACCTCAATAAAATTTTTCAAAATGTCAACATTTATTACTCAAAAAGAAAACTGAAATGTTTCGACCTGATTTTTAGTTTTGGCATTGCTGTCCATATCAGCTGACACAAACAGCGTATTTTATTTTAAATTCTTCAATAACAATGAAAAATGTTTGACTCATAAAACAAGTAATGTGAAGCAGATAACAGCCACGTGGGAGAAACATTTTCCAGGGGAGATTGTTGTCAAATCAAGATGAGAGACCTCTTCATGTTCATCATGTTGCAGAGGCTCAGGCGTCTTTCTTCAGTTATTCTCTTACAAGCAGCACATAACTTGCTACTGTTGCTTCATAGCAACAGTAACAAGGATGAAGATTACCATTTAAAAGTTAGCAATGCATAACTTTGTGATTCAAAAGCATGGAAAACACCAAAAAAAATGGATAAGTAACTTTTATTTAACTTCCCCTCTTTTCTTTTCATAAGTGAAGCTGACAAAGTACTGCACAAGACTGAGATAATGATAGGTCATTATCTCAATCTTTGAAAGAGGAAAGACTATCATATTCTGTTTAATAGAGAAAGGTTTATGTTTCCATATATATATTATCCACATTTAGTTTCTAAGGGACTCTCAAACTGGTAAAAAATATTTAGCTGGCAGCAAAATCTATCTCAGTAAATCAGACCATGTAGATTTCAAGTGCATAACACTTACTTCTGTCACTATTTGTGCAGTTCTTCTGTTGATGAAGGTTCTTTGTGGCCTATTTGAAGTGCTAAATAAGTTTAATTTTCACCACAAATGGGAGGCTGCAGCCACAACAGTCCAACACTCCAGATAATTGAGACAAAAGTTAAGAGATAAAACCCAAAAATGTTATAACCTTAGAACATTGATGAAATATTTAATACAAAAGAATAGGGAAACTTGTAGACTTTGGAGTATTACGTAAATTTAATAGTCAGTGTATGATCTTACAGTTGATGAAGAGTGAAAAACAGAAACCAGCAAAACAAGATTGTTCCATAAATCTTATTATAAAATCATTAAAGATAAAAAGACTCCTAACTTTTGTGCCTCTAACACATGTTCAAAAGATTTAGGTAAAGTTCAACTCAGAAGGTGATATGAATCAAAGCATGCATCAATAAGAATTTCTTGTCTCTAAATGTTCTTTTTTCCTTTCTAGTTTTACTAATTCAGGCCCTTTTCTGCAAAATCACTTTGCCATCAAGGCAGATAGCTCTAGAAATATTGCTGTAATCTAATACTGCATTTGTAGTTTACTCTTCTCAATGACAATCACAGAGCCCTTTGTAGTCTTCCTGCCGGGGAATGTCACTTTGCATTCTAAACGCTTGTTAAAATCAGCTTCTTGAGGGGTGAAGGTAATGGTCGACATTGTTGACCACAACCATTTATTCTCCTGTTTTGACATTGTTGCCCACGTTCCTGCACGGCTCCAGGAGATGTGGGGAGGAGATGTTGGACAGACGTGAGTAACTTTGCAGGTGGCAGTCACTTTATTACTGACTTCTATAGTCATCACGGGACGCTTAGGAACTCCTGTACAATCAACAATTTTTACAAAATTACTTGTTAAGTAGTTATTAAAACATGTTTTGGTTTAGAATTACTGAAAAGGTCTCTAATATACTCACGGAAGACATCAAGGGTCACCTTATTGTTTGAGAAAGTGAAGCTTTTATGTTGTGGAATTTCAATTCTGAAGGAAAAAGGACCAGTGTCGGTTTTTCTGACGCCATACAGCTGCCAGGTGCAGTTTCCGCTTTTAATGTCTCCTGCCATTTTGGTTCGATGGTTGAACTCACGCGTTAGTTCCAAATCCTGGAAATTTGATGCGACCAATGTGTGCCCTCTGAACCAGAAAGCCCGAAATCTGTTCAATATTTTTTTTGTCTTGGGATACGAGTATACACAGGGAATGACCACACATGAGCTTTGAAGAACAGGGATTCTTGATGGCACATTTATGCGAAAGTCCTTGCCCAAGATGTGAGATTCAGCCATTCCTGTAATAAAGGCACAAATACAAGAATACTTTGTTAGCAAGTGATAGAACGATGATATTCCATGAATTGTCATTTTAAGATTAAACTTACCACAAACCATAAGAATTGAGAGACACAATTTCAGATCCATCATCAGCTGACTAGAAGTCTAAAAACCAACAAAAAGATTAAGATAAATAGATAAAAGTCTTTAGTGAATTCTTCTTAATCTTCAAAGTAATGATCCACTCACCTTTGAGTTTCTTTAACATATGACTGAAATTAAATCTTGTAAGATTTGAACGTTTTGCAGCCAAAGATTGTCTCTGTCCTATTGTGTGGTGAGAGTGAGTCTTGTGCTTATAAAGCAAATGCTTAGACCTTGAAGCCAGAAATTGTTACAGTTTGCAATTAAACTTTCCCAACGTCATAAGCGGATTATGTTGCTTTTTGTTTGCTTTTGCCAGGAACAAATTTTAGATGGAGGAAAAAAAACCTAAATGTAGCATATTTACTAAATAAAATCTGCACCTAAACATTGTGAGCTAAGAAAGCCAACACAAACAAACTTTCATTGATTCATTGTAATTTTGTTTCATGATGCTATAATCATATTATTATGGCATGTTTCTAAAATGCATTTTGCCTCTACATTGTCTGTAAGCAGAACTACCAAATGAGAACTACAATTTCTGTGGATTTACTTTTCATGATGCTGTTGTACCAGACACACACACGCATACATACATATATATATGACAAGAATATATAGCTGTTTTTATATTTTCATGCAGATGCACTGTTGAATGTGAACGTTGAATACAAGGTCGACATAAAGGAGGGAGAAACTGTGGCTCTCACTTGCTCCAGTGAGGCTCAGCCTCCTGTCAGTCGCTACGAGTGGCACAATGAAACTGGAGCAAAGATCTCTAAGGGAAACCTCAACATAGTGTCAAATGTTTCTAGAACAATAGGAGCAAGGGAAAAAATGTTTCACGGCCTGTCCAACTCAATGTTTTATGAGTGAAAAATAACATGTCAGATAAGGTGTTTGAGGAGGTGAAGGTGAACTAAAAAAAAAGAACACTTGGCATGGCATCATGCAGTTTATTTACTGATTTTTTCAGACACGAGTAGGCAAAACAAGGTGACGACACACGCAGGAATCCAGCAACAGACAAGGACATGGCTTGAACTTAATACAGGAAACAGCTGAAGGGAATAATCGATCAGGAGACAGGTGGAAAAACATGAGCTAAATTAACAGAGGAGACCAAGCTGGAGAACCAATGACCTAGATCCATAGAGACAAGAAATAAAACTTGACATAGGACAGAAAACTAAACCTATTGTGGTGGGATGGTGTTCCACCCTCCCCCCACTCTGTGCATCAGACACCATTGATTGGTGGGCGGGGCGAATGGCTTCATAGTTGGGCGGGTCGCTGTAGGGTTTGTGCGTCTGTTTCTCCCACTGTTGCTGCGGTCGGCGGCTATGTCGGCCTGTGGGTTTGGTCGATTCGTCGGCGATCGTAAGTGGCAGTTTTTCCATCCGTGGTCAAGATCATGGTTGGTTTTTGGGTGCTACACATGTCGTGCGTTTTCTACAGTGTTACTATGATGGCGTTGCCGGCTGCAGCTGGTTGCTGTAGCTGGCGGCTTCAATCTGGTCCTCACCTGCTGACCCGCTTCCTCCCAGGTTAGGCTGTGTCTCCACCTCTGGGTAATTAAGCTACCTACAATTTAGCTTTTGATTTCTTTTATTTGTATTCACCGTTGATGGGTTTTCTGTTTTAGGCAACTGATTGTTTGGAGCTGCAGCGCTTTGGACGCTCTGCTGTTTTGTCTTCCCATTGTTTGTTCGGGTCGCGCTCCGTTGAATCCGCTGCGGATTGGGCAGGCCGTGTGGGCGGGGCGTTACTCCTCCGGCCCAATAGAGAGGCACCTGGAATGACGACGACTTGTTCCATTGTTTGCAGTATTTTCTTTTACCATTGGTTGAATCATTAATTTGTTTTCTTTTTCATTGCATGTTTGGTTTTTTTCTTGACTCATTTCTTTGCATTTGCATGGCTTTTTTTTTTTATTTTTGGAACAATCCCATCCTTTTGTCCTTTCTTCCTTGTGTGTTCCTTTTGGTTCCAGGGACCGAGTGGTGGGCCTGAAGCCTCGGTTTTAAAAGAATTGTTTTAGATAATTGTTTAATAAAGTATTGTACACTGTTAAATCCCTGTTCTGGTGCATCTTGTTACTTTAAAAAAAAAAATCTCCACCTGCTGGTCACACTATGAAACATAAAAACAACCACAAAACATCCCAAAACACTGACATAGTGACACATACAGTTTATAATTTGATGTTCTGTTTATAGAATATATGTTCTATAAACATATTTTATAGATCAGATAGCTTTGTAAACATTTTAATGTAAATGTCAAATATTTAGAGAATTTTGAAAGGCAGTTTTTGACCTAAGTTTTTTTTTTTTCCATTTCCAAATAGCACTTGAAAGAATGTGTCCACAGCTAAAGTGCATTTTTATGTAGATAACATGATACATCAATGCATGACCTGAAGCTGTACCTTAGCATGAAGACAACAAATCATGCTGTTTTATAGAACTAAACCAAAATCCCAGATGATATTGGTATTTCTTATCTATGGAAGGCTTTATTGATAAAGTATCATCCTCTAAATATTTGGATATTGATTGGATGATAGTCTGGTTGTTAATTCAGAGGAAATGTCGATGGGTTTTAATTTGGCTATAACTTTTGAAATAGGACTTGTCCTAGATTATCCTTCAGGAAAAGCCTAAATCCATCTGGGAATGTTCTTGTTTATGGTATTTATATGCACATTGCTTCCTCCTCAGGTAGTTCTAGATTTTTTATTTATTATTCTTTACATTTTATGACAAATTTATTTCACACCATGAATCCCTGTGTAGTTTTTCATCTTTTTTTCTGACCGAACCTCACCTTTAGGAGACAATAGCACTAACACGAGTCTATGTACAAAGCCCCGTACAGTAGAAAATCCTGAGAAAATTGTACTTTATTAATTATACCTTTATTTGGCCAGCAGGGGGAAACCTAGAGACACTTAAAAGTCACAAAGAAGTCAGGACCCCCCAGAGAAGGCCTCAAAACATCCTTATCACTCAACTAAGCAAACTATTCATCGTATTTATTATTGTTTTCAAAACATCTGTTTTGTATTCCCAGGAAAAAAACTTGTGATGATTCACATTCTTCTAATATTTATATGAATGAAGATATGTATGGAAATGTTGGAGTATGTATCCATCTCTACTTTTACAAATTCTTGAGTAAATGCAATAATTTTATGTTGTATTTGTTTTTCAGACTGACTTTAATAATCAAATATATGCCAAAGACTAATAAAAAGAGGAAAAGCTGCAGTCAGTCTAGCTGGTCTGTAATTAATGGTTAATTATATTTGAAGTAAGTTTGTTCTGTGTGAGCATTTAGATGTGTGCTGCAGATGTTTTGTGCAGATTTCACTTGCAAATGCAATCAATCTACATTAACACTGTTAACCAGGTTAAAAAGGAAATTCATTCTATATATATAATTCATTTCCTTTAACCCTTGTGTTTAGAAAAGGCATCCAACTGACCCCACACACGTAAAACTTGTATCATTGGCTTCAGTCCTCTACGTTTGCCTCAGTCCTCGCACCCACAAGGTTAAATACATTTAGAATGAATTTCCTTTACATAAAGGAAACAAATTCTAAAAATAAGGCATTTTTGCTTGCAGCTATATCTTTTCCAAATAAGTCTTGTAAATGGATGAATCAATAATGCCTATTAAGCTAATTTACCAAAGTGTATTTTTAATTCTTGTTTATGTGGTAGGTCTTGTCTGATTGCAACATATTGAACAAGTGTTATCTTTAGAATTTCCTCTTTTGCTTGAAAATTGTGATATTTATTTAACGTGTTTAAAAGTAAAACTATTCTGACAAAAGAGACAAACTTTAAAGGGATCAAATGATGATCCTGTTGTTGACCTGCAAGCTTTGTAAGTGCAGATGTGAAAATAAGTGAGGCTTGAATAGCCTGTCACCGATGATGACTACTCATTAATAAACGAAGAAAGTGTGGTTGTTGATGGGCGTGTCTTATTGGTCAAGTGTGGAAAAACCCACATGTAAGTGCATGTAGTTGTGTTCAGAATTAACTCTAAGGGAAGTTGCTACAAACGTCAATGAATTTTTTCAAAACATCAACATCTATTACTCAAAAAGAAAACTGAAAAGTTTCAACCTCGTTGTTGCTTTTGGCATTGCTGTCTATATCAGCTGCTGCCGGACCACCAGAGCATACGTTGTTACTCCAGAGCAACAGTAACAAGGATGAAGATTACCATTTAAAAGTTAGCAATGCATAACTTAATGATGTGCTATGTGATTCGAAAGCATGGAAAACACCAAAAATAATGGCAAAGTAATTTTTATTTTTTTATTTTTATTTTCTTGTCGTCAGTGCAGTTGACAAACTACATAAATATAGTGCATCAGGTCATTATCTCAATCTTTGAAAGAGGAAAGACTATCATATTATGTTTAATAGAGAAAAGTTCATGTTTTCATATATATTTTATCCACATTTCCTTTCTAAGGGACTCTCCCAGTAAATATTTTTACTCTCCAAGTAAAAATATTTAGCTAGCAGAAACATTTAACTCAGTAAATCTGACCATGTAGATTTAAAGTGCATAACTCTATTACGTCTGTCGTTATTTGTGCAGTTCTTCTGTTGATGAAGGTTCTTTGTGGCCTATTTGAAGTGCTAAATAAGTTTAATTTTCACCACAAATGGGAGGCTGCAGCCATGACAGTCCCCATTTCACACACTCCAGATAATTGAGACAAAAGAGATAAAAACACAGATGTTATAATCTTAATACGTGTATGAAAGATTTAATACAAAAGAATAGGAAAACCTGTAGACTTTGGAGTATTACGTAAATTTAATAGTCAGTGTATGATCTTACAGTTAATGAAGAGTGAAAAACAGAAACAAGCAAAACAAGATTGTTCCATAAATCTTATTATAAAATCATTAAAGATAAAAAAAAAGACTCCCAACGTTTGTGCCTCTAACACATGTTCAAAAGATTTAGGTAAAGTTGAACTCAGACGGGGATATGAATCAAAGCATGCATCAATAAGAATTTCTTGTCTCTAAATGTTCTTTTTTCCTTTCTAGTTTTACTAATTCAGGCCCTTTTCTGCAAAATCACTTTGCCATCAAGGCAGATAGCTCTAGAAATATTGCTGTAATCTAATACTGCATTTGTAGTTTACTCTTCTTGATGACAATCACAGAGCCCTTTGTAGTCTTCCTGCCGGGGAATGTCACTTTGCATTCTAAACGCTTGTTAAAATCAGCTTCTTGAGGGGTGAAGGTAATGGTCGACATTGTTGACCACAACCATTTATTCACCTGTTTTGACATTGTTGCCCACGTTCCTTCACGGCTCCAGGAGATGTGGGGAGGAGATGTTGGACAGACGTGAGTAACTTTGCAGGTGGCAGTCACTTTATTACTGACTTCTATAGTCATCACGGGACGCTTAGGAACTCCTGTACAATCAACAATTTTTACAAAATTACTTGTTAAGTAGTTATTAAAACATGTTTTGGTTTAGAATTACTGAAAAGGTCTCTAATATACTCACGGAAGACATCAAGGGTCACCTTATTGTTTGAGAAAGTGAAGCTTTTATGTTGTGGAATTTCAATTCTGAAGGAAAAAGGACCAGTGTCGGTTTTTCTGACGCCATACAGCTGCCAGGTGCAGTTTCCGCTTTTAATGTCTCCTGCCATTTTGGTTCGATGGTGGTACTCACGCGTTAATTTCATATCCTGGAAATTTGATGTGACCAATGTGTGCCCTCTGAACCAGAAAGCCCGAAATCTGTTCAATATTTTTTTTGTCTCGGGATACGAGTATACACAGGGAATGACCACACATGAGCTTTGAAGAACAGGGATTCTTGATGGCACATTTATGCGAAAGTCCTTGCCCAAGATGTGAGATTCAGCCATTCCTGTAATAAAGGCACAAATACAAGAATACTTTGTTAGCAAGTGATAGAACGATGATATTCCATGAATTGTCATTTTAAGATTAAACTTACCACAAACCATAAGAATTGAGAGACACAATTTCAGATCCATCATCAGCTGACTAGAAGTCTAAAAACCAACAAAAAGATTGAGATAAATATATAAAAGTCTTCAGTGAAATCTTCTTAATCTTCAAAGTAATGATCCACTCACCTTTGAGTGTCTTTAACATATGACTAAAATTAAATCTTGTAAGATTTGAACGTTTTGCAGCCAAAGATTGTCTCTGTCCTATTGTGTGGTGAGAGTGAGTCTTGTGCTTATAAAGCAAATGCTTAGACCTTGAAGCCAGAAATTGTTACAGTTTGCAATTAAACTTTCCCAACGTCATAAGCGGATTATGTTGCTTTTTGTTTGCTTTTGCCAGGAACAAATTTTAGATGGAGGAAAAAAAACCTAAATGTAGCATATTTACTAAATAAAATCTTCACCTAAACATTGTTTGCTAAGAAAGCCAACACAAACCAACTTTCATTGATTCATTGTAATTTTGTTTCATGATGCTATAATCATATTATTATGGCATGTTTCTAAAATGCATTTTGCCTCTACATTGTCTGTAAGCAGAACTACCAAATGAGAACTACAATTTCTGTGGATTTACTTTTCCATGATGCTGTTGTACCAGACACACACACGCATGCGTGTGTGTGTCTGGTATATATATATATATATATACTGTATATATATACAGTATATATATATATATATATGACAAGAATATATAGCTGTTTTTATATTTTCATGCAGATGCACTGTTGAATGTGAATGTTGAATATAAGGTCGACGTAAAGGAGGGAGAAACTGTGGCTCTCACTTGCTCCAGTGAGGCTCAGCCTCCTGTCAGTCGCTACGAGTGGCACAATGAAACTGGAGCAAAGATCTCTAAGGGAAACCTCTACATAGTGTCAAATGTTTCTAGAACAATAGAGGCAATGTATTGTGCTGCTATCAACGACAAGGGAATAAATGATTCACGGCCTGTCCAGCTCAATGTTTTATGAGTAAAAAATGACATGTCAGATAAGGTGTTTTAGGAGGTGAAGGTGAACCAAAAAAAAAAGAACATTTGGCGTGGCATCATGCAGTTTATTTACTGATTTTTTCAGACACGAGTAGGCAAAACAAGGTGACGACACACACAGGAATCCAGCAATAGACAAGGACATGGCTTGAACTTAATACAGGAAACAGCTGAAGGGAATAATCGATCAGGAGACAGGTGGAAAAACATGAGCTAAATTAACAGAGGAGACCAAGCTGGAGAACCAATGACCTAGATCCATAGAGACAAGAAATAAAACTTGACATAGGACAGAAAACTAAACCTATGAAACATAAAAACAACCACAAAACATCCCAAAACACTGACATAGTGACACATAGTTTATAATTTGATGTTCTGTTTATAGAATATGTGTTCTATAAACATATTTTATAGATCAGATAGCTTTGTAGATAAACATTTTAATGTAAATATGTCAAATATTTAGAGAATTTTGAAAGGTAGGTTTGACCTAAGTTTTTTTTCCATTTCCAAATAGCACTTGAAAGAATGTGTCCACAGCTAAAGTGCATTTTTATGTAGATAACATGATACATCAATGCATGACCTGAAGCTGAACCTTAGCATGAAGACAACAAATCATGCTGTTTTATAGAACTAAACCAAAATCCCAGATGATATTGGTATTTCTTATCTATGGAAGGATTTATTGATAAAGTATCATCCTCTAAATATTTGGATATTGATTGGATGATAGTCTGGTTGTTGATAATTCAGAGGAAATGTCGATGGGTTTTAATTTGGCTATAACTTTTGAAATAGGACCTGTCCTAGATTATTCTTCAGGAAAAGCCTAAATCCATCTGGGAATGTTCTTGTTTATGGTATTTATATGCACATTGCTTCCTCCTCAGGTAGTTCTGGATTTTGTATTTATTATTCTTTACATTTTATGACAAATTTATTTCACACCATGAATCCCTGTGTAGTTTTTCATCTTTTTTTCTGACCGAACCTCACCTTTAGGAGACAATAGCACTAACACGAGTCTATGTACAAAGCCCCGTACAGTAGAAAATCCTGAGAAAATTATACTTTATTAATTATACCTTTATTTGGCCAGCAGGGGGAAACCTAGAGACACTTAAAAGTCACAAAGAAGTCAGGACCCCCCAGAGAAGGCCTCAAAACATCCTTATCACTCAACTAAGCAAACTATTCATCGTATTTATTATTGTTTTCAAAACATCTGTTTTGTATTCCCAGGAAAAAAACTTGTGATGATCCACATTCTTCTAATATTTATATGAATGAAGATATGTATGGAAATGTTGGGGTATGTATCCATCTCTACTTTTACAAATTCTTGAGTAAATGCAATCATTTTATTTTGTATTTGTTTTTCAGACTGACTTTAATAATCAAATATATGCCAAAGAATAACAAAAAGAGGAAAAGCTGCAGTCAGTCTAGCTGGTCTGTAATTAATGGTTAATTATATTTGAAGTAAGTTTGTTCTGTGTGAGCATTTAGATGTGTGCTGCAGATGTTTTGTGCAGATTTCACTTGCAAATGCAATCAATCTACATTAACACTGTTAACCAGGTTAAAAAGGAAATTCATTCTAAATATTGTTGAGGAAATATAACCATTTTTAGTGTTTGAGTTAGCTCTATCGTTTACTTGAAGTCACTGGGGTCGTAAAACCACAGGAGACAAGCAGTCTTATCTGTGTGGGGATCATTTAAAAACAGGCCCACGTTTGGTCTCAGGAGGGGAGGAATCTCCGGTGGACATCTGGTGGGGTAAACTATTGACCGGCAGTTCAACCTGTAAGACAATGTGGTCTAAAATAATATATGCGGTTTGTTATCTATTTGTTTGGATACAGCTAAGTCTCCTGAGGCATTTGTAAGTTGTAAAACTCAGCGGGACTTCAGAGTTCTGGTTAACTTTAGAGTAACATCAAAGAAGTAAAATTCCCTTTGATGCCTAACCAAATTGTAAGGAGGTCCCGTTTTTAGTAGGGCTAGGAGACAGCTCCTCATTGGTCGAAGCAAGGAACGCCTTGCTTGAAGCAGGAACCTCCCACGGCGAATATAATCTGCTTACACAAAAAATAAAGCAGAAATAGCCTATTTTTTAGCTCCTTTTTGGGCTGGCTATTTCTCTGAATACGTCTTCGATATTTCTTTTCATTATTCTCAGGTAACCAATGTATGTTTCTGTGTTTCTTTAAATTTTCTGTCTTGTGTGATACTTTCTTCTGATTGGATTAAATTCTGAACTTCTGTGACGCCAACACGCTGCTTACGTCTCTTCTGTGTCTCGCGAGAGTTATCAGACCGCGGACAAGAAACCGGGACCCAAGAACAAAGGAAGAATCGAAATTGCATAGTTTTAAAAGTTTTACAATAAGAATTCCCTTATGATCATCGACAATATATAATTCATTTCCTTTAACCCTTGTGTTTAGAAAAGGCATCCAACTGACCCCACACACGTAAAACTTGTATCATTGGCCTCAGTCCTCTACGTTTGCCTCAGTCCTCGCACCCACAAGGGTTAAATACATTTAGAATGAATTTCCTTTACATAAAGGAAACAAATTCTAAAAATAAGGCATTTTTGCTTGCAGCTATATCTTTTCCAAATAAGTCTTGTAAATGGATGTATCAATAATGCCTATTAAGCTAATTTACCAAAGTGTATTTTTAATTCTTGTTTATGTGGTAGGTCTTGTCTGATTGCAACATATTGAACAAGTGTTATCTTTAGAATTTCCTCTTTTGCTTGAAAATTGTGAAATTTGTTTAACGTGTTTAAAAGTAAAACTATTCTGACAAAAGAGACAAACTTTAAAGGGATCAAATGATGATCCTGTTGTTGACCTGCAAGCTTTGTAAGTGCAGATGTGAAAATAAGTGAGGCTTGAATAGCCTGTCACCGATGATGACTACTCATTAATAAACGAAGAAAGTGTGGTTGTTGATGGGCGTGTCTTATTGGTCAAGTGTGGAAAAACCCACATGTAAGTGCACGTAGTTGTGTTCAGAATTAACTCTAAGGGAAGTTGCTACGAACGTCGATAAATTTTTTCAAAACATCAACATCTGTTACTCAAAAAGAAAACTGAAAAGTTTCAACCTCGTTGTTGCTTTTTTACATTGCTGTCTATATCAGCTGCTGCCGGACCACCAGAGCATGCGTTGTTACTCCAGAGCAACAGTAACAAGGATGAAGATTACCATTTAAAAGTTAGCAATGCATAACTATGATGTGCTATGTGATTCGAAAGCATGGAAAACACCAAAAATAATGGCAAAGTAATTTTTATTTTACTTCCCCTCTTTTCTTATCGTCAGTGCAGTTGACAAACTACATAAATATAGTGCATCAGGTCATTATCTCAATCTTTGAAAGAGGAAATGCTATCATATTCTGTTTAATAGAGAAAAGTTCATGTTTTCATATATATTTTTATCCACATTTCCTTTCTAAGGGACTCTACCACTGGTAAAAAATTTAGCTGGCAGCAACATTTAACTCAGTAAATCTGACCATGTAGATTTAAAGTGCATAACACTATTACGTCTGTCGTTATTTGTGCAGTTCTTCTGTTGATGAAGGTTCTTTGTGGCCTATTTGAAGTGCTAAATAAGTTTGACAGTCCCCATTTCACACACTCCAGATAATTGAGACAAAAGAGATAAAAAACACAGATGTTATAATCTTAATACGTTGATGAAAGATTTAATACAAAAGAATAGGAAAACCTGTAGACTTTGGAGTATTACATAAATTTAATAGTCAGTGTATGATCTTGCAGTTGATGAAGAGCACAGTGTACCCAGCGTCAGATTGGACCAATATAGTAATGCTTGACATCAGATCACATCTCTGGAATAATATTTTTCATCAGTCCTATATGTTAAAATGCAAAAATAATTAAAGCTCCGCGGAGCCTCGAGCGGCCCTCGCAGCTAGCGCTGCTTCGGCCTATAGCCACCGCGGGGTATGCAGCACCGCCCCCTGCCTGCCACCGCGTACAGTCTTGCAGAGTTGAAGCGCGTGTCCGCCATGTCATACGCAGCGTTGAGTTTGGCATCATTCCCTGGTCACACACACCAAATTTCATTCAGATCCGTCAATGTAGGGAGGAGATATAGCTGATGTAATGACCTAGTGGGCGCAGTGGAGTCAAATTACATTTCAATGCTGTTGGGCTCTTCAGCGGGGATCAAAGGTCATACGTATCTGGTTTGGTGCCAATCGGAAGGTGCGTGTGTGATTTAGAGACAATCGTGTGCATATGGCGAGGGACTGACATTTGGCCACGCCCCCACGGGTCAGCCAGCATTGACTGAATTCATCATCAGTTTGCACACAACTAATTCCATATGAAACACAGATTAAAAGTAAGAAATTCGGTAAAAAACATGCTACTTCCTGTTAAAAGTGGGCGTGGCTAAAGTGACGTCACACTATGATGACATATTATCATTGGGCGTCCCACCAGGATCACTCATGTCAAGTTTGGAACAGCTCAGGTCCCAAATATGGAATTTACAGCCAAACGTATGGTGGTGGCGTGAGTTCTGTTTCGCCGAGGTCCTATGGCCACGCCCTCTAATGAAAACTGTTGGCGCTTTAAAGCACGTGAGACCAACTTGTTCTCTGTCATCCAACACAGAATCATCTTGATTAGGTTGAGAGAGCCAGAGATGGAGCTTTCCAAGGAAAATAAAGGCACTTCCTGTTCTGAGGGGGCGGGGCTTAGATGACGTCAGACTATGATGACATAGGATCGTTAGGCATCCCACCAGGATCACTCATGGCAAGTTTGATGAAGCTCGGCTGAAAATTGTGGAATTTATAGCCAAACGTATGGACACGGCGTTAAAGGTCACTTCACCACGCTGCCTCGCCCACCTACTCTATCGAAAAAAAAAAGGGTTTGAATCTGTAACACATCAATATGTTTTCTGTCTGTGGACAGAGTTTCATGTCAATTAAGTAAAAGTGGTCAGAATGGGACCGTTCAGAGTAAAACATGACACTTCCTGTTCTCAGGGGGCGTGGTCTAAGTGATGTCATCATTTGACCTTTGGGTCTTGTAGGGCATCCGATGATGATCAATCACTGAAAGTTTGGTGTCTCTGTGAGCTTTTGTGTAAGAGTTATAACAGTTTGTGTAAGAGATATAACAGTTTCGTGTTTCATGGCGAATAGGTGAACTTTGACCCCTGGTATGACCCCTTCAGCATGGACGAAAACTCACCGTTTTGATAACTTTCATAACCCAATGCCTTATGAACGATCTGACCGAGTTTGAAGCTGATTGATCGAAATCCCTAGGAGGAGTTCGATCTAATTCGACGTCTAAAACCGGCAAAATCGGAATTTCAATCCAAAATGGCCGACTTCCTGTCATAGTTGGAAAATAACATTAAATTTGAATTCTGACTGTCTTGGGGAGCTCTACAAGTGTACCAAATTTCAAGTCTGTACGATAAAGTTGATGAATTGGAAACGAGTAGGTGAACTTTGACCCCAGGTATGACCCCTTCAGCATGCACGAAAACTCACCGTTTTGATAATTTTTGATCGGCCATCCCTTATGAAGAATCTGACCAAGTTTGAAGCTGATCGATCGAAATCCCTAGGAGGAGTTCGATCAAATGCAACGTCTAAAAACGGCCAAAATGGGTCAAAATCGGATTTTCAATCCAAGATGGCCGACTTCCTGTCATACTTGCACTATGACATTAATTGTAAATTCTGAGCGTCTTGGGGAGTTGTACAACCGTACCGAATTTCAAGTCTCTACGACAAAGTAAGTGAATAGGAATGGGTGTTTTGAAAATTTCTAGGGGGCGCCCTTGAGCCGTTTCTTTTGCGATTTTTGGGAGAACCTTAAAATACGTAAATTTTCACCAGACTCTATGCGACCGCCAAGTTTGGTGAGTTTTTGAGTATGATAAAGCCCCCAAAAAGCCAATTCATTTGACGGAAGCATAATAATAAGAAGAAGAAGAAACAGTACAATTACAATAGGCCTTCGCAGCGCTTAGCTGCTCGGGCCTAAATATATGTTTTTTCTACTTTTCCTTAGACATGATAAGGCTTTAGCTCAGAATAGTTTTTTAGAAAAAAAGTTTTCATATGTTAAGCAAAACATATGTTTCTGAAGTTATTTGGTTATGAAGTCATAAAAGAGGAAGTAATGTGAAGCAGATAACAGCCACGTGGGAGAAACATTTTCCAGGGGAGATTGTTGTCAAATCAAGATGAGAGACCTCTTCATGTTCATCATGTTGCAGAGGCTCAGGCGTCTTTCTTCAGTTATTCTCTTACAAGCAGCATATAACTTATTGCTGGAGGAACGTTTAATATAGAGGCCACTCTATGCCAGTGTTTACCAAAAAACTCCAGTGCTGTAAATTGAAAACATGAATGTTTAAAAATATTCAAAATCAAAAATAGAAATCTGCCTTGCCCAAATGTGGCCTACTTTTTTTAAATTACAATGAATTTCCAGTTTTCACTGGGAAGGTAATAAGTAACAGTGATGGTTTGATACAAACATTTACTTCTTATCCAGGCCTGTGCTCACTTGTGTCACCAGTAGCTGCTGTGTGGTGGCAGCTGGACAGCACACCAACCTGACTCGGCTCATTTGGTCTCATGGCTGTAAGTCGTAGAAGTCAACATGAACCTCCTTTTGCTCTTCCCAGGGACAACACTAAGGTCTCTTAAATTAGGAAATGAATATAGCAGTTTGAACTTTAAAATTTTTTAAATATACAGAGGTTGCATTATTTTTCCCCCCAATGTTTCACTGTTGGGTATATTATTTGATTAACATAATACACGCCAAATGCATTGCTGACCATTCAGACAGAATGGCTGAAGAGGTGGTGTGGCAAGGTTGCATTTTGCTGCATGACAATTTTAGAATTCACTGTTTTTTTTTTACATAATTTTACCAATAAATGTATGCCAATGTGTTGCCAGCTATTCCTAAACAAGAACTAGTTCAAATTCATTCTGCCAGGTTAAAATGAATTAATTAATGTTCTAGTTCACAACCTAAACATTGTGAGCTAAGAAAGCCAACACAAACTTTCATTGATTCATTGTAATTTTGTTTCATGATGCTATAATTACCATATTATCATGGCATGTTTCTAAAATGCTGTTTGCCTCTACATTGTCTGTAAGCAGAACTAACGTATTAACGTAATACACGCTCAATGCATTGCTGACCATTCAGACAGAATGTCGAAAACAATCATTGCCCAGCATAGTACCAGAAAACCGTAATGATTTTCACTAAATTGTTTTTGCAATTTAATATTACAGAAGTGACCACAGCTACATTGCGATCGCATTTTCAATATTTACTCACGGAAATTAATCTGCAACCAAACATATTCTGTAGAGAAGATGTAGCCCACATTTTCAGTGCTTAAGTATTATAAAACCTAAACAATTTATTACTAAATCAGTAGTCCATTATGTGAAACACAATACTTTATGATACCTGAGATTACAAACACCTGATGCAAATGCTGTAAACCAGTGATTCTTGAGAATAGTGACAAAACAGGTCCTATGGATAAAGCACAAAATTTGAATAAAATATACACAAAATATTATTTTTTCAAATTTCTGACTTAACTAACATGGGTCATGTGAGCACATCAATGTATATTTTCAAGGTATTTGCTGAATATTTTATTTTAAACATTGTAGTTGGTGGATGATGCCTGTAAAAGCCTTTGTCCAGGAGCAGAACTCAATACATTATAATAGTTTAAAATAATTAAAGAAATACTAAAATTATATATTATGACAATTAAGTATAAGTAGTCATATAAATAATTATAAAGGTATCAATAAATTGAATTAAAAATCATTTTATATATTTTCCAACTCCATTGAAAGTTGTCCCTAGTTTTTGTCAATACCATCAGAAATGAAAAGAATGTAAAAAAATCAGGCATTATTGGGGGGCACCAGAACTTCTGAGGACCCCATGACCACTTCCTTTCTCTTCCTTTGCTAAGAGGGCTAGTTAGCTTAAGTTATTCTTTAGTTTTTTCTTCTTTTTATTCCTAAGCTGTTTGTCACAACCATGATATGTCAACACCATAACTGACAATTTACAAAACTTTTGATGAAATTTTGTGAAATAAAAGCTTAATTTTGGTATATTGTAAGATTTCATGGACCTGATGAGCTACAAAATGGCCTCCTTCAGAAAAACATCATATAAATTGAGGTAGTTTGGCTTTTTGTCACCTCCGTCAGATGTCAACTCCATCAGTTTTTCTGACTCTTTCAGTTAAATTGTTGTCAAATCTCACTTAAATGTGCAAATAATTAATGTTAATGTATTTTACATAAATTGCATTACTTCACATGTATAAAGTTTATCATTTTACTCACTAGTTTGCCACCACCTTCAGTTTTGTGTCAACTCCGTCAGATGGACTTTTTGTTGTTTTTTGTTTTAAGTAATATTTATTTTATTTCTTGAGTAGCATTTGTCTGTAAAATGAATAAAAATATCACTAATAGGGTCATAAAAAATTATTTTTTTATTTATGTTTGTCAATGGTGATGACTACCTTCTAGGTCAGGTCGATTAAAAATGTAATTTTAAAAAAAAATGTTGCAACTGGGAGCCTGTACCTTAGCATCTTTACATTTTCAAAACATTATTTGTCATATTTCCATACATACGGTTGAGAAATAACAAAAAAAAATACGGGAAAATAAAAACCCATTTTGTCCCTATTCTCAAGAATCACTGTATTTTCGTAATAATCAGTTTACTGTTTATTTATGGCAGGCGGAGCCCATAAGAAAATAATTTCACCAAATCTAAATGAATTTAATTCTTACTGTAGCTCCGAAGTGACAAAACTGGCACGGCTTTCTTTCTACGGGCTTTATTAAATGCCGTGAAAACTATAAAAAACAAAACACAAAGCTTTAGACATAGACACATTTACGGACAGACAAATGACACACGCTTTAACAAAGTTACCTTGTGGCCGCCTACCACTTCGGAGGTTAGTCTTTAACGGATTACGACTTCTTGATCGCTCTAAATCAAAATATTAAATAGTTAAAACACCACAACCAATAGATTTACAAAATATCGCAAACATAACTACAAAATAACATAACACGAGACACAAGACTGCTATACGTGTTCACCTCCAGGCTTCCGCTCCTGCTCTGTTTATCAAAATCTCGCAGCACAAATCACATATACAAATCTCGTGACAACAAAATAGTTCGATACGAAATAAAATAACAATTTACACAAATCTTAAGAAGTGAACCAACAACTTAATCAGAACTGTTAGAAATAAACATACATTTTTTAATAACAAAAAAAAAACATTTTAGTAACACTTACACTTACCAAAAATACAACGGATCAAATAATAGTAGTCAAAGAAACAATATTTATGTCGAGGTTGTGTTAGCAGGTAATGTTAAAATGATCCGCTAACTGTGGATCGGTTTTGAATCCTTTGAGAGCATTACTTCCTCCATCATTAAGCGTTGCTCTGATATTTAGCCTCGTTTTATTTCGGGCTTTGTCTAATTCTCTCTGTTAGCTTACCTTTCGTTGTGAGTCTTTCATTTTGATTTTTGGACCTGGTACTACTCCAGAACTTAGATGTTTCCCTGTAAAGTTGCTTTGTTTCTCCACCATTAGCACAAAAACAGCACACCGCTAGCTTCTGGTAAAACGACTGGTGCGCACGCGCGTTGTGCTGGTGTGAGCTGCACGTACACGCGTAAGCAATGACACGCCTCCCGACTCTGATTGGCTGGTTTTGCTTCGGGAGCGGAATATGTTTATAAATGTTAAATGGGGGCACAAGGACTAGGCAGGAGGACTTGTTTTTTTTATTCACAGATTATCTAGCTCATTATCAACTTTCATAGTATCGTGAATTTGTTTTAAAAGGTTTTGTTGTGTCTAGTGACATTTATTTGAAAGTAGTTTGACAGGAACGAGGGCAATCAGAGCCACCGCCATGAGGACTAGGGCTTCAATACGTGGGTCGTGCTTTGAACCTGCGCCACCACAGCACCCCAGTATAGTGAATTTTTAACAAATATGAACATACAAAGTTACCGTATTTTCCGTGCTATAAGGCGCACCGGATTATAAGGCACACCTTCAATGAATGCCCTATTTTTTAAACTTTTTTCATATATAAGGCGCATAGAATAGATGCCACAGTTATGTTGCCACCCATCTGGTATTGAACGGACATGATTTGTTCCGTTCACTACAAATATGAATGTCTAATATAAAAAATTGGTCCCTGAGTACTATATATAGCAGTCTGCACCAGTCATTGTTTCACTCATGGTTTTGGTGCTGCTTTCTGGTTAGCACAGACCAACCGACACGCTGCCGCCGCAGTCTCTGTCTCTCTTCCACCGACCCCCACGGCTTTAAATGTATAGGTGCTGGTCCCTTGGTAACTCTAGCCGAAGCTCCCTGGATAAATGTCTAAAGCTACTTTGTTGACATAAAGAATGTCAACAAAACAGTCCGATTCCGGTCACGAGGAGAGCCTTCCGCGACTGGAATAGGGCGTTGCTGGACAATGGTCACCCTTCTCCGTTCGCGCACAGCATGTTCGTGGAGAACGTGATGCTAGATGACCTGCAGGCGACCTGATTATTAGGTGGGTAGGTAGATACATAGGTATGTCTATGGGTAGATAGGTCAGTCAAACTTTATTAACAAACCAGTTTTTTGACAACTATCCCAGCATGCACTGTGCGCTTCTTCTACCGGGAAAATGAAGTTGTCAGCTGCTTACCGTAGTTGCTAGACCTGTTGTGGCTCAATATTGGTACATATATTAGGCGCACCGGGTTATAAGGCGCACTGTCGGCTTTTGAGGAAATTTAAGGTTTTTAGGTGCGCCTTATAGTGCGGAAAATACGGTACATGTTTAAAACAAAAAAATAGGACAACTTGAGATTGGAGTATGATGTAAATTTAGTTGTCAGTGTATGATTTTTACAGTTGATAAAGAGTAAAAGAAAGAAAAACAGCTAAACAAGATAAATCCATAAATTCTATTAGAAAATCAAAGCTAAAGAATCTTAACTTTTGTGCCTCTAGCACATTATTAAAAGATTTAGGTAAAAATCTACTCAAAAGTTGATATGAATAAAAGCATGCAACAAGATTTTCTTCTCTCTCTTAATGCAGATTTTTTTTTAAAGTTTTACTAAATCAAAGCGTTTTATGCAAAATCCCTTTGTCATTATGGCAGATAGCGCTAAAAATATTGCTTTAATTTAGCATTCCATACTTAGTTTAACTAGGTATTCTTGACGAGAAGCACAGAGCCCTCGGTAGTCTTCTTGTCATTTAAATTCACCTTGCAGTTTAAAGGCTTGTTGAAGTCGGCTTCTTCAGGAGTGAAGGTGAGGGTCGACGTTGTTGACCACAACCCTTTTTTCAGCTTTTGTGTACTCATTTTGGTCAGTCCGGGGTGACTCCAGGAGAATTTGGGGGGGAGATGATGGACAGGCATGAGTAACTTTGCAGGTGGCAGATGCATGATTATTTACTGAAACAGTCATCACTGGAGGCTCAGGAACTCCTGTACAATCAACAATTTCCACAAAATTACTTGTTAAATAGTCATTTAAACATGTTTTACTATCTTAAAGTAAATGGTTTGAAATTACTGAAAAAGTCTCTAATATACTCACGGAAGACATTGAGGGCCACCATATCTTTTGAAAAAATGTACTTTGAGTGTCTTGGAATTTCAATAGTCAAGATAAACAAACCAGCGTCGGTATCTCTGACGTCATCCAGCTGCCAGGTGCAGTTGCCACTTTCAATGGTTCCTATAATTCTGGATCGCCCATTGAACCGCTGCGTTACTTTGGATTTGGGGTTATTTGTTGCGACAGTATCGTCACCTAAACTCCAGTATCCCCTCCACTTTGTCCACAGGTTACCTTTCTTGGGGTAATCGTACTCACAGGGAATGACCACACATGAGCTTTCAAGAACAGAGATTTTTGATGGTACAGATATGAGCCATTCCTTGCCTGAGCCTATAGATTCAGCCATCTCTGCAATAAAGCACAAAATACTTTTTCAGCAAGTAGACAGTGACGGAATGACAATATTTCATGAATTGTCATTTTCATGCTAAGCTTACCACAAACCATCAGAATTGAGAGCCATAACTTCAGATCCATCATCAGTTGACTAGAAGTCTAAAACAAAACAAACATAAAGATTAAGATAAAGATTAATTCTTCTTAATCTTCAAAGTAATGATCCACTCACCTTTGAGTCACTTTAACATATAACTGAAAATAAATCTTGTAAGATTTGAAAGTTTTGAAGCCAAAGATTGTCTCTGTCCTATTGTGTGGTAAGAGTGAGTCTTGTGCTTATAAAGCAAACATTTAGATCTTGAAGCCAGAAATTGTTACAGTTTGCAATTACTTTCCAAACGTCATAAGCGGATTATAATGTAGGTATTTTGTACTTTTTCCATGAACAAATTTTAAACGGTGGAAAAAGATAAATGTAGCACATGTACAAAATAAAATCTGTAACAATGTGGTCTTTCAATTAGAAGGTTATTGTGTAAAATCAGTTCACTGTATCCTTATGACTCACTTCCTGAAAGTCAGCACAGTGAACTCAGCATCAGGTGTGGAGCAATTAAATATAGTAATGCTTGACATCAGATCAAACCTTTGGAATTTTAATATTTTTCATCAGTCCCATAAGTCTTGTACTTATAAAGCAAAAGTTTAGACCTTGAAGCCAGAAATTGTAAACAATCAAACTTTCCCCACGCCTTCAGCTGTTTATTATGTAGTTTTTTTGTACATTTTCCAGGAATAAATTTTGGATGGAGAAAAAATAAATGTAGCAGATGTACTAAAAATCTGTAACGATGTGGTCTTTGAATAAAATGGTTATCATGTAAAATCAGTTCATTGTATCCTTATGAATCACTTCCTGAAATCAGCACAGTGTACCCAGCATCAAGTGTGGAGCAATTAACTATAGTAATGCTTGACATCAGATCAAACCTTTGGACTTTTTAATATTTTTCATCTGTCCCATAACATTACCCATTTGGGAAAATGTGGAAAGAAATGTTGCTGTTGTTGGTGAGAGTGAGTCTAGTACTTATAAAGCAAACGTTTAAACTAGCGGTTCTCAATGTGGGTGGTACCGCCCCCCAGGGAGCGTTCAGAGGACGGCAGGGGGCGCTGGCGGACATTTTTACAAAAGGGGGGCGCTAGGATGCTTTTGGGGGGTGTTCAGTCAAAGGTAAACATTACGCTTTTGGGGGGTGTTCAGTCAAAGGTAAACATTACACCTTAAATGCACAACAATGCCAGTTTAGACTCTGAACAACTTAGTAAAACTGTATTGTGTAACATTAAACCATGCTTGGCTACAACTGTATCGATGGCAGTTCTTCTTCTGTTCAGTGTTTGTTAGCTTCTGTTAGCTTCTTGGCGCAGCTCCTCTCCTGCTACTGGTAGCTAAAATCACGATACCCTCACTGTGTGTCCCTCTGAATAATGAACCTATTTAAATAAAGAAATAAAGAAATCCCTCTATGGGTGATACCTCGATAGAGAGCGATCATTTTATAGCGTTAACACCGGTGTTGTAAGTGGTCCAGTATGAAACGGGGGTGATAGAACAACACAGCACAGAACACATCAATATGACAGTAGGAAGCTGAAATTGAACCCACAGCTTTAAATTTTGCAAGGTAACTACTATGCAGACACCCACACCACTTTTGCGGTTTCTTTGTTTGAAAATTCACTTTGGCCACTTTATAATTTACACATTCCTTGTTCTTGGTTGGACCCAACAATGTGTTTGTAATATCAATCAGAGTTTTTGGTCCATTTCAACACTGGTCTGTTTTCGTTGTAGCTTGTTTCTTTGAAGATTCAATGTGTTTTGCATCTTAAAACCTTTTAAAAGAGAAGTGAAAATATAGAGAACGCAAAATAAACATAAGTCACGGAAGCCACATTGAGGTCAAAAAGCTGAAGCAGTGGTGTGGTAAGGTTGCATTTTGCGGCATGACAATTTTAAGAATTCACTGTTTTTTTTTTACATAATTTTACCAATAAATTTATGCCAATGTGTTACCAGTTATTCCTAAACAAGAACTAGTTCAAATTCATTCTGCCAGGTTAAAATGAATTAATTAATGTTCTAGTTCACAAACTAAACATTGTGAGCTAAGAAAGCCAACACAAACTTTCATTGATTCATTGTAATTTTGTTTCATGATGCTATAATTACCATATTATCATGGCATGTTTCTAAAATGCTGTTTGCCTCCACATTGTCTGTAAACAGAACTAACGTATTAACGTAACACACGCTCAAAGCATTGCTGACCATTCAGACAGAATGTCGAAAACATTCATTGCCCAGCATAGTACCAGAAAACCATAATGATTTTCACTAAATTGTTTTTGCAATTTAATATTACAGAAGTGACCACAGCTACATTGCGATCGCATTTTCAGTATTTACTCACGGAAATTAATCTGCAACCAAACATATTCTGTAGAGAAGATGTAGCCCACATTTTCAGTGCCTAAGTATTATAAAACAGAAACAATTTATTACGAAATCAGTAGTCCATTATGTGAAACACAATACTTTATGATACCTGAGATTACAAACAGCTGATGCAAATGTTGTAAACCAGTGATTCTTGAGAATATGGATAAAAAGGTCCTATGGATAAAGCACAAAATTTGAATAAAATATACACAAAATATAATTTTTTCAAATTTCTGACTAAACTAACCTGGGTCATGTGAGCACATCAATGTATATTTTCAAGGTATTTGCTGAATATTTTCTTATTTTAAACATTGTGGTTGGTGGATGATGCCTGTAAAAGCCTTTGTCCAGGAGCAGAACTCAATACATTATAATAGTTTAAAATAATTAAAGAAATACTAAAATTATATATTATGACAATTAAGTATAAGTAGTCATATAAATAATTATAAAGGTATCAACAAATTGAATTAAAAATCATTTTTATATATTTTCCAACTCCATTGAAATTTGTCCCTAGTTTTTGTCAACACCATCAGAAATGAAAAGAATGTAAAAAAATCAGGCATTATTGGGGGGCACCAGAACTTCTGAGGACCCCATGACCACTTCCTTTCTCTTCCTTTGCTAAGAGGGCTAGTTAGCTCTGCTTAGCTTAAGTTATTCTTTAGTTTTTCTTCTTTTTTATTCCTAAGCTGTTTGTCACAACCATGATGTATCAACACCGTAACAAACATTTTACAAAACTTTGACATTTTGTGAAATAAAAGCTTAATTTTGGTATATTGTAAAGATTTTATGTGCGTGCGGACTTCTGACCACCCTCCGATCACTCTGTGGGGTCACGTTGGCCTCTGGGCTACCACCGGAAGTTCTCCAAAGGGTCCACCTCTAGCACCGCTGCCGACCTTCGGACGCGCCATGATGAGTTTGCCTCCTTCACTGCCGCTCACCAAACATTTTACTGCAGGCTCCACTCTGACTGCATGGATATTCAAACTGAAAGTTTATTTTTCTTTGTTTTCTTGGACTCTGAAAACTCTGTTTTGGACTTCTGGAGTGTCCAGTGGTGGGGGCAGGGATCAAAATTAAAAATTTTCTCCACCATCCATAGTGGCTGGTAGAGAACATTTTTTACCGGCTATTAAAGACTCCACCAGTACAAGCAAATTATATAAAATATATGATTTATTCTTAACACTATGAAAACCGATTTACTGACAAGTTTACCATACACATGTACTTATACATAATAATTTAACATAAAGCATGGACACTTTAACAGGGTTGTAGTGCAATAAGTTCATTTAAAATAATTACTACAGCAAACTTTAACTAAACAACCCCAACATTCTGGCAATCAGATGTTTAACATTTCCACATTTTGGCTACAACTCCCCCTGATAGTATTTATTGAAGATGTGTCTAGACATTTACATATTTTATATGTATATGTAATAGCTGTTTTCTAACTGTTATGTTACTTATTACATTTTCTATTGAAATTCACAATTATTATTACTAAAATATCTCAGAACGTGTTTATTATTATTTCCACAAAAAACTCCTGTTTTATTCTGGAGTTTTTCTTACTACCTGGACCCAGGGGTGAAAGTAAGGGGGTATGGCAGGGTACTGCGTACCCCGTTAAATCTTTTAGGGATACGCAGTACCTGTAAGAGAGGGGAGCGGCTGTCTGCTGTAAAAATTCAATGGGTGCAGCCGTGAGTTCACCCACTAATCAGCCGTGACTGATTAGTTTTTCAAGAACAATCTAAAACACCACTTAATCAGTTAATGAATATCTTTTTTCTAATTTCATATTGTTTCTGAACTGTTTGAACCGTGCTTTGCTAGAGCAGCGATGCAACACGACAGTCGCGGAAGGTTTTGAGTCGATCTCAGCATTAGGTGACGAACTGTACGCAGCCAGGTTGCTGAGACCAGCACGTCTTCCTCCAGCTCACTTAAAACGTTCGTAACTCTATGAAAGAGCAACAACAAAAAATCAACAAAAATGTTCAAATTAATCTCCCAATGAACAATCTCAGTAATTATTGTTTCAACAAGGTGTTGCGCAATTCTGGCATTTTGGTTCCATTACCAAAATAACAAGCAGAGCAGGAGTTTAAAATTAACTAATCAACCACCGCTGTGTTCATGAGAGGCTTATTAATGATGCAAAATAAATATCAGGCCTGCAAACCTAATATCGTAATGGACTGAATGTTATGTTTTTAACATAATCTTGGGTCGGCTTGTGGAGCGCAGGAGGGTGTGCTTAAATGACAGAGACTCAGAATAAAACGGTGTTCTCGTTCTTTGTGAGTATACGTCATTTACAACAAACATCAAACAGGTAAATATGTCTCATTAGGTATTTAACAAAAAAATGGTTTCTACCGAGATAATTATGTAAAATTAAATTATTTGTCTAAATAAAAAAATAGTTTGGTGCTGTTGGGCTCAGAGTCTGAGAGGCTTGTCCTTTATTGAACAATTTTGATTTTTGCCTCTTATTTAGTGGAAATATTGACGTTGATGAGACTTTCTCCAAAATAATCACCTTTTTCAACCTTTATAGCTCCACAGTTGAAAATGAGGCTCTAACATTTACAAATGACATTGAAATAAAATCCAGTCCAACATCTGGTTTGAGGTGATTCCTCTGGAACCTGTTGTAGGACAAATATCCCAACTTCAGAAGATGAGCTTTTAACCTAACAGAGCTCTGTGGTTCCTCCTATCAGTATGAGAGTCAGGCTGAGGAGGGGCCATGTTAGGAAGAGAAGTGAAAGCTGCGGGATCTTCAGAACAAACAGGTCATGATGCTAGGCTACTAATTATTCCTCTGTCTGGACACAGGATCAATATAACCAATTTAAAAGCTAAAATGAATAGTTATATCCCAGACATTGAAAACTGGGATGCACTCCATGTAAAGATGTTCAGAATTTAGGTGTCATGACATCTCAAGGTGTCAATATTGCAGCCAGTGGGCTGAAGGAAATACAGCTTTACTTTGTAGCAATTCAAGAGCTACCCAGCTTTTATTGCTTTGCAAGAAAATTAATTAGCACAGAAACTCCAAAGTACACAAAGAAGTTATAAAAATTTATATATATAATTTATTTATTTATTTTTTTGTCATAGTACCCCCAAGAATTTAAAACTACTTTTACCCCTGCCTGGACCTTAGTGTTGATTTCTCCCAGACTCTCTCTCTCACACACACACCCCTGCCCTCCGGTCTGCATTAAATTGTTTCTTTGTGAACATTTTCACTCCTTACCAGTGTTGTATTGTAACAAAGTAAAAACACTTCACTACTTTACTTAAATATATTTTGGAGTACTTCATACTTTACTCGAGCATGAAAACGTTTGATAATTTTCATTTTTACTTCACTATATTTCTGAACTTAATTGCATACTTTTACTCCGATACATTTTCAATGTGTGGTTTAGTTACTTGTTACAAAAAAGCGAGAAAGAGAAACGCTGGTGTTTTGACCCCACCTACTGATTGACTGCAAGAAAGTCGGACACAAATGGAGCCCCATAAAACATGGGGTTCCCTTTGTGACATGAACCACATATGCACATGTGGTTCATGTCATATGGGGTTGAATGGGGCTCCATTTGTGACAAACTACATATGTGCATGTGGTTCATGTCAGAATCTGGTTCAGTTGTAAAGCAGGTTAAGTTAACCTTGTAGGTAAAGCACCTAATTTTCTTAACTAAATGATGCCAGCAGGTATATCTATTAGCAGGTTTAATTTTGCCTGTATTTGGTTGTGTACATTACTTTAACTGTATTTGAGAAGTTTACCAAAATATAAAAAATGTAATTCAAACTGCATTTGCCTTGTTTTACTTTTTACTTTTCATTACATTACTTGAGTACATCCATTTTTACAGTAATTTCCATACTTAAGTACAAGACGTTCCAGATACTTTAAGACTTTAACTCAAGTAACATTTCAGTCAGTGACTTGGACTTTTACCAAAGTCATATTTTGGAGAGGAACCTATACTTTTACTTGACTCTGAGATTTCAGTACTTTATACAACACTGCTCCTTACCGGGCAGCAGCAAATCTGAACTCTTCCTCAATCTGTCCCTGGTCTCTCTCATAATCATCCTACTCCGACGATAATAAAGTCCCAGAATCGCAAATTTTCCCTCCATCTTCGCTAATAATTCTGTTCCAGCGGTCAAAGTTTGTGTGGTAAACATATCAGTTAGTTTAACACATTTTCATGAATGGTCTTATGTGCTTGTTAGCGTTTGTCGGAGTTTTTCTGACCCGTCCCGTCTCGTATCCCCTAAGTGTTCTCGAACTCCGGTTAGCAGCACATTTAGCTGAAATGACTATTTATAACATTAGAGGGGAGGTGTGGGCCAATCCAAAGTGTCAATCCATCACTATGACATATGACTTGTTAATTTTACTTCCCTTCTTTTATTTTTGACAGCTGGACTTAAGTATAGTGCATCTATTCATTATCTCAATCTTTGAAAGAGGAAAGAGTATCATATTCTGTTTAATAGAGTAAAGTTAATATCTACATCTGCATTTCCTTTCTAAGGGACTCTCCCACTTGTAAAAATATTTAGCTGGCAGCAAAATTTACCCAGTGAATCATACAAGGTAGATTTAAAGTGCATAACACTATTACTACTGTCATTCTTTGTGCAGTTCCTCTGTTGATGGAGGCCCTTTGTGGCCTATTTGAAGAGCTAAATAAAATACCCCCATGTTCTCTAGTCATCACAAATGGAAGGCTGCAGTGACAACAGTCCCCTACATCACACACTCCAGATAATTGAGACAAAATTTAAGAATTTAAAAAAACACACCAATGAGATGTTATAATTTTACATTTTGATGAAAGCTTTAATATGAAATAATAGGAACACTTGAAGACTTTGGAGAATGATGTAAATTTAAGAGTGTATGATATTACAGTTGATGAAGAGAAAAAAAAAACAAAACAACAAAAACAAATTAATCCAAAATCCATAAATCCTAGTAGAAAATCATTAAAGTTTAAAAAAATGAATCCTAACTTCTGTGCCTCTAACACATCTCTAAATGTTATTTTCTTCTTTTTGTAGTTTTACCAATTCAGGCCTTTCCTGCAAAAAAAAAAATCACATGGTCATTATGGTATGTGGCTCTAAAAATATTGCTGTAATCTAATCCTGCATATGAAGCTTCACTTGGTCCTCTATTTGATGAGAAGCACAGAGCTATGTGCAGTCTTCCTGCCATCAAAATTCACCGTGCAGTTTAAAGGCTTGTTGAAGTCGGCTTCTTGAGGGGTGAAAGTGATGGTCGACGTTGTTGACCACAACCATTTATTCTTCTTTTTTGACTTTGTTTTGATCATTCCAGAGTGGCTCCAGAAGAGTTTGGGAGGAGATGTTGGACAGGCATGTGTAACTTTGCAGGTGGCAGTCAGTTCATTAAGGACTGCAACAGACATGATGGGAGGCTCAGGAACTCCTGTACAATCAACAATTTTCACAAAATCGTTTGTTCAATAGTTATTCAAACATGTTTTACAATCTTAAAGTAAATGATTTAGAATTACTGAAAAGGTCTCTAATATACTCACGGAAGACATCGAGGGTCACCGTACTTTTTGAGAAAGTGAAGCTTTTATATTGTGGAATTTCAATTTTGAAGTAAAACGGACCAGTGTCGGTTTTTCTGACATGATTCAGCTGCCAGGTGCAGTTGCCGCTTTGAAGGAATCCTTTAATTCTGGATCGATGGTTAAACTCATCCGTTAGTTTCACATTGGGGAAATTTGTTGCGACAACTGTGTTCCCTCTCTTCCAATATCCCCGCAATGTTGTCAATGTTTTTGCCTTCTTGGGGTAAACATACTTACAGGGAATGACCACACACGAGCGTTGAAGGACAGAGATTTTTGATGGTACAGATATGCGCCAGTCCTTGTCCGAGCCTGTAGATTCAGCAATCCCTGCAATAAAAACACAAAAACAAAAATATTTTCTTAGCAAGTGGACAATAATAGAATGATGATAATCCATGAATTGTCATTTTATGGCTAAGCTTACCACAAACCATCAGAATTGAGAGCCACAAGTTCAGATCCATCTTCTTTATCTTCAAAGTAATGATCCACTCACCCTGAAGTTTCATTAACATATTACTGAAATTAAATCTTGTAAGATTTGAACAATTTTACAAGATTGTCCAAATCTTGTAAGATCTTGTGGTAAGAGTGAGTCTTGTGCTTATAAAGCAAAAGCTTAGACCTTGAAGCCAGAAATTGTTACAGTTTGCAATCAAACTTTCCCCACATCATAAGCTGATTAAAATGTTGCTTTTTGGGTACTTTTTCCATTAACACATTTTCAGATGGAGAAAAAAAATGAAGTAGATGTACTAAAAATCTGCAGCAATGTGGACTTTGAATAAAATGGTTATCGTGTAAAATCAGTTCATTGTATCCTTTTGAATCACTTCCTGAAAGTCAGCACAGTGTTCCCAGCATCAGGTGTGGATTGATTAAATATAGTAATGCTTGACATCAGATCAATGGTTTGATCTGATTTTTCATCAGTCCTGTGAAGACTTGGGTTTTCTGTCTGTTAATTAGTCCCTATGTTGTTATTGTCTGTCTACCCCTTGATTGTTTCCAACTGTCCCTCGTTTCCCCTGATTACCCTTGTGTATTTATACTCACCTGTGTCTGTGTTTCCCTGCAGACACAGGTGAGTTGTTGTGGTGGCGGCGGCGGCGGTGGTGGTTGTGGTGGTTGTTGTTGTTGTTTTCTTGTTAGTCATTTGTCCTGTTCCAGTTGTATGCGTTTCCAGTCTTACCCGTGTCTGAGTTCCTTGTCTCATTGCTCACCTGTGCTGCCTGGGGTTCGGTACTTTTGTGATCATCATTAAAAATGGCACATAATGGCACCTAAACAGCTCCTTTTTTTTCCTATGTCTCCAGGACCAGTGACACATCCAGCCCCGGGAGGAAGGTATCCAGCCCTGCTAAGCAGGCATTCGGCCTTGGTAAGCGGGCAAAAACATTTTCTGTCACTTCCCAGTGCTCTGCCCGAGTCTCCCAGTGCTCTTCCCAAGTCTTCCAGTGCTAAGCCCGAAGCTAACGTCCCAGATCTAGAGTCAGCAGCCAACACAACGACCCGGTAGTTAACCTGTACTGTCGTCCAGCTGTTGAGAGCCATCTGCCGGCGCTCCACCCCGCCTCTGAGCCGACCTCTGACCTCCAGGCCGTCTTCCCTAGATTCCTCATGGCTCCAGCTGGCCTCCTGGCTGCCTTCGGACACTCTTCATGGCGCCGTATGGGCTTCTGACCACCTTCCATTCACTCTGGGAGTCACGTTGGCCTCTGGGCTACCGTCGGAAGTTCTCCGAAGGATCCGCCTCCTTCATTGTTGCCCACTGAATGTTTTGCAGCAGGCTCTGCCCTGACTGCTTGGATATTCAAACTGATATTCAAACTGACTGTTTGAATGGAGACTCCATATGCCAGATGGATCTTCTACTGCACTGTGACTGCAGCATGTCTGAGGTTTGGAGGAGGAAGTGACCTCACTTTCCGCCCACATGACTATAGTACCAACCTCTGGTGACAGTTGATGAACAGAACTGCTCATGAGGAGAACGAGCTGAACGGCTACGTGTGTGCGCAGATGCCAATTGCCACACACAACTCAGGTCTGCATGCAGGACCCATCACTGATGACAAACAGATGTGTCTCTATAGCCTGAGTACACAACCACGACACAAAGTGCCACCGCCAAAAGGATGCAAATGGTGCAAAAAGGACTATTCTGTTCTACTGAGGAGAGGAGTTTTAACATCACACATCGAACAAGAGGACAACAGGAGACAATGCTGTGCAGTGTCATAGTGCCAGGAGACTATGGTTCATGGGTGTTGGCAGACTGGTACTTCCTTTGTGGAGCTGGAGCTTACATGGTCTTGCCACGATATTGGGGAGGACTGTGCTTTGGTCCCCCTAATCAGCCCGATTGAATTCATCAGGAAAGGACAACACGTTATAGCTGCCCGCTCCATGCAGTGCGGTTATGCCAGAGGTCAAACGCTGGGGAGGCCTCACCATAAACACTGGAGTTCCGTGGGAATTCAAGATTTGGAGCAGAGGAGAAAAGTTTATGCAAGGCCTGTTTCCATGGGTTGGAGTAGGTGAGGTTCGGAACCACATTGAAATCAACAGATATGGATTATTGCGACTCATCAACAGCACATACCAGCTGGCAAATGGCACCATGAGAGAGCTGACTGAACTAAGAAACATGGTTCTGCAAAATCGTGTTGTGCTGGACCTGCTCACAGCTTCTCAGGGTGGTGTTTGTAAAATCATTGGCCCAGCGTGCTGTACATACGTTCCTCATGAAACAGGAACTGGTGGGACTATTTCAGATGCTCTGCATGACCTGGAGGAACTTAAACATTATGTGGAAAGTGGAACGAAAGGATCACATTCTTTTGACTTTCTTTCTTGGTTTACGTCCGGATCATGGTGGACTTTACTGTTGAAGATTGCAACACCGATTCTGACTGTGTTAATTCCTTTTTTGCCTATTTACATCTTGCATCATTCCATGCCTCCATAGCATGATGCTAAAGACATTTAACACTGCCATGATCAACTATCAGATGATCAGGGTAATATCTGATACCGATGAAGATTACATGTCTCTTCACAAAGATGAAGATGAACTGGAAAAAGGGATGTGTGACGATGTCCTGTAACTAAGAAACAGATTAAAACAAATGCTTTATGAATCCTACACTGAAAATGTGAAAACAAGTGGTGTTTGTGATTAAAAAATTGTATTTGTTTTCCTACTGTCTCATTTATAATTCATTAGTTCTATATATTCTTTTTCATTTTCTTAGATGTTGAATAACTTTTATGTAAGAATGATAAACAGGAGGGAAATGTTAGAAAAATTATGTTTGTTATCATTCCTACATTTGTAATTTTACTAGTTTTGCTATTTAGAAGTTTAGTGTTCAAATTTGTTGAAACTGTGGAGACAATTAAATCTTCCTTAATCAAGCATGTGTTTACAGTAGATCTTCCTGGGATAGTCCTGAGCTGTAAAACATGTCTATGTGTTAATTGAGTATCTGTGTCTCCCCTCTGTCTGTTTGAATCCACATCCTACTCTGTCTAAATTTACATCCTACTAGGTAGGATGTGGGTTTCACCCCCCCATTCCTGTTCACACCTTATCTTCGCTGCTAATAACAGAGACAAACAAACTGAAGAGGGCAGAACACATGGTGAGCGGCTTGGAGGAGCAGTTCACTGTGTCGTCTCCTTCTGCAGAAGTTTTTAAATACTCATATACGTTGTCTGTGGTTCTCTTTTTTTAATGTAGGTTCAAGAAAATACCTAACACTGACTGTTTCTATTTCTTTGTTTTCTTGGACTCTGGCCCTCTGTCCTGCGTCGCTCCGCCCACCATGTGTAGGTGATTTTTGTTCTTTTGGACTTTCTGGAGCATCTGGCAACTGCCCTGTGGTGGGGGGTGTTGTGGAAATTTTCCTTTGACTAAGAGTGAGGGAAAACTGTTTGAAGAACCAGACAAAGAATATATTCTTAATCGGTATTTGTTCGAAGGCTTAACAGCATTGGAAGTCTCTGCTCACTGAACGCAGTCAGGAGAGAGTCCCGAGCAGAACACAGTTTTATCGGTGGAGTTTTGTGCCGATAGCATAGTTTGATGATCTACTTGGTTACGGAACAGACGGCTGACAGCAAGCACACGTCTTCTTTAGGAGCCAAGAGAGATAAAGAAACAATTCAATGACTTAATTGTAATGCTCAGGCCAATGACTTCATTGTAATGTTAAAGCCAGAGAACCTGCTTCAGAAGTCTTCTATGAGCTAAAGCAGGGGTCCACAAACTACGACCCGCAGGCCGGATCCGGCCCGCCTCCACATTTGGTCCGGCCCCCTGAACAATACCAGAGATCATTCAGATTTTTTTTTTTATATATTGCATTTTCCGGTTTATATGTGGATTTTTCTTCAACCACCAGGAGGCTGTTTAGCAGGAAGTGTGCCTGTAAACTGTGAGCATGCGCTTGTTTTGCATGGCGCATTGCTGCCATTGACTTTTATGTTATTTAATCAGTACTGTTGTTTGATAGAGGTAGAGCAGACGAACACGCGTGTCTGTTATGAACACTGCATTCCAGGGTCGAGTTCTTCGAAGCAAAGTAGCAGCTTGTACTTCAAAACAAGACTTTATGTTAGCATATGATGAAAGAAGTAACTTGTTTATTTAATTAGTTTTGGAAATACCTGCAGGCAATTTGATTATGTGCTACATCATTGCTAACTAGCAGGCTGCTAAGATTTCTCAGGTCGTTATGTAGCATTGCAGCTCGTAGCATTCTGAGGTAGCTGTTGTATCAGTTGTACTTCTAATGTATGTTTCTGAATGTAAAACGCTTCTGTAAGCTGCTCTGAGCTCATCCTGAGTTGTTTGTGTTTTGACAGTTTCACTCCATTCTACATGGAAATAAAGGAAGAACTAATTAATCCTGACTTGTGTGAAAGGAGTTTGGCTGATGGTTAGTTTTGGTATGAGACACCATAGCGAGACCATTACAAAGTGAATCATTGGAAGTCAAAATTGGAAATAAAAGAAAGCACCCATTAAAACAGAATTAGGTTTTAATAGGGAATTGAAATTTGAGAACGTTGTTGATCAGTTAAATAGCATTGAGGGGAAATGCTATTTTTTTTATTTTTTATTTTTGAGGTATTGACAAGATTACAACAGCACAGTTTCAGTCTGTGATTCAATACATTTCTTCTCCTTACATTTCCTTTTACCAAAAAAACAACAAAAGCAAACAAGTAACACACAAAGGGGTATTGTTTTGGAGAGACATACTTTTAAGTATATTATATTGAAAATAGACATTTCCTGAAGGATGAAGCCTTTGTTTTTAAAATCTCATCAATTTCGTGCATATTGTGTTTGGTTGACATATGACATCCATTTGGACCACAAGACGATAAACTTATTCATTTGAAAGCGAATTAGAAATGTTAATCTTTCCATTTGATAGATTTCATTAACGCACTCTATCCATTCTTCTACAGTAGGAGGTTCAGGGAGGAGCCAGCGTCTGGTGACAGTTTTTACAGTTTTTTTAAGACTCGCTACATTTACCTCGTTATGTGCGTGAGGTGTATGGAAAAACATCATCGGCGCGCCGCCCCCTCCAGACAGGGTTTTGGCGCCCCCTCTGGTGCTGCGCCCCTATGCGTTGCATGCGCTGCATACCCACTTTTTGCGCCACTGCTCTCTGGATATCATCAAAGTCAGTTGATATCCAGATATCCATTTAGGTCCACACCTCTACAACCACTAATCATGACAAACGGTGAGCTATGCTTGACCAGTGTGTGCTATGTGATTCAAAAGCATAGAAAATGCCAAAAAAAAAACTGCATAGTAATTTTTTACTTTACTTTCCTTCTTTTCTTTTTGACAGTGAAGTTGAAAACAGGTCATTGTCTCAATCTTAGAAAAAACACCGTCATATTCTGTTTAACAGAGGAAAATTAATGTTCTCATATATATTTTATGCACATTTCCTTTTTAAGGGACTCTCCCACTTGTAAAAAGTATTTAGCTGGCATAAATTTACCCAGTGAATCATACAATGTAGATTTGAAGTGCGTAACACTATTACTACTGTTGTTCTTTGTGCAGTTCCTCGGTTGATGAAGGTTCTTTGTGGTCTATTTAAAGTGCTAAATAAAATCACAAATGGGTGAATACAACAGTCCAACACTCCAGATAACTGAGACCAAAGTTGAGTTAAAAAACACACCAATATTATAATCTTATAACACTTTGATAAAAGCTTTAATACAAAAAAAATAGGACAACTTGAGGACATTAGAGTTTGATGTAAATTTAATAGTCATCTTATGCCCTGCAACAAACTGCCGACCTGTCCAAGGTCAGGTGTGCCTATCTCCGTAACTTTAGCTGGACATAGGCACCAGCAGCCCTAATGACCCCACTAAGGGACAAGGGTGTACAGAAAATGGATGGATGATCTTACAGTTGATAGAGTGAAAGAGCAAAACAAAAATTCATCCATAAATCTTATAAGAAAATCTTTAAAGGTTAAAAAAATGAACCCCAACTTTTGTGCCCATTTTCAAAAGATTAAGTAAAGTTAAACTTGAGTGATATAATAATAATAATAATCAATTAATTTATAATGCATTTTTCATTAATAAAAATCTCAAAGTGCTACATGGTGCATCTAAAAACATAAAATCAGCTATCAAAAACAATTAAAAAAAACAAACAAAAACAAACAACTGTCAACTGATATGAATCAAAGCATGCAACAACAACCATTTCTGGTCTCTAAATATTTTTTTTTGTAGTCTTACTAATTCAGGCCCTTTTCTGGAAAATCACATGGTCAGTATGGCAGATAGCTCTAAAAATATTGCTGTAATCTAATCCTGCATATGTAGTTTCACTTGGTCCTCTTCTTGATGAGAAGCACAGAGCCCTTTGTAGTCTTGCTGCCGTGGAATCTCGCCGTACAGTTTAAAGGCTTGTTGAAGTCGGCTTCTTGAGGGGTGAAAGTGATGGTCGACTTTGTTGACCACAACCATTTATTCTTCTTTTTTGACTTTGTTTTGATAATTCCAGAGTGGCTCCAGAAGAGTTTGGGAGGAGATGATGGACAGGCATGTGTAACTTTGCAGGTGGCAGTCACTTTATTAAGGACTGCAACAGACATGATGGGAGGCTCAGGATCTCCTGTACAAGCAACAATTTTTACAAAATAAATTGTTAAATAGTTATTTAAACATGTTTTACTATCTTGAAATAAATGACTTAGAATTACTGAAAAGGTCTCTAATATACTCACGGAAGACATCGAGGGTCACCGTACGTTTTGAGAAAGTGAAGCTTTTATATTGTGGAATTTCAATTTTGAAGTAAAACGGACCAGTGTCGGTTTTTCTGACATGATTCAGCTGCCAGGTGCAGTTGCCACTTTCAAGGAATCCTTTAATTCTGGTTCGATGGTGGAACTCGCGTGTTAGTTTCAAATTGTGGAAATTTGATGCGACAATTGTGTTCCCCCTCTTCCAGTATCCCAACCATGTCTTAAATATTTTACTTGTCTTGGGGTAAACGTACATACAGGGAATGACCACACATGAGCCTTCAAGGACAGAGATTTTTGATGGTACAGATATGCGCCAGTCCTTGTCCGAGCCTGTAGATTCAGCAATCCCTGCAATAAAAACACAAAACAAGAATACTTTGTTAGCAAGTGGAAAGTGTTAGAATGATGATATTCCATGAATTGTCATTTTAAGATTAAACTTACCACAAACCATCAGAATTGAGAGACACAATTTCAGATCCATCATCAGCTGACAGGAAGTCTAAAAACCAACAAAAAGATTAAGATTAAGATATAAAAGTCTTTAGTGAATTCTTCTTAATCTTCAAAGTAATGATCCACTCACTTGAAGTTTCTTTAAAATGTGACTGAAATTAAGTCTTGTAAGATTTGAACGTTTTGCAGCCAAAGATTGTCTCTGTCCTATATTGTGGTGAGAGTGAGTCTTGTGCTTATAAAGCAAAAGCTTAGACCTTGACGCCAGAAATTGTTACAGTTTGCAATCAAACTTTCCCAACGTCATAAGCGGATTACTATGTAGCTTTTTGGGTACTTTTCCATTATTTTTTTTTTGATGGAGAAAAAAATAAATGTAGCACATGTACTAAAAATCTGCAGCAATGTGGTTTTTGAATAAAATGGTTATTGTGTAAAATCAGTTCAGGTATCGTTATGAATCACTTCCTGAAAGTCAGCACGGTCACATAAGGTGTGGAGTAATTAAATACAGTAATGCTTTACATGGGATCAAATCTTTGGACTTTTAATATTTTTCATCAGTCTTGTGAAGATTTGGTTTTCTGTGTGTTAATTAGTCCCTATGTTGTTGTTATTTACCACTTGATTGTTTCCAGCTGTCCCTTGTTTCCCCTAATTACCCTCTGTATATTCACCTGTGTCTATGTTTCCCGGCCAGATCCTTGTTATGGTTTTCTCGTTTAATCGCGTGTCCAATTCCAGTCGTGTGTGTGTTTCCAGTGCTACCACTGTCTTAGTTCCTGGTCTCATTGCTCACTTGTGCTGCCTTGACTTAATGTACCTTTGGGATCATCATTAAAAACTATCATTAAAACACCTCAACCTAGGTCCCACCGCATCTGAATCCTCATCATTAACCAACAATTCTTTACAGAAGGATCAGGCCAGAACGGTGATGTTTGGAGAAGAAAAGAGATTGTGGTGGGATGGTGTTCCACCCTCCCCCACTCTGTGCCCCGCCCACCGTTGATTGGTGGGCGGGGCGAATGCCTTTATAATTGAGCGGGCGCTCAATTATAAAGGCCGCTGTTTCTGCCGCTGTTGCTACGGTCGGCGGCTACATGTCGGCTTGTGGGTTTGGTCATCTCGTCTGCGATTTGTTGCTCTGATGGCGTTGCCGGCTGCAGCTGGGGGTTGCTGTGGCGGTCGGCTTCAATCTGGTCCTCACCTGCATGCAGTAGTGATGGGCAAATGAAGCCTCATGAAGCAATGAAGCTTTCCACCCATTTGCTTTGCAAAAAGGTTCATACTCGATTCTTCATTCATTACTCACTAGTGACATCTGCTGGTGAAACTGTAACAGCCTTATCATTCAGTTGGATCATACTTCCAAAAATTACTAAATGCAATATTGTCACAAAGTTTTCATCAAACTCATGTTTAGTAACAGGAGAATCAATGAAACCATATTCAATTGTCATATGTTTTAATTATTACAATTATTTGTAGCCAATCTAATCCTGGTATATGTTGAACGTCAGTGCTTGTGTTGGGTTTTCTTTTATGTCAGACTGATTTGAAAATAAAGACATTTGATGTTTTGGTGTCTTGGGAGTGCAGTGCCTGTTGGGGCTTCACTTTTTCTTGGATTTATAATTGGCTCTGATCTCTTGTATTTGGCTACATGTTGAATTTTAGTTCTGCAACACCATTAAATCTGTTTCTGCTGTGAAAGATTGATAGATTTTTGCTAATCAGACTACAAATAGTGGAACTTTGCATAAGGTGAGAAATTTGGAGGTGGAGGAGTTAATTATTATCTAAGAATAATTTTATTGAGGATAATCTCAAAATATTCCCAGATGTCAGAGATTTTCCTCTTGCTGGCTCCATTTCATACAATCAGTCAAGTTGATTTGTGTAGCACATTTCAGGAACAATGGAGTTCAAAGAGATTTACATCATAAAATCACAAATGTATAGTTGTATATAAAAAACAATCTACAATTGAGAAAACCCGTAACAAACATTACATTTTGATGAGTGTCATCAATAAACATCAAATATGTTGGTCAATGTTTATTTTATTTGGCCACTGAAGACAAATATCATCCTCTGATGCGACCAAATGGACAATAACAGCACGGCTCATCGCGCTTTTATTTTGAAAATCGACAAGCAAAATGAAGCAGTCACTGACCCATGCAATGCGAGGCCTGGTTTGTTGCCAGTCACCTGGTTTTCAGCAAGACAACACCAGCCTCGAAGCGGGGCTTCATCGGATACCCCCCCTTTTACTCGGTACAAGGCTCGAAGCCTGGATTCAGATGAACCATCACTACAATCTGATCCTCACCTGCATGCAGCGCTTTGGACCCTCTACTTTCTGGTCTTGTCTAAACTTTCGGATGACAACTATTTATTCCACTGTTTTAAGTATTTTCTTTTAAGTATTTCTTATTTTCTTTTTTCTTGTGTTATTGAAGTACTAATTTGTTTTCTTTTTGTCTGATTTACTAAATTCTTTTGCATTGCATGTTTATTTTTTCGTTTGGAATAATTGAGCTTGTCTGTCCTTTTCCCTTATGTGTTCCTTTTGTTCCAGGGACTGAGTAGTAGGCCTGAAGCCTCGATTTTAAGAAGAGAAATGTTTTAAAGAAATTGTCTAATAAAATATTGTGCACTGCTAAATCTATGTTTGGGTGCATCTTGTCACTTTTAAATAGATCTCCACCTGCTGGTCACAAGAAGTAACATCATGGATCCAGAAGAATACGAACATTTTCAATGGACAGCAGCTAACATCCACGAGCTAGTAGCAAACATTCCTGTGCTGTCAACCGGTCGTCCAGAGCCATGTGGTGGCACTCCAGGTCCTCCTGGTGGCTCCAGTCGGCTTCCAGACACTCTTCATGGGAGATGAGCCCTTTGTCGCCTTCAAAGGGCTTGTCTCCTGGGTCGCTACCCCCCCCAGAACTTCCCGAAGGGTCTGCCTCCTATACTGCCGTCCACCACACTTATACAGCAGGCCCTGCTCAGACCGTATTGTTAATTTTGCTTCTTTGTGTTTATCTTGGATTCTGGCCCTCCGCACACCTGTTTAGTTTTTTTTCTTTTCTTTTTTTCTTGGGGCATCTGGTAGCCGGCCGTTCAGTGGGGAGGAAGAAAGATAAGGTACTGTCAGGATTTGGTTTTCTGTGTGTTAATTAGTCCCGTCTTGTCCTTGGCTACCCCTTGATTGTTTCCAGCTGCCCCTCATTTCCCCTAATTACCCTCTGCGTTTCCTTGCTGGATCCCTGTCATGTTTTTTTTGGTAAGTTGTGTGTCCTGGTTCCAGTTCTGTGTGTTCTGTGTTTGAGTTAATTGCCTCACTGCTCACCTGTGCTGCCAGGACTATCATTATGGCACCTCAACCTGGGTCCCACCGTGTCTGAATCCTCACCACTAACCAACAATCCTTGACAAGTCCCATGACATTACCCAGGGGGAAACATGTGGTAAGAAAATATTGCTGGTCAGCGAGGTGTGATTATGACACTACTCAAATGTTCAAATGCAATATGAAACGTATCATTTTACTGCTTTTCCTCATGTTAAACATGGTAATGCTTTAGCTCAATTATGGTGCCAAAAAAAGTCACACACTTTTGAACTGACTCAATTAATATACCGTATTTTCCGCACTATAAGGCACACCTAAAAACCTTAAATTTCCTCAAAAGCCGACAGTGCGCCTTATAACCCGGTGCGCCTAATATATGAACCAATATTGAGCCACAACAAGTCTAGCAACTACGGTAAGCAGCTGCCGACTTCATTTTCCCCATAGAAGAAGCGTGCAGTGCATGCTGGGATAGTTGTCAAAAAACTGGTTTGTTAATAAAGTTTGACTGACCTATCTACCCATAGACATGTCTATGTATCTACCTACCCACCTAATAATCAGGTTGTCTGCAGGACATCTAGCATCACGTTCTCCACCAACATGCTGTGCGCGAACGGAGCAGGGTGACCATCGTCCGGCCCAGACGCCCCATTCCAGTCGCGGAAGGCTCTCCTCGCCGACCGGAATCGGACTGTTTTGTTGACATTCTTTATATCAACAAAGTAGCTTTAGACATTTATCCGGGGAGCTTCGGCTAGAGTTACCAAGGGACCAGCACCTATACATTTAAAGCCGTGGGGGTCGGTGGAAGAGAGACAGAGGCTGCAGCGGCAGCGTGTCGGTTGGTCTGTGCTAACCAGAAAGCAGTTGGGCACAATTTCGCATCACCAAAACCATGAGTGAAACAATGACTAGTGCAGACTACTATATATAGAACTCAGGACCAATTTTTTATTATTAGACATCCATATTTGTAGTGACCGGAACAAATCATGTCCCGTTCAATACCGGACGGGTGTCAACATAACTGTGGCGTCTATTCTATGCGCCTTATAATGCGGTGCGCCTTATATATGAAAAAAGTTTTAAAATAAGCCATTCATTGAAGGTGCGCCTTATAGTGTGGAAAATACGGTACTACTTTTCTAGTCATACCAGTTACTTCATTCACAGGCCCACTCAGTTGCCTGTGGGCACATCAATGACAGTAGGAAGCTGAAATTGAACCCACAGCTTTAAATTTTGCAAGGTAACTACTACGCAGACACCCACACCACTATTGTGGTTTCTTTCTTTGAAAATTCACTTTGGCCACTTTATAATTTACACATTCCTTGTTCTTGGTTGGACCCAACAAGGTGTTTGTAACATCAGAGTTTTTGGTCCATTTCCACACTGGTCTGTTTTCTTTTCTGTTTCTTTGAAGATTCTGTGTGTTTTGCATTTTAATGTGGATTTACTTCTTGCAGTACTTTGGTTGCAACAAATGTTTGTTTGTTGCTATTTGGTGTATAAAAGAATTCAAAGTCCAAACCTTGTCTATATAAAAAGATAAAATGTAGTGTTGTTTTAAATGAGTTACGGAATTTGCATATAGTCAAACTTAGAATTTTGACTTCAGTCTATAATAGGACAATACTTTTCATGTGGATTTCAATAGGAGCTGGTTTGATATTAACTGATGGCCTGCAATTTTTTTTAAACCAAAGTACTGCACAGAGTGATACAATTGGTCAAAAAAAAGGAAACATCACAAGAATGTCTTACTGTTGTAAAACACACTGATAACACTGGTCATTTTTACATTTTTACACTGGTTCATTTTCCAGTAAGCCATAATCTGGAAGTGGTAAGAACATAATTTCACCTTCAAACCAGCTGCCTCTCGTAATGTTTCTGACAGATTATTCAAAAGAACAATGATCTGTCCAATAGTAAAGGATCCTTCGCTGAGAGCTTCGGAAATGTCGGAACACAGCAGGTACACTTTTTATTACAGGTACACAATGATTTCTAAGCAAAGTCACTGCAGAAAATGTTGACAAGCCAGTGAAATGCAGGGAGATTAAAGTTAAACATCTTAAATATCACACCATGTTTTTAGGAGGAACGTTTGTGCACATAAGTCTGACACCATCCTTAAAGTGAATTTTGCAGGGAGGAGCATCATGGAGCCTTAATTTTATTTCACTCACAATCCTGGCAGGCTGCTTTTAAGGCAATTTCATTCAACCAATTTTGTTCCTAAGAAGCAATGAGGCAGGCATCTCTCAAAAGAGTAACGGCAATGTTATTCTCTTATTTTGTTGACACGGTAAGAAAAAAATGATAGTTTAAAAAAAAGACCTACACCCATTCTCAATGAGTAGTCGGGTGGGGGGTTGATCGTAAGCGTTTATTGGCAATTCTTGCTATATATTTGCTTACCTATTTGGATTCCATTGGGACTTTCAATGATGTACACACAATATATTTATCTAACACCCGACACAAAAGTAGCATCAGAAAACAGGATATTTTCGATGTTTTTCTTGTCTGGTCATTTCATGTTCAACCCTGAATGTTGGGTTCATTATGTGACATACATGGAAGATTACAAAATAAAACAAGTTTGCGCACAATCTTACCAACAGTGTGTGCATTTGTGTATGTGTTTTTTTTTTTTTTTTCTTTATGCAGCGTGCTCGGGGTGGGAGGTTGGACTGTCAACCTTGAAGAAAAGCCTGCATTGATACAATTGGGTTCATACTGTTTTATTAACCTCAGCAGAATCTTATCACCCTCCTCAATTTTGTTCAAATTGTTTCACAAACTTTTTATGATGATCACAATTTCTGGGAAAAAGGCTGTGATATGTTACCATAAAGACACACTTCTTGGGGAAAGAAAAAAAAACTCACTAATTTATGTTTATCAACCAGCCAGGTAAGATGACAGCTGACCAGAATCCGGACCCGGCGACATCCATCCAAGGTGTGAGCTGAGCATTTGACAGGAGAGCTACGACATCTCTTTGACCTGCCATCAACGCTGAAGAAGGTGCCGCAGATTTGGGAGACGTTCTGTGTTGTCCCTGCTCCAAAAAGGGACAACCGTTCAGGCCTGTGGCACTATTGTCAAACGAAGACCATTGAGAGACTGGCTCTACAGCGCCTCAGGCCTGTGATGAGGGACTGCCTGGATCCTTTACAGGCTGACATCATCGTGGACGATGCTACGTCACAAAGCTTATACCCACCCGGATAAACCACACATCACAGTGAGGATGATGTTTTTCCTACTTCTGATACCATCTTGTCTGTCATGCAGGTAGACCAAGACCTGGGGACCTGGATTACTGATTACCTCACTAACAGGCCGCAGTGTGTCAGGCTGCACGTCTCTCTCTCTGATGTTGTGGTGAGCAACAAGGGCACATCCCAGGGAACTGAATTATCACAGTTCCTTTTTATACTCTCCATCTTTGACTTTGGCTTCAGCTCTGGAACAAACAACCTACAGAAGTTGTCAGATGACTGTGTTGTTGGCTGCACTACAGATGATGGGGAGAGACTTGATTGAGAGCTTCACTGGATGGTGTGAGAGTTATCACTTCTAGCTTAACACAAGAAACTCTAAAGAGCAGAAGGCTGTTTTTAAGAAGGGGTGAGGAGGTAGAGATGGAGGTTACCTGCAAGTACTTGACTAGGGAGGTGTCATTGGGTCACACAGCATCAACAAGCTAAATAAGCTGGGAAGGAAGGCCATGTTTGGCTGTGGGACTATAACTGGGCAGTGTGAAGGGAGTGACCAGGAAAAGGGTGAGAGGGAAGTTAAAGGCTTTCATGGACAATCCCTCTGATCCATCCTGAGCTGAGGCAGCATAGGAGCTCCTTCAGCCCCGGGCCTCAGAGCAGATCGGAGGCTCATTTGTGCCATCTGGCTCCACATCACATCAGCGAAATAAGAGACTGTTCTTGATTTTACATTGCTTTATTTTGCTGCTATTTCTTGGGCTGCTATGCCAACTGAAATTTTCCCTGTGGGTGATTAATAAAGTTATATCTTTATGTTAAGTGTCAGAGTTGACACCTATTAACACAGGAAAGACGAGAGAGTTAGATTCTGAATACTCGCAAGGAGAACAGACAGAGATGTGCTTTCAGTTACAAATCTCCTACTGCTCTGAAAGCACATTTGCCTGCCCCTCTCTTTTTAGTGTGTTTAGGATCCCTAATCACAGAGCACTGTAACTCTAAAGGGAGGGGGGGGGGGGGAACACTTTCATCACAATTACAGCGCCAATGATTATCACTAACAATCACAATCTATTTCACACTAGCTTATCTAGTTCTTGACCCAGGATCAAACAGAGCAAGTTGTACATCTTCACAGCGATGGTTTTACAGCTAACTAAGAGGTCAAAGCAGGGCGTTCTGTGAAGAGCTGCTGTCACTGCTCTTCTTCAGAGAGGCCCTCTGAGAAAGGAAATCAGAATGATTAACAATACAGAAACATTTCTTAAAAGATATGACTAAACAAATAAGAATACATAAACTAGGACATTATAAAAGTATTAACAAATAGTTGATGATACAATTTACCTAACATTAAGACCGCAATTGAAAATTACCTTAAGCATCAGTTTATAAGGTAAAATTTGTATATATTTTTTGCTTGAGCCTTTTCACGTCTGGTCAGTGCTTTTTTCTGCCTTCCCTGTTTACAAGATGTAAGCAACTTTCAAGTTGGAAAATCTTTGCTGTTCTATAGTTATTGATCACAAAATTAAAGCACACCTCAAAGTGTTCTAGTTTTTTTACTTCCTCCTAAACACACAATGTTGCCATTGGCAGCAGTTTTACACAACTATTGTGTTGTAGAAGAGAATTGGCAGATCCACATTTTTACTGTTTATTTTATGCAGTTGCACTGAACTCAACTTCAAATTATGGACAATAAATGCAAGTAGATTAGACTGTGGCACATACATGTGGGTGTGCTGACAAACATGTTCAGGCTGTACTTCTCTTCACGTCTTCCTGTGGGTTTTGAATAGACGCAAGAATTCTAGAGGAAGCAGAAGTTCATTCAAAGATGTTCCTGACTTGGTAATATGCAAAATAAGTTGCTTGATATAGCTGCCTCCTAATAGCGGAAACAAAGTAAGCTGTCCGAAGGTTTGTCAGTCAGTTGAATTAAGGGAGATAAAGGGTTAGGTAAGATAAGCAAAAACAAAATCTAACATCACAGAACTTAAATACTAATCGTACAGTAAAAGCAATTTTTTTTATTTTCTTTGCCAAAGAAATTCAAGCAGTTTTATTTTAATCATTATATAATACATTATATAATATTCAGAAAGAAAAAAAAAATAAAATGCACCGTAGGTCACCGGTTATCTAAATTATAACAAGTACACAATGTACATTTTGAAACATTAGTAGCTTTGGGGTTTGAACTTTTGCAGTTGTGACTTTTCAAACATTGAAAATGAAACATTTTAACCCAGTGGCACCTTGATTGGTTGCAAGCAGAAGATTCCTCATATGTTTCATTTTGACACAGAAGGGTGACCAAAGTCCAAATGCAGAAAAAGAACAAACAGACCAAGTACAAAAATTCATGTTTCTTACTCAAGTTAATTACTTTTACTGTAACAATAGCTGAAAAATAAGGTAAATAGAATCTGCAGGTTTGTATGTAACCTGAGTCTATCAGCACTTTGACTACTAAATACAAAAATACAGGAAATATAAAATTTGTTTTACTAATATTTTTTATAAAAAGACATACATTTGAATGCCAGCCATATCCACATAGAAGAGAATGCACACACTTATGTAAATGCATTCTTTTTCATCACTATTATTTTCCAAAACAAATTATTTCTTCAATCAAAATGTGAACATCATGAGTCAGACTAAGTTATTCTAAGAGGTATAATTATTTATTTATTTATATATATATATATATATATAATATATATATATATATATATATATATTTTCGTGTGTGTATTGTATCCTTCTCCTGAGATGAGGTTTGTGACCAATTTATGATTTAATCAAGTGACTATGCCAGCAAAACCAATAATCATAAATCCAAATATAAATATATGAATGAATTTAAATAAATTGTTGTAAGGCCTTTACGATGGCCTTTAACATTTTGATGCTTCCTACAAATGCAGGCATAGGACCGTCTGCCAGAAGTAACATAGTATTACTTAGCTGAATTATGTCCAAGTCTTGCCAAGTAATGTTTTTAGTGTGTTGCTCCTGAGGATAGATGATTGTACACCAAATGGTAATTTTTGAGGCCTTTGGTACTTTAATACTCTGAAAAACGTTAGCTGACCAAGCTGCATCTGCATTTACTCTAACCCAATCAGTTACAGCACTATAACTCTACAATTTAAAAAGGAGCTGGACAGGTTTTGCTTCATGAGTTTATAAAATGCAGCACAGTTTTAAAAAATCCTTGGCTGTTTGTGTAATAGAAAATAAGGAAGGTGGTAAGGTGAAGCATGTCCGATCAGAGCATAACTCTTATCTCTGTGTAATTTTGATGATTCATTGGTATTTTTGCCACCAGATAATTATCACAAACTGATAGCTAGTCACAGATGTGTTTAAATTGGAGCAGTTACTGAATTACTGGCAGCAGACCTGCTCTGTAAAGTATTGTAGACATTTTGTGTTTCAGAAAATAATGCTGCTTCACAGTATGCATTTTATATCACAACTACAATCCTAAAACTTTAGTTTGTTTATTCAAAAATAGTTCACAATTGTGTATACACATATGTGTGCATTTTATTTCCATTTAAAAACAAACATTACTCACTTTCCTGTTCGTTTTAGTTAACAGTAAATGGTCTGAAGGTGGTAGACTTTAGTTCTTGATTCTTGAAAATCCTTATTGAAAACTCAAATAATTCATTACAATCTACACAGCACACCATGTTGTCAGCTCATTTTATATTTGTGAGATTCTGGATTTTATTATTATTATTATTATTATTATTGAAACTTTGTCAAGTGAGAGTGGAAATGTTCATCTCTTAGCTGAACTGCATTGGTCACATTGCTGAATAAAGTTCCCTTTTCATTAAACTTTGGAGTTTCCATGCATGTGTTGCAAACCAGTACATCCTTCTCAATCTAGTTGACACACTTTTAATCCTTCTTATTGCACCTATGCATTTGAAAGCTAAATACAATCCTTACAATCCTTTTTTCTAAGTCGCATAGTCCACATTTCCATAAATATTTTCTACGGTTCCCACTTGTTGAGCCATCTGATTTGCTGATGTCTAAAAAGAAAGGAGAAAATGAGATCAAAGATAATTTTGGATAACTACTGGACATGCTTTGAGGTATAGTAAGGATTTTAAAATCAATTATCATGATAGATACAATACCTCCAGATTCATGTAAACAGGTTCATCAATGACTTTTGCATTTGGAGCCAATGTATTTGATGTTTTACGCAATGGTTCACTAGAAAAAGGAGAAAATTTAGAGTTTCCATTTAAGTTAAATTATTGGGTAAATAATTGTGTTTGAAGCTACTAAGCTAAGAAGACAAAATGTATAAATAATCACAAACATTCTCAAAGATTTTTTTCTGTAGTTCTCAAATTGTGAGTTTATTTAATAAGGACAACCTTATTAGCACACTATCAATTCCACCTACTGATGGCTGAAAAAGCAAAGTGAAGGATTTATAATCGCCTAGTCAAAGTTTGAGCCTAATTTCAATGGAGATGTTGTAGCATGGCCTGATACAGGTCATTCATGCTACATCTAGTAGTTTGATAACAGACTCATGATCAGCTGCTCCCACAAATCAGCTAACAGCCGCCTGTTAGCTGATTTGTGGGAGCAGCTGATCATTGATTAAAGGGCCGTTCATGATTTAGCTCTCACTACTTTTTGAAAGCATTGACTTATTTAACTTTGTCCATGGACAATTAAGGGAACTATTACCATCACTAATGTTGCAGAACCACACTCAGGAAACATAATAAACAAGCTCTTTATTAAACTCTAGCATTTTGAAATAATTTTTTAGATTTATTGAGGTTCTTTAAGGCTAAATTTAAGAAAGTAAAGCTGACGCAGCCGAAGCTGAAGAAATCTGTTAGATGGCAAATACTTTTTCATAGAACAGTGAAATTTCAGAAGATTATTTTGAGATTAAAAAAAAAAAAAGCAGAACCTTTTGCATGGGGTTGACAGTGTCCGTTTGAAGTTTGCATAATATCCAGATTCCTGACGTTTCATCATGTGTGACCTGGAATATTGAAGATAATCACCAAGTAGTGATACTCATGATACTCTATTACCAGCTGGAACATAGTACATGTTTATCATTTAATGGTATCATTAAATGTAACATCAAACAAAAGCGATTCTTACCTCTTGTGCATTTTGTAAGCAACTATCCCAGCTGCAGCAATGATGAGAAGTCCGAGAAGTGGCAAAATGATGGCCAGATGCAGCTTTATACCATCGTCATGCACATCAGGCATGGCGCTTGCTGTGAACAATAGTCACGTTCATTAAAGAAGCCATATTGAAGAGTTTAACATGTCCGTTACTAACTGAATAACTAATTGATACATAATAATATATAAATAAATAACTGAATAAATGAAAAAAATACTTGTTGTAAACACACTTGGGGGATCATCTGTGTGACTTAGGGAACCTGTAAAAAAAGAAAAGAAAAAGAAAACATGTTTTTGAAGACATTTGGAGAAGTACCGATTTGTGTCACTTCAAACTAGAACGACTCAAATTAATCCAAATCATGACTGTGACACAAGAAACTTTAAAGGTTTAAGTATGGTTAAAGGTTAAAGGTTTTAGTATGTTTTTAACAAAAAACATACTAACTTAAATTCTGTCCGTCCATCTTTATGTACACACGGTGCTCTGTGAAACTGTAGTTGTCATTCCGTCCAGAAACCCGCAGGTAGATTGATGGTTCACCTTCCTTAATATTGAGGATTTGTAGAGAGCAGTTTCCGTCGCTGGCTTCTCCAGTTAGTTTTGTCCTAGTCTGGAAGTGTGGATGTATGCAAGAGGAGTTAGGATGAAATGCGAATGCCTGCCTGTCATTGTCCTTCTCACTGCAGCTGCTTTTCCCATCTGTTTTCCAGTAAACTTTAACGTTTGTATTTTGTTCTGGAGGAATTTCAAACGTGCAGAATATGATTGCATTTGAGCCTTTTGTCGCAATTATGGTATGATTCACATTTATCTTCCAGTGAGGGTCATCTGTGTTTTAAAAACAAACAAAAAAATGTTTGTCAGGCAATAAACCTTTTGTATTCACAAACATACATACATATATGCACAAACCTTTAGCTTTTGCGATATCTTGTGATAGCAGTATCGATATTAGGCTGAGATAAAATGGGATATGTATCTGCATCTGATGAAAGAATGAATATATTTTGTCAAAATAGGAAAAATTTTACAACAGAATCTAATTATAAAAGATCAATTGTATCAATTGTACAGTAGATAAAGTACTCACAGTGGAAACGGCCCAGATGCTGTTGGGAAGGTAGTTTCTCTGGGTCTGTGTGACTTACAGAGCATTGATGTGAAAACTCTAGTGTGGGTTTCCTGTTGCACAGTTAGGTAATAGGTGGAAAAAGGAAGGTGACTAGAACTAAAAAGTGACACTGCAGCGTCACCACCTAAACTGCTGGAGAACTTTTATTTATGCACTGTGACAAAAATAACATTGCTTTCAACTTGAAAAAAAGCACCCGATACACCTCTGACAGCTCAGTTTGAAGTTTTACCGGTGCATCTCAAATAATGCCAATTTTTTTTAAAAGTTTTATATTCTGGTAATCCAGTAATCCAGCAGTAGTGGAGGAGGAGATTAACCAGTGACTCTGCTGAAGTGTTCACAACCCCATTGCTTTAAAAGCATACAGTTTGCCTCGTAGCAGCACAGTGATACCACAAAGATTAAAAAAAGGTATTGATATTTTTAGTATGTTTGGGCATGCACTAAGTCTTATCCGAAAGTGAAGGCTTCTGTGCTGCTACAGCCAGTAGACGGGCTTGATCCAAACCTTATAAAGAAACGACAGAGAATTGTGCAGAGAAATATGAGAGACTGAAGACCCAGCAACTCCAACACAGAGGCTGCTATTAAACGACAGCATCTGTGCATCTGTGAGCTTCTCTGAAGTTCTAGGATTTTGCTGAGGACACATCATAACATGTAAACACGTAGCCCTTTTAATGTCACACCCTGTGACAGCTGACCCTACTGTCACACAGAGACCTGAATGGTAACTGTTTGTTTTGTTCATCTTTAACATTAATTAGTGAATAGTTTAGATTTGTATTTTTGAAAATTATTTTAATTAACTTGACTTTTTAGTTAACTATTTGAAGTGCACACATTTAGTTAACTTTATTTGTTAAGTCTTTATATTTTTGTTAAAAGCAACAAATTAATGTATTTGTTTTGAGTTGCCAGTTTCCTGTGGAGCTGCTGGAGGGTCAGAAGAGATCCACCTAATTGATGTCCATATATGGCTGACAAACCTCCTCAGCGGGTCGTTCCATTTGTTTACCAGGGGACGGGGAAATTTGGTTTTCTTTCATCTAATTTGACTGTTTCTTTAATGTTTCCTCTATTTTGGTAGTTTCATTTTGATGTTTGTTTAACTTAGATTTCATATTGTATTTGTTTAAGTTTTTGTATGTTTAATTAACCCTTGTGTGTCAGCAGTGGTCTGATCAGCCACTATTTAAGTTTCCCTCATGTCTTGTCTGTTAGGTCAGTTTTGGGTTTGAGTTCTTTGTGTTAGTACCTGAGTTGGAGTTTGTTACGTTGACCTCAGTTTTTGGGCCCGGTTCGTCATTGTTTAATTATTTTTGAACTTTTTTGTAATAAATTAAGATTATTTTTTGAATCCATTCAGCGTCTCTCTGGCTGGTTAATGTGAGAACCCTCACACACCCATACGGGAAAGTGTCCAATTGTGGGCTCCTTTAACTGCTCTCTGTCTGAGCTGGGTGTCTTTTTTTTACTTTCTGGAATGAGCCTCAATAACTCACCAAACTCTGTGGTATTTTTCCACTGCGTGTGTTGCAAGAAGCAAACTTCACATCACTCTCACAGGCAGTGCAAAAGATCCACACGGGTCACAACAGACATGTTTGCTCAGGATTTAGAGCCTAATCTTTTCTGTACCTCGCCCTCCTATGCAATTGATGAGATGCAAAAATTTGAACTATTTTAGTCAAACAAATATGCTCTTCCCTCTGGAAAATGCAGAACAGAATTTTGGATATATTTTCAGTTTCTCAGCAGTGCATCTGAGATGAAAAACTTGGGGTTCTTAATGTTTATTTACTTGTTTTTTTTCTCACATAAATAGCTACACAAAACAATGAATCTATCATTTCAGGCAACACTTTTGATTTTGGTCTGTATTTTTTTTTCTTTAACTTGATTGGCTTCTAATAATCCAAATAAGTCGTGGGTCAGACAAAATCCCTTATTACACCCTGACAGTTTGCAACATTTTAGGGCAGTGGACTCAAACTCCAGCTGGTGTCTTGTAGGTTACTTGTAACTTCACTACGTGGTAGTGAGGCAGTCGCACCATTTAATTCAAATGTGTAGAACAAGGGACACAGCTAAAATCTGCAGGACTCTGGCCCTTGAGGAACGCAGTTTGGGAACACTGTTTCGGAGTCAAACAGAAACAAAACAAACAAGTTTGTTTCCATTGAACACAATATTTACAGACACAAGACAACCATTAAATGTATACGATGGATATTAGGAGAGAATATAATATACAAAGAGCAGCATAAGGATTTTTGGATTTTGATAATATTATCTATAATACACACTTTTAACTGTAAGAGTAAAAATCCACATAATTAATAGAAAAAATGGGCTTTGAAACATCCATCTATGTGTAGTTAATCTATACATTGTTATAACTACTGATAAAGATTCAGAAATTAATATGCTCTTCAGTAATGTTATTTCTTTTTTAATGTATGTTTGTGTGTGTGTGTGTGTGTAGGTGCGTGTGTGTGTGTGTGAATAAATTATTATCAGGTTAATACATATCTCTTGTATCTGCTCAGCACTGCTGTAGGATTAGTTTTTTTAATCATTTATTTTTATTATTTTTATTGCCTAGAAGTTCATTTCTGGTTATTTATTTATTCTTCTCTCATACTTATAAAACACATTTTCAAACTATGTCACACAGGAGCAAATATGATATGATAAAAAGGTTAAATTTTTAAAACAACATTCTATAAGATACATTTTTAACAGTTAATGGATAGTAGTTTACATCTGGTAATAATGTCTTTTGTAATGATAAATTTACATACACAACACAAAATACTGGACAGTAAAATGAGCGTTTCTCATTCCTGTTTAAAAACAAGCATTACTAAACCTTCTCTTTGTCTTTGGTGAAAGTCCGACTGAGACACAGCAGAGAGGCTGAAGGTGGCAGACTTTAGTTCTCAATGCTTGAAAGTCCTGTTTGTACCATTCTACTACACATAATGTTGTCAGGTGATTTTATATTTGTGAGATGCTGAACTTTCTGTTTTTCAATCTTGCTCAAGTGAAGGTGGATATGTTCATCTGATAGCCAAAGTTCATTGCTCACATTGCTGATGTTATGACCCGTCTGGAGGTGGCTGGGTCACAACATGAAGGATCCATCCTCTTCAGATCTCAAGCAGTCAACAGAGACAAAGTTTAACATTATATAATGTTATTTATTTTAAAAAGATGTATTTTTGAATGAGATGCTACAACAAGTGGAGTATATGGCTTCAGAGTGAGCTGAAGTGCCGAAAACAATAAACGAAAGGAAGCTAAAACGTACCTATTGGAAAGTAAATAAACAAAATGACAAAAACCTATCTCCGTAATTCAGGAAAACATGAGAAACTAAGCAAACATAAACGGCAGCTCACTCCTACAAACTCCAAGAACTTTAACAAAGAGTTTTACACAAACAGTGTGGCTGAGGATGGATGGCAGGAAGTCCGCATCAGCAGTTTTCACCTCTGGCACCAATTGGACGACTCCACCGGCTTCTGGGAGCCAATCAGGGACGTGTACCTGCATACTCATGTTTGCATAATTAAGATTACAACACCAGTTGCAACAACTGAATAAAGTTTCCTTTTCATTAAACTTTGGAGTTTCCATGGATGCGTTACAAACCAGGGCATCCTTCTCAGTCTAGTTGACACGCTTTTTTGCTTCTGACCACACATATGCATTTGAACACCTAAGACGACAAGGGAAATTCAATCCTTTAGAAAATTACAATCCTTTTTTCTAAGTTGAATAGTTAACATTTCCATAAATATTGTCTATGGTTTCCACTTGTTGGTCCATTTGATTTGTTAATATCTAAAAAGAAAGGAGAAAAATTAAATCAGAGTTGGATTTGATTTTAAATAATTACTGGACATGTCTTGAAGTAAACTGCAGTAAATACCAGAAAATTCATGTAAACAGGTTCATCAATGACTTTTGGATCTGGAGGAATCTGGTCTGATGCTTTACAAAATGATTCACTAGAAGAAGGAGGAAATAGGGAGTTTCAATTTTAGTTAAACTATAGGGTAAATAATAGTATTTGCATTTACAAAGCTAAAACGACAAAATGATATAAGTAGTAATCACAAACATTCACAAAGCTTTGTGAAATTAATGCTTTAGATACAAAATGCAGTTTTCAATTGATAATTATGTTTATCAAGGAAAACCATCAAATCTGCCTCTTAATGGCTCAAAAAAACAAAACAAAGGACTAGTAGTAGTGGCCTAGTCAAAACCTGGGCCTAATTTCAATTAGGATGTTATAGTAAGATCTGATACAAGTCATTCATGATCAAAAACTTTCCAGTGTACCTGGACTATAACACTTCTGAAAAAAAGATCAGTGGGCCAAAATGCCTACATATGGATCTAAAAGACTCATTGCCAGTTACTGGAAACATGCAAGTACTTTTTCATAGACATGAATAATGCAAAGAATTTATCTTGAGAAAAAAGCAGAACCTTTTGGGTGGGGTTGATGATGTCTGTCTGAAGTTTGCATAATATCCAGATTCCTGCCTTTTGAACTCGTGCGACCTGGAATATTGAAAATAAGCATTGATGTCCTGTTATTTGTAAGTGATGCAACAAAAAACACAACAACAAAACAATAATGCATATTTGATTAGATGATTAGATAATGTATTTATCTGTTATAGAAATGCAGATACTTATATCTAAAACTTGAATCAGGTATCTACATACACTGTAATAAAACACACAAGCTTTTTTCTCAGTGTGATCTTAGTGAGAAAAACTTTTCTGTTTGTCTGTTAGAAATTCCACATATTTTTCATCTTCAGTAGAACTGCTGGACCAAACATGGTTGATATTCTTCCACCAGCTTTTTACTTCAGTCCCATAAGGATAATAACCATACCATATATCAATATATTTTACCTTATATTCCTATATATCAACTTTCACGTGTATTTTATCTACTTGTAGCATCAAACTAAAGTGATTCTTACCTCTTGTGCATTTTGTAAGCGACTATCCCAGCTGCAGCAATGACGAGAAGTGCGAGAAGTGGCACAAGGATGGTCAGGTACAGCTTGATGTTTCCATCATCATGCACATTAGGGATGACAATGGCATTTGCTGTGAACAATAGTCATTTTCATTAAAGAAGTCATATTGGAGATTTTAACATATTTGTTTCTGAGGAACATACTGAATAAATAACATGAAGTAAGTAAAAAATTACTTGTTGCAAACTCAAATGAGGGATCATCTGTGTGACTCAAGGAACCTGCAAAAAAAAAAGAAAAGAAAAATGTTTCCAAACATTTAGAGAAAACAGTCTGTATGACTGTTAGCTATAATTGGCCATAATTGCCTAATGGAATAAAAGATTTGACTATAATACAAAAACTTTAAATGTTTGAACAAGCATAAAATAACTGGTAAAATTGAAAATATACTAACTTAAGTTTTTTTCATCCACGTAAAATTTGACAGCCTGTTTTTTGAAACTGTAGCTGTCTTTCGATCCAGAAACCCGCAGGTAGATTGATGGTTCACCTTCCGTAATATTGAAGATTTGTAGAGAGCAGTTTCCTTCACTGGCTTCTCCAATTAGTTTTGTCCTACGCTGGAAGTGTGAATGTATGCACGAGGAGTTAGGATGAAAAGCAAATGCCAGCTTGTCTTTGTCCTTCTCACTGCAGCTGCTGCTCCCTTTTGTTTTCCAGTAAACTTTAATGGTTGTTTTTTGTTCAAGAGGAGTTTCAAATGTGCAGGATATGATTACATTTGAGCCTTTTGTTGAATTTATGGTCTGAGTCACATTTATCTTCCAGCGAGGGTCATCTGTGTTTTAAAAACAAATGAAGAAAATGTTTGTCAGCAACAGACAAATAGATAGATAGATAGATAGATAGATAGATAGATAATAGATAGATAGATAGATAGATAGATAGATAGATAGATAGATAGATAGATAGATAGATAGATAGATAGATAGATAGATAGATGATAGATAGATAGATAGATAGATAGATAGATAGATAGATAGATAGATAGATAAAGATAGATAGATAGATAGATAGATAGATGTCAAACCTTTAGCTTGTGATTGCAGTATCCACATTAAAGTGAGATACACCAGAAATGGGAGCTGCATCTTATGAAAGAATGTATATATTTTTGGTTAAAACAGGAACAAATCCTTAAAAAATTGTTCCAGCACCAATCTAGCAATAAGTGTAAATTAAAGCTGTATTTTATGTAGTTTATTTATGTACTCACTGTGGAAAGAACCCAGACGATGTTGGGCTGGCTGGTTGGTGTTTGACTATGATGTCTAAGCACTAATGTGAAAACTTGTTGCACAGCTGGGCAATATGTGAAAAAGGAAGGCAGCTGTGACTGAAAAATGGCTCTGCAGCATCTCCACCAAAACTGCAGAAGAACTTTTACCCATTTGTGGTGCCAAAAATAACCTTGCTTTTAGCTTCAGTTGGCATCGAAATAAATTAGGTTGAATTAGTTTGAGGTTTTACAGCTGCAGGTGTATATCAGACATAATCACACGAGTCCCTCTGTTTGCAATTAACGATTCACTTTTGAATTGAATTACTGAAAGAAATTCATGTTTTATTAATATTCTAGTTCATCGAGTTTCACGGTAACATTTTTTGATGGGGTGTGCATAAGACTGACATTTAATTACCCATTAAAGTGACATTATTTACAGAATCACGCAAAGTTGCCACTTTCAATGGCCTTTCCATGCAACTTTTAGAGCCACTTTCCATTAAATGTGTCATTATTTACCGACTGACACTTTTATGTTCATGACAGTGTCACTTCAGCCTTTCCCACTTTACCCACTTTCATAAATCAAACTGTTTAATCAACAAATATAGAGAAGTAGTAAGAAAATAATAAATTATATATTTCTTGTTGTATTTTCAGACTTGGAAAGTGTTACTCATAAGCAGAACTAAATTCTGTGTTTAAAACCAAGCTAGTTGGTTTTGTTGGCTAAATCATCATACATTCTATAAACATTAACATGCAAGACAAAATGTTATTTGCCTCTAACATGTATGTGAACTACAGTGAGGTGATAATTTGCTGGTTTTCACTGAATAAATAAGTTCTGTATTCTGTAACCACCAACCCTCTCAGTGAGAGGTGTGGAGCATGTGAGTTTGGCCTGTCAGGAAGAAGTAAGCAAACTAAGGGTGTTTCAAGTTACCAAACTGATGTGGTTCTACAAAAAGCTTGAAACTGCTGCACAGTTGAACTTCAGGCAGCCTAAGCAGGTTTTTCTCTGCAGCCTGCATGTTTTCAGATCATTTTGAAATTACCTTTGTAATAGTCATTTTTGTGTTTTGTTATCACATGTGTATTTTTCTTTGCTCTGTAGCAAATTGGAATTCTTTCGACGTTGTCGCCTTCTGACCTGCGGCATATATATTGCAGCTTCTTTACTACCCAGCACTAAACTTGGTTTAGAAAAGGCATTCACATATACTGACTTGAACTGCTGAGAAATATATCAGCATTTTTGTTTCTGCAATTTCTTTTCCATACAAACACAGGAAGTGGAGAAATATCCGTATTTGACGTCAAAATGAGTCAAGAGGAAAAAGTTACATAACATGATGGATAGTTTTTTGCTTCATTTTACAAACGAAGATCCGCAAAGACTGGCGTGTATTTGTACTCGTTCATTTTATCTGTTCAAGGTTTTTTTTAAGGTTAACCTTGACCTTCTTTTGCAAACAGCCAGATGTTCACGCTGAATGGATTTCAACATCAAATTATTTTTTTCTCTTTGAGCGGTATTTTCAGTTTGGTCCTTGTGTTGATCTCATCCAGTGGAATGGGAGTCATTTTTATGTGATTAGTCATTTACCACTGAACTATGACTCTTTAAAACACCAAACAAAAAAAACAAACTAAAAACAACAACAAAAAACACCCAACATTAAAAAAAGTAGTTGTGCTTTCAAAAAATAGATAATGTAGGTGAACCAGTTTTTTCTGAAGACCCATTTTTACAGCAGTCAGGATTCTGTGAAGACAATTTGTCCTTAGTTCTTTTTTCAGGTTCTATTAAATTTTTTTTCAGGTTTTATTACATTTTGCAGCTTCATACCTCAACTTCTCCCCCATTCCCCAAAAAACTTGTAATCAGGACTGTCAATAAATGTATTAGAGGGTTCCATGTATTTACTGTTATATGTTGCAGGGGCTAAAAACGACTGCAGGCCACAATTAATGATGTCAATGTTGATCCTCCATATATTAGTAATCAGTTACACTACTATTTTTTTTTATCGTTTTAAATACTTCTAACGATTGTCAGTGTGTAATTACGTCGTAACGCCACTAGATGGGAGCAGTGCGACATCCATGCCGCTCCCTGGTGAACTTTGGATCATAAGGAGGGACTCCACCTGGAATGTGGGCTAAACTTTAAAGGTACAGTCATATGACTCCCAGTTGCATGAATGTAAGAAAAACAGAGCTGAAAAATGCTCCCAGGGGGAGATTTCGGGTGTTTTTTTGTGGGCCGGATCTTGACCCTGTGGGAGCTGACGCCTGGCCCTCTTCGCCGCTGATCCCATAAGATGATGGGGGTTGGGAGTAAAATTCCCGGGATGTCGGCAAACTTTAGTGCGTGATCGCAAAATCTACATACATGCATGGAAGATCTGCACTCTAACGGGAAGCCGCCAGTGACGGTAAGGAAGATCCGGGCAGCATGAGCCGACAACAGGCAGAGATCCCCCCACGGAGGAGAGTAGCGGCGGTGAGCGCTGCCGCTCTATCCGCCTCACGGCTTACCTTACCCGGGGTCATGGACGCTGAGGGGAGGGTCGACGAGTCCAGACTGAGGATGCACATCTTCAAGAACGGTAGGTCACTGGTTAAAAGCTGACAAAATATTGCAAGTTTAAGTCAACATTGAAAAGTTATTTAATTTTAAATAATAATAAGATATTTCAAGGGTGAATATAATTCTTAAACCGTTTTTAAATATGATTTTACACTACGAGGTTTATAGTAACCTATTGGTTTTCAAATAGTCTGTTAATGTGCAGCTCATTCATGATGCAGCTGCACCAACAACACTTTCTCACACAGATTAAAACCTTGAGAGGTTTTACATGTGAGCTCGATATTGAACTACAGTGTTGTGGTTTTCTTGTACTCAACATCCTTATCAACAACTTTATATCATGCCAATGCTTTTTACTTGAGGTTTGTTTATTGGTATATCAAGCTCTATAAATTACAAAAAAACTTTCTAACACATCGCCAAATTGCTGGACCTCTTGTCGAATGATTTTGATCCATTATTAGTTGATATTGTCTAATAAACTTCTGAAACTTCTGGGATTAGAATTTTGGTAAGTTAAGCAATTTTTAAGACCTGGTGAAAACATGTGTCCTACTTTATTTAGTGGATTAGATAGAATCCAAGAGGATAATGTATTTTGTTGCTGGTAACTGCCTAAACAATAGAAGTCTAAGCATATACTACCAAATATAATTATACAGTACGGCTTTCAAAACAGCATTCATGTTTGACTCTTTTTTCCCACTGCTCTAGAGAATCAGGTTTTGAAAGATTAAGATTAACATATTTCATGTTACTTACTCTGATTTGATCATTTGTAAATATTGTTTTGAGAGAAACTAACATATTTAATTTATCCTTAAATCAATTGACAACTTTCTTCAAAAATTCCTACAGTAAAGTATTGTAGATTTGAACATTGATTTGAGGAAAATTATCACAGTAAAAGAAAATTTTTCATTTATAAATATTTCACTTCACTGTCAGGTTCAGATAATCAACCTAATAATTAGAAGGATGGATTCTTGCACTGAATAGACATGAATAGGATAGATGTAATGCATGTAGAGATGCCTTACAGATGAATGTGCAGTCTGAAGAATTCAACAAATATTATCTCTGTTCAGATGCACTGTGACCCTTTGATCCCAACACCAGGAAGTCAAGTGATGCTTTGCTTCAGGCATTTTTTTTGAGTCACAATCAAACCATTCTCCTAATAAGTCTGAGATTTCTTTGTATGTACATCAGATGGCCCTGGGGGCAGAGTAACCCAGCGTGACGACTGTGATAAAATAATAGAATTTATTTCTATTCATTAAGGAATCTTTGATATAAGAAAACGGAAATCTCAACATTTTATGTATGAGAGCTAAACACCCAACAGTACCTCTGGATGCAGCAGAGTTGGACCTTCCACCTGAACTTGTTAAGAAAAGCAGACGGCAGACATCAGAAGCTACCAAAGAGGCTGTGAGACGCCACATCACATGTCTGCTAGCAGGAATGTTTCAGCTTCCCCTTCGTTTCTGAGGCCTCACTGAACAGCTCTGCCTAAAGGAAACCAAAAGAAGATCCAATTTTCTACATTTTTTGGATCAGTTCTTTTATTTTTATTTTTTTTATTTGGTCTAGGATGATTTCCCCTCTGCCCCCAAGAACAAGAACAAGACATGTGTCACTTTGTGCTTTACCTAACATATCCATTTTTCAAAGATTATTATTGGCTAGCCAAAGATATTCAACTGTATCAGCGCCTTGTGTTGGCCTATGAAATGTATTTCCTTCTTGAATTACATTTAAGGGCTGCAAATGATTCACACTCTGCACTTTGAACACACCTTCCTTAACGTTTTGTTTACATTTGTTAACCGAAGTGTTGTACTTCCCAGGTCCTTTCACTAGATAGATTCAGCTGTCTTTTATTTGGGTCTAGGTGGTGTGTCTCCATCAGAGCGAGGCTTGGCTTGGCGTTTCCTGTTTGGCATGTACCCATGTAGCTCCACCGCACTGGAGCGGTCCTTGCTGCGGGAGCAATTGTTGGTACGCTACCAGGTCATGAAAAGGAAGTGGCAGCAGTGTCTTCCCTCAGCGGTGCGGATGCAGCTCAACGGTACTGATGGTAAAGGTCCAAACAAGCTCAAACTCTGATATTAATGGGAAGCGGAGGACTTTTATTTCTGCTCTAACCCCATTTGGCTCAATCTGTCTCACCTCCACCAAATCAAATTTCCTTTCTGTCTCCTAAACACCTGTGCCGATGTGACCCAGCTGAGTTGCTCGCAGCGGTTCGGTACTTTGACCAGAGGGAGGCACAAACCCAGCAGCAGGACCAGGACCAGTCTGAGGAGGTGAAGGACAGACTGGCATTCTTGGAGCTTCAAGCTCAGGTTGATACAATTATTATTTACATGAATAAATGTCTTATACGTGTTGGTAGATTAACCCTCATGGTTTAGAATAGTTACGCTCTTTAAACCTGGGCGTAGTGAAGTTGATCTGTTTAGGAAAACGACCAAACAGGATCTAATTATGCTAAACAAACTGTCATTTATTTACTCAGGTATTGTTTGACATCTTCTAAATCCTGAAGGTGAGGCAGCTCCAGCTCATGTTGGGTCATGTCATCTCATTCCAACAGCCTACTGTCTTCAGCCCTTTTTTATTTTTATTTTTTTTATGTAAAAAGAGAGTTTATAGGAAAGAACATTATTTTATTCAAACATAAGCTGAAATCAAATCAAGTGATATTCATATAAATTGACATATGCAAAATTAAAGAAATTAACCCTATATCTTTAGAGTCAGTGATTCATGTGACCCAGTTTTATCTAAGAGAGGGATTTTGCTGCTGTGGTTTGCAACCAAAACAGATCCAAATCAGTTGAGCACATCATTAATTAAGGAGTGATGAAAGTCATATTCAGTAAAATGAAAACATCAGTATAAGTTTTTTTTAAAAAACTGAATGTTGTCACAACCCAAAGATGGTTCTGACAAAAGAAAACTTAAAGTTGCAACTGCAGGAAAAAAAAGGATTCTGCATAGTATTGAGCCAAGGGATTGAGTCATGTTTTTAGACCTTTTATTTTGAAAATCTTTAAAATGTGTATAATTCTCCTTACACTTGACATTTATCCACTACTGCAGGAGGAAGAAAAATTCAAAGTTTATGGTTATAAAAAGACTAATTATTAAAAATATTGAGGCATGTGAAAGATTTTTCAAAGCACATTGAGACAACTTTTTATTAACATAGTTTTTAAAAAATTTTTTAACAGATATTGTTTGAGCGCATCACGTTTGACCTGGAGGAGCTACGGGAAGCCACACGAATCATTGACAAGGATGTTCCCCGCACAAGCAGAGACCTGAGCTTCTACCAGTGAGGTTTTGTTCCTGTAGTTATTGTGCTTGTCATTATCAAATTCTGCGTTTTTGGGAATCTGCTGAATCATTTTTTTGATGAGGCGAAGGTAGAAATGTCACAAAGATAAAGGAGCACCACTGACCATTTGAACCAACTTGACATCTCTCTTGAACAAGGTGTGTCTCGTTTGAGATTAGTCATGGATCCTCAATTTACTGTCCAAGTGTAAATTTGAGTTCAAGTTACATTCAGTGAGTGCTGGTGCAATTTATCTGTCTATCCAGTGTACCCATGAAAATACATGACAGATACTGTCAAAAATCTGGACTAGTTACACTTTTGTGTGTGTCCAGAACTCTGTTTAAAGTTCGTTTAGATGTTTTTATTGTTGAATTTGATATTTTTTGTCATGATTTGGTGGGTTTGGGTTTTCATCATTTCTTTGTGGCTTATATGTTCTCGGTCTAGTCATATCCCTTTCAGGTCTCTGTATTTATTATTGCTCAATATTTCTCATTCTCATCATTTTTTTTTTAAAGGTCTTGCTGTGCATGTTCTTTCTTTTGTATTTAGCTTTCTTCAGGTATTCTTGTGGTTGGATAGTGCTCTCTTTCCTACTTTAGCCTCTGTGTTTATTATTAATGTACCTTCAGTCTGCCTGTTTACCTTTTCCTATCACCTCTGCTAACTGTTCTTGCTGTTTTGTAGAATTATCAGTTTTAAAATTTTCCTAAACTTTCATTTGTATCCGACAGGATGATGCAACGACAAGTTAGATGTTTCTTTTTCACCTAAATGCAAGAATCTATTCCCAATTCTTAGGATAAAAGTACAAAAGGCACAGATTACAGACAGTCTGCAGAATTGTGGTATTGCCTTTGAATTTTCATTATTTCCTAATTATTTTAAACTTCTGTAAAATTAAGATGTAAGAAATTGGCATTCTTTTTCTCAGGAAAGTCTAGATTTAAAAATATATATATTTCTGTGCCTTCCTTTCATTGCGCCTGACTTTTCTCGCAGTCCTTTATGCAGAATATAATTCCAGCAGCTAGAATCCTAATTGTCACCAAAAAAAAAGGATTGGGGGGCAAAAGAGGTGGGCAGACATCTTTTGCCCAAATAACAACAAAATATACTAAAAACATTTCTTTTGCAATTTCAGGAGGAGTATATAGTTTGTGTCTAATATACTGAGACATTGGAAACTTTACAGATCTTCCACAAATCACTTGTTATTGTCCGCAGAGATGAAGGTTTAGGGAATCTGTTGGTCCTGAGAGACATCCTCATCACTTATGCTGCATTTCATCCAGGTAATAAGACCCAATCAGCCCAAACTAAGGTTTATTTTTCCTCTGATAACTTTCTGTCTCCTTGTTGTTACGGCAGAGGTTAGCTACGCCCAGGGAATGAATGACCTGTGCAGCAGGTTCCTGGAGGTCCTTGACTCTGAGGTGGACACCTTCTGGAGTTTTTCCTCCTACATGGAGAAGTTCTCCAGGGATTTCATGGCTGACGGCTTACACAGAAAAATAGGTGAGATGAACAAAAAGAAAAAGCGATTTTTTTGTTTGTAGCAAATGTCACAGCAGTAGTCACATAATGTCACATAATTAGTTTGTTTCGTGCAGTATTCCTTTCTTTTTGACATATCTTTTTTCTTGCTTTAGATGTTATTGATTAAGACTCATCCTTATGATGATATCTTTTTATGTTCTTTAGATTGTACTAATCTTATTTAAGATTCTAATTATGATCCACCAACTTTGCACTATTCTATTGGACTCAACACAACCTAATATAATTATTTAAGAAAGTAAATCTGTGTTAATTTTAAAAGCCTAATTAAAAAGATCTGCTTAAATGTAAATGATTGTTGTGGAAGATTTAGACTAATTAGAGTCACTGTTTTTTCCTCAAAGATTCTCACATTTTGACAAGTTAGTTCAGAAAAATAACCAGAACTCCAAAAATATTTGGAATTATTAAACAAAAAACCTTCAATAAATAAATAAATCCTTTGTAGGCCATCATTGTGATATTTTAAAGACATATACCTCACACATTTTGGAAAATATAAATTATAGAAAGGTTTATTTGAATTATAGGCTTTTCTATGGCCTGGCTCCTCCATCTGAGAACTCTAAGAGGAGACACCAGAGGAGAATCGCTAGTAAATATTTGGACTCTCTCTCCAAGTATCACATTGATAAATGTATATACCACTCACAGCTCTCATCAGCAGCACTTCTTACATGAATGCTGCCAAGACCGAGCCCGTTCTTCTGCACTCTGAAAATATCAGGATTCTGATTATCAGAAAATTCTGATTTCCACCTTTCTCAATTTTCACAAAACAAAAATTATTTTAAATAATGTATTCATAGTCTATACCAGGTTAGTTAATGCATGATCATACAATTTTGTTTTCATATTAGGCTCTGTATAAGGTTGTCCTTATTTTCACATAATGGAGCTACACATAATATAACAATGATTTTATGAAACCTTGTATGTGTCCAAGATCTTGTGATGATGTTTTGTTCCCAAATTCAACTGCAAAATAAATTTGAGACCTCTAGTGGTTAAACACAGTAAATGACAATTTCCTTGAGAGCATTTACTGTCTGCCTTCACCACCAAACAGAAAAGTTTCTGAGTGGCAGAATGTCGATCTGAAAGTTCAAATCAAGTCTCTCGATTTGAACATTTCCATTGGGCTGGAAATGTTTCTTTAATGTCTTCCAGAGCTAGAGGCTTCTTTGTTGAAGGAGCTGGACCCTCCGCTTTATGCTCATCTGGTCAAAGACAACATGGAAAGTTTTACATTTTGCCACAGGTAGCGCATTTGTAGCATATTTCACGTATTTTGTTTTAATGACTTTGTCGTTTCATTTTAACGTGAAACCGCATCTTTAAATCTTTGGTTTATATTCTTTGTGTTAAGGTGGCTGCTGCTGGGCTTTCAAAGAGAATTTGAACACAGTGATGCACTGCGTTTGTTTGAAATCCTGAGCTGTGACCATCTGGAGCTAATCTCACAGCAGGTTGACCGCGCTCGATATCAGGAGAGACTGGACCAAAAACACCACACAGGTGAAACGCTGGGTAAAAAGCAGAATAACTGTACTTTAAGTTCTCCCGTAAAACGCCTGACGTTGCTGTATCTTCGCCTTACGATGTTCTCCAGAGGACAGAACGGAGTCACCACGGCAAACCTTCAACACAGACTTCACCTTTGAGCTCTTCATCTGTGCAGCCATCCTGCTGGATAACAGAGAGTCTCTGCTGCGGTGCCAAGATGACGTGCAGCTAATCCAGTTTACCAGCAGGTTTGATCCTGCGGCTCCTGTGGGACACATTTGGGCATGTTTGTCTTTTCGGTGTAATAAAAAACACTTTCTTCTTTGCAGTCTTCAGGGAAAACTGGACCTGAACAGCACTTTGGAGAAAGCAGAGAGCCATTTCTACAACTACTGCAAACGGTGTGCTTGGGATTATATGAATGGGCACTGCAGAGAAAACAGTAGAAAACCCGAAGACTTCTTTTATCAACTCCGTAGTTTGTTTGTCCTAAAGTGACAGCTTTCTCAGTAGCTATAGAATCACAATTTTCTTCTGTCTGACATTTTTGAAAGAAGAAAATAACAGAAAAACACTTGTTCAATGCTGCTTAATTGCTTATAATTACTATTAATGTACAGTATTTATTGAAAGTTATTCTACAACTGTTGTAAGTTATCGTGTTTACAAATGTTAACAGCATTAAAAACTAAGTCTAAAGCTTAATGGTTTTATAACTTTTGTACGTGAATTATCACTTTATAAAATAGGGGTGTGCTGTTATGCAACAGCCCCGAATCAGTAATGTGTAGATGAGGTCTGTCCCAACAGCTGCTGTTTGAAAAAAACACACACAAAAAAAACGGTGGCTATATTTAAGGCCAGATGGCAAACATGTTGGAGAGGCCAGTGCAGCGAGAATAGACCATGTAGTAACAGGGAAGTGAAATACACACCCACTGCGCCTTACAGAGGGAGTCTTGCAAAAGGACTTTCACTCATGAAACTTTTCCTCATTTTGTCATGTTGCAACCTTGATGTGTTTTATTTCTTTTATGTTAGAGACCAACACAAAATGGTCCACAATTGTAAAGCCAAGTCAACAAATTATAAATGGCTACAAACAAAAATGTAAGCATCACATTTGTATTCAGTCCTTTTCACAAGTATGTAACTCCTCAAATAAAAAAGAAACAGCAGATTGAGTATGTGTAATAAATATACAACATCTGATCCTATAAAGCCTCAATTATTTGTTGATGAACATTAATGAACAAGCAACACTGTGAAGATGAAGGAACAAACCAGACAGAGCGGGGATGAAGTTGTGGAGACGTTTATTGGATAATCACATCCAATAATGTGTCAGTGCCCAAAGCCCTAACACATGAATCCTTCCTGCAAATATGCTGGTGGAGGAGTCATGCTGTGGGGAAAGTTTGCTTAAGCAGGGAGATAAAAATTGGACCCAATTAAAGGAAAAACAGTGTTAAAAACAGGGCAATTCTGGAGGAAAACATGTTTGAGACAGCAAACCACATGAGCCTGTGGTGGTTGTTCGTTTTTAGCAGGACAATGAGACTAAACCTACAGTAGATCTATATCTACAAATAAATGTTTTACATTTAACCATATTACTCAATGGCTCAGTAAAAGAGAAAACTTTAATGTTCAAATAATCAGACTGAGCTTAAGTTGTTTTGCTAAGTTGCCTAAATTCAAATGCATACCACATTTCAGATTTTAAAAACTTTTGAAAACATGTCCAATGCCCCCATTTAGAAATTATACTGTTACATTAGATTTGTCTTTCAATTAAACTCATAAAAATTTGTCATTTGAGTGTGCTGTGGTGGCATAGGGGTTAAGCATAACCCACATATGGAGGCATGCTGTCGCAGGTTCGATTCCTGGCCTTATCGACCTTTGCTGCATGTCTTCCCCCTTCTCTCATTACCTGCTTTCCTGTCAATTAACTATCAATAAAGGCCACTAGAGCTAAAAAACAAAAAGTGTGTTTAAAACTTTGTCATTTTAGCCAAATTTGGAATTGTTTAGGAAAAACAATGCAAAAATAATTACCTTATATACAGAAGCATAACCTCAGGAGGTATATGACTTTATGTAACTTTGGCTTGAAAATATCCCCTGTCATGGTTTCCACAAATTGTCACTGTGTGTTGCTTGGTGTGTTGCCAATTTTTGTTTCAAATTACTAACAAGAGTTGTAAAAACATTTGAAAAAATGTATTTTGCAACGCTGCGTATGATTCATTTAACCGCTTGCACGTGCAAGAAAGCACGTGAGTAACGTTAGTTTTCTTGGGAAGTGCTTCTTTTTAATATTTCCTGTCTTGTCGTCAAACATTTAAGTTGTTGCAACTTTCCAGAGTTCTACAAATGTACCTCTTTCCAGTTTTAATCTTGTTCAGTTAGAAAATTTGTACCAAGTTAATAATAGCCGGCTTTCATTCAAGGAAATCTTGCCAGTGAGCAGAAACATGGGTCTAGAACTTTCCTTGGTGGAGTCACCTGACACCTCCAGTGGGCTCTGCCTGCACCGAGCCTTATAAAAACAGGAGGGACTGGACACTTATCCGCTGCCCGCCAGGAGAAGAAGGGAATGCTGGAGAGGAGCTCAGACTGTAGTGTTTAAAATACGGTATCATTTTAATTCAGCAAACTATCACTTCCTGATCATCTAACTTCACAAGGTAACTGAATATACAGGAAGCTCTTCTGGCCTCCCTTTACAATCTATCTTGTTTGCTGCTTGGAAAGCCTGAATACAAAGTAAGAGGCACTGACATATTTCAGGTTTGCATGGTTTCTGTCATACGAGGGCATGGCACATGAAACCAAAATCAGTGCAGTAAAATGGCAAAGTTGTGCAAGCAAAATCTGACAAATTTTTATGGCTAAGTGATTTTATCTGTGGTGTGGGTGCACTTCTTTCTCTCCTGTGTTGCTCAATTATTTAAGTCAATTTTTTTTTTTTCCAAAAGGAAGGTTTCAGGCCTCAGACTAAGTCACTTGGAGCTGCTTTTCCACAGAAACATTATGACATTTTGCTGTTCTAAAAATGGTTCTCAGTTGGGTGAGCGCAGCTCCAAAGAGCTTCAGCCTCTCAGGGGCTTTGCTAGATTTCTCCTCTTATCAGTTATGTTGCTATGCAACAAAGTCACAATTTTGCTTTTTAATCTTTGTCAATCAATCAGATCAGCTGATCAGCTGCTCCTCTGTATACCTAACACAAAACAAAGAGGCCTTTGCTGTGGCAGGCTGAAATATGTGACTACATCACTGCCTGTTTTTTAATCACTAACTAATTTCTTGGCCTTTGACACCACTTGATATGTTGATTTGAGTTTCTACTTATTTTATAAGTCTTTTATTGCACGGCTGGTAATATTTTGAACATATTTTCTATTTTTGTATTCTATACCTGTGTCTTTATTTTGGCATTTAAGATTTGACTTTTTTAAAAATGTATTCTGTTCAGCAATTTAGTTCCTCTGGAAATTTAAAGTTCTTTCTTAATAAAGCTAGATTGGATTGACTGGATTGGATATGAGTCCTTTAGCAAGCCTTGCAAAATTGCTATGCAAAAACATCTAGTTTCTTGTGGATGCGCAGAGTTCTCAGTGATATTACAACAAATGATATTACAACAAAGAGCTTAATTGGCAGAAAGACATGTAAAGATGGTGGAGTGATAAACACTGTATGCATTGATTTGAGATGGAACTGCCAGTGTAAATGTGCTGAAATACTAAAAGTCTCTTTGTGTGTCTTTTGAAGATGTCTAAAGGACCAGCAGTAGGCATTGATCTGGGCACCACTTACTCATGTGTGGGTATCTTCCAGCATGGCAAAGTGGAGATCATTGCCAATGACCAAGGAAACAGAACCACCCCAAGCTATGTGGCCTTCACAGACACAGAGAGGCTTATTGGAGATGCTGCCAAGAACCAGGTGGCCATGAATCCAGCAAACACCGTATTTGGTAAAAACACTGAAAGACTGCAGTCAGAAACAATCAAATTAGGATTCCACTTCTCCATCTGTTTCTTTTCTCAATTTTGTTTTTTAACATCAGTTCATATTAAAATGCAAAATCTCTGTACACACATCGAAACTTTATTTTTGCTGTTGCTTAATTAACTACAGATGCTAAGCGTCTGATTGGTCGCAAGTTTGACGATGCCGTGGTGCAATCGGACATGAAACACTGGCCCTTCAAGGTTATAAATGATTCCTCAAAACCAAAGATGGAGGTCGAATACAAGGGGGAGATCAAGTCCTTCTACCCCGAGGAGATTTCCTCCATGGTTCTCACCAAAATGAAGGAGATTTCTGAAGCTTACCTTGGCAAGGTATGCTGCTTATGATGATGTTACTACTGAAAAATCAATGTCCAGCACCAAGACTTATAATGAGACATATATTTTGATTAAATGAAATTATTTCCATCATTTCAGCCCGTGAACAATGCAGTTATCACAGTTCCTGCTTACTTCAATGACTCCCAGCGTCAAGCCACCAAAGACGCTGGTACAATCTCTGGCCTCAATGTGCTTCGCATCATCAATGAACCCACAGCCGCAGCCATTGCATACGGCTTGGACAAAAAGGTGACCGTCAATCCGATGGCTAAAATGCGGACCTCTTGCTTGTATGTCACTTTTATAATTTCCTTCTATTTACTTTAGGTTGGTGGCGAGCGTAATGTTCTCATATTTGACCTTGGTGGCGGTACTTTTGACGTGTCAGTCTTGACAATTGAGGACGGCATCTTTGAGGTCAAGGCCACAGCAGGGGACACCCACTTGGGTGGGGAGGACTTTGACAACCGCATGGTCAACCACTTTATTGCCGAGTTCAAGCGCAAGTTCAAAAAGGACATCATCAACAACAAGCGGGCCGTGCGCCGTCTGCGTACAGCGTGCGAGCGAGCTAAGCGCACCCTCTCCAGCAGCACCCAGGCCAGCATTGAGATCGACTCACTCTACGAGGGAACAGACTTCTACACTTCCATCACCAGGGCTCGCTTCGAAGAACTCAACGCGGACCTGTTCCGAGGAACCCTCGAGCCCGTGGAGAAGGCCCTGAGGGACGCCAAGATGGACAAGAGCCAGATCCACGATATTGTTCTCGTGGGCGGCTCCACGCGTATTCCGAAGATCCAAAAGCTGCTGCAGGACTTCTTCAATGGGCGCGACTTGAACAAGAGCATCAACCCGGATGAGGCGGTTGCGTACGGGGCAGGTAGGCCTCCGCAGAATTTACTCCTGTATGCCTAGAAGAAGGTGCAGATAAAGACTTTCCTGTAATAATGACGTCATTATTCGGAAACCCCACAGCTGTACAGGCTGCCATCCTGGCTGGCGATAAGTCTGAGAATGTGCAGGACCTGCTCCTGCTGGACGTCACACCCCTGTCCCTGGGAATTGAAACGGCTGGAGGAGTGATGACGGTCCTTATCAAAAGGAACACCACTATTCCAACTAAACAAACCCAAACCTTCACCACCTACTCCGACAACCAACCTGGTGTCCTCATTCAGGTAGCACATTCTGCACAAAAAAGTTCACACCTCATGCTTTAGGGTGACTTTCGTGAGATTAGACGGTGAAACATTAACAGGAATAATCTGGGTTATTTAGCAAGTCATAAGATTAAAATAAGGGTTTACTTTTCAGTCAGATATTCACCGTCTCAGTCATTCATTTATAAATGTCAAACTAAATATTTGATTTGGTTTTAGCAAGCTAAATATTGTGTGTGCCAATTAAATATTTATCTCAAATTTAAATATTTAGCTCCAAACTAAACATTTATTTAACAAACTAAATGTTTAGTTCAGAATGTAAAACTATTTAGCGCCAACTTAAATATTTGGTAATGACAGAAATAACATGGTGGAAATATCAATTAGGAAAATAAAGCGGCAATTTTTTCTTTCATGGCGTGTTAATTATTATTATTTTTAATTTGTGACTGTGTAACTTTACAAACGATACCCCATATTATACAGTACTATGAAAAGTTATTTACCTCCCCTTACAACCTTCTGCTGTTTCAGCCTTTTTCTCTACTTCAGATCAGGCAAATATCAACCAAAGTTCATGTGGGTAAATAAAAAAACAGGTTTCAACCAGAAAAAAAACTATCCAGCCAGCCTTATGTCAAAGGTAACAGTTGAATTATGTAATAAATTATTAGCTATATATAAAAAACAAAGTTCAATTTAACCCAGGTCTGCCAGACCAGTGGAATTTGATGCTTCTAGACCTGCACAACTTGCCATTATTTAAGAAACAATAAAATCCAGAGTGAGACTGTCTGGCTAATTAGGTTCAGACCTTGAACTCCTGCATCCTTATCATAATGTATAGTTGTATACTTACATGTAGTAATCCAAACCACACCAGGGAATCCACCTCTGAATCAACTAAAATTGATGTTAGACTGTTCAAGCGAAAGCCCAGACTTTAAACCAATTGAAATTATGAGGCTTGATCTGTCTGCTTCAAAACTCCATTATGAATTCATTTGTGTTAATTTTGTTTGATATTAAAATTACTTTGATTGTAGAACTCAAGTGTGAAAAACGGCAAGAACAGGATAAATCTGTAAGGGGATAAAATCCTTTTTAATTGCACTGTTCCTTAGTGTTGAAAATGTTCATTGATCCAGTAAACTTAACATCGATACCCTGTTTTAGGTTTACGAAGGGGAAAGAGCCATGACCAAAGACAACAATATCTTAGGGAAATTTGAATTGACTGGTATCCCGCCTGCTCCCAGAGGAGTCCCTCAAATCGAGGTGACCTTTGACATTGATGCCAACGGCATTCTCAATGTCTCGGCAGTTGACAAAAGCACCGGAAAGGAGAACAAGATCACCATCACCAATGACAAAGGTTGGACCACATGTTACAGGGCAAAGATTGTTCACCAGAGAAGGTTGTAAAGTGACTGAAGCAAGTTTTACGTTTCATTCTTCCTCAGGTCGACTGAGCAAGGAAGACATTGAGCGCATGGTGCAGGAAGCAGAACAGTTCAGGTCTGAAGATGAGGCCCAGAGAGATAAGATCACTGCTAAAAACTCGCTCGAATCCCTGGCCTTCAACATGAAGAGCACAGTGGAGGACGAGAAGCTCCAGGACAAGATCAGTCCCGAGGACAAAAAGACTATCATAGACAAGTGTAATGAAGTAATCGCCTGGCTGGACAGGAACCAGGTGAGATATCCGCAAATTAAAAATGCTTTTATTAATATCCAAGAACAAGAGCTTCATGTTTGAAAAGTTGTGAAATCACACCAGAGAAATCATGTGTAGCAGAAAAAACTGTGATAGATAGACATTTTTCCACTTCCTTATTTAGTTTTTACACAGTTCCAGATCTTACATCACAATTATCTGCTTCTTTTTCTTTACTCAGACAGCTGAGAAGGAGGAGTATGAGCACCAGCAGAAAGAGCTGGAGAAGATTTGCAATCCCATAATATCTAAGTTGTACCAGGGGGGCATGCCAGGAGGAATGCCAGGAGGAATGCCAGGAGGAATGCCAGGAGGAATGCCGGGTGGCTTCCCTGGTGGAGCCGGAGCTGGTTCCTCCTCTGGCCCAACCATCGAGGAAGTCGACTAAATATAAGCACAACAGTTACTCATCTTAGCTTGACCACATGTAGTGGCTGTTCAAACCATGCATTTTGTGCCAAATGGGCACACCATAAAAATTCAACTTAATTTTGCTCTACAGCAGTACTGTTAGTGCAATGAGAGAGTTTGAGAGCTCCACAACCACTGATTGATTTTAAAAGAGGCTAGAAGACTTTTTTATTTAAGCAAGCCTATTCTGCCTCCACATGATTTTTATGATGTTGATTTTATCTCTGATTTTATTTGCACTGTGTAGCACTTTGAGATTTTTGTTAATGAAAAGTGCGGTACAAATTGGATTGATTATTATTATTATTATTATTATTATTATTATTATTATTATTATTATTAATAATGAGCTACTGCTAAAATGTGCTAAGGATAGAGCTAGCCAGGAGGGGCCTTGGTGTCTGAACTTTCTCACTTTCTGACTTAATTACAAATTTTTATAGAGATGTTTTATAGGCCAGCATAAATGAGTTCATACATACCTGTAAATATTAAAGTATCTATGCTTCTCAACAGTTTTGGCAAATGCGAATCAGAGCCCTGAATTAAAATCACATTCACAATCAAATTTGACCTCTACTGTTCAGACACGTGTTTTAATTTAAACCATTCCGTTTTCAGCTCTGTATGTTTCAGGTCATTGTCTTGCTGTAAGGTGACCTTCATCCCCAGTGTTAAATTATATAGGATTCCTTCCAACATTGCCTTGTATTTAAGACCACAATCCATCAACTTTGTTCAGTTTCCCACCCCTATGGAGAAAAGTCACTAGCATCACACATAGCATGTAAGGAAAAAGGTTAAATTCTTGGTCTGATGTGACCAGAGTACCTTCTACCACATAATGGACCTGTTGCAAATTGCACAGGGACAACTGAGCAATATTTTCACTTTTGAATAGTCAGACATTTCATACAGTCATTCAGATGGGTTGAACAGACAAAACATGTTTAAAGCTGGAGATATTTCTGCTGTTAAAGTTTAAAATCTTGCAATAAACATCTATGCATCTTTATCCCTGACCTGTCTGCTGTGTTCATTGATCTTCATGATGCTGTTTGTGTTGTCAAAGAAACCTCTGATAAATTCACACAGCTGCATTTATACTAAGATCAAATTACTCAGGTAGAGTCTGTTTACTAATTAGTTTCAATGGATTTTTGGGAGCATGAAAAGGTTAAATTGGCTCATTACACTAACAGTAATGCCACACTTTGCTTTTTTTTGTTCAGATTTTGATGTGCAAAAACCCTTTAAAAGATGAAGCATTTCCTCCTTCCTATTGACAACCGTGTGTCATTAAACACAAGAATGCAGTGAAAAGCACTCAGGTTTGAGGTTTGATCAGTCTTCGATGTGGCATGCCTCGTCACACCACATTGCATGACAAGAGTCTGTTAGGAAGAGCAGACAGACTCTTAGTGAAAGAAAACCACATTTCGATCAGTGCATTTTCAATCTGTATCAACTTATCTCACAGGAAATGAAAGAAAAGGTGTTTAAAGCAGAGCTTCTGAGTAGAAGTCAACATTTATCAACAGAATGTGTTGTTTGTTCTTGATGCATTCATGTGCTGTTCAGAAGCAAGAAGCAAGCTTCACTTACTGGATCATTTTTAATAGCAACAGAAAAGGAAAACCATGTTGCTGCTTCTTCCAAATCAAATAATCTATTTTTTTCTAATTCGAGTGTGAGTTTAGATTGTCGAAGGTGCTTATCGGCAGGTGGCGTTTTCTCACGCGGGGGCTGGTGAAACATGGATGGGGAGGGGTTTATACTAATGGCTACCCACAGAAGTCAGGGTCAGTCGTGTGGGATGCACCTATAAAAGCTTGTGTAGCACAAAGCTACCAGACAGGGTAGACTTGAATCAAAGTTGGGCCACAATTATGTTCTTACTTATTAGTTGTTTTGCTCTTGTGGCCTCCACACTGGGTGAGTGGCACTATAACTTTTTTTCATGCTTTCATCTCAAGGCAACCCATAAAAGAAATGCAGTGAAAACATAATTGACAATTCACATCTGAATTGGATTGTAGCTACATATGCACTGATTACACTGTCATATGACTGAGCATAACCATTGCAATGATGCTGGATTTAATCTTTGGGCCTCAGGATGTGGAGTGCCTACTATTAAGCCCCAGGTGAGCGGATACAACAAGATTGTTAATGGTGAGAATGCAGTGTCCGGTTCCTGGCCCTGGCAAGTTTCTCTTCAGGTACGTCGCTCAGTCTTCTGAAATTCCCCAGTTCTGTTGAATCATGCGAAAACAAAAACCTCAGGCAAAGAAAAATGTCTTGAAGAGACATTGTTCCAAACTTAGGATGGCACCGGGTTTCACTTCTGTGGAGGATCACTGATCAACGAGTACTGGGTTGTCACAGCTGCTCACTGCCGTGTGTCGTAAGTTGCTAGATGTGTCCCGTTGCAAACATTTTAAAACTGTTTTCCAAAAGTAAGTAATTGATAAGATGGCCTTTCATTCTGATAGGCCGTCAAACCACCGTGTGATCCTGGGTGAGCACGATCGGCAGTACAACAGCGAGCCCATTCAGGTCAAGACCATTTCTAGGGTAAGGAAAATCCCTTTCTAAACGTGAGCTTTTTATCTGCGTGACCATTTCAAAGATATTTAAACTTTTTGGAAATAATTTGACATTTTTTCTTCACCTTTATATACAGGCCATCACCCACCCTTACTTCAACTCAAACACCCTTGACTACGACATCACACTTCTGAGGCTCTCCTCCCCAGCATCATTCAACTCCCGCGTGTCTCCAGTGTGCTTGGTCTCCTCCAGCAGCAGTATCCCCTCCGGAACCAAATGTGTGACCACCGGATGGGGCAGGACAGGACAAACCTGTGAGTGAGCCTCTCTACATGTTTAAGCAGGATCTTTTTACAAGCATCAAAGCTGGAAAACCTTATAGAGAGAGAAGAAAAAGTACTCTAATGGATTTGGTGTGGTTGTATTTTTTTTTCTGTCTTCTCAGCAAGCCCTCGTTACCTGCAGCAGACCTCCCTGCCTCTGCTCAGCCCTGCTCAGTGCAGAAATTACTGGGGTACCAACAGAATCACCGACGTCATGATCTGTGCTGGTGCTTCTGGAGTGTCTTCCTGCCAGGTAACTTGCAGTTCAATGGCTAGACTTCATTGAGTAAAACACATAAGCTTAAATGACTGCTGAATAATATTTTTTGCAAAATACATTTCTAATGTGTGAAATGTGAAATTAAATGTGCTCTTTTAAAAAATTTCCATGAAATGCGAGTGTGTAGTTGTGTATATATCATCTGAGTAAGCAACTGTGCTATTGCTACACTTTTTCCTGTTTTTGAACTCAGCCAGCCCAGTGCTCACAGAAGGCAGAACACAGATACTGTAAGAATGCAAGTTCATTTATCTTAAGCTAATCTTGTAAACTATTTGCCTTGTTTCAGGGTGACTCTGGTGGCCCTCTGGTGTGTGAAAGCAGTGGTGTGTGGCATCTTGTGGGTATTGTGTCTTGGGGCACATCCAACTGCAACGTGTACGCCCCGGCAGTGTATGCCCGTGTGTCCTACCTGCGCAGCTGGATCGACCAGACCCTTGCTTACAACTAATCGGCAAAACACTAAAAAGCTGAAGTTGGATCGTACTGTGAATAAATAGAACCAGTGTCCTAAGGGTTGCTGTTTGATGCATTCTCAAGAAATCAAACAATAAAATCTTGAAGACTTGCTAGTGTCATGTTCTTAAATAAGATATGTGTGTGTTGTATGTGTATTTTCCTAACTCATGCTAGGTTGTGAGAAGTGACTGGTTATGGGTAAGGTTTAGGTCTATGGTGTGAATTGAGTTTAGACCAGGTTTAAGAGTTAAGCAGGAACTGGTGATAGCTAGATTTAGGATGAGTGTCAGAATTAAGCTATAGAAATGAGTGCAAATGAATGGAGGCCAATGCAGCGTTTTTGTGAAGATAGAAAAACATGTGTGTATGTGTGTGAGCGGGGGCGTGTTCATGTGTGTATAACTGTGTGCATATGTGCAATTTCAGAATTTATACTGACATGGTCAACAAGAGCTTCTGACGATGAAGGAAAACCACAATGTCTTTAATTTAAGCTTTAATGGTTTGAAAACATAAGATAAATATGAAAAGAAAAAACTGTTCAAGCATCCAGAGAAAAAAAAATCCACATAATGCTCTTAGCAGTGCATGTGTTTTTAGGAGCTTGTGACTATTTGTGCTGCTGTTAAAGTAATTAAGTCAGCAAAAGCACTTGAAAAATTTGAATGCGTCATCTAACTACATAAAGTTGCAATAGCGCCAACTACTTCTTAGGAACAAACACAGCGCGACCATTCCCATTGCACAACACACATATGGTCTTTCAGATAACATTAATATGGGAGTGACATCTAAAGGCCTGTCATAGTGACTTTTAATGTCTCCATAAGTGTTAATCAGTTGTCCATAGTAAGGTTTAAAATGACTGATGGGTAAAATAAGGTGTGGTTTTATACATATTTATCAAATATGCATTCATTCTTGACTGTTTCTTCTTGCCATGATCAACATTAGTAATATTAATTTATTAAATTAGATTAATTAAGAAAAAAATAAATTAACGTACTGTCTTAGCATCCTGTATTAGTTCCAGCCCATTCCATCAATAAATTGTCCAGATTTCTTTTTTTTAACAGGTTTGTTCATTTATTATTAAAATACACATTCAAGTATACATGTAATATTAAAAGAAAAAGTAATCATGAATATTGCAGGGCATCTTTACATATCTACGAATAACACCACCGATTCATTAGCACACTTTTACTTCTAGATTAATTCATCTCCTGTGGCACCAACCATCATGAGGTGATGCTGTTATAAACATTTACATACATTTATTACAAAATGTCAGAGCCATGAAAAGTAGATATAAACCAAGCCAGTTTGTTCTCAAATGAAATTAACTTCACTTTAAAATGTTGAACATCAATTACTGTATAACTAATGATTTACAAGTTATTTCCAACTTTAATTGGCAGCACTTTATTTCTCTCTGCTATATCTGCATGCAATATTTTTGCTAATTATAAGAACATTTACATCATGGTGATGGTGGTAGGAGCAGGTCAAACCCCCGCTGCGTTGTCTTGTCCTTGGGCAAGAAAGTTCAGACTGCTCCTGGGCAGCTGTGGCTCCCATCAGTGCAAGAATGTGTCTGAATGGTTGAATGGCTGAATGTAGTACAAAGTACCACACAGGTGCAGGCCATTTGTCATCTAAGAAACTTATTTGATGTTCCTATTTTTCTATAATTTGTTGAAGTCTTCCTCGACACTCACTTGTATTTCGGTGGAAACTAGATTGGTCTTTGTGAAGGTTGGAGAAGTCACATCCTGTTTTTCTTCCACAGTGCATCTTTGGAGAGTCGATGAAAAGTGTGATGAGAGTGAGCGAGAGGATCCGAATAACACATGGTCCTCCGCGAGAGTGCTCTCTATCACAGAACAAATGGACTGCTTGAGCTTCTTCTGGAACTCGTCACACATGAAAACATAGAGGATGGGGTTCAAGCAGCTGTTCATGAAGGCAAGACTTACAGTTAGAGGACCTGCAACACGAACAAAGTTCTGTACATCTGAGGAAGCAAGGAATTTTAATTGAATGAAACCCAAAACATGAAAAGGCAACCAGCAGATAAAGAATGCAAAAATGATGGAGAAAATGATCCGGTTACATCTTTGTTTCCTCATTCTCTTCATACGCCTGGCGCGAATCCATATGGCCACATGGGAGAAAAATATTGCCAGGAACGGGATGAGAAAACCCATAACAAAACGGAATATATACATTGTCCAGTTTTGGTTTTCTGTCATAGTTGAACGGTACCAGCAGTATGTCTGATTCTTGCCAACTTCCACAGTACGAAAGTATGCATAAGGTGTGCTACAGGTGGCTGCTGCCAACCAGATTGCAGCACTTATGACTTGAGCTTTGCGGACGGTGCGCTTGTTTTGTGCCCACACCACCACCCAGATGGACACGCAACGATCCAGACTGATGGCTGTCAGAAAAAAGACGCTGGCAAACATGTTGACCAAGCTCACAAAGTTGTTGAGTTTGCACATGAATTCTCCAAAGGGCCAGTGCTGCTGCTGAGAGAGAGACACTGCTGAAAACAGCAGGAACGCTGTAAAGAGGAAGTCGGCCAGAGCCAAGTTGAGAAACCAAACAGAGTTGACCGTTTTCTTCATCTTGAAGCCGGTCACATAGATGACCAGACCATTACCAACAGTCCCAACCAGAGTAATCAGGCAATACATAAAGAGGGAGAAATATCCTAATATGTTCCACTCCCATGTCCAATCCAGATGTGTGTGGGCTCTGGAACTAATATCTGATGAAAGAAAAATGTAATCAATTGAAGACGGATTCTCCAGTCTACATGGAGAGAACAAGCATTTTTCTCATACGTACACAATCCATTTAACACTTCTTTCTGTTACAATTTTGAATGGCATATCATTTGTGATTCCAAATGATTTTGAGGAGGTAGCAGCTTGTTCAGGTTGTACCCTGCTTTTCAAAATGCATTGTCTATTTTACTATTTAATGCATTTAAAACAAATGATCTCACTGCTACCTTAAAACAAAGATTTTTTTGACAAGTAAATTTAAATGGTATTTAAGATGTTACTACACATGTATTTCTGAAAATCCTGTTTTTAAAAAATCCAACAGTTTAGTGATTTTGAAGTAAGTAGTTTAAAAGATATGTTACCAGTCCTTACTGTCCTTGAAGTGTCCAAAGTCTTTATTGTGGCTGATCTCTATAAAGTCTTCCTCATATTTATGTCTCTTTTTACTCCTCCCTCTCAAATAGAAATTTGACAGGGAAGTCACTTAGAGGGAGTGGATATGGATAACATTAAACAGAAAATGTTGCTAAATTTGTAAAACAACTTATAAGACAAGACATTCTGGCGATGTCTTATATACAGGCGTTGGGCTTGTATAAACCCCTGGACCATTATGCCGGTTAAATTGCCAGAGACTTCTGTCAATTTATTTTACTTTTCCTTACACAAACCAATCCTATAGTCTTTGGCTGCTTTAGTGTTTCAGGTGACTTGACACAACTAATGAAAAAATAAATCCCAAAGGAGAATTGGTTTGCGATCACAAGCATAAGCAATCTTCAGCAACTTTGTTCAACAATAGTGGAGCAAAATCTATCCACGCCAAAGCATTTTGAAGTTCTCCAATGTTTCACAACCCCAGTCACATGACCTTAAACCAGTTAGTGCTCAGTACATTGAACTGAACATTGCTGGAGTCTACATGCAGCTCACCTCAGCATCTGCTCTGTTCTGATTTGATTGGGGACATTTTCAGTCAAACTCTTGGGTTTGGCACAGCATGCAACAGCCTTATGTTTGCACAATTTGTCATTGTCTTTTTTTCAACAGCAGTAAAAACATTTCAACACTTACTGCCTTGCTGCAAAAAGTATGTCCAAGAACATTATTGCTTGGTGACTTTACAGGCTTGAATCCAAAGACAGATGTCTTGGGCCTGGTCCACACAAAGTTGGATCTTTATATGAAGATGACAAATGAGATATTTGTTTCTATAAAATCATTTCTTCCACACTTGATTGGTTTAATAAAAGTGTTCTATGGAGACTATGGAGAAAAGAAGACTTTCCTATATCATCCTGCAGCAATTAAGTCTTTATCTTTTCATTATTTAAAGCACTTTGAACTGTGCTGTTGCTGCCTTGCTGAGGAGGGAGATAATTCAGATCCCTGGTTTAATTAAATAATCTGCTGCTTGGTTGTCCATCAACTAATCACCAATTGGTTCACCTAAAAAGCCGATGATGTTGCTGAGCTCTTGGTTGACACAGAGTGCATGCCTCATTCAGATCACTTGCGTGTAACTCAGCAGCATCTTTTTGCAACATCTTTTGGCATATAAGGTTTGTAATAAACTTTATTGGCTATTCTGTTGTGCAGCCCTTCCTGCTTCTCCACCTGGATCAGAGCTGGTATGTGGTAAAACGTCTTGCGTTTGCTCCTTCCATGTTTGTATTAAGCTGCTGTTTTCCTGCAGGTAAACACAGAAATTAGTAAGCTAAGCTTTATGCTTCCCCTCACTTTGAGAGGCATCACCTGATTGCTTTACGATGCCAGCATCGCCTCTGGCAGAGAAACTAGCTCTTTCAACACGTGATTCACCATAACTTTGAACCTGCTTTTTCTGAGCAGTAGCAGAAAAACTACTGCTGGGCCGCTACCACTTCAGCTGGCTGAGGGAACACTGTTGTTTTGCCTCTGTTCTTTTGGCTTCTCTTTTCCCTTTGCATTGTTTAACTGTTTGGGCTCATCCTGTGTTTTATATTTAGGCATCATCGTGTTATAACAGGACTGCAAGATTGAGTGGATGACATTCAGCTGGTGGCATTGGGCCTAACACAGCTCCGTAACAAGTGTGTGTGTGTTTTGTGTGTGTGTGTGTGTGTGTGTGTGTGTGTGTGTGTGTGTGTGTGTGTGTGTGTTGTGTGTGTGTGTGTGTGTGCATGTGTTTTCTAACAGACAACTTGTTTAATGGTATCTTTTCCTCGGCTTGTGGGGTCTCTGGTGAGTATGGCCATCCCTGGGTGGTGGCATCCCCCTAAGTAACATATGCAGTTTTTTATTTGGATTTAGTTTTCTTTTTTTCTGAACGTTGGTTTGCTCAACTGGGATGTCCACTTTGTTTAGCACAGAAAGCCAAGCGTACACTTCCCTCACCCCCATCATCCAGCCATTACATCAGCATTGGTCATCCCAAGGACCGCAGGTTGGTTGTTTGAATATGAAACTTTTTGTTCAGATGGAACCACAACTCTTGTTATAAATGAAAGAAACCTGAGAATCTTTCTTAATGGTTGGGTTTCTCCCCCACCCGTTTTGTTTTATGGTTACACTTATACATATATAAACTAAAACTATGTCATTGGGTGAGATTTCCAAGGTGGTGTTGTTTTCAGGTTCAGTGTCTAGGACACATCCTGCCAAATTGCTGAATCACTAGCCTTTTTCTGTGCATTTAAATCAGGTGTTCACATAGTTTCCGTTATTTGGCTTATTGCCTCTAAACAGTTCTAAGTTATAAGCAGTCTTCTCTACAAACACACACTTGTCTTATTTGGCAACTGTTTTGCCAGTAGCTTTGAATGTCTTTAAGCTCTGTTGAGAATTCATACCTTCCTTTTTTTAATCACTCTCAGCATAAGGCTCTGTTTTAAAGGTGTTGCAACCCTAAACTGGGGTCTCAAGATCTAATGTGCAATCAGACACTAAAACTGCAATTCCAATTATGCTTTTTTCTAGACCCTTTATCTTTGCAGGGTCTGTCAAAGCCAAACACTGAAATGTTGAAATAGAGAGAAAATACAAGCTGTTTTGACTTTTGGAGGAAGCCAGAGTTTGCAACTTAACACAGGAAGGTGACTCAATCACTATACTGAAAGGCCTTTGTGGCACAGATATAATCTGGACTCTTTAGATGCAGGTCTGCAGTTTTAGCCACCACTTGATTACTCACCTATAAAAAATTGCAGAAGTCTGTTGGTTTTACACAGCTTTTTTGGTTTAATGTATTTAGCTTCTTGCGGGTCTTGCTTTTTGAAAACATATATTAATGCACATGCACAAACAATGCATTTAAAGAAATATCTTACTTTGCAAAGTGATGTTCTTGGTCATCTTTTGTTATCAGATGGTCAGAACAACCCATTGCTTTCAAACACTGAATCCACTGAATCTCTGTCCAACTTTACTTTTATTGTAGCAATTTAAACATTCAGTCGCACGTTTATCTAAATCCCAAATAAAATTTGCTCGGTTGTTCTCAGGCATTTCTTAATTCGCAATTATATATATATAATAAATAAAACAAAAATTCCCTTCTGACCCTCCGTGGGTGGTCTCTTTCATCCTCTACCAGAGGCCTGGGAGCTTGAGGGTTCTGCGCAGTATCTTGGCTGTGCCTAGTACTGCACATTTCTGGACTGAGATATCTGATGTTGTTCCTGGGATCTGTTTTAGCCACTGCTCCAGTTTGGGGGTTTCTGCCCCGAGGGCCCCGATGACCACAGGCACCACTGTGGTCTTCACCTTCCAGGTCTTTTCCAGTTCCTCCCTGAGGCCCTGGTATTTCTCCAGTTTCTCATGCTCCTTTTTCCTGATGTTATAATCACTTGGTATTGCTACATCCACCACAACGGACTTTCCTCTGTTCTTTATCCACCACCACAATGTCCGGTTTGTTCGCCATTACCATCTTTTCTGTCTGGATCTGAAGTCCCACAGGATCTTAGCTCGGTCATTCTCCACCACCTTTGGGGTGTTTCCCACTTCGATTTCAGGGCTTCCAGTCCATATTCTGCACAGATGTTCCTGTACACTATGCCCGCCACCTGGTTATGTCGTTCCATGTACGCTTTCCCTGCCAGCATCTTGCACCCTGCTGTTATGTGCTGGACTGTCTCAGGGGCCTCCTTGCACAACCTACACCTTGGGTCTTGTCTGGTGTGGTAGATCTGAGCCTTATTGCTCTGGTGTTTAGGGCCTGTTCCTGTGCAGCCAGGATGAGAGCCTCTGTGCTGTCCTTGAGTCCAGCTTTGTCCAGCCATTGGTAGGATTTCCTGATATCAGCCACTTCAGTTATTTGTCGGGTTACATCCCATGTAGGGGCTTGTTCTCCCATGATGGAACCTCTAGCCCCTCATCCTGTGTTCCCCATTGCCTGAGACATTCGCTGAGCATATCGTCCGTTGAGGCTTTGTCCTTGATGTATTTATGGATCTTGGATGTTTCATCCTGGACAATGGCTCTCACACTCATTAGTGCCTCCTTCCTTACGGCTCATGTACAGTCTCAGGGTGCTGGATTTGGGGTGGAACCCTCCGTGCATGGTTAGTAGCTTCCGAGTCTTAACATCCGTGGCCTTTATCTCTTCTATTGGCCAGCTAATTATTCCGGCAGGGTATCTGATTACTGGTAAGGCATAGCTGTTTATTGCACAGATCTTGTTCTTGCCATTGAGCTGGCTTCTCAGGACTTGCCTTATTCGTTGGAGGTATTTGGCTGTGGCTCCTTTCCTTGTGACTTCATCGAGGTTGCCATTTGCTTGTGGTATTCCCAGGTACTTGTAACTGTGCTCTATGTCTGCTATTGTTCCTTCTGGGAGTGAGACCCCTTCTGTGCGGACGACCTTCCCTCTCTTTGTAACCATCTGACCACACTTCTCTAGTCCGAATGACATCCCAATGTCAGTGCTGTATATCCTGGTGGTGTGGATCAGTGAGTCATGTCTCGCTCGCTCTTAGCATACAGCTTGATGTCATCCATGTAGAGGAGGTGACTGATTGTGGCCCCATTCTTGAGTCTGTATCCGTAGCCAGTGTTGTTGATGATTTGGCTGAGGGGGTTCAGGCCTATGCAGAACAGCAGTGGGGACAGAGCATCTCCTTGGTATATGCCACATTTGATGGACACTTGTGCAAGTAGTTTGCAGTTGGCTTCAAGGGTGGTTTTCCACAGCCCCATTGAGGCTGTGGAAACATATACATATAAGTGTGTGTGTGTGTGTGTGTGTGTGTGTGTGTGTGTGTGTGTGTGTGTGTGTGTGTGTGTGTGTGTGTGTGTGTGTGTGTGTGTGTGGTGTGTGTGTGGTGTGTCAACATTGTGCAATTTTGAGGACTTGGTATGTTTTGTGAAATAGCATTTCCTGTGAAACCACCTTTACGATCAGTATCTTTTTCCTGTTTATTTATCAATGTTTCTTTCTCCTTTTATTTTTGCATAAGGTCTGAAACAGGTTGTTTTTATTGCACAGAAATTTAAGAACAATGCTTCTTCAGATCGATGAACAATATTTACACATTTAGGAAAGTTATCCTGAAAATATTGTTATTTGGACACTTGACATGTGCAATGACAATATAGTCGAATCCTATTCTTTTCTGTCTCTTAAGTAGAAATACTGCTGTTGTGGGATTCAATGACTATGCATGAAGTTTAGAACGGAATGGAGGAGGTGCTCCAAAAATTCAGGATTTGTGACATTTATTGCTATATGCAATGAAAAATAGTGATGTATAATTCCAATGTCACCAAAATCATAAATTTAAAGATGTGGTATTGTGGGTCTCTGCTTGTCAAGAAGCTCATTGCAATAGTTCAGAGGTATATGAAACTTCACCCCTTGCCGCAGTTGATATACATTATCAGGTGATTTTCAAACAAATGGTTTGATATTTGTCCACATAATTACTCAGACACAAAGGCTGACATCATAAGTCCTTCACTATGTTCCTGCCTGTTTTTGTGTTTGTTGTCATGTAGCTGTGTGATTTATACAAGTAGATGACATTGCATCAATACATAATACATTACTTACATAAAATACAATAGAATTTATCATTGATACTGTGCATCAAAAGCAGCAAAATACATCCCACCTGAGCAGTGATACAAAACATCTCTTTCAAAACAAATCACTCTTACAAATTAGTGATAAGTCCTTAAAGGGCTTTCTTTCACTGTGAAGAAAATCAAATATCCTTTTTTTGTATTGCAATGCACTACTGTCATTTTGCTCACTCCTTTTCCTGTGCAGCAAAGTCTCATTGGCAGCTAGATGAGTTGTGAGGGAGGAGAAATATTACAGGGTGAAGAGATAAAGCTCCGAACAGTTAGAGCTCAACTCAGACTGAACTCAGACTGAGACTCCTGCAAAATGGATATTGGTAAGAGTTTTTAAAACTACAATTAATTTAGATATAGTGTTGTTTTTATGTTGTGCTAGCAGGAATGAGTAAGACAATGTATCCTCTAACTAACCTTTAAAATAAAGTTTAGATGTGCATTATCCATGCTTAAACAGGTAGTCTTGATATTTCCTAGGCTGTCAATTCAAATAAACTAGTTGTAATTCAGATGTCTTTGTCTTTCATCTTACATTGTTATGTTATATCAAAATTTCTTGTTCTTTCAGTGTATTCTAAAAAATCTGTTTTCAAACATTTTCAATTTTCTGTCATCAGAAACGGTTGTGAAGCATGTCCAAACATTCTCGCTGGTCGTCTACTGCCTGATTATAGTGGTGGGGACTGTTGGTAATGGTCTGGTCATCTACGTGACCGGCTTCAAGATGAAGAAAACCGTCAACACTGTGTGGTTTCTCAACTTGGCTCTGGCCGACTTCCTCTTTACAGCGTTCCTGGTGTTTTCAGCAGTGTCTCTCTCTCAGCAGCACCACTGGCCTTTTGGACAGCTCATATGCAAACTCAACAACTTTGTGAGCTTGGTCAACATGTTTGCCAGCGTCTTTTTTCTGGCAGCCATCAGTCTGGATCGTTGCGTGTCCATCTGGGTGGTGGTGTGGGCACAAAACAAGCGCACCGTCCGCAAAGCTCAAGTCATCAGCGCAGCAATCTGGTTGGCTGCAGGGATTTGCAGCTCACCTTACGCCTTTTTTCGCATTACGTCAAAAGATGATAACGAGACTCGCTGCACTTACCATCCAGAAACAAAATTACGGATTCTGAATATTTTCCGTTTCCTTATGGGTTTTCTCATTCCATTCCTGGTAATACTTTTCACCTCTGTTGCTATAATCATCCGTTCCAATCATCTGCAGCGGGCAAGAAAACGAAGATTTCATCGCATCCTTTTCTCTATTATTTTTGCATTCTTCATCTGCTGGTTGCCTTTTCATGTTTTGAATTTTATAGAAGTAAAAAGAAATGATTTAAGCAGAATTTTAGGTCCTCTAACTGTAAGTCTGGGCTTCATGAACAGCTGCCTGAATCCCATCCTCTATGTTTTCATGTGTGACGAGTTCCAGAAGAAGCTCAAAAAGTCCCTGTGTTTTGTCCTAGAAAGCGCTCTGGCAGAGGAGGGGTTTTCTTTTGCGTCATCTCGCTCACTGTCATCTCACTTCTCGCGGATTTCTCGAAAGTCGGATTCTGCAGCCCCAGAAGATAAACGTGTGGATACGTTGATTTTCACAGAGAGTAGGGTGGCCTAGAGTAAAGGAAAAGCAATGAAGCAAAATCAAATGTTCGAACTCTCTTTGAAATGGCAAGAAAAATAAAACATGTCCAAGATATTGCTTGACATTCATTTCTGGACTGATAGAGACAATGCCGTCCGTGCACCTGTGGAGTGAAATAAGAAGAGTATTTGCTGATATGGGTACTTTTTTATTTTTCTTTAAATAATTTGTCTTTATTGTTTTAAACAATTCCAATCACCACTCCTTATTGTATACTCTTATACCGTGTGATGTATGGCAGAATATTTTCATCTGTGTGACTATGAAAATGTAAGGTTGTTGAGATTTTGCAAATAACTAATGGAAATATAATGTTTTGTTTTTTTTCCTGTATCTCTGTACTTAATAAACTGTGAAACTGCAGATTTTTGTGTATCTATCTTAGTACTGTATGTATGCATGTATGACACAGACAGCTAATAACAGGTTAGTTGCAAGGCTCAGTTGAAAACAAGGAACATAAAACACCCTTTTCAGTTTATAGGTGGGCAGACAGAACATATGCCGTGTATAAATGAGTAGTGATCTCGTCTACCAAGTTAAAACATTATTTAGTTTTAATCTCAGTTTATGACATTATTTTATGAAACACAGGTGAGGTCCAAAATGAAACGGTTTCTAACAAACTAAACGTCACGTGTTGTAGTTTGTTGATCATGTTCAGGATCATGATCAACAACCTACAACACGTGATGATCACGAGTTTGTTGTTCATCATTTACTTGCATTCTAAATTTAGAGACACTAAACCAAACTTGTCTTTGGTATCTTATTGGCAGCTTCCTATTTTGTTTGGGATAGTTTGGCCCTTTCCAGTCTCTTTACTTCCTGGTTTATTACTGTTTCTATGTTTCCCAGACTTCTCTTGGTTTTGAGTCTTTCTTCTAATCATGTTGTTTGTGTACTGCTTATTAATTTCTGGTTTGTGTTCAGTTCCTGTTCTACCATTCATTTCCTGTGTCTCTTCTCTCTGATTATGCTTTTAAATGCTTCTTCTCAGCTCATTACTTTCAGTTGCTTCTTGTTCTATTCATCAGTTCTCATTAGTATGTTATCCTATTGGGTTGTTTGGTCATGACTTGTTCATCTGTTCAGTCATACCCTGAGTAATTCTTCCCTCCATGTTCCTGATTTGTTTTTGGATTTATTTAGTTTCACGATATTCAGCTCTGCAGTTTTTGGATCTCCAACTTTGTTTTTTACTTCATCTCTACCTCCCTTGTGCCTGAATTTGAGTCTTGCACAATCACCTGCCATTTTGTGTCACAAATATCTCAAAAATCTTATTTGATAACTGCATAGTTATTTTTCTCTTGTTATTGTAAGTTTGCACTAACTGTAAAGTTGTATTCTTAAGTTTTCACCTTTGAGTGAATATGAATGGAAAATGATGTTTCTATTCTATTCTGACATACACATTATACCCTATTCGCCTGGATTTTGTTGATGTTGTGGATCAGTCCCATTTGTTTTCAAGATGACCACTGACTATTTATAGGTCTGTTTTACTTACATAGGGATGTCTGGCCAAAGTGGCAGACGGATGTTTTCCAGCATAGAGCAGGTGGTTTCAAAAAAATACTGATAAAAATTAATAACGCAAAAGTTAACTTGGTGCAAATGGACATTACTAAACTTAAAGCAATTGAAATGAATGCTACAATTACAAAAATGAGGCAGTAATACAAGTAAGTAAGGTAAATAGTGTGCTCACCCACTTTATCAACGTGCAAATATCTTACAGTATTTCCTAGTTTTCTACAGTAGGAGGCAACAACATGAAGACATTGCCGCTAAACAAAGCCTCAAATCACATTAGCTAATGTTTGCCACCAAAACTGCTGACTTTGTTTGCCACAAAACTGGGGATCAGTTCCTTAGTTATGTTCTGAGCACTACAGATAAACATTTTATTCTTTTATAAATGTTTAACTTGACTGCTGTTAACAGAACTAAATCACTGGTGTTAATGCAGGAACATGGGTTTTATATTTTATTATTTTTTATGCATACTGCCACTGTTGTCATTAAAAAATAAAACACTTAGTATTGCTACACTGAAACTATGAATGCCCCCGATGTTAACAATGAAATCAGTAGCTATAACTTATTTATTACTTTAGCTTCTCATTTAGTCATTGTTTTTTTTAGTACAAGCTTTCTTAGCATTTTCATCTGTCATGACATGAATAGCTTCTGGAAATATGTCAGGACATTTAGCGAGTAAATGTAAACCTTAATGAATTAGTTCCTATTTATATGGAAAGAGGAAATAAATGTGTTAACACCATTATTTCCCATTGCAAGTATTGAAGCAGACTCATGGGAACTCTTAATTTACAACATGGTAAATAATTAATCTCAAAATGAAACATTTGTGAAGTTTCTGACACATAAATGCGTTGTGTCTGGTGAATGGCTTCTGCTATGAATTTAACTAATTAAAGCGACCGTGAATTATTGGCAATTTGTTTGCCATTGATTCATTGACATGAAAAGCACAAAAATGTAAAACAGAAGTCCTAACACTAAGTCTAGCATCTGTTGCTGGTTTTAAGAAGGGGATGTTCTGTGGCTAAAAATGTGTTGCTTTTGAAAAGCTACAAGCTACAGCTTTTCATGTGGTTCGGTGAGCTACAGCTTGTTTTAAGTGCTCAGAAAGCTAAAGTGATGTATTATAAAAGTATATTAAAATCACAAATGACTCAGCCTGTTATTACTGTTCAAGGTTATTATAAGATTGAGTTTGTCTCAGGTTTTATGATTGATTTTCCCTGGGCTTTGTTCACATTAACTAGAAGGTAAAAAAAACTTGAAGCTGAAGTTTGGTTTTTATTTAAGAATTAGATCTTGTTTATCATTTGAGGCTAAGAAACATCTTGTTGCTGCCATTTTTATTTCCCATTTTAGACTATGGTAACTATATCTATGCTATATATATGCTATATAGCATATATAGCATATATATATGTAGCTATATAGTTATATAGCTATAACTATATATATGCCTGCATGTTCACACTGGTTTTATAAGTTGGATTGTTTCTTGCTGGTGTAGTGTAGGAGTCCTGCCTTCCCACTGTCTTCTCTGAACATGTGCTTGCAGGACTGTCTTATTCACCCATAGATTCTACCACCGGTATTTATTTACAAACTTATCTTGGGTTTACTCTTCCCCATATCTCCTGTTCCTTATTGTTAGAAAATTTTCAGGCGGTGGTTTTCTGCACTCGGATTACTTCATTTTATTAACCATTCCTAAGGTTCGCACTGATCATGACAAGAAATCCTTCCAGTTTGCTGCTCCCTCACATGGGAATCAACTGCACATAGACATAAAGTTGAAGGAAATGATCCCTTTTGATGTATTTAAAGCCACTCTTAATCAGTTTGTAAATGTGTTCTTTTTAAGTGCTTTGAGTAATATCAAGATGCATTTTAGTCCTATTTTTACTTTAATAGTTTATTTACTTTTGTTTTTAGTCCTTTATAATCCATACTTACTTTGTAATTGTCCATGTGTTGCTGCCAGTCTTTGTCAGGTCTCTCTTGAAAGAGATATTTTTAATCTCAATGAGATATACCTAGTTAAATAAACAGTACATACATTACAAACAAGATGTTATCAATGCTTCCTTTTTCATTAAAGGTTCTTGTGGTTTTTCTGAAGAAAAACACATAGAGCTTGAGGTCTAATTGTGAGTAATAATAGTAGAACATCAACCAAAAGGGGGAATGTTTGGCAGAGTAAAATACCTGGTAGAATATTAACCTGAACCAGAGCGTAGAGGAATCTTCACTTCAGTCATGGTTATTTTATGTGGTTAGAAAGAGGCATAAAACAATTTAAGAACTATTTTAAAACACATTTTGCATTCAATGGATCACATTGAATCTAATTACTGTACTCCTGTTTTTTTAAGTAGACTGAAAGACATGGTACCTACTGAAAATAAAAAACAAAATCCACTGTCTCACTGGTACTGCTTTATGTAAAAGTGTCACAGGGCCAAATATAGCTTCATGTTTGATCACAGGTTTGGGAAGAGAAAATCTGTTCGAAACTGTCTGACACTCGAATGTTTGTTTTTCATATTTCTGTAATTGGTCATTTTGGAACTGACACTTGACATTAAGGGCTGTAGGTGGTATGAATGCTAAGAAGGGAATAAAAGATGTTTTAGGATCAACTCGTGGCGTTTTGGTAAGAAGGAAAGTATATGACATACATTGTTTGATAAATTACAGCTAATTGTCTTACAGAAAACAACATATAAATGCTATATTATGAAAACAAACAGCCCAACATTAACTTTTACTAACTTTTTAAATTTATGTTCATAATCTACTGCATAGCTGAGTTCTTCTTTTGACTGTTTCGACTTTGTTATAAGAACACTATCAGCTGATTGTGGAGCATGTTCTAATGGGGAAATACCTCTGGACTCAGAGCACAGGTGAGAAGGTAACCAGGTGAACTTCAAGTGGATATTGGGACTATTATCTGGGATTGTTTTGTGTTCCAGTCCCTCCCCGGTGCAATAAATGAGCACTACATTATAATGGGATTCATTTATCTGTTGGAAAACAACAAAGTGTTAGTGTTACTTCACAACTAGGTTGGATAGATGGATAGAATCATAAGTTTGGCGAAATATACAAATAAATTACTTGCATATGGTATAATCTACAAATCTCTGCCTCTTTTGGCCTTTACATTTTCATACAATTAATATGATTTCATTTCATGGCGAAAAGTCTTAGGTGGTACTTTTGTTTTGTTGAATTCTTCAGTATGTCCACGCTGTCTTACTGGCAGATGCGGCAGCGGTAAGGGAGGAGTGTAGAGAGAGAAGAAATGTAGTTAAGATGAGATATTAATCAACTTAGAATGAAGACCTTGCAGCTGCCAGCAGCATGGGGACTGGTGAGTTGCTCAAACAAACGGCACCAATACTTTTAAAGCTCATTCTTAATTTACACAGAAACGTTTATGATTGTTTAACGTAAAAACACAGATTATAGATTTTGCAAATTGATTGATATGTTTGTGTTGTAGGATGTAAATGTCATTTCTAAAGACTGTTAAAAAATAAATAGGTTAATTTTATACACACTTATGCTGAGTTCTTCTAGAGTTAGGTTAATTTTTCTATTTTAATATAATATCTTTTTGTTGAGTGAGCTAAAGTTTTTAGGTCAACTCAGCTAAGTGTGGCTTTGTACAGTTGGCTTTCACTGTAATTTCACAGATGTAAAAGAAGAGATAAATATAAAGGTTTAACCAACCAACAAATTCACTGCTAGCTAAAAATCTAAAATATGATTGAAATTTTACCTGTATGCAGCAAATAAAACACTTTAATTCTGAGAACTTTGCTGTGTATATGTCTGCTGATTCAACAACTTTTTGCTTTTGTCTGAGAATGCAGCTGCAATGAGATAAGATTTTGTGAATGCGTCATTGGCATTGTTGCACAGCGCCTGCAAATGTTCTCTCTGCATTCTGCAGACTCTCTAACAAGTGTTTCCATTTCTTTTCATGAGATAACACAACAAGAAACGGCTCATCTGGACTGGAATCGACTCGCAAACACATTCACACATTCTCTCTGGTCATATATTGTGTGATTATAGTGGTTGGGACAGTTGGTAATGGTCTGGTCATCTATGTGACTGGTTTCAAGATGAAGAAAACAGTCAACTCTGTGTGGTTTCTCAACTTGGCTCTGGCTGACTTCCTCTTCACAGCGTTCTTGGTGTTTACAGCAGTGTCTCTCTCTCAGAACCACTGGCCCTTTGGAGAATTTATGTGCAAACTCAACAACTTTGTGAGCTTGGTCAACATGTTTGCCAGTGTCTTTTTTCTGATGGCCATAAATCTGGATAGATGCCTGTCCACCTGGGTGGTGGAATGGGCACAAAACGAGCGCACCGTCCTTAAGGCTCAAATCATCAGTGCTGTAATCTGGTTTGCTGCAGGGATCTGTAGCACACCTTACGCCTACTTTCGTATTGTGACCAACCAGGAGAATGTCACCAAGTGCAGCTACAAAGATAACATCCAACTTAGTACTACTCTGTGCACTTTCCGCTTTGTTGTGGGCTTCCTCATCCCATTCTTGGCAATATTTCTCTCTTACGTGGCAATAGGAATACGTTCCAACCGTCTGCAAAATGTGAGGAAACACTTATCTCACCGCTTCATTGTTTTCATCATCGTTGCATTCTTCATCTGCTGGTTGCCGTTTCATGTTATGAGTTTTATAGAATTAGCTTCCGGCTATAACCAGGACCTTAAGAAGATTGTTGAGATTGGAGGTCCTTTGACTGTGAGTCTAGCTTTCATGAACAGCTGCCTGAACCCCATCCTCTACGTTTTCATCCGAGATGACTTCCAAAATCAGCTTCATCAGTCTGTGTGCTTTGTTGTAGAAAATGCTCTGGTGGAGGACTTTTTGCCATCTGTATCCTCTCGTTTCTTGTCACCACAGTTGCCACGGGCTGATAACAAATCACATACCTCTGGTCCTGTCTAGGAGAAATATGTAGGAATTTAACTACATATCTAGAATGTATTGCAATGTATGTATAGAGAAAACATGCATGTGAATTATTTTTACTTCTTTTAGTTTTTGATATTTTTTCAACTGCAGGAGACTTTATTGTGTGTGATTTCCTTAAATGTTAAGTCTTTAAAAAAATATTAGTAATGTGTTGCGATTTATAGTCTAAGTTGACAATCTGCGCACCACATTAGCTTAGACTATTTTAAAGTAAAAAATTGAAGGCTCTCTCCATTGATCTGTATGCTAACCTGCCTAAAACGCTCCACATTTTAGGATGTTCCATGGTATAGAGGTAGAGATGGTTCCCTTTATACAGAGAATATCACTATAAACTCAGGCTCAAAAATATTGATTTAATAATACTTGTATTTGCCTAATTTGTGTGTATGCTAATTGATTAAACTGAACTCTTTCATTTCCCTTTTGATTTTAAATCTGTTTTAATGTTCTTTGGAAACGCCTGCTTAGTCTGAAGACATGCATTCCTAACATAGAGCATCTCTCCCTGATAGTCATGAAGTGCTTTAAGAAAGTGGTCGTGGCTTTCATTGTGGACTGCATTGACGTCACTGCAGTCCCACATTTTTATGTGTGCAGGAAGAACTGACCGAGAACAGCATTTGCCCACTTAGAAAACAAGGACTATTATGCTTGTCTGCTCTTTGCGGATTTCACACCAACATTCAACACACTTTTACAACAAACTCTGATTCAAAACTTAATACACCTGGACTGAGTTACACCCTTTGAAACTGGATTTTTTAAATATTCACAGCAGTGGATGTGGTCTCTAAGCTGCAGGTACCTGGGTGTACACATCACTGATGATCTCACCTGAAGCACGGACGTCTCCTGCCTGATTCGAGAAGCACACTAGTGTCTCTACTTCTTTGGGACGCGTCTGACACCGGAGGTCAGTCCTGACATCATTCTACAGACGTGGAGTTGAGAGTGTCCTCTGTCTCTGCATCACCATGTGGCATCGCAGCTGTTCTGTAGCAGAGAAGGCACAGAACAGCAATGCAGAAGGCGGTGAAAGCTGCACAGAGGATGGTGTATTGCAGCCTCTTCACCATCCTGGACATCAAGATCTCCAAATATAAGAAGCAGGCCTCCTACATCATGAACGACTCAACTCACCCTGTGCCTTTCAATGTTTTTCCTCTTCCCTTCATGCAGAAGGTTGCAGAGCAAATAGCAGGACCACAAGACTGAGGACTGATGAACTATATGGTCCCCTGTAGCTCCTCCTGCCTTCCTCTGCCACCATAACATATCATATCTTTGGTAATTTTGCAAAATTTGCAGTGTTTTGCACAATTCTGGAAATTGCACAACACTGGTTTTATTTACCTCTACAGGACTGCATACTGTCGTCATTTTATCCAGAAAACTATTATACTTTCACCACCCGCAAGCAAGTTGGATGAACTGTCTTGACCGAGGACACAACAATTGAGACATAAACTGGGGGTTCAAGCCAGCAACCCACTGGATACAAGACAAACTTCTACTACCACAGTTGTGTGCACTTCACACCTGTAAATAATCCATCTTGTTCTGAATTAACATAAGCAAGAAGTTCTGGGAACTGTTTCTTCAGGTCAAGCCTGTTAAAATGCTTAATCTCCATTTTGATAAAGTGTCCGACAGGTGAGCATCATGACCTTTAATGGTTGTATTAACACCCTAATACTTTCTTAGTTTCTAGTATATTATTTTTTTGCCTTGCCTTTTTTAGCAAGGCAAAAAAAGCCTTGCTACTTGCAAAAGTATTCATCATCCATAAAGCTTTTTTCATATCTTTTTCATGTTACAATCAAAGTTCAACATATTTCATTGGATTTTTTGAATGAATCAAAGTCCAGTAGTGCATATTTTTGCAACTACTGGGTTATTTTTTACAAATAAAAATCATACTCATGTATGTCAATACTTAGTAGAGGCAGACCCAAAAATAATCAAACCTCCTCCACCATGTTTGATAATTGGTATTAAGTGTTTGTGCTAATCTGCTGTTTTTAGTTTCTGCAAAAAATAGCATAATGCATTATAGGTTAAACCGTAACAGAAGAAACAAAGGTACTGCCCCTGTCTTGGTGTAGTTAAAATTCGAGAGATGGTCAGGCACATCTTTTAATTTGCCATTTAGAGGTTTTGCACTGCAAAACTGAAACCACAAAGTTCTCTTAACACCCTCAGCCCCACACAAAGCTACCATCAACTTTTTTTTCGAGAATACAAACATTGGAGTGGATTTATGTCTATTTGAATTTGTGTAATTATATCAACAACTGGGGTGTGAAATCCCTGCATGACACTCTCCAAGCAGTCAATAATGCATTTTTTAAATTGTCACTAATACTCCATGTAACCTGGCATAAAAACTAATCTTGTAATCAATATGTCATATAAATGCCAAAAAATGCCAATAAGATATAAATTTACTATTTTATATTCACATTTAACATGAACATTAGTGATTCAAACTGTTTTCACTAGTTGATAAGCAGATAAGCAAAGTGACACTCACTGGTGATGTAAAAACACCACACAAATTTGATTGTTATCTTTTTCCTGCACATAAACTAGCTTCACTCACAGGCCAACAGGGCTTCTTTACAGAATATCACATTTATTTGTCTATATGCAACGCTTGAAGCAAAAATACAAACTATCAATTTGATACATAAACATCTATTGTGGCAATGTAAAATACTTTCAGGTGTTGCTGTGAAATGTTTCCTGATTCATGTTTTTGATTATTTTTTCAAGTTGGAACAGTGGAACGTAATGTGGTGAGGGCATGTGAATGATAGCACAGAAAACTCAGAGTAGATGAGAGTAGATGTATGAATTATGCAATTGTAGGGCACAAATCACAATCAAATTTGTGTTACATTGTTCCTCAAGAGATAGGGTGCCTTTCTGGCTTTTTGCACGGCAGCTCTACTCTATCATAAGTATTTGTAGGCAAACAATTGCAGAAGTATGATGCGGGGAGAAATGTGGCTTTGACATTTATTGTTTTACAATCCGCATCTCAAAAGGAGTGTAGGCACTAACGTAGGGAACACAGTAATACATGTATATTGTATTTAATCACTGGGGGTCAGGAGGTAGAATGCATGCTCTCAAGACCCAGGTGAGACGATACAAGAAGCCTGCAAACTAAGACCCTGCAGAGTCCAGGGTTCCTACTCATCATGTAAAAGTCCTGACTTTTTCAAACTCTTATGTTTTTTTTTTTTTACATCAACTTATAAGATGCCCTCATGAATATATGTTACAATTTATACAGGGGAATGTTATTTAAATCTGAAATATGCAACAGAGAGAAAAAGAAAAGGAAATGAAAAAAGAAAAAAGAAAGAAAGAACGAAGAGCATTGGACTAGTCATATTACTACAGTTAGGAGAAAAATGGATTGTTCAGCAGTCAGTATAAGGGAACCGATTCTGGGGAGCTAAAGTATGAGCTCAGACTGTACATTTAAGCTAAATCATTTTAATTTCTTAAAAACTTAATTATACAAAAGAATCTTCACTGAAGAGATCTGACAACTTTATGGCATCTGAATTACAAAAACATCAGGTTTTTGAGAGCAAGCAGAACATTAGATGATAAGGTTTTAAGTATTTTACATGATGTACAAAACTCTGAAAAAAATATTTGCATAGTCAAATAATCCTTTTCAATAAAACCTCTCATAGCTGTCATTTGCATTCTATTTTGATTCCCACCTACGTAAGGAAGTATAGCTGTACTTATTTGACAGTACAGTTGAAGGGAGTTGGGGGTTGGGGGGCAAAACAATTGTGTGATGCTTCAGATGACACAGTTTGCCACCTCTGCCACCTGATATGCAGGACAGACAATTAAGAAATATTCAAAAACGTTCTGTATATATAAATAGGTTTCCACAGTTTATATTTTCATCGAATTTCCATTGCCGATTACCTGGTGCCGACACATTGCACATACAGAAACATCTCTCCAATAGAAGCATCACAGCAAATGTTATAGTTGCAAAAATGCCAACTTGCAGTCTAGATCCTGATCGGCCATTAGGTACAAGTTTACTTTAAGAGTGATTTATTAGATACCATTTTAAAAGCTAACAGTTATTATGTAAAATATGAAATCTCTCCTCCAGTTTTGAAAGTAAATGCCTATGTTTTTCTTATTTCTTATCTAATTAATCATCAGATAACTTATCTAAAGAATCATGATGTATGTTTGTTGAGTTGTTAAATGCAAGAATCAAAATAATTGGGTGTGACTATGTGCTTATCTGTAATTTTTTATTGTTAAGACTGCCAACACATTTTTTCCTGATAAAAAGTGAAGTTTCTGTGTGGTGTGCATTTGTATTAATCTCAACTTTGTAAATATTGTAGAGCCATGTTTTGCTACATTATAAGTCTAGCAGATCACAGATTTGGACATTTTGGTGTTCTTATTGGTTGAGATTCGAAAGACCCTCTTATTATTGTCCAATCACATTTAGTTGTTGTCTTGTGTAATTTCCAGTGATGTTTATTACAATGGCTTCAGTCATTTAATTTCTAATTTAGTCACGATATATCAACACAAAAAAATGAAGTAGTTTTGTTATGGCTGATAACTAAGTAAACTGTACTTTATTCAATCATGTAAATAAAAGAAGCATGAATCTCTTACGTAGGATTAACTTATTTTATTTTTTGGTCTTTTATTGCAAATCCCATTTTAAAATTAAGTTCCAGTTTTTTCTTCACTCCAGTGATTTTATTCACTAATAAAATCCCCTAAACATATTATTTGTGTTTCTATATAAACTCTTCCAGTGAGTGTTTTTTGAACACTGAAGCACAGCACGACTGTACTGAGCACAAGCAAAACATTAAACACCATATGAGATTGTGAAACATTCATACACAAAATATTAAATTGGTACCTGCAGACACTGATAAGTATATAATTTGTAATGCTTTGTTTTCTGGGTCTTTTTAAAACAAATTTTTGTCCATTCTTCTATACAAAACTAGATTTTGCTTTGATCAGATCAACTCAATTTTATTAGTTTAGTGCATGAAGCAATTCAAACATAAAACCTTACAGTAGAGTAGCAAAATGAAGATAACTATATTCATCAAAGGTAAAACTCTGCCCCAGTCTCAAGTCCTTTGGACCTACTAGAAGGTTCCTAGAACTCCCCTGCATTCAGCTCCATCCAGAAACACTGCTTGCAATAAGTTCTGCACAAAAAGTTACTTTTGACTATTGCACTTTCCTCCCTCCATGTCTTTGCTTATGGCAAAAATGGCACTTCTTAATGTGCGGTTTAATTCTCCCATTGGAGCTGTCAATATCTGCAGCTAAATGTTGCTTTGCACCCGAAAGTGCAACTATGAGTTTATCCACTCCCATTGGCAGGTTTATGAGGTGAGAAGGAGGAGTAACCACATAGAGAACAAATGTAGGTAAGGCTAGATAGAGATAGACAAAGTGAGGGGAGACTCTTACAGCTTAAAGCAAAATGGCAAATGGTGAGTTGTTTGAACATGCAAAATATATCATTTTAATTGATATTAGAATCATATTCTGTACCTCATGTTAGATCTGCATAAAAGATATGCATCTGGCAATTTTGGCAACTGTAAGATTCTTATAAAACTGAAGATGCATGTCTTATTATCTTAAAACATGTTTTAGTAAATGTTTATGACAATATTTCTATTTTTATTTGTTAGGTAATGGAAATGTGTCTGTAAATTATACAACTGGATTTCAAATGGCAGTGAAGCAAATACAAACATTCTCGCTGGTTGTCTACTGCCTGATTATAGTGGTGGGGACTGTTGGTAATGGTCTGGTCATCTACGTGACCGGCTTCAAGATGAAGAAAACCGTCAACACTGTGTGGTTTCTCAACTTGGCTCTGGCCGACTTCCTCTTTACAGCGTTCCTGGTGTTTTCAGCAGTGTCTCTCTCTCAGCAGCACTACTGGCCTTTTGGACAGTTCATATGCAAACTCAACAACTTTGTGAGCTTGGTCAACATGTTTGCCAGCGTCTTTTTTCTGACAGCCATCAGTCTGGATCGTTGCTTGTCCATCTGGGTGGTGGTGTGGGCACAAAACAAGCGCACCATCCGCAAAGGTCAAGTCATAAGTGCTGCAATCTGGTTGGCTGCAGCCACCTGTAGCACACCTTATGCATACTTTCGTACTGTGGAAGTTGGCAAGAATCAGACATACTGCAAGTACTCTTCAACTATGACAGAAAACAAACAACGCACACTGTATATATTCCGCTTTGTTATGGGTTTTCTCATCCCGTTCCTGGCTATATTTTTCTCATATGTAGCCATATGGATTAGAGCCAGGCGTATGCAGAGAATGAGAAAACGAAGATGCCACCGGATCATTTTTTCCATTATTTCTGCATTCTTTATCTGCTGGTTGCCTTTTCATGTGTTGAGTTTTATAGAATTAAAAATAAATGACTACCCAGATTTAAGCAGCATTGTTCATGTTGCAGGTCCTCTAACTGTAAGTCTTGCCTTCATGAACAGTTGCTTAAACCCCATCCTCTATGTTTTCATGTGTGACGAGTTCCAGGAGAAGCTCAAGCAGTCCATTTGGTTGGTTCTAGAAAATGCCATGGCAGAGGACCACTTATCATTTGTTATGTCGTTCATTATCAAGGATTCCCAGAAAGTCTGACTCTACTGCCCCTGCTGAGGGGAAAGAAACTGAGACATCAATGATTTTAACAAAATCAAAAAAAGAGATCTGTACAGAGAAGTCCACAAAGATGGAGGAAAACAGCCACAAACTGATTGAAATGGTGGACTTTAATAAAGTGCACTGAAGTGATCTGAGCAAAGCTTTTATTTGTACAGTAGTGTGAACATGTGCAAAAAAATTCATAGAATATTTTTGACGTCTGCTTGTTTTTCCATCATTTGTTCACCATTAACAGGTGTTTTTGTATGTGGTTATTGAGACATCCTGAGATGCACACCAGAGAGTCTGATAAAATCTCACAGAACACGCTGACTTCCACATTCAATAAGCAAATGTAACTGAAACGCTGTGTAGGTGTCCTGCAGCAATTTATTGTACATGTCAAGCTTTTAATGAAATAATTGTAAATACTGCAAAAATAGGATAAAATTGCTTGTTTACTTTAGAACAGTTTGAATTTTGTTTTAACTCGCCTCTTTTAATGAACCTGTATGTTTAGGAATGCTCACATTTGTATGATTGTCTACTTCATCAATGACACCGTCAAAAGAGACAAAAATATTCATGGATTTTTCAGCAATTATTAAAAATATGATGACAAAACAAACAATACTGTCACACGTTCAGTCCTGATTTCTTATCTTACAGGATATAACAAGACCCTGAGACAGAGTGTTTTGGTTTGAAACGAACAAAGCAGCTGGAATAACAGAAACCTCTAGACACTTCTGAGCGGTTTTTCACTCACATACACCTTATCTGAATCGCAGCACTCGTACTGCAGCTGTTCCCTGCAGCCATTAGATTCTATTGTGGTAAAAAAAAAAAAGAAAAAGAAAAAAGCAATAGCTCAACGTTTTTAGAAACTAAAGAATGCTTTCTTTACAAAGTTCATTCTTCTTACTACAAGCACAGCTCATACATACAGGCTAGTCAAGAGGAAATTAAAATAAATTTCTAGTCTAGTGTCTAGTTTCATATTCTAGAATACAGTAGAAGTAGTATCAGTATAAAAATGCAAATAGTGCATTGATTTTCTCAACCAGTGGTTCACAAACCTGGTCCTTGGGTGTCCCTGCTCTGCATGTTTTAGATAAATTACTGCTCCAGCACACCTGATTCAAATGATTGCACGACCTCTTCTGCAGACACCAAATCATCCTTTCATTTAAGTCAGGTGTTTGGAAGCAAGGAGACACCTAAACATGGAGGACAGGGGAACTTGAGGACCAGGTTTGGGAACCACTGTTCTAAACCGTATTTAAATAAAAGAGTGAAATTAATTCTGGCAATTGTGCTGAAAGTCTATGTGATATCATTTCTGAACTGGAAAGGCAAATACATAATCTAAAAATAAACAGAGGCAAAAAAAGATCTATTCAAACTATAAAACTGCATAATGAAAAATTGCAATTCATTCTATTTCTGTCAGGTTGTAGCGTGAATTTAAACAAATATGTTCACATCATAATAGTTTAACTTCATATTGTTGCACAATGGTACAGAAAAGGCAGATCAAAGCTATACTTGCTCATTGCAAAAAAATTGAATTCAGCTGCTTTACATCAAAAAGTTAATTCAATAAATCAGTTAATTTATTCCGGATCCTCTTTGAAATTATTGCATACAGCAAATTAAAACTCAAAATGTGGTTTCTCAGACATAAAATATTACCTGAAGCCAACAAATAGAAAAGGATTTGTAGTAAAAACATGCCATGTTAGGGCTAGTGTTGATGTAACATACATTACTTATATAGATATTAAAATGACTAATTATGAATAAGTTAATAATGAAAACATCAGAAAAATTCCTGGTTTGACTGCTGGAGAGAGTGCTAATTTGTCAAAACACACAGACAACCACATAGTGCAAAATGTGTGAAATTATATTTACAATATATACAGACAAGTTCTTCAAATAGTTCATGAAACATGATTTCCCCCCCTTTATCCAAAGCAACATTTGACAGTTCAGCTCTTTGATGGAAGTGAAAGTGGTGCAATTCAGTCCACCATGGTGAAAAATAAATAAGTATGTTAAATTTTTGTATACTTGAGTATACTTGAAGTTCACTTAGGATTAGTTAACTTAAATTGTGCTATTTTGGAACAACTAATTTTATGCTTAGTGTATTTAATAGTATTTAAACAGTATAAAAGCAGAATTTAAAGTGTACTAAAGTGTACTTTCACATACTTTTTTGGAACAGATAAAATTATACTTAGTATTATTTAAGTATATTTCTTTTTATGTTATATAAACGTGCTTGATTAGTATATTTTGAACGTACTATTTTTGGGATTGAATTACATTTAAAATATATTTTGAATTATTTTAAGTATATTGGCATTACATTTTATAGGTTAGTAGTGTTACTACAGTATGCTACAATTACACTTTTGGTTTATTATTATTGCTAACTGCACTGTTTATAATTAAATAAAGATAATTATCATTTTGAAGCAAACTTACTACCAGATAGCAACACGTTAGCAGCCTTCGTCCCTTTGGGCTCCTTTCATGACCCACATTTCATTTCCATCCGGTTCTTGTCCTGTTGTGTTGTCGTCTAACTCGGACTAAGACGTCACAAGCTTGAATTTACCAAAACTATTAACTATTATCAAGGCTCTCTCTATTTCTAAGACAATATTATGCGAGTAAAAATGGCTAATTTGGACAGCTTTATGGCTCTTCTTCTTCTTCTTCTTTTATGGCACATTAAAAAAAATCTGAAAGTGTGCATTACCGCCACCATCTGGTCTGGAGTGTGAACTGGAGCTAATGCCTTTCACTAATAGATTTTACATTATATATCTAAAAATAGATTGGGTAAAGACATCTTCTGTGCTTTAGTTAAAAAATTGAAAACAGATCATATTCAGAGCGATGTAAAACTGAAGATACCTGCTACATTTAGAGTTAAGGACCAGTATTGTTTTGTTTCAAGGATAAATGATTTTCAGATGGCATAGCAGTCTCCAGATCTGTGCTCTGTAAAGGATGTTCACGAGCTTCAGCATCACTCTGAGCCAAAGGTGAAGTAGGCTGCAAAGTACTAAAGGGGATGGCTTAGATTGACTCACTTTATTAACACTGAATCTGATTGGAAGTGGGATGGAGATCTCAGAGATAGATGGTTCAACATCCTCTTCCTCCTCAATATCAGTAACGTCTGAATAACAACTATCCTGGCTGCAAGTCTTTCGCTGTAAGGCAGGTGTGGAAATAGAGTGTTTTTCTGCAGAGCAAACTGGCAGGAATCCACAAGGGAGCAATAGGTCTCGATGTAAAGTACGAGTGGGCCCCTCTTTGTTTTCAGGTTGTACAGTGTAAACTGGTAGATTTCCAGCCTGGTCAACCACTTCGTGCACACCTGGTTTCCATTTATCTGCAAGCTTATGCTTACCCCTCAGATGGATGTTGCAAACCAGCACTCATAGCTTATCACACCTTCCAAACTGCAAGGTGTGATTTTCTGGTTAAAATGGGTTTTGTTCTTTTCTGAGAATGCTTTGAGAGCATTCTCAGAAGCAAGTTTGTAGCTTTCTTGCAGGTTTGACCGCAGATTCTGGACATATTCTGAATGAGAGATGGATAGTCGTTCTCTGACAGGTAAACCCAAAGCCAAATCAACAGGAAGACATGGACAGACATGAGTACATAGGGTGTGAACCCCGTCACCTAATTTCTTGTACAGTTGTATGCATGCACTAAAGGATTGACAGACTCCTGCCATTTTGACTTTTGTTTGCCCTCCAGGATCCCAAGGATACTGAGCCTAGTGCGGTTGAAGTGCTCAACTGGATTTCCTCGTGGGTGGTAAGAGTAGTTAGACTCTTCTTTATGTCAACAACTTCACAGAGCTCTTTAATAACCTTGGACTCAAAATCTGTACCCTGGTCTGAGTGTATATGACCTGGAATCCTATAATAAACCACAAATTCATTCCAGAGGCACTTTGGTACGGTCTTTGCTTTCTGGTTGGGGGTTAAGAATGGCAATTGCAAATTTGGTGAAGTGGTGAGTAAGAACAATAATGTCCTAAGTGTTACTACTATCATGTTCAATTTTTAAGAAGTCCATAGATAACAGTTCAAGTGGCCAGTTTGTTTGAATATTTATCAATAGAGCTACTTTTTCCCTTTGAGCTTTGCTCCTTACACAACCACCACAGGTTTTAAGAAAGGTTTCCACTTCAGGTGTCATTTTGCGCCAAAAGAAGCGTTGACGAAGCAGATCAATTGTCCTTTCAATGCCCAAATGCCCCATATCACTGTCCAAGCTCTTTAAGCACTCGGCTGGAGGTGTCGTAAATTGGGCTGTAGGACTGAGTCTATCTCCATCTTGTCTTCTCCGATACGAGATTCCATCCACCAACTCTGATCTGTTCCACTCTCTCAGAAGCAAGGAGAGGTCAGGCAGGTCATCACAAACTGATGGAGGGACCTTCTTACCATGCTCTAGCTGATGAATGTCCTCATAAATGGCAGGGTTAGCATGTTGCTCCTCTTGGAGATCAGTCTGAGATAGAGAGGGAATCAGAGGCAAGCCATGAGATTCTTCATTGATGAAACTGTCAGGGATGGAGTTAGCAGAGATAGATAAAGACTCAACCACTGTGACAGTAGACAGACTTAATTCAGTTTGGTGCTGTGTCCTGAGTGAGCAGCTCTGACAGATGGCATCCACAATTTCAGGGGGAATGTGGATGCAATGATCCAATTCCAGTGATCCAATTCAGTCCAGTCTAGAGTTATGAAAGTGTGGCAGTTGGCTTGAATACCTCCTAAACTGGAAGGAATTAACAGGATGTGACGTTTCTCTTGAGTCCATGTATGGTTTAACTTGCCAATCTGGTTCAGTTGGCAACAGACAGGATCAGGATCTGAAAGAGGATCTGGGGACTGATCACATGGTTTGACAAGTGGGAAATGGCCAGTTCCCACTTGTCAAACCATGTGATCAGTCAAAGGTTTTGATCCATAATATCACATCTGTGGCAGCGACTGACAGCGTCTCCCACTTAGCCCGGTGAGCAGCCGCCATAAAAGCAGCAGCTGTCTATTAAGATGCTGATGTACGGCTGGTCATGTGACACTAAAACCACAAGAGAACAGACACACTTAATGATGTTTGTTTTTGTTTGGTTTAGTTTTGTGCTTAAAATAAATTAAGGAAAGGAGGATTTTTCTTAAAATAAATCTTTAAATGAATAAAATAAATAAAAGTGAATCTAACAGAAAGGGGAAAAATTATCCTGGTTACGCTGACTTGACAGGTTTCCTGAAGTCATTTACATCTTTTGCAAGGCAGGTAACTCACAATCTGTCATTTTAAACAGAAACTGGCTGCTCACATAATTTTATGCCATATCCCAGCATATTAATGAGAAGTTGACTTGAAGGAAAAGGGTGTGTAGGGGAAAAAAGGTGCATATACTTTAGGGATATTCACAACTTAGACAAGAATTTGAATAAAGGTCACGTCAAGATTTCAAGTTCATAAGGTGTGGCCTCACTTTGAGATTCACCACAAAGACTTTTCTAAGATACTGGGTACAACTGTCACCTTCCTTGCGTTTTGTCACTCCAGAACCATAGACATCAGAAGGGTCTTACTTGAGAAAAAGAACTGGACGGTTGCTCAGTGGTCCAAAGTCCTCTTCAGGCGAAAGTACATTTTGCATTTCGTTGAAAATCAGGGTCCCAGAGTCGGGAGGAAGAGTGCAGAGGTCACTTAGATGTTTTCTCAGTCAGTGATGATTTAGATAACCATGTCATCTGCTGGTCTTGGTCACCTTGTCTTATGAAGTCCAAAGACAGTCAAATCGAAAGGAAATGTATATAGTAACACCCAGACAAGTATGGGATACATAAGAGCTAATAATGCAGATGAGCAGAAGACCCCTCTAATCACCTCAGCTTCCTCAAGACAGTGGTGTCCAATTTCTTTTTTTTTGCAACAAGGGCCAAAACTGTCAAGTTGAAAAAGCATATCTTCAATTTTACAAACTTAAAATAAAATGACTATTATGACTATAAATGACATTATAATGGAACAAAGACATTGGATTTTTGTAGAAATCAAATTTCCAATTTAGAACTAAATCATTGTAGCTCTCACAGGTCCAGAAATAAATTACAATGTCCAAATTGGTGATTGTTTTCTGTCATCTTCTTTATTTTTCTTTGAGCATTGTCAGCACTCAGAACAGATGAGTCACTTTTTCTTCAGAAAGTATTACTAAATATTTACCCATATTTAATAAATGAGTGTACTCAAATCTACTTCCGAGTAAAAGCCTCTGGACATCTGTGGTTCTGTGGTATTTTGTGTCTTTCAGAAGATTACATTTTTATGCTTCCACAGCAAAAATGTCAATGTTTTTTAAAGTACATATCTGCATCAACTTCCTTAGGTCCCAAAATACAATACAAAGTAGGGATGTGCCGATCAGGTTTTTTTCTGCCGATACCGATACCGATCACCCCTGAGGGCCGATCGCCGATTCGGATCCCCGATACCGATCACATAATTATTATTTATTTATTTTTTATCATAAACACTACTGTTACATTATGTAGAAAAAGGAACCATGAATTCACCTTAATTTAGACAAAAACGTGTTTTAATAACTTTTCCAAGAAGAAAACTAAACAAAACAGGCATTGTGCAAATTGAGCTGCTATCAATAATACTATCTTTAACAGACTGATAACATATGAGGCTCTGAAGAGGCTAAATAATGCAAAGAGCCAAAATAAAACTTCTCAACATTGACAAAAGATTCAAGTATAAAACTTAACATTCAAAGGCAAATACTGGATCCATTGCGAAAACAATCCAGAGTTACTGAATGAAAACTTCCTGTTAGCATGGCGGCTAGCTGGTTACTGCTAGTTCTGATTGGCTGTTTCTGACTGAGCTGAGTAAATCAGGGAGGAGATCGATTATTTTTTTAGAGATTATCTGTCTCATGTTAGGACAGAAAAAGTTTTAATACGTATGTAAAATGTATTTTTTAGATGCTGCAGCTTTAAACAGGTTCGGTGAGAGAGTCGCTACCGGGTGGAGCAGAAGCGGCTCCGTGTCAAATATGACTAAATATTAAATATTACTACCTGTAGCGGAGCAGCGGTTCAACAGCAGAACCAGCGTCTTACATCGCAGCTCCAAGACTTAAATCATTTTACGGTTATTAGTTTATCTTTCTGACCGTCATGCTAATCCGGTGAGTGTTTGTAGCTGCGCTGCTTTACCTGCTGTCTGATCCTCCATGTCTTTTTACTGCACTGAGCCTCGATGTAGCCAAACTCCGTCATTGTTTTTATGTCTATTAGCTTTGTTGTGTTGATGCATTTTGACCTGCTTCAATTTTACGCCACAACACGCAAACGTCCTCATTCACTCAGTGCTTATAGTTACACATCGCTTAGCATTTGTTGCTGCGCGTTTGCGCAGTGAAGGAAAGACGAGACCAGCTGGACAGACAGGCTGAGAAATGAGATGCAGGTGATCAGTATCGGTAACAGAGCCAATGATCGCCGATCCCGATCATCACCGATTTCACGGAAATCGGCCGATTATGATCGGTGACCGATCGATCGGTACACCTCTAATACAAAGCTTTTTTGTATCTTAGTCAAAGACCACAGAAAACCACTCAATCACATATTTTTCCTGACAACATGAAATCAGCAGCTGCAACGATAAAAAGATATTTTCACAAATATATTCCATTCTTTAGTACTGAATCTGACCTCTAAAAGCAAAACTATTCTCTCCCCCCCCCCCTCGTAAATAAGAAAATGCCAAGCAACAATTTCGGTGAATTTTTGACATTTTTGTTGGTCTTGCTCATGTGAAGGAAACCACACAAGATCTGAGCTCTTGATTCTGAAAGCTTTTTTCTTGATTTCGAAGGAATTGGCAAAGTGAAGAAATAAATCATATGGATGTCAAACATATGTGAAACTATTCAGAAATGCTCAAAGTTGCATCCTCCAAAATGTAAAATTTAACATAATTCACATTAAATTGTAAAGTTATGTTTGTCCACACATGCTTAGTTACAGAGTTACAACAATAATGGACTATCCCATGATTCAGATTTAGGCATAATGAAAAGAATACTGATACAAAAACTGCTGAAGAACTTTGGTGAGCTTAATTACAAGAATGTTACTCGCGTGCTCAACAGCATGTTATCTTACAGCACACCACAGTGGTTTGTGCTAGACTTCCTGTTTGTAAGGTTAGATCGTGCAATCTGAAACATGATCAGTAGGGTAAACTACTGCAACTGGTTGTGTAAATGTAACCTGCATGTATCAGGTATAGGGTTGAACATGAACATGATGAACTGAAACTCTGGAATTTGGATTGGATACAAGTACTGAAACAAACTGACTTAATGAGTCAGTATTCTCTGTAAAGTGAACAGACAACCTTTGAAAGAAAGACATAACTACATCTTTTTACTGTATATTGGGCAGAGAATTGCATTTAAACCACTGGTACAAGACAAAGTCAAGTACACAATGACCACACCTACCAAATGAAGTTGAACTTTACATCTATCAAGTTACACTTATTGCAATTCTACCATTACAGCAGTAAAATTAACAATTATAGGAAAACTACACAGAAGAGATAAGACAAAAGTCCAGTATGTTAACTTCAGTCTGAAGTGAAATGACACTTCAGTGAAATGCTGCAGTAATTTGTAGCTACAGTAACCATACATTTTTAATAATTCCAAGAAATGTTGTATGTCTTTTGGTTCTGTTACCTGATACCTAATCAGGTCCGTTGCATTTGAGATAAAGAATGAGAACACCCGATTTTTGGGGCTCCCCCACTTGCAGAATAATGAAACTGAGCTCTTTTAATTAGTCATGATAAAGAAAAAGACGAATCAAGAATGTTCCAAGAAAAAAAAAAATCAATGTGGATAACTCGTGTGTTTAAAAAAATAACCAACCATTTCAGCTCAAATTTTTTGCCACAAAGATCTATGTAATAGACAAAAAAACAAACATAAACCACAAACACAGGAATACATTACAGTAGACTTTAATCATTGTTGGATTCTATCAAGGATGTACCAGTGTGTGCGTGAGAAAAATACCACCTAAAATGTCATTTATTTAGACATTTACACAAAATGTACTTGAGTATCAAGTCTGACACTTCAACATAGCTCCACACAGGAAATTGCCAAATATCTTTTCTGTAACTTAAGGGTCAAAAAGTCTGTTAAGGTTCAAAGTTCTGCTATTTTTTTCTACTCATCTATGGTTGTATGCAGGAGTCATCGAAGATCAACTATGAATGCATAGCTCCTTTCCAACTGTGGAGAGTCCTTTCTGTAGCTAACAAATACAAGGCGGGCAGTCAGTGGTCATAGAGTTCCTTCATTTCCTTCAGAACCTTGATGCTCTCACTGTATCTCATCTGGTTTTTATTGGAGCATTCCTTCCATCTACGGCAAGAAAAAAAAAGCTTTTAAATATAAAACTATATTAAAAAGTGTTCATTGTGATGTATTTAATTATTGTTAAAAGACATTGTTTTTGTTGTACTACAAGCCTGCTGCTATTATTTGGTAGCATTTACACCGTTCTCATTTTACGAAAATTTCACAATTCATATTCTTGCATCTATAATGTCTGCAGTATGTAAAAAATGTGGAGAACTTAAGACACGTTTCTTTTCAAAACAAATCAGGAACAAAGTCATTTCTCAAAATGTTTTTTACCAAAAACAATTGCACCACAACTGGTTAACCAAGCACAGTTAGACCTTAGCACCCCGTTTCTTTCCCCTTCTGCTTATTTCAGTTACTGAACAACTGTGGGAAAAAGGAGCACAGTGGAAGCTCTGAAGAATTCCAAAAATTAGATTTTCCCCATGGAGCAACTTTTATCACATATGATGTGTAGCGATCACGGGAAACCTATTTGGTAAAACAGACTCTCATTTGTGAGGAAGTCATTTCTCTAACACAAAAGAAAGTTACACAGCATGAACCAGCAAAAACACAGTAATGGAAATAAAAGGGTAGAAAAATGTCAAAGAACCCAGAACTGGATGACCAAATAAACCGTATCTTGCTCACATCACTCTGATTTAAGATCTCTGCATTGACTTTCTTTGATTTACTAATTCTTTTAAAATCATTCTTTTCTTTTTCTTAATTTGCTGTAGAATTGTGGGGTTTTTTTCACTTCTCAGAAAGGTAGGTGCAAGTGTTAATCCGGAAATTTTGGGAAAACAATCTTTAAAGGTATCATTAAGTTTCCATGGGACCAGCTGTGCAGCTATTTTGTGGGAAACTTGAGGGCAGCTGTGAGTGTTCATAGTTAAAGGCAAACTTAAGCTCTCAAGTTTTTTATTTTAACTCCCCATAACCTTCTGGCGGTTTAATCTCTTGGAAATGCTGGCTCATTCTTTCATGGGCAGATTGTCCACAGTTAATCTATTTAATCATATATGTTTTTGACAATCACTCTTTACGTTCAAAACAGATAGTTTTGCCAACACACAAGTCTTGCTTAATCATACATTAACCAATAAGTGCTGTTAAAAGCATCCTGAATCAGATTAGCTACAGTCCCAGATGACACTGAAAGTGAATCTTGGACTCTCATGACTGTTTCTGAGCAAGAATAAATATTTCCAACAAACAAACAAACAAAAAGCAAAGATAAAGGGTCTAAATCAGCTCCTGAAGAACTTACTTCTGTCTTATCTTTTTCCAGCGTTCCATGTGGTCACTGACGAGAGCTCCTGATACAGGAACCTCTGTGAACTGTGCAAAGAGAGGAACATTATTCATCATAGATAGTATACAAGTAGAGATTCGTATTTCCATTTCCCAGTAAAATTGAAAAAGAAAAAAATATCACTGAAATAATCACATGATTTTAGAACCTTGGAAATAGTGGGCTTTTCAGTCTGTGGGATCCTGAGATTGATGAGTTCACCAGAGGGGTTAACTGGGCAGGAAGATGGAGGAGGAAGTCGGTACACATTCTGACCTTTGCCATTCATCATGTCTGTGACCTAAAAAAAACCCAACAATTTTTCAAAATTAATACTAATTTAATAAAGTTCTCATGCAAGCTATTCTAATGTAATAATTCAGAGATAGGCTTTAACAAATGTATCACCTACTAAAAACAACTTTAACTAAACTGCAAATAAGGCTCTATCCACATGAAAACAGATATTTGGCCCAAAGTAAATGTTTAGCTATGTTTACTTCCACATATGTGGCAAAAAGAATTGCTTTGCAAAGTAGAGATTTTCCAAAGTCAGGTTTCTAGTATTCACATGGTTATCTAGACATTAAAACTGACTACATAATTGCCCACTTTGAACATGACCACTTTACTTTTCATTTCTAAAAACCACAACAACCGTAGGAGTTTTTAGTCATTTTTTTCTGCATCTGTCTCCTTTCGTTCTGACTTGGTTTCCATGAAATCTCAAACGTAAGATGAAGAAGGAAATGGAAAACAGATTCAAAGAAAGTACGGACTATAACTGTTCAAGAAAAACATTTACCTAACCAATGCTTTAGCATTAAAAAATAAATAAATAATAAAAAAGAAAGATCCAGAGTTTTCTCCACTAATTTTTTTTTGTTAATGCTTGTGTGTGATGAACAAAATAAAAGTGACAAACTTATTAACACTCCCACCTCCTCTTCTGGTATGCTTTGAGGGGAGCTTGGAGAAGCTGCAGGTTCCCTAAAGGAAGGATTGTTTCTCATCCAGGCACGGCAGATTGGATACAGTGGGGTGGTGGTGTTGAATTGAGCTAAATCAACACTGCGATCAAACAACTTAATAATGTATGCATCTACATAAAAGGGGAAAAGGCAGAAAATACAAGGACATATAAAAAGAGATCAAATTCACAATACAGTACATAGATAAATGGATAAATGAGGCACAATTAATAATCTGTCATTGTATTGATATCTGCATTCAATTTACTCTGTTTATGTTGATTGGTCTCTGGGATGCCCTCATCCATCTCCTTTCTTTTCTTCCTTCTGTGCTGTGGAAATCTTGCTGAAGGTCTGAAAATAAAGAAAAAGAAATGTAACCATTGGGACCTACGTGTGTATGTATGTTCATCGAAAAACACGTTTACCTTTTTCCAGCAGACGACGGAGACAAATCTCTAAAATGAGCAGAGAGGCCATTGGGTGACTACAATCCAACAATACTGACACAAAGGTGCAATAATGTGAAGGTACAAAGATATATGATTTTAATAAAGTGAAAGAATAAATTAATACTAGTCCGTACTTGTTTAAAGCATCCACTGACAACTTTCCTGGGTCTTCATTTGGTTCTCTGTTTAAAATGTAGAAAAACTGTTAACATCAAATTTTCACAGTTGTGATAATCAATATATTGATTATAAGCACAATTTTACAAACCTTTCATTTTCACTCTTTTCCACGAGACCCTTTAGGACAGCATCCAACCTGCCGCGAGCACCTGTGCTCTCCAGATCTAAAGAAGCAAAATTATTCATAAAACACTAATTAACAAATACACAGATTTAGAAAGGGATGGGTTTTTTTAAATGACGATATTAGAGGAGATGCAAAATAATGTAAATGTACCATTTTAATTTTCCCATGTTTTCTACACTTCATGAAAAGCAAACACAAATCCTATTCAAGTAATTGTAATACAATAATAATGTAAAATACAAAACATTATTCCCAAAGTACTTTATTTTGTAACTGGTGACAACTTTATTAAGTCTAATAATTATGAATGTCTTACCTGGCCTCTCTGTTTTTATCTTGACGTGGTGCATTTTGTTCAGTTTATTCCCAAGTGCTGCTCAGAAAAACAGACTTAAAACAGCTGTTGTTGTACCTCTAACAGAGGTTTGCGGGGTCTTTGAGCTAACAACGACCTCTTGTTGATTGCTCGGTAACAGCAACGTTAGCCAGTTAGCTACGGTTAGTTGTTCAGCCAGTTAGCCACCCTTCTTCATTAGCCTAAATAAACTGTTAAAGCGAGTCCAAAACCTAAATTCTAAATATAGATACTTATACTAAAAATGTGTCATTCTAGTAGCTTCAAAATAATTACATATTATTACCTATAAACACCTTACTTCGTTTATTACTGTTTCGGAGAATAAAAGGTACTAGCTCAACTACCGTTGCTAAGTTAGCTTGTTTTTGACAAGCTCTTTGCTGGCTTTCCTCTTCCGCGCGCTGCCGGTCTCCAATCACCCGATTGGTGCCTGTGTATACAATGTCTCATCTGTGATTGGACAAATCATACATCAGTCATTTTCTACTCGTCGTCTATTGGCTGGTGAGTGAACAAAAGTAGCAGTAAACATATCTTGCGCTTCTATCGACAGACTCGAGAGCTTCTAATAGTTAAGAAAAGAGAGACAGTTTTTAAATGATGTTTTTTGTTTAAGATTAGGTTTGAGGAGGTCTTTCACGTGCGGTGTGTAGCTACATAAGCTATTTCGTTCCACCTTGCATTTGCTTCCATGGTAACTATTGAAGACAAGGTCAGAAAAAGTGGCTTGTCGAGATGCAAATCAATATTTTTCATACTGACGTCAATTTGTGTTAGTGTTAAACTACACCGTGACATCTTGAAGTTGCTATGAAATCCAGGTAAGAAGCAATGGGCACATTTGGACTTTTGTAATTCGAAATTATAGTAAGTAAAATTCGTTGTATTTTAGCGCACCACTGTTTACGAGGCAGAACCCATTCCCACCTGTATCCACGGTGAAGACGAGGTCACACTACCACCCATCACGCAAGAGGTCCCTGTCACAAAAAGAGAAGAACATTGTATGTTTAAAATGCAGTTATTAATATATACACACAATTAATTTGCAGACTGGACCTTAAAATCCTTCCATCTCATCATTTGCAGCTCATCCTGCATTATCTTAGTGTGGAGAACTTTATCTTTTGCTCGCTCAGTAGGGGTTTGAACTTATCGGCAAGGCTGCCTTAGCTAGATGCATTTATTTTTGTCGATTTGGACAATACACCAAATTCGACTGTTGTGTCGAATTTGAATTAAAATGGAATTTAATGCATCTCTAATTGACTTGATCTACTAATACAATGTCTCACTTTTGTGGTCTGTTTTTCTTTTTTTTTATAGACTCTAAGTCCTGTTCGTTTACATCAGACCTCTAATTGTCCACCTCGCTCTCTAAACCAGGAAAGCCAAAAGTTATATGAAAATCATGATTTTCCTGCCAGTGATGGACACCATGTATTTACCGAGATCTGGCCCTCTACCGAATGTGGATCCTCTCCTGAGGGTAATGCTGATGTCCCTGAAATGTTGCCAGACAAACTCTCTACAAAATTAGAGACGTCCACAGTTCCATCTGGAGTGAAGGAGGATTCTGTACTCGCAAAGTATGTTTCCCATTGTTTTCCTAATTACAGTGCCTTGCAGATGTTTTCATAGTTCTCAAATTTTTCACATTTTTCATGTTATTACCGCAAATTTCAGTGTATTTTGTCTGAACTTATGTGCTAGACTTGCACAAATGAGAACTGTGAGGTGTGAAACAAAGGGTTTGCAAATAAAAATCAAGAGTGGCATTTCCTAATTACACAGAAATGTGTAGAACCGTGTTTTCCTGCAATAACAGCTGCAGGTCCTATGACATATTTCTCTTAACAGCTTTGTACAAATAGTGACGGATCTTTTCCTTCATTTTGGAAATCTCAGTCAAATTGGATGGAGAGTCGGGTCTTTGTCTTGTGGAAGGTGAATGTTCACACCTGTTTCAAAATCTTGTAGATCCTCTGACTATTTTCCTGACTTGTTCAACATTTAGCACTTTCCTTCTCACTGTCAATTCAAATCTGAAGCTTCCTTATCTCTATTGACGGAGCATCCCCATTGACGTTTGTGGTGATAATGTGACAAAATGTTCAAGGACTATGAATACTTGTCCAACTCGCTGTAAGTGTATATATACATATGTATTTTTGCTTTGGGAAGTGCTAATACGTACTGTTGCAGATACATAGAACGTTTTCGTCGTGGTCGGCCTCAGAGCCGAGCGGAGCGCCAACAGATGGCTTCCACTGTTGGGGGTGAACAGATCCCGTTTTGGTGGATGACCCATTCATCAGTCCCCAGTTCAAACCCAGCTAAATCTCTAGACAAAGGTACACTCTCTGTTGGTGTACTTATGTGGATAAACCATGAACTTGTGAATTTTGCTCTTTCTTTCTCTAACGAACATAATATACGTTTCTTTTCAATGAATGGATGTTCCCTGTCCCTGAAAGACGGCCATGATTCTACAGCTGACAGTCTAGATGAGCAGCCTCAACGTGACATGTTCTTAAATGTGAGTGCATTAATGAGTTTACTCAAATTAAACACTGTGAAACCAGATTCACTTAACCATCTGGACAGGAAAAAATAGGTATACTGCAGACTGTAATGATCTAATTACATTTAGAAACGGACTAATCCGTTTTTTGTTTTTTTTGTCCTGACCAACACAGATTTCTGCTTTTCACTGAGGTCTGACCTACCACTTTGAATATTGATCTGTTCTGATTTTCCTTTTCTAAAAACCACAGCACATAACAGAATAAAAACATGCTTTAATAGAGTTTGTAGTTTTGAATCAAACATAAAAGAAATGAATTAAAATGTCCCTATTCATGAATATAAGTTTCTTACTAAACACAGAGCATCAAGTTGCATGTTATTTGCCTTTAAATATCAAAAATGGTGGGTGTTCTTAGTTTTGATGCCTTTTGATGAATAATAATAAAATAATAATAATTCAGCATTTGACCTACAGGATCACTGATTAGAATCAATAAAAGGGAAATTTGACTGAATTCCATCTCCTTCTTGTTCATCAATATTATATTGAGTGTCTAGATCTGTTGGTAAGCTAGTGGTGTCCTGGGAAATCTCTTTCTTTAATATAAGTGTGATGCAAATAATTACATTCACACCCTTCCATTCTATTTTAAAACATTTCTTAGTTGTAGATGCTTTAGGTGCTACTATTAATAATTAAATACACACTTCAGCCTTTTGTTGTCAAATGTATCCTTTCTAAAACTGATTTCAAAAATTACCAGGACATTTCTTAGACAGTCAGATAATTTGCTTCCTCAGATTTATCATTAGTTTTTCCTAAAGTGCTGTATTGTATTAGAATTCACTCACTCTGTTGTTTGGGGTTAAACAGCTTCCTTTGTTCCCAGGTTGGGTCTGACTGCTCTCAGGGGAATATGAAGATACAGATTTAATAAACCTTCAAGAAAGAGCAAGCAGACTTCTACTGAGAGGGTGTGTAGTGTATTAACTAGCATTACCAATAAGTGGTTAGTCTTCTTGAGTTGAAATAAAACTGTTATCTTTCTAACAGCGAATGTAGTCCGAGTGATGGGTCCATTCCTGTTAGCTCAGATGGCCTAGGATGCTCCGATTTCTCCTCTCCAGTCAGTGTGGACGAGCCGGTGCGACAGCCTTTGATTCCCAGTTTGATAAAATCAACTACTGGTGAGGCAAATAACTTGAAATACATCTTTGAATGCAGCCATTAATTTCCTGTTTTAGTAGATGTTGATGCAAGAAACCATACCCTGTCCTGTGTTTGTTACTACAAAGATTACAGCTGTACTTTTTGTCTTTACAGCAGCGATCGGTCCAGGCGCAGCTGCTGCTGCCTTCTCTCAGAAATCTGTCATGCCCACCATGACACCTCCCACTCGCCCAGAGGACGACATTTTGTTCCAGTGGCGATTACGGAGGAAGATGGAGCAGGCTAGAGGGTGGTCCCGGTCCATGAAGCAGTCAGGGCTTCATGATTCTACTTTCAGCTGGCAAGCCCCCAGTTTGGTCCATGCACCAGTCAGTGGAGAAGCTTATGAGGCTGGATTTTAAGAGTATATTTGTTTTGTGTCAAACACAAAATAGCATGATGATAATCCTTGTTCTATCTGCAGCAACACCAGAGCTCCCAGCCTCCTCGCTTGTCAGAAAGCGACGCTCATCCACACGTGGCCGCTTCCCAAGCAGAAACCACTGAGGCCCACAGACGAGGTGCTGCAGCTCCAAGTCCTCCACGCTTCCTTCCTGCTGGTGTTCCCCCTTCTTCTTTGATGTCTCAGACCCAAACTCTTTCCCACATTCCCGCTCACATGCACTTACTCTGCGATGTCCTTCCCTGCCCCAACCAGTCAACTCTTGCTAATGATGAGCAAAGCGTTTCACAGAAACCGCCTGAGCCCCAAACCAAAGCTGTCCACAGAGAAACCCAAGTCTCGGAAAGCTTATTGAGAGCCAGCAGTGACGGGCCTGTCAAAGAGCGTTTGCCAGCCTCATGGCATGCATCCTCTGGACAAGGAGATGGTCCTAGTCAGCGAAACATACTCCATAAGAACAAGAAGAAGAAACTGGTGACAGAAGAGTCGGACCAGAAGACAGCCCCACCCTCCAGACACCAGAGGAAAGCTGTGAGGTGATGCATTGAAATATGAATAAGTTATTGTAGCTGTTGCTCAGTAAACCTGAATATCTTCTAAAAGTTCAATTATTACTGAGATTCTGCTCTAAATGTCCAGCTCATATATATTAAGTTAAACAGTTTTTAAAAGTTCCAATATAACAGTCAATATAACACAAGTTTCACTTTTTGATTGATTTACTGAAATTAATCAGCTTTTCATAGATATTCTAAGGGACTAAAATCCACCTGTTAATGAAGTATGAATGCATTTATTATTGTTTTAGCTGGTTAACATGTTTGCTGTGATTGCTGTTCAATCAGGGATTCTTCACATTCGAGCAATCCAAAAAACACAACATCAGTAAAAGAGCAGCATCACCATGATGAAGGCAAGGCGGTTCCAAAGGAAAGCTGCAGTGGCGGTCATGGACCACCGTCCTCTCCAGTTCACACCGCCTTAGGACAGGTGAGTAAATGTGCATGCTGAGCGTTATTCTAATTCTTACTAAAATACAATCTCACTTCAAGTTCTGCTTTTCCCTACATGCATACTTGCCTCTCTTGAAAATGGGTAGACAGGGTACATATTTACAGTTGTAGCACCTATATCACTCATGGTCAATGATAAATTTTCACACAAGTACACATTTTAATATGTTCAGTGTAAAAAACAATCTTGTGGTTTTGTGTAGTAACACTACAACTTGCAATCTGAATCAAGTATTGTTCTTGGTGGACTTTTAACAGGTAGTTTCAGAGGTTTTGTTCCCTACGGTGGCTCAGAAGACTCCAGTTTCATCCGTTTCTACTCCTAAAAAAATCTCCTCACCTTCAGGGTCCCCCGTTCCTTTAAATGTTGCACAGAACTCCCTGGAGGTCATTTCACAGCTGCTTCAAGAGGCCGAAGGTAATCCCGTGGCTTGATCACAGTCCAGCCAATAACTAAGAAATATTTATATTCCAATGCTGCTTTGCAACTCTTACATATTCTTGTAGCATCAACTTTTTCTTTCTGTACATCTGTATTTTGTCAGATTCAGATGAAAAAGACTTTGAAGATGACCCTCTGTTGCAAGTCCTCCGCCAACAGAGAAAATGGGTGAAAGATCAGATAAGGTAGATTTAAATAAAGCTATAATTTAATCAGTTTGCTTTTTTATGGACTTATATTTCTGACCTAATCTTATTTCTGACACTTTTGGAATTTTTATTAGATTCATTCATCAAATCGACACGGTGAAGATAATGTTTCCTCTTTCTTCTTTCAGAGAGGTGGACATGAGGCTGAATGAATACCAGGAGGGACAAACAGTGGCTTGAATAAATCAGACTTTTTGTTGATGTTTTGTATTGAAATAAAGTTTATTTATATGATATTTCAACATACAGTTTGGAATATGTCTATATGCATTAATTACAATCACAATATAGTGCATTTACAAATGTTCCTCAAAGATATAGCAGCTTCAACAGTGAGTTAGGAATATTTACAAAGACGTGTTTGTTGAAATACTGCGGACGGTTGATGAGCAACACTGGAGGAGAACTTTATATACAAACCACAAAGAGCGGGGAATATCAGAACAGTGCCATAAGCAAAACAAACCAAGACGGGTGTTTCGGTACGCTGTGTGCTGCTGGCAGTAAATCTGCTTTGTATCTCAGTGTTTACAAAGGCCACTGTTTTATTTTCTTATATGGCGAAGACAAGAGAGGCCTCTGTGTTAAGTCAGGCATCTGGTTCCTTCGATCTGCAGCATTGGGGCTGATATGATGAGAATGCCTTCAGGAGAGACGGCTGACTCCAGCGCCATGATGTTCACGCCCTTTGGGATTCGGTAGCGGCGGTTAAACTGCAGCGTTGTAAAGCCGTTGCCCTCCTTCTGCCAGGAGACAGTTAAATACAAGTTTAAAGAATAAATCAGTCATTTTAAAGTTTTGTTCTGGCTAGAAGATTACACCAGGGCTCCCAACACACTCTTAAAACATGGTAAAATAAAAGGATTTTCAGTTTAGTATTTTTTCAGGTCTGGTAAGAGGGATTGGGGGAGTAAAACTGGAGGAAAATTTGTTTTTCTACAGGCATGCTGCATTCTATCTGTAAAAAGGTTGTCTTGGCTACCTTTCCTCCTAGCATCCTTCTGTCCTTCATATTAACTGTGTTTTCCTTTATCCTCTCTCGTTCTTCTTTTCAACTTAACTTTCTTTTTTTAGCATTCCTTTGTTCCTTCATCCATCTATATTTCCTTTCTACCTTTTTCTTTCCTGCATTGTCATTCATTTTTTACCTCATTTCTTCCTCCTTTTATTTGTGTTATTTAAAGAAGGATCTCATGAAGAATGTGTGGAAACCATGTCGCTTGTCGTGTTTTTTTTTATTAGGTGCACCAGGGAAAATTAGATAAAAAAAATGTGTTCCTCTTGGTAAACAGACCTTCTGCTCTTTGTGTTGTCCTTGCACTTCTACAAAGTCCCCCACAACTTTGACCAGCAGGTCCTCAGGGTTGAAATGTTTCACATCCACTTGAACTGTAAATCCAATCTCATCACAGTAGACCTGTCAACACAAGTTGAAATAATGTATGTTTTTGAAGATAATTATTGCGAATAAACAAAAAAAAACATTTTTCCTTCGATGAATTTTGTGTGAATTTGATGTATTTGAACATGCATGATGTAAACAAAAGAGAAAGATTTCTTTGAGGACATTGAACTGATTCAGTTTTCTGTGCTTTATGAAGAGAAATATAAGATGTGTTTAATTCAAACTAAGATTTGATTTAAAGATTGGCAGTATATTGTTTTGGTTACATTTTATGCTTGTCTGAAGTGTTTTTACTTGGCTCTTTTTAACTCTAGGTTAAAGAAATGACCTACCTCTGCAGAGCTGACACTATCAGTCTCTGGAATCAGTAATGATGGCGACCAGTTATAATAGCCATGAGACCCGTTCAGCCGAGGAGGTAAAACCTTCTCCCATGGAATACCACCAGTTGTCACAGAGGGAGGCACAATAAAATCCATACCTAATAAGTAAAAAAAAACATTAAATAGAACAATCAAAAGAGTTCGATGGAGTCCAATAAATTCTCAGTGAAGAGCAGCTTACCTTCGCTTATGTATTCTCTGATCAAACAAGTGAGCAAGAAGAGAAATGCCGGCCCCTGCTGTTACGTTCCCCCTTATCCTGAGTAGGAGGAACAATCTGTCCGATTCCAGTTTTCCTTCTCTGACCGTGCTGAACGTGACTGACTTGTCACAGGCTCTTTTATACTGCAGTTGCATAATGACTTGTGCATTCATACTGAGGCACCTTGCCTCTGTCACATTCCAGACCGTGTACCCTTGGGGGTCCAGTCCACCCCCAGATGGATATGTTTTGGGAATGACACAGCTGCTGCTGGCTTATTGTCAATTAAAGTGTTTGTTACAGCCCTCCTTTATTGGGTCGATGACTTGAATATAAACTTGTTACCAGTGTGTAGACATCAGAACAACTGTGGGATAAGTTGGTTGTTGGGGAGGATCCTTCTAAAAATAAGTTCAAAAGAAGAGTGGGTCCTAGACACATGTAGAAGCACGCGTCCTGTACCTGACACATCATCAATCACCTGTTGTGTAACAGGATGGGCAGTATTAAGTTGATCAAGTGTCTTGAAAAATATTAAAAACACATTTCCAGGAACATCCTACAAGCTGCTAAGTGTGTATAGTTAAGATATATGGTCATTTAAATATCAAATAAGCAGTGCAGCACAGTAAAATAAAATGCTTCCACAAGCCGGTTGCATCGGGTGGCATGTATGTTGATCCTCACTGTTCTTCACATATGTAGCAGTTATGTGCACATGTTCTCCCTGTTAGCTATGCTAAACCTGGCACCTAAACTTTGACTGTGACTAAAAGTGGCCCTGATTATGCTATGACTCATGCAGGATGATGGCCAAGAGGGGACATTTGGAGGGATTAAGTTATTGAGTTTCATAACAGGCGCCACTGGATGTCTGGACTCTGAGAGGCATATAGCAAAAAGGAAAAATAAAACAGGCTCATAGATGCAGAAAGAATTGTATGATAAAGGTAGGTAGGTACCTTCTCTAAAACGCCGGTTTTAGAGCTACATCTTTAGATTTTCAAAGTCATTGGTATGATACAACTTTGTAGCTCTTGTAGCATTAAAACTTAAATTGATGACTTTATATCTCATAATTATAACTGAAAATTATTGATACATTTTATTTAAATTATGATTCAAAGTTGACATTTTGACACTGCATCTCACAAATGACTGACAGTAAAAATCAAAATGACATTGAAACTCATTCTCAAAGTCAAATTTACAATTTTTTTTACTTCATATTTATGACTTTGAAGTAACTATGTCCCACAATCCCTTTTTTATTTATGTAAAGTTTTGACCTTTATAGAAGAGAGTGTAGATTAAGGGTATTTATTGGTCAGAAAGTAAAAATCACCATGAGTGCACAAGGTCATTTTAGCAATATTTAAAAAAAAGCAGTGGAATCAAATCATTTGTCTCACCTAAACAAATCTTAATGCACATCCACTGACATTGACACTGACATTGTTAGCTTGTACTAAAAAGAAAACAAAAGGCTCTAAGCTACAAACATACAGAAATGTACGAGTTCTACGGTATCAACATTTTATAAGTAATAAATGTCACAAAAACTGAATTGTTTTTGCTTTATTAAAGAGAAAACTCTTTGGTCCAGGATGGTCGGAGGTCAAACGTCTCAAGGCGTGCCCAGTGGAATTGTGAACGAAAGGTAATCTCCCACTTCCCCCCACTGTGCTCTGAAGTGTTGGTAAATTGTGATCCATGTCGTCAGTACTGTGACCCAAAACAACAAACCAGTGCTGATCGCTTCACATCTGGAGAAGAAAATGAGAAAGCATTTTAACTTAAAACTTGTATTATATATTATTTACACAGGGCACTTTTTGACATTGAGGCAAAAAAAACGGAAAGAGATCTTTTAAGATCAATTACTCTGACCAGCAGTCCATGCATGATTAAAAAAAAAAAAGTCAAGAAACTATCATCAGTGGACTATCATCGGTAAAAAGTATGCATGTTTCTACCAGTGAGTCTGGTAGAAATTCATTTAAATAAACCAAGCCTTACAATTATTTAGGGTCGTTACCTACGAAATAAAAATCTAATGAGTTTCTTTGTACGCTCACGCATTATTAGTCTATGCAAAGTCACAAGTTGACAAAAATAAAAACATTTATCATCATATTAGGACCAACAGTAATGTTTATTTGAAAAAAAAAAAAAAAGAAATACTGAGCATATTTTTGTTTCATCGAATATTCCATTACTGCTTTTAATGGTGATAGTATGATTTACTGCAACAAACAGAACACTGAGACTGTTTGCACTGCTTAGAGATATAGAACTGGCATCAAATCTTAAGTGTTGAACATTTTATATTGAGTTTTTTTGGGGATCTTCTTTGAGATGCTTCAACGTGATAATTATAATTATGTAGTGGTCTTGATTTCAAACCTAGATGCATGACCTTAATATCATTCAAAAGTTGTTTCAATATTGTTTTAGGTTATTTTTTTGGTTTTAAGAAATAACCCATTGTAAAATTTTGCTAAAATACCTACCAATATGTTTTTACGCATATAACTAAATTCTAGTTAATTTGAATTACTTTGCACTAAAATGAACACAAAACGTACATGTTTTAATTTGGGTCTGTTCAGTGAAGGGCGGCTTCAGAAAGGCTTCCTTAAAAAACCAGACAACGTTCACAAGCCACAGGAAAGGAAGAAGCGCAAAACCACCTGAAAACACAAAGAAAACACAAGTATTTAAAGAAGTAAAAAACCAAATCATGCCATGAAATCCACCCTTCCCCTTCCCATTTTTTTTTGCTCCATAACGGAGATAATAGCAGTTACAGCTGCTATATATTGACAAGCAAAGCTGGTTGCAATCTTTTCAAATATTTCTTACCCAAGTAATATTTTCTACAAAGGGTGAGTTTCTCTTCGTTGGGAAGTCGATCCAGGTTCATGGTAAACGCACAGTGGCCCCTGCTGAAGGAAGAAATAAAGTTCCAGGGAGATGTTCAGAATTAGCTCCACTTTGGTATAGCTAATAGACATAAAACGTGAAAAAAAGCGGAACATGGAAATATTAGGTACGTTTAAAAGCTGACTAACCACTGAATTAGCAAACAAACCAGCTTTATCAAAGACCTTGTTTAGAAATGTACTAAACCACTGTCAGGTGACTTGAAATAGCCTCAAGCAAAGTTAGCATTTTGCTAACAGTAACGCCACCCTCGAAAAAATGGCGGGGCCATCCACTGTTGGCAACGTCTTTTAAATCGCGTTAGACATACATTAACAATATTTTTTACATGGCATACCTACAGTCTTCAAGGATAACTCTTGAAAATGAGAACCGAGTAAATAAACACTTCCTTAATCCCCTCTTCTTGTCGTTTTCCTTATCACCTTTCTTCTGTTTCGAGTGGTCACAAGTCAGTATTAGAACTAATACTGCCACCTGGTGTACAGACTGCACAGTAGGCTGCACAGTGGCGCAGTTGGTAGAGCTGTTGCCTTGCAGCAAGAAGGTTCTGGGTTCGATTCCCGGCCCCGGCCTTTCTGCAAGTTTGCATGTTCTCCCTGTGCATGTGCGGGTTTTCTCCGGGTACTCCGGTTTCCTCCCACAGTCCAAAAACATGACTGTTAGGTTAATTGGTCTCTCCAAATTGTCCCTAGGTGTGCATGGTTGTTTGTCCTGTGTGTCTCTGTGTTGCCCTGCGACAGACTGGCGACCTGTCCAGAGTGAACCCCGCCTCTCGCCCGGAACGTTGGCTGGAGAGGAACCAGCAACCCTCCCGACCCCACCAAGGGACAAGGGTGTCAAGAAAATGGATGGATGGTGTACAGACGAAGGAGACACACATACAATGAAGGTTTGTTCCCAAATTTATAAATATAATGAGAAAACCTCAAAAATTGGGCAAAAAACATTAACTTTTGGAGATTAGGTTCTTTAAATTAAATGTAAAGAAAAAAACATAGTTTATCTTTCAAAAACGTTTTACATCGAGTATACCATTTCACGCAATCTCCACAGAATTTTAATTTTATGGCATTTATATTCCAACCTGGAATGTCACATATTTCCCCCGAATACTAGATACTGAGGGTCTGAGAATGTCAATAACTTTTTATGACAACTGTCGGTTCAGGTTTTTCCATAAATATTTATGAGGCCAAAAGAGTATCACTCTGTGTGTAGTTAATCCATACAAAACATTAGCCTTGCGTTATAAATGTAATAAAATAAATAAGTTTACTTTTTATGGTATTCTAATTTACAGAAATGCACCTATTCCAATATTCTTCTATTTTCGTGGTATCAAATATGCAGTACACGCCCATCTACTGTACTGCGATGGTAAGACAACAATGAAGTTATGTTTTAATCTTACAGAAAACACTTTGCGTTAAAAGCAAGCTTTATCAGGCATTTTTTCATTACTGTATCATTATTTAATCATTTTAGTTTTATTTTATTAATTTCGCAAGCTTTTAAAAAATCGTTTATCACCACTGAAAAAGTAGGTTACATCTAAACCATTAAAATAAATTCAATTTTTAATGCTTCAGTATTTGATTTTAATGTATCGGTATTTCTAATTTCCATTGGAGCTAACAAAGTTGTTCAATTTAGATGGATATTGTAAATCCCATCGATGCTCCACTAAGTGAAAAAAAAAAAAACAACAGGAAAAACTCAGTTTCCCTTGTACCATTGCGGCTCCCCCCTCCCATCTCGCGCCTTCCCTCTTGTCTCCCCCTCGAGCTGCTAGCCGTCCGTGTGTGTTGTTGTTGAAGCAATGATGGCGGCGGCAGCGGGATGCGGATCAGCAACCGCGGCTGCCGTAGGAGGCCAAGGTGGAACTGCTACGGCCAGAGGTCGTTTCCCCGGTCGGCCTTGGTCTTCGCGCAGTCGTTTGCGCTCTGAGAAGCGATGGCAACTCGGGCGATCAAGCTCAGAAGCTGATGATGTGACTAACGGAGGGCCAAGGCCCGCAAACCTGGCTCTTTCGTTAAACGAAGACCAGTCGCACTTGCGTCTACTCGGGATAGAGGCAAGCCACAAGATCCTCGGCCAGGCTGGATATAGCTCTAGTGGAAGTGAAGAGGTAAGGTGCCGTACTCACTAAGGTGCTATATTCAAAATTGACGCATTTAGTGTGATCGGTCTATGCGCAAGAATGAGTGCTTTCCACCGCTGTATGACTGGTTAGTGCCATGGAGAAATGTCAACATCCCATTGGCAGGCTAGCGTTAACTTTAGCTTTAAGCTAAACGCTATCACCAGTGTTAGCCTAGTTGAGCTTCCCATTTAACACTCCAAACACAAAATGTCAATTTAACTCTGACAGCAGATCATTTTAAAGTCACATTAGCTTGAGACTCTGAGTTGATCTCCAAGAATAAAAAGTAAAGGTTAAAGATTGATAACCTTAATTTTTTTTAAAATGCAGTGGGCACTTGTAAACATGCGCCGCAGTTATTCTACGTATGGCCCTTTCGTTACAGGGCCATAATATCTGCTAGCCTGCTAATAGCCAACACAAAGAGCAGGAAGGCTAGCGCCTTCGTACTCTGCAGAGAGTAGCCGCTAACTATGTTTGCTATATGCTTTTCTAAAGTCTGTTTAAACAAGACACGTCTTGTGTTTGGCCAAGTATAAAGTGCATAAAAACAGTTACATAACATTTTATATTGTGGCTATAAAGCTCCTTAACTGTCACAAGGGAGTAAATCGTTTTGGTTTAGCTAGCTATTAGCCAAGGTTAGCAAACAGGGCATGTTTAAATGAATCTACAGAAGTGTGCCAAAGTCACTGCCACACATGTTGGTCACACACATTTAAGGGCTGAAACACAACTGATAGTGAGTGATCCTTATTTATTAGATCTTCTTCGAGACCCAACTTCAGGTATAAAGAACATTGTGTTTGGAGGGAGTTGTTGATTACAGACTAACGTTTCGTTGTAGCTTTTATAACATTAGTGAAGGCGTGACCATCATTAACTAAAGCATGGGTTTTACTTAACGCAGAGTTCTGAGGTTGCATAGAATTGTAAAAACGATGTAGACCTTGACTATTACATTAATTTGAATTTTTTCCCCTAGAGGTCACTGATTATGTGATATTATTCATGGTATGAACTGCTTTTTAAAGTAATTTTTTTATGTACATGTGCATTTACTAAATGCAAATAAAAGATTATGCAGTGATAGAAAATCACAGCTGCATACATTAATGCACTGTTCCAGCCTGACTGTCTGCCGTGCTTATGTTTCGCCATTCAAACTCCTAAAGGTTATTTTTTTCTCAATCATAGTTCCGTATTTTTCTTAATACACATTAATAAACATGTAATGCCAACATTATTACCTTAAAATAAAATAAATATTTAACTGCATTCATAGAGAAACTGATCCTACTTCTGCAACTGCAACGGTTATGGACATAAATGTGCGCAGCTGTGCTGAATCAAAATCTTTTTTTAATCACTTTTTTTTTTCTCCCTTTCATCGCATGTTTCATAGATTACATCCGAGTACCGTTTACCATACTAACAACGCTGTGTGCCACACATGCAAGAACATAGTTCTGCGGGTGCAAAACATCGAAAATGTTTTAGTATAACTGATTTCATGGAGAGGTTTGACTCTCTCAGAACCTGTTATAATGGGTTTATCAAGGAGACACTACTCAGACTATGTGACCTGAACAATTTTGTGCTTATTTTTCTTGTGGATACTAGGACTGCGTAATATCAGAAAATATGTAATTTTAACCACTGAAAATATCCACGTTGCTTTCTATGAGTTTTAGCATCTGACCTGCTAAAGGTATATAACAGATGAGCTTATTAAGGGCACCAATAAATTTAAAATTGAGTGAATTTGTAGTTTAGCTGCAAAGAAAACGAGATATAATCCAAATCTAAACATAAAAATGTTTCAGTATTTGAATCTGGACAGTTTTGGTGATTATTTGCACTTTTTTTTTTACCTCCATTTTTGATTGTCTTAGTTTGACCTAGAACTGATGCACTAAGGATCCCATCCACAAAGGAGCCCCAGAAAAAAGCAGATAAAAAGTTGAAACTGGTTTGGTGTATTGATTAAATCTGCATTATGTTTCACATTAATGTGCCCCCCCTTTGTGTGACCGCGCAGACAAAATGTGAGCATTCCTTAAGGAAAATAACACCAGTGGTACTGAAAATGTTGGTTTTATTGATCATAATTGTAGCTTTGTTGTTCCTTTGTAAAACTAAATTTGGTGTTTATTTAATTGTTGCCTGTGCCTCATTGTTGAGTGTATATGTGCAATTAATATATTTTTTTATATAAAGGGTGATGACTTCAAAGGATTTGAAGCTGACAAAAGAAATGCTGCAGAATCTGTGATGATGCAAAAAAATTCTTCCAAAGGTAAATCATTTTGAAATTTAAAACTGTACAGAAGAAATTAAGTATATGTGAGATCAATTGTTTTTCTACAAGAAATATAATTTTATTTATTTATTTACTTTTTTTGCAGTCAATGCTGTCAGCACAAAATCTAGGAGAAAAAGTGAGAAGCCACCACAAAAAGTGCCAGCAGTTGATGAGGCTGTCCCACCTGATCCTGTAAAAGAAGTGAAAGCTCCGGAGGAAGTACACGACATATCTCTTGAAACAAAACCAGCGAAGGATTTGAAGAAAACTCCAAAAGGAAAAAACACTATGGACCAAGGGTCAGCCAAGAGCAGAGCTTCTGCAGCAGCACCGAGGATTACAATAAAGTTGGTGGCCAAAAAGAAAGTGAAAACTATAAAGGAGCCCCAGAAAAAGACAGATAAAAAGTTGAGACTGAAAGATGTGCAGGACCAGCCCGATGTTAAGGACATTCAGGGTGATCAGATTTTAAGCGCTCACATCAAGTTAAAAACCGAATCTTATGACGATGAACTCAACACTGGGGACAAAGGAGTGCCGACCATACCTACGAGGAGGCGTGGCAGATCTGCTGTCAAGGTAACAGAACCTGTAAGTCAGACTACTGCCAAAGTTGTGGTTGATGACCAAAAATCAAAAGAGAAGGAACTGACCAAGATTAAGGACAGTGGATCTGTAGAGCAGAAACTGAACTCAAAAGACTTAAAGAAAAAGCAAGTAGCCCCACTGCAGGGTTCTGACGTTAAAAAAGTGACTCGTAGAAGCAAAAGAGTTGCTAACGAACTCTCTAATAACTTAACGGACAGTGTACCTGAAACAGAAAGTCTGACTAAACCCGCTACTGTTCTGGACGAGCTCAAGTCAGAAGTTTCACAAAAAGCCGAGGCCAAACCAGTGGTGAGGAGAGAAGGTCGAAGGCAAAGCAGAAGGCTAAATAAAGATATTACGGTGCCAGAAAACCAAGGCTCATTAGCCACAGAACCTGAAAACTTACTTACACATGCCAGTGAAAGTTTGCCTGTTAAAACTGAGGAAATGAGGGTTCCAAGCATAAAGTTAATAAAGACCAGAAATCCTAAATATGATGCAAAGGCCAGCGGGAAAACTTCATCTCGAAAGAAAAAACGGAGAAAATATATTTGGACTTTAGCCTTAGTCAAAATTGGAAGTGAAACCCCACGGGCAGAAGATGCCCTCAAGGTACAAACAGAGACTGTGAGCCAAGTGGCTAAGACCCCACCTAGTGACACCGGTGTAAAGAATATTACAAAGGGACGAGGTAGAAAATCAAAACAGGAATGTGCAGCCCCACTGGAAAGCATGCAAAATGTTGAAAAGGATCCCCAAAGCACCCCTGATTCGGAAACATCAAGTTTACAAGTGCAACCTGAAGCAGATCCTGCGCCTGAAACTCCCACGCAAGAAATCACTAAAGCAGATTGCGGGAAGGTACCACCTCTTCAGATTAAAAAGGTTTCATCTCCTGGCAAACATAAAAGCTCAAAGCCGTCTTTTCTGATTCAGCAGGTTAGCCCGGTGCAAGAAAACAAAGAGGAAAACCTGAAAGATCCACCAGAGGTGCAAGAGGATAAGTCGTCTCTACAGGACACAGAGACCACTCCTTCTAGAAGGCTAAGAAGAAGGACGTCAAGCCTCGAGTCTCCACAGAAGAAATCTGTCAGCAACAAACCTGCGACCACTCGGAAACGAAGGCTAAGGAAAAGTCCCCAAGAAGAAGAAAAGCCGCAAGTGGAAGCTGAAGTTCCCTCTCAGGTTTCTACTGAGGAGTCCGCTCCTCAAATTCTTCCAATAAACTCATGTTCTAATTTAGTCGAAGACCCACCACAGGTGACCAGTTTAAACTCCTCCGAAGTTCTTGAAAAGGAAAGTCCAAAAGCCGCCGACACTCCCTCACAAACAGCAGATGAAGTCTGCCCACAGTCATTGGAGAACAAACTAGAACCACAGATTGAAGAGGCCAAACCATTGCCTGTGCCTTCCAAACCCAGAAAAACTAGAAATAATAAACAAGCAAAGAAGAAGTCTGTTAAAAAGCAGAAGACTGAGAAGGCTGTTGTTTTGCCTGACACCACAGCAGATGCAGTCCCTGACACGGTTGACTTTATTAACATGGAGCCTATTCATATGGAAAGTGTTGAGCCTGTAGCTGAAGAGGTGAGCCAGGTAGTGGAGGAGAGAGCAGAACCAGAATCTGAGACCAAACAGGACCCTGTTCTTGTAGAAGAAAAGGAAAAGGAGATACAGCCAACGGTAAAAGAGGAACCAGACATGCAGTCTATAGACAGTCAGCAATTGGGAGAAGGTCAGCAATTGGAGGAAGGCCAGCAATTGGGGGAAGGTCAACAATTGGGGGAAGGTCAACAATTGGGGGAAGGTCAACAATTGGGGGATGGTCAACAAATGGGGGAAGATCAGCAATTGGAGGAAAGTCAGAGGTTGGGGGACAGTGAGATGTTGGGGGAACATCAGCAGTTGTTGGACACTGAGAAGATTGTGGACAGTCAACAGCCAGTGGTCACCTCAGATCAAACAGGTGAACTAATATCATCCAAGAAATCTTCCAGAAAACTAAAAAAGAAACGCAAATCCTTAATTGGCCAACGCCAAAAGCACAGGCACAGAGGCAGTGATGGAAAGTTTGCCCCGCTTAAGTCCCCTGAAGGTGAAAGTACTTTTGACACTGATGATGACCCTTCTCTGCTGCTGGCGGCTCCCGTCCCATCCCAAGGGTCTACGCTCATCGGAGTACAGAAAAAGTACAAAAAGAAGCACACAAGTCTGCCTTTTGTTGGAGCTAAGAAGTCCAAATCCCAGTCTAAAATCATTTCCCACCTGATTGAAATGGGAATGGAGAAAGATGACTTGAAGCAAGAAGAAGCAGACACTCCAGTGGACTCGGGACAGCCGGATGTTGTTAGTGTTCAGCCTTGCAAATCAAAGTTTGTAAAAAACATCAAGCACTTCATTATGCCTGTTGTAAGTGCAAGATCCTCTCGAGTGATCAAGACCCCACAGAGGTTCATGGATGATGTTGGGATGTCCGTGTTGCCTCGAAGGCACTCTCCGAAGAAGGGTTTGCAGCTGGGCCTGAACATTCGTCCGGGGAAGAGGCGAGACGATGGGGCAGAAAGGCCGTTGTCTCCCATCTTTCCAATTGATGACGAGGATATTTTGAGTGAAGCTCAGCTGGACGTTGATCTGTTTTCAGCTCAGGACCTGGAGGACAGCATCGACTTGGCTGATAGCCTGTTTTTTGACTGTAAGAGTGAGAAAAATGAAAAGAAGAAGCCTTCCCTGAAGAACTCTAGCTTCAAGTGGAATCTCTCTGAAGATTCCTGCGATGAGTTATGTACACTGGATAAAGCCCCAGAGAGCAAATGTGAGAATCTGTTTTTATCTCCCCCAGCGGATAAGCTCCCAGAACCATCGTCGGACCTCTTGGACGTTCTGAAAAAGAAGAGTCCACCCAAATTTACCAAGCAGGCGGCTCACCTGAAGATTTATCAGAAGCTGAAGAAGCCCGTTTTGGGACTTCCAAAAGGCAAAATCACACAAGAGCTCGAGCCTGTGAGTAAACCTGCTCTGCCTCCAGTTGATTTAGCCGAGGGACTCGACGACGAGGTCATGAGCATCAGTCTGAGACAGCGGGACACAGGCGTGGACAAGGAAAAGTCCAAAATTAAGATCGAAGACCTGGATAGTCCAGGAGTGGTGAGAAAGGTTGCCGTCAGTCTTCGGTCTCCTAATTCTGTTGCATTGAAGCCATGCACAGAGGGAGCATTGGCAGTGAAAGACACTGGGCTGCAGGACTCAAGTAAGACAATTATAATTGGACACGATTCTGATAAATATATAAAATAAAGGCGTTTAATAGAGCACTTATGTTTTTGTTTTCACAGAAGCGCCGTCGTCGGTACAGAAGTCCGGCGCAGTCGAAGGCGTTCCTCTTGGGCACATAGAGAAGGGAGCGCCACAAAGGGCACGCCTCACAAGTGCAAATAAAAAAATGTTGAATCTCCTCAGGAAAGCAAAGGTTCAACTTATTAAAATCGACCAGCAGAAACAACTCAAGTCTTCTGGGGTAAGGTTAAAGATCACAAATAAAATTTTTTGCATGAAGAGGTGGTTTATATTTGTGCATTTAAGCAAAATTACAATACAATCAAAAAGTGAATTTATTTCAGTAATTGAGCTTAAAAATTGAAACTCGTATAGATTCAATACGCTGACATATTTCAATTGTTTATTTGTTAGTTTTTATGTGTGGAAGTTCATAATTCACTGTCCTATTCAATCTAGAAATGTCTGAAATTTCCTTTTATCATTTTCCATGTAAGAAAAAATCAAACATGATTTTTTTCCATACAAATTTTTTCTTTTTTTTCTCCCTATTGGACAAGTCTAATCACGCTTAATAAGCACTGTGGTTTTGACTCATTGATCTGCTGTGTGTTCTTCCATTTACAAAGTATCACCTTGATTTCAAAGAAAAGCATTGGACCACATGTTTTACGTTTAGACCAGCTTAAATTAAAGTTGCTCTCTACTAGTTGTTTTTAATTTTGATGTTAAATGCTCTTGTTCCCAAGAAATCTTTAAACTTGAATTTGGAATAGTATGGAATGGATTTTGTAATAAGAAATGTGTGAAAATTCTGATGATTATGGCTTACAGAAGATAAACGTCTCAGAAACGATTAACGTCTCAGTAAATTGTAATGTTGCATAAGATTAAGAAGGAATTTTAATTAGGCATGTCAGCCTCCATAAGTAAGTCCATGTTCTGTTCAATATATACTCGATATTTGACAGGGTCTTGCTTTGCATAAATCACTGCATTAGTGCGGCATAATATGGACGTGATGTGTGTAATGGAAGCCCAGGTTGCTTTGAAAGCTGCATTTAGCTCATCTGGGTCTGGTGCCTCTTGAAAATACTACAGGTTCTCTTTAGAGATTGAGTCAATTCAGTTTAGTGATACCAGGGTTAGTAAGTCATGTGTCGGTGCCGTTGACAGTGCGGATAGGCGCTCAGCCTTGCCGGAAAATAAAATCCAGCAACTCTATATAGTTTGTAAGCAGAGCGAAGCATTGAGTGCTCTTAAATTTCCTCTTAGACCTTTGGACTTGAGGAAACGGTGGACTAATCCCAGCAGGTGACATGAGTTTGCAAATTATTATTGAGACAATTGTCCTCTCTTCATACCGATTTTAGTGTTGCACTTATCTCTGTTGCGTGTGCCCCTTTATAAAAATGTTTCCGCTTAAATGTCCATCAGTATGCTTGACTGCAGCTCTGTGTACAACCAGCTTTTTTTAACAATAACCCTTTGAGGCCTCCTGGTGGAGGACGTCAGTGACTGTTTGCTGGACAGCTGTCAAGTCGTCAGTCTTCACAATTCTTCTGCTGGCTACACTTTTAACATTTTTGTTTTATAATATATATGTATATATAAATTATTGGTCATTATCTAAACAAAATGCTTAGCAATTGTCAAGAAATATCAGAAACAAAACCTTGAGTTACAATTTCTCAATTCCGGTCCTCAGGCCCCCCTGCCTTGCATGTTTTAGGTGTTTCCCTTCTGCCACACACCTGGACTGAATTTTGTGGGTGATTAACAGCCTTCTGCAGTTCTTGATGGCTGCAGAAGAAGTCATGCTATCATTTGAATAAGCTGTTCTGGAATAGACATCTGAAACGCGCGGAGCAGGTGCGCCTGAGGGCTGGACTTGAGAAGCACACGAGTTACATCTTTCACATTAAAATTCTAAATTTGAATTTGCCCTTGTAGAATTCAGATCTGTTTATTTCAGACTGATCCAGTTCATTCCAGTTTTGTTCAATGATAGATCCTAGACCACACAGTACGATTATTTGAAAGTACAACTACTTAATTTCATGTATTCCCACCTGTTGAAGACGAATCCTGTATTCCTGATTAACAGAAGCCGATGTCTCGTTTGAGCAGATGTCTTGTTTCTTTATTTCTCTCGCAGCTGTTATCCGGTCCTGCTGGCTCCAGATCTCAAGAAATCGCTCTTAAAAGACAGAGGAGGAAGCAGAGGGTGCAAGTTCCTCGTCCCGAGGTTCCTGTCAAGACCGAGCAAGTTCAAGGACAAGTGAGTCCTTGGGATCAATACGCCTGATGGGGACAAGCATCAATCCGTCTTAAAAGTGTCTGGTTCTACCCACTCTTTTGTTTTCTTCTCAGCCGCAGCTCATTTCCCCACTGTGCCAGGAGTTTCGCCGAGCAGGAGGCCCGCGGATCAAGCACGTGTGTCGCGCCGCCTCCGTGGTGCTGGGCCAGCCCCGAGCCATGGTCGCCGATGACATTCCCCGACTGAGTGCCTTGCCTCTGCATGAAAGATCTGGCATCTCCCCGTCTGCTATCACTAAAGGTTGTCATGATGATGATCGTCAGCATTTTGTTCCATAGGACGTTGTCTTGATTCCTGTGAATGTAGTGTTGTAAATTTAGGAGTTAATTTCTCCTTTTTAGTTATTTTAAATTGTCTGACTGGGTTTAAAGTGACTGAAATAATAAGAGTGATTACTAATTTTATCAAAGTAGTGCATGTCCTTTTATAAAATAACCACCATTATTTTGTTAAATAAAATCAAGTATGTTCTTTTGATATGACCTGCGAAGAAACACACTTTAAAGAGCTGAATTATTAGTTCCCAGAAGGCTCTTTGGCATGCACAGTGGCTCTTAATAACAATCATCAAACATTGTATTAAGCTTAGTATTATTTATACATACAAATGTAACAAAAAGACCAATTTTGTTAGGTATTCCTGTATGTTTTTATGCTGTATCTGCACATAATAGACTCTGATGGTACAAGGGTGGAAAAAACTTTTGATTAACATCATTTTATTTTCTTTTTGTCATCAGGGTACAGACATTGCACACTTTCCATTTTGACAAATATAAAATATTCAGATAATGAAAATGCAATAATTTTCTATTTTAGAAAAAATATATATATCTAACACGCATTTTTAAACTTGGTAGCGTATCTTCCGCCCTCCCCCAAGAGTTTCTTTTGTGTCTCTAAGAAAATAGGTTTAGCATAACAAAAGGCAATAAATATCTTTTTCGCTTGTGAAAGGTTATGACCTCTTGATTCATTTCTCTTCCCTGTAGATATTGGGTCTCCATCAGAGTCGGACAGCCCTAGCCTGTCGGATCCAAAGGCAATAAAGTCGAAAAAGCCGTCCAGTTTCACAAAGAAGAAGGGGCTCGGGCCATTCGGGTACCGCTCTCGAAGGTGTGGCGTTTGCAAAGGGTGCAACCACGAAGACGACTGTGGGAAGTGCATCAACTGCCTCGACAAGCCTAAGTTTGGCGGCCCCAACACCAAGCGACAGTGTTGTGTGTAAGTTTAGCATAAATGTGGGGCTGTTGGTTTATGGTGCAGTCTTCAGAAATAATTTTCTTTTTTTCGCTTTTACCCCAAGGTATAAGAGGTGTGATCAGATTGAAGAGAGGAAAGCACGAAGACTCAGTGGCAGAGTGGCTCCTAAAAGTATTTGCTGCTTTATTTTGCAATCCAAAATATACCTTTTTTCTTTTCTCTTTTTTACCATGCACTGTCCATTGCAATGCTTGTTAATTTAGCTTTTCTGCTTGGGTAAGGTTCGTCTAAGCGGAGGCGGTCATCTCTCAGCGGGGGGTATTCAAGCAATGACGAAGGGAACGAGGGCGGCGGGGACTCGCCATCTGGTCCCAACACAGACGGCCACAGTCCGTCAGTAAGGAAGCAGCCAAAGCGTGTGGTGAAGCCTCGAGTCTATTTTGACCTGGTGGATTATGACTCTGATCTCGACGACAAAGCTTTATCTAGCTCTGCCTCACCAGCAAGAAGGAGGGGAGCTGGGCCGCGCTTCAACCAAGGTAACCTGAGATTCCGCAAACCACCAACTTGTAATAACAGCAACAGTTGCTCTATATTGTAGTTTCTTAATTTTTATCGTAAGTTTTCTTCTGTTCTAAAGACTTTGTCTCCCTGGATGGATTCTTTGAAGACTTTTCGGATGATGAAGTCAGACACCGCAAATCCAGTTCTCATCGGGTACCACAGGTTCGACGGAAACCTGAGAAGGTGAGCAATAAGAATCCAAACTCTCAGATCGTCTCTGGACTACAGTAGGCGGCTCTTTTGGATGCTTCATCCAGGTTAAGACTAGAACATTTGGTTTTGGAGTTTTGGTTCTGAATCTAACTGCTAATGTGAGATGTTTAACCAGATGAGTCAATTTGGTCAAGTACAGTACAGACTTGGGGCGTGCAACAGCCAACGACTCAGTAAAGTGTGTTAAAGTAAGCAAATGTCATATTTCAACACACTGCCTAAACATGAATATATATAATATAATATGCATTTCTTTTGTACGTTTCCGCCACATAAAAGTCTTAAATTTGAGTTGGTGAAACTTGCGGAAACCTTGTGACGATCATTTACACAGGAAATTGAGGTAAAAGGTTGTGTCTCACCAATGATCTTCCTGTGTGAAACGTACTGAGAACAGAACATTTCTGTCAGAGAAACTGCCTGATATGAAAGTGAAAGCAGTTTAACGAGCTAAATGCCATAGAGGTTTAAATAAATAAGTGAATTGATCTTATTTGACTGGTTACTGCATCTTTACATTGTCAGTAGATGTTTTGTGGCACATCACCTCCTATGTCTACTTCCTGTTTCTTTTTGTGTACATACAATCCTCAAACAAATGTAGCTATGGTTTTAATCTTAAAGATGGTAAAAAAAACCAACAACCTTGGTTTTGACCTTGGTGTCCAAAATTCTGAATTTACACTAAATACGGTCGCCCAATAATTATCAACTGCAAATTTGGTATAAACAGTTTTTGACCTTTGTGATAAAACCCTAATTGAGAAACTGTCCCTTTAAGGCGTAATTACAGCCTCAAAGGTCTTTGACTCTCAATGGTTGCCATTGAACTTTGCATTTTTGATTCACTTTGTTAATACAATTGTTGCAGACAAAGCAGAGGTTTCTGAATGTCTTCAACTCTCTAGTCATGTTTTTAAAAAATGTTATTAGAGGCAAGTTTTATTTTTAAAAAGTAAAAGAGAAAACATGTTCAAGTCTTTGTTAATGTTGGCTTTCTCTCTCAGGCCCTTTCATCTCAGGCTCCCTTGGAGCAGACTCCTCCCAGTGTCCTGGCTGCCCTTGCTCATGGATTTGAACAGCGAGAAGTCGAGTCTTCTAAACCAAGTCACAAAATCAGAGTGGACTTTAAGGTTGAGACAAATGTCTTCTTGTAGTACAGTATTAATTGTTTTTTTGTTTTTTTTAAGAATAAGCTTCTTATATTTGCTGTCTTTAAGCAGCTTCTATTCCACACAGGCTGTTGCAGAATGTAAATATACAGGTATATGTTAATTGATTGAAAAAAAGTAAAATGCATATATAAATTGATTAAGCAGAAGGATCTATTTTAACCTTTTTATTTTTATGAATTATGAAGACGAATTGAAAACCCTAAATTCAATTTTGTTAGAGCAGAAATAAAACTCTGTCCATGACTTGTGGAGGATTTGAGCTCCATGCTTGGTTGCAGCGCTCAACCAACTTGACAATTAATAAATTGTCTGTAAAGGTTTGATCATGTGAATTTGACATCTGATTGGTCATTAGCCTGGTCATTAACCAGGTGTTGGTGTCATTGCTGATGGGAGCAGGTTCTAAATCCTGCTGGAAAATGAAAGCTGCCTCTCCAGAAAACTTGAACGGCTGTTAAAGTTCCTGGTAGGCTGCCATGCTGACTTTGGACTTGATGAAAGGCAGTGGACCGGTTCCAACACATAATGTGGCTCCCTGAGTTATCACTGACTGGAAGTTTCACACTCGATCTCAAACAGCTTTGATTGTTTTTCTCTCCGCTCAGGCTCTGGGGCTCTGGGACCTTGATTTCCAAATGAAATGTAAAACTTTCTTTCTTTTTAAAATTGGCCCACTGTTCCCAGTCTTCTTCAGCTTTGGTATTCAGGAATGGCTCAACATGTCCAGCAGGCTATAGCTTGTATCTCTAGTGCGGATGGACCTTTTGTTACCTTACTTTTTCCTCCCAATCAACTTTCTGTTGCTATAGAAACAGTCTCTTTGACAACTTCTTAGTCAGCAGTTCACCCCAAGATTAAGTTGGCCATAACAAAGTTGTAACATAGAATTTCTTTATTAGAAACCTATTTTTTTTTGGGTGTTATGCAGCTCAGTCCTAGAGCAGGTGCACCACACAGAGTCTAGAGTCCTCGGTTCGATCCCCAGCCCATTTTCTGCAAGTCTTCCCTTTCTCTCTATTCTTTAGCCACGGTTGAATATAATGTAACCAACAATTATTTTAAAAATTACTCTTTTCTTTACACTTATGTAATATTTTAATTAGCTGAAAAACTGAATGAATCTGTGTAGTATCTGTTTCAATTCCCAAATAAGGTTACTGTTAGTACATCACATTTTAGTAGCATTTTCATTTATTGAGATTCAAAATCCAATGAGCAAGATAATGCTATTCCATTTATACCCAGTAGGGGTCAGTATTTGCTTTCAAATGACCAAATTATGGACTTCAGGACTTCTCCTGAAAACAAAATAGGAAGTATATTCTAGTCTGATAGAAACAATGTAGCAAACAAATGCTTTAACTGGACTGTAACCTTAAGTAATATGTGTTCCTATTGGTCAGTGGCGAGTGCTGTTCTAATAACAACCGTAATTGTTTCTATTTATTGTCTCACCTTCAGGAGGACTGTACCTCGGAGAACGTCTGGAATATGGGCGGTTTAAGTATATTGACGTCTGCACCGGTCATGCCTCCCTACGTCTGCTTCCTTTGTGCCAGTAAAGGACAACATGAGGTGACTGCTCAGTGCTTTCTGCTCTGTTTACATTTGCAAAGTGGAAACTGTTAGCCTCTGTGTGCACTGATAAACATATGTCAGCTGTGTTTCACATTGACATGCTCACAGTTTTGGTGAACTTTCCTTTGAAGGGGGTGTACTTCTTTTTTTATTTTTGCAGATGTTGTACTGCCAAGTATGTTGTGAACCCTTCCACCAGTTTTGCCTTGAACCCGCGGATCGCCCATCGGAGGAGAATAAGGAAAATTGGTGCTGCAGGCGCTGCAAGTTCTGCCACGTGTGTGGAGGGAAGAACAAGCTCTCCAAGGTACAGAGTGATGGAAATGCTTCTTTAGCTGCTGAAATTCTAATAGGACCGTTTTCCCATTATGTGTCCTTCACATTGTTTTCACAGCCTTTACTGGAGTGTGATCGATGCCAGAACTGTTATCATGCTTCCTGTTTGGGACCGAACTATCCCAAGCAAAACAAGAAGAGGAAGGCCTGGGTGTGTTCTAGGAAGCTTTGTTTTGAACACTTTTAGGTTGTTTTTTTTCCTTTTCAGCTAATATGATGTTTTCCTGTAGGTTTGTACAACCTGCATCCGATGCAAAAGCTGCGGTGTGACACCAGGGAAGACCTGGGATACTGACTGGAACCATGACAAGGGCCTCTGTCCAGACTGTTCAAACCTCTTCGACCAGGGTGAGTGGGGAGTTAAACTCTGCCAGCACATTGATCGATTATTAAACCAGCTGCTGCTTTCAGTCATAATCATTCATGTTGTTTGTTATGTGTCTTTTTTTGTTTGTTTGTTTGTTTCTTTCTTTCAGGTAATTACTGTCCAATCTGCTTCAAGTGTTACGAAGACAACGACTACGATAGTCAGATGATGCAGTGCGGCTCCTGTAACCACTGGGTACACGCCAAGTGTGAGGATCTAACAGGTGATTTTTATTGGATGAAATCATATTTTAGTGTTTATAAACGATACTCCTTGTCATAGACTGTGCCTTGCCTCAAACTATGTCATGTTTTTTTAAACATGAAATAGTGAAAAATAAATTTTCCTTGCAAAGGAAATTTTGAAAAGGTGCCAGTATTTTGTAGAACTACGATTTGCAGCAGTTAAAGCATCAGTTTCCTTGGCGTATGCCTCTATAAGACTGTTGTTTTGAGACCATTTTCACGTTATTAATAAAAGGATTATTTATGAACGCTGTAGATGCGTGCTCGACTTAACTCCAGAAAGAGGCGGGATGGGCTTTAAACGCTCTCCCACATTTTTTAACGTTAGCTAGCAGTGTACTACAACCGTTTAACATAGTGTGATACAATAAGTTACGCTGCAAAATTGACATCAGTGAATGAGATGCATCTTAAATGCAGGTGAGTTGATAAATGACGAGAGCAAGTGGCCCAAACGTCGGACATTACTTTCTAGCAATGTAAAAGCAATTTGTTCACTGAAAAGTCATCAGTTCTTAATGAGACACGTTCAGTTCCTCTCAATAAGACAAACGTTTACATGGTGAGCAATAGGGTCACCGCTATACCGTTTTCATAAAATGTAAGCTTTTAATATATAACAAAAAAACAGAATTCATATTTAGTGTGCAAGGGAAACGTAAAATAAAATAATCTTAGTTTGGTCACAATTGGAGGGAAAAAGAAGATGTAGCTGTACCAAAGGAGGCAGGCGATGAACTGAGCCTTCAGAAATAAAAAATGCAGCAGGTTGAACAAGAGATGCTGCGCTAAAGATAAAACCTCAGACAGCTGCAGGCCAGACGTGGTGAAGCTGCATGCGGGAGTTGCGTTGGGCGAAGAGAGGTGATTTACGCTCGCTGGAAGTTGCTAATTATTTTAATAGCCTAATTGTAAATAGTTTAGTTAGAATAATGGATAGTTGCCAGCATTGCAAGCAGGGGAGATGCACAGTAGAGTGGCTGCTGACGCAACGCGACGTTGACTGGTAATCCCTCTATCGATAATGATATGATAGTGCAAATTCACTCCCACAGACCAACAAGCGTTCTTTACACACTCGAACTGGAAGATATTTTAAATGTCCGAGATAAAACGCAATGACCAAAAATAATAAATGAAATGTAAATTGAAACCACACACAGTTGTAGCTATAAATAAAATGGATTATGAAGTCTCTGTACACAAATTTAACTTTCAAAATATATCAGTCACCTGAATGGAAATGATTAAGCTCATTTTAATTCATCGTGCAATCGTGACGGGCTTGGTGAACATTCGTTTTAAAGTCATTCTGCAGTGGATTAGAAAGCTTGGTCTGAACTTTGACTAGGCTATTTTAAAATGGCAGTAGGTTGAGAATTAGGGCTGTAGTGATACAATAATCTCACGATATGATATGATGCACACTATTCTGCTCACGATACGATATATATATTGCAATATTCAGCAAATGACAATTCAATACACTTTTGCGATTTTCTGAACGATTTTAGAGAGACAGAGTGATTTTGGTGACATTTTGTGACTGTTATAAAGTTGGACTGAATTAATTTAACTGAAAACTGATTAAAAGCACCAACTACACAATACTTGGCTCTGAGTGGACATGGACACAGACCTAAAGTCGACAGCTGGACAAAATGAATCAAAGAAGTGGTGAGAAAACATGTTTCTTTTAATTGAAACAGTACAAACTGTAGCTTACATGCATTTGTAAAGTAAATAAAGTGAACCAAATACCTGCTCTGAATAGTTTGATACCTTTTTAACCTGAACATCTGAAGGAATCACTCTAAACCTGATGACCTAATCACTCTCCCGGCAAAGCAAGCAGTGAGTGAGCAAGGTGATAGTTGGATATATTACAATACTTGCGGATGAATATTGATTTTTTTTTCTAGGAAAGAAAATATCGATATATATCGAGGTATCGATATTATTATACAGCCCTAATTGAGAATGTTGAGAGCAGTTGTGAATTTACCGATATCCTTGCAAGACACAGAGGATGTTTGAACTTGACCCCGATTTACTGGTTAACCCTTTCAGACGAGCTGTATGAGATCCTGTCCAGCCTTCCAGAAAGCGTGGTGTATTCCTGCCGGCCGTGCAGCGTTACCCAGCCCAGCCCCTGGAGGGAGCTGCTGTACATTGAACTCAGAGCCGGCGTGGAGAAGGTGTTGGCTTGCCTGCTCTCCTCTACTCTCACCCAGCACCTGGTCACATGCACTCAGGTAGTGGACCAAATGTTCCCTCCTTTATTAGTGAAACGTGTGACAAATAAGGCCTTTTTGTTTTTGTTTTGTTTTTCTTTTTTTTATTACTTGAGCTTAAAATATCTTTAAATTTAAATTGTGCTAGGCTGTTTCTGTTCTGACATAGGGGAGCTATACGTAGTAGATGGACAGAAATGCCACTGAAACCTGTCAATGTATTGGTTCTATATGTGCACCGGTTTTCTGTTTCAGTGTGAAAAATGGGTTGACCCTGACAGTGGAGTTGAAAACCAGCCGGCCTGTGATCTCAGAGCCGTCGGCAAAAAGTTTGACAAAGGCCTGTACACCACGCTGGTGAGTACAGAAGTCATTTTTTATCATTTTTTAATGTTAACATTTAAGTCTGTTGATATTCTTGGCAACTGTACGGCTGCTACCTAGAATATAAAGATCAGATACTTTCGAAGGCGGAAGCTCTTTTTCAAAGTTCATCTGGTTCTGACCTGTATCCATAACAATGACCTATAAAAGACATGACTATCATCTGCAGAATTGCAGAACTTATGAAAAAACACTTCTGTATGTTAAGACATACTTACACAACCACAACTCTGTGGGATTTTCCATGTCAGTGTTTTACATTCGACTGTTTTTTTTTTTTTGTGGTTTAATTTTGCCATCATCACCTTAGGACTGCAAAGGTTTCTCGTGAGAACTTGTCCAAAAATCTTGGACTTCTGTTTTTCCTCAGTCCTTAAACCCTAAACATAATGAGTTCTGTCAAGTCAGAGGGTTTTTGGAGTATTTTGCAATACATCTGGGACTTTTCTACGATGCAAAAGGTGGCAACATGGAAACATCTGTAAATATTCTCGTTGCCTGCAGCCTCAAGTTCTGCTTTTGCTCAAGTGGCTTTTCAGTTCATGGATGGCAGTCACCCTTTCAGATCCTAAAAAAAAGTTAAAAAAAAAAAAATTAGTCTTTCATATGTTGTGTTTTTTTTTTTTTTTTTTTTTTTTTTGAACGACCAATGGCACAGATTCTCCTGGAGAATTGCATGGTTGTGCATAATTTTCATAATAAATAATAAAGTGAATAAAGCTTTAGCTTCAGTGCCGTTCGTTGGATTAAAAGAGATTATTTTCAAAGCCTGCAGGTGGTTGGGAGTACTTCTGGTTTGGTGACAGTAAACACTGAAATTCTGATTTGTTATATGACAAAGATTTCACATTGCTGTTTTTTAAAAATTTATTTAAAATCTACCTTTTTACGTTAATTACGCTAATTGGTTTGATCGGTTTTTGCAAACTTCTAACATTTTTCCCATCTCTAGATGAAAGACACTTTTGTCTTATTCAGAACACTTTGTTTTAATTTCAAATCAGAAGCAGTGTCACTCATGCTACAGCTGTATGAACATTTTGTGTCATGCATCATTATTGTTTGGAAATTCATCAGTTATCCATTTAACTCGAGCGTCAATGTTAGAACGTTTATTTAAGCAGCGGTTATACTTTTCATCATTTCATTATACCAGGGGTCATGAATCTTTTTGAAACTGGCTCTTACTTCACGAGTACAGAGTAACACGAAGCGTTACTTGTTTGATAAAGACATAAATTTTCTTGACTCATCCTCTATAACAATAAAGAGGATTCGATAACTAAAATGTCAGAAATTATTCTTTTTTTTTTTGACTTCAAGGAAAATCCCAAGGTACGCAGAGTGGGTGCAGCAGTACTGCAGGTCCTGCTGCCTTCCGATAATATCCTGCAGGCGTCTGCGCATATTCTGAACTTTAACCATAGAAAAGAGTTGGTTAAAGTTCAGCAGTTTTTAGATCTTCACATTCCTCTAACCTAATACAGACTGTCTCTGCTGCCGAGCTCTTGGAAAACACTTCATACGTTTTTTTGTTATTATTATTATTTATGTACCCAATACATAAAAAAATTATTTAAAATTTTTTTATAATTTCCTTTTTTTTTTAAATTCTGAATATAAACAAATGTTATTACTTCAATGTAAAAACATTAAATTAAATAATTTCTTTGGTCGTTGGTGACCCCTGCATTATACTGTAACAAACACGTTCATAATATCTCATCTATTTAATGTCTGTCCAGCATAAATTCCAGTCTGTATGCACATGACATGAAATTCACATAGTTGGGTTTTATGAGCAGAAGGGAAACTGCAAGGTAGCTTTGTCCTGTCTGAAGGACAGACTGTTATTGTGGAAGTTTACCATCTGGATAGAGCCACAAACCATGGTGTTTACTGTTCTGGCTGCCAAACCAAGAGTAATCAGATATTCTGATACAATGCTGTCCATTCCAACAAATTGACCAGCTGGTAACATGGTAAATGGCAGCGGTATGTTTACTCGCAAACGGCTGCTCTGCAACAAGTATCAGCTGGAGGACTGCGTTGCTCTTGTAGAATTTATCTGCAAGTAGTGAAGCCTAAACATCTTCCAAAGACCAAAGTTGTTCCAAAGTTGTGTAAACACCCCTGCCTCTCTCCACTGCCTTGTAGTAACATCTGCTGCAACACCTCTCAGATGATCCATTTGAGTACTGATAAAAAAAAAATTAAAAATCACTTTTGTTTACATTTGTTTTATTCGTAATTTGATTTTCAGGTGGCTGTTCTACTACAATGACCAATAACTTGGAATATCTTACCAGTATTTCTATGTTGAACATAGAGGAAAAAGAAGAAGTGCATTTAGCTAAGTAATATTATAAAAATTGGTTGTGTAAAACAAAAACGTTTGTTGTGTAAACATCATATGATGTTGATTTATTATCATCATACAATTTATAATCATAGGATTAGAAATGGCATCAAAATCTCTGTGTTGGGGGCTCGTCAGCTTCCATTTTAGATCTTCACATCCCTCTAACCTAATACAGACCGTCTCTGCTGCTGAGGTCATTTAAAAGACTTTATAAGTTTATTTTTTTTATTGATGTACCCACTCTGATGAATGACAATCCAGTTCAGATGTGATATTACATATTTTATAATAAAGCAGATTTAGATTGTTTGATACGTCGAGTGATCTGTAAAATTGTCCTTTGGAGTCTGAAGCCACAATCTGAATTATTGCTCCGTTTGGTGATTTATGCAACAGACAGTCAATAAAGTTTATTGTTTTGTTTTCAAATGTTCTGAATCTTAAGAATCTTCATGCGTGTACTTAAACTCTAAATGGAAAAATCTGTGGCTAAGTGAATCCTGGTGTTGTTTTAAATAGAAAATGTTCCACGAAGATGTGGTTCAGGTGATACGAAAAAGGCTGGAGCAAGAAGACCACCTCCCAGAGGAGCAGCGACCCACAGCCCTGGCGCGCTCTTACTACCTGAAGGTACTGGAAGTCACAGAGTTCATTTCAGTTTCCTCCAGCCGTACACAGAGGCGGATTTGTTTTGCACTTAAAGCAAAAAGGCTCGTATTGGTGTGCTTTTGTATAAAAATGGTAAATGAAAATGTTACTTCTTTTTAGCTCCTTGAAGAGGTGTTTAACTGGTTCAACAGCCAAGACCCAAAGCTGTGGAACCTTTCTACCAAAGATGTGCCAGCGTGAGTAGTGATTATATATTCCTTGTCATAAATTGGCGCCTTAAAACAAGACTTACTTTCTTCAGTCTTCACGTGTCTGTTCATTTCAGTATTTACACAGCTGCAAGTGCGAATTTGAAATGTTTTTGTTCTCTGTTCAGAGGGATGCTGTCGGCGGCTGTTCACCCTCCCACGACAGAGCATGTTTATGCCCAGTGGCAGGAGAGGAAGGAGTCCAGGCCTTCGCTGGGCCTTCTTCAGGATGACAACGGACAGCAAAGCTTGGACATAAAGGAGGAGGAGGCAGCTACCCCCATGTCAGGGGACTCGGCGAGCCAAAACCATTTCAAAAATAGCCGAGCAGCCAAACTCAAAGGCAAGTCTCTCATTCTGTGGTCACAGTGGAGGTTTTACGAGTATCTGGGGCTCAAAGTGGTCATATTTGTGGTTTTCGTAGGGAAGAGAGGTAGACTTTCAAAAGCTGACTTGGACACAGGGTGGTCGAAAGACGACGAAAGGCAGTGCTCTCTGTGCCAAAAATATGGAGACCTCAAACCCAATGTAGGAAATTCAATCATTTGCATCGTAGTTTGTTTTTTTTAATAGCTGCTCTCGCTGTGTTACCGGGCAACTTAGTGCTCTGTGTTTGTTTACCTGTAGGAAGCTGGCAGGCTGCTCTACCTGGGCCAGAATGAGTGGGCCCATGTCAACTGCTGTTTATGGTCTGCTGAGGTATTTGAAGAAGATAATGGCTCTCTGCTGCATGTGCACAGCGCTGTGACAAGGGGGCGATTGATGGTCAGTAAACAAATTTGTATATTTCTAAATGTACTGAAGCAAAATAAATAGAAATCTGAGTCTGTGTGTGTATGTGTGTATATTTATTTGTAGGAAAGAAAATTTTAACTGTTTGCAGTGTTTGACTCGGCTTTATGCTTTCATCTTCCTCCCTGTCCTTCTTGTTGTCATCAGCGGTGTGAGCGCTGTAATCAGACCGGTGCCACAGTGGGCTGCTGCCTGACCTCATGTCAAAGCAACTACCATTTCATGTGTGCGCGCTCGCGGCAATGTGTGTTCCAGGATGATAAAAAGGTCTATTGCCACAAACATCGACATCTCATCACCGGCAGGGTGCGTTCTAGACCTCTCTCCGAATGTCTCCTTTTGGGTGCAGCAACCATTTCGACCTGTGGTGCTAAAGTAACTTTCTTCTGTTGTCCAGATGATAACTGGTCAAGAGTTTGAAGTGAACCATAGAGTCTATGTGGATTTTGAAGGGATCAGCCTTCGTAGAAAGTTCCTGACTGGATTAGAACCCGAACTGATCAATGTGATGATTGGTAAATAGTTCTATTTATATCTGATCTTGCTGCTCTCCTTATGTTATTTGGCTATGTTGTGCTAATTTTGGTCTAATAATCAATATTCCTCTCGTTTCTTTGCAGGTTCTCTGCAGATTGACAAGTTGGGTATGCTGTCTGAACTGTCTGCTAACAAAGGCAAACTGTTTCCTGTCGGTTTTCAGTAAGTTGCAATTTGCCTTTTGAGCTTTTAAGTGTATCTGAAAATCAAATTTGCTGCAAAGAATATGTAAATTGAAATAAATATATGAATAAATCAAATAAAAGCATGTAGAGGTGCAATTCAAGAAATCAAAACATGATATAAACATTTGATTTCATTTATGTAATTCACTGAAACTTGTTTTATGTCGATTCATTACACAAACATAATGATGTATTTAAAGCTTTTATTGCTCATGATTTTCAGTTTGACAAAACAGCGAAAATCTAAAGTTCAGCTTCTGAAAATTTCATGACAGGACTATGGTATCCAGTATATATATGGTTATTTTTTTTATATACTTTTACTTTTTGTATTTATACAAACCATTGATGTTGCCTTATGTGGTATAGATGTTTTTTCAGCACAATCTGAACCGTGCGCATTTGTTTCATGGGGATGTGCTGTTGCATAAAACCATAAAATTTGAGTTGGAAAAAAGTTTCATTTTTCACAACGGATTCCACAAACATGTCACAAGACACCAAAACAACGAGCCCACATGACTTTTATATCCGTCTGTATGACCCAGCCTCTCTATCATTTTAAAAATCAAATGATTCAATCTCCGACTGCGAGTCTCCGTCTTTCTCTTCCAGCTTAAAAAACAAAAATGAGCTTCCCTGCCTGCTGCATTTCCGTTCTTTTCATCATCCTTGCATACAGACCTAATTTATGAATTAATTTAGTTAAAATGGTGCAATGACTTTAGAACATGTGTTCATTTTTCAGGTGCTCCCGGTGGTACTGGAGTACGTTGGACCCACTACGACGGTGCAGATACACGTGTAAAATTCGGGAGGTCCGGCCTGTCGTACCAGAGAAGCCGGTTGAGGAAATGCCTGACCAAGGAGACAACCACACTATTGCGCACAGCCCACGTCAGCTACCTGGTGTGTGATGTAGCGATGAAAAAATTTTTTCCCAAAGCAGAATAGAAACTTAATTTATTCTCCCTCAATGGAAAAATTCAGCTGGAAAACAGAAGCATGCAGATACGATTAAAGATAGCAGTGGCAAGAAAAGCAACAACAAAAAACTCTACAGTAATGTCAAATGTGTAATGTAGGAAAAAATATGAAGTTGTTCTAAGAAATGTGGAAAATTGTGCAAATAATAGCAGGATAGTAGATGCTTATATGGTCTCAAATGTTTGGTATGAATCTTCAGAGTGTGCAGCCCAGGAGGTTGAGGAAACAGAGGCCCACCCCCCTGCAGAGGAGCCTCTTGTTCCAGGTCTTCCCACAAAGTCTGATCAGGGTACAAAGCCAAAAGTTCCCAATCATCCCCTTCATCGGAGACCAGCTGGAGGATTGTCTCGTCCTCTGCCAAGCCCAGGTCTGTCCATTTTTTAAAGATCACATGTAAATGTTTGTAAACTACTCTGTAAAATAAATAGTCTGACTGTGTTTTTTTTAATTCTGTTTAGGTGTAATCCAGACGAAACCTCACCACATCCTGACCATTAGTGATCTGGAAGAGACACGAAGAGCTCGCCGTCACAGCCCACACTCACAGACCCCGTCCCTAAGGAGTCACATGCCCCCCCCACCCGTGGCTTCATTAACGGGACCCATTACCCTCCGTGCTGGAAAATCTGTCCACCCCACCTCCCCGCTGTTTCCGCTCGGTGTTTCAGACAACCTGATGAACTCGTCCCGCTCAGTCGGAGGAAGAAACGCTCCCTCGGTCCGCTCCACTTCGTTCTTCCCTCAGTCTCACTGGCAGGACAGCACAGCCTCCACGCAGCAGTTACCCAGAAACCGCCTGTCATTTGATCTGAGTGGTTCAGACTCGGTCGAGGTGCCGCACAACTTTTTGGCTTCGCCGGAGCCTGAAGACGTCTCTCCGACCAATGGCGCTTCGCCCCACGGAGATTTAGACAAGAACGACGACCAGTTCCCCTACGGCTCCTTCCACCGAGATTCCAGTATGAGTCTGGGTGAAGAGATGCGGACAGAACTGGAGATTGAAGAAACACTTCTGAACGAAGGAGTGGCTATGAACTGCGGGGGGCAGATAGTGGTCGAAGGCGACGATTCTGAGCAGTTTTGGGGTAGAACCAAAGAAGTACACAAGAGGAAACCCCTCGTTCCAAATCTTCCACGTTCTGCTGCCTCAGCAAAGGAAGACCTGGGAAGCACCTCTTCAGATGATGATATGGAGCACTATTTAAACTTCTCACGAACTGTAGTCAGCTGCCCAGTGTCCAAAGATCGATCCAAGTCTCCTTCCTCTTCTTCTTCTACCCGGCCCTTGGCTCAGCTGGACGGGATAGATGATGGTACTGAGAGTGATGCGAGTGTAGCAGCTACTGATGATGCCCAGAAAGTTGATGGACCCGGGAAAAATCAGATACAAGGAAAAACCTCCAACAGTAAAAGTCCTCCTAAAATTATAAACAGCTCAAGATTAGCTAATCTGTCATTTGACAATAAGGCATCAGAACCTTCAGTTGCCAGAAAAAGTACGACTGATAATCCCACCCCATGTCCACCGCTGTCCTGTGACACCACAAGCACTCCTTCAGTAGATCGGGAATCTGTACTTCCTTCTCCAGTTGTTGAGTCTCTTCCGAACTTGCTCACTAAGGTGCCTGAGACATCATATTCAGAGGAGTTGTTGTCCGGTTCCAGTTTAGGTTTTGCCTCTGAGGCGCCTCTAGTACTTGAGAAATGCGAGGGCAGCTCACGTTTTACCGAACTACTTCCGGTTTTGCAAGAAACTGAAAATCAAGAGCCTGAAACCTCTCAAGTCCAGAACTCTGAGTCTGAAGGTCCCAACTTGGCTTCCTCAGCTGAGGGCTCTGCTGTTTTGATGAACCGCATGGCATCTAATCTGCTGGATTCAGCCGAGAATAACCAGAGCCCCATGCTGGGCCTCCTCCAGCCCTCCCCGTTTTTGTCTACAGACGCTCAAAACCCCTCGCAGTGTCTCGTAGATTCTCTTGAGGTGTATTCTTGTTTACAGGATTTCAGTCAACCTCCTCTGACCAGCATCACACTTCAGCCCGTGACGGTACCTCAAGAGTCCCCCAGCTTCCCGTGCATCGAACCTTTGTCCGCTAAGCTAACGACCCTCACTCCTGTCGAAGCTATTGGCCAAACGCAGCTAAGCAACCCTCAGAGTGACCCTGCACTACCGTCGCGTTAGGTGCTGGCTCCCCAACTGAAACCTGTGCAGCTCTGTTTGCCACTCAAACACAGCCGTTCAGTTCTGTCACCGCTGTCCCTTCTTCTGGTTCTGTATCGACTCTTCCCGGCCTGCAGAGTTCAGCCGCCGCGCCGCCGCTGCAGACCACCTCCGCTCCTGTAGTCCTAAATGGCTTCAGCTCCTCCTCCGTGCAGAAGGAAGCCACGCCCAGTCACACCATCTCCATCAACTTCTCCACTCCAAGGCCAGCCATCGAACCCCACCAGCAGGTGTTGCCCCAGGCGTTACCGGGCCACGCCATCCTCACAGTGAAGGAGGTAGGCGGTCCGAACGTCGATCCCACTCCTCACGTGCTGCTGGTCAACCGCCTCGGGCAGATCTTCGTAAAGAACCCCGAGAGCAACACCTTCCAGCTGCCCACCCCTCACTCCCCGTCCTTTAACTGCGTCACCCAGATCGCCAGCCTTTTGCAGAGCAACGCTCTTTCAGCCACGCTGGCCGCAGCTGGGAGCATGACGGCTCCGCCAGCCGCCGCCAGCGTGACGGCAGTTCCTGCTCCCTCCACGCCTGCAGCTCAGAACCCGGCCACCGTCACACAGCTGCTCGCTCACAACACCAACGGCCCCGTGGCCTCTGCAAATTCGAAAAAGTCCAGAAAAAACACAAAAACTCCAAAAGACGAAACGGTCTCGGAGCTGAAAAAACCAAAGAAGAAGAAAGAGTCAGGTTCATCCAGAAAATCCAAGTCCTCCAAGGCTGCGGGACAGCCTGCCTTGTCCACTGAAAACGTCCCGGCGAGTCCTGCCGAGAGCGCCCAGGCCATCATCAACCAAGCGATGGCGAGCAACTACACCCCCAAGTGGAGCGGGCTCCGGACAATGAGTCCGTCGTCGCTGGTTTTACCTCCCGGCCTTCTAATTGAACCCGAGCCTCCGGTGTCGCCACGTTCTCCCTCCCCACCAGCCCCGCCGCCTCCGGCGCCCCCGCCTCCGGCGCCTCGCCCTCGCTCTCACGTTCGCATGAAGAGGGTGTCTTCGCTCTCGGACCGCATCGTCACAAAGAAGTGTAAAGTCGACTTCTTACCACCTGAGAGCATCAGTGAGGAGGAGGAGCCCAGGAAGCCGGCTTTTCCAAGCCCGTCCAGCAGAGCCTCGGGGGTCCGCATCAAAACCCCGACGGTGAAGGGGGTCCTGAACGTGGATGAGCTGAAGGACGAGCACATGAGTGATTCTGATAGCTCAGGGTGAGTTTTTATTCTGTGACGCTAAAACCTTAAATTCTAGTTTGTTTTAATTGTTCTTTTTTTTGTAATGACAAAGCTAGTCAGTAATTATAAAAAGGGCTTAGATGTTGCTCCATTTGTAATTCAGAAGGGAAACAATGGTTTTTCTATTGGGAGCAAACGTTTCAGTTGAATGAAAATTATTTTAAACGTTAATCTGCCCAAATTTACGACTAATTTTGGGTATAACTTTAGCTATTAAAAGAAGAAAGATCAAATAGAAAATGACAGAACATTTTGTCCAAAGAACATTTGCCCAGAGATTTTATTACAGTAGGCTTGCTCAATTTGACAAACTTGATTTTTAGAACGTTTTTTAAAAAAAAATACCACATTAGGACTCGGATTTCCGCAATGACAAATGAGCTGTCACATGTTAACTTATAACCATCTATCATTATTCCTGTCTTTAACATTTGGTAACATGAGAAAATGTGAAAAAGTTTCAGACAGCGTGAATGCAACGACGGGAGAGCAACATTACAAAACACTAAACCCTAAAAGATAACAAAACAACGCAGCGACCAGATCAACTGTAATGTTGCACCACATTCAGCAGTTTGCTTTGGCACAGCTGCTTTTATTTATTTATTTTTTCCTGTAGTTGTTTTTTGATGACACGTCTGGTATCAGAGCCAAAAACAAGGATGGAAAGACAGACAGAACACAAACCAGATGTCAATGTGGTTTGTGTTCTGCCTGTTGTAACAAGCTTTTTTTTTCATCTCTGAATGTTATTCAACGTTAAGATTTCAGCATATTCAGCTGTAGAAATAAATTAAAGGCAGCTCTTTTTAGTTTCATTTATATGTATATCTTGCTGTAAAATGTAAATTTTACTCTATAAGCAACAAACTATTTCAATAATTAACATTGATTTGCAGATTTAGGCAAATGGATCAAATAAATTGTGTTTTCATTTTTCAGCAACATTTTGAGATGGGTTAGTTATGGCCAATCGGTATCTAAGACATGTAGATGTTTGCGGTGTGTATTTTTAAGGCTCTTACTGTGAAGGCTGGAAGGGAAGGAAGTTGTGGCTAGGTTAATTTTGATGGGTGAATGCGATAAAGCAGAAGCTTGCCAACAGCTCCGCTGCATTGCTGGTAGTTGGAACGTTCTGAAGACTGTTAAGATGTTCCAGCTAAACGCTGGCGGTTAATTTTCATTTGCTGCTTGTGCATCAGGAAGGAGTCAGCAGCTTGTGTTCTTCTCTGGTACGGCGTGAACTCAAAAACATCTAAAAACATTCTGTTTTCCAGCCAGTCAGTAGAAACCGCTGCTGCAATTTAATACCTGACTCAGTGAGAAATCCCCTCTTTCTTTCTGCCTTTTGCTCATTTCTGGGTCAGAATGTCTGAGGTTGAAGGACAAAGTTTTTGACGGTTTTCCATTCTAAGTTTCACCTCTAATGCATACAAACACAATTTTTAAAGCACATAAGAAATGCATATAGAGACGTAAAATGAATATAAGAGTTTTGCGGTTTCTCAGTAACAAATGATGAACGATAAAAACCTTCTAGATTTCTGCAACCATATTGTGTTGAGGCAGTAAATGGAAGTATGTATGTTTTGAAGACAGATTCCTCTTTACCTCCCCAGGTCTGAGCCCATGAGCTTCTTGTCTCAGGGTGAACCAGGAAAACAGCAGGCAAGGGAGGCGGTGGGTCACATGAACCTGACCGACTGGAAGAAATACTCAGGTATTCCACAGACACAATTCAGGCCTCTTCTCGTATTCGTACGCAACGGACCATTTGTGGAACTGAAACATCTGTGCTCTTGACAACGGTTTCTAAAAATACCACATTAGCACTCGGATTTCCGCAATGACAAATGAGCTGTGTGAAATGTGACTTTCAGGTTCTGCTTCCACATCAGATGATGAACCGACACCATCTGATGATGACGAGGGACGTCCAACGAACAAAGACCAGCCGCATCTGCGGTTTGAGATCACCAGCGACGATGGTTTTAGTGTGGAGGCAGACAGCGTAGAGGGTAAGAAAAGTCATCAGGAATGACCTTTGACAGTTCTAATCCACTTTTCTTTAGCTTACCATAGGTTTTTTTTGTAGGATCTATGAAAGAGGCTGATGTTTTTGTTTCTGTTTTTTATATGTTCTGGCTCATTACCTTGCTGAAAAACACAGAGTGTGCACATTTCCGGTCTTTTTGGCAGTGTCAAACACAGTTTTATTAAAATCTTTTGACATTTCTAAGAATTTATAACAGCATTTGCTCTAACATTTCTGGGGCTTTTGCAAGAGAAACAGACCCATAACAACACAGTTCAACAACACAGACCCTTACATTGTCATTCTTAGTTTTATGCTACACTCCCTTGTATCGTATGAGTTTTGTCCTGGCTTGATGCCGTTTTTTCCCCCCTTTTTGCTCCCCACCAGTGGCCTGGAAAGCAGTGGTTGATGGTGTGCAGGAAGCCCGAGCAATCGCAAGACTCCGGCCCCTGACTTTTCAGAAGATCACAGGGTCCCGCATGCTGGGGCTGGTCCACGACGCCATTGTGTTTTTGCTGGAGCAACTTGAAGGAGCCCACCGCTGTCAGCGACATACTTTCCGCTTCTTCAAACAGTTCAACCAGGAAGACGACCTGCCCGTCAATCCCACCGGCTGCGCCCGCTCTGAGCTCTACGTCAGGTATAACTGCTGAATGGTTCCCCGAGCATTTCTCTTTTAACCTGCTTCTTGTTACATCCACATGTTTATATATGGAAGCCAGACCATTTCTGCTCTTGTTTGCACGGAACAAATGTTTGATCTATTTTTTTCTCCCAAGCAGATGTGCGATGAGATGCTTTCATCCAGGCGTGGGTTTAATGAAACAAGTTCGACATGACGACATTTATTCAGACCCTGTGTGTTTTTACAGGAAGTCTACATTTGACATGTTCAACTTCCTGGCTTCTCAGCACAGACAGCTTCCCGACATCGGCCCATATGATGATGAGGAAGATGAAGTACTTCTGAAGTCCACAAGGTCTTGTATTACAATTGTACATTCTGTTAGGTCTTTGAGAGTCAGAATGAAACTTTTCAGCCAGCAGACGTTACGGTCACACAGAGAGCTGGCTGGTGTGTCGGTGGTCACAGTTCTTGGAACACTGATAAGCTTTGACCCTCAGTGAACTGGTTTAAACATCGGTCATGTTTGAATTGTGACCGGAGTATTTATTTATTTATTTTTTTAAGACCATCAAATGCATTTATTGTTGAAGTTAAAAACAAGTTTGTTCTAGGATGTTTGTTTTACATTAGCACACGCAATGTGGGTCTTTTAGTTTTGGAGTTAAATTATAGGGATTCAATGATATAAAAATTGCAGACATGACTGATTGCCAGTTTTTGCAGATGCTATTTATATTATACTAACTTTTTAACACCCCAACATTGAAAACGCTGACATTACGTCTCTGTTCAGTTAAACACCCCTGTGCTGAATGACCGTAACATGGCCGGCCCCTCTTAAAGCATAAAGTCAAAGGGGAAAAAAGAAGGAAATAAAAATAGATTGTTGCTGTCGGCCTCTGTAACCAATACGCAAAAAAGGATTAACGTCGGCTGATGTATCAGCCTGTGTTTTACCTTTACTAATCAGGACTGAATCTTAACTTGCAGTCTGAGCTCCGCTGGTTACAAAACGACTTATCAATGAACAAAAGAATAACGTAAAAGTGTTTGTTGTATGAAACACTACGGAGCGCCGTATTTTGTCTCAGTATTTTTAAAAACAAACGTCTCCAAGGATATTAATTTCCTGTTTTTTTTTTTTTCTCAGTCCGACTATAGAGATATATTTCTTTTGCAGCTATAAGCTGAAAATAATTCTCAAATGCTTTTTTAAAATTCTAACATTCTAAAATATTGGCTGGAAAAATCCATTTAATCAATAGGATTTTAAAAAATTTAAAAAAATCAAACCTCTTATCAGAAGTTATCGAGATAAAATTAGCCAGTTCTAATCTGCAGCTGATTGATTGATGGACATCTATTCAAATGAATACCACAGAGCTGTAATTGTCTCTGAGTCTATTTATTTTTTTTGTTCCTTCTCTCAGACGGGCTACCAGCTTGGAGCTGCCTATGGCCATGCGTTTCAGACACCTGGAAAGGACGTCCAAGGAGGCGGTTGGAGTCTACAGGTCAGCTGCTTTTACAAAACCAACCTGGTTTTATTGCTCACGGTTGCTTTAATAATAAGAAGCAGTGATCAGCAAAGAAAAGCGGCGGCGCTCTAAGACGGTCAAATAAGCTTGCTTAGCTTATTTGCATCACCAGTCTTGTTTTTAATGAAACCTGGTGTCTTCCTGTTCCAGGTAAAACAGACATCTGGTTATTCAAGTGTTCAAATTTAAGGGTCAGCTTTTTCCATCGAAGTAAGATGAAAACATGCTTTTGGTTTCAGTAGTTTGACATTATGTGAACTCTGCCATGACTCTGCTTCTGTGGTATGTTTTTTGTGAGCGTTAGCATCTCTGCCACTAAACGTGTCCATCCGGTATGGACATGTTGGGAAGTTAGTTTGTCCAAAATCACAAAAGTTATGTACTTGAATAAATAAATATGATCCTTAATGACTAGATTCATTTAAATGTCTGGATTGACTATATTAGGTTTTGTAGGGGTCAACACAAGAAGGAAAATTAATTTGTCAGCATTTTCTTTTTATGCAACAAGGAGGAATAGGGTTGGGTTCATCCTCAAGGATATACGTGTCCTGATTGTGAAATGTATGTAATTTGTCATCTAATAATACGTGTTGTTAGTCAGGTCATTGTAATCCTCTCTGCCTTCACAAAGTAAAAAAAAAAAACGTCTTGATTCGGAGGAATCTACATGGGATCTACAAGGAAATATAAACTTTTTCTTGCAGAATTCCAAACACGTTTTTTTTCTTTTTTTTTTTTCTCTCTGACGTATTTCCCCCTTGTCAATGCAGGTCTGCGATCCACGGGCGCGGTCTGTTCTGCAAACGGAACATCGAAGCTGGGGAGATGGTCATCGAGTACGCCGGCATCGTCATCCGCTCGGTGCTCACCGACAAAAGAGAGAAGTACTACGACGGCAAGGTAGGGCGACTCTCCTCTATGACCAGCTTCAGCCTCAGGCTGATCCAGGTGTGGGACCGTCTACAGCGCCGTGTGCCGTGTTCTCCCCATCCAGGGCATCGGCTGCTACATGTTCCGAATCGACGACTTCGACGTGGTGGACGCCACCATGCACGGCAACGCGGCCAGGTTCATCAACCACTCCTGCGAGCCCAACTGCTACTCGCGCGTGATCAACGTGGAAGGCCGGAAGCACATCGTCATCTTCGCACTTCGAAAAATCTACCGGGGCGAGGAACTCACCTACGACTACAAGTTCCCCATCGAGGACGCCAGCAACAAGCTCAACTGCAACTGCGGGGCCCGGCGATGCCGCCGCTTCCTCAACTGACGACTCGGTGGGATGTCGAGAGAGTCGAGGACCTTTGGTCACTAAGTAGGCCTTAAAATGAATGTGGCGAGCAGCGGTCTGCACAGCCTGGGACGAGGATAAACCACTATGACGCTGACCGGATACATGTGGCTGGTCCGGAATGAATTCCGGGATTTAATGTGGCTTGGAAAGTAAGGAAAATCCAACTTTTGGGACGTCTCATGACTCTCATTTCCACAGTATGCTTTCTTTTGTTATGAGGATTATTTTATTTGGGTGAGGAACCTCCACATGTTCGACTGCTGCAGCAGTTGGCAAGGAAGTGTTTTTTGATATTTCTAGCTCGACGTTAGAAGCAGAAACAAACAGGGCGAGTTTCTCCATTTTAAATGGAGGATGCCAACACTCACCAAGCCTTATGTGTTTGAAGCATTGCTGAAAATCTGTCAAACCAACGTTTTGGTTCATGTTGAGTTTTGGGATTCATCATCCAGTCGTACTCACATGTTTACCATTGCTCCATTCGGGTTTTTTTTTTTGGTGGTGGATGTGTCATATCCCCATCTGTGCAGTGGTGATGTCTGTTTTCTTGAGCCATACATTCACCCAATCTTGTATTTATGCGTTTTAATTTACTTATAATCAACACTTTTGTTCCTCTTTTTTTTTTAAATGTAAATTTTGTTTATAACTAAACAACCATGGTGCTAAAGCTTTGAAAGCTTTTTTCTTTAGTTGGACTAAAATGTCTTGAGAATCAGGAATTGTTTAGCTGTATATTTTACTTTCCCTGCTGAGATCACGAACGTTAAACTTATGCACTCAAGTATTACTCCTAAAAATCACTTGTGTGCCGAGATTTTCTGATCATCGTCAATCATCAGCTCGTCTCCATCCACTCTCATCCAGTGTTCAGATTTAAATCGGATGTCGTAATGTGCTGGTGATAATAGTGTCATAAATATAAAGACAAAAAGCGCGTCTCAAATAGGCGGCAAATTTGCTCTGCGTATGTAGCAAACACTACCCAAGCCAAAAGCGAAGATTTGTGGAGGGAAGAACTTTTTTTAAAGTATATATTTTATTCTCTTTTATTCTTTATCTGATGCTTTTTTCTTTTTTTTGGTCCTACTGCAATAAAGACTTGGCAGCCCGGCGCTTGCACACCAATAAACATCACGGTCAAAACATCACCTTCTTCTTTCTGAGACCTGCTACAGTTTGTCTAGAAGTCGAGGAGAGCACTGGGGATGAAAGCATTGCTACTGAGCACGTGCGTTCGGCTCCGGTCAGTCGGTCGGCGCGGAGCTGATGAGGGGGTCGAGGGGGGAGCATTCAGCACCTTTAAAATTGAAAAAGGAAAAAAAAATTGTTCAATGTTGTAAGTGTTCAGTGCTGTTAATGACTAGGCTAAAACGCAATCACGCTGTTCGGCTTGTTAATCGTATTTATTCACGTTTTGTGTTTTTAATGGTGAAAGGTTGTGCTGTGTATAAAGCGGTGGTGGTCAAGTGTACTGATAGAGTTCTCCCTCTTTTGTATATTTTTTTTGTTTTTGTTTGTTTACAGATGTCCTTTGTTTCATTTATTTACTTGAATTTTCATTTCAGGCAGTTGTGTCATACATTTAGGCCTTTTACGACTTCCTGAAACAGCTTTTCTTTTTTTAAAAAACGCATTTTTATTCAATTTATTTTTTTATTGTAGAACACTGCCTATATTAGCATCAGCCAGAGTTAAAAGTGAGCACTGTTTGCCTGTTGGAAACCCATTCTTTTTTCCCTCCCTTTCCTCAGAGGAGCATATTTCCATCATGTTTTCTCATTCGCATGGCCGTTCGCATGGGTGGGAGCCCCAGATGAGCAGTCAGTCCTAACTCCTTGCAAGGATTTCTACCTCAGCTGCTTAAACAGATGTTTGGGAATACTGATGCAAAAAGAGACTTTGATTTAAAAACTAGAAAAGCTCGATTTTAATAATCTTGTATGTGCGTGCGTGTGTATATATTGTGTTTTTTTTTGTGTGCATGGAAGGAAGGCTGCAGAAGCACTAGTTAAATGCAGAAGTTATGACCATCTCTCCCAGGATCTGTTAAGAAAGCTGTATGTTATATATACACACACACATATATATACATATATATATATACATATATATAATAAATATATAAAATGGGGTTATTTTAAAGTGTAAAAGACAAATGAAAAAAATGTCCTCTTTAAATTTACGTCTTTGTTACCATGTACAAATAAACCCTGAGTTTGTAAATATTTGTATATACATTTCTAAACCTGTTTAATTTTCTATGCACTTTTTTTATTTATAATGTTACTTGCTTAATAAAGATGTTAAGATGTTTGAACATATTTTAATTGTTTATTGTAACAAGTGAGTAAGATGCTGCAAAAACAAAGGTAATGGAGTGACAATGGTACATTGTTTTACTTAAAAAAAACATTTAAAAATAACACTTTACATGTGCCTCTCAGTATAAAAATAACAGTCAAGCATAAATGCATGAAAATACAAAGGTAAATAATTTCAGAAGTCCTTCAACATTTTGGGAAGCATTGTCGTAAACCTTCACTAATACGCTTTAAAATCATCTTTTATGGCACAGACATAATCTCACTGAAAATGGCACCGCTCTCCCAATGAACACTGAAGATGGGCTCCCCAACAAGGCTCCCAGGGCCTTCGGAAGAGAAAAAGGCCCTCACCATCACAGGACCTCCACTGTACTCAACAGTGGGTGTTAAGTACAGTGATGTTCATCCTTTTTCATGTTAGTTGCTGGGGAGAAAAAAAGCGCCCCAATTAGTCTAACTAATGTCCGACAAACTTCACATTTACATTTGAAATGGTAGGACAGAAACGTTACCCCACCCCTAACAAACAACTGGTCGAAATGTAGATGGTTCCTAAATGTTGCGTGGACTCTTAGTGGCAGTTCTCTAGCAGGGAACTCTGAGCAGTCGTTTTGTCTCATCATCTCCCTTAACATCCTGCTGAGTCTTTGTGGTCTCGAGATGAACTCTGTTCCTAGTGGGGCACAGTTCCAGTTGTTTCAGGGACTGCTTTGACTGTGTCTGTGGTTATGTTTAGGTGAGTACATTTCCCTGTACTCGTCCTCATTTACAAGGAACATATCATCCTTGCATGAACGCCGTGTTCTCTTAAGAGTTGAAAGCGAGAGATGCACACTTCCTGGGTAATTAATGACTACTACAACTTAAAAAGTAAAGACGTATCTTTAAAAAATGTATTCCTTTCCGCCCACTGACCAGGAGCTCAACTAAAAAGTTGGATTTAAAAAAAATACACATGGTGAGATTCTACTGCTGCACAAAAAGATCATTCAAGGTTGTCTGTGTTTTTGCATCATTCCCAGGCTCGCTTGCCAAGGAATGATGAATTGCTGTCCGCTTGCAGCATCGCCAAATTTTAACACCACCGAAACAGATGGAATTTCTGGAATTTAGTCTGGACTTTTCGACATCCCATTAACTGTGTGCTAACATATCTGACGCAGATGGGTGGGAGCTGTTCTTGTCAAAGTAACTCAAGTTGAACACAAATGTGCTCCGTTTTAAAGAATGACATCGACTCTGTGTTTAGAAAGTAAAAAAAGGAAATGTCACTCATATGAAAATTTTTGGAATAGGCCTGAGTTTGGCCAGAACGCTGATGGCATCGTTGCGATTCATTTGTCTGAGCAGCTTGGCCAGGTGGCCCACCGTCCAGTCAGGCTGCTTGCTGGTGACCCCCTCCAGCACAGCTTTCAGGGGGCTCTTGGTGTCCTTCATGGAGTAAGTGTAGGTGATCCAGGTGGAAGGGAAGGAGCAGTGAGACGCCAGATGCTTCGTGCTCTTTATGCCCTGCGTGTCTGGGTCCAGCAGAATCACCAGCTCCTCCAAAACATCGAGATCATCCAGAACTTTGTGCAAAGGGGCTGACAGGATATCGGCATCTACAAAGAAAAAAAAAAACAAGGTATTGGCAAACTATTACTATGGTATGTTCTCATCAGGATTTTTTGATTGATCTCTATTGTTGTGTTTTTGTGTGTGTGTAAAAGATGTGCTCGATTGTAACTCGGTTGGCTTCGTGTAAGGCATCTGAAGACGTTTTCACTCACTTAGCATGTCACACAGAACTTCGCTATTTCTCTCTGTTGGGATGGGGGAAAATCCTTCATTCTGATACGACGTCCTTCTCTTGTAGAAAGCTTTTTTACACACACCTGTGGAAAGCAAGAAGAGACGTGGCGGTTATTTTTAACTGAGGCGGTTTACAAAACCAGCGTTTCCAAGCAAAGGTTCATATCTGCTCATCACGGACGTGAATCGACATCATTTTCAGGCTTTTATCTCATTCATCACCATTCAGCGGTTTTTTGTTTGTTTGTTTTTGTAGCTGTCAAAAACCAGCAACCAACAAACACCTTTCTCCTGAGTCATAGTTGCTTGTAAATACTCATATTCTTAAAAAAAAAAAAAAATCATTTTCTAATCACTTTGTGCAATGCACCAGCGCTACTGGCAGCAAAAACCAACCCTCAGCATGATACTGCCACCATCATGCATGACCTCTGGGTCAGTGTTCCTATGTTTGAAAGCCTGAAATTCATTGTGGCCAAATAGCTCAATCTTTGTCTTGTCTGACTATAAAACGTATCTCCGGGCAGCATTTTAGGAAGCATTGAGGAGGCTGGTCGATGGTCAAGGCTCAAGCTTTCAACCCTGACAAACTTCTGCAGTTTATCGAAACGCTGATATGCAACACCAGTGACTCGCCTGATGCTTCAGATGTCGTGAAAGGCACCGAGATAAGCTCAGCGCAGCGGTCAGATAAGACACAGCTACAGTGCGTCTTACTGTAAGCTATAATGCAGTTATGAGTAATTATTAGGGTTAAAAGCTTGAGTAGCCATTTTCATTATTTATTTTTTACTTTCGTTTATTTCATTCTGGTAGCAATAAAAAAACTTGAGCACTGCAGTTAGTTGGAACAGTGGCATTCAGTTGTTAAACAGGGAGATTTCTGGAAACCGGCTTCCTTGTAATAGTTGAGATTTGCGTCATTTTGAAAGTCTAGGCTGATGAATACTTATCTCTTTCCACCTAACGAGACGATTGCTTCTGAAGAAAACAGCAAAAACAATGTGGTAATTCAGTTCCCATCTTCCCTTTACCACAAGCGTTTGCTCATATGGGAAACTGAAAGTTTCATCATTCAAGCAACGAAATATTGATGTATTAGCAGGAGCTTCCTGAATTAAATGTGTGGTTGGCATTTGGAAAACAACATCAATTCAGTCAAGACAAGAACTCGAGCTCGCAGCCTGAGGCTTGGGTGTTTTCTGCACAAATCCAGCTGAGCTTCAGCTAGAAAAGGAAGATTTGTCCAAATATGACTAACGGCGCATGTTCATAATGAACACTGTACATGTGATTTTTGGATCAAAAAAGTGGATTTTTGATCCACTTTTTTTTTTTAACCAGGAAGACCGGTTTAAAAAAACAGTCAAAAATCATTAAAAACCCAAATATCCATGAACATCCATGAAGATAGTAACTCGCATTGCATACCTCTTCTTTTTTTCATTGTCAAAGCACAAAGAGCAGCAACCAGAAAGATGATAATAATAATAACTATTATTATTGGTGCAGTCCCTTGAAAGAAGAACAGAGAGAATTTAAGTCACATTTTGGCAACAGAAAATGGGATTTGGAGACTAAAGTTTATGCCACTCACACAGAACTGCATGCTGCGAACTCGGTGAGACGGTTGTTATGTATGTTTGAATCTGGAAAAAAAAAGGGGAAAGAGACATTTTCAACATCACCAAAATAACCACTGCTAAATTATCCTCCCACAAGGCAGATAAATCATAAGTTCATAGTTGCCATAAATTGATAGAAAACCAGAAAATCCAACAGAAATGATTGTTTGTCATGCAAGTGAATGTCTACTGAAGGGGGAATTCAGAGTCACAGCATGAGCTCCACCAGTCCTGTATATACAGGTGGTTCTAATTTAGAGTCCATTTCTGTCTGAGAAGCAACGTGAAGCTTTTGGCATTGCTTAAAAGTTAATTTAAAGCAGATTTGAGAGGGAAAAAAGTAATTAAATGTTCAAGTGTTAAACTTCCCTTTTCCCGTTACTTAGCTGAAACGAGATTTCAAAAACCTCGTTTCTGAAGCAGGGAAACTGTGGAATATTTCCAGATTCCTAAAGTCGAGCAACTTCGTGCAACACGTGAAGCAACTCTCAGAAACAATGACTCTGTTGTTTGGGTTGATCGACAAAAAACACTGGGCTGTTTTCGCTCCGTTTTTGTGGAAACATTACAAAAATTTTTTTTACAAGTTTTCCTTCAAGTTTTGATTTCAAATTGAATGCGCAGGATGTGCCATAAAGCGAATGTTTTCTCTATTTCGTTCTAATAAACTAGAAGAAAACGAATCTGCTGCTTTAAATACCAACATTGTGCGTATACATCATGCGTAAAAGTAACACATTTCATGGAAACCTAAATAAAACTTCACCACAAACAGTCATGTCGCTGGGGATTTTTTTTTTTTTTTCAAACATGTGGGCATGTTTCCTACTTATTTCCTGCACAAACCAAAATAAACGGCAGATAAAGTGACGATCGGAAAAATTACCGTTGTTGCAGCGCTGAATGATGTTGCTGCATGGGTGGTGGTAGATTTCTAAGGAAGAAGCAAACTTTGATGCGATGCGCGATAGAGACAAAAGTAAGTCAAAGTGAACAAAAGATAACGGACTCACAGGGAGGGGGGCTGTCGTCGACTCATTTCTTCAGCAATGCAGAAGCAGGGGAAGACAAAAAAAAAGTGCTTTTATTTACTCTGCGGCAAGTTTCACACCGAAAAATCCACTTTGTTGAAAACAGATTATTGTTATCCACACGCAAAAATGCAGAAGATGCAGCTACTTGACAAATGGCTCTGCGGACCGTAGTTTTCTTACCTTATTTCCTGACAAATAATATCGGATACTGAAGTGCAGTTTTTCACCACAGAAATGCCAGGAGGACACGTAGAACAGTCTCCACAGTAATACTGGCTCCCGTCGTTAAAAGCGTTGGGTTTGCATTTCTTGTGAGTCTCCGAGTGGATCCCATCGTCATCATCGCGTCCACAATTAGGTTCAACTTCATATCCTGCATAATATAATATAATATAATAAATATAATATAATAGATATAATTAATATAATATAATATATGCATACCAGCTTTTTTTTCACACTGCTCACAATTTCCCTCGTTCCAGAAGGTAGTTGGATCTCTGCATTTCTTTGAGTAGCCCATCTTCTGCACTCTGTTTCACATGGTGTGTGATGAAACGTGATGCTTTATAGTCGAAGGCGGAGCATAATTGTAGAAACACTTCCATTCTGTGGATAAGTGGCCGTAAAGAGTCCGGAGGCGTAAGACTCTCGTATCACGAGGTTGGACCTATAGATGTTCACTAACGCCATAGAAACAGACTGTTTATTATTAAATTCTTATTTTAGGTCAGTCAAGACCACCGAAATTATTTCTATTTGCTAAAAGGAAGAATAATACCACTATAATATTAGCATTTTTAATATATAGCCTATGTCAGGGTCGAGCATGTTGGATCCACAAGCTTTTTATATTGGTTTGCTGACGTTTGATTTTTATCTCACCCATTACTCGTCCTGACAGAATTAGTATAATTAGTCAGGTATTTTGTGTGTGAAACTGAAATGTTTGTGATGGCAAATCCACAGCAACGACTTTGTTGTCTGTTATCCATGTTATAGAGAAAAAATAGAGGAGTTTTTTTTTTGTTGTTGTTGCAAAGTGTTTAAAGTCAAAATGATTAAAAAAAAGAAGTTGAAATGAAAAGATAAAATAAGTTAAAGCCTATTAACAATTAAGTCAAGGTTAAAAAAGGGCGACATTTTACTTAAAATGTAGTGACCTTCAGCCAAATCGATCAAGATAAACCTTTAGCTCCTTGGATGATTTTGTAAATTACGATAATTTAATGCAAAGTTGGCACTTTTAATGGACTTTCAATGCAACGTTTGGAGCAACTTTGCATTTAAAGTGTCATTATTAACCAAATGACACACTGTCATAAACATTCATAAAGACTTCTTTATGTTCATGACAGGTGTTATGTCATGTTTATGACAGTGTCATGTCAGTCTTATGCACACCTCTTCAAATAAAGTGTTACCCGCACATTTTTGGAGGTGAAATTTTACAGATAACTTTTTTTTCTGGCAAATCTAAAGGAAAAAAACTAAATAACATACATAATTTCCCAAGATCAATATTTAGAGTTATAAATTCATTGTCTAAAAAGTATGGTTCTAATATGACTATTTTTCTTTGTTTTGACATCTTGGTAGTCTTGACTCATTCACAAAGTAGCTGAAGACATACTTAGAAAAACATGATAAACATTTAATATGTTTTTCATTATCTGTATTGTTAAAATGATTTATCTCCTTGTTTTATCTGTTTTATGCTCCAACTTTATGAAGCACCTACTGAGTTTTTCTGTGAAAAGTGCTTCATAAGTGACATTTTACTGACTAGCTAACTGGTGAACGGTTCTGTTTATTTTTGTATTGGACTTAGATTCCTGAAAAGAAGAATATAAACATGGCTTGTAAAAGTTCAACTAATAACACTGTAGTGAAGTTTTCCTTGGAAAAATCCCAAGGTGGTTAGTCTGACCTTGTGTTGTGGTCCACTGTAACAAAGTCACCTTATACTGGGAAAAACCAAGCTGCTGTTAACTGGAAATGTGCTTGATCAGCCGATTCAACAGGAAAAAGGACAGTCAATTCCTTTTTTTTTTGTTACATCCTTCAACGATTAAACAAAACACTGTAATGTGCATTACATTAAGTTGAACTTTTTTATCTATTATATTGCCAGAATTGGTTCCTTTGGGATCACTTGTTTTAAACTTTCCATTTGTCATTAACTGTGTATAAACTGATCCTAAGAAAAGACCTTCTTAGGATCTCTTCTTGTGTGATGCCACTTTGTTTTTTATTAACATCATTTTCTTGGAGCTGAGACAAGAGCGCTGCAGTATCTTCAAGGTCTTCTACCATCAGTAGATTTGTTGCTAAAAGTTAGGAAACTGTAACTTGCTGATGGAAATGCTAAACCACTGTGGTGAGTCCGGTCAGAACCCCAAAGAAACCAGAGTCGGTTGGTCCAGCCTGCACTTTTGCTGTTCAGTCTTTAATTCGGCGTAACGGTGTGGCTCTACAAAATATAAATAATAATGCAGCATCAGCGTCTGATGAATAAATGACTGAAACAATAACACACTTATTTAACTAACTACAGTAATAAAGGTTACACAAACATTCTGTTCTAAATAAACACGACACAAAAAAACACGTCGTGTAGCTCAAGTGCGCACGTGAACTAAGCTTGCAATCAATTAAAAACCTAAACTTAAAAACTTAAACATTCAGATAGATAAATAATATTCTTAACTTTCTAACATCACTTACCTGTATTCCACGCACACGCATCGAAAATAAAAGGTAACAACACAAATGTGATCGGTAACTCTCGACTCCTTCCTTTTCTTCTCTCCCTTTTTTATCTGCGTGCTGATCCACAGGTGCTCTAAGCTCCGCCCCCTTAAAGGGGGCGGGACTTACAGCCTTTTCCTCAGTTGCAATTAGCTACAAACAGTGGCGCACCGCAACTACACATTATTCAGGTGGATGCGAAAACATAAATCGGCGCCTCCGCCCCCCCCCCCCCCCCCCGCCCCCCTAGCGCTGAAGTGTTTGGGAATCATCATGGGATCATGGGAAACATAATCGGCACGTCGCCCCCTCCAAGACGGTGTTTTGGCGCCCCCTATGGTGCTGCGCCCCTATTCGTTGCATACGCTGCATACCCGCTTTTGCGCCACTGGCTACAAATAACACTTTTGTAATACAATTCAACAAATTGACGTGTGTAGAGGCTGACATGTCCACAGTATTAGGATGTGGCAAATTAGATTGTGTTGCATGTGACCAGGAATACATTAGACTTTGGTCTTGTGCAAATTAAAACTGACTCCAGTTTTTTTCCTTGGAATGGCAATGAAAGAACTGGGAGGCAAAGTAGAAATTTCATTGTACAGGGAAATGTGTTTCTTACTGTGCATATGACAATAAAAGCTTTGAATTGAATAATGAAATAAATTCACAACTTCAACAAAAAGTATTTGTATTGGAAATTCTGACACAGAGGAGAATTTATTTGCCTGCATTTACACATTTAAAACAATTACAACCACATGTATTTACGTAAAGAGGCAGCCAAAGAAGTCTCCCCTTTCCCTTTAATCAGTGCTGCCTCATGGTTTGAATTAGGAGAACTTGCAGCTTCAAGCTTCCTTTCCTGCTCATGTGGAATTAACACTTTTTCTAGATATTTTCTGACCAATATTTCCATCGCAAATATACGCTATTCCACCATTATCATATTAAATGATACAAAAGGCATGTTCATAAGTACGTTTGTAGGTATGATTAACTTTGCTCATCTGTGTGAGAAAACACATGGCTTGTCTGAGTAAACAGAACATGGTTGTACATACTGAGAAGAATGTTTATGACCAAAAGACAGTTTAAGAGGGTAACACATCAGGCAAGGATGTAGCTTCGGGAAAGGCGTGTAATAAAATCCTTTTAGGCCTGATTTACTGCACTAAGGTGGGGGGTCAGTGGAAAGTAACAGCATGTTCTGGTGTGACTGTGCATAGAACTCGGTTGTTTAGGACGTCATTATGCTGGCCTGTTTTCTTCCCAGGCAAGAATATATTGAGAATTTGGCCCAATTTTCTTGTTTAAAATTAAGTTGTTCTTACAGCTGCCATTTCAATGACCACAGGCCTGTCCTGCATGGATGTTGTATAATCGAAGGGTAGATGATCTACTCTGAGCGATACAGTGAGAGTACTGCTGAGGCAGCATAAAGCGGGAGCTTAACTCTAGCTGGAGAAGGTAAAGCCTTTCCTCCAACTGTTAGCAGCTCATTGTCACTGTAGGTACACGGACTGAAAGGTCAGTTCATCTCAGATGGGATTTATAATTACTAAACTTGTGTTCAGGTCACTTTTAAGAAGCTCAGATGTAGTTGCTGGCGTTGGTCAGGATGCTGGAACCTAATTGTATTGCTGTTCTTTCATCGAGCAAAGAACTTTGACAATGACGTCATCATGATCATACTTTGCTGCTAGTGTGTATTTGCAATCCCCCCTTTCTCTGATGCATCCTGGAGCAAGAGAAGACAGCAATGTGGAGACCACAGAGTGTTGTGGATCGACGCAGGTCCGGACAAAAGGACAAAAGACATCTACAGCTAGTTGCCCACAGTCTATCATGGTGGTCCATTCTACACCAACAGGGGAGAAAATTCACTGTGAGAGCTACTTGATAAATGTAAGCTGTATTATTTTGCTATTTTTCATTTCATTTAAAATGGAAGCTTGAATTAGTGTAGCTGTTGTTTTAATCTTAAGAATGTTACCATATCTTAAACAACACCCACATACAGTATTTGTGGTACATGCCGCATATTTAATAATGTAATACAAAACGTAATGAAACTACACACGCGATTAAAGACGTGTGCAAGTTCTCTGTCCCAACTCTCTTAACCTTTCACCGATTTGTACTTATGGGTTGTCAGTTTGTCTCAACCTACTGACATTTCATAGCCTGTAAATAAACCATGTATTTTACAGTTGTGAACCAGCTTACTTCACCTTTTAGTCAAGTATTTTGTTAAATTACAAACCCCAAAATGACAAAAAGTTTGTATCTGTTCTTTATGTAATCAAGTAAAAGGAAACATTACTGATGCATTGCTCCAAGATTTCCTTAAAATCTAGTGCTCAAATGTTTACATTGGAAGAGCATATTTACGAATGAGAGATGAAAACAATAACAATCTGTGGTGTAAATATTTAATAAATCAATGACTGAGATTTCCATAGAGTTTGTAAAGACTCATTCACTTACTGGCAAAAGAAGAGTGTTGCTTCAGAACAGGGGAAGGGCGTTAAGGAGAGCGGCTCTGCAACATCCTTAAAAGTACAGCAAACAGAAACAGTTTCATTATCTTCAAGGAACACTCTGCCTGGAAGAATGTTCTGTCCAGTTCCTGGGAGGCTCTTCCTTTGGACATCTTGACCTTCACATGGTCGACACAAACAACTGTCCTGTCATGTTAGTTCTGTGAAAAAATAGTGTAGGGCATTAATAAGCACACTTTATGAAGATCACTCAAATCTCCCTCACAATATTATTCTCTGTTTTGGAGAAGAAACTAATTTGAACTTTGAATATTGACAGGGAAAAAAAAAACCCTCTTACAATTGTGTCAAACTTTGTGATAAATATTTCTCTGGATTTTTTTTCTCCTTAGTAATTGCTTTTTGACAAGATTTTCTCAAACAGCAATTCCTTGCAGACATTCAAGCGCAAGGAAGTTTAATCACTTAAACGTTCTTGTGGGAGAAAGATGATTTTTGCAGCCAAAATTAAGTACTAAGAAACCAAGAAAATGCATGCATAAAATGGCAAAGGAGAGAAAAAACAGAGAGAGAGGAAAAAAAACATGCACAGCAATAAAGTTGCAGTAAATCTGAATGTGCAGGGAATACTGGAACTTTGCTACAATTCCCCGTTATGTGCAAAGAAAAGAGGGTTTCATACCGTCACTGCTGTTCACAAACGATGAGAGAGGAGAGTCATGGCCTTGTCAATGAGCGGAGACGATGAAGAATATGAGTCAGAGTCCGAGCAGGTACCTACCGCTACTCTTCATTATATTGACTATTTTAGTCCGTGGGAAGTTTAACGAAATGTGAGGAAGAAATTCGGTTTTTTTGTTGTTTTTGTGTGTGTGTGTGTGCGCGCGTGTGTGTGTGTGTGTGTGTGTGTGTGTGTGTTGCTTAAGGTTAACAATAAACCCGCTTTTCTGTGTTTGTGTGAGTCAGGTTCAGTCAAATTTGGGAATGCTCTGCTATTCCCAAATAGCAGAGCATTTTCTAAGGAAAGTTCGAGGAACTGTGGTGCTTTGAACTGAAATGCACTCCATGACCTTGTGGTCTGGCTGTAGTTTCAGCAGGAAGCATAATAACTGTGTTTCTTTCCTTAGACGAAGACGCTTACTGACGCCGTGGCAGAGACCTCTCCTGATTTTGCTCCAACCAGGAAACGCTACAAAAGCACAACAGATATTCCTTATCGAGGCAGTTTTTGCTTGCTGCCTCCCTGCACCCCTGGAGTCACAGATAAAGAGCAGGACATCTGGCGGCGTTGTTCATTGAGCGAGACCAACAACGTCTCGCAATTCCGTCGTCATGCCCTCAGTGTCCCCAACATGGGCTCCTCCAGTCCCCTTCATTTCACCCAAAGCAGCCCTCTCCACACCAGCCCACTCTCACCAGGGCACAGCAACATATCTAGCCCTGGAAGGGAAATGGAAAGGCTTGCAAAGGCTCGAAGTAAACTCCTAGAAAGTGAAAGCAACCAAACACCCAGACTTCCTCCAGAAACCAGAGAGCAACTTCGCTACGTGTCCAAGGATGGAAAGTGCAGAGTCAACCTAGGCCACATTGATGAAAGGGGACGTTTTCTCTCTGATATCTTTACCTCTTTTGTGGACCTCCAGTACCGCTGGTTTCTATTTGTTTTTATGATGTGCTATATTACAACCTGGTTCCTATTTGCTGGCCTTTATTATGTTAATGCATCCATTCGGGGTGACCTGGGTCAAGAACAACCTCTCGGTACAACTCGGAACCAGCATGTAGACCAAAATCACTGCTATTTGGGAATAGACGGTTTCATATCGGCTCTTCTGTTCTCCGTGGAGACACAGCGTACCATTGGCTATGGCTCACGGACTGTTTCCCCCAGCTGCCACGAGGGTGTGCTGCTGGTCATGATGCAGTGCATCGTGGGCTCCATGATAGATGCCCTCATGGTGGGCTGCATGTTTGTGAAAATATCTCGTCCCAAAAAGCGAGCCGAGACGCTTCTTTTCAGCCGCACGTGCGTCATTGCAAACCGCGATGACCAGCTATGCCTGATGTTTCGCCTCGGAGACCTGCGCGAGAGCCACATGGTGGATGCAAAGGTTCGAGCGAAGTTAATAAAGTCCCGCCAGACAGCCGAGGGGGAATTTCTACCACTGGAGCAGACAGAAATTGATCTCGGTTATGAAACTGGATCAGACCGCCTCTTCCTGGTTGAACCTCAAGTCATTCAGCATAATATTGGTGCAAGCAGCCCGCTGTGGGACCTGGGCCCGGAGCAACTCCGACGACAGCAGTTTGAGATAATTGTTATATTGGAGGGAATAGTCGAGGCCACAGGTTAGTAGCAGTTAACTCCACAGAAAGGTCAGGTAGAGTAGAATCTTAACATTCCCAACTTTTATTTTCCATAGTAATTTAACTTTTTTCTGTCTTTTTCTCCCAATTTGAGTTTTATGTCTATCTTCTTTTGCACAAATACCTTATTAAAATCAAAAGTTTACTTAGTATTGGTCAGTAAGCCAAATTATCAGAGCTTATATAAAGACTCACCGGTTTATTTCATGAACTCTTAAAAACGTTTGAGTATATATAGAGAGGAGCATGAGAAACTGGAGAAATACCAGGGCCTCAGAGAAGTACTGGAAAAGGTCTTGAAGGTGAAAACCACAGTAGTTCCTCCTGTGGTCATCGGGGCCCTCGGGGCAGAAACCCCAAACTGGAGCAGTGGCTAAAACAGATCCCAGGAACAACATCAGACATCTCAGTCCAGAAATGTGCAGTACTAGGCACAGCCAAGATACTGCGCAGAACCCTCAAGCTCCCAGGCCTCTGGTAGAGTACAGAGCGCTGAATATATCATGTGCATGCCACACTTTCAAGATTTTCATTCTAATGAAATGCTGAAAACTATTAAATTTCTCTTTCACATCACACTTATCCACTAGTGTGTCATAAAGGCTGTATAAAATACTCCCACGACTGTGACTACGACGTTACAAAAAGTGCAGAGAGGCATTTATCATTAAGTTCAAATTGAATGAGACTATTCAGTCAATTGAAAGAGACCACAGACATTTTTTCTAGTGAGATGCGAGATGTTGAGGTTTGGCTCTGGGACTAAAATCCCTGCACTCTCATGAGGACACTGGCTTGTGCATGGAAAACAAAAATCTCGTTCAAAGGAAATGGTCTTTCATTACTTTAATCTGTCTGCTTTCTAGTTTCATTTTTGCATGAGAGCTCGAGTGCTGTAAGAGTGAGAGACTGAGCAGACTGCAGCTAAAGGGGTTTTTATCTTGGGTCTGGCAGCTATTACTTCCGAAGGCTGCAAAAATGGATTCCAGACGTCAGTGACCAAATCTCTTGACACCAATCAAGTTATTTCCAACAAAACATCAGTAACAGCAGTTTCAAATGTCGCATGCTTTGGAACGTTTCTGAAAAACATTCACATAATTTCTTTGATCATTTTAAATGAGTTTTTTTTCTCCTATTTTAAATAACTTGTATCTCAAAAATAAAGTGACTTAAATGTGAGCAAAAACATGAGCCACTTGTTACTCTTTAAATAAGATATGTAAACAAATTGCATTTTCTAACAGGGAAAAAGTTCAGCCACCATACCTCCTAAGTACTGTAGTTACCCATTTGGTTTAAATAATATTATTGAGATACTTCTTGTAGTTTTCTACCAGTTTATAATGTCGTGCCAATCCTCAAAGCACAGGAGGATATAAGATTTCACTCTAGTACCAGATCCAGATGATTCTTATTTCACAGCCAGTACTTGGTGGGTTCACTGATTTGTTTTGGGCCAGCTGTATTTTGCTTAACAAATGTTCTCACATTTTCCTCAAACACCTCACTCCTCAACTCACTCCTCAACTCACTCCTCAACTCCTCACACGTTTGTAATTTACTATTGATTCTGACATGTTGAACTATTAGCCTGATATTTTTCTTCTTGGAAGAAAGTGATGATTTGGTTTACATTAGACATGCCCTCTGTTCTTGTGTCCAAATAATTACATTTTGGACTAATTTGTCCCTGGAACATGATTCCAGAAGTCCTTATCTTGTTATTTCAGGCAAACTTCAGTCTTTTCTTGTAGAGCTCAGATGAACTTTTCCCATGGAAATTTAACTGCAGGTTTCTCTAACGGGTGGTGATGCTCATTTATTTAGGTAATTCTTTCAGTCAAGGCTGATGGCTTAGAGCTATTGAAAACCAAAAACTCATATTCCCAAAAATAGAAATATTACATCAGACCAAAAAGAAAGGAATTTAATAGATGTGTTATATTATGGGAAACACAATAATTAAAAAACATGGAAGTTCTAAAATTTAATTAAGGTTTTTGCCTAGATTTTTCGGTTTAGTTAATAGATTTTACTTGTGGGATATTTTATCACCTACATTATTTATCAGATACTATTTGTTGGTTTTGCTATTTTTTTTCTAAATCATTATTTAAAAGGATAAAATCTCTCCACTAAAACACAAGTTTTATTACGATTGCATCCTAAAACAGTACATGTCCTTTGAGTAGGCCCATTTGTACTTTTCTCATACAGATTTGCTCCGGTAAACTGCTGAAGATGACATTATCGCCGTAATTATCATTAATTTCTCCTATGTTTTTACTTGTTTTCAGCTTCATCATACAAATTCTAGATACCAGATTGAATCAATTACAACTGCAACATACCTTTGCAACAGCAATGATACATGTCCAGGTCAAAATCTTTCATCCCTAAGCAAATTTACTGTACATTCAAAGAATAGAATGTTATGGCATCGTAGTAATAGGATGGAATGTCATGATGTTCACATAAAGTACTGTGCAGGGAATGCAAACACATAGTGACATCTTGTGGAACATGATGTGAATTACACTTTTTTCTTTCCTTTTATTTTTCTTCCTTTTTTGTTTTTATAGGAATGATGTGCCAAGCCAAAACATCTTACATAGAAACAGAGATTGAGTGGGGCGCTCGCTTTGAACCCTGCATGACGCTGGAGAAAGGCTCATTTCGAGTGGATCTGCGCAGGTTCCACACCACATACAAGGTACCGCTTCCAAACTGCAGTGCCAGCCAAGCACACCAGCTGATGGTTCTGGCAGGGTCCAAAGTCCAAAGCCACACTGCCTGCAAGGAGTGCGATGCTTGGGCAGAAGGAGCAGCTGAAGAAGGCAAAGACAAGTCTCCGTCGAACATTCGGTTTACCATCGGTGACATTCAGGAGGAAAGAATGCCAGAAGGTAATGAAAGTGAAGCATGTGCTGAGCAGATGCTGTGATAGAATGTTTTACAGGACTTTCAACATCCCCATCCTAACCTTAAATATAGACCCATTTATTAATAAATACATGTTTTTATTAAACATAGAGATTAAATATAGAGTTTTTATTAATAAAAACTCAATATTGGCATGTAACAAAAAAAAAAAAAATAAAAGGCAAAAGCATGAATAAAATATAACAACAAACTGACTGCGTTCCCATCACCTTCTTTGTCTGTTTGGAAGCTAATAATCACATTTAAGCATTCATTCAAACTAAAGTTATTTCAAGTTTATGTGCTGTGTGTTTTAGGTGCAGCTTGTGATAACAGTGTTAGAAGGCTTACCACTCATAACTTATTCAAAAAAAAATCTGACTCTAGACATACAAACTTTAACAAACAATCAGCTTTGCAGAGAGACTAGACTTTATTTTTCAGTCATGGTTGTCAATTTTATCTGTCAGATTTAAAAAAAATTACTTTTCAAGATAAAAAATATAGCATTTTTGTGACACTTAAACATTTTAGATAAACAAAAACATTTTATTTTCAAAGATAAATGCAGTTGCAGGGTGCAAAACTAGCCAAATCCACCTGACCCTTTGTAAAAAAAGTAATTGTCTCCCTTGTTAAATGATACATTACTTGTGATTAAGTACATTGTTTAAACAGTTAAGTTTAATTTATAATTTTCCGACAACATGAAGATGTCAGACAAGACATGAAGTTGAAAAACAGAGCTAAAGAGGCGTTCCCCTTGCCAGTGGTCTCTTGAATAACAATGATTGTAAATTAAGCATATTGTTTCAAATAAAAAAAATCTGGAAAGTGTGGTGTGCTTCTTGTATTTAGCCCTTTTCCCTCCGATACCCTGGATTAATCTTCCAGTGTGAACAACTACCTTCTGGAGTAATGTAGCTATAGTGAATAGAGTCCATCTGTGTAAAATTGACTCTTAGTATAAACACATCCCATCTATGAAGGCCTCAGTGATTTGTTAGAGAACTTTAGTGAACAAACGAGATCATAGGCACCAAAGTAGGCATTCGTGAGATCAGGGAGAAAGTTGTGGAGAAGTTTAACTGCAGCTGTTGATGCCAAAGGTCGCATTAAGAAGATTAATACAGTGGAGATTGAGTTTGAGTGGCATGCGTCACCATATGCATTTGTCTGCCTACGCTGAACTCTTTTAATCACTGAAATGATTCAGACGATTGTCACTGTGACATGAAACCAACCACATTCTTAAAAATCAATGCTTGTCACGCTGGAGTCAGGATTTGATCCCCATTAGCTGCTTGACAGGCAGTAAATGTAAATGCTAGTAAAGGTCCTACACACACTACATAAACAAATAAGCTCTCAGCCACACACATCCTCTCGCACAAACTCCCCCTAGTTTCTGAGAACATCTCATCGCCACCACAAGCTTTAACAGGCTGATAAAGACATTAAGCATTTCTATACTATTTCACTCGCTCACCACAAATAAGCAACATAGCTTTTGATGTCCTGAAGAACGTATCTGATGCATTAGATGCGATTCGTCTGATAAGAGTAAAACCAAAAAAGTGTTATTTAAATAACGACACTGATGAGTATTTATATATGATTAAATTGATCATTGAAGGGAAAAGCCTAAGCAGAAGAAAATGCTCTTCTTTGTAAGTGGATACGTTGAAAGAATTGCAGACATAGCTCTGTACTTATAAACTTATTTATTTGGTGAAGTAGTAACATAGCACATTTATTTGGGAAATGCTTAGCTGACAAAAGAAATAAACATTTATTTATATTCCTTTTCATACTTATTATGATAATGCTGTTGAAATCCACTCTTATCAGTAAGTGGTAGCAGGCCTGTAAGCTGTACAGAAAGCTCCCTGGAGGAAGCATTTTATAATGTCATGTATCGCAAACATAAACTACTGAGAAAACATCAGTTCTAACATTCCGCATGTGTAGCTTTTGTAAAAAGCATTTCATCTACCGAGTGCTATTTAATCTAAAGGACGTGATGTGGGTAAGTTGATGTCCATGCATTTGGCAATGACAGAAAAGGAAAGATCTTAGCTGAGGATTAAAAAGTAACTTGGCTAGAGGATCTAACATTTATTTAAATAGTAATACAGCACAATGATAGATTAAAAAAATAGCACATGCAACCTTTATCATATATTAGTTAATGTTGATAATTATGTTGATAATCTAGTTTGACGCATTTTCATATTCAATGAATGAAATATTTCTTATTTGACCTTTAATTCTGAAGTCTTAACATCTTTTATCCCAAGTACGTGTAATATTATATGAATTCAGGTCAGCATGCATATGAGTATGATATGGTTTTAACTAAATGAATTACATTTTATTTTTACTGTGCAGTGATAGTAGGGCTGATTCTGATATTTCCTGTGTTCTTTCTAGCGTGGCATTTAAAGCTCCAGCACAAGAAAATGCAGATTTTCGTTTTCGCTGCATGTCCTCTTGAGGGCGCTGTGAACCCGGGTGAAGGCTGCGAAGCTTGCACAAGCAGTCCAATAATAATTTTGAAAGTCAGAGGGAGGATTCCTGCGTCATGCATCGAGGATTAGATGCTGATGTGGCTTTAATGCCTGGCAAACACTTTCAAAACCCTTAATGTCACTGGAAATAGTACTGCATCTGTATTTCCTATTGTTGCAAATGCAAATAGAGAACAGTTTCATTTTGCATAGATATTACACCCATGAATGTCGGGTTTGACCTTGAACCACAAATTAGAGAAATGTTTTTATTCAACGTTCACTTTTGTATGGGTTAAGCAGATCTCCCATACTGTAAATTCAACCTGAATTAAGCAGTCTCACTGGAGATTTACCAACTAAAGCTACAGCTTTATGAGGATGCCCTCATATGTGGGAGATGTACAAGTAAGTGTTGTTGATGCTCCAGTCAGGGGGGAAGTCCTGCACAGCGTGGCTCTTGACGTGCCTCTGCATGGCGACCAGGCTGCTGCAGAACTCCAGGCACACAGTGCACTGGTAGGGCGCTGCGCCGCCATGGGTCCGCAGGTGTTTGATCATGGCAGAGTAGTCCCGTGAGCGCTGACCACACAGACGACACTCAAACGGCTTCTCTCCTAAGAAGCAAAGACAATGCACAGGAAGGAAGACATTTAAGGCGTTTCGGGGTGGGGGGTGCAAACTATGAGCATCGGCAAAGGGTCTCACATTTATATTCTAGCATCTGAGCTTTTCGGTCGGTTGTTGTTGAGAAAATGACGAGTACGCATCACTTCCGTGATTTTTTTTCATTTCTTTCTTTTTCAGAAATGAATTGCGTTAGTGCGTGAAATCACCTAAACTGGGACACTTTTATGCTAATCATCCAGGTTTGCACAAGTTAACTTCATGCCATTGTTCCACTTAGTCAGTTTGTTTCTCTGATTTTATGTCATGGTAAAAACAAAAAGAGCACATCCACCGGCTAACCATTTGCTACTAACGTAGCGGATGTGGATTACAAATGAAATTGTGAAACATTTGAATGTTCCAGATTCGTTCTGAATTTACAGTATGTGGAGTGGTAGTCACTTTATATTATATATATATATATATATATATATATATATATATATATATATATAAAAGCAGTCCTAATGTACACTGTTGATTAACATGTCTCCTACCTCATGGAAGATTGAGATCTGTCAGTTTCAGTTTTTCTGTTAGGTTTTTTTGTGATATTAAAATGAGTGGAAAACTATGAGCTGCTTGGAAAACAACTCTACTACAGTTTTCTTCAGAAAAAAATGTTCAGCATTTTGGAAAAACAGAAATTTATAAGCGACATTTTAAACATTCGAAGGTGCCAGAGAGTAAATATTTGCTTAATTGCACACTTTACCATAATTTCTTTTACCAATACAATACTACAACTCCTCAACTTAAAAGTACTCAAGCATATAGTATATCACAAAAGTTTTTCTTAGCAGTACTGCAGTAGGACATTTTTTAACATTTTGTCACATTGCAACCACAAAACCTATGTATTTTATCGGGATTTTGTTTGATAGAAAGAGCCGAGTAGAGTAGGCAACAATCGTACTCAAGAATGAGTAACATTACTTCAACATATTTTTACTCAAGTAGACGTATTTGGTGAAAATTCTGCTAAAGCACTGAGTAACTAATTATGATATCTGATTTAGTCTGATCTAATTTGTTAAAATGATATAATCAGACAAATAAAAATATTACAAAACTATTTTAAAGAATAATGTAAAAAGCAATTAAGACAATGTGAGAGAAAAACACTTCCAAATCTATGCGAGTGTGTAGAACATGTATCTTCTAATACATTTATGTTGGAACAAAGTGCCGTGAAGTATTTCCAATGACAGCACACTGTACTTTAGTGATTTGCACTACTAGTTTTTCGGTGATGCATTGAATACTGTTCTATAAAAACTTGACCTGTCTGCTGTTCTTCTTGGTCTTCATGATGCTATTTGTTCACTAAACCTTCGAGACCTTCACAGAACATGTTTTTTTTTTGTTATAATTTTTTTTACTGATATTACATTTTAGACAGGTGAACTTGAGGTTAGTTCATAGTCCTGGATTTAAAAAAAAATAATTTATTGTGGTATCAGAGTAAAGGGGCTGATTACAAAGTGTGTCTCACATTTTACTGATCTTTTATTTTTTTTTACTTAAATAGTGAATAACTTACTTTTTTTTTTTTTTTTACATTTTAACTACTTTATAACAATCTATCAAATAAACCCCTCCCAACTCAAAATAAACCCAAGTCTTTGGTTGGAACATGACAAAAACATAAATCTACGTAATGCACAGTTGTTAGGGTTGCAAGCTTGATTCCAATCAACTAGAACAACGAGTAATCAATAGGCCCTCAGTGGTATACTCACTCAAAAGTAAGTTTTTGAACTGTTAACAATTATTTTGAGGATTACCCGTATGAACGCGGTGATGTGTGTCGAGCTGATGTTTTAGGCTAAACTTCTTTGGACAGTGTTTGCACTGGTAGGGTTTTTCTCCTCTGTGGTCTCGAGCATTCGCTTCGTGTTGCACGGCGTCTCTTCCGCAGAACTGACATCCATCACAGTTTTGACCTGCGGCAAACCAAAATAGGCAGTTAGAAGGGCAGTTTTAAAGGTGTTAAGGCTTGTCAGCAGTGAAACCCATGTTTTCAAAAACTGCATATTACACACAAAGCTAATCTGCACAACAGGAAATACCACCTCAAATATTATTCAATGTGTTTAAACACGACAAATATGGGTATTGCTAATGACATTCTTTTTTTTTTTTTAAACAGAATATGGCAGGCAATCAAAGAGAGTAAATCAAATCATTATTTATTTGGAATAAAACCAGTTGATTAATAAGTGCTTCTAAAAACAGATATCTAACCAGCACCTGGTTTGATGTGATTCTGGACTGTAGGCTTGAATAAGATATAGGATTTTATTTGAAAACATTGTAATTAACCAATCTATTTACAGACAGAGAGGATTATTTTTATAATCTTGCCAAATCCAGCTATTCTCATTTTATGTTACTGTGTTGAGGTCTTAAATGGTCTTTTATTAGTGATTATTGCCCATTATGCTGCCTCTTGACTGAGTCTGTGCCGTACGTAAAAGCCAAGTAATCATAGCTTTCTGACCTCAAATTTTGAGCAAACAGGAAAAATATTGACTGTTTTTGAAGCAAAAAAAAAAAAAAAAAAAGACTACTATTAAAAAGCGATTTTGCAACCGTTTTCTCAGAAAGCGTATCTCTTTGATGCATCCTGTTGCAAGAGAATAGACTCACCATGTATAAGAATACTTTCCTGTCAGCTTTGCATGCATATCTTCTTAAAAATCTTTTACAAAAGGTGTGATTTTTGAGGTTAAAGAAAAAAAAAAGTGCAGCCTCTTGCTGGCCTGTATGGTTTTTGGGTCTTTTTTTGAGAAATTGTACCCATCACAGTAGCCTATAGACAGGATGCTGAAATATGAAGCGGGCATACTGTAGTCAGGGGAGAAAACAGGAGAGAGTAACCCACAACAATTGAACACTTACCACTCTAAAAAACGCAACCTGCAGAGATCTGGCGTCGGTTGGTTGCGTGTTTCCTGTCCAATGCTTTGCTCTGTGTCTCTATTCAAAATACCCAACGTTTTGCAAAGATTGTATTTTTATATGTTATATATGTGTGTGTGTGTATGTGTGTGTGTTTTTGTGTGTATATGTATATATATATATGTATATATGTGTGTGTGTGTGTTTGTGTGTATATGTATATATATATATGTGTATACATACACACACTTTTTTTAGAAGTCTAAACTTCTATCTCTTAGCTTCAACGCAGCATTTCTTCTTTTTTAATTTTTCACAGCGGCTGAAAAATGAACATACTGTTCCATCAAAGACCAGATAAAGTCTTTATCGGCTAGATTGTACACTTTCACTCATGCACTTGCACAAGCTTCCTTGCAGATCCTATGTGAGCTGTCGACTTCAGAAAACTTTATCCAAACATCAAATATGTTAGATTTTTTTTTTGTCTAAGGACAAACCACGCTTTCGCTGCTGCACGTACTGTACTGTGTATATCTAGCTGTATCTAGTAACCACACTACTGCTCCTATTGCACCATGCTTTCAAAACCACAACTCTCTATCACTTTCCATTGCGTAGTTGCGTCGCTGGAGCCTGCTGAGGTTAAGGGTCACGCCGATAAGTATTATACGGTCTTGTTAAATTGACCTGTTTTACTCAGGATCAACACTCCTGTAGCTGCAGTCACAGCCACGGTCTCTATGTGCTGTTCTCGTTGCAGCGTTGAGGCATTTTTGCTTGATTATGTTCTTACCTAATTGTGTGGAGGCTGACTCCCGCAGCAACGGATCACAGAGGAGTCTTGAACTGCAGTGTTGGCACCCGTCAGATCTTTCTCTGACTTTTGGCATTTCGGGATAGCTGCGAGAAGCATATTTTGTTTGTTTGAGTCCTGCAGATGGTATGGTACAAATCAAATATCTGTGCCAAAGACAAAAATCTGTGAAAAAAAATTAGTTTCCTCTTATTAGAGAATATCAGTTTAGATGTAATTGACTGGGGTGTGTTTCCTCCCCTACTGATTCCAACCACGGAATAGTTATAGTACCGTTCAGGGTTTCAATAATATTTGCCTTTGTTAAAAAATTTGATTACAGGGAACAAGATAGTGGGAGACACCGGAGGAAATCTTCTTTTCCACACACACTCTCGTTTGCGTTCTGAACAATGTTTTTGTGGTGTACACAGCCAGACGAAACAGAAGATACGTTTTCAGTGGGTGGAAAATCTTAAATTTTGTTAAGAAAGGGAGACGAGTAGGGGGCTCCCCTTCATTCACAATTAGGTTTTACGTTGTGAAAGACTTGAAAGGGTTTGGCTTGTTTTTTGTTTTTGCATGAAAAAAGAAATGTGAAAAACTATTCTCAGACTTCCTTTTCTCCTAATATCAGAAAGTTCAATGTCATTTTTTTTTTAAATGACAAAAATACTGGAAAACATCTTTGATTTGGATCAATGAAACTATTTTTGCGTATCTAAACTTGGATTACAAGTTTCTTAAAAGAGACCGACAGATTTGATGTGGCAGGGAAGGGTTAACAGGTGAAACCGATCGAACAGGAAAGTGCAGGAGGCTCAATCTCTCTCTTTCTTTCTCTCTCTCTCTCTCTCTCTCTCTCTCTCCCCTCACACCCACACAACACACACACACACACACACACACACCACACACACACACACACACACACACACACACACACACACACACACGTCTACCGAAGCAACAGTGAGTCAAGTACGATAGCTGTCGCAAAGGAACAACTGAGCAAGTCAGGGGGTTCTAAAATGAGTCTTCAGTAGGAAAAACATGGAGACAAATGTGAGACAATAAAAACTGAATTTTCCAAAATTATGTCAGACGGCTGTCTTACCTTGTTTCCACAGTTTGACTAGTGTGGCTCAATTTTTTTCTCTTCAAAATGCCGTTCTTGATCATGCTGCCCATCCTCGAAGTCTCCGTGTACAGGTTTTGAGCGTAGGGACGGGGGTGTAAACGTGAGTAGCCTAGTGCCGTGCTCTGAAGGGGAGTTTGAAAATGGGAACTGAGTAAAGGGAACATGTGTGGAGAAGAGAGGGGGAATGGGCATACCACAGAGGTCTGGTTGGAGGACGGAAGGGGGTGAGAGGCAAAAAAGTTAGAATAGTTCCCTGCAATTCGCATTAGGGTGTTCAGGTGATTCCCATTGTCCCACATGTTTGTAGGGAATGCCCACGCAGAAGAGAAGGAGGAACCGCTGCTGTTGGGCCTGGTAATGACACTATCTCTGTTGTATAGGGTCGCTGACATCGGGGACAATTTTGCCTTCCTTTTTGGGGATTTTTGGTTGGCGGGGACATCCGCAGAATCAGCGATTGAAGCATTTTCTATGACAATGCCAAAGCTTGGCTTTTCTACCGGGGAGGATGTTTTTTGGACTTTGCTCTCAGAAACAGGTCTACCTTTTTGCTTTTGATCGTTCTCTTCTACACTTCTATCTTCCTCTGTGAGGTCTACTGCTTCTCCGTTTGTATCCTTCTCTCTGGCTTCGAGGCGCTCCAGCTGTTTGCGGCACTGGTCCTCCAGCAGCTGCATTTCTAAGACCTGGGCGGCTCTTAGCAGCTGCTGCAGGTCTTTCACCGGCACTTCAAGAGCTTGAGTGTAGGTGAAGTCTAGGACTTGCTGGAAGGTGTGGGGAGAGAAATACTCCAATGTGCAATGAGCTGGGCTGTCTGAGTCACCTTTGGCTAGGTGCTGCGCTAACGCTCTACTGGCACAGGCTAGAACTAACCGGTGCGCCCGAAACGTTTGGCTCTGCACCGAGATGATGGCGTCGCAAAGCGACCCTGATTGACGGAGGACATCTGCCTGCTGCAGAAAGTGGAAGTATTGGGTGTTGTTGATTCGGATCATCTCTGAACGTTCTGGAAGCATCGGCGAGGTTCTGAAAAGAGAAAACCACAACACACGACGCGATCAGAAGATTCCTACACTGTGCTAACATCAGTTCCATTTCTTTGTTGCATTTCTTTGGAATGGAAATCAGTGGCAGACGAAAAAAAAATATGTTTGGTGTGGTTTAAATAGTTCCCCGCCTCCTAATTTAGTGTTGTCAGTGGCGAGAGTCAAGGAGACAGCTTGCACATGAGATTTAGTTAATCATTATAAAATATTTAATAACACATTTCTTTTTTATCCAGCTTGTAAGCTAATACTCATAATTTTTTAACCTGCCACAAAGACTAAAATTTACACGTTTTCCTATACTTCTGCAATAAGATTTACCTCAATCACAGCAAAGTGTGTTATCAGGCTAAAACATGTCGCTTTGTGAAAATGTACTCTGCTAAGTGACACTTTTGATATACGCAGAGCACATATGCACTCTAAAAGCCGCAAAGCCCTAACAGTATATGAAACCATGACTAATGACTGTACACTCGAGAAAACATGAGTAAAGTTTGAACGTCAACAACAATAAAGCTGTATTTAGATGTGACAGACATCAAATGCAAAAGTGTGCAGGGGTGTAATATGTAAATATCTGCATATCAGACAGAAATATTTGGAATTTTGCAACTAAGATTGAGAATCCAGAGATGAAAATGTTGCTGCTGTGTGTCTACCAGCTGTTTGGAAGGCTGTGGACTCGAAAGTGTTTGACTCTTGCGATTTATAATGCACTGCTGCTTTTCCGGACTCGGGTCAGAAATTGCCGGTGGCACAATTTTGAACAACTTCAATCGTTTCTCTGTTTGATTTCTAACTACAAGGAAAAATGGATAATTAGAAAATTATTTTCTGGAAGTAAAATGTTTAGTGCTGCTCTTTAAAACAAAAAAATGCATCAGACTGATAATTTAATATAGATTTTTCAATTCCCATATTAAAAAAAAACAGCAATACATTCAAAGGACAAGTTATTTTTTGCAACAGTTTGGCATCTGTTGATTTTTATCTTTGCCATTTTTGCTCACATACACTGAGCAGAGTCCATACGTGCAGCATCGAGAGTGAAAGTGACACTAGAGCAACTTTATACATACTGTATAGCAGGGTCATATGCAAGCTAAAGGTTTCGCTTCAGTGTACACTTGATAAATGGAAAAATAAAAGTCATCATAGCAGATTGTAAATGTACTATATCAATAACACTCATTATTCAGTTTAGGTAGATAAAGCAGGCATGAATTGGTGTACAGAATATCGTCTGTGCAAATGGGTGTAAAACCTCCCTGAGGGCAATTTTTGACAATGCGACATAAACGACTTTTCTACGTGTTCCGCATTTTGAATTTGCAATTTATTGATCTCAAACAAAATATAATACTATTACTACTTCTATTAACACTACTACTACTACTACTATTAACAATAATTATAATAGTTATTATCATCATCATCATCATAATAATAATAGTAATGAGAATATTGGTCATGTGAAGCGTCATTTTCCAAAAATCTTACAAATAAAACATGCCTTAGCCTTTTATAGCTTTGAAGCAAATTAAAAGTTTGGAATACAATGTCTTTCCGTATTACTTTTTAATCAACTTAACATTCTTTTTAATGTAACTGTTATGTTTCATTTTAATTACTGAGACAACATTTTCTTTGTATTTCCTAAAACTTTTCCTCTTTGAAACCACAATTAATATAATTTGAAGCAACAAACTCAGTAGGAGGCCTTCAAATCAAAATCAGCTCAAAGATTGCTTTTCGCTTTTTATCAGACGTTGACTAATAAACTATATTTCCGGACGTTTTCAAAAATATTTAACTTAGCAAAAGAATGTAACGTACCGCATTCGAATCCACAGTGCACTCCAGCATAGTTATGTCACAGTTAGCTGGTGCTTGAGCTCCATTCAGCTGCAGTACAGTAGAATCTGAATGCTTACACAGGGGAAAACCATGCATGCATTTGTCAGATTTACACATCCTTTTACAGGACATGAACTCACAGTCATCCTCCCCACAGCGCGCATGTAGAGGATTAAAGTCAAAGGAGCGCAGACTGATTTGAAAGACTCCGTGGGCTACAGAAGAGCACAGTAGTACTAGTTTTCACTAGATTTTCTTTAGAAAAATGAAAGGGTGCTAAAAAGAACAGAGGAGGATCAAGTGTATGTTCTTGCGGTTTTAAAGTCTCGGAAGATGGAAAAAAACGCAGAAATCTGCATGAATTGAAGGCACTTACCGGGTATTTAGAGAGTTTTCTCCCAAGAGGGCGATGAGCTACCCTGCATCATGACTGTACAGTGACTTCTGAAATGTTGGGGCACAGGTTGGTCTGTGGGACAAGGTGGTTTCCTCTTTGTCTGCACGGTCCCTCCTCTTCAAGTCTCCTATTGGTGCATTGATTATAGAGCCAAATGTCTTGCTTCACGCTATAAGAAAGCAACTTTCTGTTTTATTAACCCACATTTTCTAAAACTGCTATGCTTGTTTGAAGTGCAAGGAAGTTTCTATTATTGTTCATTCAATAGAAGTACACCTCAAAAGCAAAAGTAAAAAACCTCTCTTCCTCTCTCTCTCACTCTCTCTCACACACACACACATGCATACATGTATGCATATACATGTCTATAAAATCATACATATATAGATATAGATGCAGATATATAGATAGACGTATAGATATAGTTGCAGAAAGGGAGAAATGCTAAGTAGGGAGAGAGGGAGAAAAATGAGGACAGTGGCGGGATATTTGTGTGATGCTATATACCTGTGACAACCGTAGATGGTTTCCTACCCCTGCAGCCATCGTGTGCTGGTCACTACATTAATAGAGTATTCTGTGCTGTGACAGAAACCACTTGAAAGCGACTGGCCTGTGACAGGAAACATGCAGGCCAAAGCCCATTGGTACTGACATGCAGGGAGGGCAGGCCTGCAAACGTGCACCCTCAAAATAGAGATGTCTGCTTTTTCCCTTTTGTCAGATATGTCAGATGTTAATGTGACAACCTTCAAAAATAGGCCAACTGTAGAGAGATGGTCACTTAAACAGACCACGGCGGTTGGCTAGTCCTACATTAGGTTTTCTGTAGCTTTTTGTTTAAAACCGCTGCGTGCAGCAAAATTATTAATAACAAGTGGAGCTTGCTGCAGGAATCTATTTCCATCAGGTTTCATTGCATGATTCTCCTTTAATTGCACAAAATAACTTTGTTTTGTCAAGACTGTATGTCTTTTTCAGTTAATTTTTTTAAAATACTCTTTTGACAGAGTTTATCTCAAAGACAAGCACAAACACTTCACCCAAGCACTTAGCCAGACATGCAGTAGACTTCATTAGCTTTCTGCGTAAAAATTTAAAAGTAACACCTTAAAACATAAACAGAACCTCTGAAGCAGAGGACAGAGAGTTTATCTGTCACTTCCAGAAAATGTTTGTGTTTTTGAGAAAGGTTTTATTTCTGGATTTTTACAGAACAGTTTCAGAAAAAAAGGAAATAAAAGCTGTTCTGTCCTTTACACTAAGCAGGTGATCAACATTGTGGAGCACTAAACTCCTGAAGATGCGCCGCTCTTGTCTTAGTGGAATTTAAACGCAAAGAAGGAAAAAAAAAAAAAGAAAACAAAAAAGACGCTGAGCACCTTCAAATGCTCCGGCAGGAAAAAAGACATACCTTGGTGCAACCAAACTGTTGTGGGTTTGAGTAAAAAAAAAAAGTTTTGTTGTTCAAGATGAAACAAAAAGCATAAAGCAAATACCACCAGCAAAGATGTGATCTCTGCAGTTTTCACGTCAACAAGTTGGAGCATGTTTGTTGCACGGCAAGAGCAGAGGGTTCAACTTGTGATTCTGTGAAAATCTGAGTAATATAGGAAAGTTTTGGCATTATGCTAAAAGATGTTTGAGGTGAGGGAAGGTTTGAGAAAGAGTAAAAATATGGTAAATTATTAGGTTTCGTGATCTACTGTCACAGACGGCTCCTTTGGGATTTGTTTCTGTTGTTGGTTTTGGTTAATAAATAAGCCACGATGTGACAAATAAATTGCCTACACCAAAATGTGAAACTTAATTCTACTACGAACACTAATGAGTAATTTTGTATCAGTATTATTAATTGGATTATGTTTCAGAGGTGATGAAACATAAGCTTCTAAACAGTGTTTGTGTCGAAGCTTTCGCATACTTTTTGTCCGATTTGTTTTTGGTGTTGTATATTTCTTCTCCAGAACTTTCATTGTGTCTCAGTATTGACGCGCCTTTTATTCTTCAGTGCTTTTTGTACAGTCCTATTATTTTCAAAGGGCCTCATGAACATGTGGTATGGTATGCAGTCATTTTTAATAAATGTAAATGTGTGTGCCGATGAGGCTTGTCAGTCAAATGAAAAAGTAGGTCTCAAAAAGTTCTAAGCAGATATTAAATAAAGATTTTTATTAAGCCCATATTTCTTTATTATGGTCGGATATCATATTCTACTCCGAAAAGTTATGTTTGCGTTATTAAACAAAACAAAACCTCACAGAAAACCTGGCTTGACAATAAGTAAGTTACTGAAATGAATTCACTTTACAATAATATACAAATGTATTAAATATGACTGTAGTCAGCAGAGCAGTCTAGTTTTAAAATGTTGTATTTTCAAGTGCACATAGACTAAAGAAGCCACATATTATTTAGTAGCTTAACAGAGCCACTTATGTATTTTTAAGCTACTTCAGACTACATTCCCTCACAATATCTGAGATAAAGATGTGAAACGGCCACACAGCCCCAGCAGAGGTTAAAAACACAACGCCGAACAGGAAAGCATTAATCTGTGAATCTGTGATTCTATACAAAGCTAAAATGTTGTCATGGGGGAGAGTGGTGAAAACAAGTTGGGCCAAACAAGTCAAGATGTAGATTAAACTCTCTAAAAACTTACAGAGGGTCGTTCGTGAGCTACCTGACTTTCAATCTGGAAGTAATTTTAGTTCGTTGTCAAAAATCCTTTTAATCTTCAGCTCTGTAGTTTACTCTGTATCTCTGACATGCCAAATGCAGCACACTTACTGTTAAGGACCTTTTTAGGTCAGAGCAATGTGCCTTGAGTTAGTTTACTTGTTGCTGCGAGTGTTTTATTTATTGATTGATCATTTCACTATTTGGTGGGATGGTTAAGATTTTACAAGGTAGTTTCACTTTTCTTCAAAAGAAGCTATACATAATATGCACATGTAAACAACCCATTACGCCTTATTAACATGTAATGTACATGGATTAAAGCAGAGCAAGCAATTGTCCCCAAAAAGTTCAAGATTTCAAGAGAGATTTGTTCTACTTTTCCAACCTTTATGAGTAGCTATGCGCTTTTTTCCGATGCACTGACATTGTTTTGTCTTGCTGATAAGATCCTATTTTTTTCCTTTTGAAGTTGAGAATAGTACAACTAATTTTGAAAGCCACCGTAAACCTATTGAACAAAGTGAAGGCTGACAAAAAAAAAATTAGTTTCATGTTAGCATTGCCATGGAAAGCACTGAAAATCTGAGGCTCACGTGTGGAGGTGAGAGCTTCTACGTTCAGATATTTAACAAAAATTCTTCTTGCATTTTATTTTTCTTTTACCTTAAATGATCATTGCATGCATGTCGAGTTAACCACCGTGCGGTTTCGTCGTAATGGCTGTGATCGCATGTACGAGATGTTGATGCATTAGTAAGAGAACGATTTCTCAGCTCTGCATCACTGTAACTTATAACAACTGACCATTTATGATTACTCAGTCCTGTGGTTTGTCAGACTGTGGGTGTATGCATGGCTCTGAGCTACGCGGTGACATTTGGGGCTTCTCTGAGAGCACTCGGTGCAAACACTCATCACTGAGTCCTCCTCAAAACCACTGGACAGACGCTGTGATCTCATCTATTCCCCTCAAGGAAATTAGCATCATACCAGTGCTTAAATGTCACCTTGCACAACATGGGAAGCAAGCAGTGATGAGAAGGGCTTCACCTACAAGTAATATCAAGAATGTTCGCACTACCCCTCCCCCTCCACCCCATGCACACCTCACCCCCCTCTCACATCACACTCCATAGCAGCTGCTGTCTCCTCACTGTCAGTTGAACAATCACCATCAGACTCCCCCCCAGCAGACCCCATGCAATGCTGACTCACTGGGGTGTGTCTGAGCAGGATAGCAAAAAGGCCACAAGCTCCTCTCCTGAGCACATCGGCGTAAAAAGCGATGGATTGTCACAAAAAATGATGTTAAAGATATTTATCAAATGCGCCTGTCGTGCAGGCGCACCTTTAATCGACCTAGAAAAGCAACTTAATTTTTATGAACAAAGGGGTTTCGTATTGTTGTTTTGTTGAATGAATCAAAGTGTTACCGAACTAAACAAGACGTTCACTCAGACTGCGAAGTGATTAAAGTCTAGGTTAATATGAGTCGGCTTACATTACCGCACTGGCGGTATGTGAGCAGTTGACTTCACAGGAACCACTACCAAGATGACTGATCCGCGCTACAGGCATCAATGGCAAACTGTTACTGTACAGCCACAGAGCCTTTTCACAGTAATCTGGGTGAGCAGGACTACCCGTCAGTGTTGTGGTTTGGAAGAAGTGAACCAGAGGCTGGGGCTTGACACTTCTTTGTAATTTGTAGGTGAAGGAAGTGTGAGCGCCGCCCACACCCCCACTGACTGTCAGGTGAGTTTCTGCTTGGGAACAGTGTCAAAGTTAACTATTAATTTATTTGATTGAATATCCGACACTTTTTAATTGCATTACATGGTGGAGAACTTAGATTTGCTTGTCATGCCTTTGTTAAGACATCAAAGAAACTGTATGCGCAGGTGACAACAGCCGCCGTGCTGCATTACTCATCGCTCTACTTTAAGTTCAAAAGACACTTTCCTCAGAAACTAGAGTCGCAAAAGATAACTAAAGGTTCTTCAACCCTTTGTTGATGCTTGGTTTTCTCCACCTAACCTCCTAAATTCATCAGATTAACCATTTCATCCATAGTGGTCACTACAGTGGACAGCTGTCTAAAAGCCATTTTCTTGTGCTTCTTGTGGATTTTGATGTTATAAATGCACACAGACCACTGAAGTGGACAATAATGCATCATAAATACACTATCAACTTCAGGCCATCAGCTGTAATGCAATAAATTATTTTTGTTAAATCCAATATGGCCGACAGACAAAAACCACATGCCAACCGACCCGGTAACTCCTTCTACTGTAGACCAGTCTTGCAGGTAAAAAAAATATTGTGACATCTGATAAACCCTGTAGAAAAATACTACTGATGCATTTTTCAAATAACAACTTTGTATTTGGAGAAAATTACAATTGATCACACACACGCACACACACGACAAAAAATTTGTCATGTCCTTTTACATATATATATATATATATATATATATATATATATATATATATATATATATATATTAGGGATGTGCCGATCAGGTTTTTTTCTGCCGATACCGATACCGATCACCCCTGAGGGATGATCGGCGATACCGCTCACCCATACCGATCACATAATTGTTATTTATTTATTTTTTATCATAAACACTACTGTTACATTATGTGGAAAAAGGAACCATGAATTCACCTTAATTTAGACAAAAACTTGTTTTTAATAACTTTTTCCAAGAAGAAAACTAAACAAAACAGGCATTGTGCAAATTGAACTGCTATCAATAATACTATCTTTAACAGACTGATAACATATGAGGCTCTGAAGAGGCTAAATAATGCAAAGAGCCAAAATAAAACTTCTCAACATTAACAAAAGATTCAAGTATAAACCTTAACATTCAAAGGCAAATACTGGATCCATTGCGAAAACAATCCAGAGTTACTGAATGAAAACTTCCTGTTAGCATAGCGGCTAAATGGTTACTGCTAGTTCTGATTGGCTGTTTCTGACTGAGCGGAGTAACAGGGAGGAGATCGATTATTTTTTAAAGATTATCTGTCTCATGTTAGGACAGAGAAAGTTTTAATACGTATGTAAAATGTATTTTTTAGGTTAGACGCTGCAGCTTTAAACAGGTTCGGTGTGAGTCTCTACCAGGTGGAGCAGAAGAGGCTCCGTGTCAAATATGACTAAATATTAAATATTACTACCTGTAGCGGAGCAGCGGTTCAACAGGAGAACCAGCGTCTTACATCGCAGCTCCAAGACTTAAATCATTTTCTAGGTTATTAGTTTATCTTTCTGACCGTCATGCTAATCCGGTGAGTGTTTGTAGCTGCGCTGCTTTACCTGCTGTCTGATCCTCGGTGTCTTTTTACTGCACTGAGCCTCGATGTAGCCAAACTCCGTCATTGTTTTTATGTCTATTAGCTTCGTCGTGTTGATGCATTTTGACCTGCTTCTATTTTCTACCGCAACACGCAAACGTCCTCATTCACTCAGTGCTTATAGTTCCACATCGCTTAGCATTTGTTGCTGCGCGTTTGCGCAGAGTGAAGGAAAGACGAGACCAGCTGGACAGACAGGCTGAGAAATGAGATGCAGGTGATCAGTATCGGTAACAGAGCCAATGATCGGCCGATCCCGATCATCACCGATTTCACGGAAATCGGCCGATTATGATCGGTTACCCATCGATCGGCACACCTATAAAAAACATATGTATGTATATACAGTATATGCATATATACATACATATACATAGCTATATGTATGTATGTATGTATGTATTATATATGTATATATACGTATATATATATAGGCCATGACAATTTTTTTTGCTACATTTTCTTTCTACCTTTTTATGCCTTAAGAAAAGAGAAACAATTCCAAAACGTCCTGACACAAAGAATCGTAATTCATGCATAAAAGTGTTAAATATAGCATCATCAGTCCGCTGAGCAGTGGCTCTACTCCAGGCTCCCCATGGAGCTTCCCATTCTGTCTCCCACCCCAGGTACAATATGGAAAAACCACATTTCAGCCGAGACACTAAGATACTTGAACTCTTCCACTTGGAGCAGACTGACCTCCAAACACAGGGATCAGTTCACCTTTTTAGTTCTAAAGATGTTAGAGGTTGCTCCATTCCCCACAATAAGTAAACAGAAAATAAATAAATATATACTTATTTGCTATGGTAGGTGGAAATTTGAGTATCCTTACTAATAAAGTTCAATAGCAGACTCAGAATTCAATTGATAACCTATTTATTTACTTTTTTTGGAATCATAGCCAGTGTACAATGTAAAACTGTTGAAATTATGAAAATCAGTGTGATTTATCTGAAAGTTGGTCAATCAGCTTTAAAGTCTATTGAGTAATATTATCTTGCACCAGAATTTAATGAATTTTTTGTTAGTCTTTCATCAGATTAAATATATTTCTATGACCTTTTCACAGTTTTGCATTATGGATGTTTGACAACCCATTTCTACAATTATCACAATAACAATACAGCTTAACTAATATAAGTAAGACCCTTAAATTTTCAATGCTTTTTTTTAATCGATTCTTTAATTACAACTGGAAAATTCTTGTTTTTACATAGTTTTTTTAGGATATTTATTTTACTGCTTCCAAATCCCTAGAACTATATATAACTCATGCCAATATTTCAAAACATTTTGGAACTTTTGTGGTAAAATAATTGTGTTTCGGGTAACAACCATTTACATTTTAATGTAAATTTGAAATATTAATCACCACAAAATTTTAGATTTTAAAAATCATTAACTTATATCATGATCTCCAGAACGTGAGCGTTACTGTCGTGGTGTAGACTTTGTAGACTGCTGCAAATGAACCGCCCCGTGGGAAGAGTAAAGTAGGTTTTATCAAATCGCTTGAAAGGTATTTAAGAGTTCCTACTAAATCTTATTTTACTTTTACTGAGATACTTCGTCTTAGAAAATTTAATCTCTTAGATCGGAAACTACAATGCAAACATCTACAATAGAATTGAACTAAATGTTGCAAAGTTTGTTTGCATGGTGAAATATTTTAATGAAATTTGAACAAATATCTGATAAATTTACAAGCAAACAGTAGATTTGCTAGTAGATAGTAGCTTTTTAAACATGAAATATGTAAAAAGCATTCAGTCAGAACACACTGTAGTATGTTTTGGTTACATTGTTCTCTTGTCTTGTTTATTAGCCACGCAATTGGCTGCATTGTAAGATGCAATAATATGAAATTTTGAGTTACCGGGACACATTATATAAACCTAACAAGGTAAAGTACCTTTGGCCTTTCTTGAACCGAACTAATTCATAACTTAACAAATTAATGTTTTTCTTTCTTTTTTTCTAGCTTTTTTCTTTTTCTTTTCTGCCTTTTAAAACAAGGTAACAGAGTGATATTATCTCATGTAGCTTTTCCTGACAAAGGAAGTGAGATACAATTTTGGCTTCACAGAATTGACTCTGTGGCTTAAGGAGTCACTGAAACTCCATGCTGAAAACTGAGAAATTCTCTTATCTCAGACTTGGTCATGATTTTAATCTCTAAAAAGTTTTACTACCAAATGTTGTCTTTACGTCAATATAACACACACACCCACACGCACACACTAAAGAACAGAAATAGATGTGCTTGTGCAACTACTTGGGCCAAGTCCTTGCTACATATCTGTATAGCCATTGCTAATTCCAGTTAAAACTGCATGTAAAAAAGCATGTGTTTTTTGTGTACTAGGTTTCTTTTTCCAAAGAAACCTAACATAGACTTGAAGTGGAAGAAGAGCTGATTTTCCAGTACGAGTAAGCTTGAAGGATTCCCCCTACCCCCACTACTTGTACAGTTGAAACCAGAGATTTACATACACTGTATAAAAGGACCTGCAACTGTTTTTCTGACTATGTGACATTAAATCACACTACACCTTTCCCATGTTGTCAGCTAAGATTACCAAATAATTTCATATTTTCTCAATGACAAAATAATTAAACTGACTTGTTTAAAAAAAAGTTTTATTCTTTTAACAAAGGTTAGAACTTTACATACACAAAGCTGTGTGTGTTTTTGATCAATTTGGGAAAGCCCATGTGATGATGTCATGGCCTTTAACACTTAATTCATGATATCTGAGTTAAACGGAGGGACACCTGTGGATGAACTGGACACTGTTTCATCACTGGGTGTAATTTTTATACGCCTGGAGGCGCCTCATCTGCTCAAATAAATATGCAAATTTAAGCACCATATAAATGTCCAAACATTTTGCCTAAGAACAACCAAGTCGATGTTTTGGAGTGGCCATCACCCCGGAAAAAATGGTGGGTAGAATAGAAAAGGTGAATGTGATTAAGCAGTATACACACCAGTTATATCAGAAACTACAACAAACTTTCTTTAAGAAGCTGGTGGAAGGATGCCAAAACTCTTTGACCCAAATTTATGTGGGCTTCTCATGTTTTTTCTTATTATGAGACAGTTGGATGTTTCATTAACTTATAGACGAAATGTGGACTGAAGAACAATCACACAAAGATAATACTGATCTGAGGTTCGTTTGCACCTCCCTCATCCTGTTGTTCACACAATTAGTTTTTTTTTTTTAGTTTTTCAGACATTTGTCAAGGTGGAAGTCACCGACACTTCCTACAGAGAGGTTAGGCCACAAATGATAGCCTAGGCACAGTGTGGTATCCAAGTATAATTACAGAAGGTTCAGTGGAAGGAAAAAATGAGGCTGAGAAAGGCATAAGATTCATGTAATGTGAGCCAAAATTGATAAAAAAAAATAAACCCTTGAAATATATCACTTTAAGTTAATTAATGTTATTCACTTTTTTGAACTGAATTAATACAATAATTTCATTTTTCACTGATTTATTTCACAGAGATGCGCCTGTGCTAAAAAAAAAAATAAGAAAAAAAAACCCACACACACCGATGATGCTTAAGGGGTCATTCACCTTTATTACATTTTTAATGAACTCAACCAGTTTAAATTTGCCAGATTGTTTACAGTACAGTTACACAGAAACACTTTGCCAAATAAAGAAATCTGTTTCAAGGAGTCACGGAGCATGTCTTTGGTTAAAGGTCTCAATGAAAATGAAGAACAGCTCTTTCAGTCGTAGTAACAACATCCCAGTGAGTAAATTTACATTGTTTCACCAGGTGTAACAACAATTTAGTTGTGCTTAATGCCACTGCATGTCAATTAAGATTCACATTTCCTCAGCATCATCTGTTTTTTTTGCATACATGCTTTTAATTACATGTGAATTGCATGACCCTCAATCCAACTGATTGTTACATAATAAATAAAAAATACAGAATAGTTACATCCAAAACACAGCATTGTAAAAGGCAATAATGCAGCAATTAAAACCTCGATAACATAGTTTATATTTTTATCAGGGAGTAAGGGGACGGACCAACGAAGAAGAAGAAGTCTAGAATCTGAATCAGGATGTTTAAGTACAAATGTGACTTGAGTAACTAGAGTATACACCATGTTGAGTTTTGCTAAATGCTGGTAGGAAACCTTCGGTGGTTTGGGAAACACAGGCAAGCTTATTCTCATCTATGGTTTCAGTAGTATCATTACAAGATCGACTGACTTAAACTGTGAACATACAATGTTTTCATTCACTAACGGAGCTGTACACTTTATACACGGGGCTGCGACTTCTCTTATCCTGTCATAATATGACCACAACCCGCTTTTTAACCCACCTAACGAGACAAACAAAATTATGGCAAACCTCAATTTCATTTTTTCTCTCTTTTTTCTGAAAACACACACACACGCACACACACACAAATAAAAAGAAAAGCCCCTCCCCTCACTCGGTTTCTTCAGGAGCTTTATGTAAAACTGCCAGCAGACATAAACAAACATGGCATTGCTTGTGCTAAAACATATAATTAAAGCCTGATAAACTCCACAGTGTGACCTTTTCTAATCGAGGTGACCAGTAATAAATTTTAGAGGGTAGAGGAAAAAAAAATGACACACTAAGCCGTAAACAGTTCGTCAGAATTTCAAGGGGCAATCCCTTTTCTTGACTTGCCTATTTAGGGTAGCAGGTTGATCATAAATATGAAAACTAGAATGAGTCATTCAGTTGAAAGCCTTTCTACGAGGAGACCTATATGAAGCTTCTACAGACTACTATAATCCAGTGTGATGAGTTTAAAGAGGTCAAATTGATGTATATATATAGATATATATTGGAAAAAAAACAAGAGTATGACTACCATGGCAGAGTGTCTTTGTCTAGACTCTAGATGATACTTCATATGGTGACCCAATACCATAGTTGTGCCCTTTTTTTTCTCTTTACACTTTACTGCTCTGTGCAGGATTTATTTAGAATAATCCCTTTGCTCAAATGTGAAAATAAACAGGCTGCTACACAAAGTGATGACAAGGGCACCAGGGAAAGTATCCTTAAATGTGTCAAAGTGCGCTACCTACCAATGTTCACTACAAGGGGAGTGATGCATTAAAAGTAAAACAGGGAGGAATCTCAACGTCTACCTCAAATACATTCAGAAAGTAGTTGCTGTGTCGTTGTCTTGTGCTGGTTTTTACAACAGTCCGTTTTCAATCAGCCATGTTAGGAAAATGTTTCTCCTTCTCATAACAGCACAATGTGTTTATTATTATTATTTCTTTATTTTTTAAAACATATTTTTCCATTACACCGATGCAAATTAATCATAGAAATGTCTACGTCTAGTAGCAGGTACTTACGTTATTTACAGTGTCCGTCTGGAACATTTTGGACTCTTCGAAAGCAATGACAGGAACAACACAAATAAATACTGCAGCATCATACACCAAAAAGTTGTCATGCTTCCAGTAAAACAATAGACTTCAGAATATTCTGCTAGATCTTTTTGAGAGTCGAATAGTAATACAAATAAACTGGCTAAATTATGTCTCGTGTGCATTTTGCCAAATGATTCCCGTTCAGGAGTCTAAATATTCTTTAGAACAACCAGCATATACAGTGTTTCTGCGTTAATTTGTGTGTTTAAATTAAAGCCCGTTTGTCTCATACATTCGTAAACTCCACATCTTTCCCTACCGTTGTCATAGTAACTCGTGGAGGTAAGTTTTCAGCTAGACTATCAGCTAGGCTGCCATTCACGCTCATCTACACAGATAAATCTAACCGTGGTTCAGCCTCAACAAAGAAACTACTAATGAAAAATAAATACTAATAATAAAGCATTATGCACCATTCACAATTCAGTTTCAAGGGAGGAGCAGTAGGTCAAGTCATGCCACAAGGATGAGATGGATGGTTTCTGCGATTATGAAATGGTGTAGCTCTGCCTACCCAAAAGGAATATTTGACTACAATAAGTAATATAGGATTGTGTTACATCTCATTAATCGCATTATGATGCGATTACCTTGCTATGGGAAAGGAACCTAGTACTTTATCCTCAGTTAATTTAAATATGCAACACATCATAGATCCATCACAGGAAGTGCATTTTGGACACCACTTTCAAGACAAGTGGGGAGACAGGTCAGAGGGGAGGGGGGTTTGGAGGGACAAAATGTGGTCAGGCATGACTTGCTGGTAGCGTCCAGTGCTTCAGTTCATCTGCTCAAAGAACTTGTAGGTTGGGTTCTCATAGCCGTGGTTTTGCATTTTGTTGAGCTGCCTTTCCTCCGGTGTCAACATGGGGTCGACCTGCTGCCAAAAACACCAAGGGCTCAAGTTATAATATCGAAGGAAAATATGCAAATACAGCTCCTGCCATTGACTAAGATAAAAACAGAGGTGTTCAAGTCATAGAAGGGAAAATACTAGTGAAAAAAAGGATGGAGGTGGTTGGTAGATTTCGCTACACAAACTGTGGAGACACTCGGTAAAGCTATGTAGAAACCTTTAAATCGAAACGTCTTAGATCACAGAATTACTCTTTGGCACACAGTCAGTCTATGCTGTAACAATAAGTTTTGAAGGTTTTATTTTTTTACTTCCCTATAGCACACAGTAGTGTTCAACCAATGAGATAATATCTGCCTACAATGTAATAATGTACTATCAGTCATTTTAACTGCGACGAAGCCAAAGCCGATAATAACTTGTCAAAAACATCCTAATGTTTTTTAGATGGTTTTTTTTGATAAAAACATTTTGTCATACATTCATTTCTTTACAAGGCCAGGCACACGCAAACACCTGCGTTACATTCCCACCAAGGACTTCTTTTTTAAGATTTTGAGCAGTTTGTAATTAATCACCAGTTTAGCTTGCCAAGTCATCCTAGTAGTTTATTCATATATATATGCATTGCAGCACTCTCTCCTGAATAATGGTTTCGGGACCTATTTGTAATTGTACTTGTACTAAAATCTATTTTATCATACTGCTAACTAGCTTAGGCATTTAAATTCACAATGTCATTATATATGATTAAACATAATTAATTAACTTATGTTAAGTGTTTTTACTAAGTTGCTCGCTAAACAGATTTCGCCAGAATTCAAGAAGAGGGCGGTGATTATGTGACCCACATTTGTAACACACATAATTGCAAAATGTTGTTCTCACGCAAAATCATTACCCAAAATTATTATATTAATGATTACATTTTAAAGCGCCAGAATTAGGTACTGGGTATTATGTTACTGGTTGCTTCCAGTTGTTTTATTTTTCTGACTTGTTGCCAGTTCGTGACTAATGAAAATCAACACCAACCTGCTTTATTCAAACAGCATGTTCTCTTGTCTTTACCATTTTGTTGTGGGGGAGAACGGTTACAACAACATGAAATCCTAGATCACTCTTTAAAAATGTCAAGATAGTCATCTTCAAAAAGTAAAACATAATTATAAAAAACTATTCAGTAAGTATGGCACTAGTAATTTTGTTGTAAGCAAGACAGAAAAACAACAAAAGAAACCCCCAAATAATGATGCTGGGTTTTACCGAGTTGATGTTATCACCGGTCTATTTACCCCTAACAGAGACAAGTCTGAACAATCTTAGTTTGGTGAAACAGAAGGACGATGATCTAACAACTAGTTGGTGTGGAATCGTACTTTTATCTCAGACATTTTACAGCTTGTCACTTCCACATCTAGCTGCTCTTCACATAAATGTTTGTGGTTATCAATACTGAAGATCTGAGAGTCTGTGGTTTGTTACTGACAATTTTCCATGTGAAACATGTTTTCACGCACGATTTGGTAGAGTATTTAATGCAAACCTAATATGGCGAAAGGACGACAAAAAGGAGCTATTTGGCTACAGATTAACTGAGCTGAGTTAAATTGACCTTTTAGTCTTTTTATCCGGACAAAGGATAAAAAGTACTGCAGGTAAGATGGTGACTTTCTATCTGCCAAATTCTAACATTAAAAACCATGACAACAGCTTTCATTATTTTACATTTATTCCTAAATTAAAGGTCTGGTTTGGGTCCTACCTCCACAATGCCATGGCTAATAGTGCCGTATGGCTTTCTGCGCACCAGAAGCAGGCTGATTACCATCACCATGGCGATGGCTACGGCCACCACCAGCAACCCAACCATGGCGCCACGGTTAAACGTGTCCAGGGCATCAGGTTGCTTTGGGAGGAAGCAATATTAAACAGCAAAGAGGTTTCAGTGCAGAATCTAATATGTCGTTGTTATTGTAATTTATCACAATAAAATACAATTTGCCACATATCAAAATTCTTTCAAAGGCTTAGAAAACATTTGCAACACAAGCTCTTACCAGTTCGTCTCTTGCAATCTCATTGGGCTTGACTACCAGTTTCAGCTCAGCGGAGGTGTTAATCTGCATTAACACAGAATAAATAACAATAAAAATCTATGTAGGTGTATCTCAGTAAATCACAGTATCATCAAAAGGTTCACTAGCCAGTGTGACATAGCTGATTCAGTTTCCAAGAAAATTTGAATATTTTATCATAACAGAAAAATATGTGAGTGATACTATTTCACTCCCCCCCATAATGAACAGTTGGAATTAATTCACTTTTTCTTTCTTTCTTTACAGCAATACAAAGTCCCAATTACTCACCTTGAGTATTAGCATTGTAGCTACTAAAAATATTCTTCTGCTGTGGCTATTAAGGCCAATTAGATACCATCAAACTTGCCAAATATAATAATTGTGAGTGCAAATATAACATTCTACCCAATATTGTGTCCAAGCCGGTCTTAGCAATTGTGTTATTGCATATGGTGATGTTTTGAAAAAAAAGGCTGAGCATTAGCAGCCGTGCAGACGGACCTCAGGCTTAGATTTGAACTCACAACTTTGTTTCTATAAGGTGATAGTGCGAACAGCTCCGCTACGGTGCAACCCGTCTCTGAGCATGATAACAGAAAGCTTAGATGAAGGAAAAAGTGAAGAAGCAGTGAGAATAACCACAGCCCAAGTGCAGAAGGTCAGTGATCACAAAAAAGTTTGAAATGTATCCTGTGTGAATAATATTTTTAACCTTATGCATTTAAGTAGTGAAGTTAATGTCTCAGTGACTGAAAAGTCCCTGCAAAAAACATTTTCAAGGAAATGTGTTAAGTGGACATCTTCTCACGTCAACATAAAATACTCAGCATTTGTAGACAGACAGAATAAAGTGATCATCAGTTTACCTTTTCTTCATATTCATAAGTTGGACCTCTCTCAGATGTGGTGTAATCGTACTCATCCTCTGTGCACACGAGGAACAGATTAAAAAAAAATAAAATGCAGAAGCATAAGCTATGGGAAATGTTAAGATAAACAAATTGCTGTAATTACTGTAAAGTGCACAATTCTTGCGGTTAAATGATGCCGAACTGTAGCTCACCTTTCTTATTAGACTGTAAATCTAGGAGAAAACGGCAGGAAGAGGGAAAAGAAGCATCATTAACAAGAGTAATGAGCGAGAAAGCAGACCATCATTTTACAAGTCCTCACAAAATGAGGGAAGAGCTAAAGGATGTTAGATACGTGGGCGCTTGCACGAGTAATGAGTGAGCGAGTACCAATGCGAGGAGGATAGGGGCGGTTCTGGAAGTCCCTCTCCTCCTCCTCTTCATCATCCTTCTCTTCCTCGCTCTCTGCCGGTACGAGCTCTTCGGTGGTCCGAGTCTCAGAGAAGGAAGTGGTCATGAGTTCACTGATGTCCCCTCGCTCCGCCTTGACAAGCTCCTCTGCAGGGATAGCACACCTAATCAATGCTAATTGTCTGTTCTGTTAAAAGGCTTGAACCTTTAATAATGCATTTGAACAAACCGTCAAAATGACTTTTTAAAACATGAACCGAATACGCGAGCTTCAATTCATTTATATGATGTCACAATTCTAAACGCAGACTCAAATATATGAACACATTCACACTGATGCCATCAACGAGCTCCCAGCAAACGTCTTGTGGGCTATTTCACAATTAATCAGGGGCGCGTTGTTAAAGTAAATTTCCTATCGATTTGTTTCCTGGCAGAAGCACAGTCTACACTCTAGATAGCTTCGTGCTAGCTCGTTTATTCATCTTAAAACTAGCCATATGTCCGTTTGGGATTGGTAAGGTCGGGAAAATGAGCATAGAGCTTTTAACCGTCTGACCTGAAGCTGAAAGGAAGTGTGGGATTGGGATGATTCATTGCAACCCAGGAAGAAAAACAGGCCCAGTGTGCCATAAACCACCAAGCTGCTGGAACAACAGCACCACTGTTCACCAGAAGGAAACCCTCAATGCCATTAAGGTATTTAGAGAAGGCCGGACATAATAAAAAACAAAACAAATATTATTACATATAAAGTCAACATGCCGGGACTCAAACCTGTAACGGCTGCGTCGAGGAGTAAGGCCTCCGTTTATTTATTTTTTTAATATATAAACTAAAATAATCAGAGGAATGTTTCTCTGTAAAAACTAATGTGTATGGATTTTTGTCCATCCATCCATCCATCATCCATCCATCCATGTTGAGACTTTCCACCGCGCAATAGAAATCAGAAAAACCACTGAAACAAATAATCTGTCCTAAGGCAACGTTCAGAATGACACGTTGGCAATCCATGGATGGATTATTAACAAAATTCAGCGAGAGTGAAATACAGATTCATCTTTAACTGAATATCTATTATTGTGGAACAGAAGTATAGCTTGTCTGAGTGAGCCAACGATTTTTTTTCTCTTTTCATGTTCAGTGTATTAGCGTTGACATTTGTTCAAATAAAAGAAGCTCTTGGTGGTCTGTCTTCTACAGAAACTCCAGTAGGCTGGCTGTGTGGTTGAGCTGTCAGTTCACCACAGATCTGATGCAAACTTAGCAGTTTGCTCAGAGAAGGTGGAAGGGCTGCTTTTGTTCGAGCTTTAAAAGCCTGTGCTGACAACTGAGCTCGGCCTGTGTCAAAGCTCTCGCAATGAAGAGGATTTATTTGGGGGGAGGCTATTGGGTTGGTTTTTGATAGAAAAGGGGCAGCTACGTTGTTCTCTGTGACATGAGTTTTAACTCACCCAGTGCTGACCGAGAAAGAGGCTCCTGCTCTCGTTGGCTTTAAATTTGCAGCTGCCTACATTGGTTAGGCTATTTACCTTCTTCAGATAATGTTTACGTTGAGACAGAACGATGATTGAAATAATAAGGAATCAATGTCAGAAAAATGCTCAGAGGACTCAAGACTAGGCCTTCAAACCTAAAAACACTGCAACTGCTCATTATTAATAGCACAATGATGAGCAGCTATTTTGCTGCCAGTGGATGAAATTTATATATATATAAAACATCATTTTATATATAAAATTACCAAGACAACTTCCAAATTATTTCAACTTTACCTAAAAACAACAACTAGATTATTGAAACTTGGCCACAAATCTTTGTTCCAGCAGAACAATGACCCCAGAAACACATTGAGTCTTTGGATAAAGCACAGTATAAGATTAAAGAAAAAATAAGTTTAATATGCTTCACATCTGGAAAGCAACAAATTTAAATAAAGTGAAGTATAGACATATCAGGCGCATGTCAGAAAGTTGTTGGCAGCTAACAGTGCGTTGCAACTCAACTTGCTAGCCAGGAGACAAACCAAATATTGGTTTAAGTGTATTTACACATTTCATTTTGTATATATAGTTGTGACCTTTATAGAAATAAGACAAGAGTTCACAAGAAAGCACACACATTAATGTCTAATAATTATTGGTGTTTCTTTCAGTTCTACATTGAAAGAAACACTCTGATAAATTATTAAAAGATAAAAATATTTTAACACTTATTCAGATTGTAAGCGTATGTAATTTAAAAATCTTCCTCACAAGACTGATTGTAAAACCGAACGGTTCAGAAAAAAGCCGTTTGTCTTACGGATGTCACTGTGCAGCTCCTCAGCTAATGTTGGCTCCTTGTAAAGCAGAGCAAGACTCTGGTTCATCCTCTCCTCAATAACATGGAGATGTGTGTAAACCTGCAGAATAAAAAAAAATTATATATTTATGATGTTAGCTAAGAAAACTGGAAAAAAAACATGATCAAAAACTAGAACCAGTTGTCTCCACTTAGCTGCTTTTAAACCCCACAAAGATCTCACTTTAATGGAGTTGATGTGAAATTTTTAAACTTCTCTCATGCACGCAAGCTCTTCGGCACAAACTGTTCTCTGAGTTTCACCATCAGCAGAAAAGACACCTTGCCTCCTGAAGCCTCCCACCTGGAATTTCATCTGCTCAGCTTTCTGCGGGTCGACTGCCACGATGTGCTGGTAGTGCCTCAGAGTGTGTCTGCGGTCCTTCTGCTCTGCAGCCATGTAGCGTTTCAGAGCCTGCAGCACGCGCTCAGGCTGGAAGTTAAGAGAGAAAGGAAGCGGTCAGGAAAACCTGGCACTGCGACATCAAGAAGCTCGTCCGTTCTCTGCCAGAAATGTGAAATCTTAAACCCACTTAGGATTATTACTAGGGTTTTCGTTGCATAAATCTCCATTTTCTGCCGTGGTATGCACTCTGGGATGGATTTACCTGAGGGGGCTCAACTTGCACAGCTGCCAGGTAGTTCTCCAATGCCAGGCGGCGGTTGTTGTTGAGAATGGCCTCGACTCTGGCGAGGTGAGTCTCCACCAGCCTCTGCCTCTCCCCGGCGACCTGTTCCTCCAACGTCTGCAGCACAGACTGGAAGTGCTGGAAGAGAGAACAAGAGTGAGCTGATAACCTCGAGGAAATGTCCAGACTTAAACTCAGACGGCGGTATAAAAATGTCTACCTCGTTCAGGGCCTGCCGCTCTGACTTTGGCAGGTTTTTGGACTGGTTGTCAGCCTCTGCCCACTCCTTCATTATCTGATCCACGGAACAACACAAATTCACATTATCTCTGTAAAATGGACAAACTCAATCTGGATGTGCCAGCTAAACAGAGTGCAGGATTTCCCCCAGCGTTACTTGTGCCCACACCAGACTTTGCACTGCCTATTACTTTCAGTTTTTTTGTTTTTAAATGTTTAAATTTTTTTAAGACTTTATAGTTTGTGTTCAGATATTAATCTTCAATCTTACAACAACACATAATTATCAAGTGATATTTTCAAATTTTCTGTAAACTTTAAACATTATTTAACTCAAAAACCCGACGGGCCGCTGGACGAATGACCGCCGAGCGCCCCAACCACCGGGCTTAGCAGGTTTTCTGGGAGAAACCCTTGGAGTGGTATATTGCACATGCACCAAATGTTAACTCGGTAAAACATATGTAAAATATTTAGACTTTTATTCAAGAAAGCGATAAAAGGTGTCCATTAACGTTCATTAATCCATTAATTAAAATTACAGAAAGTATGTGCCATAAAATAAAATCTCACAGTCAAAACCATGTTTGACTGTGAGAAGGTTGTCTTCACCTTGATGTGAAGGATTTATTTTTCACCACAAGTATAGCCTTTAAATAGTGTGTTTGGGTGTATATAGGCCAAAGAGTTCAAGTTTGGTCAGGGACCCTTTCATGTGTTTCCTGTGTCCCGCATGCAACATGTGGCAAACTATGAACTCTGGTTTGCCACTTGCCACATAGAAAGGCCAGATTTGTAGAACACACTGCTAAGAGTTGTGCGGTCAACAGCACCGCCATGTGAGTTATGGGGTCTCTTGGCCTCTTGGCTACTTCTCTGATTAATGCTCAACTTGACAAAAAAAAATGTGCAGAGGGTACAGAAACGTCTATGCAACTCTGCAAACGCCAACAGACTCTCATTTGTTAATTTAATGGAAAACAAGAGCAATCGTCTATCAAAACGAGCCCGAGGTGCGGCTTCCCCGCTCCCCGCCCTGTGAAACTCACCTCATTAATGCGCTTCATCCTGCGCTCCTCCAGGTCGGTCTTGGCACGTAGGAAGTTGGCGTGCTCCGTGTCGTCCACAGGCTTCTCAAAGTAAACGTCAACCCCGTCCGTGGGGCGAGTTGTGGTGACTGAATGGGAACAACAGGAAACTGACTGTTAATGGCAGCATAAGCACGGCAACAATTACCCCATGAATAAATGGATAGTCTAAGCATATTCATTAGACAGTCCATCATCGGAGCAACATCATTCTTTGGTGTCGGGACGAAAAATGCTGTTTACTAATGAGGAAAGCGATGAGATATGGTTTCTTCTAGCTCGCTTCTGATGTGCAATGCAGAAGCTCTGACTCTTTCTTTTTCTATAACGAGGCCTAAGCCGAGTGGTAACACATACTGAGAGCTTTTGCTGTCACTCTTAGATTACATTTGAATCTTAGCAAAAGAATAACTTTTTACCACCTTAAAATAATACAAAGCAATATAACAGTCCACCCTCGGGTATTTCACTCACTGCTTCCTGTGCAGGCCCGAGAAGCCAGTATCATTTAATATGGATCTACCATCCAGAAATTGTTCTGATCGGACCTTTCATGTGCCGTGGTTAGCTTCTGTATTTACTGTGCACACACACACAAGCATGAACTCTGCTGTGGCCTTGCTGTGGTTGTGAATGTATGTTATGCACCAGATTAAAGTGAAACACTTTCACATGAACATTTGTTGAGGTGAAGGGGGTTAGAAAATACTGATGGGAAGTTGAACTGGAAGGAAATCGAGCTCCAGTTGTACATGTAGCGTGCAGCAATGCACACATGCACTGTAGTACGCGGTGACATGTTTCGGATCTGTGACTGCGAGGGATGACGTATTCAGTAGGAGTGGCGCTGAGGGCCATTTTCCACAACAGCTGCTTATGCGGCTGCGTGTGTTTCAAAAAACAAAAAACAAAAAAAACAAGTCACTTACAGCTGTCTCCCCTGACCAGAGGGGCAGAGGTGGTGGGTTTGTGGCCTTTGTCGTTGTAAAACGAGTCCAAGTAATCGGAGGTCTGGTAAGGACCCAACTCGAAAGGGTATTCGTACTCCTCCCGATCCTTCACAGCCGCTGTCTCTTCTTCTTCGTCTTCTTCTTCCTCTTCTTCTGCCTCGTCCTCATTGACGTCGTCTTCGTCTTCTTCCTCCTCTTCCTCCTCATCTATCACTTCGTCGTCCTCGTCCTCCATGTCAACCTCGTCCAGGTCCGTTTCTGGAGAGGGGCTCGGAGTGGGTACCATCGCCTTGGCGCTGTGGAAAACAGTTCATTTTTAAGATGGGGTGCTAATTTCTGAAATAGCGGCCTTCGAAGGGTTCGGCAGAGTCATCTTACACTGAGTTGAGTTTTCCGGCTGTCTGGGACGCGAGCGTCTGAGGCACATCCTTTTCCTCTGTCTCTCCTTTTCCGTTTGAGCTGCTCCGGCCTGGACAGCAGACATATTCGACGCCTCGGAAGTGGTCTCCACATGGCAGCAGCATCCCGTAGCTGTGGAGCTCGAGATTCTCTGCGGTGCATTCCTGACACAAGTGCAGGGGAATACAGAGGAGAGAGTCTAATTTAGGCTGTTATTTATAGGATGCTGTGTCAATACTCTGTTAAAAGATTTAAAAAAACAGTACTGAGGTATTAAATAGTGCCTATTATTTCTTGTAGAAGTATTTAAACTCCTTACACCTTTTCACACTTTAGTCACTTTTTCACACTTAAGTCACATAGACGTACCTCAGTGTATTTTAATGGGATTTTATACGACAAGCCCATACAATGACACAAATAATTGTAAAGGGAAAAAGAAAATGATTTTCACATTTTATTACCATAAAATCTGAAGTGTGGCAGATCTTTGTACACATTCCCTTTTACTCCAATGCCCCTCGACTAAAACCCACGGCAGACTTTCTGAATGTTAAGCCAACAACAAAACAAATGTCTTTTCCAGGAGCCATTGTATGGGACATATGGCAGTAGACCGCTTGACCAAATCTGCTGGACCTACATTCGGGTTGCTATGTAAAGGGGATGGGCTCGGCTGGGGTTGATAGGCAACGATACAAAGCGGCATAACAATGAGAAGGTTTTTGAAACATCTCTTTTTCCATACACTAAAAAAAAAGATCGCCTCATTGCCACAAATTGGCTGGGTGTTTCTTAAAGCGTTCAGGCTGTGTTTTGAAGCAGCTGATACCCATATTGAAGTATAATATGCAAAATGTGAATTTTGCCCAAACATGTTTGCATTAAAATACTCTTCTCTTCGTGAGTGAAGCAGAACTTGCTTAAAGCTAATGCAGTGATATATTGAGCTAAATACAGCTGAATCGTGAAACAAAACCTGTAGGAGGCTGTAAAACACTTGAGATTCAGGTGGAGGTTCATCTTCCAGCCTTAACACACTCTCAGAGCTTCAATGGAATCGTTTAGATCAAAGGATGCTCATGTGGAAGAAAGGCCCAATCAAAGTCAAGAACTAAATCAAATTGAAAATCTGTGGCAAGACCTGAAAATTGATGTTCACTGATGCTCTCTATCCATCCTAAATGAGCTTAAGCTCTTTTTTTTTCTAAATTGCCAAAAAGTTTCAGTTTCTAGATGTGCATGGCTGGTATCGACAAACCCAAAGAACTCAGAGCTTGAATCAAAGCCAAAGTTGAGTACAAACGCTTACCACGCTTAAGATTTTTTTTATCACTAAAATATTTAGCAAACTATGTAAAGCAATTTAAAAATACTGAAGGTGTCTAAGAGGGAGAGTTAACTTTATGCTTTGTGGTGCTGCTCACAGCCTCACAGCCTGGAGTGGTAAAGGTTTTCGATCTGCGTTGATTGGATGAGACATTTTAAACCCACACAAATGTTAAAAAGAGAGAAAAAAAGAGAGAGAATTCAACCTCACTAGTTTTAAAACTTTCCACTTCAACCCTAATGGCCCAAGCTTGACTAAAACATAACTTGTTCTCACCTCCTTGGCAATGTTGTGCCAATAGACATAACTTTCACAGATGTTCATCTGCTCCTGGTGGAGGAAACGACATCTGTCGGGCACCAGCAGTGACTCGCTTACATATTCGCCTTCTGCAGCAAAAAGAATGTGAACTAGAATTAAAGCGGCAATTTAAAAGATTTATTAAAAGCTTGTTCTGACCAAAATGAATGTAAAATGTTATGTAGATGTAACGAAAGTAAGGCCACAAATGCAGGTTATGTTGTATTAATACATCACATTGATTAATTAATTAATAAGCATTTCACATGCTGCTTAAGACTTACAAAAAAGAAAAGAACTAACTGAACGCCCCTTACAGTGGAAATCAAAAGTGTTGTTGAGACGTTGGTTGTTTAACCATTGTTAGCTTATCTGGCCCCCTGGTGGCTTTTAGGAGAGAAGGCATCTGAAGCAGAACAATACATGCAACCTTGAATTTTAAGTAATTTATAAACCTGCTCCAAAGACTATTAAAAAGCACAGGGTTTCCAACTGAGCAGCGTGGTATATCATGTTGTGTTTGGTCAACGTACCAAATTACGTCTGTTTTATTTCACAATCTGTAAGACCAGGACTTCTGCAGTTTGCACTAGTTCATCCAGCAGTACACACACATTCTTCACAACTACTGTTTGTGTATGATATTATTGTCACAGCTTTGTTTGTCATACAAACATGGGTTTCCATGGCAAAACCCTGATCTAAATTAAATTAATAAATAAATAACTCTAATTGGTCTCTTGGTCAGGAAGACAGTAAAATGGCTCTACCTGAAAACAAAAATCAGTAAAAAAAACTAAGGATGAATAAAAAACCCCCAAAAACTTTATTTGTCAGGAATAGGGGATTAAGTCTGGAAACTCAAACAGTTTTCCATACGTAGCTATGTATTTATTTGCCCACCTTTGGAAAGCAATTAAATTAACTGTCACACTTTCCAGGATTTCCAAGTCTGCACTATATTGCATTTACTTTTTGACAAATTTATTGCTCGTCTGAGCGTTGTGTGGTGCAGTGGCTACATCAGGCCACTGATCACCAAAAAATAAAAAAAATTATATCATGATTCCTTCTTACCCAGACAGCGGTAGGGCAGGACGATCAAGGGGTGCGTCTGACAGTGGCCCAACCCTTTCTTGCACCAGGCCTGGATGGTTACGGGTCTTTTAGACTCCTCTACGTGTGAGATTGGAAGCGCTGGGTACATCTGGACAGTACGGGTGCATGCAGAGACGCCAAAGACACAGAAACAGATTGGTAGGTGGACAGAACAAAGGGTGCCAGGGGGGAGGGGGCGAGGACAAGGAAACATTTTTCAAGTAAGGGATAAAAGATCATTTCCAGGATCAGAGGAGAAGGACAAAACTGACAGGGGAAACAGTCATGCAGCAGATTGCATAAATATACGACAGCCCTTTGTGTTGAACGACATCAGAAACACCTCCTTAGAAGTATATTACAATAAATATTTCAACACATTCAATTTTACATGTATTTTCGCTTAAATGTAGCTCAACGGTTTGGAATACAAGCTTACATTGTTGCTTAATAGCAGCAGGTATGTAAATAGCTCAGTCTAGATGCAGGCTTTAATGCTATCTGCTTGAATGCAAAAGGATAAAAGGAAAGCTTTGTGTAAAAGGCACTGCAGATGCATTATGTCTCAGATAATCCCATTAGAGGCCTTTCAGCTCTAAGGATGCCATCTGTAGAGAACGTGTCTGTTTTGGCCTCCAGGTGGCGTCTGGGTCCCTTTGCTGCCCTGGTTTCAATTGACATTCTTACAGGAGGATTGTTTCAGGAGCAAGAGTGCCATTAAAAACACACGGGTATAGTAAAAGGTAACAAGAAGAGGAGAGGAGGACGGTGGCGCATTGGTGAAATATTGTAATATTTCAGCAGACCGCCATCTCTTTACTATATATAGTTAATATATAGATTTTAGGGGGGAGGTTTTAGACAAACCAAAAGAGGAAAAATGTAACCAGTTGTGTGACGTGATAAAAAATGCTGTTATTTATTCTTTCATGTTCAGATCCCCTTACCTCCTGACAGTATGACAGGATTTCGTTGGGCTCTTTGAAGCAGCCCTGGCGGCCCTGAGGGTCCGGCTCCCACTGCCCGGTCTGTAAGTTCATGTGCAGGAGCTGTCGGCCACAGAACATGGCGATCTGTGGCTCCGCCAGCTGGGGACCCGGCCCATTCACCTCGGTCATGGCAAGAGCCTGGAGAGCAGAGGGAAAGAGAAGAGAGAGGAGTTGACACCAGCGCCGTGGCGGACATTACGGAATATGAAGCTGGTTCGGGGGTAGACAGTTCTGGCTCTATCTGCAAATAGAAAAAGCCTGAGTGCAAGGCTGAGAAGAGGTGGAAGATCGAAAAAGCAGGTTGGGATGATGTACAGGAGAATCGACTGTGGAGGCGTTAAAAGAGAGCAGCGATTCTGCAATCTAAAAACCGACAAAAACTGGTCAGTGCGTCCTCTGGGGAACAGCCAATCAAAATAAAATAAACTGAAAAAATTAAACATTTGTAATTTTTCCACTAAATGAAAGAATCGTCCTAATTATTGGGGTGCACTGACAGCAACACTAAATGTTAACTAGTTTTGTGACCATTATGCTTAAAATGAAATGTAGTTTCTTCAACAATGACTTAATAGCTTCTTAAATCCCTCTACGTACAAAAAACAAACTATTTTGTTGGCAGAAGAAAATGTGTTCATTACATAAAACCTTTTTGGGCTCTAATCCAACTCTCCATCTTTATAAGGTATCGTCTCCTGATGATGGTGGTGCTTAGTGTTGTTATGAGAGCGTGCAGACTGCTCTGACAAAACTTATTTTTTTCAAGTCCAGAGATTGGCTGTGTGGATGTGTTTTCATAAAGCACAGTTATAATCTCAAAAATCAGATCTTTTTCCGGTCATTAAGTTTAAACATGAAGCTTAACATGAAGAAAAATGTTCAGAGATGCATGAAGCTATTCAAAAAGAGATTATGTTATATCATTTCTTGATGCATGTTTGCAGTACATTCAGACTGTGGGAGAGAGCAGGTAACAGGAAGGCTTAGCAAAGTTGCTCCAGTTCATCCTTTTGAGTCTTCAGCCTCTGTCCGTCATGGACATTTGGAAATGCCAGTGGATTTTAGGAAATCTAAGATTTAAGGTAAATATCTATGCATTGATTAGCACTGCATAACAGTGCTAATCAATGGTAAAAACAAATAAAAAATTAAACTAGAAATAAAAACAGAAATGTTGATAGGGTGTTTTTTAGCTTGATTGGTCTTGATCAACGGTTAGAAGGTCAGAAACTCAAAACTCATATCAGTTTCCAATCAGTAAATGGTGCAGGTGCACACCAAACCTCTGCTCCCATCCACCCCTTCGGCTTGATTTCTTTCCCTGGCCTTGTAGAAAGCTGGTATTGATCCTAGGAGATGTTGCCTTTGCCTGGGGGAGGGCTCAGGGGAGCCCACACAGAGGAACAAACACCGGCAAGGTCTGGGAGTCAGGTGTTAATACAAGCTCATTGACCGATGCGCCACTTCACTACATTAACACACCAGCGCAGAAACAGAGGGAGCCAGGGGAGGAATAAATGAAGGGAGGGGCCCGGCGGCTCAACACACAAGGACTTGCTCTTCGCCAACAGACAAAACAGTTTCCATAGAGCCCTTAGGCGTCATGACAATAAGACATATTCCACGTTTCTTTTGATGCAAAGAATACATGTCAAACAAAAAACACATTTGAGAATACTGGGGTGAGTTTCTGTGGTTCATGTTGGAGAACACGTTACATTGTTAACCGTCCAACCTGAAATTTACCCCCACAAAAAACAAAAAAAGCCATCCCCGTATCACCCGAAGCCGGCGTTCGGCTCATGTCCTTTTCATTTGCGCTTGACAGACAGCCAGATAGACCTACTGACGACAGACAAGACGAGCGACGCGGTGCCAATTAGAAGCAAGCAGCCCGCGGGGAAGAAATCTGGGAGAAGAGGTAGGGGAGAGTGACGTGTGATCAAAGGAAAAGCCCTGCTTGGGCCGAACAGAGCTAAAGTGTTTGAAGTCCTAATTAAAATTTATACGGGATAAAATAAATATTTAAAACCCTGCGAGTAAATGTACAATAAATACAATAAGCCCTCAGCAGTCTGTGCATTCTAATTAAACTAAAAGGAGTTTGTGTTTCTGCATGCCTTAGCAGATTTTTCCTTTTGTAAACTACGGATCTGCTTTTTTTTTTTGTTAAAAATGACCCACCGTTTCCCAAAGCACGCCAAGGATTTTGGGGTTTAAGGTTGCATATTTCTTTTGTAACACTTATAAAGGCGGATTTTTGCAATGTTGTTGATTTAATTTTTTTTAACTCCTAGCATGATTGCAAGCTGTACAAGCTAAGTTTACTTAGCTTTCTGCTTTGAAAAAGAAAAATGTCTTTTATCCCCTGCTGTTTTTAAGCTACGCCAGCTATCATCCATGCTGCAGCTCCAGGCTTGTGGCTAGTTTTGTTATTTTTCAGTAATTTATGACACACAGTGTTCTCAAGTCAAAATCACAACCTAAAAAAAGCACACCATCAAAACAACAACAACAAAAACAAAACAGCTCATGAAAACCTGCGTAGATGTTTAAAACTGTCAATTAAATGTGGGTGGTGATTAAAGTCAGTGGTGAAAAAAAAATTGTACATACAGTAGAAACAAAATAAAATGTCCTGGTTTTACAGTATTAATGTAATGTTAAGGGACTTCTACAATATAATTTTTATTTAAATAGTAAGAGAAGGAATTGGTAAAATAATGTAGCATAATGATTTTTTACATTTCTGTTACACATTTCTGAAAATGTCTTTACCTCTGTTTGGACTTTGACAAGAAAAAATATTACAAATTCAATTTTAAAATCAAATTTAGCAAAAATATATGATGTTTTGCTGAATTTAGCAAGTGAAGATCATGTTGCTCCCTTAGTTTACACGCTGCCAATGTCACCAGGTTTTGCGAATGGGAATCTTTCTGTACTGTTAAATTTTGATTTTGTTTCAGCCAGCTGACCGGCAGTGTTCAGCAACACCTGGGCATGAGTAGGACTGTTTCACTCAGTGATGCGTACATCCTGAGAAAAATCCCTATCTAATTAAAATAATTTTAAGGTGTGATGGGAGTTGTATTATTAGGCATTTTTAAAAAATGCTTAGTTTATCTTGTGATCGGTGACCAGGTCATGCTCTGTGTTTACATTCCAAAGATATCTGCACACAGTAACTGAATGCGTGCAAAGCCACACAAATGAATTTATTGATTTAAATAATAACAGAAAACATAAAATATACGTATGTAGTCACTTCTTTTTCAGCCCTTGTTTACTCAAAGTAATGTTTTCGCACAGCTTCTGTTTTAAATTCAAGTTGTATTATCTGCACTTTCTAACATGATCTCATGGTTAAAATGGTTTCCTATTCCTGCTTCGAGGTTCATGCCAATGGTTGCTCACCTTTTCTACATTTGTCATCAATTTCTTAGCCTACATGGCTAGCCTGGGATTTGCTGATTGCCGTTGCGTTATGCTGGATATTTGTTCAGCTTCTCGTCTCGTTTATTGGAGTACTCAGTCACAGCCGCATCTCCAGCGTGTTCTGCATCTGGGTCATCTTCGTCATTCGCACCGATTCTTGACAGATTGGGTTTGTTATTGGCTTGGTTGAATTGGATCTCTGGGCCACATGCTGAATTGAAACATGAGCACAGTGTGCTGTCTGCGTCTATCACGCATTACACAATTTTCAATATTTCATGACCAGAGGAAAATTTTTGCTCCATTTTGCTTGTGTGACACAATGTAATCAACTTTCTTGTTAATTTGAGGATGACTCATTGCTTTGGGGAAAACATATATATTTATTTCTAAAAGAAGTGTTTAGATGTTTTTCTTTCGTTTCCAATAAGTTAGTACTGCAGGTAATGAAGTACTAACTTACTGTTACTTACTGTACTGTTACTTAATGAACTCTTACTTACTATAACTTAATGTTGGAAGGCAGAGATACTATCGTGCCACCTCTTAGCCATATAAATTTTGTTATCTTCTTCTTTGAACTTAATTCTGCATTCAGAAAGCACAACCATAATGTAGACCTTTTATCACCTCATGCCTCAAAATGCATTATTAAAATAACCGTTTTCAATTAATTAATTGTGCTGTTTTTCCTTTTTTTTCATTTAAAGATATCGAGGAGCTAACTCCAGTACCATGTGTAGGACAGACATGAGAAAACGCTGCTCAAATCGTCAGCCATGCTCAGCCAGTTCCTCCACAGACGTATCTCTGCATCAGAAAAGGTCAGTGCCACAAAGACAAATAAATAAAAAAATAAATAAATGAACTTCCTGATATCTGAGAAGATAACACGGCAGCTCCAGCTCTCTCATTCTGCCAGCTCTCCACTACTGCACTTGCAGAAAATCAATGCTGAGCGACTGCAACTGTATCGCCACCTTTCTCCTGAATCGATAGCGGTCCATCAGGAGCCCGAGACCCTGACCTCCAGTCCAGTCCTGCGAGGCTAGACTGGAGGTCTCAAGCCAGATTGGGAACGAGATTATGGCTCCCCCATGTTGTGATCACCTCTGATAACACAGTATCTAAAAGGAAATACTTTAGCTCAGTGATGGGCGATATGGCATCTGGGAACCTTTACTTTAAATTGTAAGTAGCCGTAGGTTTGAAATGTATTTCGTTGAATTTTGAAACTTCTTTCTTAAACGCTGCTGGAAGCAGACTGACCAGATTGCTGATCTCCACTGAGTAAAAGATGCAGAAGTGCAATGATGTAGACTCCTTTAAGAATCAACAAACACCAATCTGAACTCTCAATTAGCTTATGTCTGTCTAAATCAGCGTTAAAGACATCATATGATTAAAATAATACATTTCAAATGAGGAAAAAGTCCAGCTGTGAATGCAGAACCCAAACTAGAAACAAAAAACATTGGTCAGGATGCACAGGTCAGGATTTTGTGGCCAATTTCCGACCTCTGTTTTTCTGAAGCCGATTTTAATCTCATTTCTAGGTTTTACATTTTTTATATTTAAGAACTAAAAATATATGAAGTATTGAATGATGATAGTCACACTGAGATTGCACTAATTAATTAATTAAAATTAAGTCATTTAAATATATATATATATATCTTTATAGACTGTAAAAAATCCCCAATCCTGCTTCTACCTTGGGTACTTGTTCACTTCCCTATGTATTTCTTGAATTGGTGTCTCTTTTAAAACATTGTTTTCCTCTCACATAAGTGACATAATAAAAAAAAAATTGTTGTATTTGACAGTGTCATTAAATAAATCAGGAGCAAGTGTTGACATCACCAAACGGCATTCTTGCTAGTATTTTAAAACAGACAAAAATAAACTCTGATATTAGCAATTAGTGCAGTTAAGTAATTTAGTGCACTTAGCACTTTGCTGAACTCTGTACAAACGTCCTGGGATCTTCTGAATGTTTTACTCTCTGTTATTTTCTCACATCTTGAATGAACCAAATACTGTTGATGTGTAAGAGAAATTACATTTCTCCTTCTTAAGTGTCTCATTACACCTCTGTGCTTGGGGAGAGCTCAATCTAAAAACATAAGTAGTAATGAAAACAGCTTCATGCCTTCTTCATTCAGAGTGCCGTAGAATCTGTTCACTGATCAGAAAACATTACATTTTATAGCTTTTGACAAACCATTAATTCTGGTTAACAATTTCTCTGAACATCTCTAACTAAAGCTCTTCATAACTTGTGAAAAACCAAACTTTCCCCACAGGAGGTTTTTAATTGAAAATGCCAAATTTAACAGAAGAAAAATCTGGAAGTGTGCTCCTCGAGCATGTGTGAACAAACAAACACACCTGTACAGCCAATCTCCACACTAAAAAAAAAAAAAAAAAAAAAAAAAAGAGTTAGGCCCAAAAACTGGAGTTTGACTGAGACGTTTGCACACTTTCAAACATCACAGCATCAAGGGCAGACGCTACCTGGCGGACACAGAGTTGGATTTGCGCCCAGAAAGATTTTATGAGAATCACACTTTTATCTTCACCACGGAGATGATGCATTTGTTGTTTTCTATGTCTGTGTGTCTGAGGAGGGATTACATAAAACCATCAAGCCAATCACTGTCAACATGGACGATGGGATGGAACATGGGCAAAGGTGGAACCCGAAAAATTTAAATCTCTGAACTTGAAATGGTTGACACAGAATTTGACATGTTTTATAAAGGATCACTGCCATTGAATTATTTGTTTAAAACTACAGTGCGAAAGGGTAGGAAAATATTAATGTAATTCTTTTTGGTTAGATTATGTGCATGTAAATAGTGTTTGTTTTTTTGCAATTGACAGGACCTGTACACATCTCTGGAGTGTGCAGTCACCATGCACAGAAGAGACTGGGGCTGTTTAGGGGGCTGCTACAGTGGTGCTACCCAACAATCCTGTGCTCCGCAGATCATGCTGTAGTGCTGATGAGGCTGAATAGGCTGACAGCTCAGTACCCTGACAGCTCCCACTGCAGGGAAGACTGCATCATTAATAACAACCTGGTGATATATGGGGAGACGCATCGATTGGATTTCAACCTTCTCAACCTTTTCTTTGCCTCCCTCAGTTCCCCTGTTTCTCCGCTAGGCTCCTCAAGATGCACCACTGACTAGCCCTCTACTCGACGATGACAAAAACACTCCGCACCAGTCATTATGGAACAGATGGTTCATACCCAAAAATGGCCGCTGATCTTTTTACAGATATTCGTCTTGCCGAGGAAACGATGCTGCCACGCTGAGTGTTAAAAAAAGCAAAGTGGTGCGATCTGCCGCAAGCCGAACGTAAATGTCCGCGTCAGTCAGAATTGAGTTTGGGTCAGGGAGCTACATTTGCACGTTCCACCGGCATCTATCTTCCTCTACTAATTAAATTTTCAGCACCTGTTCCTCCCTTATGTAGCAGTATGACTTCATCCTCTATAATGATGCAATCTATCGGCCCTGGCAAGCAAGCCAAGAGCAAAGGATTCAGATCAGGGGAGCCCACCCGTCATTTGTCACATTTTACAAGCTGCTGCCGGGCTGTATGTTGAAGAACTGAGGCACATGGTCCAAGCAGATGCAGTGTGTTGAAGTGCCGATGTGCTGGCAGCAACACTTGTGTCGTTTGTACAGTTGCAGTGCCACAGGAGGTTCCGTCTCATGAATATCCCGCACATTTGTGCATTTTGGTTAAATATTTTTATGTTTATTATCTTCAGATTTTTATTTTTTGCATTCTTATGTGTGTTCATTTCTCTGACTACCACTTGCACTATCAGCGTAACATTGAATGACAGAGCAGTGCTTTGCTACAAAGTACAATGAAGTACTTATTTTTATTTATGTAATTATTTAGTTTTGACTGACAACAACTAAAAAACAAATTCTTAACATAAGAGATGAGTTTTCAAAATATACAAGTATATAAACAAAAAAATTAAAAAAGTTACCGTAAATGTTCTAGGGGAAGAAACACTCAAAACAATTTATTGACATATTACTGAAATCAGCACACAGTTTTGTATGTTCGATGTTCAATGGGGTAAAAGTAGAGGGTAAAGCGTTCTAACTTTTAAAATGCACGTGTGTTGTTATGTTTTCTATTTTGCCCTAAAACAGGATTATGTTTGGTCTTTACTTTTTAAGCAAAGACCATTTGTTATTTTCTTTAACACAAATAAATGCAAAAAGAAGAGCCATCAAAATGAGAACATATATACATTAATAACTGAGTGTAGAATTGGGTGTACGTGTTTTTTTCCTAACAATACAAAACAAAAAGGCAAGTATGAAAGAACCTATCTGTTCTGGGCAGATATGCAGCAGGAGTTTGGAAAATAAATGCCACATTTTGCATCAGAAGAGAGTCTAATACTCAAGTTAACTGATCAGCTCCTGATATTTATTAGAGCCTTACACAGATTTAATGGCATCATTTCAAAAACCTACACAAATCAGCAAGCCTTTGATATATATTATACACTCCACACACACACACACACACACACACATCCTTCTTGAACCCTTTGTGTGTTTTTGTAGCACAGATGGCTGAATAGTGGGTGTCTTCCTCCTCATGAGTCCCTCCTTCTCTCTTCCTCTCCCTCTTTTTCATCCTGTCCCTCCTCTGCCTCCTCTCAAGGCTGAACTCGAGCCCTCGTCCACCCCATCTCCCTGCCCTTCTCGCTAACAGCTTTAACACAATGCGCGACACTCTTCTGCATGGCCTTCTTTCCAAGATTGCTGCTAAATGGAATTAGAATTAGGGGCATACATCACTGTAATCACGCTGCTTAATTATTAATAGGCTCCATCAGGCTCCTTCCTGGTGTGGCATATTAGAGAGAGGCAACATTAGCCTGCCAGACGCTCCTGGTACAGAACGGACAAAGCAGGATCGAGCACGTTAGCGCTGCGGATTGACTCATTACTATACGTTTCTGACTAATGGCTAATTGAATCCATTAATTTTCTGCTCAGATGACGCCGATGGGCCACAATAAAAATATTACTCCATGTTCCATGTCGTGTTCCCTGGTTCCCTGCAACATAACATGCGTTGATGTGAATACACTTGCGGGATATGAAAACGGAACGCCTCATTTGATCACTTGATAGCCAACGGTTACATTCGAGGCTTTGATTTCTGAGATGCGCAAACAGCACAGGCTAAGTCGGGCTTCATCAGTTCAGATTACTTTGCTCCAGCCTCCAGCTGGGCTCACTGGGAGCAGATGGCCCCATAATCACCACGGTTCAGCCAGGGCGTCGTTGGAGGCCAAACTCAGCTCCTGATGTTTGATTTAATTTCAGATATAGCCTAAAATTCAGGCCACAACAGCTGGCATGTACTGGCAAGTTTGTTTGTGTGGATATTGTGTGATCATGGCTATTTGGAAATATTGTAAATCTAAATTGAGAAGTAAGTAGACACGGGACAATATTTTGCAAGCAAGTGGTTTTTACACAAGAATTTTAAAGATAAATAATATAATCGAACTGCTTTTATTAAACCAGAAAAAAACTATTGCTCCTGCAGCAGTCGAAGTAATATATCATGTTAATTATTGGTTTTATTAAAATTATCCATAATGTTTTTATGCTATTATTTTGATTTTGACTTAAGCAAAAACATAATTTTTATTAGTTTTCAGGTGCCTACGACACCATAACATTAGCATTTCTACTTTATAGAGTAGAGTACATTTACCTGGTACTAGCTGGTTAAATTGTCAAGCTATCTGGAGTCAGCTGCTAAAGAGACTGAAGGAGAACCATCCAATTAATGGATTCAATTAGCCATTATTAAAGTTAATGCTTCATACATTTGGCATGCTAAGAGAATAAAGTTTCAGGTCTGTAAAGCAGCAGACTGCAGGCGAGCTAACCGCGGAATTAACCTGGTTAATTAACCAAATAATATCAGTTTGCTAGACTCCTAGCGTTACTTTTCAAAAAACAAAATGAGGAGTTAATAGTACGTGAAATGAGACTGCTAAATTCTGCAAAAAACAAAAAACTTCTGCTAAATTCTGCAGATCATCATAAAAAGTCATCATTTTGTCTTAAAATACTGTGCACTGTGTCTTCTACCTTATCATGTATGGAGCAAATTGAAAACATATTTTGCACAGATCTAAATGTGTAAAAATGAAAGGAATACAACGGAAAATCAAGTCGTGTCACATCGTTCGAGCGTATGTCACTCTTTTTCTGCAGGAGAGTGATGAGCGACGTGTTCAATAGCAACAGGTACCTCATTTATGTTGAACTGCAGCATTCAGGCGGCAGAATATCTGGTCATTTGATATATTCATGTGGCATTATTGCTTGTGATCAAACTGCATTGCTGTGGTGTCAAAGGGCAGCAAAGTGATCTAGGAATTTTCCTGTAGCGTTGTTTCTTCCCATGGAACTGAAAGAGAAGGCAGATTCATAACAATGTGAAGGGAGTGTATAATAAATATATTTTCAAGTTGCCTTTTCTGTAAGCTATAGAAATATGAAATATTTCAACCATATGACTGAAAGTACACAGCAGCGGGTGGAGAGGACACAGAACTACATTATTTAACTGGAAGAAACTCTGGTCACTCCAGCCTCTTTTCTGGGAATATTCTCCTTTTTAAAATGAAGCATTCGTTTGCTGCTGAGAAATGACAAGACTGCGTCTTTGTAAAGGTTATCATCTTTTCATGGACTCAGCCTTGGCTGAACACAGACTTGTTTGATGTACACTAACACCTGGAGGCTTCATATAAAAAACTGGAACAGAGAGTTCCCCTCCCAGCTGGGACTCACACTAAACTGGGATGAATATCCTGTTCAAACACGTCCTGTTTTTTTCCTCGTTAGGGTGTGTTCTGTGACTCAGGCACCTGAATTTTGTTTCCTTTCAATCGATATTTAAACAGTAGAGTTTCCTGCTGCTTTTGCTACATCCCGCCTTTCAGCAGCTTCCCTGCATTCATCGCAATTGTTCGTCACAACAAGAGAACACAAAAGGGAACCTCCCACAGACATAAATTTGATGTGATGGGTGATGCTCCCAGCTCTATAGAAAGTGGGTGTTAGGCAGCAATCAGAATGGAACAAGACAAATGTGATGTGTTGCGTGGAGTATTTCGACATGTACGCCTCTCACCGCCACCCACATTTTGACGAATGCTACGTCTGACTCACGCAGCACGATGACGCCACGACTCATATGTGTGCTCACCCAGAGAATACAAAGGCACAGAGCGCAGTTGGTCGTATCCGTCATCTTTCCTATGTCCCCGCATGTTGAGAATGAGTGTGATGCACATGCAATACGCAGTGATCCAACCAAAGCCCCGAAAAACATAATGTTAGCATGTCCCCTTCTTGCATTGTTGATGAATTTCTGCTGTTACACAACACTGCTGAGCCTTTTTCCGAGCTACACTGAGCGACACCGGAATGCCGGCATTTTAATACCAAACAGTGGGAGAGACCACAGATGAAATTTCAATCTGAACGACTACCTCTGGGGATTGAAAGAATCAAAAGCTTAAGAGAAGATTTGAGGACTGCAGGTCTACTTGAATCATCCTTACATCAACACAACTCATACTGAATCATGGATTTTGCTGAATGATGACAGAGAGACTCAAAGAAATCTGTAAAAACATACAAAGGTGCAAATTTCAATGAGTAAACTTCTTCACAATGTCGTATATTGTTCGGGCTGAAGTGCGTTGCGTTATATCCACAAAGATTCTTCTGCTGCTTAGACATTCAAAATATCTTTATTCAACATCTGCTATTCAAACACACCTCAGGTTTTGCATTTCCCCCCCTCTCCTGTTGACAGTTACCAGAAGAATTTAATGAAACTCCATTGATTTTCTTTAGACAGAATACAGCAAAATGAGAGCTGAGGTCTGATTATAGCTCATGTTTTCTGATCTGATGTCAGCAGCTTGTGTATATGGGAGCTGAGCCCTGTTGCTTCTGCTCAATCAACAGCCAGGTGAGGAAAAAGTACCTCACAAAGATGCCCAGTAAAAACAGATCATGTATTATAAACACCTAAGAGAACATAACTTTACCTGGAATAGATCATTATTTTACTCAGTTTTCAAAACCAAGTGAAGTCCTTAATAAGTTTAGAATAAAATGCATTAAGATTTTAATAGCAGCACCATACAGGCTGTTTGGTGCAGGTTCACTTACTGAAAAAAAGTAAGTGAACCTGCACCAAACAGCCACTTTTGCAACTTTTCGATTGTGAATGTGAATTCCTATTTTCAGTGAATATTTTATATATTGAATATTCTATCAGATGTGTTATCCATTGATATTGACTATGTGTCTATCACAATATATATTGTTATTGATTTAGTGTCCAGCCCAAAGTGATGGTATAACATTATTAGGCCGTTTCTTTTCTGAGTCAAATGTGAAATCTATGATGAAAATCTCAAGTTACTACCAAGGCTCTAGTAAAGCTTCATCACTCACTGCTAGAGTGAATGATGCCCAGGTCTTTACATACATACAAAGCCAAAAGAAGGCTTGTTTATCCTAAAAGACTGTAATAATTGATCAACTTTATTAAAAACTATCAGTAGTAAATGTCGTAATGAAATAACATTCTGTAACACTAAGGGGATTTGCTGCCTCCTGTCTATTAGAACGTTTTCTCACATATTGTATTTTCCACGACTACTCTCAAGATCTAGAATATTCTTGTTTCTGCCAAGTCACTGCGATTTCCATTTTCTACCACAGCTTTACCTTATCCCGCAACCCTAGAGTATGTTGTATCTTATATATGTCAAAGAATACTGATAAATTTACAACATTTATCAGTATTCTTGCTTTGAAAATTAACAATCTGGATGAAATGTCACCATATTTATCAGGGTCAAATTCTTTTCCGAAACTTCAATAGAGCTGTAAAATAAAACATGCTAGGAAAACAAATCAGTGTAATAAATTGAGTTAAAGCATTTCAATCACAGGAAGGGTGGAAAATATTCTACGTAAGGAGATGGAAGAGGAGGAAATGATTGGGGGCTGGTAGGGAGGAGATGGAGGTTACAGTGTTCATATATATATTTTTCCTATTTATTCCCAAATGCAATTTTGATCACACTGAGCCAGCTCCCATGACAGACTGTGTAGCAGATTCTTCTGATGGAAATGAGATTCTGGGTTATGTAGGATATGATGTCTGAGCAGCAGGGAGTGGAGAAGAGACGTTGCGTGTGCATAATATGATCTTTTATCAGAATTTCCACACATTTAAGTAGTTAAAACATTTGATAGAGATATAATACAACATCTATTCAATTTCAAGTAGAATAGAGCTTACAGGAGACATGTGTTTTATATTGAAATGACTATTTTTCTTAAAGATAAGGTTGTTCTCTTTGTAGAAACATATAGAGTTGCTTTAGTAAAGCAACTCTATCTGTTGTCAGATAGAGTTGCTTTATTAAAGCAACTCTATCTGATGTTATCTGTCTACAAAAATTTATTAAGTCCTCCAATTTTTCTTTTTTTTACAGATACTTGCTGTAAAATTGTATATTTTAGGTTAACCACTTAGCATTTTGGACTTTGACCTAGAGATAATTACATACAGTCCAGTTCTCTTCAAACAAAATTTGAAACAACCCTTTAACTAAGCATCAGAAAGTAATGCCAAGTTAGATAACAACTTTATTATCATTTACTAGTGTATGACTGTAAAAGTAAACAGACAACACTTTTGCAATATCACTCTTACCACCTTCTAACAGAATGGCATCCTGTCATACCACTTAACCGTACTAAAGCATAACAGCGCTTGCAATTTTTAATTATTGTACAATTTAGAAAAACCCTCCAATCTTGCCTCTGTTTTAACAGTCAGATACTGAAGTGCTACATCCAGACTTTCTCACACTCTCACCCGTAAGCGCCATAACTTCTAGCTGCTAAAACTGACGACGGTAAACAAAATTTCACAATGAGATACTAAGACAAGACCATAAAGGCCACCATGGATGACATAATGCCTGCAACTGCATGAACACATTGAAGGCACAACCTCCATGCCCAGGTCAGTCGAAGATTACACTGTACAGCATCTTTGACCCACTTCTTGCAGGCTAATGAACAGCAGAGCGAACAGCTGTTGTTGAGTGAATGGGGCACACCCAGAAGAAGCCAACCAGCGCTGCGAAAAAGTCTGGGATAACTTTAAACATGAAGTTGAGTAGCAAACTTTAACGTCTGTCTCCTCGTCCTGTTTACTCATAAGCACGTTCGCACACTGTGTTTCTTTTTCATCCTCCCTCCTTGCAGCATCACTTGGCCACCAAGGGTGGTTGTCATGGTAACACCGCCCACAGGAGCTGGATACCTTCCCTGTTACCGTAGCAACTGGTTCCCTACAGGATTTCAAGCATGTCACACTCACTCTCTCTCCTGCTCATTAAGAAGCGGCCTCTCTCTCTTTCTTCCTCTCTCTCTCTCTCCACCTCCCTCTCTCTCTCAGCGTACATGCCAGCGTACATGCCAGCGTACATAAGACGGGTTCAGCTTTCACTCAGCAGCAAGTCGCTTATCACTGAGCTTTTCTTGTCACCACTTGTTATGGACTCATTTAAAGCACGCGCCTAACACCAGGACAGCATAGTTTAGCTCACGTTAGCTTCCTTACATAATGTCATGTGTAATTTTAAGCATGACAATATGTAAGTTAAAGATTATAGCGAAGAAAAAGGGAATGGGCCGAAGTCGACAAGCTTCTGGTAAAGAAATAGTGGATTTGTAAAGATGATAAGAGTATTATTGTAAAATCTTTATGTTCAACAAAACTTTCAATTCAACAAAACAATGAAGTTAAAAGTAATTTTAAAACAAAAAAGGTCCCATATGATTTTTTTTACTCGTCTCACATCCTATGAAGTAAAGCTGTATTAATAACTAATACAACAGAATATATGAAAAAAACTAAAGATATTTAAAACTTTAATCTCTCACATGCCAACATTTCTAAATCGTACGTGAGTCCACTTGCAGAGCATTCTCCTGAAGCTAAGCATTTTTTCACACTGCATAGACTCAATACTCTGTGCTCAATGTTGTTGTTTTTTTTTCCTTTAATTGTAAAGTTCGGTTGACATGTAATAACTGAAATGGGGATATGGTACAATGTTAAAACATTAGTCTGACGCATGTATCAATAATCTTGTGATATAAATATTGAGAAAAAGTGTTTGCTTTCAAGCTCCACTCTGCAATGTGGAGAGAAAGTAGTTCCTGAGTTTCCCTGTTGTGTTGGCTGTTTTTATGCATAAAGACTGCAGGTAATGGAACAATTTCTGTAATCAGACATGATTTTTCAAGTTCCTGGTAGGAATAACAACAATTATGCAAACTGGAAATGTTGGAGCTCAGAAAGCAACATGTGGTTTAGCATAGATATGGTCGCCCTGTTTCTGTTAAGAACGTTACCACTACTAACCTGTTCAATGCAGTTTTGGTGGAACAATGGACAATGGGGCAAGTTCAATATGCAGAGCTTAAAAGCAGTCAACCATGGAAAACTATATTTACACAGCAAACAACAAAGTTTATTCTATTAACTTTCATAAACTAAACTTGCCAGTTCCTTTAAATCTTAAATTTAAATATGAAGCAATCTGAAATATTTTATTTATCTATTCTGAACCCATCAAATGAAATGTTATGTTATTCTTATTCTGTGGGAGCAATATGGGAGTCCACTGAGCCAACGTCTAAAGCCGACTGTCAGGCAAGTGGCAAATAACAATTTATCAGAACTTGTAATAGTTTATACAATTTGAACAGTGCTATAAAACATATATTTGTGAACATGTTCTTTTTGTGTAATAACTAATAAAATGAAGAGAATCTCATTATCGGCGAGTATTACTATGTGGACAAATTAGAGCTGATAACTATTCACCTGGTTGCGAATATTCATAAGAATTTATTTCAATTATGAAAACAAAAGAAGATATCATTTAAATTTAGGAAAGCAAAAGAAACAAAAAACAAAAACAAAAAAAATAAAACACTCCACAATATATGGAATAGTCGACCCCAGATTAAATTATTCCTGACTGATTAAAGATTTGTGTCTGTTGTGAAACTTCTGTTGCATTTGTGACAAAAAATCAGAAAGAGAGGCATCCTGAACCTTTCTACAAATGCTGCTAAATCTTGTTCTTGTGAGCTTTGAGAATATTTTATAGGAGGAAGGAATGTCAGTACAATGTTCTCTAATAAAGATCACTTTACAGAATTACAATTTTTGCTAGGCTTAAACCTTTGCTTCTCTGTGTGAGAGGTGAAAGTGTCTTACATTCTCACTGATTCATCCCCCAGACATGAAATCAAGCTGCTAAAACTCAAGGTGATGAAAAACAAATGTTGACTTTTACAAGTTAAAAATTGATAATTACCATCCAGTATGCAGTATGCATCTCACTGGCGTATGTCGGATTTTTCTGCTCATGAGTCTCGATAAATAATCACATGACAACCTTGTGAAATGCAGATTTACTTCAATCAGATCTAATTATACCAATTTATCCCCTGACTGATCAATTTATCCTTCATTAGACAGAAGCAATGCATTAATTAAGCTTCCAACTAGAGAGAAAAAGAAGGACATTTATTGAGTAGAGGTTAACACGGAAACAACTGTTATGATGGCATAACGGGTATGTTTTGGAGTTTGATTAAATAAAAGAAAATACAAAGACTTAGTGTCCGTGCATCATACAAAGAAAATGTAATCACTGCTGTCCTTTTATGTTTCTCAGGCTTTTGACCAAGGTCACTTTCAACTATAGCATTAATACATGCTTGATTTAGAGTTTTCATCAGATTAAACATTAGTGTTATCTCATTTCTTCTGGCTAAAACATTCCCATAGAAAGGAAAATGGTTTAATCTTTGAGTCAATTGACTAAAATGACCAATTAGCAGAACCTGGAATGTCCATTTATCCTCACTGCTTTATTTTTTCAAGCTAAAGTCCAAGCTTGTATACATGTCTTAGTATCAGGTGAGCTTGACCAATAACAGCAAAAAGAAAAGATGACTTCTCTGTTTTTTTCTCCACAGGACACTGAGCTACAGGCCGACATCTTAAAAATAGCCACGTCTGTGTAGATTAGAAGGCAGAGTCGGATGCTTTGGGTACATTTCGTCTCAAGGGAAGAGAGAAGATGTCTGAAGTTTATTGAGGGAAGCCTCTAAAAACAAACTTTTTAAATATCCCTCCAACTCATAAAGACAGAGATGCAGAAAAATAACTTAGAAAAAAATTAATTTTGCTATAAGGGGTCAGTTTAAAATGGGGCAAAGCTGCGGATGGTTTTACCCACGATAGCAGCTGCAGAATAAACTCAATTTTTTTCTGTGTCTAAGACAAATGAGTGAACAACTGTGTCACAGTATTTTGATTTTGATTATAAATATCATGTGCAAAAGCTCCTCTAAATGTCTGGCAGATTTCAGGTCAGCAATGTACTGCTCTCAGAAAACATTTTTATTCTAATTATTTGGCTGATTGCTGCTTACTGGATGAAGCAACATTTAGCGTATCAGCTCACATTGAAGCAGGAGACTTGGTCATCACTATTTTCATCTTGGGTGGCCATCTGTATGTAAAACTCATCACTCTAAGACTCTGACTGCCTTGCAAAATGCAAGGACATTTCCAGACTTCACAATCTTAATAAATCATAAATAGTACAATTTAAAACCAAAATAGAGAAATGTCCCTTTCACTGGCTCTAAAATACATTCATACATGAACCAAAAGTTTAAAGGAGATGCTGTGAAAGTCAGGTCTGTGAAATTAAAAGAAAAGAAGTCAAAACGGCGAGAAGGATAAAAAAAAAAAAAAAAAAAAACAAGGAAAAAGTTGTCATGAATTATTCAAGAACAATTTCATACACAGAGGCGGAGAAAAAAAAAGATGTCACTGGCCACTGAGAGCCGCTGAGGCGGACTGAGAAGAAGCGCCTGTGTAGGGGAGGGAGGGTAACGAGTGCTTTTGGGATGTAGCCGTGTAAAACAGAGGAGGCTGGGACAGACATGGAGAGGAGAAACACGGAGGGGGAGGTTCAACCAAAGAGGAGACGGGCGTGTGGATTTTCCTTTGTGTCTAATTTAGAGAAATGTTGAGAAGCGGAACCTAGCTGGCAGGGAAGGGGGCAGGGTAAATGAAAAAAAATTTCAGGTAGGATGAAGAGAGGGCAAATGTCTGAGTGTCGAGCGGGGTGTGTGACAAGTGCTGACACCAAATCATCAAGCAAGAGCCAAGGCTTTTGCAGCGCTTTCAATAATTGATGAAACCTCTGCAGAGTGCCATCTTTTTAAAGCAGAATGCCCTCCTTCTGAAATCCACAGTCTATTTGTGTTTTGTGTAGCCATTTTATCTCTGCACTCAATCCATGCTCTAACAAGCATTTTTAATGTGTTGTTGACGCATCTCTAAATCAGCTCCACTGTAGTGGTTTTGTCTCTGTTTGCAAAAAAGAGAAAAAAAAGAAAGAACGATGAAAAACCTACGTAACTTATAGGACAATCAGAACAGAAACTAATTAAAATTAAGCTCTGACTTTGGCTGAAGACAAATTTTCTGACTGCTCCTACTGCTCAAAGACCTGCATAAAAATAATAGCAAGCAGTACTGCAGTTAAATAAAAACGTTACACACAAAATGACTGGTGAAGTCCATCATTTTTCTTCCATCTCACTGCAGAAAATTAGTAAACTGAATTCCTCTGAAGGCCAGTAGCACACTGATTTAAGTCACTAGATGAGTCAAAGTATTTTGATAGGTTCGATTCCCGGCCTGGTGACCTTAGCCGCATGTCTTCTCCTTCTCTTATTACCCACTTTCCTGTCAACTAAATATCAAATAAGGGCCACTGGAGCCGATAAAACCTTTTAAAAGAAGTACTTTTTATCTTCAACCACTTTCGTTTGTTGTATACTATGGATTTTATTTTTAGACAATATGAAAATGTATAGCTTTTTACAATAATTGTAGCCTAAAACTAACCTGTTTTGTTTCAGTGCTGTGATTTCTCTGTTCACCTGGGTGAACTTTTCTTTTACTGCTTTGATCAAAAAGAGCAGCTTTATAAATTTCATGTAGATTTATGAACTCAGATCCAGAGTATTTAGAAGCCTTTTCTCCAACATGCAGACCTTAAATACTAAACACATTTAGTCTAATTTGAGTAGCTTTATTCTACGTTAATGTTCACAGCTACACGCCCCACTGCGATATCATTGAAGCAATGAATAATCAACAATACATTCCTTACAAAGGGATATTTAGGCTTGATTTAAGGGGATAGCTCTGCGCCAACTAGTATTTGTTACTCTGTCATGCCAGGCAGCAAAGTAGCACATAAATCTAGTGACACATTTACATAATGGGAAGGGTACTGGCAGATTCTGACAGCTCAAAAGGAATAGTAAACTCGACACCATTCCTTCTGGGAAAACCCAGCCGCTTTGTGCATCAAAGTCTAAAGCAAAGCCTGGAGGGCGCCAGATAGCTGGCAACATAACCTCTCAATGGAATCGCCACAGTTTTGAAAATGATGCAGGTTACATTAAAGATATATGCAGTACTATAAAATGCTACAGAGATTTCTTCTATATGTATTGCGCATAAATAGCCTATATATAGATCAATATGCAATACAGGATCTTAATCAGACTTAAACATTCTAGACTTTGACTAGATTGCTTCAGAGTTTGTTTTTTTACAAGGAAGCTTTCTGATCTGGATAATCTTCAAGCTTCAAAATCCAAGTGAGCTAAAATTTAGAAATTGATGGCCAGTCATTCTCCTTTTGGATTTTCTGGTAGAATTCATGAGTTCGTTTCCAGGCCACCAACACCATCACACTACCACCACCATGGTTGACTGTCAGGTGGAGCTGTGATAACTGCCATCACAATTAATGAGGTTGACTATACAAAGTTGATGGACAATTTAAAGGCATCGTTCAATGGAAACTTTTTCAATGCGATTGCAAGAGAGGATGTCTGTCTGAAGAGCTCCCATTCTAAAATAAAACTGTGTGAGCATTGACACACAGGCTCTGTGTGTGGACCATAGAGGTACTGACAGGTCAAAAGTCTGTTGTCCTTTTCCTCATGCTGCCACTTGTAAAAAGTGAGTTGGGCTTCAGCAGAAAGAATATATCATATCAAAGTTGCACTGTTTCATCCATTTGAGTTTTTAATCTCTTTATAATGCCTCCACATCAAGATCAAACCCACTAGTACTCTTAATTTAATGTTAAAACCATGGGATGCACTCAGTTGTCTAATCTGTATTAGAACGTTACATAAGACTATAGACTATTATTATGATTATTAATTAAATTAATGGGTTTATGTAGGCACAGCCATTGTTCAACTTTGATTAATGTTTGAAAACACATTTCTGTCCTTGAAACAGAGCTGGAATTACTTTTTCCATTTCTGTTTTTCTGATGTTGAGATTGTCCAGAACGTCAGCGGTGTCGGTGTCTCAGTCAGCCCTACAACCCCATTAACCCTGAAAGTGGTGTCAAGAAGAAAAAGAAAAAAAAGATTTTGAACTCATGTTTTCAAATGACTCTGTGCTCCACTGTGTCACAGGGTATTTCCCAAGCACTTGTCAGCTGCCTGAACAGAGCAGGAAGCAGGCCGAGTTCCTCCTCTGTGAGAACACCTAATGCTCTGCATGCTCCATGCTGACTGTACTCTCCCCTCCTGTTTTTCAAATCATCTGCCGGGCAAGAGCAACACTCCCCTTCGCCTCTCCTCTTCTCCCATGTATCTGTACCAACCCTCAATCGCTTTCACTGTCCTGAACTCATCCTCAACACAGAGGACAAGTGTTATCTTCCAGTTGCAGATGTCTCACGAAGGAGGGGGTCTCTCAAACCCCCCTACTGGCTGCAACAGCACTAAGCAGCTGGTTTCCTCCTGGCCTTTACAGTAGTACAGCCCATTAGGCTTACTGAGGCAGCCATGCCTAGTGAGAGGACCTTGAGCTGCCGTGGTATCTCAGCCCCACAAGACACCAGAGAGGAGTAAAAGCTGGAGGTCATCAGAATGACGGGACTGGACTCCTAATCTGTCTCCACTCCTTCGGTGCGGCGGGGCGGGGAGAGAGGGATGATTTGCAAGCATGCAGCTTCTTCTATACGCAGATTAAACCCCACAGTCTAACCGAGGCTTAAAATATTGCTAAAGTCCTCCATGCATGAGGCTCTGCATTAAATCTACATGTTTTATCTAGCATTCAGTGGATAAGTAGTGGGAGGTAAAGCAATTGCGAAAAAGTTTACATTTATCTGAAGCTGCTGTCAGCACGAGATTTTTTATCTCGTGAAGCAAATGTAAGAAATGACACTAAACCCTGATGTGAAGGTGTGTGCTTTAGGTTTGACAGTGTTGAGAGTCTCACTTTAAAAAAACAAACAAACAAAGTAGTTTCTGGAGTTGATCTTTTCTGTTGACGTAGTCAACTCATAAAGACTCCTCGTTTGACTAGCTGACAACTTTGCTTTACTTTACAAACGGATAGAGGAAGCCTCCATCACTTTTAGCTCTTTTGTGTAGAAGGAATGTGGGATCACATTAGAAAGGAAATGCGTAGTTTACATAAATTTCTCAGAAACTGGGAGCTACACGACAGAGTACACCTGCACAATATAAAACCTCTCTTTCCACTCAACATGATAAATGGGTGCTATACTCGTTCCACCCCTTTTTCATTTTGTACCTCTGCAGATTTAGTCAGTGGGAGACCAACTTCTCGTGGAAATCCTGCGTATTATTTCATCCAACAATATGCACCTGCCAGGTGGCGTTTATTGCCCAATAGGACAAATAACAATTCAAAGTAATTTTTCTACAAGCCTTACAATGGCCCGCTCTAGTTCTATGGATACATGGAGTAGCTATAAGCTTGGTGAAGATATATGGAACAAAAGTGTAGCAAACATTTTTAAGATGTGCATATAAAATTTAATTTAATTACACATGGGACATAGAGGTTTTTGACCATATCTCTTCACTAATCATTAAAATCATTAAAATACTACTAAACAACTCAAGATAAACTGATGCCATGGTTTAAAATACACGGGTTTGGAATACTTTGTTACATAATTTCCCACATCAGCACCGAGACATGCCTCAACTCATATTAGTCATTAGTCTGTCATCTCTGTTAAGAACCTCGTTTGCTAAGCAGGAACTACATCTCTTCTTTCCTGCAGCACTCATTTCATAATGACTCTGCAAGATCTAATCCAGATCCTGTGTGTGTGTGTGTGCATGTGTGCGCGTTTGTGTTCTGCACCAGAAAAAAATCAGAGAGGAAGCCAGATAAGGAGAACAAGGAGAAAACATTTAAAGCAGTAAAAAAGTACATTTTCTGCCTGCTGGCACACACACAGAACGGAGAATACCCGAGCCCGCAGAAATCCATTAGTGGAAACTGATTATCACTAAAATTAATTGAGTGTAAGGCTGCATGTTTGTGTGTGTGTGTGCGCAAGTCTGTGCGACTGTGAACAAGCAGTTAGAGAGATCTGGTTGTCCTTATCTCCTTTCACGTCCCCCCCCCTTTTTTTTTTTTTAAAGAAAAACAAATTCTCTTTGTCGCTATCCTGAAAGACAGATGGAAGGTGGGAGGTGCATGATTCTGCATGGATGTATTCCAACATAAGGGCCTTAAACCCTTCGTCCAGTGGTTATGAGGTGCTGGCAGAGTCCGGATGGGCGGCATAGTCTTTCTATTTTTATCTAATCTTTAGCTGTGCTAAAATGTGCCTGCCGACATTTTTCTTCCCTTTCCTGTCAATTCCCTTGTTCCTGTTGCTCATTAAACACAGAAACTACTTTGTTATTTTTTTTGCCAGTGTTGGTTTTATGGTAATGGGACAGCAGTTGAGCAGCTTTAACCAAAGATTGGGTGAAAAGTGATCTCTGACTAAACACAGATCTAATCAGACTTCACTGAACGTGTTCCCAGGACGAATTAAGAGATACAACATAGTAGATCCTGTACGCTAAAATAAGAGGGCAGAACCAGAGCTAAAAGTATATTTAAATGCAATTTTATAACACAAACCACAATGAATGAAAAAACAAAACTGGTCTTGGGGACAGAAATGAACTAGAGATGCATGATATATTGGCACTAACATTGGTATATTAGTAATTTTTTTTAACATATAGGTATTGGTCTGATAAGTCAGAATTGTAATTGGTTTTTTTTTTCTTTGTGGTTGTTTAATGTTGGAAGGGTAGTAAAATATATATATAATAACATTAAATATCAGTAATTGGCCATAGCAGCAATGTTAAAATTGGATATAAAAATCAGCCCAAGTTGTCATATCGGTGCAGCCCTAGTTCAAACATATTGTATTTATTGGAAAATAAGAAAAATCTATATTACTTGGCAGAAATAGAATGGGGAGATAATCTTACCAACAGAGGCTATAATTTAATTTACAGTCACATTAACTGTTCACTTTTAACAACAGCTTCATGTAACTAATGAAGGTCGAAACCTACCAGGTAAAATTTTCCCATATGCAAGAAATACTTGACCCAGAAGAGAGTCACTACCAGATAAATACATTATTTTATTGTGATTCCATTTAGTTAACAAAATAAAAGCAGCAACGTGAAACAACAAAACTGAAAATGAAGGAATACCCTTACTGCAAAAACTCAATAAACAGACGAGTCTCTTTGCAGCATTTGCTGGTTGACTAATTAACAAGCATTTCACTCAGTTTTGGAATTCACATTAAAGCATTTTTAATATTCAGACAGAAGTCCAGGTTTTGTACATATAATGCCAGTAATTTAGAAATCCTTTCACAAAAAGTAAAAAAAAGCTAAATGTGAAAAAGTGCAAAGTTTATTGAATAGGTTTTATGGTTACAGCAAGAACCTGAAGAAAATGAAAATAATAGGTTTTACATTTTTACTTTTCTAACTCCCTGCAACATAAAAAAACACATTTTAACAGACATCTAAAAGCCATCAAAGTCAATTTCATACAACTGCTTAGTTAATGCACGCAAATATTAAGTTAATTTATTTTGAGATAGAGCTGTGGGTGAAGAAAATCTTATTTTTTTTCTTTCTTTTATGTCAAAACAGGTCCTATTTTGACAGGCAATTAAGCTTTTTGGCATTCTTACCATGTTTTCTCTGCTTCCGAAGAGTATTGATAGTTTAAATTTTGTTGTTTATTTAACATTTGGCAGAGGAACGGTTATGACAAATCAGCCATCTGGCTATAAATGTGCACAGAGATGGCGCTGCAATGTTTAAAAATAAACGTAAAATGGTATTTTGACATTGAAATATTTATGTGGGAAAGATATACTGCACAGGATGAGGGCCTGTAACAATATTTTTTCACTGTGTACTATTAGTGCAATCTATTGGTAAGTAACCATCTTCTGGATGAAAGAGTGCACAGATTCCTACAATCAAGGAAACATGCTCCCATTTTGAACTAGCCTATGCAAAGTTTGCATTTTGTGTTTGTGCCTATGTAGGTTTTATCCAGGTGCTCCACTTCCTCTATGCAAACAATCTGTCAACGTGCAGATGGGAACGGGGACAAAGAAGGGATGTAATAATCACGGCTGTAATGATATCCAAACCCCAAAATATTTCTCGTTGAAATGAATTCTGTCTCATTAAAGGCTCACTAGCTGCTGGAAGCATGTGGCAGCATCTAGAGAAGCAAGTGTGAACTGTTTTTATAAGCACCAGGTGTGGATGTGAGTGCTCTAATCTAGACAGATCTATACTTAATTTGAAGTAAGAAGGAACAATCTCCTTAAGTTAGCATAAAGCAACACAAACATAACAAGCTGATGTTAGCTGGGCTGTCTGTACATGTAGCTGTGCAGCCTGCAGTCAGCTGCTTAACAAGAGTTCTTGTGTTTGTCGGTCTGTGTTGCATGCAGTTGGAGATAGCTCTAGTGATTCTCCCACTTTTTCTTGCATCTCATATAAAATATTTTAAACCGAAGAAAGGTGAGAAAGAAAGTTATTTTAAAAAATCTATCTAGAAACAAGAAGCTAGCCCACAGGACCAGCTTACACTTCTGAGATTGTGCAGATCCTTTTTTTGTAACAAAAAGAAAAAAGGGACATTATTTACTTTACACAAAATATAGTAGAAATATCCACTTGATCGTTATGGGGTTGTCCTGTGAGCTCAATGCTGTATCAAAAATAATCCTTAATGTACTTTAATGACAATCATGTTTTAAATTCCATTCATGAAATTCAACTAAATCAACTTTAAATCAGACATAATGTATGAAGCGTTATGAAGCAAAACATATGTTTTTTTATTGATATTGTTACAATATGCCATAAAATGTCATTTCAGTTGAAAAAGGGTGTTAAAATAGACAATACTAACATTGATAGTAATGGAAAGCACCTAAAAAATCACAGAATGACTCGCTGGGTGCAAAAGGACAAAGCAACAAGACCAGAGAGTGTATTTGCTTCAAACCCCAAAAATTAGAAAGGCAGCAAACAATGCTATCCTCATGTCTCATTGCTGTGTCAGGTCATGAAACCATCAGAATAGATTTTCTATCACACAGTGTGATATGTGATCCACATTACTCATTCCTATTGAGGACGTGCCTAAAGGCTGCAGACGTTGAAAGCGGTTTTATTTTCCACTGCCGTCGCTCTGCACCGTACGAGTTCGCATGCAGCCATGACGGAGGGTCGAATCCGTGACCTTTCGTGTCAGGAGCAGAACTCCTCTGTGTATCAATCAGCTAAATGCTCCGAGCGCCGAGTCGTGCCTCCTGTTTTAGCTGAGGCTGCAGGAAAGCTTCGACACAGTACGTGACACATGCATCTGTCTACCTAACAGAAGATGACACTGGAAGATAATAAATAAATAAATAAATAAAAATGTACACTAAACGTGTCCCAAGGCTTTTAGGCATGCTATGAGAAGCGGATTGGACGATATACCAAACATGTTGGTGCATTTACATACTTTGGAAAAGAAAATCCAAACAAATGTCTCCCTCTGTCTATTTTAATTCAATTGATGTTGAGTAAATTAAAAGAAGCTGACAGTTTTATTGGGACTAATACCACAGTGTAATCCAACCAGCCAACCCTCTCACTGTGTAATCTTCAGTGTAAACCTTCACGGGCAGGTCTCCTCGTATGAAGCTAAAGCCCATTCCTCAGCATAGCAGTAATCCCACTAAGGCTCTTAGAGAGAGAAGTGATTTTTCCTTTTCCAGAATGAAAGGAGGAGGCTTTATGACTATTACAGGCTCACTGCAGACGAAAGCTAATAAATAAACATCTCACAAATCGACTTAAGATCTCGGGGTTGCAGAAATCGCAAGCAGGTGCTTTAGAAATCTGACTTGAACTGCAACTCCATCTGAGAGATCATGACTCACTGCCTCCATCCCCCTCCTCCCCACCTACCCTTGTTCTCATTGGCATTCCACATTTACTCACACTGACGTTCCAGCACTCCTCCTATCTTTTACTTTCCAAGTACATCTTGAAACGGAACAACAATCCCAAGCATGTTCAAAAGATAAGATCAATACTTAAACGGGTTTCTAATAAAGAAATATGAGCCTGATATGATGCACAACATTTTCGCTCAGTATTTTGTCAGGGCTGTTTATGCATACAGCCTGAATGGAGCATCACAAACACAGAAGAGAAGCTTCTCTATAGACACAAGGTCAGGCCAGTTTGCCTGGCCTTGAAGCACGGTGACACCACAAGTTTATTCAATCAAGTATTGGTACTTTTTCCCATGCGTGTAGCTTGAAATAAATCCAGCATCTCCATCTTTTTTTTTTTTTTTTCCAAAAAGACAACAAGGGCTGCACATGAGTGCTGTAGACACTATTTCAGCAAGAATATCACTGGTTCAAATCCCACCATGCAGTGTATGTGTTCTCCATGTATTTTTGTTTTTTTTTCTGAGAACTCTGGCTTCCTCACACAGTCCACACACATGCATGGAAGGCTAATTAGTCGCTCTGAGTTTCCACTAAGTGTATTAGTGATTGCATGCATTATAAATATAAGTGCCTTGAGAGCCAAGCATCATGTTTAAGCTGTTCTTTATCATTCTTTGCGAGACAAACTGTGTTTGTGGTGGCTCTCGGAGAACTGATGCACAATACTCTCAAGGTTGAGATGCCACTATGTCACTTGTGCATCTTTTATCTTGTTTCCTTCCACTAAACTTTCCATTAATATGCTGGACACAGAACACTTTGAGCAATCAGCTCTTTTAGCTATGATGTTTTAGGTTTAAACCTACTTGAAGCGGGATTCAAAGACTGTCTGCCAGACCACTGTCTGTGGGTCAGTAGTTTTCCCCTTGTTTGCATTGACATTTCTTTATTTCTGTTATGATGACAAAAATAACTTGTAATTGGTCTTGTGCAACAACCTAATCTTCTAAAATGTTTAAATTGTCTCACGTTTAAGCTTACTTTCTTAGATAAATGAACTTTTTGACTACACTAATTAACTGAGATGCACTTGTACATGAACACTCCAACCTCAGACAAGATCAGAGTTGAGAGAGGGAAAAAAAGGTCAAGTTCATTAAACTGGAGTCTCCTGTTAATACTCATGGGAAAGGGTGGGCTTGGGAGCAGCTGCTGGCTCAATGATCTGTCACTCTCCTCCTCTCTCATCCACCTATTGACGCAGACAGATGAATCGAAATCTCACATTTGCATCCCGCATCACGCCCAAGCCATATGCAGAGATACGACTCATGCATCCATCCCACTGGTTTACATCCATGATTGCTAAAAGACTCAGCGCTCCTTCAGGAAGCTGAATATGTATGACTCCATCATGTGGAAAAAGCTGCACGACTCCTATGAAGGACGCGTGAAAGCTGATTTCATCCGCTGACGTGGCCAGATGGGATGTAATGATATGGGATTTGATCTCCATCTCTTCACGGAGCCAAAAAAAAAAAACCCAGAAAAAAAGAGGCCTCTGATGTCAGATGCAGGCCCGGACTTGACGCAGCGAGCAAATGTACAGTAAATCCCATCCTTAAGGACTGACAGTGAGATTCATGTAAAATACAAGAATTCCCATCTCAAACATATTCGTTGTTTTCCAGCGCCGAGTCATTACTCCTGATGGCATCTGCACCAGGGTGCATTTACAAATTAAAACCAGCTGACTATCAGTATTTCAGTATTTATGGGAAGAGAAAACAGTTGCATGCGTGGATAAAACAGTTTAACCCCCCCCCCCAAAAAAAAACAAATAATAATAACAACAATCTCACATCACCAGTCGGCGAAACAAACAGACATAACTGCAGTGCGCTGTTATAATTCACTCAGATTGGGTCGCTCTTACCTCGACGTTTTCCAACACGCAGTAGGACAATACAGCCACCAGGACGGGAATTGCGGTATGCCCCATTTTTCTCGCCTTCCTCTGCGCCTTTTTGTTTGTTTGTTTGTTTGTTTGTTTGTTTTTTTAATGTAAATAACGAAGTTTCTAATGCCCTATTTCTATGTGTCTATGTCTCCAGCATAAGCTGTCTGGTTACATCGGCCGAGGCGGCGGACACTGCGTTCGTTCGTCAGCGGATTGACTGCGTTATCTCCTGCGTCCTCCTCCTCCTGCTCGCTCTCGCCAGCGGGCTCTCCAATGGCAGCCTGAGCTGTTATGGGGATGAAGATTGGCAGAACCAAGCCCTGTTTCTGCGGGTGTTTGTTGGAGACTTTACTTAGGGCGCCCCTTCTGTGACTTGGTCAACAGCGACATCTGGTGGACACGGCTGGAGAATGCACAACTAGAAATTGAGTCGCGTGGGTTGGAGATTGAACCTTTTATACGTCATTTGTCTGCCATTCATCCGTTCACAGGCAAATGTATATATTTCTAGCTGGGAAAAAGTTAATGTCATGAAATCCACAGCTTTCTGGCTTAACGAGTCCCGTAATTTTGTTTTATTTGTTTTTTTCTTTTAAAAAAAAATCCTTGGAAATAATAAAATATTAGAGATAATAAACATGTTACACATCCTTTAAAAATGCAGTGACAAAACAAGCTTTAAATAAACCTAATCTGGATACATCAGGGATAGATTAGGCATTTTTGGTAAAGGTAATTGAAAAATCAGTATATCAATAAATGTACTCATTTTTGAAAAGAAATGAAGGACTACAAGATCACCAACACCTGGAGACAAATCTATGCCGATGACATACGACTTTATATTGCCACTTGACCACAATTCACTGGTAGTAGAGGATTTATTGCTACCAGTCCATAAAGTATATGAATTTCTGCTTAAAACAAATGACAGAAAAAGTGGTGCAAGCTATTTCTCAGAAGGTAATTTTTCCTGTAAGGGCATCTATAGAGATTTCTTTAAAAACACAATCAGGCATCTGCAGCTCCTTAAAAATGGTTCTGCCAGAGTTCTCATTTTATACTGGACCTTAAGTCCCTTCACCAGCTCTGTGTTGGTAAAAGCATCGCATTAAACATTCTGTTGACGCTTACTGAATGGTCTTAGGCCTAAATACAGTCCAAAGACCCATTCAGGCCACACGAAATCTCTTTATTCTGTATCCCCTCAATGAGAATTGAACAGTAGGAGGCAGTATTTATGTATTTATCCTCCTCAGATCTGGAACCAACTGCCTGAAAACCTGCAAACTTACGAAACTGTTGTCTTCTTAAAATCAAGACATAAACATTTCTGTAGCATACCCAGAGAGAAGAGGTCAAAGAATGCTTCATCATTTCTATTGTGAGCTATTTTATTTGCTTAAATTATATGAGAATATGCCACATAATCTTTTTGTTATATTTGTCTTTTTGCTGAATCAAGGTTTTTGTGTCTCTGTTCCTTTGTTCTTTCTTTAAAACATATTAAATAAATGTATAATGATAGTGCTTTACAAATAAGCCACCTATCCATCCGTACACACATGTAGCCATTCAAATGTTTAATGGCATCTGACTCATTTAACAAAAGATCATACAGAATACAGTTTGAATGTAAAATTGCACAGAACAGAACACAAGCAAAATATGTAATTAAAAAAACCCCATTTAAACAAAGTAGATGTGCATGAATCTAATGCAAATATGCAGATGAGCGTAAGTGCATAAAAATACATCTCAAACTACGATTGAACACCAAAGCAAATCATACAGAGCAAAGAGAAAATTAGAAACTTGAAAGAAAAAAAGCTATTTCGAAGAAAAAGTAAATATTTCAGAATATTTTCTACTTTTCAGATCAACCTCACAACTATTAGAACATGTTTCATTGTTTTGAAACAAAACACTTTCCCTGAGTTTAAAGAAATAACCTTTATTTTATACTCAGGTCTAGTTGCTCTGGTTGTTTCAAGCTTTATAAATGCAATCATGAAAGACATGACATCATGGCTGAGGGAGGGTCGCAGATGTAACGTTACAAAAGCAGCTTTTTCTGCTTTGACCTAATAATAGAGTGAAGTTTTTTAAGTGGGATGCACATAAACACAATAGGGAGTAGTTGGGTCATCAGTCAGAGGAGAAATGACAAGACTTCACTTGATCAATACACCAGACCTTGTTAACTGAGTCACAGAAAAGCAACTATTCTTAATATAAAGAGACAGTGCGCCCAGAGGACAAGCAGTGTCTCAGAACTAGATGATGGGAGGGAAAACAAGGCCACATGCAAACACTGAACAGCTCACAGGGACGGATGAGTCTTTACATTAAAGTTTGAGAGTTAGACAACAGCTGCGCAGCTACTCTGGAAATCTAGTCGATGCATTTGTTACTTTTGGGCTGGAATATTGCAGCTCTTTATTATCAGGATGGCCAACAGGGGAACCAGGTGATTTTTTTCTGTTCATTTATTCCTTGTTAAATTTCTAACAGAATTTAAAATTCTTTGTTAAACGCGACTGGCTCCTTCCAACTCATCCTGTGGCGTCCCAAGAGGAAGTGATCCATTAAAGTGAACATTGAACTCAGTCTGCTGATTTCTTTTGACAAACCTTGCTTATTACCAGTTAGCATTATATGATTTTCTGAATCTGACTGTATTACATTAACTTTGTATAGAAATACACTGTTTCGAGTATTGGCCTATTGGAATTATTGAGTTAATTCTCACTACTGATCAGTAAAAGCTACAATTTAAGACTGAAATAATCAGCCCTCCATGCTTTATAATCAGATTTTTGTTGCGGAGTGGAACCTTCCTTCAGTCAGCACCTCTTGCTACTTTAAAACCGAGGTGAAAAGAGACTGTTTAGGAATTTGAGGAGTGACTCGCGGCAGGTATTGTGGGCGGGGCAAAGGTGTATGAGAGAAGATTTCAGGTAGTTTAATACTCTTAGCTCTTTGACACAGGAAGATATTTCGGTTAATCTCTGAGGGACTGCTGATATTAATTTTTATTTGATTTGACTCCCCTTTTTGGACGAAAGACACGGTTTTCCTGTCGGGTTTCAGTTGGGTCTGGTCTTCGAAGATGAGTTCTGCCGCATATCGCGTAAGTTTGTCGCACCTGACGCAAGTAATTGTTGTGTTTTTATCTCGTCGTTGTCACTGTTGCTATAAATAGCTCCCCTTACAAAGTTTTGTAAAGTTTGTCGCGGGTCTCCTGTTTAATAAACTCAGCGTTTCAGACAGTGCGGACTGATTCTTACAGTAAACACGTCTGACAGTTTTTCTCCTAGCAGTTTATGCCCCACAGCCAAACTGCAGGTTGACACCCTTGTTGTGCTTCCGCGGGCCTCACCTACCGCACAAATAAACGTCATTCATTGGTCCACATTTATGTCAAAGCGTATTTGAAATTTTGTCATTTATGACACCGTCTTTGAATAAAGTGTATATTTATACGTATGGACACTGATTATTCACATTGCTCATAATATAATTAGATAAATAGGATTTGGTGTCAGATGAGGTGCGAGTTATTCTGTTTCAGTCGATGCTAATTTATTTTTATTGAATAAATTATGTTTCATCTCAGATATGTGTGTCTTCTCTCTAGTGGAATGGAATTAACTTTTTTCATATTGATGATACCTCCTGGTGTTTAGCTTGCGTTCTTAATACACAGGGAACAAAATGCTTTGACATGCTTAAGCTGCTCTTAAGTATTCTGGGGAAGATTATTTGTATGTATATATTTCCATTTCCAGTGTTCATTCTGACATACTGCATTTTTACAAGTAAAGTTTTTTGTTTATTCTGAAAGGCGTGGACATATGTTTGTAGGTTGATTTCTGTTGCCATCAATGTGTTTTTGTGACACCCATTTGGCTGTTTCTTATGTAAGAATAGATTAGAGCAGCTGTCTTGGTTGAGCTGCAATCGCTTCAGCTTTCTCATTGTGTAGATATGTGGAAAACCTTTTGATTTATGCTTTTCTTTTAGCTGTGAGTCTCTCTGTTTGGTGTAATTACAGTAATTCATGACATACAGGTGCTGGTCATAAAATTAGAATATAATGAAAAAGTAGATTTATTTCAGTAATTCCATTTAAAAAGTGAAACTTGTATATTATATTCATACATTACATACAAACTCATATATTTCAAATGTTTATTTTGTTTAATTTTGATGATTCCAAATGACAACAAATGAAAATCTCAAATTCAGCATATCAGAAAATTAGAATATTACTGAAGACCAATAAAAACAAAGGATTTATAGAAATGTTGGCCAACTGAAAAGTATGAACACGAAAAGTATGAGCATGTACAGCACTCAGTATTTAGTTGGGGCTCCTTTGGCCTGTATTACTGCAGCAATGCAGCGTGGCATGGAGTCGATCAGTCTGTGGCACTGCTCAGGTGTTATGATAGCCCAGGTTGCTCTAATAGTGGCTTTTAGCTCTTCTGAATTGTTGGGTCTGGTGTATTGCATCTTCTTCTTCACAATACCCCATAGATTTTCTATGGGGTTAAGGTCAGGAGAGTTTGCTGGCCAATTAAGAACAGGGATACCATGGTCCTTCAACCAGGTACTGCTAGCTTTGGCACTGTGTGCAGGTGCCAAGTCCTGTTGGAAAATGAAATCTGCATCTCCAAAAAGTTGGTCAGCAGCAGGAAGCATGAAGTGTTCTAAAACTTCCTGGTATGTGGCTGCGTTGACCCTGGACCTCAGAAAACACAATGGACCAACACCAGCAGATGACATGGCACACCAAACCATCACTGACTGTGGAAACTTTACACTGGACTTCAAGTAACGTGGATGAAGTGCCTCTCTTCTTTTCCTCCAGACTCTGGGACCTTGATTTCCAAAGGAAATGCAAAATTTACTTTCATCAGAGAATATGACTTTGGACCACTCACCAGCAGTCCAGTCCTGTTTCTCTTTAGCCCAGGCAAGACGCTTTTGACGCTGTCTGTGGTTCAAGAGTGGCTTGACACAAGGAATGCGACAGCAGAAACCCATGTCTTTCATACATCTGTGTGTGGTGGTTCTTGAAGCACTCACTCCAGCTGCAGTCCACTCTTTGTGAATCTCCCCACATTTTTGAATGGGTTTTGTTTCACAATCCTCTCCAGGGTGCGGTTATCTCTCTTGCTTGTACACTTTTTTCGACCACATCTTTTCCTTCCCTTCGCCTCTCTATTAATGTGCTTGGACACAGAGCTCTGTGAACAGCCAGCCTCTTTAGCGATGACCTTTTGTGTCTTGCCCTCCTTGTGCAAGGTGTCGATGGTCGTCTTTTGGACAACTGTCAAGTCAGCAGTCTTCCCCATGATTGTGTAGCCTATAGAACTAGATTGAAAGACCATTTAAAGGCCTTTGCAGGTGGTTTGAGTTAATTAGCTGATTAGAGTGTGGTACCAGGTGCCATCAATTTTGAACCTTTTCACAAGATTCTAATTTTCTGATATGCTGAATTTGAGATTTTCATTTGTTGTCATTTGTAATCATCAAAATTAAACAAAATAAACATTTGAAATATATGAGTTTGTATGTAATGTATGACTATAATATACAAGTTTCACTTTTTAAATGGAATTACTGAAATAAATCTACTTTTTCATTATATTTTAATTTTATGACCAGCACCTGTACATAGGGAGACAGTGCTGCTTATCTTATAGGGAAACTAAAGGACTAACCGCTCAACTAAAATGCCTTCAGAATTATCTTTTATTTCACTTGGACCATATTTCACTCAAAATTTATGATGAGTCCAATCTGAGAACATTCATTTTAATAGGGAAGAATTCACACCTTAAGAAACAGTATTTATTTGACCAAAATCACCGGTGATATTTTTATTGGCACCCCTGATTCTCATACCTGCAGACATCTTCTCTTCAGCTCATGCCACAGCTTGACTGGAGGATTTACGTCTGGGGTTGAAGGTTGCCAGTAAAAAATAAATAAATAAAATAAATAACATGTCTGGCAAAACAATTCATTGTGTATTTTTCATTATGTAACTGAAAGGCACTGATGACTCAGTTTTGGATTATGGTTGGAGTCTAGCAGATTTTAGTTGACTTACATTTGAAATTTTAGGACATAAAATAACTTTTCCTGACATCCTTCCGAGGATGTTTACACACTAATATAAAGCAATTCAAATCCTAATGTTTGTATGTATGTAAATCTTGGCCTTTGTAGATCTGTTATCTGCCTTACCATCTGTTCACGGCGTCTTCTTACGAGATAAATATGGGTCCCTATCTAGTCTGGCAACCAGTGGCTAGAAAAACATTGAACCTTTGTCTGATGTCATGTTTATAAGCTTTGCAAATGGGGAGTAAATATGAATAATTAGAAATCTTCTGGAAGTTCTTGAAGTTCTGATCAAATTCTTGAAGTAGAGCATAAATGAAAAATATATACATATTCTGCATTGCTCCATTAGTGATTTTGTTTTAAAAAAAAAAGAAACTGCACTGATTTTCCAGTCACAGAGTAAAGATAGTTTCGTTAAAGAAAAACATGGATGCTAATGTTTCCCTTGAACTAAAATATACACAGTAAAACTTCCTGAAGCATGTACAGGCTGAGTTAAAGTCAAACGCTTGCCTAGAAGCCGTAATGTGCTTCCAAGAAACTGAGTACTGTTCAAGCTGCATGTCTTGTTTTTATTGTTCTTCCACAACTGATGGTGAGGTATCAGCAGCACAGCTGGAGGGAAGTCATGTGTTACAATGGTATATTGATGTTTTTTGTGAAAAAGGCTTTCGATAGTTCAGAAATTAAGCTGTGCAGCAACTTCTGAGTTGTGTCAAAAACACCTACAGGTCAAGGAGTTCAGGAGTATAGATTATGCAAAGATCTGTCTTTTTGCTTCAGTCTTGTTAGAAACTGTTGAATAATATCGCAGAGTGTCAGTAATGGTGGAAAAAGCAAAGTCCAGATAGAGAGATATCTATGCAAAGTTTCAGATTTGAAATCAAAGGGTGGTACAACCTAAGCCGGCTTCTCCATGCAAACAGATTCAGCTATTAAATATGTAGCTGGGGGAATTACACAATAACAGGCTCAGTCTAGTCTCTCTTGCTCAAAGCAAGAGCAAGAGAGACTAGACTGTTTTCCTTACAGGGAAAAAATATATGGGTTATTATACACTTTAGGTGTATTATGTCATAATAATTACTGTTAGTTGTAATCCAACAAATGCCAGATAATAAATAAATATGCATCATAACCTAAAGAATGCAGGATTGTTTATTAAAAAGACTGAAATATTGCAAAACCGATGATTCTTGTTTGGAGACTTTTGATCACAGTCGTCGGGTTGAGAATGAACATTTTCAAATTTTGTTGAAGTGACTCAATTTCTGAGTGACCAATCGCAGTGATAATTTAGTACGGCTTAGGCATGAGTTAGGATGAGATTCTCAGAGTGTAACGTTCACTAAAAATGATTAGAAATAAACATCAGATTGACCATGATTTATGGTATTTAAAAAATAAAACTTCAACAACACTGTATAACATAATCCAGAGGTTCACAAACTGTGGGGTGCGCCCCCTGGGGGGGTGTGGAGGGGGGGCGCCGTGCCATTGCAGGGGGGGGGGGTGCAGAAAAACGTCTGGATGAAAAAAAAAACATGAACGCTGTATGCGCTGGGTTTTTACCTTAGAATGGCCAACTCTCTGTTATTCCTATGTCAATTTGATACAGTAGGGGCTTCCACACTTCCCATATCTGTCTCCTCTGTCACTTTTATCAGTAGTTAAAACTGTTAACATGTTGTAACCAGTTTTTCCGAGCCGCCTTTAAACGCAACATGAGCGCTACGACACGCGCGCTGGGTTTACGCCTGTGCGGCAGTGAAGGAGACCTGCTGCTGCTGTACAGAGCTACGAAGGTGTTTGTTAGAATCATGGCAGCAAACCAGCAAAACGCAAAGAACTTTTCAGTTTTCCCCCCAAACTAACTGACTGAGTTGAGCAAATACGCTGGATGCAGGTAAAGTATCTAAAAGATGACTAGCAAATAACAATACAGCACCTTAAGCTGTATTGTAGCCTGTAGACCAGTGTTTCTCAACCTTTTTTGGCCCAGCGGCCCCCCTAGCCCTTATCCAGGTCCCTCAACGCTCCCCAGTGGCGCAAGGAGTGGGTTTGTAGGTTTCACCTCGTGGACGTTACGAGTTCTCGCTCAGCGGAGTGCATCGCAACTTCACGGGCGCCGTTTATGCAACGATAAATGTGTAGTTGCGCCACTGCCCCCACCAAATAACTTGCAGGCTACTTTGCACTGAGCACTATTTTCTTATTGACAATAAAGTTTACCTTCGACCAAACGCCCCTCTAAGGCATCCCAGCGCCCCCCTGCCGTCCTCTGAACGCCCCCTGGGGGGCGGTACCGCCCACGTTGAGAACGTCTACTGTAGACTAACGATGTTGTTGTCTATGTTCAACTACGTACATTCATTTTGCTCCCAAAAAAAGTCGATCTCCCCCACCACCCCACACAAGGGCAGGGACAGAGGGGGCCCAGAAAATGTTTGGAAACCACTGGTGGGGGGGTGCAGGACAAAAAGTTTGGGAACCACTGATTCCAAACAAAACACAAGTGACGTGTATCCAAAGATTAATGCCAGGTATGAATCTAGGCATGCAGAAGTTTAAAAACATAGTTTGAAAAATTCAAAAAATGTACCATCAGATTCTAGGCATAGTTTACAGCTCTTTCTTGAAAGTGCCAGAAAAAAGTGTGAGAGTGACAAGAGAGTTTTCTAGTTAATAGTGACTAATGTGTCACTATGCCCCTCCCTCATGTGTTGCAACGTGCTGGTACACCGTGTCTGTCAGCGTCTGAAAAAAATAAGGCTTGTACAAATTGTTCGCCTAAATGAAAGACTGACTTGGCTAGATTTGCATAGCAAAAACAATTATGATTCGGAACCTAAAATCATCCACCCATCACTATTATTAAGATAATGCTGTTTTTAGATCTAAAGTTAGAAATTTGTTATGCAACTGTGTGTAGGCTCAACTTGAACAGCTGCCCTGACTAATTCACCAACAATTATGAGTTTGTTATAGTCTCATTATTCATCTAAATATGTAGCTGATGGAACTGTTGATAGAACTTTTTATCCAAATTTTAGCAGCAGTGGAAATAGATTTGCTTTTCTATTTTTTTAAGGTAAAATTATTCAACATATTGTTTATTCTTTGCTTTAATTCTTGGGCAAATATCAAGTAGCATTGGGATTTTTTTACTCAATGTTCTCATTCTATGATGATTTCATTCAGCCACTCTGTCACTCTGTGTGTCACTCTGTGTCATGTCTAATTTTTAATCTAAAATAGCTTGTTTTGTTTCATAAATTGGCTTCCATCAAACTATTGCCAATGGGCTATTTCCTTTTTTTTGTTAATATTTGATCTGCCATATACAATGAGGCCAGTTTTCAACACAGAGAATGGGAAGTTGGTGAATAATTATCTAGGAAAGACAGTTTTTTTTGTATCGAGAAGATAATATGTAATTGTGACGCCTCCAAATTATTTGCAAATCCTCATGTGGATTTAGTAACATAAAATAAGTAATATATAAAAAAATCTCATGAGCTGTGAAGAAAGACTTGGTTGTGAAAAACATTATTAAGAAAACAGCCTGGCCACATTGTAGCACATTGTAGCAGTTTAGTTTGTTGCTATGTTAACAGCTGCTGCCGAGGGTTTAGCTTTCATGCGTGTCACAGCTTTACGTAGCATTGACCTTAGCCCTGAACAATGGAGGTGTAGCATTTCTGATTCCTTTTTGATGGTATGCTGTTCACACCCAAACAAAGCTGGAAATGAAAAAAGATTGGTGGCAGACGTACTGCTGCTCTGAAACAGGGCAAAACCTGCCTGACAGAAATACTCAGAAATTACTTGTGAGACATACTCACCAGTATAATATGATTCCTGGGCTCTTTCTTTCTTTTTTTTTTTTTTAAGCTTGCGTGGATGAGAAACAAAAATATGAGTCATCATGTATAATACTACGAACCTGAAGCTTAAGTTATTGGGATTTGGAGATCAGAACAACTTAGATATCTGCTGTGCAAATAAAAGGTTTTATTAGCAAAAAATAACTTTGCAGCACTTAACAGTTCATCCAGTCCCAACTGAAGGATAAAATAGATGCTGCAGGGACTTTCAGACCAATCAGTCCTGAGGCCCTCTGACTCATAATATTATGGTAATAAGTCCTGGTATTTTGGTATTGTAGAATATTGCAAAGGCAGTTTTGGTTGCACCAACTATGCAATTTACATTGCCTTCACTCTACATTTTTTTTTTAAATGTTTTATAATGAGGCTTCCAACACTCTCTGTAACCTTTAGCATCTCGGACACTTCTAACTGTGCCCAAGTCTTTAACATTGAGAAACCTCACAACAGGTTGCACAGTGTTATGACAACTGTTGTTGCACTTCAAACTGTGCACGGTAATATTGCAATAACGGCATAGTCTCAATATATTGCCCAATCCTGCAAGACGTTCATGGGAATGTTGAGGTCACGTAACAACTATCAAGCAAATACTGGAAAACAGGTTGAAATTAAGTTTTAAACCAAAGCTTATAGGCTTCTCCTATACAGTATGGTCACATCTGGTCAGAGTATTTTTCTCAGCCCATTTGCTTTGTCTTACATGGTTTGAGGTAAACTTAAAACACGTTTTCTTCTTCTTGACACCCTTCCGAAAAGACCACATTTGTGAGGTTTATGAAAGTAGTATTTTCAGCAGATGTCCTCACTTGTGGATCTTCATGAATGACCAGTCCGATAGGTTACTTGATCTACATCATTTGTGCTGAAGTTTAGTCCCTGAGAGCTCCCATCCTGCGACCTTTTAGACGCATCCTGCTCCAATATACCTGTATCAAATTACTGAATTCCCTCATCAGCAGTCCTTCATCTCTGCAGAGGACTGATAATGACTGATTCATTTGATTCAGGTGTGTTGGAACAAGGATGCATTTAAAATTTGCAGGATGGCAGCTCTGGAGGAAGGCCTATACTTGGGCACCCGTGGTCTGCATGATGTTGTCTATTTACTAATATTCTATAGCAAACCTCTGAGGCCTTCACAGACCAGTTGCATTAGTACTGTGATGAAATTATGCACAGAAGGACTCTGTTATAATTGGATTACTTTTTAAGGCAGATTTTGTCAAATGCTGCTGTGTGTAAAATCAGCAGAATACATATGAGTGTGAAGGTTTTAAGTTTAGTAAAAAAAAAAAAATTAATGATATACTGTTTTTCTTCCACCTTTTAAATATTTTAGCAAAGCATTGTATGTGAAAATTTTGAGCTGATGATATGGCAGATAAACAACCTGTGTGGTGGGTAGGGTGAAGTCTGTGAAACTAACATGTTTTGGTTATGATCAGGAGTTGTCATTTGCAGGAATCGTTTTTTGTTCCTTGTGTTAGAGAATAAAGTTTTAAAAGCAAGGCAGTTTTAACAAGGCCTGATAAAGTGTTTCACATGGCTCAGATGGAGTACACCAAGACATCTGAATAATGTCAGGAGTTTGTTTTTCCTGTTATGTCAGTGTAAAATTAATTTAGAAAGCACTTTGGGACAAATAAGTTCCATCAAAGTGCTGCAAAGTCAGAACCATTAAAGTAATGTTGAGATCAGTAAAAATGCAAAAAGAAAAAAAAAGTATTTAAACTAAATGGATATAATACCAGAAAAATAGAAAGACACCTGGTACAAAAAGTATGCATTAATAATATGGCTAAGTTGTCAGGTAATGGCAGAAAAGGTTTTACAGTTTAGAGAGAAACAAATTTTAATAAATGTCCATCCATCCATCCATCCATCCATTTTCTTCCGCTTATCCGGGGTCAGGTCGCGGGGGCAGCAGCTTCAGAAGGAAGGCCCAGACTTCCCTCTCCCCAGCCACTTCTTCCAGCTCCTCTGGGGGAACCCCAAGGCGTTCCCAGGCCAGCCGAGAGACATGGTCCCTCCAGCGTGTCCTGGGTCTTCCACCCTGCGGAGGAAACCCATTTCGGCCGCTTGGAGGTGAGTTGGCTCCGGTGGTGGGGGAGGAAGCCGGTCAGACCTGGCAGGCCCAAACATGTAGTGAGGGTCTGCTGGGAACGTCTGGCGGAGTCCCCTGTGAGACGGAGCTTTAACTCCCATCTCCGGCAGAACTTTGAACACGTTCCGGGGGAGGTAGGGGACATTAAGTTTGAGTGGACCATGTTCCGTGCCTCCATCGCCAAGGCGGCTTATCGGAGCTGTGGTCGCAAGGTTGTTGGTGCCTGTCGTGGCGGCAACCCTCGAACCCGTTGGTGGACACCTTCGGTGAGGGATGCTGTCAAGCTGAAGAAGGAGTCCTATGGGGTCTTTTTGGCCTGTGGGACTCCAGGAGCAGCTGATGGGTACCGGCGGGTGAAGCGGCATGCGGGTCGGGTGGTCGCTGAGGCGAAAACTCGGGCGTGGGAGGAGTTTGGAGAGGCCATGGAGAAAGACTTCCGTATGGCTTCGAGGCGATTCTGGTCCACCATCCGGCATCTCAGGAGGGGGAAGCTGTGCAGCACCAACACTGTTTATAGTGGGGATGGTGTGCTGCTGACCTCAACTCTGGACATTGTGGGTCAGTAGGTGGAATACTTCGAAGACCTCCTCATTCCCACCAACATGCCTTCTGTTGAGGAAGCTGAGCCTGTGGACTCTGGGTTGGGCTCTCCAATCTCTGGGGACGAGGTTGCCGAGGTAGTCAAAAAACTCCTCGGTGGCAGGGCCCCGGGGGTGGATGAGATCCGCCCGGAGTTCCTTAAGGCTCCGGATGTTGTAGGGTTGTGTTGGCTCACGCGACTCTGCAATATCGCATGGACATCGCGGGCAGTTCCTCTGGATTGGTAGACCAGGGTGGTGGTCCCCCTGTTTAAAAAGCGGGACCGGAGGGTATGCTCCAATTACAGAGGGGTCACACTCTTAAGCCTCCCTGGTAAGGTCTAATCAGGGGTCCTGGAGAGGAGGTTCCATCGGATAGTCGAACCTCGGATTCAGGAAGAGCAGTGTGGTTTTCGTCCTGGTCGTGGAACACTGGACCAGCTCTACACCCTCAGCAGGGTCCTGGAGGGTGCATGGGAGTTCGCCCAACCAGTCTACATGTGTTTTGTGGACTTGGAGAAGGCGTTCGACCGTGTCCCTTGGGGGGCCTTGTGGGGCGTTTTCCGGGAGTATTGGGTACCGGGCCCTTTGATACGGGCTGTCAGGTCCCTGTATGACCGGTGTCAGAGTCTGGTCCGCATTGCCGGCAGTAAGTCGGGCTCGTTCCCAGTGAGAGTTGGACTCCGCCAAGGCTGCCCTTTGTCACCGATTCTGTTCATTACTTTCATGGACAGAATTTCTAGGCGCAGCCGAGGTGTTGAGGGGATCCGTTTTGGTGGCCTTAATGAATGTCACTATATGCAAATAAAATATGTTGAAATCTTGTAGAAACTCACAACAAACCAGAGGAGCTTAATTTTCACCACACCTCACTGCAGCATGTCTTGTCAAACCAGTTCAACCAGACAGCAACACACACATAGCACCAACTGCAACTCTGTGGCTCATGTTGATTTCCTGCCAAACACTTTCATAGGTTGGGCTGTTGTCGCCTCTCCTTTGAAATGAAGTAACACTTTTGGGCGAGGGAGAGACTTCTCATAATGCTCATGCGGGATGGTATGTCTTTGGAGTAGTGAAGAACAGGATATGAAGAAGCATATGTAATGGTATAATTAGGCCATGATCAGGGTGATTGATGTAGAAGAACCTTGGGGCACTTGCTGACCCTCTATCTAATGATTCTCCTCATTCTGGCCCATGATTGCTGTTACAGATTCCAATTAGAGAGCATGTGTAGAAGCCTGAACTGGGCAGGAATGGACCTTAATTGCCATGAGTTATCATCTAGGCTCAAGTAATTGAGCCCCCATCTTAAGGAGCAGCACATCTGACAAATTGATTTAATACCAAAGTGATTCTCCATCCCTAATGGCACTCTAGCTTCTTCACTCATGGGCTGCAGGCACTGAATTCATTGTGTGTTGATTATTGAGCAGCCAAAACCTTTTTTTTTCTCTACGTCCACCCACTAGAGAGAGCTCAACAACACACACAAACTACCTTCAAGCGCATCTTAAAGCAGCATGCCTGTATTTTTCCCAAGCTTATCACTTAGTTATTATCCAGTCTTTAAATATATGTAAAGCACGTTGCCATGGAGTTATGAGGGTGGTTGTAGACTTGTCAGTGTTGCAGAACAGGTTTTTTTTAGGAAAAGCAAACCAAGCATCATGTCAGAGCTTGTTTGTCCTAAAAAGTAGAACAAGGTGTGTCGCATCACAACAGCTGGGTCTCACTGTGAAACTCTATTCCTCAATGACACTATGGCTGTTCTTGTATTAGACTTTCCATTGCAATACGTTTGCATGCAGAAGTTTAACCAGTTTCAAACTAACTCTCTAATATCTTAATGAGAAAATCCCTTTCTTCTTTTTTTTCAACTTAACATTGTGTCCCACTTTGCTACGTTGGGAAACTTGCAAGTTGTAGATTGTGGTTTTTCTGCGCTAACGTAGAGATAAATTAATAATGTTTTCTTTTTATAATTCTCATATCACCATTATGCATATTCACACTTCAGGTAATATGTATTCTCTTCCTTAAAATTTTCTCATCATAAAAAATACCAGATACAGATAACCCTAGCAAATAATATATGTTTTTTTTATTTTTGCAACCTTCATACAGACATTCAAACATGATAGTATTGTGATGGTCTGGGGCTGCTTTGCTCCTCCAAGAACTTAGCAACGTGCTGTAACTGATAGTTATGAATTATGCTATTAGGCAATTAATAATAAAGGAGAAAGTCCATCTATTAGTTCATATATTAAACTCGAGGTCACGTGGGTTATGCAGCAGGACAGTGGTTCAAACGCACCAGTAATTCCAAACCTGAATGATTTAATAAAAAAAAAAAAAAAAAAGCCAGGCAAAATTGTGTTTTTGGGGATGGGGCTATCCAATTCAGTATGTCAAAACAAGTCAAAACAGAAGAAATCTGTGACGGAACTAATACATTTTCATATTGTTGCTAAGATCATCTTTTCCCCCACCTTTTCCATTCATCAGCCCCAGAATGGCCACCAAGAGCATACAGTGTTCCTAACCAATGAACCGAAGTCCTCGACAAAGTCCTCGACGAAGTTCGGCGTCCTGATTGCTGTTCTTCTGGCACTTCTTGCCGTCTTGGCTGTCGCGGCATTCCTCATTTGGTTCTTCATCTGTAAGTAGTGATAACTTATTTCCTAATTTATTTAATTGAGAAGATATTCAGGGATCGCATATATTTAGATGTTTCGACACTCTGCGTAAGACCCTAAACTTTCAGCACAGATTTGCTTAATAGCAATAAGAGATGCGTGTATTTACATTGCATGCATTCCCTTCTGCCAAAACAGGCACATCTCAAAGCGCAAAGTGGATCATTTACACTTGCTGTGAAGGCAGCGCCCTTTGATACGAGAGTGTAAGAGTGGCATGTTTGGACTTTAATTTCCCATTAGTGTTAGTCGATTTGACAGCTCTGACGTTCTCCTTTTAATAATGCAGAGGAGAAAAATTTCATGAGCCATGGCACAGTTTTCTTGTCATTTACGCAGACAGAGACTGATAAAAAGGCCTGTGAAGTCTCCATAAACACCATCTTGATTCAAGTGGCTGTTTTTAATTGCCACGAGAGCCGAACTGTCTCCACAGCATGAGGTCGTGCTGTAAAGCTTGAGGACTGCGCTTCAAGGCTCCCCGTTTTAAAAGTTTCGTCTTTCATCAGTAGCAGCCATCTTAAAGCATTTTGTTGATCAAACAATTGACTTTCATCTGTGTTTCTTCTCTCAGTCAATGATAACATTGGCACACTAAGTATGCAACGAAAACCATCAGTGCAACTTTTCAGTGGTCATATGAAGCTGGCGGGTGTGAAGTATGACCAAGAGCTCGAGAACACAACTAGCCAAGACTTCAACACTTTAGCTTCAACACTGGAAGACCTTGTGAGTATGGCATCAAGATTGTCTCGTGTATTTCTTCTGCTGTACACATTTCTGCTACTTTTAATGCCTTACGCTTAGTTGTCCTCTCTCGGAAGACATTAACTTCGAATGCTGTTAGCGACTGCTTTCTAAAATGTCCCTCCCAGTGCAAAATGACTGCCTTAACGGTCCTGTGGTCTTAGAGAAACGCTCAGGAGGAGCGTGGCAAATGTCACGGTCGGACAGTGGGGGAACCGGAGGGATGTCCAGTCAGACCCTTGATTCCTGAAACCACACAAAAAAATTATCTTGTGAAAGCATATGTGGGGTCAGCTCGACTCTACTGGACCGCACACAGAGTAAAAGACTTGCGGGGTCTAAATGACCCCATCTCTTAAGACTGCAGAAGAAAGTTAAGGTGCCTCTGAGTGGGTGAAGAAATAAAAATAACAGTAAATTCCTTGAGTGATTTTTCTGAACATTGGAAGGGATGTTGTATTACCACTCAGGATAACAAAAGGCTCCCGCACTTTGAGCACATATTCTTCAGTGAAAAAATATTACAGATGAGAATGTCATGCAGACATGAGGAGGGAGTTGTGAGAATTTGACTAGATAATTGGTAGAAAGCTTTTTAATATATTAAGTTTGCATAGTGTAAAAAAATATATTTTAAGGAATTTTTTTACTCATTTTTAAAAATTGATTAAACATCCATTCATGCATCTTATCCCACCCACCCACCCACCCTCTTCCTGTCCTCCTTACTGCTGTCTGTCTGCAGCATTCATTGTGTGAAGAACATGGTTTCTTATAATTCATTCTTATGTTACGTATGTAATCAGAATAGCAGGAAGTTCTTAATTAATATTTTCTTTATAAATATAACTCTGAGCTATTACATTCTGCATGTAGCAGTAAAAACCTCAAAAACATCTTGCGTGATCTAAAAAAGATGAACTAAACTCAAGCACCGGTGGCCATTTTTGTGTGTTTTATTCATGCCTGATTTAGAACTTGGGCCTGGAGCTCGATGATGTTCCAGTTCCAAGTTTGAATATCATAGCCGTCAGCTGCCTAACATGCTTGGTAGCTGTCTGTCTGTGTATCCATCCATCCACATCCATCCATCCATCCATCCATCCATCCATCCATCCATCCATCCATCCATCCATCCATCCATCCATCCATCCATCCTCTCTTAATGTGCTTATCCTTGCGGGGTTGTGACTGGGGCTGGTGCCTATCTCAAGCAGTCAATGGGTGAGAGGTGAGGTACACCCGGACAGGTCGCCAATCCATTGCATTGACTACATGGTAGTCATCATTGGACGAATGTGATTTAAGAGCAGAACCTTATCATAAGGGATAGTCTGTTGCTTCTTTAGTTCGCACAACAAGACTCTTGTAATGGCTGTTTTTTATGATTAGAAATAAGATTATATATCCTTATAAGTGACGGACAAAAATGTACTTCTTTCTAGTCTTCTTGGAGACGGAAGAGACTAGAATCAATCCAGCTAAAACACTACCAAAACTCGCAGCAGCAGCATGATGTAAAATTGCAACAGTTTCGGAGCCGTATTTCTATTTGAAAATCATTGCATACTTTGACTTTAGAAAATGGCCCATTCTTAATGATCTGCTATACTTGAAAGTTTAAAATATCCTTCAACCATTTGTTTTTTACACAGCTGGTTAAAAGCTACCAAAATGATCCACTCCTTGCCAAGTATTATACAGGATCTGCAGTTACGGCCTTCAGGTAAGACATTCACTTTTTCATATGCCTAAGGATTAGATGTAGTGCATTTTTCACCGTCTCACATCCAGATTGCAGTTTCTTGTAAATTAGAGTCATTTACTATGACAGTGAAAACATCTTTTCACAACTTTCTTTTTGAAGCTGGTTTATGTTGGTCTGGGTTTTTTTTTGGTCAATTTTTCTATGAATTCCTTAACTTTTTTCTTTTCTCATTTCTAAACACCAGTGAAGGAGTTACAGCCTATTACTGGTCTCAGTTTGACATCCCAGTCGACGACCTGGAGATTGTGCCAGAGTTCTCAGAGGAGCGTGTTTTGGATGCGCTGGAGAACAGCATTTCGCCACAAAGTACAAGGTCCAACCTTGATAGTCTCAAGGTTATTGCAGTTACCGCTTCACGTAAGTACCCTCAGAACCAGGTGTATGGGGAAAGCTTTTAAACGTAAGAAAGCTTTTAAATGCAAGCTCTGACTGGCTTTTGATAATTACATTGAGCAATCAAAAAGATAACATGCTGTGAACAAAGATCTAAACAAGGTTTTTGTCATGTCTCGTTTCTTTTCTTTTCGCTTTGCATCTGTATCACAGTGGGCTGCTCTGAGTTGTGCTGATAAGATAATAACAGATAAGGCAGACCACTCTCAGTTTGTGCTGCATCTGAGATTGCACATTTTATGCTGTTTGGATCCTCTAATGATATTAGCCAGGCCCCTGGCCTGCTTCGAGAGAGCCATTTTTCTTCCTTCTGTCTCCTCAGCACTCGCCTTGCATTTGTCGACATCCTGGCCGTCAGCCGAGTGCTGGCCCTTGTGACTCTGTGGTTTTTGGTCCTCTTTAAAATGATTTCTGTTGGTACAATTTTGATGTTGCTGTCCCAGATAGTTAGACAGAGATGTATGACTTGCTGCTGTAGGGCAAGGTGAGATGGAGCAGAAAGAGGTGCGCACCATCACCAGTTCCCTTAACCGCAGGGAAATGGAACAGAAAATGTGCAACCCAAATATTTTAGGCTCATACATCAAATTCTATCAGCCTCACAACTTTGGTGACCCGTTCTTACCTCTTTTCCTCCTGTTTTCCTGTCACCCCACCCCAATGTCTTTGTCTCCAGTTACAGATGCTCGCATGGCCAGGAAACCCACGGGTGAGTTCACTATGTGCTGTTTCAATCACCTGTTGCTGTAATTTTCCAGCTGGCTAGATGGGCGCCCTCCTGCCAGTCTTTAACAAATGATGGCCCTGTCCTGTACTGCATAGGCGTTGTTTTCATCTAAGATTGCTATCCTTGTAGCACTTAGTTTAGGTTGCTTTACCATAGTAGCTGAGAGGCTAAATGTAAAGTTATCCCAAAGTCTCGTTTTATAATTACATTAAACAGCAGATCATGCGCCTGATTTAACTGTAAACATTATTTGCATTAATAGTCATAAAAGTATTCATCAAACTATGTTTTCCAGGTATAAGTTACCTTTTAACCAGTTTGATTTGAGCAATATTCTTCTTGTTCTCAGAGGACTGCTTCTTTCGCCTGGAAGCAATTGAGACTGAGCAAAGATTTACATCCCTGGGTACCCCAAAGGCTACAAGCCACATTCTTATTGTCAGTGGCAAATCCGAGCAGCAGAGGAGAACACCATATCAGTCAGTTTTCCAATTTTCCACATTGAAGATGACTGCAGCGATGACTTTGTCTCGATCTTTGACTCTCTGAGCCCTGATGATTCTCAGGCCATCACAGTGTAAGTAGAGGTGGAAGTGTTTGGAGAGTTTGGGAGATGTGATGGTTATACAAAATGTAACAGAAATGATTCTCTGGATAAGTATACTTATTTGCAAAACTATATATATATATATATATATATATATATATATATATATATATATATATATATATACATATATATATATATATATATATATATATATATATATATATATACATATATATATATATATATATATATATATATATATATATATATATATATACACAGTCCAGTCACATTAATGTGACCATCTGTCAAAAGCCAGAATAACCACCTTTCGCAGAGCGAACTGCTACGAGACGTGCAGGAAGAGAGTCACTTAGGTCCCTGAAGGTCTTCTCTGGGATGTTGAGCCATGCCGACTCTAATGCCGTGGCCAGCTGCGCTAGATTACGCGGTTGAGGATCCATGGCGCGAACAACTCGATCGAGATGGTCCCACAGATGCTCGATTGGGTTTAAGTCAGGTGAGTTTGCTGGCCAGGGGAGGACGGTAAACTCATCCTGGTGCTCTTCGAACCACGCACGTACACTGGCAGCTGTATGGCACCTCGCATTGTCCTGCTGGAAGATGCCATCATCCTGAGGAAAAAACAATGCGCATGTAGGGGTGGACATGGTCCGCAAGGACAGATGCGTACTTGTATTGATCCATCGTGCCTTCCACAATAATCAGTGAACCCAGAGAATGCCAGGAAAACATTCCCCAGACCATAATGCTCCCGCCTCCAGCTTGGACCGTTCCTGCAATGGTTGCAGGGTGGTTCCTTTCAGAGGTTTCACGCCTTATACGCCAACGTCCATCTGTCCGATGGAGCATAAAACGCGATTCATCTGAAAACGCTACCTGTCGCCACTCAGTGGACGTCCAGCTGCTGTACTGGCGTGCAAATTCTAGCCTTCGTCGTCGATGAACACCAGTCAGCATAGGTGCACGAACCAGGCGTCTGCTTCGGAGGCCCAGACGCAGCAATGTTCGCTGAATAGTGGTTTGGGAGACACTTGTGGTAGCCCCTTGGTTCATTTTAGTGGTCAGTTGCTCAACGGTAGCCCGTCTATCTGCCCGAACGCATCTCCGCAACCGTCGTTCGCCTCTGTCATCTATGGCCCGTGGTGCACCACATTTGCCACGTCGTTGATTTTGGACAGTCCCATTTTGCCATGCACGGTACACTTTTACCACGGCGGCACGCGAACAGTTCACAAACTCAGCCGTTTCGGAAATGCTTCCACCCTTGGCCCGAAAGCCAATGATCATGCCCTTTTGGACGTCGGATAAATCGCTTCGTTTCTGCATTACGCCAACGATTGAAATGTTTTCCGAAGCCCACACACACCCTTTATATACGCTCAACTGCACTGTGCTGCCACCTGCCTTCTGTGATTGGTTATTTAACTCTGAAGTGGAAAGTACGTGGTGGTCACATTAATGTGACTGGACTGTGTATATATATATAGTTTTGCAAATTTATAGGCGATTTTCAGGATCATCAACACTTGTCATTGGTGCCCATCCATTTGTGGACTGTTGGTGTGGAAGATGAAAGCCATTAAACCAGCATGTACCAGGGGGCAGAAGCCTAACTATAATTAGATTCTTGTTGTTCACATAAGTGTAAAAAATTAAGTAAAACACAGTCTTCTAAAAGTATTCATTATACGTAGCATGCACACTAACACCACACACTCCCATGACTCCTTGAGCAATTTGGTGAAGGTAAAGACCTGTTCCTGTTCCACGGCCTCAATAAAAGCTATACTGCTCCTTCTAATTCTGAGGTTGAAGAATTTGTCAGGGTTTTCTTTCCCATATCCTAAAGTTTAGGACATGGTGTTGGTGGCTCAATGGTTGGAACATGTTCTCTGGTTCCCTCTCTTAAAATCTGGTATATCCACCTCAGTCTGCCACCATGTGTGGGATGTACCAGGCCTCAAAGCAATAATGAAGAGATTTGGGAGCTACAAAAGCCCTGCAAATATCATCTGCCATGGTACCCAATCACTAGAAAGCTACAGTATGTCACCAGTTCCCTTATTTCTGCCATGGAGATGTTTCCCCGTGAATCCTCAGATTAAGTGCCCTTCTCAGTGGTGAACATGATGAGTAGACTGAGAACATCCTGCCACTGTTCCCTCCCACATATAAGAGTAATTTCAGTTCAGCCTTCAAGTTCCCTTCCAAACCCTACACACCTCTTGTCAATTTCTTTGTTTCCACTCCTGAGTTGTGTATATTTGTTGCAGAACTTTCTTAAAACAAACCAAAGCTACTTCTTCATAGCCTCTCTAAATTCCTCCCACATTAGAGTTTCTTTTGATTATGCAACTATAAAAGCTGTTATATTTGCTAATTCTGCTTTTATACATCTAGATATGGCAGGGATTTTTTTTGTCTTATTTTTTGTGTTAACCATGCTTAGCAGCTTTTGTTTTTTTGTTTTATGGGCTTCAACCAGAATTTGTCTAGTTTATTTTGCCTGAAAGAGTAGTGATTCCCAAAAGACAACCCTCCATGAATCACTTTGTATTTGCCTGAAATGTTGCACAGGGATTTTAGAATAAAAGTTGTTTTCATGTGGGTGGAACATGTTCCACTTCATTCCTTTTTTTTTTTTTTTCTGGTTTTGTGATTACGTTTATTTTTTATATTTTTTTCTGGTTTTGTGATTACGTTTATTTTTTATATTTTTTTCTGAAGCCTTCTGCGATATGCGTTGCTTTTTTATTGTCAGCTTTTGAGCCCTGAGTGAGATTAAGTTGACTCAGACAGACCTCTCCTTTCAGATCTGTGAAAGATGCCAACTTGAATCTGACTACACCACTGTGTGTAATTGCATTTTGTCTGTGGGGGAGGTCGCTTTTTTATGAATCTATCAGATACTGAATGCAACATCAGTTGTAGCCGCAGGCAATTCTAAACTCAGAAACCAATGCCAAACAAATACGGCCTTACCGAGGGATGCATAACATTTTTTTTTTCTATAAATGGTATTGAGCGATGGGCTTTATTCAAGGTGACATGGGGTTTATGAGAGCCATAATATAATACTCTATAATGACATTATTCTACAGGAGGTGAATGTATTGCTGCTCTTGCAACGTCATTTACACCTTCATTGGCTTTTCCTCTAGTCCTGCTCAAACTTTTTTTTTTGTTAATCTAACAAATGTTTGACTTAGAAACTCCACCTAAGCAATTTCTTATTAGTGCTGATACTACTCTTCTTATTTATTTTTTCCCCCTGACAGCTCTTTTATTGATTTTCTCTCAAATGTTTTTTTTTATGTTTGTAGCAATGTGCTGGTGTTTTAATCTTGTTGAATAAAACGAATTACACTTGTGTGTTACAGATCCACTTTCTTCAGTAAATGCTCTGAGCATGGAGAAAATCATATATGCTTGGATGTTGGAACTCGGTTAGAATGTGTCTTTACTGGTCTGTTTCCTTGTTTATCCACAGACAATGTGGCCAAAGGCCTCCCACTAACTCCCTGAGCGTTGTGTCATCTGGTAACATCATGCTGATTAACTTCATTGCTGACACCTCTGTCCAGAGGCCAGGCTTTGAGGCGCAGTACAAAATAATACCCAAAACTGAAGGTAAATTTTCCTCATGTTCATAGTACCTAACATGATTTGTTTTATTGGTCAAATCTTTAGAATTATAATACATTTCTTTTTATCATTAGTATTTTATGCAGTTGTTGAAATCAGGATTCCTACACATTTTACATTTAATACATTTCCGAACATTATGTTTATCATTCTGACATTTGAGTTGAAAGAATTTAACTCAAATGTAACTGGCTGGGCTTTTTAGATATTTTTAACGGTCATGATAAATAACTTTTTTTTTTTCACCATATTTCTCACAATAAGTGATTTCCCATTTCTATGTCTATAGCCCAAAGACTAAATCACTGGTGGCTAAAATTCTTCTAAATTTTAAAACTGGACATCAGCTTTAAAATCAAATTCTTTTTACGGAGTTAGATTTGGATATCAAAAAAAAATGCAAAGACTGGAAACTCCATATTTCTCAAGTGCTTCAAAATGATTGAACTGGTGCCATATATTTCTAGATGCTCTTAAAGTGTAAAGAAATGACAACTAACAATAATAATAATGCATTTTAGTTTCCCAATGTGACGCTGTCCTCACTAAAGACGGAGACAGTTTCACATCTCCGCTTTACCCCAGCTTCTATCCTCCCGCCACGAACTGCACGTGGACCATCAAGGTTTGTAAGACTTACAATCTCATTCTCCAATCCCACACCTCACGTTTCCTCCGCTTCTGCCCCCTCCTTCCTTGCACCACACCTCTTTCCTCTCCTCCATCCTTACCCTGCTATGAGAGGATTGCTGAGCCAGCACTGTCGAAGCCAAGCTGTTCAGTACCTCTTCTATCTTCATCTGTCAGGCTGCTGTTGCTGCTGCAGCTTGAGCAGAGCTGCAGGGTTTAGAGTCTGTGGCTTGTTTGTATGTGTGCGTGTGTTTGGGGTGGGGGAACATGCATGCAAGTGGGTATGACTATATTTGTACACCCACAAACCACTTTCGATGTGTTACAGCCTTTGTGTTTGCACTTAGCTGTAGAGGCGTGTCTCTCTCTGTGTGTGTAGGTGACACATTGGTCAATAATGTTGCTACAAATCAGTCACTTGAATTTTTCTGCTGCAGGTCTCTGCAGGGAAAAAGATACGTGTGACATTTGACATGTTCCGCATGAAAGAGCCGGGCGTGGACGTCCAAAGGTGTCACAAAGACTATGTGGAAATCATGGGGAAGAAGTAAGACTTGATTTTACTGGTCTGTAAATGTGTGTCAGTGTCAGGTGGCACTGCAGACGCAGCTCAAAGCATAAAACAAGGATCTGAGACACATTGTCGTGCTTCACGTATCGATATATGTGAAGCACATCGATATACTGCTGTGACAAGACACTTGGATGTACAGTATAAAAATACACAAAGCTAAAAAATGTTTCTCGTTTTACGAGGTTTTGGATTTGTTTTATAATTATCTTTACATTCAGGCATATCACTAGTATTTGGTAAATGGCTAAGATAAAATTTGGTCCTTGTTGGGCTTATTTTGTCAGATTTCCACTTTTTTTATGGTTTTATTTTGTGACTTTAGATTTGGGCAGGCTCTGGTGAGCAGCTGATAATGAGTCATATTTTCCTGACTTATGAGCACAAATAATTACCTGAAGGATATATTCTTTCATTCCCCCCCATTTTGAAGAATGTTGAACAGAAATAGACTTTTGAGTTATGTTTTTAAGTTATTGATCACCAATATTAAATATGTGAATCATTAGGAGTACCGCTGCTGGGCTTGAATGTGCTGCATATAATTTTTATCTGGCTTAAAATTTTGTAAGTAAATCTTTTTAGTCCCCCTGAGCATGATTTACAAATCACAATACACAAGTATTTGTTTTGCCGATTCTTTGATATAGTTAGTTAACTATCAGGTGACATAAATTAAAGCAAAAAAATAATTAAAGTTTATTTAATTTTATGCATCTGGAGAGGGGGTTTAACCTAAAAGGTCCATGGTGCTTTTAATATAAGTCAAATTCTGTCACTTTTGTGCAATCCAACACAATGGCATCTTGAAACCAATGGGTCCTGTGTCTCAGATATTGTGGAGAAAAGCCACGTTTCGTTCTGACCAGTGATTCTAATGAACTACAAGTGATCTTCCACTCCGATGAGTCTTATACCGACAAGGGCTTCCATGCAACGTACGAAACCGTCGATCCGGATGACCGTAAGTTGATTCTTGTTTTTCTCACCCACATATACACCCCCTATTTGAGAGATGAGTGAAGTGTTGTAACATGACAGTGACACTCTCAGCCTGCCATTACAGTGCCAACAAAGGTAGTAATTTTGTGCTTTGAAAGACAAAAAGACTAAGGCTTATTGACAATAAAGCTAAAGCAGTTTGTTTTACACAGAGTTGGAGATTGCAGGACTGAAATGTAAGAGGTGGACTAATTAGCAGAGACCTTGTTTAGTGGGTCTGTTTTATTTGTAGCTGTCAGACAGGAAGGAGGGTCCCTTCTGCTCTAACGTCGGTTCTCTGTTTGATCAAAATTGATTTATAATTGCCCTGATCAGCTCTTTTATGCCTGTTGTGAACATGCTATCGCTCCCCTCTCACTGACTTTGTCATTACTGCCTCCTTATGTCCTTTTCTTCTGTCTACATGAGTAGCTTGCCCTGGAAAGTGGGCATGCAGCAATGGCTTTTGCATTGACAAAAAGGGAAGGTGTGACGGCTGGAACGACTGCGGTGACATGAGCGACGAGAAGAGTTGCAGTAAGTTGATCTGGAGAGACTTTTTATCCCTTTAATAAACTCGTCTCCACACACCCCCTCCGTCCCCACGTCCTCCTCTCATTTCTTAAAAAGAAATAGCTTATTTTAAAACTATACTTTATAATGACCTTCTTGCTGAGAGTCAGATGCGAAGATGGATGCCACTCTCATCTCTGCCTGGTAAGTGTTGCCAGCAGCCAGTTAGCTTAGCTCAGCGAAACGAGCAGGAGCAGGGGGAAACACTTAGCCGGCATCTGTCCTGAGATAACGAAATCTGAGGAGCATAAAAATGACAAGCTGTGTTTTTTACGAGCCAGATCATATCTTATCTTCTCCTCAGTGCCACGCTTCTAGACTCCAGGAAATCATTTAGTGCTAATAGCCAGAAAATCAGGCACAACTTACCAAAAGCTATAATTTAAATTTTTTTTCCCACAATGAACACTTTGAATTAAACACTCAGAACATGTTACATAGTGAATACCATGGGATTTTTGCTACCTTAAAGCAAGGGCCACACCAGACCGGCAGTTTTCCTACTTACTGCTGTTTTTTATTTTTATTTTTTTGCTTCATGTTCAATTCAAGCATTTTTAGAAAAACTCTTCAGCTTTATTTTGCAGTAAAGTTCTTACTATCTGATGCAGCCAATACATGTTTTGTTGTTCCAAGTTCATTCGTTTGTTCATGTTATTTATATGTATACATGTGCAAATTTCCTTTGTTTTAGTATGTGACAGTGACCAGTTTACCTGCGGCAGTGGCTTGTGCATATCAAAACTCTTTGTATGCGATAATTCCAACGACTGTGGAGATATGAGCGACGAGAAACAATGCAGTAAGTATGAATATCTCCATTCACGATTCAGAGCTATTTAAAGTACCAGACTTCCAAGCAGACCAAAACATGACATTGAAAATCAACCACAATGTGAATGATCACTACAGTTCATCTCCAGAGAGAAGTGACATTTCTTCTAGGGAACATCTACAGTTAGGGCCAGAAATATTTGGACAGTGACACAAGTTTTGTTATTTTAGCTGTTTACAAAAACATGTTCAGAGATACAACTATATATATAAATGGGCTAAAAGTGCACACTCCCAGCTGCAATATGAGAGTTTCCACATCCAAATCGGAGAAAAGGTTTAGGAATCATAGCTCTGTCCACGGAAGTCAACGGTGGTGGATGATCGCCGCATACTGTCTTTAGTGAAGAAGAACCCGTTCACAACATCAACTGAAGTCCAGAACACTCTCAGGGAAGTAGGTGTATCTGTCTCTAAGTCAACAGTAAAGAGAAGACTCCATGAAAGTAAATACAAAGGGTTCACATCTAGATGCAAACCATTCATCAATTCCAAAAATAGACAGGCCAGAGTTAAATTTGCCGAAAAACACCTCAAGAAGCCAGCCCAGTTCTGGAAAAGTATTCTATGGACAGATGAGACAAAGATCAACCTGTACCAAAATAATGGGAGGAAAAAAGTTTGGAGAAGAAAGGGAACGGTACATGATCCAAGGCACACCACATCCTCTGTAAAACATGGTGGAGGCAATGTGATGGCATGAGCATGCATGGCTTTCAATGGCACTGGGTTACTTGTGATTATTGATGACATAACAGCAGACAAGAGTAGCCGGATGAATTCTGAAGTGTCCCGGGATATACTTTCAGCCCAGATTCAGCCAAATGCTGCAAAGTTGATCGGACGGCGCTTCACAGTACAGTTGGACAATGACCCCAAGCATACAGCCAAAGCATTAAGGAGGAAACCCAGCGTTTGGTGATGTCCATGGGTTCCAGACTTAAGGCAGTGATTGCCTCCAAAGGATTCGCAACAAAAAACAACAAAAAAATATATTTTGTTTGTTATGTTTATTTGTGAAATTACTTTTGAGCTCCTAAAATGTGGAGTGTTTGTAAAGAAATGTGTACAAATCCTACATTTTCTATCAGATATTTTTGTTCAACCCTTTAAATTAAACTTACAATCTGCACTTGAATTCTGTTGTAGAGGTTTCATTTCAAATCCAATGCGGTGACATGCAGAGCCCAACTCCTGAAAATTGTGTTACTGTCCAAATATTTCTGGCCCTAACTGTATCTCTCTCAACTGTTATAAGATGGCACAAAACCTTGATGCTGAGATCCTAGTTGAGGTTTATTATTAAGCTGATGGTATATTGAAGTTGTAAGTCCATGCTAGAGTAACCTAAAAGCAGCAGTTGCTGTTTATTAGTAATTCATAGCCATTAGGTACATATATGGCTTCTTCAGAGAACCTGCAGGAGTACTGGATACACTGATCTCATTCTGAGGTAAAAACCTAACCATGCCAGCAGCAAGCTGGCAGTACACCAAGTAATTCATTACCATGATCTTGGTGTTGCAGCTGCTGTAGACATTGCTACTGCTCTGGCTCCATCGATAAGGATGTTACCAAGTAGCTGAAATTAACAATCCACTATCTACATGTCAGTATATTAGGCCATCATCAGGGTCCTTGCACTGGGCTCCTTTCTGTGTAGAAGTAACACACACACACACACACACACACACACACACACAACACACACACACACACACACACCACACCTCTAAATTGTACATCTCCTGCTTCTTTACAGATATTTTTACAGGTTGCAAATATGCCATTCGGCTTTTGCCATCCTATCAAGGAAAAACTTTGCCATGATATTAGCAGGGAAGGAATAAGAAAAAGCAAGCACCTTTTGGATTTATATTGCAAATGTACAAAAAAATCCTTCACACACAAAAAGAAAAACATTTTAAGCTTCAGAGCTTCTGTAGTCAGAAGCTCTGGCATAAGTTTGGTAAACATCCTGTCTTTAATCTTTTTATGGTCCTAATAAGCTGAGTTAGTCAAGTTCTTCTTTCCTGTTAGTGTCAGTATATCATTAAAAGACTCTCTATCAGCCAGCTGACCTACGTTGTGCAGCAACAGGCACCGCTGCATCACTCTATCTGCCGATGAATATTTTCATTGGTAGATAGGTTTTAATGACCTTTTCTGTAAGGTCATTAAAACACTTCAAAGTGTAGAAATGGTATGATCAAAAACATAAGCCGTTTTGAAACTAAACTTTTTAGAAACTTTGTAGATCTTGAAACCATTAACTGACCCCAAGCTGTGTGTATACATCACTTCAAATCCTAATACTTGCAATAAAAATGAAGCCAGATACTGATGCCTTTCTTTTGCTGCTGCACTAATGTCTATTTTTGATTAAAACTTCCTTCTAAACTTGTTTTGTCGACACCAGGTTGTCAGCCAAACGAGTGGCGATGTGGAAATGGAGTTTGTCTTCCTCAAGATGTCAAATGCAACAAAATGAATGACTGTGAGGATGGAAGTGATGAGGCCTCGTGTGAAGACTGTAAGCTGATGACCCCCTTTTTTTCGCTTCTTAAAGAAAAGAATCACTTCAGCATGGTTGTGGGTATAACAAAGATGTTTCACTCAGGGCTTTGTCTTAGTTTCAAACTATTTCTCTTTCCACTGTTGTTTTTACTCTTTGTTTTATTTCCTGCTACTCCTCCTCTTCAGTCTTCTTCAATTTCTCTCTGATTCCCCTCTTGCAGTCACAGACGTTCACAGAGGGCACGATTGCATTTCCTTTTGATTTTCACTTCTGTGAATAAGGAGGCATATTAGGCCTTAATCCCAATCAATATGCCCAATCAATGCAATCTGCTGCTCAATCACTGCACATTGTGCATTGGAGCCTCACTCTGAAGCCTCACTGATTGCATAGTATTTCACCGGTTAAATGTGTGTTTTCACTTCGGGTCCTGTCTCCACCCCCTTTTGCAGCCCCAAATTTGTGCTCCAACTTCAGCTTTCAGTGCGCCAGCGGGGAATGTGTCAACAAGGTGAATGCCGAATGTGACAGTGTCAACGACTGCTCTGATAATTCAGATGAACAATCATGCGGTGAGGAATCTTCCTCCTTCTTGGACTCTTCAGTGTTTTCTTTTTTTTAAACAGCTGAAGCTGAATTTAATCTCGTCAATTTCAAACAAGATTATAGTTGCTAGATTGGGCTGTCTGTTAGGAAGAAGAAGCCCAGGCCAAGTGTGTTTATATTGATTTACCACATTTAAGCATCTGCATTTTATTTTGATTTTTATTTACAAATTCTACTGTCATATCTCATTAGGATTTTATAACAGCAATGACTGGCATTGTATCAGTGTTCAATAAAGTCAGTTTAATTTTCAGCTTTTTTTCCCCTCACCACAGAATGGATGGAGATAAGCATTTTTCATTTCTTCTCTGAAACCTTTCTCTGTTGTATTCCCAGACTGCGGCATCAGGCCTTACAAGATGAACCGAATCGTAGGAGGACAGAACGCTGATGTTGGGGCGTGGCCCTGGCAGGTCAGCCTTCACTTCCTGAATTTTGGCCATCAGTGCGGCGCCTCGATCATTTCAGAGAGGTGGCTCTGTCCGCCGCTCACTGTTTCGTCAACGACATACCCCCAAAGTGAGTCACAGATGTCTTGCACATACAGAAATGCAGAGAGCTAAAACAAAGCAACTTTTCAGATCTTCTCTTCACATCATACTTTAACATTTTCCAAAATGGATTCAACTGGAAAGAAAAATACTAGCAGTCTACAACAAATACAGCATCTCTCCATTACAAATCAGCATTTCTTACTGTGTTCACCTCAGCAGCCTGTTGGTGGTGCACTAACCATTCTGTTCAGCTTGAACACAGTCATAATACATTCATTTATGACAGCTGCGTAGGTTTTTTTTTTCTTCAGACATGTGTACAATGTTCAAACGGTTAAATTAATTAGGACATGACCATCGTAAGGTGTTAAATATTAATATTGTGAAACAGTTGGTCACTTTCACATTCATTTAGTGACTTTAATTCAATTATTTGTATAAAAACAATGCCCTTGAACTTTTTACATAATCAAAATCTCATTCAAAACATTTTATTGTGATATCTTGTAGACCAACAGAAAATAGTGATACAGTTTCTGTATCACAAAAATGATACATGGCTTTCTATATACTTTAGAAAATATAAAATATGTATTGTAAGCAAACATTGACCCATTGCTTTCAGGTCTGCTTTACTGAAAGTCTAAATTAAATCCAGTGCAACAAACTGTCAAGTCACTTAATTAGCAAATACTCTACATGAACATAGTTTAATCCCACGTTAATACAACATTTTTATGAAGGCCTCAGAAGTTTACTAAGAACATTGATGAACAGATAGCTTTATGAAGACTAAGTAATAATAATAATAATCAATTTAATTTGTACCGCACTTTTCATTAAAAAAAAAATCTCAAAGTGCTACAAAAAATTGCAAAGATGTTGAGGGGCAAGGTTATAAAATTTTATCCTACATAAGCTATAAACATCTCCTAAAGCATTAGTTTTATCAGATGGTCCCAGAAAGTTCCCAGAAACCTAACACAAATGAAAAACTACCAAGAGCTCACCTCCTACCTAAACTGTGCAAGCAGAGCATAAATGTGAGGAAAAACAGCAGAGATTCACAGTTCAAGTTGAAGATTCTGTTCACAGGAAATCCATTTGTTACGCATTCCACAAATTTAGCCTTTATGGTCAGGGAACAAAATCTATACCTTTCGGGAGTGGCAGCAATATGCTGTGGGGATGCTTTTCTTTCAAGGGGCAATGAGTTTTTAGGCATGTAGTGCCATTTTATAACACAATGAAGTAACTGTTAACCTTCAGTTATAAAAATGCTATACATTTCACACAACATAAGAAATTTGACTTTGTAATTTGACTCCTTGAAATTGGACCTACTCTTTCTAACACGCTGTTGTAGGTTCTATCTTTTCCTCTACATTTTTTAGCCTCTTAACTGCTTACACACATCCTGCAGCTTGTTGGCCATGTTTATGTGTGCCAGCAGTCACACATAAACATGGCACAATGGATGTGGATACTTTTGCAAGGCGCAGAAAATGATTTACTTCATGTTTCTCATGCTTTTACAGCCATCTTGATCCAAAAAGCTGGTTTACGTACAGTGGTTTGCAGAGCCAATATATGACAGAGGTCGCTCAGCAGCGTAAAGTGAAGAGGATCATTCCTCACCCAGATTACAATGAAATTACACATGACTATGACATTGCACTACTGGAGCTCACAGAGGTGCTGAAGTGGAGCAACACCATCCAACCGATCTGCCTTCCCTCTCCCTCCCATGTCTTCCCTGCCGGATTGTCCTGCTCTGTCACGGGCTGGGGCGCACTCCGGGAAGGAGCTACTGGTAAGAATTCTCTGTAGAATTATGGCCATATTCTTCTTTTCCTTACTTTTTATTATTGAAAATTTGAATAATGTTTTTGGCTCTCACCTATGGCTAATTTAGCCTTTCATCATATTTTGTCTTTGTGGTGTTTCCTAAAGCCATTGTCTGCCCTTCATCTCCATCTCACCTAATCCTGATTCCTTCCTCGTCTATATTGTCGCTTGTATTGTTTCCCATGTCTCCCAACATGACACACTTCACTGCTGCTTTGTCATGCTTACCTTTTTGTCTGATCTGCACTATTCACTTAAGAGACATCTTCTGTATCCATAAGTCAACATGAACTCCCTCTCCGAAGGGACATTTCATAACCCTCTGTTAGCAACTTCTAATCCTGGCCATTGACACCTTTAATGCTGGCCATGAACATTAAGCTAACATGGCCAGAGCCGCTGACCCCTCTCTTACCACTTTTGCAGCTTCGCTGCCATTTATGCTGCAGGAAGCAACAGTGAAAATCATCAATGACACAGTGTGCGGCCAGGTCATAACTGAACAAAAGGTCACCTCCAGGATGCTCTGCAGCGGATTCCTGAGAGGAGGAGTCGACGCTTGCCAGGTGAGACCGTGCAAAATTTTCCCCACACCTTTGTAATTGCTGTGTCATCACAACCAAACACAATCTGATGATTGTACCTGCCCACCTGTGGCCTCACCAGGGAGACTCCGGAGGCCCTTTGTCATGCAAGGAGGAGAATGGGAAGTGGTTCCAGGCCGGCATTGTGAGCTGGGGCGAGGGCTGTGGCCGTCGGAACAAGCCCGGAGTCTACACCCGCGTCACCGAGCTCCGAGAATGGATCAAAAAGGAGACAAACATTTGATGAACATGAGTGTGGAGCAGCAGCAGCAGGAAAGATTGTGGTGCTAGAAATGCTGGAAACAGAACATTTTAGCATGGTTCAGGCCAAGTCTTTTTGAGTTTTATCTATTTTTAGCAGCCGGCTGAGCATACTGTTGCATGGGCCCAGCTGTTCACATGAATGACTTTAAGCACTTTATGTGGTTGTCAACCTCCCACAGGAACTCCACAGACTCAAGTTTTGTACATTTTCTAAAGGTGTTTCTTACCAGTGTGTCATGTTGCCATCTATTGAAGCAATACTTAACTGATGGCTACAAGCCACAGTGTGTACAAAAAAATTAAATATGTATGATTTGGGGATACTTTTTCGCCCATTGGTTGTTTGGTTTAACTTTTTAAATGCTTTACTTGGCTTTTTAAAATCAGATTTTCTTTGTGTACAGTGCCATTAGTGATTTTTATTTGGAAGATTTTTCCGTTTTCTATACCCACACTAATTTCATCTTACTTCCCGGCATGCAGTTAACCATTCTTTCATAGCTTTAGAATTTAACTTAAAATGTAAACAAAACTACACAATTAGGGGAGTGTGGGGATGGGGATCAGGGGTGAAGTAAAACTGAAATATCCAATAAGAAAAAATGGACCAACACCATTTATGAACAGTCATTTTCATGTTATGCTTAGATTGCATAAATACCAGGAGCTGGCTGCAATGGAAGGCAGAAATTGCATTAATCAATCTAAAAGCCTGTGATTTGCTTTGGAAAAAGGCCAATGGTTAAAGTATGCCAGGTTTGTTATTGTGGGCCAAACTAGACAAAAATATCACAGTGGTTCTTGAATAATGGTACTGGAATGTTTTTTTGTGTGTTTCTTTTTTCCCTCATACGCATTTTCCTGTTTTTATATTTCCATACTGGTTTTTGTCTAAATTTGTAAATATTTTAAAGTATATAAATTAATGGATGGAGGATCCAGCTGGTTTTAGCAGACCAAATCTATGAGTAAGGCTCAGGATGAGAGGTGTCTTTTGTTACAAGAGATTAACTATAGCCAAGAGTATTTCTACTCAAAACCAGTTTGACAGGAATAACCAATTTTAAGCCTGACTTGTTTTGGGATGACTAGCAAAACCAAAGGTGTAAATGTGTATTATCTGAAAAAAGGTATTGGGGAGGACTAGGCATGGGTTGGTGTGTAATTCTCTCTTTTAAGGCATATTGGCTGTAAATTAAAGCAAATATCTCTCTTTGACTTCTTTTTTTTTTTTCTTTGAAAAACCTCACCAAAAACGTGCTTCAACTTTAATTCTGCTTGACAATGTGTTTATAGATCAAAAATGATGCAAGATCCTAATTTAAAACATTGATTGGGCCTAAATTAATTTTCCGAATTTTATCTGTCAATGTTCGCACTTGAACAAAGAAACATTATCATTCCGAAATGCTTTGTAAGGAGAAAACTTCAATATCACCCCGGATGTTCAATCCCTATAGTAAACCATGGCAGCAGCAGCATCATGCTGAGTTACCACCTTCCACAGGGAAGTTGGTTGGAGTTATTTGGGAGACAGATGGAGGAAATTAACATGACTGTCAATCATTCGTTTTTAGCACGTGACAATCGACGGTCGCAATTTTTCTCAAAGTACGTGTTTCTTATCTAGAGGAACTGAACCTGCCTCGATTCGTCATTGCTAACGTGCTGCCGCCATGGAGATTTCGGGGGAAAATAACAGGAAATTGTGGTTCAACGTTGCCCGTGGGGAACATCCCAGCAGCCGTTATCCAGACGACGGACTACAATTTATTACATTGATTTCCGACCAACACCCAAACGGAGTCTGGAATAATGCAAGAGATGGATGAAGGCCTGTAGCCAACCTCATGTCCAAATGAATGAAACTGAGACCGCAACTACCCCACGTTCATCTGCACCAAGGTAAAAGTTCATCCCCTTTTTTTTCGTCGTAGCAACACTTTTTGGTAGTCAAATCAAAGCTCATACGTGAATGCACTTATGCTGGATTTTATGTGTGCAAATTCTCAAACGAGCACCTCTCATTTTGCTAATGAGACAAATGTCTCTGGTAAAGCGTTAAGTCATTCTTCTTCTTTTGTGTTTTATTGGCGGATAGCAACCAACTTACCGCCATCTACTTGACTGGACTGTGGTCCGGTAGACGCTATAAAGTTCCAGTACCTGGGCCATAATAATGCTGTTTGTTGCTGTACTTCCGCAAGGGGCGGTGTCGGTGTCAAGTCAGGAGAAATCCTGTAAGACAACCTGTCAGTGTAATGGATTTGAGACTAGGGAAGAGCAAGACCGTCCAGTAGGACAAAAACACTGAACATGTAGCCGGAGCTTTAATGGAGTGGGTTTAATTAAACAATACTAAGTCACCTTTTGTTATAATGTTTTGTAGGTAATTTATTAATCAATTTAATTTGGAGACAAAGCTAAACAAAATATAGAAGAAACACAACACCAGCTGAAATTGCTTATAACAAGCAATTTTCACGGTTTGGTGTTCTGCTTTGTGATACTGAAATTACTCAAGTTGGTTAATTAGCAGGAGTGTCATCAATACCTATCCATAGTTTGCCAATTGTAGGCTTAACACAAACTGAGTGTTGAAGTTTTTTGTGTCTATTTTTGAAAAGTCGTGGCATTTTTTCAGCCAACTGACAGGTGAAGCACAGCAACGGGTAAAGGAGGTCACTAACTTTATCTTTTGAAATATCCCTGAATACAATTATTACTGGGCCACTTTGATGTGAAGAAATGGCCTTTGAACCACAGAATTTGTATCGTGAAACATTTTAGCAGGTTTTAATTTCCAGGATGTTAAGATATAATATCTGTATACCTTGATTCTAGTTACCAAGCTGTGCTTAGAAGGGAGACTGGTCTTAAGTTATATATTATTTCTAAATGCTCTGACTTGGACTTGTGAATTTCTATTATTTATCGGTTTGTTTTTATGTTTTTCATATTAAAGAACTAAGTTAGCGAACCCTTTTTATCTGATTATGTAGTTCCTAAACACATCACCTGCTTTGCCTGTCTTTGACACAGTCTTGTTTTGTAGATTATGTTGTACATAATAAATGCATGTGTTGGGAGAGCTCATACCTTCTCACAGTGGAATTGTAATGAGGATGTACCTCTCCTCCCTGTCGTGAGCAGCATGCATACCTGGGGAACTGTGGTGACAAGACAAGCTCATATTGTCAAATAATACCTTCCTTTGTCACAGCTCTATCTTATTACCCTACCAAATGGGCATGTTGACTTCAGGAGGTGGATACACATATAGTGGGGGTGGTGGGGGATCTACTGTCTCATCTGTCTTCATTAAAGTCACAGCAGCAGTGGGAGAATTGGAAAATCAACATAGACAGTGCTGCTAATTTATGTATTCATCACTTTTGCTACATGGGATGCTTTGTTTGTCGATGTGAAGCCGTAGCTGAATAACTTCCAGGATTCACTGGAGCCTGCTTCTTTATTGGAAATGGTTTTATTTAAATATAAATATGTGTACAAAGGTACAAGCAACAATAGCTCATTTCTAGCAAATAAAATTCTTAATACATTAATATAAGAATGAACAAAGAAATGGCAATTAGTTGTGTTCAAATGAAAGAAAATGAGCATTTCAACTGCATTCGATGATTGAACAACTCCGATGTGAAATTCTGTGATAATCACAAAAAAAACAACAAAAAAACCCCCAAAAACAACAAAAGACAGATTACATATGTATATAAAGATACTTTACAATAGAGCAGCTCACAAGCTGTACTTTAAGGCTTATATAAAATATAAAAATAAAAGACAAGCGATGATGTTGGCCTCCTCTCTTTCAGCGACATTTTGTTCTCTCGTCAGGCTGCCCTGGCACTAGCTCGCATAGACAAATGGCAGTACGGAAAACATCCAGGTTGTGAGACGCAATGGGATTGGGTGCGGAGAATCCGATACGCTCAAACATGAAATGGAGATGAATATAAATGCTGAAAATTTGTCACAAGACACATCGTTTGCATGCAACAGAGAGAGAGAGAGAGAGAAAGAGAGAGAGCAAGAGCCGTTTGTACAGATGCGCAGTGTTTCAGGGTAGTACTGGTTCTTGTAAACATGTTGAGACAATTCGATTGAGTTGTAAAACTTTTAAACGGTCCACTTTAGGACCACCACTGATGCATCACTTATCCCGTCTGAGCCTCCAGAAGTTGACGTCACGTTCACGTGTGTTTAATGTTAAAGATTGCCAACATTTCCCTCAACACCACTTTTGATTGTTCTTTTAAGATCTTACCATTTGTTTTACAATCAGAAAACAAATTTGCTTTTTGTCCCTCCCCCCTCAAGCGTTGGCCCATACTTTTCCCCATACAGTTCTTTCCATCTTTGGAATTTCATGGCCTAACCTTGTCCAACTTGTACAACATAGTTAATATATACTGTACACACATTCTCCTTGTATTTCGGTGTTATCCGCTGGCGAACAACACTTCCATGTCCAAAACCTGTTATTATCAGAAGACGCCGCAGGAACACAGCTAAGTTCAGATGTATTCCAGTGATTACGCCTCATACAGTACAGCGCCTGCAGCACTTGTTGGTCAGTACAGCTAGCCTGTTGTGCAGTTTAGGATAAGCCTGTCTTTGTCAATAGCTGTCTTTTGTTAATGATAGAAACACGAATGTGCTTAGAATTGCTTTCGCATGCCAACAAGACACCAAATGACAGACAATAAAAGGCTGTTCATATTGTTTTTTTTTCTTTTTCCTTGAACATGGTTTAGGTTTGTAAGACCTTCTTTCCCAGTCTCCATGAGGTCATTTTTGACATTTAGTGTTGACTCAAAGGTAAGTACTGGAATGCAGGTTAAAGGATATGCCAACTGAGATGTAGCATTGTTCCAGTTGGCCATTTTCATGTTCAGAAAATTAAAACCTGGTGAGGTATCACACACTGCTAGATTTTCCATCTTGGCATCCATCACAGGTTATCCCAAGACTGTCCACGCAAATCCTTGCAGGATCGTGTGAGTAAACAAAGTCTCTTTTCATGTTAGTTCAACCACAAATGTGGTATCTACTCACTTCTATTTTGCTGTCAACATTTTTTTTCCGTTCAGACATGAGTCTGCATGCGTTGAGTCTGCCGGCCATAGTCAGACTGCTGGGAGGACACTTGAGAGGAGGCGTAGGAGAAACGAGATGAGCTCGATACCTTGCTGGCCTGATCTGATTGGTCGTATGCATCAACCTTCTCGTAGGAAGCCGGCTTGACATAACTGGTGAAGGCACGACCGTAGGTGGCAGGAAGGTAGGCTGAGCCACTGTAGAGGGGATCAGTGGGATATATGGTAGCTGTTTGGGTGGGCGACTGTGGCTGCTGCTGCTGGGCTGGTGGCTGCTGTTCATACGAAGATCGACTCACAGTATTAGTGGCGTAACGGTGGGAGAACTCGTAGATACGAGGCTGAGAGCCATGCTGGCCGTACATGGGGCTTGGAGAAGGCAGCTGTGATGGCGTGTAGACCGGCCGGGAGTTGGGCACATACTCTGAGAAGCCACTGTTGCGGATGTGACGGTCATCGTGGCCCCTGACATTGTAATATCCGTTAGTAGGATCCTATGATTAAGACAGAGAGGAACGCAAATCAATAATGTCACTTACTACTCACTTACGGGTTCACTTATTATTGGTGCCCCTTTTCAACTAGAACCTACTCGGCACAACTCAACACTCTACTCTGTTTAATAGAATAAAGACATATTATTTATTGTCCCACAAAATTGGGCGTAACAGGCAACATGATTTTCCACTAAAGCCATGTGATAATATGCTGTTTTTATTTGCTGAAAATACAACATTGTGGCAATGGTGGTGGGAGTTTTTCCAGCAATTGGTGTGTTGTCAGTCAGTTTGATCTCCATGGCCTCTGTGGTTGTGTCCCTGAGCAAGATTGTCCCCAGGGCAGCTGTGGCTATTATTCAGTCTATCAGATTGAACACCCCAAATTATTATTAACAGAATAATTAAATTATTGAAGTTTGTGGTCACATAATAAAATGCGGAAAACGGGTATGAACACTTTTTCAAGACAGTTTTCTTGCTATACTGAAAGTGTCTTTTCAAGTCTTTTAAGTTTTACCTTGATGTCCGATCTTTCGTCATCCTCCTCCTCCAGGAGGTCACTGTGTTCTGTGCGAGATGTCCCTGGAGACTCGCTGCTGTTGGGAGCCTGAGGGAAGACCAAGCATTTCTAAAGAATTACAAGAACGAACAAGACCTTGCTTGAATAGGAACAAAAGAAAAGTTTGAAGTTTCTGCTTCAATGTTAATGTAACCCCTGTCTTTCTAGCTCCCATCACTGTCTGACACACAGAGAAGGTAAAAAAAAAAAATCAAACTTACCATTGGTTCTTTGACATCCTCCTCATCATCGTTGCCACGAGTAGCGTTGTGATCACTGTGAACAATCTGAACCCTGATATCACTCTTGGAAAGTCGAGTGCATCTCTTACCTGTGGGAATTGAAAAGGGTTTTTACTTGACACACCATGGCAAATTTCTAAATTTACATATCGTTTTATGTGTTTTAATATAAAGCCACAAAACCTTCACTGTTCAGAAGATAAAAAAAGAAACAATTGTTTGATTTGAAGAGTTTCCTATCTTGCCCATACTGACCGTTGAGCTCACCTTTGCCTGTGTGTCGGCAGCAGAGGGAGACGAGTGTGATTACACAGATAAGCAGGACACAACCTCCACCTACTGCTCCGCCGACAATTATCAACATAGGAAGGGCCTCTGTAAAGAAAAAAAAAAGAAAGAGGGCAGGGGTGGATGGAAGAAAAGAGCATATTTAGATGTTAAAAATGTGCAGAGCAAATGAGGAAAATTAAAATGGAAGAATTAGAGAGACTTCATTCATTTGCCTTGCTAATCCCTTAAACCCACTATGGCTATAAATCCATAAACAGCACGCCTCAGTCCTCACACAGCTTCTGTAGCATATGCTCATGTGGACAATTCGGCATCTTGCAGCATGGCTATTGTCTCTAATCTCTCTGACGGAAGGGTAACAAGGCCTGACATGCAATGAAGCAATAGACAGTAATCTAATTAGAGATTCCAGGAGATACTGCTGCCCCTTTCTCTGGAGACCCTCGCTCTGATACATTGATGTAAATTACTGTTGAGGACCTTATTTTTGCCGTTTGCTGCAGCGAAGGTTACCAGAGTCACTGCTCAAGTGGTACTAGTGGTTAATTTTAAGACCACCTCAGGGGATTTACTGCCTGATTTTTTTTAAGCTTTTCTGAGCTATGATATGGTGATGGAGACTATAACCCCAACCACAAACACATTTGTTCCCTAATCAATCTACAGTCCTGCTCAACATTATTGGCACCCATGAAGTTTAAGTACATATAATGGAATATTTACTGAAGGAAATTCAAGTACCATACGCCGCACACTAAACAGAGTGGGGTTTTATGGGCGGAGGCCAAGGAAGACTCCATTGCTGAAGAAAAGACATAAAAAAGAACGTTTGATCTTCGCAAAAGAGAACCTGGACAAACCTCAATCCTTCTGGGACAACGTTTTATGGACGGATGAAACTAAAGTGGAGCTTTTCGGTAATTCACACAGACAATATGTTTACAGACGACGCAAGGAAGCCTTTAAAGACAAGAACACCATACCAACAGTCAAGCATGGTGGAGAATCCATAATGCTTTGGGGCTGCTTTGCAGCATCTGGTACTGGAGGCCTTGACCGTATCACAGGTATCATGAAATCAGAAGATTATCAGGCAATTCTAGAGCGAAATGTCTTGCTAAGTGTAAGGAAACTTGGTTTGCGGCGAAGATCCTGGGTCCTCCAGCAAGACAACGACCCAAAGCAAACCTCCAAAAGCACACAGGCCTGGTTGAAAGGTAAAAAATGGCCAATAATGAGTCCTGATCGCAATCCAATTGAAAATCTTTGGGTGGAGCAGAAATCTGCCATTGGCGAAAGGAACCCTGCAAATGTACAAGAACTTGAGCATACTGCAAAAGAAGTGTGGGAGAAAATGCCACCCGAGAAGTGCAAGAAGCTTATAGATGAATATAAGAAACGTTTGGAGGCTGTCATTGCTGCCAAAAGCTGTGCAACCAAATATTAAAGAGGGGTGTCAATATTAGTGCACATGCTGGTTTTCTGTTTTGTCCTTTGGAATTAAAATATTTATGTTGAAATGGTAATTGTCTTTGTTAAATTACTTCGGACCTGAAATTGAAAGATTCTGCTGATATAAGTTTTGAACATTTCCATTTATTTCTGAAGATATTCACTCAGTTATGCAAATCATGAAGAGGTGCCAATAATGTTGAGCAGGACTGTACATATTATGGAGCAAACACAATCATTAACATACCCATATACTAATTAAATTATATTGCCTGAGTTTAATTTAGCTAAGGCAAGTTACCTAGATGTTGTAGTTAGATGTAATCTAATTAGAACGTCTTTAAAAATCACATGACGGAAACAGAATCTCCCAAAAAATTTTTTATAATTCATATAAATTTATACCGGAGACACTGGGCATGGCTGATTCCTTTTGGCTATTATGTGCCACCTTGACAAAGCAGAAGCCATTTCACCTCATTGAGCCAGTTCTGCTCAAGTGATTTATGAGTCATAACTATAGTAGTATCATTGTAACCTTTTGTGCAGAGCTGCTGTCAGTGTGTTTACCTTGCTCCTTCAGTGTGACCAGGGCAGTGCCGGTGCCAAAGCGGTTCCAAGCGGTGCAGTTGTACCGCATCTGAAAATCCTGCACCAAAGTCTCGGACAGGACAAGAGAGGAAAGGACCCCATGGTCAGTGCTCACAGTTTGCACTGAGTATCGACCAGAGGAACCAGAGGACAGACTCATGTCTCCAAAGGTCCAAACCTGTGGAGAGTAAACATTGGGTAGTATTTTTTTTTGTGTGTGTGATGAATCTCTCAGCAAATGACCAAAGCAAAAGGCATGCACACTTGTTTATAGATCCCTGCCTGCCAATGACAGAAAACCAGTTTTTCTGTTTGTTCTGCTTTCCCTCTGCTGACCTCCAAGGTGCTCTGCAGCCAACATGGCTCATAGGCTCATGTTTAAGCTACCATCCACGTCTGCCCTGCAGGTGAGGCCTAAAGAGGGTTAGGAGGCTGCACTACGAAATAAGGCTCCGCTCTGCTGTCTCCACCATCAGGCCAGCAGGGCACCCGTCTCTCATTCCTCCACACTCCCTAATTATGCTCTTCCAACCCAGCATACCTCCAGCAGTTCAACAGGGTCAACTAAGTGATACCCCTTGGGCTGCTAATTGAATGTAGTTTGGCAAATCCTGTAAAAACCTCGTTGTCTGCAACTCTCCCAACTCTGCAATCCTTTCAGCCTCTCGCTGCAATTACAGCCATGAATATGTGTGCCCAAGTGTGTATCTTTTAACAAGTGAAGTAGAGGTGTGTTAAGGCAAAAGTGCAATGCTGAGGTCAAGGCTAGCATTCCTCTAGCTACTCTCTCATTTGGGTGTGGCAAATAGGAACATTGTGTTATCCCTCAAAAAATAACCCTAACCACAACACAAGTAAATAAGCTCACTTACAATTTTATCAGGTGGAGGGCTGCTTCCCACCCGGCACTCCAGTTTGCCCTTTGAGTGCTTGACAGCATGCTGCGTTGCGTCTGCTGTGATGATGGGTGGACCTGGTGCGAAAAAGACAGATGGACAGAGAAGAAATGGAAAAAGGAATGGTTATTTGGTTAATAGCAAATGGAACTACAAAAAACTTATATTTTTATCGTTGCAAAAAATATTTTCGGCTTTATTATTACTATAGGGTAGGTCAGAAATGAATAATGGCAGAGCTTAAATAAATCCTCTTCTAATGTTTCTGTTTATGTACGCTAACATTAGCAAAGTAGCATAACTGCTACAGGAATATAGGAAAGTGCCTGATAGGCACTGCAATACAAGTAATTTAGTTAACTTAGTCAACTACTTCAGTGGGACTACTTCAGTGCAGAGTATTTTCTTCATAGCTCTTGTAGATGCGTCTATAAATGGCTGTTGCCAGGTCCTCTTTAATGGGTTGTGTGCTGAAGAGTTTGTCTACTGTGTAGCTACTAAATTTGCTGGGCTCTCTAAATAATCTGTAACAAAGTTGCTGAACATCCAGAATGCTGCTGCAAGAGTTCTCACAAGAACCAGGAAATATTCACCATATTAGTCCAGTGCTCAGATCTCTACACTGGCTTCCTGTTGCACAGAGGATACTTTAAAACAGCAGGGATACAAGTGCCTTTGTGGTCTAGTGCCAAACTACATCTCTGACGTGCCGGAGCCCTATGAACCAGCTCGGACTCAGAGTACGTCAGGTCGTGGTCTCCTGCTGGTGCCCAGAGTCTAAACACCTCCAGGCTGTACGTCAGCATTATGCTCCTAAAGTCTGGAACTGTCCTCCTGAAGGAGTGAGACAGGCCTCCACTTTCACTCTGTTTTCAAACACTTTACATTTTCTGTAAAGCACTTTGAATTTTCTTGTACACAAAATGTGCTATACAAATAAATTTGCCTTGTACTCACTCCATCCACCTGCCCTAATAAATTATTGGTAATCAGAGTTTGACTGCATGGCACCTGTGATATTTTAATCTGCAAAATACAGCATCAACTTTTCACCTACCCCCTTTCTTTCTCTTATTTGCAGTGAACTTAAAGAAAAAGCACGAAGAAATAATCAATTTGTAATTTGGAGAAAAGTTACAGGGAAAAAAAAATGGTTTTAGAAAAAAAAGCTTAAAAAGTATAATTTGCAAATGCCAAAGTATCCCAAAGTTTTACTATGGAACACTACATTGTGAATGTGCAGTCATTTTCTGAAGAAATCACTCACCATTTACTGTTAGAGTCACATCTCTTTCTGCTACTCCTATACGAGGAACAATGGCCTTGCAGGTGTATGTTCCAGCATCCTCCTGGGTAACAGCCTTCAGCTGCAAGGTGTTACCATTACTGAGCACCTGGTGAGAGATCCAAAGAGACAAGTGAGAAATGTGTTAAGAGGAAAAGCGAAACAAGAAGAAAAGAAAAAAACGAGGCAGCGGAGGGAAGAGGCAGACAAAGGAAGTGCAAGCCTTCATCAGGGGCCCCCTCATTGTGGAGGCAGTGCAGAGGTGGGCTGACCATTGTAACAAATGCTGGTGGTTGGAGTTTAATTTCATTGTGAAGAGCTTTAATCACAGCATTAAGCACTCCAGCCACCGCTGAGTGACCGTGCTGCTGGGGAGATTGTTGTAATTAAACAGTGGGGACAGATCGTGGCATACTATGTGTGAGTGGGCCCTAGCCTTTGGAGCTCCTACACTCACTCACTCCTTAGCTCATTGATCCTGTCATTCCATCAAGCTGTGATTAATCCATTTATCCCCACTCTGTCCTCCTCCCTCCTTCTCCTCGTCTTCACATCCTCCCTCACTCTCTCCATTTTTTTTTCTTTTTTTTGTATTTCAACACACTTACAGAGTAACCCAATTAATCCATTACTCATGGCTGTGTGAGGGACAGTGGCAGTGGGTGGATTAGAAAAATGCCTGCACATTTTGCTCAGAGTGGTTGAAAGTGTTTGTTCTGAGAGATGACGGCACCGCTTATTTCATCGAACAGCGGCCTGCGCTGGGGCTGCTTTCTCCAGCACGGCTTTAGAAATTATATTAGTGGTCTGGAAAGAAGCTCCTAAGGGACGCCTCCTTTAATGGTGTGTGCAGCGAAAGACGTTTACCAGAGTGATGTAAAGTTAAGATGGAAACTTCTCATTATTTCACCCAAGAAAGTGACTTTGAGGATGCAGATTCAGATGTCGTGCATAGAAGTGTTTTACACCCAGGTCTGTTTTTAGATAACATAACATTATTTAAAAAAATATTATATATATATAACTCAATTTCACAAGCACTTTGACTATTACAAAAAAAACCCAAAAACATTCTTGCTTCCTAATAAATGAGACATATTTGACAACTATGAGAAGAGTATGGAAGCTATCCAGCAAAGACCAATCTATTATGATCTTGCAAAGTGAAGTCGGAATAGTTGGCTTCTTATTAACCCTCTCACAGCTGCTGCTTCTGTTTTGGGGGGCACATAGGCGATCACTGACAGGACACACACATCATGTCTAACATCTGCCTTGCTTTTCCTGAATATATCTATCTGTGATCACAGGAAGGTTAAAGGTATAACAGAATTTTTTTGTTAGAAGGAATGAGTGCATTACTGGCAGTAGATAATCCTCTTTGGGTCTTCAGTAAATATTAATCCAGATTATTGGTCGCTGTAGATGCTAATTGCTAGTTTGAGTGAAACCATCTAAAACCCCAAGATAATTATTCACAAAGTTGCATCTGTGCTATCAAATTGCTCTGTGTGTAAGATTTTACAGTTTGAGATTTATTTTCGTCATTTTCTTGTAAAGCAAGAAGAAATGTCAATTCTTTTTGGAGATGAGCATGAAAACCTTAGCATATGGAAGTCGGAACCTGGTCTGGGTTGTTCTGCACATGATGAAGATTCACTAAAACAATTTTTAGCTTGTAGAGTTGTAGGTACGAGGTGGTGTGCCACAGACAACATTCCATTGTCAAACGTGCTTGGAACATAATTAAAAATATTTTTTTGAGACTCACAGTCTCGTATAAAAGTTTATTGACCTTTGCATAGAATAACTTTCTTGATATGTTGCTACTTTGACTGGAAACATTTTCAGTGTTCTTTGTCAGTATGTGATTCACGTAGGTTGGAGCTTTACTGACTCCAACCTCAACTTACTGCAGTATAATCACTGGGCTCTATCAAACTAGCCACCCTCTTCAAACACAAAAACGGTTTATAGATTCACAAAATATTATCTGCACAAACTTCCATGATGGTAGAATTTAAATTTGTCTTGCCCTGTCTCATGAGTAACATTTTAAAGGTTTTTATCAGTCTTGTGTCATTTTTTCATGAATGTGTTAAAAAATAAACAAGAAATTCCAAATAATATGACCAGATCAAAAAATGTTAATAAAAAAATAATGTCCTCACATATGAAATCACTTGGTTTTTTGATGCAAATGCAAGGAATACATGGTATTGGGTTGTCTAAAACATTGACAACCTAAATAGATTTTGGAAAATAGATTTTTTTAAAAATTGCTGAAAATTTGAAGGTCTGCCATAACTCTTGAGTAGCTATTAGCATCAGTCTCTGGGACCAATTATTCTCGATCTATACAAACTGACCAAAACTCCAACTCAAAAATCCTTAAGCACCCCTTTAAGCAATTTTCTGTTAAGCTAAAACAACAAGTAAAAACACTCATATTTGTCGGAAACAGAAGAAATATAGATGCATCTTTTATTCAGTGTCAGGGAAAATCTGATCTTTTTGTAAACTGTGGGGCGACACTTAGACAGTAATTCTTTTTGTTTGAACCGGTTGTCGGCTGATTGATTGGCCAACTGATTGCCTTAGACTTATGACAGCATGCCATGTGCACGTATTTGTCTATATGAATCTGTCACTGGGCAGACAGTTTTCTGCCAGAGGCTCTAGCCCTAAGGGAGCAAGCTGTGAGAGCTGTTGAAGATTCAGCCAGGAAAAAAGTGTTGGGAAAAAGTGTGTGGGATTCATGCCTCTAGGCCATGTGCGAATGTTCCTCTCTGGAGAAACGTCGGCGTTGAAGTTTTACTATTAGGATAAAGTGGCGACTTGTTTTCTGGGTTGACTTACCACGCTGGAGCCATGCTTTGTCCAAGCCAGGGTCAGAGGAGGGTTTCCAGTCCATGCGCAGGTAAAGGCTGCATCCATCCCTATGTCTACAGTCATCGGCTTGGGCTCTGACAGCAGTCTTGGGCCAACTAAGGTAAAATAGGCAGTTTTAATCAATCAGAAACTACTTTTCAGTTAATATACTCTTAAAATGGTCAAACAATAGCCAGCTGTACCGCATGACATGCTCCTCCAGCGAAACTTACATTGCACATCGACCAGAGTGCTGACGTTGGTGCTGCCCACAGAGTTTGACACCTCGCAGGAGACCGGGTCGGTGAAATAAGAATAATCCACAGTCACCTCAAGGCTGTCCCCATTGGCTTCTGAGATGGGCACTCCTCCTTTTGACCACCTTGGACATAGGAGCAAGATTATTAAACTGTTGCATTCGCTCAGGAAAGGCAATTAGTCATGCTTATGTGAAAAAGGCCAAGCATATTTAGGGACTGTGCCAATCAAAGGCTGCCAATCAAAAGGCCCATTTAGCCAAAACAATTGACTTCAGAAGCTTTTCTTTTTAAATGTGCTATTAATTGTATTGGATATTTTCAAGCAACTCGAGTTTTACAAATAATTGAGAAGTGTACCTGTAACCAGTGATCTCAGGGTTGGCAGATGCAGAGCAGATGAAGAGAACTTTGGCCCCCTCTGTCACGGTCTGAGGTTGGACTGACAGGGTCACCGCAGGTGGATCTATGAGGAACAAACATGTTCATGTTAAATATTTAGGGCTTAATCCGGTAACCACCAGAAAACAATTCTTGCACTCTTCATTGATTTTTTTTTTCCTTTATATTTTTTTTATGTTTTAAAAACTTTATGGACAGGTGCATGCAGGACTCACGCTGGACACTGATAGTGACTGAAGTCTGTCGTCCAGCGGGAGCAGCTGGGTTGAGAACCCTGCAGGTGTAGGTGCGTCCGGAGTCGCTGTCTTCTGGAATGATTGGAAGCATACTGACAGCTGCCTCCCTCTTCCCATCCTCCATTAGGGCCTACCGAGTTAGGACAACAAAGGTGCAGGAACTTAGAAAGGAAAATCCGATCAATGTTGCACAAAACAAGTCAGTGCCTTATGACACTGCAGTCCAGCTCTTTGGAAAGTAAGTAACTTATTTTATGGTGCAGCACGGGAATACTGTGATGCTCCCACATTTCCGAGTGTTCCCCGTCAGCGTTGTTTGTCATTATCTTTAAAATCTATTTACTGCTTGGAAATCAATACTTCTAAGTAAGTAAAGGTGTAGATTCTTAAGATCTGGCTCAGTAGGAGCTCTCTTTCTCTCTTCTGCTTCTCATACATGCATATAAAAAAAACCTCCACTGGGCACAGCGATGAAATGCTTTGCGAAATGTTTATCTCCCTTGAACTTTTTCATATTGTGACATGTTACAACCACAACCTATATTAGGTTTAATTGTGTTTTTATGTTGGACTAACACAAAATACTGCATTTATTGTAGGTCAAAGAAAACAGATAGTTAGATTAATGGGGCAAATCTGTAAACATTAATATTCAAGTCTTGCTATAAATTCTAAATCGGACTTAGGTCTGGACTTTGACTGGGCCATTCTAACACATACATTTGGTTTGATCTAAAATAATCTTTGCTATATACCTGGCTGTTATGACTTTAGAGTCATTGTCTTGCTGGAAGGTGAACTTCCACTCCAGGTTTTCTTTCCCTCCATTTAGCTCCATTCATCTTCCCATCAACTCTGACCAGTTTCCCCATCAGGAAAAGAAGGATTTCCCCAAAGCATGACGCTGCCACCACTATGTTCTCCTATGGCGATTGACATGTTCAAGGAATTGTATGCATTCATTTCTATCATACCAATTTTTTTCCCTGAATTTTTAATTTTGTTCTGATCTGCCCAGAGCTGCTTCTTCAACATGTTTGCTGTTTTCCCTACATGAATTCCAATAAACTTCATTTAGGCCTTCAAATGGCTTGGTTTCAACGACGACTTTATTCAAGGCAATACTCTCCCTTGAGCTTTTTCAAGGGGAATATAAAGGTCATATTTTTGAAACGCACGAGTTAAAGTCACTCTGTCAAAAGATTTTCAGAGCCTAAGTGGTGAATGCAGCTCCTCCAGAGTTACAATTGGTCTCTTGCCTTCTTCTCTTATTAATGCTCTCCATGCTCAGTTTAAATAGGTTTACTACAATACGGCTTCCATTTTCAGATAATGGATAAAAAATTGCTCTGAGAGCTGTCAAAAAATTGGGAGTTTGTGTTGCTTCTCCACAACCGTATCCCTGACCTGTCTGGTGCATCATTTGGGTTTTATGCTGCTCTCTAATGTTCTTCAACAAACCTTTGAAACTCTTTACAGAGCCGCTGTATTTACATTCAGTCAGGATTCAGTTACACAATGGTGGCTATGCTAGATTTTATTATGGGTAAGAGTAAAGGAAATAGATTGCAAACCTTTTTGTTATTGGTAGAAAATTATGAACACCATACATCATTTTCATTTAGCTTTCTTTCACGTGAAAAGAAAAACCCACACAAAAGTATGTGGTAATAATGTGCCAAAATGCAATAAAGCCCAATAGTTATAAAAAGGTTTTTCAAGCATTTCAAGAGAGTTGGGGGGGGGGGGGGGGGGGAAATAACTGCAACGGCCACAGAGAAAGGTATGTGTGTTTTTACATTGGGGAATGGTTGCATGGAAGAAGTGTCACAAATCGAGTGCGAGCTAAACCTTTTCCCTTGACAGCCAAATCAATGGAGCAGGTCTTTCACTTCCTCGGCCCGACACACAAAAAGCATTTTTATGCTAGATCAAATCACATCACTCTCTGTCACCACCACTCACTCGGACAAAGCCTCGTCCAGCCCTCCACCCGGCCTCGGTTGGGCAAAATTGACGGATATTTGCTTCATTTTGCACAAAGCCGCCTCGTGATTTAACTGAATATTGATGCCCCTCTCTGTGCCTCTTTCCCTCTTCAACTCCTTACATCTCATATCCTCTCACGCCCTCACCCCTCTGATCCTCCCCCCCCGTTCCACCTCTTTCTCTCTCTGCAGGCTTTCGCTTCCTTAAATGTGGCGTTTAGCGTCGTTTAGCGTGGTCAGGGAGCATGAAAAATGTGACACTTTCCCGGCCGCAGCCGCCTCACGCTCGGGCGCATCCCCATTGTGTCTCTACATTGTTGTGGGTGATTTCTCCTCTGCAGAAGCTCTACTGTATGAAAAGCTCATGCCTGTCTGAGCTTTGGCATGCTCCAGTTATGCTGTAGTGTGGTTGCATTAGCAAGCAAAAAGGGGTGGGTGGGTGGGTGGGGGGTGGAGGCATACGAGGCGAAGGTGGGGGTCAGGAATGAGTGCTAAAAATGGGAGGGGGACTGCAGAGAGCATAAGAAGAAATCCTTGTGACTGAAGGGAGGTAATAGATAAACTAAAGAACGGAAGAAATAAAAAGAGATTGAGAGTCATACCCCTGAGAGGAAATATCTTTGTTTTGAATACTTTTGCATGTGTTCCTCTCCAACTATTACGTTCAACAAGACTGCGCGGGCGGTTAGCGACTCAGCCCACTCTCGCTGTACCTTGGAATAAACCACTGTCTCCATGACCTCTCCATCTCTGTACCAGGTGATCTCAGCTGCAGGTTTGGCTCCCGAGGCTCTGCAGGTAAGGTTGTGCGGTGTGTGGGCCTTCAGACGAACAACAGGGCCGCCTTCCACCACGGGGTCAGAGGGTGGAACTGTGGAGCAGAGCAAAAAAACACACCACTCAGAAACAAAACGGCAAGACCCAGGCGGTACACAGCCAGGCTTATGCTGGCTGTAGCTTTTTAGCTCAGTGTCGGTGTGTGACTATATCTTCTTACTAGCGAGCGTCTGTTAACAAGGTGTAGCTTTATACAAGAGAAAAGACCAAGAACAGTTGTTAGTTGGCGGCGGGGAAAGAAAAAGAAACACTCAACCTTATTTATTTCCTTTCTGGGGACTAGCATTATTACTCTATTTGCTCCCACTGTTGCAGAGTGATGTTTCAGCCGAATTGCTTATTTGTTCATTTATTTGCATGGTTTCGCACGCACCACTGGCAAGCCGAGCGTGCCACCCCTGATGAAGGCGTCTATCTCCCCCAACCAATAAGAGGAGGCGTAAACATGGGGTTTGTGCTGGCCTTTCTCGCACCCTCCGCCGAACCAATTTCGCTGTGTGTATCTGAATTGTCAGAGGTCCTTCCTTGCCGCGGCACGGACACTAATGGAATCCGAGCGCTAGGTGATTTTAATTTCCATGCCGATTCCCCTGACTGCACTCCCACCGTTGACTCCTTTGACTGTGCAGGATTGCTTTGGTCTCATCTGGCCACATTGATTTATACACACACATACGCACACGCGACGCAGGAAAGCCCCACTTCCTTTTCGATAGTCACATCCTCCCAAACAGCTATACTGCATTTTGATTTTATTTCTGCGCGTATTTTCATAGGAATGATGATCACGAACCACCAGCCAGAGTCTTTCGGGGCACTTTTCCGGGAGGGGGTGACAGTTTTTCATTGATTTCGGTGATTTTACATACGACGTGTTTCTACATAGGGAGAGCTGCAGGCTGCTTTTCAGCTGTGCTGACAGATGAGCATTCATGATTTCTTTGTCTTTGTCTATTTACAGTGCCTCGCAAAAGTAATCAGACCCATGTCACACTTTATGTCATTGCAGTCGGAAATTAAATGTATTATTATTGAGATTTTATGTCCCAACGTTATTAACCAATTGTGAAGTGGAAGGAGCATTATACATGGTTGTCAGAATACTATACAAATAAAAATCGAACACGTATTGTTTGCGTTTACACACACCTATATGTCTTAAACTGAATTATTGTCCATTTTGTTAAAGAATAGTTTTGCCAATTTCTTCTGAAAGACATGATTGTAGTTACCTGAGCTGTAGCTCACTGCAGTTCCTCCACAGCTACCAGAAACCTCTAGACTGTTTCTCTGATTTATACTGTTCCCTTCAGGTAAGATGACATCTATGTCTTGGTAGGTTGTCGGTTTGTGCTGCACTTTTTCCAAACCTGAATCCTCCATTAAACACCTAAACAACTCTTTCTCTAAACTGTCTGGGGAATTCCTTGGTCCCCATCACACTGTGATGTTCTCTAACAAACCTGGGGATAGCAGCTGTGTAAGCTGATGGTTAATTGCACACAGGTGGACACTTACTTACTAATTAGGTGACCTAAGAAGGCAGCCACATGGTTAAATTTACTGTTTTCAGAGTAAAGGGGGATGAATACTAATTCACACCACTTTTTTGAGGTTCTTGTGAAAATTTTCAACTGAATGCATGATTTTTCTTTCACTTTGCCGCTTCGTGTAGGGTTATGACATAAAACGCCTCCCATACAGAAGCTGATTGAAATGTGGCAAGTTGTAAAAACGTCGAGGGGATTTGAGTATTTTTGTTCTATTTCAATTCTGAGTGTGACTTCTCTCTACCTAGCCAACCCAATCGCCAGTATTCGACAGTTTGCCTCCGTGGCAACAAATAAATAACACAACGGCAGCCTTTGTGGCACAATTTGCTGCAACTGCTCTGCATAAACGCTTCCTTTGAGTTTCTCCCTCCTTATAAGGATTATTTGCTTGTGTAGTAATTTATGGACTATTGACAGGACTAATTAATGGAGTGGTGTTCCTTTGCATGCCACCAGATGCCAGCAGCACCTAACCGACTCCCATAAGGTCTGTCACTTCTAATCCTCGCTACTCTGACCATACCCCACCTCTCCAACCCCTTCCTCCACTTCTGAATGTCTGTGTGAAGAAGTAGATCACTCACATCACGTTAATGTACAAAACCGCCCTGCGCTTGATAGATGTTGTGGCTTGCTGCAAAATGTGCTAACCGTGCAGATTTGGACCTTCAAGCAACTGCGAGTCATTTGTGACTGCAGCAATCACATTATCTTGGACCTGTACAGCCTTGATTATTGCCACTGAGAGTAAAGGCGTTTCCCCTCTTTTTTTGCTGAGCTTTGCTTGGCACTTCAAGATGTGTTTTTGCAGTATATAAAACAAAATCTTATCCCAGTCTGTACAGAGGAAGTGAACAAAATGTACAAACCATAAGTTTTAAACAACCTTATAGTGCTGTGAAGTTAATTTGACCCTTTATGGGGTTTTTTTTGTTGTTGTTTTGCTTTTTTTGTCGAATTTAAAAGTTTCAGGATCAGTTTCAGTAAATTTTCATCTTTCAAAAATAACCTGGGTAAATACTAAAGGCAATTAATTTCTAATTTTATTCATTAAGGAAGAATGACGGTCCACATTAACCAGTCTTTATGTGAAAAAAGTAATTGCTCAGTAAACTGGTTGTGTCACCCATGGAGGCAACAGTTGCACTTAGATGTTTGTTTTACATAGTTATCATTTTTTTCCCACTCTTCTTTGCAGAATTGGACACACTCGGAAAAGACAAATGACCTGTTTAGTGTCACATGAGGACTTAAGGATTTAAGTCTGGACTTTGACTAGGCCTATGCAAACTCTTCACCTTTGTAATTTATCAGGACATTCTCAAATTTCTTTTTAGATCAGTGCATAATGTACTGCTTTTTGAGAAATTTTTGTCAACTTAATTTTTTTAGGTTCTATTTAAGTGTTGAACTAGTTTAAGTGTTGAACTAGGGTTAGCTCGGATGGTTGTTTAACCATTGTAAAGGAAAACATCATTTTACAAACTGCATGTTTGATTTACTATTTTTGTTGTTGCTGATGTGTGAAATTGATTGAATTATCTCAAATGTCTATTTGTGACAAAAAAAAGACAAAAAAATATAATGCCATATAATCTGCCATGTAATGCAAGTTTAAAACTACATACAAGAAAGTTAGGACGTAGAAAGTGTGACCATTTTCCTGCAGACAACTAAGACCCCTAGATAATGAATCAAATCCTGACACAGCAGACACATCATTGAGTTGAAGATCTGAATATCCTATAAAGTGATTTTTTCCCCCCGCCGGAGTCTTGGAAATTACACTTGTCTTTCTGCTTTGGTGTTTTGTGATAAAGACACTCCCCTGATCCTCCCATCCCCCTTCTTCTCCTTCAAAGCTCTGCCAGCCTGCAGACCCTGGCACAAGAGCTGGCTGGGAGGATCATGAGTGAGCTGTGTATCTTACCTAGTACAGTGAGCTTGGCACGGTGGGAGCGGAGCGCTGCCTGTGTAGCCTGACACTCATACACCGCGTCATCCGCCAACTCCGCTGAATCGATCAGCAAGCTGTGCTCGCCTGATAGCGGGTCGCCCATTAAGGAATACCGCGTCCAGCCTGCATGAAGCCAGCACAGAGAATAGAGTTAGAAGTAAACAATTCGAGCAACAATAAACACATATTTAAAAGGAGTAAAATATAACCAGGCTCCTGCTCTGAACAAAAAAGGGGGCGGGGGGGAGGTAGAAAAGCTCTTTATAAAGCACAAGAAGTGAAAAGCATACAGCACCTTACAGAGGCCAGGCATTTAAACTGTTGTGTTAGCATAGTGGCATGAGGCTTGAAGCACAACACGTAAGAGGGCTGCTGCATGAGGAGGTTGTCCTTTAAACACAGACACAATAAAGATGGGGTTGCTAAGGTCAAGAGGAAGCCTCTCCGCTTTCTCACTACGCTGCTACACATTTAAATGTCAGTGCGTGACAAAAGCCAATTGATTATCCACCTTCCTACCAGACTCTTAAAATGCTAAGCAACAAATTAAAGTTTGGTGTGTGCAGCGGGAGCCGATCTGTCAGCGGTGCGTTCTCCCCTCGCCATTCATTTGTGTAAAAAAACCCCAACGGCTGACAGAGAGGGAGCTGATTTCTAATGAGACCGGGCATTGATCGCAACAAGACCCGATGAGACACAGAGGACAATAAATACAGAGAGCAGGAGGAAGGAGGGGCCAAGAGAAACAAGGGTAGTGGCCGTACCTGGCAGGTCTCTCTCTCCGCCCAACGCCAGGCCGTCTTTGGTCCACTGGACCATTCCCCTGTAACCCACAATCACACAAGGCAGAGTCACGGACTGGCCCTGCACCACCACCTGGTCCTGGGGCTGCTGGGAGAAGTAGGCCGCTTTGGTGGCTGCTGGAAGACGAAAATAAAAAGAACAACGTGAAAATCATTTCAAGAATACAGTTAGAATCAGCCAACAGTTGTCTGAGGAAAGCCAGTATTTTTACACTGACAGTAACAACACAGCTGGGTGACAAAGTATAGATATCAACTGCATAGATTGAAAATAAAAAATAAAGCGAACTCTGTTCTGGTTGAGGATCAGTGACATTATAAGCAACACAAGGGATGGATTTAACTTTTCAGCAAACAGAGTTACTGTTGACACATTTGACATGGGAGGCTGACAGCTTTCAAGTTGTATTAAAGTTGAAAACTGTCCCACCTTCTGTGCTAAAGTCAGATTGCGACTCTTCTTGTCATAGGAAACACAGTGATATCATCTGACATCAGTAAACATAAGTAAAAAACTGATTTTTGTTTCTTTTTTGTGCAGATTTTGATATAGGTTTAAATAATCTGAGAAGCATTTGAATTCTAAGGGTTTCAAAGATGTCTTAAGATCTAAAGTTTGACTGATGACATCCGCAATGTGGAAGAGCAACTTTTATTAGCGTTCAAGAAAGATTCTGAAGTTGCACTTAAGGATTCAACCTAATTTGATTCCACTGTCACACAAGTCACGATGCTGCTGTAGATGCTGAAGCAGAAGTCAACAATCACAATGATCATTCTGTGATCATCTGAACCTTACAGTGTTTTCACAACACCCACAAGAGAATGAACATACCCAACTTGTATACATGTTTTTTTTTTGTTCCTTTATAAAACTTCTAAGAGAAAGAGTCAGCAGTACCCCATTACTTATTCAACTGTTTCAAAAGACCATATGGTTATATGCTTACTGACATGAAGAAAAAACACACTTCTGGGGAGAAAAATCTGCCACTCTTTAAATGTGCTTTTCTGTAAAAATGGATGTTAAACAATCAAAACTCCATTAAAGTTCCCGGGGGAACCATCCGTTTGAGCCTCCTGAAAGTCAGTGGAGACACCTGCTGCTGTCTCGCTGCTGTGTTTAAGCAAAAGGCGCACGCGCTCCCTCCGGATTGGCTGGCTTGCCTTCACACACATGCCGAAGCGCAGCGTGAATACGGATACTCGGCTCCGACTGTTTGTGCCACTATGCTAAAGATTGAGTATTACAAATCCTACTGGCAGGGGAAAGATGGCAACACTCCAGAGGTAACTAATCCATAGGGGGAAGGTAGGTGGGGAGACGGAGAGGAGAGGCAGTTGGTTGGTTATCTTCGCAGGGTGTCTGTGTGAGTTGGGAAAGCGACTTATAAAAAGACAAAAAAAGAAAAACCTTCCCTCTTTCAGCGTCTCCACTTCTTTGTTGCACAGTGCAGAAAAGAAGGAAAGGGGGGATGAAGGAAGATAAAGACGGGTCCTATTCAGCCAGTGCTAAGCCCCCCCTTTTTAACTGCTTCTCTTGGTGGGAGCGCTTAAACAGACAGCCCCCCCCTCTGCCTCCAATGGCAAAGAAAGCCACTGAAAGGAGGGCAACATACGGCGGCCAGAGATGCGCTATTGTCCCCTTGTCCCTCTCTTTTAATAGGCCTCTTCATTTCCAATCAATCCTGCTAAATGCAAGTTTAATAGCTTTTCAATAGCAGCTTTTCCCCCAGAGGGTGGATGGGATTTTCTCTCAGTCTCACTCTTTTCTCTTTCTTCATCTCTTCTCACTCCATTCTCTGTATGTTTTTTTTTTTTTTACTCCAGTTTGAAATGGAAGGGGGTGGGGGGGGCTTCCCAGATTGTTGGCACTGTTTATTCCCCACTCAATTACCCACTTCATCTCCGGGTGCACCCTGGACTGAACCTCACCCCTCGCCTCCTTCACCCTTTCAGCCCACCTCCCACCAGTGTCACGCAACATCACAATTAAAGATGCCAAACAGTGAGCTCATCAAGAACAAGAGTTCATCCCCAACACATCGTGGTTCTCAGCATCCCTCTTAAAACCCATTTTCACTTCCACCCATTGTCTCTCTCTCCCCCATCAGGCCCTAAGGAGGTGTCAATAGTTTATTGGGGGGGGGGAAACGTTCTAATATTCTCTCCCTGTGCATCGCTTTATCAAAATGCGAGTGAGCAGTGGGTGCAAACAGGTAGGCAGTATGTGTATCACGCACTCTGGATCAAAAGAGGCCAATTTTAGAGCATCAATGAGAAGTGCAGCGTCTTTGAGCTCAGTCTATTAGGCATTTACCGAAGGCTGGAATTTTCCCGTCATACCCTCAAAAAAAAATATTTCTTATTTTTCTTAGCGTGTCCCGAACATGCTGCCTTTATGAGCTTCTGTGTGTTTCCCTTCTCTCTCCTTGCAGAGTGAGCTGAGGATTTTCCTCCCCATGCTTGCAGCAGTGCAAACATTGATTGCAATTAAGTTTCTCGCCCAGAATATCTAAATGTTTACAATGGGTAATAATTCACTGCATTGGTTGATTGTTAAGATGGATTACATGCACTGAATTGTTTCTCTTTACCTCGCCCACATGCCATTTTTCATGCTCGCAAATGGCAATTAACGCCACGCGCACACATATATGTGCAGCTATACAAACATAAAGCGCAGAGCATGTGCTGTAGAGAGCGTTCTTTTTCACCCTATAAGTGATTCATGGCTCTCCAGATCCCTATTGAAAACGCTGAACAGAACATCTCGACTGGCTAATGACTCATGCCAGATTCCTTTAATTCCTCCTTGCTGAATTAGACAATTCTTTGACGGTGTATTAGCAGCTTAATTACATGAATACATTTCTGACGTGGGGGAAAAAAAGGAACAGAACCAGACAAAGAATCGTGGTGGAGGAGCAAGTAGAAAAAGTAAGAAGATGTGGGTGTGAAGAGGCTCAGTGTCTGTGGGCTGCTGTGTCACGCACTTGTGCTCAAATACACAAACACAAACTGCACAGCTCTGAGTGTTGTTTCCCCCCCAAACTAAACATGGGGAGCATGAATACTGAAAAAACTGAAATTTTCTTGAAACACTTCTGCTGTGCATCCATTCATCCATTCTTTTTTGAGAGACTAGAGTATGGGGTAACAGGTCACCGTGCCCATTGGGTAGACTACAACAGTCCAAGGGTTGCAGGTTTGATTCCCGCTCAGTCGGTCTCAGTCATTATTTACTTGGGCAAGACACTTTACCTGTCTTACCTGCTGGTGGTGGTCAGAGCAGCCCTGGTGCATGGCAGCCTCGCTTCTGTCAGACTGACCCAGGGCAGCTGTGGCTACTATCCAGTAGCATGCCATCATCAGCGTGTGAACATGTTTGCGATTGAATGAATCACTGAATGTAGTGTAAAGCTCTCTGGCGTCTAATGACTTGAAAATATACTAGATAAGGGCCATTGTAGTGTAAAGCAGTTTGGAGCCTTCATACTGATTGATAAAGCTCTATACAACACCGAACTGTTGAAGTCTAGTTATGAAGCTACTGCTCTATTGTACTACTGTTGATGGAAAGGACAGCATGATGTACCATTCACAACACTTCCAAGGTCTCATTATTTGAGCTACAATCTATTTCTTGTGGCCATAGATAAAGGTTGAGGCACTGATGGATCAATAAGTAAATGCTTTTCTCTGGTGGTCAACCTGGAGGATAAACTACTTCATCCTGCAATGAAGAACATACCTGGCCTGGCCGTCAAACAGAAAGGAGCAATCCACTGTTCTCTAGTTAAGAACTATGGATTGCCTCATATTCAGAAAACCTGACTCTCATCCTGGCCACTTCAAATTCTTCTACCAACCGAACTATTGCTTCTCGAAGACTACAGCTGTAAAATGCAAATAGCACTACATCATCCGTAAGATTAAGAACATTTAGTTCCTGAAGCTGACATCCTGTTCCTTATGTACGTGCCTATCCATCCAAACAGGGTAGGAGAAAAGCAGCATCCCTAGTGAAACCAAAGCACACTGGGATCAAGATCGACTTTGTGCCGAGAATCTGTTCTCCTATTCCTACATCACCCTTTCAAATAAACGCCCTGAGGGACACATTGGTGAACTTTTTTGAGAACTATAAAACGCATAAGGACTCGACAACCAAACTTCCATGAGCCCCATCAACAACATAATGAAGGTGAAGAACTGGTTCCTAAATTTGCAGCACAAATAAAACATCTGTAGCAGATATTAGCTTAATAGGCTACCATATGAAGGTAAAAATGTGTAAGGGTGATTATAGTTACTCATGCTCACTTCAACATTTCATCCTGCAAGATCTCAAAGTAACACAATTTATTGCATTCATTATGTTTCTGTCCTTGTTTCATGTCTAGTGTGTGTATTTCCATTTCCCGCTAACAAGGTCAATGCACGTTTGGTCTGTTAAATTTTAATCCTGATTTCTTAAAATGGAATATCATTTCACACTGCCAGATACACATGAGACCAAGTTCATGTGGATTTCTGGCTGATGGTAAGAGCCGGCTATGTTTTTTTTTTTCTTTTTTCCTGTTGAGAAATGTGCTGTGTTTATATCCGTTTACGCGAGCGTGCATCTGAATATGCGAATGAGCATGTAGGACAGGGAATGCGTTAATATGGACATCAACTTGTCAGGCACCAGTGGGCACATTTAGCGGATGCTTTGACACACTGACTTTTGCTGTCACATGGTTGGAACTAAGTGCAGCAGAGCTTCCTCCCAGACTTGACCATCACCTACTAAAGAGCTTTACGCTGACCCTGGAGCCTGCCTGTGCTCCCTCTTTCAAACCATCTGATACGTTCACATTAAGAGGGATCAGGACAAGATGGACAGATGTCAGCAATGATCTGCTCAATGCTGGACACGTGCCCTGATCATATTAGACTTTCTGTGTGTAAGCACAAACGGCGATGCTAAAAACAGGAAGAAGAGTTAATGGCACTGGAGATGACCTTTAGAGAAAATATAAATCGAACACACATAGCACATTTACTGGCAAGTCACCACAGTAACCGCTGGACGTGAAAATGCACCCAAGGCTGTTGGTTAATTTAACAGGAGGCCATGTCCTTCAAATAAACCATAAAGTAATACAAGACTTCACTCCCTGTTCATATTTCCCTTGTTTTGCATCAACACTCGGCTGAATACATTTCCGAGAGAGATGCTCCGTCTCGCACAGCCATTTTACTCTATGACCTCAATCAAATTCAGTTCAAGGAGGCCAATTGCCATAATCCAGGGTCTGTAAATACAAGTGCTACCCAGTTTTACTGGTTGATTTAAACTGTGCTTTGGTAAGTCAAAATCTTTTTTTTTAAATGTCAGGCAAGTGCCGGGAAACCAGAGTACAATCTACCCTTGCTCGATTTTTTTTTTTCCATAAAAAAGGCAAACATAAAAATATGAGAAGGATAAGGAGGACACTAGAATACAGCAATTGGTGGGAAAAAGAATCTTTTAACTTGGAATAAACAACCTTTTTCCCTAAATGGTATCCATTGTGCCTTGTCTAGATAAGGCTTCTAAATCGAGCTGGAAAAGGGGAACTCTGCGTGGAATTATTATCCCTTTGTTTTGAGCTGAGCTCTTTTGTCTTTCTTTCCCTGTGTGAATGCACTTGTGCGTATATCCGTGTACAAAGCAGACAGTCGTACTGAGCGGCTGCACCAAAGGGTCCCAAAGGGGATACTGCACCCATCTCATATTTGATCTGGCTACTAAGCTCATTAGCGTGACTCCTACAGAACTTCTGAGAGCTGGAAGGGGGCTAACAACAGATACCACCCACTGGCTTGCAGCAATGTGGCACCAAAAAACACATGAGCTCAATGTGTAAGAACCTCTGTTCTTTCCTTCAGCTTCGGATTGTCGCAGACAGCTTCAGCTTGCGTCTTTGCAGACGGCGTTGTCTCTAATGGGGCCCATGCAGACTCTGTTCTATCCCTTTCTCTCCCACGCTGCATTCCAACTAGCCCTACCACCCACCCATCCCCTCTCACTATCTTTTCTCCCATTCTGCGTTTTTGTGCCCAAATTGCACTCTAACAGCTTTTTAAGAGCTGTTTTGCCAGAGTTTAATCCGCCTAGCCTCCCCTTTCAGCCTTTATTCCATTGTGAAAATCTTGGCTCAGGCCCGGGTGCTTTTTAGAGAGTTGACCAGTTTATCCACCCGCCAGAAAACCCCCTCACCCCCCCTGCTGCTCCACTGATACCCCCACCCAGGGCAATTTCCTCCAGTCCTACATCCATCTACAATCCATTGCCATCCACTCACTACTCTGCTTACCGCGCATATGTCTGCAGCCAGTGAGGCATGATCCCTGAAATCAATGGCCAGCAGGCCCTCCTTGAACATTACATAAGGTGTTACTAATTGTTGATTTGTTTCTCTTGGGCTCTTCTGCCATCGCGCTGCATTTCTAGACTGTCAGCTGTCATCTTCTGCCAGACTCCCCTAAAACATTCTCTTCCTCTTTGCCGTCTTGGATCCCCCTGTCCCTTTTTCTTTTGCTCTTTGAATTCGTGGTGTGAAAATCACAGGGGTTTGTGTCAGCTTGTCAACACAACACTCAAGAAAGCAGGTTAGAAGGGGAGCAGCAGGGGGAAAAAAAAGGAGCCATATGTTAGAAAGATAAAAAAAAAAGCAAGGTAAAAATGGAACAAAAAAAAAGTGGGTTTCTGTCAACTTGTAGTTGCAAAGGAGCAAGTCGGAGGCAGGTGGTGGTGGTGCAGCAGGGGGGCGATTGATGGAATGCTGTAATCAGCCTGTCTCCAAGGCCGTCACCGAGAGGCTTTTCCCCGCTGCGACGGGGCGCTGCACACATCAGGGCAGCAGTGAGGCTGATCGCATGGCGAGCAGCCGCAGACTCGCGCACTAAGTAGCTGCTCCAACAATTTGCAGTGGATAGTGAAATAGAGTGGTATATGCATGCAAGAAGAAAAAGTGAAAAAGGAGGGTGGGGCGGGGTGGTCAAAGAGTGCTGATGTGACACAGTCAGCATGTGAGCGCATTTGAATGATTCGCGCAGTCACCGTGCTGCAGTGTCTTGACAACCTGCCACGCGTATATGCACGATCACCCTTGTGGTCCCGTATCTTCAGGGTTTTGAGTAGGCAGAAGCATCTCCTTCTGCATAATTCTAGTATGGCTTTTAAACATCCCCCTCCTCCTCCCCCCCACACACACATACTTTCTTCCCTTCAAATACACACACACACTAAAGCCCCGAGCCAGAGAGCTGAGAGCTGACTCCGTGCAGACAGATAGCAAGTGACTGGCTGGCTGGCTGGCAGCAGGACAGGAAACAAAAAGCCATGTGAAAAAAAAGAAAAAACGGGAAGAAAAAGGAGAGGAGGGGGTCTGCGGTGGTGGTATGAAATTGTCTGTACACATCAGCTTGCTGTGTTGACAAGATGTTGATTGAGCTAGTCTTGTCATTTCGCTCCTGCTCACCCCCTGGTGTTTTTCTCAGCAAGACAGCTGCTGGCTGGATGTGTGTCACAGTTCCAGCCCTTTTCCACCCTCCACCCCCTTCCCTGTATCTTCTCTCTACTCCATTCCAGTCTCTCTTCCTCCCTTTCCCCCCCTTTTTTTTGGATGGAGGGACTTTCACTACAATTTACTGTGCTTTTAATCATTATCTTCTTGTGTTGTTTTTTTTAATTTTTTTTACTCAAAGTCCTGCTTTAGTGTATGTGGAATAGCTAACATGGTGGATAAAACGGTGCACAACATATGGTCGAGAGATGGCTCCGAGATGGAACGGGAATCGGGACAGTCCCCAGGCATTAAGTGGAAAAAGCTACTGCATTTTACTTCCAGGCCAGGTAGGGGCAACCAAGAGCATTTTACTCAAGCAGAATATGAAAAATATCTATGCGATTCAAATATGTAGCTGAAGAATCAGCTGAAATGTTTTAGGAGCACATTTTAAGAAATGTAACATTCGCAAAATTTTTCGCACCACCAAAGGAAGAATCTGAAATGTTGCTCATAAAATAAGTCATATTTCACATCAATGCAAAAGGAAAAATAATAATAAAAAAACCATTAAAAAAGCATAGTTGAGCACTCTTTTCCAACTCTAGAACAGAAGTGAACAAATCTATCTCTTATTATTGTAGCTATTTATTTAGTAAATAAAAACTGGAATTTGTGACCCAAAGCAAATTCTGCTTAGAGCCCCAATTCATTCTTGGGTTGGCTGTGATGATGGGCACAACAAGTTGGCATACAAAAAAAAAAAATACGGATGAAAAATGTATAAAGCAAACACGGAACAGATATTTTTGTCTTTTAAAGTAAATTACATTTGTCTTTACGTCTCATACTTTGCAATTGCTTTAGAAATGAAAACAGGAATTCTCTCAACATAGATTTTGTAGAGAGACTTAGAGCTTAATGCTCTGGGGTATCAATTAATTTAGTCATGGGATTTGTGGCCTGCTCTTCCTAATTGAGCCCAGTGGAGACCCCCTTGGCTCCCCGCGATAGGAAGTAGTGTGTTTCATAATTAATACTCCCTCCTTTATTATTATTATTATTTTTTTAATGAGGGTGGTATTGCTGTAAATGTATGCATCTCATTAGCATGAAAGGGCCATCTATTGCATTGTTCACTCCTGCAGTGTTTGCTTCAAGTGAGATGAATAAGAGACAACCTCATTCAGAAGCAGCGGTGGCGCACCAAAGTCAGAGCTGCCCTTTTGTATGTGTTTGAATATAATACACAGCGAGCTCAATGAGAGTCTCATTAGTGTTGTTTAATATGTGTGCTTTTTAAAGCTTAGAGGTTAATGCCCGACTTGCCTCTATTTCATTGGAGTTCTCTTTAATTTGATGCATAATTCTCTTTTTTTTTCTATTTTATTTTTTCTGAAGAGTCTCTTCACACAAAGCAGCTGAGCTGTGTTGTGAACCCTGCATCCGACAGAAACACAAAGGCAAACAAACACTTCTAATTAAACGTGTTGAAAATGGTTCTTGTCACTCTCCGTCTCGTGTTCGCTCCACATTGCCGAACATATTTCAGAACTATCCTATCGCCCCCATCTCTCCATCCAGGGACTATAACTCTTGGCGATTAAACAAATTACCTCCTCACTCAGGAGAGTTGTGGCTTCAGTGGAAACAATGAGAGTGTGATTCACAGAGCTGCCACCCCTCTGGTTCTTACAGACACTCTTCAAACTTGCTTGCTTAGGGGTTTTTGTGTGTGTGTGTGTGTGTGTTTGTGTGTGTGGGAGATTTGTCTCGTGTGGACGCAGTTGTGGCAAGTTCAAAATATTTTCAGCGAGCATCATGTTAAAGTGACAGCTCAGAATTTCTGAAAGGAGATTCTGGTGAATTGTGAAATGAGGCGAAATTAAAATTATTTCTCATCAAATGTATGTCTGGTGCTGTGGTATAGATAGGTTTTTGTCTGCTGTAGTAAGTGCATGCAATTATCCCATGACTGTTTTAAGCTTGACACCCTGTTTGTCATCCCCGCATTGTTTGGGATAGTCTGGATATAGCGGCTGAAAAACGGTAGTTGACAGATGACGTAGAGTGTAGCAGGTGTATTTTCAGAAAATCATGACCAAACTAATAACTCAACAGTTGACCTCATGAAAGCAAACAAAACCAAACTAAAGCCAACCAAATTAAACATCAAGTGCACCCAGTTATACTGACTTGGCTCTCTCTGGACTGGTAAAAACCAATCCCCGGTCGTAGGTAATTTTCTTCATGCATAAAGAAAACACTGCTTCCTAGAGGCGTGGATTGTGTTGAATTTTAAATTTTAGTTTCAAATGTTTGCCTGTAACTTAAGTAATGCGCCAATTCGACATTAGGGTTTTCTAATCAACAATCGGAAATTGCCAGCACTGTAAACAACCATCCCCCACTGCGTATTGCGAAGTGCTAAGTCGAATGAGGCGGCTGCTAATGTTAATGCAATATTTGGAAGCGCGGCTAACATGGACTGAATGGCTTTGCTTATTTTCTCTGTTACCATTACTAAAGCTATAGATAGACTACAATTTTAAAACTGAGCAGAATATTGACATCATTATTGACAACGTCTCCTTCCATTCGCTGGTTGGCCTGATTTAAATTCTACCAGAGAAATTCATGTCAATGGGAGAAAACCCAGGTGGAGCAGTGAAGTGAGAATTGAGCAATGGCCCGGCTAGGTTCTCTCCTCAACAGCTGCATTCTTCTATTTAAATACTCAAAGCTAAAATATCTCCAAGAGAATATACATTGCACTCATCAGTTTAGTGATGCTATGTTACACCAGCAGCAAAAAACTACTTGTATAAGATAGGCGTTACATTTTACAATAACTTATACAAAACCTAAGGCAGACAAAACCCTAAAAAGGACTTACAACACTTCTCTTCCCCTTCTTGTGAGATGCAAAGTTCACAAAGTAAAATGCACAAATAAAAATGCAAATGTAAAATGTCAACAGAGTTGGTCTTTGTTGACTTAAACCAAGATGTTCTATAAAGTAGTCTGTAAAAATGCAAAACAAGAACAAACAGCAAATGTTTTCAGACATCATAACAAAAATGGCATAAGCAAACGAGAATATTAACTGAAGCTAATAAGAGTTAACTCTAAGGTTTTGTGGATTAATGCATACTTCAAATTAAAGATTTAAATGGTTTGTTTGACACTGGAACAGATAAAGATGATAGATGTCTGCTTTAGTATTTGACCCTCACTGACTTTCCATGTCCGTGTCCAGCTAATGTGAATTTAGACTAAAAGAAGGTGCCAGAAGAATGTACTAATACTACTGCATGTAAGTTATTAACCTTTGCTAACTTTTAACAGAAACTCGCTTAATAAATCCTCAACCATCCCTAAAAATTACTCCTGACTCAGAGCTTTGAGAGCACAAAAAAGGGAGGGAAAACGTAACATGCCAACCTCACTACATCCTGCTTTGTGCTGAGAAAAGGAGGCGAAAGGAAAGGGAAAACTAATTTCCTGAAACTCCATTTCTTAAGCGTTGATTAGTAAAAGAGCATAATTAGAGTGAAATGTGAAGTCAGGGTTTTTCAGATTGCGCTGCTTCCTCCAGAAAAAAATCAGGCCATGATTAATGAGTAAATGATTAATGAGGGAACTAATTAATCAATTAATTATTAAGCAAGCACTCTGAAAAAGAAATGGGTAGGATGACAGGAACAGAGAGTAGAATAGATGCTTAGGTTGTGTCTTGGAGAGGAAGAAAAGAAGCAATCAGGATAAACATCCTGTTTGTTCTGTCAGTTTGTTTCATCTGTAGTTACAGAATAATGAGTACAAAGGATCATAGGAGGAGGTAAACTCATATGTGCTGCTTTTCATTTGTCTTTTTTTTTTTAGATAAGTCTGGAGATTTCACGTTGGCAAATTTCCTAAACATGCTCGAGTTAAATCCTTGGGCTTCGCATAACATATGCACTTAAACCTCGCACAAAAGTGCCTCCGCAAAAGCTGCGAACGACAGAGAGCTTCTCTGTCTTTAACTAGGACACCCCATCAATCTTTGATAATCTGCACAGAGGGTCTTTCCTGTGTGACCAGGCTGATGGGACTGATGGGACATCATAGCCAGAACTGATGTATGAAACGCAGACTCCAAATGTAACTGTGATATACTGGACCGTTTCAAGTCAAGTTTGACCTTTTTTTCCAAGTTATTAATCACTGCGGTGAAAGAATATATGTGATCTATCCATCCCACAGGAACCCTGCACACCTTCTTCTTTGGCATGACTTTCTTCTATACCTTTTGCTTAGAGGGGGTGGAATTTTTTTTATTTTTTGTTGTCTGTCAGAAATCCCCAGAGCTACAACACAACAAGATATGGGAGAAAATATTATCTTAAAGCAGACGGGTTTATTGTCTCTATTAAAATGCAGAATTACTCCATAAAGATGCACCATCCCCCCTTCTGCCTTCTACCCCCCTCCTCCCCTGACAACCTGAAACACTTCCTCAAAGCGAGAACATAAGAGAAGAAGCTTTCATCCCCACATGTTTTTCCCCGCCGTTTACTGCTGGCCTTATTAAGAGTTGTGAGTGACGGAGGCAGAAAGTGTGCTGGGAGAGTCTCGGGGGGGCTTTGATGGAGGCGGGCGATGGAGCCATAGCAAGGCTGAGGGTGAGATCATGCCTGCGTTTATCCCCTTAAAGTGTTTTATAAAGTTCTTTGTTTCGTGTACCATATTCCCTAACACGCCTTTTCTTCCTCTGTTCATTCTAGTTTATTGTTGCTCCCAAATGGCCACTGGCTGGACTAGTGCTGTATTCTGTCCTGATCACACCGTGGCAATTGCAGATTCCCTCAGAGTCAACCGAGTGTGAATAGATCTTTGTCATCCGGGGTGGGCTGGCTCATTAACTGTGAAACCGTGGACATATGGTGGCTGTGTGTTGGGTTGTATCTGAGTGGAGAATGCCATGGGTTGGGCTTTTGACCCTTGCCTCCACCAAAGTCTGCGGTTTGATGAACTTAAACACTTCTTTGTTCGCTTTGTGTTGGGGAGTGTCTTCAAGTGAAGAATGTTAAGTTTGCGAGTAGGGGCAGATGTGTGCAATGTGACTGGTTTACTAAACACAAAGCACACGGCATCTACGCGGCTGCAGATAAACATGCAAATGCCGCTTTTCCATTAAATGCCCTGTTTGCGTGGCGTTAAGTACAGCAATGCAGGAATGCAACAGAGTTGCATCTCTAGCGGCCAGACTCCTGTGGGGTAATCTGTTTTTGTCATGGTGCGATAAGACTTTTAAGAAGTTAATGAGGATGTCACAGACGTCCACTGTTGTGACAATGCCACTCAAAAACAGCCACATGTAAGAATAAGTGAAGAGTCTAACTTGTGATTATTCGACGGCTACCATCTGGATATTTAAACTTATCTTTAAAGCTCTCATAAAGTAGGAGTTGTTTGGACAAAATCGAATAATAAAGATTGCTCACCAGGCCAGCCAGCGAGATTCAGTTATAGTATTTTCATTTATTTATTTTTTTTATTGGTATAGTCTGTTTTTATCAACTCAAAATATGAAATACTTAAGACTTATCCAGCTTGAGTAGTTTAAAACACTAAACAAAAACAACCTTTTTAATGCTTCTTTAGGATCGATGTCACCTTAGAATGAGACAAAACATAAAAACCGCAATATATATGGACTCAACTGAATTGTTCTTTGCTACGTGCATATTTTTAAAGATGAAGTTTTTGATTTTCCGAACTGTTATGGGCAACGCACAGCGGGAGAGCTGGCACGCCTCAGGTTAAATGCTCACGTTTAGCACACATTCTGCTGAAATGCGTCGAGACAGGATATGCTGGAAGCACAGCTTCTGAATAGAACGAGTTCAAAAAGGATCGCTGCATCCATGCTTCGAAACGTTGGCTGCTGTCTGGATGCAACCTGTGTGAGACGCTAGAAAATAATGGGGGAATATTTTTTGACGCACATCTGATGTTGCTGATTTACATTTACCTTACTTTTTTCTTTTTACTCATTTTGTTCTTGTAAACCGTAAATTGCTAGGCTTAGATATATTTTCTTTAAATCCATACAATTTAGAGGGGGCTAGCTTGAAAATGGATTACTTTATCTTCTGCTTATGTCACTACCTTCCCCTGACTTTGCACCTCCTCCTATTATGACAACAATATAATAAAACTACAATAATTCGTTTGATTTCCCACTAGAAGATTGCAGGTGCCCCTCATCTGGAAACCCCTTTCAGAACTTACTGGATGGGCCCCTGATCACAACACATTTACTCTTAAGTACTGTATGCGTGCAAAAATAACACTTACTTTGCGGGTCACATCTACAGATAGGCCTAAGGTTTGCAGCTCTGATAAACAAGTGAAGTGTTACAGGGCTCTTAAGCCCATCTGGTGAGATGATCGATCATTAGACAGAGAGTGGAGATAACTCGCTCAGCTTGCCTGCTGGCTACCACTGATCCCATATCACTCTCGCAGGATACGGTATGAATCACAGGAAGTTGAGATCAATCTATATAGATTGTGTTGTGTGATTACAAATGAAGAAAAAAAAATCCCATTTGGCTTAGCCCCCTTTAGATGCCTCAGCTTGTGCTTGTGCACTCGACGCTCCTATCTACGTGCGTTAAATAATGGCTTTTTAACTTTCCCCCCGTACCGATTTTCTGATATTTGCTGTGTCCAATCTGCAATCTGTCCCATCTTTACTCGTTTACTCCGCTCTGTCCATCTCTTCTTAAATCTCCCTGCTTGAGGGAGTCGTCTTTTAAATCTTAATTAAAACAGACTCGGAGTCCCCCCCCACCTCCAGCCCTCCACCCTCCTGGGGGCTGGCTGAAAGCAGCTTAGAACAATCAAGAGGATGGATTAGAAGTGAGAAGAAAAGACAAGAAGGGGAGAAGCAAGAGGTGGAGGCTGGGTGCGGATGAATAGAACGGCAAAGACCAATATTGAGGGGAAAGGAGAAAAATTACCCCTTTCCTTCAGCTGAATGATCCTCTCTCCTTCCTCCCTGTGTGTCGACTCAGGGTCTCTCCCTCTCTCTCTCAGGGCTCTGGAGTCTTGGCCTGACCTATTGACATTCAGCTTCTCGCCAGATTAAGCAGCGAATGGAGCCTCTAGAAAGGGTAAACACACTGGAGGAACAATGACCAACAGGCAGCAACCTTATTGGATTCTAATTAACTGCCAGGAGAGATGGCTAGGGGGATGTTAAGTGCTGTGGGACAAAGTTAAACCCCCAGACCTCAAGCACCACAACTTGCATCACCAATTGTCTTCCTTTATGAGGACTGTTAATGTCTTTTCTGTATAAGTATTTGTGTCATTCCGTATCTCATTTTCAGGACTCCTATGTAGGGGGTTGAGAAAAGTGCAAGAAGGATGAAAAAATTCTGTAACTTTTTGAGAGCTGAAAAAGGAATGAAAATAAATATCCATCCATTCACTTTCGCAGATTACACATTTAAAGCTTTGCCAATATCCCTAAAGCATACCAGCGTTTTCTATTTAGTATTTAAAAATATGAGTCTGGAAAAGTTCAGAATTTTGACTTAAAAATGTGTAGGAACTTTAATGTCCTTCAGTTTGAATCACGTTGCCCTCTGTTTTACATGTGAAACATAAGAAAAAAACAGACACTTTTCAAAGCACGAAGCTTCCCTGGGCTGACTCACCCACAATTTTTTTTTTTTTTGACAAGGTGGAACGCGGCTTGTACCCCTGAGGCAGCTGTTTGACTGATCAGGTTAAAATGGGTTGAAAAATCGGGAGAGATTATTTTATATTAAACAGATTGAATTATCTGCGGTGAAGAATAAGGAAGAAGAGGAGGAAAATCATTTTTCTGCATCGCCCTCGGGAGGAGAACTATGGGAGGAAGTGAGGGAGATAAATGGGAAGAAGTGAGCAGCCAATCCTCAGTGGTCACAAATCTGAAAAATGCAACCTTTTCTTCCTTTGCTTCCTCTCCGCGCCCAAAAGATGTGGGGTGCTAATTTGAGGGAGTCCAAACTGGCCGGGCATACATGTGAACGTCCTCGCTTGAGCACTGGGCGCTCTTGTCTTTTTTAGTGGTGCCCTGATTAGGCTAACTCACAATGGTGATGTGGTTTCAGGGGTCCCTGGTATGAAGCCACAAGCACTAATTAGACTGGGCTCATTAATGCGTTAGTGTGCGGGAGAGAGAGGACCCAGACCACCAAGGGTTGAGACTGACACGGGAGGGGGGATGCAATGCCTGACTGGAGACAGGCCATCGTCACCTCAGCCGGCATATAAAGCCTTTCATTAATTAGTGTGAAAACACACATGCACACACAAAGCGGCATATGTACACAAAACCACATGCAGACTCTCACTTCCTTGAAAATACACATATTAAGGCTATGGGTATTCCATATACCCACTGCTTGTTAGCACATTACCTCGAATCAAAGAGCCAACGTTTGCCAGAAGAGAAGACTACAAGTGTTATTTGTTGAAGATAATTCCAGCCTAGTGTTATGTGTTTGTCCTTTGGCAACCCTGCCGAGATAAAGTTTTTTTTCTCCCCCCCAGAACGAACAAACCTCTTCCCTTGTCCCCATCATGTGAGAGCCTCTGAAACCCTCAGAATACTTTTTTTAATCAAAGCACGAAGGAAATGAATAAGAGCCTCAGTTGTGATCCAAGCCTGGAGGTGTAAACGGGGGGATTCACATGACCACTGTCCATTTCCACACCATTACTGCAGCAGTCATGGCTGTAATGGCTTGAATTGGGTCATTGATTTCTCTCATCCACCCTGTCTTTCACGCACAAAAACATAAAAACAGTCTGTGCAGGTTCCTCTATATGAGCCCAGATCTTTTTAAACAGAATGTTGAATGTGCCAAGACAACTTTGCACAAAATGTAAACCCTAAACCTACAGCACAGATGCTACCTGGGCTGCCTTAATGGTGCTCTAGAGGGCTTTTGATATCACTTGTTGGCAAAGTAACTGATGTAGATATTTGTTTAATCAGAACCTTCTAAATATATTTACCATAATCTGTGACTAAGATCTAACTAGGATGTACTCTCGTTTAAATAGTTGGTAATAGTACCAAATCACCTACATTTGCTACAAGATATGCTCAGTGACCAGGCTAATTATCAATACAAGGTGATAACAAGGGTAGAGTGCCTTCTCCGGGTCAGGGGGGTCATCCTGCCTCAAGTGGAGGAGTTTAAGTATCTGGGGATCTTGTTCACGAATGAGGGAAGAAGGGAGCGGGAGGTCGACAGGCGGATTGGGGCAGCATCCGCCGTGAAGCGGGTGCTGTACCGGTCCGTCGTGGTGAAAAGAGAGCTGAGTCAAAAGGCGAAGCTCTCGATTTACCGGTCGATCTACGTTCCCACCCTCATCTATGGTCATGAGCTTTGGGTCATGACTGAAAGAACGAGATCACGGATACAAGCGGCCGAAATGGGTTTCCTCCGCAGGGTGGCCGGGCTCTCCCTTAGAGATAGGGTGAGAAGCTCGGTCATCCGGGAGGGACTCAAAGTAGAGCCGCTGCTCCTCCACGTCCAGAGGAGCCAGTTGAGGCTCGGGCATCTGGTCAGGATGCCTCCTGGACGCCTCCCTGGTGAGGTGTTCTGGGCACGTCCCACCAGGAGGAGGCCCCGAGGAAGACCCAGGACACGCTGGAGGGACTATGTCTCTCGGCTGGCCTGGGAACACCTTGGGGTTTCCCCGGAGGAGCTGGAAGAAGTGGCTGGGGAGAGGGAAGTCTGGGCCTCTCTTCTGAAGCTGCTGCCCCCACGACCCGACCCCGGATAAGCGGAAGAAAATGGATGGATGGATGGATGGGTGATAACAATGTTCTCTCCATTTTGTGCTTTTAGTCAACATATGGCTAAGATGGTTTTATTGTAGCTAAATTCTATGAAAAAGAAAAACAACAATGCTGTACAACTGAGGTTGGGTTGGGTGAGAAAATCATAATTTTCCAATTTTAATTCCAAATTCAATGTGATAATTCTGGGAATTTTCCAAATTCAAAACACGGACATTTTCCCTTTGACTTAAAATGGAACACATGATTGAGCCACATCATTCAACCATTCAATAGCACAAATGAGAACTTTTTCTTCTTTTTTCATGAATAAAGCAACTTAGAAATCTCACAAAGTCCAAATTCTACTTTACAAGTGTTGTAAATTTCACATCAATATAGTGCTACTTGTAAATCAAGTGCATAAAAAGCTGAAGAATCAACGCCTCGAGTCAGAAAAAAATAAGCTACATGCACACTCTTGCGCACAACCAATGCAGTGAGTCCAGATTTGGGTTCCTAGAGGGGCTAAACAAAGGACCAAGTTTAAATTGGCTTTTTAAAAACTCCCTTGACTGTTCACGGAGTTAAACATGAGCCACTACAGTCTGTCAGATGTCTGTTTAGAGAAAGAGGAATGGCTAAGCGGAGGTTTATAGTGTGGTTAATGGCTAATCTAAAGTGTGATGACTCGAGAGCGTCTTCTCTTGACCAGCCTCAATGGGCCTCCAATCAAGCCTGACAAGCCCTTCAATCCTTGGTCAGCTGTTTTAACTGACCTGTGATTGAGTGGTTTCATTAAGGGTCTATTTATCTTTCCCTCTACCAGAGTCCTAAAAAAGGCTTGTGACATGTCCAACACACCCAGGTACCGCCCCACAGGAACCAGAGCAGATGCATCCCTGTATTAGCACATGAAGAGAAAGCTACGAGTGTGGCATAGACATCTAATGAACCACCCTTCATCCCCTGATCAGACTTATGTGGTACCTCCACCTCACAATTTCTTACCAGAGAATGTTTTGCAGGGCATGTAGCTTATGAAGGGCTTGGCATGTGTTGTTAAGAGTAATCCTGCCTGAACAAAATAGCAGACCAGATGAACTCGTGACCTCTAAAAAGACAGGGACCCTCCCAAACAAGCCACAACAAACAGCTTTCTGTAGCCACTCTGTGCCTTTGATCTGAAGGAGCTGAGATGAGATCAATCTCCTCTTCCCTCTCTTCTCTTTTGCCCTTTTCTCTTTTCCTGTACAACATCTCCTTATACGTCTCTTTCCCCTCCTGCTGAGCAGGTGTATAAAATGAGGCGCCTTATTCCTGTGGCACTGGGCCGCGCCTAAAAGTGCAGTCTGTGAAGAGAGCTTTTCTCTGCCTGCCTCTCATCTTTTATCCTGTGCATCGCCTCATCTCCTTTACTCACCCTTTTTCCTCTCCCTTTATCCTTCTCCATCCCCTTTACTCCTTTTAACGCGTTCCCTCGCACTCTTGAATATGAAACAGAGGGCCCAAGCCTCTCATCTATCTGAATTCATCAACACCTCCCCGTCCATCTTCTTCTGCGCGTCTCTCTTTCAGCCTATTGTCTGTTTAGCTATACGTCTAATTATGCTGTCTCACTTATGTAATTAGTGCAAAAATAAATGGCTGCCATAGCTTGGTGTGTCCCCCCTCTTCACCCCTCCCAGTGCAAGCTCTGAGAAAACAAATTATGGAGTACAATAGGTACAAATGGCTTCTGCACCAAACCACATGATGGATGCATTCTGGGTTCCCTGCATCTCATGTGTTCTCTTTTTTTCCCTCACTCCCTCACTCTCCTTACTCTTCCTTCTTTCTCCATTATCTCCAGCTCTATATGTCTCTGTTCGGAAACTAGAGAGGACTTGAGCGCTTTCTCACCCACCTACCCCATCATTGGATGGCTATATCATCTGTCTTCTCTTCTTGGCAATGACACTATATTCACCCTGACAAGATATTAAGCAAACTACTTTTTTTCCCCTCCCCATCTTTTCTTTTTCTCTCTGCTCTGAGCCCTTCCCTTCTCTTTCCCCGTTCTCTCCAGTGGTTCCCTTTTCTCCTCTATCCCCCAGAGCATTCCGTAAACCATGACTGCAAAGCAAACGCCTGGGACTTTCAAAAGCAAACAGCGAGCGTCCCCGTGCCATAGCCCCATCTGTGGATAGTCTGAGCGGGGGAACAATCGGTCCCTGTACTCCTCCGCTTCGTTCTATTTCCGGCCCCCAGGGATCTGCGCAACGCAAAGGATATCTCAGTCAGATGGGTGCAATGTGCTGGAACAATGGTTGGACTGCTTCCTCTTTAGAAGATGGGTGTTTGGTTTACCTTAGCCATCTTGGGAAGCACTTAGCCATGTGTGTTTTTTTTGGGGGGGTGGGGGGTTTGCCCTCCCCATAGCATCTTTACAAAAATGTAGCAAGCGTCTGCTGCACCACCCTTATCTGCACTCTCAAGCTGACACATGGATGCTCATGAGAGGACGCGATGCTTAGCCCAGGGTGTTGCATTATCAACTTTCTGTTAATCCGCCTCAGACTTTCAGTCAGTTCCCCCTTTGTTGCTTTTCACCTCTGTTGTCTGAGAAGAAGAACAGCAGGTTTTCTTTACACTAACACAAGTATATCCATTACCTGGAATGCTAGGCTCCTGGCAGTAAATCCTTTTGACCCCCCTGTGCCTTTCTTTCTTTTCTCTCTCCCTCTCAGTCTTTCATGCTGAGCCCATTGTTATCTTTGCATCAGCTTTCTTTCCCCAAACAGACAGGAGGAAAGAGACACACCTTACCCTTCCACCACCCACATCAACACCTCAGCCACCTACACACTTTGCTCTTCGCTCGCTTCTCAAAACCACTCGATGGCATTAACGTGTTTTGCCACTCAGGGAACTGCAGTTAAATTTTCAATCAGTAACCTTTGACTGACATCCCTTCAGGTTTTGGATCTTCTCTTTACCTCCTAGTTTGAGATTCCTAAGTTTTTTCAGCAAAAAAAAATAAAAGGGAAACACAATACAGGCTATCTTTACTCTAAACCCACAGAGAACCTCCTGAAACAACACAGAGCAGCCCGAGCAAGAACAGACCAACTATTTTGGTTATTACTTATATCAATAACAAAATATTTGTCCTGGAATCACTAGAAGTGTGAACTGATGGAGTTAAAGAAAGTGATGAAAAGGGAGTTTGGAAAGGAATGCTAGATTAGATCAAAGTAACAGTGATCTTTATTCTTCGATGAATCCCAGGCACATTCATATCAAAGATATTGACATGACAAGTAGTAAAGAGATTCCTTTTTAATTGTTTGATACAAAGAATAGTTGATACATAGTCTTTCTGCCGCCTAAAGTGTAAGGTTATTACCCTGATCATATGCTGTTTACTAGTGCGGGTGTGTTTAAATACTGGCAAAAGATTGGACATAGGAATGTCCAATTGGACATTTACTGGTCTGAACTAAGCAAAGTGAAAATCTGTCGATTTTGTGGTCGACAGTCTATTTCTTGGTGCAACTCCTCTATAGCATTCATGTAGTTGATTGTGGAGATGAGGTGTTAATTGAGTTGCAGTGTCAACTGGACATTCTGACTGCACTGTCTAGCTATAGGAAAAAAAGCACACGGCCCTGAAGATGTCGGAAACTCATCCCAGCCCATCAGTTACTCTTTCAGTGTTTGCCCTTGACCTCTCTGAGTATGCCTATGTGTTGGGGATGTTGCCTCAGCAAGCTTCTTTTGATCCATTACTATCTGAGCTCTTAGCCCTAGTGCACAGCGCTGAATATTTCAGCTCCTCTGCTCAGTAAGTGCCACCAACAATCAAATTTCATAAATAGGGAGTGAGAAGTGAAGTAAAATGGATCAGCATCTGGTGTCAAATTAATGCTGTCTGGTGGCACTGCAAATAGGACTTTTTGTTTTTTTTTTCCTGCGAGACTCCCCCTGGCTGCCAAAATCCATACAGCTATCTCTAATACAAGGTTAAAGAACACGGCTGGTGAAGATAACACAGGAACAGATATTGCTGCGACGCAGAAGATAAATTTCAATTTGCTGTTGGTTTTTGTCTCTCTGCAGGAGATATGAAATCCTTGTCTTCCCAGGCAGCAATTGATTGGAAAATAAAAATGAATGTGTGGTCCTGTATGTCTCGTGTTGTTTTTTTTTTCCTGTCTTGGTTTCTGGGTTTTAGAGTCTTCTAGAGCGGTGATGCATCTCTCTAGAAGGAGGTGACACTTGCGTTTTTAGGAAGATAAATGCAATTCAAGCCTTTCTTGAAATAGCTGCTACTGTATGAATGCGACTCTTCCCCTTGGGGGGATGTTTTAATGAAAGGCACCAAATTAATCCCACTTTCCCCCTCTTTCCATTACTGTGTTTGCATAGAAGAATAAAAGGATAAATAACTTTCTGCTTTTTCCTCTCTTTTCTATGCTGATGATACAAGGAAGGGGTGTGTGTGTGAGTGGGTGGGGTGGTGGGTGGGTGGCGGGGGGGTCTCAAGGCAGGATGCTGACATGGCCCTCCTTTGCCCTGGTTCCTTTCATTTCCTCTCCAGATCTTCCGATTGACCCAAAGGAAGACAAGGTGAGGATGTGAGGATGTGAGGATGTGCGGAGACGCACACGAGGACAGAGCGAAGACAAAAGGAGGATGGGCGGATAGAGATAAAAATAAAACTGGATGAGGCCAAGTGCCATCAACAGTTTGCTACCTGGCTACTTTTGTGCTTTCCTGTGTTTTGCCTGAACCAGCAGCGCACATCCAGTTAAGTTGCTCAGAGCTGATAACAACGCCTCAGGACACGCTGCCAAGTTCTTTATCTGTGTTTACCCAAATGGCATAACTGATTAGAGGCGAGCAACATTATGAAGCTCCATTGTTCTCTGTTTTAGTTCAGGCGTCTTCTTCCGTAAGAGTGGGGGAAGGGGAAGCGTGAGGATATGAAGAGAGCTCGAAAGACAATGGTCTTCAAGACTGTCACAGAAAACATAGCGTTATTAAAAATCTTGGTTGTGTTGTGCAAATGTTAACCATTTCCCCATTGAATTTTAAGATTTTAACACAAAAAATGTACAGCTCTTCTTCCGATAATATATTAAGATGCCGCATTCTCTTCAAAATGAACTCTGTCTTGATAAACACTATCCAGTTGACTTAACTTTGACTGAAGAAGTGTAAAGTGGTATTGTGAGGACAAATTGTGAATGCTTTATTCAGTTTGATACACTGCATCTAATTTTGCCAATTTTATTGTGAAGTACAAAATGAAGCGGTTTCTGAGTTGTTGCCTAGTTGTGTTGACAGTCAACATATACAGACGTTTCACCGACACCCTGTTACAAAAGAACAATTAGTTTATAAAATGTATCTAAACTGGCTAAAAGCTGAAACACTTTGAATTGATGTAGATAATTCTAGATTAAAGAGAGATTTTTGAAATACAGTTTGAGATTTATAAAACCTATATATTGTTTTTGAAAGAAAAATAATTCATTTGATGTCTTTAAAACACATTTAATGATTTGTATGATTTTAACTCCTCTTCCCCTCATGAATCCAACATCAGGCATCATCTCATCTCAAGAGCTGGATGTATTGTCAACCCTTACATATTAGGGTAATACTACTGATTAATATTTATTTCAAGAATCTAGAAAAGCCTAGACATTTTAAATATGATTTCAAGATGATGAAATGCTCCATCCTTCATAGTTTGTCTTGTTGAAGTTTTTTTTATTTAAGAAAAACAAATGATGGAGAAACAGAGTTTTCTCCAACAGTGTGGATGATAGTTCAACACAATGATGTCCACCTGTTGCTGTGCAGTGCTAGCCAGCTAATCACACCTACTACACTTTTTTATACATAAATAAATATTTAGTGGTTGGAAGTATTTGCAGTCTGCAAAAACACACAGACCAATATTTCAGAACCTGAAGGTACTTCGCACATTACTTTTATTCTAATGTTGGGAAGCTAGAGGCTGTTTTCCCAGATTTTTTTAAAAAACAAAGCAAAGTTTATTCCTTTAGATCTGTTTACATTTGTATTGCCGTGAAACCATAAGTATTTACTTAGCATGATCTTACAGTGAGAAATCTCATCCTGACCCATGTCTAATTCAAATTCCACTTCCAGCATAAAATCCTTCAAGAAACCCATTACTCAGAGCTCATACACGATACCCAGCAGAGAGGAAAATATCCATATCTTTGCCATGACTTTGTCTTCTAAATAATGCAATACATTGGTGTTCGGGACTCAGACGTGTTCAGATTCCGCTGTGTTTGCACTATCTCGCACCTCATCTCTCAAACACCTCACTGGCTTGCTGGGGTTTTCTGCCTCTCCAAACTTTCTGCCATGGAATCCTTTTATCATTAAGGTTTTTTTGAAGAAGAACAAAGCGATTATAACCATGATTCTGGGTTTGTTTGACAAGAGCAACAAGACAGAAAAAAACAAAAAAAACTTTTGGAAAATTCAGTGGAATTTGTTTCTGTTTACTAGACACTTTTCTGCTTAATCACCAAGATGCCGGTGACACATCTAAGTCTCATCCCCGCTAAGCCTTCCTTCCCACCATATTCCTCTACCCCCGGCTTCTTCTTTAACTGTCCCCATCCAGACTCCATCCAAGAGAATTCAAAGAGCCCGGAGTGTCAGTTCATAAAATATGCACGGCTGCTTAAAGCAAACCTCTTGGGCTCTGTTGTCTCTGCATCCACATACAAAGTTGTGCTCAGTGTAGAGAAGACCCATCTTTAGTAATGAGGAAGAGAGGGACGACAAGGGAGGGGTGGAGAGTATTCCTCGCTTCCCCTGCTACATTACGGTTCTGCATCTGAACTCCATTGCACGAAGTACATGATAGTGAATGGGGCTTTTCAAAACCTTTGGTGGAAGTCTGCTTTCTGCCTCCGGCCCATTAGGCAGACTTGCTCTCATGTTCTCCCGATTCGCAGTCACACATTCAGGCAACCGGGTAAAAAGAGCTGTGAGAAGAAGAAGAAGCAAGGTGGAAATTTTCCCCCGCATTACACTATAGTGAGACGTGAGTGGCGACATGACTTAAGAGGAAGGGAGAGAAACTTGTAATCTCAGCTCGCAGCCTTTGAACTTGGCCCGATGAGACGCAGGCGACCCAAAGCAAAAGGTTCCAAAGAAGAGCTCACTGAAGATTACTCGGAATACTGATGCAGTGTGGAATCCAATTCCTCTGGGAGCCCTCTGAGAAAGTAAATTATCTGTGTTGAGCAAGCCGACGTACACTGAAATGTAAGCAATGTGCCATGCAAAAAATAATAGAAAAAGGGAAACCACAATTTGAAGTTGGATACATTTACGAGCGAAACCAGTTGTGAGCATATGTGCCTTAAAGAGTGACCCAGTGAATGAGGTCTAGGGTCTCTTAGGCTTTAATTAGGGCAGCTGTTACCATTTTCATTATTTCTGTGTGTTTGTGTGGTGAGGGAGCACAAGAGAGAAATGTGAGTGTTTCCAATGTGCAGTGGGGTTGAGGTCAAGGGATATATGCCACTGTCTGGATTTGGCTTCTTCTCATCCAGCTGCTGCTGCTCTGTCAGGGACCGGAGGTTTACTGGTGTCATGTATCCTCCCTCGGGCTTCTTGAATAATGACAAAACCATGTGGAACCGGGGGGCTGGAGGTGAAGACGTACATGTGCAGCAAATGGCCATTTGGGCAAGATTTGCCATTTGCTGAGAGCTGCAAGCGGGGGAAACTGATTCATGCAAGAAACTACAAATGCAGCCCAAAGGGTTTAGATTTTTTTCTTTTACAACTTCTGTCCCTCCAAGAAAAGATCTGTGGCAGAGCAGAACGGCACTGGTTTGTGTTTTCTGTGACATGAAATGAATCTGTTCATTTTAAAGTGTTAACTCTACGCATCCACGGGCTGCAAAGACATTTTCACAGTATGATAACCAAAGTAAAACATGATAGTTTTTTCTTTTGATATATAAGTTTAAGCAAAAAAGAAAAAAAAATAGAACAAACAGTTGCTAAGTAATCTTTAAAGACACTCAGGATTCCACGTTAATGTTTTAACTTTTTTCTCTCTTTAGAGAGTACAGACAGTGACAGTATAACAATTTGTTGGCGTCTCAAATATTCCCAAGCAGCCAAATATGTCTTTGTCTAGCACAAGCAACAAAAATGATTATGATTCCAATTACATTTTGTCTTTTAAATCCTAAATAAATCTAATTGTGAAAGTTTTGGGGGGAAAAAATATCGATTTAACTTTTAGATGCAAGTACAAATGTACACATTTTTTGTGAGAGGCCTCCTAGGAGCCCTCCACTGCTGGCTTAGGGGGTCCCTAAGCAGCAGCTTAGTTTGTTTATCCCTTGGGCCGGCTCTGAGCAGCTGCTCAAAAAATGCAGCTTGTTGATCCCGATGTTTATACTTCTGTAAACTCTCATAAGCCTAGCAGAACAACAGTCACAAGTTTCTTAATATCATTAAAAATGCTAAACTCTACAAGATTTCCAAATGCAGAAATATGTAATATTTAGTTTTCTTTTAAAAAATGCATAACTTTTTTTTTTTTTTTTTTTTTTTCCAAAGCGCAGTGAGCGCGTTTTGCCCTGCTGGCACATAAACAAAGCGTTAAGTAAATCCTACAAACATGCAAAAGAAAAAAAAGCAGAAGCGGGTGGTGATGTGTGTCTGTTTGTGTGGGGTGGGGGGGGACGCGAGCGGGGGGGACAGGTGCTTTGTGTCTCTGCTCGCTTGAAGAAAAACAAACGCTCTCACCCAATTTGTCTATCCCACTCACTTTTCCGATCCACTCTCTCTCTCTCTCTCTCTCTCTCTCTCTCTGAGTCCCTCCACATCACTCTCTATGCACCCCGCTGCATCTCCACCTATGCGCCTTTCCTCTGTTTTCACTCAAAATCTACAACCACAACCGCATGCCGGACCCGTTCATCTTTTCTTAAAGGAAAACCGCCGCTGAGTAACTTTGCAGGGTTGGAGGGACGAGGAGCCGTGAGCGGAGCATCATCAAGCGGACTCGCTTTGTTTGTCGGTCCCATTCGTTCTCGTGGATCGGTCCACGCTTTTGTGCTCCGAAACTGACTCCCACACATAACTCTGTGCGGTCCAAATCCACAGTTTCCTACTTGCTCAAAGAAAAGCGCCCAGAGATGCACTTTATGTATGTGCGCCCCGAAGCCGTAATTCTGCGCGAAGTCCCCCCCCCACACACACACACACTTAAAACAGAGATCATCTGCATTTGCACAAGAACCGAGACCATTTGGGATAAACCCAAATTACGCATTCACATTATCCACTCGGGCACACATGGGGTGAAATCCCGTGATGCAGCTGCCAGCTGCCTTTTCTTTCTTTTTCTTTAAATAAGTGATTAAACATTTACTGGTCATTAACAGCTGTGAAATGTAGCATTGCAGCAGACCGGCGCACTGAGGCGACTTGACGCAGCGCCATATGGAGCAGCAATCCATCCCCTTCCATCAATACAGACCTGCAGGCTAAATAATAAAACACAGCTGAATGGAAACATCTTACCTGTCACCATAAGGCAAAAGACGAGATATAGAGACGTCATTTCAGACATCCTGCCCACTGACTGCGTTGGGTGAAAAGATCTACGCCGACCGAGATGGCTGGGTCCACCGCGGCACCAGAATCAGAAGAAAAAGCGCACCGAGATCTGTCTCTAACCGCATCCAGCGTGGAGAAATGCCTCTGAACGCTCCGATCAGTGCTTAAACTCTCACTTAGCCGTAAATCTCCATAGTTGGTAACTTTCCCGCAGCATCAGCTCCTTTTCTCCAGTGTCTGTTCCTTTGCCTCGCTGGCACGGCTCTTGCCTCCTCGCTCCGCTCTCCGGCTGGCTGTCAGAGCTTCGCACGCCTTCAGCCGAGCTTTCATCCACGGTCCGCCTTCAAAGTCTCCTCCAGCATGCTGCTGATGCTGACCCGGAGTCGCTCGGTGGCGATCTGTACCCTCCGCCACAGCGCGCAGCCAAACGATTCCGATGAAGTTGCCCGTCTGTGGTCCGCTGGAGTCTCTGCTCTGACTGCGCCTCACACTCTGTCCCTCCGTGTCCCTCTCAGACAGGCTCCTTCCTCCCAGGCGGTTTCTTCCTTCTTGCTTCTACTTCGCTCCCCTTTCTTCCCGATAGGAAATGCGCTCTGACAGTCAATCTGGTGGCGGGGCTCAAATCTGGCAAGAGCTGAACTCGCAGGAGCGCCGTGTGCCTCAGATGCTTCGCCCCGGAGGTTGCCCACCCTCACCCGCGGCCCACGCCCCCAGGGGGGCTACCATTGGCTGAGCAGGCGTCAGGAGGAGCGTTTTAAAAAACAGTTCATCTCTGTTAAATGACTGCACGATGAAAGAAGACTCTAGTCGTAAAAATGTGAAGTTTGTACAGTGATGGATTCAAATCCTGGAATGTTGTCTACGTCATTGCGGCCAAGAGAACTTCAGTTTTCTGGTGGTTTAACATGATTCTAAGTATTTAATAAGCAGGGTTGTCAAATGTCCTGATTATCAGTAAATTGCGTTCATTTAAATTTCTTCCACTTGATTTTCCTTTTTTAACCAAAACCCTAGCTAGATGTTGTTAGCGCTATTACATGGCAGCATGAACGCATCATTCTTACTGAACAGAGTGGTGTGAAAAACTTCCTGGTCATCTTTTTTTTTTTGCTTGTTGTTGCACTTCAGTGTTTCAGAAACAATAAAATGCAGTTAATCCAAACCTGCGTGTGTGAATAAGTGATTGCCCCAGTCTAATAACTGGGTCATCCTTAGCAGCAACAACTACTATCAAGTGTTTGTGATAACTTGCATATGACACAGCAAGTCTTTCAGGTCCTGAAGCAGTAAAACAGCCTCAGACCATCACAGGTACCCCCGCCATGTTTTACTATGAAATTATTTTTTTCTGAAATGTGGTGTTACCTTTATGCCAGACATACTGGGACAAACACCTTACAAAACTTCAGTCTTTGTCTCATCTGTCCACAATGTTTTCCTGAAGGTTTTGGGGATCATTCAGATGTGTTCTGCAAAAACTTAGTTGAGCTTTACTGTCCTTTTTGCTCTGCATTGGTTTCCAACTTGGAACTCTTGTTTGCAGCCCATTTTTGCCTCATCTCTTTCTTATGACGGAGACATGAACTCTGACCCTAACTGAGGCAACCGAGGCATGCGGTTCTTTGGATATTGTTGTGGGGTCTTGGATGAGTCATCTGAGCGCTCTTGGGGTAATTTTCTTTCTGGCTGGCCAGTCCTGGGAAGCTTCTCCACTCCTCCAAGTTTGCACCATTTCTGGATAATTTCACCAAAAGCTTAGTGACCCTTTCCAGACTTATTGCTTTCTTTTTAATCTGTTCCTGAATTTCTTTAGACATGATGCAGCTAGCATTTGAGGATCATTTGGTGTACTTAATTTTTTTCAGGCAGGTACTATTTAAGTTATGTCTACACTGAAAACAGGTGTGGCAGCACTCAAGCCTAGATGTGACCAGAGAAAGTGAATTCAGATGTGAAAATACCACAGTTATGTTTTAACGCGAGAGAATGTAGATTTAGATCCCCCGGGCCCCCTCTCAGTTCTTGTCCATTTCCTGCTATAGACTAAACTTTTAAGCACATTTTGTAAGTTGAATAGCATTGAATCAGGACAAAGATCCAATAAAGTGGTAAATGGCTTGTACTTGCTTAACGCTTCGTCAAGCCCAGAGGATGCCAAAGCGCTTCACATTACAGTCATTCACCCATTTACGCACACAGCCGCACTAATCAGAACTATTTTTGGAATGGGTAAAAGAGGTTGACATTAAGCTTCTGGAATAGCCTCGTCTTTGACACCTCCTCCAAAGACGTCTTCAACTCTCAAAGGTTCTGGCGTTTTCTTCTATGCACTCTGATCTTCTGTTTTTTTTTTTTTCCCATTGCTTTCCAGTTGGATCTAACTCCTTCCGGTGGCTGACTTGGCCATTGTAGCAGTTTTTCTTTTTCTGCGTCCGTTTGAGAGTTTCTGTCTGATGATTCCTTTGGCACCTCTGTCAGAAATCTTCCAGTGAGTAGCTGGTGGGGACTGATTTATAGTGAAATGGTGTTCTCTCTACTTCCAGATCCCGGTCCCAATGGCACTTCACTGGAACAGAGAATTTTAGACTAACATCTGAAATCAATAATATAAAAATGTTTTGTATCTATAACGTTGCGAATGTGTTTTGATCCTTGCCCTGCCTCAGATGCTTATGTGTGACACGCTGACCCATTAGAGGCCTTTAAATTAGGACTAAACACACTAGTATTACTTTGCATTGACAGATATTTTTATGGGTATTATTACCTTTTATGAGTCGTCATTTGATTGTAAAAAAAAAAAGACAACTACTGTCGGTTTTGAAATTAGTATTAACCTGTAAGTTTATAATTCACCTTCTTTCAGCTATTGTTTGTCATCGTGCTGTAGATGCTAAGATGAACACAAATGAACGGAAGCAAAATTACCATATTCCAACAAAAGCCTCAGCTTTTATAAGAGATGAGAACAGTGCTGTCTGTTACTCGCCTGTGGCTGTTTGTAGTCTTCTTCTTTGATGTTGTTCATTACTTATTTAAGGATCTATTGATTAGTCAAAATAATAGGCCTTTCAATCATCTGGCTAATCAGTCTTTCATTTGTATATTGTGCCAAGCAAAGCCTGAGGCTCATTTATTGTCGACACAACCTTCCTTATAAGCGCACACACACACGCAAAAAAAATATAAAGGTACACATGCATAAAATGTGCCTGTTAACTCATCCAGGTGGTTCAAGCTCTGTAAGACTGTGAAAAATTCATCAAAGAGCCTCGACTTGGACGCTGAGGACTTCAGCACATGTGGATCTCTGAAAACATCAATGGTACACACACACACATACACACACAAATAGAAACCGATTCTCTCTTTTATATATAAAAAAATGAGTTAAACACTGAACCATACTGATTAGGGTTTGCTCCTCAAGAGGCTCCCCCCCTTCCAAACAGTAGTTTTAAAACCCCAGGGTTGGCCTTCCTGTTTATTGCCTCCCTGTAATGCAAACATAAGGGTCCCCTGCCAGTAAACACATGTTGATGGAAGAAACAGCTTGCACAGCTGGGAAGCCAACCCAGGTTAGTGTGTGTGTGAGCACGTCAGTAAATGAGCGTCTGTGTGTGTGTTTACGTGTGAAAATAGATGCTTACTTGATGTTTTTTACTTACGTCAGTTCAGATGCGATGTACACTTCTAAATGCTTTAGATGTGGATCAAAAGAAGAAAGTTGTCGATCACACACAACACACACACACACACACACACACACACACACACACACACACACGCAAGCATGCAAATGCACACAAAGCATCGGGGTGAGTGTCAGCCAAAGGGTGTAAATGTGAAACCGTCAATCAGTCACCAAAAGCGCGCTTTGGGTGAGCAGTAAAACAGCAGGGAGCCTTCACCAGTTGTGCTCTGCTAATAAAATCAACATCCATTGTGTGAAGTCTGTCACTATGCATGACGCTGTGATTGAAATGCGTGGTCTCCTATGGCTCACACAGATGGACAGGAAGATGAGGCAAAACAGATGACACATGCCGCAGCATCACTTTGAGCCAATAGTCTTAATTATACTGGCCTCGGTGGCATCAAATGGAGGGCGCCCAAACTCCCCGAGCTTTTGAGAGTGTGAATAATTTATAAGTGAAAAAGGGGGTTTTCAGCTGTGGGTTTATTAATAATAAATATGGTTTGATATTTACTAAACTGTTCAGAGAGAGAAAGGGGGTACAGTTAAAACATTGTTTGCATGGTAATTGTAAGGAGGTAATAAATAAGGCATGAAGTGGAAACATATGGAAATGTGATTCATAGGGAAATGAGAATAATTTAACAAAAATATTATCCCACTCCGCGTATGACCCGAGGTCAATTAAGAAAAGAGACGTCAGTCACTGTGAGCGGCATTCTGGGTTGGAGAATTACAATCTTTTGCTTTTCCCTTTCTTTGTCTTACGTAAAAGCGGTTAACATTTGATGTAGGAATTTACTCATGCCGACACAAACCAGATTAAGCTGAATATCAAGCTCATTTCAACAAAAAAGGAAAGAGATTTCCTGAAAAAAAGTGAACTCAGCAAAGCATGAGAAAGAAGTTTAGGAATGTGAGTTTTGTTTTGGTCCAACGTTCTCTAATGTTGTTGGAAAGCCTCACATAGTTATAAATGGAAGAAAAATGTTTTTGCATTCCATGGGTGGTTCATCCATTTAAACAGATGAAGCAGCACTTAATGTAAATTTTGTAAAAGAGTGGTCTCAGAAATATGCAAAATGAGCGCTACTTGGTAACAGAACATTTTATGTGAAATGCACTTAATGTGTCGAAATGATGCGATTTTACCACAGTGTAAAAAAAAAAAAAAAACAATAAAAAAAAAACAAAACAAGTTCCTCCTCATTCAACATTAAGGGTGATGAATCCCACACAGTACATTGCAGATTCCATTGTCTTAGATTATACATTGGTTCTAAAAGCTAAAACTATGTTAATTGAGTTCTTGGATTAGGTTTGGTGTTGTTGGCAGTGTTAATTCATGCATATTTTTCAGACCTTGGATATGCATTTTAATAACTCTACAGTAAATTGTTTTAAGTTTTAAAGTTACCCGTACTGTATAGTTTATTTATATTATATCTTTACTTTGTCTAGATCTGCATTATAATATTTGCCCGTCACTGGTTGGCTAGTTGAGACCAAAGACCCGATTCAAGACTTTTATCATCCAGTTATAAAGAGAAAAGAGAAAATCCAGGAAACATAAATTTTTGAGCTTGTTTTAATTTATCACGCGATTAACTGATTTACTGCTTATTGCAGCAGGCATATTATTATGTAATACAATGTCATGCCCACAAATAGTTGCTTTCCAAATGCAAATAAAGTCAAGACAAAGAACACTTCACATTCAACTGTTTTATATGCGATACCAAGCTGATATTGGGACAGTAATAGCAGGGTTGCTCACCATGGCGCAACAGGACATCTAATTGATTCACAAGCTTTTCTGAATTGATATTGACTTGGAAAAAAGAAATGAATTGCAATGCGAAGCACCTGGGACATCGTCATCTTACAGCGTTCTATAGATTCCACATGTTGCATTCTGTTTGTACTTAGTTTGTCTTAACATTCAGGTAATTGGCGCTCGTGAATGTTCATGAGCAAATGTGACGTAGTTTGCAATTACTCCCATGTTTGGTACTGGTTCAGTTGCTTTCATCTTTTCCATTTAAAAAAGCATCTGTATTATAAATCATTGATGCATCTAATTATCCAGCCAATGTGCATTTTTGGGGCCCAAGACTTCCTCATATGGGTCGATACTATTTGGGCTCAACGCTCAGAAATGGGCTTCTCGTACGAGACCTATGTGGATTGATAAATTGTAACGCATATCATCAAACTTTCTTTTCGCACCCTTTGTAGATCTCAGTCAGGTCTCAAATGGTCATTAAAATATCAGTTTAAATTTTTTAACACATCCAGAGCTCACATGGGTCAGACTTTTTTTTTTCTCAGTGTTGTTCTACATCTAAGCTGAACGAACAAATAACACTGAACCGCTATCCAACTATACCAAATGTCCCATCTGGGGCACATTCCTCAGCCCATTTTCTGCACATATGGGTCCCATATGTAAATGCTGACTGGATAGAAATACCAGCAGATGAATAGTGGAATAAAAGGCTCTCTGCTTGTTAGTGTCATAATTGGGAACAATTAACAATGTTTAAATATTTACATATTTAAATAGTAGTTGTGTGCATGAGAAAAAATGAAGTGTTCTTATTCCATTACCGAGAAAAAAACAATCATCATGGTTTGTGTTCAGACAACACAAAATCAATGCTCTTTATTATTAGAGTAAGCATTTGAAGTTTTAAAAGTGCTTGATTAACATTTTGCTTTTACTACAGTATTTTGGTTAGTGGTAGGGTTTGAGGTCTGCCATCCGTGTGAGGAACATTACACCAGCTTTTACTGTAATTGTGATATTGAATGTAGAGTTGATCTGTGTCAACCATAACTCTAACTGCTGCTACAGCCTCATAACTCATGAGAGCATACAGTATTCCTTTGCAAGGCGGTGGCATCCATCTGCCTGGCTTGTGAGCAATTCAAAACCCGTCTCTGATAATATGACGTCAGCCCGCCGCACTGGCTTGAAATTTGCAAATTTAGCAGTTTCTTTATGTGTGATTGAGGAGCAGGAGAAGAGCCATTAAAGCCCAACACAGACCTGGGGCTTGCTCTGCAGTCTATAGGACTATTCCCTGGCTCATATCAAATCCACGTCCTCTGCCCCGATATCAGAATATGACTCTGGCCCCCCATGGATTCTGTTTTTGTCTGTAATGAAAGTCTCTCAGGGGATCAGGTTGAGGGATTCTTTTTCTCAGGGGTCAAGGAGAGGTTGAGGTTTTTGGTTCAAACTGTGCTCGGAAAAATGGTGTGGATTACAGGAATGTGGCCATTGCCCCTGAGTGTTCCAGCCAGCTCTATAATCTGACATTACTGCAGATAAAGACGCCAGTGTTGAAGGAAATGTAAAAAAAAAAAAAAAAAAAATCATTATGGTTAATGTTTTCGGTCTTCTTCCCAAGTTCGTCACTTCACAAAATATTAACAGCGTCCCTTTAAATTTAAAGTCAGACAAACTGGGTCCATGGCCACCCTGAGTGTTTCTTCAGTGATAAGTACAGCAGTAAGCTGTCTAAAATATTCATGCTCTGATGCAGAGTTGTTGTCCCTTGATGGGCCTCGCCATGTGCAACATCTGTTCCCGATGTCATGGCGCACTCCTGTGTGCCAGAAAAGCCCTGCTGGCGTTCGTGGTATCTCTACTGTACTATGACTTATCCAGACACACACTCGCACCCACGCACACACACTGCTCCAACCCGGCTCTGATAAAATCTGAGACGACGACAGTAATCCAGTCCACTGGACAGAACTATTTAACTTCTCTGCTAATCCATAAACATAGATTAAGGCGCTTTAGTTTCATACTCAGATAAGCAATTCTGTTATTCCCTGATGAACGTTTCACTTGATTTCTTGCTCCATCTACATTTCATGAATATTTGGAGACGATTCTAGGATGACTCCTTAGTGGGACAGACCACTGGTGTTTTGAAACAATGTACTTTGTAAGCTGCCAGCAAATTAAACTGCCATTGTGTTGATGCTGCTGCCTCATAACAAGCTGGTGAAGTTCACTTCACTGACATCCCCCCAAAAAACTAAATACAACGTCTTCCATGTTGCAGTCCTTTGCTTATAGTGTCATTAACCATTAAACAACCAATGTGCACCAGAAGATACATACTCTTTAACGTCCTGTAGGCAGTTTGTTGGAAGGTTTTCACTTATCAAATTAGCATTTCACATGAAATGGTTCAGGCTGTTTTTCTGATCAGTCTTTGTCAGTCTGATCAGAAAAACATCAAAACGGCCAGTGGTAGAGAACCTGCTTCCTTTGTTGTGTGTAATCATATATTAGCCATACTTATTTGAATAAAACAGACATAGAAATTCATAAAATTAATTTATACATTTCTCTCAAAACATCCAACTGTGCTTGTGGTGTTCCTTAAAAGCTTTTGAAATGCATTTATCCCTCGAGATAAGGACAATGTGTATTGTTCTAAATTTTTCTACAAACTGAAAAGCATGTAAATAATGATGGCAGCACCAGATATGATCAAGCACAGGTGTTATTATGACAGTATGACTGTATTTTGCTTTGGAAAGTCATTTTCAAACAGGGAATCTCGGCTGGGCTGAGAAAATGAAGAAAAGCATCGGAACAAGTTTGATAGAGGACAGACATCCCTTTAAATTTATGACTGAATCAAACAGTGACAATAATCAGGAAGTGTTTTTCTAATTGGCAGGTCCAAATCTTCTTCGGCAAGCTTTAAACAATCTTTAACGTGCTTTTTCTTCGACCTTGGTGACTTGCCCCATTACAGATACATTCGCAGATTAAAATCATTGATCTGTAATTATCTTCCCTGCTGTATCTTAATATTAGAAACTAGCTCAAGTGTAATTCGTCCAGGCAATCTGCGGTTTACGCTGATTTTTACACACGTATGAAACAAACGGGAGACAATAACAGGAGCATAAGCAGAGTCAGCAATAGTCAAGGTGAATTCTGTCTGAGTCGCAGTGTCTACAACGGCCCACAAATACAGTCGCAGCTTCCTCCAGCACAAGGGTTGCCTTGCTGTCTACTGACAATCACATGAATAGGCCTCGACTGGCTGCTTGTTTTGTGCCATGATCCCTTGCTACTCATGCTGCTGAAAAAATAAATAACTGAGCTCTGCACTGCTATAAATAATGGATGACTCGTCCACTGTCACTTTTCATAGCATGTCAAGCCACGGCCTGGCCATTATTAGGGTCTGTCTTCTCCTCTCTGGCTCTGACTCCAGTTTTGTTATTGTTCTGGTCGACTTGCCTGCACACCTCCTCAGCGGGTCGGCTGTCAGTCTTCTTCTTGGTCGGTGCAGTTGATGGGTGCTACGGAGAAGAAAGAGGTGCTTTGGGGAGGTCTAAAACGAGCGGTACAGCACACTTATGCAAGGAGAGCTAGCTGCTCGCGGTCTATCTTGACCTGGAACAGGCACTTTTAGAAACAATTTAAGGATGTAAAGGGATCTTGTGCCACATGATATTTGACTGCCACTAAGGTATACTTCTCCTCAAAATTAAGTCCTTCTTGCAAAGTGCCGTGTCAGCATTCCTTTGCTTTGTAAAGTGTATATTAATGTGTCATTACCACTTCATTACCTGTATCTGTATTTGATATTTTCATATTTACATAAGATGGAACGTAGTTCTTATGTCTCCGCATTGTAAGACAGAGTCTACTACTCTTGATTGCATAGGTATTGAAGACATATTCACCACTTTAAAATAATTTCTCTTATAGTAAAAAGAAAAATAAACAGTGGCAGACCGCCAGACAAGATACACATGATTTGCAATACTTAGTGACGCGTTACTCAAATCTGACCCCTTTTTTCGACACATTACACATTACGACTTCCAGTCCAGAAATCAGTTACTTATCTGAATTACTATTATTAGGATTTTCTTTGTAAAAAAAAAAAAATATATATATAATATATATATATATATAATATATATATATATTATATATATATATATATATATATATATATATATATATATATATATATATATATAATATATATATAATATATATATATATATATATATATATATATATATATATATAATATATATATATATATATATATATATATAATAGCTGCACAGTGGCGCAGTTGGTAGAGCTGTTGCCTTGCAGCAAGAAGGTTCTGGGTTCAATTCCCGGCCCCGGCCTTTCTGCATGGAGCTTGCATGTTCTCCCTGTGCATGGTGGGTTTTCTCCAGGTACTCCGGTTTCCTCCCACAGTCCAAAAACATGACTGTCAGGTTAATTGGTCTGTCTAAATTGCCCCTAGGTGTGTGTGCATGGTTGTTTGTCCTGTGTGTGTCTCTGTGTTGCCCTGCAACAAACTGGCGACCTGTCCAGAGTGAACCCCACCTCTCGCCCGGAACGCCAGCTGGAGATAGGCACCAGCACCTCCCGACCCCATCAAGGGTGTAGGAAAATGGATGGATATATATATTATTATTACTTTTCTTTTGGGTTTCAGGGAGTGAATTCTGATGTGTAATGCCATGCAGGTTTTTCTGCTGGAAGTACAAGCACTATTTTGAATTTGTGTCAGCTGCAGATGACAATATCAAGATTTGTTTTACCACCAGAGCACTGCTGGCGACAAAGTGCTGCTAGTACATCCTTGAAAACAGGGAGGACAGAATAATGAGTGGTTTTCTGTACTACATCTGTCATGCAGCCGCTTAATGCAAAGAAGAGAGGGCCTCCTAGTGGACGATGCTACCAATCAGAGCCAGGGGAGTGTCTTAGTGCTGTCAATCAATCTGGCTGCCCTCTGGCTGCATTGCGCTCTGCTTTGCTGCAGCTTCTTCACCACTACAAAGCATGCCATGAATGGCCACTGATGACAGCAAGTAAACTGTTCCTCTGTAACAGTAAGATGTTTTTTCCGCCATTAGCACAACTACTGCATGTACAGGAGTGTGATTGGCAGCGCTAAGACACTCCTCCTGGCTTTGATCGGTTGTTTTTTGACAGAGTGGTGTATTTCTGCAGATGGCAGTATGACTACAGGAAGGAGAAGAGCTCAATTTTTTTCCAGAGATCATCTGTTTTATACTGTGACGACATAGCAACAGTTTTAATAAATATGTGAAAAAAATAGATTTTCATTAAAGTTACATAGTACAACTTTACTAAAGCAAGAATGTCACAACAGTCCAACTACTATAAACTGATGATACTGAAGTTGCCATCTTCCTCAGAGGTTTCTGATAGCATCTGACACTAATACATAATTTGTCTTGTAGAAAAGGGTCACAGGCAAACAGACAACGATATTGTGACATTCTAACTGAATAGTTGTTAAAATCTGTTTCAGAGTTTTCTAAATTTTATAAAATGTACATTTTTAAATTCATTTTAAAAATATAATACAACCTGAGGCCTAAAATTCTATTTTAAACAGATTCTTTAAAGTAGCATTTGAGATTCATACAAAATGTGTTCTACTAAGGATAATGCAAAAGATGATGTTTGCCTACATTTTCTGCATCATGATTACCTTAGATTTAGATGAGCAATACAGAGACAACTCAAACCTTAACTGATATTTTAAACTGAAACACCCTTTAAAAGATGGGGAAAATAAACAATGCAGAAAGGAAATAAAAAAGGTATTTATGGTTTTTCGATGGCTTTGCTAAAACCCAGTGTCGTCTATTCTCATGAGCCCAATATCATTGCCTCATCTCCATCTAGATGGCCTCCGCCTAGTTTTGCCACTGGCATAGTTAGGTACTATAATTTATCGGAACTAAGCCTCACAGTTAATGAAGAAAAATAAAAGCACACTAGACTAGAGTTCAAAGTAGGTTTTTACTTTTGGGTTACTGACCCACAAAGACCCTCATTTCAACTCTCTATCCTGAGAAATCATGGATTATTTACAAATACATCTGCACATAAGAAAAATGAATGAGGAACATCTGGCATCTAGAGAATAAAAAACAACAAAAAAACACAGAAGAACTCATACATTCAACTAGTATCAGACAAAGAGCGGTCTGTGTTGAGAAATCAAAGGCAGACGCTGATACAGCTGGAGACGTGGAGAAAGACGAAACTGTTATTAATGTCTAATCGGGACAAGCCCAATATCTGCTCAAGATGTGCTTCTGTTGCCACCAGAAAAAGCCTTAGGCAAGTATTGTCCACCAGCAGCTTTCAGTTCCACAGACTGAAAGACAGTCTCTCCATCTGCAGAGTAACAGCATCAAATCAGGGCCTGCAGCAAACAAACCCTGACAGATCCTCTCATTTGAGATTCACTTTGGGACAGCTGTGGTGCCATCCGAAAGGGGGAACCGAGTGAGGGAAGCCAGTACTCTGTAATGTATGCAGAGTGTCTCCACGTCCTGGATGACAGCAACACGAGCGCTTGTCACAAGAGACATCAGTTCTACTTAGTCACAGCGCTGTGGGGCAATCCATATGACTGCAGTGCTGTGCGAACTCTATTAATAGTTATCTACCTTTCAGGAGTTATTATGCTGAGTGGGGGATGACAGAAAAATATAATGGTAGAAGTCTCAAATGAGGGACAGAAACGGCGTCTGCTGAGTGTCTTTTGTGTTTCTCGGGCTGTTACAACTTCAGAAGCCTCCTCCAATCTCCTCTCTCACCCATTTCCTGCCAGGCGGTGTGTCTTGGAGCCCGGTGCCAGAGACACAGTTTATGTGAGAAGCATAATAAGGATTATTTATTGGGCAGGAAGGGCAGAGAGAGAGAAAATGATGATTCGGGGGGAAAAGCCCAGCAATTGTAGGGTACGGGAGAATGAGTCAGAGTTGGAATAAAGATAACATTTTTTTTTATCTATTCACCTTAACTTACACTAGGGTAAAGGAACCTTAACAGATATTCAGTTTCCACCTCAGAGACCTGGATCTAAAATAAATCACTTCAACTGCCATAAGGTATTCTATTAGGGGTTGCACTTTCTGAAACTTTAGGAACTTTGGGGATAGGAGAGGCAGCTTAGGTTAAAAATTTCGTCTTATGGAAGATATCTACTTTTTGCTACATGGACTCTTGCTAGTCATGAAGTGGCACATTTATTTATAGGTACAGAGCAGGTGAATGCTACTTTTTAAAAATTCATCGGAAGAGGTGAGACCTATCTTTAGATTGTGTTCAATCGCAAAGTCACTTTTGAGAGCAGCGAGGATAGACAGAGGACTCAGTTTTCAACAGCCAGTAAAAGATTCAAATTCAATATTCAGCAAATTTGAACATGCCATTCCCCATTAAACATAGTGGTGGCAGCATCAGGCTGTGGGGATGCTTTTCTTCAGGTGGAGCAGTGAAGCTGACAGGAAACATGGCAAAATAGCAACAAATTGGTACAAAATTTGGCTGCAAATTTTGTACCAAACAATTCACTCGCACTGCAGGAGTGAATTGATGAATTGATTGGTGATTAGAGTTTGAGAGCAAATTTAGAGTATGGCTGGACAAACATACATACAGCATATATGATAATTTAATACTATCTAATATGTGTCATTATTATCAGAAGAACCACCAAAGATGTGCAGGACTAAGTCTTGTTACTGAGTCCAAGATGTTTTGACTGACAGATTTGATAGTTTGTAGTATTTTGGGAGGCTTGATTTATTTACTGGTTCCAGCTTATCATATAAAATATTTTTCAGTCCAAAGATGGTTGTACACAGCATAATGGAGAAGCTTTGTTTGGTGATGTGCTGAAAGTGGAGAATCAGAAAGAGCAGGGGCTTCTTAAAGAGACAGAGGAAGTCCTCAAATTGCAAAGCAAAATTTCTTTGAAGTTATGTTGGGTTTATACAGTATATATATATATATATATATATATATATATATATATATATATATATTAACACCTGAAGGTATCTTCACAATGCTGCCCCTTTAATTTTTCCTTTTAATTTTTAATAAGATAATACATTTTCAGGCTGCACAGTGGCGCAGTTGGTAGAGATGTTGCCTTGCAGCAAGAAGGTTCTGGGTTCGATTCCCGGCCCCAGTCTTTCTGCATGGATTTTGCATGTTCTCCCTGTGCATGCTGGGTTTTCTCCGGGTACTCCGGTTTCCTCCCACAGTCCAAAAACATGACTGTCAGGTTAATTGGTCTGTCTAAATTGCCCCTAGGTGTGAGTGCATGGTTGTTTGTCCTGTGTGTGTCTCTGTGTTGCCCTGTGACAGACTGGCGACCTGTCCAGGGCGTACCCCGCCTCTCGCCCGAAACGCCAGCTGGAGATAGGCACCAGCACCTCCCGACCCCATTAAGGGACAAGGGTGTAGGAAAATGGATGGATGGATGGATAATACATTTTCATCTCAATTAGTTGATTCATTTGGAACCAGGATTTTTAGATATTTAGTGAAAATCTTTAGAGAGGGAAAAAAAATCTGGTTGGGAAACATATATGAACCTGTTTAAAAAGTCAAGGTCTTATGTTGGCCCTGGTAAATTTTTTATCAACTCGTAAATTAAAAATGTGGACAGTCATTACTTATTTGTCAAATTGTCCTGGCTCAAAAGGTGGACGTCACATTGGGTTTGCTAAAGAAGAGCGGGGCAACAGTCAGGGAGGGAAAGAGTGGATCAAAGACTGCTGATCCCTCCAAATGCTCTGCAAAACTACCTTGTTTAAGGGGCTTTTACTCCAAATGGACTTCCTGGGCTGTCACACTAAGTGGAGATGACAGGATTTAAAATGCAACATCTGGAAGGGTTTGGGCATACTTATTCAAATACCTCCATAGTCCCGCCTGATTATAGCAAGATCTAAACAAAATGAATCGCGGCCCGCACACTGTATATCCCCTACTTAAGTCCTAAAAGCCTTCTAGTTAATTCCCACATGCTCTAAATCAATACCACATTCCTTTCACTATAACTCTGTATGTATCTTACTTTCCACAGCCACTCACATTTTGCAGTCATCTCGTTAGAGGTAACGTGAATCCATTAGACCTTTCTGCATATGTTTTGATTACCTCCTACTGTCCACTGCTTCCTCATTGCCAGCCTGCTTCCTGTATTGGTGCTTCTTTGTCCAGAAAAATGCCACACGTCTGAAATAAACATGAAGTCAGCATAATCAGCCTCCTGCGGGCTATGCTTATCATGCCTCTTTTCCATGATTTCCAAGATTAGAATGCAGAGGAAGGGGAGATAAATGATAGACGTGTGTTGCTTCGAAATGGCAAATGTGTAGATCTATGGACGAGTGCTTAGCCCACAGCTGCCAGCCAAAGGAGAGAGAGAGACACAAAGGGTCCTTGTGTTCAGGCTGAAAGATGGGCCAGAAAAAGGCAGCTAAAGATCTACTAGTGTATCTCAGCTGTCTTATGGGTCAATAGACCCTTTCCTCCTACTGAAGGAGCCTATAACCTCTAGTGTTCTTCCACAGACAGTTCAGCAGTGTTGAATCAATGGTAAGGAATAACAAAGGAGTAAAAAAAAAGATGCTGGATTTTACCTTCTTTTCTTGAAATATTCAATGGAAGATCAGATTTTGTTGTTTTGAGACAGCAACACAGGGAGAGGCAAAGACCCCTGCCTTTAAAAACGCAATGTGTGTTTTGTTTCTACACATCTGGAGAGCTGCTTGGTTTCTCTTCTTTCTCGCATGTCCTCTCAATAGGCTCAGGATAAACATCTGTTACCGAGGAAATCTTGAGAGAAGAGGCAGCCTGACAAATTGTTTTTGAGGAAGAGGTTATTTATTTATTTATTTATTATTATTATTATTATTTGAAAGAGGTTTGATTTAAGATGCCCTGTCCGACTATTGTTCTTTGGGTGAGGACAGAAATTCAAATATTTTATTTTTCAGTGAAAGGATTTTGAACGGGTTGTAAAACTGATTTTGGGACACCCAGACAAGCATTTGATGCGTGTCTGACAAGCTTCATGATATAAAAGAGAATTAGTTTTTTTGTGAATCTTCACTGTTTTCTTTTTTTCCCCCCAAGACTACATGTATTTTGGGAAATAGGAATCCAAAATTTAATAAAACCAGTAATATTTCATTCCATATGAATATCCAGCTCCTGGGGATTGTTAAAGTTGTGCAAGTGATTAACTCATTTTCCTGCAAGAGCAGATTTAAAGCAGTTAGTCTGTGTATTGTTTGGGTAACACTGCTCTCTTATCTCTATTATTAGCTGGCCACTCGCGCCCTGCAGTTTCTTTCCTTCCAGTATTTCCTGATTACATTTTTCATCCCTGTCTTAACCACATCCCGCGTTCTTGCGTGCTGTGTACTTTCCTTGGCAGTTCATATATAAGGCCACATCCTCACTATGATTAGAACCATTTTTTTTTTCAGAAAAAAAGTGATATTGGAGGAAGTTTATCATTGCCCTGCCAGAATAAGGAACTTGCTGCAAGTCTCTCTGAGGACGCTGGGTGAATTACAATGAACAGTTGTTTGAACACTAGATTAATTGATACTTTAAAGCTGTTAAGTTGAATACATTTTTTATGTATCACAAAAAATCTGATATTTTTGCTTGATTTAATAATTAAATCAAATTAAAAAAAGCAATATTCAAAAGTGTGAGAATCTCTCAAGACTTGAGCACTAATGCAACTTTTGCATATAAATTATATAAAAGACTGGGCACAATCAGGGAAGATGACAAAGATTTGAAGAAGAATTAATAAAACCCCTTGCCATCAGTGCTAGTAAAAGTCCCATTTATCTTGAGAAGGCCGTCAGTAATATTTAGCACACCCCGGAGAGGAGGTTCACTGTTATGCTGGTCAGCAACACCTGTACAAACAGAGCTTTCACCAAGAGTTATTGGATAATTTATGATTTTCCTGATCCTCGCCCACAAATTCAACATCTGTAGTTAGAAAATGAACATCTAAGGGAGCCCCATGCATTTTTAGAAACTAGTTGGTGAATGATGAAGTTGTAATAAATCTTTGATGAGCTAGTGCAAGTAAAAAAAAAAAACAAAAAAGAAAACTGTAGTTCAGCGGAAAGAGCGATCCTTCTAAAAGTTAAGGAGAGTGGTTTATAAATCATGGTTTGGGCTTGCCTTGTGGTCACTGGCTCAGGGAATATTTCATGACTGGAATAAATTTATTGTCTTAATGTTTTGGGTTTGCACTGACGGCTGAGATCAACTTTAAGCCTTCTATTCACACAAAAGAAGAATTTATCTTCCTCCAGATATGTTATTAACTTGCTTGATATTAACTTGCTTGTCGTATTTACATTACTAGACCCTTAACTAGTATGTTGAAACATTTAATTAATTACCTAACTGGGGCATGGACCATTCACAAACAAGTAACAGATAAAGTCACAGACAAAGTCAATTACCTACATTTCAATTTGATTCTAGTTGCAAAACAATGCAGGTAGGTTGAGTTTGTGATTCTAATCAATAAGTTTTTTTTAATCTAAGACGATGACTTAGAGTTGATAATTTGCAGAAAATCCACCCTCTTGAAAAAGCATGTGACCACAGAGGAAAGGTGGAAGAAACCATGTATTTTTGTGTGGTTGACCAAAGTGATGCATGATGAAAATATATTGGCATTACAATATTTCACAGTTTGGAACACAGTAATTGTTGGCTAATCACAGTTTGCAGAGCTTTAACATGCGCTGGACTATAACTAGAAAACTTAATTACTACTGTAAAAATATCATGTTTTTTTCTAGTCCCATATGTGTTCAACACAAGGTAGACTGCAACCCATGTTGTCGTCCAAAACAGCGCGTGGCAGTTCACCAGCAGAGTCCTCTCCAGCAGCCTCCGTCTGGCCACCACCCCGGCGTTGTTGACCAGGATGGAGACGTCCCCGACCTCCGCTCTCACCTTCTCCGCAGCGTCATAGACGCTCTGGCACTTGGACAGGTCCACCGTGTAGGCGTGCACTTGTTTTGCTCCACTGGTGTGCCATCCTTGACATGAGAAAAGCAAATCTGGGACAACCAATCGTAATGAATTTATTATCTGGATATTTGGATTACAAAATATCTTTGTAATCTTAAAGGTTTTACCTAGTAGCACCCATCTCCAAACCAAGATGCTGGCTGCAGGGATTTGGCTTAACCTGTTGTAAAGAATGCAATTCTGCCATCACTGTTGTGATGCCAACATCCTAACACATGGGATAAGATTCATGAAAAGAAACTTTAAGAGACTGAGCTCAGTAAAGATTGGATATGATTGTCTGAATGTCAGAAAATTCAGTTATTTTTAATCTTTCTATAGCCAAGATAAAGCTTCTTTGCAGCTGAGGAGAAATGGTCCAGGATGTTTAAATTAATTTGCTTTCTCTACACAAGCAAATTTGCTAATAGATCATTTGAGAACACTGCCAGCTTCAGCTATCCAATGAATAAGACCAAAAAGGGCTTCTGCAACAACACTTGAGGTGCCAGCAATCTGTGCATTTGACAGTCTAATTTGTTGGATCAAAGAAGACTTCAGCAAATCAAATTGATGACATCCCAAAGTCTCGATAGTCACCATAAAATGTGGAAAAAGATTGTAGACAGCATCTGACATCCTAAGTTACCTGTACTGGTAAACTGGTTGTGAAGACGACCTCGTCATCCAGCCACCAGATAATGTGAAAGGGTATACATCTAGTTTAAAATAAAATGTCTACGCTCCAGAGTTAATCAAAAAGTACTGTTGTCCACAGGATTGTACTGGAATGTCAGTAAATCTGCTACAAACGGTCAGTAATAAAAGAAGAATCGAGCCCTCAAACAAATGTTAGTGTTATTTCATGACTTGGCACACTTTCATCCCAAGAGACTCACAAATTTTGGAGCACCATTTGCAAAGCCGAGCTTTGCACCAGCAAAGAGCAGGTAAAATACGTTGCTCAAGGATACAACCGTTCCACATAATACATGTTGTATTAAAACAGGTCGTGCTGAAATTAAGTGGATCCATGAAGAGAAATGAAAAAGAGCCCCTTTGAGGGGAAAATAGATTAGTTTTGCTGATAGATGATCACTTGAAAGCTTTGTGCTGTGAATGAGGAAATCTTGACCAGTTGAAGTAAATCTGATTTATATCAGTTAAGATGCTGTCCTGAGGGCCACTGCAGGGGGGAGAAGGATATGCCAATTTATCCATGAATACATCAAAGCCCTCTTAGTGACTCATTGGTGTGATGACTTTTTCCTGTTACTCACAAAGTATTGGCTTAATTACTCTGTTTAGAGATATCCTCCACATTGTACATTTCCTTTACATTCTTAATACTTTTTAAATTGGCAAAGCTAAGTTCTAATGTTCCATGCGCATGTCAAACACATGCACGCGTGACCGGCGCCGCGCTGACCTTTTAATAGGAATATATTAAAACGAGATCCCTGCGGCGCTATTCAATATTGTTGTAACACTAACACGAGTACTTTAGCGGAAAGGAGAAATTGCGGTTCCCCTCAACCAAAACCTGCTCATTATTGTCCATGTGAGCAGCTTGTCTCATTCATTAAGCATCCCCCACGTTATGTGCTCAGGAGACCCAGAGAACGCAAAGAAGAAGAAACTGCAGCAGGAAAATATGACGATGATGATGATGATGACGGTCATGCTGTGGTTTAACCCGGGTGTGCCTCAAGTGAAAAAAAATGATTGATTGGAGCATTCTTGGGCTGACATGCCCTCACTGCAGCTGAAACCTGTTAACTCTATGTGCGCAGGACCAGGCTGAATGAAGAGGCAAACCTGTTGTGACTGCCACATGGCAAATGTTAGGCTCGGCTGGTCAGGCCACAGTTCAAGTATGGTAGAAGCCGTGCAGATAAACAACCCGCATTGAAAATTAGGTGTCTGTATCTCCCCGTGTTCGCTGTGATGGAATTGGGAAGCTGTGTACACTAGTGTTTTTGTGGATCTGTGGATGAAATGATTCCTCGTGTTTTTCAGTAGTTAACATCCACTGAGGTTCCCTGACCAACTGTTTGCAAGTTCTAGAGCAATTTTAGCACAAACAAAAGTTGCATCACAATGTGGACTACAGAAGAAACTGCGCCAATGAGAGTCTTGGAAAATTTACTGAACTTTTGTCAAATTTAGTGGCATTAACAATAGCAAATCTCAGTTTTCTATTATAATTTTAAGTGATTAACTAACACCACCACCAGAAAATATGGTAAACCATGTATCACTGAGATGTCTCACTCAGGGTTAACGTCACCACTCTAAGTCTCCTTTATTGTGTCCCTGTGGGTTCTTTGCCACTCTCTTCATTAATCCTAGATGGATTATTGTAGATTTAACAAAACTCGGCCAAAGATCGGATTAAATCAGTAACAAAGCTGAGGGGATGCAACAAGAAGAGACATGATAAGCAAGGGGCTGTGGCTCTCTCTCTGCAGCCGTTAGCGCTCACATCAAAGTCTTGAAGAAACCACTGCTGCTGAGAGCTGCCATTATAGTGCTGCTGGAGAATCTGGGATCCAGGTGCCGGCTCTGCATCACCCCCCCCCCCCACCCCCCCGCACACACACACACACACACACACACACTCCCATCCCCAAACACACACAACTGTGAGAGGAGACCGGAAGCGGACACCATCACCATTCGTTCCACTGGGCCAAATCTACACCTGTTTCTGCTGCTAATTAGCAAACAATAAGGTGAGAGGCGGCAGGCTTCCAGACTTCATGATATCATCAAACAGGTATTTAAATCACCGTTCTACAGGTGCCTTATCTCTGCAGTGGAACAGCCATTATCACTTTTATTTCCTCTTCTCAGCAGTTCTCCATTATGATTCCTCACACAAAAGATGAGTGAAACACACCTTTGCAGGCGGGGGTGTGAGCCCAGGCTCTGCTTTCTTTAAAACAAGGCGGAAAACACCTCGGCAGCAATTAATCTTGTCTCTCCACCATAAAACCATTCAGCAGGCATAAAGGCTGCTCGCCCCTACACGACGGTTTCAGAGTTTCCTGTCCAAGTCCTACCGCCATGGACGCTCGGAATTTCAGACATTCCCAGGCCAGTCTGTCTAAACATCTGTCTGCACATGGGCTCTGAGATGAGGACAGTCTTTGTAATCCTGTCCACAGTGGGAGAATAAGTAGCTCACAGGAGTGCAGTGCGGCTGCTACAGCAGACCAGGCTTGACAGGCGTGTACTTGAAAAGTTGCTGTACTGTGAGTGACTGTCCTCTCCCTCCTGTCTAGCCCTTATCTAGTTCACTCAGCCCCTGCCACGGAAACACACACACACACACACACACACACACACACACCTACACACGCGCCGCATACACGCACACAAACTCTCACACACACTTTATTCATACAGTTGTGTGCTGCAACAACTGTCTCCCTCGGTCACCTCTGTTCCCTGCCTTCTCCGGTAGGATGACGTGTGTTTGATGGCCGAAATCACTGCACTCGCTTCCTTTCCCCCCTCCCCGCCGTCCACCCCCTCTGTCATGTCTCCTCTGCAGCAGCCACACCACAGCCTGGGGAGGTGGGTGGATGGAGGGGGTGAGAAGTTCAGTGAGTGGCATGTTTGTACTGCTCAGCACCTTGAGAAGAGATTTAGTGCGGCTGATCTGTTGTTTTGTTTGTTGCTTTGCGTGTCCCTCTTAATTAGCTCCTTGGACAAACAGTTATAATGTGCCCCCCTCAAAGCCACTGCAGCTAATCAGGAATGCTGAGGAGCACGAGATGAAGAACAGAGTGATGTTGACCTCAAAATGTCAGCTGGTGTTGCATTACTTATTGTTTACGCTCACTGTTCCACGCTGAAGTGTTCGTGATTATGCTCGGGGCTATTTACATATTTGAACTCTGCTTTTTGTCCATTGTTATTTCATACAGAAGAAATTAAAAAGACTTGGGGAAAAAATAGAAGCTTCAGGCTTGTTTTTGAAAGGGTGGAAGAGCTCATTATGGGGAAATAGGTTGAACCTCAGCCGCCCACGCCATTCATTTGGGCAACCAAGAGGCTCATTATCCTTTTTGAGAGACTTTAGGTCAAAACACCACATCCTGCCCTGCGCTGAATCCATAGAAGTCCAGCAAGACTCAAAGGTTAGATGGCATTTTACAGACTTTTTGCCATTCAGCCAGAAAACTAAGTGAAAATGACAAGAATGAGATGGAAAGAGGTGACACTTGCCAGTCTCCAAGATCTTGGGTGATTGAGTGATGCAACAAAATGCATCAGAATGCAGCTGTTTCTAAAGATTTTTCCCCACACAAGTCCTACTTGGTGTGACGTTCTGGAGTCAAAAATGTGTGCATTTAAATGAAATGAAAAAAAAAAAATCTTAGACAGGCAATCTTACCAACAGACATGTTTTTGAAATTATTAACTAATTTAATTCAGCTGCATGACATTAGATTATAATGTGATGGAATTATAATATATCAAAGTTTAACGAAGCAGATGGAATTTGTCTGAATTGTTGACCCCAATAATAAGAATTATTATCATTGTAGCTATAATTGAAATTAGACTTGCTGAGCTATAATAAACTACTTTGAACAGAGCTGATTTAAATATAATTCTATCATTTGTTATTTGAGTTGGTAAAATGCAATGTCAAGATCTAGATGTGTGTGTGTGTGTATATTTATATATATATATATATATATATATATATATATATATATATATATATATATATATATATATATATATATATATGTATTTTCTTTTAGAGATATCAGGGGACTGAACACCAATTCAGGCTACATTTTCTGATTTTTAATTCCCAAAAAAAACCCAAAACTTGAAAACCATTCATCTTTTTCTGGATCTGTTGGTTGCAATGCTGAGAAGTAGCTCACATTTAACCATATTTCTATGATTTGAAAACGGCTCTAAAACATTTTTTGTAGCCCTGCATGTTTAGGGTGGCATACTCCCCCATTACACTCCATAACAATGTATTGCCATATATCTATCATATCCCAGAACTAGGTTATCAAACACATTCTAGCAGAAGAGACCTTTCTTTTTTCCCCTCTGCTACCATTGTTTCTCTTTCAAGCTTGTAAGTGAGGGTGAGGAATGGGTTATTCAGCTTGTTGCAAAGTACAACTTTCACATCCCACACACTGGTCCTCAAAGGTGTTGTGCTGCACAGTTTGTTGCCAGTGACATCCAGGCCAGGCGTGCACACACAGAAATGAGAGCTGAACAGAGGATAAAAGAGAATGACTTACTGTAGTAGGACATGGAATAGGTTATTTGTTAAAAAAAAAAAAAAAAAAAACATGTAAATGTTCTCAAATGTTTTGGAACAAATTTTTAACAAAATAACATTACAACATGGAATAGATCAGTCTTTAGTTTTGAATTTGTTGCCAACTTCAGCAGCAGCTCAAAATCTACAAAACATTGAGAGCAGACATCCATTTCACAAGTTTGTAAAATTTTTTTTTTAAAAAAGATATGCTAATAAGTCTAATTTTTTGAACAACACCAGATATAAAATGTTTTCCAAAACAGCTCTGCTGCTTAGAAATTTGGATGGATGGATGGATGGATGGATGGATGGATGGGTGGATGGATGGATGGATGGATGGATTGATTTAGATATCAGGATCAGAAATCCACCAAATACAAATATTTGTCCATACTTGAAGCTGAAATTCCTAACCAATTTCCTGACCAACTAAATTCTTTGATATATTTTCTGTGTTGACAAATTAACACCTACTTACTTCATCACCCTGACAACCCATCATTTTTTTCTACTGTTTGTTATTTCAACCTCTTTTCATCCTGGGTTTAAACAAACCAACAGCAGAGCTCTTACACAGTCACCAGCTGTTTTTCATCTGCTTGTTGTGACTGGAAATGATGGCACTTACGCCCCAAGGGCCCTTTCTTAGCCTTGATAGAGCTAGCTATCTATTCTGAGCCCCTTGGCTGTTTATACCTCTGCTAAAAGCATGGCCACAATCTGTCAGTGTGGCCACTATCTCTGCTGCGGTCCCGTTTCTGAGACTGGCTCCAGGGAAAGCAAGAGAGGGCAACGGTGGTTTTGGGTGATATTTATGATTTCGAGTTTCAGCCCCCATCCCTTCGACTTCATGAGTCTCTTGGCTGACTGATAATGGAACAAAGCTCTGGTTTAATCATCTATACATGTCACATGTCCAGGCCCCCTCCCCACCTCCACCCCAATGTGAATCATCTGCGTCACAGTAACTGGAGCACACGGTCACCATGGCCCTTGGCTCTGCTTCGCCAGTGCCAGCTCTGAATCCAATGCCTGTCCAGGGAGAGCGAAGACAAGGCAAAGAGGGCTTTGCTTAGATCTCCTCTTCCTTCCCCCTGAAGCTTGACGAGTTCCTGCCTTGCATGGCTGCCCCGTCTGAGGATGTTTACTCTTAATTGAGCTGCTCACTCATCCCCTGGCCCCCGGGGGACACCTCTGTGTCACTTCCAATGATTAACCTAAATTTCATCCGTCATACAGGACCGCTGCCAGATCTGGTAAGGGCACAAATTATGCGTTGAGACACGGACAATAAAAAGAGCAAGGAAGAGGAAAGGAAACTGAGTGAGCGGCGAGGCATGGCACAGCTTGATAAGTGAAGCATAATAAATCCACCCATCAAAATGCACGTATGCACACAAAACCGGGAAGATGAGGATGGAGATTATTAGGTAAAAGGTACAATTTTCCTGCCTCAGCAAATGTCTTTCTGCAGTGATGTCACACAGTTGGTCAAGCGGATTTAAAAATGACCTCTTGTAAGGCTGGCTTCCATTAAACAGTGCTGGTGTGGACCAATTTGGGCTTTTTAGCTCTGGCCCAGCTCCAGGGGGAAACACGTCGGTAATGTATGGGGCTTTCTGAGAGTTTGTCTCGGGCTCGGTTGCTCATTTCCCCCTTCAGTAAGTAGCAAGAGATCAAAGGCAGTGAGGGAAGAGCCGTTCTGTCCAGTTGTACATGGAGCCAATCAGACCTTCTATTTATTGGCACTCGCAGAAGCAGTATAAATCACGTCAAACGGCATTGACCACAGCCTTAGTCATGAACAGCAGCTCACAACAACACATAGATTTGCTGTTGTCTTTGATCAATGTGGAGTTATTTAAAAGCTTCGAAAGAACCAGTGTTTCCCCCTTCTTTTAGTTTTCACAGTTTTCCTTCGCACTTGCTTCCGTTTTTCATGCCTGTTCTGTTTTCCAAACACTTGTGTGCATCGGTGGCTCGAGGCACCTCCCACCGGCCCCCCCTGCCAAGGCACTCATGGAGAAGTGATAGACATGGGGAGTCTGTGGGCCAGCAACCATGAAATAAATATGGATGGTCATGAGTGAGATGAGCGAGGATCATCTGTTTTGCCATCTGCTTGCATGAGAGCGTGGATGTAATGACTGTAGTCCTGCCCAGCCCATTGAGCCCAGAGTTGCAGGGAAGATGTTTGTGCACTTTTGCTTGTGTTTGTGCGGAGCAAACGTGCATTTTCCATCAATCACTCACATAGACACAACAACCTCCGCCCCCCAAAAAATATTGTACATGGTCTTCCCTCAAAAGAGAATGGTGACACTTGTACAGTGTCTTGCCCTTTTCACATTTTGTCACGTTACAGCAAACTCCAATGTGTTATGTTGGACTTTATGTGAAAGACCAGCAAATTCAAAGCTCACAAGTGTGAAAAAAATGAATGTAGGGTTTTTCACAGTTTTACAACAAAAAAAAAATATCTGAAAAGTGTGCCTTGCCTTGTAGGGAGGTAGTGAATGTCAGTATAAAGGATTTGTTGCTCTGGATTTTATTTCCTCCTTATTTGAAATGTGAACATGCTTCTCAGATTTTGTTTTCTTGTAAAACCTTGTGTGCATTTCTTCAATTGCATATTCTCTGGTCAGATGTGACAAAGACAGAATTTTTTTAAGTCGACATGCATCAGAGTTGATGGTTGATCTAAAAAGAAAACATGTTCAGACTGCAAAATACATGACTGGACTAGAACAAAGCTCCACTTGGTCAGCTTAGATCAATCAAATAGAGCTCCAATTAAACGGTTATACACAAACACATCTAAGTGTGTTAGAATGGCCTACTCAAAGCCTAGACTTAATTATATTGGAGAACCTGCGGCAAGTCTTGAAAATGCATGTTCTCTCCAATCAATAACAGAGTTTGAGCTAGTTTGCAGAGAAGAATGGCTCTTTAGATGTGCACATACCCCCGAAAATGTGCAGCTATAACTGGACTGAAAGAGATGAATACAAATGCCTGCCACACTTTTCAGGTTTGTATTTTCACATTATTTTGATCTTTTTTAAACAAAAAAATAATCAATCTTTATGATTGTAAGTTGACAAAAATATTCAAGCCGTGTTAATACTTTTGCACAGCACTGGATCTCCCCCGCAGCCACACAGACACAGCCGCAGCTTTCCCCTCCAGGTTTAGGTACAAAGTCTGGGCTGCTGCATGTGGCTTGCTTATTCTGCGAGCATCTGGCCCACAGTGGCCATTAGAAATGACAGGTTGACAATTGGCAGACAGCATTGGTGTTGGTGATTGTTCAGCTGGCAGTGTCCTGCCATGTGACAGTCTGTTAGTGTCCCTGCACGAGAACAACGTGGGACTTGTGTAAGCAGCACTCTGGGCATTGAGGGGAATAAAGAAAAAAAAAAAGAGCCGCAGCAACCCACCAGCAACTCCTCCGCCACCCATCCTCACTGTTCCCCAAGCAGACAATCCTCTTTTTTCCTTGGATGGCTTCGTCGCTCAGGGCTGGTAATACTATGAGTGTATGTTTACGGAAAAAACGAGAGGCAGAAAAAAAAACAGGCTGTTGAATTATACATATTCCTTATGGAGGGTGACACAGTAGGAGCTCTCAGAATCAATCTTGACGCTTGGATGGAATCATGGAGCGCAGAGAAAATGGCAAACATTGCTGTGGCTCAATGGCCTGATGCTCTCATAAATATGTTTTTATGGCCCTGAATGAGTGGGGGCACAAAGATGTTTGGTGCTCATAAAGGTATGTGAGATTGTTCGGGATACTTCACATCGGTTATAGAGCGATCCTTATTTAATTAGCTAATACAATATAAAAATCAATAGTAGGTCAATCCTGATTTTGCATGTTAAGCATTAGATCTATGCAAGAAAGATTTCTGATTGCTGAGACCATTTTAGTGCTCATTTTTCTTCGCTTGCAGAAGATTTTAACAGTTACCGAAAACACCACTTGAATGACAAACTTTCAAAGCATACAATGTCTTGCCAAAATATTTGTACCCCTTGAAATTTTTCACATTTTTTATGTTACAGTTGCAAACGCCAATCTGTTTTTATTGGTATCTTATTTCTTAGACTCACAAAGTAGAGCATTTGTGAAGTATGTGAAGAAAAATAACACATAATTTAAATCTTTTTTCTATATAAAATTCTTAAAACAGTGGCTTCACCTCCAACTCCTTTTACTTTGATACCCCAATATAAAATCCAGTTCATTCAACCTTATAGTCTGCCAGTGTGTAATTTAATCTCAGTTTAAGTCCAGCTGTTCTGTGACGGCCTCATAGGAGAACATTCATTAAAAAAAACAAAACAAAACAGCATCATGAATACCAAGAACAACAGCAGACAGGTCACAAAGGAGAGATTAGTCCTTCATTCTTAATCCTTAAGAGCACAGCATGGCCACACACCTGCCAAGACTGGGCCACTCAAATAAACTGAGAAGCCTGGTAATGAGATAATCTACTAGAGAAGCAGCAAAGATGCTGTGTAGGACCAGCAGACGTTAAAAGCTCGGGAATGGGACTGAATGCAAATCTACCCACACGACCCCTAACATGTCTTCCACTTCACAACTATTTTCAACTTTGCTTTGATTTATCACACAAAGTTGTGATAAAGGTTCACAGCTGCAACGTGACAAAATGTGGAAGGTAAGTGTTAGCATGGTGCAGGAAGACGCTGTACAGCTATCTGAGATCAAACTGCGTCTCATTCGCGGAACTCTCTTGAGGAAATTCTGAACAATCTGCTGCTTCAGATTTTTCATCCATCCTTTGGGTTAAGTGTTGTCTCGGGATTGTGCATAACAGCAGGCTGCTGAGGGGGGTTGCAGTGGGGTGAGGGAGTCTGTTAAGAGGCTCTTGAACTGTAGTCTACTGTAAGTGGAGAGAGCTGAATGAGAAAATTATCCAAGTGCAGGAAAAGAGAGGCAGAAGATGCAACAGATTCATGGCTTTGATGATTTGTTTTGCTTTGCCTACATGCCCTGAAAGCTGCCAGACTTCACAATCAATAAAATCTACTAGGGAAAAAATAAGGAAAGCTAGCTCTTTGCCATGAACAAAGTCATGAGATTGGAGTGTTAAAGCGTCTTTACTCCAAACTATTATGTAGCATTGCTGTTCTTTGTTTTTATGCTCTGCTCCCAAGTTCCCTGTATTCTTTTGTCTGATTAGGAATTTCGCTGTGTTCTCTTTGGTATGAAGATGGGGGCGGGGGGAAAAAGTGCAGAGCAAAACAACAAAACTGCCATTCAGCTGTGATGTTTTTTTTTCTCCCTCATTCAGTTTGAAGCTTCACCAACTGGCAAGCTGTATGCTCCACTTTTTTCATGTTGCCCTGGCATTTAAGCTACAATGAGAGCATTCTTTGAAATGTGTGGCACAAAATAAAAGGGGAAAAAAAAGTTATATCTAGCCTAACCAACATGCGATGATTCTGTGACACGTTACTATGTTCTGAGATTGTGTAATTCGTGGATTAATGTTGATCCTGTGGGCCTGAAACTTATTTATATCGTGTTTTATTGAAGCTCGGGGTGTTGCGGAGACTGCATAAGCTTTGACTTCTGATGCCAGCCGAGTGATGCAAAGGGAATCCCATTTCTCATTCCCTCTGCTTCTGATGAGTCACCTGCCAGTAATCAAAAATAAAACACTCGTGTCGTGTGCTAAACAGGTGCATCTCAATAAATCAGGATAACGCCACATTCAATTCAAAAAGTGGAACATTATAAAGATTAATTATGCCCAGCAAGCATTTATTCTTGTGGATTTAGGTGATTGTGAATCAGAGCAACAGAAAACTCAAAATCCAGCTATGCGTATAATTACACAGTCCAGTCACATTAATGTGACCACCACGTACTTTCCACTTCAGAGTTAAATAACCAATCACAGAAGGCAGGTGGCAGCACAGTGCAGTTGAGCGTATATAAAGGGTGTGTGTGGGCTTCGGAAAACATTTCAATCGTTGGCGTAATGCAGAAACGAAGCGATTTATCCGACGTCCAAAAGGGCATGATCATTGGCTTTCGGGCCAAGGGTGGAAGCATTTCCGAAACGGCTGAGTTTGTGAACTGTTCGCGTGCCGCCGTGGTAAAAGTGTACCGTGCATGGCAAAATGGGACTGTCCAAAATCAACGACGTGGCAAATGTGGTGCACCACGGGCCATAGATGACAGAGGCGAACGACGGTTGCGGAGATGCGTTCGGGCAGATAGACGGGCTACCGTTGAGCAACTGACCACTAAAATGAACCAAGGGGCTACCACAAGTGTCTCCCAAACCACTATTCAGCGAACATTGCTGCGTCTGGGCCTCCGAAGCAGACGCCTGGTTCGTGCACCTATGCTGACTGGTGTTCATCGACGACGAAGGCTAGAATTTGCACGCCAGTACAGCAGCTGGACGTCCACTGAGTGGCGACAGGTAGCGTTTTCAGATGAATCGCGTTTTATGCTCCATCGGACAGATGGACGTTGGCGTATAAGGCGTGAAACCTCTGAAAGGAACCACCCTGCAACCATTGCAGGAACGGTCCAAGCTGGAGGCGGGAGCATTATGGTCTGGGGAATGTTTTCCTGGCATTCTCTGGGTTCACTGATTATTGTGGAAGGCACGATGGATCAATACAAGTACGCATCTGTCCTTGCGGACCATGTCCACCCCTACATGCGCATTGTTTTTCCTCAGGATGATGGCATCTTCCAGCAGGACAATGCGAGGTGCCATACAGCTGCCAGTGTACGTGCGTGGTTCGAAGAGCACCAGGATGAGTTTACCGTCCTCCCCTGGCCAGCAAACTCACCTGACTTAAACCCAATCGAGCATCTGTGGGACCATCTCGATCGAGTTGTTCGCGCCATGGATCCTCAACCGCGTAATCTAGCGCAGCTGGCCACGGCATTAGAGTCGGCATGGCTCAACATCCCAGAGAAGACCTTCAGGGACCTAAGTGACTCTCTTCCTGCACGTCTCGTAGCAGTTCGCTCTGCGAAAGGTGGTTATTCTGGCTTTTGACAGATGGTCACATTAATGTGACTGGACTGTGTAGAATACTACATAAGACAAATTTTATATAAGTGTTTACATACAGGCATGTGATGTTACGTCACGGGAAGGTCTGCTGACTTGACGATTGTCCAGTAGGTAGTCATCGACTTGCTGACGTGATCTGTTGCATCCAATTATATCAGTGAAAAGTCAAGTGGAAGAGAAAAGTGTCGTCCCAAAATGTACACAAGTACCAGGGATAGGTACATCCTTCAGGGGATGTAGCAGAAGTAAAACTCCGGTAAACAAAGAGAAGCAATAAGTCAGATTTGAAGTTACTCGAGGCAGTGATCGTTTGGAGAGGTGTTTCAACGACTGTATTTCTGTTATCCAAAGTCAGTACAGCTGTCTGCTTAAAAGTTTTTAGAACCCTTGATGGTTATTGTTGTTGAGGAAGTTTATGGAGATGGTGATTTTGTATTTCAGCTGGACAAAAAAAGTTTTCTTAAGTGCAAAGAAAACTTTTTTTGTTTTCTTTGCACTTAACTTTCCAGTAACATTCTTTAGGTACAGAACTCTGTAAACCCAGAGTTTCTTTAGCAAATGCCTTTTGGGGCTTACAGTCCTTGTCGAGGTTGTCAACGACTTTACAAGACAACTGTCAAGCCAAAGCTCCCCATATACAACATGGCCGTTCAGTATTGGAAATCTTGTTTGACTGGCCATAAGCGTTTTGAGAAACAGATTTATGGGGTTTCAATAGTTTTAAGCTGTCATTATCTAAAATACCAGCAGTACATTCCTTTTCTTCTTCTTCATAATTCAAAGAATCAATTTGATGCGACTTTCACCTTATTGAATTGAGTTACTGAAATACATTAACTATGATTATAGTCATTTTTAAAAAAAATTATAACTACATAGAAAATAACAAGCATTTAAATAGAACAGGTCAAATCTTGGTGTAAGCTGTGCTCCTCTTTCCACACAGAGCCAGAAATAGTCGAGATCTGGCCCAAAACGTCATGGGGAAACTGGGATTAAGTTCAGCTGGATGTCGCCCCTGTCTCTCCAAATGCCCAGCACTTTCCCACCAGTGCTCTCACATCTTTGTGGGTCACAGAATCCCTGTCATGAAGGGCGTCGGGTTTTAACGTCAGGAACTGTGATATCTCCTCCCAAAACCCTTCCCTCTGCCTCTTCCCCTTCCTCCGATAACAGCTAATCCTTGCCTCGCATTAAACTGTGACCAAGATCAATTAAAACCCAGCCTCACCCCGATAGCAATCTCCCTCCGCTGCAGCCAGTGGTGAGAGAAGGTTGAGTGCGCATGTGTGTGTGTGTGTAGGTGTGTGTGTGTGTGTGTGTGTGTGTGGTTTGGAGCTGTGTGTACAGCCTGAATGTGGTTGCCAAGCCACAGGGAAAGCCTGCCATTGATTTTCATCGCCTCTTACCAGAGATGAAAGACAATAAAAAAACAATAACAGCGATGATCACAGCACTGCCAGCCGTGGATGCATACAATAATTATCCACATCCGAATTAGTATTCCTTTCTTTGTTTTAATTATTTTTATTTGGCACTGGCTTAACCATTGTTATGAACTCGATAATGAAAGTGAATAAAGCTAAGTATTTTGTGTGGGTCTATATTTTTCCTCCTTCTTTTATTGCTCATTTACAATCAGTTCAATGAAGATTTCTCCCACAGGGTCCCTGCTCATATTTTTTTTTCATCAAATTTCCAGTCTTTCCCACACTCAAATTCCCAAGATAAAAGACTGAAAACTTACAAAAATGTCACGACAAAAAAGAAGGAAGGAATATCCTAGGATTTTGATGGCTGTGTGGATGGATGGTCAGACAGACTAATGGGTGGATGAACAAATTGATTGATGGGAGGTCAGTCAGATGCATGGATGAATGGACAAAGAACCGGATGAAGAGATGGATAAATAAAGTTAGATGAAAATGAATACAGCATTTAAATTCTGAATGGAAAATGACCTGTTGTTCTGTAACACCTTATTTGTTCCATCAGGCTTTGTGGTACATCCAGTCAGTAACCCACTACTAGTCTGCAAGGCAGATGAAGTGTCTGCCCTGTAACAACTGAGACAAACTTGAGGTTGAAATCAGCAACACACTGGTTACAGGACAAACTCCTACCTACTACCAACTTTTAGACAGAAAATAGAGTCAAGAAACACAAGTACTCTTTCACGCCTTTGCAACAAATTCCAAACTTTTCCAGACTGCATAGGAACCCTGCTAGCACCAAGAGGCATTTCCCAGCCTATCATTTTTATTTAGAAACTTTAGTGTAAGTGGGCATCGTTTCTGTTACATATGGTGTGCCAGTTCCACAGTGTATGATTGTTTCCAAGATCATTGGCATAAACATTGAGATCGGTTGGCAGAAAAAAGAGGCTTGATACTGGGGTGCCAAACATGCCTTGGCATGTGAGATGGGCAGGGTGGGCAGGGGAGAGGCAGGAAGCGTGGAATGCTAGAAAGGTAGAGGATAAGGAAAAGGATAAGGAAGGGGATGGCGGTGGGCACGGCAGGACAAGGCGGGAAAAGAGGCGGAGTGGAGTCTCCAGCGGGTACTATGGCTGCCAAGCCGACTGTCATGTCAACTACTGGGATTGGCTGCTGTGGGCCTCAGGTTGTTTTGGTGTATACTTCAAAGGGACAGGCTGCGAACATGAAAACATAACCCAATCTGCCCCCCCACCCACTCCCCTATCTGTCTCATCTTTCACATCCCTTCCACTACTCTTTTCACATTCGCTCTTTTTCAGCCTCCCTCCCTGAGAGGGCCACATCCGAGGTGGTGCAGAGTCTTTGAGCGCAGAGGGGAGAAATGGCACGCCTGCAGGGTTGCCGGTAGAGAGCCGAGAGAGGATGGACGCGGAGAGGTGAGGTGGTCAACTCTCGCACCCCTGAGCGCTGTGTTATCAGTGGTGGTTTTGCAACACAAACATAACCCAAGAAAGTTTCTCACAGATGCACAAGCCCCAAGAAAAGTACCATCTGGTGCCATTTTTATCCTCCTTCCACTGCGCCTCTGTTTCGTCTTTGCACTGCTGTCAGCACTGTTTCAATTACACTCTGCAGCTTATGTCTATAGTGGATTACACCAGCTCCGTGTTTGTGTGTACGGCTGTGGGCAGGCTTGTGCTTTTAGGCTATACAGGGCTTTCTTCTTTTATTGTCGAACCAAAGACAATGGTGTTCTTGGCCTGCGAGCAGTTTCCACCCCTTTGCAGCGCAGTGGTAGAATTAAGACCTGAATGTTCCAGATTTAATTTAGAACAAAGAGATCTAATTTTGATTTTTGTTCCTGCTTTTTTCATCCCTTTCTGTACAACACTTTTATTTTTAGTTGATGGGGCTTTTTCTTCTTGTAGATTGGCTGTGCTTAGTTGTGACCTAGTTTATTAAAAGGGGGGGAGTTTGGCAAGCCATGGGAATCCGGGGCAGATTAACTTTCTGTTAGTTCTCCCTAGCAAAGCTCCATATGTCGGAGCTGCTGCTGTCAAAAATGGAAGTCACTAGCGCGACTTGTAGGGGTAAATTGAACGTTTACACAATAAATCTCAATTTATTGTATGTGCAAGCCAAAAGACCAGCACCTCCCGACCCCACTAAGGGACAATGATGTAAAGAAAATGGATGGATGGATGGTGCAAGCCAAAAGCTTTTGCTATGCAAAAGAAGCAATTCAGTAGCATAAGAATCACAAACGCCAACCTAATTTTGGGGGTAAATTTATGTGATAGAAATTGGACTGGTTTCCTAATACACGGTTTTCAACATTTTGAAAAACTAATATATATATATAATATATATATATATATATATATATATATATATATATATATATATATATATATATATATATATATATATATATATATATATATATATATACATATAATATTTGCATTCATCCCCTGGCAACTCTAAAGAAGGCCTAATGTGACCGACGCGGTCTTCCTAGGTATAAGTTAATCTCATCTTGATGACAAGATGTCTATAAACACCATCTTGCATCTTGCTTTTCTTCAGTACACTTGTGTTAATTTATTATCAGTAAAATCCAGATGTTCTATCTTCACATAAACTGACTGGAGAGCATCATTAGAGAATCAGTCGAGCATCCCATTTTAACTTTGGACGAGCTGCAAGAATCCACAACTCAGGTTGGTAGAATACTATAAATGGCACACTCCAAAAATGGAAGACATGCAAGCTAGAAGAAAACCTTAAAAATAATCTGTTTATCATTTGCAATAATCCATTTAGCGGAGATAGCAAGCATGAGAAAGAATGGGCTTTGTTTGGATGACAATATTTACATTTTACCCTTTATGTATGTTACCTTGTTGGACACAGATTAAATACACAACGTGGTGGTGGCATGATCGGATGAGATCACCTTCCTTTACATGGAAGCTGAGCAGAGGTGATGAGAAGATGGGAATTAAGTGGAGGAAACTCCTGGACTGTCTATTAGATTCCATGAAAGAAGATACTATAGGGGAAGGTTCACCATCCAGCAGGACGATCCTTAACATTTAAAATGAACAAAAGCGGCAGGACTCCATCCAGTCTAACTGAGTTTGAGCTAATTGGACGAAAATGGGTAAACATTTCAGTCACTACAAATATCTAAAAACCTCAAGCTGTTATTGCAGTGAAAGGCGGTTCTACACAGTACAGACTTGGAGGGGGGGCAGGGGAGGATTACAAATGCATAACTCAATTTTCAGATTTTTATTTGTTAAACATTTTTTTGAAAGTCTTGTATTATTTTCCCTCCACTTAACAAAACCATGCACTATTTTGTGTTGATCTTTTCCCAATAAAATATACTGTAGATTGTGGTTTGCAGAGAGACAAAATGCAAAAAGTTCAGCAGATATAAATAGTTTTAGAAAGCACTGCGTCATCGTCCAGGGTGATTTTGGAGAAAGGATGCAGAACACATTCATTTAGCCTTCAGCATGGAAATGTTAGTGTTGAACTTCAGCACTAAGCACTGTGCATTATCTGACTGTGTTGTGCTTCTTTATACTCCTGAGGTAATAATGTTTACTGTCTTACTCTCACTTGATAGAGAACAACAAACGGCAGCCAGCAGAAGGTTAGAGCTGGAAATGGCTTTGCAAGATAAGAAAAAAAATTTAAATTCTCCTGGCACCACTGCAAGGGATAAAAAAAAAACTTTTTTCTTTTTTTTTCAACCTGCTGTGTGTTGTCAAAACTTTCAGCTAAAACTAGCAGAACAAGAAACGTGCATGTGTGGAAGGCGAGAGGAAAAGCTACTCAAGAAAGTCCGTCACAACTGCTGCCGACCCCCCACACACTGCCGCAGCCCTGATGTGTACTGTAATTACATTTCTACGGAGGTGCACACCGCAGGACGTAGGTACCCAAACACCTCGGTGCAGAGGCATCAGTCAGCCTTTAAGAGCTCGAGTTTGCAGCTTAATTTAGAAGTGAGCAGAGGCAGGAGGAAAATAGGTTTGTTGCTTTATTAAAACAGAATTTCCAGCCGAAAGTCTTTTAGGAATCAGCCGCTATCTCTGGTTTCCAATCACAATAACTATCAAACTCAAACTGTGCTTGGCAAAAAAAGGAAAAAAAAAGAAAAAAAAACTCTCCGTGCAGCTTATTACTTCATTATTGGGTTGAATAATGTTCTTTATACTGGCTCAAACAACGAAGATGAGCTGAAAAACATATAAGGCCCATCTGTCCCGCTTCTTCAGATGTGCAGAGAGACAGATGAACAGTGAAGATATTCATCATCTGCCCTATATCTTCTTTGTTTATCTATTCTTACCTGTTTTTGCCTGGATGCATAGTAAACACTCCTGTGCTGTGCACAGCCGTGCCTGTAATTAAGCATATTCTGGGTAATAACCCCGTTGGATCTCAAAGCGTTTACAAGGTTATCCAACTGAAGATGGCTTACAAAAGAAATCAGGGATCAAGAGTAAATGACAAGAGGATAAAGCGGTATAAGGTTAGGGGGAAGGGGTGCTGTGTTTCTTGTCTCGTTTCACTGCTTCCATGCTGTAAGGGGACTTGCTGTGTATTTACTGTGCAACGGTTTTAAATCAACAATCTTGTTTCTAAGGAGCCGGAGTTTTCTTCATCTTCTATAAGAGCCGTGATCAATGGTTCTTTACGTTTTCTGGCTGTCTTTTCAGGATCGCCTCATGGCTTTGAATACATTTGACTCTTTTTGCTATTTCTGCACATTTATTAGGTAAATACTTACCAAATTACCATTGTTATGCATATTTTCTCACTCCAGTGTGTAACAGTGTAAATTCTCAACATGAAGCTACCAGGAAGCCATTCCTGTACTTCTGGTATCTAGACTGCCCAGAAGTACAAGGTGCTTAGTGGTCAGGGACACGGTAAGGTAAGCTGAAACTCAACAGCCTACCTTACATGACAACAACCTATGTGTCTTGTTCAACCACTGAGAAAGATACATAGGTTGATTCTTCAAGACTGGGTCAATAAATATTTGACGACAGACGTTTTTAAGGTTCTATGAACTGATGAAATGAGAATGACTCTTGAGAGACAGATAGATGAGCCCGTGGCTGGATCAGTACCTGCACAGAACTTCACTTTAATTCAGAGGTGGAAGTTGGGTGCTGGTGTGTGCTGGTGTTTTTAGAGATTAGTTGGACCTTTCAATGCTGGACATGGACTCGAAATCAACTCCCAAACCTACCACCAGTTTTCAGAAGACACTTTCTTCAAGCAGAGTTACAGGGAAAAAAAAAAAACAAGACATGACTACGATTTTAAGGCAGGATATCCTCTGTTATGTGGATCCAAGTACTATGTTGCTGCATTGCTACTCCGTAAAGATTAAAGAATCCTGACATAACCTCTTCTGCACCTGAGCTAAACTTTATTCTGAACTTGTGGGCTGACTAATAAAGGCTTGAGGTTTATTTTTGGATTGACTGAGATCACTGTAGTGCCATGGCTTAGGGGGATACAACCAGGGGGCTGTCACGAACACTCAATAGAAAAACAATGTCTCTGTCTAGTCAGCTGTCTAGCTTGGACGCTACCTTAGAAAAGAATCATTTAAGACCTAAAAACTATATTGAATGGATTGACAGCATCTGAAGGCCATGTTTGTAAGAAAATGAAAAACAAAAATCCAACAAATACAACAGAGCTGCACAAACCTCCAGTTGGTTTTATGTATGTATGCAGAATATCTGGCCAAAAAGTAGTTTGTGAATCATTCCCTTGGTGATAAAATACCATTTTAGGTGTGAAATTTCATTATTTTTTAGAAAGTATGATACAATTAGTGAATAGTTCCCAACAAAATACACTTTTGTAAGATTCTGTGGTTGTTGCTAAATAATCACATGTAAAAAAAAAATGTTTTCTTTTAGTTGTTTGTTGAATGCGAAAACAACACTGTGAGTAGAGTGGCTCAACAAACATTTATTAGAAAATGGTCAGATACCAGACTGGCTGAGTGAAAAAGCAGCACATATCAAAAGAAAGAGAATCCAAAAGACAAAATAATTAGTAACCAAAATCAGTTTAACAGATTAAAATTGAGGGAGCCAAATCTAAAATGATGAGGGATTAAAAGAGATTGTTTTACCTCTGGGAGCTTTGAAAGATCTGTAGCTGTCGTAAAGAGCTGATGACACAACTTGACTTCATGTAACTTTGGGATAAAATGACACCTCAAAATAAATGGTTCTGTGAGGCTCTAAGTCAAACACACTTATTGCTGAGCATTACATTTTTTTGGGGGGTAACACTTTATTTGAAGGGGTGTGCATAAGACTGACACGACACTGTCATAAACATGACATAACACCTGTCATGAACATAAAGAAGTCTTTATGAATGTTTGACAGTTATCATGAAGTGTCATTCAGTAAATAATGACACTTTAATGTAAAGTTGCTCTAAAAGTTGCATTAAAAGTGCCAACTTTGCATGATTTTGTAAATTATGATAATTTAATGCAAAGTTGGCATTTTTAATGGACTTTCAATGCAACTTTTAGAGCAACTTTGCATTAAAAGTGTTAATTATCGGATGACATTGCCGTTACTTACACTAAACTGCTAACTTTTGGTTAAAAAAATTGAGGGGCCATTCTTTGCTGCTTTCTGCCTCAGTCACTAAGCACCCTTTCACTTCTGTTTAATTTTCCCAAGTAGTCACAGTGTTTTGATTGCAACAGTGTTACCCAGGTGCACTTGTAATTATTAAGTAGAAAACCAGAAAGGACTTTTTGATTAAAGATTTGGCAGAATAGATCACTATCATCAGCACTTTAATGGGCTGATAAGCTTCAAAGTATCATTTTCTTGATGTGGTAAAGTTAACTTTTTCTATACAGCTTTTGACTTACTATGATTGCACTGTACCAGAGCAGTTGAGGGGGGGGAAATGAATTCCCAGCAGTAATCAAACTTTGACCATGATGTCAAGTATTTTTACCCCATTAACATTCATCACATCAAGGACACTGATCCAGGAGCAGAGGAATATCAGAAGGCCACCACATAAACACACCACATGCAAAACAGCAACAAACACTCTAAAAGGAGAGGTAGGAACAAAAAGCCACTGGATTCATGGACGGCGCTAAGATCAATTCAAAAAAGATTAAAATTAGCATCCTGCTTATGCAAACATGTGCACACATTTGCATGGTGACACAGGAAGGGTAAGTATTCACATTGTGTTTCTGCCATTTGAGATGGACAAAATGTTCTTGACCAAATGTTCGAATTGCAGGAACATTTTAGGATAAATATGAGTAATTTAATGGCTGCTGACAAAAATCATACAATACACACTTCTGACAGAGCAGACAGAAGCACACAGGCACTAATCAAGACCGGTGAGTCCTGCTGGCAGCTCACTCATCTCTGTCTCCACCTTTCATTACCTGCCCCGCCTTATGTGAAGACAGCTGGATAAAACTGCAGCCTCTGCAGAGCATCTCTGCAGGTCTCGCTCCTGGTGGTCCCCCTAGCCTCCTCCCTCCCACTCTTGGCCACTGAAAACCTACCCATGGCTACTTTTAAACTTGTATCGGATGATTAGGCTTGGGTTGCATCCCAGAACACTGCTCAGCCCCAGCAGGCGATTCAGCAGGGAGCATCGCAGCCAATGCATAATTTCTCAAGATGGGGTAACTCACACTGAGCAAGCGAGTCTCATTCCTGCACCACAAATATGTGACAAGCTTACTGAAGAACTAAATAAGATGGCACTGAGTGGATAACAAAGAACAAAATTTGACCTTTTCCCTGACACTGTAAGATGAAGCAGCCAGCAGTAAAATTTAAACTATATTTTTATAAATGAATATAAATTTCCTCAGTGCATCTAAGAATGGACTATTTTTAATTTCTATTCTTACCATCTCATGTGAAGTGAAGCAAAATCAAAGGTTTTATGACCTTTTGTTTTCAGCTGCTCAGAGTTGTAGCTGACAATGGTTATATTCACTTCCTTAAAAAAAGAAAAGTAAAAAAGGGTCAAATAATAATAATAAACAGAGCACAAGACATTCAAAAACGTAGTTGCAGAAAAGTGATGATTTTCTGTTTGCCTAAACTCTGGCATCAAAGCTAATGTCCACCAAGGATAAAAGTAGCAACACAGTAGTCCATGGCTTGTATTTCCTTTCACAAGTGAATACTTGGATGGTAATTTATCCACAGAAGAGAACAAAGTAAGAAGAAAAATTTTGTCTGAGTGCACTAACTTGGAGACGTATTAACCTTGGAGTTTATTTAGAAGCAGAATGAAACTTGCTTGATCTTGTCTGTAACACACCACAGTATCAAAGTGACCTCTTGTAAGACCCTCCAGGAAGTATTATGTATTTTTCAGGCACATAGTGCCATTTTATAGTACAACCAAGTAACTATCTTGCCTTAATTTATTATAAAAATGCTATATATCAAATATGACTTAAAAGAAATCTGACCTCAAAATTGGGCGTCTGTTTCTTTAAAATCTCCTGCTCTTTCTGAAACTCCACCTTCATTAAGTCATCACAACAGCTCGTCTCTATTTAGCCTTTAACAACATTTTTATTAGCGTCGCACTGTGAAGTAGCTTGTATAATAAGCTCAGCAGATGCACTGTTCCACCAGGTGTTTGCTAAAAGCTGCTGGCTAGTTTGAAGGAGTTGAGTGACAAGGGTTACATGGGAGGCCTTCTCTAAGAGGTGGAATCTTGTAAACTGCAGTTTTGAGGAGGAGCTACACATGGAAGGTGTTATATCCACCCAGGCGATTTGCCAGAGGAGATTAAAGGATTTCTCAAACATGCATGAAGCAACCAAGGCAACAGTCCAGGTATCTTTTTGATGAAGGAATAATATTATATCATGATATAAAGCTAAAGAAAAGGTTGATTTGACATACTACTGCCTCTTTAAAGGTGTCTGAATTTCCTTCTTTTCTGAGCAACCACTGCAACTTGGCAGAATTTTGACCAATCTCCTTCGCCCCAGTTAACCTTTTGGTTCATGGCATCTCATAAAAGTCAGCAAGAAAGCATTCCTGATTCTAAACGATAATATTTGCCTTTTTTTGTGTGTAAAAACATTTTAAGATCTGCAGGATTTCCTTATGCTGTGTATACAGTCATTGGTGTACTGTACCCACTGTCCCGCCCACACTAATCCTTTAGAACTGTTTAATAAATTGTTAGAACACAAGAACACAATTTTCTGAATGCATATTAAGAATCTCTTTTCTATATAAAATCAGTCCATGTTTGTCATGAAGATTTTAAAAACAGACACAATGGCATCCACTGTCTGTAGTTGTTTCTTGGCACTAAAAAATACTTCAAGCTAGTACTATGCATATGGTGTATGGAAGAGAAGAAAAAGTTAAAACACTGATATGCAATATAACTGCAGTCAAGCACTCCCTCCTTCAATTGATTGGTCACACTTTAAGCTAATAATGATGGCTACCTCATAGACATTGAGGGTTGTGGTGGATTGTTTGGAGTGCATGGCTATTAATTTATTGCAATCTGTGCATATCAATCAACATTTACTAATGACAAAGGTCACATAAAAATTGAATGGCCGCTTTTGGTTGATGAAGAAAAATATGTCATAGTTACTTAGAGCTTGTCCATGTTTGCAGCACAGATGATCTCAAAGCAAAAATGCTCACTCTGACCTTTTTCCTTGTCACCGAAAAACATGAAAGACTTTATTTTAATAAAGACAACCATCCCTGTCCTATATGTAAAAGCAGTCCATCAAGCATTTATGGCCCAGGTGATCTGTCATAAACCATTGCAATCACTGCCTGATTTTAGGAGAGGTATGTCTACAGAGGCTTTTTTTGGGTCAAAACGTCCTTTCAAATTTACCAACCTGCTTGTCCTCATGACTTATTTACATTTCTCACTTTCAAGATTGCAGGCATCACAGCTCTGAAATCTGACATGTCTGGGAGTGATCTGCTTCTTTCTCAAACTGGCTTAAAAATGATTCTATTTTAACCAGATGATTTGGTCAGAGACCCTGTTTTCAATATCTCATCAACATCTTTTAATGCAGGAGACGCAATTCCTTTTAAATATGAAGCTGAAGAGGTGGCTTTTACAGAACAAATGCAATAACACAAAAACAATGCTGTGAAGATGTTTGTTGGCCTCTGTTTCTGCCAAACAAGGAAATTGTAGTTCCCTTTCATCCAATTCTAATCAACATGGAACATGTGGGAGACTAATGATGTTTTTCTGTTGGCAAAGCTGTGCTCGCTTCACCTCTGAGTGGGACAGTGTGCCTAACTGAAGAGATTATGGATGGCAGAGTATGCAGCAGCAGGTCAAAGGAACAAAATGTGCATCTTTTATTTTTAATAGCTTATGAATATTTAACTGCCAGGGTCATTCAACAAAATATCTATGTACCCAATTTGTTTATTTTTTTTATTTATCTTTTGTTTGAAAACCAAGTAAAGCATTTACTCTTACCAAAATAGCATAAATTACTCTAACTTTATCCCCTGAGCGCTCTGTTGAATAAAAGGCACGGGTTCCCAACAGTGTGTTGTCCGACGGTGTGTTTGTGCAAGTGTGTGCAGTTGCATTTGTGCAGTCATGATTATTTTCTCTTGTGAGTCCTTTATAGCGCATTTTGCACAACCGACAACTTTTTTGGTTTGTGTGTGGTTACAGTGGATAACCTGGTTCTTTCAGCATTTATGTCTACAGTGCATGTTTATGCCACTATAAAGGCATCTTTCCTTCTGTCATGCCCATAAATTCAATTTCTAAGTCGAGAAACATGAAACAGGAATTTAAAAAACAGACTTCCACACTGTGACTGGATGTGTACCAGGATACCTTTCAGCCAATTCATTTTTTTTTCTTCTCAGCTTTTTCTTCTGTATGCAACAGGGAAACGTTTTAACTGGGGGTGATTGTGCAGACCTGTCTGCCAAGGGTTTTAGGGAGAGCAATGGTGTTACCATGGCACTCGCACCCCTCTGTGTGAGCCAGTGATTCCCCGTTGGGAAGATTTTGCATGCAGGTTGGAGAGAGAAAGCTGCTGGCCCCCCAAATGCATTCCATCACCATCACCCCAAGGGTCCTCTGCTACAGCCGTATTTCAATACACAGAATAGAGCTGGGGCAGAGAGGTTTGAGGGCATAGAAGGGGATGTGTATATTAAGGAGGAAAAGGTTTCATGCGACTGGGTTGAAGTGAATAAGAAGGCATATAAGTAGACAGATGTAGAGATCACAAAGGAGATCTAAGAGTGGAAAAACAAAGGGATTAAATGGTTTTAATCTATGGTTGTCATACCTCAGATATCTCAACATGACACCGTTTCGATGTCCAGAACAGCAATGGTACAAAAATCTTAAAAAATTCAAGCAAAGATTACAACAGGTAGCATAAGCTAATGTAATATGTCCAGATCATGTCATTGTTGAATGATCGGTATTGTCAACTGCGTTTTTGTTCTTTTTTTTTTTTTTTTTTTTAAATTATGACCTATTGAGCACAGCATGAACAATTCTACAAGATGCATACTCATTATTTCGGTAATGTCATCAGGGTTCTAACTAACAATTATTTATTATCCTTATTGATGGTGTTCAGAGTCAAAGAGACACCGTCTGGGCTACTAAATTTTTTGTCTGCGATTTAATCTACTCTACCAGCTAATTTTTATGCCGTACTTGTAAGTTTTCAGAGCTTGAATCTTTCAAAAAAAGCACCTTGCAATAAATCAGGCAACTTTTTGGGCTTTTTTCTATAGCATGCATATTTCCTTTTCGTTTTAGCATGCAAAAGGTACTGCCATGTGTCAATTCTCCATCCTAAAGTACTCAAACATTGCCTAGTCCTCGCACTGTTGTCCTTCCCAGCTTCACTCAGAGCAGGAGATGTTTAACCCTCAATTTCTGGATGAGTTAATTATGGACTATTTAGAGTTAAAATATTCCCCTTTTTATTGTGAATTGTTGAAGACTCCTTAGACAATACATTTAAATACATTTGTCCATGTGGGCGGTGTCCCTACATGGGCAAACCCATGTGGAGCCACCATGGAAACAAACCCACATGGGACCCATATTGTCTGCCCTCCTTTTTCCCTTATGGGGCCCACCTAAGTATGGTGGCAGGGATGTGGCATTTTGATGAAGTACTTTTGGTGGATAATAAAAAAAAAGTGCCATATCCTCTATCCTGTGTTTTGGACTCAATGCTTCCCTGTATTAATTCCTTTTTTTCCCTTCATCCATGTTTTCTTTGTTAGTTTGGTTATTTTCATCTGACTAGTTTTGTCATGTTTTTTTAGTCTGCTCTTACTTTTATTCTTTGTAATAGTTACAGTTAGATTAATTTTCTGGTTCTGTCATGAACTGTGGTTGTAGGTGGTGAGGAGAGACGCTGAGACCCAGGTAGTGGTGAAAATGATGAATTTATTGAAGCTCTACAGTCCAAACAGGCAAGCAGCACGGCGGAGCGGAAAACACAGAAGCTAAGTACCGGTAGCAACTGACTAAAAACTAGGACTGACAAGAGCTAATGCCGACACAGGACTTAACAGTTCTACTGTGCCGACACACAAACTTAAACAATTGACATATGTACAACAAGGACCCGATGAGGAATACAGACAACACAGGAGACTAAATACACATGAGGTAATCAAGGGAACGAGACACACCTGGAAGACAATCAACGGGGAAGACGCAGAGACAGGACTCACAGGGAACAGGACTACACAGAGAACTCAAAAATAAACACACAGAAACACAGATCATGACAGTACCCCCTCCTCAAGGGGCGGCTACCAGACGCTCACAGGAAAGTCCAAAAAACAAAACAACCCAGGGTGGGTGGAGAGGGACGGCAGGAGGGCCAGAGTCCAGAAAACAAAGGAACAGGAGGCGGAGCCCTGCAGGCGGGACCGGCGGAAGCGCAGAAGTGGAGGCGGTCTCAGCCGCCGTCGCAGGAAGCGGAACCGAGGAGACTCCGGAGGATCGGTAGGAGCGCCGGCAGGACGGCCGGCTGAAGGCTCGGGTGGAGCAGGAGCTTGGGGGGGCTGAGGCTCGGAAGGAGCACTAAGAGCATAGGAGCAGACTTGAGGCTCGGGCAGACTCTGAAGGCTCGGGTGGAGCAGACTCTGAAGGGGGGCATCGGGTGGGGAGCAGACTCTGAAGGCTCGGGTGGCGGGGACGACGTAACAGCGGCAGCAGGGAACCTCAATGGTGCGGGCCTTTCCACCAGCCGCCAGCCTGGCTACTTGGACCCCCACGGCCGGAGGAACTGTGGCGACTGGAGACGGGCAGACGGTGGCGGGTAGAGACGAGCTGACAGTGCCGGCTGGAGATGAAACTGGAAATGGCGGAGGTGACGTGACGGAGCGGGGAGACGGACCCCGGACAGGCGCGGTGAAAACTCTTTTTTTGTTGGAACTGTTCATAAAGTTCTTGAACCAGGTCCAGCATGAAAGGGTAATTGGAAAACATGTTGAAGAAAAACTGAAAGTCCTCCTCGTATTCAATATTGTAAATGTCGGGAGATTTGAGCAATGGATATGGAGCTGTGGGGGTGGTTGCTGGGTCCATCTTGTTCCTCACCTCGGTCTGGTCGGTAGTGATGGTCCATCTGAATCCAGGCTTAGAGCCTCGTACCGAGTAAAAAGGGGGGTATCCGATGAAGCCCCGCTTCGAGGCTTGTGTTGTCTTGCTGAAAACCACGTGACTGGCAACAAACCAGGCCTAGCATTGCATGGGTAACGTGACTGCTTCATTTTGCGTGTCGATTTTCAAAATAAAAGCGCGATGAGCCGTGCTGTTATTGTCCATTTGGTCGCATCAGAGGATGATATTTGTCTTCAGTGGCCAAATAAAATAAACATTGACCAACATATTTGATGTTTATTGATGATGACACTCAGCAAAATGTAATGTTTGTTACGGGTTTTCTCAATTGTAGATTGTTTTTTTATATACAACTATACTTTTGGGATTTTATGATGTAAATCTCTTTGAACTCCATTGTTGCTGAAATGTGCTACACAAATCAACTTGACTGATTGTATGAAATGGAGCCAGCAAGAGGAAAATCTCTGACATCTGGGAATATTTTGAGATTGTCCTCACAATAAAATTATTCTTAGATAATAATTAACCCCTCCACCTCCCAATTTCTCACCTTCTGCAAAGTTTCATTATTTGTAGTCTGATTAGCAAAAATATATCAATCTTTCACAGCAGAAACAGATTTAATGGTGTTTGCAGAACTAAAATTCAACATGTAGCCAAATATAAGAGATCAGGGCCAATTATAAAGCCAAGAAAAAGTGAACGCCCCTAACCCACTCCCAAGACACCAAAACATCAAATGTCTTTATTGTCAAATCAGTCTGACATAAAAGAAAACCCAACACAAGCACTGACGTTCAACATATACCAGGATTAAATTGGCTACAAATAATTGTAATAATTAAAACACATGACAATTAAATATGGTTTCATTGATTCTCCTGTTACTAAACATGAGTTTGATAAAAACCTTGTGACAATATTGCATTTAGTAATTTTTGGAAGTATGATCCAACTGAGTGATAAGGCTGTTACAGTTTCACCAGCAGATGTCACTAGTGAGTAATGAATGGAGCATCGAGTATGAACCTTTTTGCAAAGCAAATGGCTGGAAAGCTTCATTGCTTCATGAGGCTTCATTTGCCCATCACTACTGGTCGGGTCTTTCTGTCGTGAACTGTGGTTGTAAGTGGTGAGGAGAGACGCTGAGTCCCAGGTAGTGGTGAAAATGATGAATTTATTGAAGCTCTACAGTCCAAACAGGCAGGCAGCACGGCAGAGCGGAAAACACAGAGGCTCAGTACCGGTAGCAACTGACTAAAAACTAGGACTGACACGAAGAGCTAATGCCGACACAGGACTTAACAGTTCTACTGTGCCGACAGACAAACTTAGATAACAATTGACATGCGTACAACAAGGACCCAACAAGGAGTACAGACAACACAGGAGACTAAATACACATGAGGTAATCAAGGGAAGACAATCAACGGGGAAGACGCAGAGACAGGACTCACAGGGAACAGGACTACACAGAGAACTCAAAAATAAACACACAGAAACACAGATCCTGACAGGTTCCCCTTGTTTATCCTCCCTTCCTGTCTTGAATCAGTCTACTAGCTCAGCTGCTAGTCATTTACTAGGAGGTTAAAACCTCCTAGTTGTAGTCAAATTCCCTATTGGTTCTTCTCTCTCCCTCCTCAGTCCACCACCCCAGTCTCATCTCACACCTGCAAACCCATTAGCTAATAAGACCAGGTCTTTTGCTCCAGTGTTCACCCTCTCAGTATTTTAACCCTGTCTCCTCACGGTCTTTGTTGGTTCCTCCTGTTAAATCCTGACTAATCCTGTTTCCTCTCTGTTGGTCCTGATTCCTGTTATGTCTGTCCTGCTCTGGCTCTCTGTGTTCTCCATGGTGTTTTGTTGTAAGTTTTATTTTTCCCCATCCTTTTATTAAATCTTCAAAATCAACTCAACGTCCAGGGCTGATGCATTTGAGTCCATCACACAGCATGACATGCTGCTGCTGTTTCATTTTCTTTTAAGTCATAATTTCTGTGACCTGGAGATTCTGAGGCTTTTTATCAATCTCCACCTCATAATTCAATATGGTTAAAGCATAGTCATCACTTATGATTTGTATCTCATTGAATAAGTAGCACACACAGAACTGCCCAATTTGTAACTTTAACACCCCTGAAGCTGGACGTGACATAAATATCAGCTCTGACTTCCACTGCAAATGGAAAACAGCCTATCATTTATTCCATTAATAAAGGCCCTACTTGCAGCATTGTGAAAGCAGCAGTCACCATACAGACTCAGTATGGTTTTGGTGAAGTGTTGTACTGAAGTAAGTTGGTAAACCTTGGAAGCTGAGGTCTTATCACCGGTTTGATTTTCTTTCTATCATCTATCTATCTATCTATCTATCTATCTATCTATCTATCTATCTATCTATCTATCTATCTATCTATCTATCTATCTATCTATCTATCTATCTATCTATCTATCTATCTATCTATCTATCTATCTATTATATTATATATATATATATTATATATATATATATATATATATATATATTATATATATATATATAATATATATATATATATATAACAGTCCAGTCACATTAATGTGACCACCACGTACTTTCCACTTCAGAGTTAAATAACCAATCACAGAAGGCAGGTGGCAGCACAGTGCAGTTGAGCGTATATAAAGGGTGTGTGTGGGCTTCGGAAAACATTTCAATCGTTGGCGTAATGCAGAAACGAAGCGATTTATCCGACGTCCAAAAGGGCATGATCATTGGCATGTGTATATATATACAGTATATATATATATATATATATAATTACTTTTTGGAGCCAAATCCTTTTATCTAAGATCTAACCTGCAATGAAGAGATAAAGCCGTGCTGACTTCTCCATAAATGCACTTATCACTGCAGTACAAGCACTCCAATGCCAATGAGATGAAGCCCACTTAACATTCAGTATGCATGCCCTCACCTACGCTGCCCTGTGTTCCACACTCTCTTTACTCACAACATACAAATATACACAGACACCTAAAGTACATGATCCCATACACAAAGAACAAAGGTGCATTCAAAAAACTGGTGCTGGCATGTCCAGCAGCTGTTTGGTGTAATAGACTAAGCTCCCTCCTTTTTTTAAATATTTTTATTTTTGCTCAGAGTGGATGCTTTCTTCCTGCTCCAATCATGAAATAGTGCCTGCTAAGCTGGCATGTAAGAAAATCAAACAGTAAATGAATGTTCCTTGAGCCTACTGCAACAGTATCAACTGTTAGCATAAATTTTTCATCATTTGGTGTGGTAATATTACCTCATTAGAGTACTCAGCCCACCATTCAATAAGTGTGGCCATTCTCCCTGCCAAAGCTGGATCAGCAGTTGTATCAAAACAGCTCTATTCATTCACCCTCCTGCACACACACTCACATCAATATACATGGATGTGTGTAGTATTTTACTTTACTGATAATGCAGAAGGGGTCACATCCAACACTGGCATGAACACATGAACACACGTTGAATGAAAGTCCAATTGAGCACACAACAATTTTTTACTATTTTTCTCCCATACAAAGAGATGCTATTACATTGACTGTGCTTGTGTGTGTCATCTTGTCATTTTCACTTTTTCAGGTTCTCCTTGAATCAAAAGACCTCCGACAGTGAGGGGTATGTATGTTGCTTTATTTATAATAATATTTGGAGTAAATTTATGCTGACTGCAGTCAAGTTCTGCTCTGTAACCATACACAGAACTGAAAGTATAAGCTTTCTTTCAAATTCAGAAGACTACATATATTTCATTAACCTTTGGTAGAGATGGCTTTCAAACCATGTGACTTGTGTCAAATATTTTCAGCGTCCTTCCCAAAGCTTCTTATAATTATTAGTGAGCTTTCATTCAGTGTGAATATTTGCATTCAGTTGTGTTGTCTGGTATTAATGACTTGTTTGGCTCTTTACTCTTTGGCTCTTTTGTGGTTGGCATCTGTCAGTGCTTTGAATCTCATGTTGAAGACAGAAGAAAACATTGTTTTTCCCATTTTTACTCAGATTCTGTTTATGTTATTCCAAAGTATTGCAGTTTGGGACAAATTTATAGTCTTGTTGTAATCTCCTCACATTAAGGAAATGCTAGTTGGCAATGTTTTTTTTTCTGGTATAAGAAAACCTAGTGTTTTTGCTGCTCTACTGCTCTACTGAGTTCCCTACTACTACTGAGTGATTCATTCATTTGTTGTCTGTGCATGAGTGAGCGCGTGAGTGAGTGAGCAAATTAATAATTGAAAGAGTGAGAAAGCAATAAATGACTGTTTGACAGTGAAACTCAGTTGGGAATCTATTGCATCTTTTTTAAGTGCTGTGGGAGCTTTGACTGCTTTATAGGGGAAAAATGGATGCTCAGTTTGCAGGCTGCTCTGAGAAGGGGTTAAATTACATTTTAGATGTGTGTATGTGTGATGCATACATATTCATAATGTAACAATCTGTAGATCTGACAAGAAGACGGACAGCTTTTTGTCAGCATTTTTGAAAAAAAGATTTTCTGTTTTCAGTTAGTCATTTTTGACTATTTGCAAACTAGTTTTTTAGAGTCACTGCAAATATTCCAGCCTAATTCCAGCATAGTCCTAATCCATGTTTTGTACAAATTAAAACCCAGTCTGAGGCCATAGATTGCAACTGGAAAGAGGTGTACTGCTCCCTCTGGGTTGGGTGTCAGTCTCTGTCTCAAGAAGAAAAGCTTGAAGACAGAACAGGAATTCATCTGTTGTAATGTGGACACTGCTCCAATCTGTCAGAAAAAACGAAAAGTGAAAATCTCGATTTGACAGATGGTCTATGTTCCAACTTTCTCTTATGGTCATGACTTTCAGATCATGAGATCCTGGATGGACATGGCTTAAAAAGAGCCTTCTCTGTAAAGTGGCTGGGCTCAGACTTATAATGAATGCTATAATCATTGGGACTTTCATCAAAAGATTCATTTGAGAGACCTTCGAGATCTGCTTAGGATGCTTAGGATGCCTAAGCAGGATGCTGCTTAGGATGCTGGAAAGGCTTCCCAGATATTTTCAACTTGGAATAAACTGAGGCAGTCCAAGAATTCACTGGAGGGAACAAAGTGAATAGAGATTCAATGTAAATAAAGCCGAGTAAGGCTAATGACTAATGATTATAATGCAAAATCCAAAATACAGAGTTGGTATGTGTATACTGGATTTAGGTGCTGCGGATAAATGAATCAGGTGGATTGATACTTAACAGCTGGTCTTGTTCCTGTGGTATGAAGAGATAGGCATTTTTTTGCCTGTTAAAAAATTAGTTATATTAAACAACCTCTTGGTTGATGGAAAGCAAATTTTAGCTGTTAAAGTAACATAATTTATTCATGTTTCGTGAACAAAGGAAAAATACGTTCACTGAACAAGTGTTTGCTTTGTCAGACTAACACAAAAAAGTGAAGTTAGTTCAGCTAACTTCTATTTTCTCAATCTGAAGTGATTTGAATAAGTTGGGTTAATTCATTTATTTTATTGTAGTTAAACATAAAGTCATTATGTCAGATTACTATATCTATTTTGCTTTCAATTAACATAATTCAATTATGTGGAACCTTGTTGGCATACAAAAATATGCTAAGCCACTGAAATTTGTTAGCACAATTTAAGTTTTTCATCTGACAATATTAGCTAATTTATGCTGTCTGACTTGTTTTCACAAACACTGAATGCACTAAATAAAGTATATAGCGTAAGGAGTCCCCAGGCAATGTTCTGTTTTTTTATTTTTTTTGGGGGGGGAGCGTGGATGGTATTCAGAAAGCTTTTAGTCATCTTTGCAAGGAGCTCTTGGCTTAGTTTAAAAGCTTCTCCCCCGAAAGGAATTCAAGAACAATTGCAGGGCAAGTCTGAGCAATAAACTGACAAAAGTGACAATCTCACTGAGGAGCCAGCGCTGACCCCAGTGCAAGGTGATGACGTGATTGATCCAAATGAGAAAAATGTCTTTGTTCTTTTCAGCTTCACTGATTGTTGACATGTCTATTTAAGGCTCGGAAAGTCCAATGACGGTTTGACGGTTCATTCTGCCTACAGAACGTTCTGTCTACCTGCAGCGCATTTGGATCTAAAAGAGGCCAAATAACGTACTTAAATATTTACATGGAATTTTTGGCATTTTGTGCACTGTCAAATATATAACACATCTCACAAGCGTGCCCCCCTGTACAATCTAATCTGTGATGCCTAATAAGTCACTGGCATTCCCTTTCTGAGGCACATCTCTTCTCACATTGTCTTTCCCACAGCTCAACCTCTTGAAAGTTCTCCACCTTTCTCCTGTCCACTTTTTATTTGAGGTGGAGAGCTTTTTTTTGTCGATGGTAAATATATTATAAAACAGACATTCAGCACAAAAGTAAAAACCTGATTTATACTCCGTGGCAGTTTGTTACCATAAAAAACCCTCATCTCTTAAACACTAAATTAATAACAAGTAATACTGGAACATTTCTGAAGAAAATTAAACAGGGGCCTGCCACAGTGTTAGAACCTAGCGTTGTGATGCTAAAAATGAGCATCAACGCTAAAGAAAGCTTCATTATACTCAGTAGCATGTGGAGAATCACAAGCATGTTGACTAACATGGAATTACTCTATTCAATATGTGTCAATTAGCATATGAGCTAGAATGAGCCCAAATGCTAATGTTATCCTAATTGCCTATGTACTGCTATAGCAGGCCCCAATTAAGCACAGATTTGCAAAGATTCCCTTGAAGACAAACTATCCAAAAAAAAGAATGAGAATACTTTGAGAATATATCTAAAAAACACATTTCTATATTAAAGTATGTTGAGATTTTCTTGAAAAAAAAATAGTCTTCATGTGGTATAGAGCCTATACTAAACACCTTTAAGCCATATCTTCTGATAGAAATGTAATCACAAACCATCCCAATTACGTTCTAAAATAGTTCTCTGAGCAAATAGTGTTTGTGAAAAAGGCTGTAAGCAAAAGATGGTAGCTGTTTGGGGTTATGCCAGCTTACCCGTCAGCAAGACAGCCAAGAAGACCACCTACAGTGATGAGTTGCTCTTCCACCAAATACACTCTCTGCATGTCCAAACTAGGGATGCAGTTGCTTCATATTTGTTTGGCTATCACCCATTTGTGATGCCCATGTTTCATACGTTATATTCTGCCTCAACCTCTGGCTGTGGGAAAGAGAAGGACCCAAAAGCATGCACTTATGTAGGTGTGCTTTGTAGGTTTCAATGTAAATATAGCGCCTATCCAGAATTTATTTGTGTAATTATTAGAAAACCAATGCGATATGAGGGAGACATTACTGGAAACAACCCAGTAAGGAGTGGATGAAAACAAAGAATTTAAATACATGGCGCAAGCACGGTAGTGGGTGAAGGAGCTGATGAGTGTAATAAGCTGAATGTGCTGCAGCTGTGAGGGAGCAGGGAGCTGGAGTGAACTGAAGTGACTCGCTGGGGAATAAACCCACAGAGAACACTGAAACTACCACAAAAGAGCAGGAAAGGATCCTCTAAACTCAAAGACTAAATACCAAACACAGGAGAAATAATATGATAGCAATACCTCATCAGGGCATGACTGAAAACAAAGCATACCAAAACACAATATTACAGATTGAACAAAAATACTAAATAACACATAAAGGAAAACTAAAATACCACAGATCATGACGACGGCATAATTAAATTTGTCACATTTAGCACAAATTCATTTAAATCTAGGTCAGTTGGATTTTGTTTTGTTTTATTCATAATTGATGGGTTATTCACTCTTTTTAATCTGTCTGTTTCAATCCTACATGAGATTAAATTCTTTATTTCATTAAATGATAGATATTTACTTTATATTTTACCTTCTAAAATATATTTTTGCTGAGTTGTCTTTGAAGACTAATTTTGCTTCAGCAACAGTTTTACACACACACCTAGTACAACGCCTGCTGGTTATGCTTCTAACAGTAAGTGTCAGTGTATTTTTGATGGTAGTTAGTTAGATCTGGTTTTCTATTGATAGGGTAAATGGATAAGCATTGCACACAGACTAACAGTTGCAAAAGGGAAAGATTAAACCCTTCTGTAAATTTTGCTTTTCATGTTCTATTTATGGTTTCACAAAATTTTAATGGGGAATGACAGCCAAGCAGAATATTTTTTCAGCTCAAATGCAAATCCTTATCTCAAGGACAAGTAATACCGTACTCCAGCTTATCAGCTTTCATCCATTGTCTGTAAATCATTGTTTTGCTTGTGACTGAGACCTGTTTTATGAATCTTGGAAGAATAAATTTTGTATTCGAACATTTAAACCTCCAAAGGATGCAAGAAGATCAAGGTCCATGAAATGAATTCTAAAATAAGTTTTTGTTATAATGATAAAGCCTCTTTAATAGCACATATTTTCAGATCAAAGATTAGTTAAGCATATTTAATTGATGTTTTGGAACATTGATCTCCACACTATCCTCCAGCTCATTTTCAGCTTCTGCTTATGAATTAATGTGAATTTTGTTCTTCACTTATGTTGATGTTTTACAAGTTGTGGCAGGGGGATGGATCCGTTTTAAAATACATGAGGCATGTATTTTGGTATTCTTGTATTTTTTTATTTTTATTTTTTTTCATTGGATGATAATCAACAACTACTCAAAAGGAAATGTAGGGAACTAAACTATAGCCTTCCAGTGTCTGTGCATTTTTTTTAAAGTTTATTCCTCAGATTTCAATGGAGTATACTACTATCCTTTTACTACTTTTCTCTCTTGAATCTGATTGGACACATTGGATTTTATTTGGCAGCACAGATTATCATTTGGCTTTAGATTGATGAATACGCCTTAAACTATCATTGTTTGTATGGCTGTGTTGAGATGATTGCCCCGGGCCTCTTGCTCTACTCTGAAGCCTCCATCTGATACAAAGGAAAGTTTTATGTCTAGTTTTAGAGTTTATTCACACCTGGCGCATTTTCTCTTGATTTAAATGGACCAGAGTTAAATTCCCCCATCGATCTGAACCTTCTAATATAGTCATGCAAACCCTGAATCGTCTGCAACCAAACCAAGGCCAACTTTTTTCTGTCTGCTAACTCTGGTGTTGTTTGATTCTGGCCTCAATCTGAACCGATGACAGAAAATGTACATCTTCCTCGATATATATTATGGTTAAAACGAGTCTTACAGCTTGTCTTAATGTGGCAAAATGTGTAAAGTACTTTTGAATTTGACACTGGATGCCTTTTTTTCTTTTAAAAATAAAATAATCTTAAAAATTTAGTGGCCTAATGAGCACAACACTTACAGATTTTAAATCACGTATGATGATTTGAAGATGCCCTGTCCATCTGTATCAGAAGAGGACAAACAACTGAGGATTTGGCAAAGAAGTCCTAACAAATCCTGTGATATAACTATATATATGTATATGTTTCAACAGGTCTTAATCCACATTACACGGATTTAACATGAGATACACAGGGATTTGAGAAGATCAACGTCTGCTCTGAGACAGAAAGGGGGAAAAAATCCCTCTCTTTCTCTTGTTGCCATCTCTATATTAAGTGAATTTAACTGAGCACGCATTCGTGTACAGTGGGTGTGCTGCAGACGCTTTATAGTATTATATTTTTTTTGCATGTTCATGTCATATACATTGTGGTCTTTACAAGTCCCGCATCTCTGTGTTTTCATAAGCTTCAAACCTGTTATTGTTGCTGTTGTTGTCATGTTTGCTCAGCACGGCGATGCTTCTCACCGAGGGCCCCCACAGAGCGCCCCCTCCCACCTATTTGTGGTTGTAATCATCTTATTCACAGGTTATGGTCTCATAAAACTGTCTCTCGTGATCTCCGTCACAAAGATTCATCATGATGAGGCATGACATTCACGACTGAAACAGGCAGAACTCCATGACTAACCTGTTTGTGGCACAACTCCACCAGCCGCCTCCATGTCTGATTGGAGCCCAGCGCTTTGCTCGACTCTGCCTTACCTTGCATGCCGTGCTGCTTCTGCTCGCCTCATGCTAAGAACCAAATCCGGTTCAAGGCTGCTTAACAAGAGGTTTCTGCCCTGGCTGCTTTATGTTGCGTGATTACAATCAAGCTACAGCGTGAGCTTAAAGAGGCCCATAAGACTAGCACCTTTTATACCCACCACATCCAATTCTGAGTCATCAGAGCATCCTCAAGCACAGTAGCTGCACCTGTAAATACTCTTGTGCTTGCTGTTTTATTGCGACAGCAAGGCAGGAAAGAAAAAAAAAGAAAAAGTAATGGTCAAGGAAGCACACTTAAGCCCTGCGTTGATTTACGTCCAATGGAAAATAATAGTTGGAACATTTTACATCCTCTACACCTTTAAAAACGGATCCCTCCTCCTGCCACAACCCGTAAAACAGGGCTGCCAAAGTTCAAGATGCATCTCTGCTTCCACACACCTGAATCAAATTAATGGCTCATCACCAGGTCTCTGCAGAGCTAAATGAGTCCTGGTGAGGGAATTCAGCTGTCTGATTTAGGTGCGTGGAGACAGAGATGCTCCAGAAGTGGAGGGACGGTGACTGTCGAGGATGGGACTCGGACACGCCTGTTGTAAAAGCATCAAAGCAGGCAAAGAACAACATTCTCATTAAGCCGCAAACAGAAGCAGCAGCATTTGTTTGAGGATAGAGCTGAGTTCAGCAGCCATCACAGAGGGCTCCTTCATTTTTGCGAACCTTATTGCTTTCGCTGGTGCCACACAATAATTTTCCCCTCCTCCAATATGATAAGATTTAGGGGCATGTCCAAATGGGTAATCTTGTTTATTCACTGTAGCAGTTTGAAACATCCCAAGATTTCCATGGGAATTAAAGGGTCTGCGTCGCTGCAGGAGGTCACAGAGAGAGAGGGGGAAATGTTGTTTTTTATTATCTCCTTGCCTTTGTGTTCTCCTTTACAAGTATTTTAATAGCTGATATAATTTCTCTGTAGTTTACTCTTTCCCTTGTTGCTCTTGTCCTCGTGATGACTTGAACTCTTAATTTGAGCATCTCCTGGTATGCATAACTCTAACAAGGTGCACAGTGACACGATGTTGCTGCTATTAATTCATGGTAACAATCCAAGACGATAAGTATTACACTAGATACACTAATTTAAGTCTCAACTGATGCAAAAAGTACTCTGGAATAGTCACTTACTCAATAACTGTTAAAGGGAATTAAAAAATAATAATTATTTGCCCTTGATACTGAGCTGAGTCAATTAAGAAGAGATGTTGATGTACAAAAATTATGCATTGTTTTTCTTAAGAAATGCATTGTTTTCACTAGGTTTGTAATTGATTTATCATAGTCTTGAAGCAACAAAATATTTGGGTTTGAAAGTCAATATTTCAAACCAAAGAAATACTTGCAAAATGTGTCATGTGAAGTATGCACAACCTTGTCATTTTTTTCAAAAGGCAGATTTTACTCAACACATATGGCCATTGTCTCCAGTGAATCCACATTCCAACATTTTTATCAAAAGCAACTGGCCGAACAGCTACCTCTGTTTTTGTATGACTCGTTGATTATTGACTGAATGTGTAACATGTTGTTTTTTGTGTGTTACGCTGACGAAGGCACAAGATAGACTGACAGCAGGCTTCAGGTGTTGAGTTTCATGAGAGACTCCGATAGACACTCTAACTTCCTATATCAGCTCGCTGTACTGCAGCTAATGCTGGCATGGATGTAAGCAGAAACTATTTCCAGACTTTCTGTTTCTGCTGTGCAACTTTTTATGACCCCCTTCCACAGTTCTACTTTCATCAACATTCTTGTTAATATCTTTATTAATGAAGAATTACTGTATTCTGAGCTACTAAAATATTATTTCAAATTTAAGGTTACTGCTTAATTAACTTTTGATGTATCTGTCAGTCACAAGTTATGGTGCTAATGCCTGACACCTCACTGGATCCCACTCTGATGTCAGAAACTGAATAATTGGCCAGCAGTCAGAGCCAAGGTGCATCTGGACCAGAACGCTTAACAAAGAAGCACCTCCCAATGCATAGCATTTGAGTGCTCTGCTTGTGGAAGATCTTCAATTCTAAGAGGCGTGTCCTGCTGTTGCCTACCCTGTTTTCTCTCTAAGACCTCAATCTAGAGAGACGGGCCCACAGCTCATCGCTGGCAGATTGTTGTGAAATGGCTTGAGCTTAATCTGTGATACAATTCCTCCATGGTTGCGGGAGAGCAGAGAGAAAACAAACCCGACTGAGTAGGTTTAATCTTTGGATTCAGATAGCTGCAATATGTAGTGAGCCAACAATAACAAAACACGGCACTGACATGGCAGCACACACATCACACCGCAATCAGAGTGCGCCTCCGTCCTCTGGGGCTGACAATCTCTTCATCAGTGAAGCGGTTCACTCGCCAAATCAATTCAGCTGTGAGGAAGAAACAAACCACACGGACAAGACATCTTGGGTGACAGAGAGCTTTTATTCATCCTCTTTCTTACTTTCACTTCCTAATAGATGAGACATCAAGATAGCCGCAGGGAATTGTTTGTGGTATCTGTGCTGTGGGTGAGGAGGTTGCAGGTTGTATGGGGTTGCATCAGCAATAGTGCTGAATAAAGATTCCTGGATTTCGCTCACGTATCGTGTGCTATTGAAAGGAAACAGGTGGCGGAGTTCAGCGAGGATGAGAGGAGGGGGGCTATTGTAATTAATGCTACAGATGCTGATCTCCGCAGCGCATCTGGGAAGCGCTCTCATTATCTGAAATCTCCTCCAAATTTTCTGCAAATCCTGGGAGGCATTTAGAATCCTTTAAAATCGCTCTGCAACGTTTTGTACTTTTCCCTTGTTTCTTGACCATCACCTTCACCCCTCTAACGTTTTGTTTTGTACCAGACATTTTTATGTGAGTGTTTGTTTCCTTATGTGGCCAGTTGATTCAAAACAATGCTAGAATATGCCAGTGAGAAACACGTTCCAAAATAGTAGCACACAACATGACTAAACAGGAAGTGAATAATTTTTCGAGTAATATGCTGTACCTATGATTCCATTTTTTACTCTGGTTGAATTTGAAATTGCAACTGAGAAAGATTGGTCCTCTTGCATATAGAAACTTGGAGATGTAATGAGTTTACTTGAACTTCTGATAGTTTGTTCTCCACTCTTTTAAAGATGTAATACCTGATGACTCGCTTTGATGTACATGTTGCTACATCCTCCTCTTGTGGATTATTTTATTAGAAGCATCGATAAATGTGTTTGAAGAGTTCACCTTTTTAGTTGTTTGTTCTTTTTATCTCTGCATCACAGGTTTTGACTCTGTGGTGGCAACAGCTATCATCTTCTATAGTATAAGGCGTATGTTGAAGCAGCAGCTTATCTACAGCTAAGCGGAAGTGTTTAGATAGGCTAATCAAGAAGACCAGCTCTGTCCTAGCATGCCCCCTCAACCCAGTGCAGGTGGTGGGAGGAATATGGCTAAAATATCATTTTTGTTCGCCAGTGTATCCCATCCTATCCATGAAGCTTTTTGCTGAAATGGAGATCAGATCTCCGTCAGTGTCTGTGTTTCCATTGACCATATGATTGCATAATTTGACATTTTGAATACATTCACTCAATGGAAACATGTAAATAAAAAATAAAAAATAAATAAGCTCATTATTCAATAAAAGATTTTGGAGCTATGATGGGGTGGATTTTTGGCCGTACTGAAACTGGCTTATTTCACAAAACTGCATAACACTTTCTTTGCATCACATGAGTCACATGAGTCACATGATCAACGGCCAGCTGCTGCCACTGGCACAAACCACAAAGAAGAAGAAGAAGACAACAGGAAATAGAGCATTATGGCGTGTGATGACTTATTGTGTGAACAAACTTAGTCACATGTAATTTTTTGACGACGGTTTGCGCACATTTGTAATGGAAATAGACTGATATATGTTATGTGCATAAAGGCGCACCTAGGTTTGGAGATTCTTCCTCTGAGCAGCTGTAAGACTTATAACCATCACTGTTCCAAAAAAACTCAATTATACTTTTATTGCTAACAATCTGTTGTTATTTGTACAGACGGGCTGCAATACAATACAAATTTTGTTCTCTAAATTCACCTAATCAACTGCGCATTACTTTTAATTTGAATTGTCTATTTTTTTTTTTTTGATAACTGCATCTGATGCTTCTTATGTCGTAAATTATTCCTGACTGTGCTTTATCCCTATTGAATATTTTATCTTTGTGTAAATATGCAACTCCTCATTTACCTTGGCTTGATGCTGTGACAATTAAATTTCTCAATTGTGGGACAACATAGGATATTTTTATTCTAAAACAAAAAATCTGTCGATTGCACATCAATATGTTCCAATTTTGAGTCGTCAAGTTGCATAATTTGAAATTGGGATGAAAATATGCAGTCCTGATTGCTTAAAAAAGTAGGAACCTCCTATAATTAAAATGCCAAATCAAAAGCTACCAATCAAACAGCAATATAAAGAGGGATATTTCTCATCTTAGAGTCTACCACTAGTTTGTTTTGATGCTACATTCCACTTCTTTTCCTTTTTTTTTTACCTCACCTATATTCCACTGTTACAGAGCTCAGCCAACCAACACCATGTGTCTGTGCACCTACAGTGATGGAATCCCAGTCTCCTCTGATTACAATATGCTCAGGATTAGAGGGAATTTTGCTAACGTATTCAGTCTGGTATTATTCTGATATCCCCTGATGCATTCATCAACAGCCACGTCAGGATGTCACCTCTGCTAGCAACATGCAGAGCACCATGCGCAAAGTGACCATCAAAGCTCACCAAATGGAGATGTAAGAGTTTCTGTCCTTAGGTAAAGAAGGAATGGAATTTTATCAAGTCTGCGTGGATTAAAGTGGCATTGTTGGAATCCTTTTGTAGAAAAATCATAGGGGACGTTAGAGGACCCAGGTAATAATAGAGATGATAAACTGTATTCTGTAATATATCATCATTTCTATTCTGCTCCACTGTCATTTTGTACGAATACAACGTTCAATAAATTCAGGAGGGAATAGCACACATTTTTTGATTTGCATTAATTCACACATCAAGGGCACATTAAAATAAGAGCAAAGAATTCAACAGTTTTTCTCCCCTCTTATCTCCCTCAGCTCGGCAAGCACTGTGCCAGTGGAGCAGTGGGGGGAAAAAAAGAAAGAAAAAAAAGCATCTTTGCATAAAATAGCAAGCAGGCAAAAAATCTGAAACAGTTGGTAAGGAACTCTAAATAATCATGGTGCTTTTGGAGTTGAATGCATTAGCATAACTTAGTCCCCGTGAAGTAATCACTCGTCTCAGGGTGAAAAGATCCCCTCCGGGCTCGTCATTGTCGCTCCTGCTGCTTCTCTCCCCATGAGTTCAGCCTTGGCAGAATGACTGACCTCATGAGACCAAGGGGTAGCTGCGACATGTGGCAGAAAGAGACCAGTTCAACAACCCCTTTGGGTTCTAGGAAAGTGCCTTCGGCAAGTGATGAGATTATACGCCAAAAAGGATAAATCCCCCACATATCATCATTTAGACATGTTTATCCCCCACATCTCTGAGGAACTGACCAACTACACTGAGGACAAAGTGAAGCCGTGACAATGTTAGTGTGTATTCATCAGGGAGACAAGACAATAAAGTGGCATCCAGAAGAACTAGTATTGAAAGGTAAATCATTGAAAATGTAACATTTTATTAACTTCTTTATTTACATCCTATTTTTAAAAGTTAAAGTAGCTGTAGAATAAAGCTATTCATAATGCTTATGAACTTTTGACAGCATCATTTTTGTTGGCACCACATAAGACCTATACACTGTGTTTATTGCCTGGTCCAAGATTCCTGAGATTTATGCTGTTGTCCTTCATATTTTATTCTAACGGAACAGATTTCCAGAGTGATCAGACTATTTTAGCTTGTTTTTCAACCATAAATGATAAATATTCAACATAAATGTCTTGCAGTTATTTTTATAGGGGTTGGGACTTAAATATGGAACCTCATTCAAACTTACGTAGAAACAATTGATAGTTGAGGGTTTGTTTGTACAGTGGACGTCATGGTTCCAATAGTTAGCTGGCAGATAACCAGTTCAAGACCATTACACTACCTAGGTTAATGTGAGCACATTTGAGCTAGGTTTTACTAGAACTGATTGATAATTTGGCTGTAAACATTAGTGAGGACCCAGTTATTTGTGTGGTGACAAGACAAACGGAAGGTTTTTTTTCCTGTTTCGTAAACATAGCATGTTACTTTCGATGTTATAAAATTCCTACTGGTTCAGACTCAGGAAAGGTGGAGTTGTATAAACACAGAACATGTCACAAGCAGACTGCTGAGTCATGCTGAACTGCTTCAATCCAAGGAGGGAAACCCAAATTCAATCATCACAATTATGTGTTTGTGTAGTAGCTGCAGTTTTGAAAATCGTTTAGTGACTTTCTTTTTTTTGTTTTGGGCTGAAAATTTTCCATTTGAGTTTTCATATTTCCTGCTCTTCTCACTGTTTATTGACAGGTGATGGTGATGTGTTCCTGCAATCTTATTTTTTGAAAATGAGTCCCAAATGCATCATCTGATAAATGTCAGCCTGTTTCTTTTGTTTTCAGTGTTTAAAATGTATGATTTTCAATTTGTTATACCATCTCAGTTTTATTGCTTGGCCTTTGTCTTTGGGTTGGCTGGATTTTTCTCAATCCATAGTGAAACAAGTCAGTTCTTTATGTTTTAAGACTTTTTGTTACATTTACTGTTTAGGTGAAAATGTCTCTCCGGCATGTCTGCTATAAAACAGAAGTTGCCAAAGTTCGATGTACAATTTCCTCAGGCACCCTTTTTCTGTACTTTGCATCGTTTTCCTAAAGATTCAGCAGGTATTGGGTGAAAATAAAAAGCTGGATATATTGCACCCATGTTTGAGATCATTCTGTTTTCACTTACTCAACCACAATAAAAAGAAAGTCTGTTTGCAGACTTACAGTTTTTTTTGTTGTTTTTTTTAGACTATCTACTTGGCAGACTCTTGTTCTGTACAGCATGGAAAGGTTTTAAAGGAACACTTTGCTAAGTGGTCCTTCAACCTCTTCTGTCCTCAGCTTGTTTCAGAGTTTGGCATGTATTCCTTTAATTCCTCCTGGATCAGACTCACAGTAAGAAGTCATTATATTTTAAAGATTACATATTTTTTACGGAGCCTGTAGAGGATATCTAGAATTAGCAGTTGATATTGTCTGCAGGACGTAACTTCTACAGTTTTGCTGATACATGATGGTAAGCAGTTGCTTTCATTTTTACCTAAAAGGGGAATCGGAAATTAGGCTATGTAACATTTCCCATAATATATTGATCTTAAATTTCCTCTTGAGTTTCAGTGAAAAGATGGCAGGAAACCATTTTTCTACACATTCCTTTTTCAAACTTTTGTGATCCGGAACCATATGTTAAGCAATGTTTTACCTGAGATGCAACCTGATATCTGCACAGTGGTGCAGTTGGTAGAACTGTTGCCTTTGAGCAAGAAGGTCCTGGGTTTGATTCCCAGCCCCAGTCTTTCTGCATGGAGTTTGCATGTTCCCCCTGTACATGCCTGCATTCTCTCTGGGTACTCCAGCTTCTTCCCACAGTCCAAAAACATGACTGTTAGGTTAATTGGTCTATCTAAATTCTCCCTAGGTATGACTGTGTGTGCATGGTTGTTTGTCCTGCCTGTCTCGGCGTTGCACTATGACAGGCTGTATACAGAAAATGGATGGATGGATGCAGCCTGATATCATCACTGACTTGAAAAATATATATTTTTAATGTTTTATTGAACCAGTTCAAAGATGCACAACATCTATAAACATCAGTTTTGAACACATCCTTTAGCTCAGGGCTTGGTCTAGCATTTTCTAACAAAGGAATACACTTCAGAGCTCCACTGTAGCTGTGGCTGCATGTTTTTGTTTGTTAGAACTTCTTCTTGACTCGTTTTTGTCTTCTGTTTTGTTTTGTTTTTCTTTTTGTTCCCACAAGCACAGGGCACCTTCAACGTCACTGCTCTGCAGCACAACAGCATGTTGCTGCCATCACCATAGTGGTAATGGTGTGTTCAGGGAATAACGCTTTTATCCATAAACATGTAGAGCAAAAAAATATCTTTTGTTCTCATCTGACCAGAGCACCTACTTTCTCAGGAGTTGATGTGTCCTGTGTTGGTAGAAGCAAAAATGTTGAGGCGACTTCTTGTGGCTTTTGTTCAACAATGACTTTCTTCTTGCAACTCTTCCCCAAAGACACAACTGCTAATCGCTGCAGCTTTTTCAGAGTCATCAAATTTTCTTTGTATTTTTGTAAATATTTAACCTTTAACTTCTACTTCATAACTGTGCTTGGTGGTCTCAATAAAATACACTGATTATGGTTGTTACTTGGCAAAATGTGGGAAAGTTTGAGAGCAAGAATACTTTTACAAGGCAATGCATTGAGATAGGTCACAGTTAATCAAATTTTATTTCACAAACCTGGAGTCTTGCCTTTTGTTTAATTATAGGTATAGATTCTTTTTTTTTGTCCCGCTGCTTTGACATTTTCCACAGTCTAGCTACATGTTTCCTTTAACAACCTTGTTCGGTATTTAAAATACTGGCATCCAATTTTAGACTCAGCTGACTTGGAACATCTGACATGCTTTGCCACACTCTATGTTGAATTACCTTCTTCAAGGAGTTTTTTTTAATCCCCTCCTTTGTTTCAGCTGACAGCACTCCAGTAGGAGTCATGTTTCATGTCAATCAGCCAGGTGCAACAGCATCTCCATCATTTTTCAATTGTGACTCAGTTTCTGATTCTAGGTCTCAAACTTTTGCCGCTGATTAACACTCTGCTATTTAATATATTGAGATACATTTTAGGCTGCACAGTGGCGCAGTTGGTAGAGCTGTTGCCTTGCAGCAAGAAGGCTCTGGGTTCGATTCCCGGCCCCGGCCTTTCTGCATGGAGTTTGCATGTTCTCCCTGTGCATGGTGGGTTTTCTCCGGGTACTCCAGTTTCCTCCCACAGTCCAAAAACATGACTGTTAGGTTAATTGGTCTGTCTAAATTGCCCCTAGGTGTGAATGTGTGCATGGTTGTTTGTCCTGTGTGTGTCTCTGTGTTGCCCTGCGACAGACTGGCGACCTGTCCAGGGCGTACCCCGCCTCTCGCCCGGAACGCCAGCTGGAGAGGCACCAGCACCTCCCGACCCCATCAAAGGGACAAGGGTGTAGGAAAATGGATGGATGGATGGAGATACATTTTACAAAGCTGTAATGTTAAGCAATTACCAGTATAAAGTCTAGTGCTTTGCTTTTTATGTTTACTTTAGAGGGAAAATAACAGTGCTATGAAAAAAAATGTTTTGTCATTTTACCACCACAGAATTCAGGATTAAAACTTGAAAAGTGTTTCTTGCATGTATCAGCCTTTTGGTCCTTTACGGCTAAAGAGAAACCCTTTATTCATTTAATCTAATTTGGTTGGTTACAGAACGTTAGTAAACAAACAGAGCCATGGAGACGAACAGAGCAGATAGGTCAGGGATAAAATTGTGGAGAATTTCAAACATACCAAACGTGGCTGCCCAAATAAACTGACAGAGTTGCTGTGCACTTAACAATATCTCAAAATTATGCCTTTATAAAAATGTTGCAATAAATAAGACACTGTTTAACAAAAACCAAAAAAAAAAAAAGATGGCCATTTGTCACGCACTGGACACACAGTAACATGAGAATGTAGGTGTTCTGGTCGGATAAGAAAAAAATTAAGCTTTTTTGACCTACATGCAAAATTTCACTTTTGTGCCAGAAACACTGCAAAACACAGAAAATACTATCTTTACAGTGGAATACAGATCTAAATACAATACAAAACACTTATTAGGTTGAAAAGACTTAAAACTGGGGTTAAAGTTAGCCTTCCAGCAAGACAGTGACCCTTAGATAGAGCAACAAGGGAATGATTTAGATCAGTGTTTCTCAACCTTTTTAGGCCCAGTGCCCCCCTAGCCCTTACCCAGGTCCCTCAGCGCCCCCCATCAAAGAATTTGCATGACATTAACACTGACATGAAAAATAATTTTGAAGAAATAAATATATCAAATCTAATTAAAAACATAAATAAGTGATCAGTTCTTTACTGTTATGGTCTGTAAGATATATTTATTCTCAGTACTAGATATGGTCTCAACAAACCCATGACATTTCAACAATATTATTTTACCTTTTGTCTGGAAATAGTGTCTGTTTATTCTTGACAAGTTTATTCCTCTGTATTTACTTTAGTTTCTTAGTTTATTCTAGCATTTTGTTCTTTATTCATTTCCATTTAGTTTAATTTGATTAGTATTATCCTCTCTTGGTTTATTGCTATGTCTACTTTAGTTTCTTTCCTGCTGCTAGATTTATTTGATCATTTGATCGCCAAGAAGCTAACAGAAGCTAACAAACACTGAATAGAAGGAGATCTGTCATCGTTACAGTTTCAACCAACCATGATTCAATACAGTTTTACCAAGTTGCTCAAAGTCTAAACTGGTATTGTGCATTTAAGGTGTAAAGTTCACCTTCACCAAACGCCCCCCTAAGGCATCCCAGTGCCCCCCTTTTTAAAACATGTCCGCCAGCGCCCCCTGCCGTCCTCTGAACGCCCCCTGTGGGGGGGGGGGGGGGGGGGGGGGAACCGCTAGTTTAGATCAAAGCATATTGATGTGTTAGTATTTCCCAATGAAGATCTGAACCTAAACTTAAAGGAGAGTCTGTAGTGAGGCTAGAAAATTAGTGCTCAGATGGTCTCATCCAGTCGGACTGAACCGGCGATATTATGGAAAAATGGACAAAAATAAACAATTCTAGATGTGCAAAGGTGATAAAGGCCTTAAACACTTGCTGAAATAACAGCAGACAAAAGTGGTACGATAAGGCAGTGGTCCCTAACCTTTTTTGTGCCGCGGAACTGTTGAGACTTTGAAATTCTTCAGCGGACCGGGGGGGTGCGCTAAGGCAGAAGCTGGTACCGGGGGTTCGGGACCACTGCTATAAGGTATTTATATCTGTGACATGAATCCATGTCGTATTTTTCTTTTTTTTTCCTTTGTGAAAAATTTGAAAAAATACCTTGTTTTTAAATCCACAGTTATACCTCAACGTGTATAAAAAATGTTTGTGATTGTGACATGACTAAAAGTGAAAGAGTCAATGTGTAAGAATACTTTTGCGTGGTTGAAGTATTTTCATCAACAGAATATGTCTGGTGTCCCTTTTCCTTATCATTTCTTGAGGTTATAATGAAATTCATGAAAATTATATGCTTTGGTCTATTACAGTACCACCGTACTCGTCACTACACTGACTTTACAGGTCATTATTGCAACAGGTTTTAGGATGCTGCATCAGATACCATTCATTCTCTCTATGTTGTCTCCCAAGACTGACTCTGATGCTTATATTGCCTTGAAAATTGTCACTTTAATTATTCTCAAAATAATTATTCACTGCTTAATTAAACTGAGCCGTGAATGAAAAAAATGGCACATTATTATTTTTTTTGACCCACCCCGTTGAGTCATGCAATTCATGTAAAAGTAAGAAAATAATATGTACAGTTTATCATTCACATACTTAAATAAGTCAAATCTCAAGTAAAAATTTCAATCAATATTTTAATTCTAAAAGTTGTTGCATTTTAGGTTTGAGTTTCCATACCACAATTTGAAAAGTAAAAAACCTCTTGAGAATTTGCTCTTGCCAAGAAGCAGAGGTGGATATGGAAAATAAATCAAGTGTTTCAACAAAATCTCATTTTAAGGATGTGCACGTTTATCCAGCAGGGTTATTGCAACTTTTTCTAAATAAATTGGCTTGTGTTTTATTTTAACTGAACAGTAAAAACATCCACTTATTAAAACCACAAAAATGACAAAATATGTACAATCTTTTTTTAAAAAAAACAACATATAATAAGAAGAATATCTGAAAGTCTGGAGCGAGTTGTGAAAACAATGACCTTGGTATTGTCTAGATGGAAATAGTGATTGTGCAAGAACACTGAAAAATACAAGAGTCAAGAGACGATGATCAAAAACTTATTTTTTGATCTGTAAGACTGATTTTTGATTGATGTTGTTGTTTTGTTCATGAATCATTAACTGCTGCAAATTAAAAAAAAGACAACCCCCCCAAAAAAAGAATAAAACCAATATTACTCATTACCACATTACACAACATTTGATGTCTTTCTAAACGGGATGTGTTAAAAGCATTTTTTTTCTTTTTTCTTCATTTATTAAGGAACCTGTGATCAGTTGAGCAGATGAGCAAGCCCTGTAAAGATAAATAGATGATACACTTCTAAAAATATTTTTCTTATTTCATCTTCTAAATTTAACGTGTTTTAAATATTTTTTGGGGAAAATTGTGATTCAATTGCTCATGACTACTCAAAGGATGGGTTTTTGTCAGTTTTGTGCCTTTGTAGTTCTCAGTTTATTTACAGTATTATCACCGTTGCTTTTCATGCTATTCTTTAAACGTACTGCTATTGAGCTTTTCAAATTTTACCAATGCTTTTAGCACAACAGACTAACAGGCATGATCTGAAGGAAACATGAAGATAGGCACCTCAGGTAAACAGAAAAGTGTTTCTTGTGATAAGAGAACTGTGCTTGTGTGTTGTGTGTGTGTGTGCGTGTGTGTGCATGTGTCTGTTGGTCTGCATAATGGCAACACAAGCTTTTCTCAAAGAAGTTGCATTAACTAGATTGTGCTGAATCAGTTGAAGATAAAAAAGGGTAAATTTCACTCTAGAGCTTTGGTTCTAGGGAATATGAAGCTTATCCACAGCTGACAATTAGGGATCTTGTGTATTTCAGCACATATTAGCATAGTCTCCTTGAGGTTTGCTCCAGTCACATGTATTGATTTAAAAAATGTCATCAACTAGTTCAATGTTGCATCACTTCCACCGTGGCACATTTCTGATCAATCTTTACGTCGTCTGTTCTGGATTGTGTGCTGAGCAATCCATAAGGGGAAAACATATTTACAGTGAGATTGTTTTGCTGCTTTTAGACTGTGTTTTTGAGCCAACATCACATGAATTTCCCTTTTACCTATTCCCTTTCTTGTATCTGTTGATATGCTATCTGCCTGTTGACTCCCCTCAATCAAAACCAGAATGTTCAAACATCATCTGACAAAAGCAGAAAACTGTTTATTCCTGTGTGTTTTTGATCGTCGGAGAATCCATCAAAATGGAAAACATTTGATGAATTCAAGCATCAAGTGAGAAACCACAGACACACAATGATACAATATTTTTTTGCTTCTGAAAAATAAATATTGCCCCTTCAACTTTTTCACACTTTATCTTATTAAAACCACAAAATTCAAACTATTTTCATTTTGTGATTACAGCATATTTTTTGGTCCCTGTTAGGTTTGCTAATCAAGATAATTTTATTTTGTTTAACACATTAGCTCATGCTCAGTCAAGTAAAGTGAGAATGATTTTGTTTGGTTATTCTGACACATGAATAAAATTTTTTTAGATGATGGATTAAATAGTCTACATGTGCACAAACATTTATAAAGTCAACTTTAAATCACATAAAGGACATTTCTAGGATTAAAAGTCTAATGTTCTAACTAAATCTTTAAATATATATATATATATAATTATTTGTTCATAATGGTTTATCCTCAGTCCAATTGATTACTGCATCAGTATCTTCACAGGTCTACCTAAAAAGTAAATCAGCTGGATCTGTTCCAGAACATTTTCATTGGCACTAATATCAGCAAAATAGAGCATATCATCCCAGTTCTTAAGTAATCCTGTAACTCGGATATAAGACATTAAAATACTTTTGTTAGTTTATAAACAACTGAATGTCTTATCAGCAAAAATACATTAAAGAGCTGTTGTCGTTGAATGAACCTTCCAGACCAGTCAAGTCTTACGATTCAAATCTACATTCTTCCCCACAACCAGAACCAAACATGGAGATGCAGAGTTCAGTGTTTATGCTCCATTCATCTGAAACAAAGTTCCAGAAAACTGCAAAACTGTTGAAACACCGGGTTCTTTAAAACCCCATTTGCTTAGAAGAAAGAACATCATAAAATGGAGCCCGTTCTTAAACCTGTCATTGTTTTTCCATACTTTGTCGCTGTTTTGCTTGTTTGTCGTTTTATTTTCCTTCTAATAACGCAAAGCACTTTCAATTACCTTGTTGCTGAAAATGTGCTGTGCAAATAAAATTGCCTTGGCTTGTCTTACACGGAAGTAATAACATGACAAACTGTGAATATTTTTGCAGGACTGTATACAGTATATGCATTGGGGCGCCAACATACACAATATGCGATGTAAAATGCTGGTCAAGTATTCCATTGTTGTCTGCACCTTTGACTTCCACAGTTGTTTGTATCTTGCTAGTTTTCCCCTCAGAGGGATTGCCAGAGTTTTGCATTTATATGTTTGTGTGTGCATTCCTGGGTTCTGACTGCAATTCTTCGTGTCTTTGCATTGATTTTTCTGCATCATTTGAGCTGTAAATGTGATTGGGACGGAACTGCACGTTGGCTTGCTAGCTCACTGGCTGAGCATAAATGAGAGCCAAATGAAAAGGAGGGCAGGGACAGGAGTTGGACAGGAGTGAAGACTGAGAGAAAGATAAAAGGTTTACATAAATGCAGAAAAAGCCAGTTCTGTGTGTGTGTCTGTGTGTCCACCCTGAGCTTTTTCAGGTGTCACAGTTTATCCCATCCCCTTTTATGCGCCTGCCATTTTCAAACACTTTGCAGTCCTCTTCTCCCTCACTCTGCGTGCTCATGTGTGTGTGTGTGTGTGTGTGTCTGTGTGTTTCCCTGCTGTATTGTCTCCGTTTCCTCCGGCCTTAGTAAATGTCAACGCAAGCTGCTGCTCTTCCCAGACCACGCCGTGTGAGACGGACCAACCTCATCGCCGTGGCAACCCTCTGTTCTGGCTCAAAGAAAGAGGCAAGAGAGGAGAAGAAAGGGACTTTTATTCCTCTGAACACCCACAAGTTTCCTATTTCTCCCTTGCCCTTGTGCATTGCAGCTGAGGCCCGAACCATGTGGTCAATCTCCCAGGCTTCACCACTCTATTGTGAGATGGGAACAGGGGTAAAGGATGGCTGAAATTATTAAGTAGCTCAGGAGCCATTTTCTAAATTAATTGTAGAAATTAAAATGCTATTGAAATGTCTTTTTGGGTACTGCTCTTTGAGGGTCACTTCAAATATGATGAACTTCCAAAATAAAAAAAAAAGAATCTGTTCTGAGGGGAAAAAAAAAGAAATTTCAAACAAAAGGTAAAGAAAACTTCACCCGAATTATCAGCAAAGCAAAGGAAATGGCACTATTAGATTTCCCAGAGTAACTACTTTGCTTGCAGCCATTGTATTTGGTTTCAATCTATACCGGCAGGAGGCTGTCAGATACCTTTCTTCTCTGGTAATGGCTTTCTTTTCCAAGCTGACTTGTCACCTCTAACAAGAAGTGCACCTTAAGGGATTTCGGTGGTCATAAGGAGTAGCTGTAGTAGCCTGGCCAAAGACTGTCACTCATTTCCCAGAAAAAATTATATATTTTTTTCTTTCTTTTTTTATGTGACTGCACAATTGGTTAAGGCACAAAGTTAAGTTTTTTAAATGACAGCGCTTAGCTATTACCCAACCTGAAGGAGGATGTAGGAGACTGTTGGAGAGAGAGAAAATTTGAGAGAAATAAGAGAATGGTGGTCAGACGTGAGGGACCATCTGGTTGTAGGGGAGCCACCATATTTTACACTGGCACTAATCCAGCATTGTTTCTGGTGCATGCTGGTTGCAAGAAGTTCAAATTTACCCCAGGGCTTTTAGGATTTACTTTGCTCTGCTACTCAAATATTTTTAATAAATATATTAGGAATTTGAAATTATTCAGCTCTCCATAAAGAAGCTTCGACACACATAGACTTGTGTTTTCAATTTGTTTATGACTCTGCTTAAGAGATTATTCAGTGCCTTTCTCTCATATTTCTGCTTTGGAAACAACCGAATGACCGTCTTTCACACAAACGCAGTATTTTTCATACAATGGTTTACTGCATGCCTTTGCATCAAAATGTGGGTTTTACATGCAGAAAAGAAAGAAAGCAGTGAGCTTCTTTCTGAGACAATAACCAAAATTGTTCCAATTTTGCACCATGTCTGAATGTATGGCTAGAAAAAACATCAAACATGCATACAGCCCACTTGCCATATAAAGTGTCCACACCACCCCTACCTGAGAATCATGTTCAGTGCACAGAAAGTGACTCCTTGGCAGAGTGTTGGTTAAATACCAGCCATTATAATTAAAAACAACTGACTTGTATTTTTGACTGGTGCTCTAGTTCAGCATTGCTGGGTTCCCCATGGCCCCTGCAGCTTTGCAATGCCAATTTAATTAATGGAAGCTTAGTTGTGTGTGTGTGTGGGACATGTTTAGTTTTTCTCTTTCCTATAATATTTTTTGTCTTTTTCTTTTTCATTGCTCTCTTTGTCCCAGAATTCCCTATTTTCAATGTAGCCACATTTTCTATAAATGGCCTAGTTATTCAGCTGATGTGTAACAAATGAACAGTTCAATAGTGGAATATATTTATATGTATAATAAACATTAATATTTCAAAGAAAACACAGAAAATGGCGTCTCAATACTACAGACTGCATTTTGTTTTATTGAATTTGTGCTTAGAAAGTTATTTGCTTGTCATTTAAAATTGTTTTGTTCCTTAAATGTGTTTGAAATCAATGTAAAAAATAAAATAAAATAAGACATATATACCTCAAAATTCTCCATGCATTTTATTAGCAGCATGTGGCTTGTGGCAGGACTGTGTCCTATGCTCACTTGGACATCTATGTCCTTCAGGACAATTTCATTGCCCTTGAGCTTCTTCAGTTCAGTATTTTCTGCTCCTGCATAAGGATTCGAGACAGCGGCTATAATCATCTAACAACACTTCACCTGACATAATGTCACCTTTGCTGACAATCTTTGCATATGGGGTAATTTGCAAAATTAGCCGGCACTTTCACTAACACATTCACACACTGATGGTGGAAAGCCACATTGTCGCCACAGCTGCCCCCGGGGCCGACTGACGGAGGTGAGGCTGAAATGCACCAACACCTCTGCGCCCTCTGATCACTACCAGCAGGCAAAGCGGGTGAAGTGTTTTGCCCAAGGACACAATGACAGAGATAGAGGGAGCTGGGATTCAAACCGGCGACCGCTTACAGGATGAACATCAACCACCGTCACCACCTGTGCCTCTGTTGAAATGATGCTACCAGTTCAGGTAATTCTGGAAGTTATATTTAACCTTTGACATTTTGTTTGTGGTTAGTTAGGTGTCTTTGAGACAGTCTGAGTCTGTGTGAGTTTATTAGTGTGAAGCTGCAACAACCATTATTGTCTCTTTGTCACTGTTTTTGACTAAAAAAAAAGTTTCACTTCAAATTATTTAAATCCAAAATACCACATTCCTTGGAAATATGGTATTTTGTCAGCTGCCTCATCAAGACAGCGTTTCACGCATTATTGAAAATGATGTATTTTGGATGGCCGTAATATTTCATTTTGTTTTCATCCTTTTGTGTTCCCTCATTGGAGCAAGAGACTGAGTCCACATATATGAAAATGATTCTTGTCATAGGAGCTGAAAGCAGTGTGTGTGTGATGGAATATTGATGTGGCACACCTTGTTTACTTTTCATAAGAGAGGTGTTGAAGAATGCATGTATTATTGTGAACATGTGCTCTGTATGTCGGTATGGATTGTGTGCATGCCTAATAGTGTTATCTGCTTAGCCGGCCGTGCCGGTGTGCTCCTCCACTCAGGTTGCACATGACCCCAGCTCCACAGGGAGGGCCGTGTCTTTTATGTCTCCTGTTCATTTTTACCTCAAATCTGGGTCAAAGGATAAAAGAATCACCCCTACTCGCTATGACTCTAACACACACTGACGCTCGCCCAGGCTGCTTTGAAAAATGGCTTCCTGGAGATTTGAGTAGTAACAAGGTGCCATTGTGAAGAACATTCTCAAGACAAACTCATTGTCCTAAATCTAGACTTTGCCACCGCTTTTTGTAAAGGGCGGTTATTCACTGCACCGGTTACTCATCCGAGCCCTCCTGTGTCTGACATCACAACTTGGTTTGTTCACAGCTCAAGCCATTCGTTTCTACACAGTCTGGAAATGTCTGGAATTTGATTAAGTCGTTTGTCAGACATGAGAAAATATAGAAAAATAAAGCAGCTTCTGAAAAATATGACATCCATCTGTCCATCCATCCGGCTGTTCAGCAGCAACCTCGGTTACTTTTGTCCAGACAAGATGACTGATTATAAAAGAGTATTGTCAAGTTGGCAGCAGTTTGATTAAGAAAGCTCTAACCCTCTGTGTATTCTGGTTTCTCCTTGTCACTCTGTTTAATTCTTACACACTTGACTTCCTCATTCTATGATGACTTTCACTCTCTTCCTCTGTAAGCCCCTACAATACTGCTGATGCATTGGACCAGCTTCAACCCACAAAGGAGGAAGAAGCCATACCAGTGAATTAGTGTGCATCAGAGTGTGTGGAAGCATTCCTGGATACATGTGAGGGGAGGTTACTAGGAAAACGTTTGCCAAGAGTACATTTGCAGTTCCCAACATTTCAGCGAGGTCTTTTCTTTTCACATGCAGAAAGAAAAGACCGACGGGAGACAGTGAAAAGTTCATGCCCTGAGAATTTCATTCTTTTCCTGGAACATCAACCCTGAGGTGCTTTGGGTTTGGACCAAGACTCTGCAGATAATATCAGGACATAATGTCTGCCATAGATAAAGGCTGAAGCCCTCCCACCATCAAGGGGACAATTGACCATATGGGAGGACCACTTGCAGTGCTTTACATCCACGCAACCTCATGCTGCACACCACCCTGCTCAAACATGCACTGCCTCCTTAAAGGTTTCCTGCTGCTTAAGGAAAAGCCCTTGTCAGGTTGATGGAGATGTTTCCGTGGCACACCTTCTGTCTCCAACATCGCTTTAAATAATTGTTGAAATTAGCGACACCGCAGTCTGTGAAAACTACCGCCACCTTGTCGCTATCGTGAGCAACCAGAGCGGCAGACCGCTGCTGATTAATAGGAAAAAGGGTGCAGCTTATGTGTCACTGTGTGAATAGTCATCAGTGCCTGGCAGGGGACTGTGATGGCTAAAATAGGGTTTCTTCTGTCAGCAAGCATATTTCTCTCAACTGAACAAAGCAAAGGCTACTGTTTGCCCTGGGTTATGCACCAGTGCACATGTGCCAGTGGGAGCATCCAGTTTGTTGCATTACAGTTTAATGCTGTTCAAAATTTTTAAATGTCCAAACATTTACCTCCTCTGCTTTCTTTTATCTAAGCTTTTCAGTTCTTCAGCACAAATGGTTTTATTATTCTTTATGAAACACAATGAGACTTTAATTTTGTTTAAGATGACCTAGACTGTGTAGATATGTAAATATCAAGATAAAGCCTCTCTGTGGTGCACTCAAGTCTGATTATTTGATGAGGGAAAAATTATCAGCTTGTCTCCATGCAGTCCTAAAGAGAAACTATTCCATCATACAAATTGAGCATACGGTTTAAAATGCTATTATTTTGCCCGCATTATAGGACAATCATTTTCCACTATGGACTCTGCATGTGTTTTTCACATTAGGTAACATTGCAACTGAGTAAACCGATGGATAATTGTAAAGAGGAAGAAATCATAATTTTTTTTACAAATGAAAAAATTTATATTATGGTCTCCGTTTGTTTCCAGCGAATTTTACTCTGGTATGACTAAATAAAATTCAAAGTAATTAGTGACATTTAGTGGCATTCACAACCCAGGGGAACTGATGGTGGCCATAGAAAGCTAGTCAGTTTTGATGGGACTGAGGGCTAGGGTGCATTGACAACAGCCCTGTTCAGTTTGTTTGCCTAGAAAGGTTCATTTGTGTGAATCTGCAGTCAAACTCTGATCTTCATCAAAAAAAGTGAATTCTGATCTACTTAAAAATCTAGGTCTTGATTCTGTTGAAGTGAAGTCTGGTGCAACTGGAATGCGTAGTGAATGCCAAGTTGACTGGACCACCGCTCCAAAAGCAGAAAGCAGACTAGACGGCAGGGATTTCTGGGTAAATATAATCAAAACAAATGCATGTGTCTATCATTTGAAAAAGAAATTCTCACATCACATCACTCCATTTTTGTTTACATGTTGTTAAAAGCAAAGTTGCGCTCAGTGTCTTCTTCAGAGATTTTCTTGTTTTCTTTGGTGACTCTTGGTGCAGCACCACCACAAGTGAGGAGGTTCGGTTCATTTGACACAGTGCAGTGAGAAAGCAAATCGCACCAGCTGAAAATGTGACAAATGTTGTAATTTTCTATCTGAGTAATCAAACTGAGTCAACCGGACTATTGAACGTGAAAGCACCCTGAGGCTCAGATTCCAGCTGAAAAATGGCCACAAATATACAGCCAGAGTTTCATTGGAAAACTTTGGACCAAATCATATTTGCATGTGTTAGAATTACCTATTCAGACTGACATCCTATTGAGAATTTGTGGCGAGATTTTAAAAAAATGATATTCAAACATGATCTCTACCCAGTCTGAACACAGTGGAGCTATGCTGCAATGGGCCAAAACGGATTGGTTTCCAGATTTGTAAAGCTAGTAGAGACATGCTTCAAAAGACTTGAAAGTGTGATTGCAACAAAAGGTGGTTCTACATCTATAGTGGCTGACTCAAAATGTCACACTTTTACAGATATTGTTAGCAAAAACTCTATTTCCTCCTATAATGCACAACTTTGTTTTGGTCAGGGACTTAAAATCCCAATAAATTACACTGAATTTTGTGGTTGAAATGTGACAAAATGTTCCAATAAATGGAACATGATGGCAAAAAAAAAATACTTTATACATAGAATTATAGGCATATGACTATCTATTTAAACACTATATTAAACTTAACAAAGCTTCATATGCTTTTTGTGTTCTGTATTCATGCATAACCGAAGAAACACAAGTGGTTTACCTTAGCATTTCAGATTAGTTATGTTGGTAACACATAAAAATTGAAAGTCTATCAGAATGGACTATTGATGGCCCTTAATGCCCAGATGCCCACCATCTTATAAGTAATCTAAGGAAGTTGATGTGAGCTGAAGGACATCCGTCTATTTACGTGCTGATCTCGGTCTTTACCAGCAGAAGCAGGAGTGAGGTAAAGAGCCATCTAGGGAAATTACCCCACATGCAGGCGGCACATTGAGACTTCATTAGCTCATCCACAGCCTGATCGAACAGAGCAGCTCTCCGTGACCGAGTAAACAAAGCAAAATCACACAGTTGGTGAGGAAAGGAGGGTTTGTTTTCATGTGATTCGAATGATCCCTAAAGGTGGTCTGGAGTATCAATCTACGTTCACACCTGTGGGTGAGCAAATGTCGATTCCTCCTTGGTTTTAATAGTTCTTTCTTCATTCTCTTTCAGAAATCCATATGCATTTTGTACACACATACTAAATGTGCACCAGTCAGACATAGCAATAGCAGGACCGCTGACGGGTTAAGTGTAGAACAGCGTTTTTCTACAGGCAGTAATTGAATAAGTGAAACATGAGTAAGTAAATGCATTTCAGGAGTGATTTGAGAAAACACAAAAATTTGTTCATGTGACTGGTGTTGACATCCAAAATTCCAATCACTCCAATCAATGAACAAGTCAAATACATTCTCCTGTGTTGGTGCCAGATACTGCAGCACATCGTTGTGGATCCAGAGGACTACATTTCTCAATGGGTCAGAGCTTGTTTTGATGCCAAAATGTTTACCAACACTATTAATTGAGTGGTCACAATATTACGCTTAATTTTCTATATGTTTGCTATGAAACACTATGGGTTGCGTTGAGGTGAAAGAGATGAAGAAGTAGTCGTCCCTGACAGCAAACAAAAGAACTTGTTCCTCTAGAACTTGTTCCTCTGTTTTTTGTTTTCTTCCTGTTTTCTTCCTTTTCTTCTTCATTTTGCATCTCAGCACATGCAAAGATTGTGATTCTAGGACACTGAAGGACTCGGCACTCCATAGTTTTCCATCCCTGCTAAGCCTTCTGTGCCTAAATTGATAATTGAATTGACTATCGCCATGTAATCAATTAGGGTGCTCATCCTCGGCTCTGAATCAAACAGTTAATTGGCTTGTGCCACAGAGAGGCTGACGCTGGAAGCACGCTGGTGCAGGAGGGACCGCTGGATCACTGCAGATGGGCTTCTGCACCTATTTACAATGTGTGCCCGGCTTTAAGTCTTTGATTTCCTTTCTGGTTCGGAAATTGCTTGGGTGTTGAGAATCGCTCGGGTTCAGATTGGACCGGGGAGACAAATTTTGGCTGTTTTAGGCAGGAATAGATATACTGCGTACCCAGCTGCTTATCTCTCCTGCTTTGATCCCAATCTTTTAGACAGATGCGTAGAGGTTTTGCTTCCATTACTCAGCTTTTGTTGCTTTTTTATTTATTTTTTTTAACCAAACGGACAGAAAAATTCATTGCCACCTGCTGTCAGCACTGCTTTGTTTGAGCATAGAGAGGAAAGCATTTCAAGTCCAAACAACAGTGCGGTATTGATCCACCCCACACCTTATTCCATTTTGTCTTCTAAAACATGCCTTTTTCACTGTGTTGACTTCTATTCAAAGCTATCCAAAGACGTGTGTCAATGGAGAAGCTTGACTTCATTCCACAGCTCTGGAAGCCCCCTGGGGCCTAAGCATAGGTTGCTAGACCATGACAGACAGGGGGCTAATAGGCCGGATAGGATTGGATGAAAGGGGGGAAAAGGGGGCAGGGGGAGGTCGCAACAAAAAGAGGGAGAAAGAAAGAAAAACGTTTTAAGTCCAGGACACAGCCATCTGCTTTTGTAGTGGTGATCATCAAAGCCTGAAGGGGCTCTGTTGGGTCTCTTTCTCAGATGGCCGTCCCACATATGGGCTTCATATTTCACCAGGACAGACAGTCAGCCGGGCCCATTGGGCCACGGCCTGGGCCACTACTCTGTCTCCCTACGCCTGGTTTCCAGCCTTTGAGAAGACCAGCAAGATTACTTTTATTTCTCTGGAGAAATGTGGCTAATAAATGACCATGTTTGACCCAGAGGATTCGGGCTTGCACCCCCACCTTACCGAGGGAAGGTGCAGATGGAGAGGGGTCTCTTCTGGTCATGTTACTATATAGAGGGAAATGGTAGAGAAATAGGTCAACGAGTGGCTCCAACAACATGCTCCCAGGGAGATTAATTATTAAAGTGACTAATACTACATTTTCCTGGGATCACCGGGGGGCTTCGGTCCACATTTATGGCACCAAAACAATAATCATCCCTGTTGCATCTTTTATATCTATCTACTCCTCTTCACTCTTCCCTGTTTTCCTTCTAATTTTTCTTAAACTTCTGTTATTTTGGCCTTTCAAATTTTTGCTTCTCCCACATGATAAACACAGACCTCATTATCTAATTAGGCCTTTTCACTCATTCCTGTTATCTCTGTCGTTTCCTTTCCCCCCTTCTTCTTTCAACTCCTTCTCCTATATCCCTTCTGATATCATCATAGCCTCTATCTATAAGGGAGAGACTTGGGAATAAGTGAGAACCTTGATGAGAAATGTGAAGGCCAGACACATATAATATCAGCCCTGATGGAAACCAGCCCATCTTGTCTAACTCCATATCTCCTTTGCCTTTTTTGTTAAGACTTCGCCTGCCTCAAGGTAGCATATGGCATTCTTTCAGACTGCTGGACTTGTTGGCCTCCCACACAACAGTGTGCATCCATCTCTCCCTCACTCACAGCTCCTTTATGGGCTCTCCAACAGTTATTTTCTCCCTTGCCCCTCATTCCGTGATGCTGCACAGAGCCCCATCCTTCCACATTCTATTTCACACAGCTACACTTCAGTGGCGCTCGCTGCAGAGACGGCTGAGGTCTGGCAGTTGGTGAGAGGAGGGCGGTCGAGTCTGGAAGGCACAGTCATTAGTTAAATATTAGCCAGACTGTGCTCTCTTCCCCCAACATCTACGGGAGGGGTGGAAATGCCGTATACTTCCAAAACAATGGGCCATAGGGGGATGCTTTTCTGCCCTCCTTTTTTTATACAAGTGGTCTGTCGGCACAAATAATTGAAGCTTTTAAAAAGTCCTCTACTTATCACACCTTCTAAACCTTGCTAACCTCACAAAAAAAGTTAAAAAAAAAAACCAAAAGACCTTTTAGGAAAACAAAAATGCTCAGAGAACAAAGTGATGTATGTTCTGTTAGTTTTCAATGTCTAGGTGGTGACAGAACACACAACTTTAGCATGTGGAGAAGAACAATTAGATGCACAAAAATCTAATACATATATATATATATATATATATATATATATATATATATATATATATATATATATATATATATATACTGTATATCAAGGACAAAGCCTCAACAGACGTTGTGCTCAGCGAATGTCTCAGGCAATGGGGAACCGAGGATGAGGAGCTGGAGGTACCATCATGGGAGGACAAGCACCTGCATGGGATGTACCACCGACAAATAACTGAAGTGGCTGATATCAGGAAATCCTACCAATGGCTGGACAAAGCTGGACTCAAGGACAGCACAGAGGCTCTCATCCTGGCTGCACAGGAACAGGCCCTAAACACCAGAGCAATACAGGCTCAGATCTACCACACCAGACAAGACCCAAGGTGTAGGTTGTGCAAGGAGGCCCCTGAGACAGTCCAGCACATAACAGCAGGGTGCAAGATGCTGGCAGGGAAAGCGTACATGGAACGACATAACCAGGTGGCGGGCATAGTGTACAGGAACATCTGTGCAGAATATGGACTGGAAGCCCCGAGATCGAAGTGGGAAACACCCCCAAAGGTGGTGGAGAATGACCGAGCTAAGATCCTGTGGGACTTCAGATCCAGACAGACAAGATGGTGATGGCGAACCAACCAGACATTGTGGTGGTCAGTGGCACAACTACACATTATTCAGGTGGATGCGAAAACAGAAATTGGGGCAGTCATCCCCAACTGGAGCAGTGGCTTAAACAGATCCCAGGAACAACATCAGACATCTCAGTCCAGAAATGTGCAGTACTAGGCACAGCCAAGATACTGCGCAGAACCCTCAAGCTCCCAGGCCTCTGGTAGAGGATGAAAGAGACCACCCACGGAGGGTGAGAAGGGAATTTATTTATTTATTTTCATATAATATGCTTTTCGGCCACTATGACAAGATGGGGGGAATCAAGCTTAGATTTGCAAACCTAGGAACATTGTACTAACACTCAAGCATGGTGGTAGTACCATAATAATCAGGCAATAATGGAAGAGAAATTCCTCCAAATTTTTTGACTTTACCACCAATCAAAATAGATGGTGGATACTTGGACGCAATTAAGTATAGCAGGTGGAAAATAATCCCAAATTGATGTGAGCAATGATTAGCAGCCCTCCTCAAAAATACTAGTGTAAAGATGCAACAGGAAAATACACAGTCCAGTCACATTAATGTGACCACCACGTACTTTCCACTTCAGAGTTAAATAACCAATCACAGAAGGCAGGTGGCAGCACAGTGCAGTTGAGCGTATATAAAGGGTGTGTGTGGGCTTCGGAAAACATTTCAATCGTTGGCGTAATGCAGAAACGAAGCGATTTATCCGACGTCCAAAAGGGCATGATCATTGGCTTTCGGGCCAAGGGTGGAAGCATTTCCGAAACGGCTGAGTTTGTGAACTGTTCGCGTGCCGCCGTGGTAAAAGTGTACCGTGCATGGCAAAATGGGACTGTCCAAAATCAACGACGTGGCAAATGTGGTGCACCACGGGCCATAGATGACAGAGGCGAACGACGGTTGCGGAGATGCGTTCGGGCAGATAGACGGGCTACCGTTGAGCAACTGACCACTAAAATGAACCAAGGGGCTACCACAAGTGTCTCCCAAACCACTATTCAGCGAACATTGCTGCGTCTGGGCCTCCGAAGCGGACGCCTGGTTCGTGCACCTATGCTGACTGGTGTTCATCGACGACGAAGGCTAGAATTTGCACGCCAGTACAGCAGCTGGACGTCCACTGAGTGGCGACAGGTAACGTTTTCAGATGAATCGCGTTTTATGCTCCATCGGACAGATGGACGTTGGCGTATAAGGCGTGAAACCTCTGAAAGGAACCACCCTGCAACCATTGCAGGAACGGTCCAAGCTGGAGGCGGGAGCATTATGGTCTGGGGAATGTTTTCCTGGCATTCTCTGGGTTCACTGATTATTGTGGAAGGCACGATGGATCAATACAAGTACGCATCTGTCCTTGCGGACCATGTCCACCCCTACATGCGCATTGTTTTTCCTCAGGATGATGGCATCTTCCAGCAGGACAATGCGAGGTGCCATACAGCTGCCAGTGTACGTGCGTGGTTCGAAGAGCACCAGGATGAGTTTACCGTCCTCCCCTGGCCAGCAAACTCACCTGACTTAAACCCAATCGAGCATCTGTGGGACCATCTCGATCGAGTTGTTCGCGCCATGGATCCTCAACCGCGTAATCTAGCGCAGCTGGCCACGGCATTAGAGTCGGCATGGCTCAACATCCCAGAGAAGACCTTCAGGGACCTAAGTGACTCTCTTCCTGCACGTCTCGTAGCAGTTCGCTCTGCGAAAGGTGGTTATTCTGGCTTTTGACAGATGGTCACATTAATGTGACTGGACTGTGTAACTGACCCATTTAAAAAAGCTGTCAAATGTCCATGCAATGATAATAAGACCTTATCATGGATACAAACATTGTGATTTTTTTTGCAACTTGAAAAGGGACATTTAACCAAAATGTTGGCGAACATTTAATGTTGAAGCTTTACATTTACATTGAAGCTAAAGGTTTTGAAAATAATATCTACAATAAATTGAACTTGTGAACCAATTTGAATATTTTCATATTCTTTTAGGACGTTTGTTGCACCACCCCCACAAATCACAGCAATCAAAACAAATATGAAATTCATTGCCGTGTTGCATGTGAGAGCTTCGGACTTTTACTGCATGTGCTCTAAAATCACATGTCAACAAAAGATAAACTGAAAACCGATAAGGAAATGGTCCTGTCAGCATACCTCATAGTCAAATATCTGATAAATACATGGAGGCAGATGTTCCTTCCATGTTTTTTTTTCCTGACACGAGCGAGAGCGTTTTTAAATTCTACTTTTCTAACTGTGTTATGCGTTTAAATTGAAGCTTCTGATAAAACATGAGCAGTAGCATCATATTCCAAATGATAGTCTCACTAGAGAGAGTTGAAAAGATAAAGAGGATTCTTGTGTATCTTAGTTTTGCCTCAGGATAAAGATGAATCTGGTGGTTATAATGAGAACACTGTGGATACCATATCGGTCAGAGTTTCATATCTCGCTCGGAGTGATGATTTGTACATGTGTTTCCCTTGCTCCGTGTGTGTGCACTGCACGCACGCTTGTGTGTGTCGGAGCCACGCATGCAGAGTGCAGGGTTCATGCTGTTTGTGTGGTGATGGGTGTGTGGAATCCATGCTGTGAAACTCAGAGATCATGTCTTCTCTGCCCAGGAAGCTTCTGGTCAGACAACAGATATCTCAGCGCACTTTCTTTTTTATATGTTCTGCATTCCTAACTCGCCTTTAAAACGTTCTCTAAAACATTTTTTGCTATTTTATCTGACTTTACCATCCATTATCAATCCTTTGATATCCGTTGAAATTACCTTCGTTTGTAACATCCATATGTTTGCAGGCCAGTTCTTCTCTGTCAGTAGAATCCCCCTCTGAGCGAACTCAGAAGGCACAGGTGTGAGCAATTAGTTGAATTCAGCAGTGTACTCACCGCTCTCACGTTCTTTTTTTTTTTTCCTCTCCCAAGTCCCAGACAGGGTCCATTGGGCAGGCAACAGTGCAATTAGTTTAATTTGGTCGCCTTGATTCATCTAACATCAGCCCACAATGCATGTTCTCAATCCAATAAAACACTGTCAAGTACCTCAGTTCAGTGCACCAGTTCAGGGTAACACTGAATCACTCCGTGGCTCTCGAGAGACTCAAATGTCCTTATCTAACATCAGTTTGGTAAGTACATATTGAAATACATTTAAAAATCTATTTTAAAAAAATCATATTTGCTGCATTTTCTATAAAAAAAAAAAAGCAAAAATATGTCATGTAGATAATTTGTAGCAGTGACACACACGCATAATTTACCAGAATTTTTCAACATTTCATAAGCTGTTTGCCTGAAATCTGTATTGCTGTTTAGGTTTTGATGAATAGCTAAGACTAGTTGTGAATAAGAACATGTCTTAGAAGATGATTGATGAATGCTTATGTTATGCATAATTTAAGTTTTTTTTGTTTTAACACTCATTTATTGGATCACTTTTAATGCTCTAATGACTGTATAATTTAATTGTTGTGGTAACATTCCCCTGTTCACAAAGGATTTCTACCAAATAAAGATTATCAACTTGACTTGAAAATGCCTTTACTTATGCACTTGTTGTGTCAAGGTATACACTTTTAATAAAATAGTTACATAATATTGTGAATTACTGTATGAATTCACAATAGACACTGTATTATGGGGGATTTTTTCCATTTACATTTTTTAATTAATGTATACATTACATTACTTCTCCTTGTACTACAAACATCTGCAAAACACACGGTTCATAGTCAGACACAACCAAAGCCTGGAGGAAGGTTTTAGCTCTGTTAATCAGGCTCATGTACGTGTGCTAAGATTGGAGAAACAACTTACTGTAACAAGAAATAGAAACCGCCGTTTGCTAACTAGACTAGCACAGAGCCAGACGGAGGATGTGAGCAAGGCACAGTTACTTTATGCTTTTTAAAATGAAAATTTAACCTTTTAAAAAAAATCTAAAAGTCAACTGTGAATTAATATTTCAAATAATTTTATTGGGAAAAATAAGATCTAGTACGCAAAATACAGTTTTAGTATTTTAAAGCTGCCATCTGGAGAACATTCATGGCTTCAAAGCTCAAACTCCAGGCATAAAAGAAAAACTTTTTTGTATCAAATAATCTGAGAGAACTGTGTTAAACAGAAATATCTCTAAAGTTGTAAAAAAAAAAAAAACATCAGAAAACCGTGATTACCAAACAAATTTGATCAAGTCGATAGTTATAACTTACATAATTAAACTCAGAACAATCACAGCAGTCAGGTTACCACTTCTGGTGGTAGGAAAGAATACAATTTGGTTGTTTTAAAAGGTTTAGCTGGTTTAACAATGTTTCAAAATACCGCTTTAGTTTAAAAATGACAAAAGAAATGACTACCTCTTCACAAACTGCTTTGGTTTCCACATTGGTTCCCTGATCCTGATTATACTCTAGACTAGTTTAAGATGTGAGATGATTTCTGATAGGAATTTCTGTGGTAAAGGTTGATTAAAATTACAGCAGCACACATTCAGACTCTAGTGTAGTCCTAATGAGTACATTAGCTGAATTACTTGGAATGTGCCTTTAGGAGTCAACACTAGCACCAGACTTAAGCATCTTGTGATTGTGCCAAAGAGGTGGGGCTGATAAATAACATGCCATTCAATGTAATTGAGGTGCAATCCTTTGCCCATATGGCATGTATTTGCCATGCACACACACACTCGAGAGCATCTCCATACACACATGTTCATATCCCTTTAATCAATTATATTTTGAGTTGCATGGGAATGTCAGCTGGTAGCACTCAGGAACCCCCTCCAGTTATTCATGCATTTACACAAGTCGCCCGTTCTAACTCTCCACTGCTGCCTCCGACATAATCAAATGCTTGTTTCTCCTCGGATTCTGTGAAAATCATAGATTGGAACAAACTCTACAGAGAAAGAATTTTAAATGCTGTTGGACAGTTTAAGCAAAGCGTACAAGCAAAGTTTATATCATTTGACAGGGCAGCAAATAAAAATGGACATGTTTCTTCTTGTGTTCGGTCAACTAAAGTAAATGTAGTTTTGCTTGTCTGAAAATGGACCCTGATCACCCACCCAGCACACCCTCCTCTAACCGCTGTGGGAGATCAGAAATGCATGAACACGTTCAGCCCATAATGTTCTTACCGTTTGCACTGTTTATGCAGCCTGCACACTCATTTACATAACCTTGATTATTTTACTTCACAGTGTGTGTGCGTGCGTGTGTGTGTGTGTGTGTGTATTTATGTGAGAGAAAAAGTGAAAAGATAGGGAGAGACAGGTTACGTAGGTAATATAGAGGTTCTTGGCATTTTTAATTTCAGCTCATTATGATGGTTTGGGCTGCCCAGTCTGTTTGTTATTATATCACGATGTCTGTATGTGTTTATTTTAATAAGGATTATAATGAATGGAACCATTAGAGTACCGGATTCAGGAATGTGAAGCTCTGATTGCCCATTCAGGTTTTCCACCCTGTTTTCTTAAAGGAGGGGGGGGAATGCATTGCAGAGTAGTGCCTATTCACACAATAATTAGAAAAATCCAGCCATCCGTGCTCTGTTTATTTCTTTACACGCCTAGCAAATGGAAGAGAAATGTTGCAGGTCTGTGTTTGTTTTCCTTTTTGAAAGACTTCACAGTGGTGCGCTTCGACGGTTAGCACTGGCAAGAAAAACACAAATCAAAAGTTTTCTATCTAGAAATTGATTATGTTCGAACCATTTTAATCTTTGAGGGATTTTACAGACTGTGTTTAGAACTTTTAAAGATAAAATCCAAAAATATGTTTGTGTGTTTTTTTAAATCAAATTATACGGCATTATTCATGAGAGGGAATACCTTTAAAATGAGTTTGAGATTCCTTCTTACATTGTGCTGTGCAGTTTTTAATCACCTCATCCTCTTTTGTCCTTGTTAGTTTTCTCACACTTTTGCAATTAAGCAAGAATTTCTTTTGAAGTTGATTGCCCCATCTCTCTCATTGCTTTTGACTGCGTTTATTTAAATGAGCGCACGGTGACCGAGCGTACCACTCGCTATTGTGCCTGCTGAATTTATACCACAGCCATAGAACATAAACAAAGACTGTTTAATTAGGTGCCTTGCACTTTATTAGTCCTTTACTCATACTTAACACAAATTCACACAATCAAATACACACATACAACATCCCACACGCACAGACGTACCATTGTCCCAAATGAATACACGCAGCATTTTTCCAAGCTATATTCTATTGAGCTTGAATAAAGAACAGTTGAACTGCAATGACAACCAGCTTGAGAGTGTGCAAAGACTTCTGTTTATGTGATTATGCATAGATTTTTTTGAACGCTGACAAGGCAGAAGAGCTTGTTAGAAAAAAAAAATGTTTTCTTGGCCAGAAATCAGTTGCAGCATTTTGCTAACTGGCCCTTTTTTTTTTGTGCCGATAACAAAGAAAAGCGTAAATATGCAACATTTAAAAGTTTAAACTTTGGTGAGCGGCTCTGACTCAACGCATATGCAGGTACATGCAGTGGGAAAAAAATAAGAAGTAAACAAAACAACATTTTTTCATTAGAAATATTACTAATAGGCCTTTTGACATGAAATGCTCACCACCCATTGATAAATACTCAAGGTTTAAAGAGACAGAGAAATTGAAATAAATTTGTCCATATAATATCTATAATTTGTGGACAATATATTGGCATAAAGCAGAGTAATAACTGTTGAACATATCAGGAAAAGAAACTGCAAGAAGCCTTTTAATATCCACTGGTTTAGTTTCAGTAAGAGTCTATAAATAGGTTTCTCATTACCAATGTATTACACAAGAAGCATCTCATGATGGTTAAAAGCAAAGGACTCTTTCATATATTGTGCCACCCTTACTGATGAGATTAGATACACGTGTCTGTCTAAGCATCTACTGTTCCAATCTGTACTGGAAAGGCAATAATTTGTAAGTGGAAGGGACATGTTTTGACCAGAAACCAGCAAAACCCCTGTGGTCTTTGCAAGATGTCTCAAAAAGATGTTAAGAGAATAATTGGAGATATTGTCCAAGAGCCAACTGCTTATGAAGATCTTCAGAAAGACCTAGAATAAGCAGGAACTGTTTTTCATGATAAGAATAAGTAGCGTACTAGACTGGAATGGCCTCACGCTCTCTGCATAAGACCTCACTGCTGAAGAAACAGCATGTTAAAGGTTGTTTACAATGTGATGCAGCTGCTCAGATGAGACTATAATTGAACTCTTTGAATGTCATTGCACACATATTGTAAGCAGAAATGGCATTGCACTACACCGAAAAACTATCATAGCAACAATAAAACTTGGATAAAGTCCTTCAGCATATGGCACTGGGAAAATTCAAATAATAATAGGCAACATTAATGGAGGACTGCATAGGCTACTCTTGATAAAAGTCTGAAGATGCTTTATTTTTTGGCCAAGGAAACACAACCAAGGTGAAGCTGATGAATGGTTCTGACAGATGCTAGTCTGGAATTCAATAGTTGAGCCACTGACATAACTGTAGATCAGAAGAGACCCCATGAACCTTAAGATGTGAGGACAGTTTATAAGGACAAATGGGGAAAAAACAACCTCATCAATAGATGTGAGTTTCTCCATTCAAGAGATCTTCTTAAGCTTGTACTTTTGCAAAAGGCTTTTCAGCCCAGTATTCAATATTTCAACAAATTCAGCTCAATATTTCTAACATTATTTCATATAACTTAATTTATGTGCTAATTTACTTCGATTGCAAGTCACTTAGGTTGCTACCAACACCTGGTTTGGATTTCCTTGAAGGGCCCATATATAAATATACATACTGAAAAAATGTTGATGTGTTTAATATGTTTTTTTTTTCTCTGTGCTGTATGCTGATTGTCCATCTCTCTAACTGCTTGCTTCTCTCTGTGTTAGCACTTCTTTTGTCCTTTTGATAATTTTACCCCCACTGGCTCTTTAGGTCACTCACCATGGAGACTCATTCTCAAAAGGTGCCGAGGAGCATGGGTCGGGGGGGTCAAGCTGAAAGACTGTTTAGGCAAACACAGCACACTTCATTAGGTCTTTTGGTGTTGGGGTTCATTAAAACGGCAGGAAAGAAGATTCCAGGAGACTTTGTTAACCAAGCCGTCTAGTGACTTTCTGTCAGGCCGACAACATTCAAACATCTTGTGCTAAAATCACTGCGCCCTCCTTTTCTTCTCTCTCCCGGTGACCCCAGGACACAGACACAAGGAGCCGCAAATGAATGCACCAGAAAAAGAAAAAGTACTCGTCAAAACACAAATGCTCGGTTTGAATAGCACACACAGTTTCTTGTGTTTGTGTGTCTTCTGTGGCTCTGGTGCCACTCTGCCCCACACCCTTCGTTACAAGATGGCCTCCATCTGTTGGGCCAGACAGCTTTCCCTGGTGGTCATTTGGGTGGGTGTTTGGGAGATGTGTGGGGGGTGTTAATTTGCATGAGTAGGAAACCTGATTTAAAATTACTATGAAGGGAGTGCTAAAGCTAAGTTAGAATGAGGAAAATAATTTACTTTGTTTGAAATGAGGTGTAATAGTGCGAGGAGTGGTTATGGTCAAATATTGAGAGGAGACTTACCGGATTATAGAAACTTGTATAAGTGGAAGTTCAGTGATGGATATCTAAGGAGAGGAATAATGGCAGCCTTATTTCTACATGTAACATTAGATGCTGCATTACCAGTAGCATTTCATATATTTATTCCATTATATAACCTTAAGTGGACCATGTGGTATCCTACCGAGCCACTTGTTTTAAGTAAATCAAAAATCTTTGCTCAAATCAAAATGCATGCTCTGGCCGTTCAGTGGGAGGGATCAGTGCTTTTAGCTGTGTGCTTCATAAGCAGGTATAACTGGATTATCCTTGTGTTTCAGTTGGCAAGCCTTATCATGAGGGCCTCTATGGCTGGTCAGTTCAAACTGGGAAGATTACAATTTGCAGAGACTGAGGTTTAGCCTCATTTCTGGTTCTGATATGTTAATTAAAGTGGATTTTCTAAAAATGGGACGGCTGCAATGGTAAACTCCACCTCAACAAAGCATTAAGCCCATCTGTTGGCAGAGGTGTGTTTGGTTTGGATGCGTGCATTTGTGTGTGTGGGTTGTTTTTTATATATCTTGGCTCTTGTACTTCTGTTTCCGATTTCAGCCTTTTAGAATGAGGGCACCCTGTATGTCTGAGGTGGAGTATTGGGGTTTTGTGATACATTTGCAAGAGGCAAATTTAATTATTTACGATAGCAACTAACATGTGCTAAAATTATTGAACACTGCAAAAAGATATTTGGATGTTAACTTATATTTTTCTTTTATATTTCTTGAGAATCAGCATATTAGACACCAATATGTTGCTTATCCAAACCCAATACTAAACTGTATTTTCAAAATGAATGACCAAATTCTCCAATTTTTCTCCGCTTTGGTGGAACGTGGACAATTTTTGAGAACAATGACAGGACATTTGCTATCAAATTTCTGTTTCATTTTCTATTTACATATGTTTTGTAGTAGGCTTACTTGATTAACTGTGGGGTGATTCGGGCCTAAATCTCCTTACTTATTCAAATGAAGGATGGTTGTGTAACTGTGCTTTAGCTGCATACGAAGGCCAAAATATATACCATGTAAAATTAAGAGTCATTTATTTGGCAGTTCATTTATGCATAGCCTCTGGTCTTCTACTGTACTGTACAAAAAGAAAACATGAAGTTATGGACAAAAATCCAATCAATCATTGGGGCCTGCCATAGCATTACATAGGAGAAGCATTGAAATGCTTTGCGAAGCAAGGCAGTTCATTAATATTAGCACAAACACTGCCCACCATTAGCATTAGCCTTTTCCCTAAAGTTAGCTATGAGCTAATTTTCTTATTAATTAGACATGTTTAGTATACTGAATGGAGCAAGTCTAATTAAAACAACATGCTAGTGATTCTCCACATGCTACTGATAGCATTTAGGGTAACATTAGTATTTTGGCTAATTTTAGCTTATACACCAATTTTAACATACACAATGGCATATGGCATAAGTCCATGTTACTCAACATGCTTGTGACTCTCCACAGTACACTGCAGCTTTCTTTAGCGATGATGCTGTTTTTTAGCATCATAACTCTGGGTTCCAACAGATGGACACACTTTGGCAGGCCCCGGTTAAATTTCTTCAGAAATTTTCTAGTATTAAATATAATATAATATGTTAGGAGGCACACTTAGATTCACAGTCTTTCCCATGACAGTAGGGATGTTTTTTTTTTGTTGTTGTTTTTTTCAGTATTTTGATTATTCAGTTAAAAGAAAACACATTACTTGCACGCATAATTAAAGAGAAATAAAATAATGTTTTATATTTTTATTTCATCAAGAAAATATTTTCTAATGCTGAAGGAGCTGTTTCTTTTGGGTTTTGTCTTTTGGTGTTGACGGACATGGGCGATTCTGATGCTCTTTAGTGGTACCATGTGGTTTACCAAGAGTGAAATAAATATTTTTCACTTGCATGCATGCAAACATCTACATTTCTGAACTCTTGTTATGCTTTAAAGATATTGAATACCTGCTGTTGATTTTTGAAGGTTAACTTTTCCAAATCCAAGTTAGCCTAAATCCACCAGGCGTTGTAGTGATGAATCCAGCCAGTGCTTTGACAGCTAATTTCAATGTCAGACACCAGGAAGTCAGAATAAATATAAAATGCAGTTTTCATATTATCATTTGATTTACTGAGGGAGAAAAGCTATCCAAAATGATTTGGACAGTGATTCTCATGGCAGCAAAATGCATTAAACATTCATGTTTGTTTCTCAGAGCATGAACTGTAATCGCTAAAAGATTCACATTTATTTGAGTCTTTGTCAAAGTTTTTTAAGTGGGCTCTATATGATAAGTTTTTACTAACCTTTTCTGTTTGTAAAGGTCATAGCAGCATTATTGGGTAAAATGTGTACATCACTTTGACATCTTTACAGCACTGTGAAAACATCACAGAGGAAACACAGCGACAGCTGACGCAAATCGAAACGCAACACGATCGTCATATGACTAAATTGTGGCAACTGCTTAGTTTTCAGTGCTGCAGTTTTCACCACACTGATCAGCAAACCAGATTAATATAAATAGATGAAGAAGTGCAACTCAAATAATTTTTTTTAACTCTGCTCTTCTGAAGTTACTTGATCAAACTTTGCAATATATTTCTTTCAATGCATTTCAACTTTTTGTAGGCTGTTGTGTTGCCTAACTTCCACAAATAGAAGTTCTCTGTTCTGCAGTGTAAAAAAATATTGCTTGTAGGAAAAGTACTGCAAGGCTGTTCTGAACCATTCAGAACATTATATTATACCACAGAGTAGGCACAGGGCAAATTTAAATTTAATCAATTGAGTTTATTGATTATTGGATATTAATAATATTCACAAAAGCATACAACAAATTCTGTACATGTTTAAAAAGCAGTATCAGGAAGCAGTCACTCAAACCATACTTCTCATATCTGAAGGATTGAAGAGATATTTCGGCTGTTCCTGGGCTCAAATCCTGGCAGGACTATTTTGTGTGAATAAACCCAGGAATCCAGAATCTGAACTCATACCCTTATTGCTGCAAGGCAGTAGATATTTGTTAAATGTGTCTCTATACAGTATGATGAAAAAGATAACTTAAAGTAAGCTGTTCAAACACCATTAATCTGCTGTTTGATTGTTCACTAAATGATGTGTAGCTGTTGCAAAGACTAAGTGTTATTCTCTTTACTTTGCGTGTTTCCTATACATTTACAATTGGGGTTAAATAAATTCCTTAAGTATTAAAAAATAGTTGTATGCCTTAGGGAATAAAAAGAAGATAAAACATGCATACAATTCTGAAAAATTCACAAAAGAGTGTGACAGCAACAAAACCAGTTACAGTCATTAAGTGCAAAGACAAAAACAGCAGAATGTCTCTCCTGGATTCGTTCTGTTTAGCTAATTGTCCTCATCAGCTTTCTTCCCTGTCTCTGTCTCTAATTGCATGGAAGCTTCTGTGTTCATGTTGTCAGTCTTCTCTCTTGATATGCTTGGATCATCATGGCTCACTTTGCAACAACACAGAAATTTCAAAAGGACGTCATCAAACCCTTTCTTCATGAAAACATACAACACCATGTCAACAACAGGACTCAAATATGTCAGAATTGCAGCAGCAATTCCAAAGCCTGTTTGGATGTACTTTTTCCTTTCATATAAAAAGAATATTATACGTGGCATAAAGAGCAAAGTGTAGAAAAGTAAGACCAGGACCAGAGTTGCCATGATTCGTCGTTTTTCATCATCCGGGACACTACGGGCGGCAGACAGGGCTCTGAGTGTCCCAACCAGGAAAAATAAGAGCAGAGGCAACGGCAGCAGCAGAAAACACGGCACAATTATTGTAAGGGTATCATTATTTGTGAAACTAAGGCCTAAAAGAGGAAGGAGCCAGACTACAGCACACACCAACAGGGATGTCTTAAGGTTTCTTCTGAATCTGTACCACATAGGAGCGGTGATGACCAAATACCTTCAATGGAAGACGGACACACAACCATCATTTCAGAACTTCTGAAACAAAAAAATTTTAATGATAAAACATTAACAACTGAAGGGCTAGACAAACAGAATCTTACCTTTCCAAAGCAATGACTACCATGAAGCAAATGCTGACCATCACTCCAGCTTCAAGGATGGATTGTACTATTTGGCAAATATTGTCCTCCTTAATCTTTGCCCTTGCTATCAAGCAGCAGAACTGAATTAAGTCACTGATGAGAAGGTTAACGAGGTAGACGGAAGTCACTTGGCCACTTCGCACCTGCAGGAAAACAGCAACAAGTGGAGGTTGTATCCTCTTCCCTGACTTTTCCTATATTTTAAGTGTTTCTCAGCCACCATCACTTAAGAATGAGAGGTAGTCGCTAAATACTTGATAATGAACTTTTAGTTCATTATCATTACTCTTATGAACATTACTCTTATGTACATTACTCTTATGTAGGTTTACACATATAGAAGGAGATATTGTAATGTTGTCTTGGACCAATAAGTTAAATCTGAGCTTATTATGCCATTATTATGCAACACTAAATGTAGAAAAATTACAGCAAGCATTAAATAAATCGCTGTTAAATTGTGCTTACCATTAAGGAAACAGCAAAGATGGCCACACATGACAAAGGAAGGCCGATGCAAGCAACAGTCATTGACATGACTTGAAGGACAGGTGTGTGGCTGTAATTGTAGCAATTAGAGCTGTTGAAGTCCATTTTTCAGCCAGAAACCTGTGAGATTAAAATCCAGTCATATCGGTCAGTCAACATGTTGTTCTTATGAACATACAGTATGTTCAGTAAAACAGGATGGACTGCTTTTGTTTTGTTTTTTGCCCAAAGGAAGAACCAACATTTATATGCACTTTACAGAAGTGCATAAGAAGTGAGAATGGCTCTAACTCCTGCAGGGTGAAAAACAAAAAAAAGTTCATTTGATAGAGGGATTTAAAAAATGTGAGTCTTGCGAAGAATAGAGACGGCCAGGAAAGACAAGAAGCCAATTGATTGCATGTAAAAGTTTCATGATCTGTCCAAAGGAAAATACATTGTTCTGTTCCCATCTTTCTATTCTGACATTGCTGAGTAGACCAATATTAAAACATTGAGAAAGTCTCTCAGGATGCCATTAACAAGGGAAGACTGCTGGAGCAAAGCCAAAGATGATGACCGAGCTCTACAAAATTTCCTCTGGGTCTCTCAGGGGAAAGACCCATCACTCGTCACGGCCATGGAACTGGATAAAATGGCTGAAACTAAAAGAAGTCTGATGAGCTAGTTGGATGCAGAAAACTAACAATGCACCTGGACACCCTAACCACCAAGGCCATGGTGATGTTGGTCACAGCAAAGGCTGTACTTTTCTTCAGCAGGGATAGGGATGCTGATCAGAGCTGATCGGAATACGGAGGAAGCTAACCTCTGGATAGACCAGGAAAAAAAAAAACTAATAGAGGTCACATAATGTTTTCGACTGGGTCAGTTATTGATTCTTACCATAATTACATTATTATTATTACAAATCACAAATATTATTATTTGAACAAAAGTTTTTTAATTACCTTTCCCAGCTGGCAGATGAAGTGATTCCTTAAAGTTCCCTAAAGTCATGTGAAACAGTTCACAACAACACGACTCACACAGGATTCAGAACACAGCCTCCCATCCAACGATCTCTTTTACTGTTCTATACAAAAACAGACAGATATCTCGTCTGTCTGTCCTCTGATAGTTATCAGAGGAATTACCATACCAACCATGTCAACTAACACTGAATGACCACATCCTGTATACGTCAACATTTAGTTGTGGTTAGATAATGTCTGTGAAAATAATATTTTGTTCCCTTAAGCACCTAATGAAAATGCAGCCATACAGTTTCACAGCATGCAGAATGTGTTCTGATACATGCTGAAATATTTTTTTATAATTTAATAATTATATATGGGCCTTGTGGGCCTGGGTTGCAGGTGTTTTTGTCTGTCTTTGTGTTCCTCCCCTTTGCAGGTGTTGCTGGTCTAGTTGATTTGGAGCACAGCGTATTTAAACATGGCTGTCTCAACCTCAACCTTCTGAGTCGCCTTTGGCGTCCACTCTGCTTCTTGACGCTTGTGGTGATTTGTTTTCAGGCCTCAGCTCCCCTCTTTTTGCACATTCGAGTTTGTCTTTGAATTTGCACTTCAACACTTCCATATGCACTCATACAATACATCCAAGCATCTGCAGTGAAGTGGGGACTGTAACTGTCTATCTACCACTGTAGTGGTGAACAGAGAGCAGGGGCAAAAAGCCATCTATGTTCCTACCCTTGTCTATGGTCGTGGACTGTGGGTCATGACCGAAAGAACAAGGTTGTGGATACAAGCGGTCACAATGGGTTTTCTCCACGGGATGTATAGGCTCTCCCTTACAGAGAGTAGCTCAGTCATCTGGGAATAGAGCCGCTGTTCCATCATATCGAGGGGAGTCGGTCAGGAAGCATCTGGTCAGGATGCCTCCTGGATGTTTCCTGAAGAGGTGTTCTGGGCACAGGGAGCAGACCCAGTGGAAGAGACAGGACACACTGGAGGAGCTAGCCCAAGCAGCTGGGAAGAGGGAAGTGTCTGTCTCCTTGCTGTCTCCACTCCTGATAAGGAAAAGATGATGGATGGATGAAGTTGAAAACTGATCCAAGATTGTTAGGGTTTGGCTGGGCTGAGTCTAGCTTCACTACACAGACAGTCTTCACCAGGAACACAGCTACTGGCTTGATATATATATATATATATATATATATATATATATATATATATATATATATATATATATATATATATATATATATATATATATATGGGTGACTTATCCACTGATATATATATATATATATATATATATATATATATATATATATATATATATATATATATATATATATATATCAATGGGTAAGTCACCAGTCTTCCACCTGGGAGACCAGGGTTCGAATCCAGGCTGGGGCTGAAGTTACAACAGTCAATTGAGCTGTCAGTGTGGGTCCTTAGGCAAGACCCTTGGAGCTATATAGCCGACCTCATACCATGAGAGACACTGATAAGCACGACATGCCGGCTCAGACGTTGCCCGGCCAAAAAAGGTCTGCGTCAGGTGCTGGGGAACCAGAGCACCTAGATGAAAAATGGGCTACTGGAACAAGACGGAAATGGGCGAGAGGTGAAAACATGGATCTGTTGGAATGCTACTACTCAAGTAACCCTAGTCAGAGTGGCTACATGCAAAGACTGTGGGAGGAATGGTTACTTCGACATCCCCAGTCAACACTAACTGCTAAGCAACTAGTAGCTCAGTGTTCCAACATCCGCAAACGGCAACTGCTGTCACAACTTGAGATTGACGAGGTACAACACAAATGCTAAGGCAAAGGGGAGAAGCCAGAACGCCAGGTCAGAGGGGAGTTAACTACCCACCCAGAGACTGGGTATGTAGCCCCAGTAATGAACGAACCATCAGAGCTGAACGAGGCAGCAACTGACCTGAGAGAGAGAATCGTGGCTATAATGAACACCAGACAACCCCGATGCCAATTACAACGGCTGAGTGAAGCACCACCAGAAAGTCTAATTGAAGATGTGAATGCGGCATTGAGAACGATCCCTACCAACACCATAACAGAAACCAATGAGCTGATATACAACTCAGCATCAGTGATCCTTGAGATGCTTGGCTATAAGAGCAATCATGAGATCCAATACCCACCATGGAAAAGACGGTTAGAGGCTAAGATCAAGATAACAAGGAGGGAAGTGAGCCAACTGTCAGAGCTCCAAAGGGGTGCAATGAAAAGATCAGTACACAAGAAGTACAGCCAGATATCCATACCTGAAGCACTCGAAACTGCCAAACAAAGGCTCCAAGCCTTGGCCAGCTGCCTGAAGAGATACACAAGACCAGCTAAAAGGTTACTCTCAATGGCAGGGTACTAACAACAGAGCAGACCCACCAAGGCTGGAGACTGAACAATACTGGAAAGGCATATGGGAAAGGGAGGCGACCCACAACAGCAATGCAAAGTGGCTGACCTCTCTACGAGAGGACCACAGCAACCTCCCTGAACAAGCCCCGGTAACCATCACTGTGGCAGATGTCCAAGAAAGAGTCTCGGGTATGAAAAACTGGACAGCACCAGGACCTGACATGATCCATGCCTACTGGCTAAAGAAATTCACTGCCCTCTATGAGCGACTGGCAGCTCAAATGAACCAGCTGCTACAAAATGGGACTCACCCTGTATGGTTAACTGAAGGTCGCACAATCCTGATACAGAAGGATCCCTCAAAGGGTTCAATCCCATCCAACTATCGGCCAATAACCTGTCTCTCTACAACATGGAAGCTCATATCAGGCATCATAGCGGCTAAGATAAGTGGTCACATGGATAAATACATGAGTACGGCACAGAAGGGCATCGGCTTAAATAGCAGAGGAGCCAAACACCAACTCCTTGTAGACCACACAGTCGCCTGAGACTGCAAAAGAAAGCCTATGACTCAATGCCACACACTTGGATCATTGACTTTAAGAGCCTTCATTGCAAACTCGATGGGGCTGTGGAAAACCACCTTTGAAGCCAACTGCAAACCACTTGCACAAGTGTCCATCAAATGTGGCATATACCAAGGAGATGCTCTGTCCCCACTGCTGTTCTGCAGCCAAATCATCAACAAGACTGACTACGGATACCGACTGAAGAATGGGGCCACAATCAGTCACCTCCTCTACATGGATGAGATCAAGCTGTACGCTAAGAGTGAGTGAGACCTCGACTCACTGATCCACACCACCAGGATATACAGCACTGACATTGGGATGTCATTCGGACTAGAGAAGTGTGGTCGGATGGTTACAAAGAGAGGGAAGGTCGTCCGCACAGAAGGGGTCTCACTCCCAGAAGGAACAATAGCAGACATAGAGGACAGTTACAAGTACCTGGGAATACCACAAACAAATGGCAACCTTGATGAGGTCACAAGGAAAGGAGCCACAGCCAAATACTTCCAACGAATAAGGCAAGTCCTGAGAAGCCAGCTCAATGGCAAGAACAAGATCCGTGCAATAAACAGCTATGCCTTACCAGTAATCAGATACCCTGCCGGAATAATTAGCTGGCCAATGGAAGAGATAAAGGCCACGGATGTTAAGACTCGGAAGTTACTAACCATGCATGGAGGGTTCCACCCCAAATCCAGCACCCTGAGACTGTACACGAGCCGTAAGGAAGGAGGCAGAGGACTAGCGAGTGTGAGAGCCACTGTCCAGGATGAAACATCCAAGATTCATGAATACATCAAGGACAAAGCCTCAACGGATGATATGCTCAGGGAATGTCTCAGGCAATGGGGAACAGAGGATGAGGGGCTAGAGGTTCCATCATTGGAGAACAAGCCCCTACATGGGATGTAACGCCGACAAATAACTGAAGTGGCTGATATCAGGAAATCCTATCAATGGCTGGACAAAGCTGGACTCAAGGACAGCACAGAGGCTCTCATACTGGCTGCACAGGAACAGGCCCTAAACACCAGAGCAATACAGGCTCAGATCTACCACACCAGACAAGACCCAAGGTGTAGGTTGTGCAAGGAGGCCCCTGAGACAGTCCAGCACATAACAGCAGGGTGCAAGATGCTGGCAGGGAAAGCGTACATGGAACGACATAACGAGGTGGCGGGCATAGTGTACAGGAACATCTGTGCAGAATATGGACTGGAAACACCCCCAAAAGTGGTGGAGAATGACTGAGCTAAGATCCTGGGGGACTTCCAGATCCAGACAGACAAGATGGTAATGGCAAACCAACCGGACATTGTGGTGGTGGATAAAGAACAGAGGAAAGCCGTTGTGGTGGATGTAGCAATACCAAGTGATTACAACATCAGGAAAAAGGAGCATGAGAAACTGGAGAAATACCAGGGCCTCAGGGAGGAAATGGAAAAGAACTGGAAGGTGAAGACCACAGTGGTGCCTGTGGTCATCGGGGCCCTCGGGGCAGTCACCCCCAAATTGGAGCAGTGGCTAAAACAGATCCCAGGAACAACATCAGACATCTCAGTCCAGAAATGTGCAGTACTAGGCACAGCCAAGATACTGCGCAGAACCATCAAGCTCCCAGGCCTCTGGTAGAGGACCCGAGCTCAGAGGATGAAAGAGAGAGAGACCACCCACAGAGGGTGAGAAGGGAATATATATATATCAGTGGTGCAACTACACATTATTCAGGTGGATGCGAAAACATAAATCATGTGTATTGTAACAGTTATGGGCTTTGCAGCTAACTGCGGCTACAAGAGCAGCATCAGAAGATGGTTCTTTTAAGGAGCCTGAGGTGTAAATGAAGACACGAAGCAATAGTTTTAGTTTTGGTGTATATATTAGTGATTTGGAAAAAAAAAAAAAACCTGACAATTACAAATGCACAATGAGAGACAAATGAACTCAAAATAAATCAATTCCAAGATCATAAAGTTCTTGTCCTTTTTCCTTAGCTCGCTATCCTTAGATCCAGTGGAGGATCTGATCCATCAAGAAAAAAAAAACTCGAACTTTGGGAAGTGAGTGGGGCGTACTAAACTGCAATCAGCTGTTGCAATCCCGGTGATGGCCCATGTAACAAACGCCAACAGTTCAAAGGATCAAATCAGTAAATGCAAAAATTTGGGTGAATTGTCAGGAAGACGTCAAACAGCCAGCCACAATCACAGTGGAACAGCTGATGAAGTTCAACTGTGCGCTGGAGGCAGAGCTTCAAATAAGTTGGCAAGTTTGGGGCAAAACAGGAAGTGAGCCCGCAAAAATAAACATCTTGACTAATTGAGGGTTATATATATATATATACATATATATATATATATATATATATATATATAATATAAATATATATATATATATATATATATATAATATATATATATATATATATATATATATATATATTATATATATATATATATATATATATATACATATATATATATATATATATATACATTACTAAGCAAATTAGTTAAGCCTAATGTCACACAAAGCAGAGGCATAACACTAAGCAATCACACCTTGAAATGAGGCTGTTTGTGTCTCACGTCATCGAAACACATTGCTGCATTACAATGGATAGCATGTGTGAGTCACTTAAAAATATGCCATCTATTTAATTCATTATGTGTACAGACTTGAGATCCTGTCTTAGCAATGGCTTTGCCTTGGGTGTTTAGGTTGAGATGACACCACTTCTCCTTCCAGGCATCCTCACTCACTTATAATCACCAAAGATGTCAGCTGAATTTGTGTCACCGAGTGATTCCTTCTGAAAACTACAGGAGGTCCTTCAGAAATGGGAGGGGGAAAAAAAGACTCTCCTGAGGTAAAAATTGCAAAATCGTCACCTCTGGGGGTAATACTAATGCTGTGAGGAAAAGGTGAGGAAGAACAATACACCAGACCAAAGCCCAGTGTTAAAGCTACAGCAGTGAAAATTATTGTTAAGGTTTTGAAGAGGAATGAGGAATGAATGTCTGTGGAGTTCTTTTCTGGATGGTTTTAAACAGGTATGCATTTGTGAATTGCAATGTGTACCTATTGTGTGTCAGTGAACTGAGTGTATTTGCAAACAGTGAAACTAAAATGATATTTTAATAACTGTTAAAGGGAAGATTTCTTGGCTAATAGCTAAGGGCTTGCTCAGGATCCTATCAGTATTTTTTTTTCTTTCCATTCCTTGCTTTTGCCCTAATTTTAGCTCACCCAGATTTAGCTCTGTTTCATCCTTTAATCCTACTGTTTTGTTAGTGACACTGCTTGGACTATGTGGCTCAGCCCTGGCTGTCAAAGCCTTTCAGATCTCTCCCCAGGATGAGGTTTTGCCTTTTGCTCTGAGTGCCTTTATATTGAATTGCTTGTGATATAATGTTCATATTGAGTTGGTTTGTCTGTGTTTGAGCATATGTTTGATTGTGTATTTACTGTACATGGATCAAGTGAATTTGACACTCAAGGATGAACTTGACCATTCTCTTCTCTGACCTTAAATTTCATACGGTCCCTTCTCTTCCACCGTACCACCGCCATATCTGTTCATTCCCACGTTGGGTGATAGATATTGCAGCGGAGATGGAGGATGTTAAAGTTTGTGGGCCGTAGACAGACAGCTCGGGATGAATATCTGTGGTACGGAGTAAGTGTTGGGAATTGGATGAGCCTGGCCAAGGGAAGCGTCAGCACTTTCCCTCCCATGCATTTTCACTCAGTTGGATTGAGTCTTATTATCTGACCCTGCTCTTCTCTCAGTGACCTAATAATATTGTTTCAGTTATCCTGTCCAGCCTGTGACCCCATGACTTCATACAAGAATGTATTAGATTAAAGGGAAAAAGTTTGGAGTTTTTTCTCTCTCTTTTTTTTCCAAAAAAGTGATTTCTTCCTGGGACATCAATGACACTTGAAAATAACGTTTCATTGTGATATGCCAGAAACAGAGATATACTGCATATCAAAGTTTTGTTCTGCTTAAAATAGGTGTATTGTATTATTGTCTATTGAGTATATTGTAATGTTATGGTACCACATTTAATGACAATAAAATACATAATCAGAACCTGTTAATGTGCCAAGACAAAATTGAAAACTTCAGTCATATAGTTACAGTGGTCTTTAATGACTAATACCAAAATGTATAGCAACATGTTGGAAATGATGAAGCAATTATGGACATTTTGGGTATTAACAAAAAGGAAAAAAAATGCATGCATGTATTTGAGACTTTAAGACCAGCATTCATATGTATAAATAAATTGTCTCTCACAGAAATAATTCAGATTAAAACATATTTCTTGTTAATATTTTATTAATCATAAACCTTTTAAATATTGGAAGAATGACAGTAATGAATTAACTATGATCACTTACTGCGTGCCTGCATATTTAGCTGCTTTGTCAACTTCAGTTGTATGGACCAAGATTCAATATAAATAGATTTATTTGATAATTAATGACATTTTCTCATGGATTGAAGTGCCTGAGAGCACATTTATTTCTGCAATTGACTATGTTTAGGTGTTAATTTTCTGTTGTACATTGAGAATACATTTAGGGTTGCAAAGACTGGGATGTCACGCACACTAAAAAAAAAAGGTTGCCTCCATATGACCGTATGATATTTTTAAACCTAAAATCGTAGCAGATCTTCTCTCATTAACACCAACAGCAGCTTATGTTTTTCCTCAGGTGGTCAGTTTCAACCCAACAACAAAGTGGTAAGTTTTATTTATTATGTATTTATCCTCCACAGTCATTTAGTTGACGATGTAAAAATAGAGCACCTGCAGGGTTTCTGGTAGTTAATTTAAATTTAGATTTTTTGACAATGTCCGACCTTGAATCCTTATCTGTTTAAAGAATGTGAATTAATAAATTCATCACAGGAGAAATCTTGTTTTCCTTTGGGTGCATGTCAAAGGCACCTGGCGTAGTCACAAATTACACTTTTCTCTGACTGAAGATCTAGCCACAAATAGTGCAACAAGTAGTCATATTCAGCAATGCCCTATCTCCGCAGGGAGGTGCACGATCAAAACAGGAAAAAAAAAAGAATACAGCAGACCAATAACAACAGAAATGCAATTCACCAGATATGGTACACTCCCAAATCAAACCACTTTACCACAGTTGCTTCAACTTCAATGGAAGTTGCAAAACAATCAATCCTAGAGCGACAGGAACAAGACAGACAGAGCTGAATTCAGTTTCACTATCATTACCTCAATGGGGAGCCACAGAAATTTGGACTCTTATCTGGATTCATACTGAACAGCAAGACAATCTGGTCCCAGCCCACACCTTTTTAAGGCCCTACGATTTTTGCAATGTGAAAAATAAAATATTGATATTGGTTTCTCCAGTTCCCTGTCTGTCTTCGTGATGTGAGCTGCTCACGTGAGGCTCATCTCTACTGCAGACAGACGGTAGGAACATGGTCATAGTGCAGCTCATTGTTATAACACTGTAGACATTTAGGACTTGATACAATCAAAAACTCTCTTTCTGTTTTTTTTTCTTAGATAACTGACAATAGAGAAGTTTTGCAACTCTCATCATGCAAACTCACCAATAAAAATCCCAATATTTCATCATTTGAATGATAACACTTCAGAATCAGCTCTCCACCCTCATTGGATGTTTTTGGTGATGTACCTTATTTAAACAGGTGTTTATTTGAGGTATGGTTTCTGTTGATATATCTATATCTTTTTTTATTTCAAAATTTGATATCTTATTTTAAAAGAGTAAACTATTTTTGGTCTTGATCACACAGTCTTACACCAACCTCCTTGTTTCCATGCAATCGGCTTTTGGAATGAGAAAATATGAGAAAATGATCGATTATCGTTATCAGTTTAATAAAAAGGTCATTGTTTACCCCTTGTGATTTTCATTTACCTTTCAGTCACATTGTTTGTCTCAAGTACCTAAAACACTTACCATGCACTGCAAAACATTCAACAAGTCTATATATTCTTCACCCAAGGAGTGTGATGGTACTTTCTGATGAACTTCAGTCATCTACAGATGTCGTTGGACCAATAATATGCAGCAAAACTGAATTTAAAGCAAAACACTCTTGTAAATTTATAGCAATTCTCAACAACTCATTTCTCATCGGCATCAGCAACTGCAGTTAAAATGTATTATAACTGAATTACCATGAAATTAGCCTGTTCAAACTTGCTCTGTGAGCAAAGATCTGGGTTCAGTGTCGCCATGAGTGCCTCCTTGATCGGACATGGTTTTCTGTTATTACTAGCAGAATCAGTGTGGCACTATCAGTGAATTAACATGGTTATGTAGGAGCTTGTTAGACAGCTGGGGCAAATGAAGGAGATTTGGGAAATAATCCCTTCCCAATCTGGACACCGCAGCTGGTTGTCTCAAGTCTTTCCATCCCTCACAGCACATATGCACACATTTGTGCATACACACATGCTCTGAACTGCATGCTGGTGCCAGCAGGAAAAGTGACACATGGATGGGGATTGATGGGAACAACAAGAAGTGTATTGGTGTGTTTAACTCGGTGTTTTCAAATCTAAATGGGTCTAAAGCCCCATTTATGTAGAAACACGTGCTCCAGTTTCACTTGGTCTGCAAGTTATTTAGGCTCGTCAACAGGGGTTTCTCTTCTAACTCTCATCATGAAAGACATTTTGAAAGAGAGTCGGTGTCTGTTAGACTTGAACAAGCCCTCTTAACGTCATTTGTGTGGTTGTAATGAAGCTTGTAATTGTCATCTCTGGTTTCTGGAAATACATGTTCACAGTTTGTTGCTGTCTGTTAAATTTCATTCTTCTTTGTTCGACTGCGAGCCAGATTGGCTAGGGGAAAAAACCAAACAACATGTTGACCTTGTCTACAGATTTAGAAAACAGAAGCATCACTGACAGGGCAGATGTACTGTGACAGGCAACAGAGGCTTGAGTTCCAATGAGATCATCAGGTCAGATAGCTGTAGTTAGTTACTCAGAGTGAGTGTGTATTGCTGCTCTACTTGATGCACACAGGTAGTTTTGGTGCCCTTTATTAGAACCTTCTGTTGCCGTAAAATGTTGCTGAGATCGGATTCATGTGAAATAGGCCTGGGCCTGTTGAACGTTTTGTATATGGCAAAAAAATAAATAAATAAATAAAAAAGCAATTTGTGCAATTTGATCATCTTTAGTTCAATACCTGAAGTATTTTGGTTAATCAAAACTAATTTCAAGAGATCCCTTCTGAACAGAAATAAAACAGTTTGAGATTTATAAAGCATTGATTTTATATGTTCCTTATTATACTTTCTTTGGCACTCTGATAAAAGACTCAGCAGTAGGCATGTGTAATTTTTTTGCCGTTTTTGATACTATGACTTGTCGGCACATTCGACCAGCCAGATCACTCTCAATACACTGAATGTGATCTATAGTTTGAAAAATACATCTTACATGTTAACAGAACAATAAAAATAAATGTCAAATATATTACAAGTTGTGATGTGTAGTTTAATTTAATGGACGTACCGTTTCACTGGTGAATCTCTAACCGGCTTTTCCTTTCGGCCTTAAATTAGTCAACTCGATATGCCTTTCTTTTGAAAGTTGCTTAATACAAATTGTCAAATAATTTCATAGTAAAGCAATGTTGTGTTGGTGGCACACTCTTTGTTTGTGCCAGCATATTTCTGTCACACCTTCTGCCACTTCTTCACGAATCCAACCCCCTCCCTCTGGCATGTATAGGAACTCCAACATATCAAAGTAATGTACAACACGCAGTTTGGCTTCTGCTCCACATTTCTGAATCAATCCCCTGGATATGACCCCATCTTTCCATTTTCCACACATTGTGTTGCTTTTCTCCGTGGCGCTTATTGTTTTCTTTTGATTAATCTTCCTCCGTTCTCTCCCTGACGCACTGGTCTGAGTCAGTAGGCTTCCTGTTGGTTTTCAAAACAACCCTTCATGTCAGCCTTCCTTCCGCCCATCTCTCCCTTTCCCCTGTTCCTCCCTCGTCTTCAATTCATCACTCCGCAGTCCATTTTACAGTATCTTTCTGCCTCCTTCCTCCATCCGTTTCTCTCGCTCCATTACCTTGCTCGTTCATGTCCCCTTCATCTCCCCCTCTGCCAGTCCAACCTCTTGACATGAATTCTTTTCAACCTCTTACTGTATTTCCCTCCTCTTCGTTCCATCTCCCCTCTTGCCATTCATCTTCAGGCCCTCTGTCCACTGCATTCCTACAACCCCACCACTCCCAGCTCTCTCTCAGTCCCCCCCCCCCCACCTCACCTCTCTGTCAGGCTCCTGCACCCTCCCTCCCATTACTTCATCTGGCAGTGGAGCTACTCCACTCTTGCTGACAGTGCTGTTTGCGTGAACTGAGTGCTCAGCTTCACAGCCCCCTCGCCTCACATTGCCCCCCCCCCCGCTCCCACCCCCTCCGCCTCTTTACCTCATCCTCCACCTCCTTCCATCCTTACTTCTTGCTTCCCCTCCTACCCAGCACCCCACTCCTCTTCTTCCCCCAGGCAGGGGAATTAACCTTCCAGCCCTGGGCTGCTGGGCTTTAATGACTGTCTGTGGGGCCAGCTTCGACCACACAACCCAAATGCTGACATCTAAGCCACACACACCTATCTGCACTGCCTATATAAAAGTACAGACATAAATTAACCCACTGCACAGACACTGGTAGCAATATTATCAGCATAAGTATAGTCATCAAACTAAGACAGTTAGCCACAATGCTTCTGCATTTTTTTTCTATTATCCTTGATTTTCTTTTGCATTTTGTTTTTTAAACACACTAAGACTTACTTGCACTTTTTTTGATTTTATGTTTTCTTTTAATGAAATCTGAAAAGTGTGGTGTGAACATGTTTTCAGTCCCTTTGCACAACTAAATATTTGCTCATTCTTTCTTTAAAAAAATCTCCTACCAAAAGTTCTTATTTATATATAAATTAAGGCTGTTTTATAACTTATTGAACACGCTTTTATCTAAACCTCTAAGGTTATTTAGGGAATAAAGAGTAGAAATGGCTGATAAAGGCAACATATTATTCTGTTCAGAATTTTTATTTGTTAAAACAAATTAAAACCATGTACCATTTTTATTCTATTTCATTATTATGCTACTTGTTAGCATACCGCATAAAATCCCAACAAAACACAAAGCATTTTGTTTTAACTACACAACACCTTAAGGGAAAGCTCAGTATTTTCTTTTTAAGATACTGTTATTTTGTTACCTGCAATACAGATAAGGAGTTTCTTGCCAATACTTTAACAGACATCACTTGATATTTTTATTGCACAGCTGAACTGCAGATGCCCCAATGCAACTGCTTAGGGGATAGACTCATAAAACATTTGGGTGGTATAGTCGACACAGAGTCACAGCACAAGTGCAGCAGAGCATCGGATGATCAGCTGAAAGATACATGTGGAGCGGGAAACAAACATGACCTTTTAAGTTGCCTCGCCAGGAGAGCTTTCAGTATGTTCCACTGAGCAAATGGTGGTATACTCCAGACACCATTCAGTTGGAAGTATATAATTGACAAAAGTATTAGAGGGTCAATATTTTGGGAAAAAAATATATATATTCTTTTCAGACTGAATTTGACTGGTCCCTGTCTCTAGCTCTGCAGTGGAGCATATCAGCTTGGTGGTGTTCAGTGCAGAAAATACAGTTATGTGTGAAGTCTTGAATCCATTTATTATGTATAAGTGTTACAGACTGGCAGCGGTGAAGACATCCGTGTTACATCAGGAAATTTGAAGCAGTTCTGCTCCTTCCAACAAAGCACATTGTAGTGCTCAGAAATGGAGCCTTCTTTGATTTCTGTTTTACACATAGAAACAAAATAATTAAATGAAAAACTGGAGTTTGACATGTCCTGAAATTAGAGACGAGTTCAAATGAGCAACAAAAAAAGACATATACATCTTACTTTCACAAAAAAAAAACAATAAACCAAATTGATGAAGCATTGTGTAAAGGATGAATTGCTCTCCTGTAGGAAATAATCTTGATTACCTCAGCATCAGCAAGTTTGACCAACTCTAAAACTAAACTGAATAAGAGAAACAGATTGTAAGAATACAGTGCATTACCATAGTTTTCATATTCCTCTACTCCACATTTTGTCATACTGCAGTCCACAAACCTTGGCCTGTTTGACTGCGATTCAGACCAGACAAAGTGACACAAAACTGTACCACGTAAGGAAAAAGATACATGGTTCTAATACCTTTAATAAATAAATGATCTGAAGACATTACAGCCAACCTTTTTTTATTATGCTGCTTTTAAATAAAAACCCAATACAACCAAATGCCTTCAGATCTAACGATCATCAATCCATAATCTATAAATGGAAAGAGTATGATATATCCATTCACCTAAAATATCATGTAAGACAAGGAGAGTACTAATCAGTAAAGTTCCCAAGAGGTCCACCTCTGGAGGAGCTCCAGAGATTCACTACTTGGGTATAATTATCTGATGACAGAGTAAGTATTTATGCTGCGCTACACAAATTAGGTGTCGTCTGAAGAGAGAGAAGAAGAACAACATAAATAGTCCTGTTTGCAGTTTACCATCAACCATTTCAGAAGACACAGCTAACATATGTAACAGGATGCTCTGTTCAGATGAAATCAAATTTAAGTTGATTGGAGGTAATAGGGATGTGAATGAAGCCAAATACATATCACTACTTGAGAGGCTAAAACAACTATGTGAGAGACTGCGCAAGACTTGACCAGGAGAGTCTGGAAAATACATTGATGTGTTAAGAAGGTGTGTTAAAAGCCCATGCCAAAATTCAACTGGGCATCTGTGGAAAACTGATGCTCACAAAAATCAATTTTCTAATCCAGATCACTGTGGTGCTAAAAAAAAAAAAAAAAAATTCAGAGCTTGAGGTATTTTGTAGAGCATGGGCAAAAGTTTATCGCTCCAGATATTCAGAGCAGGCTGAAACATTTCCAAAAAGATATGCAACCGCAACTGCAGTGAGAGGTTGTACAATGTATTTACTCAGGGAAGATGAATATGAAATCCCACCACACTTTTCAGTTTTAACTTGTAAGCTTTGGGAATAATATATAATTTTTCTTCCTCATCACAGCTGTACACTACTTTGTCTTAGTCTATAAAATCCCAATAAAGCAAACCAGAACACAAACCGGTGGTTGTAGTGTGATAGAACATAAAATTGTTTAATGGGTATGGATACTTTTTGCAAGACATCACACTTGTCACACACACACACACCTACACACACACACACACAGACTCACATGCACACGCAACCTCACTTCCATCTTCAGTTTGTGTAATATGGCGTCGCTCTCTTTTTATCTGTGTACCTCTGACATAGAGGAAGGAGTGAGAGAAGGGGAGAGTCCCATTGGCATTCCTTAACATCTCGGTTGCTCACTTGCGTTCACAGAGCTATCTGTAGATCAGGAAGACAAAAAGTTGTGCCTGAGCCTTGGTGTCACTCAACAGGTAAGCTATTGCTCTCCTTCACTCATGCAAATTCACAAAACTGTTAAAAGATTCAGTTTTTTTAAAAGAAGAAACTCCCTCTCTGTGAGCATCTGCCTCATGCTTTCACTCTGTGTGCTTTAGGCAGGCAGATATTTGAGTTGGTAGATGTTGAAAGGAGGTTTTGCCTCTCTTTTTCAACCCTTTTCTTGGGAGAGCAGGTGTGGAAGAGTGTGAAGTGAAGTCATTGTATTTCAGAAAACTTAAAGGCTGTAAAGGAAAACAGACAAACCAGACAGATATTGAGTTTGGGCTCTCTTCAACACCTCAGGAATCTCCAAGACTTGACGATTGGCCTTGACAGTCACCGACAGAGCGTCTCTGGGATCTTGCAAATAATCATCTGTAGCCAACAAATCTAATACTATCATGTGAAAATACTTTTTAATTATTCTTTTTTGTTTTTTTACATGTCCTGCTGCAGTGTTCTGGGCATAATTTATGAAGAATCTAGTTCTATTCCATCCTTCTATTCAATGGGAAAGGCTGTCCTGAAGGGCCAGTGTGTATGGAAAATGTATTAAGTTGGTTTAAATTTAACATACCAGTAGTCCTAATAACAAATATCATCAAAAAGCTCTTGTTTGTGTTTTCGCACACTATTGTTTTCACAAAAAACAATTTGTGTTTTAAGTAATCTGTTTTTGGTGCAAAATTTTCAAATTCAGGTTTAACCAGTGAAACTATTTATATTTTAAATGAAAGATGATCAAACACTCCTTTACAAAGTGAGAAATCTGCAAAATATGATACTGATAATTTAGCTAACTTTAACAAGACAAGAGTTTCAAAAATGGATTAAAATTGTGACGTATAAGGTACTAACCTTCAAATTCAGGGCTTTGGCGACATCCTACACCATTTTCACTAGTCACTGTTACATACTTATAGCAGTGAGACAGATTTTACTTGACATAAAAGGTGGTGATATTCTAATGTCATGAAAAATCTTGGCATGAAACTCCTTACAGCCTAGCAAGACTTTTCACAGAATACAAATTACAAGCACCTTTTCTGTTTTGAACATGATTTTGTTGATAATCAAATCTGCATCTCGAAGGCATCTAACACCATCTAGCACCATTTCAGTTTTAAGCTGGCGTGGTTCCCATGGCAGCCGTTGTAACTGTTTGCAACCAAAGGCAAATGATGAGATTTAAAAAACCTTAGGTTGGCATTAAAATGTCAGACCACGTCTAAATTGAACTGCTGCCGCACGAGGGGTAAAACTTCATTTTCTGCACGCTGACTGATTTCATGGAGTTTCGCGTTAAATTGGTCCTGGACTGAGTGTGCATTGAGTCGGTTGATGATGTTATGAAAGATGCCATTAAAACGAGCTACCTGTCGCGGACACGCTGAAGAGCTCGCCTGCCTCTTATGTCCTTGTGGGGCGAACTGGCAATTTTTTTTTCTTTCTGAAGCAAATCAAATTTCAAATCAAACTTGGCAATTTGCATTTGTAAGAAGCCGGTGAAGAACAAGGTCAAAGGGAAAAAAAACTGCAGTGTTAAGAGCTCTTTTGGCAAAAATCTTTTTCTTTTATTTAAAGAAAAAATTGAATAACCATTTTATCCACTGCTTATAATCTCAATCTGAATGACAAGCAACACTTATTCTGTAAATGTTACATCGTCAGAGACTTCTCATACAAAGTAAACAAACTCGCGTCATTTAATGAACATTCTTGGGACTCGCTGTATTTTTAAAGCAATTAAGGAGGTTGTTTAACTAGGTAATGGGAATGTGGGGAGGTCAAACAGGCCATGTCTGCTTTCATTAAGAGTCCCGATGAAAATGGTGACTCATGAGGCTAGCAGCAACCTTTCTGTGTGGTGGACTAACATTTCCCTTTCTCACAGTAAAGATTTGATGTTTAAGCTCAGAATCCCAAAGGACGGAACAATATTTTGGATTTTTAATTGTGTGGTGAAATCACTCACTTATGAAAAGAAAAGTAGTACATTGCAATCTATATGAAAAAAGAGAACAAATGAAATGATAAAATAATACCATTTGTGTTTAGCCACATGTGGCAGAGATAAAGAGAGGATGGACGTTTTCAACCTCACAGAGGATTTTCTGTTCATTTAAGGAGGATATAATTGGCTTGGTGTGCTCTAAGAGTATAGTGGAGGCTGTGAAATGCACAAAATGTTTTGAGAGCAAATAATAATTGAGTGCAAGTTAAGTCTTATCAAAGTCTGTTGGAGTGCAACTAATCGACGGGGGAGATGCGTCAAAGAGCAGTTGCCACCAATTCATTTTGCCTATTCAGTTGAGAAAATATTTAGTTTTCAATTAAGTTAATCACTATTATTTGTTCCACTATTGCAGCTGATAAATTGAAGCGATTACCCGCTGAACTTAAAATCCACCAACCTCTCCAAGCTCTCCTTCAGGTCAAGAAAGTTTGTCTGTACTTGTATGTTTGCTATGGGAATATATATATATATATATATATCTATATATATATATATAGATATATATATATATATATGAGAATTGACTATAACTATAACCATTTAACTAAAGCCAAAGATTCTTGAAATGTTTATGTTGGTATAAAAGATATATATGTTGATATATACAGCATTTCTAAAACAACTGAAGGTAACAGTTACTTGATTGGGGTATGAAATGGCACCACATGGCTGGAAAATACATAACACTGCCCCTTTAAGGATTTACATCGACCTGGATTTGTTTCTGCTTAATAAAAACAGACTTTAGTTCATTTAAAACTTGGTTTTATGAGCCTGTATCTCAGAACTCAGAAATGTCTGCAAAAACACATCTACATATACTTCTTAACCCTGAATTCACATGTGTACATTTTTATATATATACATTTTTGTTGTCTGTGGTTCTTTCAGGATTCCTTAAGGTCAGGTGCCAATGGTGAAATGGAGTTTGTGTCAGCTTGGATCTTGTCTGCTTGGACTCTACCATTTCTGTGTTTCTTTTGGGGTAAGAGAGTCAGATGTTGCTATGCAACTGAAATCTACGCAACAATGGCCTTTTCAGGTCCCATCTTTCAAGGTTCTTTTGTTTTGGGTAAACCTAAAACCAAAGAATCTTAATTTTTTTTTTATGTAACTGCTACTGTGTGATATACATTAGATCCCTTGAAAATCTGGGTCAAATATGTCTTGGCACGTATTTGTAATGGTAATGTAGGTAAGGTAGGTCAGTTAAAATATTTGTATTCTAAATTAATTTTGTGCTAAGTAATGCACTGTTCTAGCCTTCACTATTGAAGATACTGTCTTGGCCTAATATCTCCATTAGCTTCAGCTCCATTAGCTTCAAATTTCCCTCCATAATTTAAAGCTGTAGATTTAGTTGGTTTAATTTTTTACGTATTTGCTAAAATTCTCAACATGTCGTGACAGTATGACATGAGACATGTAACCTGTGAAAAGATCAAGCTCTTCCACCTCCTCCAATGTTGCTATCGTAAAAAAAGGCTAGTAAAGATTTGTCATTTAAAAAATATACATATTTTTTAGATATGATTTGAAAAGAAGCAGTTCATCAGAGTACCTGATGTTAAAAGACTTACTGTTCCTAAAGTTAAATATCCTGGACAATTCAATAAATTGTTTTGCGTTTTAATATCATTATTGGTTCATGCAGGCATGCACATTGCGTCATAGGGGGAATTCCGCAAAAAAACCGTCTGACCCGACTTGCAAAAATTAGGTATCCACCAGCGATGATGGGTGATGGGGAAATATTTTCTCTAACACATGACAATAAGACACCAAAGGCAAGACTGTATTTGTGTTATTGGCTTTATGAAAGGAGCCTTATTTTTCCTCTTCAACTGCTGGTTCGGTGAGTTGTGAACGTAGAGCGCCGATGCTCCTATGGTTGGAATGAGCCGAAAGGAAGACGCAAACTCTCTGCCATGGCTAAGTGTTGCACTAGCGTTGCTGTGTGTTTGCAGGTTTGGCATTTATAAGCTAGTGTTGAAAATGGGCTTTATGTATTTGACTTTGCTACTTAACTGTCCTTCTATCAATGCACACTGCACACTTTGCATTTTGTTAATCCTGACGGTGGACAAAATTTACAGGTGTTTTTCTTTCCCCTTTCTTACTTTTTTTTATTTTTAAAAGCAGACTTAATAATTTTTTTGCAGTCAGGTTGCAGATAGTTGCTCAGCAAAACCGCACCACGTATGAACAGAAGTGTCCGCTTTTAAATCAGAGGACCAAAAGCCGCCTGTTGTGATAAACATTCCCATGCAACACAATTTTGAGGTCATTAGCAATAATAACAGTATTTTTTCAGAGATGGTGGGAGGCAGCTGTGTTATAACTTCTGTTGCTTTTAATTTACATTAATCTTGTTGTGCATCTGAAGATAGAAGGGAGTCAAGTTTTTGTGTTTTTGACACAAACTGGCCTAAACAATTCGACCCATTTTGTCGAGAGCAAGACCAAGACCTAGATGTTACATGTATTCATTTTAAGTAAACCACGATAAAGTAATCGATAAGTATCTTTAATTTTGAGTGTAAAGTTCAGAACATTGTGGAAGGCTGAATGTATGAAATGTTTTCAATAGGAGCTGAAACTGACACTTCCATAAAATTCAGCTCTTGTCAATTGATGTCCTTACTTGCGTCTCTGCTGCTGCTTTCACAATCTTTGCAAGAAAGTAATCTGCTGAGAGTGCCATTTTCAATGCCATAACAATGAATGTACAAGGCTTCTTTATTTGTGTGTAGCTTGAGTCATTTGAGACACAATATTGTTGTTTGCATGTTCTCTGGCTGCTTGTGAGGGTCGTAATTGGGTTCCTTACATTAGTTCCTTAAGTAAAAAACAAATATTTTAGTGTAGTTCCAGCTTTCAGACTGACTGTACATGGTTTTGCATGACTGTAATTTGTCTGTAACTTTACCAGACTAGATTTTTCTAGTGCATGAAAGACCTAACTTCTCTCACGATGTTAACTCTCAGCAGATGCATTGATGGTTGGATTTTACATTTATTTTTGCCACGTCTTGTTAGCCATATAGATGGCGTCTCATCATATATACCTGTCAAGACTTTGGCATTAAAGTTATTTCAGAGGAATGACTTTTTGATGTGGCTGTTCAGTTAATGAGGCAGTCAGTTATGAGTCTGTCTTGTCCTAAGCTGCCTATAATTAGCTCTACCATATCATCATCTTCTTAAAATAATGACTTAAGTCTTTTTTTTTTTTTTTTGCCAAAAGTGATTTGGCAAAAAGCAAACAAAATAAAATAAAATACATTAAAAAAATCACCACCTCTTCCTTTCCAAAAAAAAAGTAATAAAAGCACTTTAGGCAAAAAAAGTTATTTTTTGGCCATTATTTTATGAAGGTCACATGATATGTTTATGATTAAAAATACCTTTACACCTTGTAGTGGTGAAATGCCTTTCACCACTACAACTTTATTGAAACAGTGTACTGACAGTATTTTGTGAAGTTAGCTAAGTAAATGTCATAATAATAATCAGTTTGTGAGTACATGAAACATCATCATATCCCTGAAAATCTCTAAAATGTAACGTAACATTTAGGGCTGTAGTGATACAATAATCTCACGATATGATACGATACACAATATTCTGCCCACAATACGATATATATATATATATATATATATATATATATATATATATATATATATATATATATATATATATATATATTGCGATATTTGGCAAACGATACAATTCAATACACTTTTGCGATTTTCTGAAAGATTTTAGAGGGACAGAGTGATTTTGGTGACATTTTGTTACTGTTACAGAGTTGGATTAAACTAATACAACTAAAAATTGATTAAAAGCACCTACTACACAATACCTGGCTCTGATTGGACACAGACGTAAAGTCGACAACTGGACAAAATGAATCAAAGAAGTGATGAAAAAACATGGTTCTTGTAATTGGAACAGTACAAACTGTAGCTTACACACATTTGTAAAGTAAATAAAGTGCACCAAGTACGTCCTGCTCTGAATAGTTTGATAGCTTTTTAACCTTGAAACGTAACATCTGAAGGAATCACTCTAAGCTTGATGACCGGATCACTCTCCCGGCAAAGCAAGCAGTGAGTCAGCAGGGTGACAGTTAGATGTTAAGATACTTGCGGATGAATATCGAATTTTTTTCTAGGAAAGAAAATATCAATATATATTGTGATATCAATGTTATTATACAACCCTAGTAACATTTTAGTATTTTACATTACATATAGTGTAGAGTCTGACGCTCTACAAGAGCCTAGTTAACAGAGGCCACAACAAGATAAATCATGTAATCATCAGCATACAGAGGGGACTTAGCATTTTACGAATGCTTTCGCAAGTCAATTTTATTAATGGTAAACAGAACTGGAACCAAAATGAAACTGTTGGGGACATTCTTAACAATGTCCACAAATTCTGCTTTCAACCCATCTGCAAAACCACGTTGAGTTCTATCTGAAAGATAATTTCTGACAGCTGATCACTCATACCAATACTCATCACATTCACCCCTTTCACTGATTTGCTTGGAGTTTTTTTTTTGTCTTCATGCAGTAATGGGAGCCAGGAACACAGTTTAGCCAGTGAATGGGTTCTGCAGACAGGCATCATTATACTACTGCCACTTGAGACACTGTCATTACACTTAGGTGATTTCCACTCCGCTCACTGTGAGATTATAAGCACCAATTGACTGATCCTTTGTTGGATTAGGTCAGTTACTTTAAAAAGGGGGTACACATAAAATGTGTAAAAATAAATACAAACTCATTTATTTTATGTTTAGCATTTTTATCTAATTATAAAAGTTTAATAGAACTCACTTTTCACTTTAAAATTTAAAGCATTTTTTTCTTGTAAAGAATGATTTTGTAAATGCAATAAAACGGTAAAACATCCAAGGAAGTGAATACTCTTTGTAGATACCGTGTTTACCTGTTTATGCACTAATGACATAAATATCTTTAGACACAGGGAGAAAAAGGTTGTTTGACTGCATGCCAGAAACATCCAGCATTTTTAGCAACAACATCAACATGTACATTTATTTATTCTTTCTATAGAAATGTTTGACATCCTTAAGAAAAAACATGGTGCAAGGTTTTATCTGAGTGTTCATTCCAAAGAGAGAGAGAGGACAAAAAGGTAAGAAACATTTGAAGGTTGGAGCAATGAAAAGATAAGCTTTAGTTAGAAAATACAGGAAAAAAAATACACAAATCCAAGCTTTGGAACAAAACCACAGGGAATGGTTCAAGACAAAATACACAAATAACTAAATAAGGTGCAAACTAAAAATATCGGTATGCACAGCACGGCAAACAATAAGGAACAGACAGCTAATAAACAGAAGGGTTGGACTACAGTTAAACCACAAAATGATTGATGATACAAGTTGAGCAAAGAACAAAACGGGAGGCAAACAAGGTAGAATGCAAGAAGTAAAGAAGGAAGGTTAATTACCACACAGATTAAGTAACTTTGAAATGGAGCAGAAAATAACTGCAGGGACTCAGAAAAGGTGAGCCAAACTGAGCTGCATGGCAGCAGCAGAGCAGTTTTACAAAGGAAAAATTTATTTTTAATACATAAACTAGTGAAAAAGAAAGTAGGAAGAAGAATTTGTTCTTTGACTCCAACTTAAGGAAATGCATATGTCTTTGAGACAGTTTATTTATAACTACTCAACGCCAAGATATCATGTTTAACACCAGATACTGTTGAGCTGCAGAGATAAAACTGCATTGCTGTGAGAAATTGTAAAAAAATAAGGCTAGTCAGTTTAGCACCACTGTTAATCTTAGAATGGTAAATATCAAAAATAATAATGTAATTTTTGTTTCGTTATGTCATGTTTATAGTTTATGGCTTATTACAATAAATATCTCAACAATTGAGTTAGGTGAACCTATGGAAATTTGCACAGGTCAGGTGTAAGTAATTTAATTTGGAAATTTACAAGATTTTATCAATTCAATTTTTTTTTATCAATTTTTTTTTTTTTTTTGATAATGGCGCCGGTTAAGCTGGCTGCTTGCAGATGCAGCTCTCGTCGTTTTGGTTAAATCTGTGTTCTTTTTTTTAAATTCATCATCTGTTGCTCCAGACAACAATTAGTTACTCTTCCACGAAGGACTGGACGTGTTTTTGTCGCTGTTCTCCGTGTTTTTTGTTACTTTTTCTACCTAACGGATAACATGGTAACGGAGAACATGGTTGGAAGGAGTAACGGAATTGTTTCCACGCGCGAACAGCTGATTGCGCTGTGTGGACCTGCGCTGTCGCCTGGTGTCAGGCCTGTTGTTCCCAACGAGATACGGAGGAGTCGCCGTGGCTGCAGGTCTGGAGTCAAGCGAAGGGAGAAGAGGAGACGCCATAAACCAGCGTTACCGGCTATTATAATGGGTAACGTGAGATCCTTGGCAAATAAGGCTGACGAACTAACGGCGCTAGTGAGGAACCAGGAAGACTACAGGGTGTGTAGCATTTTCTGTTTCACGGAAACATGGCTACACGCGCTCGTTCCGGATAACAGCGTGGAGATTCCTGGATATTCTCTGGTGCGGGGGGACAGAGACTCTCCAAGAGTAGGAAGAAGAAGGGTGGCGGGATTGTTCTTTATGTGAGTCAGAGGTGGTGCAATCCTGGCCATGTCAACGTGAAGGAGAAGATCTGAACCCCTGACATTGAACTTCTGACTGTTGGACTTCGTCCGTATTATCTGCCGAGGGAGTTTACGTCCGTTATAATGGTCGCTGTTTACGTTCCCCCATCAGCTGATGCAGCGGCAGCGTGTGACGTCATCAGCTCGATCGTGGCAAAACTCCAAACTCAACACCCGGACGCTTTTATGGTCATCACTGGTGACTTCAACCATGCTGCACTGGACAAAACTCTTAACAACTTCCAGCAGTATGTGGACTGTCCCACCAGGGGTAACAAAACACTGGATCTCCTGTATGCCAATGCTAAGGATGCATACAGCACCACAGCCCTTCCCCCCTTTGGACAGTCTGACCACAACTTGGTCAGATTGTCTCCCAGGTATGTCCCTCTTGTGAGGAGGCAGCCCACGCGCACCAGGATGGTGAGGAGGTGGTCGCCGGAGGCTGCTCAGGCACTGCAGGACTGCTTTGGGTCAACAGACTGGGAGGTACTCTGTTAGCCTCATGGGGAGGACATCGATTCCATGACCAATTGCATCACAGACTACATCAGGTTCTGCGTGGACACTGTCACTTTTACCCGGATCGTACGCTGCTTCCCTAATAACAAACCTTGGATTACATGCGACCTGAAGGCACTTCTAAACAAAAAGAAGATGGCTTTCAGGTCTGGAGACAGAGAGGAGCAGAGGAGAGTGCAGCGTGAACTCAAAGAGACACTGAGGACATGCAGGGACAACTACAGGAAGAAGCTTGAGTCCAAACTTGAGCAAAACTGTGTGAGAGATGTGTGGATTGGTTTAAAACACATCACTGGGTGGAAGGGGAAGGACACACTGACAGCAGGGAGTTTGGACAGGGCAAACCAGTTTAAACCAGTTTTTCAACAGGTTTAGCTCACCCCCTGCTGCTCCCCTGTCACCTCCATCTCCCCACACATCCACACCGTCTCAAGCCGCTCCAAACACCTTCAACACCTTCAAGCTTTCTCCTGCACGACATCCCCCCATTTACTCACCCCTTCCCTCCTCCCACTCCCTCACCTCCTCACCTTCCTCCACTACAGACAATAACACCAACTCTCAGCTAACGGTGACCGCAGGCCAGGTTATGAGGCAGCTTGAAAGACTTCATCAGGGGAAGGCGGCAGGCCCGGACGGCATCACACCATGGGTCTTAAGGACCTGCGCCAGCCAGCTGTCTCATGTACTGGTACATCTGTACAATCTGAGCTTGAGTCTGGAGAGAGTCCTGTTGCTGTGGAAGACGTCACACATAGTTCCTGTGCCCAAGAAGGCGAGACCATCTAACCCTGAGGACTACAGACCAGTCGCTCTCACATCCCATGTGATGAAGGTTATGGAGAGACTGGTCCTTGCCCAGCTGAGGCCCCAGGTGATGACATTTCTTGACCCTTTACAATTTGCCTACCAGCCCCACTTAGGAGTTGATGATGCTGTCATCTTCCTGCTGCAACGAGCCCATATGCACCTTGATGGTGGAGGAGACACGGTGAGAATCACATTCTTTGATTTCTCGAGTGCCTTCAATACCATCCAGCCCCTGCTTTTGGGTGAGAAGCTGCGGGGGATGATGGGTGTTGGTGACTCTGTGATCTCCTGGGTTATTGACTACCTGACGGGCAGGCCACAGTTTGTCCGTCTGGGCAGTGTCCTGTCTGGTGTGATGGTCAGTGACGTGGGAGCTCCGCAGGGAACTGTGCTCTCTCCTTTTCTCTTTACCTTGTACACCAACGATTTTCAGTACAACTCTGAGTCATGTCATCTACAGAAGTTTTCTGATGACTCGGCGATTGTCGGGTGTGTGAGAGATGGAGATGAGGGGGAGTACAGGACACTGGTGGACGGATTTGTGGAGTGGTGTGAACAGAATCACCTGAGGCTCAACATTAGTAAGACCAGAGAGATGGTGATCGACTTCAGGAGGAGGAAGACGCCTTCACAGCCACTGAAGATTAAGGGGGAGGTGGTGGAGGAGGTGGTGGATTACAAATATCTGGGAGTGGTGATCGGCAACAGACTAGACTGGACAGCCAACGTTGACGCTGTGTACAAGAAGGGGATGAGCAGACTCTACTTTTTGAGGAAGCTGAGATCCTTCAATGTGTGCAGCAAGATGTTGGAGATATTCTACCACAGCGTTGTTGCCGGTGCCATTTTCTTTGCTGTTGTGTGTTGGGGAAGCAGCATCAGATCCAGCGACTCTTAACAGACTGAACAGGGTCATCAGGAAAGCTGGCTCTGTACTTGGACTGAAACTGGAGACACTGGAGAATGTGGTGGAGAGGAGGACATTGAAGAAGCTGTTGTCTATCATGGTCAACGAGCTGCACCCTCTCTACCACACAGTGGACAGACAGCGGAGCACTTTCTCACACAGAGGCTTCAGCTCAGTTGTCGTAAGGACAGATACAGGAAATCTTTCCTGCCACAGGCCATCACTTTATATAACAATAGTTAAGTCACCATTACACAGATTGTTCACATAGCACTATTGTACATATTGTAATAATTATTAACATATAGATTATTATTTATTATTATTTTCTGAACCTTACATCTTACATTCTACATTTTTATATTATTTTTATTTTTATTGGTAACTTCATCTCTGTGTTTGTGTATGCTGCTACTGCACAGTAATTTCCCGGTTGGGATGAATAAAGTACTTCTATTCTATCGTTAAAGTGAATATTTTTTAAACATTAAATTTAAAAATGTTTGACCAACAACTGGTCGGAGAAGTTGGACAAGTTGGAGAAGTTGGAAGCTGGACAAGTTAATTGGTTTAACTCCATGTGGCACAAATCTAAAGAAACTACAGTATCTAACTTTAATAATAATAATAATAATAAATTATATATAAATATTAGGGATGTAGTGATACAATAATCTCACAATACGATATACGATATTCTGCTCACGATATAATTCAATACATTTTGTGATTTTTCTGAAAGATTTTATAGGGACAGAGTGATTTTGGTGATATTTTGTGACTATTATAGAGTTGGATTGAATTAATTTAACTGGAAACTGATTAAAAGCACCAACTACACAATACCTGGCTCTGGTTGGACACAGACTTAAAGTTGACAGCTGGACAAAATGAATCAAAGAAGTGGTGAGAAAATGTGTTTCTTTTAATTGAAACAGTACAAATTGTAGCTTACATGCATTTGTTAAGTAAATAATGTGCACCACGTACCCTGATCTGAATAGATTGATACCTTTTTAACCTTGACACTTAACATCTGAAGGAATCACTCTAAGCCTGATGTCCCGGCGAAGCAAGCAATGAGTGAGCAAGGTGACAGTTGGATGTTACGATACTTGCGGATGAATATCGATTTTTTTCTAGGAAAGAAAATATCGATATATATCTCAAAATCAATATTATTGCACAACCCTACACAGCATATATATACATATATATATATATATATATGTATATATATGCTTTTTATTTATATATTTTTTTGAAGGTCACTTATTTATAGTATAGAATTAGACAGATAACTGTGGAAAAAATCAAGCTCAAGCTCTTCCACCCCGTCCCAGTGCTATTGCCATTTGCAGAAATGCAACGCTCCCAGTTGAAAACAACCAATCAGAGCAAGGAGGAAGGTCGTAACGCTGTCAATCAGTGTGGAGAAACAATTTACTGTTACAGGAAAACTGTTTGGTGGCTATGCTAACTAGCCCAGGCATTCAAGACAGGCTTTGCTGTTGGGAAGAAGCTGTAGCATACCAGAGAGCAAGGGGAATGGTGTGAGCAGCAAATACACAAGCTGATTGACAGTGCTAAAATACTCATCTTAGCTCAGCACTGGAAGAAGGTAGAGAGCTTGATTTTTTTCTACTTATTATCTGTCTCATACTGTCATGACATAGTGATGATTTTAACAATGTAACCTGTATATTTTTTAATTTTATAAAAGTAAAATACTGCAGCTGTAAGGCATCAGAAAAAAACCATCCAAGTTTTTGATGTGTATTGACATGACAGCATCACACACTTGATAATTGACACTTGACACACATTATACAATGTAAATCACAGCCAAAGGGAGCCTATTGGATTGAGAATTGGACTTTAGAACACAGTGAGCATAGTGCAACATTCAGGAAACCAGTACTAGATGATTTGAGCTTTGTTACATGGTGCATGATCCTGCATGGAGTGGACATAAGAAGCTCAAATGATGCTGAGTACCAATAAAATATATGCTATACAACCACCTCCAATCAGAACAACAGATATAAAGCAGGATGGATTTATGTTTTCATGTCTACCCCAAACTCTGATCTCACTATCTGAATGTTGCAGCTAAATTTGAGACGGAACAAAACAAGCAACATTTTTTGTTTCAATCTTTTATTGTCCAATTTGCAGGAGCCTGTAAGAATTGTAGCCTCAGGTTTCAATTCTCAGCTGACAAGAGTGTCGCCAGATTTGGTCTTCTTCTGCTGCGGCCCATCTGCTTCAAAGTTTGATGTGTTGTCGCTCAGAGACAATATTTTTCGACATATCTTGCTGTAACAAGAGGTTATTTGAGTTTTGTTGCCCAGCAAGAAGTTTTCATCGACATACCTGCTGTTCTCTGCATATTTTCTCTTTTTTTGACTGTTCTCTATAAACCCATGAGACGGTTGTGCGTGTCTGAAAATTACAGTAAATCAACTGTATCTGAATTAATCAGACCAGCTTGTGTGGCACCAATGTTTAAGCGTTTTAAAATCCAATTTCCTCCCCATTCTGATGCTCAGTTCAAACATTAACTAATCTTACCATGTTTAGATGCTGACTGTAAACACCTCCTATCAAAACAACAGATATAAATCAGGATGGATTTATGTTTTCATGTCTATAATGATTTGCTATAGTGTACTTAAAGGTACAGCAAATGAACAGGAATAGTATAGTTTGAGCATAATAGACAGGAATGTCTGAAAACCTATGACTGACACTAAGACTTGACAAAAAAGAAAAAACAACACAAAAAGAAAAGAAACATGGCTTACATCCTGACTAAAACAGAAGCTCAATAATTAATAGTGCCCTCTTAAATCTAAAATGTATTTCTTTAATAAGATTAACTGTTACTAGCATAAAACAGATACTTATGTGAAAAGGAACACTTTTATTAAATTAAGAAACGCTAAAATCTTTGCAGACTGAGCAGCACATTTTAATTAAGAACACACAAATGAAATGTTATCACGTAGTTGATAAGATATATTCCTGCATTTTCAGAAAAGCACAGCCATTCTGCATCTCTGTTGAGTATTCATTTATGTAAACTGTATGCAAAAACGCTTCTGTGTTTGGCTGTTTGTATGCATCCACTGTTATGGCCAATTCTGCCCTTCATATTTGACGTGAGGTGACTGGTTCAGCCTTGATCTGAGAGCTCTGCCTCTCACTCATGTTGTCAGATGCAACAGAGCATGTACTTCACAAACAACTTGGTCATTGCTTCAATGAAGGTCAAGATTTAAGCAACTCAATGAAACCAGGCAGACCCTCCCTGCAGGGCATTGTTTAAACGAGACCCACGCTTTGATTTGAGCTGCTAATTGGAATAAGTATTTGCACAGGGCTCCTTGAACTGAATTTATTCTGTGTATTATGATGATATAATCCTCACCCTGGTGATAGTTCTGCATTAAAGTTACCTTTCTGATTCAGATGCACTGAACCAGGGAATTTCCCTTCACAGTCTGGCTGAAGGATGGCCAACCTTACCTATGACAAACAAGGGGGATTAAAGTGATAGTCATTACTCTTCCAAGAAGGAATTAGCTAGTGGGACATCGACATTAAAGAAAAACCACAGGTGAACAAGGTCTCTGATACCCTCTGCTTTTTCTTGCACCTCCCCCCATATCTGCGTGACCGAGGGGAGATTTAATTTGCCGTAATTACTTTATTGACTCATTTTCAGAGCCGTATCACCGCAGTTTACCATCAATAAAACATATGCCAGGATGAATAATGTGTCCACACACAATGGGGATGCCTTCTCCTACAAAAGATCACAGGACTGCATCCCTGCGGAGCATGTTTATGTCACGCTCTCTCTACTTCATTTACTTCTTTGATAACAGTCCTCACGCGCACCGATTTCCTCGTTCGTTTTTATCTCTTTGCATTAACTCCCATTACACCCTCTTCAACTCCAGCTCCTTGCCTCCCTCTGCTTTTTATGTCTCCAGGCACGCATGCCCAGCAGGCCTTCAGGACTGAGCCCAGGAACCTCACTGTGCGAATGGGAGCCACAGCTGTGCTGAAGTGTGAGGTCCTCAGGGCCTCGGGGATTGTGCAGTGGGCGAAAGACGGCTTTCTTTTGGGACCTCAGAGAAGCCTGCCAGGCTTCCCACGCTACAGCATGATTGGAAGAAGAGGTAAACAGGAAAAGTCACCCAAATGGTCTGTAGGGAGTTGATGGGCTGATTTTAAATAAAAGCAATAACAAACTGAGCTAAAACAAAAATGAGACAAACAGAGTGAATGCTATAGTTGTTCTGGCTAAATATGGTGCCTAGAAATGATTTAATACCACTTAAACTTAAAAATGTGTCTTTTAACATCCATAAATATCAATTACATTTCTGCATTATTCATGTGACAGAGCAAGTCAAAGCAGTGAGTATCAACAATTATCAACAATGGACAGTCTACTGCAACCTGTTGGCAACTTTGCAGCAGTCTCTTATACTGGCTGCGCATGTTGCGACAGTGAAAAGAAAAACTCCTGTTTGTCAGGTGGACATTTTTAAATAAATCCAAATTCATATCTACATGTTGCTTGGTTTGGGTTTATCACCTAAAATCCAGATGAAACACACTTAATTTTGGAGTTGTAGTTTAAGAAATTATGCAAAAGGTCAAGGACTATACATATGTTGGCAATGCAAGTCTTTTTTGTTTAAAAGTCACACAACATAGAAATTACCATAAAGCTTAAACTGTGACTTTGCAGTATAGAACAAGGCTGTCAACACTAATTTTCATCGTTTTAGTAAAAAAAAATAAAAAAAATAAATTGATAATGCATCAAATAACACACTCTGGGTACTTCACAGTAACGGAAATGAGGTTAAGCTGATAAAGGAACATTGCCATAAAAAAACGTGAGCTATAAATGCTGCGGGTCGGTATAAAAACGTGAGATTACACGTTCCACTTATCCTGTCATTGGCATATCAAAAGGTAGAAAAAAAAACAGAACTGTCAGCTAATCAGTAAAATGTGACAGAGGGGGAAAAAGTGTGTTGCAGAACACCACAGTCTATAAAAAGTAATAGCCAATTAGAAGGCAATCCCGAGTAGGAGAGGAGCATCTGTTCCTGATCATCCTGCAACTAGACGAGCCACACTTCACTATTGCACTCTGTGGGAGACAGCCAGTGACATATGCACGCTCGGGGAACCATAGTCCACGCAGATAAAACATCAACAAAAATATACAGGTGCATCTCACTCAGTAATGTGCAGTATCTTTGAAAAATATACATTTTCTGTAATTTTTTCAAATACTAAACCTTCTATTTTGTATAGGTTCTCACACAGCGTGATATCGCCACCCTTTATTTTTGTTATTTATATTAATTTTTTTTACATGCGGCTAGAGCTTGCGTTTCTTAAAAAAATAGAATAATACATAAAAAAAATTCTATTGCGATATGAAATCAATACCTCCATAAAGTTTGTAAGCATGAATTGCTCTTCAGTTTCCGCGTAGACAGGTATGCAAACTTTGGACTTCAGGAAATACAGTCGACTAACCCTAACAAATGACTGACTCTTGAAACATCCCCCTGGACTTTAAGCAATATAGGTACCCCTTTAAAAATGTTTTATTTTTATTTATTTTATAATTTTTTTGGTGATCAATTGTAATTTTCTCCAAATACAAAGTTGTTATTTGAAAAAAAACAACCTTATCAGTATTGTTCTTTAGGGGTTATCTGATGTCACAATTTTTTGTTACCTGCAAGAGTCCTCTACAGTAGAAGGAGTTACCGGGTTGGTTGGCATGCTTGTTTGTCTGTCGGCCATATTGGATTTAACAAAAATAATTTATTGCATTTGCAGCTGACGACCAGTAGTTGATAGTGTATTTTATGATGCATTATTGTCCACTTCAGTGGTCTGTGTGCATTTATAACACAAAAAACAACAAGGAGCACAAGAAAACGGCTTTTAGACAGCTGTCCACTGTAGTGACCATTATGCATGAAAGGGTTAAAAAAATTCTGCATATTTTCTCCTGTATGAAAGTCTTCTGAAGCATTTTCCATATGCCACGCATTACATGCAGAATCTATAATTTAGTAATCAATTTATTTTTAAATAAAACATTGATAAAAAATAAATTATTCAATAACATTTTTACCTTTTATAGTTCTAAGATGTCATTTTATCTACTGATTAGCGATTCAAAGCAAACATCAATAACTGCCCATATAGAAATAACATAAAAAAAACAAAACAAACGTCTACAATACTGTCTACATTGAGATAAGAACCTGCGCCCATGAACACTTGAACCGCAGGCAAACGCAGCCTGCTATACACTCATCCACTCAGCTATGAATAACATCTCCATCAGCACAGGTACAATTTCCAGGAAAGGTAAATGCAGACTGATGTATGCAATCACTTTCCTCTGCCCAGAATGAAACCAATCATTTGGGATGACACTTGACTACACTTGATAGGCCACCAGTTCTCACCGATTGTTACCATCGGGGGTGTTTATTTATGCTTTAAAAAGCTTGAAATCATGCCTTTACAGAGACAAGAGAGGGCAGCATTGATTTCAACACACACTCAAGGTAGATGGAGCGCACTTCCTTTCCCCCCCGACCTCCTGAAGCAAAGGACTGATATAAATATGGAATGACATGAGTCCTAATCTACTGCAAGATTTCAGGCAGATTCGTGTAACAGCTCTTATTGTAAAGACAAACACAGATGAGCCAATAAAACAGCTTGTTCGGCGCACTAGAGCATGAAGTATGTCTTTGTTAATTTATTTTCAATGATTGGCCCACAAGCAGTGATTTAATTATACCTGACCTGCAGCCAATCAATGAGGCGAAATGTAATTATTAATGAGCATAAAAAAACACTAAACTTTTGCATATTTTCCATAATGATGATAACACAACTATTATGAAAGATTATTAAATGGATTAATGATTGATTGTGTTATTCATGAAGCATGAAAATTCCGTCCCCTCTTAATTTCTCCAGTCTAAGTAAAAGTTTCATTTAGGCTTTTGCAGTCACCAAAGTTTATTTCCTTTTCCTTTGAATCTGTAATTTCAAACAGCGGAAGAAAAGGAAATAGAAAGCGATAAAGAGCCTTCAGCCAGTTCACAGAAGTCAGATTGTGTGCAGCAGAAGGAAACCTCATTCATTTTTCCTTAAAACTAGTTCGGACCTGGTGAAACAGAGAAGGAGTGTGACATGAGTGGTATGTAGTGGAAAAGTGAGAAAGTCATTTGAAACTGTAAAATTAAAAGTTTTTTTTTTTTTTTGGGAACATGTTACCTGGTTTTTATCAGCTGACTGGGTAGAAAACAAACGGTTGATTTGGAAATCGCAAATTAAATCTCAAATATCTGATTTGGACCTTTTACTCTTTGTTTCCTCTTGCTCCTTTCTTTAAAAAGTTTGACCTGTTAAATGTTCTTTAAGAAAAAACAAACAAGCAAAAAAAGAAAACAAAACACTTCAGCAGGTTACCCTTTCTGCGAGGCATTGTTTAAATGAGACTCATGCTTTGATTTGAGGTTGTGATCTAATTTTCACACAACCCCATGTATGTGAGACTGTGGAGTAATTAATTTGTTGTGGGAAATGATTTAGTATAACAAATGTGCTAAGATAAACACCCAAGGAAGGGATTTCATTTAAAAACAAATACTTACAAATACCTCCATTTACAAGGAGGACTTTATGTTATAAGATGTACTTTCAGCTTTAATTTGGTTCAAATAATGTGGATTTGCATAGGGAACATTAATTTTAACTGCAGTCAATATGTCTTTGTATCTATACTCAATCTTAAAGCCTCCTAAGGTTCTAATCTATATGAAATAAATGGAAAGTAATAGAAAAAAATGGCACATCACGTCCCTGCCTTCCACCATCTCCTCCACCATAAATACACACTTGCTGCTACTTGATTGCACTATTTGTGAATAATTTCAGAAAAGAGGAACGTGATTAATGACTTCAGTGTCTCTCCCACTCTCTGCACTCAATGATAACTTAGATGTGAAAATTGCTTCTGGTTGGTGTTAATTATCTTGCCAGCTTACTTGACACATGCGTTTTTAGGCCTGAGTGGTTGTCAGACCAAGATACTATTTTCCACATGTTAGTGGGCCGTGAGCCATCAGGAGCTGGAAAACCAACAGTGAGCATCATCTAATCCCCACAGGTTGTGGCAACGCATCAAACAAATCAAGCCCCATTGGCATGCCAGACTAGCAGAGGGGAGATACATAGTGAGGGACTCTGTCTAGCAGCAAATAATAGGCAGTTTATTCAGTTCGCGTTTTGAATTAGAGATTGGATTTTATTTACCGCATTGGAAACTCCTGCAAAAAAGAAAGAAAAAAAGAAAAGAAAAACAATCCTTCAAGTATACAGTACACTGCAACTTGCATATCAATTGGAATGCCTGGAGCAAGAAATTAGAGATTCTCAAAGAGTGTGATGTTTCAACTCTACAGCTAAAAGGAAATTGTCTATTTATAGCCAGATCACCCAGATATCACTGAATACTGTTAATTTTCTTCTTTTATAAATTGTAAAGAGCTACTCTTATCATTGCACAAGAAGCTAGATCTTTCGTATCTGAAGCAGTCAGTGACAGAAAACTCTTTTTAGTTTTCATTGTCACTTTAGAGTATATTGAAGAACTATTGTGAAGCCTTTTATGTGTATTAAGTGCTTTTTTTGAAAAATCATTTGGCATTTTTGTGAAAAGTTAATAATTAAAGTGTTCATAAACATATCTGAATCTTAAGGAGGTCAATTCCTAATGGGGTGAAGCTCTGCAATAATATATTTTTGTGCAATAAAAAATATATTTAGGCTTTCTAATGTCTTCATTAACCAAAATATCAGAATAGAAAACATGTGTCTAAAATTGTAGAAGTTGTTTCTAATTTTGGGTATGAAGTTTTTTGGCAACACTAGGGAACTATGTAATATAATTAGCATAAAATATTTGGTGAGTTATCTAAAGAAAGCTGATTGTAACCTTTTAACATAAACTCACTTCAAAGATCCTGAGGTATCCATTTAAACATATTCAGAGTTGAATTATCCCATTGAAAGGTTGCTCATTAAACTATGATTCACAATGAATGACTTAATGTGACTGTTGGATTTTTCTAATAAAAAAAGATGTTTCATGCCTCTGTTCTTGATTAAGTACATTTCCCCATTTCTGTGTTTGTGCAGGACAGTATAATCTCAGGATTGAAGATGCACAACTTGATGATGACGCCTTCTTTGAATGCCAAGCCGGCCAATCTGAGAGAAGTGACGCTATTGTCTCCAATCCAGCCTTTCTCACCGTGCAAAGTGAGAGTCTGACTGTCTGCCTGTCTGTCTGTCTGATTGTCTGTCTGCCTGTGAGTCGCTGGATACATGTTCAAAAAGGCACAGTACGCATTATCTCTACTCCAATAACATGTCTGACCTCTTGACCAGTAATCAGCATATAAAGAGCTGTTAAATATTCATTTCTATTGATAAAGAGCTTTCATTTTTTTCAAGATAATACTGTTGCATTTGTAGCAGAGACAAAATGAATGAATCACTGGTACAGTAAAACTCAAATGTTTCCTTTTTTTGCACATGTACATATCCCTCTTAATGAACTAGAATATGTTAGAAAAGTTAATTTATTTTAGTATTATTAGTGAAATTAATGTAGTATTTACCACAGTAGTAATCATTTATTCCTGCTAATGATTATGGCTGATTAAAAACGCAAACTGCAGTTTTAGAGAAATTTAGTATATACTGTATAGCATTTGAGGTGTTAAGGAAGCTGCCGTAGCAAAGCTTGTCTCCTTTGAGGAAGACGTCCTGTGACCCTTCCTTTTGACAACACTCTATAGATTCTCCATAGCATTTAGAACAGGTTATTCCGCTGAAAATACCTTAGACTCGATGAAACAGTGGATCAGCTGCAGCTGGTCACATGGATTCTGGGGTGCTTTTCTGTGTGGAGATTTTTGAAGCTTTCACCCACAGTTCACACTTTGTCATCTCCAAACTCTCAAAAGGGCCTTTTTCACAGTGTTCTTAACACTACAGTGTTCCTCTTTCTTTTGGACCATTTCAAAGCACACATTTTCCTTTCACTAAACTTTCCATCAATATTTTGGGATAGAGCACTCTGTGAACAGTCATAATTTTTTAGTGGTAACCTTTTGTGGCTTATCCTCCATGAAGAGGATGTCAGAGACAGTGTGATGGAAAAAGAATATCATAGTTCAGCAGTTTCCTAGTTGATTGTGTAGGCCATACAACATGAATTCCACTTTTATTGATCTTATCCAATATTCTAGTTTCTGGAAAACAACATTTTTGTTAGCTACAACTATTAAATAATGAGAATAAACACCAGAAATAAACTGCTATGTGTGTAATGAATTGATATAAACTATCAGTTTTACTTCTTGAGAATCTTATTTATTGAGATGGATCTGTAAATTGCAAAAAGTTTTGTAACACCTTAAATATTATTCTTTTTTTGGGTCTGGTGGTTATTACCACCATCTGTGACATATAAGGTAACAGTGCAGCCTGGCAAGCCTAAAGGGAGACGGTTCAATGTCTCTCTTGCACAGAATAAATTATTACAGAAGTGATTGAAAAGTTCAATTTGGACATGTAGTGAAACATATGTAACCGTAAGACTACACCGGACCACCTGTTGTCATTCTATAACGACCCTTTCCCGTCGTTCTTGCCTGTGGGAGTGAGCCCATATGTGGTCAGGGAAGGACTCTAAAAGAACCTTTCTTCTCCAGGCACAGTTCATTTACTTAGACCCACCCCTAGCCCCTTCCCATTTTCTCTGTCACAGAAATTTTTACTCTCTCCCTTGTGCTCAGGCTTTTTCTTTGGTAATACGGCTGTGGGGGTGGTGGTGAAGGTTTGACGGTGGGGTTGAAAGGGTTTTTGCTGTGGCAGTTTCAGCAGTCTCTCTCCTCTGGGAAGAGAGCAGGTTTTTCTGACATCAATGGGCTGCCAGGAGGGATGGCGGGTGGTGCGGGGTAGCAAGAGCCATAGACTGCAGACGTCTCTTTTAAATGACTGCGCTCCTTTCTGCTCTGCAGCAGCTCCGTATCCTGCAGCAGGCCTTACACCTGCAGCCACAGCGGGTTTGACTCCCACATTTATTACCTCTGAGATGCCCACTACATGCGCGCCCACGTACACAGAGCCAACAAGATTGCCTTTGACTCTGCCAGAAAGGTCAAAATACACAGGCATCATGTTTGCACAGCGTCGGGCGTCTTTCTGACACGCTCACATAATGAGTCTTGTCCACAATTGACAACGGATGGTTTTGTGTTTTTTGGCTGTTTACATTTCAGAACGGATAGCAGCTACACCTGTCGGAAAAGGTTAAAGAATGAAGCAACGACCTTAAAAAGCTCTTTGAAAATGACTGTCCTAAAGGATCATTAGTTCCACCCCAGCTGTTCATGTGATTCAAAATATGTGAGAAATCACAGGCTTCATAATGAGCTGATGAAGGCAATCTTGTGTTAGTGCTGAGCTGGGACTGGAAAGTATGCATCCTTTTTGAAAGCATAGCCTCTGATGAGTTTCCCATAGACTCCTCCATCAAGGCGACGATTGCTCCCAAGGTCCCCCCATCCCCAAAACCCCTCCCTCCTCCAACTGGTCAACCGTGGCCAGATCCCATCAAGCTCTGCATCAAATCAAAACACTATAAACCCTTTATGAAGACCTGGCTTATGAAAGAGGGGAAGGAATTTACAAAAAAAATGAAGCCAAACTGAAATTGCTGGTTGTAAAATTGTATCATGACTGACTAATTCAAGATAAATCACCGCAGGAAATGAATAGCAAGGGAAGAGAGAGAAATGTCAATAAGCCCCCATCCATGGGCTTACAAAGAGATGTTTTCAAGACATATCCATTGGTGTAACATAACTCCTGTGTGTTTTTGCCTTTCTGTGGAGCTTAGATAGGGGATTACTGCTATAGGCAGATCAAGTGGCAGTGAGTAATCCATGACAATAACAACCTCTGCTGAAACCCCCTACCTCCTCCTCCCTCTGCTGCTAAAAACTTACCCCGCGCGGTGCCACATATCACATACCTGACACATCCTGTGTCTCGGTTGTACCATTAGCCTTAGCATTTAATCCTATTAATGAACAACTCTCTCTCTCATCATGTTGCGTGCCTGTACAGATGCCTCCTGCTAACGTTCAAACAGTTTTTTTGATGTGCTCTGGTTTTAGACTGAATTACTCATTCTGCGGTCTTACAGAAATATGCACATGTTTGTGATTGAGTGTGTGTGCGTGCGTGTGCATGAGTGTGTATGTGTATGAGCTTATTATCACAGCTGCTTCGAGTTAGAGGACATTTTAGGAACTGGGGCTATGGCAAGGTTTCGGTGTACTAATGAGTTTAGCTCTTGAAGAGTATATAATGACCT